>JAPDVU010000001.1:110520759-115320759 GCA_026230045.1 Corynorhinus townsendii | reverse complement strand
ATGGAACACTATGCTGTGGTATTTCTTCTGTAAACAAGAAAGAACTGTTACCATTTGCAACAGCATGGGTGGCCCTGGAGAGCGTTATGCTAAGCCAGTGGTTCTCAACCTTCCTAATGCCATGACCGTTTAATACAGTTCCTCATGTTGTGGTGACCCCCAACCATAAAATTATTGTCATTGCTACTTCATAACTGTAATTTTGCTACTGTTAATGAATCGTAATGTAAATATCTGTGTTTTCCGATGGTCTTAGGCTCTACAGCAGTGGTAGAGCCTAGCAGGGTCACTTAAGACCATCGGAAAACACATTTACATTATGATTCATAAACAGTAGCAAAATTACAGTTATGAAGTAGCAACGAAAATAATTTTATGGTTGGGGGTCACCACAACACGAGGAACTCTATTAAAGGGTAGCGGCATTAGAAAAGTTAAGAACCACTGTGCTAAGCGAAAGAAGTCAGTCGGAGAAAGATAAATATCACATGATCTTACTCATTTGTGGAATATAATGAACAACATATTCTGATGAGCAAAAAATAGATCCAGAGACATAGGAGCATTGAACATACTGTCAAACTTCAGAGGGAAGGCATGCAGTTGTGTGTGTTTTCACTCTTAAGTTAAAAAAGAGCGGTCAGCTAATCACTCAGAAACAGTGGTCTAGTCTGTCTGCCTTTTTCACCTTCAAATATATCATTTCCAGTCAGGTGTATGTTTTATATATTTCCTGAGAAGGTCCCATCCTTACCATAGTATTCCATAGGATATCCTGTGAATTCTTCAGCCAGTGAAGTCCTTGCTTGTGTCACCTTTGACCATCTTAATAAGTTTTGGTTCAACTTTATATGGATTATAATATTGCATGGGTAAATGGCAGAGATTGATAGCTCTTGCCAAACTTTATGGAAAAATCAGAAAATCAAGACAGTCTTAAATCTGTTTAGTCCAGGATATTCCCCTCCAGGAAAAATAAAGGGCAATATATGTTTTTAATAACAATTTCAGATTTTATAACCATTTGCCCTCTTCTTTTGCCATATTTAAGTATAAAATAATAGACTTAATTCACTGAGAAAACTCGTTTATTTTTAATAGTATTCTTGGTGGTTGGGGCCATGAATTATTCATCACACTATCCAAAGGAAGGAAGAAATAAGGGAGAAAAAGAGAGAGAAAAATGAAAAAAAAAATGACAAGAAGTATGGGAGAGGAGAAGAGAGAGAAAAATGGAGAGGGCCAGGAAGGAAGGAAAGATAGGTAGGTGTGTTACTATCATTTCTACTCAAATATTAGTTTTGGTGACTATATTATCATATCATTAGTGGAAAGTGCCAAGCTGTAAGAATTTCATCTTTCTTAATAATTGTTTAATAGTGTATTAGTTTCCTAGGGCTGCCATAACAAAGTAGAACAAACTGAGTGGCTTATAAAACAGAAATGTATTGTCTCACAGTTCTAGAGGCTAGAAGTTTGAGATCAAGGTACTTGGCAGAATTGGTCCCTCCTGAAGGTTGTGAAGAAGAGTCTGTTCCATGCTTTACCCCTAGTTTCTGGTTTGCTGGAAATCTTTGGCATGGCTGGACCCATCACTCATCATTGCCTTCATACATTCTCCTTGTGCACATGCCAGTGTCTAAATTCCCCTTTTAATAAGGACATCAGTCATATGAATTAGGGTTCACTCTAATGACTTTGTTTCAACTTGATTACTTCTGTAAAGACCCTATTTGAAACAACATCACAGTCTGAGATATTGGGGTTAGTACTCCAACAAATTTTGGAGGGAGATACATATTCAATCTATATCACATAGCATGATATTTTTTGTGATAATACAAAAATGTTAAATTATTCTATATAATAAAAGCCTAATATGCTAAGTGTCTGGTCGTCTGGTAGGCCATTCAACCAATCAAAGAGTAAAATGCTAATGATATGCTAAGGCTGCTCAACTGCTTGCTATGACGTGCACTGACCACCAGGGGGAAGACACTCCAACAGGTAGGTTAGCTTGCTGCTAGGGTCCGGGTGATCGGGACTAAACAAGATGGGCTGCACATGCCCTGGAGTCCTTCTGTTGTCCCTCCCCAGCTGGCCAACCTCCCATGTCCCTCCCCAGACCCAATTGTGCATTGATGGGGTCCCTCATCCTGGACTGCACCTTCTTGCAACCCAAGACCCCTTGGAGGATGTCAGAGAGACGGATTCGGCCTGATAGCGGAATGACCAGTCACTATGACATGCACTGACCACCAGGGGGCAGATGCTCAATGCAGGAAGCTGGGCTCACGGCTAGCAAGCACAGTAGCGATGGTGGGAGCCTCTCCCACCTCCATGGCAGCGTTAAGGATGTCCAACTGCTGGTTTAGGCCTGCTCCCCACAGGGGTCAGGCCTAAGTCAGTAGTTGGACATCCCCTGAGGGCTCCCGGACTGTGTGAGGCACAGGCCAGGCTCAGGGACCACCCCCGAGTACACGAATTTCTTGCACCAAGCCTCTAGTATGAAATATGTTTCTCTTACTGCTGTCACAAACTAAACTAATTCAAGGTTGTAGGGTATAATGCTGCTGTTCTCCCACCCACCCCCTGCAAATTAGTAGATAACACATTTCTCTAGCAGTGGGTATCTCTATTATTGCAAATAATCCTTTGTACTTTTTAGCAGGCCTACAGAAAATATAGAGATGTGTCTGAAGAGGTAGACTATCCTTAACACCTTATAAACATAGGTTGTAATTTAGTAGAATGTGTTTGTTAAATAATAGAGTGTGCTTTTATTATTATTTTTAACTAGAGGCCTGGTGCACAAAATTTGTGCATGGGGGGGTTGTCACTCAGCCCAGCCTGCACCCTTTCCAATCTGGGACCCCTTCGGGCCTAAACAGGCAGTCAGACATCACTCTCATAATCCAGGACTGCTGGCTCCCAACTGCTCACCTGCCTGCCAGCCTGATCACCCCCCTAACCACTCCCCTGCCAGCCTGATCAATGTCTAACTGCTCCCTGGCCAGCCCAATTGCCCCTAACTGGCCTCCCCTTCCAACTTGGTCGCCTTTAACTATCCTCCCCTACAGGCCTGGTTACCCCCAACTGCCCTCCCCTGCTGGGCCTGTCACCCCTAACTGCCCTCCCCTGCGGGCCTGGTTCCCCCCAACTGCTCTCCCCTGCAGGCCTGCCCTTCCCAACTGCCCTCCCCTGCTGGCCATCTTGTGGTGGCCATCTTGTGTTCACATGGGGGCAGCCATCTTGTGTCTTGGAGTGATGGTCAATTTGCATATTACTCTTTTATTAGATAGGATACTCATCAGAGGATGTTTTTTATGGATTTGAAAGAGAAAGAGAGAGGGAGAGAGGAAGAGAAAGAGAGAGAGAGAGAGAGGTGAGAAACATCGATCATCAATTTCCTCCTATATACATCCCAACCAGGGATAGAACCTGCACCCTAGGCATGGGCCCTGACTGGGAATCGAAAACTTTTGGTGTAAGGGATGACACTCCAGCCAACGGAGACACTTGGCCAGGGCTGGAGTGTGCTTTTAGTTTATAAGGTATTGGTGTGGTCGAAGCAGGAAAATAACTTTGATAGACCAAGGTAAATAGAGATCTAAACATGGGCTGAAACAATTTCATTATTTAAAAGACAAACAGAAATTTTCAGAGTATAATGGCTGTTTAACAGTTTGTCTGCAAGTCAGAAACATACTATCACAAAAAATGGTTGGGAAGATATGGTTTGTTTGAATTTTGTTGAACCCAAGGATATCATTTTCAAATGTCAGTAATTTGCTTAAATAAAGCAGATAATTTATTGTTCTAGTCCAGAATAACAGGAGGTAACTGGAGATCCACCAACCAGTAAGAAGAGTATTGTAATATAACACTTAAGGAAAATATCTGTACTAAAAAAAGGGTAATATGCTAATTAGACTGGGTCAACCAGACATCTTATGGACATCTGACTTCCTTCCGGACAGTTAGGGAGTGACCAGGCTGGCAGGGGGAGTAGTTAGGAGGTGACCAGTTTAGCAGGGGGGCAGTTAGGGGCAAACAGGCCAGCAGGGGGATAGTTAGGGGGGACCAGGCCAGCAGGGGGAGACCAGGCTGGCAGGGGGCAGTTAGGGGGCCACCTTGCTGGCAGGGGGGCAGTTAGGGGATGACCAGGCCCGCAGGGGACCAGTTAAGGGTGATCAGGCCAGCAAGCAGAAGTAGTTAGGTATTATCAGGCAGGCAGGTAGAGTGGTTAGGGGCAATCAGGCAGGGAAGCAGTTAGGGGGTGACCAAGCCAGCAGGGGGGCAGTTAGGGGGCTACCAGGCTGGCAGGGGGGAAGTTAGGGGGCAAACAGGCTGGTGGGTGGGGTAGCTAGGGGCGGACCCAGCTGTCAGGGGGGCAGTTAGGGGATGATCAGGCTGGCAGGGGACCAGTTAGGGGATGACCAGGCCGGCAGGGGACCAGTTAGGGGGCAGCAAGGCTGGCAGAAAGGCAAGTGGTTAGGAGCCAGGGGTCCCGGACTGGAGACAGTGCAGGCTGGGCTGAGGAACCCACCCCCCCATGCACAAATTTCATGCACTGGGCCTCTAGTTGTAATATAAATCACAATATACCTTTTTAAGCAGCTTGCTTTTAGATGTTTTATATGTAGAAATTGCCACATAATAAACAGACAAGGGGAAAGACAAGCTAAATGCTACCTCCTCAGACTACAGGAAATTATGATGTAAACTATCTTACCATAAGAGATACCTAGATTAGTCCCATTTTATGGAATGACAATCAGTTAGAAAAAAAGGTAGAACATTTGGAAACAGACATGGGAATAATATGTAAATTACATTTCAAGTGGAATGTTTAGCCTCTGTATTCCTATATCCACCCTCTTCCTTCCTTTCTTCTTTCCTTCCTTTTATCCTTTTTTTTTTCTTTCTACTATATATCTAGATAGGTTATTGTTTTCTACTGGATTCATGCATTCCTTCAGTAGACATTCCATAAAATACATTAGATACTGGACATAATGCTTGGTACTTATGATATCATGCTAAATAAAATCAGGCACAGTCTACTGTCCTTATGAAGTTTACTTTCTAATCACAGAAGTGCTTGTAAAAGTGTATCTATGGCCCTAGCCAGCATCAGCCCATGGGACTGCAGGATCCACAGTTCCATTCTGGTCAAGCACGCATCCCTCAGTAGCAGGCTTGTTTATAAACCCTGGTTGGAGCATATGAGAAGGCAACCAATCGATGTGTCTCTCACATTGATATTTCTTGTTGTCTCTCCCTTCCCTTTCACTCTTTCTAAAAATCAATAGGAAACATATCCTCAGGTGAAGATTAATAACAACAAAAAAAAGGTATATATGTGATAAATGGTGTGAAGAAGAGGCCCATGTTGCTCTGAGCGCCCATAAATGCCATAAATGAATGATTTGATTTATGTAGGGGAACCAAGGCATGTGTTCCTGTGGAGGGCACACTGGAGTTGTCTTCTGAGTGAGCAACAACCAGGTTAAGATGAGATGAAAGGACTTTGTGGAACCAGGAAGAACATGTGCAAAGGCTTTGGGCCAGGATGAAACCAAGCAAATTGGGACTGGAAGAGAGAATAATGAGAGTTTGAATGCCATGTGGAAGCAGAGGAAGAACCTTCAGGGTTTTCAAAATCCTGATAATATTAATTTTATTTAAAAAGCATTAGGGAGCCACTGAATATCCTTAAGTAAGGGATTGCATGGCCATTTCAAAATATCACAAGTGTGCTGTTTACAGGCACATTTAGAAAAGGGTCAACAAGTTAAGAAGTCTGATTGTGGCTTGGGATGGCATGATTGTGATGAAGATGGAGAGAACGGACCAATTAAAAGGAAAAAGAATAGCATTTTGTTATTATGCAAGGCTGAGTTCTAGATGTATGGTATAAGCAAAATTTTTTTGCGTGATATTGTCATTCAATGACATAGAAAAAGCTGAAAGAAGACATTTTTATTAAGAACAGAGAGATATTGAGTCATGAATTCGATTTTGGATATGTTGGGTTTGTTAAGACTTTCAGGAGAAACTGCCAAGTAGACAGCTGGATACAGGGGCCTGGAGGGCTGGGCCAAGATCTGTGTAGGTGATATGAATGTGTGAGTCACCATAGAGGTGGCACCTGCACCACTGACAACTTAATGTATGTTTCCTCTAGAATGAAAATGGATGAAAAGAGGCTGGAGTAGCACCAGCCACAGCCTTGCTGTGTGTAACTCTTTTTCCCAGATAACAAATTGGGGTTGGGGTGAACTATAGGTCCTTCCCCATACAAATAGCATATGGGAAAATGTGAACATCTGAGGGAAGACTGCTTCATTGTGGAAAAGCACTACAGGAGGCTTTATTAAAGAAAATATGAGTTTTAAGCAAATTCTCCCAAAATGCATAAAAGCCCTGCACACCACAGCAATATACTGTTAGCAGTCTCTACTGCAAGAATGATAGAAAATCACATATTTTAACCTGTTACTTATATGAAGGAAAAATTAGAACAAATATTATGTTAACATGAGTTAAATGTTTTTAGTTTGAGGTTTTCATGAACATATACATGCATATATCATGTCAAGGACTTTATTCTCAAATTTATAAAAATTATTTCTTCTCTGATTTATTTAAGAACAAAATTTGTTTTCAGAACTGAATTATGTAACCTCTATAATAAATTCTAACTAAGAAAGATTTTGAGGACCTGAAAACCTAGTTATCATTATATTCAACATTTTAGTGTCTTTATTAGATAAGTAAAGTAGAAACAGATATTCATGTTTCATTTCTATTAAGGCACTCTTCTAAATATTTGGTTAGAGACCATCATCTGAGTTATTGGGAGTAGCAATTAATTTGCTGTCATAATTGATATACTAATGTAGGTCAGTGACAAAGCAACACCTACAGGTACCAGTGACTAATGAGAACATATCAATATCAATATGGAAAATTGTCAAAAAGGCCTTTCATTGGAAATTAAGGAACATTTGATATATGTCAAAATAGCTCTGGAATTAACACTCAGGTCTCTCATTCTCAGACCTCAATTAAATTAAAGGATTAATATGCATAATGACACTTTTGGCTTATTTCCAAAGTGAATATGTCCACTGTACATTTCAGGTATTGAAATATCAATATTGAAAATGTCATTTTCTAATATTTTGTTTAGATACATATTTACAATTCCTACTATTATTTGGGTCATTTTGAGATTATGGCAGGGAAGCAATACATGTTTTGCACAATGAGTATTAAAATGCTGTTTCTAGGAATGCTGATTATAGTGATTAATTAGGCAAAAACCTCTGAATACTCTGTTGAAGCAATAAACCTACTTATTATTCATTAGGTGTTTCATTATTTTTATTTATTTAAAATAGTTTGTGAATAGTTAAGTAAATGAAATAGTATTTACCTTGTTAAGGAGTTATTTTCCATGTATATTTTTGAAAAGTCCCAATTTCAGTTGAAATTTTAAGAAATGATTTTTATTTATTTACTTGATCAACTGGACTCAAGGAGAAGTTTAGACTTGTTAACAAATTTGATCATTTCATTATGTGGAAACTTTACATAAAGTTGATGTCATTTTTGCAAATGTCTAGTGGTTTTTTTTCATATAAATTATTAGGAAGAAAATGGAATGATTTTATTTATCAATAATAGTATTATTAATCAGCAATAATATTATTGATCCAGTGTTTTCTCCCATACATCGTGATTTAAGACAGCTAGTAAAATTATAATTTTGAATACTTAGTCCTGTGAGCCAAGCACTGTGCTAAACCCTAGATATGCATTATCTAATATGATTGCTACAACATGAAGCAGAAAGTTGTATCATTCCCATTTCATACATGAAGAAAGTAAGATTATCCATGATTATATGTTAGTATTTCCCACCCTGGAAATCCAATTTCAAACCCCGCACTTTAAATTAGCAACATTAGAAAGATTCAATTATTTTTAACATTAGAAACTTTTATTAGAAGAAGATATTTGTTCATTATTTACCAATAACATTAAACAGATATGGGAGAAATTACTTGTGGAAGAAAATTATTATTGAAAAAATAAATTCCATTTTTCCTTGCTTAAAATTTTGAATGTTTTAGTTGTTGCTTTAAATTACATTAATGATGCAAAGTTGTAATGTTGGTGTTTGTGGGATAGATCTCTGGGAGAGTTGGCCAGTAAATGTGGGGGTGGATAAGGTGATACATGAGTGATGATTCATTGCAGGAGGCTTGGGGAAGTGGACAGAGCAGGTGATCTGAACCATTCTGAGCTTGAATATTTATTGGATTTTTATGTACTATCTTATTTGCTATACAAATGAATTGGGGAAAAATAAAAGTTAAAATGAGGGTGGGGGAATGTCAGAAGCTGTTAAGAGTTTCATTAAGGAACTCAGGAGCAAGAAGAGCAAAAATCGACATTAGCATCTTGGAGACTAAAAGAAATACTTGTCACTCTCCAAGGATGCTACCAGATTTCAATACTCCAGGATGCTTACTGAGACTTTGATAAAACAGCTATTTAGAGATTTAGATTTACACAATAAGTGAAAGCTTCTTCAAAGTTACAAACAGAGGTGGTGATTATACTTCAGAAAATCTTTGCAGGGCAAAGCAAAAGGTAGGGTTTTTGAAGTACAGAAACATAGTTTAAGAAAAGCCAGAAGGTTCTAAAATAATTTTTTTAAAGTCTGAAATACATGGGGAAAAATTTGCTGGGTCCAGCTAGAAAAGTGTTTCCTTTATCCATTGAAAGTAAGAGAATTAGTACAACCATGAAGTAGAAGTAGAGAAGGTATTATAATCAGAGAGGGAGAGCATGTCTCAAAACAATAAGATCATTTTGTTATTAGTGGGGAAAAAGTACTTATTGTAAAAAGATTTTTGAAATACAGACTATAATAAGAAAAAAAGCAAAGATATACAGAAATTCACTGCCCCAAGGTATCACCATTGCTAACATTCTAGTCAACATTCTACTAGACATGTCTCTATGCACAAAATGTGCAATAGTACATGAACAGGGCCATACCATCATATTATTTTTGGCAACATATTATGATTTTCTCCCATGTCAATAAGCATAGGTTTGCATCATTTTATATTGATAATAATCTATTTATGGATGTTTCACCATTTATTAATCTAGTACTTTATTTCTTGATACTTAGGTTGTTTTATAATTTTATCAGTTATTTTTAAATTTAGGATTGTTTTAATGGTTATACTTGATCATACCTTTTCCCTCTTCTGTGATTATCTTTAAATTTATATTTTAGACAAAATTTCAGAGAACATCTGTGTATTTTACATTTGAATCTCCATTGGGAAACTGCTTCCCTAGAAAAATTGTAGATTCCCATCTAAAAAATATTGTCTCATGCTTACTACATTAGATTTTATTGATTTATTTTTTTAATCTTTACACACATCTTAGGCAAAACTAGATACTTTAGTGATCAAATTTACTTAAAAAGTATTTAGGTTGAAAAACATCAAATATGTGTGTAGGCTACTTGTTTTTGGAAGTAGATTTTGAAAAGTATGACACAACTGTGTTTTAACCAGGACCAGTTAAAGTCTGAATAACTTATTTGGTCTAGCATCTAATGGATATGATCTAATCAATTCTTCAGGGTAAAATTAGAAGTATTTCCAGTGTCACATTTGAAGTTAAAGTTGGGTGAGTGGTGCTGTGAGAATTTGAGCATAACAATTTCATATTTAACACTAAGGACTATGGCTACAAAAAATTATTTTTTTTATGTATTTCTTTGCTCAAAACATTTAGAGAAATACCATTGTCAGAGATAGCTAGAATTCTGCTTGAGCACTTTGAATGTCAGATGCAGCCAGAGCCCAGCCAGAGATCTGGTGCTCTGAATTACTCTGAGTCCATAGCCTACATAATAAAGAGGTGATATGCAAATTGACCATCACTACAACACACAAGATGGCTGCCCCTATGTGTTCAAAGATGGCCACCACAAGATGGCCTGCAGGGGAGGGCAGTTGAGGGCGATCAGGCCAGCAGGGGAGGGCAGTTGGGAGAGACTAGGCCTGAAAGGGAGGACAGTTAGTGGGGGCAAGACCTACAAGCAGGGCAGTTGGGGGGGACCATGCCTGCAACAAAGGGCAGTTGGAGGGGACCAGACCAGCAGGAAAGGGCAGTTGGGCACGGCCAGGCCAACAGGGGAGGGAAGTTAGGGGTAACCAGGCCTGCAGGGGAGGGCAGTTGGGGGCAACCAGGCCTGCAGAGGAGGGCAGTTGATATGACCAGGCCTGCAGGGAAGTTGGGGGGGCCAGGCCTGCAGAGGAGGGCAGTTGGTATGACCAGGCCTGCAGGGAAGTTGGGGGGACCAGGCCTGCAGTGGAGGGTAGTTGGGGGCGACCAGGCTTGCAGGGGAGGGCAGTCAGGGGCAATTTGGCCAGCCGGGGAGCAGTTAGGTGTTGATCAGGCTGGCAGGGGAGTGGTTATGGGGCAGGCAGGCAGGCAGGTGAGCGGTTGGGAGCCAGCAGTCCTGGATTGTGAGACGGATGTCCAACTGCCACCAAGATCAGGCCTAAATGGGCAGTCGGACATCCCTCAAAGGGTCCCTGATTGGAGAGGGTGCAGGCTGGGCTGAGGGACATACCCTCTCCCATGCATGAATTTCATGTACTAGGCCTCTAGTAGTCTTATAAATTCTTCCCGACTATGCCAGAGTAGGTTCCTTCTTGAACCCTACCCACTGTACTAACTGTTGGGTCCAAGCCCCTCTGCCTAGGGCCTAGATCTACTTGAATGTCTGGTCTTAGACAAAGAAGCCATGAGAGAAGTTGTGGGTATATAAGAATAAACCTTTATTGCAGAAACCAGTGGCCATAAGCCATCAGACAAAACAGTTCTTCACAGCAAAGTCCATACAAGTGGCTGCATGCTGGCTGGTAAATACATATCTTTCCTGCATAGTAGCATTAATCTGTACCCACAGCTATTATCTGAGCAGCTGCATGCTGCCTCTAGACCTATAGCTCCTACATAGTAGTAGCTTCTGAGCTCTCTCTTAGAGCTACAACCTCAGTAGCCTCTCCAGCCTCTCTGGTTCAGCAGCTTCTCCTGTCTCCCCTGCCCAGAACAATGGCTGGTCTCTGTATCCTCACATAGTAACTACCTCTGAGCTTCTCTCTCAGCACACTGGCTGGGTAACATGGTAGCTATATCTGAGCTCTTTATGAGCTCTTAGCCTTACATCATAGCAGTGCCAGCTCTCAGCTCTGTCTCTGTGCTCTAGCCTTTTCCCTAGCCTACTGGCTGGTTAACCACATGTACATTACTCCTTAGACAAAAGAGGCCTTTGGCCAACAATGACATCAATCATTTGGCTATTGAAGGGCACAGCATACCTTGAGATCACTGTGGCCTTGCAGCTGTATTCATAGTGGCCTTGGACATTCCAGCATAGGCCTCCACACTCTAATTAGCTTTGACTATCTGGGGACTCTGGTGTGGTTCACACAGCCATTAATTAGAAGTTTGTAGTGGAGAAGATAGGTTAAAGATATAAAATAAAATAGAAAAATCTTGTGTACTTGTTAAGTGTTGTAGGTCACCCATTTGACTTGCTACTACCCTTAAGATTTTAAGATTTTGTTACATTGTAAATTTCCCATGTTTTTGTTTATTATCAAACAATAACATTAATAATAATAACCATGACAATACTTAGAAAGGATATTTATGAAATTATTTAGGAAAATGTTTAAAGTTGAGAGCAGAGCCTTGCTCTATGCCAAGCCAAAGGAACACAGGTGACTGAGAGGGAGGAAAGTGGGAAGTCCAGTTCCTGGAAGATGGCAGGTATAAGAATCTTCCTGAGAATGCCATGCCACATCGCCAGAGAGTTGAACCACTGAAAGACTTACAGGGCCATTCTCAAAACCTCATCCTCAAATGAATGGAAATTGAATTGTTTGAGCAGAAATTTTGAACAATTTCTCAGCTTCCATATATATTCCTTAAAATTGTCAGAGCTTAATATCTAAAAAATTAGAAGTTGAATGATAGTATTTACTAATACCAACTTATGTTTCACATTGCATGATTCAGACAAATATTTTTAATTTGAGCTCTTAGGGCACCAAGTAATTGAATATTTTTGTTAACTAACAGAATATAAAATAATAATAATTCTCTTTCTGTATTCTATTCTTTTCCCCTAAATTCTAAATTCTAAAGGAATGCCTGGCCCTAAAATAATGGGGATGCAGCACAGAAAAAGGAAAAAGTTTTTATTTATGCATAATAAATGTATTTAACATATTATATTAATGTATTTAACATAATATATACATATTTAATATAACATGTAATATGTACAACAAAATTTGTTTCTAGTATAAGGTAGAACTACAGTTAAAACTGAACTTAGGCAATTTAGTACTAACAATCACTGGTATCTCATTTTTTCAGATTTAAATTAAAAGTACATTTTTAGGGTGCTAGGGAAAACTAGAGATTGTCAAAATGCCATAGGTTCCTGGCATTGCTAAATTCTTAGTCCATGAGAATTTTGCCCTGGTAGAGTCAGAATCATTTTTGCTTTGTAATGATTGTTCTTCTGTGTAGTTTAGAAGCAGACTTAAGTTTTGTTGTCTCCATCACCATTGATTCCCCTATTCTTGGATTCGAAAGGCATTTCTGTGACATGCTGAAGAACTTGTCTTTCATGTGGCTAGTCACAGGCAGTGGCAATGATTTCTCAATACAGAAAAACAATGGGGCAATTGGCAGTCCAGATCCTCAAAATTCTCTGCCTGCCATTGCTACTCTTAGAGAAGCAAATTGAAGTTTTCATTTTTGTCATAACATGTAGTAAATCTCATTTGTTTTCTTTATGAGCTAGACTAGAAGAAATAATGGCTCTCTCTAAATACCCAGTTTGTGATTAAGTTTGGAGCACAATGATGAGACTAATTTGATTTTAGTATTTTCTAGTGCTTTGTAATTATTTCCAAAAAAACAAACAAACTTAAAAGTTGTTAATTTTAGAGAAGGATGAGTCTATTTACTATACATTCAGTCTAGAGGGGTTAAAATGATGTAATTAGTACTTATAGATAGCTTCAGGAGTCCTGATCTTGTGAGATACTGTGATAATTCATAAGAAACTAGTAAGATTTGGTTCAAAGAATCTTACAGGGTCCACTGACCACATGATATCTGGCTTCGGACACAAGTTTTATTTTAGAGGGGAAGAAGACCTAATCAAAGAGTTTAAAAATTAAATGCTGTCCCCTCTTGGTAGCATTAGAGTAGTTTCTCTCTCTCCTTCACTCTGCCCCCTTCCTGACTCAAAGTACATAAAAAATGGCATCATAAAAGCAAGATGGTAAAGTGTGTCTACCTTAGCTTTTTTTTTTTTTTTTTAATAGTCTATGGCCTAGCCTCCAAAATTTCTGGAGTAGTTCTTTTTTTCTAAAATTCACTGATTAGGTAGAGACATGATTCATTCTTTAGTTGGAGGCAGTTCAGGATGTGGTATAGGATCCAGTAGAAAACCAGAAGCTTCTGTATAGGATGTCACATCCCTATCCAAGAAGGGGTAAGTGCAGCTCCCGATATTCACTAAGTTGGGGTACCCAGATTAGTTCACAAAAGTGTTTTGTGAACAAAATATGAGATTACTGAAATATTTTATTGACTGTCAAATATTTTCCAGGTATAGGTCAAATACTTGTCTTGAAAAATACTGTGTAGAACATAGTGAGGGGCATCAGGGGGGAACATACATGGACAGGACATAGATGTCTAATTGCTTTGGATGGCTGTTCTAGGCTTGGTGGCCCATGGATCCTCTCTGGCACACATGTCAGACGTTGTCAAATGCTTTCTTTGAAAATAGTGTTGAGAACTTTAGATTTAGTGAAATGTGTGTTTTTTTTTTCCCATCAACAGTCTTTGAAGTTTTAGACTTAGGTACTAATAAGTTATGTTTCTAGATGAAACAAATGGAAGGTATTTCTGAAGGTAGAAATGTGGAAACTTTCATGCATAAAATGAAAATATATATATATAGTGTCTCACTTAAAAAATAAGTAAGAAAAGTCAGATTAGTATTTTGCTCTTATGTATTAAATTTTCTGTAAATTTAGCACCTTCATTTGAAAATGATAGAAAAAAAATGCCATTAAACATAGTTATTTTACAAAAAGAATTTATTTTATCTTTGTTTTAACATTAAAATTTAAATTGCATATCACTTTATTTAACTTTAAATTCTTATGAACATAATTACATTGATAGTAAATGTCATTTTCTTTTGATGACAAACTTTCTATCATATTAAATAGTATCTATCACATATAAACAGATAACTTGAATTTAAATTAAAGAATAAACTCTTTGCTTTAACTTGTTTACTAACACTAACCTGAAAATCATGTCAATTCCTGCTATTTAGGAAACAATAATAGCTGCTTTCTGAAGCCAGCAGCTCTAGGATTTAATTTTCTTACCTTATTTTGGGCTTTGGAGAGTCTTTGGGTGATTCAATAAAATTATAACAATGTGACTCAACATGTGCTGAAAAATAATAAAAAATAGTCAAAACCTTTCATATTCAGAGCTTTTCATCAAAATCTGTATGAAGTAGATATTATCTTCTTTTGATTAAATCCAGAGTAATCAATAAAATGCTAATACATTCAGCCCTAACTAGTTTGGCTCAGTGGATAGAGCATTGTCCTGCGGACTCAAGGGTCCCAGGTTTGATTCCGGTCAAGGGCATGTACCTTGGTTGCAAGCACATCCCCAGTGGGGAGTGTGCAGGATGCAGCTGATGGATGTTTCTAACTCTCTATCCCTCTCCCTTCCTCTCTGCAAAAAAATAAATAATTTAAAAAAAATGCTAGTACGTTCACTTTACAGCTCATCAAATTAAACATAAAGTAGTATTTCCTTCTAGTGGACAGGAATACAGCAGTAATCAAGTATAGGGATTGAGGGAGAAAGGATAGGGGAATAAGTTTACATTAATACTGAAATCATAGATAATTCAAAATAGACAATGGAAACAAATAATACAAATGAATTAAAGGCTGATTTTAAATAATCTATATACCGCTTGTGTATTAAAACATTGTCCTATTTGGAATTAAAATGAAAATGACAGAAAGATTTTAAGTATTTTTTTCTTTTTGAGGAAATTATTGGAATAGACATGTGAATTGAATATTTTGTTTATGTGCATATTTGAAAATGTGTTTATATTTCATGGTTGCTGTGAGTATAATACTGGGATGTAATACAGTTGACCCTTGAATTATTGGGGTAGGGGAGCTGCCATCTCCTCCCCCACCCCCTAGCTGAAAATACGGGTATAACTTTACTCCATAAGAACTTAACTACAGTAGTTCCTTCTCATCCTCAGATTCAACCAACTGCATAAGGAAACAATATTTTCATGGATGGAAATGTGAAAATACTGTTTTCAATCTTAAATGGGTTGAGTATCTGGATGTGAAACCTAAAGATATGAAGGACCAACTTTATTTCTTCAAAAAAATATAAATGGACTTGCACTGTTCAAACCCATGTTGTTCAAAGGTCAGCTGTAGTAGTCTGTATTGTTTTGAAGTGCAAAGTAAGTGTATAATTAAAAAAAAAATCCTTATAGTTGCATGGAGGTGAAGGTCAAAATAGTTACAAAAAATTTTAGTATTTTACCAAAATTATCTACTTTTCTGCCTTATTATTTTCTTATCATATCCACGATAGAGCAGAAATCAGACTGCTGTGGACTGAGGATTATGAAGCAGGTGCAGAAGTGTGGCGCATAGTGTGCACCGTTATTTTTAATCACCAGACTGTAAAGAAAAGATAGGAAGATAATTGTTGTTCTGTCTCAGTGTTTTAATATGGGAGAAATTAAGCATATTTATATGCTGTGGAGATTAACCTTGATTGACTTTGTTTAAAGAAGAGATTAGACAGTTTTGAGAGATCTCTGAATATGTGGTACAGAAATTGGCAAAATTAAACTTGTAAAAGTGTGAACTAACAAAGAAAAAAGGAAAGAATAGAAAGTGAGAGATTTTAGGGAAGTGAATTTTATAAAAAATGATTCAGGATACTAGAAAAATAGTAGAGTATTGGCAAAAAGTTACAGTTAGGATGGAAATACTAACTGTGTGTTTTTTCATTGATTTGAGAGAGAGGACGATTGAGAGAGACAGAGAGAGAAAGAGAGAGAGAGAGAGAGAGAGATGTGAGAGGGAAATATCCATCTGTTGCCCACAGCACACACCCTGACTAGGGATCATACCCATAACCTGGGCATGTGCCCTGACTGTGAATTGGACTGGTGACCTTTGGTGCACTGCTGACACTCAACCAAGTGAGCCACAGTGCCTAGAGCTTATTTCAAAATTTTTGATATAACACATGTGTATAGTACTTCTAAAAGATGATGTCATCGATTCTTTTTACTTTCTCTTTCCTGAGTTAGTAGTTTAAGATATTGTGTGACTCTTCTTCTCCCTTCCTTTTCCAGAATGATTCTCCAGTTTAACAGTTAAATTAAATATTGTATCTAAAGGTTTCATCCATAATTATTCCTCTTGTTGTTGAAAAATATTATTTATTTTTTATAATGTAAGTAATTATTATGGTTTGTTTTCATATAATGTAAGTAATTATTCTTCACAGTCCTGAGATGATGGTATAATATTGCAAAAATGTTCAGTTTTATACTTACCATTGCTCTTTACTTTTTTGCCATAATCTTGGTTTAACATACTAAGATCTTTTTTCTCCCTTTCAGTCAAACTTCACCTCATTCATTTTTTGACCCCACTGCTCTACAGCCATATCTCATTCAGAATTCACCAATGCCATCCTGACTGTCAAAGTTAATGATCCCAAAATTATGTACCCCAAAATTTTCACAGGCTTGTAGTGGTTCCTACACACCTTGTTAGCTCGGTAGTGACACTGTTAGACATTTCACCATACTTGAGCATATGCATATATATATATATATATATATATATATATATATATATATATATAGCACTACATTTTTTTTTTTGTTTTCCTTCTAGGTATCAGACTAATAATCATACCAGTATCATTCTTTGGCTTCTATCTCTGTATTGATAATTTATATTCTTCAGGTTTCTATTATTCTCTTAGCTTCTCACTCTATGCTCTAAATGCTCTATTTTGAGATTTTTGTGTCATCTACTGCTATCAATCATTAACTGACATTTAAATATTCTAAATTTTTATGCCCAGCAACAGCTTGCCAATGGTTGGTCCAGTCACTATTAGCATCTAAAGCTGGATTCTTTATCTTGTCTCTCAGATCTTCATATTCTTCTCTCTCCTATCTGAGTTTCTGATATTACTATATGTAATTTAATGGCTAAAAGGACAGAAGTATTAGGCAGAGGCGTTATCAACAACTCGAGGATTAATTATAAATGAGGCCTTGAGATACAATATTTAATTTAACTGTCAAATTGGGGGATCATTCTGGAAAATGAAGAGAGGAGAAGATTCACATAGTAACTTAAACTACTAACAGGTAGGAAAGAGAAAATAAAAAGAATGGAAGACATCATCTTTTAGAAGTACTATACACATGTGTTATATTAAAATTTTTGAAATAAGCTCTGGACACTGTGGTTCACTTGGTTGAGTGTCAGTAGTGCACCAACTGGTCACCAGTTGAATTCAAAGTCAGGGCACATGCCCGGGATGTGGGTATGATCACTAGTCAGGTTGGGTGCTAGAGGCAACCGATGGATGTTCCCTCTCACATTGATGTCTCTCTCTCTCTCTCTCTCATCAATAAAAAAACACCCATATTAAAAAAAAAAAAAATAAGCAGAAGAGAGTAAAAAAAAAAAGCAGAAGAGACTAATTATTGCCAATGTTGATTAGCTAATGTAGGATGTAGGAAAGTGAGAAGTGTTCTATGAAAGCATATACTCTATTAGACAATAGAACAATGGAAGAAAATGTAATTATTGTTATGTTTGTTTTATAACCAAAATTGAAAAAAAGAATAATAAAAAAACTGAATGACTGCTAAGAGAATATCATTAAGCAACAATGTCAACTCTGTTATCTGTATCTAACAATGGCAGAGAAGTAAAATGTGAGATGTCTTCTATCTCTTTGTCTCTGTCTCTGTCTATCTCTCCACAGACTCTAGAGTGTAAGATATGCTGGTGCAGGGTGGTTTACTGATCCCTCACCAGGGCTTCTAAAAAGGGTCTGGTAAGAATCCCTCTCTCCACACTACCTATCCCAGGAGATCTGTGACCTGCACCAAGAACATAAGTTACCTTGAACTACTGTAGAAGAGTGACAAAATTTGCCTGGTAACTTGAATTTCCAGAGAATAGTTGGGTCAGCTATCTGAGGGATTCACCAAAGTACAAAACTCTTATTTATGACTAGAGGCCTGGTGCATGAAATTTGTGCATGGGTGTGGTCCCTAGACCTGGCTGGTGATCAAAGTGTGAATGTCTGGTGTGGAAGGGCAGGTCCTGTGGGCCCCTGTGTGCCCCCTCTGCCTGAATCATCAGGCTCCCGCCGGCTCCCTCAGTGCCTAGGAGCCTGGCTGTGGCCCCACCCCCTGCTGCCAATGTCCACCATGTTCCACGCCACCCCCTGGTGGTCAGCACACGTCATAACGAGTGGTCCAACTCCCAGTTGTACTCCCGGTTGAGGGGACAAGTTGCATATTAGGCTTTTATTATACAGGATTCTTAGAGGAAAGAAAACTCCTAATACTAAACTTATTACTTGCAAATAACAGTGCGTTCTTTGGGAACAGTGCCTGTTACTAGAAAAAGCTTCTTCCTCAAAAACATTTTGCTTCTAAGTCCTCACTCTCACAAAGCTTTCCATTATTTGGTCTCAGAGCCCCTCATCTCAAGGCTCTCCCACCTGCAAGTAATGTAGGGTTCGTGGAGGTTAAGAGAGTATTTTCTATTTTAAAATAACCTTCTTTCACCTAGTTAAATAAAGTATAAACTTCAGTGCATCTTAAGATTTTCTCCTTTAGCTTCACATTCAGTTAATCACCAAATCTTTCTAGCAAGATCTCTAACATAGGTCTCTCCCTTCGTTTCCATTCCCAGGACTTTGCAGTGTCTCTCCTATGACTGGAGACATAATGGCAAGGTGAGAGAATGGTACCAGTATCAAGGTTCAGAATAAACTATAAACTGGGTGAACCCATTTTACTGTAGTTATTTCCTAAACGCTGTAGGCAGCCTTTTACAGACATGTTTTTGAACACATTGCTTCCTCTCTCTGGAATGTCTTTTTCCTTTAGTTGCCACCACATGCATCCTTCCAAGCTACAT
Source organism: Corynorhinus townsendii (assembly GCA_026230045.1). Lineage (NCBI taxonomy): Eukaryota > Metazoa > Chordata > Mammalia > Chiroptera > Vespertilionidae > Corynorhinus > Corynorhinus townsendii. The sequence continues at coordinate 115,301,350 of JAPDVU010000001.1, read as the reverse complement.
TAAATGTCTGACTTTGTGAAACGTATCTGAGTCCCCCAAGCAGATTTAGTCATGCTCTGCTTTGTCCTCTTACAATACTTTTGATTTTCTTCTTTTAGTGTACCTATCCTGTTCAACTATAATTGCTTTTTAAAATAGATTGGACAGACCAGATAGGCTGTAAACTAGAACACACAGTTTATAGCACTAATCTTCATGTCCCCAGAACACAGCCTTGTGTCTGATCTATAGCAGTCGCTCAATAAATATATGTTTGAAAGTCTGTGTATGAGATGAAAGGCTGAAAATACTCCTGGTTCTTGCCATTAGAGAATAACTTATTTGTGTTCTTTCTCCAACTTAATACAGACAGAATTTGGTTTAACTTTCAAAAGTATATTCTAACAAGATAAAAGAATGTCTCTCTTTTGCCCTTTTAGGCTGAACTCTTGAACCCAAAGCCAGCTTATTCAAATTAAAGGGGATGATATAATTAGTGTTAGGAAAGATTTTATATAATGGGATTTGGTTTATTGCATGAGAATTTGAATGAATAAGAGTCCCATGCAATATTTTAACATTTTAATTTATTACTGACTCTACAGGGCAAAGGGGGTCATAGTCCTTAGTCCAATTTTAGGATGATGAATTGAGGATTTTTCCAAAAAGGCAGAAGATAAAATACATTGTCTCAGATATAGTATTGCAGATTGCATTTATATTTAAAGGGAGTAAATTCAGTGCCACAATAATTGATATTGTGCTAAAATAGAAGGTTGATGTCATTATAGTGATATTTGTTAAAATAAATTATAAATTAATTACTAAATACCTACTCTGTGCTCTGAATTATGTCATATGGGACAGATGCCAAAAAGATGCTCCTCCTGGCAAGGTACTAATTAATATCAGGTTAGAATGTTAAGAGGAAAGAGAATAACTGGAAGTACATATCTTCTGGGAAAAAATGAAAGAAATAATTGCTAAGTAATTCAATAAGGTATCATGGATATTGGCCCATATATCATTCTGGTAATTATAGCTGAGGGAACATCATGAACGAAGATTGTTAAAAATTTAAGTAACCCTAGCCCATTCTCCTTAGATCACTGGGGAGAGTGGTCCAACAAAAAGGAGATGGGTACATGTGCAATGAAATCAGGTTGATGTAGGGAAGGTGTCTGTTAGTAATTAACAGAGATCATTGGCTAGAGGGTCTGGAACCACTACAAGCCTGTGAAAATTTTGGGGTACATAATTCCCCAAACAAAGGAGTTCTCTCTCTTAGTGCTTGCCTCTTGGCTCTGTGTCTCTCTTGCATTCACCCATGTTCCCTCCATAGTAGCCATGTGACCCTGCAGACCCCATGCAATGGACTGATGGACTGCAGTAGGGAACACAAACTAAGCTAGTCTGATGTTGGATTGGACTGTGCAGACATGGAATGAAAACTCTGGGCAGCGTTTTTAATCAAAGCCCTGCTAATGGCACATCTGGACTTCTTCCTTGGCAGGACCAAGGGAAATGGGAACTTGGAAACTCAGGGATATAATTCCATGGAAATAAAGCTTTCTACAGTATCTCATCCTCCTGTAAGAGTATCAAAAAATTATTTTTCTCATGACATCCCAAGAAGCCCACTTCCACAAGCAACTGGTGGGGATTAGGAGAGCTCCCACTGAGAATATAATGACCTTTTGTCAGAGCACCTAAATGCCATGTAGAGGGATAGAGAATCTGTGAAATGTTATCGGGAGACATTATAGATTCTAAGGCAGGAAAAATACATGAAGCGAATAAAAAATTCAAAATACTTTGTCAGTTGTTAGATTTCATGAATTTGGCAGGAATTGAAGGCAGGATGGTGACTGGGGACAAGGTTATACTGGTTAAGTTTGGAGCAATTACACTGATTATATTGTTGTAACTTTTTCATGAACAGTTTCTAAATCTTTTTTTATTGCCATAGTCTAGTCCAGTGGCTGGCAAACTGCGGCTCACGAGCCATGGGTTGCCACTCTGTTGACTAATAAGTTTGCCGACCACTGGTCTAGTCTAAATCTAGTGTGGGACTTATTTGGAACCCTAATTTAATTACAATCAGGCTAGATTTTTAATAACATGAAGTAGCGAAAAGATCAAATGACCACTGATTCTTGTCTCATTTAGGCCACAATTAGTTGTAGACCTGTAGCCAGGTCACTTGTTGTCAGGGCAAAATATTTATTTTCCTTCTACCATTCTAAGTTCTCTGGCTGGATTAGTAAATAAATTATCCTAAAATAGATTAACAGAAAAACATAACCAAATTTATTAAGTATGTACACACAAGAGTTCGATAAGAATGTGAGACCCTAGGACAGATAAGGAGTTAAGGTTTATATGCCATTTTGAACTAAGGAGAAGGGATTGTTGTGGTTTAGGACTGCAAAGGAGAGGAAGGCACTTCACATGGAGATTGCAAAGCAAAAGCTTGGTTAACAATTGTTTTCTGGGCCATCTTTAACAATGGGACACAGAGAGATCTTTGGTTAAATGGGTCTTGCTAGCTCCTTCCTATCTATCACACAGTAGTTTATAGTCTATGTAATAAAGAGGGAATATGCTAATTGACCCTCATGCATTCGCAAAGATGGTGGCGCCCACAGCCAATAAGGAGGGAATATGCTAATTGACTGCCATGCCTTCGAAGAAGGCAGTGCCCACAGCCACAAGATGGTGGCACCCAGTTCCCTCAGCCTCACTGGAGCGGCAGGCATATGGCAAGGCTAGGCCCGTCCCCAGGTGGACCCGGCCTCTCCGTGTGCCTGCCTCTGGAGTCCCCCAGTCTCCTCAGCTCCCCAGCCGCCCAGGGCTGCCCGAGGCTCAGGTAACCAGGGCTGGCCAAGGCTTGCGCTGCTGGCAGTGGCAGCAGCAGAGGTGTGATGGGTTGTTGCCTCCCCCTGATCACCGGGTCGCCTCCTGACCCTGAGGGCTCCCAGACTGTGAGAGGGGGCAGGCCAGGCTGAGGGACCCCCTCTCCAATGAATGAATTTTCATGCACCAGACCTCTAGTTACACTATAGCTATCTATGGTGATAGTCCCCTTCCCTGAGCTGGCACTCCATCTAAATTCCTTTAGGCAGTTAGGGAGAAGGTCAAATTTTTTTTCCTGTGTCTTTGTTTCTTAAAAATAACCAGCTTAAAATGATCAATATCCCAAAGGCATATTTTGGGATAGCAAGCCCTGTTTCCTCTCAATGTTCTCAGACTTTACTTCTAATTTGAAAATAAGAGCATTGTACCTGGATGCGCTCTAAGACCTGTTAAGCTGATTTTTCTGCAGAACAAAGTAGTTAATGGAAGCTTCCAAAATGTTCACCTTATCATTGAGCAGTTGAAGTAGTGAACATTTTGAATAAACATTTTGTGTATTTTCAGTTACAGTTGATATGCAATGTTATATTAGTTTGAGGTATACAATATAGTGATTAGACACTTTTATTCCTTATGAAGTGATCACCTTGATGATGCTAGTACCCATCTGGCACCAGACATAGTTATTACAATACTAGAGGCCCAGTGCATGAAAGTCATACATGGATAGGGTCCCTAGGCCTGGCCAGTGATCAGGGCCATTAGTTCCTCTGCCTCCCAGCCTCCCCACCTCCTCCTTCCCTCGCCACCTGAATGCTGCCACCACTGCACAGTTCCCCTCCCCCCACCGCTCCTCACCTCCCCATCTCCTCGCCTCCCCATCTCCACCTTCTCTTGCTCCCTCAGCTGCATCTGGTCACCTGCCATGTTCTACACTGCCCCCTGGTGGTCTGTACATGTCATAGCAAGCGATCGAACTCCCTGTCTCCCTTTTATATACACTGAGTGGCCAGATTATTATGATCTCTGAATGCATAAAAATCTGGCCACTCAGTATAATATATATATATTAGAGGCCCAGTGCATGAATTCGTGCATGCAGGGGGTCCGGCCAGCCTGGCAGGGGGTGGGGACATGGGTGGTTGGCTGGCCTGCCTGCTGGTAGAACTCCTGGTCGAGAGGACAATTTGCATATAAGCTTTTTATTATATAGGATGTACACTGAGTGGCCAGATTATTATGCATTCAGAGATCATAATAATCTGGCCACTCAGTGTATATATAAAAGGCATTTTATCCTTTTATATATATAGATTATTGACTATATTCCTTATGCTTTACTTTATATTTCTTTGACTATTTTTAAAACTGGCAATTTTTTCCTTCTTATTTCCTTTCACTTTTTTACCCATCCCCCCAACATGAGTTACTTAGCACACATTTTAATTCATAGGAGCAAAAATAGTTCTTTGGCACTTACAATATGGAGAGTACTTCATCCTCCTATAAAATGGGTGGTAGCTTCATGATGATTATACTATATTACCTTTCCCAAGAATATGTTAAAATACAGAAGAAAGTAGCAGAAAATTAACCCTTGTAAATGAACACAATGTGCAGACCATATAATTTAAATAAGGTACTTATTTGCATAATGGTATTTTGGAAAGATATATCTTAAAATAGCAATACTATTCATTGACTTGAAATTAAAACAAAAATAACAAGTAAAAATTTGCCTGGAAAGGATGTCATGTTACTGTATAATTAGGTCTATTTATAAATATGTGGGCTATCACTTATTAAGTTAAATTTGGCACTGATATATATTTCAAGGTAATGGACCTATATTTTCTATTTAACAATTTTCTATTTATATTTTGCAAATGTTTATTGACTGCCATCAGTTTGTTATCTATAATGTGTATACAGTTGTACAGAAGAGATCTTTTAAAATAAGTAACTCTTTTGTATCACTGGTCTAAATTGAAGTTTAAATGTGATCTCTCTAGGGAATGAGTTGTAGGGAACATTGTATGATGTACTATATCAGAACACCTAGAGAAACACTACAGATAAGGATTTCTAATGTTATAAAACTAAACAAATGTATAGATAGCATCCAAAGACATAGTAGAGAATTTTTGATAAATTGGTTCCATAGACCAAAAAGGCATTTGATTTAAGCATCATTTATTTTTTAAACCAGTGAAATGATGCATAGCATGAAGTTCAGTTATTTGAAAAAATTAAAAAGAAAAGACTATTTTATCTCTTCAAGTATTTTCCTTTAGTCCACAAATATTTAGAAGACCCAGGAAATTATTCCTGAGAATCTGATCTAAGTAGCACAGTTCTGTCATTATCTCAGCTGCTTGGTAAAAATGCAGGTTCCTGAGGTTTTCTACACACTTAACTCAGGTTTCTGTGTATACCTTTGAGTCTGTATTTTAAACAAGTTCCTGGGAGTTTATTATGCACACTGAATATAAAAACTACTCTTCTAAACATACTCTACATTTTTATCCTACTGTTGGGAATTTTTACATGTCATTTGATGCTGGGTATTGGAGAGTGGAATCCTGAATTTGAAGGTTTAAGGCTGAAGAATAGGACTCTACTTGGGTATCCAGAAAGAAACTGAAATAACCACTTGTTTTATTATCCATAAGTAGCTTTTCTATCTTTCAGTTTCTGTTTGAAATTGAGAAGGATAATAAAAATGCCCTTTTCTATTATTGAAATCTATGAGTATTCTATACATTTGTGTCACATAAAACAAAGTTTAACATAGTGAAAACTTTCTTATTATGTTTTTATAGATTTCAGAGATGAATGGAGAGGGAGAGAGAAATAGAAACATCAATGATGAGACAGAATTATTGATTGGCTGCCTCCTGCATGCCCCCTACTGGGGACTGAGCCTATAACCTGGTCATGTGCTCTGACCAGAATCAAACCATGACCTCCTGGTTCATAGGTCAATGCTCAACCACTGAGCCATATGGGCTGGGGGAAACGTCTTATTTTCAGAACACGGATTTTTCCAGAAGGATTTTTTTTCCATAAATTGGACTTACAATAGTTTTATGTCTTTCATAAAATCACTATTTTTTATCAAATTCTGTAGGATTCATGATACTTTTAAAGTTAAAATAAGAATTTCAAATACGCTTGCATTAATTTGTAAGCAACCACAGCCTCTACTAATAATACTGCTGTTTAGATTGAGATTATCAGAACATTCTTGAGATTACTACTTTTCTTTACCTATAGGTTTATATAACCTTTCCACTTGCCTTTAATTGAGATAATTCTTTCTCTCTCACTCCCAACTATATTATAAACTAAAATACTGCATTCCCAAATGGGGATGATATCCAATTTGCAGCTAGCAAATGATGGTAATCTCCTTGATGACAGAAAACATTTGTTTAAGTTAGTCATGACATGAAGTGCAAGTTTTTACATATGGTGGGTTTCCAGTGATATGTGAACCAATGAGTGATCATCGATTTTTATTGACTTGTGGGACCCTGAAAGAGAAGAAAATTATTTATATTGGTCAGCTTCATGAGAACTACATCTCTTTTGAATCAGAATTTTATATTTAGGCATCAATGATCAATTATTGACTTCTTCAGTGGCTTAATTCAATGACCATCTTTTGATCATATTAGTATAGTAATCTATAAATATTGAAAACTAAGTGGTGCCCTAACCAGTTTGGCTCAGTCTGGACTGAAGGGTCCCAGGTTTGATTCCGGTCAAGGGCATGTACATTGGTTGCATTGGTTGCCAGCACATCACCAGTAGGGGGTGTGCAGGAAGCAGCTGATTGATGTTTCTCTCTCATAGATGTTTCTAATTCTCTATCCCTCTCCCTTCCTCTCTGTATAAAATCAATAAAATATATTAAAAAATGAAGAAAACTAATGCTGTGCAATTTCTGATGATTAAGTATTGTCATTCTTTAGTTTCAGAGGGCTTATAAAATTGATAGAAAAATGACAGTGTATTCACTTCAAATGTATTTTTCCTTACCAATAGTCTTCCTTTTCACTAACTAGTATTTGGACAACATCCTTTACTATATTAAAATTTTCATTTCAGAAAGGAAAGGACTCCTTACATTTTAACGATCAAATTTTATTATGTAGTTTTGTAATGATTGTGATTTTCTGAGTCACCAGTTTTCTCTCACCACCCTGTTTTTCCTTGACACATTAAAAATGTAATGGATACAAGACACTCGGCGGGGGGGGGGGAGGGGGGGGGGGAATGAAGGCATGTACTGGGGGTAGGGAAGGCCGGGGGGAGGTCAATGGGGGAAAAAAAGGAGACATATGTACTACTATTTGTAATACTTCAAACAATAAAAAAAAAAAAAAAAAAAGTATTGGTGACTTTTTGATAAATTCCAAAGTTTTTGTCCAGCAAAAGTTTTAATCCCTTGGGGATTCTAAGAGTGGTAAACTTGATAAATTCTACTCTGGTAAAATCTAATAAGAATTGCTTTTATAATGAGGATGATTCATGGGAAGATGGTATGCTTATTTTCTTTAATGTATCTTGTCTCTCTTCCTGATTCAACAGCTCCCCCTACGGTTCGTATTGTACACTCAGGGTTGGCCTGTAATATTGAGGAGGAGCGCTACTCTGAAAGAGTCTACACTATACGTGAAGGAGAAACCCTAGAATTGACCTGTTTGGTCACTGGACACCCACGTCCACAGGTGAGTCCTGAGCCGTGACATTGGGGAAAACTATTTAAGTTTGTGTGTGTTTTAAATTCAAGCATGGGGGTGTAATATGTTGATTGCTGAACATTCAAGCTTGAAGTATTCATGTAGATTAAATAAAAAATTGAAATTTTTGTTTTTCCATTGTGCAAAATTTGGAAAACACTTTTAAGGAAGCTATTGAAAACAAAATTACAAAAATACCTCAATAATATAACTGAGTAATATAACTCATATGGTAATTAGTTTATGTTAGAATGTGGAACATGATGTCATGATGATATAATTGCTGCTGAGGAAGGACTTGTTCTAAAACCTGTGATGTATAAGGTCATGTTTCAGGCCTTAGTTGTTTTGTTCATAGAAACTTTGGAAAACAAGTTCTGGTAGGTGCTATATGCATTCATTTTCTCAGAGTCATCACCTACAGCTTTTGTAAGCTATTTAATAGCAAGAACAGATACTGGGACTTTCAAAGTGCACTAAAATTAGAAACAATGAGCAAAGGAAAGCCTTGTTGCAGTGAGAGAAAGAGTTAGCTTGTATAAGCATTGAAGACATAAATTTGTATTTCTCAATGGAGCTTTTCTACATGTTTTTGTTTGAACATTTTATAACTTAATGTGAGCAAAGTTCATGAAATTTCTCAATAAAATTGGTAGTATTATATGTGTAAAATAATTCATTTATATACATATTTTAAATGTAACATATCTAATATTATGCATTAAAAACATCAGATTTACTCACATTATATTTATTGAGTGTTCTATATTGTAAGTTGTAATGTTGCATTGTACAAAGTAGATGTGCCCAATGTCCAGAAGAGATATACTTATTAAATATAGTTGCTTGCATGACTATTCTTTTAATATTCTTAATGAGAGTATGAAAAAATGATATTTAAAATAGCAATAAATGAACTGATGCAAATTTAAAAAACAAAAACATAGAATTAACTCAAGAATATTATCTCAAAGAAAATTTAGTGTACTTATTATTTAATTATAATTTTTGTGCTTATATACATAGAACAAAAATTCCAGAATAAAATATTTGGGATCAAAACCAGCTTTATGAGAGGCAGCTTATGGCAAGAGAAGATTTATTATGCTCCCATTATTCCCACACTGAATGTGCCAAATTCTGTACCTTCTAGACTCCAAATTTTACATAAAAATGCAACTTATTATCTGTTTTTAAGTCATCCCAGCTGTTCTGCTCTATCTCCATCCTTATCTTCCCTTAATATTAGAAATTTCTTATTTTATCCATACAGCTTCCTTTTCATGATGAAGTGCATTCTTTGATCTCTAGCCAACCCAAAATAAGTTCTGATACAAAGGACTAGAATGTTGTCTTATTTATTTTTCCTAAGCAATTCCATGTTTGGAAACATTTCACTTTGCTCTGATCTTAATGAAAATTTATTGTTTCAGTATTATCACTTCTGCATTCCTAGAAGTAATTCATGTGTTTGTAGGTGAATCAGTTTCAGCTCACACATCTGGTTTGAAAAATTAACTGTGCCTTTTTTTTGTCAACAAACTATATAAGGAAGGCTGACAGACAGCTGGGCCTTGGCAGCCTGGCCAAACACTGAAGGGCATGCTGCTGGCAGCTGGTCCTGAGGATGATTTTTCTTGGCTGATATTGTGAAGCTGGAATGGTTTTCTTGCTGCTTTGTCTAATCTGGATATGATAAGTGTTGGAAATGCAGTAGAAGAGAGAATTTCCTCATTCACCTCCAGGAGAGTTCTTAGTCTGTTACATAGTCCTGTGGCAATGAGAGTCACAATGATTTCCATTTTCAGAGATATCCAAAGACAATGTTTCCCCCAAAATTTAAAAAATTTTCTTTAAGAATATATTAGTTGGCAATGTGTATGATCTGAGGATGTTGATGTACCCAAGGGAAATACAATACAAGCAATGCAGTAGTTAAGAGCACCATATTAGAACCAGACTGCCTGGGTAGTTGAACTTTGGGAAGTTCCTTAACCTCTCTGCTTTCTGCACCTCAGTTTTCTTATCTACATAATATAGATGATGGTATGATGGTATTAATAATACCTTTATCATAGACTTTTTTTGATAATTAAATATGTATTCTAACTATATATGGACATATATTGTTTTATATATATGTATATTTAGCACATAAGCAATACATTGTCACATAATAAAACATATGTTGGCTTTTCATTATTTTAAAGTAATTTATGATTAGGCTCTAAGTCTTATAATTGAATGTAGGTATTAAAATAAGATTTGAAAAATGTTCCTTAGCATTCTTATAGTCGACTTTAAATCAGATTAATTTATTTCATTTTTTAAAATCTGAATAATAAATATTTATTTAAAAAAACTTTAAAAATAAAGGAAAGCAAATTTAGATGGAAAAAATAAAAATGTATTTTGAATGCATGCTTTGTCAGATATGTGTGGTCTGCAAATATTTTCTCTCAGTGTTTTCAGCATTTTCAGAGTGTCTTCTGCAGAGCAAAAGTTATTAATTTTGATAAAGTCCAATTTATTGATTTTTATGGCTCATAATTGTGGTGTCATGTTTAAGAACTCTTAGGTAATCAGCCCTAGGAACTGATGATTTTCTCCTCTAAAGGTTTTACAGTTCTACATTTAAATCCGTGATTCATTTTGACTTACTTTTTGTTAAGGTGTGAGGTTCAAATATTTGCCCAGTGGATATCCGACTGCTCTAGCACCATTTGTTGAAAAGACTATCCTTTTTCCATTGAATATAGCTTGCATCTTCCTCAAAGTTGGCTGTGCTTGTGTGAGACGGTTTCTGAGTTCTCTATTCTTTTTTTTTAATTTCTTTATTGATTAAGGTATTACATATGTGTCCTCATTCCTCCATTAACCCCCCAACCCCCCCCCCAACTCATGCCCTCACCCCCTTGGTGTTTGTGTCCATTGGTTAGGCTTATATGCATGCATACAAGTCCTTTGGATGATCTCTCCTCCTTTCCCCCACCCTCTCCCACTTTCCCTCTGAGGTTTGGCAGTCTGATCGATGTTTCTCTGTCTCTGGATCTGTCCCTGTTCATCAGTTTATATTGTTCATTATATTCCACAAATGAGTGAGATCATGTGGTATTTATCTTTCTCTGACTGGCTTATTTCACTTAGCATAATGCTCTCCAGTTCCATCCATGCTGTTGCAAAGGGTAAGAACTCCTTATTTTTTACCACAGCATTGTATTCCATTGTGTAGATGTACCATAGTTTTTAATCCACTCATCTGCTGATGGACACTTAGGCAGTTTCCAAATCTTAGCTATGGTGAATTGTGCTGCTATGAACATGGGGTGCATATATCCTTTCTGATTCGTGTTTCTGGTTTCTTGGGATATATTCCTAGAAGTGGGGTCACTGGGTCAAATGGGAGTTCCATTTTTAGTATTTTGAGGAAACTCCATACTGTTCTCCACAATGGCTGCACCAGTCTGCATTCCCACCAGCAGTGCAAAAGAGTTCCTTTTTCTCTGCATCCTCACCAACACTTGTCGTTTGTTGATTTGTAGATGATAGCCATTCTGACAGGTGTCAGATGATACCGAATTGTTGTTTTAATTAGCATCTCTCAGATAATTAGTGACTTTGAGCATGTTTTCATATGTCTTTTGGCCTTCCTTCTGTCCTCCTTCGAAAAGTGTCTATTTAAGTCCTTTGCCCATTTTTTAATTGGATTGTTTATCTTCCTTTTGTTAAGTTGTATGAGTTCCCTGTAAATGTTGGAGTTTAAACCCTTATCGGTGATGACATTGGCAAATATGTTCTCCCATGCAGTGGGCTTTCTTGTTTTGTTGATGGTTTCTTTTGCTGTGCAAAAGCTTTTTATTTTGATGTAGTCCCATTTGTTTATTTTCTCTTTAGCTTCCATTGCCCTAGGAGGAGTATCAGTGAAGAAGTTACTTTGGCATATGTCTGAGATTTCGCTGCCTGTAGATTCTTCTAGTATTTTTATGGTTTCCCATCTTATGTTTAAGTCCTTTATCCATTTTGAGTTTATTTTTGTGTATGGTATAAGTTGGTGGTCTAGTTTCATTTTTTTGCATGTATCTGTCCAATTATCCCAACACCATTTGTTGAAGAGACTGTCTTGACTCCATTTTCTGTTCATGCCTCCTTTGTCAAATATTAATTGGGCATAGTGGTTTGGGTTGATTTCTAGGTTCTCTATTCTATTCCATTGATCTATATGTCTGTTCTTGTGCCAGGACCAGGCTGTTTTGAGAACAGTGGCTTTGTAATACAGCTTGAAATCTGGTATTGAGATTCCCCCTAGTTTGTTCTTCTTTCTCAGGATTGCTGTGGCTATTCGGGGTCTTTTTTTATTCCAGATGAATTTTTGGAAAGTTCGTTGCAGGTCTGTGAAATATGCCTTTGATATTTTAATGGGGATTGCATTGAATCTGTAGATTGCTTTGGGTAGTATGGACATTGTGATGATGTTGATTCTACCAATCCATGCGCACAGTATGTTCTTCCATCTGTTTATGTCTTCCTCTATCTCTTTTTCAGTGTCCTGTAGTTTTTTGCATATAGGTCTTTTACCTCCTTAGTTAAGTTTATTCCTAGGTATCTTAATTTTTTGGTGTGATAGTAAATGGGATTGCTTTTTTAGTCTCTCTTTCTGTAAGTTCACTATTGGTGTATAGAGTTTTTATCAAGAAAGGGTGTTGGATTTTGTCAAATGCTTTTTCTGCATCAATTGATATGACTATGTGGTTTTTATCTCTCAATTTGTTTATGTGATGTATCACGTTTATTGATTTGCGGATCTTGTACCATCCTTCCATCCGCAGGATAAATCCTATTTGGTCATGGTGAATGATCTTTCTGATGTATTGCTGGATCTGATTTTCTACAATTTTGATGAGGATTTTGGCATCTATGCTCATGAGGGATATTGGCCTATAATTCTCTTTCATTATGTTGTCTTTATCTGGCTTTGGTATTAGGGTGATGCTGGCTTCATTGAATGAGCTAGGAAGCATTCCTTCCTCTTGAATTTTTTGGAACAGTCTGAGGAGGATAGGTTTTAGTTCTTCCTTGAATGTTTAGTAAAACTCCCATGTGAAGCCATCTGGCCCTGGGCTTTTGTTTGCTGGAAGTTTTTTGATGACTGCTTCAATTTCTTCCATAGTTATCGACCTATTGAGATTTTTAGAATCTTCCTGATTAAGTTTTGGAAGGTTGCATTTCTCTAGGAATATGTCCATTTCCTCCAGGTTGTCCAGTTTGTTGGAGTAGAGTTGTTCATAGTGTTTTTTAACAATACTTTGTATTTCTGTGGGGTCTATTGTTATTTCGCCTGTCTCATTTCTGATTTTGTTTATTTGGATCCTCTCTCTTTGCTTTTTGGTGAGCCTGGCTAGAGGTTCATCAATCTTGTTTATCCTTTCAAAGAACCTGCTCCTGGTTTAATTGATCTTTTGTATTGTTGTTTTTTGTTTGTTTGTTTGTTTGTTTTTGTCTCTATGTCACTTATTTCTGCTCTGATCTTTATTATCTCCTTCCTTCTGCTCACTCTGGGCTTTTCTTGTTGCTCTCTTTCTAATTCTTTGAGTTGTAGAGTTAGATGTTTTACTAACATTTTTTCTTGTTTTTTTGAGGTAGGCCTGTAGAGCTATAATCTTCCCTCTTAGGACTGCTTTCATTGTGTCTCATAGATTTTGGATTGCTGTGTTTTTGTTGTCATTAGTTTCCAGGATGCAACCCAGTCATTATTTAAAAGCTTGCTATTCAGTTTCCAAGTGTTTGAGATTTTTGGATTGTTTTTATTGTAGTTTATTTCTAATTTTATGGCATTATGGTCTGAGAAGATGCTTGGTGTGATTTCAATCTCTTGAATTTAGGGAGACTTTACTTGTGACCCCAGTATGTGGTCTATTTTTGAAAATGTCCCATGTGCACTTAAGAACAAAGTATATTCCATGGCTTTGGGGTGAAATGTTCTGAAGATGTCAGTTAAGTCCATCTGAGTCATTTAGGATTGCTGTGTCTTTGCTGATTTTTTGTCTAAAGATTTATCCAGTGATGTCAGTGGTATATTAACGTCTCCTACTATGATTGTATTGTTGTCAATCTCTCCCTTGATATCTTCCAGGAGTTTTGTTATGTATTTGTATGCTCCTGCATTGGGTGCATATATGTTTATCAGGATTATATCCTGTTGTTGTATTGGTCCCTTTAGTATTATGAAGTGGCCTTCCTTATCTCTTGTTATGGCCTTCACTTTGAGGTCTATTTTGTCAGATATAAGTATTGCTACCCCAGCTTTTTTTTCATTTCCATTTGCCTGAAAGATATTTTTCACCCCTTCACTTTCATTCTGTGTGAGTCCCTTATTCTGAGGTGGGTCTCTTGTAGACAGCATATATATGGGTCATGATTTTTTATCCATTCAGCCCCTCGATGTCTTTTGATTGGAGCATTTAGTCCATTTACGTTTAAAGTTATTACTGAAAGGTACTTGTTTGTAGTCATATCTATTTTTGTGTTTGTGTTCCTTCTTACCTTTTTATTTCTTCTTTTTACAGTATTCCCTTTAGCATTCCTTGCATTGCTTGTTTGGTGGTGATAAACTCCCTTAGCCGTTTTTTTTTTTTTTTGTCTGCAAAGTTCCTGATTTCCCCTTCAATTTTGATTGATAGTCTTGCTGGATAGAGTATTCTTGGATTCAGTCTTTGCTTTGCAACACTTTATATACTTCTTTCCATTCCCTTCTAGCTTGATGTGTTTCTGTTGAGAAGTCATTTGATAATCTAATGGGGGATCCTTTGTAGGTAACTCTCTGTCTCTTTTTGCCCCCTTTAGGATTCTCTCTTTGTCATTAATATTTGCCATTCAAATTATTAAGTGTCTTGGTGTGGGTCTTTTGGGATTGATCCTGCCTGGGAATCTCTCTACTTATGTAACTTTTTTCTTACCCATATCCGGGAAGTTTTCTGTCATTATTACTTCAAATAAAATTTTTAATCCTTGCTGCTCTTCTTGTTCTTCTGGCAGCCCTATTATATATATGTTACTTCATTTCATGTTGTCCCAAAGCTCCCTCAGGCTTTCCTCCTGCTTTTTAATTTTTTTCTCCAGTTGCCATTCAGATTGAGCTTGTTTCTGTACCTGATCTTCTAACTCACTAATTCAGTCTTCTGCTTCTTCTATTCTACTGTTGAAACTTCCCATGGTGTTTTTGACTGTAGCTATATCACTTTTCATTTCTCCTTGATTCTTGCATAGGTTGTTGATTTTCTCATCCATCCAATGTATAAATTCCACAACATTACTCTGAATCCTTTTTCGGTCATGTTGCATGCTTCAATTTCACTAATTTCCTTTCTTGACAACTCCTCATTTTCTTTCCTCTGGGGATTGTGTCATCTCCCCGTTCTGACTATCACCAGAAGGTTCAAACTTCAAGTTGTGTGGACCTGGGCTGTGTGCTGTGGGAGCTTCACAACACCCAAGTGTCACTGCAGTGTTCTGACACTAGGATGTGTGGCTGCCGTGGGTTGGTGGGAGCCAGGCTTGGCCAGGGTCAGTGTTACCAGCATTCAGTGTGGTCTCGTGTGCGCACCTAGAACAGGGACTCCGCCTGCACTGCACTGTTGGCGTGTGCCGAAAATGAGTCCCCCAGCGCATGCCAGGAATCAGAGTTTCCCTGTGTCTGCACCAAGATTCGAGTATCAGAGTCTCTGTTGCCTCATGTGGCTTCTCACTGATAATCAGGGTCCCCGTGTGCACATGCACCAAGAATTTGAGTCACTGGTTCTTAGTGTGAATGCTCTGTGAGTCAGGGATCTCAGGCACACATGGTAAGAAACAGAGTTAAGTCAGTGGTGCTCAGTGCTGCCTCTTGTTGGGAGAATCTGGGTCCCAGTCACCATGGGGGACTGGGTTGCACAGTAGCACTGTGGCGTGCAGAAATCTGTGGCTGAGAAGTCTGGATTCTTGTTGTCTGTTGGTCTGAAGCTGTGGTCGCAGTTCTCTGTCCCCAGTGGCTTCAGGGTCCTGGTTTGAATCTGAGGTGGTAGCCATTTCTGTTGGGATTTATTTATCTTCTATAATTGAAACTTTGTAGCCTGGAGTGCAGGCCTGAGCCCGCCAGGGTATGCGGAAAGCTTGGCTTCCTCCATTGCTGGGGAAACCCAAACCTCCCTCCTGCTCTCTCCATGGCCGCAGCCACCATGGTTGGGTTACTTTGCATACTCGCTCCTGATTGGCTTGTGGGCTTGTGGGTGTAGTGAAGTGATGGTTAATTTGCATATTACTCTTATTAGATAGGATAATAAATTAATTATGGGTATAGTAATGGATTTTTACAATAGGATGTTTAACATGAATGTTCCCTTTCACTTTTCCACCCATTTCCAGTGATAAATATTAAATAGTTTGGTATATACCTTCCCATCCTGTTCAGTGCATCTGCATAAATATAATTATACTAGAGGCGCACTGCACAAAATCGTGCATGGGGGGGATCCCCTCAGCCCAACCTGCACCATCTCTAATCCAGGATCCTTTGGGGGATGTCTGACTGCCAGTTTAGGCCCGATCACCTGCCTGTCTGCCTGATTATCCCAACTCCCCTCCTGCCAGTCTGATCACCTCTAACTGCCTCTGCCTGCTGGCCTGATCGCCCCTAACTGCCCCCCTGCTGGCCTGGTTGCCCCCAACTGACCCCCAACAGCCTGGTCACCCCCAACTTCTCCCCTTCCTGCCTGGTCACCACCAACTGCCCCCCTGCCAGCATGTTAACCCCCAACTGTCCCCCTTGCCATCCTTGTCACCCCACGCAGCCTGCTATTCAGTTATCCATCTGGTTGTTTCAGTTGTGAAGGACCCTGGCTTTTTATACATTAGGATATGTTCATTCATTTTTTTTTTTAATTAGATAATGAAAAGTATTATTCCATAAGTAGATTTTTTTCAGTTGTCCATGTGTTCAAATGAGCAAGTATAGATCCAGCCTACTTTTTCTCAATGTGTGCTGCCTGGGAAGAACTTGTTAACAATGAAAATTCTCAGGTCCATCACGTCAGAAACTCCTACTTTGGAGCCAGCAATAGGCTTGTGTTTTAGCAGGCCTTCAGGTAATTCTGATGTCTACTAAAGTTTGAAAACCATTGACTCAGTGCATTACCTTCACAAAGGCTGAATTGTATTTTGTATGGGTTCATTACATTCTACTATGTGGGTGCATTACACATTGTAATTATGGCCATTTTATTCAACATCAAACTACTTACATATTTTCACTATCACAAACAATAATCAAATGGACACTTCTATTATGTATATGTTTGCCTACATCTTTGTTACATGTATGCCAATGTTTCTATAGGATACTTTCCTTTATTAAAATGGAATTATTTGGTCAAAGTTGAAAGTGAATTTTACTTACTTCCTCAGCACAAATGAATCATTTAAAAATTTGCCAATTTGATGTGTGAAAGTAAATTACACCCTATGAAGTTTAAATTTGTATTTTCTTAATCACTAGTCAGTTTGAACATTTTCCCACACAGGTCCAAATATATCAATCATTTGTACATCTTCTTTGTCTATTGATAGTTCTTATCTACTTCTATTCTCTTACCAGTTTGCCACTTGTCTTCTTGTGTACTACATCATTAAGTTTAATATCCGATACATATGCTGCAAATTTCACCTTCCAGTGTGTTGTCTTTAATATAGTGTACGTTATTTTTATTCAGAGGTTTTTGTTTTTTAAAAGATGAAGTATTTTATCTTTTTATTTTGGGCCCTGAAATTTTGTAACTACTTTAGCAAGTTTCCTCATGTTAGTACATCTTACATTGTGTGTGTTTTTCTAAAAGCTTATACTTATTTATATATTTGATAACTAAATCACCAAGAAATAGTTTTTTCCATAGTATGAAATATTAGTGTTCTCTTTTTTCTTGGTCTCACTCTGCCCTAATCTATACAGGATAGTCAACATTATACCCAACAGCCTTAAAATGCTATTTTCTCTTTCTCTCTCTCTTTTTTTTAAACTGAATTATACTTGACATATAATATTATGTTAGTTTCAGGTGTACAACATAATGATTCTATATTTTTTCTTGTGATGAAATATTTTTTAACTTTATATTTTTAACTTTAAAAAATTTTTAAACTGTGTAATGTTTAAGATTAAACATGAAAACATTCAAAAGATGTTAAAAATCCTATTGCTATAATTTAAAAAGTTGCATTATTCTATTTTAACATTCTAATTATCCCTTTTTGTGCCACATCACGATATTTCAATTTCCAAACTTTAACAATATATTTTGATGTATAGGAAAGCAAGTCACTTCTTTGTCACTGTTTTTCAGTATTTCCTTGATTGGCCTCAAACAGTCTACTCTTCTCTATGAATTTGAAAATGACATTTTCATGTTTTCCACCCAAATAAGTGTTGGGATTTAAAAAAAAAAAAAATTTGTATTGATTTCAGAGAGTTGGCTGCCTCTGCAGGCCTCTCACCAGGGATTGAACCCATAATGTTGAACTGTGACCTCCTCCTTCAGAGGTTGATACTCAACCATGAGCCATGCTTGCTGGGCAATGCTGAGAATTTAATTATATTGCATCATTCTTGCAGTGAGACCATGTGGTAGAAAGCATGACAAACTTTTACAAAGAACTTCTCAGTAGGATACTGAATATTTTAGAGTTCTCAGACATAAATACAATTTATTATAATCAATATATTATGAGGATCTCTGAATTTGTTTTAATAAGAAACATAGGTATGCATATCTGGAAGGCTGGAAGATATTGACCTTTCATTTTTAAAAATAAAACAAAGGAAATTGCAACAATTGACCCCCTCCTCCCCATTCCTGCCACCTCAACAGTAAAGATAAATTTTAAGAACAACCTACAGCACTGACTATAAGGACTTCCGTATTCAAACCAAAAAATATTTGACATGAAAAAGTGAAAAGAAAAATGTCCATCAATTGAAACAGCTCTACTTTCATGAGTTGGCTTTCTGGATAAGATTTAATCTGAGTAATATTTTATCACTAAAATATTTTTAAAACCATTCATTAAAAATACTTTTGTATATCCAAAAACTAATATAAAAAGCATTAAAACTGTCTACTAGGTTATTACAATTCATCCCTAGGGAGTTTTTGCTTTGTGGATAAAAACAAAACAAAACAAAAATAAATAGGTCAAATTTTTCAATTTTACAATAGGATCACATTCAGTCATTTGTTTGCTATATAAATACATTCTTGATGTTAGGACTGATTCCGTGTTGTTGATGTTTTTATTCTTATTCATTTTCTATGTAGATTCTAAAGTGATAATCTTATAATGAAATTCTTAGCAAATCTTCGTAACAGGTTATTCAGTTTGAAACCATTACTGGTACCTGTGTGTTGTTTTTTGCAAATATTTTCTATATTTTGGTTCATATTGCCATATTTTTTTCTAATTTCGCTATTAAATTTCTTAAAATAATGTTACTGCTTGCACATGGAAAACAGACATTAGATTTTGGATTCATGTCCAATTAAGTGGGCAGAATTGAGATCTGCTATCTAATCAGAGATCATATAATATTACATTTATTCCTTCATATGGATTAAATAATTTGTTATTTTAATCTGTCTGATACATTAAATAAGAGACTTTCCAACTAAAAAAATTAATATTTTTTTTCAGTGAATCCTTGGAAAGGATATGTGAAAGAGTTTTAGCCAAGCATTACAAATTTTATTAATCACAAATTCTATATCCATACCTACCTTTTACAGTCTCTTTCATGCACATACACATACACATCTTGTCTCATCCCCTGGCAATATACAATTTTATTAAGTTCATGTTTTCATGGGTAAGTATATTCACCACAGCTTACCCATGAAAAGCTCACTTGACATGAAAAACTAAAATAAAAAGGTGCATCCATCAAAACAGTTCTACTTTGATTGATGTCATACATTCAAATAGTTTTGTTTTCACTGAATTTTATATATATCATAGAAAGCCTTTTTTGGTTCAAAACTTTAATATACTCTCAAATTTTTCGTTTTTACTCCCAGTCAATCAGCATATCCAAAGATTTTTTAAAATTTAATAAAAATCCTCATAAATTTAGAGAGTCATTTTTGCTTCTTGGAAGATCTGAATTAATTTACAGCTTTCTCAGAATGTATCTTTTATTTAATTACATAGAAAGTCATATATTTAGAAGAAATATTTAATATCCACATCAGTCACTTGCTCAAAAAATATTAATGTACTGCATGAGATAATACATGTAGATAATTTAGCAGAGTGCACAGCACATCTTTATCATATTTGTGATTGAATTGTTGATAAAAAATAATATATTTTATCAAATTAATAAATGTAAGCTATTATTTTCATCACTACACAATTTCAGGTAACCCAATACAGTAGGTAGAGTATTCCTGTCTCCCCCATTGAAGCTGGTCTTGGCCTGACTTTAGCTAATGGATTTCAAACAGGTATGAGTCTGGATTTTGATAGTAGGGAGAATTTGAGGTGGAAGCACTCTTCCATGACTTGGGTTTGATTATCTGGAAGAATACCTTGAGGCAGCCATAGTATGTTGTTATGATGGCCCTTTGAAATTTAGACACTTCATGATGACTTTCAAAAAATTGGATAGATATTGGAACTGTCTTTGCAGAATAATAAAGAAGATGTCAGCAGACTCTAAAGGGTGGGAATGGTAGCATCAATTTATTAGATCAGACTTATTTTTAAAGGTTTCCCAGGGACAATCCTGTAAATGCACTGGCATCTTTGAGAAGCTCAGGGGGTAATGTTCTCTGTGTACTGGGGTTGAAGTAGAGGATGCTGCCCTGAACTGGGATCTCTAAACTCAACAGATTGGTAGGATTCCGAAATGACAGGGATTGAATGGGAACACTTCATCAGCAGATACAGTGTAGATATAAATAGTGTAATGAGCAGCAATGTCAGAATAACAACCAGGTTGCTTTTATCTTAGGGCTATGTGGTGATGAATAATAGATTATTGTATCTTTAGGGATAAAAAATAGGGGTAGCTGTCTAGAGTAGTACTTAACTACTATAAATGGACAAAAATGACACCTAGTGAAGAGGTTGACATTTTATAATGTTATACAAAATCATGATCATTCATCCAGTTTAAAAATCTGAACTAGTTCACAGAGCCAGCAGTCATTGTTTTAAAGGGAAACCAGGTTTCTTTGAGGAAAGACGTAGTAATATTATTAGAAGCTTACGCAAAAAATACTATCTGAATCTTTTTCCAAAGGGATTTGTGGCTGTTTGTCACAGTAATTTGCAATGGAGAAAGAGGAATACCAAGACTTTTTGAGGGTCATTGAAGGTACAGAGTCTGAGATGGCACTGAAATCAATGAACTTGTAATGCTAACACAGAGCTGGGGGTTATGAATGCCATGTGATAAATGGAGCCCTGGCCTAGAGAAGTGGGCAATGGTTATTTCTCCAGACTCCCAAGTAAATAATTGGAATGGATATAATAGCAGCTGGCAGGATCCTCACATTGATTATCTGACTTGTGAATTCAGTCAGAATCTTTATGATAGTAAGGACCCAGTGGAATCCTTTAAAATGGTTCCTCTCAATTTAAATACTAGATCAGAAGTAATACTGAATCTCAGGAGAAATTTTGAGATTAGGTAATACCATTAAAAACTTGACAATGAAGAAGTAGTAGTCTCCATTATGCCTCCTTTTTAAAATTTTTTTTCCACAAAAATCCAGGTGGATTATGGCAGATGATGATAGACTCTGGAAAATAATCTAGCCAGATTGTTGTTGCTGGGCCAGATGTGGTGTCTTCACTGGAACAAATCAACACACTTCTAATACTAATTACTAGGCAGCTAGTCATTTAACAAATAAATGTTTTTCAATTTTCATCAAAAAGAATAATTTAAAGTTTGCTTTTATATGGGGATGGACAGCAATCCATACGTACTGCTCCATTTTGGGTCAAGATTAACTCTTGTTATTCTATGTAACAGGGACCCAGATAGTCTTGGTAATTAACAGTCCATTATATTGATTACATCATATAATTTTGATCTTTTGAACTAGCAGTAACACATACTCTGGATGCCATAGTGAGACAGACACTTTCCAGAGATGAGAAATAACATACCCCAAATTGTAGTGGTCTGTCAAATTGGTGAAGATTTTCTGGAGTCCAATGATCTGGGCATGGGTAAGATATTCCACCTAAGATTATAAAAAAAAAAAAATGCTGTTTATAATCCTTACAGCTAAAAAAGAGGGCCAGCGTATGGTAAGCTGTTTTGAATTTTAGGGGCTCCATGTACTACATTTGGAAATATTGTTCAAGTTATTTTATCAGGTAACGATAAAGGCTATCAGTTTCAAGTAGGTCTTAGAGCAAGAGAGGGCTCTGCAGTAACCCCAGGTTTTAGTTCAAACTGCTTTCCTGCTTAGGTGTAGCATCTGGCATATTTGGGGTTGGATACAATTCCTGTGTGAATTCTTTGTTAAGTGCTAAGAAGAGACTATAGATTTATAGATTCTGAAGGAAGACTAAACTTTTTACCGCAGAGTATTAATTGCTCTTTGAAAACAGCTCTTTGGTCAATAGAGAATAGGAACCTATGGATACATGCCCCCTTGGTTGGGCAATTATGTGAAACATGACTCTTCAGAGGGTCCCAGTAGAATGGGGCCACAGTCACTCTCAGCAGTGACTAGCACAATAAAATGTGCTGTTTTGGTTTTTCCTCCTTTTCTGTGTCACATTTCACAGTCCCCTACTCTGTGTCTCTGGGGTTATCTACTTGCAATCTCTCATTTCACACCTTTCCCCCCTCCCCCACCCCTGGGGAAATTTCAGGATAAGACAGTACCAGTCTCCTGGACTCAGATCTAATGTGAAGTACATTTATACACCCAGCCCCAGTTTCCTATTTCTTACTGTTAACCTTATGTTGTTTGATTGTGTTTTGGAATTATTCTACTTCTACTTTTCCAGAAGACTCATAAAGGAAAACCACAAATCATTAGCTAAGATCTGATGTTCAATCACATTTTGCTTTTATTTCTTAAGACTTTTATGTAATATAATAACAGAGGTATAGACTGTATTTTCCTAATGTATTCTCCCTATATCTTTAAAAAATGTATTTTACTTTAGTTAAATCTAAGTAAAAAAGTTTGCAAGTTCATGTACAAGAAATTTTGTGTGATGAAGTTTTATGATATAAATACAAACTGAGCATTTGTTTGGTTATGACCACTTTGCCTCTCATGGTCAAAATTGGATCTTCAGAGAGATCAGAAAGTCTCAAAACAGAGTCAAAATAATTAGGTGTATAAATCACATGGAATTTTGAAATTAGATGTCCTCTTTTGAAATTACATATTTTAATGAAAAATATATGTAGGAGTGATAAGATTATAACCATCATTGTATTATAGTAATTAACATGAAATAAATGTTTAAAAATATCAGGACATTTAAAAAGGAGAGAATGAAATCAATACTACATATCAACATACAATTGAGAATTTCTTGGTTGTATTGTTCATAATTAAATGTATCATTTTAAGATAAACAGTTTCAGTTCCTTTAATGTACAGGTCCTACAGAGTTACATAGACATTGATGCATTGCATTTTGATTATTAGAAGAATACTTCTGTAGTTTTACTTATGTATTATTTAACTTGGGAGATCTAAAAGTGGAAGATATTCCACAATATAGTTTTTTTCTTCAGCTTTTTAATATTTTTTCCTAGTAGTTATTGAACTGTCAATAAAATCTAAATGCACATAGCTTAACGTTGTTTTATATGAATTTTTTCATGATGGGTTGATAACCAAATTAATATATGTTTTTAATATATCGTACATATATGTTGTGTGTATATATATATACACATATATGTATACATGTATATATTCACTTACATAAACATACTTAAATATATATATACATATAAAGATAAATCCATAAAGAATGAGTAGTTTAGCCATATTGATATGTCATAAATGATCATTTACAGTTAAATTAATCTCTACTACAGGAGCCTCACCTTATCCATGGGGGATATTTCCCCAAAACCCTAGTGGATCTCTGAAACCACAGATAGCAAAAATCCCTATATATAGTAGGTATTTTTTCTATACAAGTATACTTATGATATAATGTAATTTTTAAATTAGGCACAATGAGGGATTAATAGTAATAACTAATAATAAATATAACAATTATAATAATATACCATAATGACAGTTATGTGAAAGTGTACTCCTCTCTCTCTCTCTCTCTCAACTGAGATGGCTACTAAGTGAGTAGGGTAGGTACTGTAATACAGTGTGGATATGCTGTATAAAAGGATGATTCATGTCCCAGTTGAAACAGAGTAGAAGGGCACAAGATTTCATCACACTACTCAGAAAGTGTGTAATTTAAAATTTATGAAGTGTTTATTTTTGGATTTTTTAATTTAATATTTTCAGTCCATGGTTGACTATGTTTAACTGAAACTATGGAAAATGAAACATGGAAACAAATACAATAGTGATCTATTGTGATTCTGTTGATTCAGATTTATCCTCTTCACTGATAACCAGTACATTAAAGATTTGTGTTTTCAAACTTCAATCTGATGGAACATTCCTTAGATTGACTTTAAAATATTGAAGTTTGCAATTTAAATTTAATAATTTCAGTTACAATTATAGAAAATACTACATATCCACTTCTATGTTAAATGTTTTCTGTCAGTGATAATTCGTAATCTATACCAGTACTGCTTTAAACACGACCTATTTGTTTCAAATTAGTCTCATCACAGTCTTTCCCTGAAATGCTCAGTGATGCTTCAAACAAAATCAATAACAAATAAAAATCATTCTAGGATCTGAAAAAGTTGACTTTTGCCGCACAAAGAAAATTCTTGCAAAATGGACTGAAAAACAACAAAACAGTTATTGAGAATGACACAATCAATTCATTTTTAGGAATTGTTAATATTTTATTTTGATTTTTCTCTTAGTGAGCCATGGTATTAACCAAAGCATTTATTTCCCTGACAGTTTTAACTTCTTTCATCAGCAAACATTGATTTTCTGCTTCTCCTGGTACATGAGGAATCATCATTCCATACAAACTGGCCCCTTCTTGTTACTTACTTGCCTTTGGCAGAAACCATTACATGATGTGGAGAAGCTTGAGCACTAGTTAATTAGTGCCTTCTCTGTTGGGTGTTATAGAAATTCTGTATTTTTTAATATGAACTGATAGGCTTCCAGCTTTGTAGTATGGTACCAAATCTAAGTGATCTTTTGCATTGAAAATATGAATAATCAGCCCTAGTTGATTTGGCTCAGTGGATAGAACATTGACCTGTGGACTGAAGGGTCTTGGGTTCGATTCAGGTCAAAGAGTCAAAGGCATATGCCCAGGTTGTGGGCTCAATTCCCAGTAGGGGGCATACAGGAGGCAGCTGATCAATGATTCTCTCTCATCATTGATGGCTTTATCTCTCCCTCCCTCTCCCTTCCTCTCTAGCGTCATCAAGAAGATGGACTATAATTTTGGAGTTTTCTGTAATTGCATAGAAGCATTATGTGTTGTATAAAATGCTTGTAATAACATTTTATAAGATGCAAAAATTCTGTATCAACTAATGTCTAATATTAGCCTAAAGGTTCCCTAACTCCACAATTGTACAAGTGCCTGAATTGTACAATTGTATATTGCACTGATTTCCAAGGGCTGCTGAAACAAAGTCCCACAAACTGAATGGCTTAATATAACCACAATTTATTTTCTCACAATTCTGAAGGATTCTGAAATCAAGGTGTCATGATGGCCATGTTTCTTCTGCAATTTTGGTTAGAATCCTTCCTTGCCTCTTCCTAGCTTAAGGAGGCAGCCAGCAATCCTTGGTGTTCCTTGACTTTTAGCTGACCATTCCAAATTATGTCTCAATCATAGTGCATGTGTGTGTATGTGTGTGTGTCTTAGAAAGGCATTTGCCTCTTATTACAAGGACACTAGTTATATTGGATTATAGGCCCACTCTACTCCAGTATGAACTGATCTTAACTAATTACATCCACAATGTCCCTATTTACAAATAAGGTCACATTCTGATGTATGGTGAATTAGGACTTCAACTTACTTTTGGGGACACACATTCTAACTAATAACATATATTATCTTTCTTTTAAAATAGGTAGTATCCCAAGAAACTAGAAACACTAATCATAAAGGATATATGCACCACTATGTTCACAGCAGCACAACTTACAATAGCTAAGATTTAGAAATAGCTTAAATGCCCATCAGCAGATGAGTGGAATAAAAAACAGTGGTACATCTACACAATGGAATACTATGCTGTTGTAAAAAGGAAGGAACTACTACCATTTGCAACAGCATGGATGGAACTGGAGAGCATTATACTAAGCGAAATAAGTCAGTCAGAGAAAGATAAATATCACATGATTTCACTCATTAGTGGAATATAATGAACAACATAAACTGATGAACAAAAACAGATCCAGAGACAGAAAAGCATCAATCAGACCATCAAACCTCAGAGGAAAGGTAAGGGAGGGTGGGGGTAAGTGGGAGAGATCAACCAAAGGACTTGTATGCATGCATATAAGCCTAACCAATGGACACAGACACTAGGGGGGTGAGGACATGAGTGGGGGGGGGTCTAAGGGGGGATAAAGACACATATTTAATACCTTAATCAATAAAGAAAATTAAAAATAAATACATAAATACATAAAATAAGTAGTTAATATCTTTACTGGGGTTTCATTGAAAGGGCATTACATACACACACACACACACACACACACACACACACACACACACACACACTAATGGCCTGGTGCATGGATTCGTGCACATTGAAAGGAAATTAATTAGAAGAAAGATTCGTGCGGTAATTACATTACTGCAGATCAACAATGACAGATCAAAACACACGCATGCGACTGGAGCCAGTGAGAGCTTTATATGTATTGCGCATGCACAACATGCACAAGTCAACATTTATTATTAAATTGCCAGCATGTATCATATGTACCAGCCAGTTGGATGGATGGATGGTCGGTCACTTAGCCTTTTACATATAGAGACTTGGGGTGGGGTCATTTGACCTGGCCTATGCCCTCTTGCAATCCAGGACCCCTTGGGGGATGTCAGGGGCCTGGTGCATGGATTTGGCCCAATCCCCGCAGACCAGGCCGAGGGACCCCATTGGTGCATGAATCCGTGCACCAGGCCTCTAGTATGCATATGAGATCTTTGGTTAATTTCTTCCTATCTTCTCCCCTCCCCGCTTCCCTTTGAGATTCATCAGTCCATTCCATGTTTCCATGCCTGTGCACTGAGTGTCTGCCCCTTGGTGGTCAGTGCATATCATAGCTACCTGTCGAATGGTCTAGCGGTTGCTTAGGCTTTTATATATATAGATATACATCATTAATCTTGAAGGAAGTTACAGTGCTTTGCCTACTGATTTTATATTTGTTGTCCCTTCCACTTGTTCACACCCTTTCTCAGTGGCTGAGTTTGTTACCTCTTCCTGAAAGCTTGCTTGGTCAAAAAGCCTGCTTATATGCCCTGTCTATGTGGTCCCAGAATACCTGTCTAATTCTTACCATATTAGATCATAGGATCCTACTTTGGAGAGTGAGTGAGATTTTAGGCTCCAGAGTCAAATTGCATGGTTTCAGATTCAACCTTCTCCACTTTCTAGCCCTGTGAGTATGGGTAATTTATTAAATATCTTTTTAATTTGTTTTCCTCATGTATAAAATGGCAATAGTTGTAATTATATGATAAGGTTCATTCATGATCAAATAAAATAATACAAATGCAAACAAAAATATGGACTAATGTTAATGATGTAGAAATAATAAAGCAGAACAGGCTTTTTTTTTTTTCCATTTCTCTCTCTCAGTGCCTTGTAAACTCATAGAAAACAAAGGACTGGTTCTTGCATTCTCATTTTTTATCACATTAGAGTGAACATAGGTCATGCTCTACCTGGGACAATCCTGATTTATGGCTATTGTTCTGGTATACCTATAAATGTCTTATCTCAATTCTCAACAGTGTCCTACTTTGGAGGATACAATGTATGAGACCATAAATACAAAAACTTTACACATATAAGATCTCAGTTATTTATTAAAGGGGTGAATGAGACAAGGCATTATCACTTTATGGTAATTGTTCAAAATTTTAAAGAATTTTGTTTCTATTTAAAAATACTAAACATTTTTTCCTGTGTCCATCTCACATCTTAAAATTAAGCATTTAAGGAAGCCTTCAAATTTTCTTATGTAGGCACTGTTGGGAGCAGTATACCTCCATGCCTGCAGGAATGTTCCCTTGGCTGTCTCAAAGACTTAATTGTCTTCTTATTTTATTACCCAGCAAGGATTGAAAGAAATGGGACTCAATAATATGAAGTTATTAAAGTCCTTCAGTCAGAGAAGATTCAACTGTAAAACCTCCATGTCACTTTTGACAATGGTACATATATTTAATTATAAATGTAACAGTGCAACAAGGGGATTTTATGTGACTGGGGCATATTAATAAAGTATCAGACAAAAACCTGGTAACTCATTGCTTAAAATTTGTTGCTTAATATCAAACTACAAAGTCATAATACTAAGTCCAAATAATATAGATGATGGAAACCTGGTTTTCTCCTGAAAAGGTAAAAAAATAAATAAATCACTATCAATCAGAAGTAGAACAGAGTTTGAAAAAGCGCATACTAAGACACATTCAACTTTACATAGAAAACTATCCCTAGTTAATTTTGGTAGAATCTTCTGTTTTTTATATGGTGCAAAACAGAAATCCCAGAAGTAGAGTTAGTTCTTTTACAAGCACAGTATATTTGGATGCAAAAAACAGGATGGGTGATCCACTGGTACTTTTTCTCACATATCTTTGGATCCAGGCATACTATGTTGACCAATATGTTAGTAACAAATATTGGTAACTGCTCCAATATTGTGATGACATCTTGTAACATCTACACTAATAAAAGAGAAACATGGAAATTGACCGTCCCTCCGCTATGCCCACCAGCCAATCAAGAGTGAGTATGCAAATTAACCCAACAAAGATGGTGGCAGCCATGGAGATGGAGTGATCAGGAGGCTTGGGTTGCCCCCAGCAACAGAGAAAGCCAAGTTTCCCGCCCTCCCTGACCTCCACTCAAGGAGGGGCTGGGAGCATAGGTCACCGAAGGGCGGGGCCAGCCTTAAAACAGCCCTCAGTCCCTCTCCTGGTCTGGCCAGGCACCCCAGTAGGGACCCCCACGCTGAAGGAGGTGTGGCCAGCCTGAAGACGCACCTCAGCCCCTTACTCAGGCTGACCACACCCCCATGGAGTAAAAGTTCCTGCTGGGGGTCGTGGCCAGCCTGAAAACAGCCATCAGTCCCTCACCAGGCTGGCCAGGTATCCCAGCAGGGACCCTCACCCCATGGGGGCGTGGCTGGCCTGCAAACCACCATAGGCCCCTCACCCAGGCTGCCCCATGCCCCAAGAGAACCCCTAACCTGATTCGGGACACCCTTTAGGGCCAACCAGCTGGCCCCCACCTGTGCACCAGGCCTCCATCTATACTAAAAGGGTAATATGCTAATTAGATTGGGAGACCTTCCAGGAGACCTTCTGGGTGTTCTTCTGGACAAAGACATGGTGGTGGGGCTGAGGTAGAGGTGGTTGGAGGCCAAGAGGGGAGGGCAGTTGTGGGTAATCAGGCCAGTGTGAGGGGGGGAAGTTGGGGGTGAGCAGACCAGAAGGGGGGCCAGTTGGGGATGAGCAGGCCATCAGTGGGGGTCAGTTGGGGGTGATCAGGACAGTTGTGGGGGGGGCAGTTTCGGGTGAGTAGGCCAGCAGCGGGGCAATTGGGGGTAAGCAGGCCAGTGGGGAGGTAAGGTGGGAGTGAGCAGGCCATTAGAGGGTGCAGTTGGGGGTGAGCAAGCTGGCAGGGGGGCATTTGGGGGCAAGCAGACCAGCAGGCAGAGTGGTTAGGGGTAATCAGGCAAGCAGGCGGGTGAGCGGTTAGGAGCCAGCAGTCCAGGATTGCAAGAGGGATGTCCACCTGCCAGTTTAGGCCCGATCCCTGTAAACCGGCAGTAGGACATCCATCGAGGGGTCCCAAATTGGAGAGGGTGCAGGCCGGGCTTAGGGTCACCCCCCCATGAATGAATTTTGTGCACCGGGCCACTAGTCATGTTTATAAGTCTGAATATTGCTAAACATTCTAGAGTAGCTTGCTAGTGATTTGATGTGCTCACAGATTAAACAAAGATCTCTATTTAGTTTATTAGATAGACACACAACCTAAGTCTACAACTACCCTCAAAACCATTTGTCTACTTGAGATTTTGATTCCCTCTATTTTTTTTTTTTGTTGTGTTTTTTTTTTTTTGATGTGAGGATTTTATTTTACTTTTTAGTCATTTTTTATTTTAAATTACAGTTAACATTCAGTATTATTTTAGTTTTAGGAATAAACCCAGTGATTAGATCTTACATAACTTATTAAGTGATTATTCTGATAAATCTTGCACCCATATGATACCATACATAGTATTAGATTATTACTGACTATATTTCCTATGCTGCATTTTATATCCCCATGACTACTCTGTAATAACCAATTTATATTTCTTAATCCCTTCATTTTTTCACCCATCTCCCCAGACTCCCTCCCATTTGTTAACTGTCAAAATGGTCTTTATATCTGATTCTGTTTCTCTTCTGCTTGTTCATTTATTTTGTTTATTAGATTCAATTGTTAGAGATATTTTTATTGCCATTTTATTTTTGAACTTCTTAATGATGACCCTTTTAATATGTCATATAATACTGGTTTGGTGGTGATGAACTCCTTTAGCTTTTTATTGCCTGGGAAATTATTTATATGTTCTTTGATTCAAAATGATAGCTTTGTTGAGTAGCATAATCTTGGTTGTAGGGCCTTGTTTTTCAAAACTTTGAATATTTCTTGCCATTCCTTTCTAACTTGCAAAGTTTCTGTTGAGAAACAGCTGATAGTCTATGGGAGCTCCTTTGTTGGTAACTAACTGCTTCTCTCTTGCTGCTTTAAGATTATCTCTTTGTATTTAACTTCTTGCATTTTAATTATGATGTGTCTTAATTGGTGTGGGCCTCTTTAGGTTCATCTTGTTAGGAATTCTCTGTGCTTGTATGTCTATTTCCTTCATCAAGTTAGGAAAGTCTTCTATCATTATTTTCTCAAATAGATTTTAAAATTCTTGTTCTCTCTCTTCTCCTTCCAGCAATCCCCTGATGCAAATGTTGGTGTGCCTGAAGTTGTCCCAGCGGCTACTTATACTATTCTGATTTTTTTAAAATCAGTTTTGCTATTCTGATTGGGTGTTTTTTGCTTCCTTATATTTAAATTGCTGATTGGATTTTTGGCTTTATTCTACTGTTGATTCCACTGAAAGATACACTAATTAAAGTTCTTCATTTTAATTAGTGTATCATTCATTTCTGACTGAATCTTGTTTTATACTGTTGAAGTCCTCACTCAGTTCCTTGAGCATCCTTATGACCGGTACTTTGAAGTCTTCATCTAGTAGACTGCTTTTCTTTTTCGTTTAGTTCTTTTTCTGAAGTTTTGTTCTGTTCTTTCATTTGGGCCTCATTTCTTTGTCTCCTTATTTTGGTAGCCTCTCTGTGTTTGCTTCTATGTATTAGGTAAAGCTGATACATCTCTTAGGCATGGTGGTATGGCCTAATGTAGTAGGTATCCAGTAGGGTCCAGTGGCACAGCCTCCTCTATCACCAAAGCTGGGTACTCCAGGTGTGCCCATTATGTGAGCTGTACAACCACCTCTTATAGTAGAGTCTTGATTGCTGTTGGAATGTCAACAGGAGGGATTTACAAAGGCCAATCAGTTAAAAGAACTGGTTGTGACAACTGACCACCTACTACCTCAGAGGATCAGCTGTGCAGGGGCCCATGCCACAGATCAGG
Source organism: Corynorhinus townsendii (assembly GCA_026230045.1). Classification (NCBI taxonomy): domain Eukaryota; kingdom Metazoa; phylum Chordata; class Mammalia; order Chiroptera; family Vespertilionidae; genus Corynorhinus; species Corynorhinus townsendii. Next base: position 115,269,679 of record JAPDVU010000001.1, on the reverse strand, counting down.
ATTTACTTCAATGGGGCCTGCTGAGTCTGCCCCTTGATTGTGTCACTTGTGGAGGTGACTGGGTGGTGGTGCTTCAATGTGGTCTGAAGCTGTCCACTGGGTGTGTTGACTCCAAGGCCTCCTGGCAGGTGTGGCTAAGGTCAGCAACCACCTGTATTCTGCCCCAGGGCCACCCAGAATAAGTTACAAAGTGATTTACAGATGTCTGACACTTGTGCTGGGTTTGGAGTTACCCAGGTTAGGCCAAGAAGTGAATGACGGCTGGATGCTACTAGTGCTGGGCCTGGGGCCACTTAATGAGAGGCATGGAGCTCACTGAGGCTAGATTTTGCTTGTTTGAGAGAATTTAGGAAAATCTGAAGCATAAGCCAAGAGAGGCCATTTGTATAGAAAAACCATTGGAATTTAGCATAGGTGGGCCCAGAAGTTGGGTGGGGCTGGGCTTCAGGAAATTACCAGGGTGGGGAAAATAATATCATCCAGCTGGATGGAACTTCAAATATGGTGCCCACCTAATGGCTCTGTATGGGGAGGGCTCAGAAAAGGAACAGTGGCCTCTGCCAATATCTCTGTTTGGGAGAAAACTGTCCCTCTAGTTTTTGCCTTGATGCCAAACAATTAAGTTTATACCTGTATTACACTGGTGCCTTTCAAGCTGCTGCCCCAGCACTGGAGCTCAGAGGGAGTGAGTCTGAATAAGTCCATGCCCTTTAAGAGGAACTGCTTGGGACTCCAGCAGCCTCTGTATCACTCAGCCACAATCTGACCTGGTTTTTACAACCAGGAGTTATGGGAACTTCTCTTCCTGGCACTGGAACTCTGGGCTGGGAGGTGGCGGGGGGAGAGCTGGTGAGAGGCTTGGACACCTCACTCCTCATGGGGGACCTCCACAGCTGAGATATACCCTCACTTTTTATTCATTTCATGTGGGTGTGGGGCCAGCCTATTCTGTATCTCTGCCCCTCCTCAAGTCTAGATGTGGCTTCTTTAATTTCTTAGTTGTAAGACTTTCATTTAGCCAGTTAGCTCAATTTCCTTTTGGTTCTGAATGATGGTTGTTTTGTAGTTTAGTTTAGTTGTAATTTTGATGTGGTTGTTTGAGGAGTCAAGTATTGCATTTACCTATGCAGTCATGTTGCCTGTAGTCCCCTCTGATTATTCTTGACATTCATAATAAGTCATGTACTTGGCTTTTCACACCTAATGTGGTTTCCTGGTATCATTTACAAAAAAAAAGTACAAACCAAACTTTTATTGGCTTATATGTGGGATGTTGGACTGACAGCCAGTTTTGGCCCAGTCCCCACAGGCTAGGCCGAGGGACCCCACTGGTGCATGAACCCGTGCACCAGGCCTCTAATGCATATAAGATCTCCACCCCTTCCCTCTGAGATTCATCAGTTTGTTCCATGTTTCCATGCCTGTGCATTGAGCATCTTCCCCCTGGTGGTCAGTGCCTGTCTTAGCTACCAGTCCAACGGATGCTTAGGCATATATATATATATATATATATATATATATATATATATATGGCAATCAGGTTTGGAAAAGGGAGATAAAAATCATTTTCATTATTTAAAAATGTGAGTTTAAAACTGAAGAAATTTAATGTAGGAAATGAATTATAGAAGAGGCAAAGAAGAGGGAGAAATACTTGTCTTTTCCTTTCTTTTGCCATTCAGTCACATGTCAGCACCAATCCATTGGTTGAAACTAATGAGAGTCTTGGAAATATAGTCACAAACTGGTCACAACCCACCCTCACAGTAAGGAGAGAGGTGCCACCTGGGGAATGCTGGCTCTCATTTTCTAGGTAGTCATCCACAAAGGAACATTTACCTTGATAAATAAGGTCATTTCAGGTTCTAATACTCATCTTTCAGGTTCATAAACCAGTTTTGTTAGTATAATGAAAGCAGATTAGGAATGATTTTTCATTTTTCATAAAGACTGATACACATACAATGAAAAAATCAGGTTAGGTATTTATAATGAGAAATGTTATTTAGATTACAGCAGATATTCATTCTACTTGTATATCAGTGTAGGTAAGCTATAGATAAAGGCAAATTATGATCAAAATAGCTAGTTTTTAAACTTGTAATAGAAAATTACTCTTGTCTAATTGGATCACTCTCCCAGAAGGCAAGCCAGTTGAGAAGCCAAACAAAAGTCATATTGTTGAATAAGGACTTTCAACTGAGGGAGCTGAAGGCCTTCTCATCTGTTCTGGGGTGGGAAACCATAATGCTGGAGACTGAGAGTAAAGATTGTCTCTATCTTGGACAGTTCCTAAATAGGTAAAACATGCCAATTTGTTTTCCTGAAAGCTTATTTTTCCAAGTCTGACCAATTCTGGTTTTGATTGGCACATTGTTTCTTTAAGTATATTAATATTGATGCATGTAATCACATTATAGTCAAGTCCCAGAGCTGCATTAACAACTTTCTTTCATTGTGCTGACTTTGCATAGCTCTACTCTGAATTGTTTGTTTAATTAAACAGCACTCTGTGGGGATAATCGTAGTTCCTATACATCACATTTCTTTAGGATGTGTGCACCTTATTACATTTTATTAGACTCCTAAAACTCTGATGAAACTTTGAATATATCTCTTATCCTTTCTGTAATTCACACATGTGCAGACTGAGACTGGAGAAGTTAAGTGACTAAGCCAAGACCACCCAGATTATTGGGCACTAAGACTAGATTGCTGGGTGACTCTAACCTCATATTTCTTTTAGTCTACAACTCTGTGTTTCCAAACCTTTGTACCTACTCTCTCTCCTTTTTTCAGGAATTGTAAAATTTTCAGCCTGGAAACCTGAAAATTATCTTAGTTGATCATTACTTTGATCCGAGTTTATTCTTGCCACCTATTTCAGACATAGCCCTTTTGTGTTAAATTGTGGTCTCTTATACAACAGCATCAACATCACCTGGGAACTTGTTAGAAACACAGATTCTTGGGTCCCAATCCAGACTTACTGAATTAGAAACTCTAAGGGCAGAACTCAGCAATATATGTTTCAATAAATCTTCCAGATGATTCTGATGCATTTTAAGGTTTGAGAGTCATTCATTTAATTGATTTATATAGTGATACATTCCAGATCATCCTTAGAGATTCTTTTATTTGTTATCAGAATATCCCTTAGTCTCAGGCTACATGATTCCTAGATATTTACTTACTTTATGAGCCATGGAATGGTCACTGCCAGCATTTTTTCATTTCCCTTTCTCCTTCAGCCAGTACAGTCCTTGGGCTACTGAGGACCAGCACTTTCACAGAAGTCCTCCTACTGAGTACACGCATTGGTCCTTTGGAGGCATTTTTCTTTCAGAGCACAGTTGGTACAGGGTGATATTTAATAGATAGATTGTTCTAGATGTATTGCCTTCAATATAGTGAACACAGTGGTCCTTTGAGGGTTTAGGTAAAGGTAGATTTAGGTTATTGTTTTACTCTGTCATTTAAAATGCTTTTATGAGAATTAAATTAAATAATACATGTAAGAAATTTGAGCACAATTCCAAGCAAATTTAAGGCACTAACGTAGGTGCTAATATTACTACTGATATTAGCCAATATTGCTAATACCACACAAAGGGCAGACTTGCACACTGCTACCTGAAACAACTGCTGAGTTGACACCTACATCTGCTTTCCTGTCTGAATCACAGAGCTGATTCCTTTTTTCCCCCTTATAGCCCCTGAAGATGCTTTCTCAAAACCCTATTCTCTTGTGCACTTATTATGATCTCAATAAAACATCAAGAGGACTTTAAAAAAAAATTAGACAAGCCAATTCTAAAATTTATATGAAAATAAATAAGAAAGAAAAAATAGCTAAACATTTCTAAAAATGAAAATTAACTTGGGAGAATTAAGATACCATGTTTCAAAACATATTATAAAGAATGATAATTAAAATAGTATGGTATTTTTTCATGAATAGACAGAGCAATAAGCAGATTATAAAGCCCTTAAAAAGAACCATATATGTAAATGTGCAATGTAAAATAAAGTCAATATTCAAATTATTAGAGAAAATATCTTTTTTATTTAAAGTAGTTTGGTGGGAGAAACCAAGATGGCAACATAGGTAAACACCTGAACTTGCTACCTTGCACAAACACTTCAAAACTACAACTAAAATACAAAAAGAGTATCATCCATAATGACAGGAAGGCTGGCTGAGTTGAAATTCTACAACCAGAAGGAAAGAGAAAAACACACTGAGACTCAGAGGAGGGGTGGAGGTGCAGAAATGAAGTGCAGAGGTATGGAGGTGCGAACGTGGAAAGGGCTGGCAACTGAGTACGTTGTTGTCTTTTTCAATTGGGAGGGAGATATAAACTCCCGATTGCTCTGAACTCCAGTTCCGGGAGAGACTCTGGGGACCTATATTCATATAGGGAGAAACTGGAATGTCTGGCATTGGGTGGAACTCAAGGGCGGCTTTCTCTCAGAGGTGCTTGCAGAGATCATTGTTCCTGCGTGGTGCCGTGGGACACAGAGACACGGGACCTCTTCCAGGCAGGGCTGACGGTTAGCCATTGCTGTTTGCTCCACCCTGGTGATTCCCTGAGACTCCGCCCCACTCAATTTACAACCCCATCCAAACTGTGCACAGAGGATTTTGCATATGAATGGCCTGGCCCTTTGCAATCTGAAACCTAACATAATGTAGCTGGGTCAAAGAGTCCCAGAGCCTCCAAGAAAGGACTCACAGTTCAACAGCAGCTTGCACTGCTCCACAGCTGGGCCTCATCTGGGCAACTCCAAATCCCAAACAAAGAAAAGGAATCTGCAGATCTCTCTGTAGCTCCTGCTGGTTGACCTCTCTCCTTGAAGAACCAAGAGCCAGTGTACCCAGTGGTCAGAGAGAGACCATCCAGACTACATCTCTTCAGATCCATAAGAGACACACTCAGTAGGCAGACTCAGTGAGCGCCAAAGCCCCACTGAAGCAAGTCTTGCCCCATAAGGGTGTCTCCAACACAGAAGTTTTCCGATCATAGAAACTACTGATCCTCACAGCCAATAGGCCTGGAGGTCAATTCCTCCCAGTGATACCAACAACAATCAAGGCTTAACTATAACAAGAATGTGTATACATCCCACAAAGAGATGCACCAAGAGTGTCCACTTTAGGTAATTGGGGAGGCTGAGCCACTGGGCCCTATAGGACACCTAGCACACAAAGCCACTCTATCAACACAGGGAAGCAGCCAAAATGCAGAGACAAAGAAACAGGTCACAAATGAAAGAAATGGAGGAAAGCAAACTACTGGACATAGAGTTCAAAACCACAGCTATAAGGTTACTCAAGAATCTTCTAGAAACCTCCAAGAAATTTAGTGAGACCCTCAAGGATATGAAAAAGGACCAATCAGAAATTAAGCATACACTGACTGAAATAAAGAATAATATACAGAGATCCAACAGCAGACTAGAGGATACCAAGAATCAAGTCAAAGATTTGAAATACGAAGAAGCAAAAAAACAACCGATTGGAAAAGAAAAAGCAAAAAGAACCCAAAAATGTGAAGATAGTGTAAGGAGTCTCTGGGACAACTTCATGTGTACCAACAACCAAATTATGGGGGTGCCAAAAGAAGAGAGAGAGCAAGATATTGAAAACTGATTTGAAGAAATAATGACAGAAAACTTCCCCTACCTGGTGAAAGAAGTAGACTTACAAGTCCAGGAAGCACAGAGAACCCCAAACAAAAGGAATCCAAAGAGGACCACACCAAGACACATCATAATTAAAATGCCAAGGGCAAAAGACAATGAGAGAATATTAAAAGCAGCAAGAGAAAAACAGTTAGTTACCTACAAGGGAGTACCCATATGACTATCAGCTGATTTCTTAACAGAAACTATGCAGGCCAGAAGGGAGTGGCAAGAAATATTCAAAGTGATGAATAGCAAGAACCTACAACCAAGAGTACTGTACCCAGCAAAGCTATTATTCAGAATTGAAGGGCAGATAAAGAGCTTCACAGATAAGAAAAAGCAAAAGGAGTTCATCACCGCCAAACCAGTATTATATGAAACTAAAGGCCCGGTGTACAAAATTTGTGCATGGGGGGAGGGTGTCCCTCAGCCCAGCCTGCACACTCTCCAATCTGGGACCCCTTGAGGGATGTCCAATTGCCCATTTAGGCCCAATCCTGGTGGGCAGTCGAACATCTCTCTCACAATCCAGGACTGCTGGATCCCAACTGCTCGCCTGCCTGCCTTCCTGATTGCCCCTAACCACTTCTGCTTGCCAGCCTGATCACCCCCTAACCACTCCCCCACCAGCCTGATTGATGCCTTACTGCTCCCCTGCCAGCCTGCTTTTCCCTAACTGCCCTCCCCTGCAGGCCTGGTCACCCCTAACTGCCCTCCCCTACAAGCCTGGTCACCCCTAACTGCCCTCCCCTGCTGGCCTGGGTCCTTCCAACTGCCCTCCCCTGCTGACCTGATCACCCACAACTGCCCTCCCTTGCAGGCCTGGTCCCTCCCAACTGCCCTCCTCTGCTGGTCATCTTGTGGTGGCCATCTTGTGTCCACATGGAGGCAGGATCTTTGACCACATGGGGGCAGCCATCTTGTGTATTGGAGTGATGGTCAATCTGCACATTACCCTTTTATTAGATAGGATAGGGGCATTGGTGCATGGGTGGGGGCCAGCTGGTTTGCTCTGAAGGGTGTCCCGGATCAGGGTGAAAGTTCCCTTGGGGCGTGGGGCATGGGGCGGCCTGGGCGAGGGGCCTGTGATGGTTAGCAGGCCGGCCACACCCCCTGGTGACCCAAGTGGAGGCCCTGGTATCTGGGATTTATTTATCTTCTACAATGGAAAATGTGTAGCCTGGAGCAGAGCCAAGCCTTCTGCTCACACTGTGATGGCAGCCATTTCTGTTGGGATTTATTTATTGTCTATAATTGAAACTTTTAAGCAGAGGCCAAGGCAGGCCATAGCTTCAGAAGCTTGGCTTCCTCCATCGCTGGGTGCAACCCTAGCCTCCTGCTCTCTCCAGTTCTGTGGCTGCCACCGTTTTTGTTGGGGTTTATTTACCTTCCATAATTGAAACTTTGTAACCTGGAGTGGGCCGACCAGGGTGTGCGAAAGCATGGCTTCCTCCATCGCCGGGGAAACCCAAACCTCCCTCCTGCTCTCTCAGTGGCCTGCAGCCATCTTGGTCAGGTTAATTTGCATACTTGCTCCTGATTGGCTGGTGGGCATGGCTGGTGGGCATGGCTGAGTGATGGTTAATTTGCATATTACTCTTTTATTAGATAGGATGCTGAAGGGTATTCTTTTTCTTATTAATTTCTTTATTGATTAAGTTATCACATATTTGTCCCCATCCCATCCCAAACCCCTCCCCATGCATGCCCCTACCCCCTGTTGTCCATGACTTCTGGTTAGGCTTATATTTATGCATACAAGTCTTTTGGTTGATCTACTCCCCTTACCTACCTTCCCTCTGAGGTTTGACAGTCTGATCTATGCTTCCCTGTCTCTGGGTCTGTTTTTGTTCATCAGTTAATGTTGTTCATTATTTCCCCTAGATGAGTGAGATCATGTGATACTAGAAATACACTTATAAGAACCAAAAATGAGACAAGCAATACTGGTTATGCTGAAAGGCAAATGAATCAGTCTGTAGTGAGTTCCTTTCTGGGCCAACAGTTCTTTTGAGTCCCAATTTCAATGTCAAACAGTTCCTTATGTGTACATGTCAGCAATGATATTTCAGTTCTGGACGGTGGAAAAATGATGGTAATGCAAGTCTGACCCTCTCTGGTTTGGTCCTGGGAAACCTGCTGCAACACACAGCTGCTGACTGCTAGTATGGCAAGGCGTTGTCAGTGTCTTCCATCTCTGGACTGTTTCTCTTCTGTCTTCATGGCTGGAGCAGTCCTGGTCAATTCCTCTCTGTTGCAGGAGTCCACATGGTCTTGGAGGTGTTTTCTGAAAATATTCAAACATATTCTTGACCAAAAGTTAATAAAGGATTCTTTTATATAAATTTGACTTGGGATCCTTTCTCATTTTTTGCCCAAATGATTTTCCTTTGGCTTGTTTTGACACTATGTGTGTTTTTGATGAGTGTCGTGCTGTTAGCATTGCAAATGAGAGTTAATTTTCTAAAGTAAAAATTTTCTAGATGTAATTTACTTACAGGATATTTTTCCTTACATGATATTCTTCTACTATCCCCCCTTTTTTAATTTAAATATTAGGAGACTTTTGGAAATTGTATAATGTAGTTCTGATAGCTTTTAAATTTTAATTTTTGCACTAAAATATGACTGCTTTAGGTTCATTACATGTTACACAATTTTGCCATGAGATGAACTACCAATAAAAAGTTTAGTTAACACTTTAGGGACAGCTTTTTGTCTATTACCATTAATTTTTCTAGAATATTCGCTTATTTCACTTAGCCGATTTAAATTAGTCTGAGAACTTGACTACTATTTTACTGTCAAATTTAATACTCTAACAACAATATTATATTACCCTGTAAATATTAGTGGAAAGGATTATTTACCTTCTTTAATAAGCCCTCAGAAGGGTGAGGGTTCAGGCCCCTTGAAGGGTATTCTTTAAGGAGAGAAAGAAGAAAAAAAAGGTAATGATAAAAATTATGAACAACAAAGTGACAACAAATACATATCTGACAAGTGAATCTAAAAATCAAGTGAATAAAAAGTCTGATGAACAGAATAAACTGGTGAATATAATAGTATTGGAACATAGAAAGGGAGTGGACTAACAATTCTTGGGGAGAACGGGGTGTGGGTGATGTTGGAAGAGACTGGACAAAAATCGTACACCTATGGATGAGGACAGTGAGGGGGGAGGTAAGGGCAAAGGGTGGGGTGAGAACTGGTGGAGGGTTGCTATGCGGGAAAGAAAGAGGAACAACTGTAATAATCTGAACAATAAAAATTTATTTTTAAAAATAAATAAATAAAGTAGTTTGGTACAAAATATTGTCTTTCTAAAAGAAAATGCATTCGAATTTTTAACATGAATTTTTAACATGTTATTGGATAAAATATATATCCATTCAGTGGAACTCTAAGCATCTCTGAAAGAAATGAGGAAGATTTAAATATACTACAATGGAATGATCTAAGTGGTTGAGATCTATCTATCTATGTATTTATTTATTTATCTATCATCTGTCTCTGTATATATTTATTTATGTCATATAAATTTTTGATATTTTTGGAAATAAATAATATAAGGGAAAAAAACTAATAAAAACAGTTAACTTTAGGGAACAGAAGGGAACGAGGATAAAGGGACAAAGATTAAGCTAGACATCTTTGAATTATCCTCATTTTGTATTTTTGATGTATTTTTATGTCTCCAAACCAAAATATATTCTTTGTAAATTCCTAAAAATTGAAAACAAATGGAAACAAGTTAATCAAAGTCAGTATCAGGCTGAAAGAAACAGTGCACAAAGAAGAATTATCTCAAGTGATTTTAAAACACAGTCTTTTAGTTATAATCTAGTGGAATATATCCTAAATGGAGGCAGGTTTGAGAGAACTAAAATGAAAAAGAACAAAAAACTAAATTGCATTCAACAGTTGTTTTTTAAATTATATTGTTATCTTTGTTGTTGCTTTGAAGCTATTTATATACATAATAGGTGTGATAGGCTGAATAATGGTTCCCAACAATGTCTAAATTCTATCCCTGGAACCTGTAAATGTTACCTTACATAGCAAAAGTAACCTTGCAGATATAATTAAGTTAAGGATCTTGAGATAGAAGATTACCCTGGATTATCTGAATGGGCTCCCTGTAATCACAGGGTCTTGACATGAGAGGAGTAAGAGTTCAGAAAACAGAGATGATATGCTGCTTTGAAGACAGAGAAAGGTAGCCAGAATCCAGAGATGTAAGATGATAAACATGAATGGTTTTTAGCCTCTAAGCTTAGTCTGTTTTGTTATATCAGCAATAGGAAATTAATACAAGAAGTTAAATAAGAGAGGTTAAGTATACACTAAGACAATTTAAATGAAAACTTTGCCATTTTAATTTTAACTGAAACTATCAATATAAATGTATAAATTATTTTATCTTTAAAAAGTATATGCAGTTCCTTGCTCAGTCTAATGAAAAGTTATATAAACAATGTAGCAAAGGGCACTCATAGCACTTCTCTTTAGAGATTTTATCTCTAAATATAGTTTCCCCATAAATGGGATCAGGTCTCCTGGGAAGAATTGCTGATTCCTGTCTTAGGGCAGGAAACATAAAAGGTGAGCCTAGATTTTTATTAGGTCCAAGGAAATGATCAAAGGTGACTTAGGGTCATTTTCTAAGGGCACAAAAGCCAACTGGAAAGGGTTTCCACTGGTCAAAGAAGAAACTATTTGAATCTCAAAATGACAAATTAATGTCAAATATATCAAAATCTATGAATATGTAATGATACCACCATGCCAAAACAACAGCAAAATGAAACAACTAAACCAACACAACTTGACTGCTAAAATCATTAAATAAAATATGTGGAGAAACTTTAAATTGGATGAGTCAGTATGACAGCACCTGCTACTCTGATCAGTTTTAACTTAATTTGGGACAATCTGATAGTATTTGCTTCTTGATGAGAAGCACTGGGAAGTACATAATGCTTGAATTATTCTTACACTGTCCCCAAATAAATTTTAAAATGATCCTAAGTACAATGAAGTTTCCAGAAAATATGTAGTTAGAAAACAATGTCAAATGGCACCAGGATGCAATCACCTACATATACAATGTAAAAAAATAAAAGTACCATCTTTGCAGGCTATTTGATCCTGTCAAAAATGTCTATGAGACATTTGGACAATGCCAAAAGATCCTGGAATTTCAACCCTATCAAAAACATCTATGGCTCAGCCATGGCTCAGTGGTTGAGCATCTACCTATGAACCAGAGGGTCACGGTTCAATTCTTGATCAGGGCACATGTCTGAGTTGCAGGCTCAGTCCCCAGTGGGGGCCATGCAGAAAGGTAGCCAATCAATAATTCTCTGTCATCATTGATATTTCTCTCTCTCTTTCTCTCTCTCCCTTCCTCTCTGAAATCAATAAAAAATTAGAAGGCAGGCGTGGATAGATGGGAAGAGATCAACCAAAGAACTTGTATGCATATATGCATAACCTATGGACAAAGAAAATAGGGTAGTGAAGGCCTGGGGCGGGTTGGGCAAGAGGAGGTCAATGGAGAAAAAAGGGGGCATATGCAATACTTTCAACAATAAAGATTTAAAACAAACAAACAAAAAAAATAGACAACAACCACCACCTTGTGTTTTGGTCATGTCCAAAATGTTCACACATAGAAAACTTTTGTGGGTTCAAATCATCCATAACATTTATTTGTACTAAGAAAACAAAGATAAGTGAGTTTTGTGGTTTGTTTTTTAAGATGAGAGAAAAGATAGGGTAACTATGAATGGCAAACTGTTGTTTTTTGAAGCTGTGTGATGGGTATGTATAGATTTTTAAATCATTCTTTTTACTTTTGTGTAGGTGTAATATTTTGCAGGAAATTATGATAAACATGGAAAGTAAATGAGATTGGCTCTAGCACACAGAGGGTGACTGAGTCTGGCAGAGTCCTGTGATTCAGAGATTGGCAGTCATAGTTTTATATTGGGAAACATTAAAGCAGACCATACTCAAGATCTAGAATAATACTTTTTTAAAAATGTGACATAATCATATAATAAAGGCTAACATGCAAATTGACTCTAACAGCAAAATTACTAGTTTCTGTTATGCTCAACGCAGGAGCTGCCCCCACCCCAGTGGTCAGTGCACCCCCACAGTGGGAACACCACTCAGCCAGAAGCTGGCTCGTGGCTGGCCAGCACCGTGCTGGTGGAGGGAGCCTCTCCTGCCTCCGCTGCAGCACTAAGGATGTCCAACTAACAGCTTAGAGGGGAGCAGGCCTAAGCCGTTAGTCAGACATCCCCCGAAGGTGCCCTGGCTGCCAGAGAGATGTCTGACTGCCATCTTAGGCCTGATTCCCAAGGGAATGAGCCTAAGCCATCAGTCAGACATTCCCCGAGGGGTCCCGGACCATGAGAGGGCGCAGGCCAGGCTGAAGGAACCCTCCCCACAAGTGCACAAATTTTCATGCACCAGGACTCTAGTTGACATATAACACTGTAAATTTAAGGTGCATAACCTGTTGATTTGACACATTTATATACTGCAAATGAATGCATTCATAACATAAATTAACACCTTTATCAGGTCAAATAATTATCATTTCTCTTTTTCTTTGGTGAGAACATTTAATATTTAGTCACTCAACAAATTTGAAATATATAATTCAAATACTGTGCTGTGCACCAGATCTCCAGAACTTATTTGTGTAATTGCAAATTTTCACCTTTTAATTACATCTCTAATATTCCCCCATTCCCATCCCCTGGTAACCAGATTCTATTATCTTGTTTCTATGAATTTGGCTATTTTATATTTCACATATTAGTGATATCATACAATATTTATCTTTATCTAGCTTATCTCACTTAGCATAATGCCCTCAAGGCCCATCTGTAATGTAGCAAATGGCAGGAATTTTTTTTCTTTCTCATCACTGAATGATACATATTTGCCTCATCTTCTATATCTATTCATACTTTGATAGACACTTAGTATGTTTCAATATCTTGGCTACTGTGAACAATGCTGCAATAATCATGGGAGTTTAGATATAATTGTGTTATCCTATTTAGAAAATATTACTTTTAATCTCAGTTAAATACTAACAAAAATTTTACCCTTAAACATAATAACTTCTTTATACCCATCATAAAATGTGTTATACAGTATGTAATGAATTATGCACAAGAATTAACTTGCTTTTTTTTTATTTTGGTAGCTAGATAGTTAAACATATAAAAATGTTTCAGAAAAGAACTAGAATTTTGAATTTAGAAATATTATTCTCTAGTCTATTTTATTGCTAGTAATTCAATACCAAGAGCAGTTATTTGGTAAAGCTATTTCTAGTGCACAACATAAACCATATTATCTGAATTTTTAAAAGTGAAGAAGAAAAAGTGTGCATATGCATGTGTAGAGTTAAACATAAAAAAAGAAACAAAAATACTAGAGGAAAATGTGTTGTTTTTTTTAACTCTCATATTAAGGAAATGCTGACACTATTAAAAATACTAGTATGCTTGAGTACACTAAAGAATAATTAATAATTATATACCAATAATACAAAATAAGTCTTGGTGAAAATCCTAGCAAATATTAAGCTGGAAAGAATATTAAAATTTTACAATTTATATATAAAACAGAGATAATGTTTTCAGCAAAAGGAAAGCACAGTATGCATAAGAAAAAGCATCATAACTCAAAAGTATGATCAAAAAGTGTGAGTGGGCAGAAAAAGAAGCAGAAAATTATCTTAGTCTGTCACATATAGTTATTTTGATGTTGGAGACTTAAAAAATCTGTTAAATTGGCAAAAATGAAAAGTAATTGATTAAGTTTATTGGGAATTCATTATTGGTGTATAAAATGTCATTTATTTCTGGGTATTAATTTTGTATCCTGCTACATTGCCAAATTGATTTATTAAATCTAGTAGCTTTTTGGTGGAGTCTTTGGGGTTTTCTATGTATAATATTATGTCATCTGCAAATAATGACAATTCTGCCTTTCCAATTTAAATGCATTTTTTATTTTCTTCTTATCTGATTTCTGTGGCTAGGACTTCCAGTACTATGTTGAATAAAAGTGGTGAAAGCAGATATCCCTATAGTGTTTCTGCACTTAGGAAAAATGCTTTTAGCTTTTGGCCATTGAGTATAATGTCAGTTGTAAGTTTCTAATATATGGCCTTTATTATGTTGAGGTATGATCCCTCTATCCCCACTTTGCTGAAAGTTTTTAGCAAATATGGGTATTGGGTTTTGTTGAAAGCTTTTTCTGTGTCTATATGATCATGTGATTTTTGTCTTTCAATTTGTTTATTGAGTGAAATACACTGTATTGGACATCACCATCTCTCACTGTAGAATATTTACAGAAAGCCAACAGCACCTCAAGCATGAGATAAACACTGAGTTCTCTTATTTGGTATTTCAGCACTGTAACACTCACTAGCACACTGAAGGGCACAGTCCTGCCATATCGACATCAAGCATGAACAGTGAATACTAATGGCCTATTTTTTTTATCAATCCGCCCCAACCCCCAGACCTGATTTTCTGCTCTCTATCTATGAGTATCTCTATTTTGCTAGGTAGTTCAGAGAAAAAGAAAAAAATAAAAAGAGAAATTGAGAGACCTCATAGACTTGGATAACAGTGTGGTGCTTATGGGGGTAAATTTAGAGTGGATGTGAGAGAGGATTGTCTATGTGAAAAAATAGACAATCTCATGTATCACTAATGGGAACATAAACTACTAAATTTGTTGTCAATTTGAAACTGTAATGAAAAATAATGCACCTAGATTCTGACAGAAATTTCAGTTTAATGTATTCATTGTACAGACATACTCATATATCTATCCTAATATATAAAAAGCCAGAGTCTGTCATGACCAAAACAACCAGATGGTGGACCGAACAGCAGGCTCCATGGGGCGACAAGACTGGCAGGGGGGTTAGTGAGGGACAACCAAATGACTGAACAGCAGGCTGCATGGGGTGACCAGGCCAGCAGGGGGGGTTAGTGAGGGATGACCAAATGATGGAACAGGAGACTACTGTGTGGGGTGACCAGGCCAGCAGGGGGGCAGTTGGGGATGACCTGGCTGGTGGGGGGCAGTTGGGGGCAACCAGGCCAGAAGGGGGCCATTTGGGGGTCACCAGGTTGGCAGGGGGGCAGTGAGGGGTTATCAGGCCAGCAGAGGGGGGAAGTTGGGGGCAACCAGGCCGGCAGGGAAGGGCTGTAAGGGGCTACCATGCCAATGGGGGGGGGGCAATTGAGGGAGACCAAGCCAGCAGAGGGGGCATTTAAGGGCAACCAGGCTGGAAAAGGGGGGCAGTTAGGGGTGATCATGCAGGCAGGCAGTTAGGAGCCAGCGGTCCAGGATTGTGAGTGAGATGTCTGACTGCTCAATCCCCCTAAACTTGCTGCCAAACATCCCTCAAGGGATCCCAGATTGGAGAGGGTGCAGGCTGGGCTGAGGGGACTCTCCCCATGCATGAATTTTGTACACCAGGCCTCTAGTATATATATAAAAGCCTAAGCGACTGGCCGACCAGCTGACCATCAACTGTCTGACCATCCGACAAGTAGCTATGACATGTGCTGACCAATAGGGGGGAAGATGCTTAATGCAGAAGCAGAAACCACAGGCATGAAAACATGGAATAGACTCCAACTAAGATATACAAATAACCAATAAGCACATGAAATAGATGCTCAACATTGTTAGTCATTAGGGCAATACAAATCAAAACTATAGCTTCACAACCACTAAGTTGACTACAAACAAAGAGGACAATAATAATTTTTGGTGAGTAAGTGGAGAAATTGGAACCCTCTGACATTGCCACTGGGGATGTGAAATGGTACAGCCACCTTGGAAAACAGTTTGTCAATCCTTCAAAAATTAAACAAAGAGTTCCATAAGATCCAGCAATTTCATACTGAGGTATATACTGAAGAAATAAACACATGTTTACCCAAAAACTACTACATGGAAATGTTTTCAAAGCTTTAGTTAAAATAACTCCAAAATGGAAACAACCCAAATATCCATTAACTGATGAATAGACAGATAAAACAGAGCATCTCTCTACAATGGAAAGTGAAAAGTTGTTCAGCAATAAAAAGAAATAGTACATTTTATAGCAAGATGAGCCTTCAAAACACTATGCTAAGAAAAGAAGGCAGTCATAAAAGACCACATAGTGTGTACTTCCATTTTCATGGAATTTCTGCATTGGAAAATCTGCAGAGATAGAAAGTAGATTAGTGGGTGGTGGAGTGAAAGGTGGTCAGAAGAGATGATGACTGACAAATAATGGCAATGGGTTTCTTTTAGAGGAGACCAAAATGTTTTAAAATTTGATTTTAATGATTGATCATACAGCCATGCAAATTTATTAAGCATTAAATTGTGAACTTTAGCCCAGCCAGTGGGGCTCAATAGTTTAGTGTCAACCTATGAACCAGGAGGTCATAATTCAATTCTCGGTTGGGGCACATGCCTGGGTTGAGGGCTTGATACCCATTAGGGAGCGTGCAGGAGATAGCCAATCAATGATTATCTCTCATTGATGTTTCCATCTCCCCATCCCCCTTCATTTTTGAAATAAATAAAAATATTTTTTAAAAAATTTGTGAACTTTAAATGGGTAGATTGTATGGTATATCTATTATACCTCAATAATATCTCAATAAAGTTATTTTATAAAAAGCCCTACACTTAAATATGGACTCTAGAAAAATTTTTCTGAAACAATAATTTGAGCTCATTACCTTTTCTTTGGGTTGCTGATGCATACATTTGTGTTATCAGTCATATTCATATTGTATTAGAGTTCCTCATATGGCTGTCTTTACCAGTAAACCTAAAGTTCCTCAAAATTAGAGATGACACCCCTCTCCTCTTCCTCTGATCTTCCCCCTCCTCCTCCCCCTTCCTCCTTCTTTTCCTCTTCCACCTTCTCCTTTTTGTTTTCCTCCTTCTCCTGATTCTTTTTCTCTTTCTGCTTCTTCCTATTATTATTTGCTAGACTCTAGATAGTTCCTCATGCATAGGAAGCAAAACGTAATAACAGAGCTGGGCAAAAATAGGTTTACGATTGTTTGTATGGAAAATCCTATCTAATAAAGAGGGAGTATGCTAATTGACCCTCACACCATCACATAGGTGGCGGCGCCCATAGCCAATAAGGAGGGAATATGCTAATTGACTGCCACACCCTCAAAGATGGCATCTCCCTCAAAGATGGTGGCGCCCACAGCCACAAGATGGTGGTGCCCAGTCCCCTCAGCCCTGCCAGGGTGGTGGCTCCACACCTACCTCCAGAGTCCCCCAGGCCCCTCAGCTCCCAGCCACCTTGGGCCAGCCCGAGGCGCAGGCAAGCCTCAGATGTTGGCTGCCCAGCTGCCCAGGGCCGACTGAGGCTCAGATAATTTGGGCCGGCTGAGGCTTGCACTGCCAGCAGTGGCAGCAGCAGAGGATGATGGGATGTCACCTTCCCTTGATTGCTGTGTTACCTCCCACCACTGAGGACTCCTGGACTGTGAGAGGGGGAAGGCTGGGCTGAGGAACCCCCCCTCCAGTGCATGAATTTTCATGCAAAGGGCCTCTAGTAACATAATAATCTAAATAATAAAAGGGTAATATGCTTAGACTGGATAGCTGAACGACCTTCCGGACGAAGCCAGGGTTGCAAGGGCCAAGGCAAGCCACCGCAGCTGCAAGGGCTGAGCCACTTTCACAAATTTTGTGCATGGGGCCTCTAGTCTATATATATATAAGCCTAAGCAACCATTACAACCAGTCAACCAGCAACCGGTCAACCAGTCACTGTTATGCACAATGACCACCAGGAGGTAGATGCTCACTGCAGGAGCTGCCCCCTGGTGTTCAGTGCGCTCCCACAGCCAACCTCCTGCAGTCCTCCCCCACCCCCCCGCCCCGCCGGCTGGCCCCACCTCAATCAGGACTGGGCGAAATGGCCCTGATCAGCCCCAATTGCCAGCCAGGCTGTGCACAAATTCACACACCAGGCCTCTAGTTCATAAATAATAATACAAAAATGAACTCTGGTTTGCATACTTATAACTATAAACTTTTGATCCACTCTGTATATTATTCCTTAAATTCATACAGTCTTTTGAGGATTTTTCAAAATTTCATAGTATTAAAACAAATTTTGAAATACTTATGGAAAGAAAAAAATCCAAAATATAATTAAATTCCATGTGTAAGAGGTTTTTTAGAAAGAGTGGAAGGAAGGAAGGGAAGGAGGGAGGGGAAGAGGAGGGGGGGAGAGAGAGAGAGAGAGAGAGAGAGAGAGAGAGAGAGAGAGAGAGAGAGAGACTGATGTGAGAGAGACCCATTGATTGGTTACCTCCCTCATGTGCCTGACCGGAGCCAGAGATCAAACACGCCATTGACCTGGAATCAAACCCCAGCCCTTTTGTCCTAGGGCCAACAGTCTAACCACTGAGAAGCACTGCACAGGGCAACACTTTATTTGTTTAATGGGGGGAAGTTTTTGCCTTGGATGATAACAACAAGTTACAAGAGCAGATAATCAATATTTGTGTACACAAAGCAACAGAACATACTGGACCATTAATAAGGTTTTATGAAGGGAAAATCAGAATAGACTCATTTTACTTTCTTCTCATAATATAGACCTTATAAATTAAAAGAAAACATCTTATGATTATTTTATCTTTTTAAAGCACCATTAAACTTTTTAAACATTTCTAATTTGCTTTGACTTTTTCTTACATCAGTATAATTAAGTGAAAGAAGTGGATGAAACTGCTAAAACTTTGTTATTCAAGTAGTATTATATGCTTTTACTAAAGGGTTTCACTGTCATTCTATTTTTCATTAGTAACACCAGACTATAATTTGATATAAGTTTTGAAAACAGATTTAAGTAGCAATTATAAGTTGGTTTTGTATTCAAAATCATATTTGAACAAAATAGGAATTCCTTACCTCAACAATTTGCAATATATTTTTAACTGAACTCTTTTTCTTAACCAAAATCTTATTCAAAATCTAGTATATAAATCAAATAAGAATAGAGTAGCTCTGCTTATTAGGGATTGAAAAAGAGGGTCAATAGGCCCAACCTTTAGTCACAGTAGTCCCCTGGGGCACATGCAAAGATTGCTTAAGGCTCCTTAGAGTAAAAATCACTGCTTTAGTTGGGTGGAAAGTAGGTCTATGCCTCTCCCTGCACCTGGGAATTGTATTTTTTATAGTAACCAATTACCTTAAACTCAGCTAAATTAATGGCATTTTACTAACTTATTAGCAAACACTGGAACCTACCTCATATGCATAATGTTTTATATAGACTACTTTTTTATTCTTTTTAAATCCTCACCTAAAGATATTTACTGATGAGAGAGAAAGAGAGAGAGAGGTGAGAGAGAAACATAAATTTGTTGCCTTCCATATGCACCTCGATCAGGGATCAAACTGGAAACTTTTGGTGTATAGGATGATGCTCCAAGCAACCGAGCAATCTGGCTGGGCTAGACTACTTTCTAGGTTAACTCAGTGATATACTAGCGTGAGGCAAACGTTATTAAATGAGTTGCAAAAATTTTTGACTAGTAATATTTAAAGTGCCAACTTTTGCAAATATTTCACTTGAAAAGAAGAAAAGAACAGTAAAAGGAGTGGAGTAACAGCTGACATGGGTATTGCTTATAACCTAAATATGACTGTGGGAGTGGATGAAGGAAATGAACAGTGTCCATCAACTCATTTTTATCTTCATTTCAATCTCTATCTGTATCTTACTATCTCTCTTTTTTCTTCTGGATTACATACCAATGTATCTGTCATAGCTGTGCTATTCACCCACAATGGACTCTTCAACAAGACCTGTAGTTTTCACTTCAGTTTCCTCATGTAAGCAATAAAGATAGCCATGCCTCCTTCCTCATGGGGTCATGTGATCACTAAATGATACAGCTCATGTAAAACACTTATCAGAGTGTATGGCTAGTAGTTAAAGTTCAATGAACATTAATTATTGGTCTTTTAATTAGCTGTTTTCTTTTTTTCTTCCTGCTTCAAGTTTCATTTTAATATTTACTGTGTTTCTTATTTTTACTTATTGAAGAAAAAATGTTAAGGATTTTTTACTTTTCAACATATTGGTTTGGGTGTGCTTTAATGAAATAATAGTTTATAAGGAAAACACAAAGCATTGTAACTCATAAATATCTATATTATGAAAACTTGGGTGCACGAAATAGTGAAAAGTCAGCACAAATTAACATTGATTTTCAGTACACTATGACATTACATTTTAGAGTCTTAGTTAAGCAATTTTTGTGGGAGTCAGTCACCTTACTGGAGAAAGAAAATTATTTTAGAAACCAGGGGACAATATGGAACTAAAATTTGCTTTGTAGTAATCATGTATAAATAAACTTATATTAATAATTAAAAATTAGAATTTTGGTAAGTTTTTAAGAATTCTGTCCTAACATTATTGGTGTTGCTATATATCTAAAGGGAACAAGTAAAGGTCTCTTCAGCCTAAGTAATTTATTGATATCAGGAGGTTCTGAGCCAGACACGGGAACTTTTACATTGTCATTCCTGCTGCACTGAATGCCTCTTTCCAGGGCAGTGTTTTCAGGGCATTTTCAAATCACAGTCTCTGTATTCTCCAGGTTTTACTTATACTCATAGCTCCATCTATTCCACACAGCAATCCTTTACAAGAGGGCCTAGAACCACATTATAGGCCTTTTAATTTAATCAATATTTATATTATTTTATGTAACAAAAACTACACAAGCTTTTAGATAGTAAACCAACAAACTTAATTACACAATTTCCTGCGCTTTTGTTGGTATTTTCTAAAAATAACCTTTTCAAAATTGGTAGATGGGAATAGACACACCAGAGATTTTTTTTTTTTCAGTAGGAGTAAGTCTTTATTCATTCATTTTATTTTCCCAGGGAAAAGAGGAGGAGGGGAAAAGTCAGCATGTGTTTTACAAAATGATAGCAAGCGGAGGAACCTGGCACAGCAAAATCAACCATCAAATAAACCGTCCCCAGTGATGGGGGTCAGCAAAGCCCAAGGCGGCTCAGTCCCCTGCAGTTTAGAAATGAGAAGGAATCAGGGAAAGAACAGACAGGTACATGCTTTCCTACCCTTCCTCCCTCCCACACCATAAATTCAAGATTTCACACAAAGCTTTGGTTTCTAGCAGTAAACATGGAGTTACATTCGTCCGTCTCCTACTAAACAATCTGTGGCTACTTTGACATAAGTGTTTTTGCACCGGCATAAAAGTTCCTGAGCGACTTGGATATACATTCATCTCCCCTTTCTTGGTTTCCCAACCCTGTTTCCAAAAGGAAAGGCCCCCTCATTGCTGCTCTCTACCCTAGGATTAGAAATTAAAACATAGCAATCTGAACGTTTGGCATGAATCACATATCAAGGAATGGTCTTCACTCAGGATACTGGGAAGAAGGGATGGAATATTCTTAACTTCTTCAGGATTTTTGCACAAAACATTTAAGAGATGGGGTGACACCCCACACATTAAATGTGTATGCATATGGAAAATGGGCTTTTTGGGGTGCGGATAGAAGAGGGTCAGAGTTAAATTTTAAGGACAGAAGATCTGGTCCAAAATGGAAATAGGGGAAGAGAAAGCAAAAGAAAGGATGGTTCAAGACCCCCACTTCAAAAAGAGGTGTTCCCAAGGTTATGTTTCAGAACCTTTTTGCCTGGTGCAGAACCTTTTGTCAAAGATGCTTTGGCTATTTTTCTCAATACAAAAAAGAAGGTTGTAAACAATAAAACCCCAAAAGAACATGGAGAAAGACCAACACATTTACACAGACTAGGCCACCTAGCAATCACCGAATCAGCTACTGTGAAGTCCTACAAAGCCCAGACAAACACGATAACTAGAGGGGGCAGCAATTGGGGGACAAGAACCCAGGATCAGACACACATCACCCAATGCATTCTATTGCATTTGCCCTGTTTCAACACAGTGAGGTAGGATTTCAGTGATCTCACAGCATGTTAACGAAACCCACTTTTCTCCTTTAGCTACTAAGACACTAATCATTGCTGCAGCAGGGAAGGACACTGGCTCTGAGTACCACAAAGAAGCCATTGCTTATGGTGTCTCTGGAAGCCAAAGAGAAAAAGCAAAGAGTTTTTAAAGGTTAAGGAATGTAGTCATTGCTTCATATATCCATCCCCGGGCAGCTCAAGATGGGTAGAGAGGTAGTGTTCTTAAAAGCTCTCTTTATCAACACACATACTCACCTTGTTGTGCCTGGTAGGCCTGGCCCAATCCAGTGAGGGATGGATCTGGTATGTAATGTGGTCCCAAACCCCTGGGATTACAGGTATGGGACAGGAATCCTAGGTGACACATATATTGACATCCTGCATCTAATCTTGGCTTCCCCTCTGCCCCTTTCACCTAGCCCAGCCTCTCCTAACCTTTGCACCAACCACTGATTCCTGTTCAGACCCATTTCCAATCTTCTAGTAGGAGATCAAGTAATGAGGTTACCTCATTCAATTCTAGTCTTCCATAAAACATTGAAGGTGGAGGGGTTTCAGGAGGATACCATGGCAGAAAAGCCAGCTCTAATTGGCAAAAATGAGGTAGTTCAATAGACTATACACTCCAAATAGGTGTTCTCCCTGATGATAAAAAACAAAGTTTTCCTGCTGTGCAGACCCGGAGCTCCTGCCCACTTATCCCTGAGATTGCTCATGTACCTGAGAACACAGTGCAGGAATGAGGGCTGTAGATTAAAATACACAAAAATACAAACCCAGAATATTTATATTATGGAAAAAAAAAAAGTCTAAATGCACAAGATACGTCATTCGCACACAGCTAGTGCAGCTGCATCCTGGAGAAAGTGGGACCCAAGGTGCAGTTAATCCAAGGGACCAAATAAGTAAAATTGTATTGGTCCCGAAATGGGGTGGGAGTGAGCTTAGGAGCAGCAGGTCTGCGGCTGTTCCCCAACCATCCCTTTTGTCTATCGTCACAACCCATTGCTTGGGACAATTCTCAGCACCCTATCCCAAGAGTGGGTTACAAGGAGACAAGATGTGGAAAAACCCTGCCATAGCCCTGAGAGATTCCCTCCCACAGAATGCAGTTGTTTGTGGTCTGGGTTCTGGTTTCATGTTAATCTTTTCACTTTGGCAGGGGAAATACTATTATTACATATCCTTCTTTAAAAGGAAAACAACTTCCCTATATCCAGGCCACTTGCAAAAGCTGCAGATTCTGAGGGTGGAGACTCAAATAAAGCATGTAGGGAGGGAGTTCCCCCAAAGCCCTCACATGCATTTGGATAGAGTGTAGTTGGAGTTCCTTTGGCTCACCTCTGCCCCCCTGCCAAGAGGTAAGAGGGGGTGATGCTGTGGAACCCCGCCAGAGATACATGGCAGTGCCTGCTGCCCCCTACCCACCCTGTCCCCACTTTCTCCTATCTGCCGATTGATGCCTGCTTCTTGAAACTTTCTGATCACAAAAGCATAGCCCCCGGCACCCACTGTGGTTCAATTCTGGGCATCTGGGAGCAGGGCAGGGCTATGGATCTCTTCTTCTTCATCCCGAAAGTAGGCTAGCTTTCCCTGTGAGCTGGGGGCCTGGTGGACCTTCAGTGGATAGGAGGCCACCATATGGCTGATGCTTGGGCAGAAGTGGCACTTCTTGGGCTGGGGTGGGAGCTTGCATTCCTTGGCATGATGGTCTAGACCTCCACAGTTGTAGCACCTGTCTCCCTTTGATCTGCGCTTCTGCATGTTCTTCCCTTTTGTCCGCCTTTCACTCCCAATACAGAATACCCCAGCAGGGACAGTGACTCGCATAGATTCCAGGCCCTTGGCGGACTTCTTAAAGGTGAACTCCACTGCCTCACCCTCCTTCAGGCTCCGGAAGCCCTGCATGTGCAGTTTACTCTGGTGCACAAAGACATCCACGGGTGGGTAAAGCGCGACCCCCGCGCGGGCGGTCATGGGCAGGAAGCCGAACCCCATGCGCACGTTGAACCACTTACAGATGCCGGCTCCATGCAGCAGCTGTGGCTCCCGCGCCTCCTCTGGCGCCTTGGCGCAGCCACCTGCAAACTGCTGGTTTGACACGGAGCCCATGGTAGTCGGCTAGGCCCGCGGCCCGGGCCTCAGGTCGGGCGCTGCTGGCCCCAGAGAAGTCCGGAGGCAAAGGGGTGGGTCTGAGAAGAGGCTGCTACATCTTCCCCAGCACCTACACCAGAGATTTTAAGTGTATTTAAAAGATGTGAAATGAAGGAAAGAATTAAGAGGTGAAGCTATTGCTAATATTAGTGGAATGATTGATGAGGGTGGGGGGAGGGAGAGCCCACTCTCTGGGGCAAAGAGAAGGTTAGTGGTGCCAATACTGAGGTTTGGAACAATTTTTAAGTTCATCTCTCTGATAGTGAGGATGCCAAAACTTGCACTGGTTACTGTCAGAGGAGATGCTTCACACCTAAAGGGAGGAATCCTACAGGAAAGAAAATGGCCAAATAGAACATAGGAGGAAGAATAACTTCTCATTTACAGGAAGAAAGCTTGTAGGTACAGCTTCAATCCTGCTGTATATAGATTTTCTCCACAAGATTATTGTAGAGGAAATCACATGAGTAAACAAATTTCTGTGGTAGTGAAAATCAAATCAAGTATCATATCTTTCTTAGATATTGCCATTATTTTGGGTGTATATTCCCATACACACACAACACACACACACACATGCACACACACGCAATCTGTCCTAAATACAAGTAAGTATATGATAATTTATAGTTTTGAATATATATATAATTTTTAGTTTTCTTGCAGCGATGATCACTCTCTTGTGAAATGTTGAAGTAATTTACTGTTTTCTCCTTCGCTAGATTTTGTCCTAAAAGCACTAAGAGGACTTTGTCATACTTCACTTTTCAACCCGGGCCACCTTGTCATTAGGGTGACATATAAACCAAGAATATATGTAGAATGGTATCATATTCCCTTTCTTCATTAATGTTAAGCTATATGTTTTAAATATATCTGACTATTTTCTGGGCCTGTTAAGTTATAGAAACTAAAACCCTTTTCTCTCTGATTTCCTAAATGGTACATGCCTATGTTGCCAGAATGCAAATGTTTCTCTCCTAGTTATAGCATTTCAACATGCCTGGTGCTCTCTAGTTTAAGTAACTACTTAGCTTGTTCTATTAGACAAAGTCAGGATTGAATATATATGTGATAGAAAATTCTGGTACTCCCGAAAGAGAGTAGAAAAAATAATATTGCCTTTTTTTTAGAACATGAGTAATCTCAATAGTGTTAAGTGTCTAATATAACTTAATGGAAAAATCCAGGGTACAGTTCAAACAAAATGAAATCATGATGTAAGTTAGGGTGCCCTTTCAAAACAGCGTCTCAAGTACATACTTATGCACTTCTGAGTTCAACCCACAGCAGCCATGCAGCCTCCGAGCTTGTTATGGAATTTCATATCCTTTAATGGAAATAGCCCCATGCTGTGCTTTCACTTTGCCAACTGTGGCAGTAATAGCTAGTAATCAAGTCATAATGTAATAATCACGACCACAGGGAAATGCTGGCTGATGTAATAGGTTGCAAAAGGGAAAATATCAGTGTTTTTCCAGACTTCATTCCATCAATCTTTTTTTTCTTCATTTGTTTTATGTTGAAAGTTTTAAGTTTATAGGTAAAAACAGACCCTCAAAAGTGCCTACACTGGTAAGGTTATATCACTTGCTTAATCCTGTTGAATTTTTCTCATTTGGGTACTCACAAAGAGTCACAAACTTGGGGATTTTATGTTGAAATCTGAAAAAAGCATTATGCTCTGAACAAGAGCCCAGAGCATTACTAATGTTAGAGTCCCTCCCATATTTAGCTGATATTGTATGAATCAGGCATTAATGAAACATTTCTGTTCTATATTTTGCAATGATCTGATTTCTTTCAAAAACTGATTATATTTAAGGAGTCTTTATAAAAATTATTTATTGCTGCTTAGAAAGGGTTGTTACTACTGCTTTTTATATTGTTGTTTCTTGAATTGGCTCAAGGAAGGTACAAAGTCTTCTAATTTAGAAATGTCAATTATACACTCATTCTTTACATTTTTTGTATATGAAAACTTGTCCCTGGGAAGTTACTTACTTTCTCCAAGTTCTTTACTTGTACAGTGATACAAATGAATATGGTTAATGACAAAAATGGATCATATATAGCTTCTCTCTTATAATGACATAGCCTAGCCAGTAGTCGGCAAACTCATTAGTCAACAGAGCCAAATATCAACAGTACAAGGATTGAAATTTCTTTTGAGAGCCAAATTTTTTAAACTTAAACTTCTTCTAACGCCACTTCTTCAAAATAGACTCACCCAGGCCATGGTATTTTGTGGAAAAGCCACACTCAAGGGGCCAAAGAGCTGCATGTGGCTTGCGAGCCGCAGTTTGCCGACCACGGGCCTAGCCAAAGAAAACGGCTGTCCAAGGCTGATAAAATCCTACTAGTATTTATAGTACTAGGCAGTGATCTTAAGTATTAAGCATAGTTTACTTAATTATGTGATTCAGCCAACTTCAGGTACTTAATTGCACAAAATTGTCCTCCCTTTGGAAGTTTCCTTGATCTATAAGGAATTCTTTCTTCCTCAGTTTTCCATAGGTATTATTAAAGAAGAGGTCTTTGTTTACATAGATGAGCCTTGCTTCAAAGGCTTCTCTGAAAACCATATAATCTCAAAAGTGTTAAGTTAAAAAAAAAACTTACTAATTTAAATCAGATTTTTCTATTATTTCTATTGCCTATGCTGATTCCCACTAACTCTGCCAATAGTTTGTCTACTCCTAGAGTTTATGCTTTATGAGTGCTGAGCATGTTCTGGATGTAGTTTGAAAAAGAATTATAGTAGTAATAGTCTCAGATCATCCCTGTTTCTAAATAATAAATAATTAAGTTTTGCATTGCAAAAATTAGAATTGCATCTAGACTTTGACAATTAAACAGTTTAAGTTTTAAGGATGGAGGATTTGGAAGTATTTGCCATTTTGCCTTCTTATTGGTTGCTAGGTTTCAGGATGAAATATCTCTGATTTCTACTTTTGAATATTGCTACAGTGTTTTCTTACTGTTCATTAAATATCTTAAATATCCCAGCCATTGTTCTTTTAATTTTGTTATATTTTTATATAAAAATTCCTCTCATGATGAGTTGCTTATATATAAAAAGGAAATAAAATGTGTTTGAGGACACATGAATAGGAGACACTTTAATCATATTGTATTAAGTACTTAATCACATAAATAAAATAATGTTTAAAATTTCAGGAAGATGGAGAAAAATTGTTCAATACACCTAATAAATATTTGTAAACCAGACAACAACATTTTGGTCCTAATGCTGAACACCCAGAAATGCTAAAAGGCTCTAAATTATTTGAAGAGCTTTAAATTTTGCTTCAATAAATAAACTCTCTAAAATCTATAAAGATATATTTAATAAATCAGTAAATAAACTAAATTATTTGTCATCTATACCATTCATAATTGTGGGAACCCCTTTCACGTCCCGCGTGGTTCAGGGTTCCAGTTCAGGGTTCGGGTTCTGGAGAAGGCCGCACACAAATGAAAAGAGACTAGAAAAGTATTAATTTGGGAATATTGGGGGCCAGGTGGGAGCCCACCTCTAGTGGGAGGACTACCACTCCACTCTGGCTTTGCTATCCCTTTTATTAAAGTTATGGGATACACTCATTGCCCTTAGGCAGGTAATTCCAGTAACAGGCAGATTATCTTATCAGTAAGGATTTACATGATTATTTGGTGGGGAAGTTGCTTCAGCTACCATTGTCTCAATTAGATAGGGAGTGGTTGGCTCTGACCTTTCAGAGCTTCAAGGTTCACCAGCCTTCGGGGTTCCTTGTCTACACCTTTCTAATTAGTGAGACAATGATCGGTTTCCGGCAATAATAAATAGTACTGTTTTATAAAGAACAAAATAAAGCCAAAAAATTGATAAAATGGAACAGTTTAAAAATTTTAAAAGAAAAAATAATGAAAAAATTGTGTTATCTTAAAAATTATGTGTGTATGTGTTAGAAATAACCAATGAAACACTAACATCAGTCAATGTGCAAATAGTAAAAACGCTACATACAGAAAATAATGGAAAAATAAAATTGTCCTTTCAAAATTTCTGTTTGCCAAATTTGATCTCAGAAATTTGGAATGCAGAGACACAATAATCTCAAACAAAGTGACAGAAATAACAATTAAAATGTGATATGCAATATGCCAAGTTTGTGGGTTTGATTCCAGGGCACATATAAGAATTAACCAATGAATGCATCAATAAGTGGAGCAAGAAATCTCTCTCTCTCTCTCTAAAATCAATCAATAATATTTTTATTTGATACAGAAAGAATCAAATTACTGAATCAAATCCTTTTCATTGAAATGATGGATCCAAATGAAGTTATTCAACCAAATGAATGGTAATGGAATCTAAAAGTATTTAATTTCCTTTACAATTAATTAAATTGACTTTGTGTTTTTAATTTTAAGATATATTTTCTCACTTAAAATATACCCACATTGGTATAGTTATGATTTAAAAATTTGTATTCATCAAAAAGGATAAACCTAGAGGCTCAAAGTAGAGAGGTCAAAATATCCTGTACTTTTTGTCATCTTCCCCTCACCTTTGTCTTTAAACTTGCAAGTTTAGGTTCCCATAAAGGACATTGTGACCAAGTACTTTATAGCATTATCCCTTTTTAATCCTCAGAACAAACTCATCAATTCATTCAACAAATGTTTATTGATTGTCTTTACTATTGAAGTCACTGTATTCAGGTTTGGGTTTATAGAAATAAATTAGACAGACATAGTTTCTGACCTCAAAGATTTAACAGGACTATTATGAATAATAGTAAGTAAGTGTTTGAATAGAGAAATTGTGAATAGCAGAAAGGTAGGACATCTCTCTTGGACTTTGAGAGAGAGAGAGAGAGGAAAAAAAGGCTTTCAAGAGAAAGTGATTTTGAAGTTGTTAGTTGATAATTAACCAGAGCAAAACAGAAGTGTTGGAGAAGGATAGGAACAGAATATAAGCATGTCAGGCAGAAGAAAGTACCTGTTCAAAAGCCTACTTTCAACAATGAAGATTTAAAAAAAAGCCAGCTGGTGAGAGCTTGGTTCCTGCAATGCCAGATCCTGAAGAGATTACAGGAAGCAGATCATAAACAGCTCGGAGATCCTTTTAAGTACTTCGGCCTTTACTTGAGTCCTCATTTAAATATTTTAGTTAAGATACTAGCTGAATCAGACTTTAATTTTAGAAAGATTATTTTAGCTACATGCTAAAGAATGATTGAGCATGGGGAAGGAGGGAATAGTGGCAAGGTGGAAGGAAAGGACACCAAGTGGAAGACTTGTGGTTACCTACCCCAGAGGCTATGGTCACCTGGAGTATAACCTATAGGTTTTTATTGAATAAGCAAGTGAAGGACTGTGCAACATTGAAGAAATATTTAGGAAGACATGAATTTTAGTGAGTACAATAGAGATTGAAGCTCAGAAGTACAAATATATAGTATTCAGAAATAAGACATCTCTGCTCCTTGAAAACAACTACATTTATTATATTATTCCCCAAGGACACCTTAACTTAAAGGCCTTGCTTCTTGATTTTCTTCATGGGTTCAAGGAACAGTAATAATAGTAAATTCCGTGAAATAAAAAGTGAGTTGAGTATCACTATTTTAGATATGTCTATTACAAAATGGAACATGACATTGAGAGTTTATACTACTCCACAGAGGTAGTCAGACTTAGTCATGAGTTAGTGCTTCATGGGGATTTTGAACTCAAGCTTGAGTTGTTATTTTTCTTTCTGGAGGAGAAAAAAAAAAAAGACATTATGGCAATGGAAAATCATGAAAATTGGGTTAAAATGAGTTAATTTATTGTTAATCAGAAAGTAAGGGGTGGCTCACAACCTTGGTTTATAAGTGGATATTTGTTACTGCAAATCACCTTCAGACAACTGCAAAGCAAATGTGAATAGTTTTGCTGTGTAGATGTGATCATTGCAATGACATGAAGTCTGAGAGTCGGCCTCAGAGAGTGTAATATGGATCCTGTAAACCTGTTGTAGCTTTCTAGCTCTTTGGCCTGTGATGACAATCACAGTGATAGTCCTAAAATAAAGAGCATCATCAGTCATCATGGTTCATAGGATGATGCTCAACTACTGAGCCACACCCACTGGGCAAGAAAGTCAAATTTTAATCAAGAGTGTTAACCTTATGATTCAACATAAAATGGTATTATGTTTCAAAATCTCTTCTGTTCTAGCTCATGAGAGTGAAGCCCAAGATATCAGGTTCTACCAGGACAAATATTAGGACTGTTTTATATTTACTCTCCAGGTCTGTGCTTGAACAAGGACTGCCATCTTTGTCTTTTGATTCTACTTTGTTCAAAATTTTCCCTATTGAACTTTTGTCCTTCAGATTGATGATCTAAATGGGTTGTGCAAGAAAATCCATGGGGCAACGAGGGTAATATTAAAAGTTCATTTTTTACTTATGGTAATCTTCAATTTTTATGTGAATTTTATAATGTATTTAATACATAATGAGATATAAAACAGTATATATTGCAAATTTTATGTTGGTCATTGTTTTAAGGGCTTTAAATATTGGCTCATTTGATGTTTAGAATAGCCATGTGAGAAAGAAATAGATGAAACCCAGATTAGTCACATAATGTGTCCAGAGAAGAGGAGGTAAGAGTCAACCCAGGTTGCTGTCTCTAGTGTTATGCTCTTACCCACTATAACATGCTACTTTGCGAAGGTGGTCCCTAAGTATAAGTTATAGATGAGTGAATCCACCTACATCAGTAAACAGTTTTAATGAAAAGGCCATACAGGCAAGTGCTTCTGCAAATCTAAGCTTGTTCTTTCCACTTTGGGAGAGTCTTTCAAATGTCTGAACACAGTGTTCTGATCTGTTGGTTTGGCAGTTGAAATGTCTGTGGTTAATCACAGCTCACAGATATCCACCACCAGGTGTGTACACATTCTTAAAGCAATTTTCTGACATCACCTTTAAAAATTGTAAGGTCACTCTGGCAACATATACTGTCCCCAAAGTTGATGAGTGTCCCTTTTTTTATAACTAATTCAAGGATGAGAGAATTCTCCAGTCAATTTGTTTAATGTGCAAAAAATATATATATATATTTGCACAATTTTGCAGTATAACATTATCCTCCTAAGTTTCTCTCCTTTATCTCCATCACAGGTAGGCTCATAAGTCAAGGAAGCCTCATGCTAGGAGAGAGGTTAGTTTCTTTCACCTGAGCATGGCAAGCACCTGGGTGCTTAAACATATGCAACAGACCAAGAGTAATTCAGAAAATACCACCAACTGTAAGGAGGAAAAACATTATTTTGAAGTAAGATTCTTCCTGAGGTTGTTTTTGCTACAAAGCTGTTTTGGCTTCTTGTTAATGAAAATATTACTTGGGCTATTTTAGTTCTAGTCTCCATACTTATGTAATATAGTAACATAACCCATCTGTTTTAACATCTTGCTGCTTTTAGCAGTTGAATCTTTCAAACAGTAGTTCATGAAACTTGATCCTTTCTTCCTTATTGCATTACCTTTAACCTCATTAAAATCTGGGTATCTCAGAGTTAACTTTATATTCCATTCTTGACTGTGTACTTGAGATGAAACAAGGAATAGTTAGTAAGATGGAGACCATGTAGTTGTAAAGGATTTTGGCTAAAGATCAATCTGTCTATTCCAATTTGACTTGTTTTGTTTGAATCCTGCACTTGAAATTTTAAAAAGCTTGAAGAACACAATAGGGGGGAGACATGATATTGTGCTACAAATTTTTAGAATTGCTGATTAATTTGTCCTATAAACTATGTTTCTCCAAACCTTCTGAACCTTCTTAAGCTTGCACAGATTTCACTGTCATTGCTATGTGATATGACATTAAAGTAATTTGCTTTTGCTCAACTTTTATGTTTTTCCTGTCTATATTATTAACTCAGTGGGCCAGAATGCTAATAACTTTAAATAGCCCATTGGTTGCCATAGTAACTGATATTAAAGTTAAATATAAGTCTGTCTCTTGGATTCACATTTAAATCATTTCTGACATTTGCATTCTTTAGGAACTCTGTGGACTGACCGTAGGACTTTGTACAAAAGGGGCCTTGAAAAGTTAGGTTTAAATGAGGAGCTGATTCAGTGAGGTTTATTTTCAACCCCCAGTTGATGATTTATTCAGACTCAGTCCAATTTTGTCAAATGTTTGTTCAGCGAACCCCAAGAAGGATGCTATCTAAACAGGGGTTAAATAGATCAAGTTTTACCTTTTTTATATAGTATATATTTTATTAATATGTACTAATGCATTCTCATAGTACAAAGGCAATTTAGTATAAGAATCTTTCTTATGGTATTTGAATCTTCTGGAATAACACAGAACTACATAAAAAAGCTCATTTGGGTAACTAAAAGGACAAGTTAAACAACAAAAGAATTTTCTTTCTTACAAGTGGACATTGAAGCAGATTGAATTCATTTTTTTGTGTGTTGTTTTGTGTGTGTGTTTGCTTTTCTCAAAGCCTCCAAAGAAAGACAAAAGCAGCTAAAAACCTAATTAAAATGAATAAAAATGTTTTCAGTAAACTACTGGTCTCTGACACCATTATCTGTTTTCTGCTGTTTTGATGCAAGTTCCTCTTTGTCTGATTCTTCTGCTCCTTTTATGGTTCCACATGTACCATTTTCATTATGTTCATCATCACTATTAACTTTTGTTTTCTTGCCCTGAAACTGTACTTTTCCTTTAGCAAGCCCAATCTGGGCAGCTTTCTTTCCTTTACTTTTTCCTTTAAATCTGCGACCTTTTGTCTTCCATTTGTTTAGGGATGCTTGATGATTCTTTATATTTTTTATGCTTCTTTTCTGCAACTTTATCTAGTACTTCTTATGTCATTTATTTGTTCCTTAATTGTAGGTAACCATTACTTGCATTTTCAGTACCCAGTGCTTCCTTAGCTTTTCTTTAAGTAGAATTATTTCCTCTTTTTTCCCCCTGACAAAAATCTTCCATTATATTTCACCATGGCTTACCAAATTACCTATGTATCTTTTCTTCAGGTCTGATCATCTAGGTACCCCCCCAAATTTCGGCAAGCATCCAACCTTTTCTTTTAGCTATTTCATTTCAGCATTTTCTGCTAACTTTTATTTTCCTCATTGCTCTTGTTTAGTGTGTAATTTAGCTTCCACTTTATTTTGCTGTTTTTCTTCTTCTTACTATTATTAATTATCATTATTGCAAAGTAATCTTCCTCGAACAGTATTAGCAGATCTGTGAGTTTGTACTTTTGTCCAGGGTTTTCCACAAACTTTTTAGCAGATTCAATACTATAAGACACAGCAAATATTGATCCCTTAAATCAAGCATGCCAAACTCACAGCCTGCTGGCCACATGCAGCCCAGCTAATATAATGGTATGTAAAAAACATTTTAATCAAAATTTTGTAACTTAATTTCTACAATATCTCACTATACATAATCTACACTAATAAAAGAGAAACATGCAAATTGACCGTACCTCCACTATGCCCACAAGCCATGCCCACCAGCCAATCAGGAGTGAGTCCTGCTCACTTGTGGCCAAGCAAGATGGCTGAGGCCACAGAGTGAGCAGAAGGCTTGGGTTTCCCTGCAGTGGAGGAAGCCAAGTTTCCCGCCCACTCTGGCCAGCCCTGGCTTCCGCTCAAGGCTACAAAGTTTCAATTATAGAAGATAAATCCCAGATACCAGGGACTCCGCTTGGGTTGCCAGGGGGCATGGTCGGCTTGCAAACCACCACAGGCCCCTCACCCAGGCCGCCCCATGCCCCAAGGGAATCCCCACCCTGATCCAGGACACCATTCAGGGCAAACAAGCTGGCCCCCACCTGTGCACCAGGCTCTATCCTATCTAATAAAAGAGTAATATGCAAATTGACTGTTACTCCAACACACAAGATGGCTGCCCCCCATCTGGTCAAAGATGGATTCTCCCATGTGGACACAAGATGGTGACCACAAGATGGCCAGCAGGGGAGGGCAGTTGGGAGGGACCAGGCCTGCAAGGGAGGACAGTTGGGGGCAATCAAGCTTGCAGGGGAGGGCAGTTAGGGGTGGCCAGTCCAGCAGAGGAGGGAAGTTGGAGGCGACTAGGCCTGCAGGAAAGAGCAATTGGGGGGATCAGGACTGCAGGGAAGAGCAGTTAGGGGTGACCAGGCCTGCAGGGGAGGGCAGTTAGGGGTGACCAGGCCTGCAGGGGAGGGCAGTTAGGGGCAATCAGGCTGGCAGGGGAGCAGTTAGGCATTAATCAGGCTGGCAAGGGAGTGGTTAGGGGGTGATCAGGCTGGCAGGCAGAAGCAGTTAGGGGCAATCAGGAAGGCAGGCAGGCATGCAGTTGGGAGCCAGCAGTCCTGGATTGTGAGAGGGATGTCCAACTGCCCATGTAGGATCGGGCCTGAATGGGCAGTCGGACATCCCTTGAGGGGTCCCAGATTGGAGAGGGTGCAGGATGGACTGAGGGACACACCACCCCTCCCCGTGCACAAATTTCATGCAACGGGCCTCTAGTCTATATTATAAAAGGCCTGTGGCTGTGATCCCGTAATGGTGTCGCTACCAAACGAGCAGTGGCTCTTCTGGTGGGCAGTGCAGGGTGTGGGGTGCGAGCTACTAGAGGTGGAGAACTACGACTGGCAGAGGGTGGGGCAGGAGCTACGAGCTGCAATGAGTGGAGTGGCCAGCTGAGGCAAGAGGAAGGGAGCTACTTGCACATGATTTCGTGTGGGCTGGGCCTCTAATTACTAATAATGAACTACAATGTTCGCTGACTGATTACTGTAAATGTGTTGCATTCATTTCCCTTACCTACCTTACACTCAGGTGCACCATTTCTCTTCATTTATACTAGCAGCAAATATTTTAACAGCCGAATGGCCATGTCATAGTCTTGGACTGACTTGTTTGGTGTGTGCAACAGGAAATACTTTGCTTTTGGAGAACAAGAAAAATAGATTTATTTGCATTACACTTATTAATTTGTGTAGCTATTCAATGTTTGGTAAGTTAATGTTCAAGAAAAAATTTATTTTTATTAAAATGTTCTATTATTTTATGTTAATGATTACTCATTTATTTCAGCCCTTTGTTTTCAGCATGTTCTTATCAAAATAAACCTGTGTTTCTATGAAAATTGAAGCTTTTGTTTTTTTGCGGCCCACATAAACTTAAACCTTGTTTATTTGGCCCATGTTAGCCTTTGAGTGTGACACGCTTTCCTTAAATGCTTTGTGCAATGTTCTTCTCATCTGAATATTTAGTACTTGACCTTTATCTTCTGATCATTCTTTTTTCTTGTTGTTGTTTTTATTGATTTTAGAGAAAGAGGAAGGGAGAAGGATAGAGAGATAGAAACATCTATGAGAGAGAAACATCTACTGGCTACCTCCTGTACACACCCTACTGGGGATCGCAACCTGGGCATGTGCCCTAATCAGAAATCTAACAGGTGACCTCTTGGTTCATAGGTCAAAGCTCAAGCCACACTAGTCAGGCTTAATCATTGTTTTATGTCATCAAGGGTTGCATCAGCAGAGAAGTCTTTAATATAAACAGATCTGTTTGTTACATGACTTTTATACTCATCAGTCACTTCAGGGAGGAGTTTGGAAACTTTCTGATTTTAGTATTATCTTCACTTATTCCCATGAGTTCTGCCTTTGATTTGCTCAATACTTTTACATTAAAGTCTGTTGTTAGATGGTTTATTTTATCATTAGTTCCAAAGGTACCCAGCTTTCATCCAGTTTGATTTGTTCCTTTAAAAATCTGTCGTGTGGCAAATTGAAATCTCCAAAATAATGTTTAATTTTATGACAGGTGTTTGGCCTCCAGAGCAGCTGTGTTTTCGTCCATGAGGTGATCTTTAAGGTGCCCATGCCACAGAGCAGGCCGCAGGATCACTAGGCACCTACAGCATCTCATCTTCCCTGCGCCTCTGACGAGTTTTAGTTTTTTCACTTGTATTTATTCACTCTAGGTATTTTCTATGCTGTTTTTCTCTTTTACTTACCTTTGCAATGATTTCTATAATGTTTCTAAACTGTTTTTAAAACTACACTCTGAGTATTGAGAAGAAAGAAATACTCAAGGAAGCTTTTTATGAGATGAATCCTAGATACATCCTATGCTCTGTCTTGGGTGACTTCTGTTTCTGCTATCTAGGGTATCAGTAAAGATACCACTTTCTGTCTAAAGGCTGACTATCCTGTTTTACATCTCTTTTGTCAGTCTCTCCAAAAAATATGTGCACCACATTGAACACATAAAATTTAATTATAGTTCTACACAATTTCTGAGAGAAAGCTGATGTATTATACTAATTAAAATTAGTATAATAATTTTTCCTCATCTTAGATATGAGTTCATGTTGCATTTCTTTAAATAACTCATTACTCTCATCTGGACTTTTAAATCTTTATCCCCAGGTAGTTCATCTGTCCACATAGGATTATATTTGGGGTCATGGCATTCTTTTCTCCCTAAGTTATCTTTTTTCCACCTTGCACCCGTTGAGGCTGAAAGAATTTTCTCCCTTTATCTCTGGAGATGCAGAGTTATTTTCTGTCTAGGCTGCCACCCCCACCTTCCAGAAGAAAGAACACTCTATTATCAGCAGCAGCTTATCTGTTGAATATGTATGAAGTGTCCTAGAATTTAGAAAATCTTGTCACTCACTTACATAACTTGGTGGTGACATTGAGTCTTCTCCCTTCCCCCATTTTTCTTGAACTAGACCCTTTTCTGTTCTGAAAATGCAGTATCCTGCTCAGCTCCTGCACCCTTCTATACTCTCTCAGATTCTGTAGTTGTCAGAATTCACTTTCTTATGCCAGAGCCTTATTTCTAATGCCATTTTTCTTCTCAAACTTCCTACTTGGTAAATATGTCTTTCAGAAGCAACATTTAGCATACTGTTAAACATTTTCACCGGATTATTAATTCTGTGACTTGTCAAATATTACTACAAGGGAAAAGGGTTTTTTGTTCAAATGTGACTTAGGAAGCCTGACTTTAAGCAAAGCAAACAGGTTTCCTCACCAAAGAACTATTAATACTGTAAATCTCTCATGAGTGGAAGGAAAAAAGCAGCATTGTGAAACATGTCTACTTTGTTAAATATTTTAAGACCCTCATTTATGAGCCACCCTGGTTTTTATAAGGGACAACCTTCAAATGAGGACCTGTGAGTAAAGGGGTAGTGTGAAATTACCTTAATATTTTAATCTTTATGTGTATACTTTCCCAAAATTGGTATGGGATTTAAGTTATTTCCTCCGACCCATGATAATCACTGTTACCCTTTTTTACAAAAGAAAAGAAAAAAAACCCACAAAAACAACATGATATAGTTAACAACTTGAATCTGTTTTATTGGTGTATTACCTCAAGGTGAAAAAAAACTTCCAGGACACCAAACAAATTGAAATTATTCTGTTATTGAAAAAGTGAATGACTTATATTTGGGTAGCAAATTCTTTTGCAACTAGGGTGGTTTTCAATTCTTTTTTCTTTCAATAAAATCGAAGAGGACCTAATAGAGTTGTCAGTGCACAGGCTACTGGAAATAATTTGTGATTATGTAGCATAGCGCTATAAGATAGTCTTTCCAAAGCTTAGAAGAATTTCAAAGAATTATACTTCCCATATTCTTATTTATATGAGCAAGTTTCTCAGTTTTTAATTAGGAAAATGAAAAATAGAAATGAGTTATGTGAAATCTTAGTTTTATTCTAGCAATGTCATGATCATTCAGTATACAGGAATTAATTGGAGAAAAATAGTCCCACCCATCTGATTAAAAGATAAATTTCCAATAAGTACTTTTCTAAAAAAAGTGACATATTAATATTGTTTTTGTCCTTAAATCATGTTTCATTCCACTTTTCTCCACAGAATTTTATCTTGAGATATTATGTTTAAACACTTGAAAGTCATTTACTGATCAATATTTTATAATACCTATGTGAGTATATTTGAAGTTGAGACTGGAGTTATTCTTTATGTTAGCACATAATTGATTTATTTGTTTATCACTAAAAGTATGTTAGCACATAACTGATTTATTTGTTTATATCAATTATGTGCTAACATACTTTTAGTGATGACTCAAAGAATAACTTCAATCTCAACTTAAAATATACTCACATAAGTATTATAAAATATTGATCAGCAAATGACTTTCAAGTGTTTAAACATAATATCTCAAGATAAAATTCTGTGGAGAAAAGTGGAATGAAACATGATTTAAGGACAAAAAGAAATGTAAAATTTGACTTTTAAAGAAGAGCATGTTTTTAAATTTTTACTAGATTATATTGAGTATAAATTGTTGTATATTCTATGGACCAATTTTTTAAATGCTGCAATCTTTTAATAATAAAAAAAGTTACAAAACTTTTTCCATCTCATCTAAAAGAATAGGTCTAGTTAATTGTACAATATCAAAGATGTTATTGTTAAAAGTAGTTATTAAATAGGGGGAAATTTTAAGAAAGGGCCAATATACCTGCTTTCTTTTCTTTTTCTTTTTCATGTCAAACATTTTGAAATAAGATATAATTCATATACCATAAAACTCACCCTTTTAACATATACACTTTTAATTCTTCACAATGGATGGATATATTTTTTACAAAATGGTGTAACCATGTTATTTTCTAATGTTAGTAGTTACAATGGTTCTTTGCAATTAAACTATGAGAATAATGTTAGATGTTAACCAAAAAATGTGAGGGTTACCTTGTTTTTCAGAAGTGTTTTAGGGGCTATGTGGGCAATAAATGTATAAAGGCCACAATTCTATGTTACACTGTTTGGAAAGCATTGATCTGATATGACTTCAGGTTTGTGTTTTGGTTCCCAGGTTTCCATGTCCTTCCTCTCTTCTCAGGCTATGCGGCTGTTTCTTAGTGAAGTTGTTGAAGAACTATAATGGGTTAATTATGCAGTTAGTTTAGATAGCTGCTAGTAGCTTGGGGTTCAATCATTACAAAAATATTATTGAGCAACTCTATGTACCAGGCACAATTTCAGGCACTGGACATACCAGCAGTGAATGAGAAGACAAAAAATTCCTGTTCTCATGGACATTCTGAAAAGGGGACACAGACCATGGACAAATATATAAGTAAAATGTAAGAGTAGTAGATGGGAGGACTGAAAGAAGTAGTCCAAGATAATTTAAGTTTCAATAAAATGTTTTGGGAAAATTTCAATGAAAAGCTGATCCTATCTAATAAAGAGGGAATATGCTAATTGACCTTCACACTGTCACAAAGATGGCAGCACCCACGGCCAATAAGGACAGGATATGCTAATTGACTATCCCACCCTCAAAGATGGTGACACCATAGCCAATAAGGAGGGAATATGCTAATTGAATGTCACACCCTCAAAGATGGTGGTGCCCACAGCCACAAGATGGTGGTGCCCAGTCCCCACAGCCCCGCTGGGGCAGCAGGCACATGTGCACCTGCCTCCCATGTCCCCCAGTCCCCTCAGCCCCCCAGCTGCCCACGGCCATCCCAAGGCACAGGCAAGCCTCGGATGGTGGCTGCCCAGCCACCCAGGGCCACCTGAGGCTCAGGTAACCAGGGCTGGCTGAGGCTTGCGCTGCCAGCAGTGGCAGCAGCAGAGGTGTGATGGGGCATACCCTTCCCCTGATTGCTGGGTCACCTCCCGCCCCTGAGGGCTCCCAGACTGTGAGAGGGGGCAGGCCAGGCTGAGGGACCCCCCCCCCCCCATCCAGTGCATGCATTTTCATGCACCGGGCCCCTACTATTTGAATAAATACCTGAAAGAAGTATAGGAGTGTGGCAAATATTTCTGGAAGAGGAAAGAGCAAGGACAAGATCTCTGAGATATGATCACACTAATTATTTGTTAATATATTTTTATTGTTGATAGTATTACAGATATTTTCCCCATTTCCCACCTATCTTTACCCCACTCCTCCCTGCTCCTACCCCCCTCCCAGGTCTTCACTACTCTCCTGTCCATTACATGGACTATGCATATCTATAATAATAAAAGCATAATATGCTAATTAGACTGGACAGCTGAACAACCTTCTGGATGTCCTTCTGGATGACCTTCCGGACAAAGTCATGTCTGTGAGGGCCGAGCCCTTTGCATGAATTTTGTGCATCAGACCTCTAGTCTATATATATATAAAAGCCTAAGTGACTGAACGTCCGAACAACTGGTTGACCCATAGAAGCAGAAAATAGAATGGTGATTGCCAAGGACTAGGAAGAGGTAGAAATGGGGAGTTGTTGTTTAGTTGGTATGAATTTCACTTTTGAAAGATCAAGAAGTTCAGGAGATCTGTTGTATAGCAATGTGAATATGCTTAATATCACTGAAGTGTACAATTAAAAATTGGTAAGATGGTTAAAAAAAGTCATGGAAAATACAGTTGTTAGTTTTGTTTTTACTGAGACTTTACACTTACCTTGTCCTTATCCCAAACCCTTTGCTAATTAATTCCAATTTCTAGTAGCAATTGTCCCATCTATATTAATAAAAGGCTAATATGCCAATTAGAGCAGATGTCTTCCGGACGTCATTCTAGACGTCCTTCCTGACAAAGCCGGGGCCGGAGGGAAGCCAGCCTGGGTCCCGGGTGCCAGCAGGTGGCCTGAGGGGAGCCAACCCAGGTCCAGGGTGCCTGCAGGTGGCCCAAGGAGAGAAGCAGGCCTGGTGCCTGTGGGAGGCTGGAGGAGGGAAGCAGTGTGGTCTGAGTCCCAGGTGCCTGTCAGCGGCCAGAGGAGGGAAGCCAAGGTCCCAGGTGCTGGAGGGGAGCTGGTGCCGGCAGCCAGGGGAAGGAAGGCCTACTCTTGCACAAATTTCCATGCATCAGGCCTCTAGTTATATAATAATGATTTTATCTTCACACGTTTGTCTTTCCCACAAGAATGTATACTCCATAAAGGCAGAATTGGAGTCCTAGTCTCCTTTGCATCTGTATAGCTTGGTAATGAAAGAACCATAACACATGCCTAGCACACCTTACTCACAAATGAATGAATAAAGACTAAAAACTTTGACTGTTTGTTAATATACTAGTATATACTATATTATGGGAAACAAGACACAATACAATCAAACCACTTGGAAGTACACAGACATCATGTTTCTTAAGCAGTAGGGTTCTTCTGTGCCAATGTGAGTTTTTTAATCCATTAATTGTTTTGTAAATAGAAGACATTTAACTTTAATTTTCATGAACATTACTCACAGGTGGCTGAGATTGAATAGCAAGTTATTTTCTCAATTTCATAAAGTAAAGCTGCTAAAGAAGTATTGAGTGAATTACTCACCTTATGTTAGATTTTTCCTATTTCAGACATTTCTGTTTTTCATAAGATATTCTTGTTAGAAGTGTTTCTTTGCAAAATTAATATAAATGTTATTTTCTTCCTTTATTAAGATGTCACTTTCACCTTGTCCTTCTTTTTACCCGTTTGCTAATCTAAACATATCTGTATCCTAACATATATGTTTAGCATGTGATATCCATTTAGCTTTGGATTCAGGTTGTCACTTCCAAACTGTGCTCCTGTTAACACTGATGTTTTATCACTAAAATAGAATAATGATGTTATATCTCAATTTGGAGGAAAAGCACAGTGGGTTAACATATTAAATTTTCTTTCTTTTCTTTATTTTTTTTTAAAGAAAGTAGTATGACTTTACTGAAATGTTTTAATTCAGTGTTGGAAGACCTTAAAATCTTATATTCTAAACCAATATAAGCGCTGCAAATTACATATTTTTGGATCCAGTTGACATGTTATCTAATTAAGGACAGTTATCATATGAATACCTGTAAGTTAATTAATATAAGTTAAGTTGGAGGCTGAGTGATTTGGGTGTGTTCACATTTCTCTGGATACACTAAGTCTGCCAGGTTAAATTCTCTTCAGTCTACATATTTTGTCTATAGATAATTTTTGTCCATTAGTGCTCACACTAGCTCACTAGATTATGAAAGAATGAATAGCTAACCCACATTAATAAAAATGTGCACAGCCCAGCCAGTGTGGCTCCGTGGTTGAGTGTTGACCTATGAACCAGGAGGTCAGGGTTCAATTCCCAGTCAGCACACATGCCTGGGTTGTGGGCTCTATCCTCAGTAGGTGGCATGCAGGAGGCAGCTGATCAATGCTTCTTTCTCATCATTGATGTTTCTATCTCTCTCTTCTTCTCCCTTCCTCTCTGAAATAAATAAAAATATTTTAAAGAAATGTACACAATTGTGATTAAGTGTCTTATGGTTATTTTTTTGAGAGAGAACCTGCACATGTATATTGTCCATGTATTTTATGTAAAAATATTGATGCTTTCCACAATGAAATATTTTACAACTCTATTCCATTCTGAAAGTGATCTGCCTCAATAAACTTAAAAACTTGTTATTTGTTATAAGAATATCATATTTTAACAATGTTTCTATATTTCATGAACCTCTTTTATTTAGGATTCTAAATTTTCTAATATTTATCTTTACTTTTCATCAAAGTACTATCTCTCCTCTTTCTCTTTATATGTAAAGGGGTCTGATCAAGTAAGGCATGACACCATCTAACAG
The DNA here is from genome assembly GCA_026230045.1 of Corynorhinus townsendii. NCBI lineage: Eukaryota > Metazoa > Chordata > Mammalia > Chiroptera > Vespertilionidae > Corynorhinus > Corynorhinus townsendii. The sequence goes on along the minus strand of JAPDVU010000001.1, from coordinate 115,227,141 downwards.
TTTTATAAATCTGGATTGACAGTGACAGTGCTGAGACATGGATCTGGGCCCTATAGTCACTTCTCCTATTTCTAATAACCTACTTCTTCCCAATTACCATGAATAGAATAATAATATTAACAATAATGCAATTAATAATAGTAATTACAAGGGAAACCTCCCTGATCTATGAGTCAGGTAGTATTATTTTCTCTATTTTCTAAGTGGAACTAACTTAAAAGTTAAAATACTTGTTAAGATATCCTACTAATACATGGATGTAGATAAAAATTAAACCCAGGTATTCTTGTGTTTTTTAGCCTGAACTGTTGTTGTTTTCATAAGTAAGTATATGCTGTCTTATCTTGAGTGGTATTGTTTTATTTCCAAACAACTGCAAAGTGGTTTCTATGAAATTATGGAAGTCTTAATGGTTCATGAGAACTGGAATTATCTTGGTGCAGTTTATGTGGAAACAATGAACGAGTGATGTTCACTCATGGTAGCCATTATTTTACTGACAGAATATAGCCATGACTTGTATGATAGTTTTTTCATGTGTAGTGTAACTATACCCAAGATATAGCATATATACTACATGGCCAGTGAGTCATAATAGGCAAAGCCCAATATTTCTTTCATCCATGAACAGAAAAGTAAATATATATGAAAACAAAATGTGCTGTAGGCACCTTAAAGCTTAATAAATAGGTAGGAGTTATGGGAAGACTTTTAAGCAAGGTTATAATTAATATATTTTGATTGTGTTTAATTATATTATTATTTTTCTTTTAAGAAAAATGGACCACAGTAGAAAAAATATTAAAACAAAGCAACATTTAAGAGGCTATTGATATATTTCAGGTGAGATGATAATAATGGCCTAGATTGGGATGATATTAATTGAGATGTTGCAAAGTGGTTAGATTGGGATATGTTTTAGAAGCTGAATAAACAGAATTGTTGAGAGATTTAGAGAAGAATAAAAAAATGACTCCTATAATTGTGTAACTTACTGGATGTTCGGGTTATAAAATAAAATAGCAAGCAAGACTGGACACTCTTTGGAAGATCTTAGTTTTCATCCCAGCTTTTCCCATTTAGTTTATTGTGATTTTGAAAATGTCACTTACTCTTCTTTAAATGTGTTTCCTGAGGTACAAAGTGAAGGAAATAATAGTACAAGGAATTTTAATAATGATAAAATGAGCTATTATATATGAAAATAATTTTCTTTTTTTCTTTATTGATTAAGGTATTACATATGTGTCCTTATCGCCCCATTGCCCCCCCAACCCCCCTGGTGTCTGTGTCCATTGGTTAGGATTATATGCATGCATACAAGTCCTTTGGTTGATCTCTGCCTCTTACCCCCACCCTCCCCTACATTTCCTCTGAGGTTTGATTGATGCTTCTCTGAAAATATTTAGCAAAGTTCATGGCATATATTTTGTGCTCAATAAATTTTTAATATACATGAAACTTTGTATCCTTTGACACAGTGAGTCCTCTCCATACACTACAGATTAAATGTTAAAAATTATATTATTATTTATATTATCACTAAAGGCCTGGTGTACAAAATTCTTGCACAGGTAGGGTCCCTAGGCCTGGCCAGCAATCAGGGCTGATCAGGGCCCTCTGGCTGCCAACCTGGGCCTCCCTTCCCCAGCTGATGGCTGCCAGGGCCGGCTGAGGCCTTCCTTCATTCCACGTTGATCCCTGGTGGTCAGCATATGTCATCATGAGCAATAGAACTCATGGTCTCCTGGTCCAACTCCCCAAGGGACACTTTGCATATTAGTCTTTTATATATATAGATTATTGCTGTTGTTCTCACTGTGTATTGCATGGCAATACAATGATAAACTGCACAGTGGGAAATCAATAAGCATCATAATCAATATTAATCAATAAATAAATTGATATAATATAATGAAAAATGATCAAAATATTTGAAAGTTATAACATGAAGGGAATAATTCATTTTCTACAAATTATTTTGGATAAGGTACCCAATCAGAAAGTTTGTAATAATATCCAACTAAGGCCAATCAGATAACTCTTGTTGAAAATATAAATTCTTTTTGATTCCAGTGTTCATGCATAAATATCTTACAGGTGATCCTCAAAATAATTTATAATAACTTACATAATTGGAATAGAATTGGGGGGATTTAATCACTCATTCATTTGGGCATTGAAACAAATTCAGAAGTTTCCTGAGGTGAATCATGACCCTCCTCATAGATATTCTTTACTTTCTGGTAAAGGTGTTTTTTTTCTCTCTTTCTGTGCTCCATAGTTTTCCTTAAAAAATGTCCAACAATATATTGGCTCATGTTTAAATCTTACATGTTAAAACATATATGTTAAAGCATTTAGGACCATATTTAGTTTGCAACATTAATTAGGTGTATGCTGGGCCTTTAGCAAGAAAAAAAATTGAACACAACAAACAAAAAACACCACAAACAATGAAAAAAACCCTCATCTTTCAATTGGGGCTTGGGGATTCAGGACAAGGAGGAACAAGGAATTTATAACAATGTTTTGAGGAGGAAACAAGATGGCGGCATAGGTAAACACCTATACTTGCTGCCTCCCACAACCACATCAAAATTACAACTAAAATACAGAACAACTATCATGCAGAACCTGGGAACCTAGCTGAGTGGAAGTACTACAACTAGAGAGGTAATGAAGAGAGCAAATTGAGATTGGTAGGAGGTACAGCGGCATGGAACGGGCTGATCTGGCACCCAGGTGTGCCACTTTTTTAATTGGGTGGGAGATCACCTCTTTGGAGGCTGCCTGGAGGAGCAAGGAACCCCAGCCCCATACCAGACCCCCAGCCCAGGGTCTCAGAGCTGGGGAAAGAAGTCCCTATGGGCAGTAAGAACTACAGACTGTAAAAACCAGTGCAGGTTGGGGCTGAGTGACACACAGGCTGCTAGAGACCCAGGTGCTCCTCTTAAAAGGCCAGCACCATGAACTGAATTTACAAGCTCCCTCTTGCTCTGAGCTCTAGTGATGGGTGAGGCTCTGGGGGACCCAGAAAGATATAGGGAGAAACTGGACTGTCTGGCATTGGGGCAGGAACTCAGGGGAGGCTTTCTTCCAGATGATGGCATTGTTCCTGTGCTGGAACCTCCCTGGTGCAGGGCTGACTGGCAGACATTTCTGTTCTCTCCATCCTGGAAATTCCCTGAGACCCCACCCCACCCAATTTACACCCCACCCAAGCTCTGCACAGTGGCTTTTGGTATGAATGGCCTGTCCTTTCTCAGCCTAAAACCTGTCAAACAAGCTGTAGCTGGGTCAGGGAGCCTCAACCCTATTAATAAAAGGCCTAAGGCCAGCACCATCAGTAGTCTGCTTTGCTTCACAGCTGGGCCATGTCTGGGCACTTCCAGACCAAATACAAAGAGGTGGAATCTGCAGATCTCTCTGTAAATCCTGCTGGGTGGCCTCAGGCAATGGCTGATGTTGCACCTCCCTTGAGACCCAAGAGCCAGTGTACCCAGTGGTTAGTGTGAGACCATATCAGATTACAACTCTTCACATCCATACGTGACACACTCAAGGGGCAGATTCAGTGAGCACCAAAGCCCCACTGAAGGAAGTCCTACTCCATAGGGGTGTCTCCTGCACAGAAGCTCTCCCACTGTAGTCACAGCTGGTCCCACAGCCAATTGGCCTGGAGGTCAATTCCTCCCAATGATACCAATAGCAACTGAGGCTCAACTACAACAAGACTGTGCACCCAGCCCACAAAGGGTGCACCAAGAGTGTCCACCTTGGGCGATTGAGGAGGCTGAGATGATGGGCCTTCTAGGACACTTACTACACCAACTCAAGGAGACTTAGCAGCTACCCAATACATAGAAAGCAGCCAAAATGTGGAGACAAAGAAACATGTCACAAATGGAAAAAAAAAAAAAATGGAAGAAAGCAAACTACTGGATATAGAGTTCAAATCCACAGTTATAAGGTTACTCAAGAATCTTCTAAAAAGCATACACTGACTGAAATAAGGGATACAACAGTAGACTAGAGGATCCTGAGAGCCAAATCAATGATTTGAAATATGAGGAAGCAATAAACATCCAACCAGAAGAGCAAAAAGAAAAAAGAATCCAAAATATGAAAATAGTATAAGGAGCCTCTGGGACAACTTCAAGGGCACCAAAACTTAGACAAAATTAGTATATTTGAAATCCAAAAGTTAAATTTATGTTTAGATTCATCTTAAATTAATTTAACAATGAACTCTGAAGAATGTAGAGTGAGCATAAGAATTTTGGTAGGAAAGATGAATCTAAACATAAAACTGTATAACTTCATTAAGACATTAGGTATTTATTATATATCTTTTAAAATATAATTTTATTTTGGGTTCTGAGAACTATCTTATCTGAATCACTTCCTTGTGGCTACTGTCTAGCAATGAATTTCTGTAAATTCATAGAGAAAATTATATTATTCATTATTTTTCTAAATTTTCTAAAATGACATTACCCCTATCTCTTTGGTAAAACTTGCATAAGATGCAGTTAGAGATATGCTTTTTATGTTTTACTTTATTCTTGCTATTGTCCACCTCATGACTATGCATTTTTTAAGATGAATTCATCAGTGTATTCTCTTCTCCTTGCATTATATATGTTTATTCTTTCATGTATTTGTTTTTGCTTTCACCTATCTAACAGATATCTGTTGACTCTATCAATTTTACACTACAAGGCATTCTGCTTTCTTATGTCCCTCTTGCTCCTGGTGGAGTTCCTCATTGGGCTCCTTTGCTTAAATGCTACCCTTTTTCCTCAGGTCAAAGGTATAAAGACTCAGTGCTTCTTGTCCACAAGGATTTTATTTTCTTTGTGATCAAAGTGGTTCTGGAACCAACAAACTAGTTCAGATACAGTCTTAAGAAAAGTCTCAACATTAGAATAATAAAGTAATTTTAATCAATAAATATATCAACAACAAAAAGTCTGCACTATGTATCTGTTAACTAAGGATCCCACAAAGTAGCAGCAATAACCTCTGCTAGTATTGCCCACAGGCAACAGTGGAAGATTGGGATTCCTCTTGTCCCCTACACCCAGGACTGGGGATCTGCCTTCTACCAGGTTTTGTACTCTCAGGGGTCCTCTCGCTTTTAATTTATATATTGGAGTGTTGTTTTGTTTTGTTTTCATCATCTACTGCTAGGTTCACTATTTTCTGGTTCTTTCCTGTTGCCTTTCTTTTAGTTTCTCTTGGAAATCCTTCTACAACTTGAAATAAAAAAGGGGATCCTACCCATGCATTTTGCTGACCATATTATGAGACCTCATTTCTGGGGAAAGTATTATTTAATGGCCAGAGGGATATTAGGTAATGGGCTCATTCCACAATTATTTTGATGAACTTCAGAAGTTATCTAGTTCACCGTTCCTTATCTATCAGGAATTCTTTTTTTAACAGTTTTAATTTTTGTTTATTATTATTTTTAGGTTTTTAATTCACTTTAATTGAATTTATTGTGGTTACATTGCTTAAAAATTTATATAGGTTTCAGGTGTACAATTCTATAATACATCATCTGTATATTGTATTTTGTCTTCACCACCCCAACTCATGTATCTTTCCATCACCATTTATCCCTCCTCTACCCTCTCCTGTCTTCCCCTACCCCCCTTTTTCCTCTGGTAATGACCATATTATTAGCAATTCATTCTAACACTTCACTATAGATATGTGTACAGTATTATTCTGACACATGAACATTTTGGGTAGCATAAAGGGAGTTTGGGAAATTGTGGCTTCCTGGAATGTATTGAATGTGTTTCTACATGTATTAGAGTAGTCTGTGAATGCCTCTACTTTTCTACCAACAGTGGTGATTTAGAAATAGATGTGATATGATTGGATCAGGACTTTAAGGAAGACTGATAAATTTTAGGCTATTTGTTAAGGGGAGCAAATTGAACAACTGAACAAGACTATCAAGCAATGCTTTGTACATACTTGTTGTTCAATGTATATTATAAAGTAAATGGGAAGAAAGTAAAGATAAAATCAAATTGCCAGTCAGCAGGAGCATAAGTTAACATTCTGAATGGGCAGTAGAGCATCGAGCAGCTCAGTGTAGTGGGGGAGCCTCAGGTTAAAGCCAAACTCCACTCATCATTAGGTCTATGTGAATATGAACAAGACACTTGATCTCACCTGACCTCAATTTCCTGATCTGCAAATTAGGAGTAGTAATGGCAAATACTTCATAGTGTTGTTATGAGTGTTAAATGATTTAATGTTTATAAAACTCTTTAAAAACACTCTTGCAGCATTAGAGTTATATACAAATTGCTATTATTATTCTATTTAAACAAATGGTTGCAAACGAGGGTAGGATAGCCTTGGCCAGTGCTGGTTGAGCGTCATCCCTGCACCAAAAGGTCATCAGTTCAATTTCTGGGCAGGGCACATGCCCAGATTTCAACTGATCCATGTTTCTCTCTCTCCCATCCTCTCTCTCTAAAAAATCAATAAATTTTTTTAAAAGGGTTAGGATAATATTTAATGAGACTATTAACAAGGTAATGAGCTATTTTATTGTATTGTGGAAGTATTTTTATGTTGGTTATAAGAATAAATTAAACATTTTATATATTTACAAAACTATGACTACTCTATAGCTACAGTTTTATAATTTTCTTTTTTCACTTAAATTATTTGGGCATTTTTCCATGTCAGAACATAAAGTTTTCACCATTTTGATGGTTGTTTAGAGTTAGGAGTGGAGTTTGAAATAGTTTAATCCACCATTTTCCCTCCATATCATGGATTGATTATATTTCTTAGAAGAACTGCAGTTCTTTAGATTCCTTGTTGCAATGTGTAATTTGCAACCCTATACAATGAGTCATAGTTAATATCTGTTCTTTTGTTGTTTAGAGTGACTTTGCTACTCATAATAACCTGAATTCTTTATAGTGGATAAAATCTAAATCTGTGTAATCACCTGAAATATAGCAGTGGCAAAGTAAATGTGGAGTAATAAATCTTTTAAAACTCAGTTAAAAATAATGTATTGAACACATATATTAAGACTTTTGTCATAACGTTGTAAAAATGACAGTCATAATGGGGAAGGTGACTTCAACAAACAAATCATTGGAATATAAACTGCATCTGGTCAGCTGAAAGGAGAAAATAAAGCTAAATTCTGAGCCAACGTTAAAACAGAGAAGAAATGTGATTTATATCACAGAATCCTCTTACCCCTCTTCCCAACACTAAGGCTTAAGGAATTACTGCATCCAGTGTCTGTGGTTATAGAGGAGAAGGCAGGATTAAAAAAACTGGGAGAATTGGCTAAAAATTTGTTTGAAAAGCAATTAGAACCTGATTCTTTCTCCTCAACTCTGCATAGTTGAGTGGTAGCCCCTCTCACACTCCAAAAGAAAAAGTAAGTTTTGTATTCTGGAAAGGGTAAATGATAGGGTCTCTGCTCAGGTAAATGAGAATAGTAATTTAAAACAGGGTGAGTAAATGACCATTAATTTGATAAAGTTGAAACATCTAGTACCCAGCCCTACTCTCTTGTCACCACAGCTCCAGGATGCTGAAAACACAGTGTGCATCCTCCAGGATGAAAATGGAAGATAATTTCCCAGGAAACATGGGGTGGATGGGGAGAGAATCCTAAAACTACTTTCATCAGAGGTCCCCAAGCAAATGGCCCAGGAAAGCATCATATAATGAAGACCGCAGTTAACAATTACCATCTATGGGCATGGCATTTCCAAACAGTTTTTAGTGTTCTACTCTTAAAATGAGTAGACAGCTATGGACCAGTACATATTTATGAAAGGCATCTTAGATAAAAGATGGAGGGGAAGAAACAGAAAATTGTATGGAAAGAGAGATGCTAAAGAGGGAGTAAAGTTATTTTTGAAACTGTTTATTATTAATCTCAGAGTGTTAAACATACTCTTGCATCTAGGAATAGTTTGCTGTTAAAAATAATTAACAAGCATAAATGAGCTCTTGATAATTAAAGATCAGATAGTTGTGAGGGAAACTCAATAGGAGGTTAGGAAATTAAAGAAATCTCTCATGAAGTAGAGCAAACAGATTATGAAATGGAAATTAGGAGAAAAAAAATAGAGAATTATTCTAGGAGGCTTGTAACTTGAATAATATGAGTCCCAGAAAAAAAGGTAGCGAGTAGCAATAAAGAAAATTAATTATCAAAGAATCAGGATAAGAAATTTTCCCAGAATGTAAGGAGAGAACACAGGACAGAAGCTAGTGGAAGTTGACAATGGTGCAGGGATATTCAGAGATTATAGCTGCTAAGCAGATTCAGAAAGCAGCCTGTCCAGAATGAAAAGCTAGAAGCTCCTCCACAAAAGGAAGTGAATAAAATGCTTAATGTATTTGTATATTCTGAGACAGAAAGTACTCTGATGAGTTGAAAATGAATCAATGATAACTATGTAAAACAGTATCAAAGAAAAATCAGTATTCTTTAAGAAAAACCAAAAGTGGTGCAAAAAAGGAAAAATTACCTAGTATTCTACTGACTCAGCAATGAATAGCATTCGTGGGGTAATAATACAAAAAACGCTGAGTAGTGATTAAACTGAAATGAGGATATGACTGTATTTGGGAACTTCTGGGGATAGGAAGTGTGTCCTATGTCTGTGTATGTGTGTGCTTTTGTGGTGTAGGTGAGTGACACTGGGTAATGCAGGAGACCCAAATCCCCATATTCCACCAATGGAAAGCCAGTACAGAATGCCCCAAACAAAGAAACGAAGACAAGGTGTAAATATGTTATTTGGATTTATGACAGTATAAAATATATTGAAATGGTTGAAAACTATTTTCTTAAATGAGTTTACAGGCCTTTGGGTGGCATTTGTGTTTTAAAAACAAATATCTTAAAGTCATTTAATGCTAAATTATACATATAATTTTTATAAAACAAAATTATAAGGGAAAAGTGTATGGTTTTCTATAACTTGCAGGTTACTAGAAACTAAACTGAATTTTAAGAACTAAATCATGGGGTGGGGAGTTCCTATAAAAACCCCTGTTACTTCTAAAAATGAATTTTGTGTTTTGTTGTCTTATTCAGGAATTTGGAGAAATACCACAAGAAAAGATTATAAGAATCCTACATTGTTGCCTTTAGCTCTGTTTGTCCCAGAATTAGTTTCTTTAGGAGGTAAGGGTGAGAAACACCCTTACCTCCTAAAGAATATCATCTTTTTAATGAGTAGGAGAAGGTCTGGAACCAGTATGGCAATAGTTCACCTGCCAACCTAACTTAACTTTAGGGTGGAACCTGCATTACCACCATTTGTCCACCATCCAGAACTGAAATGTCATTGCTGACATGTACACATAAGGAACTGTTTGACATTGAAATTGGGACTCAAAAGAACTGTTGGCCCAGAAAGTAACTCACTACAGACTGATTCATTTGCCTCTCAGCATAACCATTATTGCTTGTCTCATTTTCGGTTCCTATAAGTGTATTTCTAGTATCACATGATCTCACTCATCTAGGGGAAATAATGAACAACATAAACTGATAAACAAAAACAGACTGACACAGGGAAGCATCGATCAGACTGTCAAACCTCAGAGGGAAGGTAGGGGAGGGTGGGGGTAAGGGGGAGAGATCAACCAAAGGACTTGTATGCATGCATATAAGCCTAACCAGTGGTCACGGACAACAGGGGGGTGGGAGCATGCGTGGGGAGGGGTTTGGGATGGGAATGGGGGGATGAGGACAAATATGTGATACCTTAATCAATAAATAAATTAATTTTAAAAATAAAAAATAAATATACCCCCCCCAAAAAATAAAATGCAAACATAAGAAGGGGCATGTGGAGAGAAAAATATGTATATTAATATTACTTTTTGTTTAAATAAGCAAAATGAATTTATATACTAAATATATCTTTAAATCTGTGACTTTCAACAGAAAATTTTTATATAAAAGTTAGTTACAAAATATTAGCTCATATTTTTCGCTCAGTTTGCCTCTGTTCTTTATCCTTACCTTAATGGTGAGGAAACAATTTGTGCTTATTCTGTTTTCTTCATAACACAATATTATTTGTAAGAAACCAAAAGAACCAAACATTGTTTGTATAAATGTACATAAAAATATAAAGATACAGAATCTACATTTTCAATAACCTTTTCACAAAATACCATCTTCTACACCTATAATCAATGCATCATGTCAATGAGAATTGCTAGGTGGTCTATGTGCTCCAAACTAGACAACAATACATTTTCCATGAAGGTTTGTCTCTACTTATAAGATACTCATAAATATTGACATTGATACAAAAATCAAATTGAAGTGGTAGAAGAAACATTCTAAACTATTCAGACAACTGTATTTATAATGATGTAAATAAGATCCTTTTAATGGACATTTATTTAGTACTAGAGGCCCAGTGCATGAAAATTCATGCACTGGAGGGTGAGTCCCTCAGCCCGGCCAGCCCCCTCTTACAGTCTGGGAGCTCTCAGGGGCAGGAGGCAACCCAGGGATTAGGGGAAGGCAACGCCCCCATCACACCTCTGCTGCTGCCACTGCCAGCAATGCAAGCCTCGGCTAGTCCTGGTTACCTGTGCTTTGGGTTGACCCTAGGTGGCTGGGATGCTGATATCCAAGGCTTGCCTGCATCTCAGGCCAGCCCTGGGCAGCTGGGAAGCCACCATCCAAGGCTTGCCTGTTCCTCAGGCTGGCTCTGGGTGGCTGGGCAGCTACCATCTGAGGCTTACCTGCACCTTGGGCAGGCCCTGGGAAGCTGGGGGGCTGAGGAGACTGGGGGACTACAGTGGCAGGCAGGTGGAGTGGCCGGGCTCGCCTGGGGCAGGCCTGGCAGTGCTGCATGCCTGCTGCCTTGGCGGGGCTGAGGGCCTGGGTGCCACCATCTTGTGGTTGTGGGTGCTGCCATCTTTGAGGGCGTGACAGTCAATTAGCATATTCCCTTCTTATTGTCTGTGGGTGCCACCATCTTTGTCAGGGTGTGATGGTCAATTAGCATATTCCCTCTTTATTCGATAGGATTATATATAACCAAAAATATGTTAGATATTGAAGGCCAGAGATAGGACTTCAGAGCTAAGAAAGATTAGTAGAAAACATTAATATGTAAATAAAAAATAGCAAGAGTATAAAATTGCATATGTAGAGTCATTTATTAATTTCCAGAAGGTGCAGAACTTCTACTGAAAATACATTGTTTTAAGGCAAATAAGAAATATAACATTAAAATTATTAGACTTGTTTTCTCTACTTCAAAATACTGGGCATGTGTTTATCATTAAACTAATTGTTATAATTCCACAGGTAGTTTTCATTGTTGTTGTTAATCCTCACCTGAGGATATTTTTTCCATTGATTTTTAGAGAGAGTAGAAGGGAGAGGGAGAAACAGAGAGAGATAAACATCGATGTGAGAGAAACAGAGAGAGAGAAACATCGATGTGAGAGAAACACATCGATTGGTTGTCTCCCACAAGCCTTCAACCAAGGTACCTGCCCTTGACCAGAATTGAACTAGGGGCCCTCCAGTCTGTGGGCTGACTTTCTATCCACTGAGTCAAACTTGGTAGTCTCCACAGGTAGTTTTTAAAAGCCTACTCTGTCAGCAATTATGCTAGCTGCTGAGGAAAAACAAGCAGGAGAGACACCTTTCTACTCTCAAAGGCAGAATCTCAGTCCAGACACAGATAGACAGAAAATCATTTATTAGAGGATTGTAAATGCCATCCATGGAAAGTCATCAGGACAGGAACAGATTATTCATAGACCCTACATTTTAGAATTATGCAACTGCAAAGGTTGAAAGAACTGCTGTGGTCATCTAATTTTCTATAGACCAGTAAACTGAAACACAGAGAGAATAACAGTATAGGTAGAGACATAGGCAAAAATAAAAATAAAAAATAAATCACATGCATGTTCTAAAAGCCCTGCCATGCAGTTTCTAGTTACCACATGAAAAGGTTGGAGTGTTTGGTTCCAGAAGAGAATAATGTCATCTATGTATTTAACCAAGTCATTCAATAATTGAATAATTATTGAAACAAAGAACTATAAGGTGTGAGGCAGAGGTTACTCTTTAACTGAACAATTTTCCAAAAAAATACTCAGTGAGCAAAAACAAAAAGCATTTCCCTTAAGAAGCAGAAGAAGATAGGGTTGTCCACTTTCACCATTCTCATTCAACATAGTATTGGAAGTCCTAGCCACAGTGATAAGACTAGAAGAAAAAATGAAAGGCATCCAAATTAGAAAGGCAGAAGTAAAGCTGTAATTTTTTATAGATGATGTGATAATGTACATGGAAAACCCTATAGTCTCCACCAAAAAAAAAACTACTAGATTTAATAAATGAATATGGCAAAGAAGCAGGATACAAAATTAACATCCATGAACTGTGGCCTTTTTATAGATCAATAATGAACTCTCTCTTAGAAAGAGAAACAACAAACAAACAAAAAATCTTATTTACTATTGCAACAAAAAATATATGATACCTAGAAATAATCTTAACCAAGGAAGTAAAAGACCTGTACTTAGAAAGCTATATGACATTGTAAAAAGAAATAAAGGAAGACACAAACAATTGGAAGTATATACTATGTTCATGGGTTAGAAAAATTAACATCATTAAAATGTCCACGTTATTCAAAGCAATCTATACATTCAATGCAACCCCTATGAAACTACCAATGGCATATTTCACAGATCTAGAAAAATACCCCCAAAATGTATATGAAATCATAAAAGACCCCGAAAATCAGCAGCGATCTTGAGAAAAACAAAGTTAGAAGGACCAGAATACTGACACAAGAACAGGCACATATAGATCAATTGAACAGAACAGAGAACCCAAGCCATTATGCTCAATTAATATTTGACAAAGTGGGCAAAAGCATACATTGGAGCAGAGACAATCTGTTCAATAAATGGTATTGGGAAAATTTGACAGGTACATGCCAAAAAAAGAAATTAGACCACCAAATTACATCATACACAAGAATAAAGTCAAAATATATAAAAGACTTAAATGTAAGTCTGGCAAACATAAAAATCCTAGAAGAATGTAGTCAGCAAAACCTCAGACGTCTCAGAATTTTTACTGATATATCTCCTACAAGGTAACATAGGCAGCAAAATATCACATAGAAGTTTCACATAGAAGTTTCTCTGATACAATACCTAGGGAAAGAGGCAAAAGAAAAAAAATAAACAAATGGGGCTACACCAAACTAAAAAACTTCTGCACAGCAAAATAAACCAGCATCAAAATGAAAAGGGAACAGACGGTATGGGTGAACATATTTGCCAATAATACATCTGATAAGGGGTAATATCCAAAATATATAAAGTACTCATACAACTCAACAAAAGGGATACAAACAATCCAATTGTTAAAAATGGGCAAAGGATCTGAATAGACACTTCTCCACAGAGGTCATAAACATGGCCAAGTGACATGAAAAAATGCTCAATGTCACTAATCACCAGAGATATGCAAATTAAAAGGACAATGAGATATCACCTCACACCTGTCAGAATGGTTAACATCCATAAATCAACAAACAAGTGCTGACAAAGATGTGGAGAAAAAGGAATCCTAGTACACTGCTGGTGGGAATGCAGACTGGTGCAGCCACAATGGAAAACAGTGCAGAATTTCCCCAAAATATTAAAAATAGAACTGAGAATATATCCTAAGAATCCCAAAACACCATTCAGAAATAATATATGCATCACTATGTTCATAGCAGTGCTGTTTACAATAACTAATATCTGGAAACAGCCCAAGTGCCCATCAGTAGATGAGTGGACAAAATTGTGGTCCATTTAAACAATGGGATACTATGCAGCTGTAACAAAGAAGGATCTCTTAACCTTTGTGTTATCATGGAAGACCTGGAGATTATTATGCTAAGTGAAATAAGCCAGTCAGAGAAAGACAAATATCACATGATCTCACTCATCTATGGAATCTAATGAACAAAATAATCTGTCAAACAAAATAGGTCCAAAACATGGAACATGGAACAAATTGACAGCTCTTAGAGAGGAGAGGGGAGGTAGGGAAGGAAGAGATTAATCAAAGAACTTATATGCATATATGCATAACCCATGCACACAGACAATATGAGATAAAGGCTTGGGATAGGATGGGAGCAAAGTGGAGGGGGGAGAAAGGAGAAAATGGAGGACATCTGTAATACTCTCAACAATAAAAATAAGTTTAAAAAATATATTAGCAATAGTAATAGGCTTTTAGAAGAAAACATTTAGTGAGTTTTGCTAAGTTCCAGGAAAGCAGTAAAGAGACTACAGTGAATAAAATACTCCCATCCCATTTTCTATACACTATCTCATTTTTCTTCTTCAAAATAATCTATGAGTGGAGTTTAATGGTTTTCATTTTACTGGTATGGAATTATGAAGTTCAAGAAAAAAAAAAAGAGTAATTTTTCCAGAATCATAAACAATTTCATGTAGAAATGTGATTTAAACCTAGCATTTTATATTAGCAATCTCTAATTTGTCTTGTTTATTCCCTGCCAAAAAAAAAAAAAAAGTATTCATATGTAAACATCACTGTATTAATTTGGATACTAAACATTATTTTTACCCCAATGGAAAATTTTTAGGGTTTTGTGATACAACTAGAAGCCTAATGCATGAAATTCATCCAAGAGTAGGCCTTTCCCCCACCTGCCAGGACCAGATTCCTCTGGCACCTGGGACTTGGGCTTCCCTCACAGGCCCACCTTCATCTGGAAGGTCATCTTGAAGGACAATAGGAAAAACGTCTGGTCTAATTAGCATATTACAGTTTTATTATTATAGATTATATATTCTGGAAAGAAGGACAATTAGAGAAAATGAGATTGGAGGATACAGCTGGTTTGGGAAACCCTTATATTCACTCCCCTTAGCAATTTATACAAATATGAGGGGCCCAATGCACAAATTTGTGCAAATTGGAAGGAATTGTGGGTCGAGAGGCTGCAGTAGGCACAGGGGTGGGTCTCAGCCCACCCTCCCTGCCCCCACCCAGCCCCTCCTGCCACAGCCCTGGTCCCCTGTCTACCGGCAGCCCCATCCCACTGCCCCCGCTCCCATGTGTTGAAGGCAGTGGCCCAGCTTGCATCTGCTGATGGCACAGAGTGATTAGGGCCAGCACCATCAGTAGGTGTGAGCGGCGACTGCTGTCTGGATCGCCCCTCAGGAGCAGGGAAAGGTGGAGAAGCCCTGAGGGGTGGTCGGGCCTGGCAGCCACCGTTCGCATCTACTGATGGCATCGAGCTATTGGAACCAGCGCTGGCCACAGGCAGTAGGTACAAGCGCTGGCCGGGACCACAGCACGCAGGAGCAAATAATTTTTAGTGACCACCAGAGGCTTGCCCTGATGACAGCAACTGCCACTCTGCCTTGGTCTGGCGCCTCCAATCACCTGCTCCACCATCCCACCGTTCCGACACCTGCCATGTTCTGCACATGCCCCCTAGTGGTCAGTGCACATCATAGTGACCGGTTGTTCGGTTGTTTTGGTGGTTCTGCCATTCTGTCTATTTGTATATTAGCCTTTTATTATATAAGATTTTGGTCTACAAGTATTCACAAGAGACCTAATCCTTTGGTTCAATAACTGATCTTTAATTAAAGGAAACACCCTTGCTAAGACAAGCAATTTTGCTCATCTCCATCTTTAACAAATATAAATATTAAGTATATAAATATCTGGCCCAAGAAGGAATTAATGTTTTAATGGAGAAGATAAAATTTTTCTGGATCTATGTGGTAGGGCCTCTGACAAGATAGCCTGAAGCAGTATGAGATGGTTTGGTTTATATGGAAAAGAGAGAGAGGAACTTGAATAAGAGCAAATTAGAATAACTGCCCTAGCTGGGTTGACTCAGTGGATAGAATGTCAGCCTGCAGACTGAAGGGTCCCTGGTTCAATTCTGGTCAAGGGGGCATGCCCGGGTTTTAGGTTCAGTCCCCAGTAGGGAGCATGCAAGAGGCAGCCAATCAATGATTCTCTGTCAACATTGATGTTTCTATCTCTCCCTCCTTCTCCCTTCCTCTCTAAAAAAAAAAAAAAAAAAAAAAAAAAAAAAAAAAAAAAAAAAAAAAAGATTAGAACAACCAAATGTGTCCAAGATTTTTCAAAAACTGAAATGTTTAGAGAAAAAGATTGCTGCTGTACTTCAGAAGAGAGTAAAAAAGTGATGTAAAATTTTGATTTAAAGTCCATTGTTTCAAAAACAATAGATTAAATTGCAATAGGAACAGTGTTTATGAACACTCAATGCAATATATAGATAATGTCTATATATATAAATGGTTAAGTGACCAATCATACTTCTGTCTGATGGTCCGACCAACCAACCGACCAGCTGGTACATATGACATGCACGGGCAATTTAAAATAAACGTTGACTCATGCATGCACACTACATATAAAGCTCTCACTGGTGCCTATTTCATGCGTGTGTTTCAATCTATCATTGTTGATGGTGAATTTGGTTGTTTTTGTTGACATTCTGAAGCTGAAAGAAGCAGCGTCATAGACAGAATATTTCTGAAGACCAGCTATTGGCATGACATATTACTGAAAGTGTTTTAATGTGCTATACAGGGAGATATGAGAATAAGTTTAATCATGTTATTAGTCATTGTTTTTATCAATTTTGTTTTTATATCATGTTTTTGTTATTTTTATGTCATGTCTTTGTTGTTGTTATATCATGTTGTTATTGTTTATTAATTGATTTATATATTATTTTTATATACATTTTACTAATTTTCTTTCACCTCTGACATTTCTATTATAGAGAAAGGGCGAATAGCAATATTAAAATATTTCTTCTAATTTATTTCCTTTCAATGTGCATGAATCCATGCACTGGGCCACTAGTATTATATAATTGTACACTTGAAACCTATATAATTTTATTAACCTATTACTGCAATTAATTCAATTGAAATTTTAAAAAATAAAAATTAAAAACTAATAAAAGAAATTGTGTTTATGAAGTGAAAACTTTGTTCTTAAAAATGTTTATTAAAATGGTGGCTTTTTAGGCAGATAATTTAGAGTGATTTAATTTGTCAAGCATTGAAAATCCTTTTTTTCCCCAAGGAAGATAAATTATTTTATTACAAAAGTAATAAAATAGCCATTTGACTTACAGATCCTTTTTGGTGCATGTTCCTTGAAATATTAAAAATGAACAAACATCCTCTTTAATTAAAATTGCACGTATATTATCTGTTTTATATGACAGAGGCCTTTTATGTTTCACATTGAGTTGATCAAAGCATATTGCTTATCTTTTTCTATGCAAAGACTTTTTGTTGAGAAGGCTGATTTTTTCTCATCTAAGAAATTTTATAAATCATTTTCTACAATGTGTAGTAATTTACATTATGCACATTAAGGTAGAAGCCTTACTGAAATATTTATGATTAAAATAATGATACTTTTTCTCATCTTAGTGATATTAGTCCATAAAACTAATGCTATTTGACAAAATTTATCCATAACTTAAGTGAATACTTACCAAAGTCTTTTTCTTATAAAATTGGGCTTCCTTATACATTATGTTCATCAGGATCACAGAGTATGCTTTATTATACCAAGCCAGTATGCAGCCCACATTAGGCATTCTATAAAATGTTGGTGATGGCAATAGTTAAGAGCACTCAAATTTGTGGCAGATAATTATTTGATAGTATTCCTAGAAAAACCTACTATAAAAATTCTGATACTGAAGTTTTTGATAAAGAATAAACAAATAATTATAGAGCTGGTCACAGTTAATTCACCTCAAAAACATATATTTCATTTTGCCCTTTCTATCTCTTAACTCATCTTTACATCCCATTAATTTGAAAATATTCTTCTAAATTATTCTGTATTATTTGTAGTCCTCTGGATTAGTCATGTTTTACTAAAAATTGAGGGGGGTTTTTTTATAAGTTTGTTTTCATTTTTACCTCATTAGATGTGGAGAAGCTAGTGGAGTACATTTTCCTTTTGTTACTGAGCTTTCACTTTATTTTCTTCCTAAAACTGCTGAGTTTTAAAGTATTTTCATAAAACTTCTTCAGTGAATAAAATGTCATTCTGGGAACACGGTGTTTTCAATTTATTAGGAAGGGTCTGTAGGGTAACTTAAAACCACAAACATTTTAATTATTAATGTTGATTTGTTATTATTATTGCTGA
Organism: Corynorhinus townsendii; assembly: GCA_026230045.1. Taxonomy (NCBI): domain Eukaryota; kingdom Metazoa; phylum Chordata; class Mammalia; order Chiroptera; family Vespertilionidae; genus Corynorhinus; species Corynorhinus townsendii. The sequence goes on along the minus strand of JAPDVU010000001.1, from coordinate 115,208,867 downwards.
ATGGGTAACCTGCTTTTTTCTAAGCATATAAGAAGTTAAGATTCTCAAATAGAGTGCAGATTTCTCCCAGAATTACATGGGTGTTAATGAGGCTGTTTATATCCTATCTAATAAAAGGGTAATATGTAAATTAACCATCACTCCATTACACCCACAAGCCACACCCACAAGACAATCAAGGGCGAGTATGCAAATTAACCCAACCAAGGTGGCTGCGGCTACTGAGAGAGCAGGAGGGAGGCTTGGGTTTCCCTGGTGATGGAGGAAGCCAAGCTTTCCACACACCCTGGCCAGCCCAAGCCTCCACTCCAAGCTACAAAGTTTCAATTATAGAAGATAAATAAATCCCAACAAAAATGGTGGCAGCCACAGAGCTGGAGAGAGCAGGAGGCTAGGGTTGCCCCTGGCAATGGAGGAAGCTAAGCTTTCTGCCTGCCCTGGCCAGCCCAGGCTTCCCCTCCAGGCTACAAAGTTTCAGTTATAGAAGATAAATAAATCCCAGATCCCAGGGCCTCTGCTTGGGTCACCGGAGTGTGTGGCTGGCCTGCAAACCACCACAGGCCCCTCACCCAGGCCACCCCACTCCCCAAGGGAATCCTCACCCTGATCCAGGACACCCTTCAGGGCAAACCAGCTGGCCCCCACCCATGCTCCAGGCCTCTATCCTATCTAATAAAAGAGTAATATGTAGATTGACCATCACTCCAACACACAAGATGGCTGCCCCCATGTGGACACAAGATGGCCCCCACAAGATGGCCAGTAGGGGAGGGCAGTTGGGAGGGACCAGGCCCTCAAGGGAGGGTAGTTGTGGGCATTCAGGTCAGCAGGGGAAGGCAGTTGGAAGGGACCAGGCCAGCAGAGGAGGGAAGTTGGGGGTGCCTGGGCTTGCAGGGAAGGGCAGTTGGCGGGGGCCCAGGACTGCAAGGGAGAGCAGTTGGGAGGGACCAGGCCTGCAGGGGAAGGCAGTTAGGGGAAAACAGGCTGGCAGAAGAGCAGTTAGGAGTTGATCAGGCTGGCAGGGGAGTGGTTAGGGGTGATCAGGCTGGCAGGCAGAAGCGGTTAGGGGCAATCAGGAAGGCAGGCAGGCGAGCAGTTGGCAGCCAGCAGTCCTGGATTGTGAGAGGGATCCCAGATTGGAGAGGGTGCAGGCTGGGCTGAAGGACAACTCCCTACCGCCCCTCATGCATGAATTTTGTGCCCTGGGCCTCTAGTGTTCTAATGATTACCCAGGGAGCTGTAAAGCAAGGCAGCTGGATACCATACGAAAGGACAGGAGCATTTAGAACTTACTAAGAGTGAGGCACCATTTTGGTTCTGAGATTGGTAATAAAAAAACCTACCAAATCCTAGGCCTCATAGAGGTTATATTTTTTAGGGAAAAACAGTCACTAAGCAAATCAGTCGATATTCGGATTTCTTGTATTGACTAAGTGTCCTGAAGGAACTGTACTAGATAAGGTGATTGAGAATAATAGAAACTATTGTGTTATATGTGGGGGGGAGGTGGTCAGGGAAGGCTACAAAGATGAAACTGCCTTTAAGCAGAGCCATGAGTGAAGTTAAGAGGAAAGAAAACAGGGAAGGCAAAGGTGCTAAAGCAAGAGGAACATTAGTGTATTTGAGGAAGGAGGTTCCTGTGGCTATAGTGCAATGGCTGCAGGGTAATTAATGGGAGGTGAAGGAGATGGGGCCTGGTGTGTAGGAGTTGTGTTCCATCTTACACAATGGAAAGTCAAAGGATGGTTTTAAGTGAAGGTACAGGATGTACCTTGTGTTTTAACAGGATCATTTGCCTGCATCTGGGAAATGAATGAGAGGGATTGAGAATGGAAGCTGGGTGCTCTGTTCAGGGAGAGATGATAGGGAAATTTGCTAGGGGAATGAGGTTTGGAGGTGGGAAGACAATAGATCACATATATTTTGAGTGAAAATTTTGTTGGTGGATTAGACATGAGGGTGAGAGAATGAGTGAGCATAGTCAAGGATAATTCAGAATTTGGTCTGAGGAACTGGGTGAAGAGAGAGTACCATATACACAGAAAAGGAGCTTTGCTTTACTAATTTTTTGGACAGTAAACATCAGTGACATCTATATCTATTATCCATAGAGATATTTCCATGACAAATCTTTGGTTTCTGATAATATTGTGGTGCAAAGTGATAATCTGTGACTCATTTTAGAAAGATTATCTTGATTCTTGTTTTCATTTCACCCTAAGTTTTAATGAGTGAAGAGAAACATATCCTATAAAATCATGTTCATAAGCCATTGTCTTCCTTCAGAGTAATTTGTACTACATTGTTGCAGGTGAGTTTTGGGGTATAAAGAAAAAGTTATGTTAAAGTAAGGTCTGGAAGATCTGCATGAGAAATATGGGTAATAAATGTTACAAATAAGTTAATTATGTCAGAAATTAGCCTTCAATTTGCTTAATTTAACTTTTATTTAAATCAGAAAAGTAAGATGTTTTAAATACTAGAACTTACTTTTTTGGATCAGGTCAAGAAGTATGACTTTTCCTTTGCAAAGCTCTCCTTTTTATGCACCAGTTTCTCTAGCATTCTGAATTAATAATAAAACTGTCTAAAATACATTTAGGTTGTAGGAAAGGAAAAGCTAGCCTTACTCTAGGGGAGGCAATAGCTATTTTTATAGGAACCTGAATATTGTAACTACTGCATATTCAGGGTGTTTGTACTATTAAGTTATATTAGAGAGAAACCAAAGGACTTGTATGCATGTATATTTGCATAACCAATGGACACAGACACTGGGGCAGTAGGGGCTTGACTGGGGTGGGAATAGCTTGGTGGGGGGAGGTGTCAATTGGGGGAAAAGGAGACTTATGTAAAACTTTAGACAATAAAAAAATAAAAAAAAGAATTAGGGAAATTAAAAAGAAAAGATAACTTGATAACAAATTTCTAAGAGCTAGGTCAGAGGGAAATTTTAAATTGGTCCCTCGGAAGTACTGCAAGCAGAGTTAAAGAGTATATTTTCATGGAGGCTCTCCTTTATACTTTAATGCCTGGCTCGGGAAAAAGTTTCTTGAAATATTAGCTCCCCCCCCAAAAAAAATATAGGATATTAACTTGTTTTTAATATTTTTAAACAAGTTGATTGTTGGTTATTTTAATACTTTGTTAATGTGGGCAAAGTAACCTACCCTGTTATTCCCCTCCGTGAAAGCATTGAAGGGGCTATTCATTCATATAACCATCATCCATAGGGTGCTATAATGTGCCAGCAATCATTGCATCATCAATCCTTACCCAACAACTAGGAGGGCATTTGGGAAGACATCATTACCCAAGTCAGTATTCATTGATTTTACAAATCCATGGGGGAAAAAACATCCTTCTTATTTAGCTATCCCAGAAATAGCATATGACTCTCAATCTTCATCAATATTATCCACTTATGACTTTTCTCAAACACCAATTACTTCTAAACATTTCCTACTAAAGTCAATTGTATCCTTCAGCTTTGTTCCTTGGAATGTCTATGTTGTAATAACATTACTTTCTCCCAATAATGGATTTTTGTTTTATAACCCCTTTTTCACTGACTGAACAATTGATTGTTCACTCTCTTTTTCTTGACTCTTGGAACTCAGCATTGGCATCAGTAAAGTTCTTGATATCTAAAGCCATTTCTAGGCCTTTAGATCTGGCTTGAGACCAGGGATAAAGTTCAGAAATGTTAGTTCTTCTTGGCATTAATCAAGACAAATAGGCAGCAGGAGACAGGAGGGAATAAGGCAGATAAATTGGTCTTTATTTCTCCCCTCAGTGAACTGCAATGAAAGTATGTTTCCCCTTAGCAAAGCTTCCAGATAATCCTGCCATACAGAAAAAAGGCACATCACAAGCAACATATCCTTTGTATTGCCTCACATCTTTTCTGGCCTCAATTACCCCTTCCCACTGCATTGCCTCATCTTTATTTCCCTGGGTTTGCACCTCCCCAAAAAAATTATCAACATTTAATCCTGCTCTTTTCAAAATAACTGGTATAACTAGGATAGATGGTATTATTAATCGATTCATTTCAAAAGATCTGCTCTTTTCGAGATATCTGGTATAACTAAGATCTTTACAAAAGATCTGGTATAACTAAGATAAATGGTATTATTAATCTATTCATTTAGCAAAGCTTGTGGGGAATAGAAAGATATATATGATCCCCTTCTGCCTATATTCTTTGAGTTGCTATTAGTTGTTCACAGTATTCTTTCTATGATTAGTTCTAAAGAACAGAACAAAAAGTCCTTTATTCAGAAGGCATACAAACCTTTTCTTATAAATGAATACATTAAGTGAGTGTCTAATAAATGAATCATAAATGAGTACATTAAGTGAGTGTCAAGTAATAGTGCGATTTCACTAACAGGCATTTTGGCATGTCATAGAATGTAATAAAGTGAAAGTTATTTTGTGGCCTGATAGGATATGTAAAATTTATGTCATTATCTTCTGCCTATTTTCCTCTCAAATCTTAAGTTAACTTTGAAAAGTAAGCAATATGAAAGATGGGATTCTAAGTGATACTTGAAACTTTTCTTTTTCAGCACTTATATGAAATCAATAAGATAATGAAGATTTTAATTATTTGAAAATAGCCTATCCCATCTAAAAAAAGAGTAATATGCAAATTAACCATTACTCCACTACACCCACAAGCCATACCCACAAGCCACGCCCACCAGCCAATCAGGAGCGAATATGCAAATAAACTCAACCAAGATGGCTACAGCCACAGACAGCAGGAGGGAGTCTTGGGTTTCCCCCCAATGGAGGAAGCCAAGCTTTCTGCCTGCCCTTGCAGGCCTAGGCCTCCACTCAATGCTACAAAGTTTTAATTATAGAAGATTAATAAATCCCAGATTCCAGGGCCTCTGCTTGGGTCACCGGGGGGTGTGGCTGGCCTGCAAACCACCACAGGCCCCTCGCCCAGGCCGCCCCACACCCCAAGGAAACCCCCACCCTGATCTGGGACACCCTTCAGGGCAAACCAGCTGGCCCCCACCCATGCACCAGGCCTCTATCCTATCTAATAAAAGAGTTATATGCAGATTGACCATCACTCCAACACACAAGATGGCTACCCCCATGTGGTCAAAGATCCTGCCCCCATGTGGACACAAGATGGCCACCACAAGATGGGCAGCAGGGGAGGGCAGTTGGAAGGGACCAGGCCTGCTGGGGAGGGCAGTTGTGGGTGATCAGGCCAGCAGGGGAGGGCAGTTAGGGGTGACCCGGCTGGCAGTGGAGGGAAGTTGGGGGTGACCAGGCCTGCAGGGGAAGGCAGTTAGGGGCAAACAGGCTGGAAGGGGAGCAGTTAGGCATCAATAGGGCTGGCAGGGGAGTGGTTAGGGGGTGATCAGGCTGACAGGCAGAAGCAGTTAGGGGCAATCAGGAAGGCAGTCAGGCGAGCAGTTGGGAGCCAGCAGTCCTGGATTGTGAGAGGGATGTCCGACTGCCCATTTAGGCCCGATCCCACCGGACAGTTGGACATCTCTTGAGGGGTCCCAGATTGGAGAGGGTGCAGTCTGGGCTGAGGTACACACCCCTCCCCATGCACGAATTTTGTGCACCAGGCCTCTAGTATTTATATAATTAGGTATCATAATTACATGTTCAAATGATTACACATATGAACACTCATTTCCTAGTTAGAGACAATTAAGCTATGTAAATATATAGTAACTAGATGCCCGATGCATGAAATTCGTGCAAGAGTAGGCTTTTGCGGCCACAGCTGCCTCAGCCCGAGCTTCGTCTGGAAGGTCATCTGGATTGTCGTTCTGCTGTTTGGTAGTTCGGTTGATTTGCATATTATGCTTTTATTATTATAGATTGACTGAAGTCACAAAATAAAATGACTTTCTTCAAATGAATGTTACAGAAAAATAAAAATAGATATCTGTTTAAAATATTATTTGATCGAAGTTAACATTTTCTACTTATTAGAAACCAGAGGCCTAGTGCATGGAATTTATGCACGGGGTGGGGAATCCCCTCAGCCCAGCCTGCATCCTCTCTAATCTGGGACCCCTTGGCAGATGACTGACTGCTGGTTTAGGCCCAATCCCCAGGACCACTGGCTCCTAATTGCTCACCTGCCTGCCTGCCTGATTTTCCCTAACTACCCCCCATGCAATCTTTCCATGCATGGGAGAATGCTCAACCAATGGAGCAACACTGGCCAGGGCACATTTATTTCTTTTTTGGTTTTGTATTCTCAACATGTGCTGTAACCAGAAGGTATTGACTGCTTGGATATTCTTGATATCTTGGGGCTTCTTAGTCTTATGCATAGAGGTGGTGATGATGGATATACATTTGGAATAATGACCTCAAAAGTCTTTATTATTTTCTTTACTTAAGGAATCCTATCTAAAAAAAGAGAGTAATATGCAAATTGACTGTTACTCCAACACACAAGATGGCTGCCCCCATGTGGACACAAGATGGCCACACAAGATGGCCAGCAGGGGAGGGCAGTTGGAAGGGACCAGGCCTGCAAGGGAGGGCAGTTGTGGGCGACCAGGCCTGCAAAGGAGGGCAGTTGGGAGGGACCAGGCCTGAAGGGGAGGGAAGTTTCTGGAGGACCAGGCCAGCAGAGGAGGGCAGTTGGGAGGGACTAGGCCTCCAAGGGAGGGCAGTTGGAGGCAACCATTCCTGCAGGGGAGGGCCATTGGGACCCTGCCTGCAGAAAAGGACAGTTAGGGGCAATCAGGCTGGCAGGGAAGCAGTTACACATCAATCAGGCTGGCAGGGGAGTGATCAGTCTGGCAGGCAGAAGTGGTTAGGGGCAATCAGGAAGGCAGGCAGGCAAGCGGTTAGGAGCCAGCAGTCCTGGATTGTGAGAGGGATGTCCGACTGCCCAGTGGGATCGGGCCTAAACGGTCAGTCAGCCATCCCTCATGGGGTCCCAGATTGGAGAGGGTGCAGGCTGGGCTGAGGGACACCCCCACCCCCACACACAAATTTTGTGCACCGGGCCTCTAGTACAATATATGGAAACTGCTGATGATATAACTTAAGTTTCATATGTGTCCAAACCTTAATTGATAGTATCTATAATTAACCTCAGACTAGTTAATGTTTTTACTCTTACAATACAGGACATATGAATATAGTTTCATATATATGCATATATATAACATAAAATATAAAATTATATATTGAAGCTATATATCATATATATACATTATTAGGGCAATATTCAGTATTATGGGAGGTCAGCTATTATATCTCTGTCACTGTGTCTTTTTGTGTTTTTTTTTAATGTATAAAATGATATTAGTAAAAATAAAAATATATTTAAATAAAATAATTTTTAATGATGTGTGTACTGGTTTTACTTTGAAATGAACAGCTAGACCAAAACATTTTGGGCCTTACCTTTAATAGCTTAGGGGACAGCAGGCTAAACTAGTCTTATCTGCTTCACTGATTTCTCTAAAGGACCTGAATTCCAACTATGGGGTACTGGTGAGGTACATTGGTAAAGTCCCTACTTCATAATTTAAAAAATGTTTGAATTCCCCCAATCCTATGGATAGGAGTGAATGTTCTCATAAATTTCTCACTTTTAGTGTCAGTTAAAAGTCACATATGCTGTTAGGTTAATATTCTGCCTTTTAGATAAGGAACATTACATGGCTCTTTTTATAAAACTAAAGAAAGGTACTTTCTCTGTGCTTCATATCACACTTTCTAGAGCAGCCTCCAGTTTGTATTTAAGATTGGCAATCTCTCATTTGCTTTCTTTACTTAATGCTTCACCTCACATCCTACACCCCAGATGCACTCATGTCAGGTATCACATGAAGAATATTCAAACTATGAGATAAATTTAACAAAGTGGCAACTGGGGCTTAAAACTGAAAAGTGTGACTTTTTTTAAATTAATTTATTTTTTAATAAATCTTTATTCAGATTATTACAATTGTTTCTCCTTCCTCCCCCCCCCATAGCTCTTTTTTTCTTAAAAATTAAGAACAATACACTAATACAAATGAAATGTATTTCTTCATATTTGCTGGTTTATAAACCAAGTTAGTGGGGGGGGAGGATAAGAAAATCTGTATGGTAAGCATTGAATTTTTGACATACATTGTGATATAACAATTTTGTAATAAGTATTCACTTACATTTCTCTTGATATATATTTTAGTTTTTCATATGTAATTGATTCTAAATATTGTGAAATAAACCTTTATTTATGTCTGGATGAAACTAAGTTTTTATGTAGATTTTGATGTTTACACAGATAAACAAACTTGTAACATAATTTACTATCAAAGAGCAAACATTTAGCTTTAAATTTCAGAAAATAAATGATTGAAATGAAATATGCTGATGCCTTAAATACTGAGTCTGAATCTCTTTTATAATAGAGCTTACTTTCAATCGAAGACACATTCAAGTCTTTATGCATCATCAAGAGCAGCTTCTACACATTTCATGCAGCTCCTAAAAATGTTTCTATGTAGCAGAATATAGCTTCTGATTGTTTGCATTCTCTTAATGGTGCCACTTCTCTCTTCATTTACCAGTAAAGACATATTCTCCATCATCCCTCTTCCTCTCATTAAAATTATAGGATTGGAAAACATCATTTAAACTTGAGAACTGATAATACTGAGGCAACCACGAGTTTTTGTCAATATACTAATTCCAGTGGTCAGTTATATTTTATGATGGTCATTTATACTTGTGGGATACATATTGTAGTCTCCAACAAATACTAACATACATAACTCCAAGGAGAGGAGCATGCATCTGGAGGATGGAGGCCTCTAGAGAAACTTCTCTTTACTCTGTGGGGCCTGGCTTTGAAGGTGAAGCTTATGAAGGGCAGATGAGAATGAGGAGAAAAAGGATTTATCAGTCAGGGTTCAGTTGCAGATAACAAAATTTATTCTAGCTAGTTTAAGCATAAATGGGTTAATCTAGGCGATTAGTTCCTTACAAACTAATTGTAAGACTTGCAAAAGGCCCTAAGGCTGGGCCTATAGGAACAGGCCCAAAGTAACATCACAGCCTTTGCTCACCAAAGGAATTTTTTCCTGTTAGAATTACAAAGTAACTCTTCCAACCAGCAGATTCAAGAAAAATGCATCTTACTTGTGATTCAGGGACTGAGAAGTCCACTCCAGAACTGTTGGTTCTGCTTCATAACCACACTAATTCTTACTTTTAAAAATTGATTCTTCACAAAATACCTCTCCTTCCACTTAATATGTTTCTGAATTGTTCTTGATAAAACCCAAATTCTGTCTGCAACCTTAGTACAAAGGAGTCTGGTGAATGTAGTTTTTAATCTTTCTGGTCTCTGAATTATAAGAAGGCATCCTAGTCAACAGTTGGAAGAGATGATCAGCGACCAATGAACTGTATCCCATATTCATATGGGATAATTTCCATATTATCATTATAATCCATTTGATTTTTACTATATTTGGACAAAAGTTAAAATCTGTAATGCTTATTGAAAACATGTTTTTAAGTTACTGAAGTGTTGAAGATATATCCTACCAATTTCCTTTTGTTTGTGGAAACCACTGTCATAGCACAAGGTTCTCTACAGACCTCCTCTTTCCACTATAAATTCCTCATCTTCTCCTTTGCCCAGAATACAAATTCAAATTCCTTTTCTTATTTCTTTTCTTATCTCAGGAACATTCAGTCCTAAGAATCCCAGGTGATGCTATACAGGATAAATTTGTGCTTTATTTTTCATCTCTCCATTTCAATTAGGTGGAAATATAAATATGGTAGAAAATGTTACAATCGGTCAGTAAAGTTGAATAATGTGTGCCCTCTTTACCAAGAGTTAAAGCAACCATCCATTTTCTCTTGTTATTGGAAAAAGTTTCTTCAAAATAACTGGAATTAAAGCCACCAGTGTGTCTTTGTTAATGGCACCAGAGTGAGACTAAAAACAGACTGTAATTTCAAATACAATGATATCTCAATTCTAGCTCCTGCATCTGCTAGTTGTAGGAAAATCATTTTAATGTCTTCAGCACCAGTTTCTTATCTGTAAAATGGAGATATAGTATCTAATTGATATGATTGCTATGAGAATTAAGTGAGATACCTTAATAAACCATTTGCCAGAGTAAGCCATTAACAAATACTGGCTACTTTTAGAAGAAACCAGATGCTTGTTAAATCCTGGAACCACCCAGTGGTTCTTAATTACAGTAAAATAGTCTCCTTCATAGTTTACTGTTTTTTGGACTAATAAAATATCCTCCTACTTGATGGCTTGCATCATGCTTGCCTTTATCGGTATTGCCCCATTCTACTTCTAACCAGAGTCTAGTTTGTTATAAAGGATATATGTGAACAATTAGAGGGAGAGATACAAAAGGCCATGTCTGGAGGATCTTCATCTGTAAAATGGAGTGCAGGAGCCTGTCTCTACAGAGACAGGGATGCACCACCTTCTCTCAGCATGTGGCTATGTTCACCACCTTGGACACTGTCCAATTCCAGTGTAGGAATTTCCTTGAGACTCCATCATGTAGATGTGATTGATTATTAACTCAATCTCTAGTCCCACTTCCCTCCCCCAAGAATGGGTAGTCTCTTTTTTGATATTTTAGATGAATTACTAGAAAACACAAAATAGAATTGCACTGAATTATTTATTTGGCACAATCTGGTTAAATTTATCTCTTAGAACAGTAGACTACTATAATTATAAACATCATTGTCAAGCCTAATGCTAAAAAAATTCTCATTTTTTAATAAATGTGCTGCTGTTTTGTTTTTTTTTAATACCTTAAGTGGTAAAAGTTTACTTAGTTATCTTACAAATATATTTAAATATGGCTATGGTCTTGGAGTGAGGGCAATTTATTTTTTTATTACATTCCCTATACTCTGCGGTGACTGCAATAACAGTTAATTTATGTTATATTTATTACTAGAGGCCTGGTGCATGAGATTCATAGATTCATGCACTGCGGGGGGAGGGTCCCTCAGCCAGGCCTGCACCCTCTCGCAGTCTGGGATCCCTCACTCCTTAGAGCCTGCCTACAGCAGAGGCAGGAGAGGCTCCCGCCACCATTGGGTTTGCTAACCATGAGCCTGGCTTCTGGCTGAGCAGCACTCCCCCTATGGGAGCACATTGACTAACAGGGGGCAGCTCCTGCATCGAGTGTCTGCCCCCTGGTGGTCAGTGCATGTCATAGTGACCAGTTGTTCCACTGTTTGGTTTATTTGCATATTAGGGTTTTATTGTATAGGATAAATAGCATTGAAAAGATTACCGCTTTATTTTTAATGAGAGTGAGAATGATAGTGAAAAAAACTCCTAAAAGAAACACATAAGGAAGAAGATGAAAGTTGTTCAGTAGCAACACTTAAAGAAAAAAAAAAACCTTGCTTGGCCAGTGTGGCTCAGTGGTCGAGCATCAACCTATAAACCAGGAGGTCATGGTCTGATTCCTGGTCAAGCACATGCCTGGGTTGCTGGCTTGATCCCTGGTGTGAGGTGTGCAGGAGGCAGCCACTCAGTGATTCCCTCTTGTATTTGATATTTCTATCTTTTCCTCACTCTCCTCTCTGAAATAAAAAATACATATACTTTCAAAAAATCATTAACTTATAAAATTTGTGGTAAAATAAGTATCAATTATAAAGTATAAAAGTGCTAGATTTAAGTCATGGAAACCTTTTAGAGTCCTAAAGAAACATGGTGACACTCGCCTGCCCTCCTGAGTTTATTCACTCCAAGTACAAAATAAAGTGTTTAGAATATACTGTATGCCATTTCAGCACCTTCTTTTCATAAAAAAAATGACATATTGATAATTAAGTTTTGACATCTCAGTTTAATGATTTTTTAAACTAATAGTTTATTTTTTCTCTCATGATCTGGCACTCTAAGCTTTCAGGTGCTTTAAATATAGCACTTCCAGAGCATACAGTTTACTTCTTGAGGTACTTCTAGTTGTTTCTTCAAGGGCATTACTTTCATTATTTTTCATTTGGAAAAACATTGATTTTTTTTCTTTTAATCTTTATTGTTGAAAGTATTATATAAGTCCTCCTTTTCTCCCCATTAATCTCTTCCAGCCCTCTTCCATCTTCCCCTACCCCCAGGCCCTCACCACCCCACTGTCTGTGTCCAGGGGTTATGCATATATGCATATATATACAAATTCATTGGTTGATCTCTTTCCACCCACCCTTTCCTACCTTCCCTCTGAGGTTCAACAGTCTGTTCATGCTTCTATGAGTCTGGGTCTATTTCTGATCATCACTATATTTGGTTCATTAGATTCCACATATGAGTGAGATCATGTGATACTTATCTTTCTCTGACTGGCTTATTTTGTTCAGTGGAATACTCTCCAGGTCCATCCATGCTGTTGCAAATGGTAGGAGTTCTTTCTTTTTTATTGCTGTGTAGTATTCCAGTGTGTAAATGTATCATTGTAGTTTGTTTGTGTTTGTCCACTCATCTGCTCATGGGCACTTAAGGCTGTTTCCAAGCCTCAGCTATTGTAAATTGCACTGCTATAAATTATGGGTACATATACTCTTTCTGATGAGTATTTCAGTTTTCTTAGGATATAGTCTAGAAGTGGGATGACTGGGTCAAATGGGAGTTCCATTTATAATTTTTAACTTACCTGTTTTCCACAGTGGCTGCACCAGTCTGTATTCCCACTAGCAGTGCATGAGGATTCCTTTTTTATTTATAGGATCTTTAAATGTTGAAAGTGGATGTCATATTTCGCTTAATTTAATTTTTTTCATGAAATGTTGTGTTTTCCTGTTAAGTACTGAATGTAGAAATGATATTAGATTAAACAAAATAAGCACCAATTCTCTTTAGAAAATAAATCTAGATATGGAAAATTTTGAGATGATATGTTGGCTTCATGTCATAACCCATCCATCACATATGGCTTTTTCCTTGAAGTTGGCCCACAGTCTGAGATGGATCTGAGAGGCACAGTTATCTCATTTTCATTTTAGGAGCGTCTTTAAAATACTCACAGAACTTCTGCTGCAAGGTATACATGTGTGTAGAGTTAACTTAGCAGACCTGATAACACGTGGCTCAGAAAGGCCTGCTTGCAAGGTTGGCCCTACCTTCATTGGCGTCTGAGAATTTGGATTTCAGGAAGGGTCCCACCACTCTCTATCTACTAGGCAGTGGGTGCCTATGTGATAGGCTCCAAGTAAAGCTGAGGCTCTAATGAGCTTCCCTGGTAGACAACATTTCACACATGTTGTTATAATTGAATGCAGAGGGAATTAAATGCCTCTTGTGTCATGCCATGGGGAGGGGACTCTTGGAAGCTTGTACCTCTTTTCCTCTGAACTTCCCCCCATACACCTTTTCCTCTGCAAATGTTTCTCTGTACCTGTTCACTGCTATATATCTTAGTTACAAATATGGCTATGTAATGAGTCTTGTATTATTCTGATTATTCAAATTCATTGCTAGACACTGTGCTGCCGTGTGGAGTGGTGAGGTGGATTATTCAAATTCATTGCTAGACACTGTGCTGCCGTGTGGAGTGGTGAGGTGGATTTTATCTAATTTGTTTTCATTGTCAGGGATCTTAAGACCTCTGACGAAACATGAACATTCATAAAATGACTATGCTACTACTTCTCAAATATACTACTAACTAGAGGCCCAGTGCATGAAAGTCATGCATGGGTGGGGTCCCTCTGCCTGGCCAGCAATCAGGGCTGATCAGGGCTATCTTGCCTAGTCCCAATTGGGGCCAATCAGGGCCGGTGGCCATGGGGGGACCATAGGAGGGCTCCAGGGCATGTCCAGCCCCATCTCTCCCAGTCCTGATCGGCCGGACTCCGGCAGCAAGCTAACCTACCAGTTGGAGCATTTGCCCCCTGGTGGTCAATGCACATCATAGTGACTGGCTGAGTGTTCGAACTCCCAGTGGAACTCTGATCGAGGGGACAATGTGCATATTAGGCTGTTAGCACATAGTATTTTAAAGTTCATCATTGATCTCATATATTTTTATGGAATTAAGATTAATAATATGATTTTGCATTTTTATTAACATTCTCTTTTCAAGGTGACTGCATAGTTTTGGGTCTGAATGACTGGAAGGATGGCATTGCCATGAGAAAGACTGAGAGCTGGTATGGAGAGCAGATCAAGAGTTTATTTTGGATGCTACGTTGGAAATGGAGGGTAGATTTTGTTGCCAGATGACTAGAATTCAGAGAAAAAGCCTGAACTACAAATATTATCTTAAGAGTTATCATCACATAAATATTTTTGAAGGACTGGAGGGTAACTGAGGAAGTGAGTGTAGATCGAAAAGAGCCAAGCTTTAACACACTCAGCCATCCTACGGTCAGAGGGAAGAGTACAAACTGCCAATTGAGTGACTAGGGAGGAAGAAGCTAAACAAATCTCTTTCCATTCGCCTTGTGGAAAAATTGGAGAATATCTTTTACATTTTTTCTAATTTTTAACAGCTCATATGAAGTATAATTCTAAAAAAATAGGTTATTATAAAAACTGAGGTCAAACCTTTACATTTCAATCATATTTGAATATATTTAGCACAGTATTTGATATTCTTATACCAACCATATTGTACTGCTGATTCATTTAGTAGTCTATGTCTATTCTAAAATGTGGGTGGTTTTATGATAAACTGATTCATAACTCACATCACCTATTCTTCTATTGTTACGCTATTTTCTCTAGTGTTGCCAGTTCTCTTGAATGAATTTATCTTTATAAATTTACTTTTTACATTTGTCAAAGTTTGCTTTTGTCCTGCTAATTGCTAATTCAATAACAATTTAATATTTTACCCTAGAAAGGTATAATTTGATATTTTTCTATAATTTCAACAACCCATGCTCACAATATAATACAATGCTTATACAAAGTAATGGGGAAAATATTTAAACGGATTAATACATGCTATTAAAAGTTGTAGAATTTAAACAAAATATCTCTTTATATGTTTCAAAATTAATGCAGATGAATAAAGTAAATTTCTATTTAAAGAAATATGTATTAATAGATCAGTAGCTCAATTAACTGAAACTCATTGCTAAATATTGTAGGTGTCCTGTGGAGTGTGATTTTATCTAATTTATGTTTTCATTGTCAGCAGAATTTTAGTGCTAGGAATCCATTCAAGCAACAATGATTTTGCTCATTACTATTATGTCCCAGGCTCAGTGCTTTAGGCTGGAGATCCCAAGATCAAGAACAGTCTTTGCCAAAATAGTTTATGGTTTATTAGAGGCAAAAGAGTTATGTTTTACGTCTGGTTCTTTAAAGATAGAGCTTGAGATGAAGACTCACATGCAAGTCGTTTGTTAAGTAAGTGCTCTTAGGAGAAACTGCTACTGGATCAAGAAAGCAGGATGCCCTAGATGGTTGCTCAGGGGTTAGAGCATCAGCCCTGGGGACTGAAGGGTTGCAGGTTCAATTCCGGTCAAGGGCACATACCTCAGCTGCAGGTTCAATCCCAGGCCCTGGTCTGGCACATGTGGGAGGCAACCAAACTATGCTTCTCTCTCACATCCCTGTTTGTCTTATTCTGTCTCTCTCCTTCTCTTCCACTCTCTCTAAAAAGCAATGAAAAAATATCCTCAGGTGAGGATTAACAACAACAACAAAAAGAAAGCAAGTTAAGGAAAGGAAGAAGCCAGGAAAGTTTGTGATTTTAGGAGATTAGCTTCAGCCTGATCCTTCAAAGAAACAGTGGAGCATAAGCTATGCTTCAGAATCTGTCCTAATTGGAGGCAAGGGAGCCAAGCTTTTATATCCACAGTAAACATTCATTGGCTGAGAGCCACTGGGTAGAGCGCAAAGTCACAAGCATTCCCCAAGACTCTAAGAGCAAGGTGGCCGCACAGCCCAAAGCCTGTCATGGGATTGAAATTAAATAATGAAATAGAAAAGGCATTTTGTAAACTATAAAAGAAACAAAATCCTGTTACAGGTTGTTTGGAGACCATGGTTAATATCTTCCTTATGCTACAAAATAAGACCCACCCACAAGGCAATCTGCATCAATTTCCAACATTTTGTATTTATAAGCATTTGTACCAAGGTGTGCCCTCTTCTGCCACCTTTGATTTGAATGAATGCCAGCAGGCCCTGCTGTAGTGTTCTGATACATATAGAAAGCCCCACATTGTTAAAGATAAGCACTAATTTTATTTAGTTAAATAAAATTAACTGTTTATTCACAGAAGAGATGAGGGAGTTCTCCAAAATTGAAGTCCAAAGAAAAGCCACACACAAGAGAAGATCAGAAAAACATCAGGTTTCTCTGCTTTTAGGTATAACTAGTTTCAGAAATACCCATTCTCACCCCATGGGTTTCCTTTTGTTTCCAATGCCTTTACATGATGGTTCCATCTCCTTCACTGTACTATCCACTGGGTGGTGAGAAACCCGTTTTGATGTTCAGAGTCTTTTCTTTATAACTTCCCTGAGCTCCTTATTTGCTCTACACAAACTGATTAATCCTTCTTTATCACACTCTGGTCATACCAGGTAATAACTCTAATAGGTAGATATCATTTAAAGCTGTAAGTTATATTTATATCATTATCTGTAGTATTAGTAATGTTAGTAGTAGTAGTGACTAAAAAAGTACTGTGTTGTATGCATGAGGTATAGAAGTTTTCAGGTTAAAATTTTGCTGCTTTCTCTGATAATTGTGATTCATTTTATAAATTAGATTTAGAAGCAAGTGTGACATTTTGCTATAATTTATGGTAGACTGACACAATTTATTAAAAATTGAACCTGTATGACTTGGGGTCCTGTGCCACTGAGAATTCTATTTATTGTACTAAATAATTCAAAGAGAACATAATTCCTCTGCAATTTTCTCTGATATTAGTACAGGATAAAAGGATACACTTTTTTTTTTTTTTCAAAAGCATAATGAGCACTACTTATAATCACCTACCATAGGTATTCCTTTAGAATCTCAGGCTGAAACTTTGGAACTCTCTTTATTTAGAGCCCAAAGGCTCTGATGACAAACCACCGGACTATTACAGCAGATCGGACAAGAAGATGCTTATCTTACTTTTTTATGGCTTTCTTTTACTGATGTTGCATCTTTCAAAGTAGAAACAAGGTTGGAACAAAGCTCAGATTTGTCTCTATAGGTTGATCTGAGTGTATATGGCCTAACTCCTCGGCAACTGATAGAAAGTGGCTTCAATTCACAAATCCCCATTCACTAGACATTAATTACGAGGGAGGGGGGCACCTAGAAGTCTGAGCACTGTAGCCTCTATGTAATGCATTTTTTTGGTTTCAGCCAGGTATATCTTTAATTGGTGCTTCAGGTTTTTAACATTTTTTTAAGTTATCTCAGTCAACAATTATTTTATTTAAGTCTAGATAAAAGCAATGATGTTACAGATGTGTCATTATATAAAAACACAAAGTATAAAATTTTATGTTGGGAGTTGGATAACCCCAAGTTACTAATAAGTGTTATCTATATACCTAAAAAAAAAAAAGAGTAACATGCTAATTGACCGTACCTTTGTGATGTCCACCAGCCAATCAGGAGTGAGTATGCAGATTAACTCAACAAAGATGGTGGATTAATTTGCATACACAGGTATGGGGTGGGAGGTTTGTGTCATTGCCATGGTGATAACGCAGGAGTTCTGCACCACCCCAGCCACTCCAGGGGAAAAAAGGCCCATTTTTGCACAAATCTTCATTTGTGCATCAGGCCACTAGTCTCTATAATAAAGAGCCGGGGTGTAACAACCGATCATGACCAAAGGCTGACCATCCAGAAGTCAGCTTAGGTTGCCCTGGTGATCCAGAGCTGACTACTGTGGCTGCAGGCCCAGTGACCCAGCAGTGACTGATGAGGGGACTTTGAATCAGGCCCGGAAAGAGACCTGGAAAGAGAAGCACGGGCTTATCTGTAGCGTCTGAGGCAGCTTTTGGCCAGCACTTGCCTGTCTCTTTCCCTCTGAGCCTGGCCAGCAGCCCCAAGTCCATTTCTCTCCAGGCCTCCACCGGGGCTGCTGATGAGCCCCGCCTTTCTGATCAGGCCCTGTTGATAGGCCCAGAGATGCTGACTGGCATAGAAACTGACCAATTAGAACCAAATTGGCCAGCAGAGGAGTGCAGTTGGGGGTGAGATCAGGCCGGCAGGGGAAGGCAGTTGGGGAGACCAGGCTGGCAAGGGGAGAGCAGTTGGGGGTGAGATCAGGCCAGCAGGGGAGGGCAGTTGGGGGCAACCAGGCTGGTAAGGGAGGGGAGTTGGGGGTGAGATCAGGCTGGTAGGAGAGAGCAGTTGGGGTGAGATCAGGCCAGCAAGGGAGGGCAGTTAGGGGTGATCAGGCAGGCAGATAGGTGAGTAGTTAGGAGCCAGCAGGCCCAGTTTGTGAGAGGGATGTCTGACCAAGCAGTTGGACATCACCCAAAGGGTCCCTGATTGGAGAGGGTGCAGGCTGGGCTGAGGTAACCACCCCCTCAATGCACAAACTTCGTGCACCAGGCCACTAGTCCTAGCTAATAAAAGAGTAATATGTAAATTAACCTTCATTCCACAACAAAAATGGCAGCTCCCATAGGCACAAGATGGTGACACCCAGTCCTCTCAGCCCCGCCAGAGTCCCCCAGTCTCAGGGAGGTCTGCCGCTGAGAGCCTGAAGAGTAAGCGGCCTGGCAGAATGCTGCCCAGAGGCCCTACTGACCCTTTATAAAAAACAAAATAAATTTACTCCCCACTGCCTGATCCCCTGCCAGCAGTGGAAGCCTGGGGTCTTAGCCTGGTAGGGGCACAGCCCCCCATGGCGTGATTCCCTGCCAGCAGCGGCAGCCTGGGGTCTCAACCATTGAGTCACACCAGCCAGGCAGATATGGAGGAATCTTAAATATTTCTTTTTTCAAAAAAATATATTTTATTGATTTTTTACAGAGAGGAAGGTAAAGGAATAGAGAGCTAGAAACATCTATGAGAGAGAAAGATTGATCAGCTGCCTCCTGCACACTCACCACTGGGTATGTGCCCCCAACCAAGGTACATGCTCTTGACCAGAATTGAACCTGGGACCCTTGAGTCTGCAGGCCAATGCTCCATCCACTGAGCCAAACCAGTTAGGGCTGTCCAATATGTTAAAGAAAAAACCCTATCTAATAAAGAGGGAATATGCAGGGGATGGCATTTGGGGGTGACCGGGTTGTCAGGGGAGGGCAGTTGGGGACAATCAGGCTGGCAGGGGAATGGTTAGGGGGTGATCAGGCTGGCAGGCAGAAGCGGTTAGGGGTAATCAGGCAGGCAGGCGAGCAGTTGGGAGCCAGCAGTCCTGGATTGTGAGGGGTCCCAGATTGGAGAGGGTGCAGGTTGGGCTAAGGGACACAACCTCCAGTGCATGAATTTTGTGTACCGGGCCTCTAGTATAATATAAAAGCCCAGTGACCAAAAGGCAGAATGACCAGAACGACCAGAATGACCAGTGGTTATGAGATGCACTGCAGCAGACAACCAGCCTGATCCAGTCCCCAATTGCCCCCCCACACAACTTCCCATGGCCCCTACCCCTGGTCAGCCCTGCCCCCGATGCCCCTCCACCTACTGGTCACAGACATAGGGAGCACACAACTGAGCTGTTGGCACCCCTTATGAGGGGAGATGCCTGCCAGGTATACAGAAAGTATACAGAAGGCACTCAGCAAGGAGTCCACACTGGTTGTGTTTGCACCTTCATGCTGTCCCCTTACCACTACCACAATGCTGCTGAAGGAAGCCTGATTCAGAAACTCCTGTGTTTATCACCCACACAGAGAAATAGCATGTGATAAACATCATGTCCCACAGACACAGAAGTTCTGGGAAAAGCAGGCCATGTATGGCCATGTTCTGTGTTTGCTGCCCGATCCTGCTCACCAGCCCCCTCCTTGTGGGAAGCATCTGCATTGCCGCCCTTGGACGGAGGCCTGTGAAGGAGTGAAGAACTGAGGCTGTGCCTGTGGCTGTGCTTGGTCTCCTTCTCTCATGGATAAGCAGGAGACATATTTAAGTGCCATAATCTAAAACCCTCTTTATTGGTAATAGCACAAATAATGCAAGACCTACATGTGTTTCTAAACAGGACTCTGTGTGGCTGCATATGAACACAGATGGAAGGCCTGCTCTCTGCCAAGGAGGCTGCAAAGGCTGCTCCTCTCTCAAACACACACAACCTGGAGAGGTTTAAAGAGAAAGGAGATATAAAACAAAGAAGCAGCAAGCTCTGAAGCCACTGCCACTGCCGTCAAATCCTCCCTGTGGTGGTGACATCAGAGCCTGTCTCCCCGTGCCCAGGGCTCAGACAGCTGAGCCACTGACATCTGCCAGGTCGCCTGGCACCAGCCTCATCGATGCAGCCACGTTCAACCTCCCACCAGCTCCTGGAGGCGGGTGGGCTTGTGGATGGAGGCTGCAGTGTTAAAGCAACCCTGTTGGTGTAGCACAGACACATGTGGGCTTTTTGATGTGAGAGAACCCATAACATCCCTTCATGAACATGTTCTTAACTGTGCTGAGATCACGCTCCCAGCCTTGGCGACTCTCAAATAGGCCTCAGTGATTCCACTCCTCAACGCAAAGACTGACCCAGGTTTCATGAGACTGAACCCTAAGCTCCTCAAGCAGATGCATCCTTTCAAAAGAAAGGTCACCCTGGCTGCTCTTCATCACTTTGAATATTTCTTGCCACGCCCTTCTCTACCCAGCAAAGCTCATTTAGAATTGAAGGCCAGATAAAAATCTTCAAAGAGAAGAAAAAGCTAAAGGAGTATATCACCCTGATTGGGGGCAGGGCTGGACAACCGTCTGTGGCCCCTCTCGCCTCCTAGCCTCACCTGGATCTGCCTTCCCACCCCAATCGGGGGCAGGGTGGTAGCCAACCTCCCACAGCCACTCCCCCCCAGCTGGACCCCACCTGCGCACAAATCCATGCACCAGGCCTCTAGTGTTCTATAACCTAAGAAGATTTCCCTGTTGTTTCTTCCAATTAGGTAGGAAATTAGAGTAAAATGGTATTTTCTAAATTTTAGTATCTTTCTTTTCCATTGATGTTATTTTTATGGAAATTGTTAGTTAATGTCACTGTAACATGATTTAAACACAATCATCTATACTAATAATAGAGGAATATGCAAATTGTCCTGATGCCGTCACAGTAATGACCAAACAGCAGGCTGAGTCTGCAGCAGGTGCAGGTGGGCAGGGACTTGCAGCAGCAGGGGCGGGTCCACAGCAGGGGCCTCCATGTGCCTGCACCAGGGAAGGGCCTGATCAGCAGCCACCGTGGCTGCTGTGAAGGCCAGAGAGAGAGGCAGGGCCTGATCAGCAGCCCCCATGGCTGCTGCACCGCAGGCCCAGGTCTGGGTTCATGCAGAAGGCAACCAATCGATGTCTCTCTCTCACATTGATGTTTCTCTTTGTCTTTCCCTCTCTCTTCCATGTTCTCCAAAAATCAATGGGAAAATATCCTCAGGGAAGAGAAAAAAAATATATGAAAGAAAGAAAGAAAGGAAGGAAGGAAGGAAGGAAGGAAGGAAGGAAGGAAGGAAGGAAGGAAGGAAGGAAGGAAGGTCATATCCTATAGAAGAGACATCTTGAAAATGCCTAAAGAAAGTTGTCATTTTTTTGTGGTCAAGGGACTGTAGTCCATGTTGATGAAAACACCTGGCTGCGAGGCCAAGGGCTGGCAGATGTGGTGGCCAGCAATGGCAGTGGCAGCAGCAGCAGGGTGACTGGGATGGCGCCTCCCCCCCCCCCCCCGCCCCCGATCAGCCCAGTGGCCTTCTGCAGAGGGAGGCCAGACTGCGGCTTAGTCGCGCTCCCTGGGGAAACAGACCTAAGCCATCAGTAGGACATGCCCTGATGGCTCACAGACTGTGAGAGGGGGCAGGCTGGGCTGAGTGACCCCCCCGCCAGTGCACGAATTTTCATGCACCGGGCCCCTAGTATTTAATAATGCAGCATATCAGAAATTGTATATATTTTATTCCCACCGTGGGACCAGCAGTTGTTCCAAATATCCCTTCTCCCTTTCTTTGAAAGTTATGGAACTATCAGCTCTCAGCAGTGGGTTGGGAGGGAGGTGCCATGTGTGGCAAGGAGTACATCGCCCAGCCTTTCTCATAGCTAGGGATGGGGTATAACTACATGATGTAAGCAGAAGTGTCATGAGGCATCATCCTAGAATTTTCTGTAAAAGACAACTAGCCGGCATTTTTTTTTTCTTTTCCTCTTTCCTTCTGCTAGAAATGGATGTGACAGCTAGATCTATAGCTGATATTTTGGAGCTTGAACTCAAGCAACGCATGATGAGGAAGGCACCTCTAAAGAGCCTGAGTCTCTGAGCAGAGCCATTAAGTACACATTGATCTGCCTCACTCCAAATTTTTTTTTTAAGTACAGGACTGAATCTAACTTTCATCTTGTATAAATCACTGTTCATTGTCTATCTTACCACTATATCCACCATTCCAAATTTCAGTTTAAGTGCTATAAACTCATTCAACAGATATATGTGGATTATCTACTAAATTCATTGCTGGAATCCAGAGTTGAATTATCCATGAGGTCTTCCAATGGTACTCCCTGTGTATTTTATTGCTTCTCCAACAACATTCTGTGCACCCATGCCAGGCTAGCTCATAGGACACTTCAGGTGGAGAAATTAAAATAATGATGAATTAGTTATTCAGTTCTTGCATAACAAATTAGCTTAGTTTAGAGTCCACCAACTTACATTAATTCAAATAAATAAGATGAAAAGCCTTTTTTATTCTTATTTATTCATTCCTTATTATAAGAGATATTTAAGGTTTATGTTTTCCTGTTTGTGCTCCTTTCACTGGATTCATAGATTTTAGCATGAAATGCTTCCTATTCATTAACATCTAGATAGCAACTTTTTAATTTTCTCTTTGAATTATATGCTGATTATATTTTTCAATTTCTCTGTTTTACTTATTTTTATGCTGAATTAAAAAAAAACCCTGTATCTTCTAGAATTGTCCACTTCTCACATAAGTATTGGAATTTCCCATTGCAGCTTTGTGTTTCTCATATTCTTCGGTTTTTAATTTATCTTATAACTTTAGCTATTATGTACTTTATTGCATACAAAATAATGAAAATGTTTTTGCTATCAGTTGTGACTTTTAACATTACATAGTAATGGCCTTTTTTCCCTGTTTAATTGCAAATCTCTTATTAATTTAATCTTATTGTATAAATTGTCATTGCTGACTGATTGATTATAATTAACATATTTCTGTTACCACTTTGTCCACATCTTGTTTTTTCCCATCTTGGCTTCCAATCTTTTATTGCTACCTTGTTTTAATATATATTAAATTATATATATTTGGTAAACAGCATAAAAGCTTTTTTTTACTTTTAAGTCCAATTATCATATAATATACAAATTACATGCATACATTATACTAGTATATTTTATAAACATTTAAACTATATAAGTATATTATAATTTATATAATTAAATTTATATAGAGACATATATATTTGGTAAACAGCATGTACTATTAAACTTGTTACTTTTAAATCCAGTTTAATAGACTCTTGTAATGTGCAAATCAATCTGTTCACATTTCAACTATGACTGATGCAACTGTTTCCATCTTTCTTGTACTCTATGGTTCTTATTTATTTAAAACTAGAGGCCCAGTGCATGAAATTCATGTATGGGGAGGGTCCCTAGGCCTGGCCAGCGATCAGGGCCAATCTGTGGGACAACAGGAGGTTCCTGCTGGCACCCAACTTGGCTGGGCTGTTGCCGCCCACTAACCAGCCCTGCCCTCCACCACCTCCATCAGTCACCTCCCTCTGCGGGGTGACCAGCAGGGTCATTGGGGTCCCCCGCTGGCATCCAACTTGGCTGGCTTGGGCCTGTGGGCATCTCCTGTGTTGAGCATCTTCCCCCTGGTAGTTAGTGAATGCCATAGCGACCAGTTATTCTACCATTCCATCTATTTGCATATTAGGCTTTTATTATATAGGATTATATAATTTCTCTTTTTCCTTTGCTTTAATTTTGGTCATTTTATCAAATTTCTGTTCTTTTCACTTTTATCTCATTTTCCCTCCCATTACTGGAATTTTGCATTTTAAAAATTATTTTAATTAGACATTTATGATTCTATTGGTATTTCTAAACAAATTACCTACTGTTTCTCCCATAGAGAAACACTCTTCCCTCTTCTAACTCTCTGAGAGTTAATATTTTAGATAACTTACTTCTCTCCTTCCTTTTCCTTCTCACACGGCATTAAGAGTTTTATCTCTTTTTTGTGTCCTCCACCAGCTCCAAACCCCGAGGTTTTGCTAGGATATTACAAATCTCCTTATTCTATGTCTTTTTTATTTTAAGAAATTTTATTCAGTACTTAAATTGTAAGTTGTATTTTATCCGGGTGAACCATACTTATCTATCAAATGATGATGTATTAATGTTAAATGCTTTTAAAATATATTTTCAAAATTAAAGGTTTCAGATCCAGTTGGCTCTGAGTCATATAAAATCCCCAGAAAATATAGCATAATGTATAATGTGACTTATTTCTCATGTGGAAGTACAGAGCTATAAATAGTTCATGGCAGTTAGGTACAACTTTGTGAGGTCAGGAATTCAGATTTTTATTTAATTGCTTATCTGTGCTTTATTTTTATTCCAAATAAGCTCATGGTCCAATATGGGAACCAGTGAAAATGTGCTAAAATGAGCAACATTTTAAGTTCTGTTTTTCTATAAGGACATTTCTGCTTGAAACACAAGAACCTAATCTAATGGGTCAACTGGAATATTTTTTCTCTGTCCTGGGCATCCATGAGCTCAATGAATAATTTGGGTTTCTAACACAAAGGAAGGGGAGAGTCAGCTTTAGGGAATGAACAGGATCAGACATCCTTTCTGCCTGGAAGCCCATAAAATTTTCTTTGTAGACTTTGAAGTCACAACTCTTATCAGAATATGTCTGGGGCTTCCTTTCTCATCAGTTAGACATATAAATTGTTAAGTCCTCTCAATAAGTAGACATGTCTTTCTAAGACTTAAGAATATTTCCTTTTAGTACTTATTTTTATAAGTAGAGGAAAAATGTTTGACATTTTGAAATTTGACTACTGTATTTTTAATATTCTGAGTGGAAAAATGGAAAATTCCTATAAAATACTTACACTACTTATTACAGTGTTGTCTTAAGTAAGTAAGGACTAGTGTGTTTAAGTTTTGCAGTGAATTAGTCACTTTTTCATAGAATAGTGTTTTCAACTTAAAAGAGTGATTGTTATACAAGGTATAGTTATTCAATAATGGGTATTTGACAAATATTTTATCAAATATGAATGAAATAAACCTGCCATTCCAAAGAAAACACCAAAGCACTATTTGTTACTAATGATAAAATTTGGAAAAGCATGGCAGCTTCTCAATGCTTTAAAGACTATTCTAAAGAGATTTATGATGATATTAATAAACATGATTTCTAATACATAATGAAATATGTCAATATTTGAAAGATCTGCATAACTCAGTGAATTTATATTATCCAAATGACTAATGTACAGTGTTATGAAATCATGTATGAATAAAAAATGTATACAAAGTTCAGGATAGACCAATGGATTTTAATGTAACAGAGTATCAAAAGGTCATTGATATGGTTACAGATTCCACTTTGCATGCAAAGTTAGGAAACTACCACTTAGAGTTTTAGTGTGATATTAAAGAAGACTATTCACAATTACCTGAAAAGGCTATTGAAATATTTTTTTTTCCCTTAACAACCAAATAAATGCCAGATTTTCTTCAAATGTTTCAAACAAAGCAACATGTTACAACAGGTTGCATACAGAAGTTGATATGATTATTCAGCTGAATATTTTACAGTAAATTAAATATTAATGAGATTTGAAGACTTATAAACAATTTAATTGTTTTTACTCAATTATTTTTTGTTTTGGAAAATATGGTTTTCTGATTTAAAATAGTTTTTATATTAACATGTTATGAGTTTATTAACATAATTTAAAATGAGTTAATGTACATTTTAACATGGTCTCAGTTTTAATTTCTAATATAATTATGAATGGATATTCAAATAAACAAAAGCTATTTGGAGTCCTTAATAATTTTACTTATTTTTTTTTACCTTTTTAAATTTTTATTTATTTATTTATTATTATTTTAAGTATTAGAAATAGTAGTACATATGTCTCCTTTTTTTTTCCCCCATTGACCTCCCCCCGGCTTCCCCTACCCCCCAGTAGATGCCTTCACCTGCCCGCCCCCCCCCCAGTGTCTTGTATCCATTGGTTGTGCTTATATGCATGCGTACAAGTCCTTCCGTTGATCTCTTACAGCCCCCCTTGCCCAACCTCCCCTGCCTTCCCAATGTAGTTTGACAATCTGTTCAATACTTCTTTGCCTCTGTATCTATTTCCCCCCATTTCTTTCCTTTAAAAAATTTTGCCTCTGCAGACTAGAAATGAACATATAATAACAAAAAAATAATAATAATAATAGTAAAAAACGTTTGAGTCCCAATTTCAATGTCCAACAGTTCTGAGTCCCCGTTTCAATGTCTAACAGTTCCTTATGTGTACATGTCAGCAATGATATCTGGGTGGTGGGTACATGGTGGCAAAGCAGGTCCGACCCTCTCTGGTTTGGTCCTAGGCAACCTGCAGCGGTGCACAGCTGCTGACTGCTTGCGTGGCAAGGTGTCGTCAGTGTCTTCCATCTCTGGACTGTTTCTCCTCTTGTCTTCGTGGTTGGAGCAGACCTGTCAATTCCTCTCTGTTGCAGGAATCCACATGGTCTTGGAGTTGTTTTCTGAAGATATACAAACATATTCTTGACCAAAAGTTGATAAAGGAATCCTTTCTATATAATTGATTTGGGATCCTTTTTATTTTTGCCCAAACGATTTTCCTTTGTCTTATTTAGACACCATGTGTGTTTTTCATGGGTGTCTTGCTGTTAGCATTACAAATGAAAATTAATAATTTTAAAGACCAAAAAGTTTGATACCTGTCTCCTCCCTTTCTCTTCTTCTCTCTCTCTCTCCCTCTCTCTCTGTCTCTCTGTCTCTCTCTCTCTCTCTCTCACACACACACACACACACACACACACCAACACACACAAATGCACTCATGGTCTTGATCTCTCCCCTACTCCCAAACAATTTCTAGTATTGTACCAGTAATATACAACTTAATCATTTGTATTTATAATATCTGAAAGTGCTAGGTTATTTCCCTAAGTTTTTATCCTGAACTTACTTTTTTTAATGAAATATTTATTTTTCAAAATCAACTTTGCTTACTATAATAGTCAAAGAAGACTCACTATTTTAATTGAAATTATGTTTTATTTTTATCTTAGAAATATCTATTATCTTAGAATTGGCATATTTCTATAAAAGAAATATATATAATTTTTTTATTTAAGTTTTTCTTACTTGGTTGCCTTAAGATTTTGAAATTTAAATAAAAATAGAATCTTAGATTTCACCATGGAAATGTTAGTTATCAAACCAGGGCCCTAGTTATATCCTGTGTTTTTATGAGCATACTAGAAATTCATGCACGGGGGAGTCCCCTCAGCCCAGCCTGCACCCTCTCCAATCTGGGACCCGTTGGGGAATGTCTGACTGACAGTTTAGGCCCTATCCCCAGGACATTCCTCTCACAATCCAGGACCACTGGCTCCTAACTGCTCACCTGCCTGCCTGCCTTATCGCCCCTAACTGCCCCCCCTGCTGGCCTGGTCACCCCCAACTGTCCCCCTGCAGGACTGGTCACCCTGCACAGCCTGCTGCTAGGTCCTTTGGTCACTCCTCACTAACCTCCCTGCTGGCCTAATTGCCCCACACAGCCTGTTCGGTCATCAGTTTGATTGCGATGGTCGCCTAGGCATATATATATATATATATATATATATATATATATATATATGTAATCAGCTTATAAACTACTTGAATTCAGAAATCATGTCTTTTACTTCTATGTATACTCCATGCATAGAGTAGATGTTGAATAAACTTTTGATATTTAATTTTGTGAATTACTGAGTTTTCATCATCCCTAAGTAATATTTTCATTTCACTCACAATTAAGGGCAGGTATGATTATATTCATATTAATAGTTTAATTATTGGATAACTTTTAAAAGATACTTTTAATGTCACTAGATCATAAACTTTAATATTATATGAAAATAGCTTAAATAGTGGTATATTACAGGATTTCAATTTTGAAGACTGTATTTTCCATGGCTCTGCATGTGTTTTCAGAGGATTTCTACCTGCCATTTCTCACCCTAAAAATAAAAACAAGAAAATATAGGTTATCATTTTACAGTACCATCATGTGGCTTTTGTTCAGGTTTTATAAATTAAAATAATACAAAACTTGAGTTAAATGTGTATTTATTGCTAGCAAAAACTGTCTGCTGTATACAGCTGTGTTTAAGAGTATTATTTATAATGGAATGTTTTATATATTCAAAATGCTTTGGCAGTGTAATACAGGTGTTCTCTTTGGGAAAGTTTGCACATGTTTTGGAAATAATTATTGATGTAAAGTGAATTCTAATGATCAAAACTGACAAGTAATTTGTGGGCTTATTAAAGCAAAGCCATAAAAAAAGGATTTTTAATGACTAGATGTGTAAAATTACATATCTATAATAATAAAAGCATAATATTCTAATTAGACCAGTCAGCCAAATGACTTTCTAGACATAATCTGGACGTTCTTCCAGATGAAGCCGCTGCCATGGGGGCTGAGGCAGAGGTGGTTAGGGGTAATCAGACAGGCAGATAGAGTGGTTAGGGGTGATCAGGCAGGCAGATGAGTACTTAGGGGCAATCAGGCAGGCAGGCAGAGGTGGTTAGTGGTGATCAGGCAGGAAGGCAAACAGTTAGGGGCAAGAGGCAGGCAGGTGAGTGGTTAGGGGTGATGAGGCAGGCAGGCTGAGAGACCCACTCCCTGTGCACAAATTTTGTGCACCAGGCCTCTAGTACTCTCAATAAGCCATTACAACAATATTCTTAAACTAGGGACCTAGTGCACAAATTTGTGCACCTTGAAAGGAACTGTGGGCTGAGAGGCTGCAGTGGGCATAAGGGCAGGTCTCAGCCCATCCCCTACACCCCTGCCTTGCCCCTCCCACCACAGCCCCTGGTCCCCTGTCTGCCGGCCGCCCCACTGCCACCATTGCTGCTCCCATGGGCTGATGGTGCCGGCCCAGCTCACAACTGCTGATGGTGCAGAGCGATTGGGGCCAGCACCAGCAGTGGGTATGAGCATAGCCAGTGCCATCAGCGGGTTCAACCAGTGACTGCTTCTCCAATCACCCCCCAGAGCAGGGGGAGGTGGTGAAGACCTCAGGGGCAATTGGGGCTGGCAGCCTCCACTTGCACCCGCTGAGTGATTAGGACCGGCGCCGGGCACCAGAAGTAGGTGTGAGCAGCAGCACCGGCACTGGTTGTGGGTGTGAGTGGGGCCAGCGCTGTCAGTGGTTGCGAGCAGGGTTGTTGCTGGCAGTGGGTGCAAGGGGCAGCTCCATAGCTGGCAGTGGGTGTGAGTGGGGTCAGCATCAGCAGCAGATGCGAGTGCTGGATGGGATGGCAATGTGTGGGAGCAAAGAATTTTCAGTGACCACCAGAGGCTCGCCCCTATGACAGTGACAGGAGCCTTGCCTTGGTCTGGCGCCATTGCTCATCTGCTCCACCATCCCACTTTGGCTCACACCCGCCATGATCCATGCTCTGCTGCCTGCTACTGATGCCCACCATGTTCTGTGTGCACTCCCTGGTGGTCAGCACATGTCATAGCGACAGGTTGTTCAGTTGTTTGGTTGCTCCACTGTTCGGTCTACTTGCATATTAGCCTTTTATTATATAAGATTATCCAAATCAAACAGAAAAATTAAAATAAAATAATGACGCTTGTTCAAAAAGAAATTGAGAGCCTACCTGTAGTACCTGTGCTAATAAATTAAAAGTATCTTACAGGGTTTGGAAAATATAAAAGAAAAATTTAACTGCCCAACAAAAAAGAGAAACTAATTAGTATTTACAACTTACTTCAGTAGATCCCCACTTGCTCTCACGTGTACTTATAAGATCCTCAGTGGATGCCTGAAACTGGATAGTAAGGAACCATATATATGCTGTTTTTCTCTTATACATGCATTCCTTAATTTTTAAATTAGGCAAAGTAAGAGATTAACAATAATAACTAATAACAAAAATAGGACAATTATACCAATATACTGAAATAAAAGTTATGTGAGTGGGCTAGGAACCATTGTTAAAAACATAAGGTTTATTTAAACACAAGCACTGTGATATTGTAACAGTAGATGTGATAACTGAAGGCTGCTAAGTGATAAAGGGTTGATTTACATCCTGGGCAGGATAGAGTGGGATGGTGTGAAATTTCATTTAACCATATCAATTATTTATTTCTGGAATTTTCCATGTACTATTTCAGACTGGGGTTGACCACAAGTAACTGAAATGGCAGAAAGTGAAACTACATATTAGGAGTGACTATTCTACATATTTTTATCTTTCTTTATATTATATTTATTTGTCCTCCACACTGATTAAGCTATTGATAAATTCTATGCAATTGAATTAAAATTACATACACTTTACGATGATAACATTGCACTTTAAATTTTATTAGTTACAGTATATGCATACATTTTTCTTTTTAAATTTTAGTAACTTGCCAGGGATGGCAGTGTAGTAGATCTGAAAGAAAATTCTTCAAATGATTTGATTTTTTATATTTCTTTGAGAAAACCAACCTAAAGTAACAATCTTTGTTGATGCTTGCTCAGATCAGGTGGACCAAAACAGCAGGAAGTGCCTCTGACAGATTCCAAGACTCAAGTGTCTTCAATGAGACTTTAAGGATTACAAATATTCAGCGAAACCAAGGAGGCCGGTATTACTGTAAAGCAGAGAATGGCTTGGGGTCCCCAGCGATAAAGTCAATCAGAGTGGATGTGTACTGTAAGTAAATTTTCCAGAAAACTGATTAAGCACTCTTTAGTTGAGAATGAGAGTTATATAAGATGATACCTTATTTAATATATTTCCCAAAGAAAGAATCTCCTATAGAAAATTTCATAATTTTATGATAAAATAATACATATTATTTAAAGAACATGTAAGAACCAAATGAATAAGACAATAAATATAATTGAATAGTTCACCAATGAATTAGTAGTGTTGAATGCTTGTTAATTTTGCACATGTGTAATTTTAACTATTCTTGTTTTTTAAATGCTTATCATATATGTAGAGCTATTTGATAGTAAAATACCAAAATTTCTGTGTTGACTCGTTTTGATCCAACTCTGTTGAAAATAGTCAGAACCTCGAAAAATATGCCACGTGGAAAGTGTTTATTGATTTATTTTAGTTCTTAATCTAATTTTCCCACTTTTTGCTGTTAACAAATACAACTTAAAATTCTTTTGGTCTCTTTACTTTCTTCCCCACCAAAACAAATTAAAGACCTGCAATCATTTTGATATTTTTAACAGGTTTATCCATCATTACATTGTCTCTTTAGAAGAACTTAAATTTTATTTATTAACTCCTTACTGTTAGAATAACAGGATTTTTTCTTGCCTTAAGGTAATTCAGGCATAAGTAACAAGTAAAGAATTCTGAGTTTACTACCTATATTTCATTCTGTTCTATTTCCTTTTCTTTCAATGCATGACAGATGTGGCATAGTTAGAAAAGTGATTGGAACTACACAAGATCTAGTTATCAGATCCCATGTTGAATATCATTAATTATTCAGGTGACTGAGCATTGGGTGACAGGGCTTTATTTGTGATTAGCCTTCCACATTCAGGTGCTTTCTACCTTTCTGGAAAGGATGAGAGAGAAGAAATCCATTGTTCTAGCCCCTTAGGCATTCCTTGGAGTAACTTGGGTATCTGGATATCATCTTCCCGTCCGCACTGGCACACAGCTTGGCCTTACCCATACACTTCCCAACCTCAGTATAGCACCTTCTCCTGTTACATATACTCTTAAAAATATTTTTAGTATTTCTATTCATGTATAATTTTAAACTAAATTTACTTTAAATGAAT
Organism: Corynorhinus townsendii; assembly: GCA_026230045.1. Classification (NCBI taxonomy): domain Eukaryota; kingdom Metazoa; phylum Chordata; class Mammalia; order Chiroptera; family Vespertilionidae; genus Corynorhinus; species Corynorhinus townsendii. Next base: position 115,176,674 of record JAPDVU010000001.1, on the reverse strand, counting down.
GAAATGCTTTTATAATATAACTACTTAGAAGTTATAGAAGCATTTTGTTATTATGATGTGGTCATAAATTTTTAAAATATGCAACTTTGATACCTAATTACAATTCTAAAATCTAAAATGTTCTGAAAATTGAATGGGTATATATATATATATATATATATATATATATATATATATATATATATATATAGTTAGGTTTTATAATAAGGTAACTTCTTTTAGCAAAACTTGATGTGATCTAGTTAGATGGCAACATCTGACCTGAACTAACTGTAATAGAAAAAAAAAATAGAAGATACTTTATACAGTTTATTTACTCTACTTTGTATGAATACTCACATGTATTTTACTCAGGAAAAAGTGTGTTTGATTACACAGCTTTGCCCCAGATCCAACTGAGTGTGTCATATAATACATGGTAAATGTACCATATTATCTTCCTTAAATCTGAAATATTCCAAAAAACACTCCCCAAAGGTTATGAATAAGAGTTTGTGACTTGTATTGTCACAATAGGTTTAATAATAACAATTTTAAAATATATTTTGGTTAATAATCTAATACAAAGAGGGAACTGACATTTTTAAGGACTCTTAAAAACATTCCTTTCTCCCCTTCTTCCTACAAAACCTTTTCAGTACTATTCTGGCATTGCATCCACTCCTCTCTGTTCATATCTCTGGCTGTCTAGACTCAGTAGTGCCTCAGTGGCTTCGTTCCTATTGCAGGTTTGGTGGGAATGATAGCAATGGTCCTTCCAGTTTTCTCAGTCCCTGATAGTGTAAGCCTTGTGTCACATTCCTGAAGGCTAGTCTGTTCTCAACTTCTTTGACTTTCTCTAGGATGTTTCCCACTAACCTGAACTAACATTTTGTAATATGTTGTTTAAGTGAAATGTCACTATGATGCAAACCATGATGAAGCACTATTTTCAGTATTTTTTGGTGGCCAGGATTTATTAGAAAGCTGTCTAAAATTATATTATATAGGCCAATAAAATGTATTCAATTATGGACTCTATGGATGTAAATTTTCCAAGGAATTCCAGAGATCTTTCTGTATGGGATCAAGACATGTGTTTTCAGCAGTTATGCCTTTCTTGAAGGTTTGGATAAATAAACTCCTTCAGATAACAATTTTGCAAAAATTTCTGACTGATAAGAACACTTTACAATAGAGACAATTAGGCCTATTTGATGAATTCACCTGTTCCAAATATAACAGTTGAAGACGATAATTTTTAGGTTTAAGTATGTTTTCTGTACATGAAACTTTACAAGTTTAAACCAGTTCTATCACTGTTAATAAGAAGATAACTAACTTATTAATGCTATGTTTAAATTTGGCAGCCTTGGTGCCTAAAATGAGATTACAGTGTTACATAAAGCAGTGCTGGGATTTTTAGTATTTGATGTGGGACTGCTTGATTGGATAGGCATTTTTGTGAACCATAAACAAGTGAGCTACTTTACTTCAGGCCCTTTGCTTTAAGTATTTTAGAAAATGCTAAAACAATAGGAGCTATTTTCCTGTTGGAGTCGTGGTTTTAGAATAATCACCTGTACTGGATGCATTTATATTTCATTTTCTAAATTGGTTCCACAAGTGGAACTTTCATCAATCATAAGAGAACTTAAAATACAAGATGGGCATAAAATAAAATTACAAAAAAAAAAAACCACCCAAAATCTGCAGGTAAAGATTTATATTTGCAATAACAAATTGAGGTAGACTATGGGAAGGATATAACAAATTTTTAAATAATTAATATTATAATTTAGCCTTTAACTTCTTATGATAGGTTGCCTATAAAAATTGCCCCATAAAATATTAATTTTCTGGCCCATCACTAGTTCTGGAGAACAATCCAAATTGTGAAAATATATATCTCACTAAATTTCATGTTCTGATCATTACTTTCTAGACTTAAGAGCTAATACCTATCTAAAGTTATAACCCCTTATTATTTAAAAAAAAATTTTAAATACATTTTATTGATTTTTTACAGAGAGGAATGGAGAGGGATAGTGAGTTAGAAACATCGATGAGAGAGAAACATTGATCAGCTGCCTCTTGCACACTCCTTACTGGGGATGTGCCCACAACCAAGGTACATGCCCTTGACCGTAATCGAACCTGGGACCATTCAGTCTTCAGGCCAACGCTCTATCCACTGAGCCAAACCAGTTAGGGCATAACCCCTTATTATTTTGATGAAGAAATTTACTTTCAAGGAAGAGGAATCTGTTACAATTGATTAATATAAAATGAGGTTATTTTTATTGACAGATATTTTGAAATATTTGTGACACTATATCAATATTTTAATGAATTTGAGGAAATTAAATCATGTAAATTAGTAATTCTCTCCATTTAAAATTTCTTGTGTTAAAGAGATTAGTTCACTTTGATTTTGTAAAGCAATTGCAAAATGTATTTTTTGTTTGTTTACTATTTCAATGAAGACTATGATTAGTTCTGTATTATTATTTTGAAAAAATATTATAATTATGTTCCTCAATTTAATATAACCTATATTTTTGTTTTCTAAAAATTATAAATGCATTATAAGAATTATCTGAAGTGTAATTCCTTAATAATAGTTTATTTATAAAGAGGCAGATTTCATAATCACATAATGAATTAAATTTTTTTTTATAATAACTAGCCTAGTCATGAATATAAAAATTTTTTAAATCAAAAGCCAATTAATTACACTAGGCTCTGAGCATCCAGTTGTCAGACTCTGAAAAGCTAATTTCTTAGGAGATTCTGAAAACTAATAGCTATATGTTTAAGAGAAACATGTAGAATTAGTTTCATTTAAACCTGCTGTTTTTTTTCTTTTCTGGTTTTTGTTTAAATATATTTTTATTGATTTTAAAGCAGAAGGGAGAGTGAGAGAGAAATAGAAACATCAATGAAGACAGAAAATCATTGATAGGCTCTTTCCTGCATGTCTCCCACTAGGATCGAGCCCACAACTTGGGCATGTGCCCATGACTGGAATCGAACGTGGGACCCTTTAATCCACAGGCCAACCCTCTATCCACTGAGCCAAATGGCTAGGGCTAAACCTGTTGTTTTAAACATATGCATTCTTTATGTCTTCTCCCTATGCATCCATATTAAACAATATTAAAAGGATAAAATATCAATCACAACAACAAAACACATATCAATAGGGGTAGAGAGAATGAGAAAGGAGATGGCAGAAAAACAATTATGAAGGAAAAGAATCAGGTGAAGAAATGGCCACTGCTTAGGATACATCAAAACTGTCAGTATGGATAGAACTAGGTATGCTTATGTGACAGAACCTTTAAAAGGCTCAAGAATTGGAGCCATCATTTAGTTCTTAGACTAGGAGTATAATTAAGTCTAAAATCAGAAGAATTGGTTCAATGCTTAACCACCTCCTGTCTTCTGCCAACTTCTCAGTGAATCCCTACAGAAGGGTAGTGTTTTTGTTGGTTCTTATGTTTTGTTTCTTTGGTGATACATTGAACCAAAGGAACTTTGTAAAAAGGGAAAAATCTATAAGCTCTGAAGAAAACAATAGAGTACAGAGAAACTTTGAATTAAAAAGTCTGGAATCAACTCAGCCAATATGGTTCAGTGATTGAGGTCACTGGTTAGATTCCTCTTCAGGGCGCATGCAGGGTTGCAGGCTCAATCCCCAAAAGGGGTCATGCAGGAGGCAACTGATCCATCTGTCTCATTGATGTTTGTATCTCTGTACACCTCTTTTTCCTCTCTCTCTCAAATCAATAAAAACATATTTTACAATTTCTAGAATCATCAAAAACAAGAGGCAAGATACTGTAATTATTAAGGGTTATTAAGTGAAAGTTTACATATTCATCACAGTCTTTTCTCACTATTGGTCAAAGAATGCCTTCTAGTCAGACAATTTGACAATTCTTGTCTGGGAAAACTGATGAACTGGAGAAAAGGCTATGTTTTTCTGACAAGTAGGGGCCCTATTGAAATAACTAAGCAAATATAATCACCATTAAGACTACTATTGATCAACAGAGCTACCAATAAGCCCTTTTGACTATTAGATGTGAATATATCAGAAGATAGACATTTGAGACATTCTTTTGAGAAAAAAAGAGGGGGAGAGCGAGAGCATGTGAGAGAGAGAGACCAAGGCAAAGATATGGGAAAAGAATCCAGGAAACAAGGATAATACAGGGGGCTAAAATATAAGACAAAACAAAATTATTGATTTTTTAAAATTAGTTTTCTTAGAACAAAAGAGAAAAATTGCATTCATATAATAAGAGGAAAGTAAAAAGAAGGACTTTTTAGAGAATATCAAAGAACACTTAGAATAGTAAAAATGATAACAAAAATCATTTGAAGGGATGAAAGATAAATTTGAAAAACTCTTACAGAGAGTAAAACAAAATTTAACAATCAAAGGGTTGGAACAGAGTGAGAAGATAAGAATTGCAGAATTAGTGCAGCTGAGCTAACATTTGAAAAAATATTCCAAACAGAAAAAAGAGAGACAAAGTAATTATGCTTTAAGAAAATTTCCCATTATAATATTTGGGTGTTGGTTTTCCATTAGAAAGGGTCCACTAAGTAACTGGCATGACAGAGTAAACACTGTTCACATCAAAACACATCAACCTGCAACTTATAAGTTTCCAAAGTTTTCGTTTTTTTCTAAAATGGTTACATATAAAAAATTAAAATAAAAATGGCACAGTTCTCAATAGAAATCAGGAAGCTAGAAAACAATTGAGTAAAGCTTTTGGACTTCTGTAGAAAAATATTTCTAAAATAGAATTTTACATGCAGCCAGACTTTTTGTGTGTTTTTTTTAAAATATCAAAGAACATGGAAGACAGTTTTAGATCTATAAGATTTCTAAATTTTTCTGCAGTGTTTTCTTTCTCGGGATAATACTTTTGTGTATGTATTACCAAAACTAGGAATTAAATCAAGACAGAGAAGGAGTTGTAATTTTTTAGGAGATTATGTATAGGAAAATATAGATGGGAATTCCAGGATGATAACGAAACAACACACCAAGATGATAGCTGTGCTTTGGGACTCAAAAGCAGCCATGACAGACTGAAGCGGGGATACAGAGGCTCCGTGCAGGATGTCTTCGCGAAAAGATGCAGCTGGTGGTTACCCGGTGTATTAGGGAGGAATTTTACATTTCTCATGGAAAGCTTAATAATATGGTTGGACAGGTACATATAATATTGAGGAAATAAAATGTTGACATTATTAAAAGAAGACAAAGAAAAAGTTATATGAAATTAAATGTAATCTAAATATACTACTATGTTCAACTGTGAAGGATATGTGGTCAATAATATCAACAGTACTTGACATAAAAAATATGATAGGAGAGGGTTAGTATGGGAAGGCTAAAGTCTTAAACAGGAAGAAATCAGTAAGACATTGTGACAATGAAAATATCTATATATATATCAATTAAACATTCAGGATTATAAAGGCAAAACCAAGAACTTTTAAATATGCATTGAAAAGATAGTCCCTGGGTCTCAGAAATACTTGAGGTTGTGGTTTTTATAATTATTTGACTTTCTAAACTATATGATATAATTTGATTTTTTAAATTCATAAAATATAGTTTTAAAGATTTTTCCTCCAAGGCCTTTTCTATTAATATTAAGCTCCTAAAAGTAAAAACTAATTTCATTCCAAATTTTATGATTGTTGTCAATTAAAAAATTTAATTCTAGATTTACCTTTCTTAAATTCTTCATAAGAATTGATATTTCTTGATATTTTTACACCAAATAAACAAAAATATATTTGATAAGTAAAGAAGAGACAATAGCATAGAAAAAGTGGCTGCCACATTCTAACTCATTATTTCCCCCAATGATAGAATAAAACCATTTCATCTCTACTAGCATTTTTTGCACATTGTTTGGGATGAATCATTTAAGAAATAAGTGTTTGCTCTTTTTAATTCATTCAAAAAAATATTTGAGTGGCTACTTAAAATATAGTTTCATTCAATTTTGTTAGGCCAGCAACAAGAGACAATGAATATATATATATATATATATATATATATATATATATATATATATAATACAAATATTAAGCAATAAAATAAATAATATAAATAATGTCACACAACATGAATGACTTGTCAAGTGGCACAGACATAGTGCCAGCATAGTACCAGGAGTGAGAGGGTATCATGTCCTCTTATCATGAAGAAGTAAGTTTACTTTGTAGTTTGAAAAATGAAATTTGAAAGACAATTCTTTGTTGCATTTCAACATGTCTTTTGGCAGTTTTTGTCTTGAACTTTCTTTTTTTCAAAATTATTTGTGTAACAAGCACTCTGGGTTATTAGAGATACTATTTGCCTCCAGGACAGAAGGCAGATTGGTTTCCTGATCAGAATATTAAAGATAATGTCTCCCTAAGGGGCAAAGATTGGTCAGATAAGGTAGCAGAACATTTTTAAGGTCATACAAGTTTCCTAGGCTCAGAATTCCTTAGCCAAGTCAGAAATAGTGTGTACAATATTTACTTGGGCTTCCTCCCACAGTGTCCTCTTAGAAACTGAGGGAGAATGAGAATTTATGAAAACACTAGAGGCCTGGTGCACTCGTGGGGTCCCTTGGCCTGGCCTGAGGGAAATTTGTGCACTAGGGGGAGTCCCCTCAACACAACCTGCACCCTCTCCAATCTGGAACCCCTTGGGGGATGTACAACTGCTGGTTTAGACCCGATCCCTCTCACAATACTGGACCACTGGCTCCTAATCGCTCACCTGCCTATCGGCCTGATTGCCCCTAACTGCCTCCCCTGCCAGCCTGGTTTCCCTCAACTGCCCACCCACCAGCCTAGTTGCCCCTCACTCCCCCCTGCCAGCCTGGTCATCCTCAGTTGCACCCCACCTCTGTCGGCCTGGTCACCTCTCACTGCCCCCACCACCAGCCTGGTTGCCCCCAACTGCCCCCCCACCCAGCGGCCTGGTCAACCCATGCAGCCTGCTTTTCATTCATTTGGCCATCCCTCACTTACTCCTCTGCTGGTCTGATTGTAGGCAGCCATCTTGTGAGGGCATGAGGGTCAATTTGCATATTACCTCTTCATTATATAGGATTAGGCTCATACTTATGAGACATCCTATATAATTAAAGGCTCAACCGGGAGTTAAACTGGGAGTTTGACCAGGGCGCAGGGCCGGCTAGCCAACTACCTGTGGCCCCACCCCGGCCAGCCCTGCCCCTGATCGTCCCCCCCATCCCAATCGGGGGCAGGGTCAGCTGGCCAATGGCCCTCGGTCCTTCCCCCTGGCTGGCCCCAGCCCAGATCACCCCCCACCCAAATCTGGGATTGGGCCCACCTGCCAACAACCATGGCCCATCCCCCAAGCCGGCTCCATCCCCAATCAGCATCCGCCATTCCTATCAGGGGCTGGGTCGGCCAGCCAGCCATCCGCGCCCCTCTCCCCAGGTTTCCCCACCCCCAATTGTCCCCCTCCAACCAGATCGTGAGTGAGGCCAGCCAGCCAACCTCCCACATCCCCTATCCCCAGCTGGCCCAGCCAGATCTGCCCTGATTGGGGGGCGGGGGGCGGCCAGACCCCACCCATGCACAAATTTGTGCACTGGGCCTCTACTGAGTAATAAAATCATTTGTTTCTGACCCAGGAGTCTCATGTTTTCTCTCAGCATCCATGAAACTGTGGCAAGGGAACATGTTAGCCAGCAAATAGGGAAAACATGAGACCCTTCAGGGTTCTTGACACAATGGGATGTAATAAATAGTGTATAGGGTATAAATAAAGGGAAGGTCAAATATATTCTACAATGAGTGAGCAGCTTAATTAAAGGGCAGAAAAGAGATTAAGTGATCTGTGTTTGGTGTAATAGTGGCTAAGATGGTGGTTTTAGAGGAAGAATGAAAGTTTAATTTGAAAGATGGAGTGTAAGATTGTGTTGAAATGTACTTCCAATGTTTTCAGGCCATATGAATAACTAGAGGCCCATTGCATGAAATTCATGCATGGGGGTGGGGGGATGTGTCCCTCAGCCCAGCCTGCACCCTCTCCCTCTGGTACTCCTTGAGAGATGTCCAACTGCCCATTCAGGCCCACCGAGATCACGCCTAAACAGGCGTCAGACATCCCTCTCACAATCCAGGACTGCTAGTTCCCAACCGCTCACTTGCCTGCCTGCCTGATTGCCCCTAACTGCTTCTGCCTGCCAACCTGATAACCCACTAACCACTCCCCTGCCAGCCTGATCGATGCCTAACTGCTCACCTGCCAGCCCAATTGCCCCTAACTGCCCTCCCCTGCCAGCCTGGTCACCCCTAACTGCCCTCCCCTGCAGGCTTGATTGCCCCCAACTGCCCTCCCTTGCAGGCCTGGTCCCTCCCAACTGCCCTCCCCTGCTGGCCATCTTGTGGCAACCATCTTGTGTCCACACGGGGGCAGCCATCCTTGACCACATGGTGGCAGTCATCTTGTGTGTTGGAGTGATGGTCAATCTGCATATTACTCTTTTATTAGATAGGATTATCTGCCCCTTATGTAAGCTGTCAATTAAAGAAATTATCATATTAGGATTTGAGAATTACTGTTTAGATCAGTAATACTAATACTAAAAGTGTTTCATTTGTCATCTCTAAAAAACAATTACCACTCACCAAAGAGCCTGGATATCCATCTTTGTAGGAAGATTATATATTACCTGTTGTTTTAAAAAAAACAACGAAGTGGATTTATAGAATGTTGATGTTCTGAAACTCATATATATTTTCTTGAGATCCTTGAGGACATTTAAAACAAATTTCTGAGGTGTTCACCTAATTCTTTCACTTATTCTCAGCCATTACTGTATTACTTACAGGGTAATAGAGGTTAGACAACTTTAAAGGTTAGGGTTTGGTTAAAACATATTTTTAATTAAAAAAGAAATTAGATTCAGAGACATTATCCTAATAAGTTTTCATGTGTGTAGACACTGTTCACACATGAAACAAATGTTTTCCAATATCCATTAAACATTTTGTAAGCCTTCTTTTTTTCTTAAACATATTCCCCACTTTGATTTTACTTAGGTAGATTGCTGCATTTCATTTTGAGAACACATAGTGATTTTTCATTTTTGGTCCTTGTCTGTTAGATTTGTTTATTACATTTTTACCTGGGAAATTAGGGAGATCAGGACAACATGTTATCAAGTTATTCACCAAATGCAATTTACTGATGTTAGAAAGAATTATAAGCTGCACAGTTTAAAAATATTGACAAGTAGTCTGAGTTATTTTTGTTGGACCCAGCAACGTGACTTCTGAATAAGAAAGTTTAGGAAAAGGACTAGTATGCTCATGGGAATCTGGGCAGCATGGCAAGCTCTGGAAGAAAACTAATGCCTTGAATCAATCTCATTAAGCATACTTAATCTCACTAGCCATCCTCCCAAAACATTAGCCTTGGACTTGGGAAGTAATGTTTGATGTGGTAATTACACTGCCTATTAAAAATGAGTTTGCTGTCATGGTGATTACCCTATTAATAAATTTCAAGACAGAATTTTATAATTTGTGTATGCTTCAGATGAACAATGCTTGATTATCAGTTACTTATTCATGGACTAACATGACCAATCTAATTTCCAATTAGTGTTAGAATCCCTTATAAAAGAACTTCGTAAAAAAAAAAGAAAGAAAGAAATCCTTATGTGAGACCTGGCCCAGTGGCTCAGTTGGTTGGGGTGTCATCCCATGCACCAAAAGGTTTTGGGTTTGATTCCTGGTCAGTCTGCATACCTAGATAGCTGATAGGTCTCTCTCTCTGTACTCCCTCCTCTCTCTCTCAAAATCAATAATAACATATCTTTGGTTGAGGATTAAAAAATGTTTTGTTATGATAAATTAAAACTATATTAAGCATGTAGAGACTCCTACTGAGTCAAAGACCAGGTCAATATCCTGCTGAGTGCTCAAATTCCTGTAATCTTTAATATGAGCAGGTAAATAAAGATAAATATTATATTCTTTGAAACCTACCTAATCTCCTCTGCTGAAATATTACATAAAAATATATTATCTTCTGCTAATACTTTTCCAATGGTAAGCCCTTTGCCATCTGTAAGTGCTTGTTCAATTTTTGTGTATTTGTAGTGTTTTTTTAATTGTGAAGGCATTGGCTTTCCTATAGTTTCCAGTCTGAAAACATGTCTGCTCTTTCTTCCATGTTGAATGTTTGAAGAGTCATTGTGACACCCCAGGCCTTGCTTTCACACATCCTTTTTTCCCACATAATTTATTATTCTTCATATGAGGTATTTCCAAACACTTGACCTTCTATATCTCTTACCATGCCTACTTTTAATAGTATTCCTTTAGAACTTTAGTAAACCTGATCCACAGCTTTATATGAGCTGTTCCATACAGTCTAAATTGGAAGTATTATCCTCATAATCAAGAAATTTGAATTCTTACTAAAATTATTTGCTTTGACTTTTTAAAAAAAATAAGTAATAATATTTTACTTTCTTGACTTATATTTAGTTTGTGGTAAAATTTTTAACTAGATTTAAAATTGACATCTTATTAATATTTTTTATCCAGTGGATTATATTATAAACCTAATTGCAGAATCTTGTATATTATTCTTGTATAATATTATTTTAATCTCTGCATAAGTATTTTAAGGTTTTGAAATATGTTTTTGTAGAATTTTATTTCATATTTACTCATTTTTGTTTTTAGATATTTTATATTTTAAAACATTTTGTTTCCTATATTTCATCTAATTGACTTTATGCACAAGATGGATAAAGTAAGAAAATTACTGATTTCATAGATTCCAATTTTATCATTTCTTTCCCCAGTGTAAGAGGTACTCCTGGTCTGAGATTTCTTCCCTCTGGAACTCTATGTTAAGATCTTCTGAGGCTGAACTATTTTCTAGCTTTTCACTTCTTCAATTCTTTCATGAAACAAGATGGCCAAGACTGTCTCATAGAATACTAGAGGCAAGAGGCATGGAATTCATGCAAGAGTAGGCCTTCCTTCCCCTGCTCTCCAGCACCCGGGACCTGGACTTCCCTTGCAGAGGGAGACCTCACCCACCTGCTTCAGTCCACCAGTTGGTGGTGGCCTGGGCCTCCCTCTGTGGGGCAAGGGCCAGGCCCCAGACCAATGGCATAGCACCTTCCTTTGCTGGCCTGGTGCCAGTGGGTGTCATAGTGTGGTCCCAGTTGGTCATTCCATTGTTCGGCCATTCAGTCGATTTGCATATTACGATTTTATTATCTAGGACTATAGGTCCAGTGCACAAAATTCATGCAAGGGTGGGGGGTGTCCCTCAGCCCAGCCTGTACCTTACCAATCTGGGACCCCTTGGGTGATGTACAACTGCCTGTTTAGGCCCGATCCTGGCAATCAGACATCCCTCTCACAATCCGGTACTGCTGGCTCCTAACCACTCGCCTGTGTGCCTGCCTGATTGCTCCTAACTACTTTTGCCTGCCAGCCTGATGGCCCCCTAACTTCTCCCCTGCCAGCCTGATTGATACCTAACTGCTCCCTTGCCAGCCTGATCACCCCCAACTGCCCTCCCTGCTGGCCTGATTGCCCCCAACTGCCCTCCCCTGCTAGCCTGGTCACCCTCAACTGCCTCCCTTGCTGGCCTAGTTGTCCCCAACTGCCCTCCCCTGCTGGCCATCTTGTGGTGGTCATCTTGTGATGACATGAGGGTGGCCATCTTGTGGTGGCCACCTTGTAATGATGTCATGCGAGGGCGTGACACCACCTAGGCTTTAATTATATAGGATAATTCCTATGTACTAACCTCATTCTGTGACTAATTCTCTGATTTCCTAGAGTTTCTCTCTTAAATTCTATCCACCAGAAAATAATCCAATATTTATTTGTCTAAATTTGCTACAATTAAAATATGAGGAGGTGTGTGTTATTTATTTAAGGAGGACAGTTTAGTAAACTGACTCTCTCCAGTTTTGAATTACAATATCTTTTAGACAGCTCAGATTTGATTTCTAAAGCTAAATATCAGTGTAACTTTTGTTTTTTATTGAGAAAAGAGTATTCATGTGTGAAGGATGGTTTCTACAAAAACACTGAAGTATTATTTTCTTTTTTATTCTGACTTCAAGATAATATTTTTAAAACAGATTCTTCATATGTAAAATGGAGAATGTAAGAGATCTCACTCCATGAAGATGCACCAAAATAACAGAATTTCCTTGATCAACAATCACAGATGTTTGTGACTTTCTAATTTCTTGTTTTCACTATATTTTGTGCACACTGCAGTGCCTTCTAAATGAATATACTTGAAATTCTTTTTCTGGAGGAATTTTTTGGTTTCCAGAATCTACTCTGTCCATATTCTCAGGAGGCAGAAGTTGCAGGAAGTTAATGCCCACTCCCATAGCCTTCCAAAATGATTAGTGGGAGATGATATATAAATGCCCAGATCCCTGCCCTAGCTGGTTTGGCTCAGTGGATAGAGTGTTGGCCTGCAGACTGCAGGGTCTCAGGTTTGATTCCAGTCAAGGGTACATATCTGGGTTGCAGGCTTGGTCCCCAATAGGGGTGTGCGGGAGGCAGCCTGATCAATAATTCTTTCTCATCATTGATGTTTCTATCTCTCTCCCTCTCCCTTCCTCTCTGAAATCAATGCAAATATATTTAATTAATAAATAAATAAATACCCAGTTCCCTTGCCCCTTTCATGGAGACTGTTTCCTTGTCTCCCAGAGTTCCTCAGGAAAATTAAATTCAAATTTCTCACAGTGGTCACTAGCTTAATAATACAGCTTTCATAAACTTTTCCCTTTGCTTTCCCCATACCTCATAGGTGTTTCTGGGAAGACTTTTCAAATGCATTGCTTACATTTAAACCTTTGTAACAGGGTTTGCTTCTGGGAAAACTCAAGAAGACTCATGTCAATAAAGGAAAGTATAGTTAATTTGGTATGTTATTATAGAATGTTAACAGGTAGTTTTTAGCTTTAAGAGTAAGCCATACATCTGACTTATTTGCATTCTTATAACCTTTATCAAAAGTTATTTTGCACATAGTAAGTATTGAAATATTGCTTAATACATATTTTGACTTTACTTAATTTATAGTAAAACTTTTACAATCACAAAGCATATATTTTAAAGTTCAGGCTTTTGTCCAACATCAATTTTAAGATATAATTTTTATTTCATCTAAAAGAAGAGGAATCTTGAATTCATTTTTTATTCTTTTCTACCAGAGAGTCCCACTTTCTTTTACACTTTAATGGAATGTCAAATTTAATGGAGCAGAGGCTGTGTAGCATGTCTTTAGGTCTATAGAAGACTTAGCTTTTTGCTCTCCAGAAACACTGCCTATTTCATAGCTGTTCACTGATTTTTATTTAGAGGACATAAGGGAAGAACTGCTTTTAAATTAATTTAGCCCTATATATTTTTTAATGGTTGAGACTATTACAGATGTCCTCCATCCCCTCGCCCCCCTTTGCCCACCTCTGCCCCCCATCTCTAGCCTTCACCACACTGTCTTTGTACATGGGTGAGGCATACATGGGCTTAGCTAATCCCTTCACCTTCTTTCATCGAATCCCCTCCATCCCCTCCCCTCTGACCTCTGTCAGTGTGTTCCATGTATCCATGCCTCTGGTTCTATTTTATACATTAGTTTATCTTCTTCATTAGATATCACATATAAATGAGGTCACATGATATTTGTCTTTCTCTATCTGTCTTATTTTGTTTAGCATAATAATCTCCAGTTCCAACCATGCTGTTGCAAAGAGTAAGAGTTCCTTCTATTTTACAGCAGTGTAGTATTCCATTGTGCAAATATACCACAGCTCTTTTATCCACTCATCTACTGATGGGCACTTAGGAAATTTACATCTCTTGGCTGTTGTAAATAATGCTGCTATGAATATATTATTTTCAAGAATTCTTAGGATATATTCCCAGAAGTGGGATCTCTGAGTTAAAAGGAAGTTCTAATTTTAATTTGTTGAAGAGACTCCATATTATTTTACATAGTGGCTGCACCAGTCTGATTTCCCAATAACAGTGCACTATGGTTCCTTTTTCTCCACATCCTCGCCAGCACTTGTTTGTTGATTTATTAATGGCATCAATAAATTTATTTTAAATAAATTGATTTATTTCTGGCCAGTGTGAGGTGACATATAATTGTGGTTTTAGTTTGCATCTCTCTGATGATTAGTGATATTGAGCATCTTTTCATATGTCTATTGACTATCCATATGACCTATTTGGAGAAGAGTCTATCAAGATCCTTTGCCCATTTTTTAAAATGGAATTTCCTGTCTTTCTGGTGTTGAGTTGTATTAAGTTCTTTATATATTTTGGAAATTAACACCTTATGAAATACATTCTCCCATATACTGAGCTCCTTTTTCATTTTGTTGTTGTTTTCCTTTGCTGTGCAGATGCTTTTTAGTTTGATGTAGTTTCATTTGTTTATTTTTTTCTTTGTTTACATTGCCCTAGGATATATATCAGCAAAATATTACTATGGGACATGTCTGAGATTTTACTGCCTATGTTTTCCTCTAGGATTTTTATGGTTTCAAAATGAAAGGTAAAAATTCCACAATCTTATCAATAGATGCAGAAAAAGCATTTGATAAATTCCATCACCCATTTATGATAAGATTTCTCAGCCATGTGAGAATAGAGGGATCATACCTCAACATAATAAAGGCCATCTGTAAAAAGCCTACAGGCAACATCATGCTCAATGGGCAAAAACTAAAAGTCTTTCCTTTAAAATCAGAAACAAGACAGGGATGCCTCTTGCACCGTACTATTGGAAGTCCTAGCCACAGCCACAAAACAAGAAGAAATAAAAGGTATCCACACTGGAAAGAGGAAGTAAAAGAGCCAGTATTCCCAGACGACATGATATTGAACTTAGAAAACCCTAAAATAACAATATATATTTAATTTGTATGTTGTTAGGTACAAACAATAAATTCTTGAGCAAACTTATTAACTGAAAAGTAGCAATCTTTTTTACAAACATATTGATGAATATTTTAATGTGCAACTATGTTATTTTTGTGCTTACTGTTAACAACAAATAAAAAAATTGCATCACATTTAGTAAGATTCACCCTCCTATCTAAAAATTATTTATAAATATTGTCATTTTAAATCCACTCAATTTAAATGGTAAATGAAGTGTTAAGCCCATTGATTAGAGCAAGTAAAAGACTCTTAAAAAACAAAATATTGGCTATATACGATTCCTTAGTTCAGTGATTCTCAACTGGTATGCCACAAGAATTTTTAAAACATGCAATACCTGACTATCTGGGCCAGGGCCCTGACCTCTTTTTCCTTAGATTACCAAATAAAAAAGTGACAAGAGTCAATACAATAATAGCTTTCCAGTGTGAATGAATAAAAATTATACTTTTTTTGTCAAATCAGCAAAAAATATATTATTTGGCATGCCACAGAATTTTAGTAATTCATTTATGTATGCCATGAGATAAAAGAGGTTGCAAATCATTGCCTTACTAGTGGTCGGCAAACTGCAGCTCGTGAGCGGCTCGCGAGCTGCAGTTTGCCGCTCTGTTGACTCAAATGAGTTTGCCAACCACTGATCTAGACTCGGGATTCCAATAATTACAGGCTGTTGTTCCTTGTGATTAAGCCCCTATCCCAGTGGTTGGCAAACACATTAGTCAACAGAGACCCAGTTTGACGATCAGTTCTTAACCTAAAGTTAAATGTCAGGCAGATGGTCGCACTGAGTCAGCCAGAGAATGGGGATTGGCATTCAGTGTCCTAATTTTCAGTCAGTTCGTGAACCCTCTGAATATAGCTTCTTCATGACGGTAAAGCCTGCTTCTGTCAACGCTATATTGACAATATATTTCATTTTAAAAAATAGAAAAGAAAGTTAGAAGTAATATAATTTGTAAAAATAAAATGAGCTAGTAAAATTAAAAATATATAGAGGGATATTTAATTAGAATTATTCAACACATCGTATTATTTTTAATTAATTTATTTGTTTATATTTTTGGTCTTGATTTTTTGGTCTGATATTTTAAAAAGAGATGTTATCTGCTCAGTAATGGATTTTATAAAGTACACTAGAGGCCTGGTGCATGAAATTCGTGCATGGAGGTGTGTGTCCCTCAGCCCAGCCTGCACCCTTTCCAATCTGGGAACCCTCAAGGGATGTTCAACTGCCTGTTTATGCCCACATCCCTCTCACAATCCAGGACTGTTGGCTCCCAACTGCTCGCCTGCCTGCCTTCCTGATTGCCCCTAACCGATTCTGCCTGCCAAGCTGATCACCCCCTAACCACTCCCCTGCCAGCCTGATTGCCCCTAACTGCCCTCCCCTGCAGGCCTGGTCATCCCTAACTGCCCTCCCCTGCAGGCCTGGTCACCCCTAACTTCCCTCCTCTGCTGGCCTGGTCACCCCCAACTGCCTTCCCTTGCAGACCTGGTCCCTCCCAACTGCCCTTCCCTGCTGTCCTTCTGTGTCCACATGGGGGCAGCCATCTTTGACCACATGGGGGCAACCATCTTGTGTGTTGAAGTGACAGTAAATTTGCATATTACTCTTATATTAGATAAGATGTTTTCAACAACAGATCATAGTCCATTGTCTAGACTTACTAAATACTCAGACCTCTATAATTTCATTGTAGTGTTTCATAGACTATGGCCTCTGTTAACATCATGGAGCTAGCAGGTCAAGATTTTACATTGTTTTGTTTTCAGCCAGGTTGCAGTGTTTGATTTATCATTGTGTGTGGGGGGGTGTTGTTTTTTTTGTTTGTGTGTGTACTTTATGATTTCTTTTTATTTTTTTAGTTTTACACTTCATTTTTATTGTTGACACTATTATAGGTGTCCCCATCCCTTGCCCCTTTACCCCCAGCCCACAACCCTTTGCCCACTTCCTCCCAGCCCTTGCCCCACCCCCTTCCCTCTGGCCATCACCACACTGTTTTCTGTGTCTACGGTTATAAATATAGGAGGCATGGGTACATGGAACAGACTGATAGCAGTCAGAGTGGGGAGGGGGGTGGAACCAGATGAAAGAAAGTGAAGAAGTGATTAAATTTACCCCACATATTTTTAAATCTAACAAATTATGAGTCTCACTGGTAGGATAAAGTAGCATTTTGAAAAATTGCTCACTATTCTATCACTGGAAATATTTTTTCTAGTCTGGCTGGAATATAGAAAGTAGAGAGAGGCAAGTGGAGGTAGGATATCAGAGAAAACATTTGACCTTGCCTTGATACTTCATATTTTCAGCAACTTAGCTCTATTGTCTCTGGATAGAGGGAGAAATTTAATTAACATTTTTAGTATCTGAACCATACTGGTGTGAGGGGACACCAAATATTGTACCTAAAAAATAATATGCTTTCAAGCTCTTAAGTTGAAAGTGAAATGAAAGCATCTAAATCCAGCTAGAGAACAGTGCAGTGTTATTGCTTTGTTGTTGTTTTATTCATGGTCACTTGAGTTAGCCACCAGGCTTAGAACATAGAAATCTGTGGGTCACGAGGCAACAATGAAGCAGCTATGCTTTCAAGACACCCAGGTGGCTCTGATAAAGTAAATGAAAAGGTTTATTTCATTTTAAACATTTTCAGGTGTGCCTACCTAAGAGTTCTTTCAAAATGTGGAATGAATACATTTAGAAATATTTCTTAATTTTTAGAAAGAACTAAATTAGAGACGGAGTAATATATGCCCTTTGTAATCCCAACTCACTCCCTTATTCCAGTTCCTCATCACCTCACCCCTGGTCCCTGCAGAAGGCCCCCTGCTGACCTCTCCTGCAGTAACACTGCTCTCCTTGAATGCATTCTGCCCATCGCTGCCAGATCAATTGTGCTTACATTCAGGGCTCACCACAGTACTTGTCACTAAAAATTCTACATTCATTGTGTACTTTTCACTAATAACAATTCAATTTCCTGTGCTTCTGTTTTTTTTCCTGTTTTGTAGAAATGTAATCCCTTTTTATCCAAAACCAACATCCTCATCTCACCTCTCAGCTTCCCTCTCCCCTCACAACCTTTCCTCTTGCCTCCACCTCTCCCCATATTCTAGCTGGCCTTTCCACCCCTGCAGCCCAAAGAGCCTGGCTTATCTGCCTCCACATTGGGATCACCTTGTAGCTTCTATTGCATGCATGGCTCCTCTGTTCCATCCAGCTTCCCAGTCTTGCCTACCCATCAAGGCTCCATGCCCACTCATTGAGCTCTCTCTTCATCTTCTCTCCTGGGAATTATAACTTTGATTCTTAAGTTTAATGCTTCAAAATTTAGTGCCTCTCTCTTTTTTAAAATTCTTTATTATTTAAAGTATTACATATGTCTCCCTTTTCCCCCATTGACCTCTCCCTGGCCATTCCCACCCACCCTAGCACATGCCCTCACCCCCTACTGTCTGTGTCCATGGTTATGTTTATATGCATGCATACAAGTCCTTTGGTTAATCTCTCAATGCCCCCCTCCCTCCTTCCCTTTGAGATTGGATTATGCCTGTCCCTTTATGTATCCTGTCCACAATATAATCTGTGAAAGCTCAAGGCCCTTTCAGGGTTTTTCAGATTTTAGAAAAGTCATGGTGAACAGACAAATATTTTTGTATTATCACTAGTGAGATCTAGGGCACTAGCCCATGATGAAAAATATTAAGAGTCCTGTAGTTCTATCTATGCTAAGTCAGGTCAAACATGAACTTTAAAAATAGCCATGAATCACTTGAAAGCAATGTTTATCATCAGAAGAGCTCTGATCATATGAAATTTTCCAAATGAATTATGGAAAACCTTCCTATTTTGAAATCTTTTATAACTAGAGGCCCAATGCATGAAGATTCGTGTGAGAATGGGCCTTCCTTCCCCTGGCTGCTGGCACCGCCTTTGCTCTGGTTGGAGCCACCTTTTCACTCACGCCCAGAGCTGCCTTTCCACCTTCCCATGCTGCCCAGAGGCCCGGAGTGGTTGGGGTGGTGTGGAACACCTGCACCATCTTTGTTGGGTTAACTTGCATACTCACACCTGATTGGCTGGAGGGCGTCGCAAAGGTATGGTCAATTTGTATCTTATTCTTTTTAAGAATCATGTAGAAGGAATTGTGAAATTTTACATAAGGCACTGTAGACCTGTATTAACAGTTAATGTGTAAGTTGGCAGGTGTTATATAATGGTTCATACACATAAATTTGTTTTTCTAAAGGTCTTATAAACTCCTAGAGAGCAGAGGTCACCTTATGTCATTATTTAATATACTCCTATCCAAGTGACCATGTCAGGGCTGAACCTACAGTAGGGTATAAGAAACATGTACTTGTGGAGGATAGGTTAATTACTGAAGGACACCTTGAGCTAAAATGAAACTTGATATGTTCTCTTTCAGAATCTGCCTCTGAATTTTTAACTTCTCTCTTCCTTAGGCTTGCTGCCCCTTTTTAATGACCTCTGAATTCTTAGAAATTATATATATATTTTAAATCAATGTCTGTGATTCCCTCTTTCTACTCATAAAAATGCCAGATAATAATATTTAACCATCATTAATTTTAATGCTTACAAATTGTGTTCTTATAGATTTCCCCATAGGAAAGATTTAGGCCAGGAATTGATGGCATGTGTCCACTGGAAAAAAGAGAGCAAGTGACTTGTGATCTTAATGGCATTTCACTGAGAGAGGGCAAAGGCTGTAGTAGTGAATTAGAACATTCATTTTCCTTTTTTCCCCCCTCTGTGCATGTTTTCAATGAGAGGCTGGCATCTGAAAAACAATGCCTTTGAATAGTAGTACCCTTTGTAGGAGTGAAATTCTACTTCAGATGGTATTACCTATTGTGACACATCAGTTTTCATTCAACAAATAATTATTAAATCACTTCTTTGTGGCAATTCTGTGTGACTTAGTGTTGGGAAAAGCAAAACCAACACAGTTCATATCATCAGAGTGATATGGTCCAGCATAGCAGACTTAAGATACTTGGTGTCATAGCTGAAATGCTGAACTAAGATTGAGTGATCATGGCCCTATTTCATCTTCTACTAGCCCTATTACATCTTCTACTTGCCAAATTGTGAAGTCAATAAGGAAATAACTTCTCTGAGTCTCAGTTTTTTTCTCTAAATGAATAGATTGGACTAAAAAACCCTTAATCACTCTCAAAAGAAAAAAAATTAAAAAGCCTCAAATATCATCGCATAGGGGGTTAGGATTTTAACATAAACATTGGAGGTGGCCCCAGGGGGGCACAAAAATACAGTCTAGAACAGTAGTGGACTGTTATAAATATGCATTATAAAAATGCCAAAGATGTGAATTATGATACATGAACTCAAAGTTGAGAAGATACTTTTAAATAATAAAAATGATTTTTCATTTGTTAAATATAAAGTTCTTATAAACTTCACTATCTTTAGTTTATTTAGCTTTTTATGGGTGTGTCAATATATTTTATTCTTTTGCATATATGTTATATATTTTATGTGGCATGTTATCTAAAGTTGCTGTGCAGTGAAAGTTCTTGCATGAATATAAGCTTAGGAAGCAGAAAGTATGTTTCAAAATTCTGGCTCCAACACTTTGAAACTGTTTACCTTAAATAAAGTATTTAAAACTTGGAGCATCAGTTCTCTTATATGATTAAGTGTATTACAGGTGTCACCCATTTTCTGAACATGTGTGTTAGGACACTTTGCTTTTACAAAAGACCTATATTAATGCAGTATTTTTTTTTCATGAAAGTGAACATCTTCTTTAATTTTTTGTTTTGTTAGTTAAAATCAGGTAGTAATGTAGGTCATTTGTCAAAGCAAGTGGCCTAACATAAACTAATGGAAAGCAAGGGATACCTTTCCTATATGCCATTTTGACTTACAAAAGATTTCATTGGAACACTCTATTTTTGGATAGTAGGGGAAACCTTTATAGATTCCTATATCTCAGAGTTTTTAGGAGGATTGAATAAGAAAATGAAAATTCCATTCATTTCTTTTTGCCTTTATCTCCTTTGCCTTTGGAGTCAAGTTCATAAAATGTTTTCTATGACCCAGGTCCATAAGTTTGGTACCTATATTTTCCTTTGTGTAACTTATGGTTTTGGGTCTTATGTTTAGGTCTTTGATCCATTTAGAATTATTTTTTGTGCATGGGGACAAACTGTAATCCAGTTCCATTCATTTACATGTGGCTTTTCAGTTTTTCCAGCACCATTTATTGAAGAGACTATCTTTACTCCATTGTGCCTTTCTGGCTCCTTTGTTGAAAATTATCTGTCCATATACATGTGGTTTTATTGCTGGGCTCTCTGTTCTGTTCCATTGACCTGTGTGTCTGTTTCTCTGCCAATACCACACTGTTTTGATTATTGTAGCTCTGTAGTATAATTTGAAGTCAGGTGGCAGGATACTTCCAGCTTCATTCTTTTTTTCAGGATTGCTTTCGCTATTGGGGATCTTTTTTGGTTCCTTGCAAATCTGATGATTTCTTGTTCTATTTCTCCAAAAAATGACATTGCGATTGTGATGGGGATTGCATTAATTCTGCATGTCATATCAAACTAAAGAGCTTCTGCACAGCAAAAGAAAGAGACAGCAAATCAAATAGGCAGCCAACCAGATGGGAGATGATATTTACAAACAGTAACTCCAACAAAGGTTTAATTTCTGAAATATATAAATAACTAGTAAAACTCAACACCAAACAAACAAACAATCCAATAAAAAAGTGGGCAGAGGACCTGAAAATACACCTCTCCCAAGAAGACATACAAACAGCCAATAGATATATCCAAAAATGTTCAACCTCACTGGCAATTAGGGAAATGCAAATTAAAACTACAATGAGATACCACCTTATACCAGTTAGAGTGGCCATTATCAACAAAACAAGCAACAACAAGTGTTGGAGAGGTTGTGGAAAAACGGGAACCCTCATTCACTGCTGGTGGGAATGTACACTATTACTACCACTATGGAAAGCAGTCCGGCAATTCCTCAAAAAATTCAGAATAGAGCTACCAACCCCACTTCTGGGTATATATCCGAAAAACTCAAAATCATTTATTTGCAAAGATATATGCACCCCTATGTTCATTGCATCATTATTCATGGTGGCCAAGACTTGGAAACAGCCAAAGTACCGTACGATAGGGGACTGGATAAAGAAGATGTTGTACATATACACAATGGAATACTACTCAGCCACAAGAAAAGATGAAATAGCATCATTTGCAACAACATGGATGGGCCTTGAGAACATTATGCTAAGTGAAATGTCAGATAGAAAAAGCTAAGAACCATTCGTTTCACTCATGTGGGGTATAAAACTGAAACTTGTGAAGACAAACAGCAGTGTGGTGGCTGCCAGATGGAAGGGGGTGGGGAGAGAAAAGGGTCCTAATATGAGGTGACAGGAGATGATTTCACTATGGGTGGTGGCCACTGGTGCTATATACAGATTTTTATAACTTAGAAATCCAAACATGAAACCTGTATGTTCATGTTGACCAATGTCACCCCAATAAAATTTAATTTTTAAAAAAGTGCAAAAGAAAAGAAAATGAAAATCAAGACTTGACTGAAGTGTAAGATATAGTAAGTAATCAGTTAATGCTATGTTTTGTATTCAGGTAGTCAGGATTGTCTCTCTGGGTTAAATAGATAAAATAAGAAATCTACTACCATTACTATTGCTGTTTCAGCTTCCACTATCATTATACTATTACTACTACAGTGCTTATTACATCTCATATGCTAAGGTATTCTGGTTCAGTCTTCCCTGAAAAGGTATTAACAAAAAGAAGAAAACACAATTTTTATGAATATAATATTCTTAGAAATCAAATTGTTAAAATATTATATGAAGATCTTAAAATATTATATGAAGATTATATGAAAGCTTCTTATAAGCAAAATATTCAACTTGTTATATATATATAGTTATAAATTAAATATATGAACATATAAAACTATTTTAATTATTATAGCTATATATGTAATTACAACTAAATAACTATGTATAACTTTTTATATATAGTTATAGTTATAAACTCTAAATGCCAGCAATATCCCAATATGGGATACATAGGACTAATATTAGTCTTGATATTAGAATGCTAAAAAAAAGCATAATTTACTGATTTTCAATTTGTGTAGATTTTAACTTTCTTTTAAATGGCGTTTTTACTAGAAATTCATTATTTTCCTTCACCAGGCATAGTCTCTGGATGACTATCTGTGGCTATTTGCTTTAGATCTCAGACACCTAAGGCACCATCCACAGAGAATATGCAATTTACTTATTTTTTTAAGCTATCTTCCTGAATTCCAGTTGCCAGTTACAGACTGAAGCAACCTTTAAATCCTTGTTGCAATAGCATTTTAAATTCCTATCCAAAATACTAATGAAAGCCAATCAACTGTGTGAACTTATCTTATCTTTATGCTTTTTTTATGTTTTAATCAACAGTTTATTTTCTGATCTGAATATCAAGTGAAACCTTAACATGAGGATGGTCAAACTTTGTAGATGTAAGTCTGTATTAATTATTTTTTATCATTTTCATGTGGCCCAATAAAACCAGTTCATCAAGAACATCCTGCAGGGAGAAAAAGTACAGATTCTGGGCCTTAATTTCTTCACATTTAAATAATAAGTATTTCAAAGACAGTTTTAAATTAATTTAAGGATTTCAAAGTGTTCCTAGGGGACACAATATTTTTCTCTATTTCCTAGTTAAATTGAGATATTATCATCTTTGCACTGTTAAGACATAATTTTGTTGAAAAGAAGATGTTTTTCATGGTAGTTCAATAAATGTAAAAGCTATTGCCAACATTGATGGGAACTGAAATAATTAAATGAAAGCATGAAAACTCAAAATATAAATAATGTGTGCATGAAAAGAATACTTTAAAGTTGAAAGAATGAAAATTTTCACACCACTGGTTTTAAATATAACACATGCTATCTTTAACTGATATACGAAAGTTTGTGCTGAAATGCAGGTTTTGTATTTTAATGCAGAGAAAGAGTGAGAGTCTGTGTCTTATATCAAACATACTGATATTAAATCATTCCAGAATACATAAAATTAATAAGTGATATGTTCTAATAGAAAGCACTGGCAATGCCTTACTTTTTTCTCTGTAAATGTTTAGTAGGTAAATGGCTGTGGGAAAGCCATGAAGTATTTTTTTGACTCAGGTTCTTTATTGCTAAAAAAGAGTGGTAGTAATGTTGTTGGTAGGAGAGAGAGAGAAAGAGAAAGAAACACAGGGAGGGAGGGAGAGAGAGAGAGAAAGAAACACAGGGAGGGAGAGAGAGAGAGAGAGAAAGACAGAGAGAGAGGAGAGAAACTGAGAGAGAGATCCATCTTATTACCTAATTGCAATTTTGTTGTAGCTTAAATATCTTTATGTGTGAGCTACCCCTTTTTCTGAATTTTCAGTTCAATATTGTAGTGTTGCTTGCTTTTCTTCTTTCTTTCTTTTTTATTTTTTGTTTGTTTGCTTATGGACTGATTCCTTTACTTTATCAGACCCAAGTGCTTATCTTGAAACTGTGCTTCCTGGAGAGGGCCTTTGGGACCCGTTAACCTAGGTGAATAAGACCTCTAGCACTCCCTCTTCAGCAAAGGAATCATCCCAGGATAAGTATTTTTTTAAAGGCCAGACAGCTTTCATGCCCAAATACTGTAAAAAGGCAAAAATATACCATCTAACTAAATATATTATTAAAATGCTGTTTCCCGGCCACAAAGAAACATCCAAGGAAAGGCATGCAGTTTTATCGTTCTCTGAAGTGTAGGTTTGCTGTGAATACAGATTTGGGTACATTAAATCATCTGTCATTCATTGTTTCATCAGCACTTATAAGTGGCTTTCTGTACCTGCCATTAAATTGGGTGAATTAACTAAAATTCCTAAAAAAAAAAAGCAACTGATAGTTAAATTTTACGTTTTATATATGTGCGCATCCTATCTAATAAATGAGTAATATGCAAATTAACCATCACTCCGCAACAAAATGGCGGCCCCCATAGCCACAAGATGGAGGCACCCAGTCCCCTCAGCCCTGCTGCTGCAGTGTCTGGGCCTGTCAGCTCCGCCGGGGTTTGCAGGGACCAAGCAGAGAGGCTGGATCCGCCCCCAGACATGGCAGACAGAGCTCAGACAGCAGGGCTTGGAGGCCTCCTTAGCATGGCAGTGGCGGGGAAGTCCCCAGACGTGGAAGACAGAGCCCAGACAACAAGACATGGGGGCTTCCTTAGTGTGTTGGTGTTGGTGAAGCCCCAGGCCTGGCAGACAGAGCACACTGCAGGGCATTGGGGCTTCCTTCACATGGCACATGGCGGCAGCAGGCAGAGAGCGGACAGCAGGGCATGGGGGCTTCATCTCCATGGCTGCAGCGAAACCCCCAGGCCCCGCAGAGAGAAGAGAACCAAGGGGGTGGGCCTAAGCCATCAGTAGGACATCTCCTGAGAGATCCTGGATTGTAGAGGGTGCAGGTTGGGCTGAGGGACCCCCGTGCACAAATTTCGTGCACCGAGCCTCTAGTATAAATATATTAAGCTACTTTGAACATTTTGTAGAAGTCTTTATTATTGGTTATTCAACCAAAGAAAAATGGAAAACTAATAACCTACCTTCTCCTGAATGAACTTGCCTGTACCCTCTGAATCTGTTACTGTTTTATTAAATTAACCTAACACCTCAAAAATGTTAAAATTGTTGTTGCTGTGTCTAACCTTTCTCTTTAAGTTAAATTTTAGTTCTATAAGAAGAGTGCAAGTTTTCTCTCCAGGATACAGTATTTTAAAATGTAAATGCATTTATGATAAATATCTGGAATATGTCTATGTCCCTTTGAAGTACAGTTTGCTGGACAAGTGATTGTTGGTTTACTTATTATGAAGAGACTTAAAAAAAATGTATTGTGTCCTTCATGTTAGTAGCTAATGAGCAAAGTATTACATCTAAATGAATCTAATTAAAATGACCATTTGATAAATATATCCTAAACCTAATTTAAAGAAAGTCTATTTTAGAAACCTATTTTCTTGCTGTCTCCTATTTTTATGTTTAATGAAATTTTATATACAAAATTTATGTGATAAACTATTAAAATGCTGTTTTCAGGCCACAAAGAAACATCCAAAGAAAGGCATGTAGTTTTATCATTCTCTGAAGTGTAGGTTTACTGTGAATACAGACTTGGGCACATTAAGTTATCTTTCATTCATTGTTTCTTCAGCACTTATAAGTGGCTTTCTGTACCTGCCACCACTTTCCCATTTTACCCTGCATATTGACAGATCAAAGCTTAACAGGAAGACATATTTTACATCCTCCAATGAAAAGAAATTAGAATAACGAAGAACTATATATAGTCACAGGGTTAAAATCTTTTACCATAGGATAGATGGGTCCAAGTCACATTTTTTTTTCAACTGAACATTTAATAGCTAACTGAATGATTGAACACATCCTATGAAATAATATTAGTTTACAATTAGTTGCAACAGCTAAATTCAGCATAATGTAATTTTAGACACTGAATTCTGAATAATATATACTGGAGATCTACTATTACTAATGCCTGGCACTGGTATTCTCATTTTCTTGCTTTACTATTAACTAATTGCTGAAAATTATCAATGTCTGTATTTGTGCACAGTTCAGACTGTAAATGAAGAGACCTTATTAATTGCATAGCAAAGGTGGTTGCTTTCTTCGATACGCACATTAAGATGCAGGCACTCATTATCTGGGTGGCTTTTTTATTTATCTGACCCTACTATTCTGCACCTTTAATTAGCATCTAATCACTCTGCCTTCTTAACCATGCACTATGTGCTCCACAGGTGGATTCATTTTACTCTGCTCTGACTTTGAGAAGGAAAGCAAAAAGGGAATTGTGATAATACTAAGCATTTTCTGACTACAGCACATAAGATTCACCATTTAGCCATGGCATGTTCCCTCATTACAAATCTGACCAGTAGATGAAAAAAAGAGGTAGAAACTCATCATTACTGGAAAAAGTCAGAAAGCATTTACTATTTTTAGTTTGGTAACCTGTTGTTTTGGATGAAATAGAAGCAATTAACTGAATACACAGTATGTTAAACTAACAGCTGTGATAACTGAAACTTTTGAAAAGATAAAGATGTCTCTAAGATAGCTTTTTCTATTAATGGACACCATAATTAAGAACTGGTGATAAAATTTTTAGTATTTTCTCAATCTTATTCTTTTAGAATTCAGAAATTAATGCTTTATATAGAAAGAAACTTTGTTCTTTTGAAATAAATTCAGTTTATTTTTTAGGATGTCTGTAAAGATTACTTTGTGAAACTTTCATAAAAAATACAAGAAAGAACATTGTGGTTGTTTTCTAAGGTCTTCACATTGTTTTCAAATTTCTGAAGTGCTAATATACATATAATTCTAGTCCTAAAGGGAGACACACATATACACACACAGATACAGATAGATAAGAATCTATATGCATGAGTATCTATGTACATTTTTGGGATATATATATATATGTGTGTGTGTGTATGTGTATGTGTATGTGTGTGTGTGTGTGTGTATATATATATATATATATACAGTATTTATATATAATCATTAGCTAAATTCAGATACTACAAATATTTTTTTAATCTCAAAAAATTTTTAATATTTCTGTTGAAAACTATCCACCTTCCATAAAGCTAATATAACAGTTTGTAGGGCAAGTCTCAAACTAAGGCATTTTGAAACAGTTGTGTGAATTAGTATCTCCTGAAACACTAAGGTTATAAAGGGGAGAAAACTACATGAACTGACTCCTAACTATATTGTTTCAAACAAAGCTGTGCAAGAAGATTGAAAACTCCAGTTCACATACCAGTCTCCTACACTGGATTTTCCACTGAGTACTCCAGCCAAGTCGTAGCTGCATTCTACTGGGTAGGAGGAGGGGAAGTTGAAAGATTTCCTGTTGATAAAGTTATTTTTATTAGGGGAACAGGAAAGAAAAGTGCTCAGTAGTTCATATGCCATCATGATCTTCTGAACATTATGAAACTGTTACATAATGGCATACATATATGGCAATCTTTTAGAGATACATGTATTTTTCACATAGATTAGGGGGCCCAGTGCACGAAGATTTGTGCACAGGAGATAGGTCCCTCAATCAGACCTGAAACCTCTCCAATCTGGGAGCCCTCAGGGGAGCCCTCTCCAATCTGGGAGTTTCTGTCAGTCTTTGCAATCATATGAGCGAATTGTCTGAGACCCCAACCTAGTTTGGTTTGGTGCTCACAGAATAATAGAGTTCTTTTTTTAAATTTATTTATTCACTCCATTGGTGGAGATTTTCTAGAAGTTGCAGGATATCTTCCCTTTAATTTTTCCTCGACACTGTGATTTATGTCTCTCACCTTTGCTTTCCCTCCATCTCCCACATGCAACAGTAACTTGCTCCAGGTTCACATTCCTGGTGCTCCCTGCACTCTTGGTTTCTGCTTCTGGTCCAGGGGCTGCACAAATCAAGAGGACTGTGAACTCCAGCCACCTCCAGGCCAGGTTGACAGGACCAGACACTGCAGTGGCATCCCTGGGACCTGGGCTGCTCAGCACCGGCATGTGTGTGTGCTGGCCACAAGCTTGATGTGGGTAGGGTCCTGGGGATGCCTGATGAATTGCCCCTGCTATGTGGAGGGCAGGGGGGCATCCTGCCCCACCCCACCCTCGGCCACTTGGTGCCTGTGCATGTGCACGCTGCCCACAGGCCCTCCATCTTTGTCAGGTTAATTTGCATACTCACTCCTGATTGTCTGTGGGTGTCATGGAGGTACAGTCAATTTACATATTTGTCTATTATTAGTGTAGATAATATTTTAAGGATTTTTGTCCTTTCTGAGAACTTTGACCTTATATTCAAGTTGATCTGTGAAGCAGTTTAATGAATTTGCTAATATTTATATATTTTCACCAGAGGTTATGAGAAAAATTTCATAGGATGCATGCTTTGAAATGAATGCATTAAATGCAGTACATGTTTTGATTGCCCGATATTTTAGCCCAGGGGACAGGCAGGTTTCCCACCCATGCAATTGATTTCAATTTGGCCTGCTGTCCTAGGAGGCTGTGTATTTTGCTTTCAGTGAGACTCGCTACACATTCACATTCATGCTATTTTACCACAGCGATGTTGCAAAGGGTCATTAGG
Organism: Corynorhinus townsendii; assembly: GCA_026230045.1. Lineage (NCBI taxonomy): Eukaryota > Metazoa > Chordata > Mammalia > Chiroptera > Vespertilionidae > Corynorhinus > Corynorhinus townsendii. The sequence goes on along the minus strand of JAPDVU010000001.1, from coordinate 115,147,398 downwards.
TTTCAACTCCTAGATCTGCAAAGTGGCCATTTCTAGACACTACATGGAAATAAAAGGAAGAGGCTATGCATTTTAATTAGCACAAGATCAACTCTATCCTCATTTTGGATGTTGTGACAGGTCAAGCTGTTTTGACTTTATCATGGCCTATTTTCTGAGTAAATATGAGAAGCACAACCTTGAGCACTTCTGTAAGATGCTGCCACTACCCTACAGCAAAAATGACAGATAAATGAGAGAAACAATGGAGCTTGGCAGGCAAGTGAAATTCTGGGGAAGTAATTGAAATAGTGACATTTTACTAGGGTGCTAGAGCACAGACTCACTATTTCTTTTTATTGCTACACTGAGGTGCTTTCTAGGTGTTAACTATCACCACATCAGTGAGAAAGATCACCAAAAATGATTTCAGACTATTAAGCCCAGCTCCTACCTGACATAGTGAGTGGATGCTGAAGTTCATACTCTGCAAAAACCATGTATCTGAGCTCTGCTTCTCACATTATAGGTTTAAATATAAGTTAAAATCCAGTAGCTATTTTTTTTAGGATTCAGGAAACAATTTTGCCTTAAAATTAAATGTTTTTTTGCCTAATAACAGGCATGTTTTCAGTCATCATAAAACCTGCATATCAATGATGGTATATTTGTTTACTAGGTGTTTGGGAGGAGGAAAAGTGGATGGATACAGCCTATCTTTATGCTATACTTACTAGGAAGAATAAAAATGACAGCTAAAACAATGTCAACACAGTGATTGCCAGAAATAATATCTGTTGCATATATCTTGAGGTCCTGATAAATCTTAAGGAGAAGTAGATGAGCCAACTCTCTTCCATGGCTCTGGGGCAATAACCTTCATGTTATCTGATCAAGTCATTCCAGGACACATTCTTTCACAAAGGAGCAACATGATCACTTTAAACTACTACTGTTCCTGAAGGGGTTACAGTAGCAGCAACTGATAATCAATTGTTGATAACATTTAATGTGTCCTTGTGAGTGAGTGATTGTGTGTGTGAGTGGAGAGAGAGAGAGAGGAGAAAGAGAGAGAGAGAGAGAGAGAGAAAAGAGAAGAGAAGGGAAGAGAAGAGAAGAGAAGAGAAGAGAAGAGAAGAGAAGAGAAGAGAAGAGAAGAGAAGAGAAGAGAAGAGAAGAGAAGAGAAGAGAAGAGAAGAGAAGAGGGAAGAGAAGAGAAGAGAATGTGTTACAGGGGGATATAGTGAGATCAGAGTTGCAAACTCTGGAATCCAGGGCTGTTGCCCTTCCTCTTTGCTTGTCGTCAACTGAAAATACCTCCATCAAGCAAACACGCTCTAGCAGTAGCAGCAAAACTTGTTTCTACAGCACTACACAAAGCCTGGTTGTGCTATGGTAAGGGAGTAGCTGCAAGCATAAATACCACAGATTTGTGCTGCTGTTACCTGAAGCTCAGTCATTTTTGTGAATAAATGTTTCTCAGTTGTATGTCATAGGTCAAAGGCCCGTGTTGGAATGTTTGTGGCCTTCTGGAAGAGGATTTGAAGAAGTTTTGATCTCCTTTCTTTGTCATGCTAGAAATTAATCTTCTCAAATCATCTTTTTAAATATATTAAAATATTTCCTTTTTATTTTTTTTAGAATGTATTTTTATTGTAGAAAGTATTACATATGTCCTCTTTTGTTAACTTTACTGCTAGAAATATTTTTATATTCCCATAGTCCAGTTTATGGTCTTTTCCTAAGAATAGAGTGTTATTCATTACTATATAATAAATTACTCCAAAACTTAGTGACTTAAAATAACAAATATTTATTATATCAGTTTATGTGTGTCAGGAATCCCTGATGACTTACTTAAGTCTTTGTTTTCAGGATCTCTTACAAGACTATGTGTGAGTTGTCAGCCAGGACTGCAGTCATTGAAGGCATGAGTGGGGGAAGATTTATTTCCAAGCTTACTCATGTGAATGTTGGCAGGCTTCATGTCCTCATTGTCTGTTCCCCAGAAAAATAATTTCCCTGACACATGGCTCACAACATGAAAACCAGCTTCCCTTTCAGTGGTCAGCAAACTGTGGCTCGCGAGCCGCAGTTTGCCACTGTTGACTAATGAGTTTGCCGACCACTGCTGTAAGGCACTACCCTTACCCAGAAGTTTTGACTTCAGGTTAAAGACATTAGTACATTATTAAAATGTTTTTTAAGTGTTTTTCCGTAAGCGGTGGACGGCAAACTCATTAGTCAACAGCGGCAAACTGTGGCTGCGGCTCCCAAGCCCCAGTTTGCCGACCACAAGCAAACAAGAGAACAAAAGTGAGCACTCCCTGAACCTGAAAAAAAGCCACAAAATCTTTGTGACATAATCTTTGGGGTGAAATGCCATGACTTTTGTTATATTCTGTTAGCAGTGCGTCACGAGGTCCAGCCCACAGTCAAAGGGAAAAGCTTGCCCAAGGACATACATACCCAAAGGGGTCATTTTAGAAGTACCACAAATGGTGACATGTAACCAATGGCTTTAGTGGAAAAAAAGAGGTAGTTTACTACGTCATTGCTATAAAAATCTCAAATGGGAAAACTATTTTTCCTTTTAGATTATTTTTACCTAAAGCGATCACCTTTTTGTATTTTGATGAAGTGTTTGGGAATATGAAAAATGTAGAGATAATAGGAGAACAAACACACACATATGAACATCCTATTTTAGTAACAAAGCAAGGCCTGTGTAGTTAAAATCCCCTATGTACCCATTCTTTCCTAAGCATAATTGCTCTCTTGACTTTGGTGGTTTTTCCCAATATGCTTATTTGTAATTTTACTATATATGTGCCTTAATTAACAATATATTATTATTTTGCTTGTTTAAAATTTCATATAAATGGTATCTATTATATGTATCAATATGCTCAGAAGGATGTATTAAATATTGTTGGAAAGATAGCTATAACAACAAAATAAGAAAAGGAAGCAATTATATATTGATTAATAGTAAAATAGATATATAAATTGTGGTACATTCATAAAATTCAATAGTATACACAGTGAAAATTAATGAACTAGCGTTACATATTAACATGGATTCATCTCACAAGCCTGAAATTGAAGATAGAAGTTTCTTTTACTTTACTTTTTTGTTTTTCAATTATACTTGACATACAATATTATATTAGTTTCAGGTGTAAAACGCAGCAATTAGGCATTACATAGCTTACTAAGTGATCATCCCAATAAATCTCAAACCCATTTGACACATTCAGTTATTAGATTAATATTGACTATATTCCCTATACTTTACATCCCCATGACTATGTAACAACCAATCTGTATACTTGATCCCTTCACCTTTTTCACCCAAGGCCCCAAGCCCTTCACACCTGGCAACCATAAAATGTTCTGTGTATCTATAACTGTTTTTCTGTTCTGCTTGTTTGTTTAATTGTTGTTTTATAATTCAATTGTTTATGGATATGTATATTTATTGCCATTTAATTATTCATGTTTCTGATCTTTTTTTTTCTTTTTCTTCTTAAAGAAGACCCTTTAACATTTCATATAACACTGGTTTAGTGGTAATGAACTCCTTTAGCTTTTTTCTATTTAGGAAGATCTTCATCAGTCCTTTGACTCTAAATGATAGCTTTGCTGAGAAGAGTAAAACTTTCCATCACTGAATATTTTTTGACACTCCCTTCTGGCCTGCAAAGTTTCTGTTGAGAAATCAGCTGACACTGTTATGGAAGCTCCTTGTTGATAACTGCTTCATCTTGCTTCTTTTAAGATTCTCTCTTTGTCTTTATCCTTTGCCATTTTAATTATGGTGTGCCTTGGTGTAGGCCTCTCTGGTTCATCTTGTTTGTGATTCCACACTTCCTGGACTTGTATGTTTATATTCTTCACCAGGCTAGGGAAGTTTTCCATCATTATTTCTTCAAATAGCTTTTCAATTCCTTGCTCACATTCTTCTTTCAGTGTGCTGTGATGTGAATGTTGATCTGCTTGAAGTTATCCCAGAGACTCCTTATACTGTCCTTAATATTTTGGGTTCTTTTTTCTTTTTGTTGCACTGATTGGGTGTTCCCTGCTTTCTTATCTTCTAAATCAATAAAATGATCCTCTTCTTCATCTGCTCTACTGTTGATACTTTTAATTCAGTTATTGTATTCTTCATTTCAGTTATTGTATTCTTCATTTCTGATTGGTTCTTTTTTATATTTTCTATCTCTGTTTTTATTTTTCCTATCTCTTTGTGGAAGTTCTCACTAAGTTCATATACACTTCCTATAAGTTAATGGAATCTATAACCCTGTGTTTGTTTCTCTATGCTAGGTAGTGCTGCTAAGTCTCCTGGGCTTGGAGAGTGGCCTTGTATAGTAGGTATCCTGTAGGATCCAGTGGCACAGTTCCCTGCTCATGCAAGCTGGGCAACTCATCTCCCACTCCCATATGGGGCTGTGTACACCTTCCTGTTTTAGTTGATCCCTGATTGCTGTTGGCATGTCAATAAGGTATTTACACACAGGATAATCAGCTGCAAGGACTGGCATAACCACTGTGGAGAATCAACTGAGTAGGGGACACTCCACTGAGCAAAACTTACTTCAGTGGGGCTCTGGTGCCCACTGAGACAACCCCTTGGGTGTGTTGCTTGTGGAGAAGATTGGATGGTGCTTTGATATGGTCTGAAGCTATTCACTGGGAGCACTGGCTCTGGGACCTCTCAGAAGATACAGCCCAGGGCCACTTACCCCTGTGCATTGCCTGGGGCTACCAACATGAGCTATAAAACAATCTGAAGATGGCTGCTATTTGTGCTGGGCTTTGAGGTGCCCAGGAGAGGCCAAGCTCCAAACTAAGGACAGCTATTGTTATATCTGGGCCTGGAGCTTTATTGAGAAGCATGGGGCATGCTGAGGCCAAATGTTTAGAAAAGACACTGGAAACAGCTTGGGTTGGCCTGCAAGTCAGGGTCTCTAGAATAGCTAGAGCACACTAACAATGATGGCCAGGTTGATAGACTTAGATATAGCCCTGCCTACCAGCTCTGCGGGGGGTGGGCTCAGAGAAGGTATTATCGCCTCTGCCAGCACCTCTCTCTGAGAGAGAACTGCCTTTCCAACTCTCGCCCCCATGCCAGACAATTTAGTCCTTTCCCATATGCTCCTAATGCTTTTTCCAGATGCTACACCAGTCCTGGAGCTCAGAATGTGTGAGTCTGAGTAAGTCCATGCATGGGCCCTTTAAGAGGAAGTGCCTGGGGCTACAGCAGTCTCACTGTCATGCAGCCACAATCTTCATGGAGATTCACAGCCAGATGTTTTGAGGACTTCTCTTCCTGGCACTGAAACCCTGGGTTGGGAGGTTTGGTGTGGGGCTTTGTCCCCTTGCTCCTCAGGGGAGACCTCCACAGTAAAGATATCCTTCCCAATTTTTATCCATCAAACATGTGTGTGGATCCAGACCATTCCAAATTTCTTTCCCTACTACCAGACTTGATGTGAATTCTTCTTTATATCCTTAGTTATAGGATTTCAGGTGATGGTTGTTATGTAGTTGTAATTTTGATATGCTTGTGGTACAATGTGAGTATCATGTTTACCTACACTGCCATCTTGACTGGAAGCCCCAAGAATATTTTTAATAGCATATATTTTCACTCAACTAATATTTATGTGATCTAATGCTATTCTAAGTCACTTACTGGAAATGTGTGTAAAAACATTTTATTAGATAACAAAAAATGACATTATCTATTGTTTTTCATTTTAACAATGGGTTATGAGAGATAATTAAACAAAACATTTCTGAAAAATTCTATGCTAGTATAAACTGTTTGATTACTAATTACAAGCCTGTCTTGTGATTATGTCCAATGTATATGATAGGTGTTGATAGAATTTACATAAGCCTATTCAATTTGAAGTTTGGTGACCTGCAAGCAAATTATTTATTTCCTTTTTTCATATTTTATTCTAAATGCTTAGAGTTGATAGATGTATTTGTGCCCTCATCTCCCCACCTAATTTTTTCTCTCATACAATTGGGATAATTGAAGCAGCTGTGGCTAACTATTTACATTGAAAATAATAACATGAGTAAATAGGGTCTTTGCAATTCTTCATTATTGTTAACAGAAATTAGTGGGAATATTGGCCTAGCCTCATTACAGAAACAGAGCCATGTCCAGAATGAGATGAAACAAATAATTATAAACTCATAGCAAAACAAGAGAACACTTTTACAAAAGAAGGTGGTAATAATTATAATCAACAATACATAATAAATACAGAAAATTGAAGTGATCCAGAATATATGTTTATTTTAGAAAGGATTGGCTTCTATCTGTTGATTTTCAAATTCTGAGTAATTTGAGAAGATTGCGTGACTAGAGGTCTCAATGATAACTGAAAGTCAATTCGTATTTAAAGCACATTGAGACTCATCAGAGTATATGGTCAATAGCATGAGCTAGACTGTCTGGATTTGAAAACAACTTAATCACTTAGTTATGCAACCTTGAGAAGTTTTCTAAATGCCCCAGATCAGTTTTCTCAGTTGTAATTCTCATATGTCTCATAAAATTTCTCCCAGTATTAAGTGAGTTAGTATTCATAAAGCTTGTAGAAAAGTAATTAGCCTATAGTAAGCATCCTATAAATGTTAGTTTTTATTATTAGTTAGAAGTCAAGAATATGTAAATTTTAATTACTTGAAAATAGTTGATATATTGCCTTTAATGAAAATAGTTACTAGTATAGTATTCCTGTAATAATCCTTGTTCCACCTATATTGGATATTAATAGATATGTACAATATCTGATAATATGAAACTAAATTCCTAATTCGTAATTATATTAAACAATTCCATTAAAATGTATTTCATTGTTACAAAAGTTTAGTTTTTCTTATGCATATTTTGATGCATTTGTTACATGTTTTTTATGCACAAATCATATACAGTATTTTTGTATTTCAGTAATTATAGAAATATTACAAAACTATATGGATTATTTTGCAACTTTATTTACTTTTTTCTACATAAATTTTTTGGATTATACCAGCTAATACATGAAGATTTAGCTCATTTGTTATACTGCAATAAAATATTCTACTGAATGAAGAGTGATACTGAAAATTTCTGGAATTTCCTACCAGGAAAGAATTGAATAAATGCATACCTGTCTCTGTGTGCACATCTGTAATATTTTCTCAATGCATGTATCAAGAAGTGGAATCAGTTGTTCTCAGAGTGCATCTTCAATTTGACTCAATATTGCTAAAATATTTTTTAAAGTAGTTGTGACAAATTTCATTCAGGAAACCTATTAGAGTTTTTGTATCCATGTATTTCTCAACATGTAGTTGTTATTTTAGTGAATCAAATTTTGCCAATCAAAAAGATCTAAAATTGTATTTCATATTTTTTACTTGATATTTTTAATTACTACTAAGGATACACGTCTTTTTAAATATTTATTAGCATTCAGGCCTTTTTTCTAATAAATTGGCTTTCCATATTTTGTTCTTGTTTTTTTTTCTTTTAAAGAAACACCTAATATTCTGTTGATATTAAACATTTTATATGTGTTACAAGCATTTTTTCTTAGTCTGTGATCCTTATTTTTTGTCTTTGGATTCAAAGACTTAATATGTTTTTTCATATAGTTAACTTGATCAATCGTTTTTAATGATTTGTGAATTTTGTGCTCAGTTTAAATATATTTTTATCCACTTTGAGCTCATAAAAATATTATTTTTTAGAAAATGTTTTCTAGAGACATTAAATTTTTTATTATTTTGGGGACTTTGATATAAGAATCTATATATTTTTGTTTTTTTTTAAAAAATATATTTTATTGATTTTTTTACAGGGAGGAAGTGTGAGGGATAGAGAGTTAGAAACATCGATGAGAGAGAAACATTGATCAACTGCCTCCTGCACACCCCTACTGGGGATGTGCCCGCATCCAAGGTACATGCCCTTGACCCAAATCAAACCTGGGACCCCTCAGTCCCAGGCTGATGATTTATCCACTGAGCCAAATCAGTTAGGGCTATTTTTGTTTTCAGTTCTTTTTTAATTAATTAATTAATTTAAAATAAACTTTTTTATTATTGATAGTATTACAGATAGCTCCACTTTCCCCTCTTTACCTCCATCCTCCAAGCACCTACCCACCCCCCATGTCTTCAATACTGTAAAAAAGAATCTATATTTTGTATGATGTCAGATAAACACTTGTAGTGATTATCTAGGATCTCATAATTTGATGGAATCACAAGATTCCAGTGTATATTCATATAAAACTTTAATAAGAGTAAAAAATACTGTCTAATGAAAGAGTAATATGCAAATTGACCATCACTCCAACACACAAGATGGCCGCCCCCATGTGGTCAAAGATGGCTGCCCCTATGAGGACACAAGATGCCCGCCAAAAGATGGCCATCAGGGGAGGGCAGTTGTGGGCAACCAGGCCTGCAAGGGAGGGAAGTTGGGAGGGACCAGGACTATAAGGGAGGGCAGTTGGGGATGATCAGGCTTGCAGGGGAGGGCAGTTGGGGGGGAACCAGGCCTGAATGGGAGGGCAGTTAGGGGAGAACAGGCTTGCAGGGGAGGGCAGTTAGGGGCAATCAGGCTGGCAGGGGAGAAGTTAGATGTTGATCAGGCTGGCAGCAGAGTGGTTAGGGGCAATCAGGCAGGCAAGCAGGCTAGCAGTTGGGAGCCAGGAGTCCTGGATTGTGAGAAGGATGTCCAACTGCCTGTTTAGTCGGACATCCCTAGTGGGTTCCAGATTGGAGAGGGTGCAAGCTGGGCTGAGGGATCTCCCCCCATCCGGGCATGAATTTTGTGCACTGGGCTTCTAGTATATATATAATGCAGGATAAAGAAGGCACAAGCAACCATTCAGAGATTGACAAACATCCAAGTTCAGCCTTCCAGGGTTATTACTTGGTTGCATAGGTTATACTTTTTTTCAGATTATGAACCAATTAAAATATGTACATTGTGTCTTAGTCAAGTTGTATGATCAGTTAAACCAGATGCAAACCATATCTCTACCTAACAATGTAGACAAGCTTATACATAGTGCTTTAAGGGAAATTTCAAACTTATTTTTATTTTATAATGATAAGAGCACTTAATATGAGATCTATTCTCTTAATTTTAAGTGTGTAATACAGTATTGTTAATGTAGGATTAATGTTGTACAGCAGTTCCCTAAAATAAATTAATCTTATATAATTGAGATTTTTATGCCCTTTATTAAGAACTCTCTAATCCCTTTACCTCAGACCCTGACAACCACTATTCTATTGTTAGATTCGATGATTTAACTATTTAAAGATATATAAGTGAAATCATGCAATATTTGTCCTTCTGTGAGGGGCTTCTTTTACTTAGCATAATGTCCTCCAGGTTCGTCCACATTGTGGTATACTGCAGGATTTCTCTCTTTTTAAAAATTGAATAATATCCTATTATATTTATACTAGTGGCCCGGTGCACGAAATTAGTGCACAGGCGGGGAGGGGGGTTGTTCCTCAGCCTGGCCTGCACCCTCTCCAATCTGGGACTCCTCAAAGGATATCCTACTGCCGGTTTACAGGGATCGGACCTAAACTGGCAGTCAGATATCCCTCTCACAATCCAGGACTGCTGGCTCCAGCCTCTTACCTGCCTGCTTGCCTGCCTGATTGCCCCTAACCACTCTGCCTGCTAGCCTGCTCACCCCAACTGCCCCCCTGCTGGCCTGCTCACTCCAAACTGCCCCTCCATTGTCCTTATCACTTCCAACTGACCCCCACTGACGGTCTTCTCACCCCCAACTGGCCCCCCTGCTAGTCTGCTTACCTCCAACAGCCCCTGCAGTCCCATCCTGGCCTGATCACCTCCTGGCGACCCAAGGTCCCAGCCCGTCCTTCTTTTCTTTTTCTTTTTTTTTCAGCGCCTCCTTGAGCAGAGGCCAGGGCCGGCTGGAAGCAAATGTCTAAGATTTATTTATCTTCTATAATTGAAACTTTGTAGCCCTGAGAAGAGGTCAGGGCCTGCCAGGATGAGCAGAAAGCTTGGCTTCCTCCATCACTGGGGCAACCCAAGCCTCCTGCTTGCTCCAGCTCCGTGGCTGGTCGCCATCTTGGTTGGGTTAATTTACATACTTGCTCCTGATTAGCTAGTGAGTGTGGCTTGTGGGCATAGCAGACTGACAGTTAATTTGCATGTTTCTCTTTTATTAGTGTAGATATAACATTTTCCTTATTCATTTTTCTGTTGATGGAAATTCAAGATGTAACTTTATCTTGGATATCTTGTGTAATAAAAGCCTAATGTGCTAAGTGTCCGCTTATCCAGTCATCTGTTCAACCAATCAAAGCATAATATGCTAATGATATGTTAAGGCCGCTCAACCACTTGCTATGACGTGCACTGAACACCAGGGGGCAAATAGTCAACTGGTTGACCAGTCTCTATGACAGGCACTAACCATCAGAGGGAATACACTTTAACCAATAGGTTAGCTTGCTGCTGGGATCTGGCTGATCGGGACTGAGGGAGATGAGCTGGACACACCCTGGAGCCCTCCTGCGGTCCCTCCTAGGCTGGCCAACCTCCAGCATCCCTCTCCTGCCTTGATTATGCACCGGTGGGGTCCCTTGGCCTGGCCTGTGCCTTCTCGCAATCTGGGACCCCTTGGAGGATGTTGGAGAGCTAGTTTCAGTCCGATCCCGCAGGCCAGGCCGAGGGGGACCCTATTGGTACATGAATTTGTGCACCGGGCCTCTAGTTGTAAAAAATGCTGTAATGAATATTGGAGTGCTGTTCTTTTTTTGAGTTATAGATTTAAATTATTTTAGATAAATTCCAAGAATTAGCTTCCAGTATCATGTGGTAGTTGTATTTTTAATTTTTTGAGGCATTTCCATGCTGTTTTCTATAGGAGAAGCACTGTTTGGCATTCCCATTAACAATTTACAAAGGTAGCAATTTCTACACATCCTAACCAACATACCAACATTTGTTAACTTTTTTTTTTTTTTAAATAATAACTGTGCTAACAGGTATAAGGTGATATGATATTTCATTGTGGTTTTATTTTGCATTTCTCTGGTTATTACTTATGTTGAGCATCTATTCATGGAGTGTTTGTCATTTGTATATCTTCTTCAGAAAAAATGTCTATTCAAGTCATTTACCTATTTTTAATTGAGTTATAGTTGTGTGTTTTTTGCTATTGAGTTGTATGAGTTTCTTATATATATTAGAAAATGACTCCTTATCTATGGTTTGCAGATACTTTCTTCCATTTTTACTCTGTTGTTTCCTCTGCTAGGAGAGAAGAACAAAGAGAGGGAGGGAGAGAGAGAGAGAGAGAGATATGCTGCATCTGGACCACATGGCTATTTAATAAAGCAATCCAAACTTATAACTGTATTAATTTATAAAATGTGTCATTATAGGGGTGAAATTATAATTAACTACATGATAAAAAATGTTCTAAAATATCCTAGTAGAGTTCTAATTTGCAGCAATTTGCTTGTTTTTCCACTATTATCTACAAAGTAATTATACACGAATAAAGACTGTTTGACCAGCTTTCAAGAAAATATTCATCTCTAATACATTTTAATTAAGAAATATTGGAATTGAGTCCTTCAGAGAAAGTGTGGACTGGTGTACCAGGAGCTGCTAACTGAATAAGAGGTAAAGAGTGGGGTAAGCTGGGAGAGGACATTCAGAATGGGCTATGCCTGTCTTTAGCTAGTCTTCCACTGACTTCCCAGGCCCAAGTGCAGTAGGTTCTTAATAGGCTTTTTTTTTAAAAGACTGACTTCTGAGGTGTGGAAAAATGGTGGCGGAATAGACAGACATGTCCCGAGCCTTGTCCCAGAGCAGATAGAAAGAACAGCTGAGTGCCACACATGGAGTGTCTGTTGGAGAGTTAAGGGACAGCTATACTCCAGGAGAAGGTGGGGGACTTCTGGACGGGGGTCCCCTGAACTGGCAGCCCTCACTGCTGCTAGGTTCCATTCCAGAGCCACCGGCTTGGATGCAGAGACCGCGCCATCTTGAAGGGGAAAGTGGATGTTATCTGAAGCCTTAAAATCTACAACTGTGGCATCCACTGAACAGCTGCGAAGCCCAGAGCACCGGTCCCCAATTGGCACAAACACATGCATTCAGAGGAGCTCTACACTCCACCACGGAAAGATAAGATTTCGCCTGGGATAAGGTGAGCTCTCTGGTCCCGGCCGGACAGAGAAACGCGCACACTGAGGAAGCTGGAGGACCGGGAGAGGTCTGCACTTAGAAAAATCCATGGCTGTTGGGGCTGGCGTGATCTGTGAATGTGGAAGGGGGTCCTCAGAGCTGCTAACAGAGGGGATCTCTAAAAAGCAACCCATTTTGATCTGACGCAGAAGGACAGCCTGAAAATTTTGGGAGTGTGCCGGCTGCTTGGACACAAGGGGGAAAAGAGGATTGTGCATGCTTGCGCACAGACCCAGAGTTTGCACACTTGCACTTTCTCCTCTTTGAATCCTTGCTTCTGATTACTAAACCCAATACATAGGATCACCCAGTTGGAGACACCTAGGAGACTGCAGGGGAAAGTTGTTTTTCTAGAACCTGGGGATCAGAGCAGGGAGTGACTATCAGAGAACCAGCTCTGGGGAAGCCCACTCCCACAAACCGGTATTGAGTGCCACAGGGAAAGCAGGATCTAAGCACAGGCTAGAGAGGACCTATAGACCGAGAGGTCAACCCAGAAACACTGCCACCCAGGGGCTGAATCACAAATTACACTCTTGTGTAATCACAAATAAAGGAATACAAGAAAGTAAGGCACACTGCCTGCTTAAAGATCAGGACTGGCTTACAACACTGAGGAGCAGTGGAATGCAGGGAACTGCAATACTGTCCTGACTAGGAAACAGGAAAGCCAAACAGAACAGTAGAGGAAGTGAATGACCTTCACTACTGAACATTTTTATTTTTATTTTTTTCACCTTTTACTTAAGAAACTATTTTTTTTCTTTTTTCCTCATTTGATTTTACCTTTTTAATTATTACATTTTTATTTTCAATCAGTATTATTACTACTACTATTTTACCATTTTTTAAAAGTGTTATTTTATTTTCTCTTTATTTGACTTTGTGATTAGTGTTCTACATTCTATTTTCATCTTTCCTTTAGCATCATTCCACTCTATCTCAACTCTACCTTTATGGCATCACTCTCTTCCTAACTTTGCTCTTTTGTTGTCCTGTTTCTCTTATGCTTTTCCTGCTTTAGATTATCCCTATTCTTTCTGTTTACCCCCTGTTAAAATTTCACTCTACTTATATATCTAATTTCCAACCCCCTGCTCCAAGTTCATACACACCTCTCTCTTCTCTGTCTTATCTATCCAAAAAATTGTTTTTCTCTCTGTCCTTTTGTTGTTGTTTGCTTGAATGTTGATTATATCGATTTTTTATGCTTGTTTGTGAGATTGTTTTGCTTATTCTTTTTTGTTTTGTTTTATTGTTTGCTTTTCTTTGTTTGTGTTTTGCATCTGTTTTTCCTTGCCTCACTTTATATTAGTTGTTGTTTGAAGTTTCTATTCATATCCAGGTACTTATTGCTGGCATTTGCTGGGATTCTCTTGGAGTTTTCTCCCCATATGTATAGTTTGTTCCCCTTTTCATTCTTATTCTCTTTCTTACATTTTTTTTCTTTTCCCAATTTCATTTTGGCACTCCTTTTTTATTTTTTTTCTCTTCTTCTTTTTCTCCTATCCCCTAATTTGCTTTTCTCTGGTGATCACCTTTATTTGGGGTTATTAATATTGTGAATACATTTCTGTTTAGTGCCGTGTGTGTTGTACCTGGTTGTGTTGTACTTTGTGCCTTTAAATCAACGCAGGAGAGAGAGAACTACATAATCAGACATCTGGAGAAGAGAGAACATGGGGAGACAAAGACACAGCCTGCATATGAAAGAAAAGCAGGCATCACCAGAAAAGGAAGTAAATGAAATAGAAGCAAGCAACCTGCCAGAGAAATAATTCAGAGAAATGGTCATAAGGTGGCTGAAAAGAATGGAAGAAAAATTCGACAATATGAGTAAGAACCAAGAGGAAATGAAGAAGAACCCAGAAGAAATGAAAAATGACATTGCTGCTGTAAAAAAATCAATAGAAAGCATCAAGAGTAGACTGGAAGAAGCAGAGGACCACATCAGTGAGCTAGAAGACAAGGTAGGAAAAAATACCCAAGTAGAGCAGCTTCTAGAAAAAAAAATTTAAATGTAGGATGAGAGCCTAAGGGAACTTTGGGACAACATGAAACAAAACAACTCCGCATAATAAGGGTTCCAGAAGGAGAGGAAACTGAGCAAGGAATAGAAAACTTGTTTGAAAAAATAATGACAGAAAACTTCCCTGATATAGGGATGAAAAAACCCACACAAATCCAAGAAGCTCACAGAGTCCCAAGCAAAATAACCCCCAAAAGACTGATGCCAAGGCACATTATAATTAAATTTGCAAACACCAAAGACAAAGTAAGAATCTTAAAAGCATGCCAAAACCAGTTTAGCTCAGTGAATAGAGCGTTGGCCTGCAGACTGAAGGGTCCGGGTTCGATTACAGTCAAGGGCATGTACCTTGGTTGTGGGCACATCCCCAGTAGGGAGGGTGCAGGAGGCAGCTGATCAATGTTTCTCTCTCGTCGATGTTTCTAGCTCTCTATCCCTCTTCCTTCCTCTCTGTAAAAAATCAATAAAATATATTAAAAAAAAAAGAATCTTAAAAGTGGCCAGAGAGAGACAGGAAGTTACATACAAAGGAACCCCCATCAGACTAGCAACTGATTTCTCAACAGAAACTCATCAGGCCAGAAGGGAATGTCATGAAATATACCAAATCATGCAAAGGAAGGGTCTGAATCCAAGAATACTGTACCCAGCAAGGCTATCAATCAAAATTGAAGGTGGAATCAGGAGCTTCATAGACAAAAAGGACTAAGGGAATTTATAACCACCAAACCAGCAATGCAAGAAATGCTAAAGGGTCTGCAGTAAAAAAAAGAAATAGGAAGTGAAGAAGGAACACAAGCGTAATGAATAAAAATGGTGACAAATAAGTACCTATGAATAATAATGCCCCAATCAAAAGACATAGGGTAACAGATTAGATAAGAAAACACGACCCATATATCTGCTGTCTACAAGAAACCGACCTCAGAACAAAAGACACACACAGACTGAGGGTGAAGGGATGGAAAAAGGTTTTTCAGGTGAATGGAAATGAAAAAAAAAAAAAAGCTGGGGTAGCAATACTTATATCTGACAAATTAGATCTCAAATGAAAGACATAACAAGAGATAAGGAAGGCCACTTCATAATACTAAAGGGAGCAATCCAACAAGAAGAAATAACTCTGGTAAACATATAGGCGCCCAATACAGGAGCACCCAAATACATAAAAAAAAAAAAAAACTCCTGGAGCATATCAAGGGAGAGATTGACAGCATTACAATCATAGTAGGAGACTTTAATACCCCACTATCATCATTGGACAAATCCTCTGAACAAAAAAATCAGCAAAGAAATATCAATCCTAAATGACTCACTAGATTAGATGGAATTAATTGACATCGTCAGAATATGTCACCCCAAAGCCACAGAATATACATTCTTCTCAAGTTCACATGGGTCATTTTCAAAGATAGACCATATGTTGTGTCATAGGCAAAGTCTCTTCAAATTAAAGAAGATAGAAATCATATCAAGCATCTTCTCAGATCACAGTGGCATAAAACTGGAAATCAAGTACAATAAAAACAATCTAAAAAATTCAAACACATGGAAACTAAACAGCATGCTATTAAACAATGACTGGGTTACCAGAGAGATCAATGAAGAAATAAAAAAACATCATGGCAACAAATGAAAACACAACAACCCAAAATCTATGGGACACAGCGAAAGCAGTCTTGAGAGGGAAGTTCATAGCTCTACAAGCATACTACAAACAAGAAACAATGGTAATAAATTACCTAACCTTACAACTCAAAGAGTTAGAAAGAGAGCAACAAGAAAAGCCCAGTGTAAGCAGAAGGAAGGAAATAATAAAGATCAGAGTGGAGATAAATGACATAGAGACCAAAGAAACAATACAAAAATATCAACAAAACCAAGAGTTAGTTCTTCGAAAGGACAAAAAAAATTAAAATAAGATTGATGAACCTCTAGTGAGGCTCACCAAGAAGTAAAGAGAGAGGACCCAAATAAACAAAATCAGAAATGAAAGAGGTGAAATAACCAGAGACCTTACTGAAATACAAAGGATCATTTAAAAATAGTATGAACAACTCTATTCCAACAAACTGGACAACCTGGAGGAAATGCACATATTCCTAGAAAAATATAACCTTCCAAAACTCAATCAGGAAGAATCTAAACATCTCAATAGGCCAATAACTGTGGAAGAAATTGAATCAGTCATCAAAAAGCTTCCAGCAAACAAAAACCTGGGGACAGATGGCTTCACAGGGGAGTTTTACCAAACATTCAAGAAAGAACTAAAACCTATTCTCCTCAGACTATTCCAAAAAATTCAAGAGGAAGGAATACTTCCAAGCTCCTTCTATGAAGCCAGCATCACCCTAATACCAAAACCAGATAAACACAACACAATGAAAAAGAATTACAGGTCAATATCCCTCATGAACATAGATGCCAAAATCCTCAACAAAATTTTTGCAAATCAGATCCAGCAGTACATCAGAAAGATCATACAGCATGACCAAGTAGGATTTATCCCAGGAATGCAAGGATGGTACAATATCCGCAAATCAATAAACAGGATACATCACATAAACAAATTGAGAGATAAAAATCACATAGTCATATCAATTGATGCAGAAAAAGCATTTGACAAAATCCAACAGCCTTTCTTGATAAAAACTGTCAACAAGGTGGGAATAGAAAGATCATACCTCAACATAATAAAAGCTATATATCATAAACCCACAGCTAACATCATACTCATTGGACAAAAACTAAAACCATTTCCCCTAAGAACAGGGACAAGACAGGGATGCCCACCCTCACCACTCCTGTTCCACATAGTATTTGAAGTATTAGCCATTGCAATTAGAGAAGAATAAACTTAACCAAGCAGGTAAAAAACCTATATGTGGAAAACTACAGGACACTGAAAAAAGCGATAGAGGAAGATGTAAACAGATGGAAGAACATACCATGTTCATGGATTGGGAGAATCAACATCATTAAAATGTCCATACTACCCAAGCAATCTATGGATTCAATGCACTCCCCATTAAAATACCAGCAACATATTTCACAGACCTAGATAGAACTCTCCAAAAATTCATCTGGAATTAAAAATAGATCCCAAAATAGCCACAGCAATCCTGAGAAAGAAGAAAAAATTAGGTAGGATCTCAATACCAGATTTCCAGCTGTATTATGAAGCCACTGTTCTCAAAACTGCTTGGTACTGGCATAAGAACAGACATATAGTCAATGGAATAGAATAGAGAACCCAGAAATTGACCCAAATCACTATGCTCAATTAATATTTGACAAAGGAGGCGTTAACATACAATGGAGTCAAGACAGTACAGTCTCTTCAATAAATGGTGTTGGGAAAATTGGACAGATACATTCAAAAAAATGAATCTAGACCACCAACTTACACCATACACAAAAATAAACTCAAAATAGATCAAGGTCTTAAACATACAACAAGAAACCATAAAAATATTAGAGGAATCTACAGGCAGAAAAATCTCAGACATATGACAAAGCAATTTCTTCACTGATACTGCTCCTAGGGCAATGGAAACTAAAGAGAAAATAAACAAATGGTACTGCATCAAAATAAAAAGCTTTTGCACATCAAAGGAGAACATCAATAAAACAACAAGAAATCCCAGTGCATGGGAGAACATATTTTCCAATGATATCAACGATAAGGCTTTAATCTCCAACATTTTCAGGGAACTCATGCCACTTAACAAAAAGAAGATAAATAGCCCAATCAAAAAATGGGCAACTGATCTAAATAGACATTTTTCAAAAGAAGACAGAAGGAAGGCAAAGAGACTTATGAAAACCTGCTCTAAGTCACTAATCATCAGAGAGATGCAAATCAAAACAATAATGCGGTACCATCTCACACCTGTCAGAATGGCTATTATCAACAAATCAACAAATGACAAGTGCTGTTGAGGATGCACAAAAAAAGGAACTCTCCTGCACTGCTGGTGGGAATGCAGACTGGTGCAACCACTGTGGAGAACAGTATGGAGTTTCCTCAAAAAACTAAAAATGGAACTCCCATTTGACCCAGTGATGCTGCTTCTAGGAATATATCCCAAGAAACTAGAAACACAAATCAGAAAGGATATATGCACCCTTATGTTCATAGCAGCACAATTCACCATAGCTAAGATTTGGAAACAGCCTACGTGCCCATCAGAAGATGAGTGTATTAAAAAACATTGGTACATCTACACAATGGAATACTATGCTGCAGTAAAAATGAGTTCTTACCATTAGCAACAACATGGATGGAGATGGAGAGCATTATGCTAAGTGAAATAAGCCAGGCAGAGAAAGATAAATATCACATGATCTCACTCATTTGTGGAATATAATGAACAACATAAACTGATGAACAAAAATAGATCCAGTGACAGAGAAATATCAAGCAGAACGTCAAACCTCAGGGAAGGTAGGGGAGGGTGGGGGTAAGGGGAAGAGATCAACCAAAGGAATTAGATGCATGCATGTAAGCCTAATCAATGGACACAGACAAAAGCGAGGTGGGGGCATGAATGGGAGGTTGGGGGGTAATGGGGGAATAAGAACACATATGTAATACCTTAATCAATAAAGAAAATTTAAAAAATGAAATATTAAAGCTGAAGAATTTAAATCAACAAAATAAACTGTGCTAAAATAGGTTGAAATTTCTACAGTAAGCAATTCTAAAACCTTTGAATTAATCCATCTGTTTCATATATATATACATACTCCTGTATATTCATATAATTTAATGTTTGTTTTTATAAGAAACTTGTTTATAACATATATATATAACAAATATAGTTTCTTTGTTTTAAATCAAATTATAGAGAATTTAATTTATTATTTTTTGGTAAGGAACATTATCTTGGATGAGTTGTTAATGGAATAGATGTCTGAGGCCTTAAAAATTAAATAAGAGTTAAAGATGCAAAAGGGATGGAGATTTCTATCCCTTAGGTAGAGGGAATCATGATAACACAGAGGCAAGAGAATGCATGGGAGCCCATATAGACTCACACATTTGAGTCCTAAAGACTCGGATTTGAATTCTGATGCTGAACTATTTCATAGAGTTCATTTACTTTCTAAGACTCTGACAAAATTCCAATTAAAATATTATTTACATCAAAATTACGTATTGGACATTTGATACGCTTGTGTATGTAAGTGTTTATGAAGTTACTAGCAAAATGTAAGTTGTCATTAAATATGCTATCTACACTAAAAAAGAGAAAGAGGCAAATTTACCATACCTCCATGACGCCCACAGCAAATCAAGAATGAGTATGCAAATTAACCCGACAAATATGGAAGGTTAATTTGCATATGCATGTGCCTAGCAGCCTGTGTCCTGGGAACATCCTCTGGACTCAGGTAGCTCCTAATCTGTAGGCCCGTGCATAGGTCCTGAACAGCCAGGGTCCCAGAATGCCCCCGGCCACTCCAGGCCTATGAGCGGAGGCACCAAGAGGCTGGGGGCAGAACAGGAACATCCACAGCATCGCCATGTGTACATGGCAGATGTTCCCGCCCTGTGGATGCTTGCACATGTGCCAGCACCAAGTGGCAGCCCAGGTCCATGCCTCCAGCCTGGTGCCCACAACACAGGGCTGGCTGCTGGCCTTGGGGGCGTGCCCCCCGGTCCGCAGGGACATGCCCCTAGCCCAGTGGACACATCACAGAGATCCTCTGTGCATGAGCTGCAGAGGAAACACCTTTTCTTCTCTTTTTTAAAAAAATATATTTTATTTATTTTTACGGAGAAGAAGGGAGAGGGATAGACAGTTGGAAACATTGATGAGAGAGAAACATCGATTAGTTGCCTCCTGCACACTCCCCACTGGGGATGTGCCCCCAACCAAGGTACATGCCCTTAACAGAAATCAAACCTGGGACCCTTCAGTCTGCAGGCTGACGCTCTATCCACTGAGCCAAACCAGTTTAAGCATAAACACCTTTTCTGACCGCTTATTGGCTAAACTCTCTGTATGCCGCCACTTGCAGTGATCTTGGTAACTTGGGTTATAAGAATCCAAGAAGGTCATCTAGGGTTTTTCCACCACACTCCTGGAGGAAAAAAATGAAGGTCCACTGCTGGAGGGGCTAAGAAATGTCATATCCTGCCCTAGCCTGTTTGGCTCAGTGGATAGAGCCTCGGCCTGCAGACTGCAGGGTCCGGCTTCGAATCTGATCAAGGGCATGTACCTAGGTTACAGTCTTCTCCTTGGCCGGGACCCAGTTCAGGGCTCATTCAGGAGGCAACCAATCAAAGTGTCCCTCTCACATTGATGTTTCTTTCTGCCTCTCCCTCTCTCTTCCACACTCTCTAAAAATCAATTGAAACATCCTCAGGTGAGGATAAAAGATAAAATGAAAGAAAGAAATGTCATATCCTATGAAAGACACATCTTGAAAATGCCTATAGAAAGTTGTAATTTTTTCATGGTGAAGGGACTGGAGTCTGCGTTGATGAGAACACCTTGGCAGGGGAGGGCCTACGCTGTCAGTAGGACATCCCTTGAGGGCTCCCAGCCTGTGAGAGGGGGCAGGCTGGGCTGAGGAACACCTCTCCCAGTGCATGAATTTCATGCACCAGGCCCCTAGTTAGTTATAATTATTACTAGAGGCCCAATGCATGAAATTTGTGTACTTGGGGGGTCCCTCAGCCCATCCTGAGCCCTCTGGGGATGTCCAGGAGCCCTCTGGGGATGTCCAGAGGGGGCAGACCTAAGCCACAAGTTAGACATCCTTAGCACTACTGCAGAGGTGGGAGAGGCTCCCGCCACTGCCATTGCACTTACCAGCAATGAGCTCAGCTTCTGGCTGAGTGGCACTCCCCCTGAGGGATGGGGCCAAAACCAGCTCTGCAAGATCCCCTAATGGGTCCCAGATTGCGAGAGGGTGCAGGCCAGGTTGAGACACCCCACTGGTGTAAGATTTATGATTGGGGCGGGGGAGAGATGCAGGAGGTTGGCCAGCTGGGGAGGCAACACAGGAGGACTCCAGGGTGTGTCCAGCCCATCTCGTTTAATCCCGATCAGCCGGACCCCGGCAGCAAGCTATCCTATCAGTCAGAGCCTCTGCCCCCTGGTGGCCAGTGCATGTCATAGTGAGCGGTTGAGCAGCTTTAGAATATCATTAGCATATTACACTTTGATTGGTTAAATGGATGACCGGTCGACCAGACCCTTAGCATATTAGGCTTTTATTATATAAGATAATAAATTTTTCTATAATTATTACTATTGCCTATTTGAGACACTGAAATTTTTTCAACATAAATGAAATCACCTATTTTGCTTTGTATCAATAATGAACCCTAGAAGAAAATTTGAGAAAACTAGTAAATTATCCTTTGCCTCAAGCCAAGAATATAAAATAACTGCTTAATTTTTCTTCCAGTTAAACCCAAATAATTCCTCAGTTATTTCAATGAAGCAACATAATGCTAATTGATATAATATTATTAGTTTTATTTCTTTTCTCTAATATATTAATTTAAAAGGACTTACAATACAGTTATTATATTTTGGGCCATAGTATTATTAAAGTAAAGAAAATATAACTTGGTGCCCTTAGAGTTCTTCTATTATTTACTAGAGGCCCAGTGCAAGAATTCATGCACCAGTGGGGTCCCTTGGCCAGGCCTGCAGAATTGGGCCGACACTGGTTTTCCAACATCCCCTGAGGGGTCCTGGATTGCAAGAGGGTGCAGGCCTGGCTGAGGGACCCCACCGATACATGATCGGGGATGGGGAGGGATGTGGGATGTTGGCCAGACAGGGAGGGACCACAGGAGGGCTCCAGGGCAGGTCCGGCCCATCTCGCTCAGTCCTGATCAGCCAGACCCCAGCAGCAAGCTAACCTACCAGTTGGAGCATCTGCCCCCCGGTGGTCAGTGCATGCCGTAGTGAGCTGTTGAGCAGCCTTAGCATATCATTAGCATATCACGCTTTCATTGGTTGAATGGCCAACCAGTCAACCAGATACTTGGCATATTAGGCTTTTATTGTGTAGGATTCTGTATTCAAATCTCTAGTAATTTTCCACAATCTCTTCAGAGACAATGATATTCAAGATAATGAAAACCATCTATTTTTATAAAAATGAGAAATTCTCAGTTATGAATTTCACTTTTTTCCTTCTCCCCTTTTTTTCCTTATCTATGTTTATTGTAGAGAGTAATACAGATATCCCCCATTTTTTCCCCATTACCCCTCTCCAACCTGTTTCTTACCCATCACAGGCCATTACCATACTATGATCTGTTTACATGGATTATGCATAACTGCATATAAATTCTTTAGTTAGTTTCTGCCCTCCCTCTTCACTACTTCCCTCTGAGATCATTCAGTCTGTGACTTCCATGCCTTTGGACCTATTTTTTTTTTGTCTGTTTATTTTGTATATTAGATTCCACATATACATGAGATCATGTGATACTTGTCTTTCTCTGACTGGCTTATTTCACTTACCATGATACTCTCCAGGTCCCTCCACACTGTCTTAAAGGATAAGAGGTATTTCTTTTCAACAGCTGCATAGCATTCCATTCTGTAAATGTACCACAGGTCTTTTATCCACTCATCTACTGATGGGCACTTGGACTGTTTCCAGATCTTAGCTATTGGAAATAACACTGCTATAAACATAGGGGTAAATATATACTTTAAATTGGCATTTCAGATTCTTAAGATATATTCCTAGAAGTGGGATAATTTTTTTAATAAATCTTTATTCAGATTATTACATTTGTTTCTCCTTTTTCTCCCCATAGCTCCCCTCCACCTGGTTCCCACCCTACCTTCTGCCCTTACCTCCCCACCACTGTTCTCATCCATAGGTGTACGATTTTTGTCCAGTCTCTTCCTGCACACCCCCGTACCCCTTTCCCGCTGAGCATTATCAGTCCACTCCCTTTCTATGCCACTGATTCTATTATATTCACCAGTTTATTCTGTTCCTCAGATTTTTAATTCACATGATTTTTAGGTTCACTTGTTGGTAGATATGTATTTGTTGTTCATAATTTTTATCTTTATTTTTTTCCTCTTCCTCTTCTTAAAAAATACCTTTTAGCATTTCATATAATACTGGTTTAGTGGTGATGAACTCCTTTAGCTTTTTCTTATCTGTGAAGCTCTTTATATGCCCTTCAATTCTGAATGATAGCTTTGCTGGGTAGAGTAATCTTGGTTGTAGGTTCTTGCTGTTCATCACTTTGAATATTTCTTGCCACTCCTGTCAGGCCTGCATAGTTTCTGTTGAGAAATCAGCTGACAATCATATGGGTGCTCCCTTGTAGGTAATTAACTGTTTTTCTCTTGCTGCTTTTAATATTCTCTCTTTGTCTTTTGCTCTTGGCATTTTAATTATGATGTGTCTTGGTGTGGTCCTCTTTGGATTCCTTTTGTTTGGGGTTCTGTGCACCTCCTGGACTTGTAAGTCTATTTCTTTCACCAGGTGGGGGAAGTTTTCAGTCATTATTTCTTCAAATAGGTTTTCAGTATCTTGCTCTCTCTCTTCTTCTGGCACCCCCATAATTCTGATGTTTGGTACACTTGAAGTTGTCCCAGAGGCTTCTTACACTATCTTCAATTTTTTGGATTTGTTTTTGCTTTTTGCTTTTTCAGTTGAGTGTTTTTTGCTTCTTTGTATTTCAATTCTTTGACTTGATTCTTGCATTCCTCTAGTCTGTTGTTGGCTCTCTGTATAACCAAGATGGCGGCATAAGTAAGCACCTAAACTGCTGCCTTGCACAACAATTTCAAAACTACAACTAAAAGACAGAATGAACACCATCCAGAACCACAGGAAAGCTGGCTGAGTGGAAATTCTACAAGTAGAAGGAAAGAGAAAAGCTCACAGAGAATTGGAGGAATGGCAAAGGGTTGAGGTACGGCAAAGGGTCTTTGTGCGTGCAGAGAGGAAGGCCGGGATGAGAGCCTGGCTGACTTTCTCTGGTGGGAGGGGGAAGGAAGCCCCCAACTGCACTGAACCCTAGTTCCGAATGCACTGAACCCCAGTTCTGGGCGAAACCCTGTGGACGCAGGCTCATACAGGGGGAGTCTGGACTGTCAGGTAGAGAAAAAGGCACTCGTAGACTCGGAGACCCAGGGGAGCCCCAGCGGGCAGGGGTCTGGAGGCGCTCGTAAAGGCTGCGGAGGTTGCCACAGGTGTTCTCTAGCAGAAGGGAGTCGGAAGCTCCTGACTGCTCTGAGCCCTAGTTCTGACTGCACTGAACCCCAGTTCCCTGGGGACCCACTCTCTTGCGGGGGGAATCTGGACTCTCAGGCAGAGGCTTGGGAGGCGGGGAAGGCAGAGGTTTGGAGGCATGCTCGTGCAAGGGCAGGGCTGACAGGAAGCCAACACTGTCTGCTCCACCCTGAGACTGCACCCCATCCAAGCTGAGCACAGAGGCTTTTGCAATTTGGCAAGTCTAATCCTATAAGGCTGTCTCCAGCACCAAACTTCTCCCAGCGTAGACACATCCAACTGGCCTGGAGGTCAATTCCTCCCAGTGATACCAACAACAATCAAGACTTAACTACAACAAGGATGTACACACAGTCCACAAAGGGGTGCACCAAGAGTGTCTACCTCAGGTAACTGGGAGGCTGACCCACTGGGCCATATAGGAAACCTAGCACACAAAGCTACCCTACCAACTCAGGGAAGCAGTGAAAATGCAGTGACAAAGAAACAGATCACAAACGAAAGAAATGGAGGAAAACTAACACCTGGATATAGAATTCAAAACGGCAGTTATAAAGCTTTTCAAGAATATCCTAGAAAAGGCCGATAAATATAACGAGACCCTCGAAGATTTGAAAAAGGACCAACTAGAAATTAAATATACACTGACTGAAATAGAAATGGGATAATTGGGTCAAATGGCATTTTAATTTTTTTCTTTTTTTTGAGGAAACTCTGTACTATTTTCCATAGTGGCTGCACCAGTCTGCATTCCCACCAGCAGTGTACTAATGTGGAGAGCGGCTACAGGTTCAAGCCTCAGACTAATGAGAGGGCATGGTCCTCTTGTGTCAAGCCATATGCAGGTCCCAGCTTGGAGGACAAAGCCCTCTCAGCACAATTATAGCCTAAGGTTGCAAGCTTGACCTTATGGTCCGAACCTGTGGTCCCAGGTGGCTGAATGATGTAGGTTGCGCAAGGTGTAGCAAGCGCTGCCAAAACAAACCTTGATAGAGTTCTCAGGTGCATGTAATTAAGCAGATTTGAAAGTCATGAGAACATTGTAAACATCTTGACCATGCCCTTGCTTTGCTCGTGGGATCTGGCTATAAAATCAAGACTGGGCTTGCAGGCTGTAACACTGCCTCTCCATCTGAAAACAGTGTTCCATCTGGCCCCAAGTGTATTCTCTTGTCTGTCTTCTTTAATCCTTCACTCCCCCCCACAGGTTCACCACTGACCGTGCTGGACACAGTTCTTACTAGGGTCCTTTTTCTCCACATCCTCACCAGCACTTGTTTGTTGATTTATTGAGAGTAGATGTTATCAGGTGTGAGGTGATATCTCATTATTGTTTTAATTTGCATCTCTCTGATGTCTAGTGACTTTCTGCACCTTTTCATATAAATTTTGTCCATATGTATGTCCTTTTAGAAGAAGTGTTTATTAAGGCCCATTATCAATTTTTAAATTGGGTTGTTTGCCTTTTGTTGAGTTGTGTGCATTCTTTATATATTTTGGGAATTAATCCCTTATGTGATGTATCTGTGTTCTCTCATACAATGGGTTCCCTTTGCTTTTTGAGGATTTTTTTTCTGTGCAGAAGTTTTTTAGTTTGATGTAGCCCCATTTGTTTATTTTTCCCTTTGCATCTCTTGCCCTAGGAGATATATCTGTGGACACTCTGCCAGGTGAGATGTCTAAGATTTTACTGCCTATGTTTTTCTCTAAGATTTTTATAGCTTCATGACTTATGAATAAGTCTTATACCTATTTTGAGTCTATTTTTGTGTGTGGTGTAATTTGGTGGTATAGTTTCATTTTTTTGCATGTACTTGTCCAATCTTCCCAACAACATTTGTTAAAGAGACTGTCTCTAATCTATTGTATGTTCTTGCTTTCTGTGTCCAATATTAATTGAGAGTAATGACTTTAGGTTGATTTCTGGTCTCTCTGTTCTGCTCCATTGATCTATATTCCTATTCTTATCCAGTACCAGGCTTTTTTTTATTATAACTTTGTAGAATATTTTGATATCCAGTATTGGGATCCCCTCAATTTTGTTCTTATTTCTCAAGATTGCTGGAGCTATTTGGGTCTTTTTTTTTTTTTTTTTGGTTCTATATAAATTTTTGGATATTTGTTCCAGATCCATGAAATATGCTGTTGGTATTTTAATCAGAGTTAGATTGAATCTGTAGATTGCTTTTGGTAGTTTAAGGATTTTTATGTTGTTAATTCTTCTAATTCATGAACACAGAATATGTTTCCACTTGTTTGTATCTTCTTCTATTCTTTTTTCAGTATCCTGTAGTTTTCCAAGTACAGGTCTTTTACCTCCTTGGTTAAGTTTATTTCCAGGTATCTTATTTTTTGTTGCAATATTAAATAGGATCATTATTGGTGTATAAAAATGCCCTTGAGCCTTAGCCAGTTTGGCTTAGTGGATAGAGCCCTAGCCTTTCATTCCCAGAATAAATCCCTATTGGTCATGGTTGATTGATCTCTCCCCCTTCTTTTTAATATATCACTGGATCCTATTTGCTAATATTTTGTTAAGGATTTTAGCATGTTTGTTCATCAGGGATATTGTTTATAATTTTATTTCTTTGTAGTGTCTTCTTTATCTGGTTTTGGAAATAAGATAATGTTGACCTCATAACATGTGCTTGGAAGTATGCCTTCCTCTTAAATTTTTTTGAATAGTTTGAGGAATATAGGTCTTAGTTCTTATTTGAATGTTTGTTAAAATTCCCCTGTGATCAAATGAAGCCATTTGATCCAGGACTTTGTTTGCTAGGAGTTTTTATTACCATTATTATTATTAAAGCTTCAATCTCATTAGTTGTTATTGGTCTATTCAGGTTTTCTGATTCTTCCCAATTGAGTGTTTAAAGATTGTGTGTTTGTAGAATTTGTCCATTTCTTCCAGGTTGTCCAATTTGTTATCATATAGTTTTTATATTATTTCATATAATCCTTTAAAATTTTGTGGTATCATTTGTTACTTCAATTCTTTATTTTCTGATTTCATTTTTTGGGTCCTCTTTGTTCCTTGGTAAGGCTGGCTAAAGATTTACCAATCTTATTTATCTTTTCAAAGAACTAGCTTCTGGTTTCATTGTTAATTTGTATTGTGTGTGTGTGTGTGTGTGTTTTATTTATCTTTATTTTTGAAAGTGTTACAGATGTCTACCTATTTGTCCCCATTGACCCCTTCCAACCCTCACCTGTTCTTCCCCACATCTTCATCACAGTGTTGTCTGTGTCAATGAGTTATGTATATATAAATATAAGTTCACCAGTTAATCTCTCCCCACCCACCCCCACCTTCCCTCTAAGAGTCATCCATCTTTTCCATGCTTTTATGTCATGGGATTTATTGTGTTTGTTAATTTATTGTGTTCATTAGATTCCATATTTGAGTGAGATCATGTGATATTTGTCTTACTCTGACTGGCTTATTTCACTCTCTAGGTCTCTCCATGCTATCTCAAAGGGTAAGAGATTCTTCTTTTTCACTGCTGCATAATATAAATGTACCACAGCTTTTTTATCTACTCATCTACTGATGGGAACTGGGCTGTTTCCAGATCTTAGCTATTGTAAATTCTGCTTCTATGAACATAGGGGTGCTTACATTGTTTCTGATTGGTGTTTTGGACTTCTTAGGATATATTTCTAGAAGTGGATTATTTTTTATCAAATAACAGTTCCATATTTAATTTTTAAATATATTTTATTGATTTTTTACGGAGAGGAAGGGAGAGGGACAGAGAGTTAGAAACATCGATGAGAGAGAAACATCAATCAGCTGCCTCCTGCACACCCCCACTGGGGATGTGCCGGCAACCAGGGTACATGCCTTTGACAGGAATCGAACCTGGGACCCTTGAGTCTGCAGGCCAACACTCCATCCACTAAGCCAAACCAGTTAGGGCCCATATTTAATTTTTTGGGGGGAAACTGCATACTATTTTCCAAAATGGATGCACCAATCTGCATTCCCAAGTCTTAAATGTAAGTGGCGAAACCATACAAAGCCTAGAAGAAACTATAGTTGGCAAAATCTCAGGTGTCTCTGGTAGCAGTATGCTTGCTGACACATCTTCTAGGTCAAGGGAAACAAAGGAAAAAATAGACAGATGGATCTATATTAAAATAAAAAGTTTCTGCACAGCAAAAGAATCCATCAACAAAATGAAAAGGGAACGAACTATATGGGAGAACACATTTTCCAATGATACATCTAATAAGGGATTGATATACAAAATACATAAGAAACACAACTTAACAAAAGGAAGACAAGTAATCCAATTATTCAATTTAAAGGACCAAAATAGACGCCTCTCCAAAGTGGACATAAAGACATAAAAAAATTGTCCAACAGACATATGAAAAAAATGCTCAAAAATCACTGATCATCAGAGAGATGCAAACTGAAACAATAATGAGGTATCACTTCCCACCTGTCAGAATGGCTACCATCAACAAATCAACAAAAGAAAAGTGTTGGCTAGGATATAGAGAAAGGGGAACCCCATTTTGTTTTGTTTTATTTTTTGTCTCTATATATTTTATTTCAACTCTGATCTTCATTATTTTTCCTTCTACTTATTCTGGATTTTTCTTGTTGTTTTTTCTAGTTATTTTTGTTGTAGAGTTAGTTGTTAATACAGATTTTTCTTGTTTCTTGAGGTAGTCCTGTAATACTATGAACTTCCCTTTCAGGACTGCTTTTGCTGTGTCCCATAAATTTTGGTTTGTTGTGTGTTCTTTTTCATTTGTTTACAGGAAGGTTTTGATTTTTCCCCTTGATATCATTGGTATCCCATTAATTTTTTTTTTAATCTTTTTTATTTCTTATAAATCTTTATTGTTCAGATTATTACAGGTGTTCCACTTTTTTTTCCCCCACATAGCTCCCCTCCACCTGATTCCCTACCCCACCCCATGCCCTTACCCCCCGCCACTGTCTTCATCCATAGGAGTAAGATTTTTGTCCAATCTCTTCCCGCACCCCTCACACTTGCTTCCCCTGAGAATCGTCAGTCCACTCCCTTTCTATGTCCCTGATTCTATTATATTCACCAGTCCATTCTGTTCTTCAGATTTTTTATTCACTTGATTTTTAGATTCACTTGTTGGTAGGTATGTATTTGATGTCATTTTGTTGTTCATAATTTTTATCTTTACTTTTTTCTTCTTCTTCCTCTTCTTAAAGAATACCCTTCAGCATTTCATGTAATCCTGGTTTGGTGGCGATGAACTCCTTTAGCTTTTTCTTGTCTTTGAAGCTCTTTATCTGACCTTCAACTCTGAATGATAGCTTTGCTGGGTAGAGTAATCTTGGTTGTAGGTTCTTGCTGTTCATCACTTTGAATATTTCTTGCCACTCCCTTCTGGCCTGCATAGTTTCTGTTGAGAAATCAGCTGACAGTCGTATGGGTACTCCCTTGTAGGTAATTAACTGTTTTTGTCTTGCTGCTTTTAATATTCTCTCTTTGTCTTTTGCCCTTGGCATTTTAATTATGATGTGTCTTGGTGTGGTCCTCTTTGGGTTCCTCTTGTATGGGGTTCTGTGTGCTTCCTGAACTTGTAAGTCTATTTCTTTCACCAGGTGGGGAAAGTTTTCTGTCATTATTTCTTCTAATAGGTTTTCAATATTTTGCTCTCTCCCTTCTTCTGGCACCCCAAAAATTCGGATGTTGGTTCGCTTGAAGTTGTCCCAGAGGCTCCTTACACTATCTTCATATTTTTGGATTCTTTTTTTTTTTGTTTTTCTGGTTGGATGTTTTTTGTTTCCACATATTTCAGATCTTTGGTTTGATTCTTGGGGTACGTTGATCTACAGTTGAGTTTCTGTATATTTTTTATTTCAGACAGTGTATGCTTCATTTCTGACTGATCCTTTTCCATTTTTTTGGTATTCTCATTAAGGTCCTTGAAGGTCTTACTAAGCTCCTCAGAAGTGTCATCAAGTTTCTCAGCGGTTTTTAGAAGATTCTTGAGTAACCTTATACATGTGGTTCTGAACTCTATGTCATCCAGTAGTTTGCTTTCCTCCGTTTCTTTCATTCGTGACATGTTTCTTTGTTTCTGCATTTTGGCTGCTTCCCTGTGTTGATGGAGTGGCTTTGTGTGGTAGGTGACCTATAGGGGGCAGTATCTCAGCCTCCCCAATCACCTGATGTGGATGCTCTTGGTACACCCCTTTGTGGGCTGAGTGCAAAGTCTTGGTGTAGTTAAGCCTGAATTGCTGTTGGTACGCTGGGAGGAATTGACCTCCAGGCCAATTAGCTGTGAGCACTCCCTGTGTCTATAATGGAAGAACTGCTGCGCTGAAGACACGCAGGACTTGTTTCAGTGGGGCTTCGGTGCTCACTGAGTTTGCCTCTTGAATGTGTCACTTATGGATGTGAGGAGTTGAAATCTGGTGTCTCACACTGACCACTAGGTACACTGGCTTCTGGATCTCCAATGGGGTGCAGGTCAGCTACTGTCTGAGGCCACTCAGCAGGAGCTACAGTGAGAGCTGCAGTTTTTTCCTCTTTGCTTGGGGTTTGGAGGTTTTGGAACTGTCTGACCTGGGCTGCAAGTTTGCTAGGTTAAGCTGCGATAGGGCAGGCTTTTCTTATGCTAACTCGGTTGCTTGGAGCTTGGGTGGGTTTGTAGGTTGTGCAGGGCGGGGCCTCAGGGTGTCACTAGGTTAGGGCGTGGCAAACAGCAATGGCTGCTAGTTAGCCGGCTCTGTGTCCCCAAAGGCATCTGCGAGTCCCGTGCCCCAGTGCAGTAAACAATTATTCCTGCGCGCAGCTCTGCAAGCAAGCCACCCTCGCTGGCAGACAGTCTAGCTTCTCCCCGTAGGAGTTTGGGTCCCCTGCGTCTCCCCAGAGACTGGATTTCAGAGTAATCGGGGGCTTGTCTCCGTTCGGGTTGAAAAAAGCAACGCACCCAGTCGCCCGCAGCCAGCCGGGATCACGCGCCTCCGTACCTCAGCTTTTCAGCGCTCGTGCACATCTCAAAGCTCTTTTCTCTTTCCTTCTAGTTGTAGAACTTCCACTCAGCCAGCTTTCCCGTGGTTCTGGGTGATAGACGTTTTGTCTTTTAGTTGCAGTTTAAATTGTTGTGGGAGGCAGCAGTTTAGGTGTTTATCTACGCCGCCATCTTGGATTCTCCCATTCTGATATATGGCCCATTAATTGTTTAATAACATGTATTTAGCTTCCATGTGTTTGAATGTTTTTGAGTGTTTTTATTGTAATTGATTTCTAGTTCTGTGCCATTGTGATCCAAGAAGATGCTTGCTATGATTTGAATGTTCTTGATTATGTATCCTAACATGTCATCTATCCTTGAGAATGTTATGTATGCACTTGAGAAGAATGTATATTCTGCAGCCTGGGGGTGAAATATTCTGCAAATGTCCATTAAATCCATCTGATCTAGTGTGTCATTTAATGTTCTTTCCTTTTTTTTGTCTGGAATATCTATCCAGTGATTTCAGTGGGGTTTTAAAGTTTCCTACTATGACTGTATTGCTGATAATCTCTCCCTTAAAGTACTCCAAGAGCTTTTTTATATATTTAGATGCACCTATATTAAGTGCATATATGTTTAACAGGTTTAGATCCTTCTTTTTTATTGACCTCTTTACTACTATGTAGTTGCCTTCTTTATCTCTTTTATGGCTTTGCTTTGAAGTCTATTTTTTTTCAGATATGAGTATTGCTACCACAGGTCTTTTTTCATTTACATTTCCATGAATTTTTTTTTCTATCCCTTCACATTCATCTTATGTGAGTATTTGTTCAGAGATTGGTGTCTTGTATATAGCATATATTGGCCCTCTTTTATTACCCATTAAGCTACCCTATGTCTTTTGATTGGAACAATTAAAACTTTTATATTTGAGGTTATTATTAACAGTTATTTATTCAAGCCATTTTTATTCTTTATGTCTATTACTCTCTCTCTCTATTTTATTTTCCCTTCCAGCTGTCCCTTTAACATGTCTTGCATTGCAGGTTTGGTGGGGATAAACTCCTTTAGCCTTTTTTTGTCTAGGAAGCTCTTTTTGTTGTTGTTAATCCTCACCCAAGTATATTTTTCTATTGCTATTTAGAGAGTGGAAGGGAGGGGGAAAGATAGAGAAAGAGTAACATCAACGTGAGAGAGACACATTGATTGGTTGCCTACCACACACGCCCCAGTTAGGGAATGGGATCAAACCTATAACCAGGTACATACCCTTGACTGGAATTGAACCTGGGACCCTCCAGAATGCAGGCTGACACTCTATGAACCAAACCGACTAGGGCTGGGAAGGTCTTTATTTCACTTTCAATTTTGAATGATAACTTTGCTGGACACAGTATTCTTGCTTTTAGATATTTGATTTTCATTACTTTGAATAGTTCCTGCCATTGCCTTATTGCCTGGAGTGTTTCTGTTGAGAAATCAGCTGGCAGACTTATGGGAGCTTCCTTATAGGTAACTGACTGTCTCCTACTACACTTAGGATTAGCTCTTTGTCTTTAACATTTGTGAATTTAATTATGATGTGCCTTGGAATCAGCTTTGTTGGGTTCTTCTTGATG
Organism: Corynorhinus townsendii; assembly: GCA_026230045.1. Lineage (NCBI taxonomy): Eukaryota > Metazoa > Chordata > Mammalia > Chiroptera > Vespertilionidae > Corynorhinus > Corynorhinus townsendii. Next base: position 115,114,301 of record JAPDVU010000001.1, on the reverse strand, counting down.
GGTACCCTCTGTGCTTCCTGAACATGTGTGGTTTTTTCTTCACCAGCATAGATTTTCTGTCATTATTTCTTCAAACAGGTTTTCTATTCCTTGCTCACTTTCATCACCCTCTGGTACCCTTATGATGCTGTTTCATTTTATGTTGTACGAAGTTCCCTGAACTGTCCTCATGCTTTTTAAGTTTTATTTCTCCTTTTCTTTCTGCTTTGATATAGTGTTTTTTTTTCCTACCTTGTCTTCTAACTCACTTATTCAATCTTCTACTTTATTGAACCTGCTTTTATTCCTTCCAGTATTTTCTCAATGTCAGACACAGCATTGTTCATTTCTGTCTGGTTCTTATTCATAATTTCTATGTGTCTTTTTTAATGTTGATGTAGCTCCTACTAAGTTCTTTGTAGCATCTACTGAGTTCTTCAAAATTTCCATTAGTTATCCATAAGTACCTTATGCAACTTTACAAGTATTAATTTTAACTCTGTCTGATAATTTGCTTACCTCCATCTCATTTAGGTCTTTTTCTAGTGTTTCCTCCTTTTCTTTAATTTGGAAGTTGTCTATTTCTCTCCCCATTTTAGTTATCTTTGTGTTTGTATCTACCTATTAGATATACTTGCTGTGACTCCCAGTCTTCATTGGGTGGACTTTTCTAGTACATGTCCTGTGGGACCTATTCGTGTGGTTTCCTTGTAATACTGAGCTCTATGCTTTAGGGGTGACCCTTTTGTGGGTTATTTGGGTTATTATCTCCTGTTGTAATTGGGTCTTTATTGTTGCTGTCTTGTTCATGGGTGGGCTCATTTTTAGGATGGCTAACTGTAAGGCTCAGCCACAACCACATCACGTGGGCTGTTCTACAGGCGCTAACAGAGAAAAACAAAATAAAACCAACAAAGAGGAACATACAACAGGTCCCAACAACAACAGCAAAAATAACCACAAAAGAAAAAAAAAATAGGAAAGAGAAAAGAGAACATGGATAATACATTAAAAAGAAATAAAGAGAAAGATAAAATTGTTAATACTAAGCCCTAGCTGATTTAGCTCAGTGGATAGAGTGTTGGCCCACATACTAAAGGGTCCCGGGGTTCAGCCAAGGGCAGGTGCCTTGGTTGTAGGCACAATCCCCATGTGGGAGTCAACCAATTGATGTGTTTCTCTTACATTGTTGTTGCTCTCTCTCTTTGTCTCTTCCCCTCCACCCTCTTAAAAAAATTAATGGAAAAATAGTCTCAGGTCAGTATTAACAACAACAACAACAAAAATGCAATGCTAATACTAAAATAAAAAAATAAAGGGGATAATGGAAGAGAAAAGGGATGTAAAAAAGATTCTGAAAGGAAAGAAGGGAGGGCCAAAAATAAGAGTAGAGGGTAATGAAAGGAAAATGCTAAAAAAAAAAAAAAAAAAAAAAAAAGACAAGAATAAAGAGGAAGAAAAAATGTTACATGAAGGTAAAAAGAAGAGAAAGGTAAACAGAAAGAATGGAAAAGAAAAAAATAAGAAAAGGAAGGAGGCCAATTAGAGATATGAAAGAAACAAAAAAGAAAAGAGCAAAAATCTTAACATCAATAATATGAATAACAAAGCCATAAAGCAGATAAAATATTGAAAACAGAACAAATAAACAGACAAAAATAAGAAGAAAAGCCAGCCAAGTGAAGTTCATGCAGGCATATCATGTTGCATGAACTGCTTTATATGGCGATTTAAAGCTTCCCAGGGGGTACTTTTGTGTTAGCCAGTGTCAAGATCTGTCCAAGTTTGGCTCTCTGTGTCCTGTTGTAGCTGTGGCCTGATGCTCTCTGAGGACCATCTCTACCTGTCAGCTACTCTACCTCCCCACAGAGATTGCCTGGTCTTCCTCTAGTGTCTCCTAAAGAAAGTATTTAGGGTGAAGCCAAGCTAGGATAGCTAGGGATAGTGGGTCCCCTGCTTAAAAATTTCACCATCAGGTACTCAATGAGGGAAGATTAATGTCTGTTTCAAAGCCAAACATCTCATCTGTACCATATCCTCCAACTTTAGTTCTCCCTAATGTGTCCTGGTGCAGACTCAAGTTTGATACAGCCTGCCACATTTTCTGCAAGAGAAATTTCAGCTGCCCTGGGCTCAGTGGCATTGCTCACAAGAGTCTCTGGTTGAACATGTTGCCTGCCCAGCCAACAAGAGGGAGGTAAGCATTTCTTCCTAGTCCTAGACTATAGTGTCTGAGGCTATTGGAATGATCTGCTCTGAGCTGTGGGCTCAGTGGCATTGCTCACAAGAGTCTCTGGTTGAACATGTTGCCTGCCCAGCCAACAGGAGGGAGGTAAGCATTTCTTCCTAGTCCCAGACTATAGTGTCTGAGGCTATTGGAATGATCTGCTGTGAGCTGTTCTCCTGACCCCTACCAAACTGCACCCAGCAAGAGTATCTGGGGCTTCAGAGAGCTGACCCAAACCTTTCCTATTAGGGGTGGTGTTCCCAGTCTGCAGGAGGTGTGGATGTGCTCTACGCTTCTTCTGAGAACTGGCTGGCTGAACTCACAGGGCATTCAATCAACCTCCCCACAATGCAGTTACAAAGCCCAGCTCTTACTCTGTCTCCAAAATATAAGCTTTCTTGTGGAATGCCATGGGAAGCAACAAAAAAACAAAACAAAAAGAAAACCTGCTTTGAAAAGACCCATGCCCTTGTGCCGCAGGTCCAAGCAGAAGTGGTTTCGTCTTCCCTGCCTAGGACTCCAATCTCTCTGCACAGCTGCTCTGAGTAAAGCTGGGGCCCAGACTCCCAACTTCTCACACATCCAATTCTTCCCAGTGCAGGTCAAACATCCCTCATCTTCCCTGCCACCAGCTTCACAGGATGGAGCAGTCCCTTGTGCTCCACAAGTAGGGGGAATGGTTCCAACCCCAGATTTTAGGTGGGAGAATCCTCTGCCCCTCCCCATGCCACACAGTTTTGTTGCTATCTGGAGCTCTGCCAATGCCTTTCAGGAAACCAGAGGGTTCCTCTAAGACAATGCTGGTTGCAGCCCTTGGGCCCTTTTCTATTCTGTAGGCACACAGCACAGTGCAGCCTTTCCAGCAGTCAGAGCCCAGGGTAGACCTCTCCTTCTGTGGCTGCTGACATTAGGCATGCTCTTTCACTGGGACAGTATGGAGCCAGCCTCCCAGGGAGACAGAGTTCCAATGGATACCTCTGCCTGATCCTAAGGGGGATCTTCTTCCAGTCTCTGCTGCTCTGGGCTTAATATCCCTGCAGGGGGATGTCAGTCCACACTCCCAAGGGGAGGGAGCTTGCAGCCAATATCACTTGGGCCTCTCAGATGAGCAACAGCCTCCCCTTTCCATGACTCCCCATCTCTTACCAGTCTCTATACTGTTTCTTCAGTGCTCCTTAGGTAAAATATGTCCAATCAGCTACTCTTCCCTTAGTTTTTCAAGCTGACTGTGAAGCGTATGAGCTGTAAATCCAGTCCATGGCTGGAACAAGGGCACTCAACCTCCAGTTACATCACAGCCATCTAGCCCTGACTCTGTTATGATTTTTAAAAATTGCTTTAACTATATAAGGTGTCATAAGCCAATGACTTATGAGAAGCATATGGCTAGATTTTCATGCATAGATTAAAATTAAGCTACATATATTGAGGCAATATGTAATACATCAGACATTACTTCTTGTTGTTTTTTTTTTTTTGGTGTTTCAATTTAGATATATATGAAGAATTTCATTGAACCATATAGCAAAAAGTATGTAGGTTCATGACAGTTAAAAGACCATAAACTTTTGTTCACCTTTCATCTAGAAAGATGAAAATCAATAGCACAAAATTTTATTTTGAAACTAAAATAGTCTGTAGAAATATTTATCCTATATACACTTGTCAGAAATTTATATAGGATTTCATAGAATGCTTTATCTATTAGCCATCTTAAACAATGTGATAACTCTGTATCCAACTGTAATGTTCAAAGTAATAATATTGCTTTAATATTCTAATGAAGTATGAATTATATAGGACTATTTTTCCATAAACAATGTACCTATAGTTTTGAATTCTTGCAGAAAGAGCTTTGATTTTTAATAGACTTGTTCTTATATCAATTTCTATCATCTTTGTCATTACTCAACATCTCTGAAGCTATGAGTGAATAGTTTCTCACATATAAAATGGCAATGATCCCGCTTACTTGTCTGGCACATAGTAGGTTCTCATTAATTATAGCAAATAATTTAATGTTACTTGTTATGGTTTATATTTTTCTTACTGTCAATCATTTTACATATCACTAGAGGTCTGGTGCATGGATTCATGCATGGGTAGGGTCCCTCAGCCTGGACTGCGTCCACTCGCAATCCAGGACACCTCGGGCGATGTTGGACTGCTGGTTTATGCCTGATCCCTGCAGCTGGATCAGGTCGAAACCAGCAGTCCGACATCGCCTGAGGGATGTATCAGTACCAAAACGGCAGATGCCCTGCCGCTCCTGCTCATCCTGACCCCACTGTGCCTGCCGCCTCCTCGTCTTGGTAGCACTGCTGCAGAGACGGGAGAGGCTCCTGCCACCACAGCTGTGCTCACCAGCAGCCGTGATCTTGGCTTCTGGCTGAGCGGCGCTCCTGCTTTGGGAGCACACTGACCACCAGGAGGAAGCTTCTGCATTAAGTGTCTGCGCCTTGGTTGTCAGTGTGCGTCATAATGACTGATCAACAGGTCGTTCGGATCAATGAGTCACAACAGTTGCTTGGGCTTATATATATTTGCTACTGCTGTTGCAGCCACTTTTCCTCTTACAATTTACTCTTCATTAACTTAGGGATTTGCAGTTAAACCAATAAGAATATTATTATTGTACTAGAGGCCCAGTGCACAAAATTCATGCACCGGGGTGTTGTCCCTCAGCCCAGCCTCTCCAATATGGGACCCCTCGAGGGATGTCTGACCGCCCGTTTAGTCGTACCTCCCTCTCACAATCCAGGACTGTTGGCTCCCAACTGCTCTCCTGCTTGCCTTCCTGATTGCCCCTAACCACTTCTGCCTGCCAGCCTAATCACCTCCTAACCACTCCCCTGCCAGCCTGATTGGTGTCTAACTGCTCCCCTGTCAGCCTGTTTGACCCAACTTCCCTCCTATGCCGGCCTGGTCCCTCCCAACTGCCCACCCCTGCTGGCCATCTTGTGGTGGCCATCTTGTGTCCACATGGGGGCAGCCATCTTGTGTGTTGGAGTGATGGTCAATCTGCATATTACTCTTTTATTAGATAGGATAGAGGCCTGGTGCATGGGTGGGGGCCAGCTGGTTTGCCCTGAAAGGTGTCCCAAATCAGGGTGGGGGTTCCCTTGGGGTGTGGGACGGCCTGGGTGAGGGGCCTGTGGTGGTTTGCAGGCTGGCCACGCCCCCCAGTGACCCAAGCAGAGGCCCTGGCATCTGGGACTTATTTATCTTCTACAACTGAAACTTTGTAGCCTGGAGTGGAGCCAAGCCTTCTGCTTGCTCCATGGCAGCAGCTATTTCTGTTGGGATTAATGTATCTTCTATAATTGAAACTTTTTAGCCTTAAGCTGAGGCCTGGGCCAGCCAGGGTGTGCAGAAAGCTTGGCTTCCTCCATTGCTCGGGAAACCCAAGCCTCCCTCCTGCTCTCTCTGTGGCTGCAGATATCTTGGTTGGGGTTAATTTGCATACTCACTCCTGATTGATTAATGGGCGTGGCTAATGGGCATGGCTTGTGGGTATAGTGGAGTGATGGTTAATTTTCATATTACTCTTTTATTAGATAGGAGGATCTAAAAGCAGGGAGTTGAATTAGGGGCCAAAGGAAAGGCACAGGGACCTGTAAATAAAGAGCATTAAATTATTGTTTGGTCAGAAGCCCTTTGTTTTTATGTATAAATGCCAGGATTTTTTCTGGTGGTTGACAGCCTAAAGCGGGATAATTGAAGAATTATATTTATCTACCATTTGTTACTTGTTTAATAATACACTGTATTGCCTTGGCTGGCTGAAACGTTGTGAATATAGAAAGAGGGGAGAAAAGTTCTGTATCAATATTCATAATTTATTATTTTCAATTTCTGGATGACATTTTATTTAATATATTTAATTTATAATTATTAGTTTATGGAAAATAATCATTTTAAAGTCATTTAATCAAAATGAAATCTATTTAAGTTGAAAAGCAAAACTGTAGAAATATTTGGTTTTAATAAACTGCTGAAAAACTTGTCTATTATAATTATGTCATTTCATCATAACTATAAGTATAAAGATTCATTTCAGTAAATACTAAATATGTCAGTTATTAAGATAATATTGTTTACTTTATTCCTAATTAGGTTCTTAGGTTCAAATCTGAGTAATATAATGTTTGTTCATGTATTTAAATATAATTTATTTCCATGTTTATAATATTTGCGAGTCCTTAGCAAAAATTGTAGGTTACTGATAAATATGAATTTTTATTAGTATTTATGGGTAGATGAAGGCAATAGAATAAATTTTAATATTATAGATGCATTGTGAATATATATTTAAATATCTGTGGGTGTTTTAAGAACACATTATATGAAAATATTCTGAAAGGACACTAATTGTTAAATTAAAATTGTCATATGTATTCTTTGTCATATTGTTGAACTCACAAGCTGAGTCTCAATACGCTCAGTATGCCTATTTTTAAATATGTAAATAAAGAAGGTAGCTTTTAATTTGTTTCCTATCACCCTACTACACCCACTTTGAAGGAGAATTTTAATGCCCTTAATCCCTTAAATTAATTAGGTAATTAATTAATTAACTTTCCTTTAATATTTCTCTGAATGAGCCAAAGTCAGATCAATTAATTTTATAACTAATAAGAGAGAACAGGAGTGATTAAGTCTCATCTTATTTTACTTACATCCATAAACACCAGTTAGGCCTAAATGTTGCTAAGGTTTAACTGATTGAAATACTTTAGGTGGATTAGTTCTCAGTCAAAGGGAAATTCTTCTGAAATATATATAACTTGCACTTAATTTTTTCTTGAAGGCAGAATTTCTTCCATTAGCTTTATTAGCATTTTATTACATTGCTGTAAAATCCCAACTTCTTAAATTTAATGTATAAATATAATTTAAAATGAATCACTTTGAATTTAAGGCAATACTTTAACATTGAACTTCACTGATAGTTTAATGTTAAACTATAAAATTTAGGAAGCACATTTAATATTGTATGTCAACCATAATAAAAAAAATTTAGCATACATTCATTAAACTTATCTCCTTTTCTAAAACTCAGTTGCATTATATTCTGAACTATGGGATATAATTTTATTTTAAATTCCTTTTCAGTAATAACTTTAATTAATAATTATTTACAAATTACCTGATGAGAAGACATGTAGTTTGAGGAACAGAGGTCAAGCAAAAGAAAAACAATTGCTTAGAGCAGTTGCGTGGAATACCCAATTTAAAATAATCTAAAGAATTGTGTATTAATTTGGTATTATTTTACTCAAATTATGTGAAAGAATGGATGAAAAATTATATGGAGTAGAAAATTTATTAAAAATTATCATCTTTTTGGTGCTTGGAGACAAAGGTAACACATCTCTTGATATTTTAGAATTACAACAGCATAATGGAAATTTAATTATAGTCAAATGTTAAGCTTTATAATGGGATTTTACCCCAATATACATATATGTAAATAGTGATCTATAAGATTTCTTTACCATACCTGGAATATCCCAGATGCACATGAATACATACACAAGCTTGACAATCTCATTCTCTGAATCTAAAACCACATGTCCGGGCCTTTGTAAGCATAATTGTGGCCTTGGCTTCTAGTTCACAGCAATATTGTGGAATAGCCATAAAAAGGGAAAAAAAGGTGTTATTTTCCTTTGATAAAACAAACAAATGAAAAAGAAAACCCTCTATTTTTTCAGAAGGTAGGAAAGCTCTTACCTTCTATATCTGATGATGTCATTCAATATTGGAAATGAATGTTAAATATCAGATGTTTTTCCTGTTGCCTGAAGTCCTGCCAAAGCTGACTTTATATTGATTTCTTGCTAGAAATTATATGTATAAACTAGTATGGAGAGATTCTAGCCCATTTTGATTAATTCATAAATCAGTGGCCATAAATCATTTTAATTTATTGTCTCTCATTATACAGAAACAATAAATCTGACCAAAATCAATTATTTGAGTCCCCCTGATCACAAATCTTAGATTTTATTACTCTGAACAACCAAACACAAGTTCCTTACTTCATTTTCTTACATGTTTTTGAAATTTGAATGGAATGCATAGACAGCTACACAGCAGATAAAATAAGAAAGGGTATGAAGCAAGAAACTGACATAGTGAAGTCACTCCTAAACTGGTAATATTTCTGTGATGCTTATGATATTCTTGCTCAAATTCCCATTACTTTGATAGATATTACTATATATCTCTTTTTTTAAACTTCCTCGAAATTCCATCAGAGGACAAGCAGACTGAAACGGCAGAGAAGAAAGACAATTGTTAAAAAGTTGTAGACCTAATCCCATAGCATCAGGCAAGTTACAGATTCCCAAGTCCTACTAGATGTGAAGTGTATTGAGAATGGTGAGTTGAGAATGGAGAAATAGTAGACATATTTATTTGTAAATAGTGAGCATGGCTAAATGCAGTAGAGATGTTTATTTTGACTAATTAAAATATAGAATAAAAGTAGATACAGTTGTGCTGGAAACTCAATTATGTAACTCACTTGGGACATTAGAGAGGCAACCCATCGTTTCAAGCTGCTCTACCAAGATTCTCAGGTTTTATGGGATTTTGAATATAAATAAAAGCAATTTCATTTATAGTAAAATCCCATAATCTTCATATATACTACTTATTTTTGAAGGAGGAAATCTATAATAGTTTTCTAGGATTGACCATCCTAAGATTTCCAATAACTCCCTGAGATGGTTAGAAGATGTTGTGACCTCCCCAATGGAACATCCCAGAGGGAATGACTTAATCAGAGCACTGACTGCAACTTGGAAATCCCTCAGTTTGGCTAGTCTTATCTCTTGCCTTTCTGCTCCTATTGGCCTCTGCTACTTTGTCTCTTGAGTGCACAAGGCTCACTGCTACTGATTTTCTCTTCCTGGCACACCTCCAGTGCTCTTCTCCCTCTCAGTCAGAAAGTCCTTTCTGGGTTTCATGATCAGGTGGCTCAGAGGTGCTTCCCACAGCAGAGCCTATATAAAAAGAAGACAGGGGTGCAGAGAAAGGTTGATGTTAAGTAATTTGACTTAAATTGTAATATTAGTAAAAACCAGAACACAAATCTTAGCTATTATCCAGTTCTCCTTATAACCAGCAAGTTAACTTTAATTAGAACTGGGTTCATCCAATTACTTGTTAAATATCAAATGTCAGAAATAACAGGTAGATTCTCATAAGTGGAGCATGCAAGTAATGACTGGTCAGAGTCTACATTTGAGAGTATTGCTAATTTCCCCCAATTCAGAGAGCTAAATTCAGACCATTAGGAGATTGCAGCTGAAAGCAGAATCCTGAGTGTGGATACTTGGCTAGATTGCCTGGTGTGTTCTAGCCGACACAAATTGTCTTGTCTGTCCCTGTAGATTAGTTTTTTAATTAATAATTAGAATGAGGAGCATTTGGCAATCAGTGAGAGGTACCAAGCCAGTTATTTCCTTTGTACCATCAGGCCTGTGTATAAAACATTCTCTTTGATTCAGGTTAGGTGTTTGTTGAGCTAGTTCATATTTTTGCTATTGCTTTTGTATTCTTTTTATTTTAATAGTTATTGCTTTTAAGTTTTGTTCCTTTAGGTTTTGTAGTCTAAACTGGGAGGTAGGTTCCCTTCCTTCTGTCTCATCTCAGGTATCTTTATTCTATTGAAATACAGTATATTACTAAAACTTGGTATCTTGCCCAATACGGAAAATTGTTGATGCTTGCATTATGTCTGAGATAACCAATGTTGTTAAAGGAAGGAAATGCATGTCACATTCCTTTGAGAAGACTGAAAAATAAGAAAAAAATATATATTATGGGCTGATGAAATAAGTACTATATTTGTTTTTATTATTTTTAAATCTTTTTAAAGTTTCTTTATTTATTTTCCATTTTTTTTTATTAAGGTATTATATGTGTACATATCTCACCATTGCCCCCCCCCACCCCACTCCCATACATACCCTCACCCCCCAATGTTTTGCATCCGTTGGTTATTCTTATATGCATACATATAAGTCCTTCGGTTGATCTCTTATTTCCCCCATTAACTTTCTTTTTTAAAGTTTCTGAGGATGAATTAAAGATTAAAATTGTGAATAGGGCTGCTTATAAAATAAGAAATTGGGACTTGGAGCAGATAGTGTATATTGACTTACAAAAATGAAACTATGTTGTCACTTAACCACTGATGGTATTCTTAGTAGGACAAAAATGTGAGTTTTTATCCTGCCTATCAATAAATAAAGGGATAGGTTTAGAACAAAGGTTTATTAAAAGGCCCCAAAATTCTAAGTGTCAGGGCTCATAGTTGCAAGAGTAACAAAACGCTACTTTATGTATCAATTTTGGCAGCGACCTGAAGGCTGAGATCAAAATCTGCAGTGAAGTGGCTGATAGACCATCTGTGCCAGCATTGGAGACCCCCCAACATCAGTGTTATAAGCGGTTGGGCCTGGGGTCTGGGGATGAAGTCAAGGATTCCTTTGTTGAGAGGCCTTGATTGTTCCTGCAGGAGGGTAGCAGGTAATACTTCTTTCTTCCCTCCAGTCAAGTGAGGAGAACTTCAAGAGTTTGGACTTAAGATCTGAGGACGTTTTCATCTACAAAAGACAAGGTTCCATATTTTCCTTACCTGTTCTCCTTCAGTCATCACCCCTACAATCCTGAAGGGGTTAGCCCCTCTGGCTAGTGAGAGTACAAGAGGGGAGTCAAAGAACAAAACTGGCAAAAAGAGAAAAAGGGACTAATTAAATCTCCCACTCTCCAGCAGTTTTCCTCAGAGTTTCAGGATTTCAAGCCTGAACTAGTACACAGCTGAAGGAAATGGAGAACGTCTAAATTAGAGAGTTCACAAGTTATTTTGTTTTGTTTTTGATTATTGAACTGGACATTTTAATTGCAGAAACGGGACTGTTTTTGTTACTGACCAGAGGGAATTAAAAAACCTGTGAAATGTGCCCCAAATTTCATCGAATAACAGGGAAAAATAGCCTATATCGCATAGGCTTTAGGTGCCAGTGGGAGAAGGAATACAGTTGATTTATAGCAACCTCCTATAAGTCTGAGAATTCAACAAACCATTGCATAAAGCAGGAGACTTCAACTCTGGTGTATTTAAACTAGCAAACTAATTAATTAACCAATTAATTAATGAAAATTCTTATAGACTTGCTTTCAGGCTGCCCAATGAAGTGTAGAAAACGTCAGAGATAAAGGAAGCTAAACAGCATGTCCTTCCAGAGACCAGTGAGGGCAGGGCTGCCATGTCAGCAGCCATGGCACACTGAATTCCCACACTGCTGTTGCTCATATAAAACACAGGATTCTCTCACTAGCCCAATTGCTCCTGCATCCCAGGAAACTCAATACAGCAGTTGCTGCAACTTTCACTACATGCCATTAGAATGGATCCTCCATGGTCCCTACCTATTCATATCAATAGCTCCCAATTCAAAGGTCAGAGCAGATGCATTTAATTGGATGAATCTGTGTTCTGTGTCCACACTCTGGCTACAAAGGAGGCTAGGCGATAAAGTACTTAGCATTTTCATATTTTTTGGTGGAAGGTGGGATATATAAAAAATATCAGTTTGGAGTTCAAATATTAGTTCCCATACTTGATGGAGTCAGCCATTTACATATTTTTCAAGTTTTTACAGATCCCAAATCAGAGATCCATAATATAAGAAGTCCAATTTCTGAGGTCATCTTTGACTCCTCAAAACTGTGCCCTCTTGGTTTTTTATTAGCCCCATCTCAGCTCTCTTGGCTGGCATGATATACATATTTGTTATTTATAGAGCCTCTGCATATTGGCCAGGACAGTCAAACTTTATGAGGCCAAATGGTTAAATCACCAAACTGTCTATTGATTTGATGATTTATATTATGAAATCAACTTCTAAATGTTATTTGTACAAAGTGAACTCAATATAATTTCATTTGTAAGCTTTTTTGTTTATTTGACAATTTTATTGTATATACAATAGTATCATGGGTTATTATACAACCATTTAAACAAAATTACTCCTCTTCATTTCTACTGGCACCATGCTAGCCACCCTGATACCTCTAAGAGTGATTTAACGTATCTCCCCATTAACTATTTTTTAAAATAAATCTTTATTGTTCAGATTACAGGTGTTCCTCTTTTTGTTTTCCCCCTATGGCTCCCCTCCACCTGATTCCCTACCCCACCCTACCCCATGCCCTTACCCCCTGCCACTGTCTTCATCCATAGGAGTAAGATTTTTGTCCAATCTCTTCCCGCACCACTCACATCTGCTTCCCCCTGAAAATTGTCAGTCCACTCCCTTTCTATGTCCCTGATTCTATTATATTCACCAGTCCATTCTGTTCTTCAGATTTTTTATTTACTTGATTTTTAGATTCACTTGTTGGTAGGTATGTATTTGATGTCATTTGGTTGTTCATAATTTTTATCTTTACCTTTTTCTTCTTCTTCCTCTTCTTAAAGAATACCCTTCAGCATTTCATGTAATCCTGGTTTGGTGGCAATGAACTCCTTTAGCTTTTTCTTGTCTGTGAAGCTCTTTATCTGACCTTTAATTCTGAATGATAACTTTGCTGGGTAGAGTAATCTTGGTTGTAGGTTCTTGCTGTTCATCACTTTGAATATTTCTTGCCACTCCCTTTTGGCCTGCATAGTTTCTGCTGAGAAATTAGCTGACAGTCGTATGGGTACTACTCCCTTGTAGGTAACTAACCGTTTTTCTCTTGCTGCTTTCAAGATTCTCTCTTTGTCTTTTGCCCTTGGCATTTTAATTATGATGTGTCTTGGTGTGGTCCTCTTTGGATTCCTCTTGTATGGGGTTCTGTGTGCTTCCTGAACTTGTAAGTCTATTTCTTTCACCAGGTAGGGAAAGTTTTCTGTCATTATTTCTTCTAATAGCTTTTCAGTATTTTGCTCTCTCTCTTCTTCTGGCACCCCAAAAATTCGGATGTTGGTATGCTTAAAGTTGTCCCAGAGGCTTCTTACACTATCTTCATATTTTTGGATTCATTTTCTTTTGTTTTTCTGGTTGGGTGTTTTTTGTTTCCTCATATTTAAGATCTTTGGTTTGATTCTTGGGGTATGTTGATCTACAGTTGAGTTTCTGTATATTCTTTATTTTAGATAGTGTATGCTTCATTTCTGACTGGTCCTTTTCCATTTTTTTGGCATTCTCATTAAGGTCCTTGAAGGTCTCACTAAGCTCCTCAGAAGTGTCATCAAGTTTCTCAGCGATTTTCAGAAGGTTCTTGAGTAACCTTATAAATGTGGTTCTGAACTCTATGTTGTCCAGTAGTTTGCTTTCCTCTGTTTTTTTCATTCGTGACATGTTTCTTTGTCTCTGCATTTTGGCTGCTTCCCTGTGTTGGTGGAGTGGCTTTGTGTGGTAGGTGACCTATAGGGGGCAGTAGCTCAGCCTCCCCAATCACCTGATGTGGACGCTCTTGGTACACCCCTTTGTGGGCTGAGTGCAAAGTCTTGGTGTAGTTAAGCCTTAATTGCTGTTGGTACGCTGGGAGGAATTGACCTCCAGGCCAATTGGCTGTGAGGACTCGCTGTGTCTATAATGGAAGAACTGCTGTGCTGGAGACACGCCTGTGGTGCAGGACTTGTTTCAGTGGGGCTTTGGTGCTCACTGAGTCTGCCTCTTGAATGTGCCACTTATGGATGTGAGGAGTTGAAATCTGGTGTCTCATACTGACCACTAGGTACACTGGCTTCTGGATCTCCAATCGGGTGCAGGTCAGCTATTGTCTGAGTCCACCCAGCAGGAGCTACAGCGAGAGCTACAGTTTTCTCCTCTTTGCTTGGGGTTTGGAGGTTTTGGAGCTGTCTGATCCGGGCTGCAAGTTTGTTAGGTTAAGCTGAGATAGGGCAGGCCTTTCTTATGCTAAAGCTGCTGCTTGGAGTTTGGGTGGGTTTGTAGGTTGTGTGGGGCAGGGTCTCAGGGCATCACTAGGCTAGGGCATGGCAAACAGCAATGGCTGCTAGTTAGCCGGCTCTGTGTCTCCGACTGCATCCCATGCCCCAGTGCAGTAAACAATTATTCTTGCGCGCAGCTCTGCAAGCAAGCTCCCCTCACTTTCCGACCCGGTGGCAGGCAGTCCAGCTTCATCCCATAGGAGTTTGGGTCCCCCGCATCTCCCCAGAAACTGTATTTCAGAGTAATCGGGGGCTTGTCTCCCTTTGGGTTGAAAAGAGCAGTGCCTGCCAGCAGCCTGGATCACTCACCTCCGTACCTCAGCTTTTCAGCACTTGTGCACGTCTCAGTGCTCTTTTCTCTTTCCTTCTAGTTGTAGAACTTCCACTCAACCAGCTTTGCCGTGGTTCTGAGTGATAGACATTTTGTCTTTTAGTTGTAGTTTTGAAATTGTTTTGCGAGGCAGCAGTTTAGTTGTTTACCTACGCCACCAACTTGGATTCTCCCCATTAACTATTAACTATTGTTGCTTTTCAATATATTCTGGGCATTGCAAGCAGGAGAAATTTTTATAAAGTCAAATATACTTATATAATACCCTCTTTAAAATCCTTATGTTAAGCTTCTCACATCCTGATATCCTTCAAGGCCCTTTCCCATGGAGCCTTGGAATAGGAAAAGTCATACAGCACAAAATATAAACCAGTAGATCCTATACCTGTGAGAATGAAATATATCATAAAGTTGGTATACAGTTCATTGTGATAGAATGCAATATTAAATTGTGTTGCTATTACTGTATCTCCATCAGAAATAAATTAAACCTTCAAAATACATGATATTCAAAATTTAGTCCTTGATGAAGTAAAGGCTTCACGTACAATATGGGAAAAATAGGCCTACTTTGCTATATTTTACCAACCAAATCTTCATGAAAAAAGGTAATTATATTCCATCACATAAAATTATTTTGGCCCTGGCTGGATGGCTTAGTTGGTTGGAATGTCATCCCTTACACCAATTTGCAGGTTCAATTCCTGATCAGGGAACATACCTAGGTTGTGGGTTTGATCCCTGCTTGGGCACCTATGAGAGGCAACCCATAGGTGATTATATCTCTCACATCAATGTTTCTCCTTCTCTCTCTTTTTCCCATTCCCCCCCTAATATTAATAAAAACCATTTCCTTGGGTGAGGACAAAAATTATTTTGTCTAAGAAAAAATAACTTAAGCAAATTAATAGAAAAATAATCATCAAAAGGTTATAATCTATAATATAGAAAGATATATTAATGTTTTTGAAGGAAAAGACAACTAACCTGAGAAAAATAAAGATTGTGAATTGGCAGTTCTAAGAAGCAAAAGTCTAGGTGACCATTTAGCAAATTAAGACACTCAAATGTATTACTCGTCATGCAAGTACAATCAAAACTGACAGTGAGCTGCAACCTTGCACAGTCCAAGTGCACAAAAACATCTATCATGCCTGAGATGTAGGAAAAACAATAATGATATGCTTGTGGTGAAATGTACTTCTTTTTTAAAAAACATCAGGCAAAATCAGTTACAACTACTTGCAAGCCTGCTTCCACTTATAAAAATGTATCCCATCAAATTAAAGCCATCATTTTTGAAAGTACCTGTTCAGAGACCATTAATTAACATGGCGTTATTCCCACAGGTATAAGGCTGAAAATAAAGTCAGTGTCCACAATAAAATATATAGATGGTGTATTATAGAATTGTACATTTGCAACCTATATAATTGTATTAACAATGCTGTCCCAATAAATTCAATAAAAATTAAAAAAATAAAAATATGGATGATGAGTTAAAAATAATAAAGTCAGCATCCATAATAAGGGAATGGTTGAACAAATTATATACACTTATGGCAAGGGATATGGTACAACTATAAAAAAAAAAGGATTAGAGCTCGACCTTGGGGGCATTTCCATGAGCTACTTTGTGTGAGAAAAGCAAAATTTTATAAAACAGTGTTATATGATTAATTTTTATGGAAAATTAATTCATGCACACACACACACTTTGCGTTGGTATCTTCATAAATATGAATATATGTCCTTGAAAAACATAGAAGAATACTATGATGTTAACATGTGGGTCTAAGATTATGGAATTGGTGGTGAGTATTAAGAAGGAAAACACTGAAATTAATAAAATATATACATGTATAATTTACATATTTATATACACATTATCATATATGTTTACACATATATAATGTATAAATTATATGATGTAATAATGTTATAGACAGCGTGTATATAAATATATACATAATGTATACACATAAATTACCATTGTGTGTGTCTCTCTCTCTCTCTCTCTCTCTCTCTCTGTCTCTCTCTCTCTCTCTCTATATATATATATATACACACACACAAAGAAATTTTAAAAGTGCAGGTTCTTTGTTATCCTCATTTTCAGGATTTTCATAGAAAATTAGTTAATAGGAAGAAAAAGGAAAATCCCGAGAGTATTTATGGCCATCTGAAAGTTTATTTTCCCAGAATGATATGCAGAATTATCAAGATAATATTGGCTTAAAAGTTATAAAAGTGTGGTTATATATATTTTTAAAAATTATAGAAGAGACAATGCATTCCATTTTGTGTGAGTAAATAACCAAGAATAAATTTCAAATGACAATGTATCTAAATCTTATAGATAACTTCATTCTTATGAATGTCCCATTTTGAGAATTCGGCTGTAAGTACTAATTTTGGCTCTTCTTTTATGGATTATCAGATCAAATTAATGACTGCTCAAAAATTGCTATGCAGAGACAGATACAAAACACTTCTTGTCATTCATACTTGCACAAAATTTCTCATTGATCTATCTCAGAAGACGGTGCTTTTGTATCCTTATCATCTGGAAGTGCTGCAAAGCATTGACATTGATGCTTTGTTTATAATGAAGTGCCTTGTTCTTGATTATTGATATGTCTAACTATGACTTAATTAGTTTCTCTTTTGTAGAACTTCAAGATAACTTAATTTTATTCAGGCTAATTTGCATTATCTATTGTTATTTACATTCATCCCATAGTTATAATAGTAACATAAATTTTTACCCATAAAGTGAAAAAATAATATACTTGACTAGCTTTAGTACCTCCAGTGTATTGAGTTTTTATTTTCCTTAAGAGAACAAATTTGGAGTTTTCTTTGCATAGGAATTTTAAGATTTCTGGAACTTCCCAGTAGGAAAGACAACATCCAGTACAGTAGTTAGTGTATCTTTGCCATCTGGGTTTCAGATTCATTTGGTTTAATTCAAAGATTAAAGACAGAAAAATTGGACCAAATGGTGGAATAAACCCCTGTGGAAAACATGCTTCTGCTGTGATTATCTTTGAGATTAATTGATTCTTTAACTTGTAACTACTACCCATGACTTCAGTTTTAGTTAATAACTGATAAACCATATGGATATAGATTAATTGTTCAAGTGCATGTGGGATGTTGGTTAACTCTTTCATGTCACTAGAGTAACCCAGTTTATGCGGAGAATGGATTAAACAAATGCTTCCATGATTTAGTGAAACTTATCTCAAGCAGGGCTATCTTAGGCATGAGAAGGATAGCTTATATCATCATTACTTTTTCATTTTCTTAAAATAACTTTAATTTGTCAGTTTCTGGCATATTTAATCAGCCAAGCAAAGCAGTAAGGATAATAGATGCATTTATAAGGAAAAAGTAATTTTCCGTGGGTTATCATAATGGTATATATGAGTAACAGATTAGTCTTTCTTTACATTAATTAGATCATTATTGCATGCTTATGTCCTTTATGTTGGGTTCTAAGGATACAAACATGATTAAGATAGGGGTATTAAGTACCTAGGAGTATCTATGTATATAAAGAGCCAAGATCGTAACATCCACAACGATTGGAGGCCCGAATGAATGCCAAGCTGTGCACGCAGCAGGCGAGCCAGCTGAACTGCTGACCTCTCAGTAGAGAGGCAGAGCTGATCAGCAGTGGCAACGGCTGCTGACAAGGCCCAGAGAGAGGCAGGGTGATCAGACCTGGCCTGATCAGCAGTCAAGCCTCTCTCTTTCTCCCAGAGGTCAGCAGTTCAGCCTGCTCGCCAGAAGCCTGGGGCGGCTGCTGAACAGCCCCGCTTCTATGATCAGTTCCGGAGATGGGCCTGGAGATGCTGATTGGCATAGAAACTGACCAATCAGAACCAAATCTAGGTGAACTGCAAAGGCAGAACCTAAGGTGGCAGCTGAGGAGGGGTTTTAAGGGCAATAGCTGTTTGGTGTGAGGTGTAAGAGAGTGATTCAATTTTTCAATGAGCAGTTTGGCAGTACAGTGCATATGGCTGACTTTCAGTCCAGATATAGGGATTGTGTGTTTTGTCTGCCAAGAGCATTTCCTCCTGCTGAAAAAGGCTCCCGCCTCCCATTTAAGCATTCCTATCCTATCTAATAAAAGAGTAATATCCAAATTGGCCCACAAGCCACACTCACAAGCCAATCAGGAGCGAATATGCAAATAAACCCAACCAAGATGGCTGTGGCCATAAGGAGTAGGAGGGAGGCTTGGGTTCCCCAACAATGGAGGAAGCCAAGCTTTCTGCATACCTTATCTGGCCCAGGCCTCCACTCAGGCTACAAAGTTTCAATTATAGAAGATAAATAAGTTCCAGATCCCAGGGCCTCTGCTTGGGTTGGTGGGGGCTGTGGCTGGCCTGAAAACCACCACAGGCCCCTCGCCCAGGCCACCCCACTCCTCAAGGGAACCCCCACCCTGATCCGCGACACCCTTCAGGGCAAACCAGCTGGCCCCCACCCATTCACCAGGCCTCTATCTTATCTAATAAAAGAGTAATATGCAGATTGACCATCACTCCAACACACAAGATGGCTGCCCCCATGTGGACACAAGATGGCTGCCACAAGATGGCCAGCAGGGGAGAGCAGTTGGGAGGAACCAGGCCTGCAAGGGAGGGCAGTTGGGACAATCAAGCCTGCAGGGGAGGGCAGTTGGGGCCAAACAGGCTGGCAAGGGAACAGTTAGGCATCAATCAGGCTTGCAGGGGGGCGGTTAGGGGGTGATCAGGCTGGCAGGCAGAAGCGGTTAGGGGAAATCAGAAAGGCAGGCAGGCGAGCAGTTGGGAGCCAGCAGTCCTGGATTGTGAGAGGGATGTCCGACTGCCCGGTGTGATTGGGCCTAAATAGGTAGGCAGACATCCCTCAAGGGGTCCCAGATTGAAGAGGGTGCAGACTGGGCTGAGGGACACCCCCCGTGCACAAATTTGGTGCACTGGGCCTCTAGTCCTATATAATCTATCTATACTAATAAAAGGGTAATATGTTACTTAGACTGGTTGACCGGCTATCTTCCGGACGTCCAACTTCCTTTCAGACAAAGCCATGGTGGTGGGGGCCAAGGCAGAGACAGTTAGGGGCCATCAGGCCAGAAGGGGCTAGCTGTTGGTGGTGAGATCAGGCCGGCAGGAGAGGGCAGTTAGGGGCGATCAGGCAGGCAGACAGAGGTAGTTAGGGGTGATCAGGCAGGCAGAGAGGTTAGGGGCAATCAGGCCAGCAGGAGGGCAAGGTAGGGGTGATCAGGCCAGCAGGCAGGCGAGTGGTTAGGAGCCAGTCAGCTTGGATTATAAGAGGGATGTCTGACTGCCAGTTTAGGAATTGGGCCTAAACTGGCAGTTGGACATCCCCCAAGGGGTCCCAGATTAGAGAGGGTGCAGGCTGGGCTAAGGAACCCCCCTCCATGCATGAATTTCATGCACTGAGCCTCTAGTATTTTATATAAAAACATATTATTTGTTTATTAAGATATATTAAAAACAATTATTCAAATATCAAATAATATATTAAATGATTTATGTTATTTTATAAATCTAAAGAATTGTGATGTCTATTAAATAATGAAGATTATATTCTTTATTTCAAAGAACATTTTGCATTCATTTATTTATATCATTTCTTAATATTTTAATTTCTTACCCTATAAATTAAAAGAAATTTATTTTAAAGAGAAAATAAATTCAGATATATATCAGCAATAACAGAAAATAGTCTCACATGGTTTTGTAATATTACCAAAGCCAAAGCTATTTATTATGAAAATTTTCTATTGAATAAATAGAGAAACTATGCTTCCTGAACTATATATAAAGACTATAGAAAATTAGTAATAATGCCCTGACCAGTGTGACTAATAGCTAGAGTCTTGTCCTGTGCACCAAAAGGTCATGGTTTTAAGGTTTCAGTTCTTAGTCAAGGGCAGTACCTGGTTACAGGTTTGATCCCCATCCTGGTTAGGGAATGTGCATGAAGCAACCAATGATATGTTTCTCTCATATCAATGTCTCTCTCTCTCTCTCTCTCTCTCTCTCTCTCTCTCTCTCTATCTCTCTCTCTCTCTCTCTCCTCCCTTCTTTCCCTCCATTCCATTCTCTCTAAAACACAAAACAAAACAAAAGACTAGAAATGGTAATCTTGAGGTCTTTGGGCAAAACTGTATAGCAGGTTTAAAAATCCTGGGAGTGTTGAAAGATGGTGACTTTCACGTAAATGCCTCTCATAAAAATTGGCCTTTGCTGGAAAGAGCCACCTAACTCAAGGGCAATCTGCTCACCAGTGAAGCTCTAATCTAGGAACTGTTTGGTGTTCTTTGTAGAGCAACTCTGCAGGACAACTCTGAAAGATTATCTCAACTGGAGAGCACCTTCAGGATCATCTGAACATTGCGTAGTGTTTAACTCCTCCCACTGTCTAATCCTACATTTTTTTTCCACACCACCACAATAATTGATCCTGAAGGCATTACCCAATAAATTTCCTACATGCATTATCTTCATCAAAGAATCATATTTCCAAAGAATTATTCTAGATGGTCTGAGAAACTAGACTTTATAATAGAATTAGAAGCCTGGTGCATGAGATTCATGCACTTTTTTTTGGGGGGGGGGCTCTGCCTCACCTGAGCCCTCTGCCAGTCTAGGAGCCCTTGGGGGATATCTGACTGATGACAGTCAGACATCCTTAGCCTGCTGTGAAGGCAAGAGAGGCTCCCGCCATCACCACTGTGCTCACCAGCCATGAGCCCGGCTTCTGGCTGAGCAGCGCTCCCCCTGTGGGAGCCCACTGACCACCGGGGGCAGCTTCTGTGTTGAGTGTCTGCCCCCAAGTGGTCAGTGTGCAACATAGCAACGTCATTCCGCCATGAGGCCAAAACCGGCTCTTTGACATCCTCTGAAGGGTCCCAGATTGTGAGAGGGTGCAGGCCAGGCCAAGGGACCCCACTGGTGCATGATCAAGGGTGGGGAGGGATGCGGGAGGTTGGCCAGCCAGGGAGGGACTGCAGAAGGGCTCCAGCACGTGTCCAGTCCATCTCATTTAGTCCCAATCAGCCAGAGCCCAGCATCAAGCTAACCTACTGGTCAGAGTGTCTGCCCCCTGGTGGTCAGTGCACGTCATAGCGAGCAGTTCAGAGGCCTTAGGATATTACACTTTGATTGGTTGAATAGAGGGCTGGACAGTTAGCATATTAGGCTTTTATTATATAGGATATGAGAGTTAGATCACCCACCAGCTCACTAACTGACAGGAAATGAACACCCATTGCTGGCAATGGGTAGACCACTGATATCTCTTGAATGTGATAGTAAATTGTTAAAATTTTCACTGATAGGTACCAATGGAAAAGAATGCATTGTGAATTCAATATCTCAGGCTTCTGAGGAACTCAAAGGAAAGTAATAATTATAAGATAATGGAATCAATTTCTGCTGAGTTCTGTTCATGCAGTGGAGAAACTGAATAAAAGCCTGAGTGTGATTAATCATGAGTTAAAGGTAATGGTGTGAGAATAAGGTTTCTCTTTTTTTTTTCAAACACTCACCCCAGGATATTTTTTCCATTGGTTTTTAGAAAGAGTAGAAGGGAGAGGGAGAGACAGAGAGAAACACTGATGTGAGAGAGACTCATCAATTAGTTGACTCCCACATGCCCCTGCCAGGGCCAGGAGCCTGCAACCAAGGTACAAGCTCTTGACTAGAATCGAACCCGGGACACCTCAATCTGCAGGCCAGTGCTCTAGCCTGTGAGCCAAAACAGCTAGGCCAGTGAACGAGAAACTGATTAGTCAACAGAGCAAACCACAGCTCGTGAGCTACATGCGGCTCTTTGGCCCCTTGAGTGTGGCTCTTCCACAAAATACCACGGCTTGGGTGAGTCTCTTTTGAAGAAGTGGCGTTAGAAGAAGTTTAAGTTTAAAAAATTTGGCTCTTGAAAGAAATTTCAATTGTTGTACTGTTGATATTTGGCTCTGTTGACTAATGACTTTGCTGACCACTGGGCTAGGCAATAAGAAGGTCTCTTTAGCAGAATAGAAAGAAACATTTATCTCATTTCTTTCCTTTCCTTTTCTTTTCTTTCTTTTTTTTTTTTTTATTGTTGACAGTATTACAAATGTTCCCAATTTCTACCACTTTTTCCCATCCACCCAGCCCCCAACCCACTCTAGTCCTTCACTATATTATTGTCTGTATCAATTGGCTATGCATATATGCATGTGTTCTTTGTTTAATTTCTTCTACTCCCCTCCATATCTCCTCTCTTAGATCTATCAGTCTGTTCTATGTATCCATGCTGCCAGTACTATTTTTTCCTCAATTTATTTTATTAGATTCAACATGTACATACGATCATGTAATATTTATTTTTCTTTGTCTGGCTTCTCCAGGTCCATCTATGCTGTTCAAATTGCAGTTCCATTTTTAATTTTTTTTGATGAAAATCGATACTGTTTTCCACAGTGGCTGTACCAGTCTGTATTTCCATCAACAGTGTACTAGTATTCTCTTTTCCCCACATTTTCACCAGCACTTATTGTTTGTTGATTTATTAATGATAGCCATACTGGCAGTTGTGAGGTGATACCTTATT
The DNA here is from genome assembly GCA_026230045.1 of Corynorhinus townsendii. NCBI lineage: Eukaryota > Metazoa > Chordata > Mammalia > Chiroptera > Vespertilionidae > Corynorhinus > Corynorhinus townsendii. The sequence goes on along the minus strand of JAPDVU010000001.1, from coordinate 115,091,189 downwards.
GCAGTTTTAATTTGCATCTATCAGATGATTAGGGATGTTGATCATTTTTTATGTGTATATTGGCCATATGTATGTCCCCTTTGAAGAATTATCCAGGTCCTTTGCCCATTTTTTTATTAAATTGTTTGTCTTCTGGTATTGAAAGGTATACATTTTAAAGAATATATTTTGGAATTTAACCTATCAGATGTATTATTGGTGAATATATTCTGCCACACAATGTGCTCCCCTTTTTATTTTGTTGACAGTTTCTTTTGCTGTGCAGAATATTTTAGTTTGATGTGATTCCATTTGTTTATTTTTTTCCTTTCTTTCCCTTGCTCTAGTTGATGTTTCAGTGAAAATACTGCTCCCTGAGATGTCTGAGATTTTACTGCCTATGTTTTCTGCCAGGATTTTTATGGCATTGAGTCTTACGTTTAAGCCTTTTATCCACTTTGAGTTTATTCTTATCTAGTTTCATTTTTTGCATGTAGCTGTCCAATTTTCCTAACACCATTTATTGAAAAGACTGTCTTTACTCCATTGTATGCTCTGGCCTCTTTTGTCCAATATTAATTGAGCCTAATAGCTAGGGTTGATTTCTGGGGTCTCTGTTCTGTTCCAATTATCTATATGCCTGTTCTTGTGCAGTACCAGGCTGTTTTGATTACAGTGGCTTTGTAATATAGTTTGATATCCAGTATTGCCATCCCTCCAACTTTGCTCTTCCTTTTCAAGATTGCTGCAGCTATTTGAGGCCTATTTTGGTTTCATATAATTTTTTTTGACTATTTCTTCTAGATCTGTGAAATATGCTGTTGGTATTTTAATAGGTATTGTATTGAATCTATAGATTGCTCTGAGTTGTATGGAAATCTTACTTTTATTTATATTTTAAAATCTTTATTGCTGTATTACATATGTCTCCTTTATCCCCCCATTGCCCCTTCTAGCCTGCCCCGCCCTCTGCCTCAGGCCTTAACCACCCTATTGTCTTTGTCCATTGGTATACACAGATGCATACAAGGTTTTTGTTTGATCTCTTCCCACCCACCCACCCAACCACCCACCCCACCTTACTTCTGAGCTTTTATTGATGTTAATTCTTTGTATCCATAAACATGGTATATACTTCTACTTGTTTATGTTTTCCTCTATTTCTTTTTTCAATGTCCTATAGTTTTTTAAGTATAGGTCTTTTACCTCCTTGGTTAAGTTTATTCATATGTATCTTATTTTTGTTAGCCTCCATGTATAAGAATGTTTTTAATTTTTGTTGTAGTTTATGTCTCCTTCATGCCATTGTGATCCAAGAAGATGGTTGATATGATTTCAGTCTCTTGAACTTGTCAAGACTCAATTTTTGTCCTAGCATGTGGTTTATCTTTGAGAATGTTCCATGTGCCCTTAAAAAAGAATGTATATTCTGCAGCTTTGGGATGAAATGTTCTATAAATATTAATCAAATCCATCTGATCTAGTGTCTCATTTAAGGTCACTGTTTCCTTGTTGATTTTTTGTCTCAAAAACCTATCCAGTGATGTCAGTTTGTGTTAAAGTCTCCTGATATGACTGCATTGCTTTCTGTCCCTCTCTTCAAGTCCTCCAAGATTTTTGTTGTTGTTGTTAACGTTGTTTTGTTTGTTTTTATATTTAGGTGCTTCTATATTGGGTACATGTATATTTACCAGAATTATATTTTCTTATTGAATTGATGCTTTTAGTAGTAGTGACCTTTTGTGTCTTTTATTATGCCTTTGTTTTATTTTGTCAGATATAAATATTGCTTTTTCCCCATTTGCCTGGAATACTTGTTTTCCATCCCTTCACTTTTATCCTATGTCTTTTGTTCTGAGGTGGGTCTCTTATAGACAGCATATACATGGGCCCTGTTTTCTTACCCATTCAGCTACCCTATCACTTTTGATTGGAACATTGAATCTATTTATTTTTAAGGTTATTATTGTTAGGTTCTTATTTAATGTCATTTTTATTCTGCATGCCTATTTTCCTCTCTCTATCTATTTCTTCTTCTTACAACAGTCCCTTTAACATTTCTTGCAGTGTTCGGTTGGTGGTAATAAACTCCATTAGCCTTTTCTGGGAAAATCTCATTTCAACTTCAATTTTGAATGATAGCTTTGCTGAATAGAGTAGTCTTACTTTTAGATCCTTGCTTTTCATTACTTTGACTATTCCATGCCATTTCCTTCTGGTCTGTAATGTTTCTGTTGATGAATCAGTTGACTGCATTACGGGAACTCTCTTTTATGTAAATGACTGTGTCTCTCTTCCTGCCTTTAGGATTCTCACTTTGTCTTTAACCTAGGCTAGGTGGCAGTGCTCAGTTTTTATAAGCTAGGTGGGCACAATTATCCTTGATGAACTATTTCAAATTTATCCAGGGCTCTGGACTCACAAAGACCTACTGAAATGGTTAATAGGACATATCTCAGAGAAAAACAAATAGATAAGCATATTATCCAATCTGCACAATTAAAGAAATCAGATGGACAGTCAAGAGGTTTACTATAGTCACAAAATAAAAATTTGTGACTCCTTGTCCAATTTCTGAATCTGTTGTAACTTTCAGACCTGAACTCTTTGACTAAATGGGAAACTTAATCACCAAAAAAGCTCTGCAACAAACACTCAACAAGTAAAATTGCTCATAATTTCTCCAATTCTTCCTCCAAAGAATGTATATACTAGGAAAAGTGAACTTCTTAAGGACTATTGTACACAGGATCCAAGTTGACCTTGATATTTTAGGTTCAACAGAATCATTCTGCCCTTATACTCATTAGACTTGGAATATGGGTGTTAAGTAATAAATGGGACTGTAACCCACAACTGATCATATTGAGTCTACCAATCCACAAATCCACCCTGTTGTCATTTACCAAGTGCCATTTACTAAGTTTTTAATTGTATAATTAGAATGTACATGCTTACTACTTGTCAGAACTTCCATTGATTCCTTGGCCCAGAGATGAAAGATATTCTAGTTAGAAGTCTAAGTAGAAGCCTCTGCAATGTTCCCACTTCCAACTGAGATATGTAAAACATAACATAATATCCAAGACTGAATAATAGGTATTAATGCCACCCTTAAAATCTTAAAAGATGTCCTGGGGTGTCCATATCATATTACACTTATGGACTATGTTGTCTCCCAATGAAACCAGAGATCCTGGAGGATGATAGTGAACTATCAAAAACTCATCCAAGGACTGTCCTTATTGCAGCCTATGCCAGATATGGTATTTTTGCTAGATTAGATTAACATGGATTGCTATATGGTATGTGTCCAGTGATTTAGTTAATGTATTCTTTTTCATTTTTGTTAAGAAAAAAGATCAGAAGTAATTTACATTAATTTTGGACAGACAGTAGTATACATTTGCAGTCTTGTCCTAAAGCTAAATTAACTTACACTTATTTTCATAATATAGTCAAAAGGGATATGGGCCATCTGGACATTTTACTAAATACAGTATTGATTTACTATATCAATAAGATTATGTTCCTCAGTTCAGATGAACAAAAACTGACTGGTACATTGGATATCTTAATAAGACACACATAACCCAGAGGGTTGAAATAAGCTTATGAAAATTCAGTGATCCACAATATTAGCACAATTTTAGAAATTCAATGGTTTTAATTTTGCCAGGACATTCTCTCCAAAGTAAAGTACAAATTACCGCATCTCACAATTTCCATCTTTCAGATGGAAACACAGTGCCTACTAGGTCTTTTTGGGTTCTGGGTCATCTTCCACCCTTGGAAATACCACTTCAATTCATTTATCTGGTGTTTTGAAAGAGTATAAGCATCAACTCAATCTCAAATAGAAAGGGTTCTATAGTAGGCCCACACTGTGATGTAAGTGATCCTTAAGTCACACAACCCAGGAGAGTCTATGATATTAGATATATCAATGCTAGAAAAGATGCTGTGTGGCTTACAGCAGTCCCTAGAGGAGAATCATAAAGTAAATTTTTAGGATTATAAGTAAGGCCATGCCTTCTGTAGTCAAGAATTATACACCTTTTGTAAAATAGCTCCTACTTTGCTACTGGACATTGGTAAAAGTAGAATGCCTAAATATGCAACATCTAATGATGATGTGGCCTGAGCTGCCAATCAGAAGTTTGGAGTTTGTCATTTTACCAACACCCAGTCATAAAATAGGATAGACTCATCAGTAGTTCATTATTAGACAGAAATAGTACAGCCAGGAAGAGGACTGGCCAGGGCTAAAGAGCCAACTAAGCTGTACAAGCAGGTGCCTAGACATGAACCAGTGTTTTACCAGTGCCTCTTCCTCAGTTCATACCTGCCCACATAGAGAGTCATTTATGAGCAGATAGTAGAGAAAAGGGCTCAGCTACTTTCATGATTGGTCTATTCAGTATATGTACACAAGTTAAAAATTAGACTGCTACTTCATAAGAACCCACTCTAGTATGTTCCTATAGACAAGAATAAGGGGAAAATCTTCCCAGTGGGCACAACTCTAGTTTTGGTGTTATACCTGGTCAAACACTTTTTGTGGAAAGAGCAGATCTGTTAAAGTATTTTGGTGGATCTGAAGAAGTGGCACAATGTATGATAATATTTATATTGTATATTAATGAGCATCAAAAAGATGCACAGTAGAAGAATCACAAAGCAGTGAAGTAGAGTAATACAGATAGTTGATGTCAACCAGCTTTTGTCATTGGTCATCCTTAGTTACACAGCAGGCTCATAAAAAAACTAGTCATAATGATAAGGATAGAGGCTGTGCATAAGCTTGAAACATGGGTTATCATTGTGAAGATTGATATGTCCACTGTCACTACTGAATATTCTACTTTGTAGCAACAGAGACAAACACTTAGCTCTTGATAAAACACTATCTCTCATGAATGCCAGCTACATCCTTGGTAGCAAGTTGATTGCATTATACTCCTTTTTTTAACTCTATAAGTGACATTGACTAAATTTGACTTGTATTCTTGGTATGAATGTTTCTGCTGTCCTCTGCCAGCAGCAACCCTATCAAAAAGCTTCTAAAATGCTTTAGCCTTCACACATTCTGTGAGAATGTAGCAGTGGAATCCTTGTCCTGGGATTCTCTGGTCATATCATATTCTACACCACCTAAATATGCCAGCTTATTAGACTGATAGAATGTACTTTGGATGGGGTAGCTGAATCTTGGAGAGATAATATCCAGTAAAAAGAGTGTGTTAGTTCTCCAAAATGCAGTATATATCCAAAATCAATGGCCATTATTATGTAAGCATTTTTTTTTTATAGAATACAAAGGTTCAAGAATCAAGGAATGACTCCACTTACTACTATCACATTCAATCATTCACTTGGGGAATCTATATTTCCCTTCCCGCATCTATAGATTCTGCCAGTTTAGAAGTCCTAATTCTCAGAAAAGGAAAAAGCTATTAATAAAAAAAGAGCAAGAGTCCCATTAATCTTTAAACCATGGCTATGACTCAGTTACTTTAGGCTTTCAGTGTCAGGAAACAGTATAAATAAGAAGAGGACCATCCTGGCACGAGTGACTGGCCCACATGATCAGCTGGAGGTAAGACTGTTTTACACAGTGAGCAGTAAAGACTACATTTGATACCCAGTTGATCCAGAGCCATTTCTTATTATTCCATTGTCCAATATTGGTGTTAAACAGGTAAGTATATCAGTAATAATTTGAGAAGGACAGGGTGATCAGGGAATCAAAATCCCCAGTTAAAAAGGTCCAGTAACCTCACTAGGTACTTAAACCAAAATGTGTACTAACTAAGGATAAGAACAATCTAGAATGGTAATAGTAGAAGGAGATGATGACTATCATCCTAGCATAGTTTCTTTTGAAAAATTTCCCAAGAAAGTTGACTAAACAGAATCCTCCTGTAGCATTTCCAAGGTAGAGTGAATTATCATGCCTAGAAAGTGGATCTAAGTGATTGCTATAGCACATCAGACATATCTCTTCCCTAGGACTGAAGGACTCATTTCTCCAGCTGCTGAGAGTTGTAGTAGCTGATGGCTAGTAGCAAATATTTCTCTAGAAATTGCCCTAAGCCAAACAGAGCTGTGTTCCTCCCAAGGTCATACACCTTGGTGGGGAGAGCACACATACTGGGAATAGTTAATAGGGGAGGTTGTGGTTATATAAAGGCTTAGCTCCATGGCTTTTAAGTCAGGGCAGCTCTGAGGGAACATCACAGCTTTCAAACTTCTCTAGAGCTACTAAAACCTTTGTTGCAATTGCACTGTAGTTCAATTTTTCTCCCAAACAATCCTATTTCCTTCAGTCCCTCATAGGTGTTGATCTGGAAGGTACATTCCAGTACAGGCATAGATCATTTCATTGTGCTCTGCTTTACTGTAATTATTTTGAGGTGCCATGAGCCATGCCCCTATTATCAGTAAATGTTGTATGTGTGTGACTGCTCCACCAACCTGCCATCCCCCCTCCCTCTACCATTAGTTGAGACAAAACAATATTGAAATCAGGTCAATGAATAATCCTATAGTTGCCTCTAAGTGTTCAAATGAAAGGAACACCCAGCATCACTTTAATCATTTAGAAATGATTAAACTTAGTGAGGATGGCTTATCAAAACCTGAGATAGGCCAAAAGCTAGGCCTCTTATGTCAAACAACCCCAAGTTCTGAATGTAAATAAAACATTCCTGAAATAAATTAAAATTGCTACTCCAGTTAACACATGGATAATAAAGAAAGCCAAACAGCCTTATTGCTGGTATGGAAAAAGTTGTAATTGTCTGGATAGAAGACCAAATCAGCCACAATATTTTCTTAAAACAAAGCCTAATCCAGAGCAAGATCCCAATCCTCCTCAATTCTATGAAAACTGAGAGAGGAGAGGAAGCTGCAGAAGAAAAGTTTGAATGTAACAAAGTTCAGTCATGAAGTTTAAGGAAAGAAGTTGTCTCCTTAACATGAAAGTACAAGGTGAAGCAGCAAATGCTGATGGAGAAGCTACAGGAAGTTATCCAGGAAATCTAGCTAAGATAATTAATTAAGATGGCTATATATTCAAAAAAAGATTTTTAATATAGATAAAACAGCCTTACATTGGATGAAGATGTTATCTGGGACTTTTATAGCCAGAGAGAAGAAGTTGATACCTGGCTTGAGAACTTCAAAGGGCAGGGTGACACTCTTCTTATGGGTTAATACCATTGGTAATGTTAAGTTGAATCCAGTGCTCATTTAATATTCTGAAAATCCTAGGCTATTAAGAATTATGCTAAACCTAATCTCCCTATCTTCTACACATGGAACAACAAAGCCTGGATGACAGTACATCTATTTACAACACACTTTACTGAATATTTTAAGCTGACTGTTGAGATCTACTACTAAAAAATATTATTTTTAAATAGTACTGCTCAATGACAGTGCACCTGGTCACCCAAGAGCTCTGATGGAAACATATGAGAGTAATGTTTTTTTCACGCCTGCTAGCCGCATTCATTCTGCAGACCATAGGGTAAGGGGTAATTTTGATTTTCAAGTCTTATTTAATAAGCACATTTTGTAAAGCTCTAGCTGTGATAGATAGTGGTCCATTTATGGATCTGGGCAAAGGAAAATGAAAGCTTTCTGGGAAAAAAAATCACCATTCTAAATGCCATTAAGAGCATTCCTGAATCATGGGAAGAACTCAAATATCAACATTAACAGGAGTTTGGAAGAAATTGGTCCCTACCTTCATTGTGACTTTGAGGGGTTCAATATTTCAATGAAGGAAGTAAGTACAGATGTAGTGTAAGTAGCAAGAGAACTAGAATTAAAAGTGGAGCCTGAAAAGGTGAGTGAGTTGCAGTTTGATAATAAAACTTGAATGGATGAGGTATTACTTCTTATGGATGAGCAGATAAAGTAGTTTCTTGAGAATAAATCTACTCTTCTTGAAGATGCTGTAAAGGTTGCTGAAATGACAACAACGGATTTAGGATATTACAATAAACTTAATTGATACATCTGTGGCAGAGTTTGAGAGGAGTGACTCCAATTTTGAAAAAGTTCTACTGTGGATAAAATGATATCAAAGAGCATTACATGCTACAAAGAAATTATTCATGAAAAGAAGAGTCAATTAATGAGGCAAACTTCATTCTCCTATTTTAAGAAATTACCACAGCCACCCCAGTCTTCTGCAACCCCATCCTGATCAGTCAGCAGCCATCAACAATGAGGTAAGAACCTCCACCAGCAAAGAGATTATGAATCACAGAAGGCTCAGATGATGGTCAGCATTTTTTAGCAATAAAGTACAATTGTTTTACATTGTTTTTTAGACATAATATTATTGCACATGTAATAGACCACAGCAGCAATTTCAAACTGTTGAGCCACAACAATTTTTAAAACTATTTAGTCAGGGGCACTGACCTCTTTCCTTTAGATTGTTAAAAAAAAATGACAAAAGCCAATACAACAATAGCTGTCTGGTGTGAATTAATCAAAATCATACCTATTTTTTGTCAGATCAGCAAAAAATATATTTTTGGTGTGCTGCAGGATTTTAGCAATTAGTTTATGTGTGCCATGAGATGAAAAAGATTGAAAATTACTCAATTACAGTATAGTATAAACATAACTTTTATATGCCCTGGCAAACCAAAAAATTAGTATAGCTCATTTATCAAGATACTTGCTCTATTGTGTTATACTAGGTGAACATGCAATATCTCTGAGGTATGTCTGTACACTTTCTGCACAGATATCTCTGTCTATAGAATATATGTTAAACATATATTTTGAATGACATACTAGTATGTATTGCTTAAACATATCATATGCATACCCTATATAATAGAAGCCTAGGTGGTGTCACACCCTTGTGCAATGCCCTTGTGTGACGTTGTTACAAGATGGTTGTCACAATATGGCTGGCAGGGGAGGGCAGTTATGGGTGATCAGGCCAGCATGGGAGTAGTTAGGCATCAATCAGGCCAGCAGGGGAGTGGTTATGGGGCGATTAGGCAGGCAGCCAGAAGTGGTTAGGGGCAATCACACAGGCAGGCAGGAGAGTGGTTAGGAGCCAGAAGTCACAGATTGTGGGATGGATGTCTGACTGATTCAAACCAGCACTGGACATCCTCCAAGGGGTCCCAAATTGGAGAGGGTACAGGCCGGGCTGAGGGACGCCCCCTTCCCCTGTTCATGAATTTCCTTTACCTGGCCTCTAGTATGTATATAAATCATACACACACACACATACACACACACACACACACACACAGATGTGTGTGTGTGTGTATGATTTATACATATTATATTATATATATAATATTTATATATATATTTATGTGTGTGTATAATTTATATATATAATATATATATATATATATATATATATATATATATATATATGTATATTAGAGGCCTGCTGCATGAAATTCATGCATGGAGGGGGGGAGGGTGTCCCTCAGCCCAGTCTGCACCCTCTCCAATCTGGGACATCCCTCTCACAATCCAGGACTGCTGGCTCCCAAATGCTCGCCTGCCTGCCAGCCTGATAACCCCCTAACCACTCCCCTACCAGCCTGATTGATGCCTAACTGCTCCCCTGCCAGCCTGTTTGCCCCTAACTGCCCTCCCCCACAGGCCTGGTCCCCCCCAACTGCTCTCACCTATAGGCCTGGGTCCCTCCAAACTGCTCTTCCCTGCAGCCCCAGTTGCCCCCAACTTCCCTCCTCTGCTGGCCTGGTCACCCCAACTGCCCTGCCTTGCAGGCCTGGTCCCTCCCAACTGCCCTCCCCTGCTGGTCTGATCGCCCACAACTGCCCTCCCCTGTTGGCCATCTTGTGTCCACATGGGGTCAGCCATCTTGTGTGTTGGAGTGATGGTCAATCTGCATATTACTCTTTTATTAGATAGCATAGAGGTCTGGTGCATGGGTGGGGGCCAGCTGGTTTGCCCTGAAGGGTGTCCAGGATCAGGGTGGGGGTTCCCTTGGGGTATGGGGCAACTGGGCGAGGGGCCTGTGGTGGTTTGCAGGCCGGCCACACCCCTTGGTGACCCAAGCAGAGGTCCTGGTATCTGGGATTTATTTATCTCCTACAATTGAAACTTTGTAGCCTGGAGCGGAGGCCAGGGCAGGCCAGGAACTTGGCTTCCTCTACTGCTGGGGAAACCCAAGTCTCCTGCTCATTCAGTGGACTCAGCCATTTTTGTTTGGATTTATTTATCTTCTATAATTGAAACTTTGTAGCCTTGAGTGGAGTCCACGGCCAGCCAGAGTGTGTGGGATGCTTGGCTTCCTCCATTGCTGGGGAAACCCAAGCCTCCTGCTTGCTACATGGCTGCAGCCATCTTGGTTGGGTTAATTTGTATACTTGCTCTTGATTGGCTGGTGGGTGTGGCTTGTGGTGTAGGAGAGATAAGGTCAATTTGCATATTACTCTTTTATTAGATAGGATATATATATATATATATATATATATATATATATATATATATAGACATGCCATTATTTTGACTTGTCTAAAATAAATCTTCTTTTTAGCATGTTTATTTTTAAATCTGAAGAAATGACTTAGGAGATTTATGAAGCAGAAATTCCTAAACATGGATGAATTCAACATATAATTCTGCCAATACAATGTTTAGTAAGTTTGGTTGTCATAGGATCAGATACTCTCATGGCCAGTGACCCAAATATCATCTAGGTCAGGGAAAAGCATGTTTAAGTGATTATTCAAGTTTCATCTATTTCTAACTGGACATTTTGACACCACCACCTAATGAGAAAAGAGCTAGAGATAAATTGATAATATACGAATGTTGTAAAGGACAATATTAAACTATGTTGAACCCAAGGAGACCACCATTGTTATACTGTTTACCATCCAATTTCATTTTATTTTTTGTTTTTAAACTTTCTGGCTCCAGAATTCTTTTTTACAACATAACACACTTCATATTTTCTAAAAATGAGACTATAACAGTAAAAAATCATTTTGTACAAGGGAAAAAAAATCTCTACAATTAATCATAACACAAGTTGTTTACCTTATTCTTCAAGTCACTAAGGCTGAATTCAGCTCATCAGTCTCCTGTAGGATTTGATGAAGTTTATTTTTTTATTTGATGAAGTTTAAAGGCCTGTACATATTTCAGGATAATAATTCTAGAATCCATACATACTCTGACTTATTTAAACCAAAAGCATATATCCCTCACAGCTAATAGAGTAAATTTAAACAGAAAGTTCCTTAAAGCTTTACTGAAAAGCAGCAGTTGTTCTGGAAAGTTAAATTGCCAAAATTAGAGGCCCTGGAGGTAGCTGTGAAAAGATTCTAATGTTGGGAGGGGGGAGATACACCTCAGAATATTGCAAAACAAGAAATCAAAGTAGGACTATCAAGCAATTCACATTTGAATCCTTCCCCCCCCCCCCCTTTTTTTTAACTGGTGAAATTTGGGATTCTGCACTTACCAGTAATTTTTATTCCTTAGGGCAATTATTACTTTACTACTTTTGCAGGCTTACAATTATTTTAATATATCAAAAAGAATATTTTCTAGGGAAGAATGTCTTTTAAGTATTCAGATAGCATATGCTCACAAACCTTACCATTATGTTTATACTAGAGTCTTGGTGCACAAAATCCATGTACGGGGGGGAGGGGTGTCCCTCAGCCCAGCCTGAACCCTCTCTAATCTGGGACCCCTCGAGGGATGTCCAACTGCCCCTTTAGGCCCAATTCCATGGGCAGTCGGACATCCCTCTCACAATCCAGGACTGCTGGCTCCCAACCGCTAACCTGCCTGCCAGCCTGATCTCCCCCTAATCATGCCCCTGCCAGCCTGATTGATGCCTAACTGCTCCCCTGCCAGCCTGTTTGCCCCTAACTGCCCTCCCCTGCAGGCTTGGTCGCCCCTAACTGCCCTCACCTGCAGACCTGGACCCCCCAACTGCCCTTCCCTGCAGACCCAGTCACCCCCAACTTCCCTCCTCTGCCAGCCGGGTCACCCCTAACTGCCCTCCCCAGCAGGCTTGATCGCCCCCAACTTCCCTCCCTTGCAGGCCTGGTCCCTCCCAACTTCCCTCCCCTGCTGGCCATCTTGTGGTGACCATCTTGTGTCCACATGGGGGCAGCCATCTTGTGTGTTAGAGTGATGGGTTAATCTGCATATTACTCTTTTATTAGATAGATAGAGGCCTGGTGCATGGGTGGGGGCCAGGTGGTTTTCCCTGAAGGGTGTCCCGAATCAGGGTGGGGGTTCCCTTGGGGCATGGGGTGACCTGGGCGAGGAGCCTGTGATGGTTTGCAGGCTGGCCACGCCCCCTGGTGACCCAAGAGGAGGCCCTGATATCTGGGATTTATTTATCTTCTACAACTGAAACTTTGTAGCTTGGAGTGGAGCCAAGCCTTCTACTTGCTCCCAGGAAGCAGCCATTTCTGTTGGGATTTATGTATCTTCTATAATTGAAACTTTGTAGCCTTAAGCGGAGGCCAAAGCAGGCCAGGGCTGCAGAAGCTTGGCTTCCTCCATTGCCATGGGCAACCCTAGCCTCCTGCTCTCTCCAGCTCTGTGACTGCCGCCATTTCTGTTGGGCTTTATCTTCTATAATTGAAACTTAGTAAGATTGAGTGGAGGCCTGGGCTGGCAAGGGCAGGCAGAAAGCATGGCTTCCTCCATTGCCAGGGAAACTCAAGCCTCCCTCCTGCTCTCTGTGGCTGCAGCCATCTTGGTTGGGTTTATTTGCATATCCCCTCCTGATTGGGGGTGGGCGTGACTGGTGGGTGTGTCTTGTGGGTGTAGCAGAGTGCTGGTTAATTTGCATATTACTCTTTTATTAGATAGGATATATGGTTGCTTCTTTTCAGATTTCACATAAAAATATGTGGTATATAGAAACATTTGATAGCCAGAACAAATGTGAAAGAGACATCTTTACCTATTTAAAATGAAAGTGAGTTAATTTTAAATTGGTGAGATAAAGGTATGAAAACAACATAGAATTAATGGGAATCTAAATAATAATAATAATAATAGCTAACTTTTATTGAGCATTAATCATGTGCCAAGGCATTATGGACTATCTCATTTACTCCTCCAACAGCTCTGTTAATATGATTAATTCTGGTTAATTGATAAGGAAATTTAAGACCACAGAAGTTAAGTTACCTTTTAGAGTTATAAAGCTAAATGAGTAAAGCTCAGTGAAATTAATCTTTAAATATAACTAATTTTTTGCATCACTCTTAATAAGCATAGACTAAGTTTATATTAGCACTAGAGGCCTGGTGCATGAAAATCGTGCACGGGGGTGGAGGGGCGCATAGGGGTGGTGCCTCAGCTTAGCCTGTGCCCTTTCCATTCTGGGACCACTTGGGATTGGGCTTAAACAGGCAGTCGGACATCCCTCTCACAATCCAGGACTGCTGGCTCCAAACTGCTTGCCCGTCTGCCTGCCTGATTGCCCCTAACTGCTTCTGCCTGCCAGCTTGATCACCCTCCTAACCACTCCTCTGCCAGCCTGATCGATGCCTAACTGCTCCCCTGCTGGTCCGATTGCCCCTAACTGTCCTCCCCTAGCCTGATCACCCACAACTGTTCCCTGCTTGCCATCTTTTGGTGGTCATCTTGTGTCCACATGGGTGTGGCCATCTTGTGTTGGAGTGATGGTCAATTTGCATATTATCTCTTTATTATATAGGATATGGAACCTAGTGCTCTTGTTTTATGTTTCTCCATTTTTTGATATATAATGGACTTAAAACATTATATTTATTTCAGATATACAACATAATGATTCAATTTTTGCATGTATTATGAAATGATACCACAATAAGTCTGCTTAACATCCTTTGCCACATACAATCACAATTTTATTTTCCTTGTGAGGAGAATTTTTAAGGTTTACTCTCTTAGCAACTTTTAAATATGCAATACAGTTGTTTTAAAACAAATATGCTTCTTAATTTCTTTTTCTCTTAAGAAAAGAACCTTGCCTATAGTATATTAGGGTTTGGCAATCTGTGGCAGATAATTGCCCATTAGCCAAATTGGGCCAGGGCACTTGCAATTGTAAATAAAATTTTATTGGTACTCAACAACATTCATCTTTTATTCATTTTACCTGTTGTCTTTGGCTACTTTCACACTACAGTGGTAAAACTGAGTTGAGACAAAGATATATGACCCACCAAGACCAAGATACTTACATATTGTTTTGTTTTTTTCAGAAAATGTTTGCTAAGTCCTGTGGTATACGTCCTTATTTTGGGATGCATGTAAAATGTCAAACATTTAGCTCCAATATTCAGAAAAAACTTTAATAACTTTTAATAGTACCTTCTGTTAACATATTTCATATCAACAGATATGATCTGAGTTATAAAATACGAAATGAATGAAAAACTTCAACTCAGTACAAGATCACATTTTCTTACTATAAAGATTGTAATAATTTTTTATCATTTTTAATATATCAGTTGTATATAATTGGAAGAAGTATGTCAAGGGAAAGTGTCAATTGTGCTGCTTGATATTTATTTCTCTGTCGCTATGGTTCATTGTTTTAGCCAGGCACTTGAATTTGAGGATTTTGAATTCTGATGTTTTACTTGGAGCTCTGTTTTATGCAGCTGTTGGAAAAGTGTTGAAAATATGCGAGATCATTTGTACTATCTCAACAAATAGAAATCTTAAGAAATAGCTATTACTTGTTTTTACTGTTCATCATTGGAAATTTCTCTGTAAATGAGTTTAGTAACTCAATGAAAAAAATAATCTAGTGATAAGCAATAAAATCAATTAATAAATGCCTCTTTGGTTAGTTTTTATATGTACAATAATACTTCAAAAGCCATGTAACTCAACATATTCACTTAATTGTCTTTATTTTGTTCTAGATTTGGATGATCCTATAGTAACTGTTCATCAAAGTATAGGTGAAGCTAAAGAACAGTTTTACTATGAGAGAACAGTATTCCTCAGGTGTGTTGCCAATTCCAATCCACCTGTTCGATACAGCTGGAGGCGTGGCCAGGAGGTGTTACTACAAGGATCTGATAAAGGAGTGGAGATTTATGAACCCTTCTTTACCCAGGTAGGAATTAAGGTATAGTATATCCACCCCACTCTATTAGGATACTATCCTAATTCAAGCAGCATGCATTATTATATTTATTTAAAAAGATACTTTCTTCAAACCTGGCCTTCAAAAAATATATTCTTGATTGAACCATCAGAAGACTCAAATAAGGAAAAAAAATAATTTTTACATGGTAATTCATTAAGTTTTATGTTAACACTTGAAAAAAAATAAATTATCCTAACTTACATATCTTTGTTCATAAGTTCACCTAGGTTTCATTATAAAGTAGATAATTATACATTTGCTGACTGCTTTTCTTTGTGGGAAATATTTCTTAAAAGACTTGGATTTCCCCATTTCAATGGTAAATAAGTTTTAAAGAAATGAAGAAATATACTTGACATTTATTTCACTTTGGTTTTAGAAAAAAATCTGTTGAATTTCATTTGTTCATTTTTGGTTTTCAATTATTTATGATTAGAGCCTTAATTATGTAAAAAGTAAAACATCTAATGCATCATTAAAAACTTATTTTAGAAAAAGGAAAATTGAATTCATTTTTATAGAGTGGATTTAATATGAAATATGTTTCTGTAATATACTGAGAGTGGAGAATTAATAATTATTGAAGAAGACATTGACGTTTATAGGAATATATTTGAATGCTATTTAATCAGAATGTGGTTTTTTATATGACTACAGAGGAACAGAAAACTATTTAATAAAGAGAAGATCTTAAATTAAAAAATATATTTGGAAACATATTCAAAATAATTGTGGCTAGAGAATAATAATAATAATCCTATATAATAAAGAGGTAATATGCAAATTGACCATCATGCCCTCACACAAGATGGCTGCCCCCATGTGGTCACAAGATGGCCACCACAAGATGGCTGGCAGGGCAGTTGTGGGTGATCAGGCCAGCAGGAGAGGGCAGGTAGGGACAACCAGTCCGGCAGGGGAAGATTGTTGGGGTCAATTGGGCTGGTGGGGGAGCAGTTAGGCATTGATCAGGCTGGCAGGGAAGTGGTGAGGGGGTGATCAGGCTGGCAGGCAGAAGCGGTTAGGGGCAATCAGGCAGGCAGGTGAGCATTTGGGAGCCAGCAGTCCCAGATTGTGAGAGGGATGTCCAACTTCCAGTTTAGGCCTGATCCCTGTGGGCTTAAACCGGCAGTCGGACACCCACCGAGGGGTCTCAGATTGGAGAGAATGCAGGCTGGGCTGAGGGACACCCTCCACCCCCACCCAGTGTACAAATTTCATGCACCAGGCCTCTAGTAATAATAATAATAATAAACAACCTGATATAGACAATAAGATAAACAGGTGCTTGACCACATTTTCTAAGTTTTGAGATGTTGCAAATCCATAATTAGGGAAATATACAACTACATTTAAAATATTACAAACATTTCTTCAAAAAATTTCTTCAAAAGTTTAAAGATAAATTATTACATGTTTCACATCTTACTGTCTAATGGCATAAGGTTATACTGAGTTTGTATATTTCTCAGCATCCCATTTATACCACTAAATATATTTTCATATATAGTAAACCATTTACTTTAATGTTCAAGGCCTGGCCAGTTTCACATTAATATAATTGCCAGTGTTGATATATTAACTGAAAAAATAGAACACATCTGCATATTTCAAAATATCTGCATATATCCTATTTTTGCAAAAAAAATAACATATATAAATATCATGAATATATAAGCATACATGTTCCTATATATTTCTACTTAAAGATACAGAACAGCTATTACTTGCCATAATATAAATCTCTGAAAAATCATTGTTCATATGTATTACCAATGGCATAGTGTTGAAACCTGTTTTAATCTGACCATCTCACTTTTATTTTTTTTAATTGTTAACACTGTCACAGATGTTCCCCCCTCCCTTTTTGCCTCAATCATTCTGTCACAATTTCCATACATATAATATATATTCTGCACAATGGAACTATATTCTTCAATTCTTACTAAAATCAAGATTCTTAAATAAAAATATAACAAAAGATTTATTAATTATAAATGCTTAGTATATTAATGCTTAGATACCGCTAGGGTTTAGAAATTCAGATAAATGATCAATTATCATGTCTGATTATACTTTTATAAATTTATTTTTTAAATATGGACATTTTTTAAATTTATAGAATTAATCATTTAGAATTACCTCAGTGCCTACAAACATTAATATGCCAACAGACATTATCACATTAAGTATAATGTGATAATGTTTGTAGGCACTGAGGTAATTCTAAACCCCTATTCATTACATAGTTATTTCTTATCTTCAGATGGATCTGATCACTTGGAAATGAGCACATGGGCCTTGTCCAAATCTGGGAAAACTTTATACTTTCAAAATAATTAGGAATTTGTTTTGAAGTTATTAAACAAGCACAAAAAATTTTCACTCATTTATTTGAATTTGTTACTATTAGCAACTCCAAAATATCACCTTATAAGAGCTCTCAAACTAGTAGCAATTAATTATGCCTTTTAAAATAACTCATTTCTCTCTTCTTTTTTCCCTCCCATTCTTTTGAGAAAACATTTTAACTTAACCGTTTCAGTACTGATATTTCCTTCTATATGAATATCACAGGCTTTCTCTAACTTTGTATGGGTTGGTACCTCTGTTGTTAGACCGTTTGCATTAATTCTCTTAAAAATATTTCAGAACAAACAAGCTTTTCTTCCAATTCTGTGATTCACCTGCTGTAGCTGATAATTGCCAACAACACGCATTTATAGCTTTTATTTAAAAATGTCTTTCCTGCCTTTGGTTACTTACTTATGTTGCTTATTTCTCCTTCTGAAATGCCTGTGTATCTGTGTCTGCTCTAACAATCATTAGGAGCAATGCATATGTCAATACTTTTACGTTATATATGTACTTACCTTATTAATATTAAGCATATTTTATAGGTCAGACTGATAAAAACATTCAAATAACAGCACATGGAGAATTTAGCTCTTATAGCCAAAGAAAACACTGATTTTTTTTTATAGATGAGATGTTATCAATGATTTTTCTTCACATCACTTGTACATGGCCTGACAAATACAAGTCCACCATACCACAGGAATTCCACACTTCTCCACGGAATGTGGCAATCCATTCCTAACTGGCTTCATGCTTTATTATAGAAAACTCAAACATCTGAGTGATCATTTTAAAATGTAAATTTTTTTCTGATTTAATATCTCTAGTGGATATGAATACTGATGAATAAAAACTGATTGTATGGTTCAGTGTATTGTAGCCTACAAAACCATATTTGGCATTGATCTCCCTCTTTTAAAAAAAATTTATTGATTTCAGAAAGGAAGGGAGAGGGAGTGATAGAAACATCAATGATGAAAGAGAATTATTAATCAGCTGCCTCCTGCACATTGCACACTGGGATTTGAGCCCACAACTAGGACATGTACCCAGACCCAGAATCAAACCATGACCTCCTGGTTCATAGGTCGATGCTCAACCACTGAGCCACACTGGCTGGGCTATCTTGTTCTCTCTTACCTAATCTTGATATCTCATATACTGTTCTAGTCACACCATAACTAGACATGCCAAGCATTTGCATGCTGTTGATTCCTCCATGTAGAATGTTATTTACTTAGATATCATGGCAGCATCTCCTTAATCCTGAGGACTCATCCCCTCCAGAAGGCCTTCCCTGCCAGATCTATCTGAAGTACATCCTTACCTTTTGATACTCTTGTTTTTTTGTTGTTTCCTTTTTTCTCATAGTACTGAAACTATCAAATTATCTTGTTTGAATATCACTCACTAATTTTAGAAGCTTTGTCTTTTCAACAGCAAGAACATTGTCTTTCACATGGAAGGTCCTCAATAAATATATATATGAAATACTCCTATGGAGATGTCTGGATTACTAGCCAAAGGATAGTTACAATTGACTCTACAGTTCTAGTAATTCCTGAATCACTCTGTAACTCCTCCTCACCCACTAAAGAAAACTTAATGAATTGTGAATTAGAATGATGTTATAACAAAACTTATTTTAATACATTTCATTTCCAGACTATGATAATTTTCTAGTTATAATTTTTTTCTATTAAAAATGTATTTTTTTCTTGACTCTGGAGTCTATTTCTTGACTTCAAGTTACCTTTCTCTGAAGCCTATCTTTTTGTGTGTTTTTTCTTAATTTTTTTTTTTTTTAACATTGACGTTATTGCAGACTTCCCTCATCTCCTCTTCCCCCTTTGCCTACCTTCACCTACCCGTCTTCCCCTTTTTTGGCCTTCGCCACACTATTGTCCAACTTATTTTTAATTAATTTTTAGTTCAATCCCACTGTATCAAAAAGCATACTCTGAATAATTTTAATCTTTAAAAATTATGCACCGCTGCAGGTTACCTAGGACCAAACCAGAGAGGGTCGGACCTGCATTGCCACCATGTGCCCACCATCCAGATATCATTGCTGACATGTACACATAAGGAACTGTTAGGCATTGAACCGGGGACTCAGAACTGTTGGACATTGAAATTGGGACTCAAACATTTTTTTGTTTTGTTTTGTTTTGTTATTATATGTTTATTTCTAGTCTGCAAAGGCAAAACTTTTTAAAGGAAAGAAATGGTGGGAAAAAGATACAGAGGCAAAGAAGCATTGAACAGACTGTCAAACTACATTGGGAAGACAGGGGAGGTTGGGCAAGGGGGGCTGTAAGAGACCAACCGAAGGACTTGTACGCATGCATATAAGCACAACCAATGGATACAAGACACTGGGGCGGCGGGGAGGGCAGGCAGGTGAAGGCATGTACTGGGGGGTAGGGGAGGTCGGGGGGAGGTCAATGGGGGAAAAAAAAAGGAGACATATGTACTACTATTTGTAATACTTAAAACAATAAAAAATGAAAAAGAAAAATTAATTGAGACTTGCACTATGCTAAACCTATGTTCTATTTTCATAAATGATCCATGTGCACTCATAAGAATGTGCATTCCAAAATTGTTGAATGCCAATTAGGTCATATTTGTTAATTTTGTTATTCAGACCTTCTATATGTTTTCTGATTGTTATGTCTGCTATTCTGAGCTATTGAGAGAGTGTAGTTACTATCTATGGATTTATATATTTAAAATATATTAGTAGTACATACAGATTTAGAATAATTATATCTAAATCTAAATCAGTGGACTGAGTATATTATCTTCTTCATAGTATATCCTCCTGGTAGATTATCATTAAGAAATGTCCTTTAACTCTAGGAGTGCTTCTTGTCTTAAAGTTTGTTTTGTTTGTCATTAATTAACTACACAAGTTGTATTTTAGTTAGTGGTTTTTATGTTTTTTAGAGGCAGGGGTTGGGGAAAGGAATGGTAAGTCATCTCTTTTACTTTTAAAAATGTCTATGTCTTTATATTTAAAAACATGTTACTGAAAACCAGTATATAGGTTTTTGTTGTTTTAATTCAGTTGTGCAATCTCAGTATTTAGTACATTTAATCCAATGGCTGGAATCTATTTTTTTTTCTATATGACTCACCTGTCTTACTTGATACCTCTCTTTCCTTGCTTTTGTATTTATCAAAAACTTGTAATTATTTAATCTCTTTTATTTAATTAAGAATTTTAAATTATTTTATTATCACTTTATTGGTAACTTAAAAATTACAGCTTGCACCATTGACCACTTCCTCAATAAGGAGATAAACATAGAATACATTGATAATATTTACACTTGTTATATTTTATTTGAGCCTAATATTTTAATCTATATATATTTAAAAAATTAATAGGACATTATTTTGTTTTTTAAACCATCATTATCCACTTATATTTACCAACTTATTTACTTTATTCATTTTGAGTTAATTCTTGTTTATGGTGTGATGGAATGTTTGAGGTTCATTTTTTAAAAATATATATTTTTATTGATATTAGAGAGGAAGTGAGAAAGAAAGATAGAAACATCAATGATGACAGAGAATCATTGATTAGCTGCCTCTTGCACACCCTCCACTGGGATCCAACCCACAACTTGGACATATGCCCTTGACCAGAATCAAACCCAGGACCTTCTAAGGCCGATTTTTTAACCACTGAGCCAAACCAGCTAGGGCAAGATTCTGTTTTTTTTTACAGAAGGATAGACATGTGTTCTAGTACCATTTATTGCAAAGATCATTCTTTCACAACTAAATTTTCTTGGCACCTAAATTGAAAATCAATTGGCCCTATATATTAAGGTCTATTTCTGAACTATTTATTCTCTTCCATTGATTATATGTCTGTATTTATGCCAATACCACACACCTTAATTACTGTACCTTATAACAAGTCCTGGAATCAGGAAAAATAAGTCCTTCAACTGTGTTCATCTCTTTCAAAATTGTTTTGAATATTTTAGCTTCTTTCTATTTCCACCTAAATTTTATGATCATCTTGTCAATTTTTACAAAAGTCTGGTAAGATTTTGAGTGAGGTTTTGTTGAATTTATAGATTGATTTGAGGAGACTGATATTAAGGTTATTGAACTGAGGATGATTGATATTGGCAATATGTTATATTTAATCAATGAAAAATCCCATTCCTCCATTTTGATTTTAATTACTGGTCACATGTAATATTTATTTATTTATTTACTTACTTATTTATTTATTTTTATTGTTTGAAGTATTACAAATAGTAGCACATATGTCTCCTTCCCCCCCCCCATTGACCTTCCCCCTAGTACATGCCTTCACCTGCCCCACGCCCCCCGCCAGTGTCTTATATCCATTGGTTATGCTTATATGCATGCATACAAGTCCTTCGGTTGATCTCTTACAGCACCCCTCTCAACCTTCCCTGCCTTCCCACTGTAATTTGATAGTCTGTTCAATGCTTCTTTGCCTCTGTATCTATTTTCCCTCTATTTATTTCCTTTAAAATATCTTACTTCTGCAGACTATAAATAAACATATAATAACAAAAAATGTTTGAGTCCCAATTTCGATGTCCAACAGTTCTGAGTCCCCTTTCAATGTCAAACATTGTCCTTATGTGTACATGTCAGCAATGATATCTGAATGGTGGGCACATGGTGGCAATGCAGGTCCGACCCTCTCTGGTTTGGTCCTAGGCAACCTGCAGCGGTGCACAGCTGCTGAATGCTTGCGTGGCAAGGTGTTGTCAGGGTCTTCCGTCTCTGGACTGTTTTTTCCTCTTGTCTTCATGGTTGGAGCAAACCTGTCAATTCCTCTCTGTTGCAGGAATCCACATGGTCTTGGAGTTGTTTTCTGAGAATATACAAACATATTCTCTACTAAGAGTTAATAAAGGAATATTTTATATATAATTGATTTGGGATCCTGTTTATTTTTGCCCAAACTATTTTCCTTTGTCTTATTTAGACACCATGTGTTTTTCATGGGTGTCTTGCTGTTAGCATTACAAATGAAAATTAATTTTGTAAAGTAAAAATTTTCTAGATGTAATTTACTTATAGGATATTTTTCCTTACATGATGTTACTCTACTATCCCCCCCCCCTTTTTTGATTAATGGAGGCTTTTGTAAATTTTATAATGCAGTATTGATAACTTTAAATTTTAATTTTTTTTGCCTAAAAATATGACTGCTTTAGGTTCATTGCATATTCAGGAATTTTACCATGAGATGAACTACCAATAGAAATTTTAGTTATTACTTTAGGAACTGCTTTTTGTCCAGTACAATTAAATTTTCTTGAATATTCACTTATTTCAATTGGCCTATTTAAATTAATCTGAAAACTTGATTACTATTTTACCTTCAAATTTAATACTCTACCAACAATCTTAGTTTACCCTGTAAATATTAGTGGAAAGGATTATTTGCATTCTTGAGTAGGCCCTGAGCATTTCTGGTGCTAGGCTGGATTTAGATATGGGGCAGCTGCTGTCGGCCAAGTCTCTGTCTGTTACCTGGATCCCAATCTGAGCTGGGCATGGGAAGCAAAGCAGTCATAGGAGCAGGAGACCTCCCTCAGAAGGGGTGAGGGTTCAGACCCCTTCAGGGTTGGATGGGTGAGGGTCTCTGCCCCACCTCTGTTGACCCCCAAGTTCTCTCCTCATGGCCCCTCTGTGACTGTGCCTGTCTTAGGTTGTTCCCTCCCTGAGGAATCTTACCCATCTCTGGCTAACCAGCCATCCTCCGGGGCCAAGCAGGGTGATGTGAGATTCAGTTCTGTCTCCTTGGTAGCCTATGCCCCCGTGGCCTCCACGCTCAGCACCTGCCTTGGGATCCCCTGGCCTGCTGGCGGGGTCCCAGCACTGATCACATATCTCGGGGAACTCAGGTTTCTTCTCCAGGGATGGCCCAGCTCACACAACTGGGCAAGAGACAGATCCATGGTACCAGCCACCACGAGGCTTCAAGGTCAGCATGAACAGAAAGCTCAGGCAACAGCTGAGGGTAATTGGATTGTGAGAAGAGGGTCCCTCCTGGCATAAAAGGCAAGAGGGGCCAATATAGGATGCTCAAGTGCCTTCCCAGTGCCTTAATTCCTTCTGAAAGGGATTAAATTCTTTCATGTCCTTTTTTTTTAATTGCTGCCAAACATTCAAATAATTAGTTTGTATTCTATTTCAAATTGGCTGTCAATTTCTTTTTGTAACTTTATATAAACTTTGTCAGGGAGGCAAAAACACAAATTACTTACTTTAGTTCAAGAGGCTAAATATATTGACTTTCAATTACAATTCTTATGACTTTTGAAGGAAACTTCTCTTTGTTTCCTTCCAAAATAATTTTCAGGCTACAGAGAGCTTCACTGAAAAATCTTTGTCACATGAAACAATTTCTCTTAAGGTTATGGTGACCACTAGTATGGATTAAATTTAATATTTTATTTAAAAATTTTTTTAATTTTTATTTTTTACATGTAATATTTATTGTTCTATGAAAAATTTGAGAGCACATGTAAGGTTTAACAAAACCAGCTTTATTTATATTGATCACCCTTTGAGATATTGCTTTGAGTCCTTATATATATATATGTGTGTGTTTATCAGAGATTCATAGGAAGCTGGTCATTTACTTAAGAAATTCTGGAGTGTTACTTATAAAGAAATTACCTCTCAGGCACAAAGCAGTCTATATAGTTAGTATACAGTATAGCTGCCAGGAGACCCAAGGATTTCTTTTTCATTGGGCCATAGTAGGTATATTTGTGTGTAGGGATCACAAATGGAAATGCCTACTGAGACCAATCTGGTAACATAAATATGTGAATCTGCCTGGTGGTATGAAAATAAGAAATGCTGAGGTGTGCTGTACATGCCCACTTACAAGAAAAAATAAATCGCCTGTTGTCACCAGAGTTCAACTTTTGGCCTTCTGGGTAACCATTTTGAAACTCTGCTGGAATCCATTTTCCTTATGAGAGATGCAGTAGTACTTGCAATAACATTTCTAGTCTCATATGATTTAAAATACAGAGAGATAATACAGAGTAAGCAGTTTCTATGAAAGTTCCATTGAATGAAATAATTAGAATTAATAAATTGAAAACTTCATGGCTGATTCCAGCCTCTCGGACCCATCTGTATAATAAAGATGATTATGATGTAGAGAACATTTTTACTCAGGAATCTACTTGATAGAAAACAATGCCCTATTTGTAGCTTCTAACCACCCTGGAAATTTGGAAAAACTGTGAAGTGTGATTGTACAAAGCAGAAAATGCAATTAGCCAGTGGTTTTTAATTTTATAATGATAAATTATAATTTTCATATAGGTTCTAATTTATAGTTATCATATCCAGTTGTTTTTTCTTATATTAAAAATAAATCCAAACAAAAATTTTATGTAAACTGAATTGTGTTATTGAATTAACAGCATCAGTTATTATGTCTACATGTCAACTTTAAGATTTAAAATTAATTTTGTGTTGTATCCTTGAAATATTTCCCAGGATTGACTTGTTTTTTGGGGGCGGTGACTTTTTTGGGGGGAGAGGGGTGGTTTAGTATAATGGCTTTGCTATTTGTAATGAAATATGAATGGTGTTGACTTTTCCTTTTGCTTAATGTGCTACTATAAATAAATAAATAAATAATAATAAAAAAATATATATATATATATACACACACACACACACACACACACTGAGTGGCCAGATTATTATGTTATTATGATCTCTGAATGCATAATAATCTGGTCACTCAGTATATATATATATATTATATATATATACACACATATATACATATATATTATATATATATAATATATATAATATATATATATATTAGAGGCCCAGTGCATGAATTCGTTCATGGGTGAGGTCTGGCCAGCCTGGTCAGGGGGAGGGGGACATGGGAAGTTGACCTGCCTGCCTGCTGGTCTAACTCCTGGTTGAGGGGACAATTTGCATATTAGCCTTTTATTATATAGGATATACCCTGAGTGGCCAGATTATTATGCATTCAGTGATCATAATAATCTGGCCACTCAGTGTATATTAGATATAGATAAATATATTTTAATTCCTAGTTATTTTTTGCACTGTTGTTTGTCACCAATTGCCATGTGTACTTTCATAATGAAAGAACTTTCCATGTTAGTCTTGTTGGTTTTGGAAGACTTAATAATATTTTATTTCTATAGATCTTATGGTCTTCATGTTTCCATAGTGTAATTAAGATCCAATTGACATAGCTGAGATATTCTATGTGACAGATATTAACAACTTTCTGCTAGTGATAGAAGTTATAGGCAAGTTTTCTTCTCTAACTTTATTGACATTTATGGGAGAAGTTAAGGTAAACAGTGATTATAATATGAAGTAAAAAGTATTGTCAAAATCGATGCACACAATACTGCTATGGAGAGAGCATTAAAGATGGAAATCAATAGCACCTATAATAATACAGAAGAAAAATAATATCTCTAAAGATTGGCTATGTCTCTGGTGACTGGAACAGTAATTGGTACATGTGGGGAAAAGTGGATTATAAAGCTAGGAAGGTGTACTGGGATTATATTGTGGAAGATTTAAATGACAGATCATACGTCTGATTATTTATTAATGTTAGAAATTTAAATTTCTTTTAAAGTTAGGATTTTCTATTCAATAACAATGAATAAAATAAAATAAAATTTCTAAGGTAAAATTTATCTATTCCACATGCCCATTCATACTAAACTAATAACTATGTCCATTTGAATTGAATATTTATTTAACCATTTTGTTGAGTGACAAAATTCTCTTTATACTTTTTTTTTTTTTTTTAGATAATGTTTCTGAAATAAAATTGGTGTGTGTTTCCAAGGCTGATGTAAATTCAAAAGCATATTATGTAATAAGTCTAAGAAGAATAATTATGCTTTTCATACTTCCACTCAATACTAAAGATGTAGTCTAGCATATATTGCTGGCTATATATTTGTAATGAGTTACAATTGAAGTTGTAAAATATCAGTGTCAATTGGAAGTCTTTCTTTACTGATATCTGAAAATACATATTTTTTAAAAATTCCATATTCATAAGTAAAATGGAAATACTGCTTAAGACTACGGTTATTATTTTATTAGAAAATATCACCATTGGCAATGGCTACTGACAAATATATAGAATACCTTTTATTTATTTCTTTTATTTTAAAAAGGTAGTTTTAAAAGTTTAAATATAGGTGTTGAAATTAATTTTTGTGAATCTTAAAGAAATATGTACTTAAATTTTATAAACTATATGTACTGTTGCTATTTTCCTAGAACTTTTTAAAAGACATTCATGACATTGTATTGTGTATTGTAATTAAACATCTAATTAGGACAACATATTTACATCAATTACATAATTAGCTATAATTAGACTAATTATACAATTAGACAATAATCAACTGAAAATTTCCTTTACAAATCATGGAAATTCACATGCAAAAAGCCTTCCAACATCACAGAATATTAAATTTATATGATCAACAAAATAAAAATTGATGTTAACTGATATATCAGTTTTAAATTATAGAGTCTAAATAGTAACTATATCTCTACATGAACACACACACTATTTGGTAGCATAACTTTAGGAGCTGTTTGTTGAGAGGAAGAGGGTCATCTTGAATGTCTTTATCATTATCTGAGTGTGGGTAAGGTTTAAATTCCTCCATAACTCTGTTTTCTACATCGCTTCAATGTATTGTGTCTGTATTAGCCCCTCTGCCTCTTTGACATGCCAAACAGATTAATCTTACTAATTAACCAAGATGACTGTACTGTAGGGTCACACATTTTGGTATCTTTTTTCTGAATACAAGACATAAATAATCTTCACACAAAACAACTCTCCAATCCCATGTTAACTGAACCACTGGGAAATTGTGTATCTAGACTTCATAGGGCATGTGCGAGAAGCAACCAATTGATGTGTCTCTCTCACATCAATGTTTTTCTCTCCTTTTCTCTCTCTCTCTCTCTCTCTCTCTCTCTCTCTCTCTCTCTCTCTCTCTCGTCTGCTCCTCTCACCCTCCCTTTCATTCTCAAAAATCACTGGAAACAATATCCTCCGGTGGGAATTAACAACAGCAACAACAAAACAAAGGTCAATAGAAGGATCTGAGAGGGGGATATTGACTATAAAAAGAAGTAGTAATCAAAAGTCTAAGATTTATGTTACTACAAAAAATAACAGTAGATTTAGAAATTGGTCTTCAAGTTCAATTTAGAATATGTTGAGTTTTAGGTGTCTGTGAGACATCAGAATGAACCTGTTGAAGTAAAATATTAGTATACGTATCTGAAACTACAAGGAGAATCTTGGAATAGGGATACAGACTTGATAAAGTGATTGAAAGTAAGGGCTTGTAGTAGAAATTCATCAGCAAGTCTAAGATCTCCTAGGGGAATTTTATAGTGAGATTAATTGTAAAATAAATAGAATGTCACAGAGGTAGGAGGAATAGGATATACCCACTCATTTGAAAATTACCTGAGTCAACTAGTTCTCATATAACATTGTCTTTCAACTATGCTTTCTAACTAAGCATATTTTTCTAGGCATTATGTCCAATAACATAAATTATCTTTAGTAATAAAAGGTTAATGTGCTAATTAGACGGAATATCTTCCGGACATCCTTCCAGACAAAGCCACAGTGGCAGGGGCCAAAGCAGAGGTGGTTAGGGGCGATCAGGCCAGCAGGGGAGAGCAATTAGGGGGCAATCAGGCCATCAGGGGAGAGCAGTTAGGGCAATCAGGCTGGCAGGGAAGAGCAGTTAGGGGATGATCATGCTGGCAGGCAGAGGTGGTTAAGGGCCATCAAGTAGGCAGGCAGCTGAGCAGTTAGGAGCCAGAGGTCCCAGATTGCAAGAGGGATCCCTGCAGGATCGGGCCTAAACTGGCAGTCAGACATCCCCCAAGGGGTCCCAGATTGGAGAGGGTGCAGGCTGGGCTTAGGGACACTCCCCTCTGTGCACAAATTCTGTGCACCAGGCCTCTAGTAACTATAATACAGTGATAACTTGTTTTAAATGTAAGTTCCAAAAACACACACACTGTGTATATTTGTGTGGGGTGTATATGTATTTGTAGAGAAAAAAATACAACATATTTTCTAAAAAAATTAAGAGAGATGATTGTTGCTTATACCACAGATGAAAATGCTAAAGATGTGACTGAGTTAAGAGTGGATTTTGACAGGGAATGAAAGGAATTATGGCCACAAAGCTCATGCACACAGAAGGAGAGATTCATTTGATACATTTGGAAACCTCTGTGTACCTGCCTATGTATGATCAAGCTTGTGTTCTTTTGTTTGTTTTGGTTTTTTGCAAATGGACAGGCACTGTCTTTATGTATTGTCACTAAGTGTTCTGATCCTTTTGAAGAATGTATGCAAGAGCTGTAATTTTTTGGATTTAAATGATATTACCGAAGTAAAATAAAAGAACACAGATGTCATCTAGAAAAAAAATTAACATTTTGAAAATTGCTATACCAAATCTGATGTCATTGGGATACTGTTTTAATGTTTTCACAATTCAGTTACTTATGAGAGGAACTCTTGCTATTTTGAGAAGATGCATAGACTTTGGAAGGTAAATAATTCCCAAGAAACCTATTTGAATTGGGCAGGTGTTGTTTTTTGTTTTTGTTTTTTTCTTTTTATTGTTGTTCTTTGTGAATTATTTTTACTCTTTGAACAATTTGTCTTTTTTTTTCATGGTTTTCTTGTTAATCAATAGTTTATATGGTATTTCTGATCACTTGCTTTAGTTGAGTCTATTTGCAATTTTGCAGATTTATCTGGGACTCCTAGCCCTTGAACTCTTGAACATAAATAACAACAACAACAATAATAATAATATAGCTACAGTCATGAATACTTATTTATTCAGTTTTAGATTTATATTCTGTCATTGCTCTATATTCACAAAATATTTATGTATATAAATTGAATTATATATAACTTCATTATCTTTGTTCTACCAATACTTTCAAAGTTGGCATTTTCCTTTGAAAAATAAAATGTACAAAATTCTGCTAATAATATGATTTAGTACAATATAATGCCATAATTTACTCATTTTGATTACTATTAACTTTTTCTAATGCCCTTTTTCACATTTTCAGGGTGAAACAAAGATCTTAAAACTAAAGAACCTTCGACCTCAAGACTATGCTAATTATAGCTGCATTGCTTCAGTGAGGAATGTATGTAATATTCCTGATAAGATGGTATCATTTAGACTTTCCAATAAAACAGGTAAGGAAGTATCTCTGAAAGTTTTATGTTTATTATTCAAAATAAATGTTTAATTGTTCCTTAACTTTTCTTTTAGTGCAAATCATTTCTATAATATATGTTTGAACAAATCATCTTTTTTATTTCTCAGAAAATTCTGTGATATCAGAAAATCTTTTGGTAAATGGGCACCATACAATTGAATTGCAATGTGCTCTCATGGAATGTTTGTTTAGATAGCATACACAATTATTTATCCTTATTGCTGAATTTATAGATGTCACAGAAAGCCTATATTCTGTTCAACTACATTTCTGAGAAATACTAGATTCTTCATTTAAAAATGTGGGATCTATTGTTTTTGTGTGTGTGTGATTCCAAAACTAAGTATAAGAACCTCTGTTTTTAATCTATTTCACATCGAGAAAGTTAATTGGTAATTTTGAGTAGATGCTTTTAAAAAAGTATTTTTCTATAAAATGTCAAAACATTAGCAATACTGACACTTAAATTAGCCTACATTTAGTAATATAAGTCTCACAATAAATGTAAGCACCAAGAAATTGCCAAATGAAAGAGCAAAGAGAGAGCATGTGGATGAACAATCTTTTATGATTATGTATAAACAATCAACTTACTAAATTAGAATTTCATCTGGTTTGAAAAACTTTCAGCGCAATTAAGATAAAATTTTACTTTTAAATAATTATACTGAGATGAAAGTTAATCACTTTTTCCATTAACAGAAACTTTGAGAAGTATGGGCCCTGCTATGCCTAGCAGTAGTTCCTGGTTCTGCCACTTACTAGTTCTTGGATCTTGGTGAACAAATCACTTCACCTTCTTTTCCTCAGTTTCCTTATAAACGCATAAAGTTGTAAAAAGGAATTAATGAGTTAATATTTATAAGGCATGTGGGACACACTTTATTAGTTCTTCCAACACAGAACTAGTCAACAACTCTATTCAGCTAGAAAAGATTAAATCTGGGATTTTATTGAAAGACGAAAAAAATGCATACTCATATATTGATTCATCAATATATGTTCAAAATGAATTAATATTTTGAAAAATTCATTATTTTATTTAT
This sequence comes from Corynorhinus townsendii, assembly GCA_026230045.1. NCBI lineage: Eukaryota > Metazoa > Chordata > Mammalia > Chiroptera > Vespertilionidae > Corynorhinus > Corynorhinus townsendii. The sequence goes on along the minus strand of JAPDVU010000001.1, from coordinate 115,060,304 downwards.
TCATGTACTTATAAATCAGGAACTTATTGGGTGTTTATTATAGGTCAGTAATGATAAGCATAGAGATTAACTAAAACATAAATTGCCACCAAAGTAGATAAATGCTCTATTAAACAACAGATAAAAGTCATTAGAAGAAAGCGAAAGAAGGATGTGAGAGAGAAAATTAAACTGTATCAAGATGAATAAGAAGAACATGACAGAAACTATATTTCAGACAAAATAGAAATATAAAATCTTAGCGATCCTAAAATTTTTAAGTCTTAAAAATATCATTTCACTTGAAAAAGAATAAATAGGATATTCAGAAATAAAAATCAGTGATTAACACATAAAAACTTGTGTTATTATATCGTTCTTTTGATATGAAATGTTTTTTGAATTATGGTAAAAATTTGTATCATAACTAATTTTGTATCCTTAATTGGTTGTTTTGAGAATGAAACAAATCAACATATACAAAAATTACTTAAAGACTAACAGAAACAATAAAATTATATGTAATATTTTTATGGTACAGAAATGTATAGTTTTATTGGTTCCCAATGTCCCAAAGCTAATGAATGGGAACAAGACTGATCTTAATATTTGAAGAGTAGTAGTCTGCTAGCTCAAAAGGCAGAGCTTGCCTATCTGTCCAAGAGCACAGGGCACTCTCAGTTTCTGTTTCATTCTTTATTTTTTTTAGGCTAAAGTATTTTATATGTAGGCTAAGCAAACAAAATAGCCTATTATTCTCCTCTGTAAATTATCTCAAAAAATTTAGATTGATGTTCATGACAAAATGAGCATCAGAATGATGGTAAATAATTGGGTTTAAGAACATAAGCTAGTACCTTGTTTGACCCTTTAGTACTCTAAGCAGGCATGTCATGTGCCTGGCGCTTTACATATTCAAACCAGATTCGCTTCAGCACTTTTCCTATCTGGCTGTGCTCAAAGTTGGGATAGTTCATGCATTTCAAATAGGTAAAATCATTGAGGTAGCTTGCAAAGTACACCAGGAATAAATTAAACTTCCAGCATCTTCATGTAAACAAGTCTAAACAAGTACATAGAGCCTAGTTCATTGCTTTTCTAACATTGGAAGGAAATCATAAGTCATCATTGCCATATCTTTGTGAGAGTCAGGTGCTCTTTACAGTTTTTATTCTTGTGAATCTCTAAATGACATGGGTAAAATTCGCATGTTTTTAAATTTTGACATGTAAAATGTCAAGGAAATGTATAACTTACTGAGGGGAGAATAGTTTATTATAAATTTTGTTTCATTAATCTGTTAATATGTTAATGAAAGTACAACTTTGGAAATAATTTTTGTAATGGAGGTCAGATATTAGAGTAATAAATGTATTTTGGGTACACAAAATTTCATTTTAACATATCTATAGTCAATTAACTTTTTAATTGCAATAATTTTATTACTGATATGCCCAATGCCCTAATGACATGGCATATAAAGACGGAAATAATGTCTGGTGTGGATAAGGATTTCTAAAAGTTTTGTAGCTGAACAATTACAAAATGGACTGCAATGCCCTTGGCCCATCACACACCTACTCAATTAGACTTTCTGGGGAATGACCTAGTTGTATATAGTTTAAACAAGTTTAAATAAATGCTTTAGAAAGCAAATGTCTTTGTTAGGCAGTTTTTGTGGACCCATGACATTTTGTGAATACAATTTTCATTAATAATTAATTTTTAGAACTATCTTAAGACCAATATCTGAGTGTTGTTTTTTTTTACATCAGTATCATCTGTAGACTTACTATTAATGTGTTTTCTTAAATTTTCTTCTCTGAATTTGCATTATAGTGAAACTTAAAATTTTATATCTGCCATCGTGTATCTAATCATTTGCTGGCTTCTGTTGATTACTGGCATACTATAAAAAATATCCCACCACAAAAATGCCGTTATTTATCATACCTAACCCACCTGTCCTAGACCTTATTATAAAAATTCGTAGAATTTTATCATACAGTATTTATTGTAAACATAAATTATTATGATAATTTATTTCTTGTCATGCACACTGCATGAATAATTGATGTACGTTGTAGCAGTGTCCAAAAGTTGATTTAGTTGTTTTCCTATTCCAATTTGAGAGACAAAGAATTTTAGCTCTTGGTTGGTAAATTCTTAATGTAGCAGTATTTTTCATAATTTATGAAAATAAACCTGTTAAATTTATACATTTAGAATATTAAATATATATTATAAATTTATTATAATCATGGTAATGTTGAATATAAACTATTTTAAATTTCTAAATTACGTGTATTTCTAATATGAGGAAACATAGAAATTATGATACAATAAATCTAATTTATATAAACATACTTAAAGCACTTATATATTGATGTCCCATGATTTCAAAGGCAAATAAGAATTAAGTAGGTTACTTATATTAGGATGAAACACATATTTTATACTTGCTTGACAGGTAATAATGAATTCTATAAAGAAATGGGACAGGTGGGCTAATTTTACTTAATTATATAGGTCCTTTGATTGAGTCTGCACAAACTTAACATGTGTGTCTTCCTTAAATTGCATTACACTTAGGAACCAAATTTCAAATGTATTTCTGGCTGTAGAAATAGGAGAAACTTACACTCCTTTCTTCTCTTCCTTGCTTTCTCCCTTTCTTCTCTCTTTCTTCTTTTCCTCTTCTTTTTTCACCTCCAACCTGTTTCAGTAAATTACCATGAAAAATGATAGAAGTTAAGGAAACATTTCCACTCCTCATGTTATATAACTATTATCTGTGCTTATTGTTTCATATAACCCATAGGGAAGTTGTAAAGAATACTTAGTAATAGCTGTGAGCCTCAATTTTACATTCTGTGCTCTATTTATGGTAGTTCTCTTTATGTATAGCAGAATCTCATCTAGTTATCTAATGTTATGACAAATAAAATAATACTTCAGTTATAGAAATTTTAAGTGAATACCTGTGGATAATAGAAATACTTGGACATTGATACTTCCTCTTGTAAAATGGTATGCCCATTGTCAGAGATAGCCAGCTTAAGTGCAGAAGAAAGCACAGTAGAAATTCTGCTGTCATCTGCACCTCGGTAGTAACCTCAAGCAATTTTCTTACCAATTTGGTATATTTGAGCTATTTTTAGCATCTCAGCAATCAGTAGCACCATTTATTTGAATCTAGATGTGTTTTTTGAACCTACAATCACAGCTTTAAAGAAAGATTATATGTATGAAAAAGTCATAGTGCAAGTACAATGACTTCCTCTATGTCTTCTTAGGCTGCCATAACGGAGTACCACAAATTGGATCACTTAAACAACATGATTTATTTTCTCACAATCTGGAGGTTAGAAGTCCAGGATTAAAGTGCTGACAGGGTTGATTTATGGTGAGGCTTCTCTTTCTGAGCTTGTAGACAATGGCTTTTCATTGTGCCTTTCCTCTGTGTTTCATGGAAGGAGAGAGGAGCAAACTCTGGTGTTTTTCCCAACACTCATAAGGACACTAGCCATATCAGATTAAAGTTCCACTCCTCAATGAACCTTATTTATTTCCTAAAAGTGCTATCTTTTAATATAGTCACACTGGGGATAACTGGTTCCACATGTGAATTTGGAGAGGACAAAGTTGTCCTTAACATTGTCAAATAACTGAAAAAGTGTTCTTTGCATTTACGGTTCCTTTTAAAATTTTATATATAAGTTTATATTATACTAGTGGCCCAGTGCATGAAATTCGTGCATGGGGGGGGGGTGTCCCTTTGCCTGGCCTGCACCTTCTCCAATCTGGGACCCCTCAGACATCCCTCTCATAATCCGGGGTTGCTGGCTCTTAACCACTTGCCTGCCTGCTGGCCTGATTGCCCCCAACTGCCCTCCCCTGCCATGACCCACCTCCTCCACTGGGACCAACCTCTCCATGCTGTGCACAGCTGTGGAACGCCCAGGCCTCACTGTGTAGAGCAGCCGCCGGGCCCCACCTCTGCTGTGCGCATGGCCATCTTGTGGTGGCCAACTTGTGCTGGCCATATTGTGATGACGTCACATGTGAGGGTCACCTAAGCTTTTATTAGTATAGAATGGTGGCCATCTTGTGGCAGCCATCTTGTGATGACGTCATGCGCAAGGTTCACCTAAACTTTTATTAGTATAGGTGTTAAATCTAAGCAAGCAAATGAGTCAGACATTTAAACAAAAGAGCCTATTATTTAGTAGACTCTCAACTTAGAGAGGGAACTCTGTTAAGAGTATTTGTGGCCCTTTATTCTTAGACTTGGAGAAACTGGAAGGAAGCAACTATAGAGGAAGAAGACAAGTTAACACTGCAGTCAGAGACAAACATCACTTTTGTAATAATATAATCATACATTTTTAAAAGCATGGAAAAATTTGAATATACAGACAAAATTATGTATCAATGAACTTGTATACTGTTTTTCTGATTTTATTTTTTGACGAAAGAGAAGTTAGAATGTGAAACAAAGGAACAAAAACAAAAAAATCTCATTTTTATAGACGAATATATGCTTAATATATTTTTTGTCATAGATAATTCAGGTTTATTAAGCAACATTATTTACTGCTGCAGGATCCAACAGAACACAACACATGCACCTGGCCAGAATTGCTCAGTGGTTAAACATTGAGCTATGAACCAGGAGGTCATGTTTTGATTCAGGGCACATACCCTGTTTATAAGCCAAATCCTCAGTGTGGGGCATGCAGGAGGCAATCATGATTTTCTTTCATTATTGATGTTACTATCTCTCTCTTCTTCTTCCTTCCTTTCTGAAATCAATAAAAATATCTATCCTAATATATAAAAACCCAGGGCACATAATGACCAACCAAAGGCTCAACTGAACACCAGTAGTTAGTGGTGACCCAGCACTGACTGCCACAAGTGCAGGTGTGGTGACCTAGCACTGACTGCTGAGGAGGCTGCAGATCAGGCCCAGGGAGAGGCCCGAAGAGAGAGGCAAGGTCTTATCCGCAGCCTCCATGGCAACTGTTGATCAGCCATTGCCTCTCTCTTTCCCTCTGAGCTTGACCAGCAGCTGTGCCTCTGTTTCTCTCTGAGCACCCACAGGGGCTGCTGATCAGCCCTGCTTCTCTGACCAGGCCTGGAGATAGGCCTGGAGATGCTGACTGGTATAGAAATTGACCAATCAGAACCAAATCTGGGTGAAGTGTGAGGAGCCAATGGCTGCATAGGAGGCAGAACTTTTGAAGCTGACTGGCATAGAAACCGACCAATCAGAACCAAATTGGCCAGCAGGGGAAGGTAGTTGGGGGTGAGATCAAGCTGGTAGGGGAGGGCAGTTAGGGATGATCAGGCAGGCAGAGGCAGTTAGGGGTGATTAGGTTGGCATGGGAGAGCAGTTAGGGGCAAGATCAGGCCAGCAAGGCAGGGCCATTGGGGGTGAGATCAGGCAGTCAGAGGCAGTTGGGGGCAAGATCAAGCCATCAGGGGAGGGCATTTAGGGGCGATCAGGCAGGCAGGCAGAAAGCTTAGGGGCGATCAGGCAGGCAGGCAGAGGAAGTTAGGGGCGATCAGGCAGGCTAGCAGGTGAGCAGTTAGGAGCCAGTGGTCCCAGATTGCAAGAGGGATGTCCGACTGCAAGTTTAGGACCAATCCCTGTGGACTCTGGCCTAAACTGGCAGTCAGACATCTCCCTAGGGGTCCCTGATTGGAGAGGGTGCAGGCTGGGCTGAGGGACCCCCCCCCACACACCATGCACGAATTTCATGCACCGGGTCACTAGTATATAAATTAAAGGCTAAGCAACCGGTCGACTGGCCAGTAGGTATGACGTACACTGACCACCAGAGGGAAGACGCTTAATGCAGGAGCTGCTGAGCTGTGGTGACTTGGCAGTGGCAGTTCTTGGGTGATGCACCCCAGAACCAGAGAAGAGGGAGCCAATTCCTTGCGGGGCCGTTTGATTCCACCTTCAGCTGTGGGTTATGTTGTTGCTGGGGCACTGTTGGCCCTGAATCTTGTTTACTGCACACTTGCGTTTGCATTCCACATCTTGTATGACAGCCACTTCGAGTGCAGAGTGCCCTCTCACACTCTGGGACCCCTCAGGGGATGCTGAAGAGCTGGTTTTGGCCAGATCCAATCTGTGCAGGCCAGGCTGAAGGATCCCACCTTGCCGGAGGTACCCCGTGCACTCTGCAGATGTCCTTAGAGCCACACTACTGGCCCAGATGCGGCCGGCTGGGAAGGGACTACAGGAGGTTGGCTCCAGAGCATGCCAGCCTGTGTCACAGAGTCCCACCTCACTGGCCACCTTCTAATTAATTTCCTTTCAATGTGCACGAATCCATGCACTGGGCCTCTAGTGTTGTAAAAAAGGACATAACAAATACTATTAAAATATTGTTCATTGTTAGAGAATGAGATGTTTCCTATAATCTTTTGCATGAATTTTGAAGATGTTGCTTAGCTTCCCTAATGTTTTCCCATTTCAAAATGGGGATAACACAAGATCCACATAATTTGCTTTTGTAGGCTGTAAATTTGTATGCTATTAAATAAAGAACTTTTGAAAAGTACTTGTGCATAATAAACACAATAAATAGTAGGTATAATTGGGTTGGATTGTTAACCTAGATAATAGAAAGAAGTGATAAAATTGGTATCATCAGTAATCATGATGAGAAAATTACAAGAATCTTATATTTTTTGCAGGGTATAGGGTATACCATTCATGAGTTAATCTTGAAATCAACCATTCATGAGTTAATCTTGAAATAAAGTCATAATCTTTTTATGAATTATTTTTATCAGTGGTTAAAATAAATGTTAATATTTCCCAGAAAAATCTGTAGAAATGAATATGTATTCTGGCAGATTTTTATGTATCCTATTATTGGCAGAAATATTGAACAGAAATATACAGTATTACTTTGTGAAATTAATAATGGTATGTAGGGAAGACTAAGGGAAGCTGCACTTTGGTGATATACAAAAGATCCTTCATCTGAGTGCTCATCATTTCCTACAGAAAGCAAACTATATATGTCCTATTCTCATTACTGTGGCTTTAAAAATGTGAAAATATACATGATGAGTATACAGTGATCTGGGGACAGAAGTAATGGTCATTATGGGTTTCAACTTTGGTCTTCCTGAGACTGTTTCCAAAGCAACAAGGTGACCCAGATTTTTCAGAATCCTATTACCATAGTAACAGGAATGTTGCTGGGATGTCCCTACACCTGTGCATTTTCTTGTCCTAGCAATCAATTTTTTAGGTCATTATATCAAAGGTTAGTTTTGGACTATTAGTTCTTACATAAAATATCCCTCATAATCTATTAACTCTCCCAGAAGAAATTATAACCCAGACCGAGTAAATAGATAACACTGAAGAAAAACACAACACTTAATCAAATGAAAGGCAACACTATTATATTTATTGAAAGGGATATAAATTACTTAAATCCTATCCTATCTCACACTTAACACAAATATTGTAGAACATATAAAATAGTTTGTGTTTTATATGTTATTAACAATATGCTATTATATTTGACTAATTATAGTTGAAAATTTTAAAGTTTTCATAAGAATACAAAAATGCAAACTATTTGCTTTATGTTTTCCCAGTGGGTTAAATGAGAGTGTGTTAAAATAAAGTAATAAAATTTTTATGCACCTGATATTATTTGATTTTTAATTTTAATCTTCTAGATATTGGATTTGTAGACAATGACAGTACTTTTCAATGTTTTATTGTTCTGGTAAAACTTCTGAGAATTGTGCTACTATAGATAATTCAGTTGCTATAAATATATTTTAGACTTCTTTCATGGTTTTTAAGCTTGCTGTCAGAATTTGTGATATAGAATATCTCCATGATCATTCACTAACATATTTGATTTTATAGATTACTGGCTCTCATAATGAAGAAAAATTTACATAACTATTTATGGCTATTCCCATTGTTTATTCACCCCCAAATCCTCAGATGGATTATATCAGGAGTCATCTTTAGGGTCACCAGCCATCCCAGGATGTCCCGGACTCTGTGAAAATCCAACATCCTGGGAAATCCTGTAATCTGAGGCAAGCCAGTACATTTGGTCATCCAATGATCTAACCACCATTCAGCATAGCTCCATATAAGGTATTGTTATAAATGTCATTAGTTAACGTTAGCACATATACAGCCTTCAGCAGCTCTGCATAAAAAAAGTATCTATGAGAATGATGTGGGTGTGGATCTTGATTCTCTCCACTGTGCAGTGGTATGACCAATTCTTTAGACCTGTGAAATTGCTATTCTGCTAAATCATGTTGATAATGTGTTCCAAAGTGTTTTTAGATTGATGTCAAGAGAACACTCACTCTAAGATTTCATTTTATTTATCCAGATAACATCAACAAAACAATTTAAATGAAACTAGGTGACTACCAAGAAGTAAATGCAGTCTATACCCACACAGCTATTCTTGAACTCCAAGGCCCATGCAAGCAAGGTTTTGGTGTACAAAATTTGAAATTAATACCTTGTTGTGCTTTTGTCCTTTTATGCAAGGGACTTATATTAATATTCAAGAAAAATGGAGCCAAGTACTAGTAACCTCTGGGCCTAATGTGCCTATTTGAGGGAAACTATAACATATGTCCTCACTATTGACTATGCACAAAGTCATGGGCAGTGAGACTTTTATCTCACTCAAGAGAAGATGCATCCCTGGCCAGTGTTCTCCCCCAAGCTCTAAGGCATTTAAGAATATAATTTTCCCAAAGAATCTTACCTCATTGTACCTATTGTGAAGATTAAATGAAAGTATATTAAAAGGGCATGGAAAATGGTAGGCTCTTAGTTTTATGGTAGCAGTGTTTTTTAGATTAAAAAAAAATAACCTTTGTGGAGAAAGAAATAAGGATTTCCAAAATCTCATTTAGTCATTTGATTTTCCTTTTTCATTTTTATTAAGTTGAAAGTATAAATGATAGACTCTGCTGGTCTGTACTTTTGAGCAGGAATATTAAATCACAACTCTATTCCCAAATTTTCAATAGTTGAAGAAATACGTGAATATCAATAGTGTATACTCAGAATAGCGAGAGAGAAACCAAGATGGAGGCATAGGTAAGCACCTAAACTGCTGCCTCACACAACAATTTTAAAACTACAACTAAAAGACAAAACAGACATCATCCAGAACCACAGGAAAGCTGGCTGAGTGGAAGTTCTACAACTAGACGGAAAAAGAAAAGCTCACGGAGAATTGGAGGAACGGCAAAGGGTTGAGGTACGGCAAAGGGTCTTTGTGCGCGCAGAGAGGAAGGGCAGCTGAGAGCCTGGTTGACTTTCTCTGGTGGGAGGGGGAAGGAAGCCCCCTACTGCACTGAACCCCAGTTCTGACTGCACCGAATCCCAGTTCCTGGCGAAATCCCGTGGGCCCAGGATCAACAGGGGGAGTCTGGACTGTTAGGTAGAGAGAAAGGCACTCAGAGACTCGGGCAGCCCCAGCGGGCAGGGGTCTGGAGGCGCGTGTGCACACAAAGACTGCAGAGGTTGCCTCAGGCTTTCCCTAGTGGAAGGGAGTGGAAGCTCCTGACTGCACTGAGCCCAGTTCTGACTGCACTGAACCCCAGTTCCAGGCGAGCCCCTGGGGACCCAGGCTCTTGCAGGGGAAATCTGGACTGTCAGGTAGAGGCTCTGGAGCCGGGTAAGGCAGATGTCTGGAGGTGCGCGTGCAAGGGCAGGGCTGACAGGAAGCCAAGACTGTCTGCTCTGCCCTGAGACTCCACCCCATCCAAGCTGAGCACAGAGGCTTTTGCAGTTTGGCAAGCCTAATCTTATAAGGCTGTCTCCAGCACCGAACTTCTCCCAGCATAGACAGCTGATCCTCACATCCAACTGGCCTGGAGGTCAATTCCTCCCAGTGATACCAACAACAATCAAGACTTAACTACAACAAGGCTGTACACACAGTCCACAAAGGGGTGCACCAAGACTGTCCACCTCAGGTTAACTAGGGAGGCTGACCCAGTGGGCCATATAGGAAACCTAGCACACAAAGCTACCCTACCAACTCAGGGAAGCAGTGAAAATGCGGCGACAAAGAAACAGATCACAAAAAAAAAAAAAAAATGGAGGAAAACAAATGACTGGATATAGAATTCAAAACCACAGTTATAAGGCTTTTCAAGAATATCTTAGAAAAGGCCGATAAATATAACGATACCCTCAAAGATATGAAAAGGACCAACTAGAAATTAAACATACACTGACTGAAATAAAAAAATATTATACAGAGACCCAACAACAGACTAGAGGAAAGCAAGAATCAAGTCAAAGAATTGAAATACAAAGAAGCAAAAACCACTCAACTGAAAAAGCAAAAAGCAAAAAAAAAAAATACAAAAAGTTGAAGATAGTGTAAGAAGCCTCTGGGACAACTTCAAGCATATCAACATCAGAATTATGGGGGTGCCAGAAGAAGAGAGAGAGCAAGATACTGAAAACCTATTTGAAGAAATGATGACTGAAAACTTCCCCCACCTGGTGAAAGAAATAGACTTACAAGTCCAGGAAGTGCACAGAACCCCAAAAAAAGGAATCCAAAGAGGACCACACCAAGACACATCATAATTAAAATGCCAAGAGCAAAAGTCAAAGAGGGAATATTAAAAGCAGCAAGAGAAAAACAGTTAGTTACCTACAAGGGAGCACCCATACAATTGTCAGCTGATTTCTCGACAGAAACTATGCAGGCCAGAAGGGAGTGGCAAGAAATATTCAAAGTGATGAACAGCAAGAACCTACAACCAAGATTACTCTACCCAGCAAAGCTATTATTCAGAATTGAAGGGCAGATAAAGAACTTCACAGATAAGAAAAAGCTAAAGGAGATCATCACCGCCAAACCAGTATTATATGAAATGCTGAAAGGTATTCTTTAAGAAGAGGAAGAAGAAAAAAGTAAAGATAAAAATTATGAACAACAATTACATCTCTATCAACAAGTGAACCTAAAAATCAAGTGAATTAAAAACCCAAGGAACAGAATAAACTGGTGAATATAATAAAATTGGGCATAGAAAGTGAGTGGACTGATAATTCTCAGGGGGAAAGAGGTGTGAGGGGGGTGCAGGAAGAGACTGGACAAAAATTGTACACCTATGGATGAGGACAGTAGGGGGGAGGTAAGGACAGAAGATGGGGTGGGAACCAGGTGGAGGGAAGCTATGGGGGGAAAAAAGAGAAACAATTGTAATAATCTGAATAAAGATTTATTAAAAAAAAAAGAAATTGCTGAATAGCATCCAAAAATGATAAGAAATGAAAAGCAGTTTTCCAATTTTTCATAAGTAAAATTTAAATTGAACAGACCAAAAAAAAAAAATAGTGTATACTCACTAAGAGCAAATTATCATATGTACTGATATAATATATAATATAGATATGTATATTGGTAGTGAGTATGTATATAACACTAGTTCTGATGCATTTTATGAAGTTATTTTATATCTTATATTGACTTCCATAATGAAGAAATCACAACAACTTCTGTTCTTATTTATTTTTAAAATTGTACATACTAATTAGTACCAGGTAAATGTAAATTAAAAAATATTACTAGGACAATAGAAAATTGTTATTAGCTCATCAAATAACATTTGTTCAGTAGATTTTTCAAATTAAATTCAGGCAAAATGCAAACAGCTTTCTTGTGGGTATGCCATAATGTATGTTTTCCCCCTCATATTCTGATATTATAAAATAAAAATATTATTGTTAAAACTTTATGCTAACATATTCCTGTTTTTAAGGCATCCTCTGTCCTTAGCCATACCACTCATAGGATGTAATACCTTGTGATGTGGCTAAGATAAGTCTTGTGGTCACTGTAAATATCACAAAGTCATGTGAGCTACCAGTAGCTTTAATATAAAGAATCTACATTAGTTCATGCTGGTTTTAATTAAGTTTGAAGAAAAGAAAGCCCATGTGTGGTCTATATATTAGGATTAGGGTATCTAGTGTATTGGTACAGGGACCTGGAGGAGTGAGGAATTTGGTAGGCTGTGAAATAATAGACAGACTCAGTATCAGAAATGCAGCAACCTTTCTAATGTAAATCCAGATGCAGCGTGTACTTTCAGTTTGCTGTTGTCTCATCTATTTCCAAAGCATCACAAATATTCCAGTTCCCTTGATTTCCATTTTATGGAAAGTCTGTTCTAAGAGGCCCCTTTTATTTCTGATAACAGCATACTCTTCTTGATTTACTTGCTACTGTTCTATTACAATAGAAAGTAGGAATGTCCAATTGTTTTGCAACATGTTTCAGCTTATGTTTTGAACAGCATTTCTTTCTGCCATCTCCTTTCAGTCACTCTGCTATAGCTGTTTATTGTACTACGTGAGCATGTTATTGACTGCATCCTTTAATCACATACTATACAGTAAATCGGCAGTGGTCAGCAGTATTGACTTCTGATAGACACACTGTGTATTAGGAATGTAATGATGATTATGTTGTCCTTTGTTCTATTAATGGAAACTATTACTCTAATTTGTCAAGAAAGGAAATGATCAAGAATCCAGCTATAACATTTTCGACATTGATAGACATGACAGTTGTATAAAGCTACTCTAAGTTTTCACTTTGGACTGGCATTGCAACATTGTTCTCAAACAAACCAGGATTTTTAGTCAGATTAGCAAAGTACTAGAAGTAGGTAGTATTCTGTCTGTTTTGTTGTTGTTTGTTTTTTTTTAGCAAAATCCAGCAACACCAGTTTGCTTTATTTTTCTAAAAAGAGTTTGTAGTTCTAAAATGGTAAATACAGGGAATTTTATATAGTTTGGCCTAACAAGGAACAATAGATAAGAAAAATTTTCAAAATGATTGCCACATATTAAGTATAAATTAAAATATATATTTCCAAAGTGAAGAAAGAAAACTTCAGGAAATAAATAAACAACACAGTTGGGAAAATAAGAAGCATAATATAGGTTCTTGTTGAATTTCTCTGGGATTGAATCCACTTAGACAATATCATAGATGGAACAAAAAGTGGGAAAGATGGCTATAGTCCTTCTATTCTTATACTTTTCTTTTTAAAAATTTATTGTTGAAAGTAATACAGGTGCCTCATTTTTTCTCCATTTACCCCTTCCACCCCCACCTATCTCCCACCCCAGGCCTTCACCACATTAATGTCTGTGTCCATGGGTTATATAATTATCTTGATCTTGATCAGGAATCCTTAAATAACTAAGGACCTGCCTCTTTGCATATTGTCATTCTTTTTTTTTTTTCCTTTTTATTGAATTTATTGGGTTACACTGGATAACAAAAACTTTCAGGTACACAATTCCACAACATATCATCTATATACTTTATTGTGTGTTCACCACCACAAACAAAGTCTCCTTCCATCACTATTTATCCCCACTTTACCATCTTACACCTCTCTATGTCCCCCTCCCCATGGCAATCACCACGCGGTTGTTTCTCTTTTTTATCCTTTTCTGCTCAACCCCTTCACACCCCCTATCCAGCTTCCCAACACACCCCCTGACAGCTGTTAGTCTGCTCTATCTATGAGTCTGCCTTATTTTGCTTGTTAGTTTTGTTCATTAGATTCAACATAAGAGTAAAATCATATGGTACTTGTCTTTCTCTGACTGGCTTATTTCACTCAGCATAATGCTCTCCAGGATCATCCATGCTGTCTCAAAGGGTAAGAGTCCCTTCCTTTTTATGGCCAAGTAGTATTCCAATCTGTAAATGTATCACTGCTTTTTTTTTTTATCTACTCACCAACTAATGTACATTTGGGCTGCTTCCATTACTATTTGTAACAGCATAGATGGACCTGGAGAGTATTATGCTAAGTGAAATAATCCAGTCAGAGAAATATAAGTATCACATGACCTCACTCATATGGGAAATCAAATGAACAAAATAAACTGGTGAACAAAATAGATCCATGAGCAGATAGATGAATTACAGAGGGAAGGTGAGGGGGTGGGAGGGGGAGATTAACTGGGGAACTTATATGCATACTAGAGGCCTGGCCTGTTGGGATTGGGCCAAAAAAACCTGCTCATCGACATCCCCCAAGGGTTCATGGATTGCTAGAGGGTGGGTCTCTGGTGACGCATCCCAGAATCAGGCTCGCTCCACTCTGGTGCCAGAGACGTCACCTGAGAACTGCAGCTGCCAAGTCACTGCAGCTCGGCAGCTTCTGCGCTGAACGTCTGCCTCCTGGTGGTCAGTGTGCATCATAGCTACCAGCTGGTTGGCTGGTCAGCCAGTCACTTTTATATGTGTAGATATATAGATATGCAAATATGTAGCTATGTAGATATGTAAATATATAGATATATAGATATGTAGATATATAGATATCTATATATATAAAAGGCTAATATGCTAAGTGTCTGACCATTCAACCTGTTGCTATGATGCGCACTGCACCAGGGGCCAGACATTCAATGCAGGAGTTGCTGTGATGCGCACTGACCATTTACAAAGAAATGGCATCATGGACCTGGCACCAACAAAGCAACAGTTGGCCTCTGCCAAGTAGGACACAGGCTCCACCACCAACCCAGAGCAACAGCCCATCAAATTGCAGCCAACACTGCTGAGACCCCATGGCGCAAAATGCAGCCTTCAACCCAGCCTGGAAACAGTGGCTGTGGGTGCCGGGTAATGATGTCATGTAGCAACACCTGGCTTCCTCTCCCTAGTGACTAGCCCCCTTGGAGTTTCTTCAGCCCAGGAACATGACTTGCTTTATAGCCAGGTGCAAACATTTTACACTTTAACCAAATGTATGTGAAGCGTTTTTCCATGCCTCATCTCATTTGATCCTTACAGAAGTCCTGGAGTAGGTAGATAGAAGACTTGGTGGAATCCTTTTAGCCAGAAAACAGAGATTTAGGAAGCTTAGAAACTTGACCCAACTGAAAAGAAGTAAGAAATGGTGGACCTTGAAAATGACTTCAGGTTTTCTCACTGCACAGAATATAGTCAAACAAACACTGCTTCAGTTAAATATTTTACCCTTTGTCCTCCCTGCATGATCTACAATAATAATCTGCTTCATGTTGATATTTACTGCTGTGTTGCTGACAATTACTTGATAGAGAAGTTGGTGTCCTTCAGGGCTGGAAAAAGTTTAGCTAAATCAGAAAGCAGGTCTAATTAAACAAGTTTATTCTATAATATAAAAGTCTTAAATTGTCTCACACATGTGTGATACATGTAAAACTCTCACTGGTACCAATCACACGCATGTGTTTTGATTTGTCATTGTTAACCATGGATTTGGTTGACACTTCTATTATAGAGACAGGGTGAATAGAGATATTAAAATATTTCTTCTAATTAATTTACTTTCAACGTGCACAAATGTATGCACCATGCCTCTAGTATAGATATATAGATATTTAGATATATAGATATGCATAGCCCATGGATACAAACAACAGGGGGGCAAAGGATTTGAAGGGACAGATGCAGGGAGGAAGGGGTCAATGGAAAAAATAAAATAAAATAAAGGGGACACCTGTAATACTTTCAACAATAAAGATAAATTTTCAAAAAATTAAACAAAATTGTAATGTTAGAGATAATGTAAATTGGGAAATAAAAAGTGTAAGAAAAAATAGAATTTTCTTTTCACTTTAGAAAAGGACAATTTTTGAAAAATTACTGGTCTTCTATTAATAAGAAATTATAAGCAAAGATTTTTCTTTACATTTAAAAAAACATTGCAATGAACATATGCTTGCATATAGTCTTTTGAATTAGTGTTTCGGGTTTCTTGTGATTCCAGAAGTTGAATGGCTGGGTCATAAGGCAATTCCATTTTTAACTTTTTGAGGTAGCTCCATACTACTTTCCACAGGGACTGCACCAATCTGCATTCCCATCAACTGTATAGTATGGTTCCCTTTTCTCTACATCCTAGTTAACACTGTTGTTTGCTGATTTACTGATGATAGCCATTCTGACAGGCATGAGGTGATATCTCATTGTGGTTTTATTTTTATTTATTTTTATTTTTTTACATGTGTACATATCTTACCATTGCCCCCCACCCCACTCCCATACATGCCCTTACCCCCCAATATTTTGCATCCGTTGGTTATTCTTATATGCATGCATATAAGTCCTTCAGTTGATCTCTTATTTCCCCCACTTCTCCCTAACCTTCCCGCTGTAATTTGACAGTCTGTTTGATGCTTTACTGCCTCTGTATCTATCTTTTTGTTCATCAGTTAATAATGTGTTTTTTATTATCCACAAATGAGTAAGATCATGTGGTATTTTTCTTTCATTGACTGGCTTATTTCACTTAGCATAATCTTCTCCAGTTCCATCCAGGTTGCTGCAAATGGTAAGAATTCCTTCTTTTTTATGGCAGCATAGTATTCCATTGTGTAGATGTACCATTGTTTTATGATCCAGTCTTCTGCTGATGTGCACCAAGGCTGTTTCCAAATCTTAGCTATTGTAAATTGTGCAACTATGAACATAGGGGTGCACATGTCCTTTCTGATTGGTGTTTCTAGTTTATTAGGATATATTCCTAGGAGTGGGATTACTGGGTCAAATGGGATTTCCATTTTTAGTTTTTTGAGGAAACTCGATACTATTTTCCACAGTGGCTGCACCAGTCTGCATTCCCACCAGCAGTGCATAAGGATTTCTTTTTCTCCACATCCTCCTTTGTTGATTTGTTCATGATAGCCATTCTGACAGGTGTGAAATAGTATCTCATTGTCATTTTGATTTGCATCTCTCAGGTAATTAATGAGTTTGAGCATGTTTTCATACATCTCTTGGCCTTCTGTATGTCCATGTTTGAAAGTGTCTATTTAGGTCCTTAGCCCATTTTTTGACTGGATTGTTTATCTTCCTTTTGTTAAGCTATATAAGTTCTCTATAAATTTTGGAGATTAGGCCTTTTTCGGATATAACATTGGCAAATATGTCCTCCCAGGAATAAGCTTAACTAAGGAGGTAAAAGACCAGTATTCAGAAAATTACAAGACATTGAAAGAAGAGATAGAGGAGACATAAACAAATGGAAGATTATACTGTGTTTATAGACTGGTAGAATCAATATCATTAAAATGTCCATACTACCCAAAGCAATCTATAGATTTAACACAACCCCCATTAAAATAAAAATGGCATATTTCACAGACCTAGAACAAACAGTCCAAAAACTAATATGGAATAAAAAAGACCCTGAATAACCACAGCAATCTTGAGAATAAAGAACGAAGTTGGAGGGATCACAATACCATATATCAGCAATATTACAAAGCCACTGTTCTCAAACCTGTCTGGTACTGTCACAAGAACAGACGTAGAGACCAATGGACAAAACAGAGAACCCAGAAATAGAACCAAGCCATTATGCTCAATTAATATCTGACAAAGGAGGCAAGAGCATGCAATGGAGTCAAGACAGTCTCTTCAATAAGTGGTGTTGGGAAAACTGAACAGATACATGCAAAAAAAAAAAAAAAAAGAAAGAAAAGGAAAGAAAAGAAAAGAAACCAGACCACCAACTTAAACCATACACAAAAATAAACTCAAAATGGGTAAAGGACTTAAATGTAAGATGGGAAACCATAAAAATCTTAGAAGAATCCATAGGCAGCAAAATAGCAGACATATTTCGTAGCAACATCTTTACTGATACAGCTCCTAGGGGAATGGAAACTAAGGAGAAAATAAATAGAAGGAGAAAATGAAAAGCTTCTGCACAGCAAAAGAAACCATCAACAAAACAATAAGAAAGCTCTTGGCCCTTTTTTTAATGGGATTGGTTTGTCTTCCTGGTGTTGAGTTGTATAAGTCCTTTATAAATTTTGGATTTAACCCCTTGTCAGATATATCATTGGAAAATATGTTCTCCCATTTATTAGGTAGTCTTTTCATTCTGTTGATCATTTCCTTTTCTGTGCAAAATCTTTTCAGTTTGATGTAGCCACATTATTTTTTACTTTTTCTTTTGTTCACTTTGCCTGAGACATGTCAGAAAAAAATATTGCTATAAAAATGTCCAATATTTCACTGCCTATATGTTCTTCTATGATTTTATGGATTTGAATATAACATGTATTTAATTCATTTTGAGTATAGCCTTGTGTATGGTATAAGAAGGTGGTTCGGTTTCATTTATTTGTGTGTATCTGTTTAATTTCCCCAACATGATTTATTGAATAGATTATATTTACTTCATTATATGTTTTTGCCTCTTTGTCAAATACTAACTGACTATAAAGGCAAGGGTTTATTTCTGGGCTTTCTAACTAGGATCCATTGACTATACATCTGTTTTTATGCCGTTACCATGCTGTTTTGATTAGTATGTTTTATATAATTTGATATCAGGTGGTGTGATTCTTCCAAATTTGTTCTTCTTTCTCAAGATATTTTTTGGCTATGCAAGGTGTTCTGTGGTTCCATATAAATTTTTGGAACATTTTTTCTTGTTCTGTGAAATGCACCATTGATGTCTTGATAGAAATGGCATTGAATCTGTAGTTTTGGATTTGAATATATAGAATTAACATTTTAATGATGTTAATTCTTCCTATCTATGAACATGGTATATGCTTTCCCTTATTTGTATCTTCTATTTCTTTCTACAGTGTCTTATAATTTTCTGAGTACAGGCCAAATTTATTCTTTGGTATTTTTTGAAGCAATTGTGAATAATACTTATTTCTTAGTTTCTCTTTCTGATACTTCATTACTGGTGTATAATAATGCAATTGATTTCTTAATACTTATTTGTATCCTGCTATTTTTTACTAAACTCCTTTATAAGTTCTAGTAGTTTTGTTGATGGGATCTTTATGGTTCTCTATATGCACAGTGTCATGTCATCTGAATTAATGACAGTTTTATTTCCTCCTTTCCTATTTTGATGCCTTTTTTTTTTCTTCTTCTTGTTTGATCACTGTAACTAAGACTTTCAATACTATGTTAAATAAGAGTGGTGTAAGTGGACATCTTTGTCTTGTTCCTGATGTTAAGGGAAATGCTTGTAATTTTTGCACTTTGAGTGTGATATTGGCTGTGGGTTTATAATATGTAGTCTTCATTATGTTGAGGTATGTTTTCTCTATTTCCACTTTTCTGAGAGTTTTTAGCATAAATGGGTGCTGGATTTTATCAACTGCTTTTTCTGCATCTGTTGATATTTTTATTAAGTTTTATTCTTCATTTTTATGTGATGTATAACATTTATTGATTTGAAAATATTATACCATCCTATATCCCTGGAATAAATCCCACTTGATCATGGTGTATGATATTTTTTAATGTAATGATGGATCCAGTTTGCTAATATTTTATTGAATAGTTTATGTATGCTTATCAGGAATATTGGCCTATAATTTTCTTTGTAGTGTCTTTATCTAGTTTTGGAATTAAGATAATGTTGTCCTTTTAAAATGAGCTTGGGAGTCTTTCCTCCTCTTGAGTTTTTTGGAATAGTTTGAGGAGATAGGTGTTAGTTCTTCTTTTGAATGTTTAGTAAAATTCACCTGTAAAGCCACCTAGTCCAAGATTTTTGTTTGTTCAGATTCTCTCTGATTCAGTTTTGGAAGATTGAATGTTTTTAAGAATTTAATCATATCTACCAGATTGTTCAATGTGTTGGAATATAGTTGTTCGCAATATTTTCTTAAAATCCTTTGATTTTCTTTGGTGGCAATTTTTACTTCTCTTTCCTTTCTTATTTTATTTATTTCAGTTCTCCCTCTTTTATTCTTGATGAGTCTGGTTAAAATTTCTTAATCTTGTTTATCTTTTCAAAGAACCAGCTCTTGGTTTCATTGATTTTTTTTTTTTTTTTAAGATCCTACTTCATTTCTTTCTGATGTGATCTTTCTTTTATTTAATTCCTTGTACTCACTCTGGGCTTTTTCTCCCCTCATTTACTTTAAGTGTCAAGTTGGATAATTTATTTGATAATTTTCTTGTCTCCTCAGGTAGCCCTGTAAGCTATACATTTCCCTTTTAGGACTGCTTTTACTCTGTACCATAGATTTGGGGTTATTGTGTTCTCATTTTAACTTTTTTAAAGTATCATTTGATGTCTTTCTTGATCTCATTATTAACCTATTTATTGTTTTGGTACCATGTTATTTAGTCTCCATGGCTTTGTGTGTTGTTTAGTTTTTTTTCTTGTCATTGGTTTCTAGTTTCATGTCATTATGTCAGAGAAGATGCTTGATATGATTTCAAAGTTCCTAATACATTGAGACTTGTTTTGTGTCATAACATATGGTCTATCTTAGAAAATGTTCTATGTGCACTTAAAAAATATATATTTTGGCCCTAACCAGTTTGGCTCAGTGGATAGAGCATCGGCCTGTGGACTGAAAGGGCATGTACCTTGGTAGCAGGCACATCCCCAGTAGGAGGTGTGCTGGAGACGGCTGATCGATGTTTCTCTCCCATCGATGTTTCCAACTCTCTATCCCTCTCCCTTCCTCTCTGGGAAAAATCAATAATATATATATATAGTTGCTTTATTTTGAAATGCTCTGAAGATATCAATTAAATCTATCCAATCTAGTGTGTCATTTAAGGCCACTATTTTTTGTTGGTTTTCTATCTGGAAGATCTACCCATTGATGTCAATGCTGTGTTAAAAACCAACTAGGACTGTGCTACTGTCATTCTCTCCCTTTATGTCATTCAAAATTTTATTGACATATTTAGGTGCTCATATGTTGGATGCATACATGTTTAACAGGGTTATATTTTCTTGTTAGATTGTTATTTTTATTATTACATAGTGTCCTTTTTCTCTTACAAGAGCCTATGTTTTAAAGTCCATTTTGTCAGATATAAGTAATGCTACCACAGCTTTTCTTCCCTTTTCATTTCCATGAGATATCTTTTTCCATCCTTTTACTTTTAGTCTGTGTGTATCTTTCATTCTGAGGTGGGTCTCTTATAAACTGCATATAAATGGATATTGCTTTCTTATCCATTAAGCTACCCTGTCTTTTGATCGAAGCATTAAACCATTTATACTTAAAATTATTATTGATAGGTACATATTTATTGTCCTTTTATTATTTTAAATATGTTCCCCTATTTTTCCTTCTTCTTCTCTTTGTTCTTCTTTTAAAACAGGCCCTTTAACTTTCTTGTAATACTAGTTTGGTGGTAACAAAATCTTTTAGCTTTTTCTTGTCTGAAGAGCTCTTTATTTTTCCTTCAATTTTAAATAATACCCTTTCTGGGTAAAGTAGTCTTGGTTGTAGGTCATCTTTCAATTTAAAATTTAGCTCCATCTGATGAAAATTGCAATGTTATATATTTTTTCTTTTGGAACCATAAGTTAAAAGTAACCCAATATTTATATCTATATTCAATATGACACTATCAACTATACAAAAATATCACACTGCATTTCAAGGAACCTGAAAATTCAGTGAATATGCTGTGCTGTGTACTAAACAATGGTTTGTGTATTTTAGCAAAATATCAAATATGATTACAGGTTTCAAAAAGCAGTATTATATGTATAGAGCTCCAAGTGAAAGAATATCTAATATGGATTTACTTCTCACGTTGCTGCAAAGTAAAGTAGGAAAATTAATTCTATCAATATTAAGAACTTTAAGAAAACAAAAATTGATTCATCATTAAAAACAAATAAGTATTTGTTTCCTCTGCAAAGATATTCAGTAGCTCATATTAATTATGTAAATGAGGAAATGAACATCTACCAAAATGTACACTGAAAGCATCAGAACTAGAATGAAAAGCTCTATTTTCAGTAGCTTTGAGAAATAAAATATTAGCAAGACCCTTTATACATGCAATTCTTATGTGTAGGGAGGAATTGAATCCAGAAGTTATACAGTCAGTGTTTTATCTTTCATATTAAAATCGTATTTAAAATGTTTTATTGACTTTTAATCTTTCCTTAAACAACATCCCATTTTGTACAACTTATTTTGTTTTTCTACATATGTTACATTGCAGTATTATCTTACTAAAAATAAGCTCACTTATCATGTAGAAACATTGTCCTAGAACATGGCAACAATATATTTAAGTGTTCTCTGAATGTCTGAAATCCAAAGGTAAGAAATATAACTAGTTTAGTAGTTAGACTTGAATTGACTTTTTTTTAGAATTAGATATGTAATAGTAATGTTAAGCAGTGTTAATATTCACAGTATGTCAACATGGTACTGTAGAGATACCTACTACAAGTGACACTACATTGTCATTTTCTCCAGGGTAAACCACAGTTTTATGACTTTATAATTTAATCCAGCACACAATACTTAACTATACAGAATGCTTGGAATCAAATCCCTGAGCTGTGGCACATTTATTTTTAACATATTATGCTCTAATTCTTTTTCTGCCTCCCTCCCCCCTTTTATTTAATTAACCATAGTAAAGGAATATTGATATAAACATAATGGTTAAAAGTACTTAATGTATCTCCCCAAAACATACTTAGCCCTTTAAAGAACAAAATTTATACATTTCTCGAGATTACACAAGGCAGGATTTAACTTATTCTACAATTAGACTCCTCATTCTAACATCTTCAAATGCACACTTGTCCATTGGAGGTGAGAGCAGCAATCTCAGCTGTGAGGTTGGAAACAGATACTTGGTATGGGTTGAGATACTCATGACACTGCACCTATCTGGGTTGTAACACAATTCAGGCAATCAGGATATGATATTTATATTCTGTTCTATAAAACTACTTCTAGAACTCAAAGTAAATAACCATCATAATGTTCAATTGTGTTAAGTATGATTCTATAATAATAAAAGCATAATATGCTAATTAAACTGAACTGCTGAATGACCTTTCAGACGTCATTCTGGATGTCCTTCTGGACGACCTTCCGAATGAAGCTGTGGTGGTGGGGGTTGAGGCAGAGGCGGTTAGGGGCAATCAGGCAGGCAGGCAGGTGAGCAGTTAGGGGTGATGAGGCAGGCAGACAGAAGTGGTTAGGGGTGATCAGGCAGGCAGGTGAGCAGTTTGGGGCTATCAGGTGGGCAGGCAAGCAGTTAGGAGCAATCAGGCAGGCAGGCAGGTAGAGGGTTTAGAGCTGATCAGGCAGGCAGGCAGAGTGGTTAGAGGCAATGAGGCAGGCAGGTGAGTGGTTAGGGGTAATGAGGCAGGCAGGCAGAGTGGTTAGGGGCAATCAGGCAGATAGGCAGGCGAGCAGTGTGAGAGGGATGTCTGACTGCCAGTTTAGGCCCAATCACATTGGAGATCCCCTGAGGGGTCCCAGATTGTGAGAGGGTGCAGGCTGGGCTGAGGAACCACTTCCTGCCCCCTTCCCCCCGCTCCATGCAGGAATTCCATGCACTGGGCCTCTAGTGTATGCATAATTTGAATGCTTGAATGCCTTTATTTCTTTCATCTGACCTTTGGTAAAGGACTGTATTCAGGAAAATATAACCACTTTTGTCTTTCACGTTGTAGTACTAGTAGTATTTTACAGTTTGCTTTAGAACTATCAGCAATCTCTCTCTCTTTCTCTCTCTCTCTCTCTCTCCCCCCTCATTGCTAATACCTAAAGTAAAATGTGTGAATACATGGTTTCTAGTCTTGCCTTTAAAAATTGTACCTACCAAATATGACATTTTTGAAATAGTTGAAATAGATGGAGACTTGCTTAATAGTTTTTCTTTGAAATGCCACTAGTCCATGTAATAACACACTAGTTTCTCTTACACTTTCCTTCCTGGTAGACTAACTGCACTGTCTCAAGAAGCCTTTCCATGATTAAATCCCAACTCCTTAACTCCTAAAATCTGAGAATGTAAGTAATTGAACCTGTTATTGTTATGTACAATTGGCCCTCCATACCCATGAGTTCTGTATCCACAGATTTAATCAACCAGAGATTAAAAATATTTTAAGTGTTACATTGTTTCTGACAATGTAACTGGGCCTATGTGTATTTTGTAGCTAGGCCTACGATGGCTGTGTCTGCACTGAACATGTACGGACATTTTTTCCTTGTCATTATTTCTTATACAATACAGTAAAACAATTATGTACCTAGCAGTTACACTGTATTAAGTATTATGAAGAATCTAGAGATGACAAAGTATTTGGAGGATATACCTAGGTTATACTACGACACTTTATGTGAAGGACTTTGGTGTCTGTTGGATTCCTGGGACCAATCCCCTGCACATACCAAAGTATAGTTGGGAGTAAACATACCTGATCAATGGTATATAAATCTCTTCTAAACGCACTCAGAACTCAGGTTTTAAAATTATGACTCATGTGGTTCACAAGTCCATTTCACATTTCATTCTGAATGGTAGAGATTTCTGAATGTCTGACTATCCAATCACGTTTTGCCTTGGCCAGATTTTTATAATACAGTAAGAGATGCTAATGTCATCCTTCCCCTCTTTCTTTTAAAGAGGAACACTAATTCTTCCTCTAGCATAAAGAGCATCAGGAATTCAATTAGGACTTGGAATGATCTACTTTATTTATTTTCACTTGGGAGTGTATTGCCAATGTTTTATCTCAACCCAGGCTGCTTAAATTAGAAACCCAGCTTTATGATTCAAGACTAATGTGATCTTTGAAAAGTTATCTAAACAGTTTCTCAGATCGGTAATAGGAAAATAGGTAATAATAGTACCTATCTCATACAATTAAATAAGTCAATAGATGTGAAGCTTTTGAAGAGTACTTGGCACATATTAAGGGCTGTAATTGCTAACATCTCAAGGGTAGAGCTCTTCTATTATCTCCAATGCCTAGAACAGAGACTGATATACAGTTATAACATAATAAATACATGTTGAGTTAATAATTTGATTCTTAAAATAAGACCTAGCTATATTCTTCTCAGTTTATTTTGTTGCTTTCAATGACCTGGCTAATTAATCTGATGGGATTTCAAATCTTTGCTGTATCTTGTAATCACTTTAGACACTGGAATAACTTGATTAAAGTGTAATAGAGTAATAGAGTTAGGACACTCTATGCCCAGGTGTTTTCCCACATAAGTATAAATTTGGTGCAGATAATCCTTTAAAAAGTATAGAGGAAGACATAAACAAATGGAAGAATATTCTATGTTCATGGATTGATAGAACCAACATAATATAAATGTCCATCCTACCCAAAGCAATTTATAGATTCAATGCAATCCCTGTTAAAATACCAATGGCATACTTCAAAGAGCTAGAACAAACTCTCCAAAAATTCATCTGGAAAAAAAAAGACTCCGAATAGCTGCAGCAATCTTGAGTAAGAAGAACAAAGTAGGAGATCTCAATACCAGAGATCAAGCTACAAAACCACTGTTCTCAAAACTGCCTGGTACTGGCACAAGAACAGACATATAGACCAATGTAACAGAACAGAGAACCCAGAAATAGAGCCAAGCCATTATGCTCAACTAATATTTGATAAAGGAGGCAAGAGTATGTGATGGAGTCAAGA
The DNA here is from genome assembly GCA_026230045.1 of Corynorhinus townsendii. Lineage (NCBI taxonomy): Eukaryota > Metazoa > Chordata > Mammalia > Chiroptera > Vespertilionidae > Corynorhinus > Corynorhinus townsendii. The sequence continues at coordinate 115,034,813 of JAPDVU010000001.1, read as the reverse complement.
CAGTCTCTTCAATAAATGGTATTGGGGAAATTGGATGGATACAGGAAAAAAAAAGAAGAGAAAAGAAACTAGATCAACAACTTACACCATATACAAAAATAAACTCAAAATGGATAAAGGACTTAAAAGTAAGATGGGAAACCATAAAAATCTTAGAAGAAGCCATCAGCAGCAAAATAGCAGATATTTGTCGTAGCAATATCTTTATCGATACAGCTCCTAGGGCAATGAAAATTAATGAGAAAATAAACAAGTGGGACTACATACAAATAAAAAGCTTCTGCATAGCAAAAGAAATAATCAACAAAACAATAAGAAAGCCCACTGCATGGGAGAACATATTTGCCAACGTTATCACCGGTAAGGGTTTAATCTCCAACATTTATAGGTAACTCATATAACTTAACAAAAGGAAGATAAACAATCCAATCAAAAAATGGGCAATGGACCTAAATAGAATCTTTTCAAAAGAGGGCATAAGAAAGGCCAAGAGACATATGAAAACATGCTCAAAGTCACTAATCATCTGAGAGATGCAAAGCAAAACAACAATGAGGTACCATCTCGCACTTGTCAGAATGACTATCATCAACAAACCAACAAATGACAAGTGCTGGAGAGGATGCGGAGAAAAAGGAACCCTCGTCCACTGCTGGTGGGAATGCAGACTGGTGCAGCCACTGGGGAAAACTATATGGCGTTTCCTCAAAAAGTTAAAAATGGAACTCCCATTTGACCCAGTGATCTCACTTCTAGGAATATATCCCAAGAAAACAGAAACACCAGTCAGAAAGGATATATCCACCCTTGTGTTTATAGCAGTACAATTTGCAATAGCTAAGATTTGGAAACAGCCTAAGTGCCCATCAGCAGATGAGTGGATTAGAAAACTGTGGTACATCTACACAATGGAATAGTATGCTGCAGTAAAAAAGAAGGAATTCTTGCAACAGCATGGATGGACCTATAGAGCATTATGCTAAGTGAAATAAGCCAGTCAGAGAAAGATAAATATCACATGATCTCACTCATTTGTGGAATATAATGAACATAAACTGATGAACAAAAACAGAAACAGAATCAAAGAAACATCAAATAGACTGTCCAACCTATCAGGGAAGGTGGGGGGGTGGTGAAGGGTAAGAGATCAATCAAAGGACTGGGCATATTAGCATACCCAGTGGACACAGAGGGATGATGAGGGGTCAGGGCATGTGCTGGGGTTTGTGGGTGGCCGGGGAGAAGTCAATGGGGGGAGAGGGGAAGAAGAGTTATGTAATACATTAAGCAATAAAAAAACTTAAATAAAAAAGTATTTAATGTAATTCCCTTGATGTTTAGAGGAGCAAACAGAGGTACTGCTGAGTTGAATCTATTCAACATTACTTGTTAAGATTAGCTATGAGTCAAGCTTAATCAAAATTACTATAAAATGAAATTATAGAATCATAAAAGGAGTCAAAATGCAATACTATAATACAGTGTCCCCAGGATGTATAGTATAAAAAACAATAATCTTTATCAGACCAGTAATAGAGTAACTGATAAGAGAGTTTTACATGAATCCTTCTGTTACAATTCTGTTGATAAAAGTACCAGCTGCTTCATATCAGCAGCTGTGGTGGCCAGATCAGAATTATTGCTTTATTTGCTTGGCTGCTCTGGTGAAGCTTTAAGAGGCATAACTGCAAGATCAACAGCAGATGGTCTTAGAACTGATGTCTTTGTCCGTTCTACTACTGCAAAATATCACACTTTTACAGAAGAGCCTTAAATATTGACTGATTTTTTAAGTCCATACTGAATTATATGCATGCTAGTTCTCTTATAACAAAAGCCATGCATTACTTATTTTGGATTCAGGGTCATAATCTGGCTTAATTACATGATTTATTAGTAGTAATTTATGTGTTATACCTGAGCAAAAAATTAAGTATAAAGAAGTATAAATGATATGTTACATTTAGTGGTGTAATAAACGCCAACAGAGAAATTTTGTCATCACCTTGTTAGCAAAATAAAGCATGGTTAAGTTTAGATGGATTGAACATTGAGAAAATTGTCAAATTGTCATAAGTAGTATTTTTTGATGAATGTGACACATGAGGCATGTGTCACATTATTTCATGTTGATTTTTGTTTGTTTATTAAGTTTATGATGAATTGTTAGGGTTTAGGTGGAGTTTCTCTTCTGTAATCTTTAAATTCAACATTCTTTTACTCAATAAGATATATTGAACTCATAATTCTTTGCCAAATTCTTTTCTGTGTCTTGTTGGTACAAATATGAGAAATATCCTTTTCATCCTGAATAGTTCACATTGAAAGGGTAAATGTTCTAATGTGGGAGGTGAGTATTATAAGTAGCTATGCCTGTAAAAAGGAGGAAGCAACTCAATTTGCTTGGACAAAAGTCTAAGAATTTGGTGAATAATTGATATTGACATTTGAGCAGGGTAAAGCACTTGACTACTGGTTTACCAGGTGGGTAAGCATTGGAAGAGAATTCCAGGCAGCAGGAATAGGAAGCTCATGCTCTACTGATCTTATGAAGGGGACATCTTTGCATGCTGACACTATTTCTAAAATCCTAGTATCATCTAAAAAGAACAGGACAATTTCATGGCCAACCAACTCCTTAGTTGGAAGTACTTAGCTTGGATATTTTTTTCTCCATGAATAATGACCTTCTGGGATTCTGCAGCAGTAGCACATTGATGCTTAATTTCATGTAAAGTTGAAAAATTAGTCAAGTTTTTCTAAGATTTCATCTGTTGGAAAACAGTAAGGGGCTGTTTATCAAGAGAGAGAGACATATATGGTGTGAATGTTCTTCATCATGTTTTCCCAGTGTTTAAGAAAACTTTTTCAGGCTGTTAAGTATTAATAACCCAACTACTGGCATAGTTTATTAACTGAAATACATTTTTGAATTTACTGTCTTTTGTTCAACTTGGAACATAAGTTCCATTTCTAGTTTTTATATTTATCTTGACCAATGACTATTTTAAAATATAAAAGACACTTGTTCTATTTTGAAAAGTCTTATTTCATTGAAGTATATTTTGGCAAACTTTTTGACTCGCTGTGATCTAATGGCACAAACATCCTGGTCAGAGATCATACTTGCACATGACTTCAGAGAGCAGGCAGATGATGGAAGTATGTGAAGTTACCTAACACAATGGGAGTTATGGGGAGAATGCTGGTTCTCTTCCTACTAGTATATAAGCTTCTGAGTGAAGGGATTCTTAGGCTCTTTGTTTACTGATATATCCCAAGTGTCTATCAGAGATCCTAGTAATACAGGGTATGTGCGCAATAAATACTAAATGAATGAATACTAGTAAATGAATGTGTTGAAATGTGTTGTACTAAGGAGAATAAGCAATACCTAATGACATTCATTCCTATCAAAAGATACTTTGCCAACCAAACACAACCCATTTAGGGAACTTCTTGTTTGGAACCCATGGTGTTGTAAACAAGGTCACTTTCAGTAGACTTTTATGTAATTTTCCATGAAGAAACACCTTTACTCTGCTTTCAAATTTTCAAGTTTAAACTTTCAAGTTTTAAAAATGTAGGGCCATGAAATAGAAGCAGAAGTTTATTCATACATATTTTTCTCCTGTCTTCCTTTAACTCATGCTGTACTCATATTAATTTCATTTTGTGCCACTATCCTGATGAATAAAGGTGCCTCTAATCACCACTAAATTGTTCCTTGTTCTTCTCTCTTAATCCTTTTCACATTATCTCCAAGTCACAACTACTGATCATTGATTTTACATGGAAAGGATGTCCTAGCAGACACTGCAGGGTCCTGCCTTCTTATAGCATGTTCCGGAGGTTACTGCAGTTTCTCTTCACAGATTCCATATTCAATGTCCTCTGTCTGAAGACTTTCTCTGGACTCTGCAATGTGTTCAGCCAAAGCACAAGGTTGGGATGTTGAAAACCATAAAATATTCCTCAACTAACGAGAGACAGGAGTTGGTAGATAAACACCCTGCTCAGCCTCCTTGCTCTTCAGAAGGCGAGTTCTGAGTGTGTTTTATGTAACTGTCTCCTAGAGGTTTTCCAGTCGCAGGGAGCCAGGTTTCGTACAGTGATACCACATTCATAGTGCTTTTTCACTCTTCTCCCATTCCTGTCTCCCTTCTCTGCTGTTAATATGCATCCTGGAATCTCCACTCAAACACTACTTGTATCAGGACCTGCTTTTGGGGGAAATTCAAAACAAGAAAAATTATATTTTAGCTCAGGATTTTTTTAATTGGAGTATATTCTGGGTTTTTTTATGTTTCTCATTACTCTTGATTTTCTCTATGACTCACTTTCTAATTACTTATAGTCAAAGAAATACATCTTAGAATATCTCTAACTCAAGGCAACTGACAGCTTTATATCTAATCAAAAAGTCTGGAATGGAAAACTACGCTCCCATTTAAAAATTAGAAGTCCTAATCTATGGATGGCTAAAATCTCTGAGATGATTAGCAATGCATTGTTTTCAATTTTTAAAAGCATCTTTATCTTAAATAATTAATTATGTTAGGTAGCAGTAAAAATATGACCCAAGAAGTCATTGACCTTAGCTAAAATTATATTTTCTTCCTACAGAATATATTCATAATTAACCCCAAACTAAATATTTCTATCACACATCCAAAGGACCTTTTGAGGAACCAACTCACTAAAATTGTAGTGGGCATGAATCTCAGTTTACAAACTCAGGTTTGAATGAATACATATGTTCTTAGTACTCTATACTTTAACTATATTTTATATCAACCACCTATTCTGCCATAATTTGAGAAATTTTGTTTCAATCAATGTGGGTTTGCCATTTCCACCAGATTTTTTAAATTAAAAACTAGAGACCTGATGCACGAAATTCAAACAAGGGTAGGCCTTCACAGCCCCAGCTCCTAATTAGTTCCCCCCCAACCCTGCCCAGATTCCACCTTCGTTTGCCTTGACCAAATTATCAGCTGCCTCACAACTCCTGCTGCTGGGGCCCTCATGGCCCAGCTGCCTCACAGCCCCAGCCACGTCACGGCACCACTCCCTACCTGCACCCGCCTTGCCTGGCACTGCCAGCATCCACCACTACACACCCTGGGTTCCCTGGTTCCGTGGAGCCCCCCAATCAATCGCCCTGTAGAGGGTGGCCTGGACCTCTCTCTTTGGGGTGATAGCAGAGCCCCCCGATTGATTGCCCCACTGGCTGGTGGCCTAGGCCTCCCTTTGCAGGGCAATTGTGGGGCGATGTCCCCCTACCCCCCGAATTACATTGCCCTGTCTTGGCTCGTCTGCTCCAGAGCGTGTCATAGCATAGCCATCCGGAAGGTCATCTGGACAGTCGTTCTGCTGTTTGGTCATTTGGTCAATTTGTATATTATGCTTTTATTATTATAGATTTTTAATGTTGACATTATTGCAGATGTACCTCTCCCTTATTAGTTCTCCCCCACCCTGCTCAGCTTCCCCCTCTCTTGGCCTTCACCAAATTATTGTCCATGGGGTATGCATATGTGTTCTTTAGCTAATCCCTTCACCCCACCTCCCTTCCCTGGGGCAATGGCCAGTTTGTTCCATGTATCTATACTTCTGGTTCCATTTTGTTCATCACTTTATTTTGTTCATTAGATTCCACATATTAGTGAGACTATGTGATACTTGTCTTTATCTGACTGGTTTATTTCACTTAGCATAATATTCTCCAGGTCCCTCCATGTTGTCTCATTTGATAAGAGAGTTCATTCTTTCTTACAGCCTTATAGCATTCCATTGTATAAATGTACCATTTATGCACCTCAAGACCTGGAAGATAAACAATCTGGTTAAAAAATGGGCAAAGGACTTGAATAGACACTCTTCAAAGAGGACATATAGATGGTCAATAGACATATGAAAAGATGCTCAAGGTCACTAATCATCACAGATATACAAATAAAAACTATGATGAGGTATCACCTCACACCTATCAGAATGGCTAATACGAATAAATCAACAAATAACAAGTGCTGGAGAGAATGTGATGAAAAGGGAATCCTTGTGCATTGTTGGTGAAAATGTAGAGTACTGTAGCCACTATGGAAAGCAGTATGAGTTTTCTCAAAAATTAAAAATTGTACTGCCTTTTGATTTCCACTTCTGGGAATATATCCTAAGAATACTGAAACACCAACCAGAAACAATGTATGCACCCCTATATTAATAGCAGAATTATTTACAATAGCCAACATCTGGAAACAATCTATCAGATTTTGTTTAAAATGGATACAAGGAACAGACTGACAGCTGCCAGAGGGGAGGAGAGAGAGTGGATTGGATGAAAGAATGTGAAGGATTATTCAAAAACCATATATACATAACACATAAACACAGAGGAAAGTGTGGTGATAGCTAAAGGGAATGGAGGTGGGCAAAGGGGGGGAATGGGACAGAAAGAGATTTTTTCTGCAGCAATAGTCACCCAATGCAGTGTGCAGATGATGTTTTATTGAGTTGTATACTTGAAACCTGTATGGTGTTGGGAACAAATGTCACCCCAATAAATTGAATTAAAAATAATCTCTAGGGGGTGCTATGTCTTACCAAAGTGAGGGACATGAGGGCTGAATCTTTTGATAGGCCTGAGACCTCCCTCATTCCTATTGTGTGGGGTCAATTAGCCTGGCCTGTCTCTCTTCTCCTTCCATTCCACATTTGTAGGGTTGTTCCTATCAAGTATGGAGCTTTTTCTGTGAGACTCACGGTGTCCTTGTATGTCTAGCCAGTCATTCTCAGTGATCTCAAAACAGGAAGGTGCACATAGGTCCTCTTTACTCTTAAACATCCAAATGTTTGGGATTTGGATATGGAAATCAAGAGGCCAATTCTATATCTTTCTTGTTTGCACTGAAGTGTCTGTGGCTTAGCCCAAGAAAACTTTTTTTTTTTTCAGGAGTGGAGGGAAGAATTCCCTTCTCAGAGATATTTCCTAAAATATATTTTTCATATTGTAGTTATTGGGTTTAAGATTTTGGAAAATAGAAACAATAGACTGGCATTTCTTCTTTCTTTTCTCTTCCCTTCTTCTTTTCCTCCCTCTTCTCCTCCTTTTTCTCTTCCCAACCCTTCATCCTCCTCCTCCTCATCAGCCTTATACTTATTTTTTATTATATTTTTATTGATTTTAGAGAGGAAGGCGGAGATAGAAATGATTGTCTGCTTCATGCATGCCCCCTACTGGGGATCAAACCGGGGCATGTGCCCTTGACCAGAATTCAATCTGGGACCCTCTGCTGGCCAACACTCTATCTACTGAACCAAACCAGCTAGGGATCAGCCTTATACTTCTCTCTCTCTCTCCCAACTTCATCACATTTCTCTTCCAGGACCAATTTATCTATTCTATCATCTATCTATCATCTATCTATTCATCTACCATCTATTGTATTCCTATCCGCAAGCACATGAAGCATGCTAAAATGTTGGGTAGTGATCTTTAACGTTAGAGAAACTGCTATGGTGACCCGTGCCTTCCATTATTAAGTACTGGGAAGATTATCAATCTGAAAATCTGACTGGAAGCACAATTAATTGCAAGGACTGTTAATGTACAGAATGTTTATAGCTGGTAGCATGTATATCTACATATGTGCTATGTTAAAAGCAGGACTTCCCCTGAGGACTCCCAGACTGTGAGAGGGTGCAGGCCAGGCTAAGGGACACCCTCCCCCTGAGTGCACAAATTTTCATGCACTGGCCATCTAGTATATAATAATTACATATGGTTTTAATTTGATAAATACAATAAAATTTTGACTAAAGAGAACCATACTTTAATTGTTTGAATAAATATAAAGTATGATGTTGAATTCTAGTTGTAGTAGATCTAAATAGGCACATGTTTTTTGTTTATGTCTTTTAGCATCTCCGTCAATTAAACTCTTGGTGGATGACCCTATAGTTGTAAATCCTGGAGAGGCTATAACATTAGTATGTGTTACGACAGGAGGACAACCTGCACCGACTCTCAGCTGGGCCAGGTCCTTTGGGCCTCTGTCTGACAAGACTATTTTGCATGGAGGAACTTTGACCATACCTGCCATCACTTCAGAAGATGCTGGTACTTACAGCTGTGTTGCCAATAATAATGTGGGAAACCCTGCAAAGAAGTCCACCAACGTCATTGTGAGAGGTAAGTTAAAAGATTATTATAACACAGATTTGATATATCTGTGAAAATATTTCCTCAAATTTGCATATATACTGTGTGTGTGTGTGTATATATATATATATATATATATATATAAAACATATACAGAAAAATTGTTTATAAATAATGATGTCTAGTTATAAATGAAACTTAAAATTCCTAAATCTTAATCACATTGCCTTATGTTTGCATTGAATAGTTTTCATGAGATATTCTTAGTGGTGCCATTGAATAGTTTTGATCATATGTTCTTAGTAAAAAACAAGAGTAAATGCAATTGTAGCATAGAACATTAATCATTGTTATACAGTTTGTGTGATTACTTTAGGAGTTTCACAGATTTATCAATTTAATGGTTAATAAACATTTATTAAATCCTTATTAGAAGCAGATCTTTAAATTGTGAGATTATAAATGAATAAATTAATAGTCACATGATACAGTGTTTGGCAAGCATAAGCAAACACTATAGAAATATTTAAAATATATAGTAACTTCTGGCACAGGTTATTAGGGAATATCTAATGACATTTGCACTAGGTCTTAGACAATGGGTAGAGTTTAAACAGACTGAGATTAGAGAAAGATATGGAAAATCAGAGATAGTAAAAGGCAAAGTATAATTGAGGAATTGACTTAAAAGGTGGGTTACTAAGCGATGTTCTGGTGTGGGTGCCACCAGATGGTATGGTGTGCTAGTGCTATGTTTAGGTGGATGCTTTCCCTCCATTCCAGAGTATTTACAGTCACTGTGCAAGAAGAGAATATGCGTTTCCATGTCTCGCAGGCATGGTCCTGGGGTGGGACAGAGGATGGACATTGATGCCTCTAAAGTTAAACCAGACATCCATATGGCCAAGAGGACTTTTCTAGCAGACAAATGAAAATAAGGAAGGAAGCTAAGCATGCAAAGAAATAATATATGGAAATGAATAAGAAGAATAAATTTACAAATGGAATTATTGTGCCCTTTCTATTTTAAACATCAGTATTGGTGAAATGGGCCTCTTTCTAAGTCCTTATCTCATTGAGTAACTAGATTCTCTTCTCCCTCCATCCCAAATTTTAAAAGGAAGTAAAAATTTTACAAATCACCAATGTTCATTATTTCTGCTTTTTATTTGTTTGCTTTAAAACACTTGTTTTTCCAAGTAGTCATGAAAAAATGCTACCAAATCTTGCTATAATAATTGCGAGATTAGTTAAAGCATTGCAAAACTAACCTTCAGAGTCATGAATGCAATTTAGAATCTTTTACTCCATTATTTTATCAAGGACAGGAACTCCCTAGAGAAAAATGATGCATTGAATCTAGTTTGACAGCAGGATCATCCTCAGCTATATTGAAACCATGTACAAATGGCAATGTGTCCAGCATAAAATGCCTGTATTGCTCAGGCACCTTTTGTAAAGGATGAACTCAATCCACAGCAAATATATGCTCAGAAAATTATTTGCTCTTTCCCAGCCTAACAGTTTTTATTTGTGTTATTACAAAGGACCTAAAATTAATAAAGTCCTAAAATGTATTTCTCCAATTTATAATTTGTATCCCTTTAATTCATCTAAAATACATATTTGCATAGTCATTATATTACCAGGAAGCTCTCAGCAGGGTCATTCACATAATTTATAAAATCAAGTTTGACTATAACCTTACTGAATACAGAAATAACCTTGTCAAAGGGTTCTAGATTACACTGCAGGGAGAAAAACTGCTACAATACTGTGAGGCATCTACTTTCTGCCACAAAGGCCAAGAAATTCAGTTAAAGAAATATGGTTTTCTTTTTATTATAGCAAAGAAATTATTCTCAAGTGCTCTGAATTTGTAGATCTTTGTAGCGTCTTAGATTAATTGTGTCATGATACAATAGAAGTAGAACTCTAGGTTTATTTTCTCCTCATTCTTTTTCTGTAATTAAATCAAGACCCACAGACCAGGTTTTCTGAGAAAGCACGATGATATACCGTGCATAGAATTCTCATTGCCATTTGGGACTGTCTTTGGACAAAATGAAAGTATAGGCTTCGTATGGGAAAAAAAAATTCCAGAAAGTTTTGAGTTCATTATTTTATTTTTTTAAAATATAAAACATGTCAAAATAAACAATGTAGGTAACACTCCATGTAGATAACAAGCTCAGAACTGAAGGTAAATTTCATATTTTGGTATTTTCTTAGAACATTTGTAAATATAGCAGTGATGCTTTTTCTTAGACTCTTTAAAGAAATTGAAAGGTTGAGCAACATTTCTCCCAAGTAGTTGCTTAATACATTTGATAAGAATATATGTTGATTTCCTACTCACATGATTGGTAGCCTGAGCTCAGGGCTTTCCAAAGTCCTGTTAGATAACATGCCATTCCACCTAACGTTCCCTGTTGTGATTCACTGTACTTAGAAATGCCCTCATTTCTTTCCTGTTATGAATTGAACCTGTGCTGAATGAGCACGATTCATAACATGATCAAGACATTATTGTATTTTGGTGTCCTGTGGTCATTTCAACTTGTATGCAGTGTTTTCATATTTCCTGCTTCAGGAAGAAAGTCAGGCAGATCCCATGACCCTTCTGCTCATTCTTACAAATAGAGACTCCTACAGTACATTTCAATAACAAGCACACATTTATCAGTGTTTTGGATGCATGATCCAAAATACTATTAAAACTTCAAACCTGACAATTCAAAATGTTCTTCCCTGACCAGCTTGGGTCCACTTTGGCATGGAGACCTGGCCCTATGGGAAGTCCTTCAGTAGGACTGAAATGGTGAACTAGGTTCTCCCTCAACCAACTTAAGCTTAGAAGAAGGTGCATCGCACAATTTTCTCCAAAGATATCCTTCTAATCAAATTTGGTCTCTGACCCATTACTTGTCTATATAGTCCAAGAATCATAGAATCTGTGTTTTTCACTATATTTGAAAATTCTACATAAGAAAGTATCTATTTTGCACTCACTGTAGAATTCTGTGGATTCTATTCTCAGCAAAAGTGAGTCAGGAAAAGTCTATTCTATCATCTAATTTCACAAAAATATAAAAAATTTGTAAGCATTTTCAAAATTTTTAGCTGATATTTTGAATTTTGATCTTCAAACTATACTCTAAATTTGACCATATCTTGCTACATCCACAGTTACCAGCCTGTGTAAACTAATGATATATCTCTCCTACTTGATTAAAATAGCCTTTTCATTATCTTTCCAGTCCAGCCTCTCTTATAAAAGGGGCTGTTTTTTTTTTTTCACTGTTAACCTAGAAGCAGACTAGGTTTTCTACATGAAAGAATGCAAGGTTTTACCTAGTTGATAATGGTGGTGTTGTTTGCATGATTGGGGAGTGTATGTTGGGAGGTGGGTGTAAGCGTAGAGAATCTATTCCATGCAGTCATTCAGGCACCTTGGGTTATGATGTCTCTGCCATCTTCACCCTTTGGTTACTAAGGTTGCTCTGAGTGTTACCTGCTTTCTTGTCAGCTGGAACAGGGGAGATTTTTATGGGTCAGGTATGTGTTAGATCCAATCACATTTATTAGCTAGATATTAGGCACTCAGTTACACCCTATGTTGTGAAGGCTGAGACATGTGTTCTTACTGTGTGCTTAAGAATAAGAGGACATGGGCTGTTGTCAGTAGCTAATCCTCTCTGTTATATTCATGCAAGAGAATGTGATTGAAATCATCTCCTTCTGATCTTTCCATGGCTTCCCATCTCACCTAAAACAGAATTCAAATTTGTCATCATCATTTCACATCTCCCTCCTGTTTGCTCACTCTACTTTAGACGTATTATCCCCATTGCTGTTTTTCATGAGTCAGGACAGACACATTTGCTGTTCGTCCTGGAATGTTAATTTTAAAATACCATCTTCTGAGAAATGACTTTTCTGATTACTCCATCTTAAATAGCGTACCCTTTAGTCCCTTGCATGATTTTTTGTTTCTTCTTATCACATAATTGCCTGGAATTATTTTATACATATTTCTTTATTTGATGTATTTATTTCTTGGGACCATATGGACAAAGAATATATATTTTGTCTTATTCAGTGATATATTGCTAGAACATAAAAAAGCTACTAGGCACACAGTGGATACTCAGTAAATATATATTGAGTGAATGACATCTTTTTTTTTTTAAGTACACTGGCTTATATTAGACATTTCTTTTGGACACCTATCTCTCTTTCATAGCCTAAGTATGTATCAAATTATATTAAACAAAATTAGGAAAGTCTATATATGCATGAAATCGTAGTAAGTATTTGTGTGATGTGACTGGTTCATTTTAAAGCTGACATTGTTCTGATTATTCATTGCTGTGTGACAAGCCATCCCAAAGCAGTAGCATAAAACAATTTATTGTACTCACAGATCTGGAGATGAGAAGGCCAACTAAAATAATTAAGGGTGTCACATAAATTGCATTCAGGAGGTGGTTGAGACTAGAGTCATCTTTATGGCTTTTTCATGTAAATATTTGGTGCTGGGCTAAATAACTCAAGCACAACTGTGCTCCCCCCTCTCTCTTTTTTTCTCTCCCTACTCCCTCCCCATCCCCTCTCTCAATAGTCTCTTTACATGGTTTCTCCATATGATGGCCTCAAGATTGCCAGATTATTAGATTCCAGGGTCCAGGATCTCAAGTGTTGTATGGGTTCTTCTAATCTAGCTTCTGAAGTCATTCTGTCATCACTGCATTCTCTTCATCAAGATAGTGATAAAGGCTAACCTGGTTCCTGGATGGAATCTAGTATCTCCACCTCCTGAAGGGAGAACTGTCAGACCACCTGCACACATGCTTTAAACATCACATTATGCAGTACACTGCACAAACTATATTATTCATGTCATACTTCCATGCTGCCTCAATTCTCATTTATACCTCTATTCCCCACTTTTCTCCTTAATTTCATCAATCCATATCTTGTACAAAGTGACATTGTAAACAGGTTTATCTTTAATTTTAATATGATTCAAGCCCATGTTTTGTTGGCTATGATCTGATTCTTAGCATGGAGAAATAAAAAGATGTCAATATTGAAACAGATTTAACCATAATAGAAGAATTCAAAAGTATGTATTCAGTGGGGCATGAATTTACACCTTCTTAAACGCACACAAATATGCTATAAAATCCAGGTACATCATAACTCTCTGTTCTGAAAGTGCTGATTTACCTCACTCTATTCAAGTGAAAATATTGATTAAAAATATTGATTGACTTGCCCTAACCAGTTTGACTCAGTGGATAGAGCGTTGGCCTGCAGACTGAAAGGTCCCAGGTTTGATTCTGGTCAAAAGTATGTACCTTGGTTGCGGGCACATCCTCAATAGGAGGTGTGCAGGAGGCAGCTGATTGATGTTTCTCTCTCTCATCGATGTTTCTAACTCTCTATTCCTCTCCCTTCCTCTCTGTAAAAAAATCAATAAAATATATTTTAAAAAAGAGGAAATATTGATTGACTTATAATCTGAATTTTAATATTAGTCATATTTGTTTGGGACCAATTTAATATAAATATACCAAATATTAGCATTCCCAACATTTCAAAATTATCTTTATTTAGGCTTATTACCAAACATCTAATAATTTAAAAATTCTTTGAGAAAAGACTTTGAGAGAGAAACCAAGATGGTGGCATAGGTAAACACCTATACTTGCTGCCTCTCACAACCACATCAAAACCACAATTAAACGGTAGAACAACTACCACCCAGAACCGCGGCAAAGCTGGCTGAGTGGAAGTTCCACAACTAGAGAGGTGAAGAGCACATTGAGACTGGTAAGAGGTGCAGAAGCGCAGAAAGTGCTGACCTAGATGTGCTGCTCTTTAAACCGGGAGGGAGATACAAGCTCCCGCTTGCTCTGAACTCCAGTTCCGGATGAGACTCTGGGGAACCCAGACACATACAGGAAGAAACTGGATTGTCTGGCATCAGGACAGGAATGCAAGGGTGGCTTACTCTTACAGATGCTCACAGTGATCATTGTTCCTGCACAAGGGTGCAGGACATGGAGAACCAGGGAATTCTCTGGTTCAAGTCAGCCATTGCTGTTTGGTCTGCCCTGGTAATTCCCAGAGACCCCACCCTACCCAATTTACAACCACACCCAAGCTGTGAACAGCAGCTTTTCATATGAATGGCCTGTTCTTCCACCTAAAACAAACTGCAGCTGGGTCAGAGAGTCCCCAGAGATTCAAAAAGAAGGCCCACTCCCTGGCAGCAGCAGCAGCGTCCTTGCTTCACAGCTGAGCCTTGTCTGGGAACTTCTAAACCCCATACAAAGAGGAGGAATCTGCATATATCTCTGTAGCTCCTGATGGGCAGCCCCAGACAGTGGCTGACCTTGCACCTCCTTGGAGATCCAAGAGTCAGTGTACCAAGTGGTCAGAATGAGACTGTATCAGATTACAACTCTTCACATCCATAAGAGACACACTCAAGGGGCAGACTCAAAGAGCACCAAAGCCCTACTGAAGTAAGTCCTGCCCCTAAAGGGTGGCTCTTGTGCAATAAATCTTCCAGTATTGACACAGCTGGTCATTTCAGCAAACTGGCCTGGAGGTCAATTCCCTGCAGTGATACCAACAGCAATCAAGGGTTAACTACAACAAGACTGTGCAAACAGCCCACAAAAGGGTGCACCAAGAGCATCAACCTCAGGTGACTAGGGAGGCTGAGACACTGGGCCCTATAGGACACCTAGCACACAAGGCTGCTCTGTCAACTCAAGGAGACTTAGCAGCTACCAGTACATAGAAACAAACACAGGTAAGCAGCCAAAATGTGGAGACAAAGAAACAAGTCACAAATGAAAGAAATGGATGAAAGCAAAATACTGGATATAGAGTTCAAAACCATGGTTATAAGGTTACTCAAGAATCTTCTAGAAACCTTGGAGAAATTTAGTGAGACCCTCAAGGATATGAAAAAGGACCAATCAGAAATTAAGCATACACTGACTGAAGTAAAAATTAATATACAGAGATCCAACAGCAGACTAGAGGATCCCAAGAATCAAGTCAAAGATTTGAAATATGAAGAAGCAAAAACACCCAACCAGAAAAGAAAAAAGACTCCAAAAATATGAAGATAGTTTAAGGAGCCTTTGGGACAACTTCCCTACCTGGTGAAAGAAATAGACTTACAAGTCCAGGAAGCACAGAGAACCCCAAACAAGAGGAATCTAAAGAGGACCACACCAAGACACATCATAATTAAAATGCCAAGGGCAAAAGACAAAGAGAGAATCTTAAAACAGCAAGAGAAAAACAGTTACCTACAAGGGAGTACCCATATGACTGTCAGCTGATTTCTCAACAGAAACTATTCAGGCCAGACTGGAGTGGTGAGAAATATACAAAGTGATGAATAGCAAGAACCTACAACCAAGATTACTCTACCCAGCAAAGTTATCATTCAGAATTGAAGGTCAGATAAAGAATTTCACAGACAAGAAAAAAACTAAAGGAGTTCATCACCACCAAACCAGTATTATATGAAATGCTGAAGGGTATTTATTTTCTAAGAGGAAGAAAAAGATAAAGATAAAAAATTATAAACAACAAAGTTACAACAAATACATATCTATCAACAAGTGAATCTAAAAATCAAGTGAATAAAAAATCTGAAGAACAGAATAAACTGGTGAATATAATAGAATCAGGGGCATAGAAAGGGAGTGGACTGACAATTCTTGGGGGTAGGAGGTGTGGGAGGTGCAGGAAGAGATTGAACAAAAATTTTACACCTATGGACCAGGACAATGGCGGCGGGGGGAGTAAGGGCATGGTGTGGGGGTGGGAACCGGGTGGAGGGGAGCTATGGGGGGGAAAAGGAGGAACAACTGTAATAATCTGAACAATAAAGATTTATTCAAAAAAGGGGAAAAAAAACTTTGAACTTTTGTACCAGCCTGCTTAGGTAAAGTAAGAGTTATACACTGATGGAGCGAACACTATGTACAAGGCTACCAAGAACATTATGTACTTTAACATTTTAATTATTCCAAAATATATAGGAGGTAAAATATTATTTTTCCCATTTTAAAGAAAAGTAAAACTAAAGAAAGAATAATTAAATAACTTCCCCTAACTAAGCCTTATTTTAGCCTCAGTCCTGGGATTCAAAACCCAAACAATATGGTTCCAGGACCATTGTCTTCACCAAGGTACCATAGTGCTTTTCAAAATTTAGCCTAGTTTTTTAAAATATATAGCCCACCTCTCATCCCATCAAATTGAACTGACTAATGTTCTTTTCTATTTCCTCTATCTTTGTCTTGACAGAGATTTACTAGGGATTATTTCTGGGCTCTGAATCAGATACATTTTTATATTTACGGAAAAAAATAACATTCCCAACATTACTCAGTCCTTCTAATTACACTGTTTCCCTCCCAAATATACAACCACTTTTGATTGAAGGAGATTATGTGTTTTGGTTAATCAGCATTTTATCTCCAGTTATGGTGGGCATATTTTGATTTAAAATTCTAATCAACACAGTGTTTATAGTTTATGATTTTCTAAAGAATACTGCATTTTGAAGGCGAGACTTTTAAACTTTTACTGGCTGTCCTACAGATTATTGTATACTAGAGGCCCGGTGCATGAGATTCGTGCACTGAGGGGATCCCTCAGCCCTGCCTGCACCCTCTGACAATCTGGGACCCCTCGGGGAATATCTGCCTGCTGGCTTAGGCCTGATCCTCGGCAGTCAGACCTCTGTCTCTCAGTCCAGGGCTCTTGAAATCCAGGACCCTTGCAGTCCAGGACCCCTCCCTCCTAACCACCCACCTGCAGCTCCCTGTGCTAGCGCAGTGACCACCAGGGGACAGCTCCTTCATTGAGCATCTGCCCCTGGTGGTCAGTGCACATCATTGCAACTGGTTGTTCAGCCATTTGGTTGATTTTCATATTACACTCTTATTATATAGGATTAATTACAAAAGACCAATGGACAAAGATACACACTAACTGCAGAAATAAAGGAAAGTATAAAGGAACAAAATTAGTACTTATATTTATAAAAGTATGTTCATTCAGATTGTTGACTCTCAGAGTGAAGACGGGGGTGGGTGGGTATGTGGGAGGAGATTAACCAAGGAACTTGTATGCATATATGCATAACCCATGAACACAAAAAATAGGAGGGGTGAAGGCCTGGGTGGGGCTCAGGGACTGGCTAGAAGATGTCAATGGGGCAAAAAAAGGTGCATATGTAATACTTTCAACAATAAAGATTAAATAAATAAAAGTATGTTCATTGTTTTGGCTGAAACATATGTATCTTCAAGGTATTAATCAGAAAGTCAATCCAAGTTCATTGGCAATTTTCCAGAAAGGATAAAATTTAACTTACAGTGCATTTCTAAATGGAAATTATTTGTGAGTTTCCAATTAGAGGGTAAGTGCAATTCTTCCGAGGCCTTTAGATTAATCAGATCAAGTATTTAGTGATCAGTAACTTTTTTCCATAATCTTTCATTAACAAAAACTGTACTGATGATAGCTAAAATTGTAGAAAAACAGTCCTTTAACATTATCCAAAAGCAAAAGAGTCTGCTGTGTGCAGGTGTCCCTATTATTCATGTAGATTAAGTGTTTTAGTTCTGGTTTCCCAGTTTAATATTCTGTAGTAATTATATCTCCCCAAACCACCAGAAACAATTTTATTATATTATGTTTTGTAGCTATGAAATGTTTTCATTATTATCCTTTTAAAAAATAAATAAGGACAAAATCTAAAAATTATCAAATTCAATAATTCTCATCTGAATATACATAGCAGTGTTTTTTATAAATAAGATATCAAGTAAAAACTGTGTAGATATCATATAATCTTATAATCACTTTTGCATAATGATATACAGACAGCTTAGTTATTTTTTGTTTTATTAAAACTTAGATTGGGGATGGTGATTGAGTGGAGGTAGGCAAAGAGAGAGGAAATAGTATATCTTTAATAGTATCAAAAATAAAGTTATTAAAAATAAAAAAATAAAATCCCTACTAAAAAATAAAGAAAAAAACCCTATATTGGTCTGTTTGGTAGATATATTCCTTGCCATGTTTACTTAAGACTTAAGCCAAAGGGGAAACACCAATCAGTAGCAGTGCTTTAAAAGCCAATACCTTTTCCAGAAAAGAACCTTATTCAACTAACATTATTTTTAAAATTATTTTATCAGTTTCTTTGAGGGTGTTCTATAGCTTTTTTTTTTTTGGTTTCTTTGTACCCCACAGTTGTAAAATGGGGCCAAAGCAATGATACTAACAATAATATTAAAAGTAATAATACCTACTTCAAAAATGTTATCCTGTTGTTATTGCAGGTGCTTACTTCCTAGGGCGACTGCTCACCATACTTAGTATGGGAGGGTTAAATGTTTTATGGGCTGTAGGTATAGGGAAGGGGATTGTCATCTGCTCTGGCTTTCTCTCTCTCTTTTTTTCTCTTTTTTTTAATTGTTTAAAGTATTACATATAGTAGTACATATATCTCCTTTTTTTTCCTCATTGACCTTCCTTGACTCTCAGATCATGAGTATGTAAGTAGGCATCTGCTTACTCTTCTCTACAACCAAGAAATGGTAGCACACAAACTCTAAGATACATTTGCTCTAATCTAATGTTAGATTTTATACTATCAAATCATCCCTTGATCTATGTCCATCTTTAGGTATTTCTGGACATAATTACTCTCTTTTCTTGTTTACAAACTGACCCATACAAATGTATGAATACAAATGCATGACTCTATATAGATTTATACATATTAACATATAATTATTAGAGAACATTGAATTTTAAAACAGAAATCTATTCTTAAAAATTATATATTAGTTCCCTGGAGCCCATGATTGTGACCACATGTCTCTGGGTTATAATAAACTCTGCTCATGAATTTCAGTTGCTCATCTGGTCAATGTCTTACTCTCCATTTACTAACACATCTCACCACATTTGTTCAAGTTTTCCAGCATATTTCCTTATTTTAAAACCTATTTTTTTCTACTCTCACAATAGTAAGAACTCTTTTTCAGTCTTGTGTAATGTGCTCCTCTCTCAGGTCATCCATTGAAACCCACGGAGTCAGAGGTCACAGTCAGATGTACACAATGTTGTCCTTCATGCCCCTCCCTATCCTATAAAATCTCCTTGTTTCCAGTAGGATTTCCTGCCAGGTTGTCCACGGTATAAAACCAAGGTGATAAAAAATGATATTTCTGATGGTCTTATCAATTACCTTCCTAAACTTTCTCCTAATTATCCAGATTTTTTTGTCTGTGTGTATATGTCTACGGAGGGACAAAAAGGTCATATTATAGTTCTTCTTTACATTGCTAACTTGACAAAACATTTTGAAGGATTATTTCTAGTGTGACACATTTTATTTCTTTTAACACTGACTATTAATTTCTACTGACCAAAGTAAAAAACTTAAAAAGGGAGGCATGTAACAGACTGTAGGTGGTCTATTATTTTGAAGTATATTTGGTGGGAGTGCTCAGAGTAGTTTACAAATGATGTTCACAGGGAACGAAAGGTTGTTTCCTCTTATTGGAAACCCACATTCAATGTCCTTGTGCTTTTGTTATAGTTTTAATAGATTATTGTCATACAGTGCCTGCTTGCTGATTATATAACCTGAGCACATTAAAGCACTATCTTAAAAATACATTACTTTATTTTAATATTAAAATGTAACAGAAATTATAGAAGTTATGTGTACAGCTTAATGAACTTTTCCAGAGTGAACACAATGTCACCAGCACTCAGATAGGGAAGTAAAGAATTAACAGCCCTCAGGAAACTTCCTCTTGACCCTCTTTCATGACCTCACTGAAATGTAACCCTATCTAACTTTGGCCAACTTAGATTAGTTTTGCTCTTTCAAACTTTCTATAAATACAATTTGTGTTTAGATTATTGTCCCAATATTATGTTTGTAAGGTTCATATGCTACACTGTATAGCAAGAGTCCATTAATTTTCATTGTAGTATAATAATCCACTGTATGAATATAACAAAATTAGTATTTATGACTTTTGAGTTATTTCCAACTTGATACTATTGTGTGAAGAATCCTTCTTTGAATATTTTTTGTACCAATCTTTTGGTAAACATATGGATACATTTTATTGAATCTTAGGTTAAGAGAATGTTAATGTCTACTACCAAATAATTTTCCAATTTACGCTTCTATAAGAATCACATTTGTTTCACATCATTGTTAATATTTTATACTGTCTGTATCTGTATTTTTTTATTTTAACTACTCTAGCTGATGTCATGAATCATACAGTGGTTTTAAATTGCATTTATTTTATGATGGATGAGTTGAGCAATTTTTCAAATACTTTTGACCATTTCATTATCTTCTTTTTTCTTTTTTTATTTGTACAGTTTATTGATATGTCATTTAATTCATATATTTATTGAAAAATATTTTATTGTACTTTGTGGCTTGCCTTCTCACAATATTAATATAGTTTTATAATGAATAAAAGTTCTTCATTTTGATGCAGCCTAAACTACTTTTAAAAAGTCAAGGTTAATGCTTTTTTTCTCTATTAAAGCAACTTTTTTCTAATCTCAGATAATAAAAATATATTCATGTATTTTGCTAAAAGTTTTATTGTGCTACCTTTTGATCTTTAATTCATTTGAACTTTTAATTCATTTTATTGTGCAACATTTGATCTTTAATTCATTTGAAAGTGATTTTAATTTTTTTGAAATTGATTTTTAATTCACAAAAAACTATTTTAAAGTATGACTAAAGGTAAATTTTTTCAATTTTAATTTCAATTAATTCATCACCACTTACAGAATTGACCAACCCTTCCCATTATAGTAGTCTCTCCTTATCTTCAGGACATAGGTTCCAGACTCCCAGAGGATGTGTAAAACTGGGAATTGAAACTGGATGGTACTTAACCTTACATATACTATGTTTTTCCTAAACATACAGATCTGTGATAAACTTGAATTTATGAATTACACACAGTAAGAGATTTAAAAAATCTAATAATAAATTATAACAATTTACTATAATAAAAATTATGAGAATGTGGTCTCTTTCAAAACATGTTATTGTACTCTACTCAACTTTTCACTTAAAGGGAAAACTTTATGGCTTCTCCTTGACATATCTGAATTGCCAGAATCACTACTCTTGTGCTTTAGGAGCATTATTAAGTGACTAGAGGTCCAGTGCACAAAATTCATGCATGGGGGGATGGTGGGTGTGTCCCTCAGCCCAGCCTGCACCCTCTCCAATCTGGGATCCCTCTCACAATCCAGGACTGCTGGCTCCCAACTGCACGCCTGCCTGCCTGCCTGATTGCCCCTAACTGCTTCTGCCTTCCAGCCAGATCACCCCCTAACTACTCCCCTGCTGGCATGATTAACACCTAACTGCTACCCTGCTGGCCTGATAGCCCCCAACTGCCCTCCCCTGCTGGCCTGATCTTGCCTCCAACTGCCCTCCCCTGCCAGCCTGATTTCACCCCCAACTGCCCTCCCCTCCTGACCTGATGGCCCCCAACTGCCCTCCCCTGTAGTCCTGGTTCCCCCCAATGGCCCTCCCCTGCAGGCCTGATCTCACCCCCAACAGCCCTTCCCTGCTGGCCTGATCTCGCCCCCAGCTGCTCTCCTCTTCCAGCCAATTTGGTTTTAATTGGTTGGTTTCTATGCCAGTCAGCATCAAAAGCTCTGCCTCATAGGCAGCCATTGGCTCCCCACACTTCACCCAGATTTTATTCTGATTGGTCAGTTTTTATGCCAGTCAGTATCTCTGGGTCTATCAAGGGGCCTGATCAGAAAGGCGGGCTGATCAGCAGCCCAGGTGGAGGCCTGGAGAGAAATGGAGGCATGGCTGCTGACCAGGCCTAGAAAGAAAGAGAGTCAAGTTCTGGTCAACAGCTGCCACAGAGGTTCCAGATCAAACCCTGCTTCTCTCTTAAGCCCTTTCTCCAGGCCAGATTCGCAGCCCCCTCAGCATTCAGTGCTGGGTCACCCTGCTTGCAGCCTTAGTAGTCAGTGCTGGGTCACCACGGCAACCCATCTCTGACTGCAGGACTGACTTCCGGTTGGTTGAGCCTCCTCCGTCCTTGTGGATGTGAAGAACCCAGGGTTTTATATATTAGGATAGTAAATTTAAACCTTTGTTTTTAACTTTTTCCTGTTATACAGGTTTTTGCTATTATAATAATTTCCCCTTAACAATTACCTTTTTCTATCATATTTAAAATGCTAATTATTCTCTAAATTTCTTAAAGCATCAATTGGGTTATTGGTTTTAATTTTTTTCCCTTTTTTCTATATAAGCTTTACAGGCTATAAATCTTCCTCTAAACATAGTATTATTTCCCACAAGTTTTGATTTTTAATATTTTTATTATCATTCAGTTTAAAATATCTTCTAATTTCATCAGGGTTTCTTGTTTGTTTTTGTTTTGTCTTTCAAGGATTACTTAGACTTATATTGCTCCACTACCAAACACATGTGACTTTTAAAATTATTTATTTTTATTTTTATTTTTAGCTTAATTTTATTATTATGACCAGAGTTTATTTTTCTCTCTTTTAAAAAATTTCTTGAGGTGGGAGCTTAGACAATTTACTTGAGACTTTTAAGACTTTCTATTGTTCCCCTGACTGCTTTGGCTCAGTAGATAGAGCATCAGCCTGCGGACTCAAGGGTCCCAGGTTCAATTCTGGTCAAGGGCATGTACCTTGGTTGCAGGCACATACCCAGTAGGGAGTTACAGGAGACAGCTGATCGATGTTTCTCTCTCATCGATGTTTCTAACTCTCTATCCTTTCTTTCTTCCTCTCTGTAAAAAAATCAATAAAATATTTTTTAAAAAACCTTTATATTGTAGACTTTTAGTGGTATATATTTTTTTTCTCAGCACCTTAACTCTTTTTGACAATTCTAATATGTTCTATTTTCAATATCATTCCGTCTAGTGAAAATTCCTTCTTGATCTATTGATTCAATTTTGGGTTAATTCTATTATAGTTTGAGAACTCACTCAGGATGACTTTAGTTCTTTAACATATATTAAGGTTTATTTTATAAGCAAGATATATCTACTTTGCTATGTTGTATGAGCACTTGAGAAGAATGTGTATTTTGCTAATTGGTGTAATGTTTATAAATGTCAATTTAATGTATTACTTTCTCTTATATTAATGTACCCTTTCTTGCTTCTCTTTGATTGAAGTTGGCATGATAAATATATATATATATATATATATATATATATATATATATACTGTGTGTATATATATATATTACTTGTATATTTGTATATATTAGATTTGAAATGAATTTCTTGTAGAAAATATATAGTTTTGATATTTTATTCACTATCCAATCTGTGTTTTAATTGACATATTAAATACATTTACATTTAATGCAATTATTGAAATGTTAAAGCATAAGTCTGCCCCTTATCTTTTGTTTTCTATTATGTGTTTTTCATTTCTCTGTTTTCTTTTTTTTCCCGATGCCTCCTGTGGCTGATATGAATATGAGAAACATTGGCTTTTTGGAATATGTAGTAGCTGTACTTTTTCCTATTTCTCCCACTAAATATAACTAAGTTTTCAAAGTTTCCATTTTTATTTATTTGTAGTGTTTTTGCATATATCACTTTGTGCAGTTTAGAATTTATCTCTTTTTTAATGTTTTTAACTGATTTTTTTAGAGAAAAAGGAAGAGAGAGAAAGGAGGGGGGCGAGAGAGAGAGAGAGAGAAGAGAAACATCAGTTGCTTCCCACAAGGAACCTGAACAGGGATCAAACCTGCAACCTTGGTGTGTACCCTGACCAGGAATTTAACTGGCGATCTTTCAGTGCACCAGACAGCCTCAACCAGCTGAGCCACACTGGCCAGGGCCAGAGTTTCTTTTATTTCTGGATGTTTTCGTAGTTTTCCTAGTGTGATTTCTTTGTGTTTATCCCACTTGTATTTTTCTGAGCTTATTTGAATATTTAAGTTTTAGTCTATTTTCTTTTCCCATTTCTTTTTTCTTCTCCTTCATTGACTCCATTTATATATGCTAGACCTTTTACTGAGTTTCAAATATATTTTATGCTTATTCCTCTCTTTTTCTCTTTTTTCTCCTCTTATTTGTGCTACACTGTTTCTTATTGGCCTGTCTTCTAGAACACCAACTCTGTATTCTATTACTTCTAATCTATTATTAAATAGATTGCTATGTAGACTCAATTTATACTTGAATATTTGAATAATGATATAATTAGAACACAGAAAACTCAAACATCACAAGAAATTAAAATAGAATAACTGAGTAGCTTAGTTTTGTTAATTTTCTCACCATAAATTTGATGTTATTTAAGTTCCTACAGTGGAAGCTTTTGTTACCTCTTCATTTTTGAGGAGCAAAAAATGTAATGGAATATGATAGGA
Organism: Corynorhinus townsendii; assembly: GCA_026230045.1. Classification (NCBI taxonomy): domain Eukaryota; kingdom Metazoa; phylum Chordata; class Mammalia; order Chiroptera; family Vespertilionidae; genus Corynorhinus; species Corynorhinus townsendii. The sequence goes on along the minus strand of JAPDVU010000001.1, from coordinate 115,010,142 downwards.
TTCCCAATCTGATATATTTATATGGTAAAGTTGTTAACAGTAGCATAATTTTGCATATAATGATCAAAAGCATGGAAACAATAATTGGCAAGCGGCTAAATCATGCAAATAATGAGAAGAATTAATGAGAGCAAATAATTAAAAATTTAAATTAAGCAAAAAATTCATAATTTTCTCTTTCCTAATTAGCTATGTCTTAATTGCAGGCACTGTGAAATAAAAATATGTTAATGGATTCTATCTTTCCAGTAATAATTTAAGAACTGTTCATAATTACCAGTTAATAGGATATAGCATTGTGGGTAATGCAACCATTTTATTTAAGGAACACATCATTTATAAATATAAGCTCAAAATAGTACTCCCTTACTTAATAAACTCTGATATGTGTGAATGTTATAATTCTCTAAAAGCACTTTGTGTCCAAATTATCTGCCTATTTTCCCTGACCCTGTAGCAAAATAACCCAAAAGAGCAAACAGTGTGTAAGCTTAGAGATTGCATTAATGCTTGGGTAATATATTTTTATAAAATGTTTTTGTGGAACAATATTTAAAATATAACTTGACTTGAAAATATTATATTTTTATGAGTTTGATACTTACAGATATCCTTTCAGTAAGTTGTTATGTGCTTCTGTTTTATTGTCTATAAAGACAATCTATATAATAAAAACCTAAGCGACTTTTATGGTGAAATGACCAGAATGACCGGTTGCTATGATGTGCACTGACCACCAGGGCCAGGCACAGGAGCTGCCCCCTGGTAGTCAGTGTGCTCCCATAAGGTGAGCGCTGCTCAACCAGAAGCCAGGCTCATGGCTGGCCAGTGCAGCAGCAGTGGCGGGAGCCTCTCCCACCTCCGTGGCAGCGCTAAGGAGCAGTGAGCAGGTGGAAGGTAAGGAGCGAGGGGTCCTGAACTACAAGAGGGTTCATGCAGGCCAGGCTGAGCCCCGCAACCCCCAGTGCACAGATTTCTTGCACCGGGCCACTAGTATCTATACTAATAAAAGCCTATGTGGTTGTCATGCCCTCACACCATGATGCCCTCATGCCATACAATCCATCACCAGGAGGCTGCATGTGCAGCAGATGCACATGGGTGGCCAGGGCTGCATGTGCATGGAGCCACTGAGGCAGGTCCTGGCAACTCCGCCTCCACATGGTGAGGCTGGGAGTCCCCCAGCGTGGGGTCCTCTGGCTTTGTCCTACATCTTTGGGGCAATCCATTGAGGAGCCCTGGATGGGTGAGCAGGGCCTACCTCTTTGAGGAGATCGATTGCGGGGATCCCACCCTGTGAGAGGGCACAGGCCAGGCTGGGGAACTCCCCCCAAGTGCACGAATTTCGTGCACCAGGCTTCTAGTAGTGTATAAGATCTGAAAATGAACCTTTGCAAATGTACTGTATATATTAAATGGATAAAACCATTTTCTCTTTGAAGTAAAATTATTCCAAAGCCTGTGTAAAAAAAAGAGTCTGATCTTGTGTCCCCAAAATTCTGGTGGCTGTATAAATATAACAGTCATCTATTCAACCATAAATCATTGAACTAAGTGCAATATAAATTATTGCTACTCTTAGTTTCTAGCATGTTCAGCTTTGTTTTAGAATCACATTCTCTTCCCTACGTGTGATACAGAGACCAGGTTTCTTCACTCTAATTTATTGAATTTTAAGTAAACTGCAAATACAATTTGAGAGAAACAACAGCTGACACAAGTAACAGTACATTTGACAGCATTCATTTTTGGTTAGCATAACCTGAAACCATTTTTTCTCAGCATTCTTACTGAAATTTAAATTCAGTAAATGTTTTCTACAGTAAAACTGAGTGCAAAGGGACAGATCATTTGGCTGTCCAAACTTTATTACCAACATGAAAATAGTGCTATCAGAAATTATCTATTTGTATTTTTCATATTTGATTTGTCTGCATTTCAATATTATTTTGTACCAGCTTCTCAAGTAATGTTCAGATGAAGGTATACTTTATAAAATCATATTTCCATGCTGACCTACTCTGTTATCTAAAAGGCAGAAGTAGTGTAATTTCATCAATGCTTGAATTCTCCTCAATTTAGCAAACAGGAATCAAGGTCAGAATTAAATGTGTATCTTAGTTATTTGGAGTTGTTAGTAGGTTGTGCATCTCCTAATCTATTAATTATATATTTTAATGCATTTTTTAAAATAATGTATTATCCTAATGTGTGCCATTAAATTGACCCAAACAATTGATTACAGAGGTTTATTATTATTATTATTAAGAAAAAATAAAGTAACTCTTAAAGTTCAGAAAGGTCTCTTCTTGGGTGCCAAATGCTGATCAAATATTAGTGACCACCTTTAGAACTATTTTCTAACTGATTTTGATGTGTTACCCAGGCTGGATAGCAGTGTTGGGATTAATGTACGATAACAGACATACATAAATGAAGAAGTAAAAATGCAAATGTCTCATATTTGCCATGCTGAGTGTCAACATCATTTTCCCCCAACACTTACTTTTAAATATTATTTTCATTCCCTTAAGGAAAAATATGTGAAGTTATCTAAGGTTTTATCTCAATTTTCCTCAAAATTTGAGAGGGAACAAATAGATAAATAGGTGTGGGCTGTGCTATCCTAACATGTAAATTGGATTTATATTTTAAATATTTGATATGGATGTCTTCTTTTATATGTTGTCACCCTAAGGTACTTGTGTCAATACCCTTAGCTAATGTAGGGCAAGCTACTGTCAGCAGGAGGTTAAAGCTCCACAGCTTTCATGGGAGACTGTTTTTGCTTGACTGCCTGCTGAAGCATATTGCTGTGTTGTTAACTATAGATATACTTACTGTAGATTAGTTGTTTGTGGTTACTTGTCAGGGATTATGATCTTGAAGTGTTTGCTGTTCAATACCTTTCAGAATCTTAATTCAGAATCTCAAATATATGGAGGAGTTCATGTATGATATGTTTTTCAACTATTCCTTTGGGTGTGCAGTTCTTGTCCTGAGGCATGAATCAGAACCTTTGAGTAGCCTGAAAATGCAGATCCCCAACTATACCATGAAGTGCCTTATCTGGAACCACTGGAGATGTGGCTAAGTCACTGTGATTCTGATGCTTACTTTTGGTTAAGAACCACTGGCCTCAGTGCTCTAAGATCTGTCCCTAATTGACATATCATCCCATATTGCCTCATGGCTCACATGTTAAAGACCTCTTTGCTGAATTCCCCTTGGCCCGATGCTTTAGCCTCTACTGGGCAACTTTTAAAAATAAATTAATATTATCCGAATAAATTCTATTAAAAAACTTTATGCATGTAGTTTAACCAGGCAGGTCAAAGGAACTCAATGCAAATTATAACACAAATAAATACACTTACCAAAAAGAAAAGTAAATAAATAAATAAATTACCTTTCCAAAATTGTTTCCTGTTTGTTGTAAGAAAATATTCAAAGACATTGTCCACTGCTCTAACCTGTACCCTTTTTCTGAGTATCAGGGAAATGGCTGTACTTCTTTTATACTCTTCAGATACTGTCAATTTTATAACTGGCCATGTTTTCTTTATTATTTGGCTGCTAGAATGTTTAATATGTAATCTCTGACTTGCTTTTATCAAATACATATATAGGTGTTTATTGTATTATTTTGTTTACTTCAGGCTTTGTCTTATTTTCATGACTTATTTTACCATTGTTTCTTTGGCCCTTTTTTTGCAAGATGCAACATATAAACAATAAATGTTGAATGAACATACCTTAAATGAATAGAATATGGCAAGGTATAAATTACTGAGCAGCAGCCTCTGACTTATGTTAAGCCCTCTTTCATAACAGTGTGCAAAGTAACATCACACATACAAAAAATCCAACTAAGAATTGAGATAAAACAAAAGAAAACCAAAATATAACATAAATACAACATAAACATAGAGACCACAACTGCATCTTATACAGTTCTTGTATATGCTTTATAAAAGGGATAGAGTAGCAAATTAGGGAAGTCATAAAGTTGTTGCACTAAGTCAACAATGATTGTTAGAAATAAGAGCTGATAGTAATAAACAAAGTAGGAGAAACCAAAAAGAAAGTGACAAAGGCTAAAAATACATGTCTGTCTGTAGCCATTTAGTGAAGAAAAAAATAGTAGTTTGTCATAATCAGAAGATACCTAGTCACTAGCTATTTGGTAAATTGATGATGATTTTCAAATTAAGTTTTTGAGAAAATGCAAAACTCTGCTCCAATTCCATGTGAAATATATTTTTAGAGTTAACACTTTTATAAAGCTTAATTTTTAAAAGTTGTGGCCTTAAAATTACATATTTTCAATTGTACAAGAAAACCTATTCACAAATCCTGGATGAGTTTTAACTTTGCTGTAAGCAAAAATGTTTATCTGTTAAAAAAAAAAAAAAAGTGAGTGGAATTCAGAAATAAATATTTTCAGATCAACCAAATTTCAATTAATACTCTAGTTTGATACCAAAATGAACCAAAACCTAGGAGGCTAATGCATTACTCTATCACCAAGGTCAAAGGGGTGGATTCAGGAGAATTAATTTTGAGAGACAGTCTTTGGAATAGTAGCTTCATAAAATTCTCATTGATGTGTTTCCAAGTTGTGGACCTCCAACGAAATCTGCTTGGTTCAAATAGTATGTATTTTTTCTTATTAAATTATATTTACAGAAAAAATAGGAAAATAAAAGGAGAAACAGTCATTTAAGATGTTTAGAAATATAGTGCTCAGTGGGTACCATTATATAAGTACTAGAGACTCAGCGCACAAAATCTGTGCACTTGGGCAGGGGGAGGACCCTCAGCCCAGCCTGAGCCCTCTCACAGTCTGGGAGCCCTTGGGGTATGTCTGACGGCTTAGGCCCGCTCCCTGCTGTGGAGGCGGGAGAGGCTCTCACCACCTCCACGGAACTCGCCAGCCAAAAGCCTGGCTTTTGGCTGAGCAATGCTCCCCCTGTGGGAGTGCACTGACTACCAGGAGGCAGCTCCTGTGTTGAGTGTCTGCTCCCTGGTGGTCAGTGCACATCATAGTGATCAATTTGCATATTAGCCTTTTATTATATAGGACTAGAGGCCCGGTGCACAAAATTTGTGCATGGGGTGAGTTGTCCCTTGGCCCAGCCTGCACCCTCTCCAATCTGGGAGCCCTCGAGGAATGTCCGACTGCCTGTGATCAGGCCTAAATGGGCAGTCGGACATCCTTCTCACAATCCAGGACTGCTGGCTCTCAACTGCTTGCCTACCTGCCTTCCTGATTGCCCCTAACCACTTCTGCCTGCCAGCCTGATCACCCCCTAACCACTCCCCTGCCAGCCTGAATGATGCCTAACTGCTCCCCTGCCAGCCTGTTTGCCCCTAACTACCCTCCCCTGCAGGCCTGATCCTCCCAAACTGCTCTCCCCTGCAGGCCTGGGTCCCCCCCAACTGCCCTTCCCTGCAGGCCTGGTTGCCCCCAACTTCCCTCCTCTGCCAGCCTGGTCACCCTTAACTTCCCTCCTCTTCAGGCTTGTTCGTCCCCAACTGCCCTCCTTACAGGCCTGGTTCCTCCCAACTGTCCTCCCCTGCTGGCCTGATTGCCCACAACTGCCCTCCCTTGCAGGCCTGGTTCCTCCCAACTGCTCTCCCCTGCTGGCCATCTTGTGGTGGCCATCTTGTGTCCACATGGGAGCAGAAATCTTGTGTGTTGGAGTGCAGGTCAATTTGCATATTATTCTTTTATTATATAGGATTAGATAGGATAGAGGCCTGGTGCATGGGGAGGGGCCAGCTGGTTTGCCCTGAAGGATGTCCTGGATCAGGGTGGGGGTTCTCTTGGGACATGGGGTGGCCTGGGCGAGGGGCCTGTGGTGGTTTGCAGGTGGCCACACACCCCAGTGACCCAAGCAGAGGCCCTGGTACCTGGGATTTATTTATCTTCTATAATTGAAACTTTGTAGCCTTAAGCGGAGGCCAAGGCAGGTGGAAAGCTTGGCTTCCTCCATTGCTGGGGAAACCCAAGCCTCTTGCTCTCTCCCTGGCCACAGCCATCCTGGTTGGGTTAATTTGCATACTTGCTCCTGATTGGCTTGTGGGCGTGGCTTGTTTGTGTAGTGGAGGTACAGTCAATTTGCATATTGCTCTTTTATTAGATAGGATATACTGTTTTGTGTTGGTCTCCATGTGTTGATAGCGGTGGTATTGACTAGATATGCCTTCCCATACTGTAGTCATACACCCCTAAGCATGTTTTGTTCAATGATGAATAGCATATATGATGGTAGTGTACCGTATAGTTAGGTGTGTAGTAGGCGATATTATCTAGGTTTGTGTAAGTGCACTCTGATGTTCTCATAATGATAAAATCACCTATCACATATTTCTCAGAACATATTCCAGTCTTAAGCAGCACATGACTGTACTTATGGCAAACCATCATAGACATTTCCCTTTTTGGATCTAACGTTATTGGTGGATTGGCCCTTGTAGCTATTATGATTTCAAAACACACCTTAGCAGCATCTATCAGGGAACTTTGAAAAAAACAAGGGTTACTATTCATAAGTCTTAGAGGGTACATGGCATCACCAGGACCACACAGCCAGGTCACAGATAAAGAGAGAGAAAGAATGAGGATGGACCTAGGGTTCTGCCTTTATTGGATTTGAAGGTGGGGTATCTGGGGTTTCGTTGGTTCATTCTTTATCAATGAATTTAAAACATAAGAGTGAGAATTAAGGCAGGGGAAGGGAAAAACAGTCAGTCAAAGGGTCAGTTATTAAGGTTAACCTGAGCTTTCCAAAAAGTAGTCTATGGGTGGGGGCAACCTGACTCTATGTAGTTGTAGCTGGGAATGTGATTTTTCAAGGTGGATGCTTTTGAAATGGCAATTAAAAGGTTAATATCAGGCACTTGCACTCTATAGACATGCACATATAATAAAAGCTAGTTGCTAAGCACACAGTTACACTCTATAGACACACATATACATATATGCACACACATGCACATATACACATATCTTGAAATCTGTTCTACTCTGATAAAACATGGCATGCTACTTCCAGCAGCCCCTCATGTATACATCTTCATGTGACCTGACTGAGGTTTCACAGTTATGTGTGGCCACATATATGAGCAATAATGTAAGAAAACTGAATCTTAAAAAATAACTTTTATTTTAAATTATAAATAATTTTGCATATCAATGGAAAAAACTACATGTAACACATATTATATGACTACATATTTTAGATTTTTAAAAAATTCAAAATATCTAAAGAATTACTATTATAGAGTATTAGTGTTTTTTATTTCCTTCCTATACTATGTTTCAGAATAACAGATTATTTATAATAAATCTTTATTCTACAACAAAATTTTATAAGACTTAAGGAGTAGTTCAGGAAAGGCATGTGGTATTTGTCAGGAAGCATTCTTAATTGATGTCCACTTGTGAAAGAAAGATCCATCTATTTGCTTGCAAATATTACATTGAGTAAAGTCAGTTTTCCTGTTTAGTTTCAGTTGCAAGTTAATTTTGCTGTATTTTATATTAGTATAATTTTTCTATCATTGACGATTTTAATAGGACCAAAACCACATAAAGACAACACGATGAAAGAGAATTACAGGCCAGTATCCCTTATGAACGTAGATGACAAAATTCCTGCAAATCAGATTCTGCATCACATCAGAAAGATCATACACCATGACCAAGTAGAATTTATTCCAGGGACATAAGGATGTTACATTATCCACAAGTCAATAAACGTGTTACATCACATAAACAAATTGAGAGATAAAAACCACATAGTCATATCAATTGATGCAGAAAAAGCATTTGACAAAACCCAACACCCAGTTTTGATAAAAACTCTCAGCTAGGTGGGAATAGAAGGTTCATACCTCAACATAATAAAAGCCACATATGATAAATCCATGGCCAACATCATACTCAATGGGCAAAAACTAAAACCATTTCCCCTAAGAACAGGAATAAGACAGGGATGCCCACTCTCACCACTCCTGTTCAACATAGTACTGGAAGTATTAGCCATTGCAATTAGACAAGAAGAAGACATAAAAGGCATCCAAATTGGAGAGGAAGAAGTAAAGCTGTCCTTATTTGCAGATGACATGATATTATACATAAAAAACCTGAAAGACTCCATCAAAAAACTAATAGACTTAATAAATGAATTCGGCAATGTAGCAGGATACAAAATTAACACCAAGAAATCTATGGCATTTCTATACACCAATAGTGAACTTACAGAAAGAGAGACTAAAAAAGCAATCCCATTTACCGTCACACCAAAATATTAAGATACCTAGGAATAAACTTAAATAAGGAGGTAAAAGACCTATACTCAGAAAACTATAGGACACTGAAAAAAGAGATAGAGGAAGACGTAAACAGATGGAAGAACATACCATGTTCATGGATTGGTAGAATCAACATCATTAAAATGTCCACACTACCCAAAGCAATCTATATATTCAATGCATTCCCTGTTTCATTGCCTCCCTGAATAATCCTTCCGGGTGAGCTAATGGTCAGCCTCACTCCCTCTGCCTCTTTTCCAGGGGATGGAAGGTTAACCATTTTCTGAGACAGTTGCTTTCAGACTTGAGGCTACATCAGAATCACTCAAGGGAGATGTTAAAATGCAGATGGCTAAGACCTACTGCAGGAATTGTATATTTAGTGTGAAGTGCTACCAAGAACTTGCACTTTTCACATGTTCCCAGGCTATGCTGTTGTTGCTCCAGTGTTAACACTTGGAAAACGACTGCTCTAAACCATAAATGTTATATTTTTAATTAAAAAATTTTTTGTGTATATTCCTTTTGTTGTTAAAAGTACTATAGATGTCCCTTTTTTCCTTATATTGACCCTCTCAATCCTGTTCTCTCCCCCAGGCCTTCACTGCACTATTGTAAGTGTCCATGGTTAATTCTTTGGTTAATCTCTTCCCCTGCCTCCCCCTGACTCCTTCCCTCTGAGATTCTTCAGATTGTTCCATGCTCCCATGTCTCTGGATCTATATCGATTACTGAACTTATCATCTAATCATTTCCTTTAAGAGGGAGTTCAGATCAACTCTTCCAAAACAAGTCATTGTTTCCTTCAAATGTGCCCTAACACTGAATTGGCTTATATCCAACAACTCTCTAAGTAATGTGATCAGTTAATTTAGCATGAGATATATTGTGGAACCAAATTTTTTTCTTAAGGTATTCAAAAGTAGTGTTTTCACAGATGTTGGTACAATGTAGACCTCCCTACCTTATCCCTGTCCACAGGTATTTCTCTCTCCCCTTCTTTATATAGTGTGTGTTCTGCTTTGGTTTCCTCCTTCCTAAGAGTATTTGATTCTTATTTTTGTGTCAGTTACCACTTAGAGTATACATTTTCACATAACGCTCAACACATTGCACACCCCATCAACAGGACCTCCCTGGGTCATTCTCATAGAATATACACTCATTTTTTCTCCTGCTGAATACTTACCAAGACACTATCTTCGGATTTATCTCTTTTTTTTTTTTTAACTATTTTAAGTACAATGAAACCTGTACTTTTTTTTTAAATATATTTTATTGATTTTTTACAGAGAGGAATAAAGAGTGATAGAGAGCTAGAAACATCGATGAGAGAGAAACATTGATCAGCTGCCTCTTGCACACTCCCCACTGGGTATGTGCCCGCAACCAAGGTACATGCCCTTGACTGGAATTGAACCTGGGACCCTTGAGTCCGCAGGCCGACGCTCTATCCACTGAGCCAAACCGGTTAGGGCCGGATTTATCTTTGAATTGAGCCTGAACACCTGTGCACTGGTACCATGCCCCTTTGGTTCCTATATAAAGGACAGATTGACAACTAGTCTTGAGAATTACATTGTTTTGATCACCATAATGATGTGGCTAAAAGCGCTATTCATTGTGTGTCTCATTATGCAAGCTCAGAAGATAAATTCCACTCAGATCTTTGAACCAGCAATAATTACTTTGTTTTGTTTGAGGATTGGAGTATTTTTACCTTAAATCTGACATGAAATTAGTTCTCTTTTTACTTTTGTTTCTGTAAAAATCAGAGTCAATTTATGACCTCACTCTCAATTATACAGGATTTGAAAACATTTCTGTACCAGCATAATTTTGACCTTATCTCATTTGCTTTTCTGCCACAATTTTCTCATTTTAAAACTGGTGGAAAAGCTATAATACGTATTTCTAAAATGTGTTTTAAAGTCTCCTAGAGTAAGGTAGGAATTTACTTTTATAAATGGAAATATTATATTTGTTTTTATAATGTATTAACTTTATTTAGTTTTAGAGTCAGTCTTTTTCATATCTCATTTAGCTGTCCTGTCTTCTGTTGGGTAACCCACAAATCCAGATTCTTGTCCTGTGGTCTATTATCAGAAACTCTAGACCTAGAAGGCATTAAGTATTAAAGAGGTTTTAACACTTTGGAGGAAGCATAGTTTTATAAAGGGTTTAAATTAACATTTTTTTAATACAAATACTTGTGTGACATTTCATCTTTGAGCAGCATACTATTGTGTATGTGTGTGGTGTCTCTGGGTATGTGTGTGTCCTATGCTGTAACCATAAGCATTATTTTCTTTTGTGTTTGAAACTGTAGCAGCAGATTTCCTAGATTGATCCTTCTTTCACTTATTTCAATAATGCACAATACAAAACATAACTGTGTGAAAGGAAAATTGCACTAGACATTACAAAACAGCAAGGAAGACTCTGCAAGACTTGCAATAGGGATCAAGATCATTGCCATAAAGAGGGCGACTAACTGCAACTCCACTGAGTCAGAGGCAGAAGGATTTTTAAATCCTGGGTACGGCAGTGAAAACACACTGGAACATGTCTGTGGGGGAGGTTAGCCAATGTGAGGAAGACAACTGTGCTTCCTAAGTGATCTTTTCACATTCAAAGTTAGGCTCTTTCTCTCTTATAGAGACTGGGAGATGGATGCACTATCTCCTTCAATGATTACTTTCTAAAGTGATGGCTCACAGGTTCTCCAGAAAGACATTTATCAAGGTATTCTGGCTTTCTTCAGAAGATTTACATCTCAAAGGGGCAGAGAAAGCATTATAAATGCAAGTTTTCTAAAAGTAAATGCTATCAGAAAAGGAAGGTCAGAGGCATAGAGTTAGGAAGAAACCTGTCTAACACTGAGTCATGCTGAGGGCAATGTTTAGTTAGTCTTAGTCATATTGATGCTTCAGCTTCTCATAAGGTACGATAGTTAGGATAATTTATATGATTTCTCAGTGAATACAGATATATTTATGTGATCATTAAATATACATAGGTTATTTTCTTTGCTCTTTAACATATATATATATATATATATATATATATATATATATATATGTGTGTGTGATTTAACCATTATTTAAATTTAAATTTAAATGTTCATGGATCTGGTCAGAATGTTTTGTGTTTTAAAAAACAAATAGAATCAGACAAACAAAGCTCTCATTTCCCCAAACATAGGCAGCAAAATGGAAGGCAGAAGATTAAGGAAACACCCCATGGTCTGTAATTATGGCAAAACAATTTATAAAAGTATTTTCCTCATCAACAAATACTGATTTTGCACTTTTTGAATGACAGAATCCAAATGAACTAGAGAACTGGGAAAAGTCATGACAATAGAGATGCAAATGAGCTAAGGCAAGTGATTTATTTATTTTCTTAAATATGATCTCATATTTTACCAGTTATAAGAATCAGTAGAAAAGAAATTTTCAAAAAGAAGGAGAGAATCTATAAAGTGATATGAAATGCAGATTTTAAGTGATATAAAAATGAAAAAGAACTGGAAATACCATTGTGTTCATTGGTTAAGAAGTCATTGCTAACCTTTGAAACTTCAACATGAGAATAGCACCAGTGAAAAACCAGTGTGTAAACTGTCCAAATGAGTGAGTTCATGATACAACAGGGGCAACTGGTTTTTCACTATATTTTCAAAAATATATGCTACAAAGTAGTTTGAAGGATTATTAGAGTTAATAAAAATGTTCTAAGTTTAGATGCAACCTAAATAATTTTCTACTCTGAAAGTATATATTATTTGGAAGAGAAAATATTTAAATTTCAAAAGAAAGTGAATCACCAAAAGAATACAGAACATCAATATATAGTGAGAGAGGCTGACAGATGGCAGAATCATTTTGGAAAGGAGAAAGGCCACAGCTTTTGAGACAGAAAATAAGGAAAACAAGAAAAGCAAAGAAAGATTTTTAGTTTCAGTTAGTCTCCTTATTTTCACTGCTACATGAACAATTCCATAAATATTAAGAATGTACTATTTTCAAAAGGACTTCAAAAGAACTATATTTAGCACAGGTCTGTTATAGCTATTTCTACTCCTAGATATTTAAAAATGAATAAAAAATATAATTTACTCTGGACACATTCTCATTTCTCATAGTGAATGGTATTACTAAATTTTGTAGAAAAATTGAGCTTAACATACTTATTAATTCTTATTTCATATGACCAGTAACTGGTACTGATTAATATTCTCCTACTTTAATAATTGGTGCTAAGATATTATGCTATGTCTGATAGATGAAACAGAGGGCTGGAGTCCAGGACACAGGCTTTATTAGAGGAGAAGACCCTGCCGGGCTATCTTCCAGGTGGAAAAGAGCACACGTGCTGGGGTGAAGTCACCTTTTGAGGGGAGGAAACAGAAGGGATGGGGCTTCTTGGCACATGCTGATTGGTAGTTCAATGTTCAGTACATATAAGGTGCCTGGTTAGGTGTTCAGGAATGGAGTTTACGTCATTATCTGTCCATCAGTTGGGGGAAGGGAGGATCTATCATTCCAGGCTTCTGGTAATATTAAAAAAAAATTGAGAGTCCGGGCAAGGTCAAGGGATGAAGGTCTATCTTCCGTAGCTACTTCCAGCTGAGAGGGGGCGTCGTTAAGGGCATCTACCCGGGGTCTCAAGGATTCTGGTGTTAGGTTCTGAATTCAATGCCAGATAGATCTCTCCCACCTTCTGGTTGGTGAACGCCTGCATTCTGTCCTGCAAAAAACTAGTGAAACAGTGCATGAGACAGGGGCCAAAGAGCAAAATTAAGAGTATAGATACCAGTGGGCTTAATAGTGGGAGGAGCCATGGAGTAAGTGAGCGAAAAACAGGTAGTGTTTTCCGTGCTGGACGAGGGGTGCAGCAGCATGATTTCCCCAAGAGACTGGTTGGTGAAGTCTGGAGAGCGATCCTGTTGAGTCACTTGGGAGGTAAAAGCTGGTCCTGAGGCTGCCACAGCATCACTTGTCTGGTTTTGCTGGAGCTGAAATACAACTGAGACCTAGATGTTATTTTTAGGGGGAAAAGAGTAGCGGTCTCAGTTGCCTCACTAGTAATATGAAAGGGGAGAATAGGTTACCCTGGGGGTAAGGTTCTTGTTTTTCCAGTTTTGCCCCTTGCTGAGCATCCACATGTTTCTTGTAGGTCTTGAGACAGGGTTTCAAAGTATAGGTAGAGCAGTGGTTAAGCTCCCTATGGCAGTTCCAACCCCTGCTGTGATGCTGCGGATTAGGAGGAGAGGGATTATCTGGACTCAGATAATCCTTTTTGTGTCAGATATGATGGGTTATGGGGACAGGTAAAGACTGATTATTGGGGCTGCATCTACACTGGGTGAGAGATAGATGAGAGTACAGGTTCCTGTCTAGCTGATGAGGAGACAGATGTATGTGTTTTCCCCACAGAGGAAGAAAAATCCCTGATTGTGGAGACAAGCTGATAGGTGTAAGGAGAAGAGGTGGACTAAAGGGTATGAGATTCCTTTTTCTACACTCCAAGCTGAGAAGGTAGTCACCATGCTGCTACCAATAAGGGGTGACAGATGAGTGATTGAGATTGTGTTACAGTGAAAGTGGGAAGGAATGTTAGAATGTTAGAATGGGAAAAGAGAAAGGGAAGGAAAGGGGCAGTGGAAGATGAGGCTGGAGAAAAGGCAGGGGGAGGAGGGAGTAGGCCCCAAAGCCTGTTTCCAGGCCTCTAGCCACTTGAATTTTAAACCGGGCATTTTTCCTATAGATAATGATCATAGAGAAGATAAGGAAATAAGGTGTTTACAGTCCAAGGAATGGCTCGGCCTTGTAGAGTGAGAGAGTGAAACTAAGGTAGGTGACTGTGGTTTGGGACAACTGGGTTTTATGAGGGGATGCATGGTAGCCCTGGCCGGGCAACAAGGTAGAATGAGAAAAGAGTGAATGGGGGAATTTAGTAAGATGCAGTGTAGACGTGAGGTGGCTAATGGCTGTGAGACTAATCCATCAACCCCCATAATAGAGACTGAGGAGTGGACAAGGGTCCCAGTGAATTCAGAGAGGGCAGAATAAGTGGCCCTAGTGTCAATTAAAAGGAGATTGGCTTACCTGCCACCACAGTCATTACCCGAGGCTCTGTCCTGGTGATGTAAGTCTGTGGGGCCCTGTCAGGGCCTGGGCAGCTTCGTCAGTGGCCAGTCCCAGGAGGTCTTGGAGCTCCAAACCGGATCCAGAGGGCGGCCATGCTGGACTGGCTAAGGCCAGACCCGGAGGAGCCAGACCACAGTCTGATTTCCAGTGGCCTTCCCTTCCGCACCTTCGGCAGGGCCCAGGCAGGGGTCTCGGGTTTGAGCAGGACTTGGCTCAGTGTCCTTCCTTGCTGCATTTGAAGCATGGGCCCGGAGGAGGCTTAGCCCCTGACTTACCCGCGGTTGGAGGACTGGCACTTCGTTTGGGGTTTGAAAGCAGTGGCTAGGAGCTGGAAGGCCCCCTACTGGGCCTCAGCCTTGGCCTGATCTCACCTTAGATTTTGGATTTGGGTCTCCTTGTCTCTATTATTAAAGACCTTAAAGGTCAGGTTAACGAGGTCTTTTTGAGGGGTTTGTGGACCTGCATCTATTTTTGAAGTTTGTGGCGTATGTCGGGGACTAAAGGTGGTCAGGTCAGTGGAAAAAGAAACCTGAGATGCCTCTCAATCTGTGAGGCTGGACATAGAGAATGGGACGTGGACTCAGACTGTGCCCTCCGTTCCTGCTGCCTCCCTCAGGGGTAGAATGGACGCGGGAATAGAAGAAGCTGTTGCGGAAGGCAGTCTGTGGGTGACCTGAGAATGAGTGTTAGATGGGAAAGGCTGTTCCAGAGCTCAGGGTCTCAGGATTTGGGCTCTCAGGAAGATCAGAAAGTGAGAAGGGAATGGCCAGCCACCTGTGAATTTGGTTGCTGGTGGTCACGGGGGCGGAGATTCAGGGGAGAGCACGTAGGCGCAGGGGAAGGCAGGCGGTTAGAATTCTCAGAGGTAGAGCGTGGGGTTCGGATTCTGCAGCAGGGTTGTAAGGGGGTGGCAGGAGTGAGACACGTGGAGAGGAATGATCCGCTGGGTCAAAAGAGCAGTCAGAAGACAGAGAAAGGGGCTGAGGACAGGTTTGAGAGGGCAAAGAGGACTTTGCGAGGAGGATCTGATGGGTGGAACATGAGGAGTAAAGCGAGGGGCGAGAGGGGATGGGCAGGGAGTGGGTGGGGGAAGCCTGTTCATAGGAATCTCTGAGGCCTCCCTGTCCGGTGGCAAAAATTATCTAGGTCTTGGAGTATATTGGAATCGAAAGTGCCGTTTTCAGGCTACAGAGAGACATTGTCAAGTTTATATTGTGGCCAGGTAGAGCTTCTTTGGTTTGATGTAGCCGGAAAGACCAAGCGTCAAGAGATTGGTGAGGAGACACCCTAAAGGTGTGTTACAAGGGGTTTTGGAATGAGAGGTTCCCATGACCAAAGTGAAGGACCACTGGAAAGTTGGAGAGGAAAGAAGGAGCGTCCTCCTTTTTCCTCAGCCAACCTGTGGAGAGAGATGAGAGAAGGTTCCAAGGTCGTCACCCTGAGACCTTTCCCATGGAGTAGAGCAGAGTTTTCCCGGCCAGGCGCCTGGGCTTTCATAGAACATAGAACGTAGAACATAGAACATAGAACGTGTAGCCAAGTAGACGGGAAAACTCTAAGGCCCTTCCAGGTCAAGGGAACGAGGGAGGGGGTCGGGAAAGTCCCTGAAGCCTACCGGTAAGAAAGCGACGAGATTCCCACGTGTCCTGGTACAGCAGGGTTCCAGATGTGTTCTGAGCAGGCCAATCAACTCAGAACCATGCCACTGAGCAGAGCCAGAACAGGAGTCAGAAGCTCGGGGCTAGGTCCGAGGATCGTCCACGCTCACCCAGGTTTTCGGCACCAGATGATAGATGAGACAGAGGGCCGGAGTCCAGGACACTGGCTTTATTAGAAGAGAAAACCCTGCCGGGCTATCTTCCAGGTGGAAAAGAGCACACGTGCTGGGGTGAAGTCACCTTTTGAGGGGAGGGAACGGAAGGGATGGGGCTTCTTGGCACACACTGATTGGTGGTTCAATGTTCAGTCCATATAAGGTGCCTGGTTAGGTGTTCAGGAATGGAGTTTACATCATTATCTGTCCATCAGTTGGGGGAAGGGAGGATCTATCAATGTCAAATACCATTTACATAGTAGCCACATTATGAAAATGCTTATTTTTATGACACTACATAGACTTTTTAATAATTCATGAGCAGAAAATATTTTCTTCTTACTTAAAATAGGGCTGAAATAGTAATAATGGAAAAATAATAATGATGATGATAATGATATTTTAGTCCACTCTTCTAATTTTTCAAGGATAGGCTTACATAAAAAGCAAAATTTTTGCCCATCTAAAAGATCCTTTCTTATTTTAATTTCAACCCAAAATACTTATCTAGTCTATTAAGCAAAGACATTTAAGACAATTGGAATTTAACCATACCCTGCTTAAACAATTTGAATTGTTATTATCTTTGAGTATATTCACAAAATAAATAAAGCCTTGATAGTTCATAATTAGATAGAAACCCAACTTCTTCAAGCATCTAGTTCTGCATTCAGATGATCAGGGACACTTTTAAATTAGTTTTAGGAAATGGGTGTAATGATTTTTACGTTGTTGCTCTTGAATTTCAACAAACTTTCATTCAGACTATAGATTGACAATTGGAGTTGTTAAAGGAAGTAGGTATAAGATAGCTAATCCTATCTAATAAAAGAGTAATATGCAAATTGACCATCATTCCAACACACAAGATGGCTGCCTCCATGTAGACACAAGACAGCCACCACAAGATGGCCAGCAAAGGAGGGCAGTTGGGAGGGACCAGGTCTGCAAGGGAAGGCAGTTGGGGGTGATCAAGCCTGCAGTGGAGGGCAGTTAGGGGTGACCAAGCCGGCAGAGGAGGAAAGTTGGGGGTGACCGGGCCTGCAGGGAAGGGCAGTTGTGGTGACCAGGCCTGCAGGGGAGTGGTTAGGGGGTGATCATCCTGGCAGGCAGAAGCAGTTAGGGGCAATCAGGAAGGCAGGCAGGTGAGCAGTTGGGAGCCAGCAGTCCTGGATTGTGAGAAGGATGTCCGACTGCCCGTTTAGGCCCGATCCTGGTAGGGTAAGGTCAGCAGTAAACCCTACCTGGATCTTTGCAGTGGCCTTCCTTTTATACACAGGTTTCATTCTTCTCACACAGCACCTTTGTAAATCTCAAAGTAGAGGGACTTCAGTAAGTGCAATTTACAGTGTCCTCAAGAGTAACCTGTCTAAAGTGAATGTGGGCCAATTTGCATTCAGTTTCTCATTATTAAAAAAAATGGGGGCTATGGCTTATATTGCAATGTTTTCTAAACTGATTATCCAGAACAGAGGCTCAGTGTGATGCCAATTCTTTACATATATTGCCAGACTAAACAAGTACCTTTTGAGGTCCATCTATCACAATTTATGATACATTAAGCTAAATCTAATGTTCTCGCTGGCTGGTGTTAGGGGATTTTCAATATTCAAACTAAGAAATTGCATTTGGGGAAAGGGATTTCTCCTCTCTTTTCCATAGAATTTCTTTAATTCCGTAGTCTTGTTATGTACTATTGTACCTCTGTTATACTCTGGGACTAATCGCAGATTGATTTTAAGCATTTGAAATCTTAACTGGTAGCAGGAAAAGGCTTTAAATTAACATTGCATGAACTACTATAAATTGTTCACTGAAAAAGAAAATGTTTAATTATAAATGAAGGAACCTGCTTCCTAGTTGATTAACTATATTAAACACTTTATATTTTCAAAGCTCTACACTACTGCTAATAAGCTATTTCTCACAATGGTCACAGAGGGAGCCTAATACTATAACCCCTATTTTTATAATTGGTGCACTTGATCCAAAGGAAAAAAAAAAAAAAAGAAAGGTAGATTGCCTATATTGGATCACATAGAAATGAAAAACTAGTATTAGGTTTCAAGTTCTTAATGTATCTGTGCCTAGTTTACAGAACTGTACTTTTAGTGTTCTGAACAGCCAAAGTAAATTAGGAAATAATTTTAACTGTCCTCTGTAACTATAGATAGGTACACAAACACACACAACACATGCTTCCCCCTATCCTTAGAATGTTACTGTCATGTATGCAAAACTGGATAGCTTATTATGGGATAACATAAAGCAAGCTGGAACAGGTGGTTCTCCAGTCACATGATCCATGCTGCTTATTCTGAGCTTCCTTGACCACTTGCAGGACTCATTTGTCCCTCTTCCCTTTTAGAATCTGTCATTTGAAAGACTAATATGATTGCCTTTGGTCAAATTATAAAATTATCTGACTCTGAGATCAACAAATGAGTTCACTTGGTTATATTGCTTTCTATAAAAATATAATTATATCACACTTAATTTTATTCATTAATTGATTATCAGATTTGTAATTTTAATTTGAATTTTCACTTATTTTTATGAATAAAACAGTCCATAACACAAAATATAGATATTAATTTTATGCTTTTTTATTAATTTTATGCTTTGAATTGTTTAATAGTTTAAACCCAATTTGTGTGATGAGTTTCCAGGTTTCTCAATGTCAGTATGACCTTAATATGTCACTATGCCTAAAATTGAGCTAGGAAACATAACTGCTTAGTAAGTCAACAATGGAAATTTCAGGGTTTTTTATTGTGTAGTTACATGGCAGTTGACACATAACTTTGTAATTAAATTTATTCTAAATATGCTGGCATATGAAGCAATTGTTAAATTAGCATAGATGTTGGTGTGTGTTTTCTCAACTTTAAAAATAGTGAATTGTTTGTTTAAAATTTTTATTTAGGTCTATCACTTCTCTATAGAAACAGGTTAGGAAAAATTCTTACCAAATCAAAGGAAACTCTTCATTTAGATGTTATAATGCTAACCAAAGTAAATACTCCTTGAAATACTATTTTTAGATCTCTTTATCAAAGAAAAAGATAATCTGCCTGGCTGGATCGTTCCATTGCTTGGCGTGTCTCTCCTACACCTAAAGGTGACGAGTTTTGATTCCTGGTCAGGGCACATGTCCAGGTTTCAGGTTGGATCCCCACTGTCCTGGCGCATGTGGGAGGCAACTATTGATGTTTCTCTCTCACATTTCTGTTTCTTTCTCTTTCTCACCATTCTTCTCCCTAAAATCATTTTTTTAAAAGGGATATTCTATGTGCTGCATATATGATTTAAATATGTGTCTTTTGGTATTTCATTAAGACTAAAGCTTTGTGCATTTTGTAAAGAATATTTTGGTGGATTCCTCTCTGAGATTCAAGTTATTCACACTTATAAAACATTTAACATCCTGCAATTTGTAGATTTTCTTGACATAAGTATCATAAACGTCAGGCAGATAAATTGGACTAATAATCTGTGAGTACATAATTTGCAATATGTGAGGGACAATATGTTTTATTTACATGAAATAAAAAAATAAAAATATTTTTTTATTTCATGTAATAAGGGTCTTGCCTAATGTCTATTCTTGAACAGGAGACCTATAAATATTTCTTGAACAAAAAGAAAGGAAGTAAGCAAGAATGAAAGGAAAGAAGAAAGAAAGAAAAGATTGTTTTTGATATTTGTTTATTTCTCCTCATTAAGATGCAAATAAGAAAGCAGATAAAATATTTGGTACTCTAGAGTAAACAATGTTAAAAGAAAATATTTCTAAGATTTAAGAAGTGTATTAATCTTCAGTGCATTCTTTCATAGGTTTATATATTTCCATGGTGTTTCCAGGCCTTTATTAGTCCAACTGAGAAAAATCTGGTTAAATTCAGGAAAGGTAACCCAAAATACAATTAGAAAGCCTCCATTATTTGCAGGTTCTCTTTTTTGTCATTGTTGTTGTTAATTCTCACCTAAGGATATTTTTTCATTGATTTTTAGAGAGAGTGGAAGGGGAAGAGAGAGAAATATCTATCAATGTGAGAGAAACAATTGATTGGTTGCCTTCACACACACCCTGACCAGGGCTGGGGATAGACCTGAAACCAAAGTATATGCCCTTGAGCAGAATCTAACCCAGGACACTTCAGTTCACAGGCCAATGCTCTTTCCACTGAGCCAAAGCCACAGGTTCTCTAAATTCACATCATCTTTACCAGTCATTATATAGTTAGGTTTATTGGTTAAAGTAAATGAACAATTATTATTCTGATAATAATATTTCACTGCATGTGCTTCACATCATCATATATAGATGATGATGTTAAGAGAGAGGGAAATGGGTAGGATACTGGAAAAGAGAAAAGTGTGTGCAGAAGAGAACCGCTGCCATAAAAAAGAGCAAACTCTATTCCTTATTGTGTCCCTAGTGTAATTCAAAGTTCAGAACTGGAGCCCTCAGGAGACCAATAGATGCTCCCCAAGAAGCCCTTGGTAGTCATCACTACCGACCCAGGCTGTGAGAACAGCGCTGAAGTTAGCCCCAGAAAGCCCTGCTGTAGGGATACAAACACAGCGGGCTTTCCAAGCCCCCTGCCAAGAGGTTCTGTTGCTCATATGCACAAGAGACTCAGCAAATAGTTTCAACAAGAAACATCTATGTAAGGTGAAAGAGAGCAGTGACAGCGATGTTTTGGGAAAAAAATATTTTCTAGCTCAGGTTATTTCAATATATGAAAATGCTTCATGGTGTGAACTGACTTAATTCTTACAAATCTAGTTTTGGTCAGCATGTAGATTCAACTTTAGAAGAATTTTCTTTAATGTGACATTTGTGCAATATTTGAGTTGTTTAAGAAGTGTCATAATTGAGGGATGAGATAAGTAATGAATTGACTTATTATTATTATTTTAAACTCTAATTCATAATGACTTTATCCAAACAGGTTATATTGTTTGTTCTAAGTTCAATAGCAACAATGTTTATGTATCATGTATAGATTTAAAGCATTTTCACATCACTGGAAAATATTATTCAATTGATGTTTGAGAGCTTTGTGATCCCATGAACTGCAGTCAGTGTGTATGTGGAGAATTCCAAAGTAGCTTTGCTTGTTTTGCCAGCCGGTTACCAGATTGAAGTGTTTAAAGTCTCTAAGTGACTTTGCTCTTTAGATTACTTCTAGATTATATAAGGTTTATTGATATGTACATTAATTGGAAATAATCAAGATATATATTGATTTATATACACATGTATATATACAGTATATATATATATATATATATATGTACATTTTATTTTATTTGCTTTATTTTATTTCAGCCCAGAGATAATTAGCTAGAGTGAATGAAATCCCTAGCATTGTGACAGTAACACTAACTACTTATGGAATTTTTATGTTTTAGCATTAAAAAAGGGACGGTTTTGGATCACACCAGATCCTTATCACAAAGATGACAACATCCAGATTGGGCGTGAGGTGAAAATATCTTGCCAAGTAGAAGCTGTTCCTTCTGAGGAGTTAACATTTAGTTGGTTTAAAAATGGTCGTCCATTAAGAAGCTCTGAGCGGATGGTTATTACACAGACTGATCCAGATGTGTCTCCGGGAACAACAAACTTGGACATCATTGATTTAAAATTCACAGATTTTGGGACATATACATGTGTAGCGTCTCTGAAGGGAGGAGGAATAGCGGATATCAGTATTGATGTTAATATATCCAGCAGCACAGGTAAGCATATTTATGATACCAAAGATGTTCATGTTGAGAATAATTTCCTTACCTTTAGCAGATGAAATAGCCTCAGTCAGCCTGCAAACATTCTTATTTTTTAAAGCTTCCTAATAACAAATTCTAACCTTCTGAATTACCAATAAATATCATGTTAATTTCATGTGGGATTTACATGAAATTTTATAGAAATAGTGCAAATAAAATTAATAGACTAGTTTGATAGATGTAGGCTTCTAGGTTAAATAGTAGCCTTTTGTTTGTTTCATTTTATTTTTATTTAATTAATGAGAAACCTTTATTGCACTCTAAAAGCACATTAATAAATGTAAACAAGAAATGTCTAAAAAGTTAAGGCATTTTTTAATAAATTTTGAACTAGCGAAACTATTGATTCCTAGGAAGAAAATAGTGAGAGAAATTTGAGTATTCAAATACAAGATATATAACAAATGTATTTTCCACCAACACAAACCAAAGACAAAGATGCTAAAGTTGTAATCAGATGTGACTTTCCAAAGAACCTTATGATGGAATCTCTTCACAGTGAGAATGGCTAAATATAAAATTATACGGGAAGGAAAGTCCTTCTTTTGTCGGTTGAAAATGAAAACATGTTATCAATTTTCTCTCAATTAAATGCACATCTGCACATGAGGAAAATTAAAGGCTGATGTGTAGGACACAGTAACTTAACTGTCCGGATGTTTAAGAGCCCATGAACTGCAGTCAGTGTGTATGTGGAGAATTCCAAAGAAGGTTTGCTTGTTTTACCAGCCCATTACCAGATGGAATTGTAAGATTTTTATATAATCAGGGTGAATGATATGTGTTGGAGAGGGAACACAAATATAGTTAGCAGGCACACTCTGTCTTGAGGAAATTTAAATAGTCTTCTTTTCTAGTTAGGAAGCTTTTTGACTCTTGTATGTGAATAGATTGACCTGTGTGATTTTTTTTGTTTTGTTTTGTTTTGTTTTTCTCATGGTTCCAAATTGCAGTGTACACTGGATTGATTTTACTCTTTGAAGAATATACATCCATACTTTAGGCTGACCAAATATTCTTACATTTTACCACTCTGCATTATTTCTAAGGGATATTTGATTTTTATCAGCCACAATTAATATAAAAGGTAGTCAGAGTGATGGGGAAATTTTTTTTTTGGAGGGGCATATGTCCTTTTCTATATAAACAGTAACAACAATAACTTTTTTTAATCTTTCAAAGTTGGTGCTAACACTAGGGGATGGACTCAATTTAGGATATCTAATGGAAAGCTGTTAATATATTCCGTCAGTCATTATTTGTATCTAGCCATTAAATCAGCAAAGTCATTACTTGCCTACATCAATGCCCTAATCAGTGGTCGGCAAAATCATTAGTCAACACTGCCAAATATCAACAGTACAACGATTGAAATTTCTTTTGAGAGCTAAATTTTTTAAACTTAAACTTCTTCTAATGCCACTTCTTCAAAGTAGACTCTCCCAGGCCATGGTATTTTGTGGAAGAGCCACACTCAAGGGGCCAAAGAGCTGCACATGGCTTGAGAGCCGCAGTTTGCCAACCACGACCCTAGGTGATATCTCACATATGATTGTTCCCATAGAAGTAAGAATAATTTTGTAAGATCCAAGATCATTGTCCTTGTTTATAAGGGTTAGTTTTACAGAATTTATGTACATTTAATCATAAGCATTGCTTTGTGTTGTTGCTTGTTTGTCTTATTACTTTTTTAAAACCAGTGACACAAACCTAGATCCTATTTAACAAGACTTGTCTGGTGAAAACAGTTCATATACAGTTAGATGTATACACAAGAGGAAGCATAGGATGGAGAAAAGAAAGGAACATTATATAATTACTAGAGGCCCAATGCACGAATTCGTGCACGGGGGTTGTGTCCCTCAGCCCAGCCTGCACCCTCTCCAATCTGAGACCCCTCAAGGGATGTCCTACTGCCCATTTAAGCCCAATCTCAGTAGGATCAGGCCTAAACGGGCAGTAGGACATCCTTCTCACAATCCAGGACTGCTGGTTCCCAGCTGCTCGCCTGCCTGCCTTTCTGATTGTCCCTAACTGCTTCTGCCTGCCAGCCTGATCACCCCTAACCACTTCCCTGCAGGTCTGGTCTCCCCCAACTGCTCTCTCCTGAAGGCCTGGGTCCCCCCCAACTGCCCTTCCCTGCAAGCCCGGTTGCCCCCAACTTCCCTCCTTTGCCGGCCTGGTCACCCCTAACTGCCCTCCCTTGCAGGCCTGGTCCCTCCCAACTGCCCTCCCCTGCTGGCTGTCTTGTGGTGGCCATCTTGTGTCTACATGGGGGCAGCCATCTTTGACCACATAGGGGCAGCCATCTTGTGTGTTGGAGTGATGGTCAATTTGCATATTACTATTTTATTAGATAGGATTCACAAAAATGAGCCCTAACATTAATTTCTAAATATATGTAATATTTTCTATTTGAAACTGTGCATTGTAAATCACAAAGTGAAGAAGATGACCAGCAGTGATTCATGAAATTTTCAAAAATCCTAAAAGAAAAAATACAAAAGATAATCATAAAAGCAGAAAATACTCAATAATTGCCTCTCAAAAAAAATATTATTTGTTATAATTAAATTTTCTTAACTGTTATCATTTTGTCTGATTACCAAAAGTAACAATCCTAGAGATCAAGTAGATATATTAAGTCCTCCTCCAACACACTGCCCTTTGCTTTCCCCATCACCACAGACAGACCTGGTTATTATCTGTCTGTTTTCTAGAGTAAAATCCTCCATGAATGTGGGGACTTAACAGCATTGTTCATTGTAATCTCAGCATCTGGTACAATACATGGTACTTAGTAGATACTCAGTAAATAATTATTAACTGAAGAGGTGAGCTAATCTGTGAATATAACTTTCCTTTTATATTTTCTTTCCTCCTCCTATTACCCCTGCAAGAGAGGCATTTGATGTCTCTTTTCATGCTCTTGCTGCAATTTCCTACTGACTTTAAGAAATTATTCACTTGACCAATTAATATTATGGTTTCATGTGTTCTCACTCTCATCAGCAGGTGTGGCTTCATTATTTGTGGTGTCCAATAAAATAAAAATTGGGTCCTTTGTCCAGAACTTGCTAAGAATCTCATGATGGCAACATGAGAGTATTAAACCAAACGCAGGGCCCTTTTAAGAGTGGCTGCACAGGTGACATGTTCATGGGACTGGCCTGCACAGGATTGTATTTTGATAGAGGAGTCCTGAAGAAGATGATGTTTAACCTAAAGGATAAGTCACTGAAGATGGTGACATATTCTATCTTCATGCTGAAACTGGCTTTGATGTTCTAGTTTGCTTACAGTACAGTGTAATATGACAGTATAGTTTAAAGATCTGTAGATCTGAGATTGACTGATTCAATTGATATCAATAAATATTATTTTTATACTCACATAATAGAAGACTACACTTAAAGTAGTACTTTAATATAACATGTAGAGATGTTCCTGGAGATAGAGCTTGAATGAACAAGCTATATAGCATGGAGAAAAATCTTGGATGATATCAATTCTATGAACCATATAGGATTCAGAAGAAATTACCACAAATTGGGTGAGTGAAGTCAGAGAAGGATGTGTACTACTGTTAAGACATAAGTAAATATATGGAGCCTCTTAAATTTCAAATGTTGTTTGTTTTACTATTATTATTTTAGGTAATTTAGAATTGATAAGTGTTCAGAGGTTTCCTTATGTGTTAAGAATTTTCTTTACAGTAAATCTAAACTAATGTAAGCTACTCTTGGGTGATGTTTTAAACATTAAAAATTTTTATCAACTGTTTTCCATACAAAATCTTACATTGAATCCTAATTGTTACTATTTAGGAGGCATATATGAAACTTATGAAAATGGGGATAAGATATCAGAAGGACTTCTGCCTAATACCGTTTGAAAACCATTTTCTTAAATGATGAGCCACGGCTCTAGATATGTTTTTGAGGACTCTTAAAATTGAAATATGAAATATATCAGGAGGTAAATTTTAATTTACATAATTATTAGTATATTTAAGAAACAATGATTTGATTTTAGAAAAAAAAACTTTCTAGAAAAAGCCTATATGGGAGTTTGCCTCATGTATTTGATTGAATAATAAAAACCATGATATATGTGATGATAAATTAAGTCTTATTTTCACACTAATTCAACAATAGAAGCATTTTCCTCCTAATTCTATAAACATGCAAATTGTTTATTGTGAGCACTTATTGTCTTGTCATTTTAAATTTGTTCCCTGTAATTACTTTATTGTGTTACTGCTCTGTGCCTGGCTCTATGTCGTTTGGTGACAGAAAATGGGCCTTGTCCTTAAAGAGCTTATGATCTAAGTTGTCAAATTATTTAGTGGTCAGATGACTTAGAAATAAGGCACAGTATATAGTGGGATGAAAGCTGTTATTAAAGTTCCGTCAGACTTTTGTAGGAATTGTGAATGCTTTTGTCAATGTGAGCACAGGAAAGTTTCACAGAAAAGTGACATTCGAGTTAAATCTTGATAGAAATAGCACTGTGATAGTGACAGGTGAGGGAGAGCCCATTAGGCAAAACATAGTATGAGGAAACTTTCCAGAATGTTACATGATTCTTTATTTCTTGCTTTTACTGTAGGGTTAATATTAATTAATATTAATATAAGCAAGGTATATTGATTTACTTCAATGTTTTCATTATCATTTCTAAAGCTAGATTTTTATCTGGCTAGACTGCAAATAACTAAAAACACACATTCATTGTAATTGTAAATTTATCAGTTAAAATTACGTATAATTGTTATAAGTCAATTTTGTAACATGAAAATTCTTCACATACTTGTTGACAAAAGCATGTGAATTTTAGCTTAAAATTTTGACAAAAGTGAAAATCAACCCTTAAAATAGTGTCACTCAATTGTTATTCATTTACATTCATATAGATGTTATACTAGATTTTTAATTTTCAGAAGGCTTGCTGAAAAATATTCCACTGCTTCTTCCAGTGTCTTTTTATGGCCAAGTTCAGGGGTGCTTATTAGCTTGCATGTACTCCTTTGCGTGACCTGACAGGCTTCCATCCCACTATATACTGTGCCTTATTTCAAAGCATCTGCATAATGTCTAAGACATGTAAACAGTGAGAATAGAGATCTGTGGAATTCCTGTGGTGAGACATCTGGTGGGCAGCTATAACCAGCGGACTCAATACCCATGTGATAATACCTTCCTACCTTGTTAGAGTACACAAGCATTTTATATAGCAGAAAATTAAACTAGATTTAAAGGATTAAACCAGTGGTATAACCATAAGGGTAGGTACATGGAGGTGACCAATGGAGAGAATCAGTTTGAAATTTGAGCTTTTCTGCTGACTACCTGGCTGGTTACTACAGTTACGGTAGTAAACGTCTGAATAAGTATTCACATCTGTGAAATGAAAGTTCTTGATAACATGGGCCCGTGGCACACAACTAGAAAAAGCCTACATGGGAGTTTGCATAAGAACATGTAATAAACAGGAGGGCAAAAGAAAAATTATTATGTCCATGCCATTGGATTTACATCACTACCCTTTTCTAGTTAAGGAAGAATAGAAACTAATGAAATTCTGCTAAAATTTAAGTCTGTAGATGACTATGGAGAATGATAGGTCATTTTATGTAAGGGGAAGTGAGACTAACACATGTACTGGTAAGACCTGACAATGCTTTCATCAGAGGAAGCTTCCATGCAGTAAAAGTCATATAATTGGATTCCTAAGTAACTGGACATAGAAAAACTTTTCTCCCTTGACTCCAAAAATGTGAGGTTAAATCTATGACTTTCAATTTAATGGAGGACAGAGGTCAGCAATCTATAAAGGGCCAGCTAGCAAATATTTTTGCATCACAGGTTATGTGGTTTCTGTCACAACTATTCTGCTTAGTTATTATAGTAGGAAAGTTACCACAGACAATAAAATAATAGGAATTGCTGTGTCCAATAAAACTTTAATTTCTGAAGCTGGTGATAGGCTATATTTTGCCCACAGGCCATAGTGAAACACTATTAAGAAATAAATTAATTTTTAATCTGAACTCTATGGACTTACTGGGAAATTAAGGTAAACCCACATATAAGTGTTATTTGTATATTAATATATTCTCTATAAATAGAGTCAAAATTCTAAAGTTTTCTTTATTATATATTTATTTATTAATTTGGAAGAACCTTGTATTTTTGCTGACCATTGTCTGCAAGTATGATTATGCTGCAAGGATTCTTATGATTACTTTTGCAATTGCTAAAGTCTCATTTTTAACATACAAGATTTTCTACTGCTATCTCTATTCTGCTTTGAACACTTTCATCTATCTTTTATCTCTGTTTCTATATAAAGGGGTGGGTAAAGTAAGTTTTCAGTTGTAATACAAATAAATAGTACAATAAATAATAAATGATACAATAATAAACTGTTTCACATATTCACAACTGTAAGCCTACTTTTGCCCATCCCGTATATATTTTAAATTTAATATCTGAGGAGACAATGAAAAATACAACTTTAAAAATTTGAGATACACTTAAAACTTGAGAGTCTCCTGATTATGGAGTAGATTTCCTCCTGCCCGAATGGCTACTTTTGTGCACTGGCCTCAGGCAGGACTAGTTTATACAGATTGAGTTTCCTCTAAGTGCTGAGACTTCTCAGTTGAGTTGGGAGCTTATTGGAAGGGGTGCAATAATTGTCCTTGATATGGGCCAGGAAGGAGCTTAATGGTTTTCACAGTGTGTCAGTAGGGAGACCATCACCCTAAAACACAGTGAGTTATTTCTTCTACAGCCTTTCCCACTTTCTGTTCATAGGCTCTCCTCTTCACCTACAGCTCTGGGACCTGAACTAAATGTTTGGACAGGTACCTTCACCTTGGTCCTTAGAGTCTTTAATAGCTACTATGCTTAGTAAATTTCCCAGAGAGACACTGAACTGAAAATACTATTTTTATTGACAGAGCGTTCCTTAAGAATTATTGGGCTAGGCATATTTTTATAGAGATGCTTAATTCATTTTATTTATGCTTTCAGTAAAGGAGGGTGTCAGTGTCAGCCTATATGGTAGGCATGGTTATATAAAGTCATAGCTATATAAAAGCGTACCAGAAATATTTCATGCTTAACATTGCCTGTTTGAAAATATGTTTAGTATGTAATTATGTTTTTTATTTTTTAATTATTTAATAATTTACAATTATTTATTCTGCTCATTTGTGTTACTTTTGCAATGCTCAGTGACCAAGGAAGATTTTCTACAAAGGAGACAAGTAAATGCAACCATCTGGAAATGGTGGGAGTGGATAGATGACTTGTCTGGAATCTGTGTTTGAATAAATAATGTAGTTTTTATTCAGGTTCTTTAAAGTAATGAAAGAAAAATAGCAGAAATAGCAAAGTTTTCTAAAGGTGTTTTTACTCATACTTAAGTATGTTCAGAAAACGTCTGTTGTTTATACCAAGCATCATTCTTGTATTATTGCTGTCATTTAGCTTCAGGTAGTGTTGATGGAGGTTGTGGTATTTGGAGCTTGTTCTATTTTGTGTTGTCTTTAATATCAACCATTAAAATAGTAAAAAAAATCCATGCTTGAATATTTTTAGGCTAGACATACTTTCAGAAGGCTTATCAAGTACCCTATTAGAAGGTGCTAAATGACTAAGAGAGAACTTGCTAAAATTACACTAAACGAAGGTGTGATAGATCAGATGGGAACGGTTTAAAAAGACCTGAAATTTCTTAAGTTTTCTTAATGAAGACAGAAAATTCACCACAAGAAATAAACATAGTATTTGCAGCACACATCATTGGTACTATTTGTCTTTTATTATTTGGTATATCTGACTTTTATTTCACAAGCTGACAGTCCTAATTTAAATTTAAATTTGGATTTAAATATGGAAATTTAGATTTGAGAAACAAGGTTAACTGATAGTGCAAGTAAGAATAGTGCCAAGAGTTCTTATATAGCAAAGAGAAATTAGTATAGCTGTCACCCAAAATCCTGGGATTAATTCATTAAATATAGTACACATTCAATTCACAGGAACTATTTGTTCAACAACTACTGCATGAAAGGGGATATAGAAAGAAATAAAAATGTGTAGTGCCCAATTCATAATGGATTTTATATTCCAGTTGAAATATACTTGAAAACTAATAATAGATAGTCTAGTATTTGCTCTATAAATTGTCAGAGTGATACAGAAGCATATAGGATGAAATTATTCAATATACTCAGCAAGTGTTCCATAGAGCAGGTGGCATCTGACTAGGATTTACAGTGGGAATTATATGTCACTAGATATTAGAAAAAATTAATGTAGTTACATCTCATTCACATAATCAAGAATGACCAATTAATTTTACCAAGATTGGTGTATTGGGGAGGGGGGCTATTTATTGGATGAATCTGCAGATTGGTGTATTGGGGAGGGGGGTCTATTTATGGGATGAATCTGCAGATTGGTGTACTGGGGAGGGGGCTATTTATTAGATGAATCTGCAGAGTTCCAAAAAGACAATTAGGGGAAGTGTGGTGGAGAAATAAAAGAGAGCTTCAAAAGGCATTCCAGAGTCTTCACAGTCAATCAATTGGGCAAAGAAAACTTTTCCTCTGTCTTCCCAACAGTATAGATTACCTTCGTTTGCACTGTCAGGAGGTGTTCAGTGAGTCATTTAGAGATAATATGAGAGAGAAAGCAGAAAAGTTGTATTGGGAAGTAATAAGGCAGTGAGGATAAGCCATCTTTTATGGATGTGTCATGTGAGAGAGGAAAAGATGCAGAGGCTCAATGAATAAGAAAAACATGAGGCCCAGTCTGCGTGGCTCAGTGGTTGAGCCTTAACCTATGAACCATGAGGTTATGGTTCAATTCCCATTAGGGCACTTGCCAGGGTTGTGGGCTCCATCACCAGTAGGGGACATGCAGGAGGCAGCTGATCAATGATTCTCTCTCATCATTGATATTTCTATCTCTCTCACTTTCCCTCCCTCTCTGAAATCAATAAAATATATTATAAAAGAGAAAGGAAAACATGAGACTCACTTATGAACTTCATAAGAGAAGTTGGTTCACCTCTTTACATGATAGATTCCTTATCTCTCAACTACAGATTTGGAATATTTTAAAGGAAGAGTTTGTGGAAAGAGAATGTGAAAAAGCAACCTAAGCAAAAAAAGAGTCTGCAGATTGGAGTGTGTGTTTAGGGATGGAAACAATTTATTTAGCTGAAGATTGATAGGAATCAGATGAGGGGCTGAAGCACTCTCACAACTTCTCCCATTAAGGGGCAGTGAAGTCAGTGACCAATGCTCTCAAGTCAGTTTAAGAGAATGCCTCTCTGACACCAGGCAGCTTAATGTGGTATAGAGCCCTGCACTGGGGTCCAGGCCCAAATTTGCCATTTAGAAGCTTTCAGTCCTTGGGTCTAGCTGGACCTCACAACTTTTAATCTATGGATAAAGGATCGGCTGAGTAACTGATTTCCAAATACTATTTCAATGACAGCTAGTGATTTTTTATTGTGTTTGTTGTTGTTGTTTTGTTTTGTTTTTGTTTAATATTCTTAAGGGCCTTTGAACTGCTGGGGAAAGATAAAAAATATTTGAGATTTTTACACTCTTTTCCCACTTCCAACTTCAATCAGAGAATTGAAGTTATATTCCACATAAATTATATTTGGACAAAATATTCTGACTCCAATTCACAAACATATATATGTGCACACTGTATTAAATGTGCATAGTTAAAAACTATTTGCTTAGATGAATTCTTCAATCTCTTTCAAACTATTCTGTGCTTTTATCATTCCAAAATATTATACCTCTGTTGTCTAAAATATGGGGATGCAACATTCTGAGTGAAAGATTTTAGGTTGTGGGAGAGGTTTGAGAGGATAAATTGATTTGTCATTAGTTATAGGTGAGGGCTTGTAGGACATCTTTTTTATTTTTGATGACTAATTAGAAAATTGGTTTTGATGAATGGAAGAAAGGCCAAAAGTAATTCGTGGACTTCATAAATAATTGTGGTAATTATATGTACATGAGCTTATTCAAGAAAAGTATATGAAACAAAGAAAATATATCTAAGGAGATGGTGGAAAAAAGAAGATACCATGGGGAAAATGATAAAAGAGTGCTCAATGAAAATTAAAAAAAAAAAAGAGCTCCTCAATTTTGTGGAAAAGAGGGATATTCAGTTGAAATTTTCCTGTGTTTATAATGTCTTTAGGATCTTACTTTTCATCAGCATGAAGAGGCATGTGAAAGTTTATATTTGTCCTAGATATTTTAATATTGATGCATGGATTTTGATAATGGACATGAGCTCTTAATTTCCTTCAATTGGTGGGAGGGAGTGTGGGAGGAAAGGAGAAAGAATAAAATAAAGAAAACAAGATAGAGATTTACAGAAAGTACCAATTATACTAATTTCCTTTCAAATTGATTATTTAAAAGAGTGAGAGGGAATATTTGGAACATGTTTAGTTGGTTGGTCTTGTCAGTAAGTTATGCTGTTTTGAGAAACAAAATGATATAAATATTTTCACCACTTATTTTGGGGGAAAGCATAAATGCAAAGTTTGGCTGCATTACATTAATTCCATATTTTCTATTAATAGTTCAAATATTAATCATGTCTACATATTAGAATTTTCTCACATAAAACTAAATCAATGTAGTTATGGAAATAACATTGGACTTTCAATTTTCTTTCAATTGTTATCTTCAAAAACCGTTTTTCCAAAAAAAATCTGAACAAAGTTTCTACCTTACAAGTTACAGTTTAACAGTGGTTAATTAGCTACTGTCTAATTACTATTTATGTCTTCATGATTTTCTTCACTTGGCATTTAAACACTTTTTGAAATTCCCAGGTAAAATTAAGATTAGAACAGATCAATGAGAAATAAGAAAGGATGCCTGATTTATGACCTCTATACCCTTCATCCTTTATATATGCAGACAATGAGGATATAGGAAACTATTTGAATAGAAATGACTTGATATAGATTTCTCTAGTGTAAAAATTGGTTCCATAACTTACATTTAAAATTATAATAACTAGCAATAGTTTACTAGAATTAAAGAAAGACTCATACAAATATATTCAGTAAAATGAAGGATAAATGTCTCTCATCATATTTATAGTTAAGAATGGACTATAAATTAGGATTTATTATTTAACACTATAATACCAAAACCTATTCTGGATTTGTTGGCTAGAGAAGAAGACAGAGGTTTGGGAGGTGCTATTATATTTGCTACTTGAGTAATTATGATAATTCTTCAGATTTTTATGTTCACAGATTAAACTATCAATCTACCATTTCAGTTGAGGAACACAGATCAATGGAAGTAGCCATGAAGCCTAGAGCCATAGACTGACAGTTTGAACACCCTTTTGCTCTATGTAGTAGTCAAACCTCTAGAGTCTTAGGTTTTCTGGCATTAAATAGAATGATTGTTATAGGGATTTAATTTATTTATAATATATAAGTTTATTCTTACAGTTTGGAATGTCTTAAAGCAAAGCAATTTCTTTCAAGAGCTCTAAAATATAAATTAGAAGCACCATTACAGTGCAAATTTTGCTTTCAAATGAATACATCTTAATTTTAAAAGGACCTTATTAACTTTCATAGGCAATTTTTCAACCTTCATTGTGGGATTTCAATGAGGTTAAGAAAGAGGTTAAGTATATTTAGAAAATCATTACAGTTAGGATTTTTCTGGCATAGTTTGGGATATTTATGAATTCTGAGTATCTAGTTTTAAATAAAAGATTATTTGACAAATCCCCAAATTCCTACTTTGTAAGACATTTTAAAATGATTTATAAATGCCTCAATTATTGACATCGTCTTTAACTATTGAAGATACTTGTAGATTACCTAGTACCTTTTATTTTATAGAAAGGGAACTAGGGCCCAAAAGCTTTGATACTTGGCTATTTCCTATAGCTACATCCTGATTTAAGATTAGAATCTCAGATTTCAAATCCAATATAAGATTTTGCAGAATGCTGTAAAATGCTATATCATCTTACAGTAAATGGATATTTCCCTTTACTATCTCAGGTGATTCTGATAGTTACACCTTTGGACAATGGCCTTAAATGAAAAAAAATCACTATAAGCAGGTGTTAAAATATTCTAAAAAGGATTCAGGTAACATTATGGTTGAATCCAAGCGACCACATTCTCTTTTGATGTCAGGCACAACACTCCTACTCCAAGAGCAGCACTTCAAAGAGCTTTGGTATGTTCAGACCCTTTTGCCAGTCACATAGCCCACTCATGAAAGTGGGGCAGAGTGGACCCACGGTCTGAGTCTTTAAAATGCTACCTGACTAGTGATGCCTGGGTGGCAGTTGGTAGGGGCATCGCCTGTACACTGGCAAGTGGCTGGTTCAATTCCAGGTTAGGGTACTTACCTAAGTTGCAGATCCAATTTGGTCTGGGCGGGGGGGGGGGGGGGGTTGGATCTCTCTCTCTCTCTCCCCTCTCTAAAATCAATGAAAAGCATGTTCTCAGGTGAGGATTTAAAAAAAAATGCTACCTAACCACATCCGAGGGGTGTAGGTATATACTCCTAATATATAGTAAAACTTACAGGATACAAATGTAGATCATATTGTCTATGGTGAAGTATTTTAAAAATACTTTTATAGTAGCATGCCAAAAACATAGAAATGCACATAAATTGTAAGCCCACAGCTTACAGAATACACATATATAACCACACTCAGTTTAAGAAACAAAGCATTACCATACGGTGAAGCATTTCAAAGTAAATTGCACACCATGTAAAGTAGAATTCCTATTTACATAAAAGCATAAACGAGATTTTTGATTGTTTATTATATTCTAGTGGCTGGGCTAAACAATTTACAATTAGTACTTCATTGAATCCTTAGGACATCATTTGAAGTAGGTACATTTGTGATAATACCCATTTTACAGATGAGAAACTTGAGTTTTAGAAAGCATAAGTAACTTTCCTAGGCCTCCCAGTTTCTAAGTAGTGAAGTAGTGCTGTACATAAGTCAATTCTGGCTGCAGAACCCAGGTTCTTTATTTAAACACAACTTCTGGATGGAATGACCCCAAGTAATGAGATTTCAGGCTCCTGAGATATACTGTGAGAAATGTAATTTGAAGACTAAACCCATTTCAGAAACCACAAATCATATTGTGACTGCCGTCTTACCTCGTTGACTAAGGAATTGGAGCCTGGGAAGTTCTGTTAGATAAAAGTCAGTAAGAGGCAGCTTAGGATCAGAGAACCCTTTAGAAGAGGGGACATGACAATGATTTGCAGGGAAACAATGAACTGATACTC
Organism: Corynorhinus townsendii; assembly: GCA_026230045.1. NCBI lineage: Eukaryota > Metazoa > Chordata > Mammalia > Chiroptera > Vespertilionidae > Corynorhinus > Corynorhinus townsendii. The sequence goes on along the minus strand of JAPDVU010000001.1, from coordinate 114,974,696 downwards.
CTCTCAAGTACATTACAGCTAAAGATATCAGAATTTCCCAAATTTTAGAGTTGATAAACCAGTAAAAATGACTAGATTACAAAGCTGTGAAAGGAGAAGCATATCATTGCACTTTAAAAGGAGGTTATATGTACAATATGAAATAGACTGGGAATTTACATATGTGAAGTAGCAACGATAAAATGACAAGCAGTTCAAATGTCTGCATCTGAAATGCATTTAATATGAATTAGAGTCCACTATAAATGAAACATAAGTTCACTTTTGCCAAGTCTGTATAAATAATACTTGTAAGCAAAATATATTTAGTTGATATTTAAACAGATATATCCTTGCTTAGTAATAAAATGCAATGTAAAACCATATTAATAAAATGGTACCAACTCCATTCATAGTCACAAATTAGCTCAGGATGAGTGATGTATCATTCCAATCGATGGCATTATGTGAGTTTTTATGTGGTTTTAAAATTAGGCCCGTATTTTTATTATAACATTCTATACTTCTGCAGACTGGTGGAATGGATTACGAAATACAGTCACACATTGGTAGAATATTTGTTAAATGAGGCCCTCATGTGTTAGAAGAAAACCCTCCTCTTATGTTTTTTTTAATTGACCAGTTATCTACTAACAAATTTGTTAATTGAAACTCATTTGCTCTAAAGAACATTTGCCCCCGACTTTTTGATGGAACACTGTGTTCACTGGTTGTTTCATTTTGCTCTGGACAAAGCATGAAAGAGCCAGCTTCCTTTTATGTCAAAATGTTTATTAAAATGGTGGTGGTGACAGTTCCCACAGGCTAAGGCATGTCCAGTGATACATAATCAGTGGTGTATTTAGGGAATTGGTAAGCCACAGACATTGTCCAGTGATCATTTATAAGAGGCCTAACAATGTCACATAGATTGTATGAGGAGACAAATGGCCTTTTTATTATAGAAGTAAATTGATTTCTCTAGCCATTCTGCATTGAAGAGTTTACCACTGTGACCACAGTTGCTATAGAAAGTAAAATAATTTGTGCATTTATTTAAAGCACTTTTCTTTTGCTATGCTTTCATAATGCATTTGATATATAATTTATAACTTATCCTTTTAATTTATAATCCCTTCATCTACAAGAAAGCAATCACATAATTAACATGATCCGACAGCTCCTTTTAACCTACTAATCCGTGGTTTTCCTGGCAATGCCTGACCTTTGTGGAAATGAATAGCATTGACGTTTGCCATCCTCACGCAGGAGCAATAGATGCATTTAGGAATGCCTAAGCCCCATTACTTCATAGAAATAGCACGAGAGCTGGAATACCTGTATTATGTGCCATTTTATGATAATAGCCAAAATCACCAACCCAATTATTATTTCTGTGGCAGAAATCTGCAGCCTCTTTCCTTTCATGGCATTGGGGGATACCTCAGACTATTCAGATTAAAAAGATTCATTCCTATCCTTTCCAAAATATTATATTCTTTGAATAGTTTCCTCATCCAACATGCATGTGTGTCTCTAAGACAACAGACAATGGCAATGAAATTTATTTATATATTTATGTTATTTATAAAATTTTTCTTTGACTTATATGTATCCATGCTCAGTACTTGAGACATCACAGATATGAATAAAACAAAATATTTGCCCTTAATACAGAAATATATGTAAAACAAAAAATACAGTTCTTGATACACTGATAAAAAGCATTGATAAGAAAGAAAATAGAATAAGTAACATATAACTACATGTTAGACCTTATGCTCAAGATGTTATGTATATTATACTATTTAACCCTAAAAAAATCTGAGGTAGTTACAATTATACTCACTTAAAGTGAGAGATATAGGATGGTCACACAGCCAGTAGGTGGTGGAGCTAGGATTTGAATCTAGGCTACCTGACCTGAGCCTTGTTTTTTATAAGTGTATTACGTAACTCAAAATACTATACAATATACAGTACATTCTAATGTACATTGTACCATTTTGTCTTTAAATTCTCATTCTTTATTACGGGCAGATGAGAAACCAGATTAAGATAACCCAAGATTGTACAGCTAATAAGTAGGTTGGGCCCTCAGTCCATGTCAAACATCTAATCTTGTACACTTAACAACCTTCCTAAATTCTTCATATCTTTTTTTAAAGAAAGTCCACTAATTTAACAATGATCATGATCATTCAATGAGAATTGTTCCTATTTATCAGTTTTCATAATGTATAATATAATATTTGAAGGTAGTGAATGCCCTAATTTATCTCTCTTGTCCCCAATTTTAAACATATTTTCATTATGAAGGGGCCCAAAAAACGTGTAAGATGAATAAGTATTAGCTGTAGCATGGGCATAACTTTCCATATATGTGGTCCTCCAGTTGTTACTTTCAGAGTTTCCTATTACTTCAAGGGATAGTGCATTGATAACACATAAAAATGTATTTAGATCAATCATGGCACCATTTTTTAGAGTGAGTAGTCAAGGACACAAATATGTAATAGAATATAAGAACTGCAAGAATTTGGGAATCTTTGAGCTAACTTTTAAGTTATGGGACTATTTCCTGCCTATAATGTTTATTTTATATAATATGCTGTTTAGGAAACAGTATTTAGCTTTAAAGGTAAAATTCTTAATCAATTGCTTATACAGAAATAACTATTGTTTTCCAGCTTAACGCTGCATTATTTTAAAAACATACCAAACATGAAATGGAACTTGATTAACAGCAAAGTTGAGAAATCGATACCCTATTTTTAAAAAATTATTATATATTATCTCTTCATCAAATGACCTACTAATATCTTATCATCTTATTAAATAACTTATCATCTTATTTAAATAAATAACTTATCATCTTATTTAAAATTTTAACTATTATACCTCCATTTTTATTATAGAAAAAAAGCAAGTGCTTGTTTTGCAATCTATATTTCTTCCAGAAATCTCAGTCCAGTTCAGATTCCTAGCTTGCTAAATGTAATACAAGCTTTAATGTAATTTGAATCACTAGCAAACTAAACTATCTTGCTAATGTTTTTTGTTTGTTTTTTAACTTAATTGTTTTAAAAAAGTTTCCACATATAAGCTTTATATGCTTAATCAATGACCATCATTCATTTATGTATTTCAGTGCACGAGAGACATATACAATAAGTCAGGGAAGGGAGTTTAAAAACAAATACATGCTTTCGTATCTTTTCCCAAAGAGTTTAGTAGAAAATTTTGTTAATACAAATTTATTTTAACAATTTAGAAAACATCTTATGATAAGCTTCAGTTAGAAAAGTAACTACTGTAAAGATGATAAGAATTCAAGATACTTGAAAAGTAAATTTAACCAAATGTTACACACACAGCCTTAGCCTAAGGTCCCATTCACTGATCTACTTATGAGGCAGCAAGCTCCGACCTATGTTTATTTGCAGCTGGCTTTGTCGCTTGTGTAGCAGGGGAAATATGAATGCCACTCGGAGAATGAGTTTCTATTTTGTTCTGTCATCTTATACTTTGTATTGTGTCGAAACCCTCAGAGACTATCCTTGTGCCGTAGCAACACCTGCTGGGAGAGGGCAGTTGAAGCAGCCGCAACTGTTGTCTGCCAAACTGTTCTCTTGACTGCATGGCACTGCAGGTCCTCCATCTTCCAATTCTGGTCCCTTCAGAGTTGCCACATGCCAGGATTCTGCCTCTCCCCATGTGGTTCAAATAACGAACAATACCTTTGTAATAAGATTTTCCACAACTCTTTAAAAATAAGCATGGTGTATGTATGCATGCTTGCATGTACATTTCCCCTGAGAATTTCCAAAGGCAAGTGCCATATTTTAAACACATCTTTGTTTTCAAACATGCTTTTCTTTCTGATTTTGTATAAATCTAGCAATACAAATCTATTGCTAGATTTGTAAAACATTGTCAACCTTGTTTTATTAGCCCCTCCTGATGTATTGTAGGTGAAACAGTAAAAATTAATAATAAAAGTGTTTCAGTGCAAAAAAAAGGGGCACCTTTTATTTACAGAATCTAATAAGAGATCTTTTTATGCTTGCTCATATCATGAACAAAAGTATCAGGCTTATCATCTGGTGTGAGGCGGTTTTAAAATAAGTGCTTGTTTCCTGTGTAATTTACCCACAAGTCTGTAAGTAATATAAGCCTTAGAATGTGGGTCCATGTGGACATTCTGTTATAGAGATTTTTCTTTACTGTAAATAAACGAAAGCTACAGCATGGGAAAATTACTCAGGACTACTAAGTATTTCACAATATTTTACCTCCTTGTATCTTTTCTGTGACTAAATTAAAATCTAGTAGAAATGCTAACTTATAAAAATCTATTTTGGGTGTTGTTTTAAAAATTAAAGAGAATTTGTATAAAAATTATTTTGAAGTTCATATAATTTCTAATTAAGCTTTAAATAATCAAGAGGTGACTATTCATCAATAGTTTTCTTACTTTGGTTATTTAGAAACCTTGATTGATGCCCCATAAATCAATCAAAAATTTATTAAGCACCTCTACAATACTTAAGTTGTCACATGGTGTGGGACTGAGGAAATAGATAAAACCCCATGCTGGCCTCAAGTCATTTTGGTTACATGTGTAACTAAATGTGCCATAGCAACACCTACTGGGAGAGAGCAGTTGAAGAGTGCACATTTTATCTTGACATGTATAGAATAAATCAGATATGTTATATCCAGAGACTTGGAAAATGAATAAAAGATACAGAAACCAGGAAAGACTTAAGACAACAGAAGACTTATGTTGGACCTTAAAAATGAGGGATTATTGGATGGGCACTGTGAGGACAAAGTTACTCCTGGACAGAAGTGAGGGAGGTGAGGAGTTGTGTATGAGCTAAGTGTGTTAAGTGGATCAAACGACCTGCCAAAATTAATAAAGAGCTTTTCCAGAAGCACTATGCCTTAATAACAGTTGACAGCTAAGCTGGAAAATAGACACTGGAATTTAGACCATCCTGTAAAATGGGGAGCTACTGAAAATATTTAAAGAAAGAATAATTCAGAAATGGTCAGATTTTTTAGAAGGAGAAAAAGACATTCATGAATTAAATTTCAGTAGCCCACTTATATGTAGGAAGAAAATACAGAAGGAGATAGAGCAATGAAATATATTATTATATTAACTCTGGTTCAGGAAAGTTTTGCTTTTTATAAAATAACAACATTGGGAACCATTATTCTTTTAAGATAAATGAGCTGTAGAGTGCTGTTGCCTTTTATCAAACATTGCTCATTACCAGTCATGGTTTCTAAAAAGAAACAAATATCAGCAACTCAATTAATAAGTGAGGAGACTTTGAGCTAGTTCGGTTTCTTTGTCACCTTGAATTAAGGACACTTTACCATTATGTTTTAATAGACACATAATCATTAAGAGTGGATTAAGTTTACTGATCCAAAATATTTAGGGAATTTGGATTGGAATTATTTTGAAACTAAAAATAATTATCAGATTTGTCTTATATTTGTCAAATATCAGATGAATATTTCTCAAAGGCCACAGAGTATCACATTCTTATAAGTTTCATGTATTAACACAATTATTCCCAATCTTAGTGATGTGTTCAAATCAGCTGTGAGGTACATGATGATTAGAATATTTCCAATATTGAACGGAAGAGAAATGAGTGATGTTACAACAAGCATGTTGACAATTTCACCTAACAAATGGCTTATCTTGCTTATCTCATAGTCCTTAATGAGAAGTCTTTACTCATGTGCCATTAATAGTTGTTGCAATTACAAACTATTAATTTCCTAACTTCCATGTAAAGTTTTGTGATTTTCAAAACCTCAGACTCTGAATGTATTCATGTGCATGTCTCATGCTTATAAATCTAATGTGTAACATGTTAGCAAAAAAGAGGTAGAGAACCATTGCCTCAGATACAGAAAAAGCACTGAAGTGTGATAGAATATTTTTCCTTTAATACTGTGTGGTCTGAAATAAGCATGTTGCTAACCTTGGAGTTTCAATCAGTAGATCACCAGAAATAAAACTCACTTCACATCTATAGATCTGGTCAGCATGAGAATCCTTGAATCAAACCCTTAGCAGTGGTCGGCAAACTCATTAGTCAACAGAGCCAAAATATCAGCAGTATTTTACACACATTGAAATTTCTTTTGAGAGCCAAATTTTTTAAACTTAAACTTCTTCTAATGCCACTTCTTCAAAATAGACTAGCCCAGGCCCTGGTATTTTATGGAAGAGCCACACTCAAAGGGCCAAAGAGCCGCATGTGGCTCGCGAGCTGCAGTTTGCCGACCATGGCCCTAGGGAAATCTATCATAAACAGACTTTTTTATTGAAGTCTAATTAATTTATGCTTTAAATACAGTTTATACATTCTGCTCTAGACTACCCATGTGTATTAATAACTACTAGAGGTCCAATGCACAAAATTCTTGCAAAACTAGGCCTTCCTTCCCCTGGCTGTCAGCACCAGCTTTATTCTGGCACCTGGGACCTGGACTTCCCTTGCAGCCCTGGCTTCTTCCAGAAGGTCATTGGGAAGGATATCCAGTCTAATTAGCATATTATACTTTTATTATTATAGATTTCTCAAAATTAAAGTGTAATTAATTCAGTGTTATAATTATTTGGGGATTCTAGAAAATGTATGTTTACTTGACTTGTAGAGACAACTCTATTACTTAGTTTATTATGATTTTATAATAAAATAAATATATACTTTGTTTAAACTATAGTACACTACAGATATTTACATATTTTAAATCAATAAGTCATTAACAAGCATGCTCTGATATCTTTGCTTCAGACAACATGATATTTTTCCATAGAGTTCAGTATAGCTAGCCTTCCCCTGCATTCTTTTGAGTAAGAAAAATAAGCCAGTCATTTTCCTAGTCAAGACTAAAGATTAAATTTCCTTCTCAATGAAAAAACGAAAACATTTTCATTTTCTATATTTGCTTTATTTTATGTGATGCAATGGAACAGTTGACAGAAAAGCAGTTTGTCCAAATTATTTGTCTATTTCTTTATGTTTGGAATAAACTTTGGTGTCATATATTTTTGAAGTTTCTCTGATTATAACTTCTCCAACATTTGCATTGCATAAAAGAAAAATCAAAGTAAGGTTACTCTTACTATATATCAGAAATTGTATCCCTGTATTTTATCAGGAGGAACTTTTTTCTAGCCAGTACATTATGAATAAATGTGGCTCTCACAAGGTGCAGAAGTTTCAAATTGTTCTACTTAATTTGATGTTTTTATTGTGAGATTCAATATTTAAAAATTCAATAATTAGAGAAAGGGCATACTAAACATAGCAAAAGAAATGGCATGTTCTTGAATTGGCTCTTTTCTCTGACTTTTATTTTATTTTATTGCAGCTTATTTATCCAAATCTTTAAATGAAAAGAGAAAGTAAAAGAACTGTAAGATCCCTTTTTTGAGTCTCTTAGCTCTCACATACACCCTCACATATCTCAAGATCTACTTCATCCAAAATCTATACTAACAATATATTTTGCAGAAGATTCTGCTATTTGTATGGGCTAATAATTGTATAATTACTACATTTTATTGTTATTTATCAGTTTTGTTCTAAAATGTTTATGATTTTTACCTATTATATTTATTTCTATTATATTTATAATTGTTTATGTTTCTTACCTCCTTACCTTTCTCTCTGTTTCTACCCCACTTCCTTCATCAATTATTTTGTGGCTTCCTGGATTGTGCCAAGTAGGAAAGCAGGTGTCAGATTTCAGAGATAGCATAAAACACTGTGCTTTCAAGGAGCTATCTGGTCAGAGATATAAACATGGGAGAAAATATAGGACAAAGCCACAAGTACACGTTAAATGGGCTTACAATGTCTTAAGTGGTAGAGCAGAGTGAACAACTACCTCAGCCTAGGGGTAGGCACATTTATCATTGAACGTAGTAACATTTGAACTAAATCTCAATACCTGGGGCAGGCAGGGAGCGCTAGAACATATGCTGAACAGAGGAAAACTGCTTATAGAAGAGCACTGAGGTTCACTGGCTGGTGAAACCACATGTGAATGAGTGTTATAAGAGTGAGCAATTCTAGAGGAGCATTTCTCAGACTATGTTGTCTAGAACACCATATTCAGAGTGATACATTTGTGTTATTAAAAAGTAAAGTTTTCATCAGATGAGCACTGAAAAACAGGTTGCATTAACATTTTAATGCAAATATGTTATATGCATTGTACATATTATAAAAGAATGAAAAATATAGGAAATATTCAGAGAAAATTAAATTATCAATAATCTCACACTCAGAGAGAACCATTGTTTGTATTTTGGAGTATTTTTTTTCTGGGCTTCTTTTTCCTCTATATTTTTCCTCTTCTCTGAATCTGGGCCAACTGCTTGCTGTCTTAAATTGTACATTTGCTGTAAAATTTTTTTCTGAAGTCCTATTATGTGCAAATTAGAGTGCTGAATGCTGACAATATAAAGACAAATCATACTAGTATATACCCTCTCCTTTAAGACACTCCCTATTAACATTCATTACCATGAGACTTTTTATATAAAAATGTGACACTACTGTTTACACTGTTCAGTAACATGTTTTACTCATTTATTAATAGTTCTTATAGCTGTTCATACTATTTACTAGCTTGTTGTTTAAAAATATAAATATCTTTCTTGAAAAATGTAGGTCTATTATGTCTTCATTAAAAATTGCATCATATTTTATTGTGTGGTTGTCCCACTGTTGACTTAACACATCCACCAGGCCGTTCTCAATTTTTTTAGTAAACCAGGATTAGTATTAACACTCTCGTTGAGGTTTGTAGTTTTCATAGTGACATGAACAAAATAGCATTTATCATAATAAAATTTATGACTGAATAACAGGAGGCCTGGAAGAATTAGACTGGTGACAGAGAAGCCAATTAGGACACTGTCACAAGGAGAGACAGTGATGACTTCTACCAAGAAATCTACCTGCAGCCATGAAAGGAAATAGGCAGACATGGGACATTTTTTTGATAGAGAAAGAAAAGTAGCTGATAGGAAGTGGTGAGCAAAAAGAAATGGTAAAACAAAGAAAATGTTATGGTCTTTAATTACCAGATGAAATGTGTTGATAATTTCCTATCAACTAAGTCAAGCAGTAAATGGTTCCTAGGTTTGGAGATTTGAAAGGCTTTGGAATATAAAAATACTATGCTGTAGTAAAAAATACTAAGCTGTTAGTCATAAATTGCTAGGGTCTTGGGCTAAAGTTGGAATTTATATTATTAACAATAAAATATATAAATGTGTGAGAACAAACTAGATCTCATAACAGGAAAATATATAGTAATAATTAAGAGGGTTGAGTATAGAATTGTAGAGAACAGAATTATTTAATGTGGATATTGAGAGAAAAGCACTATAAGAACTTTAGAAGTCATAAACTTTCTTGGCCAAGAAAATTGCGGAGAAAATATTAACTACAATTTTAAGATTGAAAAAGCCTCATGGAAGAGATAGAAAATAAACTATATTTTAATTAGATTTTGCTATTTAGCAAAAACTGGGCTAATTTATGTAAAATTTGTTTTCAGGTTACTTAGATTAAAACTGAGGTTTACATTTCTGTAATTTTGATTACATAGGAGGGAAACTTTATCTAAATAAATGAATAACAAACAAATGTTTAAAAGGAGTTTCTTAACTATTTAGCCTTATAAATTTATAAAACAAACCTAGTCAAAGGTTTATGTATTTTAGAATGGCCTAATGTAATAAGATCTTTGAATATCCATCTTATTAAGGCAGAAAATAAATACTTTCATTTAGCAGCACTTCTATATTTAATTTTTTGTTTTTATAGTCAACTGTTAATAACCTTGGAGCTAATAAAGTGCAAATTTTTAGTTTCAAAAGTGAAGAAATTAATACTCAGAGTGGTTAAACTTGGCCTACGTCATTTGGCTTGATTTTTGGAAGAAATGACACTTCATTAAATCCCTTAATTTATCACTTATTTTCATTTATTTCACATAGATTTATCAAAAGTTGTATATTGACTTGGTTTGGTAGATCTTAAAAGCAGTTTGGCTTTATAATTTGTGAAGCATTCTATTATAGATAGATACAAAAATATAAGGTAGAAATAGATATATAATATAAAATAGATAAGGTAATTTAAAAAATATGTGTCAATTTCACTCTCACATTTCTACCTTCTCATTTTTTATTGATCCTGGACTAATGATCAAGAGATGAGCAAGGAAAATTAGTCCAATTTGTCCATAGGAGCAGAGCAGTTGTGAACAGGAGTCCAGTGCTAACGCAAATTATTCATTTCAGACATCATAGCTTACTGGAATCTGCTTCAGGTGTCAAATGTCTACACTGTTCACTTGTTATAAGTTGGCCTCAGTTTGAATTTTGTTCAAACCAAGTATTCATCTTCTCGTATATTCACTGTTTTTGTTTGTTAAATGTTCGTATGAAATATTTGATTCTTAGAATTATCAAAGGAATTAACTGAAAATGTAAAATCCCTAATGTGTCTATTACAAAGTAGGAACATCATTAATGTTAAATGGTTTTTCTTGCAGAGTGAGTAAACATTGAGGCTTCTTTTTGATCCTATTGTTAGAAGATGCTGCCTAGAATTGCATCATTCCCTTTTGATTTACTTCTAAAGGAATAAGTTAACAAAATCACTTAATTGTTTGTATTTACAAGAATAATTTATTAAATTATTTAATCATATATTATTTTAAATGCAACCATATTTAAACATATGCTTTGTTAATGGCAATTCTTAGACTGCATATATCTATTCTAAGAAGTACATGGTTAATGTTTTAATGTTCCATATTTTCTAATTTCCATTATTAACTACTTTTTTATTTTACTACTTTTTTAAGATAAGAAGTAAATGAAGGAATTAAATGAAAAAATTATACACAAAGATACTTAAATAGGAAGATAATTAATTCTCATATCACTTTGACTTGAATTTATTTTTTTCTGTGTGAGAAAAACATTTCCACATTAGTTGAAAGATAATTATTAAATTATGTTTGTTTTTGTTCCTGGGCATGGGAGCACAGTGATGCTAGAAGGGAGAATGAAACCTTTGCCTTTTTACCCAAATACAATTCTCTCCAAAGGAAGCATATTACATTTGTCAGAAGGATAGAATTATTCATATATGTTTCTGTTTATTTTTATTCTGGCATTTAATTTATCCCATGCTTTTTGATAGATGTTCTATTGTATGAATACATTTGAATGCATATGCATTGTAAAAGTCTTCCAATGGAACAGGTGATTTTATTTGTGAGAAAACTCCTTAGGTAGTACTTGCCTCTTGTTAGTTCATGTTGTATCCCAAATCATAACATATTTATCCTAGTGCAATAAAGTTAAGATCCAGTAAAATCAACCTAATTTTCTCATAAATATCTTCAGTAAAATCAGAAATTAGCTTAACCTCAAACAATTATAATTCTTATATTATTGAAATATACTTTTGAAAATATACTTAAAATTAATATTACAGAAATAATGGCAACAGTGTGACAAACTACAGTGATTTCAAAATGTCTTAAAATGAAAGTATATGGGGAAATTCAAATCTCAAAAATATTAGAAATTCAAGAGAAAAATACAGTGGATTCGCAGTGTGGTATTGTAGTGAGTTGTTCCATCTCATGTCCTTAAGGGAAAAAGCCAACCTTAAACCTTAGCAATCTGGCAAGGTTTTCTAAACCAGTCAAAACTTCTAATTGTATAACAAAGGTTCTTCTTTTCCCTTTCCTACTTGTGTTTACCGTGTCTGCTAAATCTACAATATGCCATATCCTTTCTTATACCATCCTTGGGTAAGAGATAACAGCATAGGAAGCAGAAAACTGAAAACCTGAACCCTCAGAAAGTAGGATCATTCTTTTGTGAAATGCAAATGTTAAGTGCCCAATTAATGGTTGATAATGACAAGTTATTGAATAGATTTTTCTTATGTTGACCATTTTAAGCCTAACTTAATACGTTATTTATTTTGCTAATATTGAAAGACCTCAGTCAAGAGAGTTCTATAAAAACAAATCAGAATAATTTCAACTGATGGTATTTACCACCTATTCCAAAGGTTTCTATAATTTTTGTCATCTGAATTGTCACACATCTTCAACCAGCAGAAATTGTTTTCTTATGATTTTCTGTGTTTGAATATGCTTTACCAGTTTATACTAACCTTGAAAAATTTTCTTTTTCCCATTTCAAGTTCCACCCAATCTGACTGTTCCACAGGAAAAATCACCTTTGGTCACCAGAGAAGGAGACACAATAGAACTACAGTGTCAAGTAACTGGAAAACCTAAACCCATCATACTTTGGTCAAGAGCGGATAAAGAAGTTGCAATGCCTGATGGGTCAATGCAAATGGAGAGTTATGACGGAACACTGAGGATTGTGAATGTATCTAGGGAAATGTCAGGAATGTACAGATGTCAGACCAGCCAATACAATGGATTTAATGTGAAACCAAGAGAAGCTTTGGTGCAGCTCATTGTTCAGTGTAAGTACATTTTTTCTATGTGTTTCTATTGGGAGGCAAGGGAACAAATGTTGTAATCTACTGGTAAAAATTCGGTGATTGTTGAAATTGGCTCAAGATAAAATATTTATACATTATTGCTACCTAATTTAAACTATAATTTCTATTAAGTCTGCTTATTACCTGAGTTATTTACACATTAATAGATAAGAATTGTATTAGTGTGTATGTGTGTGTGTGGTGATTATAAAGATTTTATGTGGTTGGTTAATGCCAAAAAATCAACAAACCTAATAGTTAAAAACTGGCCATGCATAATGAAATGAAGACTGGAAGTAATTGCTAATTCAAATTATAATACTCTTTTGTTTTCTCAGTTCATGTTTCTACTTCAGGCAATTGTGCCCAAATTATTCACTTATTTCAAGGCATCCTTTTGTTTAAATTGTGAAGACCTAATCATTGAAATGCTGTATTTGCATATCTGAAGTTGTAAGAGTAGATTGCATAATTATCTAATAATATTGAGATCATTCAGGCAGATATTTTGTGCTGAAATTTTGCTTGCCTTTCTTAATAGGTATTATTTAACTGTGTGATCTGAATGATAGATTTTAACTATTTTTTATTGAAATCACTCTAATAGTTCTAACAAAAATATTATAGACTTTGTGTGCTTTGTATTTGCTTTTAGTATTAAAGTTCCTAAATTCATTAAATTTAAGTTTAACGATGTCCAACTGATGTTGGATTATTAGAGGATGCCCTGATAATTTTGATGGCAAGTGGTGCAGATAATGCTGATAGAGAAAAAGCAAACTAAACACAGTCTGTTCAAACTCTAGTAGTGCTGCTGTAAGTTTTAATTGTTGAACTATTTGTTAAGTACATGGTGGCAAAGTCCTTAAGAAAATAATGAATTAGATAAAATTGCACACTTAAATAAATAACAATGTTGGTTTCTTTCTGTGGTTCTTCTGTAACTCAGGAAATGAAAAAAAAAGGATTTATTTCAAATATGTCTAGTTTTATATTAGACTTAAGGACATTGACAGATTGAATTAACTGGCTTTAAATTTAAAAGAAAACTATGGTACATCTACACAGTGGAATACTACACTGCTTTAAAAAAGAAGGAATTCTTACCATTTGCAGCAGCATGGATGAAACTGGAGAGCATTATGCTAAGTGAAATAAGCCAGCCAGTGAAAGAAAAATAACACATGATCTCTTATTTATGGATAATAAAGAACATTATAACCTGATGAACAAAAAGATAGATAGAGGCAGAGAAGCATCGAACAGACTGTCAAATGACAGCAGGAAGGCTGGGGAGGCTGGGGTGAGGTAAGAGATCAATCAAAGAACTTGTAAGCATGCATATAAGCATAACCAATGGAAGCAAGACACTGGGGGGTTAGGGCATGTATGGGAGTGGAGTGGAGAGCAATGGGGAGATATGGACACATGTAATACCTTAATCAATAAAAAAAATGAAAAAAAAAGGAATAATTGAAATGTGTTTTGGACTGATAATAGCAAATGCATTTATCTATGAGGTAGGTGAGTGGTATATGAGGAGCAAGGTTCTAAAGCTGCCTAACCATTCCCTGTCCCTATTTTGTAGAAACTCCTATAAATATGCAAACTTATTTGTCAAGTACCTTGGCTGATTTCCAACTGATTACTATTTTTTTCTCCAAATATTGCAGCTTTTAAATGGCAGGTTTCATTTAGCAAATCACTAATTCTTTTTCCCTCACTGGCTGGCCTTTATACTCATGCAATAAGTTCATGGAGAGGAGAAAAAGAATTATAAAAAAGAAACCTTGCCTCAATTATCCAAAAATAAGTCACACCCTCAAGTGACCATAGAGAAATGAATAGAATTTGGGAAACTTTATTCTTCTTGGTAATCACAGGATTTTGTGCTCCCTCCAGAGTCATGCAGAACACTTCAGTGTTCCTAAAGCTTTTAGGGAAATTAGTTTTCACTCTGCTCACACCTCTCTGGGAAAGCATTGACAGAAATAAAAGTGTGGAATCCAGCGGCTCTGGAGAATTTAGAATTAAAGGTTCAAGAACCAAGATCTCTAATCTCCATAGAATATACAAATATCCTAAATTCTATTGGTGAGTTAAATTTCCCTTTTTTTCTTCTTCTTCTTCTTAGTAAGTCCCATGGAAAACGTTAAGTTCAGCTCAAGATTTTAAAGTTCAATAGAGGAAGACAATATATACTGGCACAATTGTCCCTAGTGCCACAGGGATGTTAATTAACTGAAAGACATCAATAGACAAAGTCTTCTTCATTTAATGTAGGTAATAGGATTTGTATCCTAAGAGATAGGTAAATAGATAGATAGATAGATATTATATAAATAACAGAATAGTCCATTTAGTTTCGTGTTCAAAATCTCCTAATGAGATTTGTTCTTAGCTAATGTTGTATTAAAATTATAAAGCAATCATTTTATTAAAACTGTAAAAATCATTTTTTATCTTCATTCTCTTCTTAAAATGTGTAGAGAATGAAGTGATTGAAAATGCTTAGAGGTATTTTATACTATTTTATATTCTCTTCAGAAAGCTTAATCATCAAAATGAAATAATTTAAATTATTAAATTCTCATGCACATTGCTCATTCCTAGAAAGCAGATTTATTTTATAGTATTTTAACTTCTATAATTACCAGTTATCACACACGATATGGACCAGAATAAGAAGTTGTAAATATAATATTTTGAAAAAGTGTTTTAAAGTTGATTTACTAAGAAAAATAAAACAAATTAATTGCTAAATAAAACTGAAAAGTACATTGCAGTTTTATTTCAAATTTTTAGCTATTAATTTTATTCATGTCTTTGGAACTATATAACAATTATTTTGCTAACGTTTTGGCTCATTTTTATTTGAAGCATTAGAATGAATAATTAAAAATGCACGTATGTATATGTTAACTGATTCATAATATTGGGGAGGAAAATTTTTTATTCTAGCCTTCTAGGTTAATTGGCTGGTCTAATAGTTAAATTTACATAAGATAGATTGAAATGAGTAAAATAATTTTTTAATTTCAGATTTACAGGAGCTCCATAAAAATATGAGACCCAATGACAAGTAGGCAGTTGAAGCTTATAGGCCATCCTGAGCTAAGGACTGGGATAGGACCCTGAGGCTTCAAAGTAGGAGGGTAAGAGAAAAGTTACCTGTCAGAGAAAGGTTATCTCTTATAATAACTCTCTCTCTGAGCCAGGCCCCTTATCTAAATTCTTTTAGGTAGGTAAGGGGAAGTAAAAGTTTATTTTTTTTTTGAGTTGGCTGGTCTTGATTGCCTTCAGCTTAAAATAATCCACGTGTAAAATGCACATTGTGGGATGGCATATTCTGCTCTCCTTCAATATGATTTAAAAGTTATAGTATGCGTAGAGCTTACTGAACAAAACTAGAACAATTTCCTTAAAAAATCACAGTAGTAAAGTTATTTCTTAATTTATTAATTAGAGCACTGACCACTTAAATATTGATTAAATAAAAATGATAGTGAGTGAATATACTCAAATAACTATATTAAATAAAAACCTAAGATATGCTTATTGTCCTAAAACTTATTGATTTTTAATATTTATATTTGTATTATATACATATATTTGTAGTCTTTTATTTTTGTGTGTGTTTTTTTTTTTTTTGGTGAAACATATTTTTTTATTGTTTGAAGTATTACAAATAGTAGTACAATGTCTCCTTTTTTTCTCCCCCATTGACTCCCCCCCCCCCCCCGCCTTCCCTACCCTCCAGTACATGCCTTCACTTGCCCCTGCCCCCAGTGTCTTGTATCCATTGGTTATGCTTATATGCATGCGTACAAGTCCTTCAGTTGATCTCTTACAACACCCCCTCCAACCTCCCCTGCCTTTTCACTGTAGTTTGACAGTCTGTTCAATGCTTCTTTGCCTCTGTATCTATTTTCCTCCCATTTCTTTCCTTTAAAAAGTTTTGCCTTTGCAGACTGGAAATAAACATATAATAACAAAACAAGACAAAACAAAAAAATGTTTGAGTCCCAATTTCAATGTCCAACAGTTCTGAGTCCCTGTTTCAATGTCAAACAGTTCCTTATGTGTACATGTCAGCAATGATATCTGGATGGTGGGCACATGGTGGCAATGCAGGTCCGACCCTCTCTGGTTTGGTCCTAGGCAACCTGCAGCGATGCACAGCTGTTGACTGCTAGCGTGGCAAGGCGTTGTCAGCATCTTCCATCTCTGGACTGTTTTTCCTCTTGTCTTCGTGTTTGGAGCAGACTTGTCAATTCCTCTCTGTTGCAGGAATCCACATGGTCTTGGAGTTGTTTTCTGAAAATATACAAACATATTCTAGACCAAAAGTTAATAAAGGAATCTTTTCTATATAATTGATTTGGGATCCTTTTTATTTTTGCTCAAACTATTTTCCTTTGTCTTATTTAGACACCATGTGTGTTTTTCATGGGTGTCTTGCTATTAGCATACTATGATTTTAACTTCATAAATTATATTATTTTATTTTTAATAAAAGCTATCCTTTTCAGGGTTTTACCTCAAAGCACTGATAAAATGTTTTAATAAACAGTATAATTTAAAGTACATTTCTTTGAAAATCAGTTGGAAAAGATATAAATATATATATAGCATAACGTCATTTTTATTGTTAAAGCTTTATTATATTTATGAACATTTTTGCCACCTACAATTAAAGATGAGATATTTTTGTTATGAGATATAAAATACAGACTAAAAACCAGAGAGTGATTATAGTGTTAAATTGTGTTAAGTAACAGACTTTCAGCCATCTCCAAATGAGATTTCATGCCCCACTTACAACTTTTATTTTCCAAATGAACACTTATGAAAGAACTAATCAAGGCTATTGATTAGCCCATGTACTTTACCTTTTTCTAAAGCAAGACCAAATTGGATGAAGAGTAGGGAGCTACACATCAGGGCTTTATTGCTTACTCTGTCTCAAGAAATCTAGTGATGAATGCATGCTTATCTATTTCAATCAAAATGAATGTTCAACCAAAGCAGAATATCATGGGCCTTATTTTTAAAAAGCATTAAAATCAAATTGGGATGTATGGTAACACACATGCTCATTATTGTTAGACAAATTACTGAATAATTTTCTGTAGTGTCCAGATGTATAGAATGACTGTATTGAACAAATATAACTACTTTTTGGATTTAAAAAAAATAAAATCGCTCTAAAAATATCAGTGTAGCTAGAGATTAATCAAAAGTTAAAAAAGAGACAAGGCAGCTATTGAGAAAAAAGGAAACAAGGGAACAATTTGTCATATTCACACAAAAATACATTAAAGGCTATCCAAATGAATTTATGAGTGAATTGACAAGAATTTTCACTTATTAGCAGATCAATAAAATGACTTTCATGGCAGTACCCTGGAAAGCCCTACTTGTGCAGAAGTACTTCCTGTTCTCCATGCTAATTCAGCCCATCCTTTCTCAGCCTCACAATCAGGGTAATTAGGTTTTACCTCTTAACCCAAGTTCCTCTTAAGTTGTGGTTAAGTTCCACCTCTTCAGAAATCTCTTGGTGATTGAGAAGGGCCCTTCCTGATAGTTCCGTCCACATTCATGTTTAGTCTACACTACAAATTGTAGAACTTCAAAGTAGACTTCATTTTGATTATTCACGTTAGGGGAAAATCATTGGTTATTATTTCACTGTTGCCGTCCTCAAAATTCCCTTATAATATTGTCTATGAAGTTCATTTAAGTATTACAAATACTTCTAATGATTGTATAGTTTTTACACCAACCTTTTATCTAATAGGATTTACTTTTTTCTCCAAAATGATCTGAATCTGACAGATTTTTTTACACCAATAACACAAATTCATGTTCAAAATTAGAAAACTTATACTTGAGGTTATTCAAAAGACTAAATCATAAACATAAATGGTTTAAGTTCAAGGTTATTTTCAACATAAAAAGTTAATGACTGCATTATGAGTATTTAGTCAATGCCTTTATCAGGATGATAATTTTGAAGAGAGCATTTATGTAAAGCATATTGTTTAACCCAGAGAATCCTAGCTTTTGTTATTCATTACTATTGTTAAAAGGTAAACTAGGTGTATTAAAAGTTTTAAGAGAAAAAAATCCTTTCTAATCAGCAGCACCAAATTGTAAGTGTACCCATAGAAGTTCTGGGAGAGATTTTTATAGAGGAAAGGCAGAAGCAATGGAAGGAGATTATGAATTGGCTATAGTTTAAATTCTAGGTGGCAATTTATGATTAGTTGTCCTTAGGTTTTAAGTTTATAACCTTGAGGCATTTGCATGTCTAGAGTTTGGTTTGCTTCGATAGTCTCCAACAGTATTAGAGCCACCTTAGTTTAATGGCCTCCTTGTTTAATTAATTTAACACTCTATATGTAGCCCTTGGCAAATATCTTAATATCTCCAAGCTTTAGTTTTCCTGTTTCCAAAAGAAAAGTTTCCTATTTTCAAGTAGTATTTATTTAAAATATATTAGTGCCAAACTGGCGTAGCTCAGTGGTTGAGCATTGACCTATGAACCAGGAGGTCACGGTTTGATTCTTGGTCAAGGTATATGCCTGGAATGCAGGCCCAATTCCCAGTGTGGAGCTTGCAGGAGGCAGCTGATCAATGATTCTCTCTCATCATTGATGTTTATATCTCTCTCTCCCTCTCCCTTCCCCCCTAAAATCAATAAAAATATATTAAAATCAATAAAATAAATGTGCAAAGTCACTAGACTTTATCATATCGAGCAAAATATGATTATCATAAGTTCTGCTATATTTTAATGTAAAGAATCCATCTTCTTACTTGTGAATCATTACTCTTATATCTTCTTTACTTTTTTTTTGTAAAGATTGTTGATCCATCGCTACTATAATTTAATCTCTTTATGAGCCAAAGCTACTATTACATTTCTAGCACTACAACATTTGTCAGATTGATAGATTCTCAATTAACTGACCATTTTCAGGGTCTCAGCATTGAGGAGAAACTTAAAGCTAAAACTTTACTTGAAAAGAAATTAGTAATTTTATTTTTCTCACTAGAGGCCCAGTGCATAAAATTCGTGCATGGGTAGGGTCCCTAGGCCTGGCTGGAGATTGGGGGTAGGGGGGCCCACTGGCACCCACCTTGGCTGGCCTGGGGCCTGTAGGCTGGGGGCAGCTCCTGCATTGGGCGTCTGCCCCCTGGTGGTCAGTGTGCATCATAGTGACCAGTCATTCTGCCGGTCGTTCGGCCATTCAGCCATTCAGTCGATTTGCATATTAGGCTTTTATTATATAGGATTGCAAAACTTTGTAATATACTTGACTAGAATGTAGGTTGGTGAAAGCTGTTAAGTTTACTAACAAAATAATATTTTAAGCATTCACTGTTCATATATTAACATTAATGAATATTAACTAGAACTCAGCATTTATTGCACAGTGTTTCTTTATTTAAATTAAATGGCTCAGCTTTGTTCTTTTGTTGTTTTCAGAAGTTATTAGAACATTAATCAACTGAACTCTGAAGCAGTGTTAATATTTTGAAAATATTAATATTTATATTATTTTCTCTCATCTGACCTCCCCTTCCTCCAGATAGTTAAGATCTTTTCTTAGAAAAAGAAATAATATCCTTCTAAGATGGTATACATTATGAACTTTATAAATAAACTCTAGAATTTTTTATTTCAAGTCAATCCAACATATAAATATGTCTTACCTCATTTTCCAGCAATTTAATGAGGAAGCATAATGGAGCTGCTTGAAAGCAGATCTGTTTAAACATTTAACTTTCATACTACTTCTGAAATATTTGAAAATTGAACTTCCCAATTAGATTTTCCATTTTATAGAACATCTTTGGGTTGAATTTACGACAGCTGAACTGTTCCTGCCACCCTGGGCAATGTCCTTGCTCCCTGATTTCTCACTATGCCAGAGAATATACCAGAGTAGAGAAGCATCTAAGAAAATTGTCAAAGAAAATAGAAAGTTTCCATTTCTAAAGACCTTCCTGGTGTAGAACACAGACAGGATATCATTATTGAGCAAATGAGCAAAGATTGACTTGAAAGATGATCTGTTCTTCAAGTACATGGATCATGTAAAGAAATGAATGTACTTGTTTCCTGGTTCTATCTCTGTTGCTGTTGTAACGCAGATACAACCATAGTTTAATTTGTAGAAAAAACTGATTCATTGAAAGTTTTATTTTTAGCATCTATGCAAAGAAATGGGAGAGGGCCAACTGGTTTCAACAAAATGATTAAAAGAGTTGAAAACTTAACCCAGCCAATCTTGTGTTTATTGATGTTGTCATCTAAGTACTTCTGCCCAGCTCTGTTGTACAGAAATAAATTCAGCCCTAACTGGTTTGGTTCAGTGGATAGAGCATCAACCTGAGGATTGAAGGGACCCAGGTTCCATTCTGGTCAAGGGCATGTACCCTGGTTGTGGCTACATCCCGGTAGAGGCTGTGCAGGAGGCAGCTGACTAATGTTTCTCTCTTATCGATGTTTCTGGATCTCTATCCCTCTCCCTTCCTCTCTGTAAAAAAATCAATAAAAAATATATTTAAAAAATAAATAAATAAATTCAAGTGCATGATTATAGCATTAATATTATTTCCATAATATTTAAAAAAATATTTACCCTTGAAAACTTTAGTTATGTAATTAAATTAAATGTATTTTTTTATTTTTTTAAATTTCTTTATTGATTAAGGTATTACATATGTGTCCTTATTCCCCCATTACTCCCCACTTCCCATTCATGACCCCACCACCCTGTTGCCTGTGTCCATTGATTAGACTTATATGCATACATATAAGTCCTTTGGTTGATCTCTTTCCCTTACCCTCACCCTCCCCTACCTTCCCTGAAGTTTGACGTTCTGATTGATGTTTCTCTGTCTCTGGATCTATTTTTGTTCATCAGTTTATGTTGTTCATTATATTCCACAAATGAGTGAGATCATGTGATATTTATCTTTCTCTGACTGGCTTATTTCACTTAGCATAATGCTCTCCATCTCCATCCATGTTGTTGCAAATGGTAAGAACTCCTTCTTTTTTACTGCAGCATAGTATTCCATTGGGTAGATGTACTATAGTTTTTTAATCCACTCATCTGCTGATGGGCACTTAGGCTGTTTCCAAATCTTAGCTATGGTGAATTGTGCTGCTATGGACATAGGGGTGCATACATCCTTTCAGATTCCTGTTTCTAATTTCTTGGGATATATTCCTAGAAGTGGGATCACTGGGTCAAATGGGAGTTCCATTTTTAGTTTTTTGAGGAAACTCCATATTGTTCTCTACAGTGGCTGCACCAGTGTGCATTCCCACCAGCAGTGCACGAGGGTTCCTTTTTCTCCGCATCCTCGCCCGCACTTGTCATTTGTTGATTTGTTGATAATAGCCATTCTGACAGATGTGAGATGGTACTGCATTATCGTTTTGATTTGCATATCTCTGAAGATTAGTGACTTTGAGCAGGTTTTCATATGTCTGTTGGCCTTCCTTCTGTCTTCTTTTGAAAAGTGTCTATTTAGATCAGTTGCCCATTTTTTGATTGGGTTGTTTATCTTCTTTTTGTTAAGCTGCCTGAGTTCCCTGTTAATGTTGGAGATTAAACCCTTATCATTGATATCATTGGCAAATATGTTCTCGCATGCAGTGGGCTTTCTTGTTCTTTTATTGATGGTCTCCTTTGCTGTGCAAAAGCTTTTTATTTTGATGTGGTCCCATTTGTTTATTTTCTTTTTAGTTTTCATAGCCCTAGGAGCAGTATCAGTGAAGAAATAGCTTTGGCATATGTCTGATATTTCTCTGCCCGTGGATTCCTCTAGTATTTTTATGGTTTCCCGTCTTATGTTGAAGTCCTTTATCCATTTTGAGTTTATTTTTGTGTATGGTATAAATTGGTGATCTAGTTCCATTTTTTTGCATGTATCTGTCCAATTTTCCCAACACAATTTATTGTAGAGACTGTCTTGACTCCATTGTATGTTCATGCTTCCTTTGTCAAATATTAATTGAGCATAGTGATCTGGGTCGATTTCTGGGTTCTCTATTCTATTATGTTCTTGTGCCAGTACCAGGTTGTTTTGAGAACAATGGCTTTGTAATACAGCTTGAAATCTGGTATTGAGATCCCACCTACTTTATTCTTCTTTCTCAGGATTGCTCTGGCTACTTGGGGTCTTTTTTTTATTCCATATGAATTTTTGTAGAGTGCTTTCTAGGTCTGTGAAATATGCTGTTGGTATTTTAATGTGAAGTGCATTGAATCTATAGATTGCTTTGGGTAGTATAAACATTTTTATGATGTTGATATTCCCAATCCATGAACATGTATGTTCTTCCATCTGTTTATGATTTCCTCTAGTCTTTTTCAGTGTCCTGTAGTTTTCCACATATAGGTTTTTTAACTCCTTAGTTAAGTTTATTCCTAGGTATCTTAATTTTTTTGGTGCGATGGTAAATGTGATTGCTTTTTTAGTCTCTCTTTCTTTAAGTTCACTATTGGTGTATAGAAATGCCATAGATTTCTTGGTGTTAATATTGTAACCTGCTACATTGCCGGTTCATTTATTAAGTCTATTAGTTTTTTGATGGAGTCCATCCGCAAATAAGGAGAGATTTACTTCTACTTTTCCATTTTGGGTGCCTTTTATTTCTTATTCTTGTCTAATTGCAATGGTGAAAACTTCCAGTCGAACAGGAGTGCTGAGAGTGGGAATCCCTATCTTGTTCCTGTTCTTAGGGGAAATGGTTTAGTTTTTGCCTGCTGAGTATGATATTAGCTATAGGTTTATAATATATAACTTTTATTATGTAGAGGTATGATCCTTTTATTCCCACCTTGTTGACAGTTTTTATCAAGAAAGAGTGTTGGATTTTGACAAATGCTTTTTCTGCATCAATTGATATGACTGTGTGATTTTAACACTCAATTTGTTTCTGTGATGTATCATGTTTATTGATTTGCAGATATTGTATCATCCTTGCATTCCTGGGATAAATCCTACTTGGTCATGGTGTATAATCTTTCTGATGTACTGCTGGATCCAATTTGCTAGAATTTTTGATTTTTTGTTTAGAGGATTTGTCCATTGGTGATAGTGGGATATTAAAGTCCCCTACTATGACTGTATTGTTGTCAATCTCTCCCTTGATATCCTCCAGGAGTTTTTTAATGTATTTGGGTGCTCCTGTATTGGGTGCATATATGTTTACCAGAGTTATTTCTTCTTGTTGGATTGCTCCCTTTAGTATTATGAAGTGGCCTTCCTTATCTCTTGTTATGTCCTTCACTTTGAGATCTAATTTGTCAGATATAAGTATTTCTACCCCAGCTTTTTTTTTCATTTCCATTTGCCTGGAAAACATTTTTCCATTCCTTCACCCTCAGTCTGTGTGCATCTTTTTTTCTGAGGTGGGTTTCTTGTAGACAGCAGATATATGGGTCTTGTTTTCTTATCCAATCTGTTACCTTACATCTTTTGATTGAGGAATTTAATCCATTTACATTTAAAGTTATTATTGATAGGTACTTATTTGTCACCATTTTTATTCTTTACACCTGTGTTCCTTCCTCACTTCCTATTTCTTTTTTTTTTTTTTCTCACAGCAGACCCTTTAGCATTTCTTGCTTTGCTGGTTTGGTGGTAATAAATTCCCTTAGTCCTTTTTTGTTTGTGAAGCTCCTGATTTCACCTTCAATTTTGATTGATAGCCTTGCTGAGTACAGTATTCTTGGATTCAGACCCTTCCTTTGCTTGACTTGGTATATTTCATTCCATTCCCTTCTGGCCTGATGAGTTTCTGTTGAGAAATCAGTTGCAAGTCTGATGGGGGTTCCTTTGTATGTAACTTTCTGTCTCTCTCTGGTTGCTTTTAAGATTCTTATTTTTTGGTTGGTGTTTGCCCATTTAATTATAATATGCCTTGGTGTCGGTCTTTAGGGGTTCATTTTGCTTGGGACTCTGTGAGCTTCTTGGGTTTGTGTGGGGTTTTTCTTCCCTATATCAGGGAAATTTTCTGTTGTTATTTCTTCAAACAGGTTTTCTATTCCTTGCTCAGTTTCCTCTCCTTCTGGAACTCCTGTTATGTGGTTGTTGTTTTGTTTCTTGTCCCAAAGTTCCCTTAGGCTCTCCTCCTGCTTTTTAATTTTTTTTCTTTCTAGAAGCTGCTCTACTTGGGTATTTTTTCCTGCCTTGTCTTCTGGCTCACTGATCTGGTCCTCTGTTTCTTCTAGTCTACTCTTTCAATTGAGTTCTTTACAGCAGCGATATTATTTTTCATTTCTTCTTGGTTCTTACTCATATTGTTGAATTTGTCTTCCATTCTTTTCAGCCACCTTATGACCATTCTCTGATTTCTTTCTCTGACAGGTTACTTGCCTCCATTTTGTTTACTTCCTTTTTTGGTGATGCCTGCTTTTCTTTCATATATGGCCTGTTTCTTTGTCTCCCCATGGTCTCTCTTCTCCAGGTGTCTGGTTATGTAGTTCTCTCTCTCCAACAAACTCCCCATGCTACCCTCAGCTGTTCTTTCTATGTGTTCTGGGACAAGGCTTGGGACACGTCTGTCTATTCCACCACCATTTTTTTCACTATCTTGGTGATACTTTGAGATGAAGGGTCAACAAAGAGAATGCATGTGCTGGTTATCAAATCTATTTTCTTATTTATGGAAATCTATCTAACAATGATAAGAATAAACACATCAGAGTTAAGTAATTATGTAGCTGAGTTAATTAAGATATAAAAAAATTGTTGGAGTCTAGAGTTGGGGCTGTGAAGTCAGATATGATTTTTTAGAAACACTGGTTTACTTATTCATCAATGTCAACACCCAAGGACCATTGTCAAGCTACAAATAGAGAACAGTGTATTCCATAACATGAGATGGCCTATGCTAATGTTCAGGAGTATGGGGAAGATAAATGATCAATAATTTCTCATATAGATTCCAGAGAAAACCAGTCTGATTATTTAAATCAGAGAAGAAACAAAGTATGTTCCAGCTTGAAATAAGGAACATTAGATTCACATTATAATCACCTAAAAGTGTGTGTGTGTGTGTGTGTGTGTGTGTGTGTGTGTGGAGAGAGAGAGAGAGAGAGAGAGAGAGAGAGAGAGAGAGAGAGAGAGAGAGAAAAGAGAGAAAATTTCTGAAGTAAGATTCTTGAGAAGCTACCCTAAGATGATAATCATATTATCCCAAGACTATAGTAGATAACCTAAAACACCTATTGTAGTATTTTCTTGTGATTTATTAAATGTTACTTTGGATGTTGCCCAAGTTCAAAATGGCCATTTATATTTAAATATTTTTCAACTCCAGAAAATACAAATGTGTATGCTGAATAAATTAATTTTCTTACCCAAATTAACTAATATATTAAAAACACTGGAATCAGAACTTCTTTTAAACAGATTGCTCTAAGGAAAACATGACTTAGAAATTTTTCAAAAAAGCGCTTGCTAAAGCAAATGAGAAATCTACTTTTTAAATTAGGCATTCGAGATAAAATAGCTTTTGAGAGCAAAGTAGTAATTTTCAAGCTATTGCAACTTTATATTGCTTTGTAAAATATATCTTCTTCATAGGTAAGTTGCAAAGGATATCTGCATAAGAACAAATATATGGAAAAAAAGAAATAATTTAAGTTGTTTTAACCAAGTATTTTGATTTTTTCCCAAGTAAGAACCAGACAGCAATATCCTTAATAAGATTGTAGATCTACAGTCTTAAAGAATAAGTAATTGCAAAATAACACATATATGTATGCATGATATTTGGACTAGTATACCTAGTGATCATTGCTATTTTAACTGAAGTTATTCATAAACCAAAAAAAGGGAAAGCTTCACATAAAACTCACAAGAAACACCTTTAATAAACTTTAACAATTTATACTTTATCAGACAATGAATTGATATTATCTATAATAACAATGCCTTTTCTATTAAATCTCAAATGCATTGTACTTTCCCTAGATGTAACAACATGCAAAACATATATGACATCTATAAACATCAATAGCAATTATATGTGCTTCTTGTTTTTAAGTTATCTTTTACTTTTTACTCTGGTCTTTCACTTTTAACACACTTTTGAGTTATTTTAACAATGGAAATTTGTTGCAACAAAATGTTGTCATCCATGTATCTTCTCTTTAATTCAAGGAACAATTGCTAGGTGATTACTGAAATGGTTACTAGATTATGTGTTTTGTGTGATATGTGCATTAAATATAAATCAAACACTTTTGTTGGTAACAATTTCAAATTGAATATTGATTAAAAATCATCTTACTAAATTCTTCTTTTGCATAAGGAAATGGGCAGTAGAGACAGAGACAGAACCCAGGCCAGAATTAAGATGTGTTCTACAATTTAGAGTCCCCTATTCCTCCCCTATTCCAGAGTGTAGCCACATTCATATTTATAGTAAAGCCTTTGTGTGTAATATTATATCTTCTTTAACAAAACTGCAGCTAAAAATCATGACCACTCTCTTAAGATTATAAATAATACTAGAGTCCTGGTGCACGAAATTTGTAAATGGGAGAGGAGGTCCCTCAGCCTGGCCTGCACCCTCTCCAATCCAGAACCCCTCGGGGGATGTCTGACTGCTAGTTTAGGCCCCAGCAATTGGACATCCCTCTAGCAATCTGGGACCACTGGCTCCTAAGTGCTCACATGCCTGCCTGCCTGCCTGATCACCCCTAATCAGTCTGCCTGCCTGCCTGATAGCCTTTAACCACCTCTGTCTGCTGGCCTGCTCACCCCTAACTGCTCTCCTGCTGGCCTGGTCACACCTAACCTCTCTGCCTGCCTGCCTGATTTCCCCTAACTGCCCTCCTCTGTCACCTGGTCACCCATAACTGTCCTCCCCTGTTGGCTAGGTCATCCCTAACTGCCTTTCCTTACCGGCCTGGTCACCCCTAACTGTCCTCCCATGTTGACTAGGTCACCCCTAACTGCCTTCCCCTGCCGGCCTGATCACCCCAATTGCCTCTGCCTCGGTCCTCGTCACCATGGCTTTGTCCGGAAGGACATCCAGATGGATGCCTGGAAGATGTCCAGTCTAATTAGCATATTACCCTTTTATTAGTATAGCTAGGATTAGAAGATTGAAATTGTTAAGCCTAGAAAAAGGTGTAGATTTAGAGGATGAAAAGATTAGATATAGCTGAAAGTTTCAAAGGATACCATGAGAGAAATGGCATTTGACTGTTGTCATAAATAGTGAGTTCATAAAGGTGACTTTAAGTGTATTTGTGACAAAGAAAATTACAAAAAGCACCAGATTAAAAAATGTACAGCATAATGAATTGTTCACCTTTATTGGAATATAAGATATAATCTGAAAAAAGGTGAAAGCTACTGTATACCAATTTAGGAGTCTGAACTTTTAACCTATGTATTTGTTTATTTATTTATTTGTATTGGATATATTAGGATGACATTGGTTAATAAAATTATGTAGGTTTCAGATATACAATTCCACAAAACATCAGCTGTATATTATATTATGTACTTACTACCCTAAATCAAGTCTCCTTCTGTTATCACTTAGTCCCCCTTCACCCACTTCTACCTTCCCCCCCCTCTCTCTGACAATTATCATACTGTTGTCTGTGTCCATTAGTCTTTCTTTTTTCCTTCTTTAATCCCTTAACTGTTCTCACCCAGCCCCCAACCCTCTCCCTTCTGCCAGCTGTCAGTCTATTCTCTATCCATGAGTCTGTCTCCACTTTGTTAGTTTATTTTGTTCATTAGATTCCACATATTAATGAAATCATGTGGTACTTGTCTTTCTCTGACTGGATTATTTCACTTAGCATAATAATCTACAGGTTCATCCATACTGTCACAAAAATTAAGATTTCCTTCTTTTTTTTACAACTAAGTAATATTCCATTATGTAAATGAACCACAGCTTTTTTTATCCACTCATCTAATGATGGATACTTGGGTTGCTTCCAAATTTTGGCTGTCTCTATATATAAAACTCTAATATGCAAATAGACTGAACAGCTGAACAACCGAACAACTGGTCACTATGACCTGTGCTGACCACCAGGGGGTATGCACGAAACATGGCAGACATTGGCCATGGCAGGATAGTGGAGCAGGTGAGCAAGGGCCTCCCCCTGCTCCTGAGGGGCAATCGGGACCAGCAGCTGTGGCTTGCACCCACTGATATTGCCAGCTCCACTCTCACCCGCTGCTGGCACTGGCCCCAATCACTCCACACTGTCAGCGGTGCGAGCGGGTCTGGTGCCATCAGCATGTGGAAGTGTCGACAGCAGGAGTGGGGTTGTTGGCAGAAGGGGACTGGGGGCCTTGGTGGCAAAGGCCAGGCAGGGGTGCAGAGGATGGGCTGAGACCCGCCCCTGTGCCCACTGCAGCCTCGTAGGTCTCAGCCCATCCTTTCCTTCCCTACTTGGCCCCTGATCCCACAGTTCCTTTCAAGGTTCACAAATTCGTGCACTGGGCTCCTGGTTGTAAATAACAATGCAATGAACATAGGGGTGCATATATTCTTTTGAATTAGTGTTTTGGGTTTATTTGACCCAGAAGTGCAATTGCTGGGTCAATAGGCAATTCTATTTTGAATTTTTTGATGTAATTTCATACTGCTTTCCATGGCGACTGTACCAATCTTCATTCTCACCACAGGGCATGAGGGTTCCTTTTCTCTATATCCTCACCAGCACTTGTTACTTGTTGATTTATTGATGATAGATATTCTGACAGGTGTAAGATGATATCTCATTGTGGTTTTAATTTGCATTTTTCTAATGATTAGTGATCTTGTGCATCTTTTCATATATCTATTGACCATCTTTGTTTTCTCTTTGGAGAAGTGTCTATTCAGGTCCTTTGTCCATTTCTTAATTGATTGTTTGATTTTTTGGTGTTAAGTTTTGTAAGTTGTTTACAAATTTGGATATTAAGCTCTTATTAAATGTATCAGGGAATATTTTCTCTCATTTAGTGGCCTGTATTTCATTTTGGTGGCTGTTTCCCTTGCTATGAAAAAGCTATTTAGTTTGATGTTGTCCCATTTGTTCATTTTTTTGTTTTGTTTTCCTTGCCCGAAGTGATACAGCAGAAAAAAAATATTGCTATGAGAAATTACAAGATTTCATTGACTACATTTTCTTCAAGAATGTTTATGGTTTTGAGTCTAACATTTAAATCTTTAACCCTATTTTGAATTTATCCCTGTACATGGTATAAGAAGGTGGTCTATTTTCAGTTTTTGTATATATCTGTCCAATTTCCCCCAACATAATTTATTGAATAGATTATCTTTAGCTCATTGTATATTTTTGCCTCCTTTATAAAATATAAATTGACTGTGAAGGTGTGGGATTATTTCTGAGCTCTATTCTTTTTCATTGATTTATACGTCTGTTTTTATGCCAGTACCATGCTGTTTTTATTAGTATGGCCTTGTAGTATAGTTTGAAGTCAGATGGCATGATCCCTCCAACTTTTTTCTTCTTTCTCAAAATTGTATGGCTATATGGGGTTCCGTATAAAAATATGGAATATTTTATTTTGTTCTGTGAAATACACGATTGGTATCTTAATAGTAATTGCATTGAATCTATAGATACTTCTGGGTAGTATGGAAATTTTAATGATGTTAATTTTTTCTTTTCATGAACAAGGTATATGCTTCTACTTATTTGTATCCTCTTCACTTTTTTCTTCAGTGGTCTTATAATTTTCAGGCTACAGGTCTTTTATATCCTTGGTTAAATTGATTACTGGGTATTTAAATTTTTTGAAGTAATTGTGAATGGAATTGCTTTCTTAGTTTCCCTTTCTGATAGTTCATTATTGGGGTACAAAAATGTAAATGACTTATGGTTATTTATTACTTTGTATCCTGATACAGTACTGAATTCATTTATCCATTCTCACATTTTTTGTAGGTTCTTTAAGGTTCTCTATATATAGTATCAGATCATCTGCAAATAATGACAGTTTTACTTCTTCCCTTCCAATGTGAATGGCATTTATCTTCCTTTTTTTTGTCTAATTGCTATGGATAAAACTTCTAGTATTATGTTCAATAAGAGTGGCAAAAGCAGATATCCTTGTCTTTTTCCCCATCTTAAGGGAAACATTTTCAGTTTTTGCACATTGAGACCTAGCTATTCTATGTCTCTGCTCCTCCTTCTAGTCTTGATGTGGCTTCTTCTTTATATCCTTAATTTTAAGACTTCTTTTCAGCTAGATTTAAGACATGTCTGAATGATGGTTGTTCTATAATTTAGTTGTAATTTTCATGTGGTTGTGGGAGAATCTGAGTATCATATTTATCTACTATGCCATCTTCAACATAAGCCAAGCTTTTATTTTTCTCTAATATTCTAATTTTAAATGCATTTGGGGGAAAGGGGAAAGATAGAATGGTTACTCTAATATTGGTAAGAGAGAGGATAAGAATATGTTTAGGTGGTACAGAAAACTCAAGCAGAGAAAAAATAATGAGGAAAAATTTTAAGGAGAATTGCTCTAAGTTTAATTTTAGTTATATTAGATTTTAGAATTCAGCAGGAAAATAAGTGGAAACTTCACAGAAGCCAGCTAAATGTCTCAGATACAAGTGTGAGGAAGATTTGCATAGCAGTGATAGTTTAAGTCACTATATTGGCAAGCATTGAGAGTATTGAGTAAGAGAAAAGGACCAAACTATGATTTGGAGAAAGGAACAATAAATAGTAATAAAGACATAATTGGAAGATTAAAACAGAACTAGCATGCATGGCATCATAAATAACAAAAAGGAAACATGCATTAAGAAGAATGATTGTTTACTCAATAAACATGTCCCCTGCATGGAGCCAACATTGAGATAGACAATCAGATGGGTAGATTAGATAGACACATAGACATGTAAATAAGTAGATACATAGATGGATATGCATGGCACTCATTTATACTTTTCTAAATAGTTGCATCATTTGTATATCTATCTAAGTATGTGTATGTTTTATTGATTTATAATTTGTTCCTTAGGGTTTAAAGACAGCACTTAAAGTGAAAACTTCCCAAACTCATATAACTTGTTCCTTTTAACTGAACAACAAATAAGTTTATTTATAATTTTACATTATACATGAAGCAGTTAGCTTTTGTTTAAGAGCTATATTTTCAAACAGTGAAATGACCAAAGAAAATGTTGACACGGACAGATACAAAGAAACTAAGAATAACTGAAAGCAGATCAGATAACATCTGCTATTTCATCCATATATTTCAATGCAAAAAAAAAAAAAAAAAAGTTGCTACATCTCATTTCTTAAAAAATATTTTTCAGTGACCTGCTTAGTTTTTACTATTTTTCTCCCTTCATTAATTTTTGTATAATTATACCACCTTACATTAAAACAAACAAACAAACAAAAACAATTGCTCTTCAAGTTTCATCATCTTTTTCAAGGAAAACATTTCATTTAATTTACTGAGAAATAATATGAAAAGAACAAAATGCACATACTGACTAATTTTCAAGAGTATTTGATGTCTTTCTCTTTGAAAATAGGTTGGAATTAATTAAGGAGAAAGGAATTTCCACATTAAAATAGGTCTAATAATTGAAATAAAAGAATTTCTTTCAGTTTCTCAATACATGGTCAGTTTGTCTTGAAGTTTCCTTTTGGAAATCTTTGCTTTTGCCCACTAGAATCTTTAAGTCTTCAAGGAAATACTTGTTTGCCAGAAGAAAGGAATTCAAAAGGCGAATAAAAAATAATCTAATGGAATAGCATGAAATATGGTTAACCCCCATAAAACCCAGATACAAAGCCAGTCAGAAAAAGACAAATACCACATGATATCACTAATAAGTGGAATCTAATGAAAAAATAAATAAACTGATGGACAAAATGGAACTGGAAGAAGGAATACATGGAACAGCCTGGCAGATGCCAGAAGGGAGGGAGATGGGGGTTCTGGATAAAGAAGGTGAAGAGATTAGCTGAAGAACATATATGTATACTCCATGGACAGGGACAATAGTTTGGTGAATGTCAAGGAAGAGGGAGGTGGGGGTTGGTGTAAGTGGCAAAGGGTGGTAGGGGGGGACACCTGTAATTATGTCAACATTAAAATTTCCAATAAAATAGATTAAATTTTAAAATGATAATATAAAAAATAAAACATGGGCATAGCAGTTCACATAAGTCAAAAAGCAAGTTAAAAAAGTTGAAAACATACTTATTTAACACACACTGTAATGATTATGATCAAATGAAGAAATTATTACAGCAAAAGAATTACTAAGAGAGTTTAAAAGGGCAGACAAAGATAGTAGATGCATTGAAAAGATGATTACATCTATTTTTTCCTTCCTGCATGAGAATTAGACCTTTTAAAGTTCTGGCCCTGCTCTCCTGGTAAGTTGACAAGGGAAGAATGTCAACTTATTTTAGACCATTTTTCCATATTAAATTGCTTCTGGATTGAGAAGTGTTAATATGTGATAAGAAGCCATAGCTTTGAGCTTAGTATAGTGACTCTTTAACTTTAATGAATCTGAAAGTTATACCTATATGTTGATTGCAAGAAACACTGGCTCCTCTGGGGCAGAAGTTCCCATCAACAAGTTATGTAGATCTTCTAAGCCATTATTTAGGCAGTGATTCTTAATCTGGTATAATTTTGCCTATTGGGGGACATTTGGCAGTGTCTGGAGACATTTTTTATTGTTATGACATGAGAGTAGGGTCATCAATATTGATGTCTCAAAATTAAAGACCAAGGATGTCTCTAATACCCTAAAATTAGTAGGTCAAACCCTTTTCCCTCACACCACACACACACACACACACACACACACACACACGACACAGATAATTACATTTTTGGCAGAATAATTTTTGGGGGGAGTTTGTCCTATGCATTTGGGATATTTAACAGCATTCCTGGCCTCTATGCACTGGAAGCCAGTAGCATCCTTCCTCCTCCCATCATGATAATAAAAAATGTTTTCAGAATTTTTAGGTGCCCTCAGGAGTGGGGAGTGGGAGGCAAGCTGTCCAGCTGTGGTTCCTGACTCTTATCTTTAAATAAATTTGATGCCACATGTATCTATTGTAGGCCCATGAGTTTGAATGTAGTTAAACTTAGGAAGACCCTCCAGTAAGTTAGAGAGGAGTTTACTACCAGGTTAAAATGTATTAACAAACTATAATATAATAAAATCTATAATAATATAGGAAAAACACAAATTTATGTCTTGTAATAAATATAAAACAAAATCAATGAAGATGTGATTGCTAAGATAGAATTCTATATAATCAATGCTTATAGGTAAATTAGACACTGGTAGTTGTGTATATCCAGCTGGAGAGACAGGAAGTCAAGTGTTTCTTTCCCAACAGTGGTCTTTGATATCTCACCTTGTGATTTGGTTTTCTCAGACATTGACTGGTGTTCTTTTATGATGTTCAATTTCTTACATTGCTATCTAACTTCTGAACTGCATTATTTTCCTAACCAGAGACCCACTCTTTTGAATATTTTGTATTTTCTTCTGCACTAAGCATTCTATTGGTGGTATATTTAACATAAGTTGATAAAATTACAGGCACATTCATGGGATATCTATATTCACTGAATGGCCAGATTATTATGATCTCTGAACGCATAATAATCTGGCCACTCAGTATATGTGTGTGTATGCCTGTGTGTGTGTATGTGTGTGTGTGTGTGTGTGTGTGTTTGTATAGTAAAGTAAAGACCCGGTGCATGAATTTGTGCATGGGTGGGGTCTGGCCAGCCTGACCAGGAGGAGGGGACATGAGCTGTTAGCTGGCCTGCCTGCTGGTCAAACTTCTGATCAAGGGGACAATTTGCATTATTCACCTTTTATTATATAGGATATACAGATTATTATGCATTCAGAGATCGTAATAATCTGGCCACTCAGTGTATAAAAAAGCTTAAGTGACCTTTAAGAAGGAATGACTTGAATGACCCACTGCTTTGACATGCACAGACCACCAGGGGGCAGACACTCAATACAGGAGTTGGTCCCGGACCCCAGGCCCCAATCGTTAGATGGGTCCTACTGGCCAACCTCCCAGTCCCTACAGGTCCCTAGTGCCTGATTGGGGCCAGGCCCTGGGCTGGGATGGGGAACTGGGAATGGTGGTAGTGGACTTGACCCCTTTCCAAGGGGGAGGCTGAGGGACAGCTCCCTACTCAGGGCCAGTGCCTAACCTCCTGGTCTTTCCCCCTGGCCAGCAGGCCCTGATTGTCCAATCAGGGTTGGGTCCTGGATTGGGACAGGGAATAAGGGGTGTATGGTGGTGACCAACCTCCCGCAGCACCTGGGTGGGGGGCTGACCTCTCGCCAGCTACCTGGGGATGGGGTGTTGAGGACAGAGGTATGGTGAGAATGCGGGGTGCCCGCCAAGCTCAATCTCACTCTCCCTGCTACCCTCCTTTAGGACACCAAGGCTTGCATACCAGGGAA
Organism: Corynorhinus townsendii; assembly: GCA_026230045.1. Lineage (NCBI taxonomy): Eukaryota > Metazoa > Chordata > Mammalia > Chiroptera > Vespertilionidae > Corynorhinus > Corynorhinus townsendii. Next base: position 114,939,593 of record JAPDVU010000001.1, on the reverse strand, counting down.
AGCCCCGTGCTGAGGTGCCGGGTGCCCCCAAGGAGCCTACCCCACACCCTCACAGCCTTTACTGGGTGAGCTGGGCCACAGACACCAGGACCACAGGGGCCAGTCGGGCTCCCTGATGGTTCACAGAGAAGCCACTCTGCGAAGCTGGCCGGGAGAGAGCACGCTGCCCACCTACCTTCTGAGCTGTGCCGCTGGGTGGCCCAGAGGCCCATGTTGCGCCCCAGCTCTGCAGCATCCGGCGGCATGCTCACCACATCTCTGTGGGGACTCGGGCATGGTGACTCAGGTGGAGGGGGACGTGTGGGGCCCGGGCGACTCAGGTGCTGCCCAGGGCCCAGAGGTCAGCTGGGACCTGCTTTTCCATGCCAGACACTTGTGCTTTAATCACCTGCCAGGCCTAGGGACCACACCCATGCATGAATTTTGAGCACTGGGCCTCTAGTATTACTGTAAACCTCTATATGGGATTAATTTTAATGGTTTATTATTTTTTATAGGAAAAGAATACAGTACTCAGGAAATGATTCAATTCCATATATGAGAAGAATGCATTTATTTTTGATTGAGAGATAAATCTCTCTTTAACTAAGAAAGATTAACAAGGCACAGAATTTTTAGATTAAAAATAATTTTTATATTTATATGTTTACATTTACCTCTTTTAAAGAATATTTTTCCATAAAGTGATAAAGGTAGGAGGAAAGAAAAAGACCTTTGGAAAAGAGACTGCATAAGTTTTCTTCATTCACAATACATTTAATTTAGGGGGGGGGGGGGATGGCAGTGGAAGACACACATGTCCAGGGCCTTGTCCCAGAGCAGATAGAAAGAGCAGCTGAGGGTCGCATGGGGAGTGTCTGTTGGTGAGTTAAGGGACAGCTATACTCCAGGAGAAGTTGGAGGACTGCTGGATGGGGCTTACCTGCCCTGGCAGCCCCCACTGCTACTGGGTTCCCTCACGGAGCCCCCGGCTCAGACGTGGAAACCATGCCATCTTGAAGGAAAAAAGTGGATGTTATCAGAAGTCTGAAAATCTACATCTGCAGCACCTACAGAACAGCTGCAAAGCCCAGAGCACCAGTCCCCAATTGGTGCAAACACGTGGATTCAGAGGAGTTCTACACTCACCACAGAAAGGTTAGATTTTGCCTGGGATAAGGAGATAGAGAACTTCATAACCAGACACCAAGAGAAGAGAGACCATGGGGAGACAAAGAAACAGCCTGCACATGAAAGAAAATCAGGCATCACCAGAAAAGGAAGTAAACAAAATGGAGGCAAGCAACCTGCCAGAGAAAGAATTCAGAGAAATGGTCATAAGGTGGCTGAAAAGAATGGAAGACAAATTTGACAATATGAGTAAGAACCAAGAGGAAATGAAGAAGAACCAAGAAGAAATGAAAAATGACATCACTGCTGTAAAGAACTCAATAGAAAGCATCAAGAGTAGACTAGAAGAAGCAGAGGACCACATCAGTGAGCTAGAAGACAAGGTAGGAAAAAATACCCAAGAAGAGCAGCTTCTAGAAAGAAAAAAAATTAAAAAGCAGGAGGAGAGCCTAAGGGAACTTTGGGACAAGAAACAAAACAACATCTGCATAATAGGGATTCCAGAAGGAGAGGACACTGAGCAAGGAATAGAAAACCTGTTTGAAGAAATAATGACAGAAAAGTTCCCTGATACAAGGAAGAAAAACCCCACACAAACCCAAGAAGCTCACAGAGTCCCAAGCAAAATGAACCCCAAAAGACTGATGCCAAGGCACATCATTATAATTAAATTGGCAAACACCAATGACAAAGTAAGAATCTTAAAAGTGGCCAGAGAGAGACAGAAAGTTACCTACAAAGGAACCCCCAACAGACTAGCAACTGATTTCTCAATAGAAACTCATCAGGCCAGAAGGGAATTGAATGAAATATACTAAGTCAAGCAAAGGAAGGGTCTGAATCCAAGACTACTGTACCAAGCAAGACTATCAAACAAAATTGAAGGTGAAATCAGGAGCTTCACAGACAAAAAAGGACTAAGGGAATTTATTACCACCAAACCAGCAAAGCAAGAAATGCTAAAGGGTTTGCTGTAAAAAGAAAGAAATATGAAGTGAAGAAGGAACACAGGGGTAAAGAATAAAAATGGTGACGAATCAGTACATATCAATAATAACCTTAAATGTAAATGGGTTAAATGCCCCAATAAAAAGACAGAGGGTAATGGATTGGATGAGAAAACAAGACCCATATATCTGCTGTCTACAAGAAACCCACCTCAGAAAAAAAGATGCACACAGACTGAGGGTGAAGGGAAGAAAAAGGTTTTCCAGGCAAATGGAAATGAAAAAAAAGCTGGGGTAGCAATACTTATATCTGACAAATTAGATCTCAAAGTGAAGGACAAAACAAGAGATAAGGAAGGCCACTTCATAATACTAAAGGGAGCAATCCAACAAGAAGAAATAACTCTGGTAAACATATACACCCACAATACAGGAGCACCCAAATACATTAAAAAACTCCTGGAGGATATCAAGGGAGAGATTGACAGCAATATAATCATAGTAGGGGACTTTAATAACCCACTATCACCAATGGACAAATCCTCTAAAAAAAAAAAAAAATCAGCAAAGAAACATAATCCTAAATGACTCACTAGACCAGATGGAATTAATTGCCATCTTCAGAATATTTCACCCCAAAGCCACAGAAAATACATTCTTCTCAAGTGCACATGGGTCATTTTCAAAGATAGACCATATGTTGGGTCATAGGCAAAGTCTCTTCAAATAAAAGAAGATAGAAATCATATCAAGAATCTACTCAGATCACAGTGGTATAAAACTGGAAATCAACTACAATAAAAACAATCCAAAAAATTCAAACACATGGAGACTAAATATCATGCTATTAAACAATGACTGGGTTACCAGAGAGATCAAAGAAGAAATAAAAAACAACATGGCAACAAATGTCAATGAAAACACAACGACCCAAAATCTACGGGACACAGCGAAAGCAGTCTTGAGAGGGAAGTTCATAGCTCTACAAGCCTACTGTAAAAAACAAGAAACAATGGTAATAAATTACATAACCTTACAACTCAAAGAATTAGAAAGAGAGAAACAAGAAAAACCCAGCATAAGCAGAAGGAAGGAAATAATAAAGATCAGAGTGGAGATAAACGACACTGAGTCCAAAAAAACAATAAAAAGATCAACAAAACCAAGAGCTAGTTCTTTGAAAGGATAAACAAGATTGATGAACCTCTAGCCAGGTTCACCAGGAGCAAAGAGAGAGGACCCAAATAAACAAAATCAGAAATGAAAGAGGTGAAATAACAACAGACCCCACAGAAATACAAAGGATTGTTAAAAATACTATGCACAACTCTATTCCAACAAACTGGACAACCCGGAAGAAATGGACATATTCCTAGAAAAATATAACCTTCCAAAACTCAATCAAGAAGAATCTAAACATCTCAATAGGCCAATAACTATGCAAGAAATGGAAGCAGTCATCAAAAAGCTCCCAGCAAACAAAAGCCTGGGCCAGATGTCTTCACAGGGAATTTTACCAAACATGCAAGGAAGAACTAAAACCTATCCTCCTCAGACTATTCCAAAAATTCAAGAGGAAGAAACACTTCCAAGCTCCTTCTATGAAGTCAGCATCACCCTAATACCAAAACCAGATAAAGACAACACAATGAAAGAGAATTACTGGCCAATATACCTCATGAACATAGAAGCCAAAATCTTCAACAGAATTCTAGCAAATCGGATTCAGCAGTACATCAGAAAGATCACACACCATCATGAAGTAGGATTTATCCCAGGAATGCAAGGATGGTACAATATCTGCAAATCAATAAACCTGATACATCACATAAACAAATTGAGAGGTAAAAATCACATAGTCATATCAATTGATACAGAAAAAGCATTTGTCAAAATCCAACACCCTTTCTTGATAAAAACTGTCAACAAGGTGGGAATAGAAGGATCATACCTCTACATAATAAAAGCCATATATGATAAACCCACAGCTAACATTATACTTAATAGGCAAAAACTAAAACCATTTTCCTTAAGAACAGGAACAAGACAGGGATACCCACTCTCACCACTTCTGTTTGACATAGTACTGGAAATTTTAGCCATTGCAATTAGACAAAAAGAAGAAATGAAAGGCATCCAAATTGGAAAAGAAGAAGTAAAACTGTCCTTATCTGCAGATGACATGATATTGTACAAAAAATCCTGAAAGACTCCATCAAAAAACTAATAGACTTAATAAATGAATTCGGCAATGTAGCAGGATAGAAAATTAATGCCAAGAAATCTATGGCATTTCTATATACCAATAGTGAACTTACAGAAAGGGAGACTACAAAACAATCCCATTTACCATCGCACCAAAAAAATTAAGATACCTAGGAATAAACTTAACTAAGGAGGTAAAAAACCTATACGCGGAAAACTACAGGACACTGAAAAAAGAGATAGAGGAAGTCGTAAACAAGATGGAAGAACATACCATGCTCATGGATTGGGACAATCAACATCATTAAAATGTCCATACTACCCAAAGCAATCTATAGAGTCAATGCACTCCCCATTAAAATACCAAAGGCGTATTTCACAGACCTAGAACGAACTCTCCAAAAATTCATCAGGAATAAAAAAAGACCTCGAATAGCCACAGCAATCCTAAGAAAGAAAAGAAAGTATGTTCCATCTCAATACCATATTTCAAGCTGTATTACAAAGCTCCTGTTCTCAAAACAGCCTGGTACTGGCACAAGAACAGACATATAGACCATTGGAATAGAATATGGAATCCAGATATTGACCCAAATATTAATTGAATATGCTCAATTAATATTTGACAAAGGGGGCATGAACATACAATGGAGTAAAAACAGTCTCTACAATAAATGGTGTTGGGAAAATTGGACAGATACATGCAAAAAAAATGAAACTAGACCACCAACTTACACCATACCCAAAAATAAACTTAAAGTGGATAAAGGACTTCAACATAAGATGGGAAACCATAAAAATACTAGAGGAATCCATGGGCAGAGAAATATCAGACATATACCAAAGCTATTTCTTCACTGATACTGCTCCTAGGGCAATGGAAGGTAAAGTGAAAATAAACAAATGGGACTACATCAAAATAAAAAGCTTTTTCATAGCAAAAGAAACCATCAACAAAACAACAAGAAAGCCCACTCTTTGGGAGAATATATTTGCCAATGTTATCACTGATAATGGTTTAACCTCCAACATCTACAGGGGACTTATACAACTTAATAAAAGGAAGATAGATGATCCAATAAAAAATGGGCAATGGACTAAATAGACCCTTTTCGAAAGAAGACAGAAGGAAAGCCAAGAGACACATGAAAACATGCTCAAAGTCACTAATTATCTGAGAGTTGCAAATCAAAACGATAATGCGGTACCTTCTCACACCTGTCAGAATGGCAATCATCAACAAATCAACAAACGACAAGTGCTGCCAAAACCGGTTTGGCTCAGTGGATAGAGCGCCTGCCTGCAGACTGAAGGGTCCCAGGTTCGATTCCAATCAAGGGCATGTACCTGGGTTGCGGGCACATCCCCAGTGGGTGGCGTGCAGGAGGCAGCTGATCGTTGTTTCTCTCTCATTGATGTTTCTGACTATCTCTCTCTCTTCCTCTCTGTAAAAAATCAATAAAATATATTAAAAAGAATAATGACAAGTGCTGGCAAGGATGCGGAGAGAAAGGAACCCTTGTGCACTGCTGGTGGGAATGCAGATTGGTGCAGCCACTGTGGAGAACAGTATGGAATTTCCTCAAAAAACTAAAAATGGAGCTCCCATTGGCCCCAGTAATCACATTTCTAGGAATACATCCTAAGAAACTAGAAACACCAATCAGAAAGGATATATGCACCCCTATGTTCATAGCAGTGCAATTTACAATAGCTAAAATTGGGCAACAGCCTAAATGCCCATCAGCAGATGAGTGGATTAGAGAACTATGGTACATCTACACAATGGGTTACTACACTGCTATCAAAAAGAAGGAATTCTTACCAATTGCAGCAGCATGGATGGACCTAGAGAGCATTATGTTAAGTGAAATAAGCCAGGCAATGAAAGAAAAATACCACATGATTTCGCTCATTTATTGAAAATAAAGAACATTATAGCCTGATGAATAAAAAGATAGATACAGAGGCAGTAAAGCACCCAACAGACTGTCAAATTACAGCGGGAAGACTGGGAAGTGTTGAGGAGGGAGGGAAATAGATCAACCAAAGGGCTTATATGCATCCATATAAGCACACCAATGGACACAAGACACTGGGGCGGGGGGAGGGGGAGGATGGGAGCATGTGACAGGAGTGGGGGAGGCTGGGGGAATGTTAATGGGGAAAAAAAGGAGATGTAAGTACTAATATATGTAATACTTTAAACAATAAAAATAAATAAGTAAATAGAGAGAAAGAAAAAAAATAAAATAAAAATATCAACCAATACCTTGAATTTTCAGGTTTAATGTTGAGTGGGGTCCTTCAAAGTTGGGATAAATCTGTCCATAAAATTCAAATAAAAGTTTTTTATTAACCCAAATATACTAAAAGTAATAGGAATAATAATGCATACTGTCTCCCTTTTAGCAATATTAATACTAGATAAATTCAGTTTTTATATGATGCTTGTTTTCTAAAGGATTTCATATCCTTTCCCAGGCAAAGAATAGTTAGACTTCATTTTTTCAAGTGAAATGTGGATTGTTCCAATTCCTTTACACATTGTTAAAAGAACAATGAAACACAACAATGAACTAACTTTAAAAAATACAGCCATATTACAAAAGAACATCTAGTTGTAGTGTATTTTCTTTATGCCTCAAAATGATTGTTTTGTGCACTTCTGAATTTCTTCTAATTTGGGCAAAACAATGACTATTTTTCTATATTTTAAATTCAAAACATTAGCATTGTTTTGATTCTTGGCTTAGGTATATTTAATTTATTGCTAAATGCTTTTATTCTTTTCTAAGGTAATGAAATTATTTTCCCCACTTTAATCACCATTCATACAGAAACATTTTAAGTAATTCAGTCAAGTATTTACTGAGAACCTACCAATTTTTTTGCTAGAATAAAGAAACTTTATTTTTTTAAATATATTTTATTGATTTTTTTACAGAGAGGAAGGAAGAGGGATAGAGAGCTAGAAACATCGATGAGAGAGAAACATCGATCAGCTGCCTCCTGCACACCCCCTACTGGGGATGTGCCCGCAACCAAGGTACATGCCCTTGACAGGAATCGAACCCAGGACCCTTCAGTCCGCAGGCCGACGCTCTATCCACTGAGCCAAACCGGTTCTGCAAAAGAAACTTTAAATAAAGAAAAAGGGAGTTTATATTCTAGATCAGATTATAATATAAAGTGGAAGCAGACAAAAACGTTTAATATAAACAACATAACAGGCACCATGTAAGCATAGAAGAAAGGGTGGTGATAGCTAATTATGCTTTACCCTAAGGGTCATATGTGTATGATAGATATTTTACATTTGCATTTACCATACCAATATATAGAGATAGATAGATGATAGAGAGATAGAGTGATAGATTGGTAGATAGACAGACAGATATGTGTACAAAGATTCCTCCCAATCCTCTCACTTTGTTTTGATTCTGTAAACTTACACTTCTTTATAAAATGACATGAGCCTTACAATTAACTATAGGAAGTTTCCTAACCTGCCCTCATAATATTTCTGAGACCTCAATTTTCCTATGAATTCTTCCTGCATTTTCAATATCTACCTTCACCACAATTCCTCCCTAGGAAATTATAATTTTCCACATATATGATTTTATTTACTGGATATAGTATCTTTTTATAATTTCCTCCAAAGCAGTATTAATCTAAGGTAGAGAGGTCATTGAAGTTTTCCAGATACAGGGAGAGGGAATAGAGAACAGAAAATACTCTAAATGAATTATCAGTGACTCCAGGTAGTCATAATTAGCATTTCTCTATAAGCAATCTCACTGGTGGGTCTTTCCTTAATTTTCATATAGGTGAGGCCTACTATAAACCCTGAGACACTTACAAGAAGGCACAACTCCTATATCTTACTTATTATGGATAGTCATTTAGTTCTTTTCATAGGAATTGTCTCCTATTTAGACCTCCTGTCACAATAAAAAGTGTTTCTTTAAAAAGGAAAGCAGTCGCTCTGGCCTGTGTTGTGCTCAGTGGTTAGAGTGTTGGCCCGTGCACCAAAGGGTTTGACTCCCAGTCAAGAGCATGTATCTGGTTTGCAGGTTTGATCCCTGATCCATGTAGGGGCACATGCAGAAGGCAACCAATCAATGTATTTCTCTCGCATTGATGTTCCTCTCTCTCTCTCTCTTTCTCTCCCTCTGTCTCTCCTCCTTCCCTGCCTTCCACTCTCTCAAAAAATCAATGGAAAAATATCCTCAGGTGAGGATTAACAAAAAAAATATATAACAAAGAAAGAAAACAAAAATTAGTCCAGCAAAAAATTAAGACATTTCCATAGATTATAATTAATCTGGTTTTCAAACAGGGCATTTTTTTTTCACTCTCCTTCTCTGTGTGTTACGTGAATTTTTGTTTCTGTGCATACTGGTGTGCCTTTATCTATATTTGTGCATGTGTGACTGTGTCTGTAGAAGCCCATATCAAAGCTAAAGCAGGCAGAGTGCAGTGGGAAAAATACAGAGTTTAATAAATACCACAAGTATTGAGTCTAAAATTCAACATAGTGACAAAAAGGTTATACCAAAGCAAATGTTGACATTTTGCTTGGGGGTCCTCATTAACAGCTTGAAGTGATGTAGTTCTATTTTGTGCAATCCTATCTAGTAAAAGAGTAATATGCAAATTGACCATAACTCCAACACACAAGATGGCTGCCCCCATGTGGTCAAAGATGGCTGCCTCCATTGGACACAAGATGGCCACCACAAGATGGCCAGCAGGGGAGGGTGTTTGAGAGGGACCAGGCCTGCAAGGGAGGTCAGTTGGGGGTGATCAGGCCTGAAGGGGAGGGCAGTTAGGAGGGACCGGGTTTGCAGGGGAGGGCAGTTAGGGACAATGAGGCTGGCAGGGGAGTGGTTAGGGGGTGATCAGGCTGGCAGGCAGAAGAGGTTAGGGGCAATCAGGAAGACAAGCAGGCGAGCAGTTGGGAGCCAGCAGTCCTGGATTGTGAGAGGGAGGTACGACTAAATGGGCAGTCAGACATCCCTCAAGGGGTCCCAGATTGGAGATGGTGCAGGCTGGGCTGAGGGACACCCCCTCCCTGTGCACGAATTCCGTGCACTGGGCCTCTAGTATTTATTAAAGGTCATTAGAAGAACTATTCAAATGTAAATGAACACAAGATGATAGTGTTAATCCATGTATTTGTAATATTTCCCTTAAAACTTAAGATACTATATTTATAATTCCCATATATCAAAACAAGAAGGTTGGGCTTATCTCTAATAAATGAGAACAAAAGAAATTTTACTTCAGCTTTATATAAAATTGTAAAACTATTCTGAAGAAATCATTTAATATTTTCTTGTCTTTTCCCCCTGAATTTTGAAGATTGCATGTATAAAAATGTTTGAGCTCTGATTTTAGGGTTCAGGGAAATTCTGAGACTGTCATGTTTCTCTGTTCCCTTCAGTTCTCTCTGTACATAATATAGAATTAGAATGTAGTTTACTTCTTATTATATATTTTTCTTACTGATTTAAAATATTGATTATTGACTCTTTTAACCTTTGGGCAGAGCTCGTTAATGGAACTGGGTTCCCCTAGCTGGATCTAAAATAAAATCTGTCTCTATGAGTAGCAATGGAGCATGAAGGCAGGAAAATATTTTCCTTTGATAATCTTGAAAAGTCAGTTACAAGGATAAAGTGAATCAGACTAGATAAACACAAATGGAAACTATGAGAAATGGAGACATAGATATGTGATATCTTCTAATTTTTCTAAATAAGAAAGGCAGTTATACCTAAAATACTGGGACTTTGCAAGATGAAAAGAAACAAACAAAAAAGAGGAAAACAAAACAATAAAAAACAATTATAAGTGACAATATAAAAATAACTTAAACAAGAATGTTAGAGGCATTTGCTTGAGTCATGTACAATTTTAATGATTTGCTATTAATTTTAAACATATTCTAGGTATATTAACAAAAATATCAGAATTTTATATTCTTTCTTTTATTTCTCTAATTTTTCAATTAGAAACATATATACAGAAAGTTAATTATGATAAAAGCTTTATTTAGAAAGTATATAGATTAGCTATATTCATCTGAGTTTGTTTAATAAGACATTTTTTTTACTGCTCCAAAATCCCCATCAAGTTGCATTGTAGCAAACTCTAAATTAATAGAATAATAGAGTTTTTGGCTTTTTTTCTTTCCCCAATGAAAATTTAAAAATATATTCAGGGTGAGTCATTGAAATGCATATAATCATAGCATCTCCGGTGCATTTATTTTCTAATTTAACATTTATAATTTTTATATAAATGATAAATACAAAGTGAAATGTAGGGAATAAAACTTGAGTGATGAACAAATCAACTCATCTAGTGTGCTAGGGAAACCTTGAAAATCTAACAGATTTCAAGATGTTACACAACAATGGATTCTATATTATTTAAGAAAATAGTATTTTAGGTATTATTAATATAATTTAATATATAATTTAGACTGCATTTTTATACAAGACTTTTTATTATGCTTCAGCACAATCCTGTACAGAATATACACACCACTTTTTTATTCTCCCTGAGGGAATTGAAAACCAGAGAAAGGATATTTTTAACTGTGCCACGCCAGCATGGCCAAGGGTGAACCTGAGGAGGGGTGGTGAAGGATTGAAGAAATGACAGTCAAGAGAACACAGCTGGGGCTCGGTGGATCTCCTGTGCCTGCATGAGGGCACAAAAGACCCAGCCTGCAAGCTGATGCTTTATTTTATGGTCTGAATTAAAACAAAGGTAGATTAACATGTATACAAATGTTCTTGTTTTGGCAACACTTGCTGCACCTCCCACAACCCATTAGCTACTTGGGAAGGAATTAAGAAGGGCTACAAGGTCAGGCTTAATTATGCTAGGAGAGCTCTGCCTTCCAGGCTGGGACTTGTTTGTGGCCCTGCCACAGGTCAGCCCAAGGCTTGACCCTAGAGCCGCTCCCTACATTAACTAAGCAAATGTAGCAATTGAGAGATGGATCCAAAGCACAATTTTCAGATTATTTCCACTATATCTTTTTCTATCCAGATACTTTAAATATATAAATAAAGTAATAAAGTAAAAATTTTTTTAAATTTACTTCCTCCTTAGTTAAGTTTCTATTAGCATCCTACTAGCAAAGTTGTGTCTCCATCAAATGAACAGTCAGGGCCATTTAATGCTTTACTGGTGCCACCTGTTAGTCTAGGACTGTGGTCGGCAAACTGAGGCTTGCGAGCCACATGCGGCTCTTTGGCCCCTTGAGTGTGGCTCTTCCACAAAATACCATGGCCTGGGCGAGTCTATTTTGAAGAAGTGGCATTAGAAGAAGTTTAAGTTTAAAAAATTTGGCTCTCAAAAGAAATTTCAATCGTTGTACTGTTGATATTTGGCTCTGTTGACTAATGAGTTTGCCAACCACTGGTCTAGGAGACTCCTCCTCCCAAGTTGCTGACTTTTTCCTTTTTGGTCATCTTATTTATCCTGGCTCCTTCGATTCTGTAATCCTACATTTTGGCAATTCATTCTTCCCCTCCCTAATTCTAGCATTTTCTTCCTCAGACTCCTGATATCTAACATGTATGTTATATTCTTGTTTTCACTTGTCTTACTTCAGATGTGCCTCCTCTTGCCTTCTCTTTCTTGAGTCTTGCCTTTAGTTTCTGGCATTTTAGTCTCCTGGGTTCCAGTTTCTCACGAACTCATAAGTTAGTTCCAAATCCATTAGCCTGAGATTTTTTTGGCCCCACATGTTTGCCTCAAATCTTCTCAACTAGCCCTAACCAGTTTGGCTCAGTGGATAGAGCATAGGCTGTGGACTGAAAGGTCCCAGGTTTGATTCCGGTCAAGGGCATGTGCCTTGGTTGTGGGCACATCCCCAGTAGGAGGTGTGCAGGAGGCAGCTAACTGATGTTTCTCTCTCATCGATATTTCTAACTCTCTGTCCCTCCCCCTTCCTCTCTGTAAAAAATCAATAAAAATATATTTTTAAAAAAGTCTTCTCAACTATTATTTTTCTAGTTCCCATTGCAATCATAGTGAACAACTCAATTTTCATGCTTCCACTCATTTATCTTTTAGTCTTTATTGATTTATTTCTCTCCCTTGCTCTTCTATCTAAAAAACTACATGCCACCTCTTCAAGACTTCTGTACTGATCTCCCCAATGAAATATGATCTCCTACCTTAAACCCAAGTTAACAATGACAACACAACACAAGTAACAATAAAAACCACCATTTGTGGAGCACTCATTTTATGTTAATCACTGTAGTAAATACTTTTTTCTGGCATCATTTAATTTCATCTTTAAGTCACTCTCCAACTGTACATCTTGTATTTTTGTTTGATTGTGTGTTTTTTTGAATTCACTATGATCTTTTTCAAATCTAGAAACAAGTTTATTAAAGCTTATTAAAGGTAATGTTATGATTAATTTATCTTTATATGATTTACTATAGACCATGTAGTACTATAACTGAATTGGTATTTAAAAAAAAAAGAAATATATATATATATATATATATGAATTAAATAATATGTTAAATCAATGGACAATATTCATCCTGAGAATTTAGACTCTGAAGTGTATGCTTGAACAGATTTATTATTTGCATCATGAATGTTAATTCAATTGATCATTTTAATGATAAATCAATTTATTTGATGTAGTTCCCTGTTCTCACAAACAGCTGTATTTAGTTTATAAAGAATAGATGTTGAGGAGATATTTTAATGAATCTCTAGTATTTATATCAATGCTAGAGGCCTGGTGCACAAACTTGTGCACAGGTGGGGTCCAGCCAGCCTGCCCTGATGAGGCCTGTTGGGGCCAAGCCAGTGCGGGGAGGGGATGTGGGAGGTTGGCTGGCAGGCCATGACCCTGATCAAGGTGGGGGGCGATCAGGGTGGGCAGTGTGGGGGAGGGGCCATGGGCAGTTGGGGCCCAATGGGGATCCCATTCGGGCCAGTTGGCCTCCGCAGTGCGCATCATAGTGATTGGTCATTCTGGTTGTTCGGTCATTCTGGTTGTTCTGTCATTCCAGTCACTTAGCTTTTATATATATAGATTTGATTTTTCACTATTTCACATGTGTACATTTTTCTCTGACCTTATCATGTATACCATTAATTGAACACAATCATGTACACATGGAGATTAAAGAAAAACAAAGGTATCTTAATGTTAAAAATATAACAAACATAAAAAAGCCTAAAAAGCTAATGCTTATGACATAATTCAGGAAAGTACTGATGAAAACAGCATGTAGTCAACTTAGCAACTTGGCATTATGGTCTTCTTTACTGAAGAAAACTGCAATTGAATTCAGTGGTGTAGTTTTACTGAACCTAAAAATTATTTCTTCCCCATAGAATATTCCAACAAAACAAGTTCAAAACAGTGTGTTGGGAGTTACGGAGATGAATTTTTCCCAATATCCAATAACTATATATGTAGGGTTTATTTTCTAATACCTGCTAGATACATATGTAGGGTCCATATAAAGGTTATTAAGGTCTGATACCTATATTTAAGAATTGAAATCTGGCTGGGTAGTCAGAAATAGGCATGAATTATTTCCATGCTAATCAATAAGAGGAAAGATTCTACAGGGGCTTGATAATTAATGAAGAATTAACATTAATGAAGGGAGATTAAATCTTCCCTAGTAGAAGGAGGGAATCAGAAATCCTTCTTAGGGTGATGTCTAAGCTGAGTTTTGAAAGACTTAGTTTGTTGGGAAAGGCATAGGGGGTAGAAAAACCAGCATTATTAAAGACTCAGGGCCAGAAACAGCATGCAATATATAGGTAACAAGAGGCCAACTCAATATTGCTAGAGTGGAAATTGAAGACAGAAAAGGCACAGCTGTAGTTACAGAGATATGTAGGGACCAATTTACAGTATGCTCCCTCTATGGCTTAGCTTAATAGTGGACAGACTGCCTTTTACTAATGCTGCCCTCTTCCCTGAGAGACTGAGTTCAAAATTCTACTTATGGATAACTGGACTCAGCAAGTATATACAACCCCTGTTGGATAAACTGAATGCACTGCCTTAGCAGGAAAAAATGGAATTTAACGTTACACAAGTAGTACTCATTATATCACATCTATCATAGCAAAATAATTCTGAAGTCTAGTCAACATAGTTTTAGATTTTTTTTCTTAAGCTTGCATTACTGATAGAACTTAAAAGTTTGCTCATATGTGTTTAGTTAGAGAAAAGTTTATATTAATTAAATATTAAAGATTGGAAATCTGAGGACCAAAGAGATCAGTTAACATGTCAAAAGATTTCATAATTACCAAAGAAAGTAGAAATGATTCAGGTAAAGTAATTCATAAGATACAACTACACTAATAAAAAAATAACATGCAAATTGACCGCACCAATACTATGCCCACAGGCCACGCTCACCAGCCAATCAAGAGTGTGTATGCTAATTAACCCAACCAAGATGGCTGCAGCCACGGAGTGAGCAGGAGGCTTGGGTTTCCCTGGTGATGGAGGAAGCCAAGCTTCCTGGCCGGCCCTGGCCTCTGCTCAAGGCAACAAAGTTTCAATTATAGAAGATAAATAAACCCCAACAAAAATAGCTATGGCCACAGAGCAAGCAGGAGGCTTGGGTTTCCCTGGCAATGAAGGAGGAAGCCAAGCTTCCCACCTCCCCCCCCCCCCCAGGGCTGTCCTGGCCTCTGCTCAAGGCCACAAAGTTTTAATTACAGAAGATAAATAAATCCCAGATAACAGGGCCTCTGCTTGGGTCACTGGGGGTGTGGCCAGCCTGCAAACCACCACAGGCCCCTTGCCCAAGCCACCCCATGCCCCAAGGGAACCCCCACCCTGATCCGGGACACTCTTCAGGACAAACCAGCCAGCTCCCAACCATGCACCAGGCCTCTATTCTATCTAATAAAAGAGTAATATGCAGATTGACCATCACTCCAACACACAAGATGGCTGCCCCATGTGGTCAAAGATGGCTACCCCCATGTGGACACAAGATGATCACCACAAGATGGACAGCAGGGGAGGGCAGTTGGGAGAGACCTAGTCTTCAAGGGAGAGCTGTTGGGGGTGACCAGGCCAGCAGAGCAGGGAAGTTGGGGCCAACCGGGCCTGTAGGGAAGGGCAGTTGGGGGGACCAGGCCTGCAGGGGAGGGCAGTTGGGGGTGACCAGGCTGGCAGAGGAGGGAAGTTGGGGATGCTGGTGGGACTCTGGGTGTCGTGCAATTTTATGCACTGGGCCTCTAGACTTACATAATAAAAGGCTAATATGCAAATCAACCAAATGGCAGAATGAATGGTAGCTATGATGCGCACTGACCACCAGGGGCAGACGCTCAACACAGCAGCTGCCACCTGGTGGTCAGTGTGCTCTCACAGGGGGAGCACCTCTTAGACAGAAGCTGGGCTCACAGCTGGTGAGCACAGAGGTGGTGTGGGAGCCTCTCCCACCTCTGCTGCAGCACTAAAGATATCTGACTGATGGCTTAGGCCTGCTCCCCTCCGGCCTCCCCCGAGGAAACATCCCCCGAGGGCTCCTAGGCTGAGAGAGGGCACAGGCCATACTGAGGGATCCCCGCACCCCCACCCGCCCCAGAGACCATGAATTTCATGCACTGGTCTTCTAGTATGTAAATAATGGTTAAATTAAAATCAACTGCATTTATATGTGTTTTTCATGATAGCGACCTTAGAAAAACCACAGCATATTAAAATAGCACAATTTATTAGGATACCTAATCATTTTATTTGTACATTTCTAAAATATATTGCTTTAATGCTTATTCCAGAAAAGAAAATAATCTTATGTATAATTTAAAGCAAAATGCTTGTAGTGCCAACTTGACTTATGTGGATAATATGGAACTGATCTATAGGACTACTAAAGTGCTCTACTATTCTATTTTATTTATCTGTTAAATGAAGGTTAAATTAAATACCTGAATAAGCAACATTAACCTGATGATATTTGCTAGAAAATTTTACTTATGACTTGAATAATGGGAATTTTTTAATAGATCCATGTTCAAGATTAAAAACAGAAAAGAATGGATATTATTTTATTTTGCTCAATAATATGTGCACAGGGAGAAATAAATGTTTAAATAAATTTTAATAAGATCTTAGATATTTTTAAATAGAAAATATTATTGGAAAAGTAATAAAGAGAATTTTTAAATTTTTATTGGAAGACTGTGAGCTCTGTTAGAATGATTACAATTATAATTATGGAATTTAATAATTTTCAAAAACTCAAGTATATTATTTTACTTTACCCTTACTTCCAAAGAAAATATTTTATAGATAATGATATTGTAGTTTTGAGAGGTGAAA
This sequence comes from Corynorhinus townsendii, assembly GCA_026230045.1. Lineage (NCBI taxonomy): Eukaryota > Metazoa > Chordata > Mammalia > Chiroptera > Vespertilionidae > Corynorhinus > Corynorhinus townsendii. The sequence continues at coordinate 114,922,964 of JAPDVU010000001.1, read as the reverse complement.
GACTTAACTAAATCACATACCTGATTGGTGGCAGAACAGGGCCTAGAATTTCTAGTTCAGGGTCATTTTTCACTTTGTGCTGCCAAATTCTGTAAAAGATTTACATATTTAAGTCTGTAATGAGAAGATTGTAAAATAAACCACGCTTTTTAATTGCAGAGCCCAAAGGATATGATAAGATGAGTGCACTCAATCAAACTCAGGAATTAGAGACTGATTATCAAGGTGGCCCAGAGAATATTTGGTTTCAAAGACTTCCATCCTCATGCCACATATACAGGAGAGCTCTTGTTTAGCTACTAGCATGAGCTAACTTGCCGAGGACCAAACCAGAGAGGGTCGGACCTGCATTGCCACCATGTGCCCACCATCCAGATATCATTGCTGACATGTACACATAAAGAACTGTTAGACATCGAAACGGGGACTCAGAACTGTTGGACGTTGAAATTGGGACTCAAACATTTTTTTTGTTATTGTTGTTTTGTTATTATATGTTTATTTCTAGTCTGCAGAGGCAAAATTTTTTAAGGGGAAGAAATGGTGGGAAAAAAGATACAGAGGCAAAGAAACATTGAACAGACTGTCAAACTACATCGGGAAGACAGGGGAGGTTGGCCGAGGGGGGCTGTAAGAGACCAACCAAAGGACTTGTATGCATGCATATAAGCACAACCAATGGATACAAGACACTGGGGGGGGGGGGGGGGAGGGGCAGGCAGGGCGGGCAAGTGAAGGCATGTACTGGGGGGTAGGGGAGGCCGGGGGAAGGTCAATGGGGGAAAAAAAAAAAGGAGACATATGTATTACTATTTGTAATACTTAAAACAATAAAAATTAAAAAAAAGAAAAAAAAAAGAACAACTAGGCACTGCTACTTTCTCCAATGGCTCCTATTAGAAATATTTTAATCTATCTTTAATTTTGAAATTTTTGTTTACGCCTTTTCTTTTTCTCATAATCCCTCTGATCTCCATATTTATCTAGTGAATCTCTGAATTTTGTTTCACAAGTATGCATATATCTAAAACATATGTGTAGAATGAAACCTCAGTACATTTATCTATTATAATCAAAGATGGTTATACAGTAGATACAGGAGTGGTTAACATTTTCCATATTATGCTAAGTAAACTTGAAATTTGAATTGTATACACAAATAAATATCCTAAATAAAACACACAATTGGAAATTGGATGCTTTCCAAAACTAATTTCCATCATATTACAATTCACCCTGTCCTTATTTCCTTAGATCATAATTGGAAATGAATATAATTGAATATTTTTAGAATTTGGTTCACCTAAACTTAATATAACATAATTCTTGCAGAGAAAACCCACAGTTAAAATGAGCATCGTTTACATAAAAAACAAAACAACCTGGTACATATTTATATGAGTAAAATTTGTGCCCAATCAACAAGATAATGGAGGAGCAAGAGAAAAGATCTGGAGATTATTGAAAAGGATCAGTGCTTTTGTAGTATATTCCATTTCCCTGACTGTTTTTTCTTCATTTTCCAGTCTTAGAGGAGAAGCAAGTTTCTCCTCTTTCTGCAGTCATGATGGTACCAACTATCATACTCGTTCTTATCACCTTCACTCACCAGATGTATCAAATCCTATGGCAAATAACATGGCGGAAACACAATATAAAATCTGAACCTTCAATTAAATAGAATTGATCTGAAAAAATGTCAAGGCAACAATAATTTTTGACTGGATATTTAGGTGGAGGAACATGTGGGTGATGCACATGTTCTCTAGCTTGGTTCTGGTGATGATTTCACAGGCTTGTCACAATAGTACCAAAACACATCAAATATACACTTTAAATACATGCAGTTTATCTTTTGTTAGTTATACCTCAGTAAAGCTGGTAGGATAACACAATACATATTTTCATCTCAAAAAATATATTACATATTACACATGCTATATCAAGTATATTAAATTAAAATTTAACTAAATTTAAATGTAAACAAAATAAGTCATTGAATTTTTTAGTTTTTATAATTATTTTAACTATAATAGGTTTTTATCTCATAAAATATTTCTGTTAAAATAATTAATTACAAGAAAAATTTAAAAGCTAGAAACTTGTTTTAAAATATACAAAACTTCTAATATATTCATGAATTTAAAATTTCTTATTTTTACTTTAGTCCTCTTTCATTAACCTCCTTATTTTTGTAAGTTTTATCATCACTTTTATATTGTAAAAAAATTTGCATTGATTTGTAATCATTACTTTAAAATTTAGTATTAATCTAATATATATGTCACATCAATTTGGTGCCTCCCAGCAATCTTTTCTACTTAGCCTCTCCATTCCCAATGTCTTTTTGATTCATCCCTAACTGACTGGGTTTTATTATAATTTGCTACCACCCCACCATATGGAGATAAAATATATTATAATTATAATTTTAAATATTATGTACATTTGAGAATCCTTTATTTCCACTTTTGTAGTTTAATGACATTTTGACCAGATATATTGCTCCATATGTAAATATTGCACCATTGATTGTTACTGTGAAAATGGTTAGAATGGACTTATCAGCATTGTTGCTGCCAACACTTACTCTAGGAAATGTATTTTCTCCCTGGTTTGCAGAAGAACGACATCATTATTCTTGAAGTGCAATAACCTAACCATGATGTGTACCAGTGTTTGGACATTCCACGTAATTTCTTTTCTTGGAATATTGTGGATTCTTTATTTTAAGAAAAAAAATATTGTAATTTAAGTAATTTCTATTTCATTTGTTCAGACTACTGCCTCAGGAATGCTTTATTTTTATGTTGGACAGTGTTTGAAGTCCTTATTTATTAGTTTCTTTCTAAATTGTAAGGTCACCTTTTTTCCTATATACATGTACCCTGGTTCTATTTTCTTTTCACTTAATATGTTAGTTATTCCACTTCAGCCACATGTATTTTTCCTCTCTTGTTTCTAATTTGTTTATTTTATTATAGGCTATTTTGTGAATGATTTTGTTTCTATAGAGTTCAGTTTCTCTTTGCATCCTGTTTTGTTGTTTTAACTGCTCATCTATAAACACTTATTTGACAGAATTCAATTTCCTAGTAAGTTATCTTATTTCACAGAGCACATATAAATGTTCCTTTATTTCTGGATTATGCTTTTTACTCAGCTGAGTGTGTTGTCAATGTTTGCCCATCACATTCATTTCCTTTTTAAACCTTGTTTATATTTTGTACTCCTACAATAGTTCCATAACTGACTTGATTTTTTTTTCCCAATATTGTTCTGGATTTAGCAATTCCCAATAGGCAATTTATATCTTTTGCTATGAAGTGATTGGCTTCCAGATTATATAGCCACTGTCTTCTCTCTGCATCTAGTATTTAAATTTCTGCCCACATTACAAACAGCGGGGCTGATGCAATGATACTTCATTCTCATTTAAAATACTTTGAAAAATGACCTTATTTTTCCTTTAGATGTCACAGTGAAATAATATGTAGTGCATTTAGTTTCAGAATCAAACTATGTTTACCTTAATAACCAAAGGATTATGTAAGATTTGAATGTTATTCTCTTCCATCTGTTGATAATTGATGGAAGATTATCCATGTAAAGTCAGATATTCAAAGTGCAGCTTCCTTTGGGATCTAGAAAACATAAACTTAGGACTCTAAGAAATTAAATTCTCATCCCAAATGTGCAGCTGCTGACTGCATGCTGTTAGGCAATTCATTTAACTACCTGTGTCTCATTTTAGAACTTAAAGAACACAGAGGCATAATTGGACTTCATAGCTGTTGTTTCATTTCTGATTCTAAAATTCTATAATCCTCCTATACTATTTATTCATGATTGAGGGATTAGAACAACTCCTCTTTCTTTGAATAGTTTATAGCTGAATACAATACTATAATAATTAATACTTCTTAGTTAGCAATTTAATTTGCAAAAATTCTGCACACATTTTTATAATATATTCAAACTGCCTAGAACCTAGGCAAAAAAGGTATTATTATCCTTAATAGCAGTTATGTGCTTGGAAGTTAGGCTTTTACCCTTCAGCTTCCTTGTATATTAAATAGATTTCATAATGTCTAACTCAGTGTTGTTGCAAGGATTTAACCTGCCTGGCATATGGTAAGTATCAAAGCAATGGCAGCCATTAATATTAGTACAACATTTTAGCTAAAATATTTTTTGCTACTCTTATTGAGTTGCAGTTATGTTTAAGCAGAAAACCTAAAAGTAGTAAAGGATAAATAACTCATAAAATTTTTGCAGCTAACAAAGAGCAATTCTAAGATTCCAACCCAGGTGTCTCACTTTAAACTTTATCATAATTAAATGCTATTTAGTATATTTAATGAGCATATAACATTTTCATATAAACCAACTAGACATGTGTGCACATAGACAGAATAGATGAGCTTGCATGTCTTAATTTGTAAGATATCTGTGCCCTTCATGTCTCTCTTCATTAATTGAAATATTTGTCATGATTCTAAATTTTAGAATAAGGGTTTGACACCCATCAATAATTCAGAGATATTTATTTCACCTTATTATTTTATTGACAGGTGATTTTATTAAATTTGTTAAACATTTAGTAGACTGTTTCCTACTAAGAGGGTTAGGTGCCTGAAATCTCCCATGGTAGAACAATTTATAGTACACCAACCTATATTTTTATGGGAAAGACAGAACAAGGGAGATCAAGATTATGAATTAGGGTATTAAACCCTTTGTACATTTTATAAAACTTTAAATAAAATATTATAAAAATAAACTCACACAGCAAAATCATGTAAATGATATTATACATATACCAGAAGCCCCGTGCACGAAAATTCATGCACCGGGGGCCATTCAGCCTGGCCTGTGCCCTCTAGCAGTGTAGGAGCCCTTGGGAGATGTCCACCTGCCAGCTTATGCCCACTCCCCATGAAATCAGGCCTAGGCTGGCAGTGAGACATCCCTCTGGCAGCCCCAGATCCTTCAGGAGATGTCCGACTAATGACTTGGACCTGCTTCCCGCACTGGACATCCTTAGCGCTGCCGCTAAGAGGCAGGAGCACTGTGCTGGCCAGCCATGAGCCAGCTTCTGGCTGAGCTGTGCTCCCTCTGGGGAAATGCAATGACCACCAGGGGGCAGCTCCTACATTGAGCGTCTGCCCCTGGTGGTCAGTGTGCATCATAAGTACCAATCATTCCAGGTAGTTCTGCTGTTAGGGTCAATTTGCATATTACCCTTTTATTATACAGGATTCAATTCATAATGATATGGATAGTAGGTAATTAGTGTCTATTACCCATAATTGAAAAAAATAAATTTCAAACCTTTATTCAACCTTATCATCATTAAAGTTTTGGGGCAATATATCTCTAAATCTATCTCCAATATACATATTTCTATAACTCCAGATCTCCCCAAATAGCTTCACCTTTCTTACAAGTAGCTTGGTTTTCTTATTCCTTGTGTACAGAGAAATTATTTTCTGAACGTCATGATATTTCACTTCATTTTTCTATTTTTATTGAGGGCTCTTTTAAAATAACTCTATTTTCCTCCTCTGCCATCCACTGTCTAAATTTCTCACTCTGGATTTTCATTTCTTTGGATGATATTTAATAGGGATTATTCATAAGCTTCAAGTAATAAAAACATCATTTTCCTGATAAAGAAGAGATATATACAATGTATTTGCATTAATAGATCTTTAATTTGAGTATTCATAGCTAGAATAATTTTTTAGATGATATTGATATTTTCACACCTATCTGCCCTATTCCTTTCTATTATAATATAATTTCACAAGTAATATTCATGAGTACAGCAAATATTTTTAATTTATTTGCATTTTAAATATGAATAATATTAAGTCCAAAGATTTAAAACAATAATTCTATCATGTAATAATTTAATTTTCTTAAACAAAAAGTTGGTGTTCTTTGAAAGCAATGGCAGGACTCAGAGAATAAAAAGCTTTTCCTAGAACCTTTAAAAAGAATATAACTCTTATTACTCTCAGAATACCACATCTGGACTTTACAAAATCATGCTATTTTTCTAACCCTGTAACCAGTGGCACATATGGTTAAGACAATGACCACTGGCTTAGAAGTGAGTAGATACTAGCCATAAAACAGATTTTTAATGTGAAAAAAATAAAAAGGCATTACCATATTTTTCCAGTCAAGTGAATTAAACACTTTTATAAGAAACATGTTAGAATTCAAGGACCTAGCTCTAATTCCAATTTCTTATTTTAATTCTTATTATATTACTAGAGGCCTGGTGCATGAACTTTGTGCATGGGGCTGTGTGTCCCTCAGCCCAGCCTGCACCCTCTCCAACCTGGGACCCCTCAAGGGATGTCCGACTGCCCGTTTAGGCCTAATCCTACTGTAATCAGGCCTAAACGGGCAGTCGGACATCCCTCTCACAATCCAGGACTACTGGCTCCCAACGGCTTGCCTTCCTGCCCTCCCGATTGCCCCTAACAGCTTCTGCCTGCCAGCCTGATCACCCCCTAACCACTCCCCTGCCAGTCTGACTGGTGCCTAACTGCTCCCTTGCCAGCCTGTTTTCCCCTAACTTCCCTTCCCTGCAGGCCTGGTTGCCCCCAACTTCCCTTCTCTGCCGGCCTGGTCACCCCTAAGTGCCTTCCCCTGCAGGCCTGGTTCCTCCCAACTGCTCTCCCCTGCTGGCCATCTTGTTGTGGCCATCTCGTGTCCACATGGGGGCAGCCATCTTTGACCACTTGGGGGCAGCCATCTTGTGTGTTGGAGTGATGGTCAATTTGCATATTACTCTTTTATTAGGTAGGATTGTAACAATAATGTAAGGGATAATTTTATATTAATAAAACAAACAAACATTTATTGTTACATTAAAATGTTTTATGACAGTTTTCTTATACTTATTCCTTCCTTATTTTAAAATATGTAAAAACTAAATTTTCACATTCATAAAATTATATCAAAGAAGATTCTGTTTTAAAAAGTCTGATTTAAATATTGTCAAATGAAACATTAAAACATTCAGGAAAAACTAGCAAGAGTTCATTTCTGATAATGAATTCAACAAAACATTTTGTCAAAAGTGATTGCCATAGAAATAAGCTAATACACATGTTACTGGAGAAAAATAAAAAAAAATAATCATAGTCAAATGTGTAATGTTCAAAATTATAATTCTTAGATTATAATTCTACAATATTTATTGAGTGTAAAATAGTGTGCTAGGTCTAGTGCTGTAAAAATTTTTAACTTAGTAGTTTTTAAACTTTGCTGTGTAATAGAGTCATTTAGAGAGCTTGTGAAAATACAGAAACCCAGAATCCTACTCACTCTGCCTACTCTGGGTTTTAAGAGAACTGATGAAAGGAACCACCCTTTTTGGTTTTAAAAAATGAAAGGATTACAGAGAGCTATATTTAATAGCATTTTTTTATGCTTTGCCTTTAAATTTCCTTTGCATCAAAACATAAAATGCATGCCTTAATACTTTCAGTTCTAGAGGCTTTATATTTAAGGATGTTTTGATCTTGTGTTTACAATTGTTTTGCACCAAAACTTGAATTAACTATTAAAATCCATTTGTAGTGAAAGAGCATGAGAGGAAGTACACATGGCACTGACAGTAAGTTATTGAAACATATTTATTGATTTATAATTTGGTCTGTTTATGTTCTTTTTTATGTTTTGACTGAGTTTCTGTGCTATGTATTTGAGTGTTTTGCATATGTGTGTATGTGTGTATATATGTGTTTTCATTTTCATTACAGTGTCATGAAATGTCTGAGCACTTCTGCCTGGGAGTTAGTCTATCAGCAGTGTCTGAGCACTTCTGCCTGGGAGTTAGTCTATCAGCAGTTTGAAAACCCAGTTCTCTGTGGACTACCTTTATTTTCTTTTAATTTAGTTTTGACAGTATTACAGATGTCCCTCATTCCTCCTTTTTACCCACCTCCCAGATGCTGACAGTGAAGGCCAGACTTACCTTTGGGCAAGACAAAATTCTCTACTTTTACTATACAGCTTTTTAAAGGAGGAAGGTAAACACTAGAATGAAATAAATAGTCAACATCACCACATTATTGTCTGTGTCCATAGACTATGTGTATATGCATACATGTTCTTTGCATAATCTCTTCCAGTCTGCCCAGCTCCCCTTCCCTCTGAGATCTGTCAGTTTGTTCCATATTTCCATGTCTCTGGTCCTATGTGAAATCTAATGAACAAATAAGTGGACTACCTTTACTTTGATACCAACTGCAAGGTTTGGCTCAAAGGATCCTCAAAACCACCCTTAGGTACAATAATTCACTAGCACTTTTAGAGCTGACTGAAAGTTACTATAGTTCATTACAAGAAAAATAGAGGAGGAGATACAGAAGGTCCCAAATATGAAGCTCCCATTGTCTTACCCAAGGAATTGGTAGGCGTTATACTCTCAGACTGATGGGTGACGATATGCATGGAGTATTGCCAACCAGAGAAAGTTATCCAGGCTTCAATGGTTAGAGGTTTTATTGAAGCTTCATTATATAAGCATGATGGGCTGAGTGATTACTCACACGGTTGAACTCAGTCTCCAGGACAAATAACACTTATGAACCAAAGCCCCCATTCTAAATCACATGGTTTGTCTCTCTGGTGTATCCAACCTGACCAAGACTGTCAGATATGGCTAGCTCGCAACGTGGACAAAACCATTTCTATCAGGTATGACACAGATTGCCTCCCAGATGCTGACAGGGAAGGCTAGACTTGTCTTTGGACAAGGCTATGTTCTCTACTTTTACTATACAGCTTTTAAAGTTAGGAATATAAACACTAGAATGAATGAAATAGTCAACAAGGACCAACATGAACCCTAGTATATAAGAACAAACTAGGGGAAAAGTTATTGTTGTGAGAAGTCATTATATGTATTATTTATTAACTGTGATTTAAATGCATAAAATTTGGAATTGATTATTCAATATGCAGTATTTTAAGATGAGAACCTAAGTAAGTAATGAAGGGACCTTCTAGAAGTAAAAGTTCATAAAATGGATAAATAGTTGTTAGGTGTTTTTGAATAATTTATATCCATATAGATAACTTGGATAAAATTTGAAAAATATGCTTGATAAACAATGCACATTTTAAAAATAATATATCATATCATCATATCACTAAGGAAATACAAAATATGTTTAATAAGATGTTAACATATTTTCATCAGAGGTAATTTTTCTAGTGTATAATGGGGAAAAAATATATATATATATCCACAATGAATAACTAAAGGGACAAATAAAGCTAAAGTTGAGAAATTCAGTTACTGGTAAAACAGGTATGCAATTTTAGGACATCATTCATTTTTCTATGCCAATATTAAATATGTAAGTGATTACAATATTCAAGGCATATCGCCATGTCATTAATCACTTCATGCATGACTCGGAATCATCAGAACAATTCTGGAAGCTATTTTTATCTCACAATTTATTTCTTAGAGTTGAGTTAAAAATTTAATTTCTCTGACATATCAAAAATGACACAATTGATATATCTATGCTCATTACATGGTAGCTTTCAGCAAAGTACAAATAAGTATATGATTGCTGGAGAACTCAGGTCTCTAGCAACTATGAGAAATGAACCAATAAATTATGAGAATATTATGACAGAATATTCTCTTCCAGAGTGAAAATTATTGTACAAATGAAACTCACTACACAGCACTGTTGTAATGTGTAATAAATTCAAGCATAAATTATTGCTACCAGCTATGATAGTATATAAATAATTAGTAAATTGTTCTGTAAACTTTGTTTTAACAAACATGTTGCTTTAAGTAATTATTCACTCATAGGAGGAAGCAACTGTAATGTTTTTTATATTGTGTTTAAAACTCTTGACTAAATAGTTAAACAGAAAATTGCCATGAATTTTCTCTGGTAATTTTGGTAGATTTTCATCTATTTGTTATCTGTGTGTGTTTTTTTGTTGTTTTTTTTTTGAATAAAAATAAAGATTTAATTTCACAGTTGACATTTTAATAACTTTAGTTACCTCCTAATATCAAACTCCTAGTGATTGCCATGGGTATCAATCCCCTTTCTCTTCTTTGCTTATGAGCACACCAGGGAATGGAACTGTGTAAGACTTTTTAAATCATGATCACTAGAAGCAGTTTTGCTATAACGGTGTATACCTCAACTGCTGTAGCAACTCTTGGTTTTGCTATTGACAGAAATATTATATTTAAGACTAACTTCTTCTTTAATACATCACACAATTATGCATTTTCTGAGTCCATGATGAAAAAAATCTCCTTTTATATTAAAAACTTTGGATGGGATCTAAGAGTCTAGTCTGAACTCTACCAGTATGGTATGATGTACACAGTGATTTAGTGAAGTCCCAGTGTATAAAATGAACAAAGATATTTCAAAGTTTACTTTTTAAGAGTTTATTATAAAACTGAGTTAAATTAATTATGTTGTTCTTCTTGCAGAAATAAGGAAAAATAAATACCTCTTAGTTTTAATTGATGAAGGAATTTCACTTTTTTCCTTATAAACATTCAGAAAAAAAATTATTACTATTATTGTAAGTTATATGCTTGGAAATGTTCTCACAAATATCATTTACTTTTCTCATGAAAAAAATGTTATTTTTATGTGCAGCATTTATAGGATGTAAAATTGCCAAATAATTTAAACATTAAATCCATAGATGACTAAACTTTGCTGCTTTCAATCTTAGCACATAAATCAAAAAAGAAAGGAGGTATTAGGGACTATTAAGGTAAATTATTGAGTTGATGTTGCAATTTGACAAGTATTCTGTTTGATAAATAGTCTGGACAAAATAATACTTAAAAATATTGTTGTCTAAGTACCAACATGAGAATACTGTTTCTTTTCTTTCAAATAACTATAAGATCTTCTTTATATTTCATGAAGAATTTAAGTAATCCCCAAGATACAACCTTTCTAAAGAAGAGGATATCTTCTCTATTATTTTTCTACTAGAGGCCCAGTACATGAAATTCTGCACAGAGGGGGGTTCCTCAGTCCAGCCTGCATTCTCTCCAATCTAAGACCCCTCAGGGGATGTCCAACTGCCAATTTAGGGCCAATCCCTGACCGGCAGTCAGACATTTCTTTAGCAATCTGGGATGACTGGCTCCTAACCACTCACCTGTCTAACTGCCTGATTGCTCTTAACCCCTCTACCTACCTGCCTGATTTCCCCTAACCTCTCTGCCTGCCTGCGTGATCTCCCCTAACTGCCTCTGCCTGCCTGCCTCTGCCTGATCATCCCTAACTGACCTCCCCTGCTGGTCTGATCTTATCCTTAACTTCTCTTCCCTGCTGGCCTGATCGCCCCTAACTGCCTCTGCCTCGGCCCCCACCACCATGGCTTTGTACGGAAGGAAGTTGGACGACTGGAAGATGGCCAGTCGACCCAGTCTAATTAGCATATTATGCTTTTATTAGTATAGATAGATTATATAAGATAAGATTGCTTAAAGGGGGGGGGTGCTTTTTCAGCAAGAGGAGATGCTCTTGGCAGACAAAAATACATAATACCTATATCCAGCCATATGCACTATACTGCCAAACCAGTCATTAAAAAATTGAATCACTATCTTACACCTTATACCAAATAGCTGTTGCCCTTAAACCCCTCCTCAGCCCCCACCTTAGGTTCTGCCTTCTCAGTTCACCCAGATTTGGTTCTGATTAGTTGGTTTCTATGCCAGTCAGCATCAAAAGCTATACCTCCTAGGCAGCCATTGGCTCCTCACAATTCACCCAGATTTGTTCTGATTGGTCAGTTTCTATGCCAGTCAGCATCTCTGGGCCTATCTCCGGGGCTGATCATAGAGGCGGGGCTGATCAGCAGCCACCCCAGGCTGCTGGCCAGCGGGTTGAATTGCAGACTTCTGGGAGAGAGAGTGGCTTGGCTACTGGGGAGGCCCAGAGAGAGAAGCAGGGTGATTAGACACTGCCGCTGCTGATCAGACCCACCTCTCTATCTCTCCAAGAGGTCAGCAGTTCAGCCCACTTGCCTGCTGCGTGCACAGCCTGGCATTTGGTCGAGCCTTCGGTTGTTTTAGATGTTACAACCCTGGCTCTTTATATATACAGATATCCTGAAATTTCTACTGATGTATGTGACATTTCCAAATTACTTTAAATAGATATATTAAAGAACAGAACAGGAAGTACATTCATTATAAAAAAATTTTGGTTATATGACCCCAATAAAAAAAGTTTAATATATTAACACTACCTATTTCATACTGAAAGACAAGATGGTAACAAAAATAAATAAATAAATAAATAAAATACTGACGATAAAGCCTAAAAAAAGCCTAATTCATTGTGTGCTCTTGTACTTGTATTCATAATCCCATAATCCTTCATGGAAATGATTAAGAATCTCTTGTTCTTGTATTCTCTAACTGTGTGTGTGTGTGTGTGTGTGTGTGTGTGTGTGTATGTTTGATTCCATATGTGGAATAAGTCAACATTAGAAGTTTGACTTTTTGATACTTTCTCTAACACATGATTGAATTATTAACCATATTACTCTACATAACAAAGTACAATTTGATGTATCTTACAAATAAAATCTGTAGATTAATATTTATCTGTATCTAGTATCTTTACTATAACTTATTTTAAATCTTTGATCTTTTTAATTATTTTAAAATTGAACTTATTGTGGTTAATACAATGACATGGGTGTTCAATCCTATAATACATCATCTACATATTGTACTGCATGCTTACCATCTCAAGTCATGTCTCTTTCCATCACCATTTAAGATATAAATAACATTTCAAGGAGATCATTTTTTTTTAATATGTGCTGTACACAATTCTTGACATTAGCAGAAACTCAAAAATAAAAGTAGTTACACTTTTTCAAAGATGCTTAAGAAATTTCAACAAGTCTTGTTGCCTGTACTTGTTTATAATACTTCTTAGCACCCTTTGTTTGTTGAAGCATAGCATGGATTCCCAGGAGGAGAATAGAACCTGCAGCATGTTCCAAAGAAATTTTGCTATGAAACTTTTATATAATTTAATTTATTCAAGATATATTTAATGAATACATGAATTGTCATAGTAGAAAAACCTGAACAAGTCCCTGTTCTCATGGAGTTTATGTTCTAGTAAATTAGTCTCTCAGGACTAGTGCTGTACATAATTATAATGGCTAACAAATGAAAGCAAGGGACTTCATTAAGTGCTTAATATATGTCATATCATTTATTTTCAAAGCAAACTAATGAGTTAAGCACTATAATCATCCTCATTGTACAGGTATGAAAATTGAAGCTTAATAGAAGTTAAATTCACATATTTCATGGCCATATGTCTAGCAAGTGATAAAGCCTGGATTCAAACATCAGGGCTCTTAACTACAGTATATTACAGAAAAAAACTGATCTTTTATAATAGCCTACTTTACATAAGACATAGCAAGGTAAATATTTTGTCATATATATGAAATTTGGAGCTATAATTTAGTTTTATAATACAGAAAAAATTGAATTTTAGGAAATAGTAGCAGGAATCTGGGCACACATGGGGTTGTTGAACTGCTGACCTTTAATGCTTCTTCCAACTCTTAGAATTCTGTGATTTTATGAAATATTCATGATCCACTTGGAGAGTCACTATTTGAGTTCTCTGCCACTTGGTGTGGTCTTATTTAGCTAATCATATAGACAATGTGTAAGTGTCTGTATGTAGTCCTATCTCTGATAAAATGCAATATACATGGAAGCTGTTTTGAAAGAAGTAATCCATTATTCACATTATCTGTATCTTTTACTCTCGCATTAGAACAGTCACTCGGGAGTTAACTGGATGTGTTTTGAATAGCTATTGCCAGCAGACTAACATAATGTTATATTTAGTCTCTCCAATCATAGTGCTAACACTATGCAATTCTAGCCATGTTGAAAACACATTAGTCACATTTTGTCAATTGTCAAGGTTAAAAGTATATACACTTTCCACCTTGTATTTTTATTTGCCTTTAGTTTATTCATCAGTAAGAATATTTCTTAGGCATATCAATTTTATTATCTATGCAAGTGTGCTTTTATTTCACTGCAACTATCCTGTCCTGATATTTCAGGAAAAGTTCCATTATTCCTGTCACTGTCCTGTAAATATTTCTAACCCACATGGATGGAACAAGCCACTGAAAGCTGCTAGTGGAATTAGGGAAAACTGTTGTGAACACAGAGCCTGAGGATTTGTAATGACATGGAAGTCAGAGAGCTATATGGACAGATATAAAGAAAAGTTAAAACCAGGCAGAGAATTACAGATACAAAGAAAAGTTAAAACCAGGCAGAGAATTACAGATACATGTGAGGAGTAATGTCCTATTATCATAAAGTAGAAACATTTTGACTTGGGTTTTTTTAAATATAAATTTAAAGAAATAAGAGCAAATTTCAGGTTGTGCCTTGGCTATATTTTCTTTAAAATGGGGGCGGAGCAGGTGGAGTTAATGCTATCAGCCCAGGATCCACATGCAGCATGAAATGGTTTATAACCCTAATTAGAGAGTACATGAGATTGTGTTGTGCATGCGAGTATTATCCAAATGTCATGGTAGAGAAACTATTGAAAATCATTATTCTATTGGGATCTGTTCCGAAATGCATCTCATTTTTACTGGCACAATCATTATCGAACATAAATTTCAATTCTGAGAAGAGAGACGGATACATTCCCTCTTTCTGAGATGCCTTAAAACTCTGCTCCATCTATTCCTTTCCAACTAACATATGGCATTCAAGCTAGCATATATAAAGTGTGTACTTATTCATTCTCTTCATTAATATTTAGTTTTCTGTGGATCCTTCTGCTACTTTTCAGTTTCTTCCTATCTATAACATCTACCTTGGTGTCAAACTGCTATATGGGGTCATTTGAGAGCTGAAACACTGCTGTCACCACAGGCAGCACCAGCAGGCTTTCTATCAGCCAACATGTCACAATCTAACCTTTGCTGTCCTGGTGTCTGAGTTTCTATTAAGTTGCTCATGTTCAAATTAAACTTTAAGGCAGCAGCTGAGTTGTGGTGTCAGAATTACGCTACTTGATTCTTTTTCCATCAGTTCTTTTTTCTTATCCATTTCATAAGGTAAATATAAATCCTCAAATATTCTACCTCTTTTCTTTGACCCTAATTTTGCATTCTTATTCTTTATTGTTCTTTACAATTCTCCCATTCTGAATCTGAAGACACAGTTATATACCCAATGGAAAAAGGACAAAAAACAACCTTTCCTCCATATTCCTAAATGGTTTTGCCAGCTAGTGCCATGTTAAAAAGCCATCTATACAATGAAAATAGTGAGAATATTTCATGAAAATTGAAATGAGCTCTATCTTGAAGAGAGATAGTACTACTTAGGATCAACATTCATTGTAACTATAGTAAATCAGTATACATAATTTATAATGGAATTGCAACTTCCTTATGACATTTCCAAGATTTATAATTGTATGCTTAATTGGAACCATGCCTCCATATTTCCTCCTTTTTCTTATGCTGATATTGTCTTCATGCCAAAATTATGAGTTTCACTGAGAAATTGGGAGGCGGGGGTTATGAGTTAAAGAATAAGAGTAAAGAAGAGAAAACTCATAGAACATCAGGAAAAAAGAGTGGCATGAGTAGGTGTGAAAAAAAAATTCAAGGTTATGGACAAAAAGAGGGGTATGAGTTGACATAGATGAGGAGTGTGCGCTGACCAGGTTGCAGAGCAGAATCCCTTACTGTCCTCCCTCATATCCTTCTCTGTCATTCTGCTTTCTTGAATACTGTCAGTGGAAGGGAAGTGAAAGAGAAAACAAGTGTTTAGAATAAGTGATGAAAAGACATGAGACTGGCAGTGTTTGAATGAATGAATTTATTGATTTGAGCTTATTGATTCTCAACTTTCATCCTTTGAATGTTTGGTAGCCCTTTTTTATAATTCTTTTTTTTAATTATTTACTGTTGTCAGTTTTACAATTGTCCCCCATCCCCCACCTTTGCTTCCTCCACCGAACCACTGCCTTCTCCAGGCCTTCCCCACACTATGGTCTGTGTCTATAGGTTATGCATTAATGCATATATGGGCTTTGATTAATCTCTTCCCATCCCCTCAACACCCAACCCCTCTAAAATCTGTCATTCTATTCCATGCATCCATGCCTCTGGACCTATTTTGTTTTGTCAGTTTATTATGCTCATCACATTCCACATATAAGTGAGATAATGTGATATTTATCTTTCTCTTATTGTCTTATTTCACTTAGCATTATACTGGCCAGGCCCATCCATGATGTCACAAAGGGTAAGAGCTCCTTCTTTTGTACAGCTGCATATGGTAGTATTCCATTGTGCAAATGAACCACAGCTTTTTTATCCACTCATCTACTGATGGGCACTTGGGCTGTTTCCAAATCTTAGCTATTATAGATATGTTATAATTCTTGTTTTAAAACTTTTTATATTCTGTTTGTCTTTTCAAAATTAGGTTTGGACAAATATGATTTCTCTTTTATTTGTGGTTATTATAACCTTTTCACTTTTGTTTTAAATTCTTGATAATTATTGTCTCTTTGGCAATAATGCTGTGTTGACAGTATTTTGCTTTATTTATTTATATTTTTGAAGGGCTATGAAGTGTATTCTTAGACTAAATTTTTCCAGAGAGTTGGTTGGAATTTTGTGAGCACCTTCAAGAAATCCAATAGGTAGTTTATTGAACATATTAGTCTGATTTCTACATTTCAAGTGAAGACCTTCATCTCAGGCTTCTTCTCTTATCCATGTCTATTTCCATGACTTACCCTCAGTTCCCACATAACATCAGAATTTAAAATTTCCAGTTTCTTGCTACTCTGGTCTCTATATTTTTTTTCTTTTCAGTGGTATTATCCACTGTCTATTACTATCTTTTATAATATAGCATGATATTATGTTAATGATAGTAATTTAAGGACTATTATTCATCATTCATCTTGCCACCACATACTATAATCTCTTCCCTAAATAACTAGTATACCTCTACAATAAATTATAATACGTACACACCCACATACATACCCCAGAGTATTCTGTCTCAACACACTTTGAGTCCTGGAGACATATCTTTCTTACCTTAAATACATACTAATTTATCAGTTAGGAGAAGTTCAATTTCAGGCCCTAGTATTATATTACTGTATTTTGACTTCACTCAATCCAATTTAAAATTCCTATAACATATTAGAAATTTAGTAAATGTCACTGGCATTAATTTCCCTTAATTATGAAGGAGGTATTATTCTAACTTTTTGTGAATCTTATTGAGGAGACTAATTAAACAGAAGCAGTCACATACACTAATATTGCACCTTAAAATAATTTTGTTTACAAATAGATTCTTTCTCAATCTATCAATAGGGTGAGTGTCATATCGTTGCATCTGGAACACTCAGAGCATGGGTTTTGGCCCATCTGCATAGAGGACAGTTCTTTAAACTGCTCTATGGTTCCTGGCAAAGAAGGGGGTATTTTGGATATTAACATAGATAATAACATTTTCACCTTAGACATTTTTATGTTCTCAATTATACCTTGACAGAATAGATCACAAAAATATTTTGTGGCATTGCCCCACTAGTAATAAGGGACCTGACTCATCACATGGACTAACAGCTTATCAATGAGAAATTGAGAGCTGTTTTCTTTTCCCAAAAATTCACCTTAAGCATACCACACTTTAATGATTTACTTGAGAGAAATGTTAATTGAGAATGAGAGTTCAGATAAGCTTTCTGTGAATAAATTTTTAAAATTACATTGAGATAAATGCAGATTGTATATCAACTATCTTAGTATTTTACTATCATTAACCTACTACAGATAAATAGGTAAGCAGATGACAGATGATAGATAGATGATAGACAGATGATAGATAGATAGATAGATAGATAGATAGATAGATAGATAGATAGACAGATAGATGATAGATAAACTGGGACAGAGTTGTGAGCATCACTATAATAATTTGAAATCAAACTAAGGCCACTTGAATAAATGTAAGAAATTACTTTAAGAAACATACAATTCTCCCAGATTGTCTGGAAATTCAATGGGCATTCTTAACCATGACTTCTAAGTAGTCTCTGATAGAAAATCAGACACTCTTGACAGGTTATGCTAAAAGTGAAAAGTAAGTCACTCAATTCTAGCAATTTTAATAATTAAATTCATCAAAGGCAATCAGATACAGCGTAAACTGATGCTTTGGGATAACAAAGTGCCAATGTGTAAGAAAATTAAAATAGCATGCTAAACACATGGCTGTGTCTTTTGGGTAGATGACGCTGTTGAACCTTTAATTTTCTTAAGAAGATTCTCTTTGGAAGTTGCCTCAATAGCTTGTTTATCACTATCTAATATCCAATAAAGTTAATCATAAATTTAATAATTCTTTAGATCAGAATCAGAAAGAAAATCTTACACCAATACTTTCAGGGAATGTGTTTGGAATATTCTGGGATCAGTGTTGCCATGTGCTCAACCTCCAATATTGTTCTTTTATTTTATGTGGTCAGTAGTGTTGAGCAAAGCACCCTGTGCTTTATAATTAGAGGGGATATTTAATCTCAAAAAGAATCCCTGAAGAGGCTTTCTTAGTTCAAATAATAAAGGTATGGATGTAGAGCTGGTAAACCTTGTTCAAAGGAGTTCTGTATCCATTTTTTTTTTTTGCATAATTGAGTTCTATATGTTGCACTGTTCTTGAATGAAAAAACAATTGATATCTCTATGCCATATGTTTTTTTGTGTCTGTGCTAAGTTCCCACACCATAAGGTAAAAACAGTGGTTTGTGAGAACTACAGTATACTAATACTTAGTTGGAATATGGTATTTCAGCAAACTTCCTCAGGCTGTCAAGGCTAACAAAATATAATGATTCTTTTTCATAGACAAAGATAGTACTCAGAATGTTATCTATTGACTAAATACATCTACAGATCAATCTGTGAAACTCAGAAATTTTTGAAGTCATTTATTTTTTTTTGGAAAATTACACAATTGCAGATAACCAATGGTTATTTGATAAGGTAAATAACAGCAGTATTAATGCAGTAGAGTAAGTTGATGAGATATGTGATTTTTGCATCAGATATCTCTATTTTTACTTGAATACATTATTATTGAAATAATATAAGGTTCCTGAAAGTGTTCCTTGACTTCATCCTGCATTACTTCATGGTTAATATGAGTTACTACTACCAAAAAAAATTGAAGACAGGTTCAATGATACCCATCCCTTTATTAGTTCTGCAGTAAACCATTCAAATAAAAATTTGTTCAGTTGTCAGTTGACATGCCATATCCCATTGCTTAAAATTGAGAGTGGATTTTCCCACTTTGGTATGGTTTTCTCTATAAGTGCCTGGCATTCTTATTGCTGGTACTTGTTATTTTGGGAAGCAGTATGTCAGGGAAGGGATTATTGAACTATCAAGAAAATTGAACTTTCTGCAAAAAATTATCTGGCCTAATCATACAATAAGTCTCTAATGTTACTTTGGAGTAATTTTTATTGAATTTACTGGGGTGACATCTTATCTAATAAAGAGGGAATATGCTAACTGACCCTCACGCCATTGCAAACATGGCAGCACCCACAGCCAATAAGGAGGGAATGTGCCAATTGACTGTCCCACCCTCAAAGATGGCAGTGCCCACAGCCACAAGATGGTGGCGCCCAGTCCCCTTAGCCCCCCCACAGAGCATAAATTTTCATGCACCGGGCCTCTAGTTGGTTAATAAAATTATACAGATTTCAGGTATATAATTCTACAGTACATTGTTAGGGTATTGTATTGTGTATTGACAACCTCAATTCAAGTCTCCTTCAATCATCATTTATTCTCCATTTACCCTCTTCTTCCTCCTCCCACACCTTACCTCTGATAATCACCATACTGTTGATTGTGTCCATGGGTCTTATTTTTTTTTCTTTGCTTAATTCCTTCACCCTTCTCACTCAGCCCCCAAACCCTTCCCCTCTGGCAGCAGCTGGCAGTCTGTTTTTTTGTATCTAGGAGTCTCTCTCCACTTTGTTAGTTTATTTTCTTCATTAGATTCCACATATAAGTGAAATCATATCTTACTTGTCTTTTATTGACTGGCTTATTTCACTTACCATAATAATGTCCAGGTCCATTCATGCTGTAGCAAAAAATAAGACAGTGAAGGAAGGCCTACTCTTGCATGAATTTCGTGCATCAGGCCTCTAGTGGGTATATATATATGCCTGGGCTGTGGTCTCAGTCCCCAGTAGGGGGCATGCAGGAGGCAGCAGAACTAACAATGATGTTGCACTCTCTAACAATGATCTCTCTCTCTCTCTCTCTGTCTCCTCCTCTCTCTTTTCCTTTCCTCTCTCTCAAAAATTCAAAACTATTCTTAAAAAAAAAAAAAAAAACACCTGTGGTACATTTACACAATGGAATATTACTCAGCTCTGAAAATAAACTTAATATCCTAAATTTATAAGCAACTTATAAAAGAACCCAGGCTTCCCTCCAGCCGCTGGCAGGCACCTGGGACCTGGGCTTCCCTTGCAGCCCCAGCTTTGTCCAAAAGGTCATCGGGAGGATATCTGGTCTAATTAGCATATTATACTATTATTATAGATGACAAGGAATAGAACTGGCAACCAGCTGAGTCACTCTTGTCAGGGCTCTACCACGGCTCTTTATCCACTCATCTATTGATGGACACTTGGGCTGCTTCTAAATTTTGGCCATTGTAAATAACACTGCATGAACATAAGGGTGCATATATTCTTTTGAATTGGTGTTTCTGGTTTCTTTGGATATATTCCCAGAAGTGGAATCCCTGGGTTATAAATCAGTTCCATTTTTAATTTTTTGAAGTAACTCCGCACTGCTTTCCACAATGACTGCACAAATCTTCATTCCCACCATAGTGCACAAGGGTTTCCGTTTTTCCACATCCTCACCAACATTTGATGTTTGTTGATTTATTGATGATAGCAATTCTGACAAATGTAAGATGATACCTCATTGTGGTTTTAATTTGCATTTCCCTAATGATCAGTGAAGTTTAGCATCCTTTCATATGTCTATTGGCCATTTGTATATCCTCTTTGGAGAAGAGTCTATTCAGGTCCTTTGCCCATTCTTAGTTGGATTGTTTGGGTTTTTTTGTTTTGTTTTGTTTTGTTTTTGGTGTTAAGTTTTATAAGTTGCTTATAAATTTAGGATATTAAAGGCTTTATAAGATCTATTGGTAAAAATCTTCTCCCATTCAGTGGCTTGTCTTTTTTGTTTATGGTTTCCTTTGGTCTGCAAAAATTATTGAGTTTGATGTAGTCTCATTTGTTTATTTTTTCTTTTGTTTACCTAGTCAGAAACAATATATCAGAAAAAATATTGTTATGAGAATTGTCTGAGATTTTACTGCCTGTGTTTCCTTCTAGGATTTTTATAAAGGTTTCGAGTCTAATATTTACATCTTTAATCCATTTTAAGTTATTATTCTCTATGGTCCAAGAAGTTGGAATAGTTTCATTTTTTTACACGTATCTGCTCAATTTTTCCAACACTATTTATTGAATGGACTATATTCCATTGTATGTTTTTTCCTCCTTTGTCAAATATTAATGGAACATAAAGGCATGGATTTATTTCTGGGCTCTCTATTAGGTTCCATTTTTCTATATATCTGTTTATATGCTAATACCATGCTGTTTTGATTACTATGGCCTTGTAGTATAGTTTATTATCAGGTAGCATGGTTCTCTAAATTTGTTCTTTTTTCTCAAGATTGCTGTGGTTATTCTGTAGTTCCATATAAATTTTTGGAATATTTGTTCTCATTCTGAGAAATATGCTATTGTTGTATTGATAGGAATTGCATTGAATCTATAGATTGCTTTGAGTTGTATGGGCATTTTAATGATATTAATTCTTCCTACCCATGAACATGTATATGCTTCCACTTATTTTTATCTTCTTCAATTTCTTCAGTGTCTTATAATTTGCTGCATACAGGTCTTTTACATTATTCATTATACTGATTCCTAGGTATTATTTTTGAAGCAATTGTGCTTGCTTTTTTAAATTCCTTTACTGATAGTTTATTACTGGTGTATAAAAATGCAACTGATTTTTGAATATTTATTTTGTATTCTGCTACTTTACTGAATTCATTTATCAGTTTTAGTATTTTTTTGTAGGTTTTTCTGGGGCTTTCTATATACAGTATCATTTAGTCTGCAAATAATGACAGTTTTACTTATTTCTTTCCAATTTGAAACACTTATTTCTTCTGTTTCTCTGAATGCTGTGGCTAAGACTTCCAGTACTTTGTTGAATAAGAGTGGTGAAAGTGACATCCCTGTCTTGTTCCCAATCTTAAGGTAAACACTTTTAGTTTTTGTTCATTTAATATGATGATGGTTATGGGTTTGTTATATATGACCTTTATTATGCTGAGGTATGTTCCATCTATTTCCACCTTGCCAAGAGTTTTTGTCATAAATGGGTGCTGGATTTTATCAAATTATTTTTCTGCATCTATTCATATGATTGTGTGGTTTTATCCTTCATTTTTTTAATGTGGTGTGTCATGTTTATTGATTTGAGCATATTGTACCAACCCTGTATCCCCAGAATAAATCTCAATTGATTGTGTTGTATGGTCTTTTTAATGTATTGCTGAATCTGGCTTCTTAATAATTTGATAAGGATTATAGCATCTATGTTCATCAGAGATATTAGCCTATGATTTTCATTCTTTGTAGTATATTTATGTGCCTTTGAAATTAGGATAATGGTGGCTTCATAAAATGAGCTTGAGAGTTATCCCTCCTCTTTAATATTTTAGAAAACTTTGAGAAGAATAAGTGTTATTTCTCCCTTGAATATTTTGTAAAATCCCCCTGTGAAGCCACTAGATCCATGATTTTTATTTGTTGAAGTTTTGTTGCGTGGGTTTTTTTTTTCTTTTTGTATTACTGCTTTAATTTCATTGGTTGTCATCTATCTATTCAGATTCTCTAATTCTACCTGATTCAATTTTTGAAGATTATATGTTTTTAGGAATGTATCCATTTCTTCCAGACTGTCAAATTTGTTGACATAGAGTTGTTCATAATAGTTTTTTTCTTTTGTTTTGTTTTTTACAATCATTTATATTTCTTTGGTTTCAGTTGCTAACTTCTTCACTTTCACTTCTGGTTTTATTTATATGTGTTCTCCCTCATTTCAGTTGTTGTTGTTGAGTCTGGTAAAAGTTTTTCAATCTTTTTTATCTTTTTAAAGAACCTGCTCTTGGTTTCATTGTTCTTTTCAATTGATTTTTTAGACTCTATACATTTATTTGTGCTCTTATCTTTATTATTTTCTTCCTTCTACTCACTTTGGGTTGTGTTTGTTGTTGCTTTTCCCCCAGTTCCTTTAAGTGCAAAATTTAGATTGTTTACTTGAGATTTTTCTTGTTTATTGAGGTAAGCCTGTAATGCTATGAATTCTACTCTTAGGACTGCTTTCACTGTGTCCCAAAGATTTTGGTTTGTTGTGTTCTTATTTTCAAAGTATTCTTTTTGTTTGTTTGTTTCTTCCTTGATCTTATTTTTAAACCATTTATTGTTTATTAACATGGTATTTAAATTCCATGATTTCATGTGTTTTAGTTTTGTGATAGATTTCTAGTTTTATGTTATTACCAGAGGCCAAGTGCACGAAATTTGTGCATGGGGGCGGGGGGGGGAGGGTGAGGGGTGTGTCCCTCAGGACAAACTGCACCCTCTCCAATCTGGGATCCCTCAAAGATCAGGCCTAAATAGGAAGTCAGACATCCCTCTCACAATCCAGGACTGCTGGCTCCCAACCGCTAGCCTGCCTGCCTGCCTGATTGCCCCTAACCACTTCTGCCTGCCATCCTAATCACCCCCTAACCACTCCCCTGCCAGACTGATTGATACCTAACTGCTCCCCTGCCAGCCCAATTGGCCCTAACTGCCCTCCCCTGCAGGCCTGATCACCCCTAACTGTCCTCCTCTGCCAGTCTGGTCGTCCCTAACTGTCCTCCCCTGCAGGCCTGGTCACCCCCAACTGCCTCCCCTGAAGGCCTGGTCATCCCTAACTGCTCTTTCCTGCTGGGCTGGTCAACACCAGCTGCCCTCCCCTGCAGGCCTAGTCCCCCAAAACTGCCTTTCCCCTGCAGGCCTGGTGCCCCCAACTGCCCTCCCTTGCAGGCATGGTTTCTCCCAACTACTCTCGCCTGCTGGCCTGGTCACCCACAACTGTCCTCCCCTGCTGTGGCAGCCATCTTGTATCCACATGAGGGCAGTCATCTTGTGTGTTGGAGTGATGGTCAGTTTGCATATTACCTCTTCATTAGATACGATGGTCAGAGAATATGCTTGACTTGATTTAAATCTTCTTAAATTTATTGAGTTATGTTTTGTGTAATAACATGGGTCTATATTAGAAAATTTTCTAGGTGCACTTGAAACAATCAATATAATACCACTTGGGTGAAATGCTCTGAAGATATCAATTAAATATGGATAGGTCAATGTTTCCTTGTTGATTTTCTGTCTGGAAGATCTATCTATTGATGTCAATGAGTGTTAAAACCCCCTACTATGACTGTGTTACTGTCAATTTCTCCCTTTATGCGCATCAAGATTTGCTTTATTTTTTTAGGGGTTCTTATGTTGGGTGCATACTTGTTTACAAAAGTTATATCTGAGATCGTTTTCTATATCATTATATAGTATCCTTCTTTGTGTCTGACTATAGCCTTTGTTTTAAAGTCTATATTGCCAGACAGTGTGTGTATGTATGTGTGTGTGTGTGTGTGTGTGTGTGTGTGTGTGTATATATATATATATATATATATATATATATATATATATATATCTTGCTTTCTTTCTTCTTATTTAGCTACCCTATGTCTTGATTGGCACATTTAAGCCATTTATGTTTAAAATAATTATTGATAGGAATTTTTATTGCCATTTTATTCTTTTTACTATGTTCCTCTATTTTGTTTTCCTTTTGTATTTTTGTTTATTTGTTTGTTTGTTTGTTTTTCCTTCTTTTTCTTCTACATCTTAATAAGACCCTTTAACATTTCTTGTAATATTGGTTTAGTGGTAACAAATTTTATCTTTTTTTTACCATTATCTTTTTCTTGTCTGGGAAGCTCTTTATTTCTCCTTCAATTTTAAATGATAGCCTTGCTGGTTAAAGTAGTCTTTGTTGTAAGTCCTTGCTTTTCATTACTTTGAATATTCTTACCAATCCCTTCTGGCCTGAAAAGTTTCTATTGAGAAATTAGATGACAGTCTATGGGATCTCCCTTGTAGGTAACTCTCTCATGCTGCTTTTAACATTATTTCTTTGTCTTTAAACTTTGCCATTTTAATTATGATGTGTTTTGGTGTGGACTTCTTTGGATTCATATTGTTCAGGACTTTGTGCACTTTCTGAATTTTTTGTTTCTATTTCTTTCAAGGAAGTTTTTGATCATTATTTATTCAAATAAGTTCTTGATCCCTCTTTTTTCTTTCTGGTACTCCATATGATGTAAATGTTGTTATGCTTTATTTTGTTCCAAAGGTCCCTTAAAGTACCTTCATTCTTTTTTTAAAAAAAAAAAACAACATATTTTTATTGATTTCAGAGAGGAAGGAAAAGGGAGAGAGAGATAGAAACATCAATGATAAAAGAGAATCATTGATCAGCTGCCTCCAGCATGCCCCACATTGGGGATTGAGCTGGCAACCAGGGCATGTGCCCTGAGTGGAAATAAAACCATGACTACTTGGTTCATAGGTTGATGCTCAACCACTAAGCCACATTGATCAAACTTCATTCTTTTTAATACTTTATTTTTATTGTTGTTCTGATTGGGTATTTTTCTTTACCTTGTCTTCAAATTGCTGATTTTATTCTCTATTTCTTATGACTTACTTTTTATTTCTTTCCGTGTATTTTTGATGTTAGATATGGTATTCTTCATTTCCAACTGGTTTTTATTTTATGGTTTCTATATCTTTTTTTTTTCCATGCTGTTGTAGTACCCACTAAGTAACATGAGCATCCTTACAACCTTTGCTTTGAACTTTATATTTGATAAATTGCTTACCTTAATTTCATACATCTTTTTTTTCTGGAGAGTTCTCCTGTTCTTTCACTTGAGACCTGTTTCTTTGTCTCCCCAATATGTCTGCCTCTTTGCATTTGCTTCTGTGTATTAAATAGATCTACTATGACTCCCCATCTTTGTGGGGTTTCCTTAGGCAGTAGGTGCCCTGTAGGACCCAATAGTGCAGTCTCCTTGATATCCTTGGGTGCTCTAGGCATTTCCCTTATGTGGGTAATGTGGGCCCTTCTGTTGTGATTGAGTCTTGATTGCTGTTGGCCCATTCATGCCTGTAATCAACCTCGACCACAGCATGTAAGCTGCTGTGCAAGGGCTGACAAAAAGGAAGAAGGAAGGAAGGAAGGAAGGAAGGAAGGAAGGAAGGAAGGAAGGAAGGAAGGAAGGAAGGAAGAAAGAAAGAAAGAAAGAAAGAAAGAAAGAAAGAAAGAAAGAAAGAAAGAAAGGAAGGAAGGAAGGAAGGAAGGAAGGAAGAAAGAAAGAATTTGCCTCAGCAGTTTAGTGCCTGCTGTAATCTCCCTTTGAATGAGCTATTTATGAAATTTATTGGAACCTGCCCTGATGTTGTTTGAAGCTGGCCATTTGCTGTTTGGTTCTGGGCCTCTTGGAGGGACTATGGTGCAGGCCAATGTCAGACACTATCTGTGCCTGGCCATTGGTAACCTGTTTGGATCTACAAATAATGCAGAGTTTGTGGCTGTCTCTGCTGGGCTTGGGTGCTCATGAGGAGGACCAGGCTGTACTCCAAGGCTGACTTTTACCAGTCCCAGGCCCAGGGGTGAGTCAGCAAAAGACCCAAGGCACCCAGAGATCACCTCCACCTGTCTCCACCTGCCAGCTGCCTGTTCAGTTCAGTCACTGAAAGATACTCTGGTAGAGTTGAGAGGATGGGGTTAGTGGATCTCTCATGAAGGGCAGTGCCATTGAGACTTCAGAGAAATTGGTAGGTGTGTTCCCACCTCAGAGCCAAACCATTCAGTCTGTCCTGGATTTTTCCCTGACCAGATCAAGGCAGAGCCACTAGCAATCAGATGAGTGGGGCCTCTGGAGCCAGAAGTTGGGTCTGCTGGAAGCCAGGAGGTTGATTAGACAGATACCTCAGTCATTGACATACTCTGAATCCATTCATAAGTCTACACTCTTGCTTAAACATTTGACTCCTCAGCAGGGCCTAAACTCTGCAAGGTGGGGCAACAGGGAATTCAGAGGTTGAGACAGTTACTTTCTCTCAGGCCAATGCTGCTCAGAGGGAAGTGCTCCAACCAAGAAAAATAGAAATTTCAGAATTGAATAATGACTGAAAACAGGGATCCTGGCAGCTGTTATTAAAATTGGTAGAAGAGATATCTGCATCTGACATAGCCTACTGCAGATGTGAATTTCTACCATTTTGTGCTTTTATGAGACACAAAAGAAGACCTTTGTCAAGCAGATTCTGAGTCACGTACTTAAAGTTGACCTGGATATCATGGATCTGCAACTCCAGGTTACTTTATTTTATCTAAAGCTATCAAAGTTTAAGCTGAGGCTTTCTGTCCAATGCCTTGTACCTCAAACAGTGTCAACTTGCAATGGAGAAGTGCTGGGCATAAGGCTTGTCAATTCCAGGATATGCCAGTGACAGGATGTCTACTCCATGTTCTACAATTAGAATATGAGTAAGCTGGACCTGAATAACAACAAGCTGAAGAAACTTAGCTATGAGCTGAGAAATCCAAGATACAAACTCCAAATCAGTACCACCTGTGAGAATTCTAAAGGAGCTTGTCCTGGTCCTTCATGGTAACAACCAGCTGACCCATCTGAACTTGAGTTGTTTTGTCCAAGATAACTTATAGGACCTTGAGGCACTCAGCATGCAATCTCAAGTATCTATGGTTTGCATTATATGGCCTCACCTCCATGGTTTGTCACTGTGTCTTTCTTGAACTCAGCAAGTACTCCAGTCAGTATTTCCTCAGCCTGTGGGACAATGATCTCTCTTATATTGAGGTGAAAACCTAAAGCATGTGCCCTGAAGGAGGTCTCCCTGGAGAAATGCAACCTGTCAGTGGCCAGCTCAGAGCAGCCTGTCTTGATTCTCACCGGCACCCAGAAAACAGCTCACCTGTGCCTGGGATTTAATCAACTCCAGGACAACAGTTTTAAGGTGGCTCTATGTTTCCCTGAGGCAGCTAACTGCCATAGAGAGATTGGTTATCTGCTTCTGCCTGCTCAGTGCATCCAGCTGCAGGTACTGTGAGACACTTTCTTCCAAAACAAGAGCCTGACTCACTTGAATCTAAGGAACAACCACCTGGGCAATGAGTGGGTGACATTTCTTATTGTGGCCCTGTGTCATTCAGACTGCAGCCTGCAGATCCCGCATTTGTCGGAATGCTCATTCACAGCAGAGGGCTATTGAGTGCTGGCAGCTGGGGATGCCCTCGAGTACAATCACAATGTGAAAGTTTTGGACGTTGGGAGAAAGCATGTTCAGGATGAGAGAGGAAAGTGGATATGCGAGGTTCTGAAATGTTGGAGTTGTTCACTGAACACATGGTTTGGAGAATTGCAGTTTGACTTCTGCTTGCTGCCAGCATCTCTCCTCAGGTCTCAGAAGTAGTAAAAGCCTGTCTAATCTGAACCTCCTAGGAAATTGCTTGGGGCCTGAGGGCATCAACACACTGGAAGTCCTTGTAAAAATCAACCTGCAAACTATAGAAACTTAGGCTGGAAAAAAGACTTCTACCATCTAATAAAAGGGAAGTTGGAGGAATCACAGGAGAAGGCATGTTTTGAGAATCTTGAGAATCTTGTGTAAGCAGGATTTTAATTACCATGAAGATAAATGGTAGTAGTGATCCAAGGATGGGATGCTGCTACTTTCTTGGTGCACAACCAGCAGGAGGTCCTCACTGACATGTTGTTCAAGGGTCACTCTTCATGGGACAAATGGGGTGCTACCTTTATTGTTTTTCCACAGTGTGTTATAAGCAGTATATCAAATATGTAATCTCCAGAATCCTAATAAAATATGACATTTGGCCTTGAAAGCATAGATTGGCTTTAAGTATTTTTGGTCTTTCTTGTTGTAATGTTTTTAATTAGGGGGTATATTACAAAGATTCAATAAAGCAAAGGGTACAAAAATAGTTCATTGGCTCTTTTAGGGGTACTCCTTGGCAGACATAAACCCTGCTGCTTTTCATAGCCAGTTTTTATGTGGAGGTTTCTTCCAGGCTCTTGTGCTCTGGGCTTTGTACTGGAATTCCTAACAGAGAGGTCACACAAGAAAAAAAAAATAAGCATTCAAATTAGAAATGAAGAAATAAAACGGTTGTTATAGAGAACTCTAAAGATTCCAACAAATAGCTATTAGAACTGATAAATGAATTCAGTAAAGTAGCAGGATACAAGATAAATATTCAGAAATCAGTTATATTTTCATACACCAATAGTTAACTATCAGAAAGGGAAACTTTAAAGAAAACAATTTAATTTACAATTGCATCACAAAAAATAAAAATCTATGAATACATTTAACCAAGGATGCATAATACCTGTACTTGGACAATTATAAGACACTGAATAGAAAAATAGAAGATAAACCTTAGTTGAAAAATGTACTTTGTTCATGGTTAGGAAAAGAACATCATTAAAATGTCCATTCTCCCGAAGGAAATCTATAAATTCTAGGAACTCGAATGGTGTATATTAAAGAACTAGAACAAATACTTGAAAAATTTATATGGA
This sequence comes from Corynorhinus townsendii, assembly GCA_026230045.1. NCBI lineage: Eukaryota > Metazoa > Chordata > Mammalia > Chiroptera > Vespertilionidae > Corynorhinus > Corynorhinus townsendii. The sequence goes on along the minus strand of JAPDVU010000001.1, from coordinate 114,892,996 downwards.
ATCACAACAGACCACAAATAGCCACAGCAATCTTGATAAAGAACAAAGTTGAAGGAAACCTGCTACCTGACATTAAACTATGCTACAAGGTAATCAAAACAGCATGTCACTGGAAAACAAACATATGGATCAATAAAGCAGAATAGAGAGCCAAGAAATAAACCCACATCTCCATGGTCAATTAATTTTAGACAAAGGAGACAAGAACTTACAATGGGTGATCACAGTCTATTCAATAAATGGTGTTGGGAAAATTGTACACATACATGCAAAAAATGAAACTAGACCACTTTCATACATCATACATAAGAATATATTTAAAAATGGACTAAAGAACTAAATATAAAACTCAAAACCATAAAAATACTAGAAGAAAACATATGCAATAAAATCTCTGATGTTTCTCATGGCAATATTTTTTCTGATATATCTCCTTGGGCAAGAGAAACAAAAAAAACAATAAACAAGTGGGACTACAGAAAACTAAAAAGATTTTTCCCAGCAAAGAAACCATCAACAAAATGAAAAGTAAACCCATTGATGCCCTGTCTGGCATGGCTCAATGGTTGGAGTGTCAGCCTGTTCACAGAAGGGCATGTACCTGGGTTGCAGATTCCCAGCTCTGCTTGGGAAGGTATGGGAGGCAACAAATTTATGTGGCTCTCTCACATCAATGTTTCTCTATCCCCCCTCTCTCTTTTTCTCTTTCTCTCCCCTATATTCCATTCTCTCTGGAATCAATGGAAAAAATATCCTCTAGTGGTAATTGACAAAAACAAAAAACAAACAAACAAAAAACAATGCACTGAATGGGAGAACATATTTGCCAATGATACAGCTGATAAAGGGTTAATATCCAAAATTTAGAAATAATTTACACAAAGCAACAACCCCCAAAAAAATCCAATTAAAAAATTGGCAAAGTAACTGAATCGACAGTCCTTTAAAGAGTGCATGCAGATGGACAATAGACATATGAAAAGATGTGCAATGTCACTAATCATCACAGAAATGCAAATTAAAACCAGGAGATATCACCTCACACCCTTACTGCTTTTATGTGTAAATCAACAAACAACAAGTGTTAAGGAGGATGTGAAGAAAAAGGAAGGCTGTTTGTGGGAATGCAGATTGGTGGAGCCACTGTGGAAAGCAGTATGGAGTTATCTCAAAAAGCTAAAAATAGAACTGACTTAGGATCCAGTGATTCCACTTCTGGTATATATCTGAGAAATATAAAATATGAATTCAAAAGAATATATGCATTTTTCTGTGTACTGCAGTGTTATTTACAACATTAGCCAAGATTTGGAAACAGAGAAAGTGCCCATCAGTAGATTAGTGTATAAAAACATGGTACATTTACACAATGGAATACTAATATGCCTTTGAAAAAAAAGGAATCTTATATTTTGTGACATCATGAATGAGCCTGGAAAAATATTATGCTAAGGCAATAAGCCAATCAGAGAAAGACAGATACCATATTATTTCACTTATATGTGGAATCTAATGAACAAAATAAACAAACAAAATAGAAACAAGGTCATAGATATGGAGAATAGACTGACAGCTGTCAGAAGGGAGGGGTGTTGGGAGACTGGGTGAAAAAATTGAAGGGATTAAGAAAAAAAACACACCTCACTGACACAGAGAACAATGTGATAATTACCAGAGGGAAGGAGAGGAGGGAGAAGGCAGAAGACAGTAAAAGGGGAATAAATGGTGGTGGAAGGAGACGACTTTGGGTGGTAAACACATATATAATATACAGATGATATATCATAGAATTGTACACCTGAAACCTGTATAATTTTATTAACCAATCTCACCCCAATATTTTCAATAAAAAATACAAAATATCAGCTCATGAAAAGTGAGATCTCTCCAACTCACACATACTTTCTCCTCCTGTGAAAATATAGAAAATGAGTACTTTGGTATTTATTCCCCACCTAACACTTGACATTTATTATATTCTATTAAACTTACTCATTATATTTTTAAATGTTCATATATTTAAGCCTTGTCTCCCCAAACTGGGTCATATGCTTTATGAGGATAAGTACTTTGTATTATTTTTCACATAGGCTGACACTAATTTGCATATTTTCATATGTAAAAGTATATACACATATATTTATATTTTTCCATTTTTTTATTTAGGTAATATATGTGTACATATTTTATGACTGAACCCCCACCCCACTCCCATACATGCCCTCACCCCCAATGTTTTGTGTCCATTGGTTATGCTTATATGCATGCATATAAGTCCTTTGGTTGATCTCTTATCTCTCCCACCTCTACCTAACCTCTTATCCCCCTATTACCCACTGTAATTTGACAGTCTGTTTGATGCTTTACTGCCTGTGTATCTATCTTTTTGTTTGTCAGTTTATAATGTTCTTTATTATCCACAAATGAGTGAGATCATGTGGAATTTTTCTTTCATTGATAGGCTTATTTCACTTAGCATAATGTTCTCCAGTTCCATCCAGGTTGCTGCAAATGGTAAGAATTCCTTTTTTTTTATGGCAGCATAGTATTCCATTGTGTAGATGTACCATAGTTTTCTGATCCAGTCATCTGCAGATGGGCACCTAGGCTGTTTCCAAATCTTAGCTATTGTAAATTGTGCTGCTATGAACACAGGGGTGCATATATCCTTTCTGATTGGTGTTTCTAGTTTATTAGGATAAATTCCTAGGAGTGGTATTACTGGATCAAATGGGAGTTCCATTTTTAGTTTTTTGAGGAAACTCCATTCTGTTCTCCACAGTAGCTGCACCAGTCTGCATTCCCACCAGCAGTGAATGAGGGTTCTTTGTTCTCTGCATCCTCACCAACACTTGTGGTTTTTTTTATTTGTTGATAAAAGTCATTATGACAGATGTGAGATGGTACCACGTTGTCAATTTGATTTGCATCTCTTGGATAATTAGTGACTTTGAGCATGTCTTCATGTATCTCTTGGCCCTTCCTTCTGTCTTCTTTTGAAAAGATTCTATTTAAGTCCATTGCCCATTTTTTATTGGATTATTTGTCTTCCTTTTATTATGTTGTATAAGTTCCCTGTAGATGTTGGAGATTAAACCTTTATCAGTGATAACATTTGCAAATATGTTCTCCCATGCAGTGGGCTTTCTTGTTGTTTTGTTCATGGTTTCTTTTGCTGTGAAAAAGCTTTTTATTTTGATGTAGTCCCATTTGTTTATTTCCTCTTTGGTTCCATTGCCCTAGGAGCAGTATCAGTGAAGAAGTTCTTTCGGCATATGTCTGAGATTTTGCTGCCTGTGGATTCCTCTAGTATTTTATGGTTTTCCATCTTATTTTAAATCCTGTATCCATTTTGAGTTTATTTTTGTGTATGGTGCAAGTTGGTGATCTAGTTTCATTTTTTTTTTGCATGTATCTGTCCAATTTTCCCAACACCATTCATTGAAGAGACTGTCTTGACTCCATTGTATGCTCATGCCTCCTTTGTTAAATATTAATTGAGCATAGTGGTTTGGGTCAATATCTAGATTCTCTATTCTATTCCATTGGTCTATATGTCTGTTCTTGTGCCAGTACCAGGCTGTTTTGAGAACAGTGGCTTTGTAATACAGCTTGAAATCTGGTATTGAGATCCCTCCTACTTTATTCTTCTTTCTCAGGATTGCTGGGGCTATTCAGGGTCTTTTTTTTTATTCCAGATGAATTTTTGGAGAGTTTGTTCTAGGTCTGTGAAATATGCCATTGGTATTTTAATGGGGAAGTGCATTGAATATATAGATTGCTTTGGGTAGTATGGATATTTTAATGATGTTGATTCCCCAATCCATAAACATGGTATGTTCTTCCATTTGTTTATGTCTTCCTCTATCAATTTTTTCAGTGTCCTGTAGTTTTCTGCATATAGGTCTTTTACCTCCTTAGTTAAGTTTATTCCTAGGTATTTTAATTTATTTGGTGCAATGGTAAATAGGATTGCTTTTTTATTCTCTCTTTCTGTAAGTTCACTATTGGTGTATAGAAATGCCATAGATTTCTTGGTGTTAATTTTGTATCCTTCTACATTGCCGAATTCATTTATTGTGTCTAATAGTTTTTTAATGGAGTCTTTCAGGTTTTTATGTACAATATCATGTCTTCTGCAAATAAGGACAGCTTTACTTCTACTTTTCCAACTTGGATGCCTTTTATTTCTTCTTAATGTCTAATTGAAATAGCTAATACTTCCAGTACTATGTCAAACAGGAGTGGTGAGAGTGGGTATTCCTGTCTTGTTCCTGTTCTTAGGGGAAATGGTTTTAGATTTTTGCCCATTGAGTATTATGTTAGCTGTGGGTTTATCATATATAGCTCTTATTATGTTGAGATATGATCCTTCTGTTCTTACCTTGTTGAGAGTTTTTATCAAGAAAGGGTGTTGGAATTTGTCAAATGCTTTTTCTGCATCAATTGATATGACTATGTGATTTTTATCTCTCTATTAGTTTATGTGACATATCATGTTTATTGTTGTATGGATATTGTACCATCCTTGCATTCCTGGGATAAATCCTACTTGGTCATGGTGTATGATCTTTCTAATGTACTGCTGGATCCGATTTGCTAGAATTTTGTTGAGGATTTTGGCATCTATGTTCAAGAGGGATATTGGCCTGTGATTCTCTTTCATTGTGTTGTCTTTATCTGGTTTTGGTATTAGAGTGATGCTGACTTCATAGAAGGAGCTCGGAAGTGTTCCTTCCTCTTGAATTTTTTGGAATAGTCTGAGGAGGATAGATTTTATTTCTTCCTTGTATGTTTGCTAAAACTCCCCTGTGAAGACATCTGGCCCCGGACTTTTGTTTGCCGGAAGCCTTTTGATGACTGCTTCAATTTCTTCCATAGTTATTGGCCTATTGTGATGTTTAGATTCTTCCTGATTGAGTTTTGGAAGGTTATATTTTTCTAGGAATATGTCCATTTTCTCCAGGTTGTCCAGTTTGTTGGAATAGAGTTGTGCATAGTATTTTTAACAATCCTTTGTATTTCAGTGGGGTCTGTTGTTATTTCACCTCTTTCATTTCTGATTTTGTTTATTTGGGTCCTCTCTCTTTGCTTCTTGGTGAGCCTGGATAGAGGTTCATTAATCTTGTTTATCCTTTCAAAGAACCAGTTCTTGATCTTGTTGATCTTTTTATTGCTTTTTGGTCTTAATGTCGTTTATCTCCGCTCTGATCTTTATTATTTCCTTCCTTTGGCTTATGCTAGGCTTTTCTTGTTGCTCTCTTTCTAACTCTTTGAGTTGTAGGGTTATGTAATTTATTACCATTGTTTCTTGTTTTTTGCAGTAGGCTTGTAGAGCTATGAACTTCCCACTCAAGACTGTTTTCACTGTATCCCATAGATTTTGGGTTGTTGTGTTTTCATTAACATTTGTTGCCATGATGTTTTCTATTTCTTCCTTGATCTCTCTGGTAACCCAGTCATTATTTAATAGCATGCTGTTTAGTCTCCATGTGTTTGAATTTTTTGGATTGTTTTTATTGTAGTTGATTTCCAGTTTTATGCCACTGTGATCTGAGAAGATTCTTGTTATGATTTCTATCTTCTTTAATTTGAAGAGACTTTGCCTATTACCCAACATATGGTCTATCTTTGAAAATGACCCATGTGCACTTGAGAAGAATATATATTCTGTGGCTTTGGGGTGAAATGCTCTGAAGGTGTCAATTAATTCATCTGGTCTAGTGAGTCACTTAGGATTGATGTTTCTTTGCTGATTTTTTGTTTAGAGGATTGGTCCAATGGTGATAGAGGGGTATAAAAGTCCCCTACTATGATTGGCTTGCTGTTAATCTCTCCCTTGATATCCTCCATGTTTTTTTTTTTTTAAATGTATTTGGGTGCTCTTGTGTTGGGTGCGTTTATCTTTACCAGATTTATTTCGTATTGTTGGATTGCTCCCTTTAGTATTATGGAGTGGCCTTCCTTATCTCTTGTTATGTCCTTTACTTTGAGATATAATTTGTCAGATATATTGCTACCCCAGCTTTTTTGTCATTTCCATTTGCCTGGAAAACCTTTTTCCTTCCCTTCACCCTCAGTCTGTGTGCGTCTTTTTTTCTGAGGTGGGTTTCTTGTAGACAGAAGATATATGGGTCTTATTTTCTTTTCCAATCTGTTACCCTATGTCTTTTCATTGGGGCATTTAACCCATTTACATTTAAAGTTATTATTTATAGGTACTTATTTGTCGCCATTTTTATTCTTTACCGCTGTGTTCCTTCTTCACTTCCTACTTCTTCTTTTTTACAGCAGACTCTTTTGCAGTTTTTGCATTGTTGGCTTGGTGGTAATAAATTCCCTTAGTCCTTTTTTGTCTGGGAAGCTCCTGATTTCACCTTCAATTTTGTTTGATAGCCTTGCTTGGTACAGTGTTCTTGGATTCAGACCCTTCCTTTGCATGACTTAGTATATTTCATTCCATTCCCTTCTGGCCTGATGAGTTTCTATTGAGAAATCAGTTGCTAGTCTGATGGGAGTTCCTTTGTAGGTAACTTTCTGTCTCTTTCTGGCTACTTTTAATATTCTTACTTTGTCGTTGGTGTTTGCCAATTTAATTATAATGATGTGCCTTGGCATCAGTCTTTTGGGGTTCATTTTGCTTGGGACTCTGTGAGCTTCTTGAGTTTGTGTGGATTTTTTCTTCCTTGTATCAGGGAACTTTTCTGTCATTATTTCTTCAAACAGGTTTTCTATTCCTTGCTCAGTTACCTCTCCTTCTGGAACCCCTGTTATGTGGATTTTGTTTTGTTTCTTTTTGTCCCAAAGTTCCCTTAGGCTCTCCTCCTGCTTTTTAATTTTTGTCTAGAAGCTGCTCTACTTTGGTATTTTTTTCCTACTTTGTCTTTTAGCTCACTGATGTGGTGCTCTGCTTCTTCCAGTCTACCCTTGATGCTTTCTATTGAGTTCTTTACAGCAGTGATGTCATTTTTCATTTCTTCTTGGTTCTTCTTCATTTCCTCTTGGTTCTTACTCATATTGTCAAATTTGTCTTCCATTCTTTTCAGCCACCTTATGGAAATTTCTCTGAATTCTTTCTCTGGCTGGTTGTTTGCCTCCATTTCGTTTACTTCCATTTCTGGTGATGCCTGCTTTTCTTTCATTTGCGGGCTGTTTCTTTGTCTCCCCATGGCCTCTCTTCCTCAGGTATCTTGTTATGTAGTTCTCTCTCTCCTGCGTTCATTTAAAGGCACAAAATACAACACAACCAGGTACAACACACAAGGCACTGAACAGAAATGTATTCATGATATTAATGACCCCCAATAAAGATGACCACCAGAGAAAGGCAAATTAGGGCATAGGAGAGAAAGAAGAAGAGGAAAAAGAAAATGAAAAAAATAAAATAAAATAAAAACGAGTGCCAAAATGGAATTGGGAAAAAGAAAAAAAAAGTAAGAGAGAAAAGAATGAGACTAAGAAATAAAAAGGGAACAAACTATATATATTGGGTGAAAACTCCAAGAGAACAGCCACTAATCCCAAATGCCAGCAACAAGTACCTGGAGATGAATACAATCTACAAACAACAACTAATATCAAGCGAGGCAAGGGAAAACAGAAGCAACAAACAAACAAAAACAAAGCAAACTAAAAACCAAACAACCAAAAAAAAAAGAGTAAGCAAAACAATCTCACAAAAAAGCATAAAGAATCGATATAATCAACATTCAAGAAAACAACAACATAAGGATAGAGAGAAAAATAATTTTTTGGATAGGTAAGATAGAAAAGAGAGAGGTGTGTATGGACTTGGAACAGGGGATTGGAAATTAGATATATAAGTAGGCTGAAATTTTAACAGGGGGTAAATAGAAAGAATAGGGATAATCTAAAGCAGGAAAAGCATAAGAGAAACAGGACACCAAAAGGGGAAAAGTTAGGAAGAGAGTGATGGCATAAAGGTAGAGTTGAGATAGAATAAAATGATGCTAAAGGAGAGATGAAAATAATGTAGAACACTAATCTCAAACTCAAATAAAGAGAAAATAAAATGACACTTTAAAAAAAAAAGGTGAAATAGTAGTAGTAATAATACTGGTTGAAAATAAAAATTTAATAATTAAAAAGGTAAAATCAAGTGAAGATAAAAGAAAAAAATTAGTTTCTTAAGTATAAGAAGAAAAAAATAAAAATAAAGAAAAATAAAAAAATAAAATGTGCAGTAGTGAAGGTCATTCACTTCCTCTATTGTTCTGTTTGACACGCCTGTTTCCCAGTCAGGACAATATTGCAGATCCCTGCATGCCACTGATCCTCAGTGTTGCAAGCTAGTCCTGATTTTCAAGCAGGAGGTGTCTTAATTTCCTATATTCTGTTATTTTTTATTACACAAGAGTCAATTTGTGATTCAGCTCCTGGGTGGCAGTGTTTCTGGATTGACTTCCAGGTCTATATGGCCTCTCTAGCCTGTGCTTAGATCCCATTTTCTCTGTGTAACTCAATATCGTTTCGTGGGAATGGGCTGCCCCAGAGCTGGCTCTCCGATGGTCACTCCCTGCTCTGATCCCTAGGTTCCAGAAAAACAACTTTCCCCTGCAGTCTCACATGGTGTCCCCAACTGGGTGATCCTATGTATTGGGCTTAGTAATCAGAAGCAAGGATTTGAAGAGGAAAAAGCCTAAGTGTGTGAACAACAGGGCTGCAGGCAAGTCTGCCCAGTCCCACTTTCCCCCTTGGGTCTAAGCAGCCATCACACTTTTAAAATTTTTAGGCTGTCCTTTTGAGTCAGATCAAAATGGGTTGCTTTTTAGAAATCCCTTCTGTTAACAGCTCTGAGGACCCCCTTCCACATTCATGGATCACGCCAGCCCCAATAGCTATGGATTTTTCTAGGCACAGATTTCCACTGGTTCTGCAGCTCCCGCAGTGTGAGCGTTTCTCTCCTGCCGGGAATAGAGACCTCACCTTATCCCAGGCAAAATCTGACCTTTCTGTGATGGAGTGTAGAGCTCCTCTGAATCCATGTGTTTGCGCCAATTGGGGTCCGGTGTTCTGGTGCTCGCAGCTGTTTGGTGGTTGCCGCAGTTGTAGATTTTCAAGCTTCCTATAACATCCACTTTACCTTTCAAGATGGCGAGGTCTCTGCGTCCGAGCCTCTAGCTCTGGGAGGGGACCCGGCAGCAGTGGGGGCTGCCCAGTCAGGGGAACCCCATCCATCAGTCCCCCACCTTCTCCTGGAGTATAGCTGTTCCTTAATTCGTCAACAAATACTTCCTGTGCAACTCTGAGCTGTTCTTTCTTTCTGCTCCGAGACAAGGCTCAGGACCCATCTGTCTATTCTGCCACCATTTTTCTTCCTAAAAGTATATACACATATATATGTAGTATATGTGTGTGTGTATACACACACACACACACACACACACACACACACACACACGTTTATATATATATAACATTTTAATTTTTTATTTACTAGTTCAGTCTCTTAAAGTTCCTTGAAAATTAGAAAAATGTTTCATGATGTTTTATACCATTCCTTATCTCAATAGACATTCATTTATTGACATAAATATAAGCTGTTTTTCAATAAAAATAATAAAGGCTTTTAAAAAGTCAGGAATGATCAGAACTTTTCAGAATTTGAAGTATAGAAAATTTTACAAAGTTGAACACTAACCCACTGTGTTAACATTTACAGTTAGTAAATTTGTATACAGACACTTTAGGAAAGAACCTATTTTTCAAACTCACTGTTTAATGTAAATATACAGTTACCAATATAATCCTAACATCTGTGAATGGAGATGTGAATATTATCTTACATCTCTGAATCATTCTTCAGGAGAGTTTCAGCATTTTTAAATAAGAATTCTATAATATTTTTCAATGTTTGCAAAAGAAGCTACTATGATATGATAGGAAGAATGAAACATTTCTTCCTCTATTACCATCAACAATTCCCAGATTACAGTTACTTGACATACAAATATTTACAACAAATTAAAAATTGTTTTACTTCTGTCATTACCAATATATAAAATATAATAAAACACTGTGTTTTTTAAGAGAGTTATTGACTGTTTTGAAGTATATTCTGAAACCATCCACTAAAGGGTCCCATATTATTTTCAGTAGCATAGTAAGTGGGTGTGTAGATCACTACCTATATCCCCTATCCTAACTAATAAAGAGGAATGTGCTAATTAACTGTCATGCCCTCACAAAGATGGAAAGTCCCACAGCCAATAAGTAGGGCATATGCTAATTGGCTGCCACCCTCAAAGATGGCAACACCCACAGACACATGATGGTGGCGCCAAGTCCCCGCTGCCCAGGGCCAGCCCAAGGTGCAGGTAAGCTTCAGATAGTGGATACCCAGCTTTTCAGGGCCACCCGAAGCTCAAGTAATCAGGGACGGCCAAGGCTTGTGCTGCCAGCAGTGATAGCAGCAGAGGTGTGATAGGGGCGTCACCTTCCCCTGATCTTCGGGTTGCCTCTTGCCCCTGAGGGCTTCCAAACTGTGAGAGAGGGCAGGCTTGGCTGAGGGACCCCACCCCCCTCCAGTGCATGAATTTTCATGCACCACGCCTCTAGTCCTATCTAATAAAGACAGAATATGCAAATTGACCATAACTCCACAACAAAGATGGCATCATCCACAGCCAACAAGGAGGGAATATGCAAATTGATCCAACAAGACAAGAGACGGAAGGTGGCTCTGGCCAGAGCAAAGGCAGAAAGGTGGCTCCAGGTTGAAACAAAGGCTGTGCCAGCAGCCAGGGGAAGCAAGGCCTATTCTTGCACAAATCTTCATGCATCAGGCCGCTAATATCTATATAAACATATTTGTTGTATTTCTTGATTATTGGCATGTGTGTTAAATATTTTTTCTTAAATTATATAGAGAGCCATTTTATTGACTAAATTATAGTGATATATTAATTTTAATATTTTCTGTATATGAGTGGTTCCTTACATTTTTCATCAGGGTGTTTATCTTTTTTATAAGGCAAAAAAGTAAAATAGAACATGTGATCACTATATTTGATGGTGTAATTTTGCAGCCACTGAAATTACAATCATTTTGGTTTTGTTTTCTTGCTTAGCTTGGTTTGAAGTCTTAGTTTAAAATATTTCATATATACATACATAATATTTAAAGAATGTCTTCAAACTTCAAATAAAATAAGATAACTAAAATAGCTATTAAATATAAAAACACTTTTTAAAAACATTTATCTTTATTGTTAAAAGTATTTACAGATGTCCCCTATTTCCCCCTTTGACTCCCTCCACCTGTAACCCTCCCCCCCAGACCTACCATACTATTGTCTGTGTCCATTAGTTTTGCATAGGTGCATATAAATTCTTTGGTTAATCTCTTTCCCACCATCACACCCTCCCTCTGAGATCTGTCAGTCTGTTCAATGCTTCCATGTCTCTGGATCTATTTTGTGAATCAGTTTATTTTGTTCATTAGATTCCACATATAAGTGATGTCTTGTGATACTCCTGTTTAAAACACTTTTGAGAGTAAATTATAAGCCAAGAGCAAAAACTGAAAATTATACAACTTCCCTTTTATATTTTTGGAGATGATGTTCATTTTTTTTTCTATCTGTATTATTTTTGTTGTCTTGAAGTTTGTTTTATTCATTTTTCTTTTTCAAATATAGCTGACATTCAATATAATTTTATATCAGTTTCAGGTATACAGCAGAGTAGTTAGACATTTACATAATTCATGAAGTTATTCCCTTGATAAGACTAGTACCCACCTGGCACCATACATAGTTATTACAATATTTTTTACTATATTCCCTAAGCTGTAGTTTACATCTCTGTGACTATTGTGAAAGTTTCAAATTGTTATTCTTAATCCCTTCACCTTTTTCACTCAGCCCAGCAACCCCTCCCATATGACAAACAAGAGTTTGTTCTCTGTAGCAGAGTCTATTTCAGTTATGTTTGTTTATTTTGTTCTTTAGATTCTTTTTTTCTTTTTTATTGTTTAAAATATTATCAATAATAATACATATATCTCCTTTTTCCCCCATTGACTTCCCCCCAGCCTCCTCCATTCCCCAGCACATGCACTCAACCTCCTAATGTCTCTGTCCATTGGTTATGCATATATGCATGCATGCATGTCCTTTGATTGATCTCTTATGCCCCTCAAACCCTCCCCTGCCTTCCCGCTAAAGTTTGACAGTCTGCTTGATGCTTCTTTGTCTCTGTATCTATTTTTGTTCATCAGTTTATGATGTTCATTATATTCCACCAATGAGTGAGATCATGTGATATTTTAACTTTTTTTGACTGGCTTATTTCACTTAGCATAATGTTCTCCAGTTCCATCCATGCTATTACAAATGGTAAGAATTCCTTCTTTTTTATAGCAGCTTAGTATTCCATTGTGTAGATTTACCATAGTTTTGTAATGCACTCATCTGCTGATGGGCACTTAGGCTGTTTCCAAATCTTAGCTATTGTAAATTGTGCTGCTATGAACATAGGGGTGCATATATCCTTTCTGATTGGTGTTTTTAATTTCTTGGGATATATTCCTAGAAGTGGGATTGCTGAGTCAAATGGCAATTCCATTTTTAGTTTTTTGAGGAAACTCCATACTGTTCTCCCCAGTGGCTGCACCAGTCTGCATTCCCACCAGCAGTGCACAAGGGTTCCTTTTTCTCCCCATCCTCTCCAGCACTTGTCGTTTGTTGATTTGTTGATGATAGTCATTCTGACAGGTGTGAGGTGGTACCCCATTGTCGTTTTGATTTGCATCTCTTGGATGACTAGTGAATTTGAGCATGTTTTCATCTGTGTCTTGGCCTTCCTTATATTCTCTTTCCAATAGTGTCTACTTAAGTCTGATGCTCATTTTTATTGGATTGTTTATCTTCCTTTTGTTAAGTTGCATGAGTTCCCTATAAATTTTGGAAATTTCACTTATAAGTGAAATTGTATGATATTTGTCTTTCTCTTTCTGACTTATTTCACTTAGTATTATACCATCTGGGTCATTCCATGTTGTAACAAATGGTATGATTTTATTCTTTTTTTTAATAGATAAGTAATATTCCATTGTATAGGTATATCAATTTTCTTTATCTAATTGTCCATTGGTGGGTACTTGTGTTGCTTCCATAGGTTGGCTAATCAGCATAGGGGTGCATATATATTTTTGAATTCATGTTTTGTCTTTCCTTGGGTAAATATACCAATATAGGTCATAAGTTTGTTCTAATTTTTAATTTTAATTTTAGAGGGACCTTCTACTCTTTTCAATAGTGGCTGCACCAATTTGCAGTCCCATCAACAATATTCCAAGGTTTCCAATTCTCCACGTCTTTATCAACACTTGTTTGTTGATTTATTGATGATAACCATTCAGATAGATGTGAGGTGATATTTCATTGTTGTTTTAATTCACATTCTTTTGATGACCATTAGTGATGTTGAGCATCTTTTCATAAGTCTATTGGACATCTTCACTCAGTTGTTTGTTTGTTTTTTGGTTTTAAGTTGTATGAGTTCTTTATAAGTTTTGGATATTAATCCCTTAATGGGGGATTATATTCTCTTAATTGGTGGGTTGTCTTTTCATTTTGTTGATGGTTTCTTTGTTCCAAAACTTTTTAGTTTGATTTAGTCCCTTTTGTTTATTCTTTCTTTTGTTTCTGTGTCTCTTTTTCATGCCAGCACCATGCCATTTTGATTACTATAGACTTATAGTATTTTTTGATATCAGATAGCATGACACCTCCATCTTTGATCTTCTTTTCAATTGGTTTATGGCTGTTTGGGATCTTTTGTGGTTTTGTATGCATTTTATACTTATGTATTCTAGTTTTGTGAAAAAAAAAATGGTATTTTGTTTGGATAGAATTAAAATTTAAGATTCTTTGGATAGTGTAGGCATTTTAAAGATGTTAATCCATCCTATCAATGAGCATGGTATATGTTTCCATTTACTTGTATCTTCAATTACATCCTTCCATGTAATATAATTTTCTGACCTTGGTTACCTCCCAGATTAAATATGTTCTTATATATTTTTGATGCAGTTGTAATGGGATTGTATTCTGAATTTCTTTTCTGATGATTTTTATTGGTGTATAAAAATGAAACTGATCTCTGAATATTAATTGTGTACCCTGCTACTTTACTAAATTCATTTATCAATTTTAATACCTTTTGGTGGACTCTTTAGGTTCCCTACATGTAGTATCATGTCATCTGCAAGTAATGTCAGTTTTACTTCTTCCCTTCCAATTTGGATTCCTTTTATTTTTTTACTAGAGGCCCCGTGTATGAAATTCATGCACAGAGGGAGTTCATCAGCCTGGCCTGCACCCTCTCCAATCTGGAAACCCCAGGGGATATCCGACTGGGATCAGGCCTAAACCAGCAGTTGGACATCGCTTTCGCAATTCGGAATGACTGGCTCCTAACCACTTGCCTGCCTGCCTGCCTGACCACCCCTAACCCTTGTGCCTACCTGCCTAATGACCCCTAACCCCTCTGCCTGCTGGCCTGATCATTCTTACCTTGACCCCTGTCAGCCTGATTGCCTCTAACTGCACTCCCCTGCTGGCCTGATCACCCCTAATGGCCTCTGCCTCAGCCCCAACATCATAACTTTGTCTGGAAGGAAGTTGGACATCTGGAAGATGGCCAGTCGACCCGGTCTAATTAGCATATTACCCTTTTATTAATATAGATAGATTATATAGGATAGGATTGCTTAAGTGGGGGGAAGCCTTTTTCAGCAGGAGGCGATGCTCTTGGCAGACAAAAACACATAATCTCTATATCTGAACTGATAGTCAGCCATATGCACTATACTGCCAAACTAGTCATTAAAAAATTGAATCACTTTCTTACACCTTACACCAAATAGCTATTTCCCTTAAAACCCTTCCTCAGCCCCCAACTTAGGTTCTGCCTTCACAGTTCATCCAGATTTGGTTCTGATTGGTCGGTTTCTATGCCAGTCAGCATCAAAAGTTCCACCTCTAGGCAGCCAGTGGCTCCTAGCAATTCACCCAGTTTTGGTTCTGATTGGTCAGTTTCTATGCCAGTCAGCGTCAAAAGCTCTGCCTCTTAGAAAGCCATTGATTCCTTGCAATTCACCCAGATTTGGTTCTGTTTGGTCGGTTTCTTAACAGTCAGCATTTCCGGATTTATCTCCGGGCCTGATCATAAAGGCAGGTCTGATCAGCAGCCGCCCTAGGCTGCTGGTAGCAGCTGGACTGCTGACCTCTGAGAAACAGAGAGGCTTGGCTGGTAGTGAGGGAGAGAGAAGCAGGGTCTGATCACCCTGCTTCTCTATCTGGGCCTCACCAGTAGCCACTGCTGCTGCTGATCAGCCCCACCTCTCTCTCTTTTCCAGAGGTCAGCAGTTCAGCCCACTCGCCTGATGCATGCACAGCCTGGTGAGGGAGCCTCTGGTCATTGTGCATGTTACGAATCTGGCTCTTTATATATAGAGACTAGAAGCCCAGTGCATGAAATTTGTGCGTTTGCGGGGGGAGGGGGGGAGGTTGTCCCTCAGCCCAGCCTGCATCCTCTCCAATCTGGGACTACTCAAGGTATGTCCAAGTGCCTGTTTAGGCCTGATCCCACCAGGCAGTTGGACATCCCTCTCACAATCCAGGACCGCTGGCTCCCAACCAGTTACCTGCCTGCCTGATTGCCCTTAACTGCTTCTGCCTGCCAGCCTGATCACCCCCTAACCACTCTCCTGTCAGCCTGATTGATACCTAACTGCTCCCCTGCCAGCCTGATTGCCCCTAACTGCCCTCCCCTACAGGGCTGGTCACCCCAACTGCCCTCGGCTGCTGGCCCAGTCACCCCTAACTGCCCTCTCTTGCCAGCCTGGTCACCCCTAACCGCCCTCCCCTGCAGCCCTTGTCCCTCCCAACTGCCCTCCCCTGCAGGCCTGGTACCCCCCCCAACTGCCCTCCCTTGCTGGCCCAGTAACCCCTAACTGCCCTCCCCTGCAAGCCTGGTCCCTCCTAACTGCCCTCCCCTGCAGCCCTTGTCCCTCCCAACTGCCCTCCCCTGCAAGCCTGGTCCCTCCTAACTGCCCTCCCCTGCAGGCCTGATGGTGGTGGCCATATTGTTTCCACATGGGGGCAGCCATCTTGTGTGTTGGAGTGATGGTCAATTTGCATTTTACCCTCTTATTAGATAGGATTTCTTTTCTCTTATCTGATTATTGTGGGTAGGCCTTCTGATTGGGTTTATTTTTAATCTCCTTACTACCAAGACTACATCATCATCCACTTCTTTTTGGCCGAAGATTGGGCTTTCCAATTTCATAGCAAGATTTCAAGGATAATGTTTTTGCTTAGTTTCCTCTTTGTGAAAATTTCTGTATCTACTAAATTACCTATTAGATTATTGCTTGTTATTATCTGTATAATAGATTTATACAAGATTAATGAATTCACATTATATTTGTAAAGGTAGACATCTGTTTTCTTAAGTAAAATCTTATGACTTAATTAGAGCAATCTACCTAATAAAAGAGAAACATGCAAATTAACCATCACTCTGCTACACCCACAGCCAATCAGGAGCAAATATGCAAATTAACCCAACAAAGATAGCAGCAGCCACGGAACTGGAGTGAGCAGGAGGCTTGAGTTGCCCCTGGCAAAGGAGGAAACCAAGCGTTCCACCTGCCCTAGCCAGCCATGGCCTCCACTCAAAGCTACAAAGTTTCAATTATAGAAGATAAAGAAATCCCAGATACATGCTTCCAGCCCACCCTTGAGCAGAGGCACTTAGAAAAAGAAAAATAGCCCCTTATTCAAGCTTGCCACACCCCCATGGGGTGAGGGCCCCTTATGGGAAGCTTGGCCAGCCTGCAAACAGCGATCAGCCCCTCACCCAGGTTGGCCAGGCACCCCAGTGGGGACCCCCACCCTGAAGAGGCTGTGGCCAGCTGGAAATCAGCCCTTAGCCCCTCACCCAGGCTGGCCATGCCCCCCCCCAGCAGGGACACTCACCCCATGGGGACATGGCCAGCCTGCAAACCACCACAGGCCCCTCACCGAAGCTGCCCCATGCCCCAAGGGAACCCCCACCCTGATCCAGCACACCTGTCAGGGCAAACCAGCCGGCCCCCGCCCATGCACCAAGCCTATATCTATACTAACAAAAGGTCAATATACTAATTAGGCTGGGAGACCTTCCAGGAGACTGAGGTAGAGGCAGTTAGAGGCCAAGAGGGGAGGGCAGTCATGGGAGATCAGGCCAGGATGTTATGGCAGTTGTGGGTGATCAGGCTGGTGGGAGGGACTTTAGGGGTGATCAGGCCAGTGGGGTGGGGAGTCAGTTGGGGGTGAGCAGACCTGCAGGGGTGCCAGTTGGGGGAGAGCAGGCCTTCAGTGGGGGTCAGTTGGGGTGATCAGGACAGCGCGGGGAGGGGCAGTTTTGAGTGACCAGGCCAGCAGGGGAGCAGTTGGGGTCTAGCAGGCCAGTGGGGAGGGAAGATGGAGGTGAGCAGGCCAGCAGGGAGGGCAGTTGGGGGCGAGTAGGCTGGCAGGGAAGGCAGTTGGGGGTGAGCACACTGGCATAGGGGGCAGTTTGGCATGATCAGGCTGGTGAGGGGGGGCATTTGGGGCAAGCAGAGTGGTTAGGGGCAATCAGGGAGGCAGGCAGGTAGGTGAGTGGTTAGGAGCCAGCAGTCCCAGATTGCAAGAGGGATGTCTGACTGCCAGTTTAGACCCAATCCCTGTAAACCAGCATTAGGACATCCTTCAAGGGGTCCCAGATTGGAGAGGGTGCAGGCCGAGCTGAGGAACAACCCTCCTGCCCCTGTGCACAAATTTCATGCACCGGGCCTCTAGTAAACATATAAAATGACAATGCAGAATGGACTTCTAGATATAAATACAACATATAAAATATATTTTTGGTAGATCAATATAGCTTCATGTTTTACCTAGTTAGGGCTTTATCAAATAATCATTTTATATTTGGATATAGAAATATTGGCAAAAATAAAATAAATTGATGTTCTACTTATAATCACTTATAACGCGAACTGAAAATGAGCAGTTTCTCTGTGTTTTTGGTTTTCTTTATTAGTCAGTGTCTATTCTTGTAAAAGGAAGAAAATACTATAAATTAACTCATTCTAATTTTAACTCCTTCCATTTAACATTTTCAAAGAAAATTGATATTATCCTTCAAGGAAAATGTAAGGTTCTTGGACTCTACTACTTTCTGAGGATAGAACTTGAAAATGAACATTTTTTTTCTGATATAAAAGTTCTAGAGTTCATTTTTACTTTTTCAAAGCTTGATAATAAATATGGCATGAGGTCATGTTAATCTTAATATTCGTTTTACTAAATGGAACTTATAAATAATTGAGAATTTGATCCTAGAATTCGAATAGAATTTATATGTATAAAAGGCTAATATGTTGTTTCTGACCTTTGGGTAATGATGTCATGTAGCAATGCCCAGCTTCCTCTCCCTAGCAACTAGTCTCCTTGCAATTTCTTCAGCCCAGGAACATGACTTGTTTTATAGCCAGGTGGGAACATTTCACACTCTAACCAAACGTCTGAAGTTTTTTTTCATGCCTCATCTCATTTGATCCTCACAGAAATCCTGGAACAGGTAGATAGGAGACTCAATAGAATCCTATTTTCTTTTCATTAGCTGGAAAAATGGAGATTTAGACACTTGACTTGATTGAAAAGAAGTAAGAAATGGTGGAGCTTCAAAATGACTTCAAGTTTTCTCACTGCACAGAATATAGTCAAACACTGCTGCAGTTAAATATTTTACCCTTATTTCTGCCTGCATGATCTACAATAACAATCCGCTTCATGTTGATATTTATTGCTGTGTTGCTGACTATTACCTGAAAGATAAGTTGGGGTGCTTCATTAGGCTGGAAAAAGTTTAGCTAAATCAGAAAGCAGTTCTAATTAAGCGAGTTTATCTATATCTATAAAAGGCTCAGTTGACTTGTGCATGCATGATACATATAAAGCTCTCACTGGTGCTAATCACATGTGTGTTTCTATCTGTCATTTTTGATCGATTGTGAATTTGGTTGACACTTCTATTATAGGGAAAGGGCGAATAGTGATATTAAAATATTTCTTCTAGCCCTAGTCAGTTTGACTCAGTGGATAGAGCGTCGTCCTGCGAACTGAAAGGTCCAAGGTTTGATTCTGGCCAAGGGCATATGCCTGGGTTGTGGGCTCAATCCCCAGTGGGAGCCCTGCAGGAGGCATATGATCTATGATTCTCTCTCATCATGGATGTTTCTATATCTCTCTCCCTCTTCCTTCCTCTTTGAAATAAATAAAAATATATAAATAAATAAATAAATAAATAAAATATTTCTTCTAATTGATTTCCTTTCAATGTGCATGAATTCGTGCACCAGGCCCCTAGTGAGTCTATAATTTTCTATCTTAATTTCAACAAAATTATGAAGTCAGAAAGATATAAAGCAATATATTGTGCAAATTATAAGGCCAACATTTATTAATATTAGAATTAATCTCCAACTATATACATATTAGTTTTAATAATGGCATATATAATCTTAAAGAGCAGATTAGTAAGAACAGCATAATTCCTTGCTAACTATAAAGTAATGTCCCTAAAATTTCCATTCTAGAATAATTATTTTCAGTAAGATATGAGAAGAGAAATCATATTAGGCAGCTGAGAAAATTAGTGAATGAATGAAAGATCACAGTAATTTTTAAAAAACAATAAAGATAACATTAAATACAATATACTAAATGAATGGCATTGTATTTACAAACTGATATGACAGTGACTTTTATCAAACTTGCTTATATTTTCAATGAATTAATTATAAATTTGTTTTCATGTATTGCAGATTGTGTACATAAAAATAAATCTCTGCCTGGAAATCTACTCAATTGTTAAAGTTTTCTTCAAATTTTCTATCTCAGATAATAAAGTCACATCAAATACTATCATTGATTCCAGCCCTGGCCAGTGGTGCTCAGTGGTTAGAGCACTGACCCACAAACTAAAACATTTAATCCTAATTGCAAAGGTTTATCCTCAATGTGTATTCCAAAGAATGAAATGCTAAGAGACATAGAAGAGAGAATAAAAAATATCCTCAAATGAGGATAGAAAGAAAAGAACACAGGTATTCTTTGAAGACTGATTAGCAATTTTAAAAAAATCACTTAGATGAAAGACTACAAACTTAAATCAATGGATTTAAGAAACCAAGAAAACCTCAAACTTATAAGTGAAAGAAAAACCCAGACCTGAAAACATTATATTGAAGCTGTGGAGTATCAAAGACAAAGAGATTTTAAAAGTAGTTGGTAGAAAAAAGAAATGCACTTTAAAGTGTGAGACTTTGAGCTTATTTCTCTACAGCAATAATGGACAGTGGAATAATATCCTTATGTGCTAAAAGAAAATACTGCTAACCTACAATCCTATGTACAAGGAAAATATTCTTTAATAATTCTTAAAATATTTTTATAAAATAGTATTAGAAAGCTCACTAAAGATATTTTTAAATGTTGTATTTTAGGCAAAAGGAAAGTGATCACAAATTTGGAAGGTCTATGATGAAAGAAAGAAGTACTGTAAGGGCAAATAAGCTAGCATATATATGAATAATTTGAAATAAAAATGCAGGTATAAAATTACTATAATTTCCAATAATTTTTCTTTTTTAATTTTATTTTATTGTTTAAAATATTACACATAGTAGTACATATATCTCCTTTTTTCCCCCATTGACCTTCCTCCAGTGTCCTCTACCCCCTGTCGCATGCCCTCATCCCACCCCCACAGTGTCTTGTGTCCATTGGTTGTGCTTATATGCATGCATACAAGTCCTTCAGTTGATCTCTTTTCCCCCATCCCCAACACTCCCCAGCCTTCTCGCTGTAATTTGACAGTCTGTTCAATGCTTTACTGCCTCTGTATCTTTTTGTTCATCAAGTTATAATGTTTTTTATTTTCCACAAATGAGTGAGATCATGTGGAAGTTTTCTTTCATTGCCTGGCTTATTTCACTTAGCATAATGTTTTCCAGTTCCATCCAGGTTGCTGCAAATGGTAAGAATTCCTTCTTTTTTATAGCAGTATAGTATTCCATTGTATAGATGTACCATAGTTTTCTAATCCACTCATCTGCTGATGGGCATTTAGGCTGTTTCCAAATCTTAGCTATGGTGAATTGTGCTGCTATGAACATAGGGGTGCATATATCCTTTCTGATTGGTGTTTCTAGTTTCTTGGGATATATTCCTAAAAGTGGGATTGCTGGGTCAAATGGCAGTTACATTTTTAGTTTTTTGAGGAAATGTCATACTGTTTTCCACAGTGGCTGCACCAGTCTGCATTCCCACCAGCAGTGCACGAGGGTTCCTTTCCAATAATTTTTAATAAAACAAGAGAGGATTAAAATTCATGGCTTGGTAACAAATGTTAGAATGGGTATAAAATAAGCAAACTCTTCTAAGATTCTTACTTTGCCCAAGAGGATGGTAAAGGTACTAATCAATGTTTTTAGCTAACTTAAGATGCATGTTGCATGCTTTTGGACGATGTTTCTCTCTTCTTCTCCCTTCTTCTCTCTGAAATCAATAAAAACATTTTTAAAGAAAAAAAATCACATTAAATTCTTGAATAAAACTAGAATTAGACAGTTTAAAGATATTTGTTGATAGAATTTCTTTCAACAGATAACAGATTGGCAGTGAAAAGAGCAATAGTATAGAATGTATCATACCTAATAATAGACAAACATTTAAATTGACCGTACCTCCACTATGCCCTCAGCCAATCAGAATGAGTATGTAAATTAACCCAACAAAGATGGAGGTTAATTTGCATAGTAGGCCCTAACAGCCTGGGTCCCAGGAACTTTCTCAGCACCCAGGTCACTCCAAGGTAGGTCCCTGTGGGTCCTGAGCAACCTGGAAAGGGCCTGAGGCAGGGGTCTCCTGTGCAGGGGTGGAGCCTGGCAATCGGAGAGAGCTGGCGGTCCCCTGTCCAAGCACCAAGCCCTGGCCAGAGGCTTGGAGCCTGGGCAGGGGTGGAGCTGGGAGATCAGGCGATCAGAGGAAGCTGGGGGTCCCCTGTTCAGGCCTCAAGCCCTGGCCAGAGGCTTAGTGCCTGGGCAGGGGCAGAGCTGGAGATTGGAGGAAGTTGGGGGTCCCCTGCCCAGGCCCTAAGGTTTTAGTCCTTGGCAGGGGTTGAGCTGGTGATGGGAGGGAGCTGGGGGGCCCCAGCCCAGGCCGAGGCTTTAGGCCTTCACAGGGGTGGAGCCAGAGATTGGAGGTGAATGGTGTGAACTACAGAAGAAATACCTTTTCTGACTGCTCATTGGCTAAGCTCCCTGTATGCCACTGATAATAGTCTTAGTAACTTGGGTATAAGAATTCAAAAAGGTGATTTATGGATTTTCCATCACACTCGTGGAGAAAAATAGCAAGGTCCGCTGCTGGAGGGCTAAGAAATATCATATCCTGTCCTAGCCGGTTTGGCTCAGTGGATAATGCCTAGGCTTGCTGACTGCAGGGTCTGGTTTGATTCTGATCAAGGGCATGTACCTAGGTTACAGGCTCCTCCCTGGCCGGGGCCCAGGTCAGGGCTCATGCAGGAGGCAACCAATCAAAGTGTTCCTCTCACTTTCATATATCTCTCTGTCTTTCCCTTTCTCTTCCACATTCTCTAAAAATCAATGGAAACATATCCTCAGGTGGATTAAAAAAGAAAAAATTGTTATATCCTATGAAAGACATATCTTGAAAATGCCTAAAGAAAGTTGTCATTTTTTCATGGTGAAGGTACTGGAGTCTGTGTTGATAAAAACACCTTGGTGGCTGCGGTGACTGGCAGTGGCTGCAGCAGTGGGGTGATGGGACTGCTGCCTTCCCCTGATTAGCCCGGTCGCCTCAGTAAGACATCCCCTGTGGGCTCCCAGTATGTGAGAGGGGACAGGCTGGGCTGTGGGACTCCCCCCCCCCCCCCCCCAGTGCCTGAATTTCATGCACCGGGCCTAGTATGGAATAACAGGAAAAGAATATGAGACAGGGAACATTTGTTGTGGTAGTCCTAAAATCTTTTAGTATCTTGCTGGAAGGGATAACAGGTAGAGCTGTACAGTTTGTATTGTACAGCTCAAGAGGTTGCTATAAATATCTAATCAAGGACTTGATTGTGTTGTGCAGTGCAATCTTGAGTGGTCACTTACAATTTCTTTAATTAAATAAAGCCTGTTGTTAGCACCCAGGAAATAATTGTCATTAATTATGAACATTTGGAGTAATTAAGAAAGGGACTATATTTTGACTACTCTAAATAATGAGAGAAGTATGTAACACCTTTTAGAAATCTTCCTATCAAAAACAAATATATTAGGTATGAAGTGTAGCAAGTTTTAATTACATGGAAAAAAATCACAGTTAAGCCAGACAAATGAACATGTTGCCGTGGGTTGAAAACCACATTCACCTGTAGTACAATGTGTAAAGTTTGCTTAAAGTTTACAGATGATATTATGGCTGGCAGTCAAATAAGTTCAGGACAAATAATTTAGAAAATAAATGTGTATACCGTGTTACCTAATTTATTAAAAATGTATCCAAAGCCTGGGGACTGAGTCTCACGTGGAAATAATTATAATTCGCCGATGTCTTTATCTGCTTCAAGGTTTCATACTAGTTTGGAGACTCTGAATTTTATATTCATAAGAACATCATTTGGTTCCTGACAGTATAATCCAAACATAGTCATGGTGATCTTTTCTGGGAGGCAGCTAGAAAACAAAACAAAACAAAATACAAAATAAACAAAAAAAAAATCCCACTAAACTCTGTTAGTTTTACCTGCTTATGCTTTTTTTAATCATCTCTTTAAAAAATATATTTATTGTTGTGAGTGCCACAAATGTCTCCCTTTGTGTAGTATGTGTCCTGTAGGGCCCAGTGGTCAGTTTATTTTCTTCATTAGATTCCTTATTGTTTATTTAGACTTTTATATTCAATTGTTGATATATATATATATATATATATATATATATATATATATATGTATTGCCATTTCATTCTTCTTCAAAAATATCATTCAACGTTTCATGTAATACTGGTTTGGTCGTGATCAACTCCTTCAGCTTTTTCTTGTCTGTGAAGCTTTTTATCTGAACTTCAATTCTAAATGATATCTTCCCTGGGTAGAGTAATCTTGGTTGGAGGTCCTTGCGCTTCATCAATTTGAATATTTCCTGTCAATCCCTTCTGGCCTGCAAAATTTCTGTTGAGAAATCAACTGACAGTTTTAAGGGCACTCCCTGCTTTTTTCTTGCTGTTTTTAAGGTTCTCTCTTTGTCTTTAAACTTTGGAATTTTCATTATTATGCATCTTGGTGTTAGCCTCTTTGGTGTTAGTCTCTTGTTTGGGACTCTGTGCTTCATGGAGTTTATTTCTTTCACCAGGTACGGGAAGTTTTCTGTCATTATTTCTTTCTGTTTTAATATTTTATTGATTTCAAAGAGGAGGGGAGTTGGAGAAAGAGATAGAAACATCAATGATGAGAAATAATCACTGATTGGCTGACTCTTCCATGCCCCACACTGGGGATAGAGCCTGGAACCCAGGCATGTGCCCTGACCAGGAATTGAATTGTAATCTCCTGGTTCATAGGTCAACGCTCAACCACTGAGCCACATTGGCCAGGCTCTTACTTCAAATAGATTTCCAATTTCTTGCTCCCTCTTTTCTCCTTCAGGCACTGCCATGATGAGAATGTTGGTACGCTTGAAGTTGTCCCAGAGGCTCTTTATACAGTCTTCATATTTTTGGATTCTTTTTTCTTTTATTTCTGCTCTTCTGACTGGGTGTTTTATGCTTCTTCGTATTCTAAATTGCTGATTTGTTTTTGGTGTCCTCTGCTCTACTGTTGAATGCCTGTAAATTATTCTTCATTTTAGCTAGTGTATCCTTCATCCCTGACTGGTTCTTTTTATGTTGTTCATGTTCTCACTAATTTTCTTAAAAATCTCACTAAGTTCCATGACCATTGTTTTGAACTTTGTAGATAGTAGTTTGCTTGCTTCCTTTTTATTTTGTGCTTTTTCTGGAGATTTCTTCTGTTTTTTTCATTTGTGACATGTTTCTTTGTCTCTGCATTTTGGCTGCTTTCTGTGTTTATTTCTATGCGTTATACAGAACTGCTATGTTTCCTGGGATTGGTAGAGTGGCCTTGTGTAGTATGTGTCCTAAAGGGCCCAGTGGTTCAGCCTCCCCAGTCACCTGAGCTTGGCTTCTAGGTGCACACCTGGGTGGGCTGTGTGCATTTTCCTGTTGTTGTTGAGCCTTGATTGCTGTTGGCATGACTGAGAAGTATTGACCCCAGTCCAATCAGCTATGAGAACCAGCTACAACTACAGTGGAAGAGCTGCTGTGAAAGAGACATTCCTATGAAGCAGGACTTGCTTCATTGGGGATTTGGTACTCACAGAGTCCGCCTCTTGAGTGTGTTACTCATGGATGTGGTAGAGTTGTAATCTTGCATTGTTTGAAGCTGTCCAATGGGTTCACTGGCTCTGGGGCCTCCTGGGAAGTATAAAAAGTCTGCCACTGCCTGTGCCCTGCCTAGGGCCACACATCATGAGTTACAGAGTGATCTGCAGATGGTTGCTACTTGTGTTGGGCTTGGAAATGCCTAGGAGAGGCCAAATTCTGAACCATGGAAAGCTGCTGCTAGTGCCAAGCCTAGGACCACCTATTGAAAGGCATGGGGCATACTGAGTACAGCTACTACTTGTTTTAGAGATTTTAGGAAAGTATGAAGCCTGAGCCAATACAGGTTGTTCAAACAGCTTGAGAGGGGCTGCAAATTAGATGGGGCAGGATCTCGTGGAATCACCAGGGCCTGAGGGACAGTGTGGGCCAGGTTGATGGAGACTCAGCTATGATTCCTGCCAGTCAGCTCTGTGTGGACAGAGATCTCAGCAGAGGAAGGATGACCTGTGTGAGCACTTTTGTCTAGGAGAAAGCTACCCCCAGTTCTTGCCCTGATGCCAGACAGTTTGGTTCCTCCCATATGGCCCTGGATCCCTTCAATCTGCTGCCCAAGCACTGGAGTTCAGAGGGAGTGAGTCCAAGTAAGTTTGTGCACAGGCCCTTTAAGAGAAACTGCCTAGGAATCTTACCAACCCTTCTGTCTCCCTCAGCCTCATTTCCCCTGGTTTTTACAGACCAAAATTATAGGGACTTTCCTTCCCAGCAAGGAACCCTTGATGAAGGGCTGGGACTCCTTGCAACTCACTGGGACCTCCACAGCCAAGATATCCCTCCCAATTAAAAAAAAAGCCACATGTGGGTGTTGGACCAGCCCATTCTGTGCCTTCACTCTTCCCAAGCTGAAACTCCTGTGCCTAAATATGACTCCATCCACCCCTTATACTCCTTCCCTGTTGCTGGATATATTTTAAAATAGCTTTTCACAATAAGGATAGCCATTGCCTTACTCTGGTTGGTGTGGCTCAGTTGCTTGAGCATCCTTCCATGCACTGAGAGGTATTTGGTTTGATTCCTGGTCAGGGCACATGCCCAGGTCATGAGCTAGATCCCCAGTTGAGGGTGTGCTAGAGGAAGCTAATTGATGTACCTCTCTCATCAATGTTTCTCTCTTTCTCCTTGTCTCTCTCTCTCTCTCAAATCAATAAAAACATATTCTTTAAAAAAGAATAACCATTGGCTTATTGCAACATATTTTATCTGTTTTAACATTTCTTTCCTACAGATCCTCCTGCTGTGGAACCAACATTTTTGGAAATTCGGCAAGGACAAGAGCGAAGTGTCACTATGAGCTGCCGGGTTCTGAGAGCGTATCCCATACGGGTACTGACCTATGAGTGGCGCTTGGGCAACAAATTATTACGGACAGGTCAGTTTGACTCTCAAGAGTACACAGAGTACCCGGTGAAGAGTCTTTCCAATGAAAACTATGGGGTTTATAACTGTAGCATCATTAATGAAGCTGGAGCGGGGAGATGCAGCTTTCTTGTTACAGGTAAGATTCCAAATATTTTGTGTGTGTGTGTGTGTGTGTGTGTGTGTGTGTGTATTAGATCAAGGGATCTTAAGCTTATGCCAATATAAGAATGAAAGCATTTTGAAAATTTATGAAGCATATTCTGAGCAGCTCAACTGTTCTGGTTAGAACTCTATTCATTTGTTTTGATGGAAAGTCTATTTTTGTAGTTAAGATAGTTTATGTGTCTATAAATTAAACAGAAGTTTATGTGAATTCAAGTAGAGATGGTGATAAGGTTAGTTAGCTAGCTTTATTTAGATAAAATTACAGATGTTAATGAATTCATATTTTACTCTGCAATTTAAAATCCTTTGAGAACCAAACCTATTTGATTTCTTAATAGCAGAAGAGTTTTGTCTTTATAATTTTTTCTTAATTATTTATTACTCTTAATTTGTGGTGAATTTCTATTTTGTCCTTGGCTTACTGTAAATTTACAAACATTCAAAGGGAAAGCAGTAAAGTTGTATTGTGTATGATGAATTAGAAGTATCAACATTTTTGTTATTATTATTTTTATTTTTTTCTTTATTGATTAAGGTATTACATATATGTCCTTATGGCCCCACTGCCTCCCCACCCCCGCTCATGCCCTCACCGCCCCCCTGGTGTCTGTGTCCATTGGTTAGGCTTATATGCATGCATACAAGTCCTTTGGTTGAGCTCTTCCCCTTATTATTTTTTAATGTATTAAAAGAAATGTTAAGTCTGTGTTAAACCTCAGTTACATATTTAAATTATTTTTATTATCTATATACTAAAATAAATTTGAGTGTTTTTTCTTTTGTTTGTTATTTTTTGTTAATTCTCACCTGAGAATATGTTTTTATTCATTTTAGAGAGAGAGGAAGGGAGAGAGAGCGAAACATCAATGTGTAAGAGAGACATTGATTGGTTGCCTCCAGAACGGGCCCCAACTGAAGGTGGAACTAACAACCTAGGTGTGTACCCTGACTGGAATCAAACACACAACATTTTTTTGATGTATGGGATAATGCTCCAACCAATTGAGCCATCCAGCCAGGACCAATTTGTGTTATTTTTTAGATAGGGTTGAGGAGTACAAAAAAGAATATATTCCTTTTTATTATTATTTTGTCCTAGTTAATATTTTTACAATAGTTAGAGTGTTTATGTTTGTCAAAAAAGAAACCAGACATCGTATGTAATCTAAAAAGAAATTGTAAAAATTATGATTAAAGTTTTTCAGACTTCATTAAAACTTCTTCATTGGTAATATCAATTTTTATTAAGAAGATCTTATAAGAAAATCTCTAAATATTAAACATTTAGACATTTTTGCTTCCTGAAAGGGAATATTAGGTAGGTAAAATATAATTAATTGACCAAAGATGTCCTATTTGCAGGGTATTACCTCTTGGTTTCCCAACTCTTTTTATTAACATTCAGTTGAACTTAAAGATTTTCGACATTGATTCTTAAACTATTACAAGAAAACCTAAAGTTCCTAGGACAATATTATTTACATGGTGATGCTAATTTTTATATAGGAATATTTAAAAGGGAAAAATAATGTAGTCAATTACTCTATAGAATAATTTAAGTGACATATTGTAATTTCATTCATTCTATGTCTATGTATTATTTTCTCAAAGCAATAAGAATCACAGAGATAATTGTTTTTTAGTTATTGATACAAATGGAGCATCAGCCTTTCTTTAATCTGCCAAACAAAACTGCCCTATAAAATTAACTACATCACTTTCTCAACCTTTTGGGGCATATACACATTCTAATTTTCTTCTATGACACTGTTTTCTAACTTCAGTCTAGTTTAGACTATGCTGACTGCAAGATTTTCATTTGCTCTCTATTATGTGATACAAATCCTATTTTTTGAACTAGAAGACACGCTGAGACCAGAAGGAAAACTAGCTCCATTTTCCCATTTCAGAACCATAGGGTGCAATAAGTAGATTTTGAAAGCTACATAAAGGAATAAATCTGTTATGGTTTGTCCTACAGAGGGAGAGGAAATGGCCCCTTGTATTAATTTGTTTTCAGTGTATGTTTTTACTTTTCAGTCTTCAGATCAATCTCATTGTTTCAATATCTTCACATACAATCTAAAATAGTTTTGAAGAAAGAAAGGGAAATGATTGAATTCTAAATGCAGTATAATCTGGGGAAATATATTTTAAAACAATTTCATAAAAACAGAGACTAGAATAAACTTTGAAAGGCCATTACTTCTTCTTCTAAAACATATCAGAAGTAATCATTATGGATTTCCTAAATGCAAAATCCTTTGAAGCTATAAGGAAGAGTGTGAATATAATATGTGCAAGGAGACATATATTTTGTGGATATATTTTTATCCACAAAACAGATTATTTGAAAACAGTTCTGTTTACTTCCTGAGAACTAAATTAACTAAGGAAATTTCAAATTTTTATTGTTACAACTTTTTTACTAAATTCAAGATGACTCTCCAATTGTCATGAATATTATATAGTCACTCAAAGTGGACTTGATCTCACTATACATAAAAATGCACAGAATTGAACTAAAAGGCAATAGCAGCCCTCACATTTATTTTAGCTCCCAGAAAAAGCTCGAAAGTTCACATGTGTTTTCTCTATTTATATCAGGTGTGGGTGAAAGTATGGAGGCAGGAGAGTGGGGTTGTGTTCACTGAGAACTCATAGAGGAATTGAGAATATTTTCTGGTAAAGGAACAAAAAGAATGTATGCAAAGATATTTTTGGAACAGTGATCAACTCAGCTAATAGTTCACTGTCCATCGTAGAAAATATTAACTATAGTACTACAAAATACTGTGGATTTTCATTTATTTTATTCACTGATATTGTTAGGGAGAAGTTAAGCATAGTTCTTTTGTGGTTTAAGTAAACTTTGTGAATTATGTTAGGAACCTAAAGACCATTTATCATATTATTATATGGGAAAATTTTTCCAAGTACCAGAATGTATGTATACTTAGTTAAATGTGCTTATACTTGTAAATCATTAAGAATTTGATCAATAGAGACACTCAAGTTCCGGGGATGGTATAAAATTGATATAAAATAAGTGTAATTGGAGTTCTAGAAGAAAAGAATTAGAATGGGACAAAAAATTTCAAACCCATGGATCCAAACATATCTTTGTACACAAAGCAAGAAAAATAAAAAGAAATCTATACCTAGGCAAACTATAATCCAATTGTGAAAAACCAAAGGCAGAAATTTTAAAAGCCAGAATCAAAATGATATTCTGATGAAATGCACGACAATTACCCACTCTTTTAGCAAAAAATATTGGCTAGAAACTAATGGAAACACATTATTAAATCTTTAAACATCTTTTAAGTACCGTCAGTTTCTAATTTTATATCTAGTGAAAGTATACATTAAAGTAGGGCCAATTGAATATATTTTTTCCTGGAAAATGAAACTAAAGAATTAGTGGTCAGAAAATGTATATCTTAAAATATGCCAAAGAGGGGAAAAAAAAAAGAAAAGAAGAGAGAGAACAACCAAGATGGCAGCATAGGTAAACACCTGAATTTACTGCTGTGCACAAACATATCAAAACTACAACTAAAAGACAAAACAAATATCATCTAGAACCAAGGAAAGGCTGGCTGAGTGGAAATTCTAAAACTAGAAGGAAAGAGAAAAGCGAATTGAGTCCAATAGAAAGTGAGGAGGTGTGGAAGTGTGGAGGTACAGAGGTACGTGCAAAAGGGGCTGGCAACTGGGTGCGCTATTGCCTTTTTCAATCAGGAGGGCGATACAAGCTCCCAACTACATTGAACTCCAGTTCCCAGCAAGACTCTGGGGACCCAGACTCATACGGGGAGAAACTGGATTGTCTGGCATCGGGCCAGAATGAGAGGGCAGCTTTCTCTCAGAGGTGCTTACAGCAATCACTGTTCCTGCATGGTGCTGTGGGACACAGAGACCTGGGGGCCTCTTCAGAAAAGGGCTGATGGGCAGCCATTGCTGTTTGCTCTGCCCAGGTGATTCCCTGAGACCCCACCCCACCCAATTTACAACCCCACCCAAGCTGTGTACAGAGGCTTTTGCATATGAATGGACTGGCCTTTTGCAATCTAAAATTACCTAACAAACTGCAACTGGGTCAGAGAGCCCCAGAGCTTCCAAAAGAAGGCTCAAGTCTCCACAGTATCTTGCATTGCTTCACAGTTGGGCTTCATCTGGGCACCTCCAAACCCCAAACAAAGAAGAGGAATCTGCAGATCTCTCTGTAGCTCCTGCTGGGTGGCCTCAGGCAGTGGATGACTTTGTACCTCCTTGGAGATCCAAGAGCCAGTGTACCCAGTGGTCAGAGTGAGACCATCCAGATTACAACTCCTCAGACCCATAAGGGACACACTCAGGGGGCAGACTCAGTGAGTGCCAAAGCCCCACTGAAGCAAGTCCGGTCCCATAAGGGTGTCTCCAACATAGAAGTTCTCCCATTGTAGACACAACTGGTCCTCACAGCCAATGGGTCTGAAGGTCAATTCCTCCCAGTGATACAAACAGCAATCAAGGTTTAACTACAACAAGACTGTCCACCCAGCCCACAAAGGGGTGCACCAAGAGGGTGCACCTCAGGTAATTAGGGAGGCTGAGCCACTGGGCCCTATAGGACACCTAGCACACAAAGCCACTCTATCAACACAGGGAAGCAGCCAAAATGTGAAGACAAAGAAACAGGTCACAAATGAAAGAAATGGAGGAAAGTTTTGTTTCTGGGTTGACTGATCTTCATCAGGGGTACCAAGAATACAAAACAACCCAGAAACAAAACAAATGAAAGAAATGGAGGAAGGAAAACTATTGGATATAGAGTGCAAAACCATGGTTATAAAGTTATAACCATGGTTATAAGATTACTCAAGAATCTTCTAGAAACCTCCCAGAAATATAGTGAGACCCTCAAGGATATGAAAAAGGACCAGTTAGAAATTAAGCATACACTGACTGAAATAAAGAATAATATACAGAGATCCAATAGCAGACTATAGGATCCCAAGAATCAATTCAAAGATTTGAAATACAAAGAAGCAAAAAACACCCAATTGGAAAAGCAAAAAGCAAAAAAAAAAAAAAAAAAAAAAAAAAAAAAAAAAATCCAAATTTATAAAGATAGTGCAAGGAGCCTCTGGGACAAATTCAACATTTGTCCAACAAATGTGTACCAACATCCGAATTATGGGGGTGTCTGAATAAGAGAGAAAGAAATATATTGAAAACCTATTTGAAGAAATAATGACAGAAAACTTCCCCTACCTGGTGAAAGAAATAGACCAGGAAGCGAAGAGAACCCCAAACAAAAGGAATCCAAAGAGGACCACACCAAGACACATCTAATTAAAATGCCAAGGGCAAAAGACAAAGAGATAATAGTAAAAGCATCAAGAGAAAAACAGTAGTTACCTACAAGGAAGTCAGCTGATTTCTCAACAGAAACTATGCAGGCCAGATGGAAGTGGCAAGGAATATTCAAAGTGATGAATAGCAAGAATCTACAAACAAGATTACTCTACCCAGAAAAGCTATCATTCCGAATTGAAGGTCAGATAAAGAGCTTCACAGATAAGAAAAAGCTAGAGTTCATCACCGCCAAATCAGTATTATATGAAATGCTGAAAGGTATTCTTTAAGAAGAGGAAGAAGAAGGAAAAGGTAAAGATAAAAATTATGAACAACCAAGTGACCACAAATACATATCTATCAACAAGTGAATCTAAAAATCAAGTGAATAAAAAATCTGATGAACAGAATAAACTGGTGAATATAATAGAATCAGGGGCGTAGAAAGGGAGTGGACTGACAATTCTCGGGGGGAAAGGGGTGTGGGGGTGCAGGAAGAGACTGGACAAAAATCGTACACCTAGTGGTGTGGGTAAGGGCAGGGGTGGGGTAGGAACCAGGTGGAGGGGAGCTATGGCGGGGGGAAAGAGGAACAACTGTAATAATCTGAACAATATTTATTTTTTTAATGCCAAAGAGTATCCTTCATATTAAAAGGAAGGGTTATCAGTGGGAACCAGGATTTATAGGTTGAAGTATAGGATATTTTTCTCCTGTTTCCTTATAGGAATTTGTGGTTTCAGATCTTATGTTCAAATTTTAATTCATTTGCATGTTTTTTTTGTGTATAGTGAAAGACAACTGTTCGATGTTATCCATTAGCATGTGGTTGTCCAGTTTTCTCCAAATCATTTATTGAAGAGACTGCTTTTTCTTCATTGTGTATTCTTGGCACCCTAATGACGATCAGTCAACACAGAAACAAAACTTACTGTTTATTTCTGGGCTCTTGACACATACTCTCACATACACACAAACACAAGGGAACTTTTGGAGGCAATGGGTATGTTTTTTACCTGGATTATAGCAATGGTAACATGAGGTATCCATGTTTCCAAACTTACCAAATTGTATATATTAATTATGTGCAGTTTTTTGTATACTGATTATCCTCTATAAGGTTGTGTAATAAATGAAATCAAACTGATAAGATCCAGAAAATAAGTGGGTAAAGATAAGATTATGTTTCTATTTTTCTTGTAATTTCCCTAATAAATAGCCATACAAACAATGGTCAGCAAATTCCAACCTGGGGACTAACCAACTGTTTTCCTAAATAAAGGTTAATTGGAATATAGTCTTTCCCATTTGTTTATATATGTCTATGGCTGCTTTCATGCTACAACATGAAAGGTGAGTAATTTGTAACAATAACCATATGGCTCGCCAAAACCGGTTTGGCTCAGTGGATAGAGTGTCGGCTTGAGGTCTGAGGAGTCCCGGGTTCGATTCCGGTCAAGGGCATGTACCTTGGTTGCAGGCACATCCCCGATGGGGGTGTGCAGAAGGCAACTGATCAATGTTCCTCTCTCATCGATGTTTC
Source organism: Corynorhinus townsendii (assembly GCA_026230045.1). Lineage (NCBI taxonomy): Eukaryota > Metazoa > Chordata > Mammalia > Chiroptera > Vespertilionidae > Corynorhinus > Corynorhinus townsendii. The sequence continues at coordinate 114,859,024 of JAPDVU010000001.1, read as the reverse complement.
TAACTCTCTATCCCTCTTCCTTCCTCTCTCTAACAAATCAATAAAATATATTTAAAAAAACAACAACAACAATAACCATATGGCTCATAAAACATATACTAACTAGCCCTTAAAAAAAAGTCAACCAATCTTTGGGTTTTAGAAAAAATAATAACATTATAACATATTTAGAACTAAAATATCACAATAGTATTACAAATAACGGAATTAATTTGAACTGTACCTTTTTGAGAAGTGAATAGAAACCATAGAGAATCATGAAGTGTGAAGTGAGATATATTAAGTGGTAAAATACTGCCTCTAATAATGACTCTAAATAGAATCAATAAGTTAAGTTTGCATGGTTTTAGATCTACAGAAACTTATAAAAAGGTTTTTAAAAAGTGGTACATCAAAGGAACTAAAATATATTCGAATTTACTCAAAATGCCACAGGAAAAAAGCAATAGATGAACTTCAACAACAAAAAACATTGAAAGGAAAAGGGAAAAATAAGTATAATGATAGACTTTAACCCAATCTATAATAATAAAAGTGTAATATGAGGGACAATCAGGCAGGCAGGCAGAAGAGTTAGGGGCGATCAGGCAGGCAACCAAATGCAGTTAGGGGTGACCAAGCAAGTGAGCAGTTGGGGTGATCAGGCAGGCAGAGTGGTTAGGGGCAATCAAGCAGGCCGGCAGGCAAGTGGTTAGTAGCGAGCGGTCCCTGATTGTTACAGGGTGCAAGCAAGGCTGAAGGACCACCCCACCCCCCACCCATGCATGAATTTCATGCACCAGGCCTCTAGTTATATCAATAATTACATGAAAAGTAAATGAATTTAAATAGGACGGGATTAAAACAGCAAGCTACCTACAAGATACACATTGCTGTCTATGAGAAACACGCATTACGCTAAATGCAAAGACACAAAGGGGATGAAAGGAAAGGGATGGAGGAATACAGAAACTTGAAAACAACAGACATAAGACACCTGCAATTCCTATTTATTATCAAACAAAGTGCACTTCAAGCCCTAGCTCATTTTGTTCAGTGGATAGAGCATTTTCCTGCTGACTGAAGGGTCCCAGGTTCTATTCCTGTCAAGGGCACATGCCTGGGTTGCAGGCTAGATCCCCAGTAGGGGATGTGCAAGAGGCAGCTGATCAATGGTTCTCTCTCATCATTGATGTTTCTATCTCTCCATCTCCCTTCAGCTCTGAAATCAATATATATATATATATATATATATATATATATATATATATATATATATATATATGTTTAAAAGAAGAATTTATAGAAAATAACCAGGAGTTATAAATATGTGTCTCTAATAATAGAGCTTCCCAATTTATAAATAAAAGGATGCCAGAAAAAATAGGCTATTCCATAAATATAGCTAAAGGATTTTTGTTGTTGTTTTGTTTTGTTTTTTAATTGATTTTTAGAGAGAGGAAGGGAGAAGATGGAAAAAGAGAAAAAAAATAGATCAATATGAGAGAGAAACATCAATCGGTTGGCTTCCATTTGCAACCTAACCTGGGATTTAATCCACAACCTATATATGTGCTCTAATCAGGAATCAAACCCACAACGTTTTTTGTTTGTTTGTTTGTTTGGTGTATGGGATGACTCTCCAACTAACTGAGCCACCCAGACAGGGCACTAACGGTTTTAACATCTATGAGTATTCAAGAGAATATGTACCCAGAAAATTACAAATTTTAGAAGATCTGGATTATACTATCAAGCTATTAAACAAATTGATATTTATAGATCATTATACTCAAAGTTGTAAAATATACATTATTTCATGTGCACATAAAATGTCCACCAAACATTTTTATTCTAAGACTAGAGCCTGGTGCATGAAATTCGTGCTTAGGGAGGGGATCCCTCTTCCAATCCAGGACCCCTTGGGGGATGTCTGACTGCCGGTTTAGGCCCGTGGAATCGGGCCTAAACCGGCAGTCAGACATCCCTCTTGCAATCCAGGACTGCTGGCTCCTAACCACTCACCTGCCTGATCACCCCTAACCACACTGCCTGCCTGCCTCATCATGCCTAACTGCCTCTGCCTGCCTGATTGCCCCTAACCCCTCTGCCTGCCTGCCTGATCACCCCTAACTGCCTCTGCCTGCCTGCCTGATCTCCCCTAACCACTCTGTCTGCCTGATCGTCCCTAACCCCTCTGCCTGCCTGCTTAATCACCCCTAACCACTCGCCTGCTTGCCTGATTGCCCCTAACCACCCCTGCCTCAATCCCCCGCCACCACGGCTTCATCCTGAAGTATGTCTGAAATGAAGTGCAGAAGGTCGTTTGGCTGTCCAGTCTAATTATCATATAGCACTTCTATTATTATAGATTAGTAGCAAGACAAAAATCCTCACTACCACCAGTCATGAATATTGTACTGTGGGTTCTTACCACTGAAATAACACAAGAAAAGTAACTAAAGAGTATAGTGGTTACCAGAGGGGAGGAGTTGGGAAGTGAAGTGGTTAAAGGGCCAAGTATCTGGTGATGGAAGATGATTTAACTTTTAGAGGTGGACACATAATCCAATATATGGATCATGTATCACAGAAATGTATACTTGAAACATATTAACCAATGTCACCCTAATAAAATTAATGAAAAGGTAAATAAAATGCATAAGAATAAGAAAGAAGTAAAGCTACTTCAATTTGCAGATCATATGGTTGCTTTTGTAGAGAATCCTAAACAATTTATAGGAAAATTGGCTTGAATTAATAATATAATTTAGCAGTAGCATGGGATGCAAAATAGTATGTAAAATCTATCACATCCTATCTAATAAAAGAGTAATATGCAAATTGACCATACCTCTGTGACACCCACCAGCCACGCCAACCAGTCAATCAGGAGTGAGTATGCAAATTAACCCAACCAAGATGGATGAGGCCACAGAAAGAGCAGGAGGCTTGAGTTTCCCGGGCAATGGAGGAAGCCAAGCTTTCCACCTGCCTTGGCCTGCCTTGGCCTCCACTTAAGGCTACAAAGTTTCAATTTTAGAAGATAAATAAATCCCAACAAAAATGTCTGCGGCCCCGGAGTGAGCAGGAAGAGGCTTGGCTCCACTCAAGGCTACAAAGTTTCAATTATAGAAGATAAATAAATCCCAGATACCAGGGCCTCCACTTGGGTGGCCGGGGGCTGTGGCCAGCTTGCAAACCACCACAGGCACCTTACCCAGGCTGCCCCACACACCCAGGGAACCCCCACCCTAATCCAGGACAGGCTTCAGGGCAATCCAGCCGGCCCCCACCTGTGCACCAGGCCTCTATCCTATCTAATAAAAGAATAATATGCAAATTGACCATCCCTCCAACACACAAGGTGGCTGCCCCATGTGGTCAAAGATGACTGCCCCCATATGGATACAAAATGGCCACCACAAGATGACCAGCAGGGGAGGGCAGTTGGGAGGGACCAGGTCTGCAAGGGAGGGCATTTGTGCATAATCAGGCCAGCAGGGGAGGGCAGTTGGGAGAGACAGACCTGCAAGGGAAGGCAGTTGGGGGTGATTAAGCCTGCAGGAAAGGGCAGTTAGGGGTGACCAGGCCAGCAGAGAAGGGAAGTTGGGGGTGACCAGGCCTGTAGAGAATGGCAGTTGGGGGGGGAACCTAGGCCTGCAGGGGAGGGCAGTTAGGGGTGACCAGGCCTGTAGGGGAGAGCTGTTGGGGGGGGAGGGTAGGCCTGCAGGGGAAGGCAGTTAGGGGCAAACAGGCTGGCAGGGGAGCAGTTAGGCATCAATCAGGCTGGCAGGGGAGTGGTTAGCAGGTGATCAGGCTGGCAGGCATTAGTGGTTAGGGGCAATCAGGAAGGCAGGCAGGTGAGCAGTTGGGAGCCAGCAGTACTGGGTTTTGAGAGGGATGTCCCACTGCCCATTTAGGCCCAATGGCCTAAATGGGCCTAAACGGACAGTGGGACATCCCTTGAGGGGTCCTAGATTGGAGATGGTGCAGGCGGGGCTGAGGGACACACCCCCATGCACGAATTTCATGCACCGGGCCTCTAGTTTCCATATAATTGCTAAAAAATTGAAATTGAAATGTATAGATATTTTTCCAATTATATCAAAATGTGAATAAATGTAATAAAGTATGCACAAGAAATACTGAAAAATACAAAAAAAAATATTGAGGGAAATGAAACTTGACCTAAATAAATGGAGAAATATACCTTGCTCATGAATTGGAAGAATGAATATTGTATTGATGCTTGTTGTCTCCAAATGTGTTTGTAGATTTAATTCAATATTAGTAAAACTCTTAGATGTGGGTTTTTAAAAACATATTTGTATTGCTTTCAGAGAGGAAGAGAAAGGGAAGGATTGAGTGAAACATTAATGATGAGAAACAAAAATTAAAAGTGGAGCTTCCATTTGACCCAGTAATCCCACTTCTAGGAATATATCCTGAGTAAACAGAGACACCAATCAGAAAGGATATATACAGCCCTAAGTTCATAGCAGCTAAGATGTGGAAACAGCCTAAGTGAGCAGATGAGTAGAGTAAAATACAGTGGTACAACTACAATGGAATACTATGCTGCTGTACAAAAGAAGGAATTCTTACCATTTGCAACAGCATAGGCGGAAATGGAGAGCATTATGCTAAGTGAAATAAGCCAGTCAGAGAAATACAAATATCACATGATATCAAACATTTGTGGAATATAATGAACAATATAAATAGATGAATAAAAATAGAACCAGAGCCATAGAAGCATTGAACAGACTATGAGCGAAGGTAGGGGGTGAGGGGATAAGAGATCAACCAAAAGACTTGTAGGCATGCCTATGAGCATAACCAATGGACATAGATGGGGAGGGGGTGAGGGTATGTGCAGAGGGTGGGGGTGGCCAGGGAGAGGTCAATGGGGGAAAAAGGAGACTTATGTAATACTTTAAAGCAATAAATAATTTAAAAAATAAATAAATAAAAAGTAAACCCTCAAAAAAAAAATGGGCAAAGGACCTAAAAAAAATGATGAGAGTGAATCATTGATTGGCTACCTCCAGCACACCCCCTATTGGGGATCAAGCCCACAACCAGGACATGTGCCCTTGATGGGAATCAAACCCAGGACACTTCAATCTGCAGACTGATGCTCTATCCATTGAACCAAACCAGCTAGGGCTGTTTTTTTTTGTTTGTTTTGTTTTTTTGTTTGTTTTTTATTTGGAAAACATACTCTAGATTTTGTTTGGAATACTAAGTTCCAATAATAGTTAGGGTAGGGGAGACTTCATACCACATATTATAAAGCCAAGCAATCAAGGCAGTGTGGTTTTGTATAAAGATAAACATGCGGATCAATGATACAGGATATAGAATCCAGAAATAGACCTCTATGGTCACATATATGGTGCATATATAGTCAATTGAGTTTTTAAAAATCACCAGTATTATCCATTGGGGAAATGATAATCTTATGAATAAATTGTGCTAGACCAATTGGACATCCATGTTAAAAAAATCACAAAAACAAAACATTTTGAACAGTACCTTACACTACCTACAAGATTAATTTAAAATTGATTGTAGATATAAATATAAGAAGATAAAACTGTAAAAATTTACAGAAAACATAGAAGAAAATTTATGTAAATTTGGAATATGCAAAGATTTCTTAGAAATTAAACAGGATGAAAGCATCACTCACTGGAAGAAAATGTTTGAAATGTATGTATGTGACAAAGGTCTTATATAAAGAATACATAAATAATTATTAAAACTCAATAATAAGGTAGTCTAATTAAATATTGGCCAAAGACTTGAATAGACACTGCAGGAAAGAACATGCAATCTATACTAATAAAAGGGTAATATGCAAATTGATCAGGACACCCTCACAGTAACTATTGAACAGCAGGCTGTGTGGGGCAACAAGACCGGCAGGGGGTTAGTGAGGGACGACCAAATGATTGAACAGCAGGCTGCATGTGGTGACCATGCCAGCAAGGGGGGCAGTGAGGGGTGACCAGGTTGGCAAGGGGGGCAATAAGGGGTGACCAGGCCATCGGGGGGGGAGTTGGGGGGCACCAGGCTGGCAGGAAGGGACAGTGAGGGGCAACTAGGCCAGCAGAGCGGGTAGTGAGGGGCAACCAGGCTGGTGGGGTGGCAGTTGGGTGCAACCAGGTCAGCAGGGAGGAGCGACTGGGCGGGCGAGGGGGCACTTAGGGGCAACCAGGCAGGCAGAGGAGGTCAGTTGGGTGTGATCAGGCCAGTGGGGGGGCAGTTAGGGGCAATCAGGCTGGCAGTGGAGGCAGTTAGGGGTGATCAGGTAGGCAGCCAGGTGAGCAGTTAGGTACTAGCGGTCCCAGATTGTGAGAGGGATGTCCCTGCAGGATCAGGCCTAAACTGGCCATTGGACATCCCCCGAGGGATCCTGGATTGGAGAGGGTGCAGGCTGAGGTGAGGGAACACCCCCTCCCATGCACAAATTTCGTGAACTGGGCCTCTAGTTAATCAGTAATTGCATAAAAAACTGGTTGCCAGAGAAATGAAATTTAAGCCACAACACTACACACACATTATAATGGCTGAAGTTGAAAAGACTGTTAATACCAAGTGTTTATAAGAATATAGCGTAACTACAATTATCACACACTGCTTCTGGGAATGTAAAATGGGGTTACTTTTTTGAAAATAGCCGTTAGTCTCTCATAATCTTAAATGTGCACTTACTAACATGCCATTTCACTGGTAGATGATTACCCAAAAGAATTTAAACCTTATGTTTACACAAAGACTTGTGCACATTGGGTGGTGGACACACAATCCAATATATAGCAGCTTTATTTGAAATAACCATTTTACATTATTCTCATCCATTATTCATATCTTCAGGATGATGGACAGAAGCAAAAATATCCATCAATAGGAGAATGAATAAACATCTTGTGATCTACTATGTCATAAAAGTGGATAGATGAATTTCAAAAAACAACATGTTAAGTGAACAGAACCTGACACTGAAATGCATACTTTTTATTCCATTTCTATGAATTTCCTGAACAGGCAAGAGGAATATTTAGTAATAGGAATTAGATTATCATTTGGCTATAGTTAATTGATTACAAAGGAGTAGGAAGTAACTTTCTGCACTGATGGAAATCTCCTATATATGGATTGGTGGTGGTGATTACATAGTTAAATATGTAATTCTAAACGTATAAAAATCTGCTCTAAAATGTCTGGATTTTATTATATTTAAATTATATACTTCAGTAAAGTATTACTTAATAAGTGTGTGACATTTTATAACTAAAGTAAAGTTGGGATTTGGAGGAATTTCATAATATGAATGGCATTTGTTTATTTAATGCTATAATGTATATAATTTTTCTAATCCATATTGTGTTAATATAGTCAAGATAATTATTTAAAATGTTTTTTCCTCAAGAATCCTTTGTTCCTTTTCCTTCCCCTAACTTCTTTTTCCTTCCCCTAACTTCTAAATTACTTTCTTTTAGACGAAGACACTAACCTGTTTATCCAAACAGTATTTCCCCTCCCAAGGAAAACTATCATCTTTTCTCAATTATACCCTGTAGTTTAAGAGATAGTGACTGTTACATTAAGAATATAGAATAATCTAATATGTTGGGGACAATGACCATGTACACAGTTAAATTAGAAGGATATGAATCAGGTTTTGGAGGGTTAAATCTGTAAGTAAGACTGCCACTGCTGGGTAGAATAAAGGGGAGAAAGAGATACCTGCATAATAAAGTAACCACAGGATTCCAAAACTATTTCTCACAGCTTTCTCATATTATTTTGGTCAGGAATTGGATCCAGTGGGCGGAGAATAAGAAGATAACATACTGAAGTCATAAATAGTTTTCCCTGAAATAAAACAAACCTTCACAATATTTACTAACACCAAGAAAGAATAAAACAAAAAAATGAATACAGAAATGAATATATACATGTGTGTGTATATATATATATATATATATATATATATATATATATATATATAATATGAATATTATGTGTTTAGTATTTCTATTCCTTTTTAAGGGTTTGTTTAGCACTTTTAGTAGAGTCGGATTTTTCACTAGATGTTGGCTGCTAATAAAGCCAATCTGGGGAAGAATCAGAGAAGCTTTTAGTTCCATGGAATCAAAGCCATCTCCCCAACCTCCAAGTATCTATTTAAACATCTGGCCTCTGTTCATCATCCTGAAGAGATGACTAATGGATGAGAATAATGCGAAACTTGTTCCAAAGACATGCCAGAAACCAGATAAAATGGTCAGTAGAGAGATTCCACAGACGGTTATCCACAAACTGATCCATCCCCTTTTCTCAAGGGAGATTTTATGATGAAGCCACAAAGTCCACAGAGGTTTCCTTTTATAAATTTGTTTCGTTTTCAGACCAGAGGATAGAACCAAAGTCTGAGTCTTTCACATTACTTAAGAAATCTCCTTCTTTCATCATTCCAATTAGCTTTATCTATTTCTAAAGAACTCATCAAACTGGTGGTTACTAGCAGACAGTATTTGACTGCAGGCAGAAACTTGCTTTGCAGTCGGATCCAGGCCAGTGCTTCTTAGCAATATGACAAGAACTGTAAATTATGCTCTAATCTTTTTCTTATGCTAGGAGTCTTATTCATAGATTTTTTGGTTATTCTTAGAGAGCCACAGTGATTCAATTTCAATAACTAGTTCCCTTTATTCACATCTAAATCCACTTTATTAATTCAAGTTATATGTTTGGGAGAAAATAAATGTTCTTAGAAGATAAACAACATACCTTCTGGGCTCCTTTCCAACTCACTTGAACAACCCTTGCTCCGTGCCTAAATGATATTCAGCACATTCATATTCAGCAATGGACCACCCACGTGTGCAGCAGCAGCACTTGCCAAGAAGTTAATGTGGCCTGTAAGTACACCATAGAACACTGAGTTCTCTCAGCCTGAGAGTCACTGGGTCAGTTCATCCATCTGTTCCCATCCGTGCACACATCACAACCAATGCTTCCTAGAATGAACACGAGGTTTTTAGATATTTTTTAACTGTTAAGATTTTAGAAAATATATAGCTTTAAGGAATACACTTATTGTTTTTATGCTCTTATGTTAATATTCTCTTTTATTTATTTATTAATATTTTTCCTCTTTTTTAAAATTTAATAAATCTTTATTGTTCAGATTATTACAATTGTTCCTCGTTTTTCCCCCCATAGCTCCCCTCCACCCGGTTCCCACCCCACCCTCTGCCCTTACCTCCCCCCAACTGTCCTCATCCATAGGTGTACGCTTTTTGTCCAGTCTCTTCCCGCACCCATTTCTCCCTGATAATTGTCAGTCCACTCCCTTTCTATGCCCTTGATTCTATTATATTCACCAGTTTATTCTGTTCATCAGATTTTTTATTCACTTGATTTTTAGATTCACTTGTTGGTAGGTATGTATTTGTTGTTCATAATTTTTATCTTTACCTTTTCCTTCTTCTTCCTCTTCTTAAAGAATACTTTTTAGCATTTCATATAATACTGGTTTGGCGGTGATGAATTCCTTTAGCTTTTTCTTATGTGTGAAGCTCTTTATCTGACCTTCAATTCTGAATGATAGCTTTGCTGGGTAGAGTAATCTTGGTTGTAGGTTCTTGCTATTCATCACTTTGAATATTTCTTGACACTCCCTTCTGGCCTGCATAGTTTCTGTTGAAAAATCAGCTGACAATCATATGGGTGCTCCCTTGAATGTAATTAACTGTTTTTCTCTTGCTGCTTTTAATATTCTCTCTTTGTCTTTTGCTCGTGGCATTTTAATTATGATGTGTCTTGGTGTGGTCCTCTTTGGATTCCTTTTGTTTGGGGTTCTGTGCCTTCCTGGACTTGTAAGTCTATTTCTTTCACCAGGTGGGGGAAGTTTTCGGTCATTATTTCTTCAAATAGGTTTTCAGTATCTTGCTCTCTCTCTTCTTCTGGCACCCCCATAATTCTGATGTTGGTATGCTTGAAGTTGTCCCAGAGGCTTCTTACACTATCTTCAACTTTTTGGATTTTTTTTTCTTTTTACTTTTCTGGTTGAGTGTTTTTTGCTTCTTTGTATTTCAGATCTTTAACTTGATTCTTGCGGTCCTCTAGTCTGCTATTAGGTTTCTGTATATTTTTATTTCAGTCAGTGTATGTTTAACTTATAGTTGGTCCTTTTTCATATCCTTGAGGTTCTCACTAAATTTATTGGCCTTTTCTAGAAGATCCTTGAGTAACCTTATAACCGTGGTTTTGAACTCTATATCCAGTCATTTGCTTTCCTCCATTTCTTTCATTTGTTATCTCTTTCTTTGTCTCCACATTTTCACTGCTTTCCTGAGTTGGTGGAGTAGCTTTGTGTGCTAGGTGTCCTATAGGGCCCAGTGGCTCAGCCTCTCCAGTTACCTGAGGTGGACACTCTTGGTACACCCCTTTGTGGACTGTGTGCTTAGTCTTGTAGTTAAGTCTTGATTGTTGTTGGTATCACTGGGAGGAATTGACCTCTAGGCTAATTGGCTGTGAGGATCAGCTGTGTCTACGCTGGGAGAACTTCTGTGCTGGAGACACCCTTATGGGACAAGACTTGCAATTGCAAAAGCCTATGTGCTCAGCTTGGATGGGGCGGAGTTTCAGGGCGGAGCCAACAGCCTTGGATTCCCGTCAGCCCTACACTATGAGGCCCCTGGGTCTCAGTGGCCCTTGGTAATCGTTGCAAGCACCTCTGAGAGAAAGCTGCCCTCAAGTTTCACATGCTGCCAGACAGTCCAGTTTCTCCCTGAATGAGTCTGGGTTCCCAGAAACTCGCCTGGAACTGGAGTTCAGCACAGTCAGGAGCTTCCATCTCCCTCCCGCTTTAGAAAGCCAGCCACGCACTCAGCTGCCTGTGCATTCAGCAGTCAGTCCTCTCTGTGCATGTTCCTCAGGACTCCTGCCTTCCACAGCTTCCAAGTCTCAGTGTGCTTTCTCTTTTCCTGGCAGTCCAGATTCCCCCCAAATGAATCTGGTTTCCCAGAGTCTTGCCCAGCACTGGAGTTCAGCACAGTCAGGAGCTTCTGTCTCCCTTCTGCTTTAGTAAGCCAGCCACGTACTCAGCCACCTGTGCATTCAGCCGCCCTTCCTCTCAGTGCACTTGTGTGTCTCCATACCTCAGCCTTTTGCAGCTCCTCTGAGTCTCAATGTGCTTTCCTCTTCCCTTCTAGTTGTAGTGTTTCCACTCAGCCAGCTTTCCTGTGGTTCTGGATGGTGTCCGTTTTGTCTTTTAGTTGTGGTTTTGCAATTGTTGTGCAAAGCAGAAGTTTAGGTGTTTATCTATGCCAGCATCTTGGTTTCTCTATGTCGGAATATACTTATTTGCAGCTTATGATATATTCATTATATCTGAGATAAATAAGATACATGTAGTACTCATTCTATACATTTAGTCAGTCCTTACCTTCATTAACTCCAGGGTTAATGATATTTTTAGATAGCAATGTAATAAGGAATTCTGGTTGAGTCCAGGGGTAAATTTTAATTTAAGTTTCTGTATTCCGAATGGAGAGAGTGGGGATCTTCTTTAGATTAGTTAAAGTAGCATTTTACTAGGAAATCCACCTGTTTGTACAGTATTTGTGTGTGAATTCGGAGAACAGTGTTCCTTTCTTAAAGCAGACATAGCTCCTATACCAAGGAACACATTGCTGTAAGCAGAATAGAGCCTAGATTCCAGTCACACTTACCCAAGCACACTTTGTAGTGAGCAACCATATCCAAAGATGTTGGATGTGAGAATAAAAAGGGTTTTGACAGCATGGGTTCGGTATGTAACTTTGTTACTCACTAGTTGCTTACTACAATGCAAATTGTTCAAGATCACTAGTCCTTCACAGGAAGAAAGATGGCGACTGACAAAAAGGTAAGGAAGGAGAGTGTGTGAGTGAAGGAGCGATAGAGGAGTGTGTGTGTGTGTGTGTGTGTGTGTGTGTGTGTGTGTGTGTGAAATAGGGACAGTTAGATCCTGCAGGTATTCCAAGGGACTGCCAAACTGGGCAGGCTTAGACAGCAAAACCCCGCTGCTACCACAGACACTCCGGGTACAGCCAGTGCAGGCACAGAGATCACACCATCTTGAAAAACAGAACTGCTTGAGACTAGGATCCTAGCCTCACCACCACCCAATCTGGTCTCAGACGCAAACCAGGACCCTACAGACACTAGGGACAAAGATCTGTGACCACAGCCGCAGACCACAGACACCAAGAATCCAGATATCCTGGCCACAGATTTCTGTGAGTCACAGAGCCCATCCCCCTCCCTGCAGACTAGCTGCAGTGCCATAGGAACTGCTAGACACACCCCTCACACAGGGCTGCAGCTCCACTACTGGAATTTGAGTGTGGGTGCGTGCTCACACTGGGAATCAGTTCCCTGCAGTGCGCAATTATGCGACCAGGCCCCATGCCCACATAGGGCAGCTCTGCTGCTGGAATTTTAGCGTGGACACACACAGGCACTGGAAATCTGTCTCCTGCAATGCGCAAACATGCGAACAGACCCCACACCCATACAGGGTGGCTCTGCTGCCAGAATTTTAGCCTGGGACACATGCAGACACTGGGAATCTGTTCCCCACAGAGCACAATCACATGACCAGACCACATGCCCACACAGGGCAGCAGTTCCACCTGACATTGATTCTGGACAAACAGGGAAGTCTGTTTTCCACAGCGCAGCAGTAGACCCCATGCCAACACAGGGTGGCTGTGTAACCCAGTCCCCCAAGCACACCAGGGACCCTGATTCTCTATGTGAGAGGCAGCACTGAGCACCAGTGACTTAAGTCTATTTCTCATCACACACACTTGTGATCCCTGAGTCCCTGTGTATGCACACTAAGAGCCAGTGACTCCATTTCTCTGTGCATGTGCGCACAGGGATTCTGAATCTTGGTGCAAGGCCTCACCAAACAACAGAGACTCTGATACTCGATTCTTGGTGTGGGCACAGTGGTATTCTGACTCCTGTCATGAACAAGGGGACCCTGATTTTTGGCAGACACCAACAGGGTTTCTTTTTCAACAAGTGCCAGTGACTCTTATCCTGGGCAAGCATGGCTCCAACCATCCCATGGAAGCTACATGCCTTAGTGTTAGAGCTCTTCAGTGACAGTCAGGTGGTGCGAAGCACCCACTGCACATGGCCCAGGCCCCAGCAACTCGGCATTTGAACCTTCGGGTGATAGTTAGAATGGGGAGACAATGAAACAATCCCAAGAGGAGCGAAAAAGAGGAATCACTAAGAAAGGAAATAAGTGAAACAGAGGCATGCAATGTGACAGAAAAATAATTCAGAGTAATGATCTTATAGTTCATACACTGGATGGATAAGGAAATCAACAACCTATGCAAAAATCAGGAAGAAAAATTAAATGTCCTATGTGCACTAGAGAAGAACATATATTCTGGTGGTGAGGCTAGCTGCAATCAAAAACACCATGGAAGGTTTCAATAGTAGATTCGAAGAAACAGAGGACCAAATTAATGAGTTAGAAGATAAGGTAGTGAAACAAGCCCAATCTGAACAGCAATTAGAGAAAAAAATTAAAAAGCAGGAGGAGAGCCTAAGGGAGCTTTGGGACAACACAAAATGAGGTAGCATATTTATAATAGGGCTGCCAGAAGGACAAGAAGAGCAGCAAGGATTAGAAAATCTATTTAAAGAAATAATGACAGAAAACTTCCCTGACATGGGAAAGAAAAAAGTTACGCAAGTACAGAGAGTCCCAAGCAAGATAAATCCCAAAAGACCCATACCAGGACACATCATAATTACAGGGGAAATGGTAACAACAAAGAGAAAATCTTAAAGGCAGCAAGAGAGAGAAAGAGAGTTACCTACAAAGGATCCCCCAACAGATTATCAAACGATTTCTCAACAGCAACACATAAAGCTAGAAGGGAATGGAAGGAAGTATACAAAGTGATGCAAAGCAAAGGACTAAATCCAAGAATACTCTATCCAGCAAGACTATCAATCAAAATTGAAGAGGAAATCAGGAGCTTCACAGACACACACACACACACACACAAACAAAAAAAAAAAAAAAAAAAAAAAAACAAACTCAGGGAATTCATCACTACCAAGCCAGCAATGAAAGAAATGCTAAAGCAAATGCTGTAAAAATAAGAAACAGAAGGGGAGGAAGGAACACAGGCTTAAAGCACAGAAATGGCTACAAACAAGTACCTATCAATAATAACATGAAATGTAAATGGATTAAATGCTCCAATCAAAAGAAATTGAGTGACTGAATGTATAAGAAAACATGACCCATATATTGTATATGCTGTCTACAGGAGACCCACCTAGGAACAAGGGACTCACACAGACTGAGAGTGAAGGGATGGAAAAATATATATTTCCAGGCAAATGGAAATGAAAAAAAAAGCTGGGGTAGCAATACTTATATATGACAAAATAGACCTCAAAGTGAAGACCATAACAAGAGACAAGAAAGGCCAGTTTATAATCAAAGGGATCTATACAACAAGAGGATATAACTCTGGTAAACATTTATGCACCCAATGCAGGAGCACCCAAATACATTAAAAAAAAAACTTCTGGAAGGTATCAGGGGAGAAATTGACAGCAACACAATCATAGTAGGAGACTTTAATACCCCATTAACATCACTGGATAAATCCTCTAGACAAAAAATTAGCAAAGAAACATCAATCCTAAACAATTTACTAGATCAGATGGACTTAATTGACATCTTTAGAATATTCCACCCCCAAACTACAGAATATACATTCTTCTCTAGTGCACAGGGGACATTTTCAAAGATAGACTATATATTGGGACACAGGCAAAGTCTCTCCAAATTCAAGAGGATTGAAATCATATCAAGAATCTTCATGGATTACAATGACATACAGTTAGAAATCAACTACTGTAAAAACAATCACAAAAATTCAAACACTTGAAGGATGAATAGAATACTATTAAACAATGAGTGGGTTACCAAAGAGATCAAAGAAGAAATAAAAAAACATCCTGGAAACAAACGACAATGAGAACACAACAATCCAAAATCTTTGGGAAACAGTGAAAGCAATCCTGAGAGGCAAGTTCATAGCATTACAAGCCTACTGCAAAACAAAACAAACAAACAAACAAATAAACAACAACAACAAGAAAAACTGGTAATAAACCATCTACTCTGCAACTTGAAGAATTAGAAAGAGAGCAACAAGAAAAACCCAGTGTGAGCAGAAGGAAGGAAATAATAAAGATCAGAGTGAAAATAAATTACATGGAAACAAACAAACAAACAAAAACACACAATACAAAAGATCAATGAAACCAAGAGTAGGTTCTTTGAAAGGATAAACAAGATTGATGACCCTCTAGCCAGGCTCACCAAGAAGCAAAGAGAGAGGACCCAAATAAACAAAATTAGAAATGAAAGAGGTGAAATAACAACAGACCCCACAAAAATACAAAGAATCATAAATAAATACTATGAGCAACCCTACTCCAACAAACTGGTCAACCTGGAAGAAATGGACATATTCCTAGAAAAATATGACCTTCCAAAACTCAACCAGGAGGAATCAAAAAATCTGAATAGGCTGATAACTATGGAGGAAATTGAAGCAGTAATCAAAAAAAATTCCAACAAACAAAAGCCCTGGACAGACAGCTTCCCAGGGGAGTTTATCAAACATTCAAAAAGAAATAAAACCTATCTTCTTCAGACTATTCCAAAAAATTCAACAGCAAGGAGCACTTCCAAGCTCTTTGTGCAAAGCTAGCATTACCCAAATCCAAAAACCAGGTAAAGATAATACAAAAAAATGGAATTACAGACCAATTTCCCTTATGAACATAGACACCAAATTACTAAAAAAAAAAAAATTCTAGCAAATAGAATTCAGCATTACATTAGAAAGAGCATACACCATGACCAAGTTAGATTTACTCCAGGAATGCAAGGATAATACAATATCTACAAATCAATAAATGTGATACACCACATAAACAAACTGAGAGATAAAAAACATATAATCATATCCATTGGAGCAGAAAAAGCAATTGACAAAATGCAACACCCTTTCTTGACAAAAACTCTCAGCAAGGTGGGAATAGAAGGATCAGACTTCAACATAATAAAAGTCATATATGACAAACTCACAGCCAACATCATACTCAATGGGCATAAACTAAAGCCATTTCCCCAAAGAACAGGAGCAAGACAGGATGCCCACTCTCATCACTCCTGTTTGACATAGTACTAGAAGTACAAGCCATTGTGATCAGACGGGAAGAAGAAATGAAAGGCATCCAAATTGGAAAAGAAGAAGTAAAACTGTCCTTATTTGCAGATTACATGATATTGTACATAGAAAACCCCAAAGAATCCTTCAAAATACTACTATACTTAATAAATGAATTCGGCAATGTAGCAAGGTATAAAATTAACACCCAGAAGTATATAGCTTTTCTGTATATCAATAATAAAATCACAGAAAGAGAAATTAAAAAAGCAATCCCATTTACCATTGCACCAAAAATATTAAGATACCTAAGAATAAACTTAACCAAGGAGACAAAGGACCTATACTCAGAAAATTTCAGGACGCTAAAAAAAAAAAGAGAGGAAGACATGAACAAATGGAAGAATATACCCTGTTCATGGATTGGTAGAATCAACATCATTAAAATGTCCATACTACCGAAAGCAATTTATAAATTCAACACACTCTCCATTAAAATAGCAATGGCATATTTAAAAGACCTAGAACAAATTCTCCAAAAATTTATCTGGAATAAAAAAAGACCCAGAATTGCTGCAGCAATCTTGAGAAAGAAGAACAATGTTGAAGGGATCACAATACCAGATATCAAGCTATATTACAAAGCCACTGTTCTCAAAACTGCCTGGTACTCGCACTAGAACAGACATGTAGACCATTGGAACAGAACAGAGAACCCAGAAATCGACACAAGCCAGTATGCTCAATTAATATTTGACAAAGGAGGCAAGAGCATACAATGGAGACAAGACAGTCTCTTCAATAAATGGTGTTGGGAAAACTGGACAGATAATTGCAAAAAAAAAAAAAAAATGAAACTAGACCACCAACTTATTCCATACACAAAAATAAACTCAAAATGGATAAAGGACCTAAAAGTAAGATAGGAAACCATAAAAATCTTAGAAGAAGCCATGCTACATTTGACATAGCAATATCTTTACCAATACAGCTCCTAGGGCAATGGAAACTAAAGAGAAAATAAACAAATTGGACTACATCAAAATAAAAAGCTTTTGCACAGCAAAAGAAACCAACAACAACACAACAAGAAAGCCCACAACATGGGAGAACATATTTGCCAATGTTATCTCCGAAAAGGGTTTAATCTCCAACATATACAGCTTAACAAAAGGAAGATAAACAATCCAATAAAAAAAATGGGCAAAGGACCTAAATAGACACTTTTGGAAAGAGAACATTTAGAAATCCAAGAGACATATGAAAACATGCTCAAACTCACTAACCATCTGAGAGATGCAAATCAAAACAATGAGGTACCATCTCACACCTGTCAGAATGGCTATCATCAACAAATCAACAAACAACAAGAGCTAGAGAGGATGCAGAGAAAAAGGAACCCTCCCTCACTGCTGGTGGGAATGCAGACTGGTGCAGCCACTGTGGAAAACAGTATGGCGTTTCCTCAAAAAAATTAAAAATGATCTACCATTTGACACAATAATATCACTTCTAGGAATATATCCCAAGAAAACAGACACATCAATCAGAAAGGATATATGCACCCCTATGTTCATAGCAGCACAATTTACAATAGCTAAGATTTGGAAACAGCCTAAATGCCCATCAGCAGATGAGTGGATTAGAAAACTGTGGTACATCTACACAATGGAATACTACACTGCTGTAAAAAAGAAAGAGTTCTTACCATTTGCAGCAGCATGGATGGACCTGGAGACCATTATGCTAAGTGAAATAAGCCAGTCAGTGAAAGATAAATACCACATGATCTCACTCATTTATGGAATATAAAGAACATTATAAACTATTGAACAAAAATAAATAGAGGCAAAGAAGCATCGAACAGACTGCCTAACTACAGGGGGAAGGTAGGGAAGGGGTGTGGGGGTAAGAGAGCAACTGAAGGACTTGTATGCATGCATATAAGCATAACCAATAGACGCAAGACACTGGGGTGGGGTGAGGGCAAGTACTGGGGGGTAGGGGAGGCCAGAGGGAGGTCAATTGGGGAAAAAAAGGAGACATATGTACTACTATTTGTAATACCTTAAACAATAAATTTTTTAAAATAACTAGTCATCACTTTCTTCTTTTGTAAAAGGAAACTGATAAGAGTATTCTCATTCTACAGGGATTGTGAATATTACAAAACATAATGTATGCAAGTTGATTAGCATAATGCCTGACAAATAGTAAACACTAGCAACAAAAGTGCGTTTAAAAAATAGGGACATTCTTGGCATCTTAGACCCAGGTCAGCCTATTCCCATCTGCAACATCAGCCATCCAACTGCAGAGCCTTGCAGAGACAGGCTGTGAGGTGTTCTGAGAAGGTTCCTACCTCAGAGGCTCTACCCCAGGCAGATGGTGCTGCTCAGGAGACCAGAGGAGAGTGTGCCAGAGGGGAAGATTAGACACCCATTCTTTTCCTTTTGTCTAGACAGAACCGGTTTATCTTCTAGAGTAACCTTTTTCCTAATGCTTTAAACATTGCAATTAGGATATTTTCTGTGACCAGTGAGGACATGGGAAGCAGGCTTACAAAGACATGAACAGAAAGACATCAATACAAAGCATTTCATGATAATTTCATGATAACTTATTCATCTACACAGATATATTTGTAGTATAAGAAAAAAATTTCATACTATCTGAAGGATTTTACAAAACTGAACAAAAATCAATTGAACCTCTGAAATTGTAATATTGCATTATCTGTGGGATTTTGTCTTCGTTACAACACATTCGATTTGAAATTTTACTATATTAGTATTTTGCACAATTTTTCAGTTACATAATTCAGATTTACATAGACTTTCTCCACACTATACACAACCTCAAGGGAAAAATATATTGCCTATTCCTTGGCTGCCCTTTTGATGGAATCTAGATAAGAAAAGAAGGATAGGAAAGCAAAGTCACTGGCTTTGGATTACATGTGAGAAGGAGTTTGTAGATTCCCAGGAAAAACAAGGGAACAGTTTTGGAGGTTTATAGGTAGAAATTTTGGGTATTCTATACATTGGCTTGTAAATATTCCTGGATATTTAACGGGGATCCAGACACTTTTTCTGCTCCTTTCTGGTCCATATAAGAATTAGCAATTGATTTTCTAAATTGCTAGATACTTCAGTGATTTCATTCTCCAGCAGTATTTCTTAAGTGTGAGATATATAGGATGAGCTGTGTTTAAATTTTTTCTTAATTAATTAAGGTATTACATATGTGTCCTTATTTTCCTGTTGCCCCTCCTCCCATCCTCCTACTCATGCCTTCACCCCCCTTGTGTCTGTGTCCATTGGTTAGGTTATATGCATTCATACAAGTCCTTTGATTGATCTCTCAACCAAAATGACAATGAGGTACCATCTCACACCTGTCAGAATGGCTATCATCAACAAATCAACAAACGACAAGTGCTGGGTGAGAATGTAGAGAAAAAGGAAATCTCATGCACTGCTGGTGGGAATGCAAACTGGTGTAGCCACTGTGGAGAACAGTATGGAGTTTCCTAAAAAAAAACTAAAAATCTAACTCCCATTTGACCCAGTGATCCCATTTCTAAGAATATAGCCCAAGAAACTAGAAACACCAATCAGAAAGAATATATTCACCCCTATGTTCATAGCAGCACAATTTACCATAGCTAAGATTTGGGGGAAAAAATTATTCTTGAAAGCATTACATATGTCCCTTTTTTTTCCCCCATTGGGCCGTTATAGTCTGCCCACAGCCCCTGCCCCAGGGTGCAGTCCTCCACCACCCTATTGTCTATGCACATGGGTTATGCATATATACATACAAGTTTTTTGGTTGATCTCTTTACACCCACCCATCCACCTTGGCCTTCCCAATGAAATTTGACAGTCTGCTCAATGCTTCTTTGTCTCTGAATCTATTTTGTTCAACAAATTATTTTATTCATTAGATTCTACATATGAGTGAGATCATGTGATACTGGTGTTTCTCTGACTGACTTATTTTGCTTACCATAATACTATACAGGTCCCTCCATGCTGTCTCAAAGGGTCAGAGATCTTTCTTTTTACTGTTGCATAGTATTCCAGGGTGTAAATGTACCACAGCTTTCTTATCCACTCATCTACTGATGGGCTCTTGGACTGTTTCCAGATCTTAGCCATTGTAAATTATATTGTTATGAATATAGGATGCATACATTCTTTCTGATTGGCATGTCAGATTTCTTACGATATATTCTAATAATTGGGATCACTGAGTCAAATGGTATTTCCATGTTTAATTTTTGAGGAAACTCTATACTGTTTTTCATAATGGCTGTGCCAGTCTGCATTCCTACCAGAGGTGTACTAGGGTAGCCTTTCTCCACATCCTTGCCAGCACTTGTCATTTGTTGATTTGTTGATGACAGCCATCTGACAGGTATGAGGTGATACCTCATTGTCATTTTAATGTGCATCTCTCTGATGATCAGTGACATTGAGCATGTTTTCATATGTCTCTTGTCCATCTGTATGTCCATTTTGGAGAAGTGTGTATTTAGGTCCTTTGCCTATTTTTAGTTGGATTGTTTGTCTTCCTTTTGTTAAGTTGTGTGGTTCCCTACATATTTTGGATATTAACCCTTAATCAGGTAATGTATCATTGCCAAGTATGTTCTCCCATACAGTGAACTCTCTTTTCATTTTGTTGATGGTTTCTTTTGCTGTGCAGAAGCTTTTTATTTTGTCGTAGACTCATTTGTTTATTTTCTCCTTAGTTTCCTTTACCCTTGTAGATGTATCCCCAAACATATTGCTATGAGAGATGTCTGAAATTTTGCTGCCTATGGTTTCTTCTAAGATTTTTATAGTTTCACATCTTATATTTAAATCTTTTATCTATTTTTAATTTATTCTTGTGTATGGTGTAAATTGATGGTTTAGTTTCATTTTTTTGCATGTATCTGTCCAATTTTCCCAACACTATTTATTGAAGAAACTGTCTTGACTCTATTGTATGCTCTTGCTTCATTTGTCAAATATTAATTGAGCATAGTGGTTTGGGTTGATTTCTGGATTCTCTGTTTTGTTCCAATGATCTATATGCCCATTCTTGTGCCAGTACCAGGTTGTTTTGATTACAATGGCTTCATAGTATAACTTGCTATCTGACATTATGATCCCTCCAACTTTGTTCTTTGTGCTATGGTTATTCAGGGTCTTTTTAAATTCCATATATATTTTTAAGTATTTTTTCTAGATTTGTGAAATATGCCTTTTGTAACTTAATATGGGTTGCTTTGTTTAGTATAGACATTTTAATGATGTTAATTCTACCAATCCATGAACAAAGTATATTCTTCCACTTGTTTATATCTTCCTCTATCTCTTTTTTTAACATCCTGTAGTTTTCTGAGTACCTCCTTAAGTTTATTCATAAGTTTCTTAATATTTTTGTTGCTATGGTAAATGGGATTGTTTGTTTAGTTTCTCTTTCCAAGAATTCATTATTGGTGTATAAAAATGTCATCGATTTCTGGTGTTAATTTTGTATCCTGCTACATTGCCAAATTCATTTAGTAAATTTAGCAGATTTTTTGGTGGAGTCTTTAGTATTTTCTATGTACAATATGATGTCATCTGTGAATAATGAGAGTTTTACTTCCTCCTTTCCAATTTGGATACCTTTTACCTCTTCTTCTTGTCTGATCGCTGTGGCTAGGACATCCAGTACTATGTTAAATAAGAGTGGTGAAAGTGGACCTCCCTGTCTTGTTCCTGATCTTAAAAGAAAATCCTTTTGATTTTTGTCAATTGAGTGTGATGATGGCTGTAGGTTTGTCATATATGGCCTTTATTATGTTGAGATATGCTACCTCTATTCCCACTTTGCTGAGAGATTTTATCAAAATATTGGTGTTGCATTTTTTCTAATGGTTTTTCTGCATCTATTGATATGATCATATAATTTTTGTCTTTCTGTTTGTTTATGTGAAGTATCGCATTTATTGATTGCAAATATTGTACCAGCCTTGAATTCATGGAATAAATCCCGCTTCGTCATGGTGTATGATCTTTTAAATATATTGCTGGATCCAATTTGCTAATATTTTGTTGAGGATTTTAGCATCTATCTTTATCAGGGATATTGGCCTATAATTCTCTTTCTTTGTGGTGTCTTTATCTGATTTTGGAATTAGGAGAAAAAGACCTTGGAAGTGTTCCTTCCTCTTGCATGTTTTGAAATAGTTTGAGAAAGATAGATGGTAATTCTTTGAATATTTGGTAAAACTTTCCTCTGAAGTTGTCTGGAACAGGACTTTTGTTTAATTGGAGTTTTGTGTGTGTGTGTATATTTTTTATTACTGATCCAATTTCCTCAATTGTTATTGGCCTATCATGTTTTCTGATTCTTTTTGATTCAGTTTTGGAAGACTGTATTTTTTAGGAATTTGTCCATTTCATACACATTATCTAGCTTGTTGGCATATATTTGCTCATATTATTTTCTTACAATCCTTTCTATTTCTGTGATGTCAGTTGTTACTTCACTGCTTTTGTTTCTGATTTTAATTATTTGGGTCCTCTCTCTTTATTTCTTGATTAGCCTGGCTAAAAGTTTATTAATCTTTTTTTTTTTTTTCAAAGAGCTGTTCTTGGTTTCATTGATCTTTTGTGTTGTTTTTATAGTCTCTATCTCATTTATTTCTTCTCTAATCTTTATTATTTCCTTCCTTCTACTTACTCTGGGCTTTTCTTGCTCTCTTTCTAATTCATTGAGTTGTATGGTTAAATAGTTGATAATTAATTTTTCTTTTTTGAGGTCAGACTGTAGTGCTACAAACTTCCCCTCAGGAATGTTTTTGCTATTCCCCATAGATTTAGGGTTGTTGTATGTTTGTCTTCATTTCTTTCCAGGAATTATTTTTTTTCTTTCTCTCATGATCTTATTGGTAACCCATTCATTGTTTAATAACATTCAAGTTAGCTTTCATGTGTTTTAATATTTTTGAATATTTTTACTGAAGTGTATTTTTAATGTCATTCCATTATGATCTGAGAAGAAGCTTGATATTATTTCAATCTTATTTTATTTGTAAATACTTGGTTTGTGTCCTAACATGTGGTCTATCTTTTAGAATGATACACATGCACTAGAGAAGAATGTATATTCTGCAGCTCTGGAGTGAAATGCTCAATAAATGTCCATTGAATCTATCTGATCCAATGTGTCATTTAGAGGTTCCGTTTACTTGTTAATTTTTTGTCTGGTAGATCTATCTAGTAAAATCAGTATGGAGTTAAAGTCCTTCACTATGAATGTGTTGCTGTTCATCTCTCCCTTAAAGTCCTCCAGAATTTTTATATATATTTAGATGCTCTAAATTGGGTGTATTTATGTTTACCAGGGTTATATCTTCTTGTTGGATTGATCCCTTTATTATTACGTAGTGATCTTTATTGTCTCTTGTGATGGCCTTCATTTTGAAGTCTATTTTGTCAGATATGAGTATTGCTACCCAGTTTTTTGATTTTTTTTTCATTTCCATTTGCATGGGGAATTTTTTTCTATCCTTTCAATTTCATCCTGTGTGAGGTTTTAGTTCTGAGGTGAGTCTCTGGTAGATAGCATATATTTGGGTCCTACTTTTGTATCAATTCAGCTTTCCTATGTCTCTTGATTGGAGCATTTAATCCATTTACATTTAAGGTTGTTATTGATAGCTACTTATTTATTACCATTTTGCTTCTTTATGCTTATGTTTCTCTCTATATATAATTCTTATTATTATTACAGCAGTCCTTTTAGCATTTTTTGCTGTGCTGGTTTTAAGGTGACAAATTCCTTAAGCTTTCTTCTTCTATTTTTTTTTCTTCTTTTTTTATTTTGGTCTGGGAAACCCTTTATTTCACCAATAGCCTTATTGGATATAGTAATCTTGGTTTCAGATTCTTGCTTTTCATTAACTGGAATACTTTATGATATTCCCTTCTGGCCTATAGAGTTTCTAATAAAAAATCAGCTAACAGCCTTATGGAGCTCCTTTGTAGATCACAAATTGTTTTTCTCTTGCTGCTTTTAAGATTCCCTCTTTGTCTTTAATTTTTTGCATTTTAATTATGATGTGTCTGGATGTGGGTCTGTTTGGGTTCTTCTTGCTTGGGACTCTCTGTGTCTCCTGAACATGCTGGCCTTTATTTCCTTCACCAGCTTAAGGAATTTTCTGCCATTATTTCTTCAAACAAGTTCTCTATCCTTTGCTCATTTTTCTTCTCATTCTGGTACTCCTATTATGTGAATAATGGTATGTTTCACATTGTCCCACATCTTCCTTTAGTTGTCCTCCTGTTTTGTGTTTTTTTATGTTTTTCTGTGTGTTTTTAAAATATATTTTATTGATTTTTTTACAGAGAGGAAGGGAGAGGGATAGAGAGTTAGAAACATTGATGAGAGAGAAACATCAATCAGCTGCCTCCTGCACACCGCTCCTTGGGATGTGCCCATAACCAAGGTACATGCCCTTGACTGGAATCAAACCTGCGACCTTTCAGGAAGCTCTATCCACTGAGCCAAACCAGTTAGGGCTGTCCTCCTTTTTAAATTTTTTTTTTTCTTTTTGGTTCTCTGATTGAGTGATTTCTCTTTTTCTACCTGTCTTCTTCTCATTCACTGATCGGTTCCTCTGTTTCCCCCTATCTTCTGTGTATTCCTTCCCCAATGTTTTATTAGTGTTATGCACATTCTTCATAGTTACTGTATCTTTTTTTCATGCTGTTGAGCATCTTTGTCATCATTATTCTGAACTCCATGTCTGATGAATATCTTATCTCCATTTCATTTAGCTCTTTTTCTGGAGAATTCTCTTGCTCTTTCATTTGGGGCTTGTATTTTTGTCTCCCCCTATTGGCTGCTTATTTGGTTTTGTTTCTACATATTATGTAGATCCACTTGGCCACCCAATCTCTAGTGCAGAACAGTGTCAGATGCTGTTTTTTGACTGGCCCTGAGTACCCTGTTTGGAGCTTTTGGCAATACATAGATTGCGTCTCCCTGTGGTTGGGTGCTTTTGGAAAGTACTGAAATGTGCGCCAAGGTCTAGTCCCAAGCCGCAAATTAGATCAGGCAAAGGCTCAAAATCTCCAGAGACCCAACTCTTCCTACAGTCTGATTGTATTCAGTTTTTGTAAGCCTTAGGCTATTGACCAGAGGGTAGAGTGAGTGGTTTTCCAACAAGGTAGGCAATCACTTCTACCAGCAGGCTGATTGTTATTCTTAGTATCTTAATGGACCTCAGAAACTCCACAGGATGGGGCAAGGGGTTTTCCAATAGGGTTGGACAACTGCCTTCTCCCAGGCAAACTGCCTGAATAACAAAGGCCATTAGAAAAGAAGTGTTCTGCAAAGTGTAAGGGAATGTCTCAGCATAGGAACTGGGTGTCTAACCCCAGAGCTTCTAATCCTGACTTTTGCTAATAATTTCATTTTATCTTGACATTCCTGAAATAATATCCATTGAGAAAGTTGAAGATCAGATCCTTTCAGTTTGAAAGCCAGCTTTATTTGTACATTTAAGTGAGAGGTCTAACTTCTCTTCTTTCTCACAAAATACTAATTTGGATTTTTTTGAGGAATTATCTGCAGGCCAGACAAATTAGTTGCCTGTATTTATTATCTTATTAACCTTTAATATTTGCAACTGAAGCCAAGTAATATAACTTTGCATGTTTGACCTTGCCAACTTCTGTAAAGACTAAAATAAGTTAATATTTTTTAAAGTACTTTGTAAACTTATAAATTCCTATATATATCTGAGATCTGGCCCAGTGGTTAAGTGTCAACCTATGAGCCAGGACATCATGGTTCAATTCCTGTTTAGGGCACATCCCCAGGCTTTGGGCTGGTGTGGGTCATGCTGGAGGCAGCCAGTCAACAATTCTCTTTCATCATTGATGTTTCTATCTCTCTCTCTCTCTTCCCTCTGAAATCAATAAAAATATAAAAATTTGAGATACAGTTTTCATTTTTCACAATTTTTCTTACTCCATGAGTCTATGGTTCCAATGGTAAATTAAATAGAATAACTTTTAAACAGCAACACTAGACATGTAATTTTTGTGTGGGTCTCAAATAATAGATAAGGTATTGGTGAGCAAAGGCCTTTAGGCAAAAACTGTGGAATACAAAGAGGTAATTGAAGTACAGAATTAAACAGCTGCCTTTATTTTTTTTCTTAATACAAGTATCCCACCATTATTCAACCATTTCTATTCCAGGAGGAGCTTTCTAGATCAGTTTTCTTTAGAACATGTAGTTTTTATACACATCAACTTACTTAGATATTTCTAAGTATAATATCAGTGGATTTGTAGCTTTTATTCACAAGCTTCTCTAAACCCATAACAATTTATTATTTGCATGCCCAATGTGAAAGCTAATTGTTTCATCAAGTCCAAAGATCTTTTAAAATTTTGGGACCAGATCATAATCTAAGCCTATTTTGGAAAAACACACACACAAACATTCATATTTTGCATTATTTTTAGCAAAGTATGTTCAGGATTTTTAGAGTAAAAGGGCTATTCATTTAAGTTGAAATGTTATATGGTAAATGTATGTGTTTATTTGATATTACCCAAGGCAACTATAGATATTTGTGGTGTAAACAATACAAACTTTGTATAAATATTTTGTTTTCTATGTGGATGCCGAAAAGGGTCAGAGGTGACTCAATTTTGTTGGAATGTTGTTTCATTAAAGTTTAAAGGAAATAAATGGGAGTTCATTTAAATTTGTCTAGCTTAATTTTAAAATTGCTTCAAGTTCCTATGCTTCTGAACAATAAAAATGAAATAACTATGGAACTATTCATAGAAAATGTTATTATTTTACTTCCTTTATTTTTAATTATTTTGTAAGGAAGGACACAGTAGGTAATTAATGATTATTAAATACTTACTATTTATTCAATGATATAGTAGGTTTTGTAATAAAGACTAATTATATAGAAGGTTGAGCAAAAATAGATTTATAATTGTGAGTACACAAAACACAGAGGTTATAATTGTATTATTATTTATTTATTATTATACTTATTTTCCATGTGAACTATAAACCTACTTTTGCCCCAACCTGTGTTTTTATCCATTTGAATCTCCAGAGATATCTCTTAAACTCAGCTAACTTTGTGAAATAATTGTATTTTTTGAGAACAACAACAACAAAAAAACTAATTGAAAGTGTCCTTACCAGTAACAAAATAAACCTATTATTATTATTTACTGCTTAAACTATAATTATTAATTATCTATGTGACAAAAATTTACTCAAATGAAATAATGAACTCTTTTAAGAAGTGTTTTAAATTGGGAGAGAATTTTAACATGGGAAACATCACATTAGTTTTCAACTGATGTGGGTGTGTACAGCTTGAACAGTTAGACGTTTGGTCAAACCCTTTTATTGCAATAAATAATAGCTAAGCCATATTACTATGAAAGCCTATTTGGTTAATCACCTACTTCAATCTGAGTGACTTGTCTACTAACAACTAGTGACAGGATTCTTGGTAAATTAGTCTTTACATTTTATCATCATTTTCATATCTTCTGCATCTCAGCAAATAGGCCTGTATGCTATTTTCCTGAGCCTTAATTTGATGATCTTTACCTTTCTAGAAATTAAGGAAAAGGCTAAATTATTAATACATGAAGATGATTATTAAGAATTTATATAATTCAATCTTGTGTTCATTCTATATTTCAAATATTAAAGTAAAATTATTTTAACTTTGACAATGTGAATTCATTATTGTTGAATAATTTCACAAGTAGATATTTCTAAGAAAAAAATTCTTCTAAATAATCATTTAAGAAGTAACTGTAAAGGAAAATTTAATTATGATAGGATAATACATTTTAATGAATGTTAGTTATTGAGGCAAACTATTAAAAGGCTAAGTTATAGATTTTCAAGCCAGTCTAAGTATATTGTTTGTAACTGTTACAGTTTATCCTAACAATGTCTAATTTCAAAGTTTTTTTGTTAATTAGGAAATAATACTGCTACCTCTTTACTTAATTACTATCGTGCTTCATACTTTATTTAACACATTTTAATAAAGAATGTGATTTGTAGGAATCCATTTCATAAATATATCATAAGAATCCTATATGGTATTTTCTCCAAATGCATTTTATAAGATTATGTTAATAATCCTGATCAATTTCATACACATGAGGATCAAGGAAGAAATTTATATGATTAATAATTTAGATGTGTCAACTCAAGTAATTAATATATACTAATAAACATGTTATTCCATTTTGCTGTATATAATTTTTATTATTCCAATAATATTTTGATGCTTTATTGATTATCTAGCAATTTTTGTTTATTCACATAAAATTTTAGAGGAAATTTATGTAAGGTTTTTATTGACATGTCTTCAACTAAACTGACATATTTAGCCTAAAAAATAAGACTAAAAATACACTAACAGGAATTGTGTTAAAATATTTTTTCTTCATTTCAACTGGAAAATGATGAGTAATTTCAAGGTCTTACTAAAATTGCTGATACATATTTTGAATATTCTGTTCTGGGGAGATAGTTTCATTAATTGCAGTATATTAATGTTCTGCTAGAAGAAAGAGTAATTTAACAAAGAAAGGATAGCTATGCTTTAGGTCCCAAAAAAGGGATAAGAGTTGGAAAACAAAGAAATTACACAGCAAAGCATTTCTGTTTAAGGGGTCAAGATGTGTGAGGATATTACTAGAGTTTTAGGAAATTTCAGCCTTTGTCACACTGAGTCATCAGAATGTAGGCAGGAAAACACAATCAGGAGAAAAGCTCACTGATTCATTTATTAAACAAACATGAGCTAGAAATCTTTTGTTGGTGTGCAGTGAGAAGAGTGAAATTAGACATTGTTAGGATAAACTGTAACAGTTACAAACAATAGACAATCTAAAAGATAGATCTGCAAATGCAAGAGAGAAGCTATTTCATAAGGAATTCATTAGAATCTTATATGGTATTTTATAGGAATAAGTGGGCAAGGTTTCATTTTCTTTTGTGTAATTTATTTATTATTATTAAATTTATTGAAGTAATATTGGTCAATATGAACATATAGGTTTCAGGTGTGGGTTTCTATGTTACAAGATCTGTATATTGAATCATGTGCGCACCACCCAAAGTCAAATCTTATCTTATCATGATATATTAGGACCTCCTTTACCCTCACCCCTTCCCTCTGGCAAGCACCATGTTGTTGTTTGTGTTCATGAGTTTCAGTTTTATATCCCACATATGAGTGAAATCATATGGTTCTAGCTTTTTCTGACTGACTTATTTCACTTAGCATAATGTTCTCAAGGTCCATCCATGTTGTAAATAGCAATATTTCATCCTTTCTTATGCTGCGTAGTATTCCATTGTGTATATGTACCACATCTTCTTTATCCAATCCTTTATCACAGGACACTTTGGTTGCTCCCATGTATCGGCCACCACAAATAATGCTGCAATGAACATAAGGGTGCATATATCTTTGCTAATACATGATTTCAAGTTTTCCCAGGAGAGGGATTACTGGGATGTATGGTAACTCTACTCTTAATTATTTAAGAAGTCATCAGACTGCTTTACATAGAGATTGTATCATCAGGAAGAAGAGAGAGACCTGAGCATAAAAAAAAAAAAAAAAAATGAAAGCTTTCCTTTCAGAAAGGAATTTAGCCATAAATCCCATAAAACTTTTTCCCAGTTTCTATTTTGGAATTTCCTTCATTAAAAATGCCTAATGCACTGCTAGTGCAAATGCAGACTGGTGCAGCCACTATGTAAAACAGTATACAGTTTCCTCAAAAAATTAAAAATGGTACCACTATTTAACCCAGTGATCCTACTTCCATGAATATGTCCTAAGAGACCCAAAACACTAATCTAAAAGAAAGTATGCACCCCTATGTTCATAGCAGCACAATTTACAATAGCTAAGATTTGGAAACAGCTCAAGTGCCCATCAGCAGATGAGTGGATTAAAAAACTGTGTTACATCTACACAATGCAGCAGTGAAAAAGAAGGATATCTTACCTGTTGAGATAGTATGGAGGGACCTGGAGAGTATTATGCTAAGTGAAATAAACCAGTCACAGAAACACAAGTATCACATCATCTCACTCATATTTGGAATCTAATGAACAAAATAAACTGACAAAAAAAAATAGATTCAGAGACATAGAAGTATGGACAGACTGACAAATGTAAGAGGAAGGACAAGGTTGAAGTGAGTAGGGAGAGATTAACCAAAGAACTTATGTGCATATGTTCATAACCCATGGACCCAGATCATAATGTGGTGAAGGCCTGCAGGGGGGCAGGTGTGGAGTGGAGGGGGTTAATGGGGAAAAATGGGGGCATATATAATACTTTCAACAATAAAGTTAATTTTTTAAGTTAACTTTTAAAAAAATGCTTTACACATGGTATTAGGAATTTATCAGTTCATAAAGTAAATTAACGAACATATATTTGTTGAAAATATTCTTTTATTGAATAGATTTTACTTAAATGATGCTAAAATTTATTTTTTAAATTTATTCAGATGTGAAATAAGAGAACTAACTTAATACAGATTACTTTCAAAAATGTCATTTTAGGGGAGTGAGAAACCTATTTCTTTTGCAGTTTTATTTTGAGAAAGACATAACCTATGACAGAAACCATAATGTGACCAAAGTAACTATACTATACTTGGGCAAGTTGAAAAGCTATCTATAGAGATCCCAATGATTTGTAGAGACTGACAATATTGTGAATATTTTTTTATTATTTAGCCAATCAAAAATTGCTCTCCAGGGCTGTGAATTCTAAGGAAAGTCTTGAGTGCTAAAGTGTAGTGACTGGGCAATCTGCTTCAGTGTAGTTTTCACAGTCCTGTCTCCAGCAGAAAGAAATGGATCCATATCAGGGATGAATAAAACCAGTTATGTTACAATCTATATATATAAAAGCCTAAGTGACCATCGCAACCGAACCGACAACCGAACAGGCTGCGTGGGGCGACTAGGCTGTCAGGGGGGTTAGTGAGGAGTGACCAAACAACCGAGCAGCAGGCTGCATGGGGCGACCACGCTGGCAGGGGGGTTAGCAAGGGACAACTAAACAACTGAACAGCAGGCTGCATGGGGTGACCAGGCCAGCGGGGGGGCGGGGGGACAGTGAGGGGCGAACAGGCTGGTAGGGCAAAGCAATAAGGGGTGACCAGGCTGGCAGAGGGGGGGGGCAGTTAGGGGTGACAAGGCCAGCAGGAGAGGCATTTAGGGGCAATCAAGCAGGCAGGGGGGTGAGCAGTTAGGAGCCAGTGGTCCCAGATTGTGAGAGGGATGTCCCCCAAGGAGTCCCAGATTGGAGAGGGTGCAGGCTGGGCTGAGGGGACAACGCTCTCCCATCTGCTGTGCACGAATTTCATGCACTGGGCCTCTAGTTTTAAAATAATGTCACAATAATGACTAGTCATTTAAAAATATATTAGCTGTCTCTAAATGGGAAAAGAACATTTAGATAACCACTTCTCCATCTCATATACAGAGGCATTTAACCTGAAGGATTCAGTTGTGTTCTAAATTGTTACATGTCTTGCATCATTTTTTTTTTTTTTTGGTAAACTCTAAACAATCATTAACTGAGAGATGTTGTCATTGATTTCACAGCTGCATAATTTAGTTATTCTGCTTTTGTTTTCTGCATACATATTGACAAGTTATTCCTGTTGAACAATCTCTTGATGACATTCAGTTTGATTGCTGCTATGACATTCATCTTAACTCTAGGAAAATTGTTCTTTATCAGGTGCAATAGTTTCTTCTGTTAAGTATAACTTACATATTTTCCTTCTTTTTCATTTCTTTTTAATATTAGCTTACTACCTTTCCATTCAAATGAGAATAGGCATAATTCAACAATTCAGTAATAATTCCTTTATTACTTTTAATGAGATAAGAACTAATTTTAAATATCACATAACTAAATACCAAATATAGTTAACACATACATACATTGATTCTTTTAAAACGTTTCCTTTTACTTCAAAAAAATTAAAACTTTTTGTCCTCAAAGTATTCTTTATGCCTTGCTTTAATGACATTTTAAATGGCTATAAATAAAAACAATAAGCTTTCAGAAGAATAGGAAGCAAGAGGTAATGTAATTCTTCACTCCTTTCCCAGGATGAGATGCATACAATTCTTTTCCATCTTATTTAAAAGCTCTAGTGCCCATCCAGTCTCTGCAGATGGAAAAGTTAGGAATCTACCTACATTGTCCACTCAGGAGCAGTGCTAATTACCTGTTTTTATGCAATGATTTTATCTTGTTTTTTTAATTTAATTTTTTTATTGTTTGAAGTATTACAAATAGTAGTACATATGTCTCCTTTTTTTCCCCCCATTGACCTGCCCCCGACCTCCCCTACCCCCCAGTACATGCCTTCACCTGCCTGCCCCCCACCCAGTGTCTTGTATCCATTGGTTATGCTTATATGCATGTGTACAAGTCCTTCGGTTGGTCTCTTACAGTCCCCCTCGCCCAACCTCCCCTGTCTTCCCAATGTAGTTTGACAGTCTGTTCAATGCTTCTTTGCCTCTGTATCTTTTTCCCACCATTTCTTTCCTTTAAAAAGTTTTGCCTCTGCAGACTAGAAATAAACATATAATAACAAAACAAAACAAAACAAAAAAATGTTTGAGTCCCAATTTCAATGTCCAACAGTTCTGAGTCCCCGTTTCAATGTCTAACAGTTCCTTATGTGTACATGTCAGCAATGATATCTGGATGGTGGGCACATGGTGGCAATGCAGGTCCGACCCTCTCTGGTTTGGTCCTAGGCAACCTGCAGCGGTGCACAGCTGCTGACTGCTCACATGGCAAGGCGTTGTCAGCGTCTTCCATCTCTGGACTGTTTTTTCCTCTTGTCCTCGTGGTGGGAGCATACCTGTCAATTCCTCTCTGTTGCAGGAATCCACATGGTCTTGGGGTTGTTTTCTGAAAATATACAAATATATTCTCGACCACAGGTTAATAAAGGAATATTTTCTATATAATTGATTTGGGATCCTTTTTATTTTTGCCCAAACGATTTTTCTTTGTCTTATTTAGACACCATGTGTGTTTTTAATGGCCGTCTTGCTGTTAGCATTGCAAATGAAACAATTTGGTAAAGTAAAAATTTTCTAGATGTAATTTACTTATAGGATATTTTTCTTACATGATATTGCCCTACCATCCCCCCCTTTTTTTTATTAATGGAGGTTTTTGTAAATTTTATAATGCAGTCTTGATAACTTTAAATTTAAATTTTTTTTTTTTGCCCAAAAATATGACTGCTTTAGGTTCATTGCATATTCAGGAATTTTACCATGAGATGAACTATCAATAGAAATTTTAGTTATTAATTTAAGAACAGCTTTTTGTCCAGTACAATTAAATTTACTTGAATATTCACTTATTTCAATTAGCCTATTTAAATTAATCTGAAAACTTGATTACTATTTTATGGTCAAATTTAATACTCTACCAACAATCTTAGTTTACCCTGTAAATATTAGTGGGAAGGATTATTTGCATTCTTGAGTGGGCCCTGAGCATTCCTGATGCTAGGCTGAATTTAGATATAGGGCAGCTGCTGTCTGCCAAGTCTCTTGTCTGTTACATGGGTCCCGATCTGAGCTGGGCCAAGTCTCTGTCTGTCACCTGTATCTCGATGTGAGCTGGGCCAAGTCTCTTTCTGTTGCCTGGGTCCCGTTCTGAGCTGGGTGTGGGAAGCGCGAAGCAGCCATAGGGGCAGGAGACCTCCTTCAGAAGGGGTGAGGGTTCAAGCCCCTGCAATGTTGGGGGGGTGAGGGTCTGTGCCCCACTTCTGTTGCCCCCCCAAGTTCTCTCCTGATGGCCCCTCTGCAACTGTGCCTGTCTTAGGTTGTTCCTTCCTTGAGGAATCTTACCTGTCTCTGGCTAACCAGCCATCCTCCGGGGCCAAGCAGGGTGGTGTGAGGTTCAGTTCTGTCTCCTTGGTAGCCTATGCCCCCATGGCCTCCACACCCAGCACCTGCCTTGGGAACCCCTGGCCTGATCACATATCTCGGGGAACTTGGGTTTCTTCTCCAGTGAGGGCCCAGCTCACACAATTGGATGTGAGACAGATCCATGGTACCAGCCCCCACGAGGCTTCAAGCTCAGCATGAACAGAAAGCTCAGGCAACAGCTGAGGGCAATTGAATTGTGAGAAGAGGGTCCCTCTTGGCACAAAAGGCAAGAGGGGCCAATATAGGATGCTCAAGTGCCTTCCCAGTGCCTTAATTCCTTCTGCAAGGGATTAAATCCTTTCATGTCCTTTTTTTTTGCAATGATTTTTAAATTTATCAGTCTTTCTTTAATTCCCAACTCATGCCTTTTGTTTTAAAGATAGTATCTTCTTATTGGCTTCCAACCATTAGTTTTTTAACTTATCTAATCTTTTATCCTCTTATTCACCAAATATAGTTGTAAAGTACAAAGTGGATTTATGTCATATTCCTGATTTAGAACTCAGAAAAATCCCAATTTCTATAGAACAATTTTTTCATTTTTAGTATTATTCAAGATTCATTAATTTCTAGAAAAGGTAATTATGGTTCCAACAATTGCATGTTCTCACTTCTGTCCAATGAAGGAATGAGAAAGCTACATAAATTTGTATGTATATTACATCTAATAAATTGTAATGACTAATTCTTTGCCTTAGTCCAGTGGTTGGCAAACCGCGGCTCGCGAGCCACATGCAGCTCTTTGGCCCCTTGAGTGTGGCTCTTCCACAAAATACCACGGCCTGGTTGAGTCTATTTTGATGAAGTGGCGTTAGAAGTTTAAGTTTAAAAAATTTGGCTCTCAAAAGAAATTTCAATCTTTGTACTGTTGATATTTGGCTCTGTTGACTAATGAGTTTGCTGACCACTGCCTTAGTCTATGTGTCTAAACACAATATGATTCTGACTCCAAAAGCACTTGACTAGTGTTGGTTAGTTTCTATTGAAAATGCATACAGAGTTCTGATTCATATGATTTTTAGAAGTCTTTTATTTTTCTTAAATCAGCACATCATCAGCGTTTCAGGTTGCCATGAATTTCTCTAGCTATTTTCTTTATACCAGCAAATACAACTTTGAAAAGTTTTAAATTGTTATATTATGCTTGATATTTCGCAACAGTGTTTTTTAATTTTTTCATTGTTACCATTTTTAATATTGACTTATTTTTCACTTAATTCTTTGATGTCAATGAGTTATTTAACATTGGGAAATATAAGTCAGTATATTCACTATAAATTTTTTTCTTCCAGTGAAATGAGCACTGGTCAAAATAATTTGAGAATAATGCAACTGAAGGATAAATATAAAATGTCTTATATCTAACAAGACACTTCATAAATTAGCACTGACCTGACTTCCTGTCTTATTTAAATACATGCATTGTGTCAGCCATTGTAGTAGGAGGTGATAAGAACATTTCTGTGCTTCAATAGGGCACCATTTGGTAGGAAAGATGGGTACAACATGTTACAGCCATACCAGATCCTGTGGTAGATCTAAAATATTGTCTATCATATATTCATTTTTCTCCACCTAAGGCCATACCTTACTTTCCTTCTCTTCATCTTCCATGAGCCAACCTTATCTGTGTGAAGAATTTCTTCTTCTTTAAAATCAATAAAGATGTTGTTAGATGTGTCCCCTGTGAAGCCTACCTTTGGTCTCAACAGATAATATTATTCTTTTATAGAAGGTTCCATAGTGTGTGTGTTCATTTGTGTGTGTGTGTGTGTGTGTGTGTGTGTGTATTTTGTTTTTTAAACATTTTATATTGTATTTCTTTTTTCTTCTTTTTTTTATTAATCCTCACCTAAGGATATTTTCCCATTGATTTTCAGAGAGAGTGGAAGTTGGGAGCTGCGGGGGAGGAGGAGAAAGGGAGGAGAGAGACAGAAACAATTTGAGGGAGACACATCGATGAGTTTGCCTCTTGTACACACCTTGACTTGGGCTGGGGGTTGAATCTGCACCCAGGTACATGCCCTTGACAGGGAATTGAACCCATGACTCTTTGGTGCCCAGGCCATTGCTCTAACCACTGAGTCATGCCTGCCAGGGCAATTGTATTTCTTTAATTGTTTCATGCATACTGATTTATAAATTCCATTTTATGGTTCCATTATCTGTAGTCTAATCCTGCTGTTTATTGTCCTTCTTAGTCACACATTTTCTTGTGTGCTATTGATGTTGTATTTTTAACTCATAATCATGGAGGTTTTAGTTGAAGAAATCTCTGCAGTCTCAGTTGAAAGCATGTTCTTTAAGAAAAACTAAATGTTGGATTTACCAAAAGACTCCAGTGGTATCACTAGCCAAGGATGATTTTTTTTCTTAATGTAGTATTTTTGTCACCTTCTTCTGCTGGTGAAGGGCAGCTTTATTCTAGGATAACCTATGACTGAGATTGCTGTTTTTACTGGTCTGATTGAATGTGGTAACCTAATTTCTAACTTTTCATCTTAGACTGGCCCATTAACCTCATCCCTTACGGGTCTAAAATTCAGCTCCCAAGGGTACAAAGCACAACACTTCTCTTCTCCCTAAGCTATTTTTCATTGCTTGGTCTTCAGATCTTTGTTTTTTGATCCCTGAGGAATAATTCTCTCTTTCGTAAACCTATGTATGCACCTAAAAAAATAGTTTTGTTATATTTTAAGCTAGCATTTTTATACCAGGAGAGTGACATGTCATAGCTTCTTATCTTTTACTTTGAGCTTTACCCATAAAAGCATTTTTGAAATTAATTTAATTACTTTTCGAAAGCTATTTGCAAAATAGAATAAATGTACTTTTGCACAAATTCTATATAAAACTTTGAATGACAATTTTCCCTATGTATATTTTAAAATCTATCATCTTTATATAATCACACATAATATATATAAAAATGTTTGGCCAGTTTAGGTAATGAATGTAATTCTAGGTCAGTCTAAAAATATTTAAAGTAGAACAATGTTGATTAAAAATAACAAGAATATAAAAGAGAAATAATATTTCCTTGACATGCTTGCTGGAAGGTCAAAAAGAAAAACATAGGCTTGGATGATCAAAAAGAAAAAGAAATATTATAAATTATTTCCCTGTTCAACCAGCAGGTATCATGTCTGGTTGTAAGAGTCTAGGATTATTATAAAGATATTTTCTTACTACTACTTTGTGCTTCCTACAAAATGAATGTAAAAACATTTAATATGACTGTCTGTAAAACCAGAGAATAAATTTATGTGTATGTGTGATTTTTTTATTTTAAAACCTGAATGGGTATTTCTCCAAATTGAATGGTTATTTTTAATAAACCCCCCTAGTTCTTTATTTAGACTACTACTAAATGCACCTCTTTAAGAACATTTTGAGAAATTTGGTCTCAAATACTAGTTGTCAACGGTATTTTGCTATTCGCTTCTCCATTCAGTATATTATTTTTCTTTCATCTGGATTTTGCTCGTAATCTTGTGAACATGAATTTATCCAATCATTTATTAAGTGAAAATATCATACAAGATAAAAGGAGTAATAAAATGAATGTGATGGCTTTTTTCTAGAGACCTCCTTCTTTGCAAGATTCTTGGTATGAAGTTGATAATTGTTTTTCAATTCAACTGAATATTTATAGAACATTTTAATACACACAATGTTGATGTAGAAGGCTTTTCAAATTGTTACTAAAATTCATATATTTAATTCAATTTATTTAATTTTACTAGTAAACTTGTCAAAAATTAAATTTATTTCATTTCACATTATGTTTTTCCTGGTAAACCTCTCCAGGATAACAGAGACCATCACTTTCATTCTTAGTGTTCAAAATTTATTCTTTGTCTGTGATAAATTTTTATGAATCAACCTTTCTATAATCGATAGCTGACAAATAATGAAGAAATATAAAAAACTAGGTAAGGAAAGTTTCTGAACACAGGAATATAGGAGGAAAAACCCAGGAGGTCACTTAATATTTAATGTAATAAAATAAAACAGGACAAATGTGGAAAGAGGGATGATAAGTGTACAACTTATTAACTCATCATCAATAATTACAAAGCTATTTGAAAACTATGAGAAAATGTAAGCAATTTCTATGCAGACAGAGGTCATACCTCCTCATTTATTGTATCCTTGATGCTTAGTATACAACTTGGCATTTAAAAGGCTCATGCTAAATATTGTTTATTTATTAAATAAATGCAGTATTAGTAAAAAAAAATTAGAATGTAGGAAAAATCTACATTTCAGAACATCGGTAATTTGGACCTATAATTACAAATTTCAAATGGTTTGTACACAACTCAATATAAAAATACACTCATACACACACACAAGTAAAAACACACAGATGTTTTGTACATATTATATATGCTATATGAACTTCACATATTCTTTAAATAAAAACTTTATTATTGACCAAAGTTCTTGTGTTATTGTTGAGTTCTGTTTGGACAATTTTGAATTTTTTGACTAAAAACAATGAAAATATAAACAAGATATTTTTTTTCACTGATTTTTTTTTTTTTTTTTTTTTTTTTTTTTTTACAGAGTTGGTCATTCAGTGCTGATATACTTCTTTTGGCTCTTGGATGCCACGTTTTTTAATTTTTCTTTTATTGACTGGTTGTTCCATCTCAGGCTTTTGTGGGTGTTATCTGCCCACACATTTCTTTTTTTTTTTTTTTTTGGGGGGGAACCTGTATATATATATATATATACACACACATATATTTTTGATTTTTTACAGAGAGGAAAGGAGAGGGATAGAGAGTTAAAAACATCTATGAGAGAGAGACATCGATCAGCTGCCTCCTGTGCACCCCCTACTGGGGATGTGCCCGCAACCAAGGTACATGCCCTTGACCAGAATCGAACCTGGGACCCTTCAGTCCGCAGGCTGACACTCTATTCACTGAGCCAAACTGGTCAAGGCTGCCCCCACATTTCTTAACCTTGGATTGCTCCAGTGATCAGACCTGGTTTTCTTCTCTGTCTTCTCACACTTTCTTGATGATGTTGAGTCTCAGGGCTTTAAACTTGAAATCTCTCTATATATAATATACCTATGGTTAGCAAGATATATCTCCAATCCTGGACTTCCCTGAATTCTAGACTAGTATATTCCACTTAATGTATACATTTAGATCATTCAAATTTTTCAAAATTAACTCCCTGATTTTTGTCCTGGCTGGTATGGGTCAGTTGTTTGGAGCATTGTCCCATACATTGGAAGGTAGTTGGTTTGATTCCTGGTCAACTATCTGGATTTCAGGTTTGATCTCTTGATCAGGGAGCATACTGGAGGTGACCAATCTATGATTCTCTCTCACTCTTTCTCCTTCTCTCTTTTCCCCCTTTCTCTCTCCCTAAATATTAGTGAACATGTTCTCTAATTTTGCATGAATTTCTAAATATATTTTTCTATATCAAAGATAAAATTACTCTATACATAACTTTCCAATTATTTGCAAATCTTGGAAATTAATTTATGCATATTCTACTATGACAGCAGACATATTAAAATGATGTATTTTGAAGTGAGGATTAAAAAAATAATAACTCCCTGATTTTCTCCTCCCCCCAAATTTGTCACTCACAAAGCTTTTTTATGTCAGTTGATGGAAATTTTAATCTTCCAAGTTTTAGGACAAAACTTGTAATCATCCTTGATTCTTCTTTCCCTCTGAGACTGATCATCCAATCAACCAGAAAAATCTTCTGACATCTATACTCAAAATTTTCCAAAGGACTTGTATGCATGCATATAAGCCTAACCAATGGACATAGACAACAAGGGGGTAAGGGCATGAGTCGGGAGGTTGTAGGGGTAATAAGGGATAAGGACACATATGTAATACTTTAATCAATAAAGAAATGTAAAAAAAAAATTCTCCAGAGAATTTTTATAATAAGACTTTTCAGATACAAGAGTTACATATAGAACTCCTAGCAGAATGTGGTAAAATGGCCAAAAGAATAAATATGTTTAATTGGAATATGTCATCACTTAAATGTATTCCTTCTGTTTTCAGGAAAGGCCTATGCTCCAGAATTCTATTATGATACCTACAATCCTGTGTGGCAAAACAGACACCGTGTTTATTCCTATAGTCTACAGTGGACACAAATGAACCCTGATGCAGTGGATCGGATTGTGGCATACCGGCTGGGTATTAGGCAGGTGAGAAATTTAACTGGTGGCTTTTTTTTCTTTTCTTTTCTTTGTGAAGACATTGTTACTATGGTTAGCTGCCATAAAGTTTTAATTGTTTTGCATAAATTTCTAA
Organism: Corynorhinus townsendii; assembly: GCA_026230045.1. Classification (NCBI taxonomy): domain Eukaryota; kingdom Metazoa; phylum Chordata; class Mammalia; order Chiroptera; family Vespertilionidae; genus Corynorhinus; species Corynorhinus townsendii. The sequence goes on along the minus strand of JAPDVU010000001.1, from coordinate 114,818,373 downwards.
ATATATTCCCCAATATAAAAGATAAAATTACTCTACACATAACAGTTTAGAATTATTTACAAATCTTGGAAATTAATTTATGCATATTCTACTATGATAGCAGACATATTAAAGTGACATCTTTTGAGCCTTCAAATCCTACATCACTAGATATGTTATAGAAATGACATGTTATAATTGCTATGAAATAAGCATGCAAGGTGTTCTATCACTTACTTACACTGTATAATTCTTTGTATTATTTTGTAAGAAGCTACAAAACTTATATTTTATATTCAGTGTAACTGATAGATGACAAATAATGAAAGAAATATAAAAATCAAGTATGATTGATTTCCTCAGTAGTAGAAGATTATAGCTTATGAGAAAATATTATATTTTTTCAAATGTACCGCTGTTAAATTCAGTTATTCTTTGTTGGTATAAATATTTTTGAAATTTAAATGTAGGTCTTTACAATATTTTCTGTTTAGTGTATTATTTAGATTTACTTTTAGCATAGCAAAACATTTTTGAAGATTTATCTATTAGCTGTATCTCACACTTTGCATTATCCATAGATTTGTAAGGTATGTTTTCTACTTTATTATGGAAATAACAAAATAGCATTTTGAGTTTGGACAGTAGAAAGGAAAAATATTGTTTGGAGAAAAACTGATGAACCATCAGTAATCCACTCAGGTATACTGTCATAAAAGCAATGTTTTTCTGTCTGTTTCACAGTTATAATAAAAGACAGTATAAAATATGCACTTTATTCCAATTAGGCAACATATTATGTTGAGTATTTTTATTCTACATATCTGATAATCAAAAATTATATATTTTCCTGGTGAATACATCTGTCGTTTGATCATCACTGCTTCCTTGTCTAAGTATTCCCAGGTCACTGATAGCAGAGAGCAGTGGGTCTTCAGAAACTGTTAATCCTCATTTACTTCAGCCCCTAAGTAAATCTGAATAAATCCCAAATCCATATCAAAAGTGTTTTAATTTATTGATAATTTTCCTTGATAGAGAAGATGATAGAGTAATAATTTCATCGTTAGTTTATCACTTTCTTCCTCACATTTATTGGAATATCTGGTAACTACCCATGGCACCCTGTATGCTGAAGGGCTGCCTATTGTAAGTCTTCATAATTTACACAATTGTGCATCAATCCCTTCCTTTAACATCCCTCAAAGCTTTTGCTCCCAATGTCTCCATTGTGTACGCCAGTTACCTTCTCTATAATTCAATTTTAACAGAAAAGTAGTTACCATTGGAGTTTCCCCATCAAATAGACAGATATTAGCAGAAGTAGACTTCTCCAAAGAGGAATCAAACTAATTAAATCTTTCTTCTCATCCATATCTTGTATTCATTATTAATAAACAACCTTCTGTAATGTAAGCTGCTAGTATTGCTGTTATTTTTCATTAACAATTCCTCTCTTTGATTTTCCTTCCCTAACATAAGCATCTTCTCTAACGTTTAGTCTTTATGGGTCTGATCATAAATGCATGCAATGACATAAATTTTCCATCACTGTGTTCTTCCTGGTGAACAAATTAGATAATTTCCCCTTACTCTATTATTTTGGAATAAATTACATATCTGTGCACATGTGTATGTAATTTTCTCTTTGTTATGTTTTGTTAAAATTATAAATTCCAGACACATCTGGTCTCCAATTCTAGCTAATCTATCATTAGCATTTGTAAGCTATATAATCTTGAGCAGGTTTTCAAACATGCCTAAACCTAGTTTCCTGCCTGGTAAATTGAAGATAAAAATAATACCTATTGGGCAATGGGAGAGTAGAGTGGAATACATTCATTACTTTTCCCACAGGTCAGGTTCCCTTGACATGGCACTCTTTGCATGAACATCTGTTGAAAGCCTTCTACTCACCTACCAGGGTTGTTAAGGATTAAAGAAAAGAATGCATTTTAAGAACTTAACATGTCTACAATTTTCATTTTAGTTTTATTTAGTACACTATATATTCTAGGCCTAAGTATTATTCCAAGCTATGATTTTAAAAACATAATTTATAGGTCTTTTTTCACTGTCTTATTTTTACTTCCAACCAATTGTCCTTCATAATATTTATTTTATTGATTCACATTTTTCTCTTCCACTTTGAGACTTAGTTTAAAGTCATATTAATTGTATCAGTATATCTGCAGCTAATACTGTTCTTTCCAAGTTTGTGAGATTCATGTATCCACCAGAGGAAAATATATTTCTGGTGTTATAAATAATATTCTGGACAGGAAGGTGATGTTTGTGAATATAGCATAAGAACAGAAAGAGTATTGCACACTTCTCTTTCCCCCACTACCATATTCTTTACAGTTAATACTCACATAAAAATCTTTATATGCAAAATACCTTCAATACAAAACATTTCTTTTGAAGATCCTCCTATATACCAGTTTGTGATAATAGGGCAAAAACATTCTAGACAATGAAACTGATATAGTTCTTTAAGAATATTCCACGTAATAATAAGGGGGAAAAGGTATTCATGTAAAATAGGTTATGTTTCTATATTACCTTAAAAAAATTAGATTTCTTTTTTCTAAGGTATGTACATTTAGATATCAACATTGTTGTAAGACACAGTCACTTTTGAATTCTGATCTGATGTTCATTGTAATAATGATTTTATATTATACTAGAGGTCCGGTGCACAAAATTCGTGCACGAGGTATGTGTGGGGGGGAAGGGGTCCCTCAGTTCGGCCTGCACCCTTTCCAATCCAGGACCCCTTGGGGGATGTCTGACTGCCTCTTGCAATCTGGGACTGCTGGCTCCTAATCACTCGCCTGCCTGCCTATCTGATCACCCCTAACTGCTCCCCTGCTGGCCTGATTGCCCCTAACAGCCTCTGCCTTGCCCTGCACCCGGGACCTGGGCTTCCCTCACTCTGGCCAGCTGCAGGCATCCAGAACCCAGGCCAGCTTTGCCCAGGTGGGCTGTAGCTGCAGGGGACTGTGGGCGCACAGCTTCACCCGGGCCACAGCCACAGGCGCCAGGGACAACAGGGCAGGCAATTTGTCCCTCTCCTGTGCCACAGCCGCAGGCACAGCTATTGGTGCCTGGGACTGTGGGGAGGGTGACTTGTCCCTATCCCGGGCCACAGGCGCAGGCACAGCCACTGGTGCCCAGGACCACGGGGCATGCAGTTTGTCCCTCTCTCAGGCCGTAGCCTGGCTAGCCCTCATTCCTCTTTCCCCAGTGTTGAGTGTCTGAGCCCTTACGGCATGACACCATATTAGCTCTTTATTATATAGGATGCATATGGCCTTTATCATCTCCCAAGCTATCTCAGAATCTTGAATCAATGAGCTTTTGAAAGTAATCAACATATGTTGGATGATGTTTAAGTTACCTAAGCAACATGTTTAAAAAATGGGTATTTTCCCTAATGATATTTTATCTTTGATTATGAAACCAAGTATTCTTCTAGGGATTATTAATAATTTATGTTACACATTTTATTATTTTAAAGTCTTGTTTTAGCCTATATTTTTATTTTGAGCCTATATGTCTAAATAATGTTTTTCTATCAGTAAAATATTTAGATTATTTAGTTTAAAGTACCTTTCCTTTTCATATAAAATATGGCCTTAATTATACATTTTTTTATTACATGATGTCTGTAAAACAAATTTGATCCTTGAAGACTAATGGGTGAGTTCTAAACAGTCTGACATACCTTGATGTGGGGTTTCGGGGGACAAGAAGAGATAAACCAATGAACTTATGTACTATATGCATAGCCCATGGACACAGGCAATAGGGTAGTGAAGACCTGGAGAGATGGGTAGGGGCTAGGAAGAGGGGGGATGGAGGGTGAATGAGAGATATCTGTAATATTATCAACAATAAAAATCTATTAAAATAAATAAATAACCCTACTTTATTTTTAATCCAGAAACTGTAAGAACTTTATTACCTATTCTTAATTAAAATCACTGCTGTGTTATTAAACCCACAGCTGGAGGAGTTGGTAAGCCAAACCTAGCATTTCTAGAGCTTTCTGGTAAACTTAGCTGACTCTTGGTTAAAACTTTATGGTCTATATTTTAATATGATGAGGAAAATTGTCTCAAAATTTGAGTATTGGCTTACACACTTTTCTTAAAAGTTGTTGCAGTGTACCTAAGGAAAAAACATTAGAACTCTAGAATCACTGCTTTAAGAAACTTAAAAAGAATAAAAATCTCATGTGAAGTTAAAAAATTAATGTGTCAAAAAAGTTTTCTCAAAATCATAACATCCTTAACTTACATTATTTTAGGCCCAACTAAGCAATTGTTTAATCTCCTTAGACAGCTACTAGCCTCTCAATTATATGTGTCATTTGTTGCTTAACAGGAAAGATAAAAAGGTTATTTGAATGTCTACTTTCCTTGGTATCTAATGAATTAAGAAACCAGAGAAACTATCTCTAAATTATCTGAATATACCAAACAATATAAACATAATTTGACTTCATTTAAAACATGCACAACTGTAGTTTCTAATAATAAAGTATTTTAGAGTTTTATACAGGTTGTTTTTTATACTCTGCCATAGAGACACAGAATAGAGGTGATTTTTTTACTGTCATCTTTGGAAAGTAGGATATTTTATTGATATAAAATGTCTTAACTTTCCCTGTACCTGTGTTCTTAAGTCCTGATATATTAAAATGCTTGGAGTTAGCATATTCATTTGCTCAGCTGTCAACCAAACTTTGAGTATGTTACTTATATAGTAATTATCAGGATTGAAAAAGAAATATTGTCCTCAATGCTCTATTGAAATAGGAATATGTGCTAAATGCCATAGAAACAAGTGTGGGAGCAGTTAATACTGCAATGGTGCGGTAGGGTTGAGTGACATGATCACCAAGGTGGAGACTGGTTTGTTTGCTAGTTTTTTATAGGTTTATATTCAAATTTTCTTCATAAATAGTAATCACTGATAATTACTAATCAAAAAATTACTACTCCCAAATATACTTTTGGTATAATTGATTATTGGATTAATTTATTTTACACTTCATTTTGGTCTTCATACATGTGACTTTAATTACTGAGCTATAGTTTATTTCTCTTTTCATTCAAAACATTCATTTGTATTTTATTAAATAATCACATTTTTATTAAAGGCTGAATATTATAGTAGATCATAGTAATTACATTTTATAAATGTATTATGTACATAAATATTCATATACAAGGTACATACAATTGTGGTTAGTGATATTGCTAAGTACCTTGTTTAAGGTGTTGATAAAAGAAGCAACAAAAATTGAAGAGCATACAGTATAATTATTTGGTCACGGGGGTGACTTTTTATGCTTTGAGCAACTTGCATGATGAAGTACTAGTTTCTATGTCACCATCTACTAATGCTAAAGGAAATTGTAAGATAAAGTTGAAGTCAAATGAAAATAATGTACATGATAGACAAGCAATATGGACTAATTTTCTTGAGAAAGATGTTAAGAAGAATCACTTTACACAGGGCATTTAATGATAATCTAGGGAAACCTGTGGAGAATTGATAAATAACGTGAATTCATTGTATAGTCATAAATCATGAAACAAATGACATTTATAATCTGTTCATATTATGCATAGTATATTGTATATTACAATAGAGGTAGAGACCAGTTGGGCATATTTGAAGTAAGATTTAGATGAGAATAGTGAAGAGGGAAAATGTAAAATAAGAATTAGAATATTTCACTTTCTTGACCCTGAATGTGGTGGAAAAATGAGTTGCCTAAAAGAGACTTGGAATGAGAGTATTAAATTATTGACAGGAAAAAAAAATTATTGAATCAAAGTTTTCAAGTATGCTCACATTTTCAAATTAGACTTGTTAAATTTGACTAATAGAGGAACATAAAACAAATAATGGTACCCTAATTAGGCACATCCTACTAAGAATTTGAATGAATACTTCCCCTTGAATATTTAAGTTATAGGTTAGAAGCATTAGACGTGAGACCTGGAAGTAGTAAAAATACAGAGACATAGCCTTAGCCACTGTTTCTCAGTGGTTAGATTGTCAGCCCACACACCAAAGGATCTCAGATTTGATTCCTGTCAAGGGCAAGTATATGGGTTGTAGGTTCGAAGCCTGACCCTGGTAGTGGCAAGTGCAGGAAGACAATCAATCAATCAATCAATATGTCTCTCTCATTGGTGTTTCTCTCCCTCTCCCCCCCCCCCCCCCCGTCTCTCCTCCTTCTCCCTTACTCCCTTCCACTCTCTCTAAATATACATATTCACTGGAAAAAATATCCCAGGGTGAGGATTAGCATGAGAGAGAGAGGGAGAAAGAGAGAGAGAGAGAGATTTACTGCATGAAGACAGTAATGATAGAAGTTCCAATAAAAAAGGATGAACTAAGAGGTAGAAAAAATCTGCCAATGTCATGGGAACTAAGTGTGTGAATGTGTGTGGGGGGTTGTATTCGTACTTTTAAACAAAAAAAATTTAAAGATTATAAAACCACAAATTTTTAAAATACCAGATGCTGACAAATCACTATTATTGTTTTGTTTGCTTTTTGTGTGCTTTTAAATTTAAGATAAGTAATTAAGTTAAAAAAAGAATAGGGAAAAAAATTACAGATAGATTTAACATTCCAAGGTCAACTAATTATAAGTCTAATTACATTTCCCTGAGCTATCCTGGCTGTCCACTTGAATCAGTATTTTATGAAGAAGTAAAGGCTGATATACAAGTATTTCCTTGAATGAAAGAATACTTCTTGATTGTTTAAATTGTATGTTTTATAATCTGTGAATATATGTTACAGTATTGTGGATTCTAAGACATAGATGCAAATCAAAGAAACTTTCAAATAAACAGGTGTGTTGTGTGTGGTGTGTGTTCTTAAATGACTAGAAGCATAGAGTTCAATGAAAAACATTCTTTCAACTTAAGGGGAAAAGAATTATCAAAACTTGAAATGTAGAATGGAGTTCAGATTATAGTCTTTTTCTAATTTTCATGCTTCAACACTGTTAAGTTGTTTGAATACAGGTTTATTTACACAGTTATGTCTATATTTATACTTTCTGTACTTTATTTCTTAATGGTCTGAACACACAGTCTTCTTTGTGTTACAGAGTGGTTCTCATAGTTGTCTATGAGTCAGAATCATCTGGAGGGTTTGTTAGAACACTTGGACCCTCTCCCAGAGTTTCTGGTTTGGTGGGTCTGCTTGTAGCCCACGAATTTATATTTCTAACAACATTCTGTGTGATTCTGCTAAAGCTGATTTGGGGCTACACTTTGAGAACCAATGTTTTATATTGTCATACTATAATGAAGAGACTGAGATTAAATTCCATTTTAATCTTGTGGCTTTTCCTTATACTAACCTTTCTATATGCTCTCAACATAAAAACAGTACTCTAAATACTGTTTTAAGAACAGTGCTTGACTTCTGGTGCAATTTGTGGTTAATTTATAATGGCTAAGCTTTGTGTCCTACTCAGAGATGCATTCTCTTCTGATGCTCAGGTTTAAGCATTTCCAAATCAGTGATTAATAAAATATTGTTCTGGATCCATTCAGGATTTATTGTGAGTTTCAGGATTTACTCAGTGTGAGAAACTAACCTAAATGCAAATATTTTCTTTATCTCTTCTGGGCAAGGTATACACAGTTCCTTAGGCTTATAATTGTATACATTTCTAATCATTTTTACAAGAAACTTATTAAAGAGGCATTAAAATTTACTTAATTGTGGTATATGTAACAAAAATTTGTATTTGATAGTTTTTTGATTACTAATTTGGGGCTTTGCAAAGGTGTATGCCTACTTTAAAACACAACTCTTAAGTGAATTTTTCTTTCAATTTCAAAAATAAATGATGGTCAAATATGTCTTAAATTGATAATAATTTCTATTGCTTCTTTTTTAAATTATAAATTACTATTAGTTTAGCTTTATAATTTTCCAGTTGTATTTCTTAAAGTCTTAAGTTGTCTTAAATGTGGAGTCATACATATTTTTAAATTATTTCTATACCAAAAACCTGACTAGTTTTTAGCAGTCAAAATAAAATATTTTAACTAAAATGGCTCGAACAATATAATTACATAAACCGAGGTACAGTTATTTGATAATTGCTTGCTAGGTTTTGAAAGTTTTGTGCTCTGTTTTGAAAGTTCAAACAAGAAATGCAAAATATCAAAAACTGTTTAAGTTGCTTTAATTTATACAAGTTATGGAAACCATTTCTGGAAAGATGGTAGCAAGAAGTTGAGTAGAAATTTGAGGGTGATAGTTTGAATATCACAGCCATTATCTATTCTTAATAGCTGTGCTTGAAGTATTTAAGTATGTTAACATATTTAATCTTATTAAAATGCAATAAATACTACTGTTATTGCTATCTTAAGGACTGAGAAATCATAGAGTTCAGTAGCTCATGCGACATCGCAGAGTTAAATCAAAGATGAAGCTGGGATTTGAACCCAAGTAATCTGGCTTGGAATCTGACAAGTGTAATTAAGCTGAATACCATCTGAACCTGTGTCTTTATCTTTTTTTTCCTCCTGTTCCTCCTCCTCTTACTTCTCCACCTTTTCCTACTCCTTTATTTTATTCTCCATCTTCTAATGGTAGACTTGACCTTTTCAAATATCTCTTACATTAATATGTTGTTGAAATTTTCTCTTTTTATTAACTTTAATTGCTATTCATATTTTAAATTAAATACTTCTATATTTATAAATTTATGCTAATATGGTTGAATATTATGTTTTATTTTTAATCTCTATATATGAGGATATATCTGTTTTTCCACCCACAAAGTGTATATGTCCTTAATTTGTTATTTTATAAATTACTCAATTATGATACAATATTAATATGTTTTTACTTTTAATTATAAATGAGAAAAAATTAAAACAATTCTTTGATTTCAGAAGAAATAAATACATAAATTAGAAAGATATTATAGTATAGTACTAAACACAAAGAAAACCTGGGAAATTGTTATTATCACTGGTTATGTGGAGTCCTCTGTGGTTTTATATAAACTGTTTATGTGCAGAAAAAAATATTAATGAAAGTAAAGCTATGTACACATGTGTTCTGTAGAGATGTCATTGGGAAGCTGTAATGTTAACCTTATTAGACTAATCCTAAAAGCTCTACAATATATCATCTTTATTGTGTGCCAATTACCCAAAGTTAAATCTCCTTCTGTCACCATATATTTGACCCCCTTTACACTTTATTAACTCCTCCCTCTAGTACTAATATACTGTTGTCTGTCTATGAGTTTTTGTTTATTTGTTCATTTGTTGCTTTCAGTTTTATATCCCACATATGACTGAAGTTATATGGTTCTTGACTTTTTATCATTGAACTTATTTTGTTTAGCATGGTATTCTCAAATTCTTTTGCAATGGCAATGAAAAGAATAAAATAACTATGAATAAAGTAAAAGAACTATACACCGAAAACTATAAGACATTATTACAAGAAATTAAAGAAGACATAAGAAAATGGAAAGACATTCCATGTTTATGGATTGGATAAATCAGCATAGTTATAATGGCTATACCCAAAGCCATATACAGATTTAATGCAACCACCATCAAAATCTCAAGGTATTTTTTTTTAAGAAATAGAACAAAAAAAAAATTATCAGAATTGTATGAAACCACAAAAGACCCCACATAACTAGAGGGAAAAAAATAAAAGACTAACTGGAGGTACCACACATTCCCTGATTTCAAATTAAACTACAAAGTGACAATAATCAAAACATCATGGTATTGGAAGAAAAACAGACACAAAGACCAATTGAACAGAATTGAAAGCACAGAAATAAACTCACATGGACAGGAGCAAATACTTTTTGCAAAGGAGCCAAAAACATAATAAAAAAATAAAAACCTCTTCAGTAAATGATACTGGGAAAATTGGAAAATCACATGCAAAAGAATGAAACTAGACTGCTATTTGTCACCATACACAAAAATTACTTCAAAATAACCAAAGTCCTAAGTATAAGAACTTCAACAATAAATTACATAGAAGAAAAGATAGGTACTATGCAGGAACCCCTTTCACGTCCCATGTAGTTCAGGGTTCAGGTTCAAGGTTCAGGTTCTGGAGAAGGCCACACATAAATGAAAGAGACTAAAAAAGTATTAATTTGGGAATATTGGGGGCCAGGTGGGAGCCCACCTCTAGGAGGAGGAATACACCCCTCTCTGGCTTTGCTATCCCTTTTATTAAGATTATGGGATACACCCATAGCCTTTAGGCAGGAAATTCCAATAATAGACAATCAGCAAGAATTTACATAAGACTAACAAGTGGAGGCTGCTTCAGCTACCAATGTCTCAACTAAACAGTGAGTGATTAGCTCTGACCTTTCAGAGCATTTAAGGTTGACCAGCTTTCCGGGTTCCCTGTCCACATCTCTCTATTAGTGAGACAATGATCGGTTTCAGACAGTACTAAACTTATGCCTTGGTCTTAGAGAGTATTTTATAAATTTGACTTCAAAGGCAAGGGAAGTAAAAGCAAAAATAAATGAGTAGGAATATATCAAACTGAAAAGTTTTTGCATAGTAAAATAAAAATAAAATCAACTAACAAAAGGACAACCAAGCAAATGGGAGAAGGTTTTTACAAACAATACCTCTTACAAAGAGTTAATATCCAAAATATATACTCACACAACTCAAAAACAACAACAAACAATCCAATAAAAAAAATGGGCAGAGAACCTGATCAGACACTTCTTCCAAATTGATACACACATAGCCAAAATACATTTGAAAAGATTATCAACTTCAGTAGCTGTTACGGAAATGCAAATCAAAACTACAATAGGACACCACCTCACACCTCTTACAATGACTGTCATCCACAAGACAGGTAAGTAATAACAAGTGTTAGAGTGGCTGTGGAGAAAAATGAACCCTCATTCACTGCTGACAGAAATGTGAACTGCTACAGCCACTATGAAAAACAGTATGGAGGCTCCTCAAAAAATTTAGGATAGAATTACCATATAACCCAGTAACCACCCTTCTGGGTATCTACCTGCAAAGTTTGAGAACATTTATTTGCAAAGATATATGCACTCCTATGTTTTTTGCAGCATTATTCATGGTGGCCAAGACATGGAAACAACCAAAGTCTCTTTTGATAGAGGATTGGATAAAGAAGATTTGATATACATATACAATAAACTACTACTCAGCCATAAGAAAAGATGAAATACTGCCATTTGAGGAAAATAGGTTTTATTATATACTAGTGGTCCAGTGCATGAATTCATGCACATTAAAAGTGAATTAATTAGAAGAAATATTTTAATATTGTTATTTGCCCTTTCTCTATAATAGAAGTGTCAAAGATGAAAGAAAATTAGTAAAGTGTATATGGAAATAATATATAAATTTATTAATAAATAAACAATCACAACATGATATAACAACAAAGACATGATATAAAAACAACATTGGTACAATGACTGATAAAGTGATTAAACTTATTCTAATATTTCCCTGTATACCACATTAAGAGTAAAAGCACTTTCAGAGTGCTTGACTAATTTCCCTTGTGATGAAGTATTTACAACTTTAACTGTAATGTCACATGCTCTTCGAACTTGAGAGAAAGCAACATATAACTGGCCATGTCCAAAAAATGGTTCAGGTAGGAATATTCCAACTCTGTCTAGAGTTCTTCCTTGTGATTTATTAATAATCATCACAAATGCTGGCATCACAGGAAACTGTCTTTGAATTAATTTAAATGGGAGGCCAGTGTCAGATGAGTACAAATCAATTCTTGGAATCAGAGCAACCTCTCCTTCTGTAGATCTTGTTAATACTTCAGCTTTAATTATGGTAGGTCGCAATATTTTGCTTATAAACCTAGTATCATTACAAAGACCCCATTTACTATTAAGATTTATCAGTAGCATGATGATTGTACCCACTTTCAATTTTAATTTATGGCATGGCATTCCCAAAGGAGTAATACTATTAAGAAATTCAGTGGGAAATTTTTCCTTTTTGGCATCATCCGTTGATCACTAAAATATGTGTGAAATCATCACTAAAATATGTGGAATCATCACTAAAATATGTGTGAAAATCTCCATCAAGTATATCCAAAATTTCTTAATTTGATTTTTGAATGTGCTCATTTTTTGGACAAAGAATCACATGTTTAGATATATATTTTAATATTATCTATAGATATACTATTTCCAAAGGTTGCTTCAATAATAGATCCGCTCCAAGTCATTTCACAGGGGATTTTAATAACAATTCCTAAATGAAAACTGCATTCAAGTTGGTCGTCTCCAAGTTTTACTAACCATTCGCTGTAAGCAGAATCTTATAATCTCATATTTAAGAGACAACTTTCTGAAACATCCCCAAACACTACAGTGCTTTAAACTCGTTTGTACTATGGCTGATCACATAGCATGCGGCACAACATTGAGACATTGTCAAAAATCCCCTTCGAGAAGGAGGACTTTCCCACCAAATGCAACATTCAAATTCATAATTTATTTTAATAATCTGTCTATGTTGTTTATAGCATGACTAGATGCCATAGCGCATTCATAAATAATGAGAAGTTTGTCCTTTTTATGGTTTTAGCAACTTCACTCTTTATATTGAGTCTAGAAATTGAAGTTTCATTTAATGGAATTGGTAATTTATATTAGGAATGGAAGGTTCTTCCACCGATAAGTAAATTTGCAGCAATTCTTGTAGATGCTGTGGGTAAAACAGTACCACCATGACCTCTAATATAATGTATTAAAACTTTATAAAGATATGTTTTTCCACTATCACCTGGACCATCCAAGAAAAAGAATTTGGGGTGTACAGTTTGATCTTCAATGGCTGACGTTATAGTCTGAAAGGCTGCCAACTGTTCATCATTCAGAGAATTTATCAAAACCTCTGCCTGTTCTCCACAGTGGCTGCACCAGTCTGCATTCCCACCAACAGTACAGGAGGGTTCCTTTTTCTCCGCATCCTCTCCAGCACTTGTCCCTTGTTGATTTGTTGATGATAGCCATTCTGACAGGTGTGAGGTGGTACCCCATTGTCGTTTTGATTTGCATTTCTCAGATAATTAGTGACTTTGAGCATGTTTTTATGTCTCTTGGCCTTCTGTCTTCTTTCAAAAAGTGTTGTTTATCTTCCTTTTGTTAAGTTGTATGAGTTCCCTGAAAATGTTGAAGATCAAACCCTTATCAGTGATAACATTGGCAAATATGTTCTCCCATGCAGTGTGCATAATGAACAACATAAACTGATAAACAAAAACAGATCCAGAGACAGAGAAGCATTGATCAGACCATCAAACCTCAGAGGGAAGGTAGGGGAGGGTGGAGGTAAGGGGGAGAGATCAACCAAAGGACTTGTATGCATGCATATAAGCCTAACCAATGGACACAGACAACAGGAGGGTGAGGGCATGAGTGAGGGGGTAGGGGGGACAAAAGAAGGGATAAGGACACATGTAATACCTTAATCAATAAAGAAATTAAAAAAAAAAAACTCTGCCTGTTGTCGCTCATACGATTCATCACATGTATTTGCATTCATTAACAAACGATAGTCCGGAAGTTTGAAATGTAAACATTTCATTCCATGCAATGTGAATACCTCTTGCATTTTGTTAAGGGAATGCACTTACAATTCACACAGGCACCTTCTCTTCGGTGTAATTTCCCACAAAAATCTTTAATACAATGAGATTTATTCTCATCCCATAATTTGTCTGCATCAGAAGGACATCCAAACATGCATTCTATATGCAAAAAGTTGCCATGCTTGTTTGGGCATATTAAGGATGACTGCATCGTCAGTCATATCTTTCCAGATAGTGTCGTCAAGTAATAATCCTCGATGTTTAGCAGCTTCACAAAATGTATCATAAATTACACTTCCTATGGTTGGCAGATCAGCAAAACTTATCGCACCTTTTACATGCAGAAGCAAAAGTCTAAGGTAATATCGTTCTGGTTCTCTAAAACTGGCAGTGAACAGTCTACCTAATACTTTATTCCCACCCTTTTGGCATTTTCTCCATGAAGGATTATTAAACACATAATGTTGTGGAATAGCCTAATAATAATAATTATGCATGTAGAAATTTTCTCTATTCAATAAGAACCAAGCCATCAAAGTTGAGTTATGTCTTTTAGTCATATCTATAACTTCAGCAAAATCATCATTTGGCAAATAAATAGCTAATCTTTTGATTGCATGAGATTGGTCATACAAAGTCTCCAAACAGCCTCAGGAGCGAGCGCTCACATACCTGGAGTCAATGAAGTCCTGTACTTCATCATGATTGGTGTTTTTTTTCAGAAATTTGAATGTTTGCACAATTGTACCCTTTATAGACATATTTAAATAAATATTTGACACTTTTAATCAATGTGCAGACTTCAAAGTTTATATGACAGTTATATTTAAGGCACAAATATGGGTTATAAGGGACAACCCAAGTGTCATTGACAACTTTATTTCCAATAGACATGGTGCTACCAGATCTTCGTTTGTATTTGGGATATCCATTAATATTTCCAATGATTGCATTTTTAAATTCTTTCGGATATCCCTTTGAACATTTTCCATACATGGACTATTTGGATTTTGTATTTCACTTTTTCCATGTACCATATTTGATTTTACGATTTGAAAAAGTCGAGGACACTGGTCTACATCCAGAATTTTTGCCTTAACTATACGATCAATGTCATCTTCTATTCATAATTTGGATTCACTATCTAATATCAATAATATGTGAGTGTGAGGCAGACCGCATTTCTGAAATTCAATGACATGAATTTTAGCTATTACTTTGCCAAATAAATTGAATTTACATATATTATTTGGTCTTCAGACATATTCTGTCGTGGATGCCGGCCTAGAAGAATTGGGTTCCCTCCTCCCTCCTGTCAGGGTCCCTGGTGGGGATGATCAGGGGCGGAGTTGGCTGGGGAGAGGGGCCATGGGAGTTGGGGGGGGTAAATTGGCTGCTGGTGAGTGCCCAGTAGGGTGGACGGGAGCTCGGAAGGAATCCTGAGCTGAAGGCTGCCGTGGCGCACTTCTGGTCTTTGTGGCTCACTGCTCAGATTGGTGGCCCACTCGCTGGCCACTGCAGTCAGGGACGTGGGCCCCGAGGTGGAAGGAGGTGGGAAGGGCATCCCGCCCGGTCAGTGGCATGGGGAGGAAGAGTCCACTCCTTGGTCAGCCCAACCCCAGGCAACATCTGCTGGTGACCTGGGAATGCACATGAAGCCGGCACTCAAGTCCCTGCATCCAGCGGGAAGGGCACTTGCTCCCCACCTCCCTGATCTTACAAATGCTGTGGTTGAACCAGAATATAAAAGTAGGAAGGCCAGTGTGGCTGAGCTGAATAAACCTCTGTCGGAGGCGACCAGCAGGCCAATGGGGGGCAGGGAGGCTGGTGCTGCTGGTAAGCAACAAACCCCACCCCCCAATTGCCCCACTGGACACCGCCAGCCTCCCCATCACCCTGCAACCACCACTGGTCCACTGCCTCCCCCAATCACCCCACTGCTGTTACAGGTCACCTCCCTCTGCCCACTGGCACCTGTCTTAGCTGGCCTGGCACCACCCACTTGCTGGCCCTGCCCCCTACTTACCAGTGGTTCTGTTGTTTGGTTGATTTGCATATTAGGTTTTTATTATATAGGAAGATGAATGCTTAAATCTATAGTTTATATTTCATGTCAATTTATAAAGAAGTCAATAATAAGAAAGACTTATATAAACAAAAAATATGTACCAAACTTAGATTATCTATGAAGGACTCACTCAAGCATTTGATCTATGAAAGTGCCAGAAATGGATGGGAGAATAATTCCTGTTCTCAGAGAGTTTAAAGCATATAAGGAGATAAATACCCAAGCAGGCAATTATGATATACTTTGATTAGTATGATAATATGTGTAATATAAGGAATTATGAGAGCACATTGGAGGGGAACCTGAGATAATTTTTGGAAGTGAGGAATGCTGACAGAAGGAGTAATAGTAAACTGATGATACAAGAGGGGTAAATAGGAGTTATCCAGATAAAGGAATGAAATTAGCATGTGCCTGGATACACAGCCAGCATGATAAGTGTGGAGAACTGGAAACAGTATAATATTTCTACAGCATGGTTCAAGAAAAAAAGAAAGGAATCTAGTTGGATATATGAGGGACCAAGATCATGAAGGGCCATATAAACTGTTCCAACAAAGTTGGACTTTACCTTGAAATATTGAAAAGGCAAAGAAAAAGCTAAAACAGAGTCAAATAGTAACTATTGCAATACAAAATTAAAAGGGACAGCATGGAGTAAAAGCAGTTATTTTATTTTAAACTAGAGGCCCAGTACATGAATTCATGCACCGGTGGGGTCCCTTGGCCTGGCCAGCAATCAGAGCAGGCCAGCCAGGGGGAGGGACCACGAGAGGTTGGCCTGCTGTGGGAGGTTGGCTGTGGGAGCTTACTGACCACCAGGGAGCAGTTCCTGCATTGAGCGTCTGCCCCCTGGTGGTAAGTGCACATTGTAGCTACCGGCTGGTAGTCCAGTCATTTGGTCATCCTGTCATAATGGTCTCTTAGGCTTTTATACACACACACACACACACACACACACACACACACACACACACACACACACTAGAGGTCCAGTGAGGTCCAGTGCACAAATTCATGCACCAGTGGGGTCCCTCAACCTGTCCTGCGGGATCGGGCTGAAACCAGTTCTCCAACATCCCTCGAAGGGTCCCGGATTGTGAGAGGGTGCAGGCCAGGCCAAGGGACCCCACCAGTGCACGATCAGGCCCAGAGAGGGTCACAGGAGGTTGGCTAGCTAGAGAGGGATTGCAGGAGGGCTCCAGGGTGTGTCCAGCCCACCTCACTCAGTCCCAATTGGCCAGACCCCAGCAGCAAGCTAATCTACCGGTTGAAATGCCTGCCCCTGGTTGTCAGTGCACGTCATAACAACTGGTTGACTGGTCAACTGTCTCCCCCCTGGTGGTCAGTGCAGGTCATAGTGTGCAGTTGAGCTGCCTTAGCATATTATTAGCATGTTGCACTTTGATTGGTTGACTGGACAACCAGATGACTGGACACTTAGCATATTAGGCTTTTATTATATAGGATAAATGAACTATAATGACCTGAATCAATTCTGCTGCATTGGTGATTGGAAAGAGATTTGTGTGGCAAGATCACAGGGATTTGGATTAAATGTAGTTGGGGGAAGAAAAGATCAAGAAGACAGAGTTGAAGAAAATTTTCACTACTTATATGCTTGTTGTCTTTAGATAATGGGCTGTCAAAACATATCAATATATATATTATAATTTTTATGTTAAGAAAATATTCTTGAATATGATTATTTGTATTAATAGGAAACCTGTTATTGTGATGAATGTTAGGCATATAGTTAATGAAATATTTTCACGGAAATGTAAAATTATATATTTTATTAATGTTCTATAATTCTTACGCTAAAATGTATTCACAGAGATCCATCTCTTAGCAAAATGACACAATATAAAATTAACGGCACATGAGGCTGGCACCCAAGTCCCTGCATCCAGCGGAAAGGGCACTTGCTCCCCACCTCCCCGATCTTACAAATGCTGTGGTTGAACCAGAATATAAAAGTAGGAAGGCCAGTGTGGCTGAGCTGAATAAACCTCTGTCGGAGGCAACCAGCGGGGCAATTATTTAATAATGCTTGGAGATGCTAATTTTCAACATACATGTGTGTATGCTTATGGTATAATGTCTATAATAATAATTTCTATATTTAACCAAAAAAATCCTAAGTAATTTTTTAAATTAATTGTTTCAGTTAAAACATATTTTGGTGTTTTTTTTTATATTATTTTCTCTGTATGATTTTATATTATCTTTTTATTAGGCAGTGTCTTAGTGCCCCACCAATGTTGGTGTACTAAGTGAAGTGCTTCTCTGCATTGATACAAAATGTCTTTACAAGCCTTAGCTGGTCTGGTTCAGTGGATAGAGCATCACCCTGTGGACTGAAGGGTCTAGGGTTCGACTCCAGTAGGGGGCATGTCTTTACAATACCAGTCTTTTTTTGAAGGAACATGTTGACCCATACACCAGCTCTTAAAACTTCCTCTTGGAAGGGCTGCATGTGACTTCTGTTCATTTCCTTGACCAAATCACACCCTATGACTTGATCTGAGTTCAGGGGGGGAAATAAGTGCTACCCTTCATGTACCTGCCAGGAATAAAACAACCAAACACTTATGAAGTGTTCAAATTACTGCCAACATCTGCTTTTCTGCTCAGCAATCATTTATTAAATATGTTAATAATATTATTTTATTTTCTGCTAAAAATATACAGGTTAGACAAAAATAGGTCTATAGATGTGAGTACATGAAACAGAGTTTATTCTTGTATTATTACTTATTAAATATTGTATTATTTTCATAAGAACAATTGTAAACCTCCAAATCTCACTCTGTAATCTCAGAAAGATCTACTTCTTCAGTTTATTATAACATTTTAAAACAGTAATATTAAAGATTTTATTATTAAATTGTACAATTTATTTCAAATTATAAATGTGCAAAGAACCCAAAGTGGCTCAACAAATGTGTTTTGAGTGACTAAATTAGTAAATAAATAAATGATTAACTAAAAATCCTGTATAAATGTGATCTATGTACAAGAACAATAAAATATGACACATATTAATTATTAATTAATTAATTAACCTGTAAATAATTAACCAAAGCCTTAATGTTCTTTGACTCTTCTTTTGTAACTAGATGTTACTTACATACTATTATATGTACATGGGATAGAAATAAACTGGACAGAAAAAGTTTGCGATCTTTTGAAACTTAGTCTGGTCTGGAGAGCAGACAGAAAAAATAAATGAACAGTTAGAATAATTTAAGAAAGCAATGAATAACAATCAAGTCATCATTAAAATTCATTATGTATCCAAAGGACCTCATGAAAATGTGAGAAGGTAGCAAAAAGCTTGTCTTTACTCTTTTTACATGTTCATTTTGAGATAATTTTCAAAGCATTTTCATAGGAAGTAGACTCAGATTAATCTGGGGGAAAGAAGCAATCTAATTTTGAATAATCAGGTGCATTAACTAAAATAAAGCAACAATAACTTCTCCCAAATTGATATGACATTTTATTTATTTTTTTCACAGTATGACATTTATTTATTTTCAAAATGGAAGTAAATGAAAATTAACTGCATTCAAATCATCTGAAAATCAGGTTGTTTCTTAAATGGTGCTACCTGGACATTGAGAAACATTACTTTAGAAACTATAAATTATGTGAAAGAAACATCTGCTTAAGTCCATCATTTGTTTCTTCTTTGTAAATGTGGAATTTTATGCAAAAACGTTTAATCTCTGACCTTCTCAGTTCAACCTGTGCCTGGTTGAAGAATAGTATACAAATCTGTGATTTTTCTGCACCCTGGCATTTGCTGGCTTTTAATTGCCTTTTCTTTTTTATAATCCTACTAGAGGCCTGGTGCACGAAATTCATGCACGGGGGGGTGGGGGGTGGCGGTGTCCCTCAGTCCAGACTGCACCCTCTCCAATCTGGGACCTCTTGAGGGATGTCAGACATTTAAACAGGCATCCCTCTCACAATCCAGGACTGCTGGCTCCCAACTGCTTGCCTGCTTGCCTTCCTGATTGCCCCTAACCACTCCACTGCCAGCCTGGTCACCCCTAACTGCCCTCCCCTGCAGGCCTGCATGTCCTCCAACTGCCCTTCCCTGCAGACCCAGTCACCCCAACTTCCCTCCCCTGCTGGCCTGATCACCCACAACAGCCCTCCCTTGCAGGCCTGGTCCCTCCCAACTGCCCTCCCCTGCTGGCCATCTTGTGGTGGCCATCTTGTGTCCACATGGGGGCAGTCATCTTTGACCACATGGGGGCAGCCATCTGGAGTGTTGGAGTGATGGTCAATCTGCATATTACTCTTTTATTATGGTCAATCTGCATATTGGGCCACCCAAGCAGAGGCCCTGGGATCTGGGATTTATTTATCTTCTACAATTGAAACTTTGTAGCCTGGAGTGGAGCCAAGCCTTCTGCTCGCTCCGTGGTGGCAGCCATTTCTGTTGGGATTTATGTATCTTCTATAATTGAAACTTTGTAGCCTTAAGCAGAGGCCAAGACAGGCCAGGGCTGCAGGCAACCCTAGCCTCCTGCTCTCTCCAGCTCCATGGCTGCTGCCTTTTCTTTTTGGATTTATTTATCTTCTATAATTGAAACTTTGTAGCATTGAATGGAGGCCTGGGCCAGCAAGGGCAGGCAGAAAGCTTGGCTTCCTCCATTGCCAGGGAAACCCAAGCCTCCCTCCTGCTCTCTGTGGCTGCAGCCATCTTGGTTGGGTTTATTTGCATATTCCCTCCTGATTGGCTGGTGGGCATGGCTGGTGGGCATGGCTTGTGGGTGTAGTGGAGGTACAGTCAATTTGCATATTACTCTTTTATTAGATAGGATGCCCGAACCTTCATTTGTAAAATGGAAAAATGTCAACTCAATGCTTTCCATTTTTTGCTTCTTACTTTTTTCCTTTGTTCTCTCAATAAAAAACTAGCTTTAAAGAATCTGAATAACCAGTGCCCTAGTCATATGGCTTCATTCACTGCAACAGGAATCCTTTCAACTGCCCAGGAGGAGAAGAGAACAGGATAGGAGTGAGCATGAGAAAGCTCCTCAATGTAACCTCCAAGCAACAGATGGTTAGTTTTTGCCTGGGATCTTTTAGATTTTGAACTTTACCAAAAAATATATACATATATGGCATACAGTGCTCTGAAACTTGCTTTTTCTCAATCACTTCCATGTCTCTAAGATTTCTCTATGTTATTGTAGGCAGCTGTATTTTCATTTATTTTCAGTCTTAAATATTATTTATGTGGATGACATATCTCAATGTTGTCTATTCTCCAATTAAGAGACATTGGTATTTACAGTCCTTTACTATGACCAACAATACTATCAGGTAGAGGTCTGGTACACATATTCAGGAGTTTCTCCAGGACATTTTAATTATTTTTAAAAACTAAAGTAAGGCAAATGACTTGAAAACTTAGTGAATACATTCATAACCCTTAATTATATTTAGGAATAAGAAAACAAATCTGAGTTGGGATACAGATATATTTTATATATATATATATATATATATATATATATATATATATATATCCCCAAAAATGTATATATATATTTTAACAGCTAGTAACTCAATTTCACTTTTTTTCAGGTTTAACTGCTTTGAAATAATGAGTGAAGCAAAACCAAGCTTTGAACAAATAAAATTTATCTTAAAGTTCCACTAGACTTTTTCTATGGGGATATGGAGGTACAAAAAAGAAGTTTATGATACAAGTAGGGCAACAGTTGAGGAATTGAGGGCACACACATATGAAATGATTTTATTCTTGATGTTTGTGATTCCATTTCTTCATGTTATCAGCAGTGCCTAGACCAGTCATCAGTTTGAAAACAGGCATTGACAAAAACAGTTACTCGTATCTGTACAATCTAACTTTTGAAAATGAACTGTATGTTAATAAACACTGACTTTATATTCATTCAAATTGTATATACATTTTTGGGACATCCTGTGTATATATGACACATCATGTCTGGTCTATATGTAAAACCTTATTGGCAATTTGTAAAACAAGTAACTTCCATAAACACAGATTGTCAACTAAGTGGGACTTATGAGTTTCTAAGAGCTTTTGGGGAGATAAGAATTGCTTTCAAAAGGGTTTATACTCCTAACACTTCAATCATAACTGTGTTTTCTTGTTTATTTAAATAATTATTGTGGATTTTGTTCCCCCAAAATCACAAAATTTTAATTGGGATAGAATGATCCTAAATAGCTTCAAAAATTTGACCAGGAAATGGGGGGATAAGGACACATATGTAATGCCTTAATAAATAAAGAAAATTTTTAAAAATTGACTAGGAAATAGAGTGTCAACATGCTAAGAGACAGGTGACAAAAGATACATTTAAGAAGGGAAGAATTTTTTCTTCTTGTCTGATCACTATGGCTAGCACTTCTAGTACTATGTTGAACAGGAGGGATAAAAATGGGCACCCCTGTCTTGTTCCTCTTCTTAGGGGAAATGGTTTTAGTTTTTGCCCATTGAGTATGATGTTGGCTGTAGGTTTGTCATGTAAGGCTTTTATTATGTTGAGGTATGACCCCTCTATTCCAACTTTGCTGAGAATTTCTATCAAGAAAGGATGTTGGATTTTGTCAAATGTTTTTCCTGCACCAATTGATATGATTATGCGATTTTTGTCTCTCAATTTGTTTATGTGATGTATCATGTTTATTGATTTGTGGATATTGTACCAGCTTTGTATCCCCGGAATAAATCCCACGGTCGTGGTGGCTGATCTTTCTAATGTATTGCTGGATCCGATTTGCTAGATTTTTGTTGAGGATTTTAGCATTTATGTCCATCAGGGATATTGGCATGGAATTCTCTTTCTTTATAGTATCTTTATCTGCTTTTGGAATTAGGGTAATGCTGGCCTCATAGAAAGAGCTTGGAAGTATGCCTTCCTCTTGAATTTTTTGGAATAGTCTGAGGAGGATAGATTTTAGTTCTTCTTTGAATGTTTAGTAAAACTCCCTTGTAAAGCTGTCCAGACCAGGCTTTGCTGGAAGATTTTTGATGACTGCTTCAATTTCATGGGTATTTATTGGCCTATTCATATTTTTATGTTCTTCCTGATGGAGTTTTGGAAGCTTGTATTTTTCTAAGAATATGTCCATTTTGTCTAGGTTGTCCAGTTTATTGGAGTAGAGTTGTTTGTAGTATTTTTTTTTTTAATCCTTTGTATTTCTGTGGGATCTATGGTTACTTCACCTCTTTCATTTCTGATTTTTGTTTATTTGGGTACACTCTCTTTGTTTCTTGGTGAGCCTGGCTAGAGGTTCATCAATCTTGTTTATCCTTTCAAAGAAACAGTTCTTGGTTTTGTTGATCCTTTGTATTGTTGGTTTTTTTTTTGTTTTTTTTTTTTTTTGGTTTCTAAGTTGTTTATCTCCGCTCTGATCTTTATTATTTCCTTCCTTCTGCTTACGGCAGGCTTTTCTTATTGCTCTCTTTCTAACTCTTTAAGTTGTAGGGTTAGATAATTCATTACCATTTTTTCTTGTTTTTTGAGGTAGGCCTGTAGAGCTATAAACTTCCCTATCAGAACTGCTTTCACGATGTTCCAAATAAAAGGCATCCAAATTGGAAAAGAAGTAAAACTGTCATTATTCACAGATGACATGATATTGTATGTAGAAAACCCCAAAGACTCCTTTAAAAAACTGCTAAACTTAATAAATGAATTTGGCAATATAGCAGCATACAAAATTAACACCCAGAAATCTATGGCTTTTTTTATATACACCAATAATGAACTCACAGAAAGAAACGGCTTTATTTTTATATTTACTTTTATTGCTTATAGTTATACCAGAGGCCCAGTGCATGAAATTCATTCACAGGGGGTGTGTGTCCCTCAGCCCAGCATGCACACTCTCCAATCTGACATCCCTCTCAAAATCCAGGACTGCTGATTCCCAACCACTTGCCTGCCTGCCAGCCTGATTGCCCCTAACCCGTTCTGCCTGCCAGCCTGATCACCCCTAACCACTCCCCTGCCAGCCCGATTGCCCCTAACTGTCCTCCCCTGCAGGCCTGGTTGCCCCCAACTGCCCTCCCCTGCCAGCCATCTTGGGGTGGCCATCTTGTGGCCACATGGGGGCGGCCATCTGTGACTACATGGGGGCAGCCATCTTGTGTGTTGGAGTGATGGTAAATTTGCATATTACCTCTTTATTATATAGGATCCTTTACTATCTCTTAAATTGCTTTACTGAAACAATGTATTTCCAACTGTTTGTTCAATTGACATATGATTGGACTGGAAAATACTTCCACTCTAATAGTTTTATTGCCTTTAACAGTGAACTAATTAGTTGAAAATCAATTCTTATTTATCTGATTGAACTATTATTGATTTGAATTTATCCAGCTGGAGCAAAGGCCTGGGTCCCAGGTGCCAGAGGAAAACTGGTTCTGGAAGCCAAGGAAAGGAAGGCCTATTGCACGAATCTCATCATGCAATGGGCCTCTAGTACACAAATAAACAGCTATTATAAAAGTGCTTTTTAATAGGAAAATGCAACAAGATAATGGAATAAAGAGTGACACTGGTACTATATTAAAAAATGTTGTCCAGAAACCCCTTTTTTAGGAATTGGCAGAGAGTAGAATTATGAATGAAGTCAAGATATAAAAGCCACAAAATAATTGAGCTAAGAGAGGAAAGCAATACTCAAGTATATCACAGGAAAATTAAAATGCATAAGTTATATATATTTTACATTTAGAGTTGTAGGCACCATGTAGTCAAATGTCTGTTGGACAAATAAAGTAGTCTATTATAAGAAACAATGGAGGTCTAAATTTGAAAAAAGAATTATTGTGAACCTGATCATTATGATAATACAAAGGGCAACAGAAGAGAATTGGACATTTTTTTAATTAGAAGTGTGATTAGTAGATGTTCTTATATTGGTAGGATGAGAGGACTGATAGGACACTGGTTATGTGGGAGATGAAAATTCTCAGTTCTACACCTGATTTGCTAGAAATGAAAACAAGCAAAAAATGAAACTATCTGTAATTGGGATTGCTCAATGAGAGAGAGTTGGTAATTAATGTAGATGTTGGCCTTGAGTTTTTATTAATTGTCTATCTTTCAATAAATCTAAGTAATGGCATAATATTTTGTCAGGATGGGTAAATGCCTTTTTTTTCTGATCAAAGAAGTAAGACATATATCTCTCTACTGAATGACTCGATAATTTGCATCAATTCAGTAACTACTAGTTTACATTGTGGGAATATTACAGTGGCTCAAAGAAAAATTTTTCCATGTAGGAAATGCATTATAGATGATAAATGAACCCATTGTCTGATAGTTATAAAGAGAAATGAAAAAAAGATACAACAAAATCTACACTAATAAAAGAGAAATATGCAAATTGACCATCACTTCGCTACACCCACAGCTAATCAGGAGTGAGTATGCAAATTAGCCCAACAAAGATGGCGGCAGGCACAGAGCTGGAGTGAGCAGGAGGCTTGGACTGCCCCCAGCAATGGAGGAAGCCAAGCTTCCCACCCGCCCTGGCTGGCCCTGGACTCCACTCAAGGTTACAAAGTTTCAATTATAGAAGATAAATAAATCCCAGATACCTGCTTTCAGCTGGCCCTGGCCTCCACTCAAGGAGTCAATGAAAAAAAAAGAAAGAAAAGAAAAAAAGGAGGGTCTGGGAGCCTGGATTACCACGGGGCTGGAAGGGGAAGGGTCAACCTGAAAACAGCCCTCAGCTCCTCACCCAAGCTGGCCACACTCCCATGGGTTGAGGTTCCCCGCTGGGGGGCTTGGCCAGCCTGGAAACAGCCATCAGTCCCTCATCCCTACAGTGGGGGTCAGTTGGAGGTGATCAGGACAGTGTGGGGGGGGGAGTCTAGCGTGAGCAGAACAGCAGGGGGGCAGTTGCGGGCAAGCAGGCCAGTGGGGAGGGGAGGTGGGGGCAAGCAGGCCAGCAGTGGGGGAGTTGGGGGTGAGCAGGCCAGCAGGGGAGGCAGCTGGGGGTGAGCACACTGGCACAGGGGGTAGTTGGGGGTGATCATGCTGGCATGGGGGGAGACATTTGGGGGCAAGTAGGCCTGTGACTGGGGACAGTTGGGGGCAAGCAGGCTGGCAGGCAGAGTGGTTAGGGGCAATCAGGAAGGCAGGCAGGCAGATGAGAGGTTAGGAGCCAGCAGTCCCAGATTGTGAGAGGGATGTCCGACTGCCAGTTTAGGCCCAATCCCTGTAAACTAGCCGTAGGACATCCTTCAAAGGGTCCCAGTTTGGAGTGGGTGCAGGCTGGGCTAAGGGACACACCCCCATGCATGAATTTTGTGCATCGGTCCTCTAATAAAATAATAAAATAAAACAAAATAAAATAAAATAAAATAATTAAATTAAATGTAGTGTGTGGGACGCCAATAAGAAGCTTTGATTTAAACCTGTTGGGGCCCTAGCTGGTTTGGCTCAGTGGATAGAACATTGGCCTGCAGACTGAAGGGTCCCGAGTTCAGTTCCGGTCAAGGGCACATGCCCAGTTGTGGGCTCAATCCCCAATAGAGGGCATGAAGAATTGGAGGCAGCCAATTCTCTCTCATCATTGATGTTTCTATCTCTCTCTCCCTCTCCCTTCCTCTCTGAAATCAATGTAACTATTTAAAAACAAATAAATAATGAAAGAAAGAGAGAGAGAGAGAGAGAGAGAGAGAAAGAAAGAGAAAGAGAGAGGGAGGGAGGGAGGAAAGAAAGGAAGGAAGAAAGAGGGAAAGAAAAGAAAGAAAGCTAGCTGGTGGAAAATTCTAGCCTCATGAAAGATAAGGTCAAAGTTAAATCAAACCAGGATATTCTAATTTTTGCCAGGCTGGCTATTCAAGGCTCCAGTCTCTAGAAGATAGCAAGTCCCACCCACTGCTTTCCCATGCACCATGATTTTCTTTTTCTTTTTGTTATCATGAAACTTGTGCTTATGAGTTTTTCATTTTTATGCAATATCTGGTTGATTACAGTTTTTAAAACAACCAACAATGACGTAATTGTGATTTACTATATGTTAATGCCATTTTGTATAACCAGATAATAGCTTAATAAATTTTAATGTTTCATAAGTATTATATACTTCTCTGTTTTGATGTACTTATATTTTCTTCTTTTTCCAATTTGTGAATGGTTTAGTGTCATATGCATAATGAAATAACTGCTATCAATAATTATGAATGAGACAGTTTGCATGCAACCTCAAAAGAGTGTAAATAAAAGTGCAAAATGGAATTTGAAAACATGATGAGTATATTTGTCAAGTGAAAAAAAGAGACCTTGTTTTATTTGTTCATGTAATGAATAATACTTAGTATTTTGACATGGACTTCAAGATGTTCCACCAGCTCTAAAATAGCTTTTCCAATGTTGACATTGCACCTCTGGGAGTTGCTTTGAAGATCTGAAATATATTTTATCATTATTAGTCTTCTTGTATAAAATGAGTCCTACAGATAAGGTGAAATCTTGGTACTTTTCCTCTAAGTTAAAGACTTAGCAATTTATCTTATAATAAATTAATAGAGATAATGGTCTTATTAGGATGAAATGAGATGAAGGATAATCACTTATGTATAAACTAGAGGCCCGGTGCATGAAATTCATGCACAAAGGGGGGGCTTCCCTCAGCCCAGCCTGCACCCACTCCAACTGGGGACCCCTCACGGGGTGTCTGACCTGATGGATCAGGCCTATACTGGTGGTCAGACACCCCTCTCACAATCTGGGGCTCCTAACCACTCACCTGACCGCCTGACTGATTGCCCCTAACCACTCTGCCTGCCTGCCTTATTGCTCCTAACCTCTCTTTCTGCCTGCCTGATTGCTCCTAACTGCCTCTGCCTGCCTGCCTGATCACCCGTAACCTCTCTGCCTGCCTGCCTGATCACCCCTAACTGCCTCTGCCTGCCTGATCATCCCTAACTACCTTTGCCTACCTGCCTGTCTGATTGACCCTAACTGTCCTCCTCTGCTGGCCTGATCTCATCCCCAACTACCTCTGCCTGCCTGATCAACCCTAACTGCCCTCCCTTGCTGGCCTGATCTTGCCCCCAACTGCCCTCCCTTGCCATCCTGATCTCGCTCCAACTGCCCTCCCCTGCCAGCCTGATCTCACCCCTAACTGCTCTCCCCTTTTGGCCTGATCGCCCATAACTGCTTCTGCCTGCCTGATCACCCCTAACTGCCCTCCCCTGCTAGCCTGATCTCACCCCCAACTGCCCTCCTCTGCCAGCCAATTTGGTTCTGATTGGTCAGTTTCTATGCCAGTCAGCATCTCTGGGCCTATCAATGGAACCTTATCAGAAAGGCAGGGCTGATCAGCAGCCTCAGTGGAGGCCTGAAAAGAAATGGAGGGGCGGCTATTGACCAGGCCAGGAGAGAAAGAGAGGCAAGTTCTGATCAACAGCTGCAACAGAGGCTACAGATCATACCCTGACTCTCTCTCTCTGCAGGCCTCTCTCTGGGCCTTATCAGCAGCCCCCTAGACAGTCCTGGGTCGCCACAGAAACCCAGCACTGACTTCCTGTTTGGTTGAGCCTTTGGTCGTAACTGTCGTTACAACCCTGGCTCTTTATTATATAGATGAGAGTCTTTTGGGAGATTAAACATTTTCCTGATTGTCTATTTTGCACAGGATGTCCCTCTATGTTCCATTATTTTGTTTTGTTAGAATTATGACTTATACAAGCCTTCTCATAGCTACAGAGATTCACATTTATTACCAGTGGTCCCATGTAGCCTACATGGGTAATACCACTTCAGAGACTAGGCTGTAGACTTCCAATGGTGCAAGTGTGAACTTCCTAAGAAGCAAGGATGTTGAAAACTGAATGTAGATATATTGAAGGAGTTTCCAATCCAGTTTCATTTAAATACTTTATTGAATTGATTGGGGTAACCTTGGTTAATAAAATTATATAGATTTCAAGAATAAAATTCTATAATATGTTATTTGTATACTAGAGGCCCAGTGCATGAAATTTGTGCATGGGGGGGGGGGGTTGGTTGTCCCTCAGCCCAGTCTGCACCCTCTCCAATCTGGGACCCCTCAAGAGATGTCCGACTGTCCTCTCACAATCCAGGACTGCTGGCTCCTAACTGCTCTCCTGCGTGCCTGCCTGATTGCCCCTAACTGCTTCTGTCTGCCAGCATGATCACCCCCTAACCACTCCCCTGCCAACCTGATCGACGCCTAACTGCTCCCCTGCTGGCCCGTTCACCCCTAACTGCCTCTTCATTGCCTGCCCTCCCCTGCTGGCCTGATAGTCCCCAACTGTCCTCCCTTGCAGGCTTGGTCCCTCCCAACTTCCTTCCCCTGCTGGCCTGATCACCCACAGCCTGATCACCCACAATAGCCTGCCCTTGTTGGCCATCTTGTGGCAGCCATCTTGTGTCCACATGGGGGTGGCCATCTTGTGTGTTGGAGTGATGGTTAATTTGCATATTACCTCTTTATTATATAGGATTGTATTGTGTTTTTAACACCCCAAGTAAAGTCTTAAGAATGATATGCTATTCACAATTACAGAACTTGAATTCTTAAAAAAAACACACAAAACATTCTTATGTGAACACTGAATCATGTCAGATTATATATTAGAAAGATAAAGATTTGATGAAAATAAATGGCTCAGGTATTAATTTTCCTAAATATTGTTACTGTGTTTGAACATTTATGAATACTTTTATTTTGGATTGTGGTAATTGTATGAGGCTGAGAAAAGTACACACTTTGCCTCACTGATATTCTACACAGCTATATATTATTTTATAGATAAAGACCAATTTTTAAAACTACCCATTTAATATTAATACCATTTTCAATCATAATAACAATACTGTGATTTTAATAATATTAAAATACTAGAGGCCTGGTGCATGGGGTTGGGGGGTTCCCTCAGCCCAGCCTGCTACCTCTCCAATCCTGGACCCCTTGGGGGATGTCCGACTGCTGGTTTAGGCCCAATCCCGGGGATTGGGCCTAAACCAGCAGTCGGACATCCCCCTCACAACCCTGGACTGCTGGCTCCTAATTGCTCACCTGCCTGCCAGCCTGGTCACCCCTAACTGCCCACCCCGGTGGCCTGATTGCTGCTCACTGCCTCTGTGTGCCAGACTGATCACACCTAAAAGCTCCCCCTGCCAGCCTGGTCACCCTCAACTTCCCCCTCCCTGCCAGCCTGGTTGCTCCTAACTGCCCTCCCTGCTGGCCTGGTCACCCCTTATTATCCCTCTCCACCAGCCTTATCGCCCCCAACTTCCCACCCTGCCAACCTGGATGACCCCAACTGCACCTTTCTGCTGGCCTGGTCACTCCTAACTGCCCCTCACTGACAGCCTGGTTGACCCCAACTGTTCTTCCCTTGCTCGCCTAGTCTCCCCCAACTGCCCCTCCTGCCGGTCCGGTCACCCCTCACAGCCCCACTGCTGGCCTGGTTGCCCTACGCAGCCTGCTGTTCAGTCGTTTAATTGTCCTTCATTAACCGCCCCCTGCCAGCCTGTTTGCCCCACGCAGCCTGCTTGTTCAGTCATTTGGTTGTCCCTCACTAACCCTCTTGCCAGACCGGTCACTCCATGCAGCCTGTTGTTCAGTTGTTTGGTCATCTCTCACTAACCGCCCTGCTGGCCTGGTCATAGGCAGCCATCTTGTGAAGGCATGACGGTCAGTTGCATATTACCTCTTTATTATATAGGGTTATTTTTATAGGCTTCAACTATTTTAAAATAATTTTACAGTTTTTATAAATTTTCTTTTTAAAAATATATTTTTTATTTTCTTTATTGATTAAGGTATTACATATGTGTCTTTATCAACCCATTGTCCCTTACTTCCTCTCCCCCTGCTCATGCCTTCACCCCCTGGTTTTTGTGTCCATTCGTTATGCTTAAATGCATGCATACAAGTCCTTTGGTTTATCTCTCCCCTTTACCTCCACCCTCCCCTGCCTTCCCTCTGAGGTTTGATGGTCTGATCGATGCTTCTCTGTCTCTGGATCTGTTTTTGTTCATCAGTTTATGTTGTACACTATATTCCAAAGAGTGAGATCATGTGATATTTATCTTTCTCAGACTGACTTATTTCGCTTAGCATAATGCTCTCCAGGTCCATCCATGCTGTTGCAAATGGTAGGAGTTTCTTCCTTTTTACAGCAGCATAGTATTCCATTGTGTAGATGTACCACAGTTTTTTAATCCACTCATCTGCTAATGGGCACTTAGGCTGTTTCCAAATCTGAGCTATGGTAAATTGTGCTGCTATGAACATAAGGGTGCCTATATCCTTTTTGATTGGTGTTTCTGATTTCTTGGATATATTCTTAGAAATGGGGTTATTGGGTCAAATGGTGGTTCCGATTTTAACTTTTTAAAATATATTTTATTGATTTCAGAGAGGAAGGGAGAGGGAGAGAGAGCTTGAAACATCAATGATAAGAGAGAAACATTGATTGGCTGCCTCCTGCATGGCCCTCATTGGGGATCGCGCCCACAACCCGAGCATGTGCCCTTGACTGGAATTGAACCTGGGACCCTTTAGTCCGCAGGCCAATGCTCTATTCACTGAGCCAAACCAGCTAGGGCAACTTTTAACTTTTTGAGGAAACTCCATACTGTTCCTCAGTGGCTGCACCAGTCTTCA
Organism: Corynorhinus townsendii; assembly: GCA_026230045.1. Lineage (NCBI taxonomy): Eukaryota > Metazoa > Chordata > Mammalia > Chiroptera > Vespertilionidae > Corynorhinus > Corynorhinus townsendii. The sequence goes on along the minus strand of JAPDVU010000001.1, from coordinate 114,786,959 downwards.
TTCCCACCAGCAGTGCATGAGGGTTCCTTCTTCTCTGCATCCTCACCAGCACTTGTCCTTTGTAAATTTGTTGATGATTGCCATTCTGACAGGTGTAAGATGGTACCGCATTGCCGCTTTGATTTGCATCTCTCAGGTGATTAGTGACTTTGAGCATGTTTTCATATGTCTCTTGGCCTTCTGTATGTCCTCTTTTGAAAAATATCTATTTAGGTCCATTGGCCATTTTTTTATTGTGTTGTTTGTCTTCTTTTTGTTAAGTTGTATGAGTTCTCTGTATATGTTGGAGATTAAACCCTTATCGGAGATAACATTGGCAAATATGTTCTCCCATTCAGTGGGCTTTCTTGTTGTTTTATCGATGGTTTCTTTTGCTGTGCAAAAGCTTTTTATTTTGATGTAGTCCCATTTGTTTATTTTCTCTTTAGTTTTCATTGCCCTAGGAGCTGTATCAGTGAAGATATTGCTTCAGCATATGTTTGAGATTTTGCTGCCTGTGGATTCCTCTAAGATTTTTATGCTTTCCCATATTACGTATATTTTTATTGAGTTCAAAGAGAAAGGGAGATAGAGAGGTAAAAATATTAATAATGAGAGAGAATCATGACCTGCTGCTTCTTCCATGTCCTACAATTGGTATTGAGTCAGCAACCTGGGCATGTGCCCTGACCAGAAATCAGAACCGGGACTTCCTCCTCTTTCATAGGTCGATGCTCAACCACTGAGCCATGCTGGCTGGGCTCAATTTTCTTTTTTCTTTTTTTTAACACACGTATTTTTTAACAGACCCTTGTTTTTAAAGTGATTCTAGTTGACCTAATATCGTTTAAAATTTTCTTCTGTTTTGATTAATAAAATTTATTTTATAATAGAGTTTAGAGTTGATAATTCTAATTAGATGAATAACAACAACAAAAAACAGCAATCAAGCAGTTGCTATATATAAAGCTTGCAATATATATATTAATATCATTTCAACTTCAAAAACAGTTGCTTGGAAACCAGACTATCATAATAAATAATTAATACTTAGCTAATGAACAAAGCCACAACCCAAGATAAAATAAGAATTTTGTGTTCAAGTGAGGAGCATTCTAATATGCCATATCCTATGTAATAAAACCCTGATATGCAAATTGACCGAACACTGGAACGACCTGTCACTATAACATGCACTAACCACTAGAGGGCAGATGCCCAATGCAGGAGCTGCCCCCTGGTGGTCAGTGCGCTCACACAGTGGGAGCTCTGTTCAGCCAGAAGCCCAGCTCATGGCTGGCCAGCACAGTGGCAATGGCAGGAGCTTCTCTTGCCTCCTGGGCAGCGTAAGATCCCCTTTGAGGAATCTCCGCCTATCAGCGGGGAGTGGGCCTAAGCTGGCAGATGGACAACTCCCAAGGGGTCCCGGACTGTGAGAAGACCCCCCTCACCTGTGCATGAATGTTGTGCACCGGGCCTCTAGTAGTAGAAATAATATAATAAGACATATATTAGACTAAAAATAAGTTCAGTTAGGTCAAAACATAGACTACTTGACACAATGGCTCTATAATGATGGTGGAAAATGGAAATACTTCCTTTGATTAGAAACAGAATCAAGTTCCCCTAAGTCAAATATAGAATTAGAAATTTTGGTCAAGATTAGAAAATAAAACTTTTGAAGCATCCAACTGAAAATTATTGTTTTAGGGTAGTAAAAAGTATGCCATATAACCAACAATTTTGTCTGGCTTGCAGGCTCAGTCCTGAGTGGGGTGTATGTGAGAAGCAGCTAATTGATGTTTCTTTCACACATTGATTTTTTTCTCTCTCCCTCACCCTTACAGCCTCCTAAAATCAATAAAAACATTTAAAAATAAATATAAGAATGTATTTTGTGACTTAAAAAAAAACACCATAATCTTTATTTTCTGATAAAATTTATTAAAAAGGGGATTTTGGGTTGTACAACAAAAAAGAGAAACTAATTAACCTGTTTATTTAACTAGATCTATGGGTTCTCAGTGCCTTAGAGATTGCAGCAAAAGAAGTACTGCCATACAAAGTAGTGTAAATCTTGAGAAAACACATATTTTCTCTTTTATGTAATACTAGGTAGCATTACCTTGAACATAAAGCAGATACTTTTTGATTTCAGAGTGGAAGGGAAAGGGAGAGATAGAAACATCAATGATGAGATAGATTCATTGATTGGCTGCCTCCTGCAAGCTCCACACTGGGGATCCACCCCAGAACCTTGGCATGTGCCCTGACTGGGAATCAAACTGTGACCTCCTGGTTCATAGGTTGACGATCAACCACTGAGCCATGCCGGCCAGGCGAGATACTTAACCATTATTCATTGATAACATGAGGATGTTATGGCCTTATCTGAAGCAATAAATATAGACAAACATTTGGAAAAAACTCTTGTGTTATATACATTTTACATCAATACAATGTCATAAATACTTTAGTGCAGTTGCTTTTAGAATAGTAATAAAGCTAGTATTTTAGAAGGAGATTGATTTTTTTTAGATTACTGTAGTTTTAGATATAAGATAACATAACTTTTATGTATTTAAACATACGTTGGGAAAGTATAAAAAATTGGAGAAAAATAAAAGTACATCTTATATATAGTTCCTCTAAGCAGTGAGGAAAAAAGGAAATGTATCTGGGAATAGGTAGAATGTGGGGTTCCACAAATCTGTAAAATTGCATCTTTTTAAAGAGATTTGAGCAAAATATGATAAAACATTGCATTCATTTAATTGATAAATCCACAGGTAATTGTTAATATATCCTCAGTACATTTCTATAAGTGAACACTTTTCATAGCTTAAAAAATGTTTTAATTATATATTTCTGTGGTTCAGATGTTTTGTTTTGTTTTAACACAATCTAATTACAGACTTTGATTCACTTTTATTGATTCTATTAATAACTGAATAACAGCTAGCTCAGTTATTAATAGAAAGGAAAAGCTAAAAGTGAATTATGGTTTTGAAATATGGGGTTCAGGGTGCAGACTTCTTCCTGGGTCCTTGTCTAATGATGATGAAGAATAAATTTGTGGACTAACAAATTTCTTTAATAAAAATGTAGAAGTTTATTGGAAGCATATACAAACTCCATCTGGGCAGGGGTGTACCCAAAGGGGATCCTAGGGAAGGAGCCCCCAAATAGGAAAAGCCTGTTCTCTCTCTCTAATGGGAAAAATAAATAAAAATTTAAAATCTAAAAATCTGTGTTCTAAGAAAATCTGTTTTGCATCCCTTTGTCTCCAATTTATACTGGTATATGCTGTAGCTCTTTGTTTGAACCTGACCCTTTCTAATTGGACCCTTCTTAATTCAGGACCCGCATGCTTTCCTCATTGGTCATTTTGTTACATAGCATCAGTTTCAAAGGCCAAAGCCCACATGTGCCCCCTATTTCTCTCCCCTTATCTTGCAACATTCCTCTATCCTCTGTGAAAATGTTTCCTTCTTCCCCATATCCTGTGACTTTTCTTTATCCTCCGTGAATGTATGCTTTCCTCCCTCCTTATCCTGTGGCATTTATCTTCTATACGAGTAAAATAAGCATTTTGGGTCTCCAAGCCCCCATCTATGCCTTCCTCTCCCATGGACCCTCTTTATCTCTAAGACTTCCTAAACCTGCCTAATTTGTCTCTAAAATCCTTTTCAGTTTAGTGTTAATAGTGCATCTCATCTACAGAATTACAAATTCCACAATGTTTAAATGCTCATCAATTTCAGTGGTACAATAATTTTTAAAGATCATCCTTAAGTTACTGCTGAGAAAAAAAGCTGCCTTTAAATTTATTGATGTGCTAAAATACAAACAGCTAATAAGTATAAAAATAAACATACAAACTTTGTGATCAAACTTAGGTGGTATTCAATTCTTAACCACACTGAAGCCTTTTGCTTTTAAAACATTTCAACTCAATTGTATGGCTTTTCTGTCCTAAATCTCTGTTTAACAAACCTTGTTAGGAAATGCCGTTAGGATTTTGTAATAACATTCTAATAATGTGTGAGCAACATTATAGCATAATTTTTAATTAAAGATAAAATGAACAAACAACAAAAAGTCCCATTTGAAATAGAAGAAAACCATGAAAAGCACCCACAAGTCTTAGAAGGTTCATGTGGGGTCTGCAATTTTCTACTCAAATCCATTAATCTCCCTCTTGTTTTCGTGGTATTTCCAGGGTTGGTTTTGGATAGGGACAAAATTCCTTTCAGATTTATTTTTTTATTGAGAACTGTACCATTGACTATTAAATGCTACCTTTGCTTAATGCAAGCTAAAATTTATATTGTATTTCAATACTTTTGTTTGTTATTATCTGATTAAAATGATTGACACCTTTGTCTTAATTACTTGGCTGACCTTGATATACTATTTCATTTTTATGACAAATATCTACTCTCCATCCAGCTTTTCAATCTTTTTCTGGAGTATTTGCTTATAATCTCTTTCTTTCCCAACTTCTATAATTTTTTTAATGAAATGATACAATATATGCTTGCCATTACCTACATTTTTTATTACCAAAGGACATATTCACAAATACTGTTCTCAAATTTTTAATGTTACCTCTCTCGACTTATCCACTTGACAAATCTGTATTGGGATGCTGCAGTTACCCCTCAAATATGTCTAAATCCCAACCTATTCTATCTCAAGCCTGGCCTTCCTTCAATGTCCCCATTACAATGAATAAACCCATCATCTATCTCATTGATTAAGCCAGAGAAAAACTGAGAATAATTATTGACACTTTCCTCTGTTTTATTTTTTATACCCAGTTCATAACCAATTTCTGCCAATTTCTTTATATATATTCTCCACTATTGTCTGTGGAGAATTCTGTCTCTCTATATATATATAAAGAATTCTTAATAAATATATAAAGAATATATATATAAAGAATTCTCCACAGACAATAGTTTGGTAAAGGCCTGAGGTGGGGGGTGGGGGGGGTGGGATGGGGACTGAAAGGAGTCAATGGAGAAAAAAATCAGTACATCTGTATTGCTTTCAATAATAAAGATAAATTTAAAAAAAGAATTATGTCATATTATTTTGGTAAAATTTGTTCATGTACTTATCTTCTCATTTATAAATTATTTTTGTTGGCATATTTTTAATTTTTTGTTATTTTTAAAATATTTATTGTTGAAAGTATTACATATGTCCCCTTTTTTCCACATTAACCTCTCCCAGACTACAGACTACCCTCGCCCCCCATCCCAGGCCTTCACCACTCTTTATTGAGGTATAGTTCCTCTATTCCCACTTTGCTGAGCGTTTTCATCATAAATGGGTACTGGATTTTGTCAAATGCTTTTATTGCCTCTATTGATATGATCATGTGTTTTTTTTATCCTTCATTTTGTTTACGTGGTGCATCACCTTTATTGGTTTGCCAATATTGTACCAACCTTGCATTCCTGTAATAAATCCCACTTGATTATGGTGTATCACCTCTGAAGTGTATTTCTGGATCTGGTTTGATATTTTGTTGAGGATTTAAACATGGATGTTCATCAGGGATATAGGCCTATAATTTTCTTTCTTTGTAGTGTCTTTATCTGATTTTGTAATTAGAATAATGCTGGCTTCCTAAAATAAGCTTGGGAGTCATCGCTCCTCTTGAATTTTTTGGAATAGGTAAAGTATTAGTTATTTGAATGTTTAGCAAAATTTCACCTGTGAAGCCATCTGGTCCAAGACTTTTGTTTTTTGGAGTTTTCTTATTACTGCTTCAATTTCACTAGTTGCAATCTTTCTAGCCAGATTCTCTGGTTCTTCCTGATTGAGTTGTGGAAGATTGTATTTCTGTAGGAATTTACCAATTTTTCCAGATTGTCCAATTTATTGGCATGTATTTATTCATAATATTTTCTTACAATCCTTTGTATTTCTTTGGTATCTGTTATTACTTCTCTTTCATTTCTGATTTTGAGTCTAATTTTTTCCGGATGAGTGTGATTAAAAGTTTGTCAATCTTATTTATGTTTTCTAAGAACCAGCTCTTGATTTCATTGACCTTTTAATTTTTTTAGACTCTTTTTCATTTAATTTGGCTCTGATCTTTATTTCTTTACTTCTACTCATTTGGAAGTTTATGTTTGTTGTTCTTATTCCAGTTCCATTAAGTGCAAAGTTAGATTGTATATTTTAATTTTTTCTTGGTTCTTGAGGTAGGCCTGTAATGCTATGAATTTCCTTCTTAGAACTGCTTTTACCGGGTCCCATAGATTTGGGGTTGTTGTGTTCTCATTTTTATTTGTTTCAAGGTAGTTTTTGATTTCTTCTTTGATATCATTGTTAACCCATTCAATTAAACTTTTCCATATTATGATTTCTAAATTATAAGACATCTTGGAAAATAGCACAGTCAAAAATCTAAAGAAAATTTCAGATTATTAGTTCTAATATTTTTATGGTTTCATTGTTTACTTTAAATTTAGAATATATTTGTAGTTTACTTAGGTAAATTTTCCAATAAAAGAAAATGAAAATGATTACAATCCTCCAAACAAGGCCAGATCTCCATATTAAACATGTTATACTTTTCTACATTATAATTATACATTTTAGTGATAATTAAATTAATATCTCTCACTGTACCCTTTCCACATACATACCCATTGCCTCTCAGTAATAGTATCTTAGTAATAGGACTAGAATATAATTGTTGTTGTATTAACTAACATTTATGTAACCTTAACTTTATACTAAACATTGTTTTGATTCTTTACATATATTAACTTTAATTCTCACCACTATTCAATTATAGAATTACTAGGTTAGATTTTAAGTTACATGAAAAACAAAGATTATTTTGTATTTGTTTAGGTGATAGGTGCTCAATAAATGGTTTTGAATGAAATAATAAATCAATAATAGTATGCAAAAATTTTCATTAAAATAAAATAAAGTGGACATTTGTTATTGAAAATGTAGTTTTAAAATTTCAAATGACCTTAATATATACCTTTGCATAACATATTTTTTGCTTCTCTGCTTTCAAAAGCAATATTTTAAGAACACTTTAATAATTATGGCATTTTTTATGGAAACTGGAAGGAATACAAGGTATAAATATGAGGATAATATCAAGTTAAAGTAATATTGAAACATGGGTATAGTACTTTAGTAGAGAGTGATATTAGATTATATGCTTTATAAATACAAATGAAATATGTTAATAAATAGCAATAACATAAATATTGGCTTCACATATGGATAAATATAGATATCATATCAATGAGCTTTCTGAAAAAATTTAAATATGTTTATTCTGTAATAAAACTTTAGTTGCTTCAATTATTAATTTATTTTGTGCTATTTTGAGGGGAATGTACATAGCATTTCTTTAAACAAAGACTGTTATATATTACTGTTTCAATATTTACTAATGAAAAGTTGAGTTGTAGTATAATTTCAGTCATTGTCTCTTTTCAAAATTGGAATTAGTTTTACCATATAGAAAATACATATATTTAGCTAGACACCTATAGTTGATGTCATTTTCTTAGAAAAAGGTAGATTTTGGCTTCTAAAATTATTGTTTTCACTGGTGATATGTGATGAAGGATTTTAAAAAGTATCATTATATGACAGTATGATAGTATGATACACTTTTAGTTTAAGTTCCAAGAATTGAAGTATTTTTATACTTTCCATTTAATAAGAAAATTTATCTGTTGGAAATGTGTGACACACTTAACATTCTCATACAACATTTTGGATATTAGGTTATTGTTTATCTAAAATTTATTTTTTCCCAATCCTGGTCTTCTTCGGAAGAACATATTCTATACCCACAGATGATGAGTTTGGTCATGTGATTTGCTCTTGTCATTGAGGAATATATAGAAATGGTAGATGCTATTTCTGCCTAGGCATTAAAAGGCCTTGCATGATTCAGCTCACTCTCTAGGACCATCTGACCTCATCAATGAGACAAACTTGTTTTAGGTAGCTTGGTCCTTCAAAAAGAATAAGAGATATTTGGAGCTGACATGGGTTCAACACATGACTAGAGACAAGCTCAGTCAATTTTTCTTTAAATAAACTGCAACCCAACCAACCTACAGTTAAACAAGCAAGAAATAAATTCACTGTTTTATTCCATTAAGATTTTTCTGTTATTTGTTACACAGAATTGTTGGACAATAGCTAAATGAAAAAAAAAGTGCTATTATTTTACATTAATATATTTTTAATTTTAATTTATTTTATTGTTAAGGGTATTACAGGTAGCCACACTTTCTCCCCCTTCCTCACCTTCTGTACACCTTCCACCCCACCCCAGGCCTTCACCACACTATTATCTTTCTCCATGGGCTCTAAGTTATTTGGTTAGTCTTTTCCCTGCACCCCATCCCCCCACTTCCATCTAAGATCTATCAGTCTGTTCCATGCTTCCATGTCTCTGGACCTATTTGTTCATCAGTTTATTTTGTTTATTAGACTCCACACATAAGTGAGATCATGTGATACTTGTCTTTCTCTGATCGGCTTATTTTGATTAGCGTGATAATCTCCAGGTCCTTCCATGATGTCTCAAAGGATAAGAGATCCTTCTCTTTTATAGCTGCATAGTATTCCATGGTGTAAATGTACCACAGCTTTTTATCCACTCATCTACTGATGAGCACTTGGGCTGTTTCCAGATATTGGCTATTGTAAATAGTGCTACTATGAACATAGAGGTGCATATATTCTTTCTGATTGGTGTTTCAGGATTCTAATGATATATTCCTAAAAGTGGAATCTGTGGGTCTAATGGCAGTTCCATTTTTTTTTGAGAAACCTCCATACTGTTTTCCACAGTGGTTGTACCAGTCTGCATTCCCACCAGCAGTGCAGTAGGTTGCACCAGTCTCCACATCCTCACCAGCACTTGTTTATTGAGTTATTGATGGTAGCCATTCTGGCAGGTGTGAGGTGATACCTCATTGTCATTTTTATTTGCATGTCTCAGATAACTAGTGACTTTGAGCATTTTTTTATATGTCTCTTGGCCATTTACATGTCCTCTTTGGAGAAGTGTCTATTTAGGTATTTTACCCATGTGTTAATTGGATTGTCTTCCTTTTGTTGACTTGTATAAGTTCTTTATATATTTTGAAAATTAACACCTTATCAGATCTATCATTGGCAAATATGTTCCCCCATACAGTGGGCTTTCTTTATATTTTGAGGATGTTTTATTTTGCTGTGCAGAGCTTTTTAGTTTGATGTACTCCCTTTTGTTTATTTTTCCCTTTGTTTCTCTTGCCCTAAGAATTGAATCAGTGAAAATTCTGATGTCTGAAATTTTACTGCCTATGTTTTCTTCTTGGATTTTTATGGTTTCACGACTTACAATCTAGTATTTTATCCATTTTTAGTTTATTCTTGTGTATGGTGTAAGTCGGTGGTCTTGTTTCATGTTTTTGCATGTACCTGTCTAGTTTTCACAACATCATTTATTGAAGAGTGTGTTTTCATTCTATTATATGCTCTTGCCTCCTTTTTCAAATATTAACTGACCATTTGGGTGTGGGTCAATTTCTGTGGTCTCTGTTCTGTTCCATTGATCTATATGCCTGTTCTTGTGCCAGTGCCAGGCTGTTTTGCTAACAGTGGCTTTGTAGTATAGTTTGATATCTGGTATTCTGATCCTTCCAACTGTGTTCTTTCTCAAGATTTCTTTGGTTATTTGGTGTATTTTTTGTTCTATATCTGTGAAAGTATGCCGATGGAATTTTAATAGGGATTGCATTAAAGCTATACATTGTTTTGGGTGGTATATACATTCTAACAATGTTAATTCTTCCAATCCATGAACATGACATAGGCTTCCACTAGTTTGTATCTTCCTCTATTCTTTTTTCAATGCCCTATAATTTTTCCAGTACAGATCTTTTACCTCCTTGATTAAGTTTATTCCTAGGTTTCTTATATTTTTCATTGCAATAGTAAATGGGATTTTTTAAGCTTTTCTTTATGAGAATTCATTATTGGTCTGTAAAAATTGCCATCAATTTCTGGGTATTAATTTTGTATTCTACTACTTTTCCAAATTCATGTAATAAATTTAGCAGCTTTTTGGAGGCATTTTTAGAGTTTCCTATGTACAGTATCATGTCATCTGTGAATGGTGACAGTTTTACTTCCTCATTTATAATTCGGATGCCTTTACCTTGACATAATTTATATTGAAATTTTGCAAAATGAATCTTTGATGGAAAGCAATATTAATAAGATCATAACCTGATTTATTAAAATGTCTAGAATATGTACTTTACACTTTTGCATTGACTAAATCAACAGTGTTTTTTCTGTAAAGGTGTCTGAGAAAAAAATCAAATTGCTGGATCTATAATGAATAAGATTATGTATAGCTGCTTATAATTGAATATAGCAAAATAATAGGAGCTTAAATGAGATAGCTGTTTATTTTTCTCTCACAAAGAATCAGTTCAAACATCAGTAGTCCAGTGTGCTATGTGTTCCACAGTACCATAAGAGACCTAAAGTTAGACTTCTTTTCCTGCTATCAGAGAATATGACCTTCATGCTTGAGGTTCTCTGATGATCTAAGATAGCTGATGAATAAGCCTTCACAAATGAATCATAGACCAGAATCAAGAGTAAAAACAAAGTATTTTTTTAAAGAAGTTTTGAAAAAAAAAGTTAATAAGTACCCTTCCTAGCTGATTAGGCTGTCTTCATTAGCCTCCATAGAAATGCCATGCAGCAACTCTACTTGCATCTCATTGGCCAAGATTAGGTCACATGACCACATCTTGTTTAAAGGGAGGCTCAGAAATGTAGCACACTAAATACTGGATTATTTTGACAAAGAATAAGGGGACTTGGAATGGGTTTGGAAGTAGCAGTTCCAGTGACCTTCCTCTAGTTTTTCACTAAGAAAAGGTATTTTGTCTCATTAGCCATAAAAATCAGAAAAGAATCATACTTTATATTTCAGGATATTTCACAATCTAAATTTTCTAAAACTCAGAAAAAAAATGTACACAGAGTTTGAAATAATATTTCAACTGTGTTTGAATATGTTTTACATAATATTCTCATGTTCTTATCCACTCTCCCTTCCACTCTCAATTTAACAATAATCCTAGCTAATAAAGAGTAATATGCAAATTAACCATCACTCTACTACACCCACAAGCCATGCCCACCAGCCAATCAGGAGCAAGTACGCAAATTTGCCCAACCAAGATGGCTGTGGCCATGGAGTAAGCAGGAGGCTTGGGTTTCCCTAGTAATGGAGGAAGCCAAGCTTTCTGCACACCCTGGCCAGCCTAGGCCTCCACTCAAGGCTACAAAGTTTCAACTATATTAGATAAATAAATCCCAGATACCAGGGCCTCTGTTTGGGTCGCCAGGGGGGCATGGCCAGCCTGCAAACCACCACAGGCCCCTTGCCCAGACCACCCCATGCCCCAAGGGAACCCCCACCCTGATCTGGGACACCCTTCAGGGCAAATCAGCTGGCCCCCACCTATGCACCAAGCCTCTATCCTATCTAGTAAAAGGATAACATGAAAATTGACCATCACTTCAATACACAAGATGGCTGTTTTGTTTTGTAATCAGGTAACTATTTGTTTTTAGAAATATAAATTAGAAAAACTATAGGGAATAACATTTAAGACATTCAAAGCTGAATGCAGACTACTAGTATACTATGTAAATTAAAAACTTTATAAAGAACAGTTGGAAATTTGAAATATCCATTTCTAACATTTTTTTCCTAATTCTATTTTATCAGCTACTCTATCATTATTTAAAATTATAGGAGAAGAGGCCGAGGTTCATGGTCAAAGAATGTGAAGACACACAAACACACGCTAGCACAAAACTAAAAACAGCAAATGAACTTTGAAACAATTTTATAATATCTAAGCAAAAACAGTAGCCTTGAGAGCCTAGGATTTAAATCAAATGGGAGTTTGTGGGACTAGGAGTGGGCAGGAGGCTGTTGAGAAAGAAAAAGTGTTGAATTACAAAAGTCTTTATGTCAGGAATAAAATCACTAGGAGAAATTGTAATTCAAATACACAGAATCGCGAGGCCGGGGAATATTTTTGTAAAATTGTGGGGAGAGTAATAGAAAAAGCCTTAGGAGCTCCCTGAGAGAGGTACCTCAACCCACTGGAGTAGAACAGTGTGGGCTCACTTCCCACATGTAGCTCGGGAAGACTGTACAACTTTCCCAGCTCAGTGCTGCCTGGGGAGCCCTTGACTAGCAAAGTAGGACAACTGAGGCTAATTTTCAGACCTGGAGCCCAGCTGGTCTTTTATGTCACTGTGATGCAGGGGAAGCAGTCAGGATTCACACCCCCTTGCCCCCCAAAAAATAATAATCAAGAGCAGAGATGTTGCTGTTAGATTCAGAGAACCTGTGTTTGTCTAAAAAAGATACAGATATATTGACCAAGGGCCAAGGCAGTCCCAAAGATATAAGCAAAAGCTGTTAGCACAGGACTAGAAAGGCCAGATGAAGTTAGTCTGAGAGAATGTCAGTAGGAAACAAATAATCCAAGCTCTTGGCATTGACAACTAAAGTATGGTAGTAGAAACTGCTGTTTGGGTTCTGTACTTATTTGTTTGATAACACAATAGAAAGCTATTTTGATTTTCTGAACTTATGTATGCTATCCCAATACTCTATTGATGACGGTTTGAATATCCCATTGATTGTGATCTCACTGGTCATCGAAGCACATTCCTCTGGGACCCAGGACATATAGTGATCCTAAATTGTCTCAGCAGCTACAGATAACTGAGTTTCGATTGACTCAGTGATTTCAGAATCTAGACAGCATAATTATTCTAAAATTGCCCAGGTGGTCCCAGATAATGCGTTTCTGTTGATTCAGTGATTCATAAATACTTTACATAACTAACTTGCTCAATTTCTGCTTCTGTAAAAATGCTTTTTTCGCAAAACAGGTTCCTCATCCCAGATCCAAAAATGTAATCAATCCTTTTGTGATATTCTGCATATAAGACAGAAGTGGCAAACTGTTCAGGGCTACGAGGTCTGGAGTGCTTTTGCTCCCTCGTATGCCACCAGCTTTTAATAAATGACTTCATAATTTGACTTTTTTTTGAGGTGTCCTTTGTGAAATTCGGAGTACATCACAACACGATATTACGTTGGGGAATGGGCTTCCTCTACCCCTGCCCCAATTTAAGTACTTCCCCAGGTAGCACCCAATGCTTGAAGTGATTGACTTTAAGCCCACATTCATCAAGTTCAAATCTTAAATGCATTGAGTTTAACTTGAATTGGCAAGAAATAGTTTCCCATCAGAAATGAGATAAATCAAATTCAGTTTCAGAAAAATAAAGAATATTCTATTTTTAGGAGATGCAAATAGTGATTATGAAATTCACACTTTTTCTAATTTCTACTTAATATAGCTAACACTCCTCAACTTCATGCTGTAATATTATTCTGAGGCTTACCTCTGAAATCAGAGTTTTCAGACATTATGTATCTTTCAAGCTATCTAAGTCAATGTTCAGAACAATTATGGTTCATTCCTTCTCCACTATTGGAAATAATATTCAAATAATTTCTTCTTCAAATATTGTTTAGATGGAAAAAGAGCTCATTTTGCTTCTGTCAGTACTTTATAACCCCAACTATTAACTCAGAACCCTATTAGGTAGCATTTAGTATTATGTTTATGGATGTATAAAATTGAAATATACATAAATACATATATCCCTTTACTTATGTTCAATAATGAGGAAATATTTTCAAGTCAAATGATGTTAGTGACACTGTGACTGTTACTAAATTTTACAAAATAAGATTACAACAAATTAGCAGGTCATTTGTATTGAAAGATAGAACTACTAGAATTCCTCAATCCCAGTACACATTTTTAATATTCCATATTTAGAATCCATTATTGCCAGGGGTCTTTCTCAGGATCTACAAGGGTTCAGGAATCTGGAAAAGGGGCTGTGCATAAATGAATGAAGAGACTAGAGGAGAAATATGAATTTGGAAGGCATTTTGGAGGGCCAGACAAAAACTTAGTTCTAGTGACTAAGCTCTCCAAATCTCCACACACAGGGCTTTTTATGCACACATCTTGCCCTCTAGCAAAGCAGATATACATATCAAAGGAGAGGTTTGATAAACAATCAAAAGATTATCAGGTTGGGGGAACTGCCTTCAGCTGTTCCAGCAGCAGGCAATAATATATGCAGATTTTCAGCCCTGCTGAAGCTGTCCATCAGCCTTCTGATGAACTTCTCGCATTTATTATGCTAACTACTGGAATTTGCTTCCAGCACATTATATGCTAGTAATTCAAATGAACTTGCCAGAATTTAGGCAATCGAGTAAGTTATTTAACAGATATATATTACTGTCTCTGTATATATAAACTTTGCTCTATATACATCTGTCAGTCTAACTATCACAGTTGCATTATTTGCATTATTTAAATTCTGATTTAAACATAGATCTCTAAATGCTTTCTAAAAACCTTAATATTGCATTATGATTACACTGAGAGACAAAGATATGCTGTACTTTACAATGGCCTATCATGCTTGTGAAAATGCAAATGCAATTAAAAACAGATGTTGCCCACATACCTCAGGAAATAGCACAACATTTTTAATGTTAGGAGATGTTATAATCTACTGAAGGATTAGTCATAAATCAATCTGTCAAAAGCTTCAAGCTAGCTTTCAAGAAAAGCTATTTAGCTTTACCTTAGACATAAAAATATAAGCCTCCAAAAAGGAATGGGAAACAAAAATATTAAATATCTGTATATCTAAAAATATGATGTCACTTCTAAAGGCATTACTATAATAAGCAAAGTATGAAAAACAAAATATTTCCAGAGGCTGAAAAAGTGACTCTAATTCAGAAAAACATACACTGAATGTGAACTAAATGAGACTCAAATTTGTAGCAATAACAGAAGAAAGGGTATGTAATTAAATGGATAAGTGCATGCTCTTACTAGTTAGTGGGAAATAGAAATATGGTACATTTAATGTCATGTTATTTATTATCTCTTTATCCCCTAATGTGGCATGAAAATAACAGTGCATCTTAAAACCCATGTCACTTTTATCTGAGGTTATAAGGCAATTACATTCTAACCCATTAAAATGTTATCTTAGATAGTTTTTACTCTAGGATAATCATAACAGTATAGATTAGGTCATGTAGTATCTGAGTTATTAAGATCAGCTTTTATTTTTTCTAGCAGTGAGACTGGTAAGCACAGATGGAAGTTTCCTCTGAGCATACCAATATCTCTTTTATAGGGTCACTGCACAGCAAAGGGAACACACATGTGTATGTCTGCTATTCATTGGTGTACTCCCTCATCTCCTCCTTTAGGTTCTCACCTGCAGTTCTGAAAATGGTTTGCAACCCAGAAGGGAAGGAATAGATGGCATTTTTTTTCCATTTCACATTTTAGAATCTATTGTAGCTTTCTGCTTTAATGAATAATTTTGTTCCTTTTAAAATTAAAAAAATAAAAATGCGATTTGTCCTTCTGAAACCTTTGCAAGAATTGCCTTTTAAGTATCCGCAGTGGTAAAAACAGCAAACAGCAGCTTTTCATAAAATGCCTCCTTGTAGTGTATTTTTAGATTTTGAAGTTACCCCCTAAATCATGTGAAAGGAATATATCTCCTAGAAAAATAAAAAGTTAATTGGAAATGTTTAAAAATATAAATGATAAATCAATGTTCAACACCTTACTTTCAAATCAACATTCTAATGGGTCTGATCTTGGACTGTCATTCCATTATGTATTCAGTCCTATGTTCTCTGAAGGTTAAAGCCATATTACCTTCAAACAGTGGACTAATATTTCATTTTTCTCTGTGCAAACATTACATTCAGTTTTTGCATATTTACATTTACACAGCTCACTGAGATATAATATGAAGTATTTAATTGCTCATTCCTCAACTGCTGAAGTATATACTTTTATTAAAGCTTTAAATTAAAGATGGAATG
The DNA here is from genome assembly GCA_026230045.1 of Corynorhinus townsendii. NCBI lineage: Eukaryota > Metazoa > Chordata > Mammalia > Chiroptera > Vespertilionidae > Corynorhinus > Corynorhinus townsendii. The sequence goes on along the minus strand of JAPDVU010000001.1, from coordinate 114,770,923 downwards.
AAAGTTGTTGCTTTTTTAATACACATATAAAGGTATGCACTCCAAAGTTTGTAATAAGTATAATGACACCAATGTGTCTGCCAACTAAAATTACTTCTGCAATGCATCTCTTTATACCCACAGTCTCTCCTTGGGATGTACTGCACATATTCAGAAAAGTACACCTTGATTAAACCTGTGTGCCTGTAGGTAATAATAAAAAGTCAAATTATTCGGTGTATGTTTTTGATCTAGCTTTTGAAATAACAGTATTTTGCTTTTATTTAATGCATATAATTTGAAAATCAAAAAACAGTGAAATTGTCATTTAAATTATATTACTTTGTAGAATATTTAGCCCTCAAAACTGATAGGAACTCTGTAGTATCCAGCATCAGCTATGCATGAGTAAAGTACTTTCTGTGCAATTAGGTTTTATGTCCATTTTACCAGTATTTAAATTCAGTGATTGGATGCAGTTACTATTAACTGAGTTGGATTTCATGCTGCACTCCTTGGGGGCCAGTTAAATATACACTCTCCTGGAATTTAATCTCATCTCACAACTTTACCATGTAAATGAGCAGACACTGTAGGTATAAACATTAATAAGAAATTCTTTCTGCCTTATAATCTATATGCAAAAAAAATACTATAACAGTATTTTAACTAAATTGGCTCTGGTAAAAAATAAATAAGGGAGAGATAAATATTAAGGAAGCAAGGAGAAAGAGATGCCAGAATCATTTTGGTTGTAAACAAATTTTTCAGATGCTACTCCCAATCTAAACAGCATTAGGAGACTCACATTAACCTCCCTCTGCTACAGTTTCCTCATTTATAAAATAGGGCTAGTAGTTTCTACCTGCTAGGAGTCATGGTTAATTATATGTAATAATAAGTGTAATACAGTTAATATAGTGCTGGCACATAGTGAGGACTTATATATGGATTGGGGTTTTCTTGTTTTTAACTATCTGACCTGAATATACAAGTGAAGGAGTAATCGATGTTGAGGTGTTAGAAGAAGCCGTTAGTATTAATGAGGTGGTGTAGCAAGACTGAACTGTGCCTCATCAAATGTAGCCCTGGATCATCAGCATCCCATAGTCTTGTAAAGAAGAAGATGATTTTTTAAGTTATATTTTTAAACAAATTGAAAAATTGTATTTCTAGACTTCTTTGAAGCAGAAATGCTGGTGTTTAAGCATTGGTGTTGGAATTTGACCCATGACTCTCATGCATGACTAAATATGAGAACAACTAATACAGAGTATCTAAAACATCACATATAAAATTTCAAATACCATCCATATTTCTAACTCAGGAAAAGGAAAAGCACCTCTGTAAGAGAACGAGGTCAGCCACAGATGGAGATATAGGAAGTAATGCAAGAGAGCACTGTTTTAGAATTCAGGGAAGACCGAGTTTAAGAAAATCCACTATTGCCTGTCTCTTATTCTACAATTTTCTGAAAAATAAAGAGAAATATTACAGGCATTATGATCAGCCACCATTTGCACTCTTCCCGTGCCCCAACACCAGATAGAGTTAAGCCCTCTCTTTACCCCTCAGAATTCTATTTTCTCATCCTGATGCTCTCCTAACTCATGTGACCAGCATCTTGTACTTAGCATTTACTATTTTCTATATTTCTTTACACATACTTACACACACTCATATATATAATACATTCATATATTCCTTTTCAAAATGCATGCTTTAAACTTAAATTTAATAATATTCCTGCTTTAAAATTAAGTTTATCTATTACTTTTGTAAAATTTATTCATGATGATGTGTGTATCTTGGGTTCACTTTTAATGCTGTAGTTTGTGTTACATTTTATGAAGAGAAACAATCTAATTATTCTACCTCTTACTGATATTTAGATTATTTTATGTTTTCTATGCCAAGAATATTCGTGTCTCCTTGTGTACAAGAGTTTATCTGTTCTTATTATAATATTGTTTTTATTGCCAAATTGCTCTCCATACCTATACCACTCTGCATATTCATCAAGACTGTATTTTTAGATGACAGTTTTCTGTGGATCTCTTTTTTTTTTTTTTTTTTTTTTTTGCATATCATTGTGCAGAGACACTGTCTTTTTATCCCAGCCTCTCTTTTCAAGTTCATTTGCATAGCAAACATTTGCATAGTATCTCCCTCTGGAGCACAAGGAAGGTCTGTTTAATGTCTGGTGTAATAAATATAATGTCTCCGTTTTAGATAATGCAGGAGCAGGTTTAGTTACTATCAATTACAGAATACTAAGCTTTCATAAGCTCAGGGTTTCTCAAATGTGATACAAACCCAAGTCATGTGTAAAATCAACTGGGTGCTTGGACATCACCCTGTAGGACATGGGAGACAAGGGAAGCCAATGCTAATGTGAATTTTAGCTATCAGTTTATGCTGACGCTATAGATATCAGATGTACAAAAATCAGATACATATTATAATGCAACTATACTTATAATAGATACATAAATAAAAGAAAACTGGAAATGTATACAAAGAACAGAAATTAACAAAAGCGGCAAAACAAAATTTTTTTAGACTTACATTTTTAGAGTAGTTTTAGGTTCATTGCAATAATTGAGCAGAATGTACAATGATTTCCAATATACTCACTACCCCAAAGTATGCATAGTCTTCCCTAATATCAACATCCTCTACTAGAGTGGTATATTTGTTATAATTGATGAACCTACATTGACCCATCATTATCAGCCAAAGTCCATAGTTTACATTAAGGTTCACTCTTGGTGTTTTACATTCTATAGGTTTGGGCAAATTTATAATTACATCTATCCCTCATTATATCATCATGCAGAGTAATTTTATTGTCCAAAAAATCCTCTGTGCTCAGCTTATTCACTCTTCCCTCTCCCCTAACCCCTAGGAAGCACTGTCTCCATATTTGTGCCTTTTCCAGAATGTCATATGGCTGGAATCATAGCGAATGTAGCCTTTTTAGATTGGTTTATTTTACTTATTAATATGCATTTACAATTCCTCCATGTCTTTTCATAGCTTGGCAGCTCATTTCATGATAGATCTAAATAACATCCCACTGTCTGGTTGTAGCACTATTTATTTTTGCACTTACTTGCTAAAGGACATCTTGATTGCTTCCAAGTTTTGGCAATTATAAATAAAGCTGCTATAAATGTCCAAGTGCAGATTTTTATGTGAATATGTTTCACCTCCTTTGGGGAAATACCAAGGAGCATAGATGCTGGGTCATATGAAAAGAGCATATTTAGTTTTGTCAAAAAAACTACCAAACTATCCTCCAAAGTGGCTGTACTATTTGACATTCCCACCAATAGTGAATAAGAGTTCCTAGTTGTCTGCTTGCTTGCCAGCATTTGGTGTTGTAAGTATTCTGGATATTGAATCTTTTAATAAGTGTGTAGTGGTAACTCAATTTTGTTTAATTTGCATTTCTCTTATGATATATCATGGGAAGCATCTTTTTTATATTAAAATCTGTGGCCCATTCTTTAAATGTTTTTTGTTTGTTTTCTTATTGTTTAATTTTAAGAGATCTCCACATATTTTTTATAACAGTTCTTTATCAGCTTATCTTTTGCAAATATTTTCTCCGAGCCTGTGGCTTATATTTTATTCTCATGATATTGTCTTTGGTAGATGAGAAACTTTTAAATTAAAGAAGTCCAGTTTATCAGTTATTTCTTTCATGGATTGTGCTTTTGGTGTTGTATCTAAGTTATTGCCAAGCCCAATGTCTTAATTTTCTATGTTATCTTCTAGAAATTTTGTAGTTTCATGTTTTCCTTGTAGGTCTGTGATTCATTTTGAGTTACATGCTGTGAAGATTGCAATGTCTGTGTCTAGCTTCAATATTTTGCATGTGGTTACCCAGTGTTCTAGAATAATTGTTAAAAGACTATCTTCGCTCCATTTCATTGTCTTTGCCAAAGACCAGTTGACTATAAATATGTTAAGTAATAAGTAAACTTATATATCTCCAAGTCTCCAGACGAGACTTCAATAGACGTTTGTTTCATATCTCTCTGACGCTTAAATTAGATGACTTTAAATCTGTTCATATACCAGGTTATTCTGTGATAATTTGGTGATTACCTGCAAACATCTGCAAAATTTGATGCTTATTATAGAACTTTAACTTTAATAAAACACATTTATAATATTAGTACTTTCTTATTTAATAAAATTTCTGAATGCCTGTCTCTATTTGGTTACAACACAATTAAGTACCTCTGAAGAAAATACTGGGTACATTATTGCATAATTATTTTGATTTCAGGCTGGACAACAACGTTGGTGGGAACAAGAGATTAAAATAAACGGAAATATTCAAAAGGGAGAATTAATTACATATAATTTGACTGAGCTAATTAAACCAGAGGCTTATGAAGTCCGACTAACCCCTCTCACCAAATTTGGCGAAGGAGATTCAACAATTCGTGTCATTAAGTATAGTGGTAAGTAACCTTTTATTTTAAAGTATTTATTTTTATATTAATCTATCTGTAATATGTAGCTTGCAACTATCTACCAAACTTAGATATAAACTAAAATTTAGCATATTGATTTACTGGATCATCAGCTAAGTGACCAAAAAACCCCACACTATTTAATCATAAGTGGTAATATTTGATTATAAATGTAGAGATACAGAATAATGTTTTAGTTAACATTAAATCTACTCAATGATGTCAGCAATGTTCCTTTTTTTTCTATCCCATAGTTATGCTGCAGTATTTCTGCATTTTAGTTTTTTCAAGTTCTTGGTGGCTTAAAAATTTATATCATCAAAAGGTTAGCAAATGTGATTAAAAAGTTTTTTTAAAAAAACTAATAGACTTTATTTTTTTTTTAGAATAACTTTAAGGTTACATAAAATGGAGAAGTAAGTCTAGACAGCTCTTATAAATGCCCTCTCCTCCGACACAGTTTTCCCAATTGTTAACATCTAACATTAAGTGAACAATTGTTACAATTGGCTAACTGATATTGACATTTTATTATTAGAGTAAATAGTTTACATTAGGATTTATGATTTGTGTTTATAGTTCTATAGATATTGAGAAGTGTGTGATGTTATTTATCCGCCATTACAAAACCACACAGGATAGTTTCACTCCCTTAAAAAGTCACTCTGCTCCATCTACTTGCCCCTCCCTTCTTCTTCCAACCCTCAGAACCATTGATCTCATTCTTTATTATTTGCAATTTTGCTTTTTCCAAAATTTTGGAATCATACAGCATGCAGCCTTTTCAGACTGGCTTATTTCACTGAGCAATAAACATTTAAGTTTTTCCATGTTGTTTGTGGCTTGATAATTATTTCATTTTCTTGTCGAATAATGTTCCATGTACAGAGGTATGATAGTTTCTTTATCCATTCACCTATTGCTGAAGAGCATCTTAGTAGATAGACTCTTTGGGTCATTATTTTCTTTATATTGCTAATGTTAAAAATATCTAAATGTTCATGTGAGTCTGTATGTGACAATGTGTCTTTATAAACTACATGCATTTTATATTTCTTTATTATTTACATGTCCTACTTGAGAAATAATTAAAACTAGTATAAAATTGTAACATAATTGATCAAAAACTTTATCTAAAAAGTATGAACAATAACAATGGCTAGCTCCAGAACTGTCAAAGTATGTTCAGGCTTGAGTGAATCAGTGTAAATATATTTCATATTTATTTCATTAATCCAGTTAAATATTATTCTTTTTTGTCATCAGAGTTTGACTTAAAAAAATAATACAATGTATGTTTTTGCAGTTGAAAGTCTCCATTCTTTTTTACATTAAGTATATTTTCTTATGTAAGAAAGAGTGAATACTATCATAAATAAAAAGTAAAGTGAAATTAATAATTCATTAAAACTTCTTTTTCATATTAAACCACTCTTTTTCTTCACTCTTTTCTCATTAGTCAGAGTATATTGGGTATGATGTTCAATTTTCATGAAAAGATTAAGATATATGGAATAGGACAAAAGTAGATTTACAGTAGCTTGTATGGAAAATAATACAATAATTAATAAACAATAATATAAGAATAAACTGTGTTTCACATACAATTGTAAACCTACTTTTGTGTTACCTTGTGTAATGTAGAGTGGAATATTCATTAAAGATCAAAGAAAGTAAAAGTATTAGCATCTTTTTAAAATGTGTCCTTTGAAAATATACCTTTAATGTTAGTGATATTTATATATTTATATTTATATATTGTGCAGAATACAACTGATATTCTTCAGTCACTACCATTATTTCATTGGACAGACAACTAGATAGCATTCCAATATAGTTTCTAAAGTTTTAGTTTTATATGTTTTTAAGATATGAATTATTATCTCCTCTTATCTTTTATTTTAGTTTTAATTAAATTCATTAGGGTGATGTTGGTTAAGGAGATCATTAGGTTTTAAGTCTGCATTTCAATGACACAGGATCTGTATGTTGCGTTGTGTGCCCACCACCCCAAGGGGATGGGGAGTAGTAAAGGGTAAAGTTGCCAAGCATATGGTGACAGAAGATGATTTGACTTTGGGTGGTGGGCACATAATACAACATCTCCTCTTACCTAATGTTTGTTTTCCTTACCACCAAGTTATAAAACTCTGGACTGTTTAATATGAAGGAGTATTAGAAACTATGCATTAGTATTTATTTCTTTAAAAGTTGAAGACATTAGATTCAGAAAGTTTAGGTGTCTTATAAAGTTAAACAATTATGAAACTATAAACTCAATAGAACCAGGGGTCATCACTGAATGACAGAGTATCTAGGCTTCTTTACTAAGTTTAGAAATTATTGTGACTATCTTAAAGTGATATAGAAAAATATTCTTCCTGAACTCAGTGGGTCTTATTGAAAAACTAGAGGCCCAGTGCACAGATTCCTGCACCTGTGAGGTTCCTCAGCCTGGCCTGCAGGGATAGGGCCAAAACCAGCTCTCTGACATCCCCCAAGGGGTCCTGGATTGCAAGAGGGCACAGGCCAGGCCGAGGGACCCCACTGGTGCATGATTGGGGCCGGGGAGGGACTAAGGGAGGGTTCCAGGGCATGTCTGGCCCATTTCACCCAGTCCTGATCTGCCAGACCCCAGCAGCAAGCTAACCTACTGGTCAGAGTGTCTGCCCCCTGGTGATCAGTGCCCCTCATAGCAACTGATCGAATGGTTCAATGAATCCCCCTCAATCCCCGGCCCCTGTCAGATGGATGCAGGGAGGCAACCAATAGATGTGTCTCTCACATCAATGTTTTTCTCTGTGTGTCTCTCCCCCTCCCTTCCACTCTCTTTAAAAATCAATGGAAAAATATCCTCAAGTGAGGATTAACAAAAAGTAAAATTAAATATGGAAAACAAATATTATGCTTAGTTTTAATTTTCTTTAATTATCTTTACATTCTCAAGTATACCTATTAAAATAGTAAACATTTCATTAAAATTACTAATTTAGTATAGGTTGGAATAAAATATACTTTAACTGTATATTTGTATTTATATGAAATTAGACATCAAGTTCCATTGAAATAAGGAAATAAACTCATTTCATTATTTAGAATTTAGAATGGCAAATTTTCACAAGGATACTTTATTTTTAGTGAGTTTTGTGACTAAAAATGTCATGTGAGAAGACAATTAAAATTCAGTTTGGTCACTCAGACACAGAGAGTGGATTGGTGGTTTCCAGAGCGGGGAGGACGTTGGAGGACAGAGTGAAGGGATTAAGAAGTAAAAATTGATAGTTAAGAAATAGTCACAGAGATGTAAAGTTCAGCATAGAGAATATAGTCAATAATATTGCAATAACTATGTATGGTGCCAGGTGGGTACTGGAAATATTAGGAGGAACACTTTTTAAAGTATATAATTGTGTAACCAATATGCTGTACAACTGAAACTAATACAAAATAATATTGAAAGTAAACTGTAATTGAAAAATAAAAATAAAATAGTCTGGTCAGAGATTACCTGTAGTTGTGAAATATTTCTTAGAATTAAATTATAATTCAGAGATGTTTACTCCTTTGAAAGATAGACAATATTATATCATTTTAATTATGAAATAATTTTTATTTTTATAAATTAACTTTCAATTAAAATACATTGATATTTTGCAAGAAAAACAATTATTTTTTTCTCCACTTCAATGGAATTAGTGAATGTATAATCCCTTCACCATGTTACTTATTTCATCATTTTTAATGGGGAATATAGAATAATAAAAACAACTAAAGTAATTGGAATGGTCTGTCTTCTGGAAATGAACTCACTTTATTAAAATTGATCTCAATGTACTAATGAAACAATTACATATGTACATGTTTTGTGTATGTGTATATATTTATTGACTTTCATACTTCACTAGTAAAGTCCAAAGTTTAACAAAGTGGTTAATATCTAACACTAGGAATTAACAGTAGAGTACATAAGCTTTTGCAGGTTAGAATAATTGCCCATTGTAATCTTTGGGGACTACAATAATGCTTTCCTTCATACAGGATGGAACTTTCTTTCCAAGTGATAAATGATTACTCGATATATACAGATACATTTGTCTTTTAGGTTAGATATATTTTTGTTATTGTTTTAGTAAAATGTAAAGTGTTTAATATTCTTCAACTAGAAAGCAATTGGTGCCTTGGTAGGTGTGGCTCAGTTGGTTGAGTGCATCAAAAGATTGCTGGTTCAGTTACCTGTCAGGGCACATGCTTAGATTGTGGGCTCCATCCAGGTGTGCAGGAGGCAGTCAATTGATATTTCTCTCTCTCCCTCTACCTTTCTCCGTCTAAAAAGTCAATAAATATACATACTTTAAAAAAATCAATTGTTACTTTTTTGCAAACACAATTAGTCTTTTTAAGATAAATATTTCTTCTGGTGCACAAAAATGCAAATGTGTTGCTTAACATTTGAAAACTATTTGTGTGTGTGTGCACCTGTGTGTGAATGTAATTAAACAAAGCAGCACTGAAGTGGCAATTTGTTTTAGGACGCATACATAATGTGATATGAAGATTGCTTTACTTTCATATATGCCATTTTATTTTCATCAGTAGTAAATAGCAGCCAAAAAACTAAGGTGTACTCTCTGTTGGATAATTGCTTTTATTATTAAAATATCTGGATTATATATTATCCTACTGTCACCTTCAGTTTTGATTTCTGCAGTTTTGAACAGGTTAAGATATAAAAGGTCAGCAACTCCATTTTTTGGAAGATGAAAAATTCCACATGCTATTAAACATTGATCTTTGGGTACTTTCAGGCTGTTATTGCTGAGCTCCAAAGTAGGGTCTATTCAATTCCCTTGAACAAAATGGATTGCAAATATAATTCTCCATGGTCACAGTGGGGAAGATCATTAAGCTTTGGTAAAGAACTATGAGACACTGATTAGACTTTTATTGATAAAAGACATTCAAGCCATGCTAACATTATTTTTTGCTTTTTTGTAGCTCCTGTTAATCCTCATTTGAGTAAGTATATTTTTACTTTAAAAATTACATTGTATTTTATACTTAAGAAAAATAGAAAATGCATAAATATATGAATACTATTTAGCAACTGTTCTTATTTGGTTTAAAATAGACTGGCTAAGAATCAATAAAACCAGCATTAAATGTAAATTTTAAGTTCCAAGGATATGGGTATAAACACTAATTATTTAATATTAATATTGATTTTAATAATTTTTCTAAATATGGAGTCATTTACTTCAACTTGCTTAATATTTGTTATTTGTGTAACTGTGGAATTAATTTTTTTTCTATTGTGGCATTACATATCATTTTTATTGCTATTATTTTTCTTTAATTTTCAGTTTTTATTTTTACATTCCACTCATAAAAACTATTGTTACTTAGAAAATTGGTATTTGAATGATTTAAACAAGATTTTTCATGGAGCCCTGACTGATTGGCTCAGGTGGTTAGAGCGTCATCCCATCCTATACACCAGAACATTGTGGGCTCAATTCCCAGTCAGAGCACATACCTAAGTGGCAGGTTTGATCCCAGTCAGGGTGCTACTGGCGGCAACTGATCAATGTTTCTCTCTCAAATCAATGTTTTTCTCTTTCTCAATCCCTCTCTCAAAAATCAATAAAAACATATCCCTTGGTGAGGATTGGGGGTAAAAAATAAAGATTTTTAATAGATCACTACTCTATATCCCAGTCTTATCTGAAACTGGTCACCATTGTTTTAATAATATTTCACATTAAAATTAAGAATTGATTTTGTGTGTTGGAATATATTGTTCTTGGCTAATAAAAGAATGAAGAGCCTCTTTGCACTCTTACTCCCATCCATCCAAAATTCTGTTTCCTATACTTAGGGAAGAAAATGTCCAAGTTGTTTTTTTCTCACTTTACTGTAGTTCCTTTTCTGTAATGGTCTTTCACTTCCTATACTAGTATAACAAAGACAAAACTATGGTCTCTGTTCTTGCTTTATATTTTACTAAAGATCCTCTTTAACTCCATTTTTCCATATTCAAAGTTTAATATCGAACATTTTGTAGATTTCTATTGTTTACATATTTCTTTCCTGTATAAAAGTTTATTTAGTCATCACAAATGACCCCTTGAAGTGGGTACTATTATCAACACCTTGCTGTTCACTTTTATTATATGGTTTAGTACAAATGCATCTTGCTCCACTAAGTATTTCCTCTTTTTGATTTCCCATCATAATTTATCTTTATCTGTGTGATGAGATAATCCTCCAGTAAATTATAAAATATTTAAAAACTATATCTGTTTATAATTTCTTCTTATATCTTACTATCTATGTGTCTATCACAGCACCTGATATTTACCAGGTGTTCAAATGTTCATTTGTTAAGAGAACAAATGCATGACAATTTCAGGATGAGTTAATTGTTTAAATAAGAACCTCTCTGGGTTCTTCCCATGGTACTATTGCTAGTTAATTACATATGTTGATTATAATTCCTTTCAAAGTAAGTTCTCTGACTGCACATAAGTAGAAATGTTTAAAAAGAGATGCCATGGGAAGATTAAAACTAGATACAGGACAAATTTTACAAGTATTTCAACTCAAGAAAAAAATTTTAAACAGCTTCTATCTACAAAGCAATAGATATATGTAAATAACTAGTAGATGGAGTGTTTGCTCACAGATTATCTCAATCTATAATAATAAAAGCCTAAGCGACCATCTCAACCAAACAGACAACCAAACAGACAACCAAACAGACTGCATGGGGCGACTAGGCCGGCAGGGGAGTTAGTGAGGGATGACCAAATGACTGAACAAGCAGGCTGTGTGGGGTGACCAGGCCTGCAGGGGGGTTAGTGAGGGAAGACCAAACAACTGAGCAGCAGGCTGCATGGAGGGACCAAGCCGGCAAAAGGGGCAGTTGGGGGTGACCAGGCCTACAGGGGGAGGGCAGTGAATGGTGACCAAACGACCAAACAGCAGGCTGCATGGGGTGACCAGGCCCCCCACAGGGGAAGCAGTTAGGGGTGACCAGGCCGGCGGTGGGGGGGGGAGGGGGTGGGCAGTGGGGGTTGACCAAATGACTGAGGAACAGGCTGCATGGGGTGACCAGGCCTGCAGGGGGGTTAGTGAGGGGTGACAAAATGACTGAACAGCAGGCTGTGTGGGGTGACCAAACCCATAGGGGATCAGTTGCCGGTGACCAGATTGGCAGGGGGTGCAGTTGCGGGTGACCAGGCTGACAAGAGGTGGCAGTGAGGGGTGACCAGGCTGGCGGGGAGGCAGTTGGGGGTGACCAGGCCAGCGGGGGTAGGGGGACAGTAAGGGGCAACCAGGCCAGTGGGGGGGGGGATTTAGGGACATCCAAGCCTGTAGAGGGTGCAGTAAGGGGTGACTAGGCCAGCAGGGGGGGGCAGTTAGGGGTGATCAGGAACGCAGGCAGGTGAGTAGTTAGGAGCCAGTGGTTCCAGATTGCGAGAGGGATGTCCGACTGCTGGTTTAGGCCTGATCCACAGGATTGTGCCTAAACCGGCAGTTGGACATCTCCTGAGAGGTCCTGGATTGAAGAGGGTGCGGGCTGAGCTGAGGGGACCCCCCCCCCCCCGCCATGCACTAATTTTGTATACCGGGTCTCTAGTACAATATAAGTATTATAAGGGGCCCACTCACCTTCCTGCCTGCCTGATTGCCCCTAACTGCCCTCCCCTGCCAGCCTGATCTCACCCCCAATTGCCTCTGCCTGCCTGATCACCACTAACTGCCCTCCCCTGCCGGCCTGGTTGCCTCAACTGCCATCCCCTGCCAACCTGACCTCATCCCCAACTGCCCTCCCCTGCCGGCCTGATGTCACCCTTAAATGCCCTCCCCTGCTGGCCTGTTCTCAACCCCAACTGCCCTCCCCTGCTGGCCTGATCTCACCCCCAACTGCCCGCTCCTGCCAGCCTGGTTGCCGCCAACTGCCCACCCCTGCTGTCCTGATTACCCCTAACTGCCCTCCCCTGCCAGCCTGGTTGCCGCCAACTGCCCTCCCTTGCCAGCCTGATCGCTCCTAACTGACTCTGTCTTGGCTCCTACCACCATGGCTTTGTCTGGAAGGAAATCAGATGTTGGAAGATGGCCAGTAAACCTGGTCCAATTAGCATATTGCCCTTTTAGTAGTATAGATAGATTATATAGGATAGGATTGCTCAAATGGGGAGGGGGAGAAAGCCTTTTTCAGCAGGAGGAGATGCTCTTGGCAGACAAAAACGCATAATCCCTATATCTGGACTGATAGCCAGCCATATGCACTATACTACCAAACCAGTCATGAAAAAATTGAACTGCTTTCTTACATCTCATACCAAACAACAGTTGCCCTTAAAACCCTTCTTCATGCCCTAATTGGTTTGGCTCAGTGGGTAGAGCGTTGGTCTGCTGACTCAAAGGTCCCAGGTTCAATTCTAGTCAAGGGCATGTACCTTGGTTGCAGGCACATACCCAGTAGGGGGTGTGCAGGAGGCAGGTGATCTATGTTTCTCTATCATCAATGTTTTTAACATTTTATCCCTCTCCCTTCCTCTCTGTAAAAAAAATCAATAAAATATATTTTAAACAAACAAACAAACAAAAAAACAACAAATAAATCCTCCTCAGCCCCCACCTTAGGTTCTGTCTTCACACTTCACCTAGATTTGCTTCTGATTGATAGGTTTCTATGCCACTCAGTGTCAAAAACTCTGCCTCCTAGGCAGCCATTGGCTCCTGACACTTCACAAAGATTTGGTTCTGATTGGTTGGTGTCTATGCCATTCAGCATCTCTGGGCCTATCTATGGGCCTGATCAAAGAGGCAAGGCTGATCAGCAGCCCTGGAGGAGGACCAGAGATAAACAGGTGCTGCAGCTGGCAAAGCCCAGAGAGAAAGAGAGAGGCAATGGCTGATCAACAGCTGCCACGGAGGCTGCGGATCAGACCCTGCCTCTCTCTCTACAGGCCTCTCTCTGAGCCCAATCTGCAGCCCCCTCAGCAGTCAGTGCTGGGTCACCATGGCAACCCAGCACTGACTTCCAGTGTTCCATCAGCCTTAGTCGTTAGCGACCCTGGCTCTTTAGATAGATAGATAGATCGATAGATAGATAGATAGATACATACATAGATAGATAGATAGATAGATAGATAGATAGATAGATAGATAGATAGATAGATCAATTGGCAAGTTAGAAAATTTTACAATAGAGATGATATTTGAACTGGGCGTAATAGTTGAATAGAGGTCGCTTAGGTGAAGGTGAAGAAAGGCATACCTGTCATTGAAATGAAGGTCATATGCAGATAATAACTGAGCAAAAGCTCAGTGTGTCTGGAGTATGTTGCTCAAAAGTTACAAAAGCCAGAAGTGTGTCTTGAAGATAGACAATTTAGAATTTGAATGCTTCCTTTTTTTTTTACTCATCAGATTTTTACTAGTTTTATTCTAGTGGTTGAAAATATTTCGACTGTCATTTCACTAATGAATATATACTGATTTCCTGGACAGTAACTTTATGACATCAATTTACTCTTGGTTGAGCAGTAGACATGAGTTTCCATTCAAAGCAGTTACAAAAATATTAAGTTTTTAATAATAAAATTAATTTTAAAACAGAATTCATATAGAGAAAAATATGTACATACATTTTAGTATGTGTGTATATGTGTACAGAGTAGGGCAAAAATATGTTTACAGTTGTGACTATGGGAAACAGTTTATTCTTGTATTATTATGTATGAATTATTGTATTATTTTCCATACAAACAACTGTGAGCCTACTTTTGCCCCACCCTATATATGTATGTGCGCTCACACGTGCACACACACACAACAAACACACACACACACACCAGTTTGTGAATGCTTCTTTAAAAAGCTTGGAACTGTTAGGTCATAGTTACCAATATCTTTTCCTCAGAAATCATTTTACTAGTACATGTAGTCAAAGATTGTATTTTTTATTTTTAAAACAATTTCCACCATAACTTTCTATATCAAAGCTTTCCATTAGCTGTGTAACTTTTGGTTTTTAATGAATAGCCAATATGATGGAAGCTGAGAGTTGTTTAAAATAAAGATTTTTACTAAACATTACACAATGATTTCTGTAAGTTATCAAGAATAATTATTTTTTGTTGTTGAGAAGTTACATTTCTTTTCTTATTAATTGATTTATTTAACTCTGATTTTACCTTCAGGTCCTAAATACATAGAAGAAAAATGTTTTATCAAACAAAGCCATTTATAGATTCAGGTTCTTAATAAACTAGCCAGACATTATTTTCAATAAGAGAAGTAAATAGGACGGTAATGTTTTGTTTTAGATTTTTGCTGTGGAAAGTTAATTTTTCTTTCCTTGAGTTAGATTACTTTTACCTGAGATCTTACTTGTAAAAGCTGTATTATTTTTAATTTTTGTCATTTATTTTCAAGGTCTGATTTACATATGGTAAAAGCCACACTATTAAAGACATTTAAAAACTGTTGACCAATACATAGTCATGTAACCAGCACCACAAAGTTTCATTAGCCCTAAAATTTCCCTCTGCTCCTTTGTAGTTAAATCTCCTTGCACCAAGTTCCTAGCAAGCTTGTTTTCTGTTACTATAATTTTACTATAATATTTCTGTTAGTTACAATCTACTTATTGTTTATCCTCCACATTTAATTAAAACACACCTTCCAGTAATTATATTGTTAATGAAGTTGAAGAGAAAGTGAAAATTAAATAGTTCAGGAAAACATCTAAATAAGAAAAAATAAAGTTAAAAATATTAAGTACTTCTGTTTTGAATATGAGTTGTTTCTGAAAATGAAGAAAATGCTGCTAAATCTTACATGTTCTTAATAATTATTTTTAATGAATTCTTATAATATCATTTAGCAATATTTCTTTCAAAAATGATTATTGTCTTGATAACGAAATTTTAAAATATTTAGAATATATGTTGGCAAAATTATAAATTACTAGAGACCCAGTGCACGACATTCGTGCAATAGGGGGGGCCCTCAGCCTGGCCTGTGCCCTGTCACTGCCTGGGACCCCTCGAAGGATCTTTAGCACTGCTGCAGAGGCAGAAGAGGCTCCCGCCACTGCTGCTGTGCTCATCAGCTGTGAGCCCGGCTTCTGGCTGAGCTGTGGGAGCACACTGTGGGAGCACATTGTGGGAGAGCACTGACCACCAGAGGGAAGCTCCTGCATTGAGTGGCTGCCCCCTGGTGGTCAGTGTGCATCATAGCAACCAGTGGTTCTGCCGTTTGGTTGATTTGCATATTAGGGTTTTATTATACGGGATAGTATGCCTGAAACATCTTCTTAATAGTAAAAATTAATTATAGGACAATAATGAATAAGTATTATGTTTAAAAGATAATAAATGTGATATGAGGCTTTATATATTGGCAACAAATTATACTAATTCTAAATGTTCTTTTGTATTTTATCAACTTACATAATACTTAAGTGAATTTAACCAAAATATCCATTCACAAAATATATAATTTCATAATTTTGTCACAGTCTGATTCTTCATTAGACCTAAAAAAATTAATTTGTCAAATTTAAAAAACAAGGGCCTTCTATTTTTTGTAATATTTTGATTGAAAATGTTAACTGACAGGAAAGATGGTTAATGGTCAAGAGAACCATGTTCTACAGGTTCCAATACGCACCAGCAGTGCTCTGTTGCCTTCCTAACACACAGCTCATTTTGTCAGGAAGGATGCCTTCAGACCAAACCCGAACTCTAGCCTGTGGCTCGACTGTGGCATCCAGAAAATAGATGAAATCAAAGTGAAATGAGTTCTAGGGCCTCTCAAGTATGGATATGCAATTTTCTACTGTAAAGAGGTTTTTAATTTTTTTGAAAAGTATATTTGGTTTGATTTAGGTTCTGCAGTCTGTAAAATTGTTGAAATTTAAAAATTTGAGGAAATTATCTTTTGAACATTTTTGCTATACATTACAGGTTATGAGAACAAGATGATATGTATGTATATGAAATATATGTGCATAATATAATAATATAAGTGTATATATAAATATATGTAATATAAAAATACATGTATAAATATATTTATACTAAGGGATCAATGCACAAAATTCATGCAAGGGGATCGGCCCTCGCAGCCACTGTAGCTTGCCTCAGCCCCAGCTTTGTCTGGAAGGTCATCCGGAAGGACGTCTGGAAGCTCGTTTGGCTGTCCGGTCTAATTAGCATATTACACTTTTATTATTATAGGTAGTATACTTGAAAATCTGCCTATCTCTTGGAAACCACTTAAAACTAAAAAGAATATTTACTTTAATTACCTATATATCAGTCCAAAGTTAGTACTTTTGAACAAATTTAATAAGATGGTATAATACAAAATCAACATGCAATAAACAGTGGCTTTCTATACACTAACAATGAACTATCTGAAAATGAAATTAAGAAAATCTCATTTACAATAACAAAAAGGAATAAAATACTTAGTAATAAGCTTAGCCAAAGAAATAAACAAACTTGTTGAAGGAAATAAAAAAACACAACTAAATGGAAAGACATTCTGTCTTCATGGAATGGAAAAATTAATATTGTTAAAATATTTATATTAAACAAAATTATCTATGGATTCAATTAAATTCCTATAAAAAAATCAATGGCATTCTTTATAGAAATAGTAAAACAAACCTAAAATACATATGGAACCACAAGAAATCCTAAATAATCAATGCAATCGTGAGCAACAAGAACAAAGTTGGAGGCATCACACATTCTGATTTTAAAATATATTACAAACCCATAGTAATCAAAGGAATATGGTACTAGCATAAAAATTGGTATTTAGACCAATGGAACAAAATAGAGACCTCAGAAATAAATCCATAAATTTATGGTCAACTGATTTTCGATGAGTGTTCCAAGAACACACAATGGAGAAAGGATAGTCCCTTCAATTAACCATTGTGCACAGTTGGCAGCAATGTGATTTTAACAGCCATTAGAGAAAACAGTATGGAGATGCCTCCAGATATTTAAAACAAAACAAAACAAAACAAAACATGATCCAAGAATCCCACTTCTTATTATAAATACAAAGGAAAGGAAATCTCAATCTTTAAGAGGCACCTATTATTCCAAGTTTATTGCAGCAGTATTTAAAATAGCCAAGACATTAAACTATTTAAATATTCATGTAAAGATAAATGGATGAAGCAAATGCAATATATGCATACAAGGGAACACTATTCAACTTAAAAAAAAAAGTCATTCTGTCATTTGAAACTACATAGCTCCTTATGCTAACTGAAATACACCAGACAGAGAAGGACAAATACTGCATGATATCACTTTTATGTGGAGTCTAAAATATTCAAAATCATATTCATGGAGCAGAATGGTTGTTGCCAAGAAGAGGGAAGGGGAATAGGAAGATATTGGTCAAGCACTTTCAGTTATGCAAGATGAGTCAGCTCTGTAGAATTCATGTACAGCATGGTAACTAGACTTAACAATACTGTACTGTATAATTGAAATTTGACAATAGGGTAGATCTTAAGCATTCTCACCACAAAAGAAAAAAAAAGATTATGATAACTGCAATACTCTGATATGTGAAGTGATGGATATATTAATTCATTTCATTGTGGTGATCATTTCAAAATGTATATTCATATCCAACCATCAAGTTGTATACCTTAAATATATACAATTTTTATTTATCAACTAGAG
This sequence comes from Corynorhinus townsendii, assembly GCA_026230045.1. Taxonomy (NCBI): domain Eukaryota; kingdom Metazoa; phylum Chordata; class Mammalia; order Chiroptera; family Vespertilionidae; genus Corynorhinus; species Corynorhinus townsendii. The sequence goes on along the minus strand of JAPDVU010000001.1, from coordinate 114,752,724 downwards.
GCCCAGTGCATGAAAATTCTTGCACTCAGTGGGGTTCCTCAGCCCGGCCTGCACCCTCTCACAATCTGGGACCCCTCGGGTAGGGTCCCTAGGCCTGGCCTGAGATCAGGGCCTATTGGGGTTTTCCTACCCCTGGCTGCTGGCAGCTGGCCCCACCCTCACCAATGCCACTGCTTGCCATCTGTGCAGTGTTGTCCCCCCTCCCCTGCCACCGGTGGCCTCCCTCTGCAGGCGACAGGCTAGGGTGCAATGGCTTGGCTGGCCTGGGCCTCCCTCTTTCTTTGCTGGTGGGCGGGGCCAACCCTGTGAGGGGCCGTCTGCCTACCTGATCTCCCCTAACTGCTGGTCCGACTACCTGATCACCCCTAACACTCTGCCTGCCTGATTGCCCTTTACCACTTGCTTGGGGGCGGGGCCAGCACTGGCTTCCAGTTGGACAGCATCTGATCGTTACTGGTCGTTACGACCCAGAGCTTTTATATATTAGGATTATACCTCAGTAAAGCTGAAAAATAAAATAAAAAAAGAGGGTAGGTGGGAAAAAAAGGGTCATTGGACTAGAGCAGTGGTCAACAAACTCATTAATCAACAGAGCCAAATATCAACAGTACAATGATTGAAATTTCTTTTGAGAGCCGAAAACCGACTTCTGCACATGGGCCATGAAGTTTCAATCTCACTGTACATGTGTGCCCACATGTGGTATTTTGTGGAAGAGCCACACTCAAGGGGCCAAAGAGCTGCATATGGCTCATGAGCCGCAGTTTGCCAACCACTGGACTAGAGGACTATTGGGTATCAGGCTACTTATTGCTGAGTTTTCATTCTTTTTTAAAAAATTTTTATTGATTAAGGTATTGCATATGTGTTCTTATACCCCCATTATCCCCTCAACTCCCCCACTCATGCCCTCACCCCCCTGTTGTCTGTGTCCGTTGGTTAGGCTTATATGCATGGATATAAGTCCTTTGGTTGATCTCTCCCCACCATATTGAAAATGATTCAGGGAAGTAAAATTTTTGATACCATGTAATGGAGAATATTTTAAATATATTTATGTATGTCCATGTAGTCCCTGAAAACCTTCGAAAATCATGTTGTAATTATAAAACTAGTGAACAACTCAAGACAAAGTCAATCTTCAGTTCCACATTTTGTGAAAATCATGGACTTTATTTCCTTGAAATATTTTAATATTTTAATTACATTGACTTGATAAGATTTTATAGATGAGTGCATTTTCATTATCTATGAAGATATATCTTATTCCAATAAATATTTTTATGAATAGACTTTGGGGATACATCTATAATTACCTCATATAAGTTGACAGGATAATCATAAAATTACGATTTTTCTATATAGTATGGGTTTTCTTTTTCATTTTACCTGCCAACTTTTCAAAAAATCTCTGTAGTAATAGGTCTTTCACTGTAAAATGTATATCTACAGAAGCAATGAACTATTGAGATTACTTATATATTTTCATCCATTACATGGTATCCAAAATATATTATTTCAGTATTTTTTATGTTTCCCTCAAATTTATTGTAAACAACTTAGATCATATGTAAAATACTAGTAACCTTAATTATGAAAGTTTAGGCATATATAAAATTATAGGCAAGTATTAAATTGTCATAAACTGTGTTGTAGCTTAATCTTCCTATGAAAGACTTAAATACTCCTTTTTTTGTTTGTTTTTAAAGGCAAGCATATTTTTAAACAAGGCTAAATAAATTACACAAAATATATGTTTAATTGATTCCATAAAAAATCATTACACACAATCTTTAATAATACCCAAAAAGAAAGTTTTGACAGAAGATCTATAAGCTGAAACCTTCAATATTTACCTTTGTTTTAGGATATTTTATTTGTGTATATAATATGTAATTAAGAAAATGAAAACATGTTCCTTATTATGACTCCAAAATAGCAACTAAAGAATTTCATATTTTACCTAAAAGATATCTATCCATGAATATAACTAAGTTCTGTCATCAACATTAAATCTTCAACTGATAGCACCAGGTAGTCAAGTCTTGTTTAGTATAAGATTCGTAGCACAAATATTTTAGTAAACATTTTGTTTGGAATATTGTTTATACAGAAATGTGCTGAGTTTGAATCACTGAAATGCTTATACTCCCTGCAAATCTTCTTAATCAGAATATCCTGTCTAATAAAGAGGGAATAGGCTAATTGACTGCCCTGCCCTCAAAGATGGCAGCGCACACAGCCACAAGATGGTGGTGCCCAGCCCCTCAGCCCCACTGGGGCTGCTCCACGTGCCTGCCTCTGGAGTCCCCCAGCCACCCAGGGCTGGCCCGAGGCACAGGCAAGCCTCAGATAGCAGCTGCCCAGCTGCCCAGGGCCGCCCGAGGCTCAAGTAACCAGGGCTGGCCAAGGTTTGCGGTGCCAGTAGTGGCAGCAGCAGAGGTGTGATGGGGCATCACCTTCCCCTGATCGCCAAGTCGCCTCCTGCCCCTGAGGGCTCCTGGACTGTGAGAGGGAGCAGGCCAGGCTGAGGGAACCCCTCCAGTGCATGAATTCATGCACTGGGCCTCTAGTACAATATAGTTAAACAAAAAGAGATTCAGTGATTCTTGAATCTGAAAACAAAACAAAACAAAGAATATTCCTTAAATTTAAAGGGAAAGCCCTCAGTTTTACTTTTATTTGTAAATGTCAATTGTGTCCTTATTTTATTATGATAAGAACAGTTAACATGATATCTACCTTCTTCACAAAATTTTATGTGTACAATGCAGCACTGTTAGCTATAGGCACAATGTTCTACAGCAGATCTCCAGAACTTATCTTGCATAACTGAAAGTTATTACCCTTTGTCCAACATCTCTCCATTTCCATCTCCTCTGACCCCTGACAACCTACATTCTATTCTTTGCTTCTATGTATTTGACTTTTATTAGATTCTACATATAAGTGACATTATGCAAATTTTTTTCTTTCTGTGTCTGGCTTTTTCACCTAGTATAATGTCCTCCAGTCTCATCCATTTTATTGCAAACTACAGGCCTGGTGCATGAAATTTGTGCACGGGGCTGTGTGTCCCTCAGCCCAGCCTGCACCCTCTCCAATCTGGGACCCCTTAAGGGATGTCCGACTGCCCTGTCACAATCCAGGACTGCTGGCTCCCAACTGCTCACCTGCCTGCCTTCCTGATTGCCCCTAACTGCTTCTGCCTGCCAGCCTGATCACCTCCTAACCACTCCCCTACCAGCTTGATTGATGCCTAACTGCTCCCCTGCCAGCCTGTTTGCCCCTAACTGCCCTCCCCTGCAGGCCTGGACACCCCTAACTTCCCTCCTGTCGTGGCCAGGTCACCCCTAACTGCCCTCTCCTACAGGCTTGATTGCGCCCAACTGCCCTCCCTTGCAGGCCTGGTCCCTCCCAACTGCCCTCCCCTGCTGGCCATCTTGTGGTGGCCATCTTGTGTCCACATGGGAGCAGTCATCTTTGACCACATGGGGACAGCCATCTGGAGTGTTGGAGTGATGGTCAATTTGCATATTATTCTTTTATTAGATAGGATTAGATAGGATAGAGGCCTGGTGCATGTGTGGGGGCCGCCTAGTTTGCCCTGAAGTGTGTCTTTGTGATACCTGGATCAGGGTGGGGATTCCCTTGGGGCATGGGGCAGCCTGGGTGAGGGGCTTATGGTGATTTGCAGGCTGGCCACCCCCTCAGGTGACCCAAGCAGAGGCCCTGGGATCTGGGATTTATTTACTTTCTATAATTGAAACTTTATAGCCTTGAGCAGAGCCAAGCCTCCTGCTGGCTCTGTGGCCACAGGCATTTTTGTTGGGATTTATTTGTCTTCTGTAACTGAAACTTTGTAGCCTTGAGTAGAGACAAAGGCAGGCCAGGGCTGGGGAAACTTGGCTTCCTCCATCACCGGGGGCAACTCAAGCCTCCTGCTCTCTCCAGCTTTATGTCTATTGCCATTTTCATTGGGATTTATTTATCTTTTATAATTGAAACTCTGTAGCCTTGAAAGGAGGCCTGAGCCTGCCAGGGCAGGCAGAAAGCTTGGCTTCCTCCATTGCCAGGGAAAGCCAAGCCTCCTGCTCTCTCTGTGGCCGTAGCCATCTTGGTTGGGTTAATTTGCATACTCACTCCTGATTGGCTGGTGGATGTGGCTTGTGGGTGTAATGGAGGTATGGTCAATTTGCATATTACTCTTTTATTAGATAGGATGGTGGGATAGACTTATTTGTTTAGGCTTAAAAATATCCCATAGAATATGTCTGCCAAAATTTTTATCTTTTCATTTATCAACGGACACTTAGGCTGTTTTCTATAACTTGGTTACTGTGAATAATACCACAATGAACATGGAGTGCATATCTCTTTGAGGTACTGATTTAATTTCCTTTGGGTGTAGACTCATAAGACAGATTATTGGATCATATGGTAGTTCTATATTTAGTTTTTTTGAGGAACCTCCATATTATTTTCCATCAATTTACTTTCCCACTAAGGGTGTACAAATACCATACTCTTTTGATTACTGTAACTATATAATATATTTTAAAATGCCTCCAGTTTTATTCTTGCTCATAATTGTATTGGCAACTTGGGATCTCATGTGTGGTTTCACATGAAGCTTAGAAAAAATTTTTTGTATTTCTATATAAAAAGATGCTATTGCTATTTTTGTAGGGACTGCATTGTATCTATAGATCACTTTGGGTACTATGGATATTTTAATAATATTAATTTCTCTTAAACTCCTTAAGATAGTTCATTGTTAATATAAAGAAACATAAAGATTGATTCAGGGGCATGATCCCAACTGCAAAGGTCCCACTCCCAACAATATCTGATAAGGCTACCCCATAGTAGAGAAGAGGGAACAAAACCAATGGGAATCTCCTGTTCTTTAGATGTTTGTATCTCTATGACTTCCAAGGAATCTGTACTGTTTTGAGTTTATTTTTTCTAGTTGAACTAGGCCAATGTTTCCTTTCTGTGAGCTTCACAAATTACTGTTATTGTGATTTCATAGATTTGTATTGTTTGAATGAAATAATATAAATTGCATTAAATTTTTATAAATTAAGGATAATTTTAATTCTGTGTCTAGTGGACATTATCATCTTCTTTATTTACTTCTATATATCAAACAGGGTACATCTCAGTAAGAAAACCTTGTGATACCTAGAATTGTTACTACTACCTTCATTTCAGGGCAATTGAAGAAAGCTCTCTCTGAACTTGGGTCTAAAGTCAGCGTGCAGTAGGCATTCAAAATATCTCAGTCCTTCCACTGGCCTTCATAAAGTCTTTTCATTACCTCATTTCTAGTGAATTTCAAGCATCTGGCAAACCCATATTCATATAAAGTATGAAACATAACTACCATTTAAAAGTATTTGTCATTAGCTTCCCATAAGTGAACTTTCATTTGTGCAAATGGGTAAACATGAAAGCATCTCCAGACACAGTGTTATAACCTCAATGTACACAGCTTTAATATGCTTCCAGATAAGTTTAAAAGATGATTTTCTAATTGACAGTTTAGCTTGAATTGTTCCTATACTGAAAAATGAAAGTTGGGAAAACTCTTTAGCCATAAATCAAGGGTCTTTTAGTTCTTTGACTATTTCAGAAGAAAATTGTTTGGGTTTAAATTATTAAACAAGAGAATGACTTATATATTATTTTTATTTTTCATTAAAATAAAATCATTTTATGTCTAGTTGTAATCTTGTACACAATTATGGCTCTTATGGCTCTGATTTCATTACTGCAATTTTGCATTATTTTATTGTTGTATAATGATTTAAATTTCTCCTATAAGTATATTGCAATTTAATTAATAATAATCACTTTAATTAAAATTTGTTAACAGGAGAATTTCATTGTGGATTTGAAGATGGTAACATTTGTTTGTTTACACAAGATGATACAGATAATTTTGACTGGACAAAGCAAAGTACCGCAACAAGAAATACAAAATATACTCCAAATACAGGACCTAATGCTGATCGTAGTGGCTCCAAAGAAGGTATGAGGGGCTGAAATGTGTTAATAACAAACTTACCCCAACCTTGGGATATTAGAAATGTCATTAATATGAAAGGCAAGAAAACACTTAGCTATAAATTAAAAGATTGTGGAATAAAATATTAAAAAGTTTTGCACAATAATTCAGATATTTCAAAGGTTTGTAGACATTAATTTTCTCTCAGAATTCAAACACATATAGTTGGCAGACTAGGATTATTCTTTTGAAATTAAGTGTAAAATTCTAATTTTGTCTTAAATTTTTATACATTTTAAAGTGTTTTTAAATATGTAAATCCTTTATTCTTTATATAATATCATACATTTACATATTTCATAAATGAGATGCCAGCCCTTTTATCAATCTGTACTTGTATAAAAACTCTAAAAATTATCAACAATTTCAAATTTCATGTTACCTAATAACAATATGTTTAAACATTTTCTTTCATCTTTTTAAAGGTTTTTATATGTACATTGAGACATCGCGACCAAGATTGGAAGGTGAAAAGGCTCGACTTCTCAGCCCTGTCTTCAGCATAGCTCCCAAAAACCCTTATGGACCCACAAACACTGCGTATTGTTTCAGCTTCTTTTATCACATGTATGGACAACATATAGGTGAGGTGGCATGAATTGCTATGTTTCTTCTTCTAAAGTATATCATCACTAAGAAGAAAATGTTTATGAACACACAGAATTAAATCAATTTTAGTAAAAAAAATACCATCATTGACTTTTATATAACTTACTTATAAATTGCAAAATAAGATGCTAAAAATGTTCCCCCATCATGTCCTAATTTCCCAAATTTAGATTAGAATTTGAAATTTTGCCTACCTTTTCTGGAATCCTAATTCAAGCAGACCATCAATGGGTTAAATTCTTTATGAGATCTTCCTGTGGAATTTAATACCAGTACAATTTAGGCTGCTTCTTTAAAAAAAATGCTTGAATTATCACTCAATGATATTAATGATTATGAAATATATTAATGATTGTGAAAAAGAAGTATTGTCATATTTGGAAGACAGTACTTTTAGCACCATCTACACATTCAGAATATTGCTGAATTTTTTCTTGTTTATAAAGTATACCTAACACACCTAGGGGGAGTTAAGAATATCCTCAGTCCTGAGGAACATACAAAGATGAGGATACACCCTCTGCTCTTAGAGACCCTGCACAGTCATGAAGTATAACATGAATAAATACACAATTGTGCTAGATAGAAACCACAGAAACTTGAGAAAGAACCTACAAATTCATAGAGGGGAACCGAGGAAGTTATACCATCCTATAATAATTTATGTGCAATCTTAAAATAAAATAAAATACCTTGAAAGGTTTTAATGTAATTATTTGGCAGTGCATGCTAGTCTACTACTATACATGTGTTAGAATATAACCTGGACCGATATGAGCCTGTTTATATAGTCTTTATTTATCCTAATGAGTGTGAACATTTGTACACTTTGCAGCAAAAATATTGTTGTGTAATTGCAGATTCCATTTCAGATTCAGATTCTTCCTGGAGATGTCATGTAATATATACAAGATATGCACACATAATAAGGAAAATTCTCAATGGTGAAGTATATCAAGTCCCATAGAGCTTGGACAAGGGAGTGGAGATCTGCATCTAGTTAAAGAATAAGTCAATGCTTTGGAACAAAGGAAAACATTGCTCTACAAAAGATGGGTACAATTTCAAAAGACAGAGATGAGCACAAAGAGGATTAAGGCACTGGAAACCTAGGTGTAAAGTGTGCGAAGTTAGGATAGCATGGAATTCTATCAATGTAAATTAATAAAACTAATAATAAATATGTATATTTTATAAAATAATGCACATGATGTACACCATCTACTGTACTAAATGAAATAATCTTCTTAATCATTTTATAAAAAATATCATCACTGCCCATCTTTTACAGTGGAGAAAACTGAACCTCAGAGAGTTTACATGAATTGCAAGCAACAGGGATTCAAACTCATAGCCAGCACTATAAACCAATATTCTTCAGAGTGGAGCATTAGGTGACAACCTAGAAGGGAAGCTCTTGTGCAGTAAACAGTACTCTCCACATGAAGTCAGGGACCTTGGGCTGGGAGTTGCCTGTAGCACTCAGTCACTGTAAGAATTTATAGCAGTTATTTAACATGTCTGGATCTTAATCTCCTTATTTGTAAAAAAGGAATACTAATTCCTATTTCAGAAATTTTTTGTTCAAGTTAAATAGACAACATATATAAAACCATCTATCACATAGTAGACAATCTTATGTTACTTTGAATCTCAAATAGCAACAATAACAGCAATAATAAAGTAATAGCTCATTCTTATCAAGTGCTCATCATGGAGTAAGACACTAGTCCTAACATGTCATGAAGTATTTCTCTTAATTTTTGCAATAAACATTGTACTCATTAAAATCACTACTGTGTTTTCTTTAATAAGAAAACTGAAGCACAGATAACGTTAAGTACCATGCCCATCAAACTTACAGCTGATAAGTATTATGGAAGCCATAAAACCAGTCTAGGAAGCTAGACACAAAGTCTGCTTGCTTCCGTTCTGCAGGAGACTTATTGGAGTGTCATGGAAGCATAGTTGATTTAGTGGTCAGGGGAGATATTAGAGGTTTTGTGCAGACAATAAGCATGATGAGATCTTTGATTTGGGAAAATAAATCTTATAGGAATGGTAAAATCATTGATAGACAGAAGATGAGCTGGAAAAGCAGTTAGAAAGCCGTAAGAGTAGTCATGCATTCACTTCAGCCTAAACTTTGACAGGAAATTAATCCATATACAATTGCTAAGCCATTTTATTTATTTTGAGATTTCTATCTTATTACAAAAGTAGGGTTGGCTTGGCTCTAGTCTTTCCCTTTAGTTGATCATGTATATTTAACTTACTCTCTATTATGAATATATTTTATGGACTTTTTTTCTTCCAATTTAACTTAAAATATGCATATTTTCAAATGCTTTTAAATAAATAATTAAAAGATCAATATTTTGAAATACTTTATTGAGAAAACATGTATTTACCTTATTTATGAGCTGACATACTCTCAAAATTTCTACATATTTATGCTGAATCCCAAGATACTTTTAATATACTTTTAATTTAACAATTGTTTTCCTTATCCTCTTTATTGTCAATGAATGTTCAGTTGACTTCTGCTAGCTTTATTTTGGCTGTTTCAGGAAGAAGGCAGTTGTGCATTACTCCCTTGCTCTCACACATTTGCCACTTGGTTACTTAAGGCATTTCTGTGCTGTATCAGGCGGTTGGAAGTTGCAGGTTGGAAGTTGCAAGTGTAGGGTCACTTGGATCCCTCTCAGGAGGCACAGTTACTCTCCTTATTGAAATCTAGGCAAATGTGTTTGTCGTATATATTGACTAATCAATTAGGACTAGATGAGGGAGATGCTGCCTGCAGTTGAAACCTTCTCTCTTTGCAAATATTGTGTTGAGACACTTATTCATCTATAAGCCCTGGTGCATTTATGGTCACTGGTTTTATAAATAAATTTATCAGTTTAATTGATTCTTTGGGAAATTCATATTGAAAAACAATTTGTCCTGAATTTCTAATAACCTAATCAAAGTTATTACTTCTTGAGTAACCATATATAATCCTTGCTTTTTAACTGTAACTGATGGATAGTAGGCAATTGAGAAGAGTTTTAATTTTTAATATAAAAATTAATGATCAGTTATACATTACTTAGAAAAGAGATTCCTCTTTTAAATAAAGTCAAGTATGTGTATTATTTATTGCTGAAGAACAAATTTCCCTCAAATTTTGTACCTTAAAGCAATAAACATATACTATCCCATGGTTTCTGTGGGCCAGGAACATGGATATGGCTTAGCTGGATGCCTGTAGCTCAAGGCCTCTCATAAGATTGCAGACAAGCAAGGTGTAAGGCAAGCTAATTTGAATATTTGACTTGGAGAAGATACATTTCTATGCCCATTCCCTTGGTTTTGGGCAGGCTCATTCCTTCACAAGAGTTAAAATAAGGATATCAACTTATTGCTGGCTATTGGTCAGAGGCCTCTCTCATCTCTTCGTCATATGGACATCTCCATAGGACTGTCTCATGGCATGGCGGCAGGCTTCCTCCAAAGCAAGAAACCCATGAGAGAGAAAACACATGCTCAAGACTTTATAATCTCATCTCTGACTTGACACCCCATAACTCTGCCTTGTTATATTTATTATAACTGAGTTGATAATGCCAACCCACATTCAAGGGTAAGAAATTACACAAGAGTGTTAATGATAGGAAGGTGAAATCATTATGCAGCATTTAGAGGATGTATGTCAAGTTGTTATCATTTATTGTTAAATATTTTATCAACATTGATTGAAGAAAAAATAAATGAAAGGTATAATGTGTTATCCTTAAACTAATTGTTGATATATATGATATATGATATAATAGCTGGCTTTTGACAATAATATAAGATCATTTCAGCAATCCTGTAGGCATTTTGTTTCTTGATCAGTCAGTTGAATTTCTAATGTTCTTGCAAAGAAACTGAACCTCATTTAGGCCACAGGATATGACAAAAGCTTATTAAAACTCAGTAAAATATGTACTTCATTTATTTCTAAAAAGAATAATGTGAAATATAAGCATTATATTATACCAAGAAATTAAAAATAAAGATACAAAAGACACTTATGAATACATTCATTGACCTTGATAAGAAAGTTTCAATCAAGTTGTGGCTCCAGAAAGCTAATTTCAATTTGGAACAAAAGGGAGGCAAGGAAAAGAAGTTTGTTTATGAAGTCCACTGCCATGAATATTGAGAGTGAGAAAGATGTGATAAAGTAAAACATGTGGCGTTTTAGAAGGGCCTAGTTTAAGAGAAATTCATTAATAAAAAGGGTAAGTTCAGAGATAAAAAATCAGAGGGAAGCAAATTTTTTGAAGAGATGAGAATTATGAGTGTTCAGAGGGGAATTACCTGTGAAGAGGGAGCAAATGTCACTTCCACTAGGATTAGAAATAAGAATGTGTCTTTTAATATATTCCTAGATGCAAGAACAGCAAACAGACATGAAATTTGTCTTCCTAAGAGACTCTATTTTCTTTGTTAAATAATGCAAAGGTTGCACTTTAAAAGAGTAGACTGTTTTAGGGGGCTGGCAAATGGAGGCAGAAACTGGTGAGCAATGAGTTGGAGAGGTTGGAGATTGGGATATCCATCTTCAGCATTTTGAAATGTGTTTTAGGATATAATGTTCAGTTTAACTCCCCAGCACTTTGTGTACGTATTATTGAATTACTCTGCTAATTGATGTCCTTACTCTCTGGCCCATTGTCTCTGGGGTAAAGATCATCCTCTAAAACTAGTAACATAAAGACCTCAACAATGTTTGCCCCTCTGGCTCCATAGTTTATCCCAGTAATACATGAAGTTCCTCAAATTGAGCTGATTGTATCTGGGGCCTCTTCATAGGTTGTCTTTGTCCTGCTGAACTGTATGCTGGGGCAGGGGGTAACAGAAACAGTATATCTCCCCGTCATACAGTGCCTTGCAAATGTAAATACTTATTTCCCCGCCCTATAAATATTTGTAAATTAAACAAATACTTTTTTAAATTGTGTGAGAGAATAAGTACCTTTTCTCCTCTTCAGTCATCTTGGTAATTGACATAGTTCCTTCAAAAGCCAAATCAAGGACATCTGATATTCTTTCCTATCCTCTTAATTCATCTTTTCCCATAACACCTGGTGCACACCGTGATTATTATGTTTGCTACCATGATTTCTGCTAGACTGTAAGCTACTTGAGAGCAGCTTATTTCCGAGTGCTAAAAGAATAACAAAGTAAAGAATTAAAAGTATGGCATTAAGATTGGAAACAGAGGTCTTCATCAAGAGCCATAGATAGGTTTGGGGAAAAGTTGGAGTGAATCATTGACTTAATTTGAATTTGAAGCTCAGTGCTCTGGCAGCCAAAGCACAGAGGAAAGCAAAAATGTCACATAAACAAAGGGAAATTTATCTTTATAAAAGTACTGTTGGTAATATAATGGGCAATATCTTTACTTAATACTTTTAGAAAAATATAAAACTTATTGAAATAAAAAAATTTATAAATTGACTGATCATAATACATTAGAAAACAAAATATATGTTTTGTGCTGAAATATTATGGTCCAAATGTCACTTTATTATTATCTAATAGAATGTAAAAATAAAATTTAATGAATCTGAAATTAACCTTTTACTTAATTTGTCTCAATAAGATATTGCAGGTTACCCTTTGCATTGAAGCTTTCTCAGTGCTGGCATTCAAAAATTTTAAACTGAGGACTTAAATGTTCTTATAGAAGATATATAGAAGACAAAGGTGACAATCTTTTTGCATGGATTTAGGAGTCTGATTTTTATTCTTATTTTTATCAAAGGCTATATTTTTTTCTGGTTAGATTTTAAAAATTGGATCCTTGCTTACATCTCAAATATGTCTTTCAAATAAGAAATTTTCTCACATATTTTCCCTTGGGTTTAGACACCATATAAGACACAATTTGAGCCTTAAAAAAAAATCTTAAGATAAGGGGTCATTATTTTAGAATCTTGACTACAGTGACTCTAGAGAGATATCAGCAGAATCAATATATTGAACCACATCCAGCACAGCCAGTGGTGAACCTGAGGAGGGGCATAAAGGATTAAAGAAGACAGACAAGGGAATACAGTTGGAGCTAGGTGGGACACTGTTCTCAGATGGAGAGAGTGCCGCAGCCTGTAAGCCCAGTCTTTATTTTATTTTATTTTTCTTTATTGATTAAGGTATTACATATGTGTCCTTTTCTCCCCATTGCCCCTCACCCCCCACTCATGCCCTCACCTCTCTGTTGTCTGTGTCTATGATTTCACTTCTAGGAATATATCCCAAGCAACTAGAAACACCAATCAGAAAGGATATATGCACCTCTATGTTCATAGTGGCACAATTCACCAGTCTTTATCTTATAGTAAGATCCCACAAGGCAAAGTAAGGGCATAGTCAAGATGTTTACAATCTTCTCGCAGGTTTCAAATATACTCAATTACATGCACCTGAGAACTCTATTAAGCTTTGTTTTGACAGCACTTGCTGCACCTCCCACAGCCCACATCACTCAGCCACCTGGGACCACAGGTTCAGACCATAAAGTTAAGCTTACAGCCATAGTCTTTGGCTGTAATTGTGCTGGGAGGACTTTTCCCTCCAAGCTGGGACCTGCACGTGGCTTTTCCACAAGAGGACCATGCCCTTTCATTAGTCCAAGGCTTGAACCTGTCCAAACACTGTAGCTGCTCTCCACAACATATAACTTTGAGACACTTACATTCTGATAAATTTTCAGAATTAAGTGTCTTGCAAAAGATAACCCCTAAGTGACTGAGGGAATAGACAATGTTATTTAGTATTCCCCATTTAAAAATTAGAGAATAGCCCCAAACCATGGGCTCTTTGAGAATAATTGATATTAAGTCACTCTTTCTGTTTAGAATTAGTCAATACTTTCAGTGAAGTCCTGTTTATATTTAATGTTGATAATGCTGATGTCATTAGCATAAAAATAATGTTTTAAGTAGAAGACATTCATAACAATTTATAATTAATTTGTTAAGTTAACATATATTCTAATAGGGATATAATCTAGCCATGATTTATTACCATTTATAAATATGACAGATACCTGTCACAGACCTTGTAATAAGATCATATGTAATAACTAGTTCATTTACCTTTTAAAAGTGTCTAGTTTTAAACCACCAACTACCCTCAAATTTGTTCTCCTTATATTTATTAATTGATGATGGGCCCTTAGACAATGTATAGTAGAAGCTAGGATGTTTAAACCAAATTAATGCTATGACTGAAAAATGTTGGTGTTTCAAAATATACAAGTCTCATTTTAATGTAATTAGTAAAAATATTATTTCATCAATTGAATTAATGGTAAGGAAATGGATTCACTGTTGTGTTCCTTACCAAATGTACCAAACTTTTTAAACTAACTGCATTGAAAATATATATCTACTGTGACATGTATTTTTACCCATAGGTCTTGAAATTTACTCATTTTTGTTCAATAGGATGAAATGCACATGCTATGTGCCTAGTGGTATTTAGAGTTCAATAGAGGATAAAAGAATTATGCTTAAAGATTCTTATTCATCTAATAGTTTATCATCCATTTGGGATAATGAATTATGGAGTAAAATAAAAGTCAGAAAGTAACGTACATCAAAATGAATAATGGGCTCATGCTATGGTTGAACAAAGGAGAGAACACCGAGAACAGAAAAGTGAAAGTTTCTCTAAAGGAGAAGAAATGTAAACCATCTTCCAAGAGAGATAAATAATAGTCAGAAAACAGAGGTTAAACAATGTTGAGAAATAGAAGAAGCTATGGTGTAAAACAGGGAATACTGTTTTTATGGCAGAGTAGGGAGTATAGTAGAACCAGTGACATATAGGATCTGAGTCATATCAGAGGAATAGCCTGAGAAAAACTATGTTTTAGGAAAATTTATCGGACACTAATGTAAAGATTCAACTTGATGCCAGAAGGCATGCTATTGGCTGCAGAAAATTAACCAACATTTTAAAATTTAAGATATCATTGCAATTATATATTGAAAAAAATGAATGTATGCAGCCCTTTCTATTCAAGCAGAAAATTATTTTATAACTTCCTCCTTTAGTCTGTATGTACAAAACAAATGATGCTAACAATTATCTATCAATATGAATAGCTTTTGCCTGGAGCTAGATCATTATGGCAAGTCCTCATTTTTCATTAAATGTGAAACTGAAATTAATGAGTCTGTATTACTGATTAGAATAAAAATGTGATTTATATGCAAGTGACCCCAAGGCTTTGGAGTAAAATAAGCTATAAATTAATTTATATGAACTTGGTAATTTCAAGTATCTGTAGGAAACATATATGCACATTTTAGGACACATTTAAATTATTCATCAAAAATATATAAAATAAATATCTATGGTAAAATATTTAAAAGTAACATTATGTGAAGGACTTAATGAAAGAAGAGCATTAGGTAATGTGATTATATGTAACTAGAGGCCCGATGCACGAAATTCGTGCAAGAGTAGGCCTTCTTTCCCCAGGATGCCGGCACTGCCTTCCCTCTGGCACTCAGGACCTGGGCTTCCCTCTGACCACTGGCAGGCACCCGGGACCCGGGCTTCACCCATAGCCCCAGCTTTGTCTGGAAGGTCATCTGGAGGGATGTCTAGTCTAATTAGCATATTATGCTTTTATTATTATAGATATTTATGCACATTATGTTCTATACAGTAATTTATATAAAATAATATTAAAATAAGAATCATACTATTGCACAATGCTCCTTTGCTCATTGCTCAAGAGATAATGCCACACTTAGATGATTTAACCTTTTTTATTATAATTCCTAAGCATGACTATGATCAAAGTACTCTCTATCTCTAGGACCTGACTCTTTAGGAATGGTGATCAAAAGATGAGGATTAGGAAACAAAGGTTAAGAAAAAGTTAAGTTTAGCTTAGCAACTTCAAAGTTGTGTCATGGAATTACATAGCATTTGAAAATCCTTGGGGATAATTAAATTCATACCTATTGATATCTGGTGCCTACTAAAGCATAAACACAGTTCCTCTAAGGATTTAAAATTACTTTTAAAGGATATTAACCCAATCCAGCATATTCACTTTGGAATTTTTTTACTGTAATAATGTGCTGAATCAACTTTACTGAGTCTATCCTCTCTTGAATCACTTTATTCTGTTTCACAAGTTCTCATTTTGTTGACCAAGATGATCTGAGTATAAGTTTATATAACTTTTAGCACTGAATTCTCTTTTATAAAGTTAAAAACTGGAAACTTGCCTGGAAAAAGAACCTTCCAAAATCTTTTGTCTATTGATATTGCTTTTGAAATCATCTCTAAAACATACCATTGAGTCAATAGTTTGTATTCATTGATTAGTATAATGGAATAACATTAATACTATATACATCAGAATAATAATTAAATTATAATGTATTTGGAAGAATTTATTTCAATCAGCTATATGTCTATTGTTTTTTTCTTTACATAATACCTGCCTTTTATTATTTTTTCTTAGATAATTTTAAGTATTTATTTTTTTAGATAAACTTTATTTGATTTTCATAGGAATGAAGACTACTTTATTTTTATTGTTGTCACTATTTCAGTTTCAGAAGAACATAGTAACATACACAAAGTAAGAGGACATGGTCTCAGAACTTTAAAACTGGATAAGTTTTGTCCCTTGGTTGTTGCCATTATGTTTTCCCAGACCAGCCTGTTTCTGGGAAGTAGTCAAGGCTTGCAGCTTCTCGGTCCCTCTTCTGGGCAGGACTCCCCTCTGACTGCACTGTCAGAGGTTTCACTAGGGTTATCAGTTAGAACCTTCATTCTTTGCCATGAAGTCAGACAATAAGCTGATTTCTAGATGGTGGAGTCAGGCACCTTTTAGTGAGGAATGATTTTAAAGACCAAAATCTGGGTGCCCCATGTAACATTGCCATTCGGGGGGGGCGGGGGGGATGGTGATACTTGGCCTCCTCAGCAGATAAGCCAGAGTGTGTATATAGGGAAACATATATATGTATGTACATATACACAATCATACATACATATACATATAAAACACATGCACACATACATATGATATACACATATGCACATATACATGTGCACAAAAACACATGTACACATACATATACAGCATATATTTCAGAAATCATGAACTTACACCAAATGCTTAAAATTTCAGTCCATACCCATAGTGTTATAGCTTACTTTTCTTTATTGCATATTTCTATGTTCCTTCTTTTACTGTGAGAACCCTGGCTC
This sequence comes from Corynorhinus townsendii, assembly GCA_026230045.1. Lineage (NCBI taxonomy): Eukaryota > Metazoa > Chordata > Mammalia > Chiroptera > Vespertilionidae > Corynorhinus > Corynorhinus townsendii. The sequence continues at coordinate 114,735,761 of JAPDVU010000001.1, read as the reverse complement.
CTAACACATTTACTCACTCAATTTTATAGTACCTACTAGAGGGCTGATGCACGAAAATTTGTACAAGAGTAGGCCTTTCTTCCCCCAGTTGCTGCCACTGGATTCCCTCTGGCACCCAGGACCTGAACTGCTTCCCTCTGGCTGCTGCTGCCAGGCACCTGGGACCCGGGCTTCACTCCAGCTCCAGCTTCATTCCAGCCCCGGCTTTGTCCAAAAGGATGTCCAGAATGACACCAGGAAGGACATTTGGTCTAATTAGCATATTACCCTTTTATTATTATAGACTAGAGGCCCAGTGCACAAAATTAGTGCACAGGGGGGTGTGTGTCCCTCAGCCCAGCCTGCACCCTCTCCAATCTGGGACCCCTTGAGGGATGTTTGACTGCCCGATTAGGCCTAATCCCAATGGACAGTTAGACATCCCTCTCACAATCCAGGACTCCAGGACTGCTGGCTCCCAACTGCTTACCTGCCTGCCTGCCTGATTGCCCCTAACCGCTTCTGCTTGATCACCCCCTAACCACTCCCCTGCCAGCCTGATCAATGCCTAACTGCTCCCTTTCTGGCCCAATTGCCCCTAACTGCCCTCCCCTACTGGCCTGGTCAACCTTCACTGCCCTCCCCTGCCAGCCTGGTCACCCCTAACTGACCTCCCCTGCCAGCCTGGTCCCCCAAACTGTCCTCCCCTACAGGCCTGGTCACCCCCATCTGCCTTCCACTGCTGGCCCAGTCACCCCTAACTTCCCTCCCTTTTCAGCCTGCTTGCCCCTAACTGTCCTCCCCTACTGGCCTGGTCACCCCTAACTGCCCTCCCCTGCCAGCCTCATTACCCCTAATTACCCTCCCCTGCCAGCCTGGTCCCCCCAACTGTCCTCCCCTGCAGGCCTGATTGCCCCCAACTATCCTCCCCTGCTGGCCCAGTCATCCCTAATTTCCCTCCCTTGTCAGCCTGGTCGCCCCTAACTGTACTTCCCTACTAGCCTGGTCATCCCTAACTGCCCTACCCTGTAGTCCTGGTCACCCCCAACTACCCTCCCCTGCAGGCCTGGTTGCCCCCAACTATCCTCCCTGCAGGCCCGGTCACCCCTAACTTCCCTTCCTTTTCAGCCTGGTTGCCCCTAACTGCCCTTTCCTACTGGCCTGGTCACCCCTAACTGCCCTCCCCTGCCAGCCTGGTCATCCCTAACTGAACTCCCCTGCCAGTCCAGTTGCCCCTAATTGCCCTCCCTTGCCAGCCTGGTAACCCCCAACTGCCCTCCCCTGCTGGCCTGGTCACCCTTAACTTCCCTCCCTTGTCAGCCTGGTTGCCCCTAACTGCCCTCCCCTTTAGGCCTGGTTTCTCCCAACTATCCTCCCCTGCTGGCCTGATTGCCCACAACTGCCCTACCCTGCCAGCCATCTTGTGGTGGCCATCTTGTGTCCACATGGGGGTGTCCATCTTTGAACACATGGGCAGCCATCTTGTGTGTTGAAGTGATGGTCAATTTGCATATTACCTCTTTATTATAAAGGATAAAATAGTTTCTGAATTACTGTACCTATAACCACATTAATCAGCAAGCATAATAGAGTTCAGATTGATTTGTAGTTGTCCCCCTACCCCCATCTCATTTAAAACTGAAAATATATAATCAGGTACTATATTTATAAATTACTTGGATTACATTCCCTTCCCATACTCCTTCCTTTCTTTCTTTTTTTTCTTCCACCTTTCCTTTTTTTAAAATATTTTTCTTCCTTCCTCTTTTACTCTTTCTTTCTCTCCAGTGTGATTATTAAATTCATGTGAAATATTATTTGTTTCAGTTTGGGTATTTTTTTCCCTTTCTTATTGATTTCATGTTATTTTTTAATATGTAGAAGATTGGTATACTTTCCAAACTCAAAACTACATGGGAGGCATACTCAGAGAAGTGGTGCTCCCTCCCATCTTCCTTTAAAGGCAGCTTGATCTCTCACTTATCTGTCCTTTGTTTTTTTTCTCTCTCTCTCTTTGTAATCGAATTTATTGGCATTGGTAAATAAAAGTATACAGGGTTCATGTATATAATTCTACAATACTTGGTCTGTATATTGTATTGTGTATTTACCACCAAGTCATCCCCTTCCATTATCATTTATCTCCCCTCTCTTTTTTTTCTTCCTCCCCCCATACCCCTTTCTGTCTGGTAATCACCATACTGTTGCCTGTGTCCATGAATCTTCTATTTTTCCCCTTAATCCCTTCAACCTTCTCAACCAGCTCCCAATCCCCTCCCCTCTGACACCTGTCAGTCTGTTGTCTGTATCCATGTGTCTCCACTTTGACAGTTTATTTTGTTCATTAGATCCCATATATAAGGAAATCAAATGTACTTGTCTTTCTCCTTCTGGTTTATTTCACTTAACATAATACTCTCTAAGTCCATCCATGCTGTTACAAAAGATAAGATACCTGTCTTTTTCACAGCTGAGTAGTATCCCATTGTGTAAATGTACCACTGCTTTTTATTCATTTATCTACTGATGGACACTTGGGCTGCTTCTAAATCATGACTATCTCTAAAATAATAAAATCATAATATGCTAATTAGACCAGACAGCCGAATGACCTTCCAGACGTCATTCTGGATATCCTTCCAGACAAAGCCACAGTGGTGGGGGCTGAGGCAGAGGCAGTTAGGAGCAATCAGGCAGGAGGCGTGCAGTTAGAGGTGATCAGGCAGTCAGGCAGAGTGGTTGGGGGCAATCAGGCAGGCAGTTGAGTGGTTAGGAGCAGTTGGATATCTCCCGAGGGGTCCCAAATTGAGAGAGGGTGCAGGCTGGGATGAGGGGACCCCCCATTTATGAATTTTGTGCACTGGGCCTCTAGTATTACATATAAAAAAGCCTAGGCAATCATTCAACTATTCAACTGGTTGTTATGACTCATAATGACCACCAGGGGACAGACACTCAACTCATGAGCTGCCCCCTGGTGGTCAGTGTGCTCCCACAGCAGCAGTGTAGCTCAGCTGACTGATGGGTGCCAGATGCCAGGCTCACAGCTGGCAGGTGCAGCTGTTGCGGCACAAGCCTCTCCCACAGACACACCCCCTGCATGCCCCTTCTCCATCTGGACCAGGACTGGGATCGGGACCTGCATGGGACTGACTGGGTGCAAGCCCATGGCCACTTTGTGGTCATGGGCGTGCCAGTATTGCCTTAGGAGCATGGAGACTGCAGCAGAGCAACAGAGCCTACTGAGCAGAGGCGGCAGCAGGTGCAGCAGGGTCAGGATGAGTGGGAGCAGCATAGTGCCTGGCCTGGGCTCAGGCTACTCCCTGGATGCCTGCCACTTCATGAACTACTATATCCCTCAGGGAATGGTGGACTCCCGGTTTTGTCCCGATCCCCGCAGGCCATGCCAAAGTACCCCACCAGTGCATGAATCCATGCACCAGGCCTCTAGTTGTAAATAATACTGTAATGAACATGGAGTGCATATATTCTTTCAAATTAGTGTTTTGGGTGTCTTTAAATATTACTGGGTCATAAGGCAGTTCCATTTTTAATTTTTTGAGATAACTCCCTGCTGCTTTCAACAGTAACTGCACCAAATAGTGTACAAGAGTTCCCTTTTCTCCACATCCTCACCAACACTTGATGTTTGTTGATTTAATGATAGCTATTATGACAGAAGTGAGATGATACCTTGTTATGGCTTTAATTTGCATTTCTCTGATTGATTAGTGAAGTTGAACATCATTTCATGTGTCTATTGGCCATCTGTATGTCCATTTTGGTGAAGTGTCTATTCAGGTCCTTTGCCCAATTCTTAATTGGGTGGTCTGTTTTTTGTATTAAGTTTTATAAGTCCCTTATAAATTTTCAATATTAAACCCTTATCAGATATGTCAGTGAATATGTTCTCCCATTCAGGGGGTTGTCTTTTCATTTTGTTGATGGGTTCCTTTGCTGTGAAAGAAGGTTTTAGTTTGATGTAGGCCCATTTGTTTATTTTTCTTTTGTTTCCCTTGCTCCAGGCAATAAATCAGAAAAAAATATTGCTATAAGAAATATCCAAGATTTTACTGCCTATGTTTCCTATGTTTTCTTTTAGAATTTTTATGGTTTTGAGTCTAATATTTAAGTTTTTAATGCATTTTGAGTTTATTCTTGTGTATGGTGTAAGAAGGTGTTCTTTGCATTTTTTGCACATATCTGTCCAATTTTTCCAGCACCAATTATTATCCCATTGCATGATTTTACCTTCTTTGTAAAATATTAATTGACTATAAAATTGTGGGTTTATTTCTGGGCTTTCTTTTCTGTTCCATTGACCTGTATGTTCGTTTTTATGCTAGTACCATGCTTTTTTGATTACTGTGGCCTTGTAGTATAGTTTGACACCAGCTTACTCCAACTTTGTTCTTCTTTCTCCAGACTGCTGTGGCTATACAGGGTCTTTCATGGTTTCAGATAAGTTTTTTTCTCATTCTGAGAAATACACCATTGGTATATTGGATAGGAATTGTGTTGAACCTACAGATTTCTGTGTAGTATGGAGATTTTAATGATGTTAACTCATCATATCCATGAACATAGTATAATGCTTCCACTTATTTATATCTTCTTCAATTTCTTTTTTCAGTGTCTTATAACTCTCCAAAAACAGGTTTTTTATATCCTTGGTTAAATTGATTCCTAGGTTGTTGTTGTTTTTTGAAACAATTGTGAATGGGATTGTTTTCTTTTCTGATAGTTCATTATTCCTACATAAAAATGCAACTGAGCCCTAGCTGGTTTGGCTCAGTGAATAGGGCATTGGCCTGTGGACTGAAGGGTCCTGGATTTAATTCCAGTCAAGGGTGCATGCCCAGGTTGTAGGCTTGATCCCCAGTAAAGGGCATGCAGGAGGCAGCCAATCAATGATTCTCTCTTATTATTGATGTTTCTGCCTCTCCCTCTCCCTTCCTCTCTGAAATAAATAGAAATATATCTATACTAATAGAAGCTTAGGTGGCATCTCACCCTCGTGTCATCTCTAGATGGCTGCCCCCATGTCATCACAAGATGTCTGGCAGGGGATGGCAGTTGTGGGTGATCAGGCCAGCAAGGGGGGCAGTTGGGGGCAACTGGGCCTGCAGGGGAGGGCAGTTGGGGGCGACCAGGCTGGTAGGGGAGGGAAGTTGGGGACAATTGGGCCTGCAGGGGAGGGCAGTTTGGGGGGACCAGTCCAGCAGGGGAGGGCAATTGTGGGTGATCTGGACGGGCAAGTGAGGGTACTTGGGGGTGATCAGGCCAGCAGGGGAGCAGTTAGGCACCAATCAGGCTGGCAGGGGAGCAGTTGAGGGGGGTGGGCTGGCAGGCTAAAGCGGTTAGGAACCAGCAGTCCCAGATTGTGAGAGGGATGTGTGACTGCCAGTTGGAGGATCAGGCCTAAACTGGCAGTTGGACATCCCTCGAGGGTCCCAGATTGGAAAGGGTGCAGACTGGGCTGAGGGACACCACCCCTGCCCCCCAGTGCATGAATTTTGTGCACTGGGCCTCTAGTTAAAAAATAAAATCAAAATACAACTGATTTTGGATATTTACTGCTACTTTACTGAATTCACTTACCAGTTCCAGTATTTTATTTGGTGGAATACCTACCTTTTAAAATAAAATCTGACCACAATTGAATATAGTTAATTTAATCTATTCAAAAACTAATTCAATATCTGGGATAATTCAGACCTGGCTTCTTTAGACCTAGGACAAATATTTTGTGTAGCATATATTTAATAAATATAAATGGAAATAATTCAATTTTGAGTTATATTGCATATATAAAAATAAAATGTTAATTTAAAAATTTATACATGCTCACAGGAAAAGCATAGTTTTTTAGGAAAAACATATTCAATAGTGATATAATAATCTACTATTATGGGTATGATGATAAATTATATGTTAATATGTTTCATTAAAATATGTATTTATTTTTAAAGTATATTATGAAAGACATAATACATATTATATTTTTAGTTTAATTACAACTAACAGGTCTAAACAGTATTATTTTATTAATACTAACAAAAATTTCCATGTATTGATTTGATGACAGGATTTATTCCTATCACTTCAATCAAAACAGTAGTTCATTCTACCCAAGAGAAATAAGACTTCCATATAAAATAGTAATTCATTCACTGCCATCTATTTACATTAGCACCTCACATTTGTTGAAGTATCTATTGGTGATTTTTATATGGAACATCTTGTATTGCATTGGTAGTTTAGAGAAGTCATCCTTCATTCATTAAACATAAGGTATTGTAGGACTTCTATTAGGTAGAGAAGCTAAGGCATTGCATTTAAGAAATAACCCCAAAAAGAAAAAAAGGATAACTAATATATCCCTTCTGAAAAAGCAGTAAAGTGTTAAGGAGAAATCTGTAGAGAATATCTCAGTCCAAACCAGTCAGATTCCATTAATCCAGCATAGGCTGTAGGAGACAGAAGCCATAGAATAGAGGAGGAGTTCTTCTCCTTATTAATTCATAGACTATTTCTTCAAATAATTTCTGAAAGGAATTTGCTAACACATTATTAGTCCAATGATGGCACATACTGTTTAATAAAAAAGTATTACTTTAGAGTTTAACACATTTTTTTTATTTGAGTTTGATTTCATTGTAATTCCTCCCTGTTATGGATTAATTTCCAAAAACAGGATGCAATTACATCATCCAGAAATAAGTTCTGCAGTGGCTTTTCCTTTTGGCACATAGTTGCCTTTTTAATGTACAAGGTACCAGCACCAACAAGCAAGAAAAATTGAGCCACACCTAGTTCCTAAAAAGGGAAAGAGAGATGGTGTCAGAAATATATTCCCTGCCACAATGCCTCACCCACACGTGGGAAAATACCAGGATTTTCAACTCTTAAATGGCCCAAAGGCATAAATGCTCTTCTACTAGTCTCAGATTTTTGAATAGAAGTAATAGTGAAAACTCAGTTAACTTGCCCTACACCTTTAGATCTCAGAGGAGGAGTTAACAAAATCTAACTTATTCTGTGTATAAAAAAGAAGTTCCAATAGTAGTTTTAGAAAAAATGCCACAGGACTTAGCATTACTTAAGGACAAATAAAGCAAAAGAAAATGAGAGTGAGAGTAAAAGAGAGAGAATATAAGGGTCTAATGAAATTCCACAGTTCAGCCCAGATCAATGTGGCTCAGTTGGTTGGAGTGTTGTCCCGTACACCAAAAGGTCATGGGTTCCATTCCCAGTCATGGCACATACATATAGGTTGCAGTTTCAGTCCCCAGTCGGGGTGCAAACCAGAGTCAACAGATCAACATTTCTCTTTCATCTTTCTCTTTCCTTTCCTATCTCTAAAATCAATGAATATATCCTTGGATGAGGATTTTTAAAAATCCACACTGCAAAGCAAGGCTAATATGCCCATAGTAAAGGAAGCAAACATGTTGAGAAAGGCATACTGAACTGATGTCACCCCAATAAATTTAATTTTAGAAAGGAAAAGAAAAAGGCATACTGACTGTTCAGGTGAAAGGAAAATTTGTATAGTACATGCTTTATGTTTTCAATAAAATACACATGAATATTAACTTTGTGAATCAATAAAAGATAAGAATGATACAAAAATAGACAGAGGAAAAGAAAAAACTGGACAAATGACTAAGATAAAGGGGAGCTTGATGAGATCAGAAGACAATATCGTAAATAATACAATAACCAAATAAAGATGAAATTAGAGACAAAAGAATAGAATCCACACTGTGGAAAACAAAATCAGTACTGTGGAGGATAAACCAAAAATTATTTCTTACATTAAAGGGAAAAAATGATAGAAAATAATAGATTCTGAGGCAAAAAGTGAACATGTAACATAGAAAGACAAAACAAAAAGTATACTGGAGAATATTATTTATAAACTCGAGGCCTGGTGCATGAATTCATGCATCGGTGGGGTCCCTAGCCTTGGCCAGCAATCAGGGGAAGGACAGGGTACAAGAGGTTGTCCGCCAGCCCTGAGGAGGGAGCCAACCCTCGGCCCTCCCAGGAAAGGGGCCATGTCTACCACCACCCACCCCCTCCCGTTCCCCATCCCAGCCCGGACCCAAAGACTCCAGAGGGTTCGGGAGAGGAGGCAATGGTCGCCGGGCCAGAAGCAGAAGGAACGGACACCAGATGCCAATGCCACCATTGGTGCCCTGCCACTGAGTGGTTCCTTCTCTCCCCTCTCCTTCCCTTGCTGCCATGCCACCACCACAGTGGGTGGGAGGTGGGCCATTTGGGGCCTGCTGGCCAAGGGGAGGGACTGCAGGTGGTTAGCTGGCCATGGGAGGTTGGCTGTGGGAGCACACTGACCACCAGGAGGCAGCTCCTGCATTGAGTGTCTGCCCCCTGGTGGTCAGTGCACATCAGAGTGACTGGTTGACTGGTCATTCCAGTCATTCTGGTCATTTGGTTGTAACGGTCACCTAGGCTTTTATATATATAGACTAGAGGCCCGATGCATGAAATTCATGCAAGGAGCTAGCCCTCTCAGCCTCGGCAGTTTGCCTCGGCCCTTGCAGTCTCAGCTTTGTCCAGAAAGTCATCTGGAAGGACATCTGGTCTAATTAGCATATTATACTTTTATTATTATAGATATGCATGCATTTTTCCCAAATAGGATACTAGCAACTTGAATCAACTATAATAAGAGAGTGGCAGTTCATTACCTTGTGAAATATATTTCTATAATAGTCATCATTCAACATTAAGAAATGTACTAATATAATATATTGCATCAATAGAGAGAAATGTTATTTTAATATCTTGGTAGCTAATAATAAGACATCGTGAAGATTATGAATGAGCAATAATTGTTACATACTTTAACTCAGTTTAATTCTTACAAGACCCTTATACTAGTTATTATTATCATCATCACTTACCTGGTAAGAAAACTGAGATGAAAGATTAAGAGACTAAGCCAAGGTCACCCAGCTAGTAAGGGGCAGCTGTGATGTGAAGAATGCACTTTTTGTTGTCGTTTCAAAAATGGATAGTCATATTTCTGTATATGTGTATAATACGAATATGTTATCTTCTGTATGAACAATTAGACAAAATTGCATTAAAAATCTGAAAGATAAACTACTGTATACCATATAACTGTAAAAAATACACATTTAAAAAATACCTGAAGGAATACACATAAAAATATTAAGGAAGCTACCTCTGAATTATCAATTTAATGGTGACTTTCATATTATCTTTTCTGCTTTTCAGTATTTATATGCAATATTTATATGAACAAATATATATACTAAGGAAGATGTCTGTAAACATATAAATAATAATACAAAAGTTATCAAAATTAGGGCAATCTGAAGGCACACAATAGTAACTTTTTCCAGATAAGTTCTACTGTCATAAAAAGCTACTGAAATGGGAAAAATCTGTTAAGTACCTGTTTTCAAAAAATATTTTCTTAGAAAAGAAGCAGGGCAAGACTGAGATGTATGAAATAATGGGATTGAGGAGATCTCTATAGGAGTCCAGTTTTCTGCCTGAGGACAATTTCCTGGGCCTGGCACAGGGCCCTGAAATTTGAGCAGAATGTGGAGATCCCACTGAGTTCAGGAGACAGAGATCAGAGTGCTGGGCAGCTGAAGTAGTTAGAATCCATGAGTTTGGTTAACAGAAAGAAGGGAGGTGTGCAGAGTTGACTCAAGAAGTTTACATGGGGTTCCCCATGAGTCTTTGCCCGAAGTCTAGTCTGTTCTGGTATTAAGATTAGGAAAAAGCCAATGCTTACATGATAGCAACATAGCAGCTTATGGAGTTGACAACAGGACAGAGATGGGGAGGTCAAAGAGTACTTACGAAGAGCATTAGGGAATATTGAAGTTTAATCCATATTAAAGAGACCTCATAAATATTCCTGGCAAATGAAGAAAACCAGAAGGCTCTTTCATAGTAGTTAGAAGGATGCCCTGGAGTAATGTTCTCTAATGGAGGTAATAGTAAGAACATCATAGTATTGTTGAGAGGATTAATTTTTTATTTGAAGTATTCAATACACATGTTATCATCATTACTATTATTACTATGAGCAGGACATGACACTGTTGAAAGAAGTATATAATCATGAGGCAAAGCTATTTTTATTTTTATGTCAAATACCTTTTAGAAGAAAAATGAGACTTGGATAAAGTAAACTTAAAAAGAGTTGCTAACTGGTAATATTAAACACGATTAGAGTCAGACTTCAGGCAAGTCAGTCAAGTCAGTACATGACTACATGCTATCGTAGTTCCTATTGCTACTGAAACAAATATGTTACCCCAAACTTTGTAGCTGAAAAGAACACAAATTTGTTATCTTACAGTTCCAGACGACAGAAATCTAAAATGAGTATAATGGGCTAAAATCAGAGTGTTCACAGGCTGGTTCCTTCTAAAGGCTGCAGGGCAAAATCAGTTTTCTTGCCCTTTCTAACTTCTAGAGACTGCTGTGTTCAGCTGTGGATCCGTTTCCATCTTCAGATGAAGCTGCAGAGCAGCTTCTCTTCCTTTCACGTGACCTTCCCCCCTGCATCACATCTCCTCTGCATCCATCCTATAATGATATATGTGATTACTCTTAGGACCCACCAGATGATCTAAAATAATCTTCCCATCCAAGATCCTTAACTTAATCACACCTGCAAAACCTGCAATGTCAGATAAAGTAACATGTACAGGTTCTAGGGATTTGGGTACTGTCATCTTTGGACGCCTGCCACACATGCCAATAAGAGCAAGATTGGAAATGAGAGGGGAAGAGAGGAGAAGACACTAGAATATTCTGCAAAATTTCATTTTTAAAGTGTTTGGTCAAGAAGAAACACATATGAAGCAAAAACAAATGTATAAAATAAAATTTCATTGTTATTTTTAGGTGTTTTAAATGTTTATCTACGTTTGAAAGGGCAGACAACAATGGAGAATCCACTATGGTCTTCAAGTGGAAATAAAGGACAACGATGGAATGAGGCTCATGTTAATATATATCCACTTACTTCATTTCAGGTAAGAAAGTAATCATTTCTGAAGATAGATTGCTTGTGGCACACAAGCATAGGGTCAAAAGGCAGACATTCAACAAGCATTAGAATATTAATATTCAGAAATTCTTTGATATTATTATCCCCCAAATCAGATGATTAAGGTTTTCTTTAGTTGTAAAAGCTGTTTTATAAAGAGAAAATGCCCTTTTCTTTTATTGATTAACATCTGTGAAGTAGTATGTTTGAATAATAGTCTGTCAAACAATATGCCTGAAGTAAATGTAATCTATTTCTAAAAAAATTTCACTTGTGTATTCTGTTCCCTAAAGACAAATAAAATAGGCTCTTATAATAATGAAAGCTGGATAATCAATTCTCAATTAAGCTGTCTGAATCTTACATGAAGCAATTGTATATACTTTAGCAAAATGTATCTCTCTATGAAGTAATGTCATTTCAGTTATTTATCACAAAGTCAGAGAAATTGAATGTTATTTTTATTTGTTTTTATATAGAAAATAAATAAGGCTTAGGTTAAGTTGAGATTTAGCTGGAAATATATAATGAAATTTTAATGACCATAGAAATGGTCATGATGGCTAAAAACAATATTTCATGAAACCATTTCAGTGAAGAAAATAATGTAATTTCAGTAATATTATATAACTATACATGTATATTATATATACTCAGGTTAAGTTTTTTTCTACTGGTGATTTTTTGAGGCATTCCATGGCATATACAGTAAGGATATGGCAAATCTGACAGCTCCGATTACACTTTTTGTGTGTGTGGAATGTTCTTTTCTTGTCATCTAATCTATAAAACACTAATGGCTTTTATTTAGAAATTGCACTTCTAAATCAAACCAGGATGATAAAAATGTATCCAGTTGTTCACATTGATAAAGAATAATCAGTAAGACTAGCTGAATATCTACAAACACATAATAGCTACTGAAATAATAGACCCTGGGAATAATTTTGTTTCTATGGAAGAGAATACAATTGTGAAAATTGAATCTCTGGCAATATATCATTAAACTAAATTAAACTGGGGAGACAGAACACCAAAGCATTATTGATGATAAAAGTAACCTTAACATTAGAATGTGCATACCTCTACTGGAATAAAAAATCCCTTCTTTCTAAAAAGTTCAGTTTTCTAGACATATTTTTGCTTCCTACATGACTGCCTTCCCGGCATAAAATTATTAAATCAAATATGTATATAAAGTTATTTATTTAATAGAATAGTTATATTAATGTGTGTGTTTTTTTCAGGATAATTCCTTATTGCCATAGAAATTAATATAATAAATTTTATTGAGCACCATCAGGATAATCATTTGTTATTGAAAACATTTCAATAAATATTAATTGCTCCACTACTGTGTGCCAAGAACATGGCTAGGCATGAAGATTTAAAAATTATTGTTTACCTCAGAATCATAGAAATAAACATGCATCTAAACACACATATCACATGCTGTACAATTGAAGTAACAGAAATATGCAAAAGCTTCCATGAGCATACCTATCCAAAAAGATAATAAAGAAGAGTCAAGAAAAGCTGACAGTATGAGGTGAAACCTTAACTGAAGAGAGAGATTGCAAAGCAGAGAAAGGGCTAGCATTAAGATTGCAGCAGAGTTCAGAGTGAACTAAGACATCAAGGTCATATGCCACGGTATTTGCCAGAGAAATAGAGATACGTTTTTCTGGAACTTGGTTCCCAGAAATGAATCAAAGACTAGTGTGAGATGAGGTTAAGGAATCTAAGGAGCTTGGGCAATGGGGAGGCATTGAACAATTTTACTTAGGGCATGACATGCTATATCACTCAGATTGTTATATGGAAGACTGATTCAAGGAGGTAAAATTATGCTGGTAAACCAGGTAGAACACCAAAAAAGATGCTGAAGGGAAAAACTAGGGAAGTGGTTTAAAGAAAAGTGGATAACATTCAGATTATATCTAAGTGTAAAAAACTGCAGAATATTTTTAGGTTGGAAATTTGGGGAGTAGCCATGAATGACTAAAAATTTTCTAACCAGGGGGTCTTGGGTAATGCTTGTATTACACATTACTTTAAATAATAAAAAGAAGAAAAGAGACACACTTCAGAGAGAAACATGTTTACTCCTATCTTGGACATCTATATCCTATATAATAAAAGGCTAATATGCAAATCAACTGAATGGTGGAATGTTTGCTATGATATGCACTGACCACAGGGGCAGATGCTCAATGCAGGAGCTGCCCCCTGGTGGTCAGTGCACTCCCACAGGGGGAGTGTTGCTCAGCCAGAAGCTGGGCTCAAGGCTGGCGAGTGCAGCGGCGGGGACAGGAGCCTCTCCCACCTCCAGCACTAAGGACCTTGGGGAGCGGGCCTAAACCATCAGGGGAACATCCCCTGAGGGGTCCTGGACTGCAAGAGGGTGCAGGCTGGGCTGAGGACCTTCCCCCTGCCCCCCAGTGCACAAATGTTGTGCACCGGGCCTCTAGTGTGTGTGTGTGTGTGTATACATATATATGTATATATATGAGGTAATATGCGAATTAGCTGGGACACCATAACAGTCACAACCAGCTCAGGAGGCGGCTGAGCGCACAGATGGGCCCGGAGCAGAGACACAACACACAGGGGGGCCCGCCCTCACTGGGAGACAGAGCACCAGCAGTTGCGCCTCTGCGCATGAGCTGCAGAGGAAATGCCTTTTCTGACCGCTCATTGGCTAAGCTCCCTGTACACCATTTGCAGTGTTCTTGGTAACTTGCTTAATAAGAATCCAAGAAGGTGATCTAGGGTTTTTCCACCTCACTCCTGGAGGAAAAAATGAAGGTCTGCTGCTGGAGGGACTAAGAAATGTCATATACTGCCCTAGCCAGTTTGGCTCAGTGGATAGAGCCTTGGCCTGTGGACCTCAGGGTCCAAGTTTGATTCTGATCAAGGGCATGTACCTAGGTTGCAGGTTCCTCCCTGGCTGGGGCCCAGGTCAGGACTCATGCAGGAGGCAACCAATCGAAGTGTCCCTCTCACATTGATGTTTCTCCCTCTCTCTTCCACACTCTCTAAAAATCAATGGAAACATATCCTCAGGTGATGATAAAAAAAAAAGAAAAAGAAAAAGAAAAAGAAAGAAATGTCATATCCTATGACATCTTGAAAATGCCTAAAGAAAGTTGTCATTTTTTCATTGTGAAGGGACTGGAGTCCATGTTGATGAAAACACCTTAGTGGCTGTGGTGGCTGGCAGTGGCAGCAGCAGCAGGGTGCTGGAGGTGGCGCATTCCCTTGATCAGGTGGTCGCCTTCTGCAGAGGGAGGCCAGACTGTGGCTTAGGGAGGGAGTGGGCCTAAGCCATTAGTAGGACATCCCCTGAGGGCTCCCGGACTGTGAGAGGGGGCAGGCTGAGCTGAGAGAGCCCTTCCCGAATGCACAAATTTCATGCACTGGGCCTCTAGTGTTAATATAAAATGCCCATGGGAAATCCTTTTAAATGTGTGCAGAAGGTTGCTGGACATGTTTATCTGAAGCACTGGGGACATACATGTTTGTGAGTCACCAAGTTGTATGTGCTACCTGAAGCTCTGGAAGTGGTTGATATTCCCAAGGAAAAGTGGACATATGTGAACAGTGATTAAAGGATGAAAACATGACAAACACTAACCAACCATTAACATGAACTATGAAAGAGGAGTTTGATCCTATAGTGTTTTTTAGAGTTGAAAGAAAGGACATCCAAAAAAGTTTGGTACCCACAGAGTTTAAAGACAATAGTATCCAAATAAGCAGGTTGAGTCCAATGGACTGGTCATTAGAGAGAGTTTCCACTCGAGAAATTTGCATAAGTGTTAAAGAAATTAGGGAAGACTACTATCTTAATTAAATTCTTCATTATTCAAAATTAATAGGATGACCTACACGCAGATATTAAGTTATTATATGGTTTGTGCAAGTAATTATTTTGTTCTATTATTTTTCCCATTAAAAATGGTATGGCTTGTCTTGTTGGTAATGGTCGCTCTAACAGGTGTGAGGTGGTAACTCGTAGTTTTGATTTGCATTTCCCTGATTGCCAGTGAGGTTGAACATCTTTTCATATGTCTATTGGTTGTTTGTATGTCTTCTTGGGAGAGGTGTATTTTCAGATCCTCTACTCACTTTTTGATTGGATTGTTTAGTTATTTGGTATTACGTTTAACAAGTTTTTTACATATTCTGGAAATTAAACCTTTGTCAGAGTCACTGTTTGCAAATACCATCTCACATCTGGTTGGCTGTCTGTTTTGTTATCCATTTTTTGTTTGTTTGTTTGTTTGTTTGCTGCCACCCCAATAAAATCTAATTTTAAAAAATGGTATAGGTTTTGTTTTGTTTTTGCACGTGAATGAATTCTTTATTCAGGATGTTGCAGTAGGGAGAATACTAGAGGGAATGTCTCCTTCAAAATAAGCAATGCGAAGGGGTTCATATGGGGAAGAGACAAGAACCATAGTGCCAGCTCCAAGTTTGAGATTGCAATATTATAGGAAGAAATTGATTTTCTTTGTGAATTGACCAATCTTAGTTCATTGCATCCTGTTCCCAGAACTATTGATTAAAAAGGAGATTTCAAGATGTGAGTTAGCATATATGCATATTATTTGGTTCATCTCTTCCTGCCCACCCCACCCACCCACACTACTCTCTGAGATTCCTTAGTCTGTTCCATGTGCCCATCCCTCTGGTTTTATTTTATTCAGCAGCTTATTTTGTTCATTCAACTCCACATATAGGTGAAATCAGGTGATATTTGTTTTTCTCTGACTGGGTTATTTTCTTAGCATAATACTGACAATAATGGTGAAGGCCTGGGGTAAGGTGGGGATCAGGTAGAGGGGGCAATGGGGAGAAAAATGGGGGACATCTCTAATACTCTCAACAATAAAGATTTTTTTTAAAGACCAAGAAACTCTATGCCAACTCTTTGGCCACAATTAAATAAATAAATAAATAAATAAATAAATAAATAAATAAATAAATGTGAGTTAGTCTTTTGTTACCAGGAAGTATGTGGTCAGTGTAATTTCAGAGCAAAACATTTTGTTATTCACTACAAATGACAAGTTTTCCACAGCCTCTGCAACTTACATATTAAATTCATAAAAGAGATTTACAAGAATGTTCAAAGCAGATGTTCAAGAATGTTCAAATGAATAAAGTTTTATTCACCATGAGTCAGACCTTGGAGAACGTGACCTTCTCATTCCAACTGAGAAATCACACTGGGTTTGCATAGTGGGTGCCCAAAGTAGTTATTATTTCTGGTGCTTTTTGTTCCTTTTTATAGATCCACATTTCCATCTGGTATCAAATTTATTTTGCCTGAAGAACTTCATTTAACATATATTGTAGTGTGGATTTGCTAAACATGAATTCTTTTCACCTTGTGTACTTCTGACAACGTCTGTAGCACCTTTACTTTTTGAAAGACATTTCCTCTGAGTATAGTGTTATAGTTTTTTTTCTTTAGAAACTTCAAGGATGCCGTTCTACAGCCTTTGTTTGCATTGTTTCCAACAATACATTTGCTGACACTCTATGCAGTCTTCTATAGATAGTGATTTTCCTTTGGTTGTTTTTAAGATTTTCTTCTGATCGCTAGTTTTGAACAATTGACTATGATGTGCTTTTGCTTAGTTTTATGCATTTTTCATGTGCTTGGGCTCATTGAAGTTCTTGGATCTATGGATTTATAGTTTTGATAAAATGTAAGGATTTTCTGGCTAATTTTTTTAAAATGTTTTTGCTTCTCCTCCTCTTCTTTGAAGACTCTAATTACACATATATAAGGCCCCTTAAAGATGTCACACAGCTCATTAAGGCTTTTAAATTCTGAATTTTTTTCTCTTTGTGTATTTTTCATCTCAGCCATTGTACTTTTCATCTCTATAAACTCAATTTGAGTCTTTCAAAAATACTTCCCATGTCTCTGGTTAATGTTTTGAACATATGAAATCATCCTATATAATAAAGAGGTAATAAGCAAATTGACCCTCACACCCTCACAAGATGGCCGCCTACAACCAGGCTGGCAGGGGAGTTAGTGAAGGACGACCAACCAACTGAACACCAGGCTGCATGGGGTGACCAGGCCAGCAGGGGGAGCAGTTGGGGGGGCAATCAGGCAGGCAGGCAGGTGAGCAATTAGGAACCAGCAGTCCAGGATTATGAGAGGTATGTCCGACTGCCAGTTTAGGCCCGATCCCCAGGATTGGGCCTAAACGGGACATCCCCAAGGGGTCCTGGATTGGAAAGGGTGCAGGCTGGACTGAGGGGACCCCCCCCATGCACAAATTTCATGCACCAGACCTTTAGTATTATAATAATTGTTCTAAAGCCACTGTCTGCTAATGTTAACATCTATGTCAGTTCTCGGTTGGTTTTCATTGATGGTTGTTGTTTTTTCTCCTCATTACAAATCATTATATTCCTGCTCCTTTGCATGCCTGATAGTGTGGTGAGATGTCAGACACTGTGCATTTTATCTTGATAGGTACTGGAAACTTTTGTATTTCCATAACTATTCTTTTTTTAAAAATATATGTTTTTATTGGTTTTTTAGAGAGAGAGGGTGAGAAGATAGAAACATCAATTGGCTGCCTCCTGCATGCCCTCTAGGGGGGGTCGAGCCAACAACCCAGGCATATGTCCTGACCAGGAATCCAAGCAGCAACCTCTTGGTGCATGAGACAACACTCAATCCACTGAGCCACACTCACCAGGCAGTATTCTTGAGCTTGTTTGGGGATATAGTTCAGTTCCTTGGAAACAGTTTTATCATTGTTGGCCTTGCTTTTAAGATTTGTTAGGCAACACAGTGATTCTCCTTCTGGGTATATATACAAAGAAACTCAAACTCAAAAGAATGTATTCACCCCCATAGTCATTACAGTGTTATTTACAATAGCCAAGATATGGAAGAAGCCCAAGTGCCCATTAATAGATGAATGGAAAAGAACATGTGGTACATACATACAATGGAATATTGTTTGGCTATTTAAAAAAAAAAAAGGAAATCTTACCATGGATGGACCTAGAGGGTAGTATACTAAAGGAAATAAGTCAGTCAAGAAAGACAAATACCATATGATTTTACTCATATGTGGAATCTAAAGAATAATATGCATAAACTAACAAACCCACTCATAGAAATAAAGAGGGGCGGGGTGTTGGGGGACCAAATGAAAAGGTGAAGGGATTAAGAATTACATATTAGAAGTTACAGAATAGACATAGGGAAGTAAAGTACAGCACAGAGAATATAGTCAATAATGATGTATTAACTATGTATGGTGCCAGATGGGTACTGGAAATGTCAGGGTAATACTTTGCAAAGTATATGATTGTCTAACCACTATGAATACAAAATAATATGGGCTGTACACTGTAATTGAAACAAAAGAAAACAAACAAAAAAGATTTCTTAGGTGAGACCAGAGCAGTGTTTGGTTATAGGGCTAATTATTTTTCAAAATGAGTGGTCTTCTGAGTACTCTAGACAATGCCCCATGGATTATGTAGTTTTCCAACTGCTGTGTGAGCTGGTACTGCTACCTTAAATGCATCCTTCTGGTTGTTTTCAAGATTTGGGTACTTTCTCACATTAATGTCCTGATCAATAGTTCTCTGAATATGTGAGGGAGTCCCTCTGCAGATCCCTCTTTCTGTGCAACACTTTCTTTGCTGGTATTCCACCTGCACACTCCAGGTGCCGCAGACTCCTTGGACTCTGAGCTCCATCTTCTCAACTCAGATTTTCTACCAGGCTCCATATTTGTTCTCTTGCACAGTGGTCTACAAATTCTGTATAGTGCAGTAGTAAGGCTGTTTGATTTCCATCTCTCAGGAATCACTGTTCTTCATTACCTGATGTTTAGTGTCCTGAACATAATCATTTCATAAATCCTGTGCAGTTATTTGGTTGTTTCAGGTGGGAGGATACATCCACCTTCTGGTACTCTATCTTGGCTGGAAGAAAGTTAAAAAGTAAAGATTTTGGCCGAAACCGGTTTGGCTCAGTGGATGGAGCGTCAGCCTGCGGACTGAAAGGTCCCAGGTTCGATTCCGCTCAAGGGCATGTACCTGGGTTGCGGGCACATCCCCAGTAGGGGGCGTGCAGGAGGCAGCTGATCGATGTTTCTCTCTCATTGGTGTTTCTAACTCTCTATCTCTCTCCCTTCCTCTCTGTAAAAAAATCAATAAAATATATTTGAAAAAAAAAGTAAAGATTTTGAACCAATGTATTTCTGAGCTATTTAAATTACCAGTGGAAATAAAGATATATAAAATCATTTTTAAATGTCTATGTTCTTTCATTTCCTAATATATTCTTAGGTCCATCGGCTAAGGACTTCTTTTATTTTATAAATCTTGATTGTTGAAGGAAACATGAAGCACAAGGACATCATCCTATCCTTTTTGTTTGTTTTTGTTTTATTTGGGGATTTCTTGCTTTGAACTTTCATAGACAAAGTATTTTTACTCAAAAATTGTTTATAACTTATCAAACTTTTTCAAAAAATGCTTGTTTTAATATGTAATGTCTACCAGGAAAGCATGGTAACAATTGTATAGAATATATCACCATATAAATTATGTTTTGAGAAGTTTTTAAATTACTCAAATGCTTTGTGGCATACTAAGATGTCTTTAATTCAAGTGGAAAGTATATCTCTTATCTCTTAGAATTCTAAATGATGTATAGGTGACTTTGAGCCTCTGATTCACTAACACTTGTCTTATTTTATTTTCTTGGAATTGCATGCCTTTAAATTAGTTTGGTCCATAAACCCTTTAAAAAATAACCACTTACAAAGTCCTTTGAGTGTGTCCAATTAGTTTGCTTATCTGAAAATAAAATTTATCTGTAGTTCATTTCAGGGCAAATAGATGTTTTGTCATAGTGAAATTTCTTCTGTGGCTCTTTTTCTAGAATTAATTTAACATGACCAAAGTGTGTAATGAAAATATATTTTGCTGGATTGGAAATAATTAGGGCAAACTTTCCAATAAAAGTAAAATTAATATACTGTTAGTCTTAGAATGTCACATACACTAAGGAAACTATTTAACCACTAGGGGCCCGGTGTCCCTCAGCCCAGCCTGCCCCTTCTCACATACTGGGAGCCGTCAGGGGATGTCCTAATGGCCTTCCTTTGTGGGAGGCAACCAGCTGATCAGGGGAAGGCACCAGCCCCATCACCCCACTGCTGTAGCCACTGCCAGTCACCGCAGCCACCAAGGTGTTTTCATCAACACAGACTCCAATCCCTTCACCAGGAAAAAATGACAACTTTCTTTAGGCATTTTCAAGATGTGTCTTTCATAGGCTATGATATTTTTTTTCTTTCTTTTTTTTTTTTTATCCTCACCTGAGGATGTTTCCATTTATTTTTAGAGAATGTGGAAGAGAAAGGGAAAGACAGAGAGAAACATCAAAGTGAGAGGAACACTTTGATTGGTTGCCTCCTGCATAAGCCCTGACCTGGGCCCCTGCCAGGGAGGAGCCTGCAACCTGGGTACATGCCCTTGATCAGAACTGAACCCAGACCCTGCAGCCAGCAGACCGAGGCATTATCCACTGAGCCAAACTGGCTAGGGCAGGATATGACATTTATTAGCCCTCCAGCAGTGAACCTTCATTTTTTTCTCCAGAAGTATGGTGGAAAAACCCCAGATCACCTTTTTGGATTCTTATTACCCAAGTTACTAAGAATATTATCAGTGGCATACAGGGAGCTTAGCCAATGAGTGGTCAGAAAAGGTGTTTCCTCTGTAGATCACACCAATCTCCAGCTCAGCCCCTGCCCAGGCCTAAAGCCTCTGGCTGTGACTTTAGGCTTGGGTAGGGGCCCCCTCAGCTCCAATTGTAGGCTCAGCCCTGCCCAGGAGCCCCCTGGCTCAGGCCCTTCCCAGGCTGCTCAGGGCCCACGCCGGGCCTACCTCGGAGTGATCTAGGTGCCAAGGATGTTCCTGGGACCCAGGCCGCTGGGCACCTACATATGCAAATTAATCACCATTTTTGTTGGGTTAATTTGCATAGTCACTCTGATTGGCTGTGGGTATGGCGGAGGTACAGTCAATTTACATGTTTGTCTATTATTAGGTAAGATTATTTTAGTACCTTACTCATTTCATAATACATTCCAAATGTTTTCTAGAGACACCGTGAGACATAAAATGCTGTCTATTCATTTTCATATTTATAAGTGAAAGTAATTCTGGAGATCTTCTATTCTTATATCCTAATTTCAAGATTTGGAAATAGGTTTGAGACCATTTGTCTAAAACCACACTAATAATTAACATTAAGGATTTAAAAAAGAATATAGTACTCCTATTGCATCATGCTGACTTTATATTTATCTAACTAAAGATAATATTAATCTGGAAAATATTGTCCTCCTAAGTAGAATCAACAAACTCATGCAGATACATATCTGGCATTCTATGCCAAATTCCATGGCAACTATATAAACAGACACAACCACTGAAAACATTTTTCCATTGCAGTTCCCAGTGCCATCTATTTCTTTGTCTTTACCAACAATTAAACTCTCATGATACTATTTCAGATTAGAAGATTTGAGAACTAATTGACATTTGTGTAGCAACTTGGACTGGCAGAGTCTTTGGAAGTTAGTTACTTTCGTATCTGTAGAGCTTCCCCAGGAAAGGAGCTGAGGCTACCCACTTGATTTACAATGGTGCCTCTCTTCAAATCTCCTTTGTAGTGATTGAGGCTAGTTCAATTACTTGCTGACGCAGTTAAAAACAGAAAGGTAAAAGTATTAATGTTTATTTACATTTAATTAATAATGTATTCTGTCAGTTTTCAAACTGCATTTTTAGACTTTGTATTTGCTTTAGCAACATTGACCAGAAGTCATGTATCTCTCCTCAGGAAGAAATAATCTTGTGAACATTTGCAGAAGGCACCATTAACGCTGAAGTCAGATTATCAGAGGTGCATTGTATTATTTGACGCCCTCTCTACTTTTACTCATTAGTGCTGCATGTAGCTCTTCTTCTCTTAGTGAGAAATTACATTTGAATACAAGCTTTGACAGCATCATCTATACATCTGTCTCTGTATTGACATCTATAGCTATGTGTATGTTTTAAAGCACTATATGTACGTAAGAAATTGTCATCTCATGAGCCAAAATTATTTTGTGTGGTATAATTCTAATACATAAATTCATATATATATATATATATATATATATATATATATATATATATATATATATTTAATTTCCACTTGAATTTTCAAAACAAGTGTTAGCTTTCTGATTATGCGGTATTTCTTACATACCAAGTTTTCTGAATTGCATAGACATACAGTGAAAACATTACATTTTAAACTTGTCATCTCAATGAAATTATTTTAAGAATCAACCTTATTGTGTATGGGGTTTCCATAACATGAATCCTGTTTTAGGAGACCTAAACTTCAACATTTTCTCCCCAAGTATGTAGATGTTGTTACTTCCTTTTTCATGGCAATTAAATAAAATGCCTTTGTAATTACAGAAGAAGAAGGATACAAGGTTTTTGTTAGGTCACCAAAGAAGGAACACACGAAGCCAGAATGGTGAGGGATTACAAATTTATTCGATCATCCGTACACCAGGTGACTGAGCCTGGATGGTTCCAGCACCCAGTGACAAGCTGAAATACAACTGAGACCTAGATGTTATCTTCAGGGAGGAAAAGATTAGGTGTCTTAGATTAGGAGGTCTTAGTTGCCTGACTAGTTATTTGCTAGGGGAGGATTGGTTATGCTGGTGGCAAGGTTTTTATTTTTCTAGTTTTGCCCCTTGCTGCTATTAAAGGGTTTTTCTCCTGCCTGATTTTTCTGATTTGTTAACAATGTGAGAAAGAGTAGGATCTATTTCCAGCCAAATTTAGTACTTTAAATTTCCTTAGTACTTTATAATCTCCCATTCACTGGCTTAACTTCTTATTTTTACTGAACCTTAATCCTTGCTGTTTTTACTTTTACACCTTAATATTGCTGCATTAAAGAATTTTATTTTCCTTCAAACAGAGCAACCAAGTTGGTTGCCTCCCAGAAAAACAGATAGGAGAGAGACATACTGGGCAATATTGCAATGCATACATCTCAAGTAAAAGTAACTTTCTTTTGCTTATGGTATATCATTAATGGTGAGATTTAATGATTGAATAATAACTTTTAGTTTACTCTGTAAATAGTAGTGGAAAAGATTTTTAAATTTCTTCCTTTTAAGCTTAATTTTACTTCTAAACAGCATTCTTTTGACTAGTTCTCATTTACATATATATGCAAATTTTACTTTGGACTTTACTAGAACCAGTTGCTCATAAAACATTGGCTTCTCTTATGAATAAGTTTATATGAGACCTTGATTATATTGTGAAAAGCTAACTTATCAAGTAATTAAAGTATGCTCCTTTATTGAAAAAGCAAAGTAAGCAAACTTATACATTTAACTCATGAAGTACAGAGGCCACCCCCACCCCCAGCCAATCTGAAGAGCAGGCTGGGTGGGGGTCTGAGGCATTATGCTTCTATCTTACAATTCCGCTGCTGAATATTCTGGTTTAGCTTAAGAAGTATCCAGCAACCTTATCCTGCCAAGCTTGGAGACTGAAACCTCCGGCTTTCTTGCTCAGAGTAAAATGGTTCAGAGTAAAATGCCTCCCCTCCCCCCGCTTTTTTTCTTTCTTTTCTCCTTCCCCCCTCCCTTTCTGTCCTTGTCAGGGGGAAGACAAGAGCTTTTTAATTACAGGCAGGCTATAAATTAGCTAATGGTTTGGCCTTTGTTTAAACTTTAAATAGTTAATTTTAGAACTTATTTCTTTCTTTCAACATTCTTCTTTTCCTTCTCATCCTATATCCAACCTTCACAAATTTCACACTTTCAAATTAGCCTTCAAACCTTCTTTCTATGTCCTTCAAAAATGCATAACCATGCCTCAGACCTTCCATCAAGTATTTCTATTCTAATATTCTTTCTTTCTGTCATCCTTCAGCAACTTGTACATACCTTTCCTTTCTTTATTCTTTAAAAATGTATTAGAGTTCTTCACTCTTAGAAACCTTAATTTTCTAATGATTACCAAAAAGTAAACAGCCAGCATTTCTTAGATTAACATTTATGAACACACATTAAATGTACTCTTACTTTCAAGAAAATATACCTTCAACAAAGTACAAGAGATCTTCTGTAATAAAAACTAAGAGCAGACAAATTAAAACATGCCTAGCAATCAATGTTTCAGTATTATATGCTATTTTAAAATGTTTAGATGTTTATCATTTAACTCAACAATGCTCCAAAGCCTTTAAGTTACCAAAAGACTTTGGAAAATTATGTATAGGCATATGAGGCGGGAGAAAAGGCAGGGGGAGGAGGAAGCAGGCCCAGTAGCCTGTTCCCAGGCCTCTAGCTGCTTGAATTCAAAACTGCTAGATTTTTCCTTAGAGATAACATGCTACCCTTTGGGAGATAATGAGCTCAGCTTCTGATAATAGCCGGACTGTTAAATAAGCATGTGCAGTACAGAAAGTTGTTCTTTGGGAAAGGTGGGGTCAGGGGCGCGGGAGGTGAGAAGGTGCTGAGGTCAGGGAAATTTTCAGAGCATTAAAAGGGTGAGAATGCTGGCCTTGGGATCTAAAGACTCGGTGAGTGGTCCCTTTGCTCAGTGGGAGAAGACTAAAGTTGGGAACCCAGAGGTGAATGTATCCAGCAAGCCCAAGAAAGGAGACCATTCTTATTCAGAGGAGGGGACAGTCATGGAGGAGATAAGAAGATAAGGCGTTTACAGTTCAAGGAATGGCTTGGCCTTGTGGGGTGAGAGAGTGAAACTGAGGTGGGTGACTGTGGTTTGGGAAAACTGGGTTTTATGAGGGGATGCATGGTGGTCCTGGCCGGACACCAAGGTAGAATGAGAAAAGAGTGAATGGGGGAATTTAGTAAGATGCAGTGTAGAGGCGAGGTGGCTAATGGCTGTGAGACTAGTCTGCCAATCCCCATAATAGAGACTGAGGAGGGGACAAGGGTCCTAGCGAGTTTGGAGAATAAGTATTGGGTTCAGATGATGGAAATTCCATACACATAGTGATAGATGTCAATACAAGGGCAGAATAAATGGCCCCAGTGTCAATTAAAAAGATCAGTTTACCTGCCACCACAGTCATTATCCAAGGCTCTGTCCTGGTGATGTAAGTCTGTGGAGCCATGTTAGTGCTTGGGCAGCTTCTTCAGTGGCCAGTCCCAGGAGGTCTGAGAGCTCCAAACCATATCCAGAAGATAGTCTTGCTGGACTGACTGAGATCTGACTTGGAGCAGCCAGAAGATAGTCTGATTTCCAGTGGCCTTCCCTTCCGCACCTTGGGCAGGGCCCTGGTGGGGGTCTCGGATTTGAGCAGGACTCGGTCCAGTGTCCTTCCTTCTTTCATTTGAAGCATGGCCCAAGGAGGCTTAGCCCCTGGCTTACCCTTGGTTGGAGGACTGGCACTTTGTTTGGGTTTCATGAGAGTGCTGGCTAGGAGATGGAAGGCCTCCTCTGGGCCTCAGCCTTGGTCTCTCTTTTGTTTTTGGATTTGGATCTCCTCATCTCTATTATTAAAGACCTTAAAGGCCAGGTTAATGAGGTCTTCTTGATGGGTTTGTGGACCTCTGTCTATTTTTCAAAGTTTATGGTGTGTCTTGGGAGCTGTTTGGGATATTAATGGGTGTTCAGAAGAAGGGCTCCCTCTGGGGAAGTGGGGTCTAAGGTGGTCATTTTCTGTAAGGCCTGCATGAAGCGGGAGAGGAGGAGAGCTGGGTTTTTATGAGGGCCCTGAGTGATTTCATTAAGTTTGTCATAATTGACCACAATATCCTCAGTTCCTGATACCTCCCTCAGTGGTAGAATGGGCACTGGAATAGAAGAGGCTGTTGAGAAAGGTGATCTTTGGGTGGCCTAAGAAAGAGGGTTAGATGGGAAAAGGATGTTTTGGAGCTCACATTCTCAAGATTTGGGCTCTCAAGAGCTTGGGGAAAAGGTGGTTGCTGGTTAGGAGGGTATGGGTTTTGGGAATCTACTGCAGGTGAGGGAAGGGGTGTTTAAGGGGGTGGAAGTTGGTGGTCTGCTGGGTCAAAAGTAGACTCAGAATCAAAAGTGTTAGGGGTAAAAGGTTTTGTGTGAAGGAGAAAGATCTGGGAGAGCAGGACTGAGAGAAGATTGGGACTGAAGGGTGAAAAAGGCCTGGACGTAGGGAATCTCTGACCATTTTCCATTGTAGTGACAGAAATTATCTAAATTGCTCAGTGCATTAAAATTAAAAGTGCCATTTTCAGGCCATTGAGACTTATTATCTAGTTTATGTTGTGGCCAAACAGTGTTACAAAATAAAGTGAGTTGATTTGGCATGATTTTCCCTGCAAGTCTGCAGCGGGAGTGTGGCGTGACCCACGAGAGAGGAAGGATGAGTGACAGACTACAAATCCAAAGGTGACTATTTAGGGCAGGCATTCCTGCTGCTAAACAAATCACCACAAGAAACGGGAGGTGACCCTCTGAACTGGGCATCCCCAATCCAGAAGGACCCAAGCCAAATGGCTGAGGAGTCTTCTGGCCTAGCACTAGGACTTTGAGATGAGAGACTTTCGAGAAGTCAGCGAGAGTAAGTAGGCAGATAACTCAAGACGAGGGTAATTGTGAATGTCACTCACCTAGAGAAGATTGGCTGATGTGGGATGGAGGGTCAGCAATGGAGAAGGAGAGATTCCCAGTCCGGTGTCCTGCTTGGCTGGCTTGGGGTGAGGGGGGGAACCCCATAAGGGATGGAGGCCTGATTGAGGCCGGCAATCGAGTCACCTGAGGATTCGGAGGTAAGCTCAGGACAAGCTGCTGCTGCCTACTGCTCTCCAAGAAGCAAACTCGGGGTTACTGAAACCAAGGCGATGGCTCCCCATTCCCATGGAACCCTGCCAGGTTTCAACAACAAATGTTAGGTCATTGAAGGAGGAATGCACAAGGCCAGAATGGTGAGGGATTACAAATTTATTTGATGATCTCCACAGCAGGTGGCTGAGCCTGGATGGCTCCAGAACCCAGTAACAGGTGTCAGTGGCTTTTAAATGATTTTTGGCAGGCTTTTTCTGGGGGTGACTTCTTTGTGCATACCCAGAGGGGATATAATGGGATGTGGTCACAGCAAGTGAAACTGTGGTCTCAGCAAAGGGAATGTCCATTGTGAAATAGCCCGAAAAGCCAGTTCCTGGGGGAGGGGTATCATTTCAATTGCTTAATCAGACCTAACAGTTTTATCTCTGTAATATAATAGTAGTCAGAATCATGATGGTACTTCATAAAAATATTACATAATCTAACCTATTCAGTTAGAGAGCATTTTATATTATTTCCATTTCATACAGGTCATTTCTGCCAAGTTGAGATACATCATATTATAATTAATTGCTCGAGTTTCTTATTTTTATGTTTGAGAAAAAGATAAGGATTTATTTTTATAAACTCTTAAATGTTTGGTCATGGTGCATTCTTAAATTTAATATCTATGCATTTTATTTCTGTTATCTACCTTACAGTCAAGACAGTATTTTTTTAAAAAGTAACAGTAAAGGGTTACTTAGCCTGCAAGCCTCTTATGAGTTTATTAGAACCTACAGAATCTATAATAATAAAAGCATAATATGCTAATTAGACCAGACAGTCAAATGACCTTCCGGATGTGCTTCTGGACTAAGCTGCAGCAGTGGGGGCAAGGCAGAGGGGGGTTGGGGCCATCAGGCAGGCAGGCAAGCAGTTAGGGGTGATCAGGCAGGTAAGCAAGTGGTTAGGGGTGATAGGCAGGCAGGCAGAGGTGGTTAGGGGCGATGAGGCAGTCAGGCAAGTGGTTAGGGGTGATGAGGCAAGCAGGCAGGCGAGCAATTAGGATCCAGCAGTCCTGGATTGCGAGAGGGATTTCCAACTGCCAGTTTAGGCCCGGTCTCCCCAGCAGTGGGACATCTCCCAAGGGGTCCCAGATTGCGAGAGGGTGCAGGCCAGGCTAAGGGGAACACGCCCCCCCGCCCCTGCCGCACCAATGCATGAATTCTGTGCACCAGGCCTCTAGTGTTATTATAATAATTCAAAGATATAAATGTAGTTGGGGTTCAGAGCATAAACAAAACAATGCAATAAAAATCTCTTTGTAAGAGTCAAGACAAGTAAAACACAATATAGCTTCTCAATAGCAAAGCTGCTGTGGAAATTGACAGAAAACAAGCATACTGCTCAAGACCTTTTTCTTCCTGCTCAAATAGTACCCAGAGGCAGACTACAGTATTTCTCTGACCGATAGGATGAAATTTACCATCATCACAAGATTACAAATAAATATTAAAAACTGATTATAACTGAACCAAGAGTTTGATTGTCAGAAATTATTTTTATTATTCTAGTAACAGCTACTATTAATTCCATGACTATTTCCACACAAGAAATGAAACACCCACCATGCTTATATAGCAAGTAATCAACTGACTCTATACAGTGACAAACTATATTACCCATAGTTGTACAGATAAATGTAAATAATAGATTTTCAAATCAGCCAACTTTTATTACTGCAACAATTCATTCAGGATCACCACAGGATGAAGTATTCATATGAGAGAATGTTCTAGACATAGGCAGTCCTCCGGACACATGAAACTTTGACTTCTGCTGATGTGTATGTTTGCTTTTCAGCCAACTACACACATAGAATCAACATATTGCCAGCAGGCAGGTAGCACACATATTAAATTACATCAGTCAATCGACTGATGTTTACCTTCAAAGGTTTCCCAGCACGCTCTCTCAATCTGACCATAAAAAAAGGGTGGCAGCTGCCTTCACACCCTCTCTGACTTGATTGGTAGCATAAGCTTAGTTTCCATCTTGTTTTTGGATGAAGCTGCACAGAGAGACAAAGGGAAAAAAATTAGTAGGGAAAGTAGGAGGATTTAGATTTTTGTTTTAAGTTTTGAAATTACCAATAAGTTCTCCAATAACATTCTGTGAAGTGGGCAGAAGAGTTTTTAATATTTCTTACTTTACGGATTTAGTAACTGAGAATCAAAGTGAATGCGCATATTTTCAGATTTCAATGCTAAATCTCTATAAAGATGATTTAATATATGTTATTAAGGGATTTTCACTTAATATAAAATGCCAAGAGAATAATATTTAAGGAGATGAAGATAAGTTTGCCTGATTTTTTTTCTATTTTTGTGGATGTGCCTTCCCTGCTCCAAAGTGTTTAACATTTTAAAGTCAGTAAGGGAAGTTTTGAAGTGCTATGAGCAATGACAGGGTCATTCCAGGGAAAGCAACTTTGAAAGTACAGGAATGATTTTGATGATTTATATATTTTAGTTTTTATTTTTTAAATAACCCTATTATTTTTTTAATAAATCTTTATTGGTGAAAGTATTACATATGTCCCTTCCCCCCCATTGCCTCCTCCCACCCTCCTCCTACTCCCTTCCCACATCCTCCCACCCAAGCCTTCACCACCCACTGTCTGTATCTATGGATAACCCTGTTACTTTATCTTGACTCTTATCTCTAGGTAACAAGAACTTATTGAAAATAATTATGTGCTTTAAATAAGAAACACTGTGGTTAACTTCAGTATCTATTCACCTCTGCCTAGCTAAGATGGAGAATCTATGTACTCCAAAACCTGTTTCTCGAGCATACCTTCCAGTAAAAGAATTCTGACTTCAGCTTCTGTTTAAATTCTGTGTGAGCAGGTGCAGAACTTTCTAACCTACCCTTACTATCTTTTTCACCAGCATCTCACTTCACACACAAAGCATATCTCTTTATCTTTGCCAGGACTACATTGTAAACCCTGCATTTTACTTTGTGAGCAGTCTTTACTTCCTTTCCCTCTCCATCTTTTAAAATGAAAAATCTTGGTGATTCAATAATTGTCCTCTTTACCAGACAAAATTTTCTTTTTTTTTTTATTTTATTTTATTTTTTAATTTAATTTTATTTTTATTGTTTTAAGTATTACAAATAGTAGTACATATGTCTCCTTTTTTTTTTCCCCCTTTTGATCTCCCCCTGACCTCCCCTACCCCCCAGGACATGCCTTCACCTGCCCACCCTCCCCCCCCCACCCCAGTGTCTTATATCCATTGGTTGTGCTTATATGCATGCGTACAAGTCCTTCGGTTGGTCTCTTACAGCCCTCCTCGCCCAACCACCCCTGTCTTCCCAATGTAGTTTGACAGTCTGTTCAATGCTTCTTTGCCTCTGTATCTTTTTCCCACCATTTCTTTCCTTTAAAAAGTTTTGCCTTTGCAGACTGGAAATAAACATATAATAACAAAACAAGACAAAACAAAAAAATGTTTGAGTCCCAATTTCAATGTCCAACAGTTCCTTATGTGTACATGTCAGCAGTGATATCTGGATGGTGGGCACATGGTGGCAATTCAGGTCCGACCATCTCTGGTTTGGTCCTAGGTAACCTGCAGCGGTGCACAGCTGCTGACTGCTCCCATGGCAAGGCGTTGTCAGCGTCTTCCATCTCTGGACTGTTTTTTCCTCTTGTCTTCGTGGTTGGAGCACTCCTGTCAATTCCTCTGTGTTGCAGGAATCCATCTGGTCTTGGGGTTGTTTTCTGAAAATATACAAATATATTCTCGACCACAAGTTAATAAAGGAGTCTTTTCTATATAATTGATTTGGGATCCTTTTTATTTTTGTTCAAACGATTTCCTTTGTCTTATTTAGACACCATGTGTGTTTTTAATGGCCGTCTTGCTGTTAGCATTGCAAATGAACCTTAATTTGGTAAAGTAAAAATTTTCTAGATGTAATTTACTTATAGGATATTTTTCCTTACATGATATTGCCCTACTATCCCCCCCCTTTTTTTTTTTAATGGAGGTTTTTGTAAATTTTATAATGCAGTCTTGATAACTTTAAATTAAAAAAAAATTTTTTTTCCCCCACACATATGACTGCTTTAGGTTCATTGCATATTCAGGAATTTTGCCATGAGATGAACTACCAATAGAAATTTTAGTTATTACTTTAAGAATAGCTTTTTGTCCAGTACTTGAATATTCACTTATTTCAATTAGCCTATTTAAATTAATCTGAAAACTCGATTACTATTTTACTGTCAAATTTAATACTCTACCAACAATCTTAGTTTACCCTGTAAATATTAGTGGGAAGGATTATTTGCATTCTTGAGTGGGCCCTGAGCATTCCAAATGCTCAGCTGCATTTAGATATAGGGCAACTGCTGTCGGCCAAGTCTCTTGTCTGTTACCTGGGTCCCGATCTGAGCTGGGCCAAGTCTCTGTCTGTCACCTGTATCTCGATGTGAGCTGGGCCAGGTCTCTTTCTGTTGCCTGGGTCCTGATCTGAGCTGGGTGTGGGAAGCGCGAAGCAGCCATGGGGGTAGGAGACCTTCTTTAGAAGGGGGTGAGGGTTCAAGCCCCTGCAATGTTGGGGGGGTGAGGGTCTGTGCCCCACTCCTGTTGCCCCCCCAAGTTCTCTCCTGATGGCCCCTCTGCGACTGTGCCTGTCTTAGGTTGTTCCTTCCTTGAGGAATCTTACCCGTCTCTGGCTAACCAGCCATCCTCCGGGGCCAAGCAGGGTGTTGTGAGGTTCAGTTCTGTCTCCTTGGTAGCCTATGACCCCATGGCCTCCACACCCAGCACCTGCCTTGGGAACCCCTGGCCTGCTGGCAGGGTCCCGGTGCTGATCACATATCTCAGGGAACTCGGGTTTCTTCTCCAGTGAGGGCCCAGCTCACACAATTGGGTGTGAGACAGATCCCTGGTACCAGCCCCCACGAGGCTTCAAGCTCAGCATGAACAGAAAGTTCAGGTAACAGCTGAGGGCAATTGGATTGTGAGAAGAGGGTCCCTCTTGGCACAAAGGGCAAGAGGGGCCAATAGAGGATGCTCAAGTGCCTTCCCGGTGCCTTAATTCCTTCTGCAAGGGATTAAATCCTTTCATGTCCCTTTTTTTTTTTTTTTTTTTTTAAATTGCTGCCCACCATTCAAAGAATTAGTTTGTAAGTTTGTTTGGGATAATTGTAAAGTATGCTGTTGTAAAATATCTAAGATTATAATGAGATTGTAGAATAATATCATGTAAGGATATTCTTTGCCCTAGGCCCTGGCAATTCAATATCAAACTGGCTGTCAATTTCTTTTTGTAGCTTTATATAAACTTTGTCAGGGAGGCAAAAGCACAAATTACTTACTTTAGTTCAAGCGGCCAAATATATTGACTTTCAATTACAATCCTTATGACTTTTGAAGGAAACTTCTCTTTGTTTCCTTCCAAAATAATTTTCAGTCTACAGAGAGTTTCATTTAAAAATTTTTGTCACATGAAACAATTTCTCTTAATGCCCCGCCCCCTTGTTGTCTGTGTCCATTGATTAGGTTCATATGCATGCATACAAGTCCCTTGGTTGATCTCTCTACTTTACCCCCACCCTCCCCTACCTTACCTGAGGTATGATGTTCTGATCGACATTTCTCAGCCTCTGGATCTGTTCTTGTTCATCAGTCTATGTCGTTCATTATATTCCACAAATGAGCGAGATCATGTGATATTTATCTTTCTCTGCCTGGCTTATTTCACTCAACATAATATTCTCCATCTCCATCCATATTGTTGCAAATGGTAGGAACTCCTTCTTTTTTACCGCAGCGTAGTATTCCATTGTATAGATATACCACAGTTTTTTAATCCATTCATCTGCTGATGGGCATTTAGGTTGTTTCCAAATCTTGGCTATGGTGAATTGTGCTGCTATGAACATAGGGGTGCATATTTCCTTTCTGATGCCTGTTTCTAGATTCTTGGGATATATTCCTAGAAGTGGGATCACTGGGTCAAATGGGAGTTCCATTTTTATTTTTTTGAGGAAACTCCATACTGTTCTCCACAGTGGCTGCACCAGTCTGCATTCCCACCAGCAGTGCAAAAGAGTTCCTTTTTCTCCGCATCCTCGCCAACACTTGTTGTTTGTTGATTTGTTGATAAAAGCCATTCTGACAGGTGTGAGATGGTACCTCATTGTTGTTTTGATTTGCATCTCTCTGATGATTAGTGACTGTGAGCAGGTTTTCATATGTCTCTTGGCCTGCCTTCTGTCTTCTTTCGAAAAGTGTCTATTTAGATCAGTTGCCCATTTTTTGATTGGGTTGTTTATCTTCTTTTTGTTAAGTTGTATGAGTTCTCTGTATATGTTGGAGATTAAACCCTTATCATTGATATCATTGGCAAATATGTTCTCCCATGCAGTGGGCTTTCTTGTTGTTTTATTGATGGTTTTCTTTGCTGTGCAAAAGCTTTTTATTTTGATGTAGTCCCATTTGTTTATTTTCTCTTTAGCTTCCATTGCCCTAGGAGTAGTATCAGTGAAGAAGTTCTTTCGGCATATGTCCGAGATTTTGCTGCCTGTGGATTCCTCTAGTATTTTCATGGATTCCCGTCTTATGTTTAAGTCCTTTATCCATTTTGAATTTATTTTTGTGTATGGTGTAAGTTGGTGATCTAGTTTCATTCTTTTGCATGTATCTGTCCAATTTTCCCAACACCATTTGTTGAATAGACTGTCTTGACTCCATTGAATGTTCATGCCTCCTTTGTCAAATATTAATTGAGCATATTGATTTGGGTCAATTTCTGGGTTCTCTATTCTATTCCATTGATCTATATGTCTGTTCTTGTGCCAGTACCAGGCTGTTTTGAGAACAGTAGCTTTGTAATACAACTTGATATCTGGTATTCAGATCCCACCTACTTTGTTCTTCTTTCTCAGGATTGCTGTAGCTATTCGGGTTCTTTTTTTATTCCAGATAAATTTTTGGAAATTTCGTTCTAGGTCTGTGAAATATGTTGTTGGTATTTTGATGGGAAGTGCATTGAATTTATAGATTGCTTTGGGTAGTATGGACATTTTGATGATGTTGATTCTACCAATCCATGAACATGGTATGTTCTTCCATCTGTTTATGTCTTCCTCTATCTCTTTTTTCAGTGTCCTGTAGTTTTCTACGTATAGGTCTTTTACCTCTTTAGTTAAGTTTATTCCTAAGTATCTTAATTTTTTTTGGTGCAATGGAAAATGGGATTACTTTTTTAGTCTCTCTTTCTGTAAGTTCATTATTGGTGTATAGAAATGCCATAGATTTCTTGGCATTAATTTTGTATCCTGCTACATTACCGAATTCAGTTATTAAGTCTAATAATTTTTTTATGGAGTCTTTAGGGTTTTCTATGTACAGTATCATGTCATCTGCGAATAAGGACAGTTTTACTTCTTCTTTTCCAATTTGAATGCCTTTTATTTCTTCTTCTTGTCTGATCGCAATGGCTAGTACTTCCAGCACTAGATTAAACAGGAGTGGTGAGAGTGGGCATCCCTGTCTTGTTCCTGTTCTTAGGGGAAATGGTTTTAGTTTTTGCCCATTGAGTATGATGTTGGCTGTGGGTTTGTCGTATATGGCTTTTATTATGTTCAGGTATGATCCTTCTATTCCCACCTTGCTGAGAGTTTTTATCAAGAAAGGGTGTTGGATTTTATCAAATGCTTTTTCTGCATCAATTGATATGACTATGTGATTTTTATCTCTCAATTTGTTTATGTGATGTATCACGTTTATTGATTTGCGAATATTGTACCATCCATGCATCCCTGGGATAAATCCTACTTGGTCATGGTGTATAATCTTTCTGATGTACTGCTGGATTCGATTTGCTAGAATTTTGTTGAGGATTTTGGCATCTATGTTCATGAGGGATATTGGCCTGTAATTCTCTTTCATTGTGTTGTCTTTGTCTGGTTTTGGTATTAGGGTGATGCTGGCCTCATAGAAGGAGTTTGGAAGTGTTCCTTCCTCTTGAATTTTCTGGAATAGTCTGAGGAGGATAGGTTTTAGTTCTTCCTTGAATGTTTGGTAAAACTCCCCTGTGAAGCCATCAGGCCCTGGGCTTTTGTTTGCTGGAAGCTTTTTGATGACTGCTTCAATTTCTTCCATAGTTATCAGCCTATTGAGATTCTTAGAATCTTCCTGTGTGAGTTTTGGAAGGTTGTATTTTTCTAGGAATGTGTCCATTTCCTCCAGATTGTGTAGTTTGTTAGAATAGAGTTGTTCATAGTATTTTTTAACAATCCTTTGTATTTCTGTGGGGTCTGTTGTTATTTCACCTCTTTCATTTCTGATTTTGTTTATTTGGGTCCTCTCTCTTTGCTTCTTGGTGAGCCTGGCTAGGGGTTCATCAATCTTGTTTATCCTTTCAAAGAACCAGCTCTTGGTTTTGTTGATCCTGTGTATTGTTTTTTTGGTCTCTATGTCATTCATTTCTGCTCTGATCTTTATTATGTCCTTCCTTCTGCTCACTGTGGGCTTTTCTTGTTGCTCTCTTTCTAATTCGTTGAGTTGTTGAGTTAGAAGATTTATTACCATTTTTTCTTGTTTTTTGAGGTAGGCCTGTAGAGCTATAAACTTCCCTCTCAAGACTGCTTTCATTGTGTCCCATAGCATTTGCATTGTTGTGTTTTTATTGTCATTATTCTCCAGGATGTTTTTAATTTCTTCTTTGATCTCGTTGATCACCCAATCATTGTTTAATAGCATGCTATTCAGTTTCCACGTGTTTGAATTTTTTGGAATGTTTTTATTATAGTTTATTTCTAATATTATGCCATTGTGGTCTGAGAATATGCTTGATAGGATTTCAATCTTTTTGAATTTAGGGAGGCTTTGTTTGTGACCCAATATGTGGTCTATTTTTGTAAATGTCCCATGGGCACTTGAGAAGAATGTATATTCCGAGGCTTTGGGGTGAAATGCTCTGAAGATGTCAATTAGGTCCATCTGATCTAGTGTGTCATTTAGAATTGCTATTTCTTTGCTGATTTTTTGTCTGGAGGATTTATCCAGTGATGTCAGTGGTGTATTAAAGTCTCCTACTATGATTGTATTGTTGTCGATCTCTCCCTTGATCTCTTCCAGGAGTTTTTTTATGTATTTGGGTGCTCCTGCGTTGGGTGCATATATGTTTACCAGAGTTATATCTTCTTGTTGAATTGCTCCCTTTAGTATTATGTAGTGGCCTTCCTTATCTCTTGTTATGACCTTTACTTTGAGGTCTATTTTATCAGATATAAGTATTGCTACCCCTGCTTTTTTCTCATTTCCATTTGCTTGAAAAATATTTTTCCATCCCTTCACTCTCAGTCTGTGTGAATCCTTTGCTCTGAGGTGAGTCTCTTGTAGACAGCAAATATATGGGTCATGTTTTCTTATCCATTCAGCTACCCTATGTCTTTTGATTGGTGCATTTAATCCATTTACGTTTAATGTTATTATTGACAAGTACATCTTTGTTGTCATATTTTCCCCCTTAGTGTTTGTGTTTCTTTTTGCCTTTCTCT
Source organism: Corynorhinus townsendii (assembly GCA_026230045.1). Classification (NCBI taxonomy): domain Eukaryota; kingdom Metazoa; phylum Chordata; class Mammalia; order Chiroptera; family Vespertilionidae; genus Corynorhinus; species Corynorhinus townsendii. The sequence continues at coordinate 114,699,249 of JAPDVU010000001.1, read as the reverse complement.
TTCTTCTTTTTACAGCAGTCCCTTCAGCATTTCTTGCATTGCTGGCTTGGTAGTGATAAACTCTCTTAGCCCTTTTTTGTCTGTGAAGCTCCTGATTCCCCCTTCAATTTTGAATGATAACCTTGCTGGGTATAGTATTCTTGGATTCAGACCCTTGCTTTGCATCACTTTGAATATTTCATTCCATTCCCTTCTGGCCTGGTGTGTTTCTTTATCCGGGGGATCCCTGCTCTTCCCAGCTGCAAACTGTTTCACCAGCTGTGCCTCCTTCGCCAATTCGGGCTGGATTCCGCTCGTCTCAGCTGCCTCCCCTATTTGCTCCAGGAGAAGGCTCAGGACACATCCTTCTATTCCGCCGCCATTTTGTCTCTCCACCCAAAATTTTCTTGAATAATGCATTCTATTCCTTCAAGAATTAAAATTTGAGTGTAAGTCAAAAATCTACACTTTATTCAGTTAGATCCCTTAAAATAACCACATAAAAGAAAAATCTGTGATGACATCACTTTACTCACATTCAATAAACTATTAGTCTTATGGCCAAATGGAAATGCTTGATTTTATGAAATAAGATTCATATCAACATAAACCTAAGCTTTGACTTTCTACAAGATAACATTTCATTTATGCTGTTATTTTCAGGAGAGAAGACTCAACATCCCATAACTAAAACTATAAAGGGGATGAGAATAAACACTGATTTATTCTAACATTGATTCTCTACCAGATAAGTAGCATCAATCCAAAAGATTTAAAAACACATGGTTACCCTAGCTGATTTGACTCAGTGGATAGAGTGTAGGCCTGTAGACTGGAGGGTCCTAGGTTTGATTCCTGGTCAAGGGCACATGCCTGGGTTGCTGCCTCTATCCCCAGTAGGGGGCATGCAGGAGGCAGCCTATCAATGATTCTCTCTCATCATTGATGTTTCTATCTCTCTCCCGCTCTCCTTTCCTCTCTGAAATCAATAAAAATATATTTAAAAACACATGGTTAGCAAAAATGATAATGCCTTCTCACAGATAGAGTGCTATAGGGAAAGGTTTTAATGACTTTAAATACCCATGTGGTCTAAATAAGTGTGTTTTAAAATGTTTTGGAATTTATTCACCTCAATTTTAACAATTCTGAATTTAATGTTTAGCAATTGCAATAGATACTGGTTAAATAAATATTTATAAGGTGGAATATTGTGCAGTCATTAAAATTACTTCTTTTCCCTATTCAGTGTTTTTGAATGTTTACTAGTATACTATGGGTATTTATTTATTTACTTATTTGGTGAATCTAAGTAGGATTTTATTTACACGGACACTCAATTTTAGATGAGGCGCTTTCTAGGGTCCATATGCCTTTCTGGAGCTACTTGGTTTGGGGTTTCTTGTCTCAGGCTTCAAGCTTGAGACTCTCACGGCTGGGTATAGGCAGGGAAAGCCTCCCAAGGCCCCCCAAAGACTGTTCAGGTCAACCTTGTGGAACGCTTGGGCCAACTCCACCAGGTCAGCTACCGCCAGCTTCACCTCCGCATCATAGCGGAACTCAATTAGCCACACGGGGGGAGTCTTTCCGGAAAGGCTATTCCTCAAACCCACAGTCTGTCAGGACTCTTCTTAGGTCAGGATGATTGGCCAAGAGGACTCCAAACATGTCCCAGATCTCCCTCTCATGGCAGTTTGTTGCCTTATACACAGAGCCCGTGGACTCAGGTGTCAGCTCCTCTGCAAGGTCTTCACAGGGATGCAGGAGGGGCAGCGCAGAGACAGCAGGTTGTAAATAATCCCAACCTTTTCTGCCGGGTTGGGGTGCCCACTGCCATTAGGGCAGCCAAGGGTTCGAATTGTGCATTGGTGTGATCCCTGAGGCAAGCCAGCTTTGGAATGACTCCATCAGGATGGATACAGACCTCTAACTCATTGGCAGGACACCTGCACTTGTTGGATATCCTTGGGCAGGATTTCAGCTTCGTACTCTCTCCAAAAGCTCAGAGCTGTTTGTGGGCCATACCATTCCCTGGTCCCACAGTGGGGCGCTTGCAGGCAGCAGCGCTTTACCTCCTCACAGACAGCAACAGCACGAGGGGCACCCCACCACCCCCACCCTGAGCAGCACCTCCGCAACCAAGAGCCTCGCCCCCAGGACCTCTCCATGGCCGCCTCGTTCCCGGTGCTGACCTTGGGTATTTTTTTAAAATTCTCACTTGTGATTTAAACAGTCATGTGAGGGTTGTTTGGCCACTTCCCAGATACCTTCCAAAATACCATCCCAAGTCATATGTAAGCCATTATTTCCAGACAGCCAAAGAATGCTTCCTTGACAATGCTGCGGACTGAGCATCTGTATACTGCCAACTGTGTTCAGAAGAGTTTAGCACTGACCTGCAATTTTTTTTTTATGGCTTCAGTGATATAGGACCTTTTGGATGTTCTTCTAAGAAATGGCTTTGGGCACTCTTTATTGACATACCTCAACATAAGTGAGCAGGAAAACCTCTCTATAGAAATTAAATATGAGTCAAAACTTCTCAATTTTTTTCTCCTTCAAGTTATGAAAATTATTCTTATACTTATGCTGTCTAAGTGGGGACAGGGACTCAATACTAAAGTTGGTAACTAATTCATTTGTTTACAATTATTTCAATCAATCCTACATAATAAAGAGGTAATATGCAAATTGACCTTCACACCCTTACATCACAAGATGGCCACCCCCACATTGTCACAAGATGGTCAGCAGGGGAGGGCAGTTGGGGGCAACCAGGCCTGCAGGGGAGGGCAGTTTGGGGGATTGGGCCAGCAGGGGAGGGCAGTTGGGGGTGATCGGGCCATAGGGAAGTGGTTAGGTGTCAATCAGGCCAGCAGGGGAGTGGTTAGGGGATGATCAGGCTGGCAGGCAGAAATGGTTAGGGGCAATCAGGCAGGCAGGTAGGCGAGTGGTTAGGAGCCAGCAGTCCTGGATTGTGAGAGGGATGTCCAACTGCTGGTTTAGGCCTGATTCCCTCAAGGGGTCCCAGATTGGAAAGGGTGCAGGCTGAGCTGAGGGACACCCCCCAGTGCAAGAAGTTCATGCACTGGGCCTCTGGGGAAATTATAATAGCATATCAGAGGTCAGTGGGTCAAAGGCTGCTTCTCAAATAATGCCTAAATTCTCTGAAAAATCACTACAAATTTGCCTTTAAGAAGCCATATTAAGATACCCCCAAAGATAAAATAGTAAAACAAAAATTTTGGTATTCATATCAATAGACTTTCACGCTAAATTGTTGCAATGAAAAAAGGCTAGAAATTGTATTAAAATGCACACATCAGCTTGATGTTAAAAATTAAATTTCTCTTTATGCCCTAACTGGTTTGGCTCAGTGGATAGAGTGTCGGCTTGTGGACTGGAATGCCCAAATTCGATTCCAGTCAAGGGCATGTACCTTGGTTGTGGGCATGTACCAGTAGGGGGATGTGCAGGAGGCAGCTGTTCAATGTTTCTCTCTCATCGATGTTTCTAACTCTCTATCCCTCTCCCTTCCTTTCTGTAAAAATCAATAAAATATATTTTAAAAATAAAAAATTTTAAAAAACGCTCTTTATTAAGCTAATTATTCTCTGGAAAGACTAAGATAGTTTATTTTGACATGTAGAAATTTTTTTCTAGGATGATAGTCACAAAATGCATAGGTTGCCTTTTAGTATCAAACAGATTAAAAGGCTTAACTGGAAACAAAAAAATAATAGGTTGTAGAGAAAATTTTGAGTTATGTTTCTATAAATAAAATAATTGCTATAATAATTTTCTAATTGTCCTTATATTGACATTGTATCCAGAATTTAGCAATAAAGGAAGGTTATTTTACTCCTCTATTCTTTCAACACCGGTATTAAGCCACTGTTCTGGATTCTGGAAATCCAAAGGTCAGCTACTAGATATGATAAACCCTTGCTCTGGGCTTCAAAAAATATAATACTGTTGTAGAGAACCCAGAACAGATTCATTCCTTGAAATTTTCTAAAGAAAAAAACAAAAACTGGTGTTATGTGTTACATAGAGAAATTTGGAGGGAATCTTTTTCAGAGAAATACTGCTCAAACAAAAAATTTTCCTTATCGCAGAAAATGAAAAGTAATAGGGTTTGTAGTAGGTGTTTTATTATATCATTCAACTAAGTGTAGCATTGCTTTAAAATCAATGAAGAGATTTTGCTGTAAAAAAAAAACTTATACTATGCAAGACATATCCCATTATGGTTTTTTTATTAAGAAATTTTGATTTTGGTAAGTAAGAATTTTGAAGACTATTGAGTGTAAAAGATGTTTGGAATGTTGACAATTTTAAGTTTTGCTCATAAATTTCTCAATAGAAATTAAATTGAAGCTCTACATTTAAGTTTGTTTCATTCATATTTGCAGCTCATTTTTGAAGGTATTCGAGGTCCTGGCATAGAAGGTGACATTGCCATTGATGATGTATCAATTGCAGAAGGAGAATGTGCAAAACAAGACCTAACGACTAAGAGTAAGTGTCTCTTTTTGAATTGGTTTGATGAGATGTTAAACTAATGTAATATTAATATTACAAATTAATATATTCTAATCTAAACATTTATTTTTAGTTTGGTATTTAGAATTTCTTATATTTAAGATGCTAAAATTTTGAGGATAACTTAAAAGCAAAGTATTAAATTTAGCTGTATGCTTGTTTAGCCTAAGAAAGAATAAAATTTTGATGTAGGTTTATGATTTCTAATTGGTATTTTAAAATATTTTAGTTGATATTATTAATTTCAGAGGTTTTCAACTTTTCTTAAAATATTTAGTTAATCTATATACTCAGCATATATTTATACAGACATACTGCTTTTTATTCCCCCAGTTTATGAAAATATTTCTTAGGTTTCACCTTTGTTAAACATTTTAACAAGTTTAATATTTTAAACAGTCTTAACAGTGTTTTCCCAAAAACATATACACACTTTAACAGCTGAAAGCTCAATTTTGAAAATGAAATGCATTTTAATAAGCACTTCCTTTATAATTATTCAAAGTATGTATATACATTTTTAGAGGACACCCTATATTAAGTAATGGATTAGCCCTACTTTTTTAATATATTTTCATTGATTTCAGAGAGGAAGGGAGAGGGAGAGAGAGATAGAAACATTAATGATGAGAGAGAATCAGTGATCGGCTGCCTCCTGCACACCTCTCACTGGGGACCAAGCCCACAACCTGGGCATATGCCCCCAACCAGAACCGAACCCGGGACCCCTCAGTCCAAAGGCCAATGCTCCATCCACTGAGCCAAACTGGCTAGGGCTAGCCTTATTATTTTTTTTTTTCCTGGTATAATTAATCTCCTTCTACCTGCACCACAATCAATTGTTTGGTAATTTGGTTTCAGGTTTAATCCGGTTTGAATATTATGGTTTAATGATGTCTTCAAATGTGATTTTTCACTACAAATCAATTTTTATATAAAAGAGGTATAAATAATGCAAAAAACATCAGAATTGTGTATTGAGCTTCTTCTTAAAATCTTCATGTTGTTCATTTAAAGTTGAGAAACCTCAAATCATTCCTATTACACATTTTTTCAATTGAAAGATTTTCATAGAACCATCTGGAATCTTTACTTTTGTGATCACATAAAGAGATATCAGTGAAACTAAATTTATAAAAGTAAATTCATCAATTATTCACATACAAAAAGAGCATGAAAGTCAATTTTGTATTAAGTCTAGAGCAAATCAGAGTCTTTGTTAATTGAGTATAATTAGTAAGAAATTATATGAGTCCAGTTGTGGAAAGTCATATTTGTACAGCTACCTAGTGATTGCTCTCTCATATGAACTCAATTGATTACATTTTTAAACATTGTAAAAAGACAGAAACTAAAATTATATATAACAATGAGCCATTTTGCTCATAGATTTACCATCTTGTCATTACATTTAACATTTCAAATAACATATTTATAAATTTCACCCTGTGTCTGGCTAATTTTGCTTTAGAAAACTAGTAGCTCAAATGAAGTAGGTTTGTCAAATGCACAGAAGAGCATGCTTTCTCCTCAGAGGGACTGGGATTTCCTCTGGATTTCATAACATGAATCAGTGACAGTAACATATTAACCAAAGATAGTTGCTATATTACAAAGAAAATTTACGTTTGATAACTTAATCACTGAAAAATATTATAAATTAAATTCAATAAGGTGAACTAAACTTTCCAAATGATGAAAGCAAGCGAATATAATTTACTTCTTGAAATAAGTGAATTTGCAGTAGCTAATTTCAATACCCATAACAATTCCTTCTTAGTTTTCATCAAGTGTAGTTTAAGTCTTTAAGCTTAAACATTTCTGAAAGCTTGGGGGGGGGGGGTGAGGTAAGCTAACCATTTAGGTTTCCTGAGAATTTTCTATGTGTGCATGCTTTCATGTGGTTAGCAGAATTCAGGTTGAGTGTAGCTACAAACCTACACAGCAGTTTTTATACCATTTATACCAATTTAAATCTGCAAATATGTTTATCCAATGCCTAACCATATATTAAAATGATAGCCTTTTCACTTGTCTTGGAAATGAAGCTGATAAATAAAACCAAAAAGAAAAAAAAAGTTTTCCAAAATTGTTTTCATATACAAAAAAATGTTTCATTAGTTTACCGAAGTGGTGTTGGTTGTTGCATAGAATACTTATTTTTTGTTTGGTTGTTTCTTGGCATTTGTTTTCCTTGTCTTTAGATTCCGTTGATGGTGCTGTTGGAATTTTAGTACATATATGGCTTTTTCCAGTTATTGTCCTCATCTCTATCCTGAGTCCTCGAAGGTGACCTTATCCTGGCAGAGGCTATGAAAGATTCACCAGGCACTGGCATGAAGAGTCTTTGTAAATGGACATTGAAAAAACAAACTACCAAAGATTCCTCCACTGACTACTGACTCAAAAAATAAAATAATAAAAACAAATTTTTTAAGCACTGGGGATAAAAAGATGTCATGGAAGTATAAGTTATTCCAAACTGCGTATACAAAATAGTGTTGACCTGAGTAGAGAAGAGACCTTCAGGTGCTTTTGTGGCTAAAACGATTACAGTGTCATCTGGTCATCTGGTTGAACTCTGGGGGGAAAAAAGAGCTATAGAAATTCTTGTCAAAGCACAAAGTCTTGGCTGGTTTTGTTTCAAATGAATAGTTTGCTTGTTACCATGGAAACATAATGGCCTGCCAACAAAAACCTCACTGTAAACAGGGTACGTGAAGAGCTGGAATTTATTTTCCTTTGGAAAAGCTTTTACGTAGAGAATTCAATAAATGTAGGCCCTTTTACCTTTGGTTGTTACCCTTCCTTGAAAAGAACCTGAACTCAGAATTATTTAAAACATTCATCCTCCCCACCTATCCCCAACCTCCCTTTATGATTTGTATTTGTTTTCCTCCCATGGCTAAGCTAGATAACTGTATGCTGTCTCTTTTTGCATGCACTGCTATCCAGGATAGTCAACCTGGGCTTACATAATACACAGGCTTATCGGAGTTTGCTCGCGGCCACTTGAACACCCAAACTGTCATCTGTTCCGGTGAAGAAACCAAACCACCATCTTTTATAAATTGCCATGGAAACTAAGTGCCTTCAATGAAACAAGCCTGAATAATTTCCAGCTCAGAAGCTTGCACTGCTAAGAGTGGTTTGTGTAAAACTATTTTATAAACAAACTGCAGAGCCTAAACGTGCAAATTACAGGCAAGACAACAAAGCCGCTTCTGAAGAAGAAAGGACCGAAGCTGCTGCATAAGCCCATGCAGAGGAGATACTTGTCTGACCAGACAGCCATGGCCTTTCAGCTTATTGTCCATTAGAAAGTAACGTCCACTGAGACCAGACAAGGGAGCAACTTTTTTTCTTCCAGGTTATTAAATGGGTCAACCAGAGCAAAAGGTTAAGATAATACTCAGCGCAAGAGTGATTTTTTACTCTAACCTCCATTTGAAGTGAAATTGGCCCTAGCTTTAGAGGGAACAAGAAAATGTTTGTGATTTCAGTGCATACAAACTCTACAGCAGAACTGGGCCTGAAAAATCTGGCTTTATTCTAAACACTGAGGGTAATATGCCTCTGCCCTTAAAGTCAGACTCTGTGCAAATTGTGAAATATTATTTTATTATTTTACAAAGATTAAAAAACACTTTTACAGAAAAAAAACAAAAACCTGTAAAAATGATTTTGAGCTACCTGAGGATAAATCATACAACCAGCCAGTTTTCCAATGCATTGTAAATTTCACTTAAACCTGTTGGTTATGAAAATTCGAAGATCTCTTTCCTTAAATTATCTCAGCTTTTAACTTCATTTAAGACTTTTGTCTAAAGAAGAATAGTATTATTATTATGTTCTATCAACACCCCAGGATTTAAAAAACTGGTTATGCAAGTAATTGGGATATAAGTATTAAATTATAACATTTGCAAATATTAATATAAAAAGCACAACAAAATGTAGTGGGGACATGACACAGCTTGATTTTTTTTAAGTCTATAAAAATGTTTGTGCAAATTCAGTAATTCACCTTAAAAGATAACTTTACAGCTATGTTCAATAAAGCCTCTTTCCAGGTAAGGTATGAAAAGCAGTATGTGTGTTTGTTGAGCAATGTTCACTTATCACCAAAATGAGAATAGTTATACAATTTATCTGTTATGTCACCATGAGATAAATCTTCAGTGCTTCATGTACCTTAATGTTTACAGGAAGAAATTTTAATAGGAACTCCTTGATGCACTCTCCCACTTTTGTCATACATGTAAAAAAAAAAGTCAAATTTTGAAAGTAAAACATGAAACAAATATGAACTTGGAATTTAAAGTGTATTTTCACAGTTAAAGAGGGGACTAGTTTGAAAATCTAAGTAGTGATAGAATTGAGCTAAGCCAAATCCTTTAAATTAAAATGGATAAACAAAAAATGAATTTCATGACTTATTTGAACAAATCAGGCATATTGTTGTGTTGTTGTTTTTTCAAAATTACAGTCACGCCAAAGAGATAAATAATATTTGAGGCACTTAGCTTAATGTACACTAAATTTTCCTTCATTCTGCCTTCCATTTTGTGTGGCACCTATCTCTTTTCTCCATTCCCCTATATTAGTAGACCATCTTTTTTATTGATTTTCTGCTCACTCATTGCTGGTAATATCAATAAAAACGTTTTAGATCTAAACAGAGGCTTAACTCATTGCTGCTTTCTTTTCTTAAACTTTTATTTGAGTGAGGATTTTACAAAACACTAAAAAAACATACATTCAAAATATTTGGATATACGTATGTCATTTTCAGGAAAACAAGTCTCTTTTTCTCCTAAGTAAACCTACACAAAGAAATAGCTGTAACTGAAAGTTTCAATCCTACTATTAAACATTAATAAGGTATTAAGACCTTACATTACCTTTCACACTGTAAAAATACACAAGTTTCAGAAGTTCATGAGAACTGGCTGGTACGTCAAAATCAATTTTGATTAAATTTTTAAGAAATTGCTGATGAGTGCCAAGAACAAAGGGCAATCAGAATTGCAAGCAATCATATTTATTGATATGGTAACAAAGTATATATCTCAAGTGGGTTCTGGATCATTTATGTAAACCAATAAACAGAATTAGAATCAATGTTTTTCACTCCAGATCAAATGTTTCATTGCTTTAATTGAAAGTCAATGGACAAAATGCAGGAATTTTTTAATTAGGATAAGTGAAATAAATGTAAATTGTGTTAAGTAGTCTCTTCTTTAATATTACTGATAATAATGGCAATTTACCTGTTTACCAACTGCCTTCCTTTTCCTAATATTTTTGTGTTTATTATAAATTGAACTCACTAACATATCCCCCCTTTTCTTTTTTATAATATATTTTAAGCGTGATGGATGTCAGTCTCTTTCCTTCTTTTACAGGAAGGCATCAGGCAGTGGAGATTTTAATTTCCAGGAGAAAGATTATCCTACGTAATCTCCTACTGCCAGTAATTGATCCTTGATTAATTAGGAGCATCACTTTGTTTCATCATTTCAAAGACACTTGCTTCTCTACATTTTAACATCTCTGCAATTGGCCTATTTGAATTACTATTGGTGGCATTTCTATGTAGTGATATATAAAATTATACTGCATCCAAAAACTGATGACATTTAGATATCAAAATTCACTAAAGTTTTCGGAAGTCCCAAATCATGCCCAATTTTATTACTTTTCATTAGTAATAGTGGCCCCAATTTTGTAGAATTTATATTAAATACTCATTGTGCATTATTTAAAAATAACATAACTTTTATTTTGTGCTTTACAATCTGAGGCTTCTTTTATATTCTTATATTCAATATGCATATTGAATATAAGAATATATATTCCTATTTTTTATGTTTCCTGCTACATATTTTTTAGCTCCATCACGAATTATAATATGCTATGTATCCCTGGTTTAAAATGTTTTTTTCAGTTTCATGTGCTTAAATTTTCTTTGAGACTTGAAAGATCCATGGTATAGCACAATACCATGAAATAGGCTAAACTAATGGTACTTCACAAACATCACAGAATTGACTTTGCATGGCAATAAAGTATGATAACCATGATAATCAGAATCACAAAACAGCTAGTCACTTATATCATGTTATAGATAGTACAAATAATCTCATTCATTACTTTCATATTTTAAAATATGACAAAATATGAGTGACAACTGTACTAACTTTTCATCAAACATGCATTTTTATTTTAAAGACTATAATAAACGTATTTGTCAAAATGTGTAATTTGAGAACAATTAATTTAGTTCGGCACTTGAAATTGTATGAAATGGGCTGTGGTATTTTTCTTGCTCTATTTTTTTTTTTAGTGATTTGAAAGATGGTGACAGGCTAATCTGATTTTAGTAAGCTATTTCAAAGGATTCTTTTGAATGCATGTTCTTTATCAAAAAACTCTTTTGTGGTTTTTGTTTTGTTTTGTTTTTAATGTGCCTTTCGACTATCAGGGCCTTTCAAGAGACATGTAAACTGGAAAAAATTTACTCTCAATTCATTTTTTTCTTGGTTGATGACTACTTACTAATTGCTTCGTCTGTGTCTCAACAAAGCAGAAGGTATACTCTTCTTGCAACTGGGTAGTTGATGTCAATGAGGAGTTATTACATTTTCTGTGAAAACAACAAAGTCATAGGGTTCAATCCCAAGCTATTTTCCTTCCTACAATGTTCCCTTTGTAGCTGACTAGTTTAATTAGTTTTCTTAGTGCTTACTTTTAAAAAGCAATGTCTCTGGCATTTTCTACTTCAACTTAGGAGAAAAGCTACCACAGACTGATCAGATCTTTTTTCAAATCTGATACAAAAAGTTCTTTCCTGAGTATGCATAAGATTTAAATAAATATGTATGTTATTACATAGAAAATGTAAAACTTAAAGACTTGAAATTTTAATGTGAAATATGTCAATTCAGAATCAATCCATTATATGTTTATGTCTGCTTAGAAACAGAAGTGAAAGTTAAGAAGAAATAAATAATCCATATATTTGTAAATGGACTACTTAATTGAAATTATTAATATAAAACTAAATAAATTATGAGTGGTGATTATACTACCCTGAACCCACATTGCGTATATTAAAAACAAAGAATTGGAATTCAAAATTTTGTATAGGGCAGAGGTTAAACTCTGTGTAGAAAATGAAATAGTTTTCTCAAGGGAATATTTATAACTGAATTTAATTTCAATTGTACTAATTTTACATGAGTTGAGCTACAATGTATTCTTAGTTTTCAATGAAATGATGGCAAATTCTATGAACTAGGGATTAGCTCATTAGTTTCAGTTTGTTTTCTATAGCTCTTAATTGTTGTCCTGGATTTCCAGGATATTTTTATTTCTTGAGTCTCATCAGTATATTTAAGTGTATAAGTTTAATCAAATATGCATTGTATTAAGTTTATATTGAATATTAGATACATTTCAGGTCTCAAAGTTTAGATTTAACTTACATTTCCTTTGATATTTTCCTTCGACTAAATAGTTTCAGATAGTTGTATGTTTTTTTCCCCCTTGCATTTTCTTTCAATAAATAAAATTATGTTAAATACTCTATTAGTGTTTGGGGAAAATTTCTGCTGTCAATAAGAACTTAAGATAGAAATAGAAAGATATATAAATGGCAATTATATTTGCAAATTAAAATTCATCATTTCTCTCACTATTAAAAAGCTTTATAGACTGAGCACTGCAGTGAAACACAATTAGCCCATTAAAGATATTTGTTAGCTTTTATATCCTTTTTGAGGGATCATTTATAAGATTGTATTAAACAAGTAGGCACTATAATATTCCTGAATGAACTGTGCTTTACGAATTATGGCTCAATGTAATATATCTGGTCTTTTAATAGTATATATGTGAAATAATTGACTGCAGGTTAAGAACTCCAATGTTATTGAGGATGATAGTTTTAATCACATATTTCATGGGGGCGCTAGGCCAAATGTGGGTTTTCTGAAGGAAACAAGTAATACTACTTGACAATAATTTGAATGAACCAATGTATAAATAGAAGTCTGAAAACTATCTTGTTTTAGCATTGTTTTTCTACTGCCTATTTAGCTTAGTTTTCTCTTGATCATTGGTATTATATCTCTAAACATATCCACAAAATTGTGAAAATGCAAATACAATCAACATTAACAGACCTATTAACCATGTTTAAAAGTCAGCTCAGCTGCTCCCTAGACTACATGTTAAAGTACTGTTTATTATCCATAAACTGTTTAGTTTGATAGTAAAATTAAAGACTTTACCAATATTGGATTTCCTGCAGTACTCATATTCCTTTAAAGTATCCTTGTTGCTTTTTTTTTTAATGATTTTAGAGAGAGAGGAAGGGAGAGGAATAGAGAGATAGAAACATGGATGAGAGAGAATCATCCATTGGCTGCATCCTACATGGCCTCTACTGGGGATTGAGCCTGCAACCTGGGCATCAAGTCAAAGTCCTCTTGGTTCATTGGTCAGTGCTCAACCACTAAGCCACACCACTGACAGGGCAATGGTGTTGCCTTTAGTTATCTACTTATCTGCTTCCCAGATGAAATCATAGACTTCTCCATGGCAAGGACTATGACTTTTTACAAGTTTAAGGACTTTCAATTTACCTAGATTCTGCAGAGATTATTGAATTAATGACTGCTAAATTAATCCATGATTTAGAGCTATATTTAGAACAGACTTATTCAATGAACCTAGGCAATAAGCAGCAATGTCACCTTTCAGTTATAATGCCAGTGAATTTTCATGGACAGAAGATACCTCCTATGTACCGAAAAAAAAAATGCGTCAATGCAATTGAAATATCAGTTTAAGTATTTGCAACCTAACTTTCCAGCTTAACAGAAAATTATATTTCTTATTAAAAGGGAAAATGTTGTTAATGTTTTTGCAAACAATCCTTATATGATTAAACTAAGGAAAACAAGACTAATTCTGCATGTTTTGTGTTAGATGGCATCATTATATATGAGAATAATACTACATAAAATATTATGCTTAATTTTACAATAGAGAGGTCATATGAGGTGTAGCTAAACTCAAAGACTTAACTCTTTTCTAGAGTTTGTTGTAATAGCTATTTATTTGGATCCTATCATTAACTACACATGAAGTATATTTAAACATGAAAATATTTTCAAGTTGTATACTAATTTGATTTACATACACCAAAATTGTAACAATGATTAACAAGGGAAAGTTCTATTTTTCTTCCCTTCATTTGCTAAAGTTTTTGATAGAGAAAAAGTATTCTTGTAAAATAAATGCCATTAAAATAAAATACATTATACAAATTATAAGATACTTATTTAGTTCTGGTTAATATTTTAGATAGCAAAATTAGATTTTTACACATAACAAAATGTTGTGAAACAAATTAATTTTCAAAATTAGAAACAGTGTTGATTAGAAAGGACTATCTATTTTTATTATTTTATTTTGTTTCTGCTTTGAATTTCACATTTTAGCTTCCAAAATTAACACAATTCAACAGGCAATGAGCCCAAAATAAGAGAGTGTATAGTGCTAGTATGTAGAAACCCCACAAAAAATTAACTTAGAAGTAAATTAATATACTTACAAGTAAAGTAATACAGTGTCTGTTATAATTCTTCAATAAAATAAACATGCATCTTTCCTTTTTCATTGATCTAGTCTTCTACAATATCATGTACAAGCCTGGTATTTTTCATATATGCAAATGTTCTTTCCAATGCAAGAGCATCTGAAGGTATTGGAAGCAGATGCATTCTGAATCTACATCCCACACTGGGGCCTGTGATTCCTCACTCAGCAGTTCAATCCTTCATGCTTATGTTGCTTTGTCCATTTAGCCTTCTTTTAAGCTATAAGTACACCCACAAGGGAAACATATTAGTCTATAATATTTGGGGTCAACATTTGATCAGTTCACAGTCTTCCAATATCTAACAAAATAGACTGAGGAATCACTGGACCTATTGGAAGGGGCTTAGGAACAGGAAGAGAATGTAAAGAGGAGAGGTGTGATGTTTCAAGGACTACATTCATTTCACAATTTTCCTGAGGATAATTACAGAGTACATATCCAGTACATAAAGCAAAAATAGGAAAATAAAAATGTCAGGCTGCCAGATGCATGCAAAGGCTCAAAGAGAAAAATAATAGAACTTCCTAAATAAAAACATAAACGACAATGAGGTCGTCTCTGGGGCCGGGGGTTGGGGATTGGGGGGTGGGGTGGGCAATGGAATCCGATATGGATAATGTATTTAAAAATGAAAATGATCAAACTAGAGTATTCACATTAAGAGAAAAGGGGGAAAAAGAAAATTACATAACCAGATGTAGTTTTTAGAGACGCATAACCTAAAAAATGAAAATAAAATGTCCAGATCAAGTAAGTTTGAAGAACTGCAATGAACATTTATACATATACTTTAACATGTTTTCCTCTTGCTTTTTCTTCTTTGCAGTGACTGTGGTTGCCTGGCTTCTCTGTTCACTTTCTCCTTCCGGGTTATGTAGATTCACTGATGTAGGTTAGCCTAGAGTAAATGTTCCTTTGAGATATACTTTAGCACACAAGTTCCTGTTTCAGACTGCCTCTGTTCACATGCTTTCTATAACATTTTCTCTTTAGATCAATTTTTTCAATGTAGTTAAGGTGCTTAATGCAGTTTCCTTTAAAACAAGGTTAATGGCAACAGTAAAAATATGGTGTATTTCACAGAATTTCCAGGAGGCTCAAATGAAAAAGACTATGTAAAACACTTACTTTCCTAGAGCAGAGCAAGCATTAGTGAGCACTAGCTTCTTATTCATATGCTTGCTATTCTTCAAAAAAGGACAGTAGAGAATCTTAATGTCTATTACACTGCATTGTGCCACGTTTGTAAATGAGCATTTTCAAATTATTTCCACTTTCTCTAATAAGCTGTTTCAAGCCCATGCATATGCACATTCATACTAGTACATGCCATTAATAATGGCATATATAATAATTATTTATTATATTCAAATTGCCTTCACACATATCACTTCATCTGTTCTAACCCATAATGATTAATGACTTTCCCATGGCACATGTGAATCTAGGTGTTATTGGGACAGTGTGCCCTCTTCCGATCACCCTGCCTCTGACAGCATGTAGATGGGCACCTTTCACAGTGTGACCCAGGACTGAAAAGAACAGTACTTAATAAGCAATGTCTTTTTCATTTCATTATCCGGTGAACTTGAGTATTATATCAAATATAAAACAACACTGTTTTACATACTACTACAAAGAAAAAACATATTTTACTATAATTGCAAGATGCCATCAGTTATAACAGGCAATGCTATCCCAGAGATGTTAAGTTGTGGAAAAAATGAATCGTAAAATTAATGAAATGTAACGTCATTTGAAATTATACTTCATGCACACTTCATAGGGAAGCTGCTTCATGTATTATGGTGCAGTTGGATTTTTACTTTAATGAACATTAAAATCTTTTGAGTGGTTGTTAAAAACAGTTTCCTGAGGTTTTTAGTTGATAGACCTGGGGGGAACCGAGAAGACATGTATTTTTAAACGAAACCCTTAAATAATTTTACTTGTAATGAACATTGGTGTAGTGGAAAGAATGTAAGTTCCAATCCTAATTTATACCACTAGTACCTGTGTGACCTTGAACTGATGATTTAAAGTCCCTGTGTCCAGTGGTGCTGCAGACATCTCAGCGAGGTCTGGATCAGAGTTCCAGAGTTCAGTGCTACACAGTCTCCTTCAGTTCCCTTGTCTGTAAAAGGGGGTATTGTATTATTTAATTTCTAAGCTAACATATGTGAAACACTTAGAACATTATTGACATACTAGATGCCCAGTGTACGAATTCATACATGGGTGGGGTCCCTCAGCCTGGCCGATGATCAGGGCTCGCTGGCCAAGGGAAGGTGACCACGGGTGGCTGGCCAGCCTCGGGAAGTTGGCTGTGGGAGTGCACTGACCACCAGGGAGAAAGCTCCTGCATTAAGCATCTGCCCCCTGGTGGTCAGTGCACATCACAGCTACTGGCCAGTTGTCCAGTCGTAACAGTTGCTTAGGTTTTTATATATATAGATAACAAGCATTGCTTAGGTTTTTATATATATAGATAACAAGCATTGCGTAAGTCTTTGCTCACCTATAAAAATGGATGGTAATAATACTACCCACCTCATAAAGCCATGATTATGGAGCAGTGAATATCAAGTATCTGGTAAAGAAAGAAGTGTTTGTTTGTTTTCTTTAATATTGACTTAATAAGGTAACATCTTTTATAAGTTCTTTAATAACTCATCTCAATGCTAACTCATTTCCTTTTCCTTGTTTTGCCTTGAAGATAGACAAGAAAGAATTTTCTATAATTTTTAATGATTTTATTTATCTGGCATGAAAAACATTATCCCCCAAATGAAGTAAACCCCCTGGAATTACTTAAAAATGTAAATTATTTTTTGAATTTTAGGATATAAAATTTTTATACATATATTTATAAAATATTTTTTATTTTAGGTTATAAAAATAAGTTCAAAAAATTAGACACTTTTTTGTGAATGGTCACAAGCATGGCATTCTTCAAAAGTTATCATTGAGATTTACATATGTATTTACATTCTAGGCAGAAGTCCTGCTCATTTTTTTAAATTAAGCTTTTATTTTTACATAATTATAGATCTGCATGCAGTACGAGAGAATATGGAGACATCCTGTGCACACTTTACCCAGTTTCCCCCAGTGATAACATCTATACTTGTGTGTTAATTATACTTGTGTTATGTACTTTGGTTACATCTGTTGGTTCGTATATCTGCCACCACAGTAAAGACACAGTTCAATCTCCTTTATAGCCACATCCACTTCTCTCCTGCTTTCCCTCCTCCAACCCATCCTGTACTCCTGGCAACAACTAATCTTGCTCTCCATTTCTTTAGTTTTGTCATTTTAAGAATGTTATATAAACACTACCATACAACTATGTAAGTTTTGGGTATTGACTTTCCACACTCAGCATAATTTCCTGGAGATACACTGAGTACTGAGTGGCTACTCAGCATATATATATGCTGAGAGGCCCAGTGCATGAATTTGTGCATAGGTGGGGTCAGGCCAGCCTGGCCAGGGGGAGGGGACATGGGTGGTTGGCCGGCCTGCCTGCTGGTCGAACTCCTGGTCAAGGGGACAATTTGCATATTAGCCTTTTATTATATAGGATATATACTGAGTGACCAGATTATTATGGGTTCAGAGATCATAATAATCTGGCCACTCAGTGTATATCCAAGTTGTAACCTGTATCAGTAGTTTATAACATTTTGCAGGGAGAGTAATATTGTGCTGTATGGATGCATTACAGTTTGTGTGTCCATACACCCAAGGAAGGACATCTGGGTTGTTTGCAGTGTGAGGCTATTGAAGATAAAGCCACTATAAACATTCACGTACACATTGTGGTGTGCAAGTAAGTTTCATTCCCATAAATGTTCAGGAGTGCAATTACTGGGTGGTGAGGTAATGTATGTTTAGTTTTATAAGAAAATGACAAGTTGTTTTCCAGAGTGGCTGTACCATTCTACATTTTCTCCAGCATTGTATGAGTGATCTAATTTCTATGCATGGTCACCAACATATAGTGTCATCACTACTATTTTTATTCAAATATTCTGATAAGTATGTAGTGATTTCTCATTGTGGTTTTTCATTTTCCTATTGGCTAATGAAGTTTGCTGGCTGACCTCTTCTGTAAAATGTCTAGCAATGTATTTTTCTGTTTTCTAATTGAAATTTTTTTACTGTTGAGTTTTGAGAGCTCTTTTTATATTCTATACATGACATTTGGATAATATATGGCTTTTAAGTAGTTTCTCCATGTCTGTACCTTGTCATGTCATCCTCTTCATATATATATTTTGTAAAGCAAAAGGTTTTCATTTTGGTGAGGTCCAATTTATTATTTTATCTTTATGGGGGTATTGCATTTGTGGTGTCAAGTCTAAGAACTTGCTGTCTAGCCCCAGGTAATAAAGATTTTCTCTCTGTTGTTCTTTTAAAAACAATATTGTCCTTATCTGAAGATGGAAAATTGGACAAATGTTAAGTCCTGTTATGTTAGTTATATGTATTTTAGTTCAAAAATATTGATATTTTATCATAGCAATGATAGGTGTAAAATAAATAAATGGAACTAACAATTTAGATATTTTAGATATTAAATCTAAATTTAGAATTGTCCATTTAATATTAGTTATATGATATGGTATGACCACTCTATAAAAACTTTCATGTAAGGATAAAGTTGCTTTTCTTCATCCTAAAACATGCCCAAAGAATACTTCTTTTAAATTTTCAAATTATTTTTTAACGCTACTTGCAAGAATTGTATCATGGAAAATCAGACAGCCATGCAAATAATCATGTATTCAAATATCATAGAGGCTTATAACGGTGAAAAAAATTGGACACAATCTAAATGTCCAATGGAAGGATTGAATAAAGCATATTTGTGCTCTTTCCATTATCTACTCCAGCTTTGATTCTGCAAACACAGCCTGAGGACTCCTGATTGCCTGAGGGATTTCTTCAGAAGCCAGGCCTACCCATGCACTCTAGTTCAAAAGAGTCAGACATTAACACAACCCCAACCAGCCCCCTTATTGCTCTGCACTGACAGCCTTTAATCAGTGTATAAAGCCCCAGTTTTCTCACCAGAGAAGACTGTGATACCTCTTCTACAAATAATAAGACCAAGTTCATTATCCATAGTGGTCCTTAGATTAAGAGAGATTTGTTATTCAAGCTTTTTCTTCCTTTTATCACTTCCTCGTATCCCTACTAGAATTCCCTGTAATTGCCTTCCAGATAAATTATTGCACTGAAACTTTGTCTCACAGAACTACTTCTAAGAAACCAAATATGACAATTGTTTATTTATGCAAGAGAGAATGAAGACTCTCTCATAAATGGGCTCAAACTTCATGCAACATATAAATATGTCTACTATATATTGTTAAGTTCAAAATATACATAGCATTACATGTAGTATGATATATTTATAAAAATATGTATAATTCTTCCCATCTGAAAGGTGTGATTTAGAAAAGTTTCATTTTCTATTTTATTTCTGGACTCTAAATTTTTTGAGACTAAACATTTATTAATTTTGTAGTCTGAAAAAAACATTCTTGAGACCAGAAAAGGAAGAAGAGGTTCAGTGTATAGAAAATTAAACTTTTTCTTTGTTTTTCTTTGTTGTTCAAAGGCTAATTTTTTCTAGATTTTTCTGGCCTAGAAAGTATAGCTTTAGGCATTCTACATGAAGACATAGGCAGTGAGGAGAGCCACTATGTCTGCCTGGTGAGGTCTTAGAGATGTGGAGGGAGTGAAAGCAGGATAATTATCAAAGGCAGAACTGCACTTGCTGTGCATTGCCAGAGGCAGTAAGGTAAGAGTATAGAGTCAAAATATGCTCTACTTAATGAGGCAAACTTTAGATTAGGAATATTTAATTGAAAAAAGGGAAAATCTTATTTGTAAGTTAATGAAAATGATAATATGAACACTAATTATGGATAATAATGAAGTGTTTCCATTGCCAGGAGAAACATGCAGAATTTCTGTTTTACAATATAATGTACATGTTCCTCAAGACTATTTTTTCACTTTTATCTTTTCCCTCCTGCACACTAATTTTTGTTCTCAGCTAGAGCCTCTCAACTGTATTTATTTGTTCTGGAAAATGGTACACTGTATGTGAAAGTAATCTCCATCACAATGAGTGCAATTCTTTTCATCTTTCTGGCCTAGTTAGCTCTGTTGATTTAGGCCTGTGCTAATGAGGCCAGTCCTGAAGATTCAAACCTCATGCTAATTAGCTGTGCATAGAGAGATAAACTCCATGGACACACATACATAATCTCAGCCAAACATCTGACCAATGCTTCTTATTGGTCAGCATAAGACTGTGATTGTGTGGCTAAATTAATGTTTTTCATTATGGCTATTGAATAAAATTTCAAAACCTTGTTTTACATTGGTGCTGTTAATAATAATGATGTTTCTCCAGTATTGCTTATGTCTAGACTGGCACCAACAGTCATTATAATACAAGCCAGAAATCCACCTTGATACCTCCCCATTCTTCTCCCTTATAGCCAATCCATCACTACTTGATTTTTTGGCTCCTGGGTATATTTTGAATCTCTGGTGTCACTACCATAGACAGAGTTAACAGAGGATACAAGTAACACAAGCATTCGCTTCTCAATGTAGACTTCTATTTCTGATACTACAACTCTCAGTCATTCTTCACCTTTTAGCTTATATGATTATCATAAAATATAAATATAAGTTCACTCTCCTTCTTAAAGCCTTTTAATGGGTTTCCACTGCTTTCCACATAAAAGTTGAATTCCTGCCCTAGCCAGTTTGGACCAGTGAATAGAGCATTGGCCTGCGGACTCAAGGGTTGGATTCCGGTCAAGGGCACATGCCCAGGTTGCAGGCTCCATCCTCAGTAGGGGGTGTGCAGGAGGCAGCCAATCAATGAATCTCTCCCATCATTGCTGTTTCTATCTCTCACTCTCCCTTCCTCTCTGAAATCAATAAAAAAATATTTTTAAAAAGTTTTTAAAAAAAAGTTGAATTCCTTGAAGTGGCATAAAATACTTGTATGATCTGGCTTCTCACCCACCAGCCTCATCTCCTTTGTTCGCTGGATGCTAATCCGCCACATTACCAATCATGTTACCTAACCTATAGTCTGCACTCCGCACAGAGCTTTCTTCAGTTTCTCCAATGCTGCCTCCATAGCAAGGCCAATGTGTCTGCTTTTCTATGTCTCAAATAACCAATACCTTCTTTCCCCTTTTTTCCCACTTCATTCCAGATCTCAGTTTGTACAGGTCTTCCTCTGGGAATCCTTTCTTCATTATTTATACTAAATCAGTTTCTTCTATTATATATTCCCTCTATTTTTCTTTTAGAGCATTTCTCAAATGTTTACTGAATATTTCTTTATTATTATTATGAGTTTCCCTCACTGCACTGTAAGCTCTATGAAGTCAGAAAATAGGCTTATTTTGCTAACTATTTTTTTTTTTTTTATTCAGAGTAGGTAGTCAGAAATTTGTTAGGCAAAATTGAATGACTGTATATCCTCCACTTTGATCTTTTGGAAGTCAAGTCCAAAGATCTTCCCAAAATTTGCTCCCCTTGGCCACTTTATTCTTTTTTATAATGTTCATCATATTTTGTGAAATTTCAAAATTACCAATTTTTTTACTACCAATGTGGGTAAATGTTTTCATGTTTGCTGGCTTTTCCTGATTATTTTGGACACTATCTACTGCCTGCATGCCACCTATTCTTTCTTCCATCTTTAACTATAAATATTTTCCCACAGTCTATTTTAATTAGTCCCATCCCTTCCACTGTCAGAATAATCTTTCAATGGATGATGTCTAAATAGACCTTATTCTTAAGGTCTGCATCTTTTATTAGTTGCTTTATCAGTTTTTTTTTTAATTAAATGTATTGTGGTGACATTGGTTAATAAGAAGATATATGTTTCCAGTGTACAACTTTATAATACATGATCTGTATGTTGCATTCTGTGCCCATTTCCCAGTCAAATCTTCTTCTGTCACCATATATTTGACCCTCTTTATCCTTTATTACCTTCCACCCTCCTTCCCTCAGTAACCACCATACTGCTGCTTGTGTCTATGAGCTTTGTTTGTTGTTGCTTTTTGTTTGTTTATTTGTTGTTTACATTTTGATATCTCATATCTGAGTGAAATTATATGGTTCTTGACTTTTTCTCTCTGACTTATTTCACTTACCATGATAGTCTCAAGATGTAGCTATGTTGTCGCAAATGGCAGCATTTCACCATATCTTATGGCTGAGTACTATTCCTTTGCATATATGTACCACTTCTTCTTTACCCAATCATCTAGCAAGGGACACTTCAGTTGTTTCCATGTCTTGGTCATGATGATTAATGCTGCAATGAACATAGGGGTGCATATATCTTTGCGAATAAATGTTTTTAAATTTGGGGGGGTAGATAGAAGAAGGATGATTGTTGGCTACTTTGGTAATTCCATTCTTCATTTTTTGAGGAGCCGCAATAGTGTTTTCCATAGCGGCTGCTACTGAAAGGGAGAAATTGCCAGCCAGGCCTGCATCTTTTAGATAGATTTGAGACTTACGCTGAGTACTGCTCTCTATTGTCCAAATAAGTCATTGATTTCCTCTTAATCACTGAAAATCAAATTCTTCTGAACTCTGAAACTCTTCTCCTGAGTTCTCCATTTCATTAATTTGGCCACCAACATGCTACTATTTTTCTAGTGAACTATTTAAAGCGATGTTCAAAAGATGTAGAATCATCATCGCCTCCATGTCCTTCGTGTCCTAGTTCTAATCAGTACTGCCTCCTCATTTCTGTCATTTTTAACCCTTTTTAAACTCCATCCTGCTTTCACAGAAAATGATTTAAATTGTCTTTTGTCTAGACAGAGACTTGGTCTTTCTAAATATAACCCCACTCCTTTATAAGACTGTGGATTGTCAATACATCAGTGCCCAACTCAGGGATTCTTAATGTCTACTTTTTACATACTCATTGAGGTACAAATGCCTAAGTGTGTACCCACAAATTTTCTTAAATGTTTCTAGGGTAGTTTGCCAGATCACTGCAATTGCAAATTTACTGAAAAGAATACCTTTCCTGGAACATATTCAGCCTTTTTCAATTCTTTGAGACTTATGTGACTATTCCACTTGACTGGAGTGACTTCTAGGTTATGATCTTGGTGGAGAGGCAGGAGAAGTTCTATCCATTTTGAACATTCATGTCAAATGATAATTTTTGTACTTGATACCCTTCTTGACATTCTTAACACCTTGGGCACCTCTTTTATGAAATAGAGATATTGCTTTATATCATAACTATTGTGTCCTTGTCTTGTTTCCTTAATAAAGACTGTAAGCTCCTTAAGAGCAGGCATTATTTCTTATTAATTTTATGTTCCCTGCTATGTCAGTTTCAGGAATTGGCATATATTAGGTGCTCAATTAATATTTGTTGAATTAAACTAAATATGTAGGAAACCAAACTAATAAAAATGTATTTACATAGAAAAATATTTAAGAAATCACTGGAATTTATACAATGGAATATATAGAATAAAGAATTTATTATTTCTGCTGTATTATTTGTTTTATTATAATATTTAATAATACTTATGTTCATAATATTAGCTATCTTTAAATTTTCTAATAAAAAATTAATATGGTGTTTCCAAATGCTCATTTGAAATAGTCATAACAAATAATAGCATGCACATTTCATAGATCACAAAACTTCAGCACAAGTTTTATAACCTACTTAAGTTTACATGACTAATAAACACTGAGTTAAAACCAGGGTCTTTCACATTTCTCCAAAGAGGACATATAGATGACCAATAGATGTGAAAAGAATATCATCATCACTAATCATCAGAGAAATGCAAATACCACAGTGAGGTATCACCTCACAGCTGTCACAATGGCTATCATCAAAAAACAAGCAACAAGTTTTGATGAAGATTTGGAGAAAAGGGAACACCTGTGCATCCTTGGTGGGATGGAAGATTGATGATACCACTATGGAAACCAGTATTAGGGTTCCTCAAAAAATGAAAAAATAAAACTACCATACAACCCAGAATTCCCATTTCTAAAACACAAATTCAAAAGTATATATACACCCCTATGTTCATTGCAGCATTATTTACCATAGTCAAAATATGAAAGCAACCAAAGTGTCCATCAGTAGACAATTGGATAAAGAAGATGTGGTATAGATATACAATAGAATACTATCTGGCCATAAAAAAGAATGAAATCTTACCATTTGTGACACCATAGACAGACCCAGAGGTCATTATGCTAAGTAAAATAAGTCAGTTAGAGAAAAGCAAATACCATATGATTTCACTTATTTGTGAACCTAATAAACAAAATAAATGAACAAACAAAACAGAAACAAAGTAATAGATACAGAGAACAAATAAATGGTTGCCTGGTGGGAGAGGATTGGAGAGCTGGGTGAAAAAGGTGAAAGGATTACAAAGTACATATTGATTATGGGGGATATAAAGTACAACACAGGGAATACAATGAATGTAATTATAATAACTATGTATGGGGTGGGTTGGGTACTAGATTTATCAAGAGGATCACTTTATGGGTTATGTACATGTCTAATAATTATTCTGTATACCTTAAACTAATATAATATGGAACATCAATGGTTATTTTAAAACATTTTTTAATTTAAAATATAATCAGGGTCTTTCAAAATCTATGACCATAATATACTGTCTCCTAATTCAGTATTATTTGTTTACAGATATAAAGTGAATTGATACATTAATGGAATTTAATGGTTTAAATTCTATTTTATTAAGAATTATAATATGTACAGAATATATTCATCTGAATGTTCTGAAAGATGATGGGACAACCAGAAAAACTCTTTAATATTAAAAAAATAAGGAATAAAGAAAAATAAAATTTAAAAATAATTAAAAAGAGAAATGCCAATAATTAGAATGTATCAGTTATTTGATATTATGTATACACACAAATAGTTGTGTATAAATGTATACAAATGTATATTTGCATATCCTATCTAATAAAAGAGTAATATGCAAATTGACCATCACTCCAACACACAAGATAGCTGCCCCCATGTGGTCAAAGATGACTTCCCCCATGTGGAAACAAGATGGCCACCACAAGATGGCCAGCCAGGGAGGGCAGTTGGGAGGAACCAGGCCTGCAAGGGAGGGCAGTTGTGGGTGATCAGGCCAGAAGGGGAGGGTGACCAGGCCAGCAGAGGAGGGAAGTTGGAGGTGACCGGGACTGTAGGGAAGCGCAGTTAGGGGGGACCCAGGCCTGCAGGGGAGAGCAGTTGGGGGACACCAGGCCTGCAGGGGAGGGCAATTAGAGGTGACCAGGCCTGCAGGGGAGGGCAGTTAGGGGCAAACAGGCTGGCAGGGGAGCAGTTAGGCATCAATCAGGCTGGCAGGGGAGTGGTTAGGGGTGATCAGGCTGGCAGGCAGAAGCGGTTAGGGGCAATCAGGATGGCAGGCAGGCAAGCAGTTGGGAACCAGCAGTCCTGTATTATGAGAGGGATCAGGCCTAAATGGGCAGTCGGACATCCCTCGAAGGGTCCCAGATTGGAGAGGTTGCAGGCTGGAATGAGGGACACACACCCCCATGCAAGAATTTCATTCACCGGGCCTCTAGTATATGTGTAGAATATCTGATTGAAAAATTCTAGCACATGATCACCCCTCCCAACCTCATCTTAAAATAAGAATTTTAGTGATTGTCTTTTGGCCATACTCATCTCTTGACAATGAATCATTAATCCTATCCTATATAGTAACAGGATAATATGCAAATCGACTGAACAGCATAATGACTGGTTGCTAGGATGTGCACTGACCACCAGGGGGCAGACTCTTATTGCAGGAGCTGCCCCCTGGTGGTCAATGCACTCCCACAGGGGTAGCACAGCTCAGCCAGAAGCCAGGCTCACAGCTGGTGAGTGTAGCAGCAGTGGCGGGAGCCTCTCCCACCACTGGCAGCACTAAGAATGTCAGACTGATGGCTTAGGCCTGCTCCCCATGGGCTCCCAGACTGTGAAAGGGTGCAAGCTGGGCTGAGGGACCCCCCACCCCAGTGCACAAGTGTCATGCACCAGTCCTCTAGTATCATATAATAGCTCAATGGAGATAAAAATTGAGGTTTATATTCTCATTAGAGGCCTGGTGCATGACATTTGTGCATGGGGGGAGAGGGGGAGTTGGGTCTTTCAGCCAAGTCTGTACCCTTTCCAATCTGGGAACCCTCGAGGGATGCCCAACCATCCATTTAGGCCCGATCCCAGGACAGTCAGACATCCCTCTCACAACCCAGGACTGCTGGCTCCCAAATGCTTGCCTTCCTGCCAGTGTGATCACCCTCTAACCACTCCCTTGCCAGCCTGATCGACGCCTAACTGCCGACACAATTGCCCCTAACTGTCCTCCCCTGCTGGCCTGGTCACCCCTAACTGCCCTCCCTTGCCAGCCTGGTCACCCCCAACTGTCCTCCCTTGCCAGCCTGGTCGCCCCTAACTGCCCTCCCCTGCAGGCCTGTTCACCCCCAAATGCCCTTCCTTGCAGGCCTAGTCCCCCCCAACTCCTCTCCCCTGCAGGCCTGGTCCCAATTGCCCTCCCCTGCTGACCCGGTCACCCCTAACTGCCCTCCCCTGCTGGCCTGGTTGCGCCCAACTGCCCTCCTGTGCCGGCCATCTTGTGGCGGCCATCTTGTGTGTTGGAGTGATGATCAATTTGCACATTACCTCTTTATTATATACAATTAAATTTAATTATGTTTAGTTTGATATTATCTATAATATATCAGCATAAAATGAGCTTCATAAAACTGCAACAAGTTTTATTTTAATGTCATTTGTACACAGCTATTTTCAATGAATAAGCCAGATTAAGATTCTTTGTGACATTTTGCAATTTGGAGCTAGAGTCACATTGGAAATTGTACAAGGAAGACATGGTGTGTATACTTTAATAGTTGCCTTAATTAATCCTTAGCACTGAATGCAAGCTCAAGAAAAGAACTGGAAATCCCATGGTGGTAACATGAAATATTCTGATACCAAAAATGTATAAAATTTTTTTTTTCAGAAGCACTGAGGACTAATGGGTTTAAGTGCATGCAAGTGCACTGATGCTAAGGAAATACCTAGAAAGAAAAAAAAATTCATTTTGTTTTCCCCCCAAAAAAGAATTTGTTGAGAAGTAATATGGCTATTTCCATCTGGCTATAAATATTAGAAAACATTTCTGGAATGGTAATTCTCTGTTGAAATTGAGTAGGGATTAATGTTTATATCTAAAATTAATAACCTAAGAATTTCATGCCTCTTCATAAGAGGTTTTCTAATATTACTACTTCAATTCCTATATATGGATTTATTTTCTATTATTAAGAATAAGATTTAAAAAATACTGATTTTTGCAATTTTATTAGATAAAAGTAGTGCCTATATGAAATATAATCCCTTCTCTTAAAGAAAAATCATGTTTTAAAGAATGTTTAGTGACAAGAAGAACATTTCAGTTCTTTTAAAAGTAGTTTTAATAATATAATTAGACTAGAGGCCAGGTGCACTAAATTTGTGCACAGGGCGTTCTCTCAGCCCAACCTGCACCCTCTCCAATTTGGGAGCCCTCAGGGGATGTCCTACTGATGGCTTAGGCCCACTCCCCATGGTTCTCTGCTCTCTGAAGGGCCTGCTGCTCAACGCCATGGTGACCCGCAAGCAGGCCCTGCTGTCTGCTCTCTGCGGGGCCCACTTGCCAGCTTGCCGCCAGCAGGACTGAAAGGACTGGAGGATTCCTGGGGGTGGTATTGTATGTTAAACAGTTACAAATGCTACAAATAATAATAATAATAATAATAGTAATAAAGCAGGGGAGAGAAAAGTTTTGGAATTTTAGGATGCTGCAATATCATTTGCCCTTAATAAGTTTGAGAATTATTTAGAAAATAAATTGATAATGATCCATGATAAAGCAATAAAGAAAAAAAAAGTATCCATTCTCTATCAAATTACCAATTTAAATTACCTTCATCACAGTCACATGGGTACTTGATAAAGTATGTATTTTGAGAATCCATACTAAATGAATCAGAAATTTAGGGAAGTGGAACCCAAGGATCTTCATTTAACAGATTCCCCAGATGCAACTTGTGCAGATCACAGTTTGAGAACCCTCACCTGAAGATATTGCCCACAGGTCTTTAAAAAGAGACAAGAGGAATATCACTCTCCTGCAGAGCTATGCAGTATTACTTCAGCCAGGATGACTTAACACTGAGACACTGATTGTGATGGAGGACTATCTTTCCACTTTGGGTTCCTGAGAAGTAGGGAAGATAGATCTCTGCTGTTTCAAGGTCTCAGATTTGGGACATAGACAGTAGGTGAGATTTCTAGAGCAAATTTGCCTTATTCTGCTGCTACTTGGAGAAAGAAGGTCCACACAGAGGAATGCAATGTAAAAGATGGGGTCAGTTAGAGATGCAGCCCAGCCAAAAGAAACTCCCAATGGGAGACTATTTATGATTGTGTCTTCTCAATAAGGTTTTTGCCTTCCTTCCCCCTTATTGATTCTGTAAACCACAATATAGATAAGAAGTGATGACCACTGTAAAAAGGACCACAACCTCACCACCTCCAACGTGTGGCTGCCCATGTTATGAATCATAGAATCAGCTAAATTACCATGGATACTCTAAATCAGTCTCTTTTCCCTCTTTCTTCTCTTGTCTCATCAGCTGAAAGTAAAGACAGATGAAAGAGAGGGTTAAAAAAAGCAGACCAAGTACACCCACCCCTCAATGTGATCTACTTGGTCCTCACTGAGCCTGCAATGGGGCAAGAGCACAAACCTCTGTTTTAAAATGTGTAGGATAGCATCTCAGTAACTGAATCTGTTTTAATAACCCAAGGTGAGTAACAACTTGTGAAATTAGACTGACATATCAAAAAGTGATCCTCATATCCAGCAAATTGTGGTGATAGAACTAAGTAGGTAACAATTGTAAATAAAACCATTTTATGTTTGTAGTTGACTGAGATGAAACTCTTTACAGAGCATATTAAAATTAAGTGATTTTATTGTTAGGCTTAAAAGCTGATTCATGATCCATATAGGTTACCCTTAATAACAACAATATGATAGATGGAAACCATATCTCTAAGGATAACAACAATTTCCAAGCAATTCTAAACCATGAATTTATCACAACCCCCCAGGATTATGAAGCCTGGTTGACCTCTCACTGATCTACACTAATAAAAGAGTAAGATGCAAATTGACTGTACCTTTGGAATGCCCACCAGCCAATCAGGAGTGAGTATGCAAATTAACCCAACAAAGCTGGAGGACAATGACATGGCAACGACGCAGATGTTCCGCACCTCCCCAGCCGCTCCGGGCCTCTGAGCAGCATGGGAAGGTGGAAAGGCAGCTCTGGGCTGGAGCGAAAAGGCGGCTCCAGCTGGAACGAAAGTGGTGCTGGCATCCAGGGGAAGGAAAGCCCATTCTTGCACAAATCTTCGTGCATCGGGCCTCTAGTTAATTAAAAAATGAATACCAGAAAATTAGGATGCCTGAAAACACATGCTGAAATCTGCTGAGCTTTTAGAACTGGAACATGGAGGGTAAATTGGATCATGTGCAACACTTGTGTATGCCTGGGAAAGTTCATATCTTAAAGATGCTTATTCTCTGGTTGTTACAATGACAAAGGTGAGTCACTCTATAGTGAGAGATAATGAGGGGCTTTAAATGGCCATAAAGCTAGTCTATTTTCTAAAACTAATTACTTGTCACTAGTGGTTTCCTATGATAACAAAGTACTCATTTAATGCAACATAGGAAATTAAAAATTATGTGATTATGCCTTCATTTTAGGTAAGAAACTTACTATCCTTTTCTTTTAAAAAAATCGACACCTACTTTGACATTGTGGATTGAATAATAACTCATTAACACCTTGCCAAAAAAAATTGTTAAATATTTTACTCAGTCAAGGCTTCAGGAGACTACATGAGGCTCTTAAAGTGCTAATTTGGTTGAATATAAGAAGAAAATCAAAATCAAAATAAAATAATGACATAGCAGCATTGGCAAGAAATATTCCAAGTGGTGAAAAGCTAGGACTTATAACCAAGATTACTCTACCTACCAAAGCTCTCATTTAGAATCTAAGGACAGATGAAAAGCTTCCCAGACAACAAAAAGATAAAATTAAGAGTTCATCACCACCGAACTAGTGTTACAAGAAGTGTTAAAGGGTCTTTTTAAGGTGGGAGAAAGGTTGGAGAATGGGTGAAAAAGGTGAAGTTATTAAGAAGTATAAATTGGTAGTTACAAAATTGTCATGGGAATGTAAAGTACAGCATAGAGAATATAGTCAATAATATAATAACAATTATGCTGTCACATGGGTAATAGATTTATCGAGGTGATAACAGTAAGTTATATAATGTCTAATAACTGGGTTGTATATCTGCAACTTGTCTAAAAACACAACAACAACAAAATGAACTTTTTATTTTATCAAGAGGATCCATAAAATGACCCATTAAATTCATCAGTGGGATCTTCTGTCTAAAGTACCAATACCACTGTAATAACCTGGTTATTATATAACAGGAAAATAGCAAAAGGAAGACTAGATAATATAGGCATGCCATTTATACAGCTTTGCTAATTAAACATTCTCCAAGTCTGTTCCCCACAGACCGCTGGGGAAGGGACTGGACAAAGGCAATTTGGACACATGCCTAGTAGGATCTGAGTGATGTGGAAAGGTGCTTATCTCTCTGTTGATCATACCTGGGACCAGGTAATTAGCCAGAATAGGTGTGGCCACTGTGAGGGCACAAAACCTGAATATTTAAACTTCTGAACAACTCTTGGCCCTCTTGGAACTCCTGTTGCAGAGGGTATTCTCCCTTCATTCCCCGACATGGCCCAGGGCCATGTGAATGCCACACATTGGACTAATGGACTTTCATAAACTTGATGCTGGACTGAACCCAGCAGCAACATGGAACAGCTCTGAACAATGGCCTTGCTGGATGCCCAGCTGCCACTTTTTCGGGACTGGGTTGAGCAGCAAGGGACTTTGCAACCCAAGGAATGTAACTCCAATAAAAAGCATTTGTTCTCCCATGAGAATCTTAGAATTCTTTTTCTAAAGATATCAGAAGAACCCTACCCCCACAAGTGAGGAAGGAATTTGATTCTCTGGTAACAATATCACCATTGATCTTTCTGAGGCCTTATTAAAAAGGTGATTTTGCATTCAATCTTTTGTTTCAGATTTAGTCATTGCTTTCCTTACAATGTCCTATATTTTATCTTACCTTACAATTCATGGCTTAATTTTAACATTGTTTATCTCCTAGAAAATCTGAGAATCTTCCATACATAAAACTCCTGATTATTTATGTCTAACAGTCTCTCCCTTCTTTATCTCTTTCCTCTTACATTTTATTGTGAGCAGCAAGATACTATCCAGGCTGCAAGTTCCAAGTAGGCTGGAAATTTCCTTACCTAAATCATTTAGTTTATAAAGTATGTATTCCTTTTTTACATTATCAGAGGAGACAGGTTTGCTTTCTCCATTACAAATATCCACTTTTCTCTGATTTTCAATATATATTTCCTTGAAGCCTTCCCCCACAGCTGCCTCAAAAAAGCCAGAATGCTGCTACAAAGTATACCCATTACCATAATGGTTTCTAAACATGTCCACAATTTTTTAACTGTCCCACAAGTCCAGTTGCTCTTCCCTTAAATGTTGGCTGACTGACTTTCTTATAGTGAATATCAGGCAGTGCATGTGATCTTGGGTCAGATTTTAAAGAGCAATTCATTTTCTGCCTCAGCTTTGTTTCAGAACTACTGTCCTTAGAATCCAGTCACTAGAGTGTCAAAGCACAGATTATATGGAGAAACTTTCTGTAGTTGTTCCAGTTGGTAGCCTCCACTAAAGTCACACCTGATAGCCAGATCAACTTTCTTACACATGGAAGAATAAGCATCTTATGTAAATAAACCTAAATAAGGACACAACAATAAAGGATGAAGCTGGCCTGAAATAGCAGAGGGTGGGACTAGGAGCCTGAATGTTGTTATCAGACTTTGGGGAATGAAAAAAAAACACAAAAAACCCAGGGTAGGGGTAGAAAATGGTAACTGCATCAGAAAAGCAATGGAAAGAAGCTAAGTATGTGGAGTCCAGGCAGAGAAGAGAAAGGGCGATAGGTGTGAGCAGCCTAGACTGATGGCTAGAAGCACACTGTTAGAAAGCCCAAGAGGGTCCCGATCAGAAGGGCAGAGGTTTTTTGTGTGAGCATCTCAGGGGAGAGATGAAAGTAGAAAAGCAAGCCTGTGTATAGAAGAGAGAAAATAGTTTACTAGGAAAATAACAACCATATGAATAATCTGAGAAAAAGAAGTTATGTTTTTCATATGGTTTGAAATAAAGGATGCACTTTTGAGAATAGAAATAGCATGTGGTCAAAAGGCAATTAAGTCACTTTACAAATTAATTTTCATTTGTAATGCTAACAGCAAGACACCCATGAAAAACACACATGGTGTCTAAATAAGACAAAGGAAAATAGTTTGGGCAAAAATAAAAAGGATCCCAAATCAAATATAATAGAAAGGATTCCTTTATTAAATTTTGGTCAAGAATATTTTTGTATATTTTCAGAAAACAACTCCAAGACCATGTGGATTCCTGCAACAGAGAGGAATTGACAGGACTGCTCCAACCACAAAGACAAGAGGAGAAACAGTCCAGAGATGGAAGACGCTGACAACGCCTTGCCACTCGAACAGTCAGCAGCTGTGTGTCATTGCAGGTTGCCTAGGACCAAACCAGAGAGGGTCGGACCTACATTGCCACCATGTGCCCACCATCCAGATATCATTGCTGACATGTACACATAAGGAACTGTTTGACAGTGAAACGGGGACTCAGAACTGTTAGACATTGAAATTGGGACTCAAACATTTTTTGTTATTATATGTTTATTTCTAGTCTGCAGAGGCAAGATTTTTTAAAGGAAATAAATGGGGGGAAAATAGATACAGAGGCAAAGAAGCATTGAACAGACTGTCAAACTACAGGGGGAAGGTAGGGGAGGTTGCAGGGTCGGGGGGGGGACTGTAAGAGATCAACTGAAGGACTTGTATGCATTCATATAAGCATAACCAATGGATACAAGACACTAGGAGGGGGGGGCAGGTGAAGGCATGGGGGGTAGGGGTGGCCAGGGGGAGGTCAATGGGAAAAAAAAAAGGAGACATATGCACTACTATTTGTAATACTTCAAACAATAAAGAAAATTTTTAAAGTTTAAAAAAGAATAATTCAAAAATGATTTTCAATTAAAAAATAAAGAGGCTACTAAGTAAAAAAAGGCAATTAAGTCAAGTTTTAAAAAAAATAGTTTCAAGTTGATTGTATAGGTGTCATGCTACTTTTTAAATGAATTGTTACTTATGTTGATGCAATTTTTCTATTAAATTCTTTATTTTTAGGTGTGTTTGTATATGACATTTAAAAAACTCAAAGTACTATAATCCATCTTTTTATGTTTTAGATATATGTTATATAGTGCAGTATAATGTATTTATCTGAAAACAAAGGATCCAAGAAACAGGGAAAAAACAAAAATTTCTTAAATTAATACCTGGTGAGAAAATGCTGGCTTCAAAGGTTTCTTTGATGTCCAAATATTATGTTTGCATTAGTGAAAACAAGCCAGGGCTTCCAGAAGCTGTTAGCTGGGTCACCTGCTTGTGATTGCCTCTCTCTTTTCCTCATTAAAATATCCCTGAAAGTGTCAGAAAAGTTAAATGACAAACACATAAACAAACAAACTGTGAGGGCACTTCTCTCAAATAAAGACACCTGTTATGATATAATACTACAAATACAGACTCATTCTACAAATGTAGAATCATTTCTACACTGAAAGCTCTTGAAAAGCCCTGCCACTTCTCCTGCAATCTGTTCTCCAGCTGAAATAATTCTTCCTTTAACTGAGGTGAACATAGGCACCATCGTATCTG
Source organism: Corynorhinus townsendii (assembly GCA_026230045.1). NCBI lineage: Eukaryota > Metazoa > Chordata > Mammalia > Chiroptera > Vespertilionidae > Corynorhinus > Corynorhinus townsendii. Next base: position 114,664,947 of record JAPDVU010000001.1, on the reverse strand, counting down.
AACAAAATGGGCACTCTGCCAGTTTTTAATTGAATGATAATGTGAGTTGCATGAATAAATGGTTGAAGAGTACAAGCTTTGGGATTAAAGAATCAGGATTTAAAATTAAGGTCTTTCATTGACTAACAAGAAGACCAGCCTGGGCAATTTACTTAAAATATCTATCCTCTGTTTTATCAACTGAAAGGTGAGTATAATAATACTAATTTTATACAATTCTTTTGGTATTATAATAAAATAATGTGTATAGATTAGTTAGCATTGGTACTCAATGTTTTACTACTATATCTAATTTCCAAAGATTAGCAAGATTTTTCACCTTAGGAAGGTGAAAAATGTAAATTTAATGAACCTGATGGAAACACCTAAAATATTTTTTAAAAATAAAAGAAGGCAGAAAAGTTCCAGCCCTTAACTAGAATTTCCACAGAAAATGCATAAAAGTTTAGGAAAAAAAGTAACTTTTCTCTGTTCATGTGCAAATATAGGAATATACCAATCATGAATTTAAAAAAGCAGTGAATTTAAAAAAGTGTTGAATTTGGTTGCAAAAATTAGAATAATCAATGGAACAAACAAATAAAATAATTCAAGCTGCATAAAATTTGACTTATGAAAGAAAACACATTTTCAGAATATAGAAGATTTGAGAAATGGATCAGTGTCCAAATTTCAAATGACAGACAGGAAACAGAAGCATGGAAAAAATGAAACTTTTAACACTTTCCAGAGTGGACGCCCATTTTACAGGATCACACATGGGACAAGGGACATAGCCTATTTATTTTTTTGTATCGCAAATCAGCAAGCTAGACAAGATGCCTTAATGAGCCAATTAGTTAGGAGTCATCTTTATTGCACACAGGTTCAGAGCACATTACCTCTGTCAAATCCTGAACAAACACAGGAAGGAGTATTCCCTTTTTATATCCTTCTAGTTCTTTGTATAAGTTATTTTTGCAGACAGCTTGTAACCTTGAGTATATATCATATCTAATAAACATCTGTCATATCTATGCAGACAATTTGTAACCTTGAGTACATATCATATCTATATACACACCTGTAACCTTGGATACATAATGAACAAACACTTGGCAGGAGAATATGGGAATATTATCAGTATCAGTGTATCAGCCCCTTTAGATGGCTAGCTTGCAAGGTCAGACATTTAGGTTTATCTTTTCTATTATTTAAGCTAAAAAACAAAGTTATTTTACAGAATAAGAGACTATCTAAAAATAACAGAGTAGTTCAAACAGCAGTTTCAAACAGCAGTTTTCCAAAGGAGGGACCACCATGCTTCAATCTACACTCTCCTCCAGTTCCTCATTGGCTGAGTACTACTTGGTCACCTATTTCCTAATAGGTTGCCTAGGTCTGCTGTCTCCCATTGGGTGATTTTTTAAAAAATAGGCTGGGGCCTTTTCTAGTTGCCTCCACCTCCCTTTGTCTAGGGGGATCTTCCTAGGACATGTGCTATCAGTCATGTGTACAGCTCCCATCCTCTTTCCCCACCCCCACATCCTGTTTGCTCTGGGTAATTTAATAGCCGCCTGGCCACATACTGTTTCTTTTCTATGAAGATAAATCAGAGACCTGTTTCTTACAACAGTATTAGCAAAGGAACAAAAAATCAGCTACAGCATGACACACTAAAAGCATGCAAGACAAAGCATGGAAATATACATGGTGAGCAATAGAAGTGCTTCAAAGGACTATCTAATCAAACAAAACAGAATGCTAAGTCAGAGAATAACTGATGTCTATAGAGGATAAGGAACTGAGACTAGAATTAGAAAAGGCTAATTGTCTTGGGTAAAATTGATTTTGATAAAACAATAGCTAGACATCATCTAGATAAAATAAAGTTCACTTTAGAAAACATTTATTGAGTGCTCACTCCACCCATGATAATGGGTGAAAACATTATCAATCTTTCTTCTGCCCAAGACATCAGAAATGAAGAGAGTTTCAAATGCTTGTTTTATGTTCCAATCATACATGCACTTAGGGGTGTTTTGTTTTGTTTTGTTTTGTTTTCCCAAGTTATAAGCAGTTCAATTGCAAAAGGGTCCCATATACATTTATAGCAATTGAATACCTTCATGCTCACCCCACAAGTCAATTTCCTACAGGAGCAGGCATTACTTCATGTTAGCAAAGTTATCAGTCCCAAATAACATCACATTCTGGAACTGATAAAGTTGCTAACATGCTGATATTAACCTAAAAATGAAAAGCCAAAATGAGAGATAACAAATGTTTATTTAGGATTAAAAAATAAATGCAATTCTGGGAGCACAGATTCAGCAGAAACCCAAATAATATCCCAATTACAGGGTGAAGGTAAGGGATTTTATGAGAAAAGGAAGGGAAATAATTACATGAGTAGAAGAAATTTCTATTGGTGCTAATCACTGTTACTCTTTTGCTATACATGGCTGCTTACTGATTCTATTATCAGACAGAGAGTCCATAATCATCAATTCTTGTGATCAAGGTATGTGCTTTTCTGTTAGCTTTACAAACAGTTGTTTGAAAGACATCTAATTTCCAAAGATTAGCAAGATTTGCAAGCTAACATTAGGAAAGTAAAAAATATAAATTTAATTACCCTGATGGAAAAACCTACAATATTTTTTTTAATAAAAGAGGCAGAAAAGTCTTAGCTTTTAACTAGAATTTCCACAGAAAATGCATGAAAGTTTAGAAAAAAAGTAACTTTTTGTCTGTTCATGTGCAAATATAGGAAAATGCCAATCATCACTCCCAAGCCAGGAGTGTGAGGTTGCCTTAATAGGTAAGGTCTCAGATAAAGGTGTATGTCCTCAAGCAGAGATGCCCTCAGGCCCCTTGTCCGTGATTAAAAGTGCCTCAGATGCTTATAGTGTTTTTGAAGTACATACTGAAATTCCGAGGGGAGTTTGGCCAATACCCAGAGCTCCAGGGAGAATACAAACACCTCCAGTCCTATTCCTATGTATGCCCTTGCTACTAAAGGATTATCTTCTGCCTGATTTCTCTGAACTGTTAACAATGTGGAAAAAATGAAATCTATTTCCAGCCAAAAGTACTATTTTAAACTTACTGGGGTTATAACCTCCTGTTCACTGGCTTAACTTCATTTTTATTGAACCTCTATTCTTACTATGTTTATTCCCAAACCTTAAAATGCCACCTTAAAGACTTTTCTTTTCTTTCAAACCGAACCAACTTAGTTACCTCCCAGAAAAGCAGCTGGGAATGAGACATGCTAGCTGACCTTGCAAGGCACACCTTAGAGAAAAGCAACACCTTTTTAGTTATGGTATCTTATTAATGGTGAGATTTAATGCTTGAATAAAAAGTTCAAATTATTCTTTACATAGTGGTGGAAGAAATTTTTAAATTTCTCCTTTTTAAGCTTAAATTTACTCTCGAATATCACTCTTTTCTGTCTAGTGCACATTTGCATATTTTACTCAGGCATGCTTGGGAGTGCCACCTTCCTCCACTTTTCTTCAACTAAAACTTTCTTCCAATTGCTTACACAACCTCCACAATTTTTACCCTATTTTCATATTCCAAACACTTTAGTTTCAAAATAACCGAGCAAAAGATATTTCAAAGTTCTAAATTCATTTCACAGAGATCACAATAAAGGCAAGAGGCAGGCAACCTAGTAATTAATGGGTTAACTTAACATCTGCTGCAGCTGCTGTGGCCAGCCATGGCCAGCTGCTAGTGGCCATCAGCCAGCTTGCACTCTAGCCCCAGGGGAGGGGTGGGATCAAGCCTAGACTTAGGAATTCCTACCCACCTGTCTTGTAACTCAGGTGGCATGGGTTTGTGACATCACGGGCACCGGGGATCTTGAAGGCAAGCCTTGGGACAGCTCCCTCCACCACTGCCAAGTCCACTGTACGAGGTTCCTGTGCCGGCGCCTCACACCCATTATTAAGGGCAGGACACTTGGGCGGGAGCCCTGGGAACACATGCCCTGTCCCCTGGTCACCGCAAAGAGTACCTAGAATTCCAAGGAGTCTGCAGAGCCCTCCTAAACTTAAACTAACACCCATTGGCAGGCAACTGTTATTAGCCTTGAAAGGAGTGTGCCTTATTATGCTAATGAATCAAGCTGTCCTCCTCTCCAGGAGGATTTAACCTTTAGGGGCTGTATGCCTCTACTCCTGTTCTCAATAAAGTGGCCTGGTGTCTTGGGGAATATGTAACCCTTGTCTAGAAGCTTTCCTAGGTCCCTTACTCCCTCCCTCTCACTCCCACACCACCCTGCATGGAGTATGGGTGGGAGGGAGCACTCAGAAGTGCTGGTGCTCTCTATTCCTGTTCTTTCTCACACAGGATCTGGGGTCTAGACCTCGGAGATGGTGGTCTGTGAGGTAGCTGACTGAGATAGAAAGCAGAAGAAAAATGCAGACAACTCTCCCATTAAACCTGAGTGGGATCTGGGCCAAGGAGTGGACTTGTGTTGTGGGTCAAAGTATGCTGCTTATGGATAGAACTCCAAGAGGAAGTGACACTTCTGATCATCTCAATCCTTTTACGTGCCTCAGTTTCTCTCCCTGGCTGTCTAAAACAGGCATGAAGACCCGGAATGCTGGATGACCAACCCTTATTGCACTCCCTGGATGGGTCAGAATTTAATTATGTTTGCTGTTAGAGCTCTAACAGAGGCCACCTAGGGCTTTAACCCCAAGCACCTCTGCTAGGCCCTTACTCCCATAAGGACATCTCGAGAGTCTTGGACCAGAGGGAGGAATTGCCTATTTGATCTTCAGAGCTGGGCAGGGACCCAAGCACTCATTTTGTCGTTGGTCGGACTATTGCTCTCTCTAACCCGGTCCAACTACCAGCTTATCTTTAGATAGTTTGGCCCTGATGGTGGAGAGTACATCTGAGAAGAGATAGTGATGGGGAGAAATGCCTGCAAAAGACGGCAGCCAGGTTTAAATGACTGGCGGGTATCTGTTAATGTCTCCAAAATTATAAAGGGATGGCAGAGGAAGTTTTAAGTCCATGGGTCCTTCATACACTCACCATTCGACGTGCAGAGGTTGACTTCTGAAGATTCCCAGTTAACGCACCAAAGTGAAACGTGGAACCACACTGAAAGTCTGGTTTCTTCTGAGCAGGAAGCAAAGGTGATTTCTTTCCTGGGTTCTTGTCCAGGTGGATTTGAAGAATGAAGCCATAGTTAAAAGGTGCTATTATAAAGGTGGAAATTTATTGGAAACAAGTACATACTCCCACATAGGGAGGGGGTCCCAAAGGATGTAGCCCACTAAGCTCCTCTAAGGTTTATAAAAACTGCAGTTCTTTGTGGTCTGATATTTCCTTCTTATTGGTCACTATAGCAGCTTCAAAGCTCAGACCCCACGTGGGCCCCCTCCTTTTCTCCTTTTTCAGTGGTAGAATTCTCTATTTACTGTGAAAATCTGGTTTCCTCTTTCTTCCCCTTTACTCAGCATTTCTCTGCCCCCTGTGGCTTTCCCTTATCTTCTGTGAATGTGTGTTCCTCTCCCCTTATTTTGTTGCAGCTTCTGTTCTCTGAAATCAATAAAAATATGTTTAAAAAAAAAAAGAAAGCTACACAAATCTGTATACCACAATAGAATTAGATAATCAGTATTTCCCAAAACTAAACCTGGTCATCTCCTTTGCCTTTCCAAGTCTTGAGAAGTAATAAGTAAGATTGTATAAAAGGATAATGAAGTATGTGGGGGGAAATAGCACAGTCTCATCCATTTTATTAAAATATACATTTCAAATATCATTTTACTTTTTATGTTTAATAATTTTCTATCAAACAAGGTAATATACTTACATTGTTTGGATGTTTGTGCTTATAACGGCAATACTAAAACAATCTAGAAAAACATTTGTAACTCCTAGAGTCATATAGTAATAAGACATTTCTCCTCAAAATGTATGTCAGAGAAATATAATAATATAATCACTTGAAGACATTCAATAATAAAAATCCTATATAATAAAAGCCTAATATGAAAATTATCCCGTTGGGCAGTCTTTCGACTGGGAGTTTGACTGGGAGACCAGGAGTTTGATCACTTGCTATGATGTGCACTGACCACCAGGGGGGCGGCATGGAACATGGTGGGCATCACAATGTGGCGCTGGCAGTGGGCGGCAGTGGAGGCACTGCTGACCCCAATGGGTCCTGAAGAGAGTGGGACCATGTTGGAATGGTGGAGCAGGTGAGCAGGCAGTGCCAGGCTAAGGTGGGTGCGAGCAGGGGCCCGATCACCCCGCCAATCACCCTGCAGACCACGACCAGCAGTGGCAGCTGGGGTAGGGGCCACCACCTGGCTCCCAGGCACTGAGGGAGCCTGGCGGGAGGCCAGGCCCCAACCAATAGCCTGAAGGTGGGATGGTGGAGAGGTGAGGGGGCAGTGCCAGGACAAGGCAGGGTGCCAGGTGGGGTTGTGGGGCTGTTGACCTGGGGCCCAATCTCCACAGGCAACCCTGAGGGACCCTACTAATGCACTAATTCGTGCACCAGGCCTCTAGTATATTATATTTAAGTAAAATACTATGGGGAAGTAAAATTGAAATGCAAGTTCAAGAATGAAAATAAACTAGTTATAAAATTATAATGATTAAAGTGATTTTTCATGATTTTTTAAACATATAGATAATGAATATAATATAAAAGTGCTCTTGTATTAAAATTGCATTAAATACATTTAAAATTGATGTAACAGTTTGATTTTAAAAGTTTAATATTAACAATTTGCTGCATTGCAATAAACTATTTACAACACATCCTAGGGTTCTAGTTTGCATATTCCTGTTTTCCTTTGTGTGTGTGTGTGTGTGTGTTTTTTTTTTTTTTTTTTTTACTACACATCACTCCTTTATTATACTGATCTGAAAAAGATGTAGTAGTTATGCTCAAAATGCTTACTGGGCCCACGTGGCAGGGCCAAGCAACTGGAACACGATTCAGCACTCACAGTGACAGACACACCTGGACATGATCAAGAGACATTTCACTGCCATGAGATGACAAGGCCGGGGAGGGATTCTAAAACAGCAGGATAACTCCTACAGGTCAAGGAGCTCATCCCACCTTGGTGTGAGGAATGGCTTATTTTGTGATGACCACATGTGGGAATAGTTCAACTGCCATTAAAAACCCCAGAAGGGTTTTTGTTTTGTATTTTATAGATAAATACTTTTTTTTGTAAAAGTAAATGCAACACGTAAGTAAACATTCAGGACTGATCCCAATCTTCTGGAGCCAGCTTTTCTGGGGTCAAGGAGGAAATGTTTGTTTGAACCACCAGGCGTTCATCTTCCACTGGAATGAATAGAGCCCCCTGTCAGTTCACCTGACTACAGAATAGCACAGGATGGCTCTAGGAACACAAATAGGCTCTCTTGCCTCTCATTGGTCATGCCTTAACATGGCTCCTCCTTATCCCCCTACTTTCAAGCAGGTCCTCAGTAATAAACAAAACACTAGCAAAAAAACAAGAGTTATTACCTCTGGACTCTTATCTTAGATAAGAGTCTTTCTCAGCTTAGACTGAGGACCCATGCCCCACAGGTGCCATTCTGACTATATTGTATGAAGGGAGTGGGTGCAGGAGACAAAATGGCTTACACAAAATTGGGAGCCACCAGTCCCCATCTGCAGCTACAACCTAAGGTGCCTACAGATGTGGTCAGTGTGACATGTGCACAGGAGAGATGTAGAGGAATGGGATGGGAGGGAGGGTGTCCTGGGCAAAGTCGTCTGCCTGCTCGCCTTCACTTCTTGGCCTTGCCCTGGGCAGCCACAGCCTCCATGGCTTTGCGCATGGTCTCTTTATCCCTCAGGAACTGCACGGGCTTGATGGGCTTCAAGTTCTTGTCTAATTCATAGACAATGGGAATACCAGTCGGCAGGTTCAGCTCCATGATAGCCTCTTCAGAAAGATCTTCCAGATGTTTGACAATGCCCCGAAGGCTGTTGCCATGGGCTGCAATCAGTACCCGTTTCCCCTCCTTAATCTGGGGCACTATTTCTTCGTTCCAAAAGGGCAGAGCTCTGGCAATAGTGTCCTTCAGACTCTCACAGGAGGGTAGCTGATCTTCAGTGACGTCTGCATACCTGCGATCCTTACTGATGTTGCTGTAGAAGGGATGGTCGGTCTCCATCAGTGGTGGTGGGATATCATAAGAGCGCCTCCAGATCTTTACCTGGGCCTCGCCATGCTTGGCAGCAGTTTCTGCTTTGTTAAGCCCAGTCAGACCCCCATAGTGCCGCTCATTGAGACGCCAAGTCCTCACTACAGGCAGCCACATTTGGTCAATGGCATCCAGCACCGTCCAGAGGGTCCAAATTGCTCTCTTCTGCACTGAGGTGAAGCAGATGTCAAACTCATAGCCGGCATCTTGCAGCACCTGCCCGCCTCGCTTCGCCTCCTCATGCCCAGCCAGGCTCAGGTCCGCGTCGTACCAGTCGCTGAAGCGGTTCTCCAGGTTCCACACGCTCTCGCCATGCCGGATCAACACCAGCTTGTAGGCAGCCATGGTGGCGGTTCCGAGTGCGGAGCAGACTGAGGCTCGCTCTGCATATTCCTGTTTTAAGCAAAAACATTTTGTTTGGGGTTGGTTTCTTAGAAAACAATCATATCTAACAAAAGGGTAATATGCAAATTAACTATCACTCCATCACAAATATGGCGGTGCCCATAGCCACAAGATGGTGGCGCCCAGTCCCCTCAGCCCCACCGGAGCTCCCCAGTCCTGTAGGGGGTGGCTCCTGAGAGCGGGCAACGTAAGTGGCCTGGCAGAATACTTGCTTTATTGCCGTGTTAATGAGGCAAGTGATCCACCCCAGCCATGGAGGGCCACTGAGGGACAGGGGGGCTGGCCTGCAGACTCTGCAGCCAAGCACAGGCCCAGAGAAGAGATGGCAGGCCCACCTCCCACAGAAGCAGTGCAGCTCCCTTCTGCCTCCTGCAGAATTGGCACCGGTCATCCCAGCTCCCGTGGAAGTAGCACGGCTCCCTCGCGGCTCCTGTGGGTGCTGGTGGCTCGCTTCCGCATCCCATGGAAACCGCACAGCTCCCGTGGAAGCAGCACGGCTCCTGGCAGCATGCTGTGGTTCCCACCGGCTCCCATGGAAGCGGCAGGCGGCCTACTGCGCGCAATATCACGCAATGGGCTACTAGTAGATTAATAAAATACCTAATTACATATGAGAAAAATCGCTTCTCCAGAAACATCCTCATAGACTTTTACTTTTTGTCTAGAATAGTCACATGGTCAAGCCTAACTGCCAAGAGGCTAATGTTTTGTTATCTAATATTTATGGCAAAAGAGAACAAGGGAGAAAGTGGTTGAGATTTGGTATAAACTTACACAAATCTTAACTGCACTAGAAGCCTGGTGCACAAAATTCATGCACTGGCGGCGGGGGGGGGGGGGGGCGGTCCCTCAGCCCAGCCTGCACCCTCTTGCAGTCCGGGACCCCTCGGGGGATGTCTGACTGCCTGCTTCCAGACACCCTTCACTCTTTACCACTAGGCTTGCTGCTCCTTAACACTTCTAAGGAGGTGGGAGAGGCTCCCCTACCGCCACTGTGCTTGCCAGCCATGAGTCCGCCTTCTGGCTGAGCTGCGCTCCCCCTGTGGGAGCAAATTGACCACCAGGGGACAGCTCCTGCATTGAGTATCTGCCCCCTGGTGGTCAGTACACATCATAGCAACCAGTTGTTCTGGTCGTTTTGCAGTAACGGTCACGTAGGCTTTTATTATATAAATAATACAGTGTCCAACTATGTTAATGAGTTTTCCCCTTTTCTGTACTGGGAAATTTGGAGGTAAGATTGAGTTAGTCATTTAATCACTCATTTCCTTTACCAAGCCCCGCTTGGTGCTGAGAAGTACTAAGTTTATCTCTGTGAGTAATGGAAATAAAACATTAACTTAATTGAATTCCAAATGCAAAAGTGATCCACTAAAAATGATTATAAGATATTATTTAATTATCTTTAAAAGTATATTCCAGGTCTCTGATCACATGCCTCCATTACCTGTGAAGAAATTCATAAAAAGGCACAACATTACCTAGATTCTAACATTTTACTCTTTGTTTCTTAAAAAAAAAAAAAAAAAATCTACCATATATTTATTCATCATTCAGTTCATCATGTACTTTCTGCTAAATAAGTCAGCATGCATATCAACTCGCATTTTCTTTAGTGGTAACATTTACATAAAATGAAAGGCACAAATCATAAGTGTATATCTGATGCATGTACGCATTAAAAAATGCACACACCCATGTTATCCAGAAACCCATCATGATATAGAACTTTATCATAACCCCAGGAAATTTCCTTATAACTTTCCTAGTACAACCTTGCCCTGTTTCCATGAAACCATTGTTTTCTTTTTTCACTACAGATTGTTTCTATTTTGTTATTAATCTTGATGTAAAGGATATCATAGCATATATATATATATATATATATATATATATATATATATATATATAAAAGGCTAATATGTTAAGTGTCCAACCATCTGACCAGTTGCTATGATGTGTACTGCCCACCAGGGTGCAGATGCTCAATGCAAGAGCTGCCATAACACACACTGGCCATTTACAGAGAAACAGCACCATGGACCTGACACCAACAAAGCAACACTCAGCTTCCCCCAAGTGGGGCACAGGCCCTGCCACACCCTGGAGCAACAGCCCACAAATCGTAGCCAATGCTGCCAAGACCCCATGGCACAAAATGCAGCACACAGCCCAGCCAAGCCCATAAATAGTCACTGTGGACACCAGGTAATGACATCACATAGCAACACCCGGCTTCCTCTCCCTAGTGACTAGCCTCCTTGGAGTTTCTTCAGCCCAGGAACAAGACTTGCTTTATGGCCAGGTGCAAACATTTTACACTTTAACTAAATGTCTGTGAAGTGTTTTCATGTGCCTCATCTCATTTTATCCTCACAGAAGTCTGAAGTAGGTATATAGGAGACTCAGTGGAATCCTATTTTCTTTTCATTAGCTGGAAAATGGAGATTTGGAAAGCTTAGAAACTTGACCCGACTGAAAAGAAGTAAGAAATGGTGGACCTTGAAAATGACTTCAGGTTTCCTTACTGTGCAGAAAGTAGTCAAACACTGCTGCAGTTAAATATTTTACCATTTGTTCTCCCTGCGTGATGTACAATAATAATATGCTTCGTGTTGATATTTACTGCTGTGTTGCTCACAGTTATCTGAAAGAGAAGTTGGGGTGCTTCACTGGGCTGAAAAAAGTTTACCTAAATCAGAAAGCAGGTCTAATTAAACAGGTTTATTCTATACATATAAAAGGCTAAGTTGACTCACACATGCATGATACATATAAAGTTCTTACTGGCACCAATCACACATATGTGTTTTGATCTGTCATTGTCAATTGTGAATTTGGTTGACACTTCTATTATAGAGAAAGGACAAATAGCTATATTAAAATATTTCTTCTAATTAATTTCCCTTCAATTTGCACAAATTTGTGTGCCAGGCCACTAGTATATGTATATATAAATTCTCTTGCTCAGCAGATAGAAAAATAGATAGATCATAGGTAGATGATGGATAAATGATAGATGATGATAGATAGATGATAGATAAATAGACAGATAGATAGATACATAATAGATAATATTGGTAGATGTGTTGTTGCATGAATCAGTAGTTCATTCTTTTTTATTTCTGTATGGTACTTCAATATATGAATAAAGTACCACATTTTGTTTATTTATTCTTATTGATGGACAACTGAACAATTTCCAATTTTTGCCTTTTGTGATTAAGGCTGCTATGAAAACTTGTTTTATAAGTTTTTTAGACCATTAATTCCTAAATGTTTCTAAACAAATAGAATTACTGGGCTAAAGAGCAGTGTGTGCATGATACACTTAAGTATAAACTTTCTAAAATTCAAGTATACAAAAATAAATAAATAAACAAATATATATATATATATATATATATATACACACACACACACTAGTGATAAACACTGTTAACATTTTGGTGTCTGTCTCAGAATTTCTTCTCTCTATATATGTGAACATGCATATTTGTATTAATTTTTAATTTAAAATAATTCAAAAATATTAAGAACCAATTACATTCAAGGACATAGGAGTGAACAAAACAGAATTTTCATTGTAAGAATAAAAATAATAGTTAACTCTTATACGTGTAGGTGTCAAGCATGAGATTTTGATGTACATTTGCTTGAATTAGCTCATTTAATCTTCCCATCAACCTTGTGAGGTAAAATAACTTGCCTAAATTACATAGCTCAGACATAGAGACACGGGATAGGAAATAAATGATCCCAACAAGTATGGGCTTAGAGCTTTGCCTTTAACTCTGTAATACAATGTGAATTGTGCTTCTGGGATTGTGCAAAGCAGTGATCCCTACTGCCTCTCATACTAATAATACCCTATATATGTGTCATCTTCCTTCCCCTTTATTATAGAGGATAAATATAATACTTCATTATTTTTATTATTTTATGTTATTTCACTTTAATATAATTTATTTTAGAAATAACCCCTTAATAAATAATGCTCTCTGTTAAGATGCATGCTTACTAAACATATTTGGACATGCATCTTTTTACTCATAGTCTATTATTTCTTTAGACTAAATCTTTGCAAGTAGAGCTGTTTGATGGAAGGGTATTCATATTGAAAATTTTATACATATTTTTACTTTTCCTCCAGAAAAGGTGTCAATACACGTTAGTCAATAAAATATTAGAGTAATTGTAGGTCCTTTTAATCTTTGTCAGTCAAGTATTAAGTAATTTAATTTTACTTAATGAACATTCTTAAATTTCATATTTTAACCAGAAAGTTAATATCTTCTTTTGTAAAGAAAGTGTTCAAATGCTGGGCCCACTTTTAAATACAAGTTTATATACATGATTGTCATTACATAGTAAATCATAAGCATGAAGCAATGAGTTTAACATTTTTTCCACACATTTTAAGAACAGAGTTTTTATTGAGGAAATGAAAAGATCTTAAATGTTTCTATGAAATGTTTAATGTCTATAGAATCTGTAGTAATGACTCCAGTCTGGGATTGCATATATTCTGGTCAGTAGCATGCAAATTATTGTAATTACAGGTGCATTCTGGCCTTCATTGGCAACCATGGCATCTATGGTCAAAGAAACAAGAAACAAAGTAAAAACTTGAATTACCATAAAATTTTCTACCTTTTGTTTATTGGACTCACTCACTCATTTTTTTTCATTTTTTTAAGGTATTATAGGTGTACATATCTTACCATTGCCCCCCCCCCAACCCCACTCCCATACATGCCCTCACCCCCCAATGTTTTGCATCCGTCACTCGTTTATTTTTATTGAAAGCTGGTAAGAACTAATTGTTTTCATCGTGGGGCATATGCCAACTAAAATGGAAAATAAGTAAAAAATCTCTGTCCAAAGGAGCTTACATTTTAGTGGGAGAAGATGGAGATTAAAGATGTAAAATAAAATACTGTATCTAGTAGCTGGTAAGGTGTGATAAGTGCTCCAGATAAACAAAAACATGGTGAAAAGAATAAAGAATTATGATGGGAGATGGTATGGTGGTAGGGTTGCAAATTTTAGTAGGAAAGGGAAGGTCAGGAAAGGTTTCACTAAAAATAATTTTCTAGCAAAACTTGAAGGAAGTACATTACAGAATATGTTTATCAAGTAGTGGTTTGACTTATTAATCTATGTGTCCAGGTCTTTGTCATCTCTTGGGTGTGGGAGACAAATGTGTCTCTAAGTGACAATACTTAGCACGTTTATTTTTTTTAACTCTGCATTTGGAGAGCAGTGTAATACTTTTTAAATTCTCTAATATTCCTAAGAGGGACAAAAATAAAAATAAAATATGTTTGTGTATAATATGGCATAAAACCAGTTTAACATAATGAAAGCTCCAAAAATTTTCCATATATTTGAAGATACAAAATTTATAAAATAAGTATTGCCTTTTCTGTTTCAATGAAAACTTTTGTTTTCTGTGAAACTATTATGGAATCTCAGTGGAAATCTGTTTATCATTTAAAACATGTTCACAATAGCATTTTTAAAAAGCAATGGGTTATGAATTACCCTTTTCAAATTAAACAATAGTGAGAACTACTAGCAAAACCATCATGCTCCATTGCATATATTCAGGTACTTAGCAAGCTCAAGTGGTAATTTTAAAGGAAATATATATTACTAAAAACATTCCACCAATTGTCCAGTATTTTAGAAACTCTAGAACAACAGAGTGGCTTTATTTTCTTTTGTGTATTTCTGGTTTTAGTTATTAAAGGTAATTATAAATAAAAGTTGAAGAGTCATTAAAATTTTGGATACATTTTTATTCCCTTGGAGTTCTGCTAATGAAAATTGGCACTAAAAGTCTAGTTTGAATAAAACTCCAGTCTTACTTGTGTATCTCTGCAATATAATAAGGGTTTATTTTTATAATACATTGAGTATTCTGAAACAAAATACTACATAATTTCTGTACAGTTGAGATTTACTGATTGTAATTTTGCTTAAACCTACAATTGAAATTAGTTTACATAAGTGCCACACATTGTTTTTCTCATGCTGAAAGGAATGAAAATTCCTTTGAAAAGGTAGAGTTTGCAAACTTTCTTAGAGAATTAAACACACAGAAATAACTCATCCCCCACTCCCATAAGTTAGAAATCTTGCAAATAAATAATTATTAATTGAATTTTATCACTTTGTTCATTTAAAACATAAATCAGATTCAAGGAGATATCATGTCTGCTTGATGGAAGACCATAGCACTGCTTATGAAGAAATTTTATAGAAAATATGCATGCAGAAATCTATCAGATAACACCGCAGGGATGCAATCAATTGATTCTAGACAGTGTAAAAATATTTTTGACAAAAAAAATGATTTCTTCATTGAATAATTTTCAAGAAAAAGACATATGGGAAATGATAGATTAAAAATAGACATACTTTGAATACTTTATGTTGATCATGATCCAAATAAAAAATTGTAAATAAAATGACATTTGTGTGACATTTGTAAATATGAACACTAGCAGAATAATTAATAAAATTATTAATTTTGGTAGCTGTAGAGAGATTGAAATTTCTTTTTAGATTTATAGCTACATATTGAGATATTTACTGATGGATTTGTATGAAATCTGAGGAAATAAGTCGAGATGTTCAATGAACAAGATTGTCATGAATTGGTAATTATTGAAGCTGGATGATTTGTTCATAGAGTTTATTATGTTACTGTTTTCTTTGCTATATATTTAACATTTTATAATAACTTTTAATGTGAATTAATAAATGGCTTTATATGACCAAACAATGCCATGGTGTTAGCATTTGATAAGGACACAACAATTGTGATTCTGCAATGTCATACAACCCATTAACAAACAACCAAACCCTTTTAAGAGTAAGAACTACATCTTAAAAACCACTATTATCCTATATAATAAAGATGTAATATGCAAATGGTCATTATACTGTGAAGTGTAATGGCCGACCGCATAACGACCAGATCATGGATCAGCAGGAGGGTGGGGCAGCGAGCTACAAGCAGGTGGTGGAGAGTTACAGGAGCGGACAGGGCAGCAAGCTATGGGGGGAGTGGGGGTAGGAGGTTGGGGGGAGCTACAGGAGAGTGGGGCAGCAGGTGGAGAGCTACTGGAGGGCTACCATCTGTTTATTTTGTTGTCTAAAAGAATACAAAAGCTTGAGAAGTAGACAGTGAAACATTATTTTCAGCTGTTTTCTATTGTAAAGAAAAAATATGACAGCAAAGAAATGCCTAAGAAAACTGTTCAAGACAAGGAAGCAATACCTGAGTGAAGTCAGAACCACTTTTACCTTGGCAGTGCTGCTTCAGGAGCCAGTTCGAAAGATGAACACTTTTTCCAGGATACAAAGTAGAACTGGGTGTAGCCATACAGTCTTCTGATGTTATGTAATGAAATAATCAAATATGTACTAACAGACAAGATATAAGAGAGCATGGAAGTTACACCAAGAGTTGATTAAAAAAAATTAGTGTGAGAAAATACAATTTTTAAAGACAAAGAGAGAAACTGCTTAAGAAATAGGAACATCAATTTGAATGTCACTGAAACCAAAAGTGTTATCCATGGGAATAAAAATACCACTCTTAATTTTAAAAAATAATAAAATAAATAATTGGAATACAAAAGGATGTTTAGTTCTATGGATGCAATATATTATAATTACATCAAAATAATTGCATTAGTTTTCTGTTGATGTGTAACAGTATAACAATAAACCTCAAGGTTTAAAACAAATATTTGTTAGCTCACAGTTTCTGTGGGTTAGGAATCTGGGCACAGTTTAGCTGATTTGTCTGCAAGGCTGAAATCAGAGGTGTCAGCCTTACTGCACTATCATCGGATGCTTGACTGGGGATCTGCTACCTTATTCATGTGTTTGTTGCATTTAACTACTTGCAGACTGTCAGACTGTTTGCTACCTACACTTAAGGGGAGAGGATTCCTCTAGGGTGTGATACCAAGAGGTATTTACCTTAGAATGTGTCCACCATATTAGCCAAATCAGTAATATTTATAAATATAGCAACAAATCTATAGTGACCAGAGGATAAAATACCTAATCTCTTTTTTTATTGTTTATTAAATTCAGTTACCCAAACTGTTTAGCATGAAACTGATTTCTGAAATACTTTGAAAAACTCAAATATTTTGTGGAACATCCTTTTAATCTTTTTTCATCTTTGATTTTTATTTCATGAAAGTGAAGATGATTGTCCTATAACTTGCTTCTGTTTTCCAACAAATTTATTGTATTTTTAAAGAAAAAAATTTTCTTGTGATCATGACCATGAATTCTCAGTTACATTCAGAGGATACTACTCAGTAGTAATCCTGTATCTTTGTGAATGATCTTTAATATTCTTATTCCATATACCTAAAAAAATTTAGTTATAAAACTCTGAAGAAAACAAACTTATATGGTATTTAAAATATCATAACTATTCACTCTTTGGCTATGTCTTCACAAGAAGTAAAAGGATAGTCATCAAATGTAGTCAAATTTCTTGGAAGGCTGGAAATCAACTACTCAAAGTTTCATTTCATTTTGTTCATGAGATGACAAATGCCAATCTATTTTGTAGTCATATAAAAAGCCACACCATTTTCCTTTGAGAGAAATTTGGAATAAAATGGGTCTATCCTAAAAAGTCAAACAATGGAGTATAAGATATCAAAATACAACAGAACCTTTCAATATCTTTTACAATCTACAAATCTACTCTAGCTAGTTTTAGCAAAAAATGTAGGTAGTATGGGAAATTAGGTGCTTGGTCTGTCCTTTAAAGACCCAGAGGAGCGGGCAAGAACCAATTTGTTTCTGTCACAAGTGGGAAAGTTTCAAAAACTGATGAGTGGGAAGCTAACTGCTGAAAAAAGTCATTGCTATAGCTTCTGGCTCTAGAACATCACCATCTCACTCAAAAACTACTTGCCCTATAATCAATTTCTTTCCCCTGTATGACTTAATTCTATATTAAAATCTCATAGATGCATCTAACTGATAGACTGAGATCAAAACTGCAAAAGGGTGTTGAAGAAATATAACCTTTCACTTTTCCAGTTAACTGTGTCTCCATGCTAGAATGGAATATTGAGTAAGCCAACTTATATATCATCTATCTCTATCTCTATATCTATCTCTATCTCTATATCTATCTATCTATATCATTCAATAAAAAGAAAAGAAAATTATGTCTTTCATTTTAATTTCAAGTAACTGCACTATCTTCATTGACAAAACATTAAAATGAAAAAAATCAATTTATGGAGTTAGTCTTGTTGAAAACTTTTGGGTATTCATTCAAAATAGCAATCATTATTATGTAATAATACCTTGTAGTATATATTATTTTATTATTTTAAAGAGCCTTTACATAATTATAATTTGTGCTCATCCCTATTCATTTAAAAAAATATGGAATAGTCACTATAAAATATATTCTAAGGCCCTGGCTGGTGTTCCTAAGGAGTTAGAGCATTGGCCATTCACCGAAGGGTCACGGGTTCCATTCCCAGTCAAGGGCATGCACCTAGGTTGCAGGTTTGATCCCCGGCCCTGGTCCGGATGCATGTGGGAGGCAACAAATCAATGTGTCTCTCTCATATTGATGTTTCCCAATCTCTCCCTTTCTCTCTCCCCCTTCCTTCCCTTCCACTCTTTCTAAAAAATCAATGGAAAAATATCCTCAGGTGAAGATTTTTAAAAAAAATCTATTATAGGTATGGGAATAGACAGTCTTGAAAACACCCAAAGTAGCTTGTTTAACCTCATTGTAACCTAGTAGATCTAGGTTGCAAAACCACTAAAGCAGTACTCTTTGTCCATTCTTTTACGGGAAAGAGAATATTTATCTTATTAAAATCCTGCTGTGGAAGCTGGCTCTTTGCAAAGAGGATTTCCGGAGATTAAATTTGGTCTATATGAGCAAACTAATTTAAAAAATAAATACTGCAATAAATAAGAAAACAAACAACACTACTTTGAAAAACTTTATAAATAAGTCAAATATAAAGAGAACATGATTATAATTGCATATGATTATATTTATTTATTGAATTTATTGGGGTGACTTTATATAGGTTTCAGGTGTACCGTTCTATAATGCATCACCTGTATATTGGGTTGTGTGTTCACCACCTTAAGTCAAGTTTCCTTTCATCAGCATTTAGCCCTCCTACAGCCTCTTTTACCTCCCCTCTCCCATTTTTTCCCTCTGGAAATCACCATTTTGTTGTCTGTGTCTATGTGTTTCTTTGTTTGTTTTGCTTAATCCCTTCACCTTTTTCACCCAGGCCCACAACCTAATTGTATATGATTATAATGAGAATAAAACTTAGAGTACAAAGTAGAGCAGATGTAACTTTCTTAATATGACTATAGCCAAACTTTTCCTTGCTTTAAAGGCCCTATTTTTTGCTAATTCAAAAATAAAAGTGAATTTTGGACTTTAAATAAACTCGGCAATTTGAAATTTAAAATTCAGTTGATTTTTTAATAAATATTCAGTTAAACATTTCTTACACTTCCATCTCCTTACCACAGCTTGAGGATACAGGTGCTTTTTAACTATGGTCATGTGGGCCAAGACATTGCTTGTTACATGCACTATTTCAATGTATAGGTGTCAGCATGTGAGTTGTGAGGAAAGAACAAATAAGAGAATCTTTGTGCATATTGCAGGGGCACATATTTCTCAGATTCAGTTAACCATTGCTAGGAATTTGTCAGATCTTTTGATATTTCAAGAAAGCAGAATGATTTTCAAATGTTGGCTCACTATATTTTTTAAAAATAGTGATCTATGCAGAGCAAATAAAACCTACATGGAAATTGCTGTTAGTCCTCAGGGGGTCTGTTTACAGTATCTGACATCTTAGTGCACTTGCAGATATTTATATCTCATTTTTAAAGTTAATAAAGTGTTGCCGTATTTTTTTTAATTTAACATTGAAAAGATTACTTTCTTTGTGAGAGTACTAATATTACAATTCTTTTTATAAGCTGTGGTACATGTTTCTTGAGTTTCAATCATTGGTCTCGCAAGCAGTCATATGTTACAGTTATCTGTTATTAATTAAGGTTAAATGGTTTAGAAGAATTAATCTCACTTCCTCATTTATAGTTACCATTTCCTAACAGAATCTGTAGGATTTTTTTAATAAGAGAACTTTTTTTTAAATATCATTTAAATTTCTACTTAATCATGATAGACTTAAATCCATGGGCATATTTCTATTCCCTCTAAAAATCATAACAGGAATAGCAAAGAAATACAAAAATAAAAAAGTTATGAATCTATACACACAAAGAGACCAGAATAGTAGAGAGAAACAAGAGATGTCAATGTACTTTGGAAGGTGGAAAACAGAGGTAAGACATAATGACTGACACTGCTGAGCAAAGAATAGTGAAGGGCAAGTGGAGAAGCCAATGAATAGCCAGCTGCTTCACACTGTAGAAACATTGATTCAGAAATCATTGCAAGGGAGCCAAAGTAGGTGGGAGAGAGAGAGGAGCTGAAAATGGGGATGATGTTTTAAGACTTTTAAAAGACAATTAGATTTCCAGTTTCCCTGCAACTTCAATCTCCTACTTCTATAGGATATATTGAGGCTCTGACTCAGCAGCATGAGCTGTTGAGGTACTTTACTGCAATTAACGGCAGCAAATTAAAGGCAGTATACTCTACCAAATGTTGATATCCTCCCTACAGGCATATCTCTGGTTCAGTTCTGAGCAATCTTGTGGTTAAATATGTAACTCCTTAGGATTCATCTCAGGAAAAACTGAAGGGTCCTGGGGATAAAAATTCCTGCATATAGTAAAACATCATGATGTTCCAATGAAATCCTAGTAAGCCACCATGAGCACATTTGTGCTCCCTCTCTCTCTCTCTCGCACACACACAAACACACACACACACACATTCACATCTATTTCAATCATCTTTTTTAGTCTCACTCTATATGAGTGAGAAATATGAAAGAAAATATGAACATTAAGTAACAACACATACTAAAGACAACTGAAAGGAAATGAGAGGAGATAAATAACAATGTAAGAAACAGACAAAAATATCAAGACTATCATCAATGTTCTTAGAGAACAGAAAAATGGATGCTATGAGAAAAAGAACATTCAGAGAATAGGAAACAGCCTTTTAAAGTTAAATGTGTACAATTCAGAAAATAAACAGATCATAGAAGGAGAAAGAAAAAGTTGATGAAATTTCCTGCAACATGGAAAAAAGAAAGGGTTTGAACTTTGAAATGAGCAAAGAGACAATTAGAGGCCCAATCTAGGAGGCCAACTATCCAGTTATAAGGTTTTGGGAGATGAGAAACATAGGGAAAAAATTAAAATATGATATAGAAGTAAAAAAAAAAAGAAGAAGAATGTTTTTCAGAATCCTGATAGAAAGAGCTGTGGTTCAGGAAAATTAACTAAAATAGAATTAAACCAAGAGCACAACTGTGAAATTTTAGATAACAAGAAAAGAGTAAAATAAAATCCCATACACTCATTTTTTTAAGCAACTGGTACTCTTTTAAAAAAAAAAATTTATTGATTTCAGAGGGGAAGGGAAAGGGAGAGAGAAAGAAAAACATCAATGATGAGAGAGATTCACTGATCAGCTGCCTCCTGCATGCCCCCTACTGGGAATTGAGCCAGCAACCCAGGCATGTGCCTGACCAGAATCGAGCCATGACCTTCAGGTTCATAGGTTGATGCTCAACCGCTGGACCACGCTAGCCAGACACAGACACTCATTTTTAGCTTTAACAATTATCAATTAATCACGAATCTTCTCATCTATTTTTGGTTTACAACAACTTTAATCTATAGTTATAATAGGGTAATATGCAAATTAGTCTGGACGCTGTCATAGTAATGACCTACTGATCAGCAAGCCTTGGGAGAAGGTAGAAGGGAGAAGGTGAAAAGGCCAGCTCCATGGAAGAAGGCAGAAGGGAGAAGGCAGGGGTGAGAATGCAGGTGGGAGAAGGCAGAAGGGAGAAAGTGGCAGTTAAGCAATTAGGGGGATCAGGCCAGGAGGGGAGATCAACAGGCAGTTAAGGATATCAGGCCAGGAGGGGAGAGCAGATAGGCAGTTTAGGGGATTGGGCCAGAAGGAGAGAGCAGTTAGGGCCTTCAGGCAGGCAGGCAGGTGAGCTATTAGGAGCCAGTGGTTCTGGATTGTGAGAGGGATCCCAGATTGGAGAGGGTGCAGGCCAGGCTGAGGGAACTCCCCCCCTGTGCACAAATTTCATGCACCAGACCTCTAGTATGATATAATTTACATACTGTACAGTTCACTTATTATAAAATGCAACTCAATTAATTTTAGGAAATGTATGGAGATGTGAATATTTCAGTTCAAGAACATTTTCACTCCTCTCAAATGACCATCCACATCTATTTGCAGTAATTCTACTCCCACCCAGGCTTAGGCAGCCACTGATCTGCTCTCTAGGTTTGCCTTTCCTGGATGAAATAAAGAGTATCACAAGTACTTCTCTTTCTTTTTTGTACTCATCTTCTCTCACTTAGAATATTTTTAGGTTAGTTCATGTTATAGCATGCATCAGCGTTTTATCTTTTTGTTACTGAATAGTGTTTTGTTTTATGTATACACTACATTTTTCTTATCCGTTTACCAATCTTTGACATTTGGCTATTCTGAATGTTACTCTTATGAATAGCTAAATGTCAAAGACTGGTAAACAGATAAGAAAAATGTTTTTTATATAGAGGTCTTTCCATTTCTCTTGACACATTCCGAAAAGTGGAATTACTGAGTTGCATGCTATATTTATGTTTAACTTAATAAGAATCTGACAATTTTTAAGTGGTTGTATTATTTTACATCCCTAAGCAATATTTGAGAGTTCCAGTTTCTATTTTTCCTTATCAACACCTGCTATTATCTCTATTTTCAGGTGACATATTCTTATATATAGAAACCCCTAAACACTCCAAAAAATATTAGAACTAATGAACAAATTCAGTAAAGTTGCAAGATACCAAATCAGTGTACACAAATCCGTTGCATATCTATAGTCTAGCGATGAACTATCAGAATGAGAACTTTTTAAAACAATGCAATTTACAATAACATTATAAAGAATAAAATATTTAAGAATAAATTTAACCAAGGAGGTGGAAGATCTGTACACTGAAAACTACAAAACACTGATAAAAGAAATTGAAGAAGGAACAAATAAATGTAAAGATACCTGTTCTCATGGATTGGAAAAATTAATATTGTTAAAATGTCCATAAAACCCAAAGAGATCTAGAGATCACTTAAAGAAAGTGAAATAACCCTGTGGAATCAGTATTTTAGAGTTGAAAGACAATTTAGAGATCACCTAGTTGAAGAACACAAATTATCTTAAGAAAAAACTAAAGTCCAAGTTTTTACAACATTTTAGTTTTAATGTTATGATTAGAACTCACATCTTGTTGATTAATATCTATATATATAAAATCCTAAGTGACCATTATGACAGAATGACCAGTCAACCAGTAGCAATGATGTGCACTGACCACGAGGGGGCAGACACTCAAGGCAGGAGCTGCCCCCTAGTGTTCAGTGCGCTCCCATAAGGGGAGTACCGCTCAGCCAGAAGTCGGGCTCGTAGCTGGTGAGTGCAGCTATGGCAGCAGGAGCCTCTCGTGACTCTGCAGCAGCACTACCGGGCAGCAGCAGGCATAGTGGGCTGGGATGAGCATGAGTGGTGCAGTACCCAGCCCCGCTCTGGCTCCTTCCTGGCTGCCTGCCACTTGGTGCACTGCTACATCCCCCGGGGGATGTCCGACTGCCAGTTTAGGACCAATCTACTCAGGCCAGTCAGACATCCGGCAGTCAGACATCCCCATAGGGTTCCCAGATGCAAGAGGGTGCAGGCCAGGCTGAGGGACATTTCATGCACCGAGCCTCTAGTCCATTAATAATGATACTGCCAAGTCTCTTAAATGGGCGGTGTGGGATTGCAGTAAGATAATACAACATAATTCAGAATATTTACTTATGCCTTAAAAGTTACTTAACAAATAGTGTAATACTAGTTAACTCAGAAATAAAATTAAGCGGTATCTTTTAAATTTTTTCTTTTCATGCATTTCAACCTTGTTTGAATATTTTGAATAAATGTATTGTTTTTAAAGGAGGAGAAAAAAAAGTTGAAGGGATATATTTACTTAGCTGCTTTTTTTGCATTGAATAGCTGCTCCACTGTAATTCACAGAACTTCTCATTGATTGCAACTCTTAAGGAATTGGAAAGTCTTGGTCTGAGTGTAAAAACTGGAGAAACCAACACAGAGGCTTTAATATAGCTTGATACTGGATCTTCAAATTAACAACATGACCTCCATTTTCTGTGTTTTGGAATGAATACATAAGTTCACCTTGGATAAGTAATACATATATAAAATATTAGCATAGATCTTTCATTAATTTTTGTAATTTAGGAAAGAAATATTCTAAGAAAGTATGCTTGTTTCATTTATTATTTGTGTATTTATGTATGCATTAGTGGTTATTATAGAAGGATCTTCAGTTCTCATTGGTTTTATTACTTAGCACCCATCAGCTTATTTAATAAAAATACATCATCCAGAGGATATATACAATGGTAGATAAGTTATCATCTCTGTCCCCTATCTTTTGATATCTGAACATGTGTCTAATCTATTGGTTTTAGAATTGACTTTGAGCCTAGGTATGTAGGAAAAATTTCATTGGGACCTGAAATAACATCCTGCTTTCTGGAATTGTGTCTGTTATATGAAGTGAAGTGTCTGAGGTAGTGGTAATATTTAAACATAATTACTACTGATTTTTAAAAATCCAGGGAATAAGAATGAAAAGTCACTCATTCATTGCAAAGATCTATGCAGGCTTGCCAAGAGCAGGAGTGCTGAAAGCAAGAGAACTTAACAGATTAATAATTGATATATATCTGATCTGATTTTGTTTTCATAAAATAAAGAGAACTAACTCCAATTTAAAAAGGAAAATCATATACATTTAAGTCTTCCTTAATTTATATATTTTCCTGAGAAAACTATTATTGTTTAGAATTATTTAGATAACTGTTGAACTTTATCATTCTCATATGGCAATTGAAATTATCAGGGCTTTCCAAAAGGATTACAAATATACCGAAGTTTTCAATTCCCTCTATTGATTATAATTGGTCATTCTTTCATGGTACATTTTGATAGTTTTCATTTGTCATGAGCAGCTTGAAATATTTAACACAATGGTTTTCATAAAATGCAATTATGAGTTAGTATATTGGCTGCTAAATAAATCAATAATCTTATTTTATGTGAATACTTACATTTGAAGTCTTTTTTCCCAAAAGACATGACATATATTCACAAGAGACAGTGTAACACAAAAGGAGTTATAATTGTTCTGTGCCCCTTAATGTAATTGATTCTGTACATAAATCTTTCTCAGAAAATCCATAGGCCTTTTATATATTGTTTACATAGATAGTAATAAAATCTCACAGAACATAAATACTAATAATGTTTTTTATTATTTTGGCTGATATCCTTAAAAAGAGTGAAATTTTAAAAATTTATTTGTACTGATTTCAGAGAGGAAGGGCGAGGAAGTGAGAGATAGAAACATCAATGATGAAAGAGAATCATTGGTCTTCTGCCTCCTGCATGCCTACTATTGGGATTTGAGCCCACAATTGGTCATGA
This sequence comes from Corynorhinus townsendii, assembly GCA_026230045.1. NCBI lineage: Eukaryota > Metazoa > Chordata > Mammalia > Chiroptera > Vespertilionidae > Corynorhinus > Corynorhinus townsendii. The sequence goes on along the minus strand of JAPDVU010000001.1, from coordinate 114,639,589 downwards.
TTATGTCCTGACTGAGAATTGAATTGTGACCTCCTGGTTCATCGGTCAATGCTCAACCACTGAGTCACACCAGCCAAGCAAAAATAGTGAAATCGTATATAATAAAGAGCTAATATGCTAATTAGACTGAACAGCAGAATGATCATCCTGACAAAGCCGGAACTACGAGGGACGACTGAGGCTGTGAATGCTCTGAGGGCTGAGCCTCTTGCACGGATTTCGTGCATTCGGCCTCTAGTTTTTAAATAAGAGTGATTTTATTTTCTAAGGGAATAAAAATATAATTTGATCTATGCTAAATATGAATCATTTAGTCAATGCTATATAGGATACTAGCTTATAGTGATAAGAGAAAATGTTTGTAATCCCCAAGGATAATGCAAACAGGAAAATAAACCTCTTGTACCATGAAAATACCACACTTTTTTGGGAAGCACTTATAAAACTAACACACACTGAACATACAAGGTAATTTATAGAATTTAAAAATATATAAGATGCATTTAACTTATAATTGTCATTATGAAAAGAGAAAAAATGGACTAATAATTAGATAAACAGTAAATTTTAAAAGTAACATTTAAATGTTTTTAAGACTGTACCTCTAACTTATGCCTTCAAGATCTTGCCTTTGTTGTCCAGTTCAGTGTAACTTTAGTATTTATTGCATAATTACTAAATTATCATGAGAATAATAAACCAAGAAAACGGTGAAATGAATATATCACAGACCATGGCCTGATGTATTTGACTAGGGTCATTTTTTTAACAATCCAAAACACATACTTTCTATCTTGCTGCACTCCTTGCCATTCCTTGTTGCTTATTGCTTTACTCATTTTCTTAACCTGCTGGTCTTCAAAAGTATTTGAATCTATATTCAGAAGTATCTCACACCTTGCAGATATGCACTAACTTAGAGAATATCTAAGTCAGGTCACAAAATCAAGCATTCAATTATAAATCTTGAGTATCGATCCATATAGATGTCAGCAGAATAGAATTTTGGCAAATGAATATGATTCATTTGTCTAATTTTCCTTGTCTTTAAATAAGTCATAGTAAAATGTCAAAATACATGTATGATGATAATATTTGATCATATTAGTTCTATTCATTTGTTCTGGTCACCAGGGAAAGCGCTGAAGAAAGCACAACCTGATTTTATCACATCAGTACCTTTTCTTCACTCACTGAACATAATAACAAAAGTGCAGCTGCTCCTTGCCACAAAGAAAGAAAAATAGAGAGAGAGAGAGGAAGGAAGGAAGGAAGGAAGGAAGGAAGGAAGGAAGGAAGGAAGGAAGGAAGGAAGGAAGGAAGGAAGGAAGGAAGGAATAAACTTTTCCATGAACAGAATTAGGACTCATATGTACACCAAGTGGCCAGATTATTATGACCACCTGATGTTTGTAGGCAAATTAGCCGTACATGGCATCGTATGGGATATGGAAGCTGAAGGCCTGTTCGAATACCTTTGCTGTCTGCAGTTACAAAGATAAAACGTCTCATTTCTCACAGAAACACAGGACTGGACAGTCGAGCATTGGAAAAAAGGCAAGTGGTCCGATGAATCACATATCCAGTTGCATCATGCAGATGGTAGAGTGAGAATTTTGTGGAAACAGCATAAAAGCATGTACCCTACATGCATGAGTACAACTTTTCAAGCTGGTGGGGGCAGTGTTATGGTTTGGGGCATGTCTTCCTGGCATGATTTGGGCCCTTTAATTTGTGTGGAACAACGTCTGAATAGCACAACATACCTAAGTATCGTTCATCCTATCATGTTGATGGTGTATCCCAGTTGGTGATGGCTTCTTCCACAAGACAATGTGCCATGCCATGGTGCTTATATTGTGCCGAAGTGGTTTCAAGAACGTGAGGGAGACTTTACCTTGCTTAGGTGGCCTCCACAATCATCAGATCTCAATCCAATTGAGCATTTGCGGGATGAAGTTAAAAGAGCAATCAGGCAGCTGGTTCCATAACCATTAAATCCCGCAGAATTGGACAGTGCTATTCATCACGCATGGTGTCAGATTCCTTGCATCACCTTTCAACATCTCGTGGAGTCAATGCCAAGAAGAATCGCTGCAGTATTGAAGGCAAAAGGTGGCCCAGCTAAGTACTGAAGGAGTGGTCATAATAATCTGGCCACTCAGTGTATATGTATATGTGAATCTGTTTCCATACATACTTACATGAACCAGCAATATACAGTATTATTATGGGCTGAATTATGCCCCCACCCCCAAATTCATATTTCTAACTCCTAACCGCCAGTACCTCAATAACTTAATTTGGCTATAAGGTAAATTGAGGCTATTAGGGAGCATCCTAATCCAATCCCCCTGGTAATTTATAAGAAGAGGAAATGTGGATACACAGAGAGATACCAGGGATGTGTGTGCACAAAGGAAAGATCATGTGAGGGCATGGAGAGAAGGCAGCTATTTGCAAGTCAAGGAGTGAGGCTTCTGGAGAAACCAAACCTGGTAACACCTTGATGTTGGTTTTTAGCCTCCAGAACTATGAGAAAATAAACTTATTTTATTTAAGCCACCCAGTCTGTGATGTTTTTAGGGTAACCCTAGAAAGTTAATACTAATATGATATCACCAATTCTAATCCAATACCAGAGATCATTCTATCTTTCTTTTATTTCAATACCTAACTCCTTTTCCTGATAGTGATAAATCTCAAAGAGGCCCCAAGGAGCTAGTTCACCCTTCCCAACATATGGGGACACAACCAGAAATCTGCATCTGGGAAGAGGTCCCTCACCTCACCATGCTGCCACCCTGATCATGGACTTCCAGTCTCCAAACTGTAAGAAATAAATGTCTGTTGTTTATAAGTCACCCAGTGTAAGATATTGTTATAGCAGCCGAAACGGCCTAAGACAGACAACTGGTACCAAGCAGTGGGGGTACTGCTGTAACAAATTCCTAAAAATGTGGAAGCAGTTTTGGAACTGGGTGCTGGTTAGAGGCTGGAAGAGTCTGGAGGTAAGAACTTAGAAAGAGAATAGAAAAGCTGGAGAGAAAGCCTGTCTTCCTACAGAACACTTAAGTGGCATGAACAGCCTGGTGGTAGAAATATGGATGGTAAAGGCCTCTCTGATGAGGCCTCTGACATGTGAGCAAATGTTGGAAACTAGAGGAAAGGCAATCATTGATATAAAGTGGCAAAGAGCTGGCTGAATTGTGTTCAAATGCAAGTGTTTTGCAGAAGGTAGAACTCATGAGCAATGAAATTGGACGTTAAGTTGAGGAAATATCTAAGCAAAGTGCTTCTTCCTGACTGGTTACAGTAAGATGCAAGAAGAGTGAAATGATTTAAAGACATAATTGTTACTCAAAAAAGAAGCAAAACTTAAAAATTTACACAATTCTCAGCCCATTCATATTGAAAAGAATAAAAAATATGTTTGGGAGAGAACAAGAAGAGTGTAGCCAAATTTGTTAAGGATATTCATATGTATTGACCATCTCAACAAAAGCTGGGAGCTATTCATCAAGACAATGGACAAATGACCAAGAAGTTCAGTTCTGTCTCCTTGGTAGCCTATACCCCTGTGGCCTCCATGCCCAGCACCTGCCTTGGGATCACCTCGCTGCTGGTGGGGCCCCGGCACTGATCACATATCTTGGGGAACCCAGGTTTCTTCTCCAGGGTGGGCCCAGCTCACCCCACTGGGTGAGAGACAGATCCATGGTATCAGCTACCATGAGGCTTCAAACTGATGAACAAAAACAGACCCGGAGACAGGGAAGCATCCATCAGACTGTCAAACCCCAGAGGGGAGGTAGGGGAGGGTAGGGGAAGGGGGAGAGATCAACCAAAGGACTTGTGTGCATGCATATAAGCCTAACCAGTGGTCACGGACAACAGGGGAGTGGGAGCATGCGTGGGGAGGGGTTTGGAATGGGAATGGGGGGATGAGGACAAATATTAAACAAACAAACAAACAAATTAATTAATTAATTAATTTTTTTTTTTTTTTTAAATGACCAGGAAGGCATTTTGGAAATCCTCAGGGCTGCCATGACAATCTCAAGCAGAGAGTTCAAGGGCCTATTAGGCAGAAAGATGCTGTTGCTGGACCATCTCACATTTTGAGCTCCAGGCCACATTTTGCACCACACTCCTCAATCATCCCAGTGGGCCATGGTGCAGCTTTTGCTGCATCCAGTAAGCACCAGCACTTTGGCTGTTTCCACCTAGATTTTGAAGGGTAAAGAAGCCTGGGAGCCATGTGCTTGTAACCCAGACACAGGGCTGCTGCAGGAGCAGGGCCAGGGCAAAGGGTTTTCACTAGGATAATGCCCTGTAGGCTGTGACAGTGGGGCCACCTTCCCAGCCAAGAGCCGCCTGTGTGCAACAAAGTGCAATTTCAGCTAGGCGGAGTTTCAGAGTGGTCTGCACTCAACAAAACAATGCAGATAGGGTGACTGAAGATTTGGGGGACAAATTCCTGCCTTAGTGTGTCCAGAATGTGTGGGTCTATAAGGTGAGACATACTGCCAAGGAAGATTGGGTTTAGTGTTATTTGCCTGTTAAGTTTTAGACTTACCTTGAACCTATTACTTCTTTTATCTTTTCTATTTCTCCCTTTCGGAATGAGAATATTTATCCTATGCCTGTTCCAGCACTGTGTTTTGAAAATACACATAATATGTTGTGTTTCATGCTTTCACAGCTAAAGTCTCACCCGTATTTTATTTGGATGATATTTAGATGATACTTTGGACTTGGACTTTGAGTTGATGACATGAAAGAAGGATATGAATTCTGGGGTTGCCACACATAGAATTCTATGGCCTGAGTGTCTGTGTCCCCCAAAATTCATATGTTGAAAACCTATTATCTAAAGTGACAGGACCTTATCTAATATTGAGTAACCAGTAGATCAGGGATTCCCACTTGTTCTGTGAGAAGTTGTCTTACATTTCTCAAAGGCACTATTTTCAGGGGAAGGATTGTTGCCAATCCCACCAGCCAATGAGAAAATGGCTACTATCCCCCACACCACTGTATTGGACACTATGAAGAGGAAGCATGTCACATTGGCTCTTAGCCTTGTACATGACCTTCTCCTTCTGATGTGTGCCATTTTAATTTTCCTAATGATACTTTGTGCACTAATTTTCATTTAATTATTTATACCTATTCTCTGCCCTAAACAATTAGCTGTGGAGATCAGGACACATGTCTTGATCATTTCTGAATACCTGACACCAAGTTTCCTGATATGTTTCTGAATGATGAATGCATGCATGCATGCATGAATAAATGAAATATGCCAGGTGAGGCTTCAAGATTAACTGACCAATTTATCTCAGATAAGATAAATGTTTATAGAATTTCTTAGTGAGCTTTGACCACAGGATGAATAACAGGCTAATATTTCATACTAGAGGCCTGGTGCATGAAATCCACGCATGGGCGGGGTCCCTAGGCCTGACTGGCAATCAGGGATTATTGAGGCCGTCTCGCACAGTCCTGATTGGGGCTGGGCTGGCCAGCACCAGCCTGCTGGTGGCCTGGGCTTGAGGGTCTGCTGGACACCGGATGGGGTGAGGTATGGGGGGAGGGACTGGGGAAGGTTGGCTGTAGAAGTGCACTGACTACCAGGAGGCAACTCCTGCATTGAGTGTCTGCCCCCTGGTGGTCAGTGAGCATCATAGTGACTAATCGACTGTTCCAGTCGTTCTGGTCATTCTGCCATAATGGTCGCTTAGGCTTTTATATATATAGATACCTCAAAAGTATGGGATAAAGTTTCTAGCCTAAATGCATTATGATGTATTATAAGACTGTCAAAAACTCTGCAATCATCAACTATGTTTGAGTCATGCCCTTGTCAGAATTCCCTTACTTATCCTGCTAAGCTTCAATGCCATAGCTATTACCAATGCACAGTTTCTTCTAGAACAAGAATTTATATTTCATCCATAGTCATGTAAAGGTTACCAAATTTGAATGAAACTTGAACTTTAATTCAGATTATCAATACTTCATAGTTTATTTCAAGCTAAAAGAGTAATTTCATCAGTAAAAGAGAGTGGATCAAATGCACTGTCTATAAATTTATAGCTCAATCATTCTAGGCAGATCTCTTTCATTGACAGAAAATCCATTTACATAGCTCTATTTCTTAGAGAATGAAACAGAACTATTCTTATCTGTAGTGCATACAATAATATTGTAAAGTATTTAATTGTTTATCATAAAATGCTACCAACATAAATATGACACTTATAAATTTATAAAATATATAATTAAATTTTATATAAAATTTAAATTTTATATAAAAAATTTATGCCTGACCCCCAAAAGTGGTGTTTTTGCTGCTTAATAAAAGCATCTGTACTTTAAAAAATATATAAAATGAAAAATTAATAACACATCAGTGCATAAAAATTACAGGAAAAGCTAGCTGAATTTTTGGTGGGGAACTGCTGTATTTTTACTGTTAGTGACATTTTATTGGAATTCTCATGAGACTATGGAAAAATGTACACAGTAAGATACATAATATGATAAGCTATTGCATTCTTAAGCAATTTTTTCTATTTCTGTCAAAGTGATAGCTACAATTGCAGCAAATGTTAAGTGAACTGCATATCTCAAAAACACATTTTTTTTATTAAAGAATGTATTTAATTCAAATTTAAACATTTGAGGATTTAGATATCATTGGAACTTTTAAAAAAAGCATATCCTATAGCTGATAGGGACACATATTTCTCTGCCAACAAAATGATAAGAATTTGAATTGTGGCAAAATTATTATATAAATATGAACTATATAATAAAGAATTCTTGATATCTCCATAGAAAAAAATATATGTCACTGAGTTTTGCAAAACTATTCCATTTAAAAGGGCTATTTTAAGATAGACAAGAAAAACCCAACCTTAAATGAAAACACATACATGTAAAACCTTGTATAAAAGAGCTTATCTCCTGACTTTTCCCAAATAACTTGATTTTTATCATTTTTTGTTACCTCTCAACATCCAAACTAATTTGACTAGGTAACACACTTCCCTCATTTGCCTAATATCAATCCAGGTAAGGTCTGAATTCTCAATTTCTAGGCTCCAACAATAAAGCTATCCCTGAAACTTAGTAGCTATTTCTTTGTTTTCAAACTCTGGAAACCTACATCCACTAAAATGATCTCTATGAACTCAGAGTTTTGGAATATTTGATTACTGCTTTATAACCAGCACCAAGAACAGAGTCTAACATATAATAAGCACTCAATATACATATATTAGGTAAATACATTTTGATGCAATAAAGATTTGGGACTCTTTCTATTTCAATAACACTAGTCCAAAGTGGCTTACGCTAATAAAGCATAGGAATGTAATGACATATCTTTAGAAAGGCCAAAGATGGAACTACTTTTCCAGCTGGATCCATTTGAAACTAGGTTATCAGGGCTTTCTTCCACTCTCTGTTGTTTTTCCCCCTGGATATGCTAGCAAACCCATCAATGTGGCCTCACAGGACATGCACTGCACAGTTCTGGAAGACACAGTTCACACGAGCTAGGGTGTGAATGCCAGCCCCTAAAATTCTGCAGTGTACAACCTGCAAAAGCATACAAGGTGGTCTAGGAGTCTGGACTCATTCCTTTTTCATTAAACTGTAGATGATAGCTAGAGTGTACTTCCAAGTAAGGGGAATTAAAGAAAAATAATAAGCAACCATAGATAATTGCTGAATCCACGGGAAAATAATACTGCCTCTTCTAACAAAAGATATCTGCTTCTGATTCTTTTTGTTTGCTTGTTTGTTTGTTTGTTTTTAATTATTTATTGTTTAAAGTATTATATATGTCCCCTTTTTCCCCCATTGTCCTCTCCCAGCCCACCCCACATCCCATTATCTGTGTCCACTGCTTATGCTTATACACACACATGTTCTTTGTCTGATCTCTTATCCCCACCCCCACCCATCCTCTCCTGCCTTCACTCAGAGGTTTGAGGGTCTGTTCCATGCTTTTATGTCTCTGGATCTATTTTTGTTCATCCTTTTATGTTGCTCATTATATTCCACAAATGAATGAGATTCTTAAAAACTAAAACAATCAGTATAAATCCTCCAGTCTAAATCCTTAGAGATGGGGCTTCTAACTAAATAGATTGAGTAGATAATACAACATATCCCAAGATGCTAGAAACATCATGTTAAACACAAAGTCAATACAATTGACTATATAGGATAAGTAACATTTTTACAGTATATGTGTGTATATTGTTCATGGAGCACAATTCTCATTATCAAAAAGAGATAATGATTTTAAGTATCATTATTATAAACTTTATTCAAAATAACTGGTGATAATAAGATACATTATGAATCTGAAAAGACTTGCTATGACACTTTTTCCTGTTTTCTTACTATTTTCCCCAATTTTTCTTTTGCTGTTATATTGCCTTTGATTCCTTTTCTTGTCTAAATAAATATTCAAAATTCAGTTTTAATTCTATTCTATTCTATTTCTATTCCTAATTATAAAGCCTGACCTAAATCATTTTCTAGTACTACATGCTCTGCCTTAACCTTTCAACTTATGTTAATTTACACACACCACATATGCTAAAGATCCCCAAATATATACCAAATTAATTACAAATGCTATCTGATTCCATCTCCAGTATGTTGCTAAGATCTTTTCATGCCATCAGTTGTATTCCAGGTCCTCATCATTTCTTGCCTTGGATAATGGCATGGTTTTAAAATAACTATTGCTTTATTTCCTGCCTTCAAGTTCACATTCCTCCTGTCCACTCAGGCTGTTATAAATTGATTTTTAAGAGATTAGGTCATATTCCTTAGTCCTAGGCTGGCCCTCTAATGCTTGGATAATCAATACCCAATTCTTACATATGAAATTTAATGATTTTTTCAGTTTAGGTTCAACCTGCCTATCTAATGTCTACTTCCACCTTTCTCTTATTAGTCCTATACTCTGACACACTAGAATACTAGTCATTCCCTGAGTTCACCAAGTCTCCAAAGGCAGCTCCTTGAATGGGACTTGATACAATCCTGTACGAGTATATGGTTCAACTTAGATCCATAGGAAATGCTGTGAAGATGCCATCTACACTTGATTTGTTCTCAGAGTGACTATCGAGCCTATTAATCTACCTTTTGGTGGGCATCAGACCCTAGTTTTAAAGGTCTGCTAAACTCAAAGAAAGCAGAGTTCCTCAGTGTTCTCTTTAAAGCCCCTCTATAGATATAGGTGAAAGGAGAAATACCAACCCCTCAGAATGGCTGGGAGTAGAGATTGGGAGATGGGGCTATGCGGTTGCAACTAAGCAGGTCTTACTAATTTTTCTAATCACAAGGCCTGCCTTATGGTTCATTAAATCTGAGAAGCTGTGAATTATAAGATTTTCCTACTCACTTACATTCCACTAAGGAAGGAAGACAACAAGACAACATGATATATATACATATATGTATATATATATATATATATATATACATATACATATATATGTGTATATATATATACATATATATGTATATGTATATATATATATATTTTATTTAAGATAATTCTTGATTTCATAAATGTCAAAATAAACGCTTGTTCTTTGAGACATGGAAAGTAAGAGTGACTCATAGTCCACTTCTATCTTGAAGAAATTCACTTTAATGGAGATAGAGGCTTACGAGTCATCTGATGAACTTTTCAAGTCACCTATTTTAGCTTCAGCCAAAATTTTTATTATAACATTATGTTGCATGACATTTTACACAGCAGTTCTGTCTTTATCCTTTAAGACTTGGATAAAATAAAATTTTCTGGGAAGCCTCCTCAGATTCTTATCTATCAAACTCTTCTTTTCATTGTCATGAAAAATAAAGCACTGTTTCTTAAAATTTTTACTGTTTTCTTAAATAATTATTATTATTTGAAAAGGGGGCTAAGAACAGAAAGGACAATCTCTTCAATAAATGTGAAAACTAAACAACCTCAGGTGGAAAATTAAATTAGACCCCTAACTTACACCATTCACGAAAGTTAACTTGAAGGATGTGAAGATGGCAGACAATAGGATGGCAGTGAGGAGGAGAGTGTGAGTGAAGGAGGGAGCAAAAGGGGAGTGTGTGGACATAAGTGTGTGTGTGTGTGTGTGTGTGTGTGTGTGTGTGTGTGTGTAAGGGAGGGACACTTAGATTCTGCAGGAATTGCGTGGGCTAGCAGACTGGGCTCTTCTAGATGGGGAACCCTTGCTACTGCTGCTCCATGGCAGTCAGCTCTGACACCAAAAACATGGAGAGAGCAGCTGTGACTAGGATTCCAGCCTCACCTCCACCCATACTGGCCTCAGACACTACCCTATACCCTACAGCTACTCCAGCCAAAGTCCTGCTACCTCAGATGCAGAACCATGTGCACTAGGACTCTAGCCTCCCTGGCCGCAAGCTCCTATACACCCTAGAATGTTCTCCCCTCCTGCCACCCTTCAGCTTTGGACCCAGTCCCCATGCATCCCAACAAATGGACCATCTGATGAGTCTTGGAAGTGAGACCCCCCCACCAAGCCTGCTGCTTTAACTACAAGCCCCATGCATCATGGTGCCTGAGCTCTCTAGGAAGTCTCAGTGGGAGACCCTACTGACAAGCCTGCTGCTGCAGCCATAAGCTCCACGCAACTCAGCCTCTAGACTCTTCAGTGAAAGCAAAAATGGGGAGACAAAGAAAGAAGCCCCAAAGGGAAGAGTCACCAGAAAAGGAACTAAATGAAACAGAGGCATGCAATATGTCAGAAAAATAATTCAGTGTAAGCATCATACAGTTTTTAAACTGGCTGGATGAGAAAATCAACAACTGATGCAAGAATCAAGAGGAAATAAAGAATGATATAGCTACAATACAAAAAAACAGGATGGAAGGCTTAAACAATGGAATAGAAAATGCAGAGAACCGAAGTAGTGAATTAGAAGACAGTGCAAAAAAACACACCCAATCCAGACAGCAACTGGAGGGAAAAATAAAAAAGCAGGAGGAGAGCCTAAGGGAGCTTTGGGACAACATGAAACGAAGTAACATATGTATAATAGGGGTACCAGAATGACAAGAAGAGGAGCAAGGATTAGAGAACCTATTTGAAGAAATAATGACAGAAAATTTCCCTGATTTGGGGAAGGAAAAAGTTCCACAAGCACAGAGAGTCCCAAACAAGAAGAATCCAAAAAGAACCACAACAAGACATGGCATAATTACAATGGCAAATGGTAATGACAAAGAGAATCTTAAAGGCTGCAAGAGAGTACAGAAAGTTACCTAAAAGGGATCTCCCATTAGATTATCAAATTATTTCTCAACAGAAACACATCAGGCCAAAGGAAATAGAATGAAGTATACAAACTATGCAAAGCAAGGGACTGAATCCAAGAATACTCTATCCAGCAAGGTTATCATTCAAAATTGAAAATGAAAAAAGGAGGTTCACAGACAAATAAAAAAGGCTAAGGGAGTTTGTCACTACCAAGCCAGCAATGCAAGAAATGCTATGGTGACTGTTGTAAAAAGCAGAAATAGAAAGGGAAGAAGGAACACAAGCACAAAAAAATAAAAATGTCTACAAACAAGTACCTATCAATAATAACCTTAAATGTAAATGGATCAAATGCTCCAATCAAAAGATCAAGTGGCTGAATGGATAAGAATACATGACCCATATATATGTTGTCTGCAAGAGATCTACCTTAGAACAAGGGACTCACACAGATTGAAAGTGAAGGGATGGAAAAATACACTGAGTGGCCAGATTATTATGATCTCTGGATGCATAATAATCTGGCCACTCAGTATATATTAGAGGCCCGGTGCATGAATTCGTGCATGGGTGGGGTCTGGCCAGCCTGGCCAGAGGGAGGGGACATGGGCGGTTGGCTGGCTTGCCTGCTGGTCGAACTCCTAGTTAAGGGGACAATTTGCATATTAGCCTTTTATTATATAGGATTACACTGAGTGGCCAGATTATTATACGTTCAGAGATAATAATAATCTGGCCACTCAGTGTATCTTTCAGGCAAACGGAAATGAAAAAAAAACAAAAACAAAAAAAACCTGGGTAGCAATACTTATATGTGACAATATAGACCTCACAGTGAAGGATATAACAAGAGATAAGGAAGGCCACATCATAATACTAAAGGGATCAGACAACAAGAGGATATAACTCTGGTAAATATATGCATCCCATGCAGGAGCACCCAAATACATAAAAAATTTCTGGAAGATATCAACGGAGAGATCAGCAGCAGTACAATCATAGTAGGGGACTTTAATACCCCATTGACATCACTGGATAAATCCTCCAGACAAAAAATCAGCAAAGAAACAGCAATCCAAAACAACTCACTAAACCAGATGGACTTAATCAACATCTTCAGAACACTTCACCCCACAGCAATGGAATATTCATTTTTCTCAAGTGCACATGAGACAATTTCAAAGATAGACCACATATTGGGTCACAGGCAATCTCTCCAAATTTAACAAGATTGAAATTATATCAAGTATCTTTTTAGGCCATGATGGCATAATATTATAAATCAACTACAGAATTAAAAATGGTGGCAGAATAGGAGGATACTGTACTGCTATGATCCTGGAAACAAGCTGAAATTACAACAGAAATACAGAAAAGTGAAAACTCACAGGAGAGAAGCTAGATACCTAAGGAACGAAGGTGGAGACCTCATAGAAACTGGTAGGGGGGCAAAGGTGGGAAAGGGATGGCCAGGCACCCACAACAACAACTGATGTCCCAGAGAGATATCTCAGCTGTAGGGGGGTGCTACTGAGAACTCTAGGATCTAATCCCAAAGGTGGGCTCCCAAGGAGAGAGCACCAAACTGAGGATGGTATCCACATAACATCTAGCTGTGAAAAGCTGTGGAGTGCTGATTGCCAGGGAGTGGCAGCTGAAAATTCAGGCACCCTCTTAAAGGGCCAATGCACAAAAATTCCCTGTAGAGCTACCCACCTTGTGCTCTGGCAGAGGGAGGATGAAGTGGATTGGAGCTGTGAGATCTGAACCCAGAACTGGGGACTCAGGGAATAGAGCTCAGAAGACAGACACCCCATGTTTCCTGGGCTGAGTCATTCCCTCACACAGAGGAGGACATCTTTCCCACATGGACATCTATCTGCCTTGCCTGGGGGGAAGACACACCCTATTGGAAAACACCTTGCCCTGGAGCCATTTAAGAAAACTAAAGTAGCAATTAGCCTACAGGCAGAAGCAACTGCCCCATCCTTTGGAAAAAAAAAATCTTGCCAAACCCAAGGATGATTGCCTAGGGGCAATTCAACTCAGAATCCTATTAGTCTGCAGATAGAGGCAGTCTCTGGAGGCTTTGAGTCTTAGCCTGATCCAATTAGTCAGAAACAGCCTTTAACACTGTCCTGCACTAGAGATTGAGAGGTATAGAGGATCTACCCAGAACAGTCCCAAACCCAAAGAGACAACCAAAATGAGGAAAAAAAGAAACAACCCCCAAATGAAAGAATTACATAATTCTCCAGAACAAGAGATAAATGAAGCATAGATAAGAAATTTATCTGAAATAGAATTCAAAGTAATGATGTTAAAAATGCTCAATAGTATGAAAAAAAGCTATAGTAACTATGAAAAAAGAACAATCTGAATTTAAAAAATGACATAACACAAATAAAGGACACATTGGAAGGAATACACAGCCGATTAGGGGAAGATGAGGTTAAAATCAGTGAATTAGAAGACAGAGTGAAAAATATCATTCAATTAGAGAACCAAAAAAGAAAAAAAAATAGAAAACAGGAGGACAGCTTAAGGAATCTGTGGGACAATGTGAAATGTAACAATATTACAATAGTAGTTGTGCCAGAAGAGGCAGAAATGGTGAAAGGAATAGAGAAGTTGTTTGAAGAAATAATGGCAGAAAACTTCCCTAACCAGGTAGAGGAAAAATTCACACAAGTTCTGGAGGCACAGAGAACCCCAAACAAGAAGAACCCAAACAGGCCATGCCCAGACACATTAAAATTAAAATACCAAAAATTAAAGACAAAGAGAGAATCTTACGGGCAGCAAGAGAAAAGAAAACTGTTACCTACAAAGGAGTTCCCATAAGACTGATATCTGATTTCTCATCAGAAACTCTACAGGCCAGAAAGGAATGGCATGAAGCACTCAAAGTAATGGAAAGCAAGGACCTGAGACCAAGATGACTATACCCAGCAAGGCTATCATTCAAAATAGATGGTCAAATAAAGAGATTCCCAGATAAAAAAAAAAAAAAGGCTAAAGGAGTTCATCACCACCAAGCCAGCATTACAAGAAATGCTAAAGGGATTGCTGTAAGGGACTGCTGAGAAGAAGAAATGGAGATAGAAACCTACCATACAAAATTAAAATAGCTATAAATAAATACCTTTCAATAATAACCCAATATCTACTGGTGTAGGGTAGGTGAATGGATACAAAAATATTACCCAACTATATGCTGTCTACAAGAGACCCATCTCAAAACAAAATATGCACACAGGATGAGAGTGAAGGGATGGAAAAAAATTTTTCATGCAAATGGGAAAGAAAAAAAAAGGTGGAGTAGCAATACTCACATCTGACAAAATAGACTTTAAAAGCATCATGCTAAGTGAATAAACCAGTTGGAGAAAGATAAATATCATGTGATGTCACTCATTTGTGGAATACTGTATAATGAACAAAATTAACTGATGAACAAAAACAGAATCAGAGGGGGAAAATACTAGAATATTATAGAAGTAATCCTGTTATTTGCAGATTTTTAATATTTCCTATAATTTTTGTGTTATCATACAATGTTAGTACAGTCTTGGTAATATTATTATGTTTAAAATCCTTTTATTCTTGAAATATTAATGTTTATTGTATGAAATATTATTATGTGTAAAATTATTTTTCTTGAATAATTGGTATTTATTGCATGTAACATTATCATATTTAAAATTATTTCTCTTGAGATAGTTTATTGCATGTAACATTATTATATGTAAAATTATTTTTCTTGAAGTTAAAAAAAACTGAAAAAATCAACTAATAAATATGGTGAAACATTCAGTTCATGGATTTTACAAAGTTCTTCATCTTAAATTAATTTAGGAATGCAATTTCAACATTTTTATACCAGGGCCAGAGACATGTGTGGCTCTTAATTCATTTGCTTTTGCCAATCAGTTTTGTTGTTGTTGTTTGTTTGTTTTTTAAATATAGCTCTATGATAAGAGCTTTGGTTTAGCTAACCTGGATAGATACTTTCAGTCTAAAAACATAAGGAACCAATAAAATCTCTGATGTATGTCTATCAGAAAAAGAATATAGCTAGTCAAAGGAAATGCCTGATTTTTTTGTCAATGTACATAACGTAGAAGTTTGAATTATTTATTGTTAGCAATGTATCCCCGCTCTATTTTGATCATGAACAATGTATAAAAGTTTTTATCTCTAAAAAATTAATTTAACAACTAAAAATATATCTAATATCACATTTGTTCTGAAAACATTTTTGTATATGTATTTATATACACACATTTTTATAATAAAATTCAGCATAATACCTTTAAAAAGAAAGGGTACATACCTGGGTTGTGGGCTCAATGCCCAGTGTGGGACATGCAGGAGGCAGTGAATTAATGATTCGTTGTTATCATTGATGTTTCTATCTCTCTCTCCTTCTCCCTTCCTCTCTGAAATAAATATATTTTTTTAAAAAAAGGGAAATTTATTTTCTAGTTTGTAAATTTTAAAGTAATAAATTGATCAGCATTAATCCACAACATTAATTTCTTTATAGATACAATGCATTTATCTCATATATAATGTGTATTGATAAACACACTTTTCCTCTAGTTATTATGTAAACAAGTGACATAAGAAATAAAATATGTATGTTTCTTAAATCTTAAATAAAAAGAAATCAACTACAATAAAAAAAATGAAATACTTGGAGGCTAAATAGCATGCTGTTAAACAATGATTGGGTTACCAAAGAGATCAAAGAAGAAATTTAAAACATCCTAAAAACAAATGACAATGAAAATACAACAATCCAAAATCTATGGGAAACAGTGAAAGCAGTCCTGAGAGGGAAGTTCATAGCTCTACAGGCCTACTTCAAAAAATAAACAAACAATAAAAACTGGTAAATAAGTTATCTAACTCTACAACTTAAAGAATTAGAAAGAGAACAACAAGAAAAGCCCATAGTATGCAGAAGGAAGGAGATAATAAAGATCAGAACAGAAATAAATGACATGAGACAAAAAAAAATTCCAAAGATCAATAAAACTAGTTCTTTGAAAGGATAAACAAAATTGTTGAGCCTCTAGCCAGGCTCACCAAGAAGCAAAGAGAGAGGACCCAAATAAACAAAATCAGAAATGAAAGAAGCAAAATAACAACAGACCCCACAAAAATACAAATGATTGCAAAAAAAAAAAAAAATCCATGAACAACTCTATTCCAACAAACTGGACAACCTAGAAGAAATGGACATATTCCTAGAAAAATACGACCTTTGAAAACTCAATCAAGAAAAATAAAAAAATCTAAATAAGCCTATAATTATGGAGAAAATAGAAAAAGTAATAATAATAAAAAAAAAAACCTTCCAGCCCTGGGCCAAACAAAAAACCCTGGGAAAAACAAAAGCCCTGGGCCAAATGGTTTCACAGGGGAGTTTTACCAAACATCCAAAGAAGAACTAAAACCTATCCTCCTCAGAATATTCTGAAAACTTCAAAAGGAAGGCACACTTCCAAGATCTTTCTCTAATGCCAGCATTACTCTAATCCCAAACCAGATAAAGACACTACAAAGAAAAAGAATTACAGGCTGTATCCCTCATGAATATAGATGCTAAAATCCTCAACAATATTCTAGCAAATCAGACTCAGCATTACATTAGAAAAGGTCATACACCATATCAAAGTAGGATTTCTTCCAGAGATGTAAGTATGGTACAATATATGTATATCAATAAACGTTATATCATCACATAGTCACATCAATTGATGCAGAAAAATCAATTGACAAAATCCAACATCTTTTCTCTTTTTTTAAATATATTTTATTGATTTTTGTACAGAGAGGAAAGAAGAGGGATAGAGAGCTAGAAACATCAATGAGAGAGAGAGACATCGATCAGCTGCCTCCTGCACACCCCCTACTGGGGATGTGCCCACAACCCAGGTACATGCCCTTGACCAGAATCGAACCCAGCACCCTTCAGTCTACAGGCCAATGCTCTATCCACTAAGCCAAACCGGTTTTGGCCCAACATCTTTTCTTGATAAAAAATCTCAGCAATGTGGGAATAGAGGGATCAGACCGCAACATAATAAAGGCCTTATATGACAAAACTACAGCTAACATCATACTCAATGAGCAAAAACTAAAATCATTTCGTCTAAGAACAGGAACAACTAAGGGATGCCCATTCTTACCAGTCCTGTTCAACATAGTATTGGAAGTGCTAGCCACAGCAATCAGACCAAGAAGAATAAAGAAAAGGCATCTAAATTAGAAAATAAGAAATAAAACTATCATTATTTGCAGATGACTTGATATTGTACATAGAAACCCCCTAAAGACTCCATAAAAAAAAAACTACTAGAGTTAATGAATGAATTTGGCAATGTAGCAGGATACAAAATTAACAACCAGAAGTCTATGGCTTTTTTATACACCAACTAGTGGCCCAGTGCACAAAATTCATGCACAGGGGCAGGGGGTTTCCCTCAGCCCAGCCTGCACCATCTCCAATTGGGGGCCCCTTGGGGGGATGTCTGATTGCCAGTTTAGGTCCCATCCCACAGGGGTAGGGCCTAAACCAGCAGTTGGGCATCCCTCTCACAATCTGGGACCGCTGGCTTCTAACTGCTCACCTGCCTGCCTGCCTGATTGCCCTGTCTCTGCCTGCCTGAATCATAACCACTTGCCTGCCTGATTGCCCCTAACCACTTGCCTGCCTGCCTGATCACCCCTAACTGCCTCTGCTCGATCCCCACCGCCACAGCTTTATCCAGAAGGTCGTTCAGTTGTCCAATCTAATTAGCATATTACACTTTTATTATTATGGGTAATAGAGGTGTTAGCTAGTACTATAGTGGTAATCACATCCTATATAATAAACAGGTAATATGAAAATTGACCCTCATGCTCTCGTGTCACAAGACAGTTGCCCACATTGTCACAAGATGGCCACCCCCACGTCATCACAAGATGGGCATCCCCATGTCATCACAACATGGCCGCCCCCACATCATCACAAGATGGCTGCCCCCACATTGTTATAAGATGGCCGGCAGGGGAGGGCAGTTGGGGGTGACCAGGTCTGCAGGAGATGGCAGTTGGGGGTGATCGGGCCAGCAGGGGAGCAGTTAGGTGTCAATCATGCTGTCAGGGGAGCAGTTAGGTGTCAATCAGGCTGGCAGGCAGAGTGGTTAGGGGCAATCAGGGAGCCAGGCCGGCAAGTGGTTAGGAGCTAGCAGTCCCAGATTGTGAGAGGGATGTCCAACTGCCGGGCCTAAACCCGCAGTTGGACACCCGCCAATGGGTCCCAGATTGGAGAGGTTGCAGGCCGGGCTAAGGGACATCCCTCCAGTGCACAAATCCATGCACTGGGCCTATAGTTTTACCTAATAATAGAGAAACATGTAAATTGACCATACCTCCACTACACCCACAGCCAATCAGAGTGAGCATGCAAGTTAACCCAACAAATATGGCCATTAATTTGCATACATACCAGGGTCCCAGGAACCTCCTCAGCACCCAATCAATCTCATCCGGCCATCAGGCGAAGGCTTTAGGCTTGGGAAGGGGCTGAGCTTGCGATCGGAGGGGTAGATGGGGGAACCCCTTCCTAAGCCTAAAGCCTCAGGTGGAAGCTTTAGGCTTGGGAAGAGGCTGAGATTGGGATCGGAGGGAAGGGGGAAAAAAATCAATGGATACATATCCTCAGGTGAGGATAAAAAGAAAAATAAAGAAAGCAATGTCATATTCTATGAAAGACACATCTTGAAAATGCCTGAAGAAAGTTATTATTTTTTCATGGTGAAGGGACTGGAGTCTGTGTTGACAAAAATACCTTGGCAGCTGCAGCAGCGGGGTGATGGGGCTGGCACCTTCCCCTGATCAGCCCAGTTGCCTCCCACAAAGGGAGGCCAAACTGCAGCTTAGGTCTGCTCCCAACTGGGAGCGGGCCGAAGCCATCAGTAGGACATCCCCTGAGGGCTCCCAATATGTGAGAGGGGGCAGGCTGGGCTGAAGGACTCCTCCCCAGTGCATGAATTTTGTGCACTGGGCCCCTAGTTTTAATATAAATGTGCATGGAATCATATCAATACACTGTATATTAAACTTACATAATGTTATATGTCATTTTTATCTCAATTGAAACAAAACATATTATGAAACATTTTACCTATTGTAGCTGTGTTCATATCTGTATGTACCTTTTTGTGTTTTTAGTGCCTACATTACTGGCTGGAACATACCTCTATTTTTGCTGAAAGAGTGAATGCACCAAAAGTTATAAAATAGGAAGCCATCTTGCTGCTTCGGACATGACCTACTTTCATGAGTACTTTCATGTGATCCTTAGATATCTAATATGTAGTCATTAAACATTTCAGTTTACTAAATTGATTTTATTAATTCATCCATAAATAACTGAGTGTTGTGACAACAGAAATGCTAAATTAAATACTGAAAGACTGATTTTCTTTCTTAAAATGTATTAGTTTACACTGGTAAATATAACTGTCAAGTGGACAAAAACTACACATAACATTGTCATAACTTTACTTTTAAGTATCTCTATAAAAAAACAAAATTACAAGACAGATGGTTTGCTAAGCATTGGTATCACAAACAATTAGTCATCATACTAGGAGCCTGAAAAACCCCCTTGTAAAATTTGTCAAGTGGGTAAGAACACTGGCTTCTGAAATTTGGTCCAGGTGTTTTACACCCTGAATCCTGCTGAAGAAATATTAACACCACTGACTATAATTTTCTTATACAGATTGGCTGTCCTTTGTTTAGTATCTAATTTATGCCTCCAAGAATTCTGTTGCTCACATTGTTTGCAAAAAACACCATATTCAACAGAGATAACAAAATATTCTTATTAAGAATCAATAGTAAAGATTGTCTCTTAGTTATCAGAGTGGATGGGAGTAGTGGGGCTAGGTGAAAAGGTGAGGAGATTAAGCAAAGAAAAAAAAACACCTCACAGACATAGACCACAGTACAGTGTTTACTGGGATAAAAAGAGTGGAGGAAGGTGCAGGAGGGTAAGGGAGGGATAAATGCTAACTGGGTAATTTTTTTATTACCCAGTCAATAAAAAAATTCAATAAAATCAATAAAAATAAAAAATAAACAAATTATCAATGCATTCAATTAAAATGTATAAGAAAAATATATAGTATTTTAGAATTGATAATGCTGCAATGATGAGTACACTTATTTATATTCTGATGTTTATAGTTTTCAGTTTTAGAGGGAAATTTTTACCTTGATATTTTGGGACCCAAATTGGAAGGATACATAGAAACTGCAATGTATAATAACAAAAAATGTGCTCTACAAAGAAAGAACATTATTTACACTGTTAAGACTGGGTTACAAAATTACTATTGTGAGTTAAAATAACTAAGTATATATTTATATTAACTAATAGAAGATATTTCTTCACTAAGACATTTATTGGTTCATAGAATAATTTCTCTTGGGAATTTCTGTGGGGAAGAAAAAAAAAGATTATATTTACAGTATTGATTTTCTTTCCACCTAAGCAAGTAGTTCATTGAATTCTGCATTAAGAAAGAAGTAATCCAAGAAAAAACTGTAATAAATCTGAAATGTGATTGTATCTATTATAAGAGTGAAATGACTTACTAGAAAATAAGGTAAACTATAATAATTCTTGAGCTACTTTAGTTATACACCTTCTAGTTTTTATCCAACAGCCAACCAGATAGCCATTTCTAAACCAAGGTACCAAACTAGTATTTGTTTTGTTATAAATACATTCATCCTGACTTTTAAAAAAATGTATATCAAGTAAAAGCCTAAATAAACTATCAACAGGCTTTCTCAGGTGCTTGAGCTGAATAATTCTGTAGGTTTGTTTTGATATTTTAGTACATAAGCCAAATCATCATCACTTTAAGTTGTGAAATTCTCACCATAAGACTGGCAGTATCACACATGACTTTTCTCTCATGGATAAAAAGAAGCAATTCTTCTTTAAAATGTGTGTGTGTGTGTGTGTGTGTGTGTGTGTGTGTGTGTGTGTGTGTAGCTACACATTATAGAAACATATTACTTGTAAAACTAGTCTAAAACAAATATGAGATTGCTGCTGAGGTTTCAGAAAGGGAAGCTGCTTTATGCATATTCTAGTTACAACCAGCCATATGCTTCTGGATAGAAAACTCCTGTGGTTACAGCTAGACCTAATCTACTCAGTTATGTTCCTCTTATGGAAAATGAAATATTTTTATATCCTCTGTGTGAATTCTCTCTACTATCCCCACATGAGAGATTTTTTCTTAAGTGACAATAAATGAATAGAATTTTTTTAGAAAACAAGTTACTGCCATTTTGCTTTAAATGCAATTTTAGGAAAAAAGATAATAATAGAAAAACAGTAGGCTGTAAGTGAATAATATATATATTTTTCCCTTTTCCCAATGTGTTCCTTTAAAAGTATCACCATTCTTACTCCACAGCGAAAAAGTAATTTCTTCCACAAATGTTGTTCTTGTCTTCCAAATATGTGTTATTTTTAAAAGATCCAAGGAAAAAAAAAGAAAGATGCTTTCACTAATATTGCTGGTGGAAATATGTATATTTTTCTCTTATATCCGTACCATTATTGTGTTCAGTTTCTTTTATTAAGGTGTAAAGGTTTTTTTAAACTAACTTTTCCTTTCTGTTTCTAGAGTCACCATATGTAAAGAACGTGGCCATAGTCACTATATTTTATTATGACTACATAGGCTTTGTCTTTCAGTTTATATCTTCTAGACGGCCCACAACTTGGTCAGGTAAAAGAAATATATCCATTCCCAAAATGTTACACCATGTTAAAATAGATGTTTTTTATGTATCTAAACATCTGTCTTTGTTCTGTGAATAAAATAGTTAGTTGTCATGTTTATAATACAGAAAAATAATTATAAGGCACTTTTTAGTTTTTAAGAGATCACAGTTAATTTATATTTCATTTGGGTATTTTTGTTTTCTTACTTTAAGAATACTTTCCCCATATTGTTGTTATAAGAGCTGGAAAATTCTCAATATAAACTTTTAAAATATGCAAGAAAATTTGATTGAAAAGCATTGGGGTTTCACAGATTTATATTATACATCAGTTGCTGAGATTAACACAAACATAGACCTAAAAATCTAAAACCGATATTTAAAATTGTTCAGTCAATGTGTAAAGATTTTTTTATTGTTTTAAGTATTACAAATAGTAGTACATATGTCTCATTTTTTTCCCCCACTGATCTTTCCCCGACCTCCCCTACCCCCCAGTACATGCCTTCACCTGCCCACCCTCCCCCCCACCCCAGTGTCTTATATCCATTGGTTGTGCTTATATGCATGTGTACAAGTCCTTCGGTTGGTCTCTTACAGCCCTCCTCGCCCAACCACCCCTGTCTTCCCAATGTAGTTTGACAGTCTGTTCAATGCTTCTTTGCCTCTGTATCTTTTTCCCACCATTTCTTTCCTTTCAAAAGTTTTGCCTTTGCAGACTAGAAATAAACATATAATAACAAAAAAAGACAAAACAAAAAAAATGTTTGAGTCCCAATTTCAATGTCCAACAGTTCTGAGTCCCCGTTTCAATGTCTAACAGTTCCTTATGTGTACATGTCAGCAATGATATCAGGATGGTGGGCACATGTTGGCAATGCAGGTCCGACCCTCTCTGGTTTGGTCCTAAGTAACCTGCAGCGGTGCACGGCTGCTGACTGCTCGCGTGGCAAGGCATTGTCAGCATCTTCCATCTCTGGACTGTTTTTTCCTCTTGTCTTCCTGGTTGGAGCAGACCTGTCAATTCCTCTCTGTTGCAGGAATCCACATGATCTTGGAGTTGTTTTCTGAAAATATACAAACATATTCTCGATGACAAGTTAATACAGGAATCTTTTCTATATAATTGATTTGGGATTATTTTTATTTTTGCCCAAAGGAAAATATCCTTTGTCTTATTTAGACACCATGTGTGTTTTTAATGGCCGTCTTGCTGTGAGCATTGCAAATGAAACTTAATTTGGTAAAGTAAAAATTTTCTAGATGTAATTTACTTATAGGATATTTTTCCTTACATGATATTGCCCTACTATCCCCCCCTTTTTTTTATTAATGGAGGTTTTTGTAAATTTTATAATGCAGTCTCGATAACTTTAAATTTAATTTTTTTTTTTTTTTTTTTTTTTTTTTTTTTTTTTTTTTTTTGCCCACACATATGACTGCTTTAGGTTCATTGCATATTCAGGAATTTTACCATGAGATGAACTACCAATAGAAATTTTAGTTATTACTTTAAGAACAGCTTTTTACTTGAATATTCACTTATTTCAATTAGCCTATTTAAATTAATCTGAAAACTCGATTACTATTTTACTGTCAAATTTAATACTCTACCAACAATCTTAGTTTACCCTGTAAATATTAGTGGAAATGATTATTTGCATTCTTGAGTGGGCCCTGAGCATTCCTGATGCTAGGCTGAATTTAGATATAGGGCAACTGCTGTCGGGCAAGTCTCTTGTCTGTTACCTGGGTCCCGATCTGAGCTGGGCCAAGTCTCTGTCTGTCACCTATATCTCGATGTGAACTGGGCCAGGTCTCTTTCTGTTGCCTGGGTCCCGTTCTGAGCTGCGTGTGGGAAGCGCGAAGCAGCCATAGGGGCAGGAGACCTCTTTCAGAAGAGGTGAGGGTTCAAGCCCCTGCAATGTTGGGGGGTGAGGGTGTCTGTGCCCCACTTCTGTTGCTTCCCCAAGTTCTCTCCTGATGGCCCCTCTGCGACTATGCCTGTCTTAGGTTGTTCCTTCCTTGAGGAATCTTACCCGTCTCTGGCTAACCAGCCATCCTCCAGGGCCAAGCAGGGTGGTGTGAGGTTCAGTTCTGTCTCCTTGGTAGCCTATGCCCCCATGGCCTCCACACCCAGCACCTTCCTTGGGAATCCCTGGCCTGCTGGCAGGGTCCCGGTGCTGATCACATATCTCGGGGAACTCAGGTTTCTTCTCCAGTGAGGGCCCAGCTCACACAATTGGATGTGAGACAGATCCATGGTACCAGCCCCCAGGAGGCTTCAAGCTCAGCATGAACAGAAAGCTCAGGTAACAGCTGAGGGCAATTGGATTGTGAGAAGAGGGTTCCTCTTGGCACAAAAGGCAAGAGGGGCCAATATAGGATGCTCAAGTGCCTTCCCAGTGCCTTAATTCCTTCTGCAAGGGATTAAATCCTTTCATGTCCTTTTTTTTTTTTTTTAATTGCTGCCAACCATTCAAAGAATTAGTTTGTAAGTTTGTTTGGGATAATTGTAAAATATCTAAAATCATAATCACATTGTAGAATAATATCATGTAAGGATATTCTTTGCCCTAGCCCCTGGCAATTCCATTTCAAACTGGCTGTCAATTTCTTTTTGTAGCTTTATATAAACTTTGTGAGGGAGGCCAAAACACAAATTACTTACTTTAGTTCAAGAGGCCAAATATATTGACTTTCAATTACAATCCTTATGACTTTTGAAGGAAACTTCTCTTTGTTTCCTTCCAAAATAATTTTCAGTCTACAAAGAGTTTCATTTAAAAATTTTTGTCACATGAAACAATTTCTCTTAAGGCTATGGTGACCACTTTATCCAGGGGATCGCTGCTCTTCCCAGCTGCAAACTGTCTCACCAGCTGTGCCTCCTTCGCCAATTCGGGCTGGATTCCGCTCGTCTCAGCTGCCTCCTCTATTTGCTCTGGGACAAGGCTCAGGACACATCCTTCTATTCCGACGCCATTTTGTCAGAATCCTCAATGTGTAAAGATTTTTAAATAACTTAAATTAAGAAAAGGTTCTGTAGGGCATTTGGTAACCATAAATAAGAAAGTAAGTTATTTTATTCTTGAATCTGATTTTCTAATAATTTGTAATGGATTTTAGCATCTGTGTTCATTAGTAATATTGGCCTGTTATATCTTTCTTTGTAGTCTGTATCTGGTTTTGGAATTAGAGTAATGCTGGCCTCAAAAAGGGATTGGATGTTTACCTACCTCCTGTATTTTTTTGAATAGTTTGAGTAGTATAGGGGTTAGTTCTTCTTTGAATGTTTGGTAAAACTACGCTGTGAAGCCGTCTGGAACCTGGCTTTGGTTTGGTGGGAGTTTGTTGTTGTTCTTGTTGTTGTTTTTCTTTACTGCTTCTATTTCCTCAGGTGTTATTGGCCCATTCATGTTTTCTGATTCTTCCTGATTTGGTTTTGGGATATTGGATTTTCCTATGAATTTATCCATTTCATCCACATTGTCCAGCTTGTTGGCATATAGTTATTCATATTATTTTCTTACAATCCTTTGTATTTCTGTGGTATCAGTGGTTACTTCTCCGCTTTTGTGTCTGATCGTATGTTTTGGGTCCTCTGTCTTTGATTCTTGATGAGTCTGGCTAATAGTTCATCAATTTTGTTTATCCTTTCAAAGAACCAACTCTTAGATTCATTGATTTTTTTTTTGTATTGTTTTTTAGTCTCATTGCCATTTATTTCTGCTCCAATTGTTATTTCCTTTCCTCCACTTACTCTGAGCTTTCCTTATTCTCTTTTTAATTCTTTAACTTGTAGGGTTTAGTAGTAGTTTATTGTTGATTTTTCTTGTTTTTTGAGGGAGGCCTGTAGAGCTATGAACTTCCTTATCATGATTTTGTTTGCTGTGTCTGATAAATTTTGGGTTGTTGTGTGTTCATTTTTATTTGTTTCCAGGAAGATTTTCATTTCTTTCTTGATCTCATTGGTAACCCATTCATTGTTTATTAACATGCTACTTAGCCTCCATGTGTTTGAATCTTTTTGGGTGTTTTTACTGTAGTTGCTTTCTAATTTCATTCCACTGTGATCTGAGAAGATTCTTGATATGATTTCAATCTTCTTGAACTTGTAGAAACTTCTTTTGTGTCCTAACATGTGGTCTATGTGAATGATTCATGTGCACTTGAGAAGAAATTATATCCTGCAACTTTGGGGTGAAATGTTCTATAAATGTCAATTAAAATAATCTGATCCAGTGTGTCCTTTAGAGTCACTGTTTCCTTGTTAAGTTTTTGTTTGAAAAATCTATCCAGTGAGGTCACAGAGTGGTAAAGTCCCCTACTATGACTGTATTATTGTCTATCTCTCCCTTAAAGTCCTCTAGAAGATTTTTATATATTTAGGTGCACCTATGTTAGGTGCACATGTGTTTATCAGGGCTATATCCTCTTATTGAATCAATCCCTTTAGTATTATGCAGTGACCTTTGTTGTCTCTTGTAGTGACCTTCATTTTGAAGTCTGTTTTGTCAGGTATGAGTAATGCTACTCCAGCTCTTTTTTTTTTCTTTTCCATTTCCATGAAAAAAAATTTTTTTCCATTCTCATCCTGTGTGTGTCTTTTGTTTCAGGTGGGTCATTTTTAGACAACAGATAGTTGGGTCATGTTTTTGTATCCATTCAGCTACACTAAGCCTTTTGATTGAGCATTTAGTTCATTTACATTTAGGGTTATTATTGATAGGTACTTATTTATTGTCTTTTTAATTCTGTATGCCTAGGTTTCTCTCTCTATTTCTTCTCATTATAGCAGTCCCTTTAGCATTTCTTGTAATGCTGGTTTGGTGGTGATGTACTCCTTTAGCCTTTTTTTTTTTCCAGGAAATTCTTTATTTGACAGTCTATTTTGAATGATACCCTTGCTGGATATAGTAATCTTGGTCTCAGATCCTTGCTTTCCATTACCTTGAGTACTTTGTGTCATTCCCTTCTGGCCTGTAAAGTGTCTGATGAGAAATCAGGTGTAAGTCTTATTGGGGATCCTTTGTAGGTAACAGTTTTCTTTTCTCTTGCTGCCTATAAGATTCTCTCTTTGTCTTCAAATTTTGGCATTTTAATTATGATGTGTCTGGGCATGTGTCTGTTTGGGTTCTTCTTGTTTGGAGTTCTCTGTGCCTCCTAGACTCGTGTGACTTTTTCCTTTACCAGGTTAGGGAAGTTTTATGCCATTATTTCTTAAAAAAATGTTCTCTATCCCTTTCTCCCTCTCTGCCTCGTCTGGCACATCTGTTATTCAAATATTATTATGTTTCATGTTGTCCCACAACTCCTTTAAGCTGTCCTCCTGTTTTTGAATATTTTTCTTTTGTTTCTGGTTCTCTGATTGAGTGATTTTTCAACCCTGTTTACTAATTCACTGATTCAATTCTCAGCTTCCCCTAATCTGATGTGTATTCCTTCCAATGTGTTCTTTATTTGTGTTATGTCATTCTTTATTTCTCTTTTCATAGTTACTATATCTTTTCTCATGCTATTGAGCATCTTTACTGTCCTTATTCTGAAATGTATCAGATGAATTTCTTATCTCCATTTCATTTATCTCTTCTTCTGGATAATTCTCTTGTTCTTTCATTTGGGGGTTATTTCTTTGTCACCTCATTTTGGCTGACTGTTTGGGTTTGTGACTATGTATTAGGTAGATCTGCTATGACTCTCAATCTATTGTATAATAGTGTCAATCACTGTTTCTGACTAATTAGATCAGGCAAAGACTCAAACTTCCAGAGAACGCTTCTGTCTACAGACTGATATGATTTTGTCTTGAAGTATTTTCAAGTATCTTGTGTGGCAAGAGATTTTTTTCAACCTGGTGGGACAATTGCTTCTGCCTGGAGGCTAATTGTTATTCTCACTCTCTTAATGGACTTGAGCAACTCTGACCATGGGGCAAGGTGTTCTCCAATAGTGTGGATCAACTGTCTTCCTCCCCCCCCCCTGCCCAGGCAAGGTTGCCTGTATAGAAAATATCTGGGTAAGAAAGATTACCTTCACAGAATAAAGGAATGACTCAGAACAGGAAATGAGAGTGTCTAAACTCAGAGCCCCTGATTCTGGCTTCTGCTCACACAACTCCAGTCTACTTTGTCCTTCATCTGCTGGAGAACATGACGAATGGCTCCTCAAGGAATTTTGTGCATTAGCCCCTTAAGGGGCATGATTTCTAGCCATCTCTCCCTAGCAGACAGCAACCCTGCTGCTTTTCACAACCAATGTTATGTGGGTACCCTTCTCAGTCCTGGTGCTCTCTGCCGGGGGGGCACAGATTAGGGATTAGACCCCAGAGTTCTCAGTGGAAACCCCCCACAGCTGATATATCTCTCTGGATATTAGTTATAATTCCAGTTTGGTCCTCTACATCCATGTGTTGATTGAAAGAGTTGTAGAGTTTCAACACAAATTAAGTGCTCAACTATCCAAGGACTTTCAACTAAGGGAAGGGAACTAAAAGGGAAGGAGTGGAGTCTTATGATTCACATTTCATAGGGGACCTGATAGGAGACATGAATGAGGCTAAGTGCATTTTTAAATCCCCCTGAACCTCTCCAGGAAGGAGAAGCAGCTGCCTATCTACACCCACTCTTTTGTGAACAGCAGCCTTCTCTGTATAAGCCTTTAGTAAGGACATCTATGTAATTTGTTACATATAGAAATTTACTCTCACCATTGCACCATGTCTTCTGTCTCTCTCTTTCAGTGGACAGACATTACTAATCAACTTACCTCAGTCCATCCTATTTGTAGGGAATATTCAGTCATGTTGTAAAACTCAAATTTCAGACTAAGATTTTTCTATAACCACACACAAAAGAGAAGTTGCTAGAGATTATTTATTTATTTACATATTTATTTATTTTGACAAAGGAATGGGTATGAATACAAGGTCTTTGTTGACTACATTTCTTGAGTTTGAGCTATTCATGTTTTTACTTTCATAGAACTCCTGCACATATGTTTTTCCTCCTGAGCACTCTGAAATACCTTCTTAGTAAATTATTTCTTGGAAATGTCTACTAAGCTCACACTGTGTCTCTGAGACATGTTTTTGCTCCTGGACAGCTTCTTGTCTGTTCTGATGGAGCTGCATTACATCTCAATTATTTTGTGAGAAATATTAAATTCCACATTGGGTCCATCCTCTAAAGAATCCTTCCATGGTACAGAGGCATAAACACATGGATGCCACGCCATGTTATCTTCTGTGTAACACTATTAAATATTCCCTCAAACTGTAGCAGCCTGAGATCTGACCTTTAATCACTGTCTTATTGACTTGTTTTCACTTACACTGGGTAAATGTTTCTTTTATATATCAAAACTTCCCTGTAAGTACCAAGAGCACAAATGAATATCCACCTGAGTCTTTTCCCTTACTCTGACATGCATATAATTAGGTTTTTCTATGTACCATTCTTTCCTTAGAATTGTTCTTATAAAAGTTTAACACATAACAGAATCATCTGAGGGACTTGTTAAAACACAGATTGTTGAGCCACACTCCCAGAGGTTCTGATGCAGTAGTGTGTTGGGACATGTTAAATTGGGGCTTCTATCATGTTATCTGCTGATGCTGATGTTTCCAGTTGGATATCTCACTTGGAGAATCACTTCTATAGAATGATAACTCACTTCAGCTTGAATAATATTATCAGAACACATTCTGCCTCATAAAAGTGAGTTCCAAAAGTAAAATAGGTCTTTGCCCCATTGACACAGAGTTATAGTTCAAATTGTGTTAAATTCTATTCAAATCTGAAAAAATGGTCATGGGAGTGCTCGCATAAGGGGCACCAGTCATGAGGCTGAAATGTCATTGACATGTTGGTGAATTTTTATTCTCTGTAATCATTCAGGGACACCTGTTTCTCAGTAAGAGAGCCTCATAGTGTTTAAAGTGCTCTTTAATTCAATAGAAGCTTATAAAAAGCATTTTTGAGGTAAGATACAAAAATGTATCTGTGACAGAGCTGTTGAAAGTTTAGCAATGTAAAGCTTAGAGCAAGAAAAAATAGAACATTTGCTTTTTGTTAATGTGGTTGTTTTGAGCAGGGGGAAAAAAAACTATAACTTCAGATACTATATAAGACCAGAGACAATAGTTATATTCAGGATATATAACCATGGGTATTTGCAAATGGCAGGATGAAAAGCTCTCTAAGTCCCTCAAAAGATTGAAAGAAATGGGATAGTAAAAACATATATAAATAGAAACAAACATTGCCACCATTAGGTTTAAAGAAATCTTTACCTGGACCATTCTTACTGTAAAACTGCATGTTTATAACTTTTATCTGTGGAATATGCAGTGAAGAAAACAACTTTTGTTTTCACTCCAAGTGAAAGAAGATAAGATATTCAGAGGTGTTAATAAAATTTTAGAATCATGAGCTAGAACAGTGGTTCTCAAACTTGGCTGCACACTAAAATAAACAGGAACAGTTAGAAAAAAAAAATCCCTAGGCCAAGATGCACCTCAGATCAGTCAAATCTTAATTTTCACAGATTAGAGCCAGACATCTCATTTTTAAAATTAATATCCCAGGTAATTCTATTATACAGCCAAGGTTAAGAACAATTGGAAGAGAACATTAGCACACCTGACTAAATTTACAAACATTAATCTGTGTCATACTGAGGAAAAACACATGCATGGTCTTCTGTTTCAGGATGAAATTTACTTTCAAACACAGGACATTTGCAATAAAATAAAGAACTTAAAGAGGCAATGATATTTACATAATAATCCATTTGTAAGTAGGCAAGTTAAAGATAAAATTTCAATGATTAATTCCAGGAATATTATTCAAATACCCCTTCTCTTGTTTTTCTTCAAGTACTTGCTTAAATCAGCTTTCAGTCCTTCACTAAAGTGATCCTGTTCTGCTAACCTAGAGTAGGTACTTTTATTTTTTACATAATTGCCTTTTCAAGAGAAAATTTGAAAACACAACTGGCCAATCAGTCCCAATTATCAGATTCATAAAATTCTTTTGAAAGCAATTTCTAGAATCACTTTTCTTTCTTTAATGTGTTTTCACAATGAAAATTATGGTTCAAGAACTGGAAAAATGTATGCATTTTTCAGCAGATCTTGTATGATCCATTTTTCCTTTTTTTTTAAACACTTTATTTTTTTATTTTTTTTATTGTTTGAAGTATTATAAATAGTAGTACATATGTCTCCTCCCCCCCCCCAGTGGACCTCCCCCCGGCCTCCTCTACCCCCCAGTACATGCCTTCACCTGCCCCCACCCCCAGTGTTTTGTATCCATTGGTTGTGCTTATATGCATGCATACAAGTCCTTCAGTTGATCTCTTACAGCACCCCCGCCACCCCACAACCTTCCCTGCCTTCCTGCTGTAGTTTGACAGTCTGTTCAATGCTTCTTTGCCTCTATATCTATTTTCCCCCATTTCTTTCTTTTAAAAAATCTTGCCTCTGCAAACTAGAAATAAACATATAATAACAAAAAATGTTTGAGTCCCAATTTCAATGTCCAACAGTTCTGAGTCCCCATTTCAATGTCTAACAGTTCCTTATGTGTACATGTCAGCAATGATATCTGGATGGTGGGCACATGGTGGCAATGCAGGTCCGACCCTCTCTGGTTTGGTCCTAGGCAACCTGCAATGATGCACAGCTGCTGACTGTTTGCGTGGCAAGGCGTTGTCAGCGTCTTCCATCTCTGGACTGTTTTTCCTCTTGTCTTCCTGGTTGGAGAAGACCTGTCAATTCCTCTCTGTTGCAGGAATCCACATGATCTTGGAGTTGTTTTCTGAAAATATACAAACATATTCTCGACGACAAGTTAATACAGGAATCTTTTCTATATAATTGATTTGGGATCATTTTTATTTTTGCCCAAACTATTTTCCTTTGTCTTATTTAGACACCATGTGTGTTTTTCATGGGTGTCTTGCTGTTAGCATTACAAATGAAAATTAATTTTGTAAAGTAAAAATTTTCTAGATGTAATTTACTTATAGGATATTTTTCCTTACATGATATTACCCTATTATTCCCCCCTTTTTTTATTAATGGAGATTTTTATAAATTTTATAATGCAGTCTTGATAACTTAAAATTTTATTTTTTTCCCCAAAAAATATGACTGCTTTAGGTTCATTGCATGTTCAGGAATTTTACCATGAGATGAACTACCAATAGAAATTTTAGTTATTACTTTAAGAACAGCTTTTTGTCCAGTACAATTAAATTTTCTTGAATATTCACTTATTTCAATTAGCCTATTTAAATTAATCTGAAAACTTGATTACTATTTTACTGTCAAGTTTAATACTCTACCAACAATCTTAGTTTACCCTGTAAATATTAGTGGAAAGGATTATTTGCATTCTTGAGTAGGCCCTGAGCATTCCTGATGTTTGGCTGGATTTAGATATAGGGCAGCTGCTGTCAGGCAAGTCTCTTGTCTGTCACCTGTGTCCCAATCTGAGCTGGGTGTGGGAAGCGCGAAGCAGCCATGGTGGAAGGAGACCTCCCTCAGAAGGGGTGAGGGCTCAGGCGCCTTCAGGGCTGGGGGTGGTGAGGGTCTATGCCCCACCTCTTTTGACCCCCAAGTTCTCTCCTGATGGCCCCTCTGCGACTATGCCTGTCTTAGGTTGTTCCTTCCTTGAGGAATCTTACCTGTCTCTGGCTAACCAGTTCTCCTCCAAGGCCAAGCAGGGTGATGTGAGGTTCAGTTTTGTCTCCTTGGTAGCCTATGCCCCCATGGCCTCCACACCCAGCACCTGCCTTGGGATCCCCTGGCCTGCTGGTGGGGTCCCAGCGCTGATCATGTATCTCGGGGAACTCAGGTTTCTTCTCCAGTGAGGGCCCAGCTCACACTATTGGGTGAGAGACAGATCCATGGTACCAGCCCCCACGAGGCTTCAAGCTCAGCATGAACAGAAAGCTCAGGCAACAGCTGAGGGCAATTGGATTGTGAGAAGAGGGTCCCTCTTGGCACAAAGGGCAAGAGGGCCCAATATAGGATGCTCAAGTGCCTTCCCAGTGCCTTAATTCCTTCTGCAAGGGATTAAATCCTTTCATGTCCTTTTTTAAATTGCTGCCAAACATTCAAAGATCATAATTTTAAAATAAATCTTTATTCTTCAGATTACTACATATGTTCCTCTTTTTTTCCCCCATAGCTCCCCTCCACCTGATTCCCCAACCCACCCCATGCCCTTACCTCCCATCACTGTCTTCAGCCATAGGTGCAAGATTTTTGTCCAATCTCTTTCCACACCACTCACTCCCACTTTCCCTGAGAATTGACATTGCACTCCCTTTCTATGCCCCTGATTCTATTACATTCATCAATTTATTCTGTTCATCAGATTTTTTACTCACTTGATTTTTGGATTCACTTGTTGATAGGTATGTATTTATTGTCATTTTGTTGTTCATAATTTTTATCTTTACCTTTTTCTTCTTCTTCCTCTTCTTAAAGAATACCCTTCAGCATTTCATATAACCCTGGTTTGGTGGTGCTGAACTCCTTTAGCTTTTTCTTATCTGTGAAGCTCTTTATCTGACCTTCGATTCTAAATGATAACTTTGCTGGGTAGAATAATCTTGGTTGTAGTTCTTGCTGTTCATCACTTTGAATATTTCTTCTCACTTCCTTCTGGCCTGCATAGTTTCTTTGAGAAATCAGCTGACAGTCATATGGGTACTCCCTTGTAGGTAACTAACTGTTCTTCTCTTGCTGCTTTCAAGATTCTCTCTTTGTCTTTTGCCCTTGGCATTTTCATTATGATGTGTCTTGGTATTGTCCTGTTTGTATTCCTCTTGTTTGGGGTTCTCTGTGCTTCCTTGACTTGTAAGTCTATTTCTTTCACCAGGTAGGGAAAGTTTTCTGTCATTATTTCTTCTAATAGGTTTTCAATATTTTGCTCTCTCTCTTCTTCTGGCACCCCAATAATTCAGATGTTGGTATGCTTAAAGTTGTCACAGAGGCTCCTTACACTATCTTCATATTTTTGGATTCTTTTTTCTTTTTGTTTTTCTGGTTGGGTGTTTTTTGTTCCCTCATGTTTCAAATCTTTGGTTTAATTCTTGGGTCCTTTGATATACTGTTGAATTTCTATATATTCTTTATTTCAGACAATGTATGCTTAATTTCTGACTGGTCTTTTTCCAATTTTTTGGCATTCTCATTAAGATCTTTAAAGGTATCACTAAGTTCCTCAGAGGTTTTTAGCAGATTCTTGAG
Source organism: Corynorhinus townsendii (assembly GCA_026230045.1). Classification (NCBI taxonomy): domain Eukaryota; kingdom Metazoa; phylum Chordata; class Mammalia; order Chiroptera; family Vespertilionidae; genus Corynorhinus; species Corynorhinus townsendii. The sequence goes on along the minus strand of JAPDVU010000001.1, from coordinate 114,605,188 downwards.
GAACCTTATAAATGTGTCTTTGAACTCTATGTCCAATAGTTTGCTTTCCTCCATTTCTTTCATTCATGACATGTTTCTTTGTCTTCACATTCTGGCTGCTTACCTGTATTGATGGAGTGGCTTTGTGTGGTATGTGACCTATAGGGCCCAGTGGTTCAGCCTCCCCATTCACCTGAGGTGGATACTCTTGGTGCACCCCTGTGTAGACTGAGTGCACAGTCTTGTTGTAGTTAAGCCTTGATTGCTGTTGGTATACTAGGAGGAATTCACCTCCAGGCCAATTGGCTGTGAGGACCCACTGTAATGGAAGAACTGCTGTGCTGGAGACACCCTGAGGTGCAGAATTTGTTTCAGTGGGGCTTTGGTGCTCATTGAACCTGCCTCTTGAATGTGTCACTTATGGATGTGAGAAGTTGAAATCTGGTGTTGTCTCACACTGACCACTAGGTACATAGGCTTCTGGATCTCCAAAGGTTTGCAGGTCAGCTACTGTCTGAGGCCACCCAGCAGGAGCTACAGCAAGGTCTGCAGATTTCTCCTGGTCTGACCAGAGCTGCAGTTTGTTAGGTTAAGGTGCGATAGAGCAGGCCATTTATATGCAAAAGCCGCTGCACACAGTTTGGGTTGGTTTGTAAACTGGACGGGGCAGGGTCTCAGGGAGTCACTAGGGCGTGGCAAACAGCGATGGCTGCCAGTCAGCCTTCTCTGCATCACCGCTTTTCCAAGTCCCCACATCCCGCGCCCCAGCGCAGTAAACAATGATTCCTTCGCGCAACTCTGCAAGAAAGCCACCCTCACTTTCCGACTCAATGGCACACAGTCCAGCTTCTCCCTGTAAACTGGTCCCCAGAGTCTCACCAGAAACTGGAGTTCAGAGTAATGGGGAGCTGTGTCTCACTTAGGGTTAAAAGAAACAGCTCACCCAGTCACCAACTGCCAGCCCAATTCGCAAGCCTGTGTACCTCAGCTTTTCCATGCTTGTGCATATCTCAATGCTCTTTTCTCTTTCCTTCTAGTTGTAGAACTTCTACTCAGCCAGCTTTCTCGTGGTTCTGAGTGATAGACGTTTTGTCTTTTAGTTGTAGTTTTGGTGTGGTTGTGAGAGGCATCACATACAGGTGTACACCTTATGCCGCCATCTTGGTTTCTCCAGTATGATCAATTTTTCAACATTTATAAGTGTTACTTTGTTTTGCTTATAATGATGGGAAAGTTACAGACATGATGGTAAGTTTTGGAAATGATGGAAGCTGATTGTATAACCCCAAATATTTTTCTGCTATTTGTATGTTATGTAAAAGATATTTATTAAATTTATACTCTGTGCAAGTCACCATGCCAAGCATCATAGTATATTAAAGATGGCACCAGACATATTGCCATCTGTTCAGCTATAAAAAGCTGTATAGGAAAAGTGTTTTGTTTTAAATTTAACTTTATTATTGAAAGTATCACAAATGCCCTCTTACCTCCTCCCGACTCTTGTCCCTTTCGCAGGCCCCCTCACTATTGTCTGTGTCCATGGGTTATGCATATCTATATATACACAAAACCTTAATATGCAAATAGACTGAACGGCAGAACAACTGAACAACTGATTGCTATGGTGTGCGCTGACCACCAGGGAGCACGCACAGAACATGATGGGTGTCTACAGCAGCTGGATGGTGGAGCAGGTACACAGGGATGCCAGATCAAGGTGAATGCTGGTCACTGTCATCAGGGCAAGCCTCTGGTGGTTACTGAAAATTATTTGCTCCCGCGCAGCACAGTCCTGCCAGAGGCTCACACCTGCTGCTAGCGCTGGCCCCACTCACACCTGCTGCCGGCACCCAGTGCCAGTCCTGATCGCTCAGCACTGTCGGTGGGTATAAGCAGCTGCTGCCAGTCCCGATCACCCCTCAGGACTTCTCTACCTCACCCTGCTCCTAAGGGGTGATCGGTGCTGGCAGCCACTTCTCTCACCCACTGCCAGCAATAGCCCTGCTCACACCCACTGCCCGCACTGGAGCTGCCAGTCGCTATTTGCTCCAGCGCTGGTCCTGATCACTCAGTGCCATCAGCGGGTGCAAGTGGCAGCTACTGGCCCCAATCACTCCTGAGAGCTTCTCCAGCTCCCCCTACTCCTGAGGGGTGATCGGGGCAGCAGCTGCCGCTCGCACCCACTGCTGGCGCTGGCCCCAATTGCTCTATGCCATCAGCAGGTGCCATCAGTGCATGGGAGCAATGGCAGCGGGAGCGGGGCTGCCCGCAGAACAGGGGACTAGGGGCTGTGCTGGATGGGGCTGGGTGGGGGCATGAAAGATGGGCTGAGACCTGCCCCTATGCCCACCCACTGTAGCTTCATGGACCACCTTTCAAAGTGCACAAATTCATACACTGGTATGCATATAAATTCTTTGGTTAATTTCTTCCCACCCACCCTCTTCCCTTTGAGAATCCTCAGTCTTTTGTACGCTTCCATTTCTCTTGATCTATTTTATTTGTCGCTTTATTGTGTTCCTTAGATTTCACATATATAATATTCGTCTTTCTCTGACTGGCTTATTTCACTTAGCATAATAGTCTCCAGGTCCCTCTATGCTGTCTCAATGGGTAAGAAAGCCTCCTTTTTTATAGCTGCATAGTATCCCATTGTATAGATGTACCACAACTTTTTTATCCACAAATCTACTGATCTTGGCTGTTTCTATATCTTAGCTATTGTAAATTGTGCTGCTAAGAACATAGGGGTGCTTATTTTCTTTCTGATTGGTGTTTCAGGCTTCTTAGGATATATTCCTAGGAGTGGGATCACTGGGTTTAAAGGCAGTGCCATTTTTAATTTTTTGAGGAAACTCCTCACTGTTTTTCATAACAGTTGCACCAGTCTGCATTCCCATAAGAAGTGTACTAGGGTTTCTTTTTCTCCACTTCCTTGCCAGCACTTGTTGTTTGATGATTTATTAATGGTATCCATTCTGACAGGTGTGAAATGATACCTCTTTGTAGTTTTAATTTGCATCTCTATGATGATTAGTGACCTTGAACATGTTTTTCATGTGTCTCTTGGCCATCTGTATGTTTGCTTTAGAGAAGTGTGTATTTAGGTTCTTTGCCCATTTTTAAATTGGATTGTTTGTCTTCCTTTTGTTAAGTTGTATGAGTTCTCTGTATATTTTGGAAATTAACCCTTTATCAGATGTATAAATTGGCAAATATGTTCTCCCATACAGTGGGCTCCCTTTTCATTTTGATGCTGGTTTCCTTTGCTGTGCAAAAGCTTTTTATTTTGATATAGTCCCATTTGTTTATTTTTTCCTTTGTTTATCTTGAACTAGGCATTGTATCTGCTATGTGAAATATCTTATATTTTGCTGCCTACGTTGTCTTCTAGGATTTTTAGGGTTTCATGACTTACATCTAATTTTTTTAGCCATTTTGAGTTTATTTTATGTATGGTATAAGTTGGTGGTGTAGTTTAATTTTTTTTGCATGTACATCCAATTTTCCCCAACACCATTTATTGAAGAGACTGACTTGACTCCACTGTATGTTCTTGCCTCCTTTGTCCAATGTTAATTGAGCATAATTACCTGTGTCAATATCTGGGGTCTCTATTCTGTTCCATTGGTCTATATGCCTGTTCTTGTGCTAGTACCAGCCTGTTTGATTACTGTGGCTTTGTAATATAACTTGATACCTGGGTATTGTGATTCTTCCAACTTTGTTCTTTCTCAAGATTGCTGTGGTCATTTGAGGTCTTATATGGTTCAAAATTAATTTTTGGAGTATTTTTCTATAAAATATGCCATTTGTATGTTAATAGGGATTGTTTCAATCTATAGATTGCATTGGGTAGTACAGAAATTTTAAACAGAAATCTATGAATATGGTGTAATTTTCCACTTGATTATATCTTCTTCTATCTCTCTTTTCAACAGTCTATAGTTTCCAGAGTGCAGGTCTTTTACCTCCTTGGTTAAGTTTATTCCCAAATATCTTAATTTTTTTGTTACAATGGTAAATGAGATTTTTTGTTTGTCTCTCTTTCTGAGAGTTCATTATTGGTGTATAAAAATTTCATCGATTTCTGGGTTTTAATATTGTATTCTGCTACATTGCTATATTCATTTATTAAATCTAGTAAGTTTTTGGTGTAGTCTTTAGGGTTTTCTATGAACAATATCATGTCTTCTGCAAGTAAAGACAGTTTTACATACTCCTTTCCAATTAGGACACATTTTATTTTTTCTTCTCCTCTGGTCTCTGTAGTGAGGACTTCCAGTACTACATTGAATAGAAGTGGTGAAAATGGAAAACCCTGTCTTTTTCCTATTCTTAGGGAAAGTGATTTTAGTTTTTGCCTATTAAGCATAATGTTTGTTAAAAGTTTGTTATATATGGCCTCTATTATGTTGAGGTATGATCCCTCTATTTCCGCTTTGCTGAGAGTTTTTATCAAAATTGAGTGTTGGATTTTGTCAAATGCTTTTTCTACATCTATTAATATGACCATGCAACATTTGTCTTTCAATTTGTTTATGTGATGTATCATGTTTATTGATTTACTAGAGGCTCTGTACACAAATTTGTGCACCAGTGGGGTCCCCCTCAGCTTGGCCTGCTCCCTCTCACAACCCAGGACCACTTGGGGGAATGTCAGACCTGCAGGGCCGGTGGGGATCAGGCCAAAACCTGCAGTCTGAGATCCCCCAAGGGATGTAGCAGTGTGTAAAGCAGCAGGTGGTTGGGGAGGAGCCCAAGCCGGGGCAGGCACTATTCCTGCTTATCCCGGCACTGCCACCAGCTGGGTAACACTGCCACAGAGGCAGGAGAGGCTCCCGCCACTGTCGCTGAGCTCACCAGCCATGCACTGACCACCAGGGGGGAGCTCCTGCATTGAGCATCTGACCCCTGGTGGTCAGTGCATGTCATAGCCACTGGCCAAGTGGTCGAGCAGTTGTAACAGTCGCTTAAGTTTTTATATATATAGATGATTATTGTACAAGCCTTGCATCCCTGGAAAAAATCCCACTTGGACATGGTGTATGATCTTTTTAATATATTGCTGGATCCTATTTGCTAATATTTTGTTGAGGATTTTAGCATCTATGTTCATCAGGGATATGGGCTTATACTTCTCTTTCTTTGTAGTGTCTTTATCTAGTTTTGGAATAAGGATAAAACTGGCCTCATAAAAATAGCTTGGAAGTGTTCCTTCCACTTGAATTTTTTTGAATAGCTTGAGGAAGATAGGTGTTAGTTCTTCTTAGAATATTTGGTGAATCTCTCCTGTGACGCCATCCTGGCTAGGATTTTTGTTTTCTGGGAATTTTATTTTATTACTGCTTCAATTTCATCAGTTGTTATTGGCCTATTCAGGTTTTCTGCTTCTTACTGATTCAATTTGGGAAGACTGAATTTTTCTAGGAATTTGTCCATTTCATCCATAATGTCCAACTTGTTGGCATATAGTACTTCAGAGTATTTTCTTACAATCCTTTGTATTTCTGTGGTGTCACCTCTTGTTAATTCACCTCTTTTGATTCTATTTATTTTGTTCCTCTGTCTTTGTTTCTTGATGCATCTGGCTAAAGGTTCATCAATCTTGCTTATCTTTTCAAAGAACCAGCTCTAGGTTTCACTGAACTTTTATATTGCTTTTTAGTCTCTAGGTCATTTATTTACACTCTGATCTTTATTTCGAAGTCCTTCTTTCTACTTACTCTGGTAGTTTCTTATTGTTCTCTTTCTAATTCTTTGAGTTATAGGATTAGATAGTTTATCAGAAATTTTTCTTGTTTCTTGAGGTAGGCTTAGAGTGCTATGAACTTCCCTCTCAGGGAAGATTTTTGTGTCCCATAGTTTTTTAAATTTTTGTCTATGCATTTTCATTTGTTTTCAGGAAGTTTTTTATTTCTTTCCTTGATCTCATTGGTATTCCATTCATTTTTTAATAACATGCTATTTAGCCTCCATGTGTTTGAATAGTTTTTGGTGTTTTTATTACAGTTGATTTCTAGTTTCAAGCCATTTTGATCCAAGAAGATATTTGGTATGATTTCAATCTTCTTGAATTTGCAGAGGATTATTTATTTTTTGTTTTAACATATGGTCGATCTTTGAGAATTTCCCATGTGCACTTGAAAAGTATATATGTTCTATAGATTTGAGGTCAAATGTTCTATAAATGTCAATTAAATCCATTTGATCTAATGTGTCATTTAGGGTTGCTGTTTTCTTGTTGATTTTTCATCTGGAAGATATATAAAGTGTGTCAGTAGGTTGTTTAAGCTCCCTACTATGATTATATTGCTGTAGGTCTCTCCTTTAAAGTCCTCCAGAAGTATTTTATTTAGTATATTTAGTATATTTGGGTGTTCCTGTATTTGGTACATACATGTTTACCAGGATTATATCCTCTTGTTGTGTCAATACCTTTAGTATTATCAAGTGATTTTATTGTCTTTTATTATTACCTTCATTTTGAAGTCTATTTTGTCAGATATGAGTATTATTAACCCACTTTTTTTTTCATTTCCATTTGCATGGAAATTTTTCCCCCAACCATTCACTCTCATCCTGTGTGTCTTTTGTTCTGAGATGGGTCTCTTGTAGGCAGCATATATATGGACATGTTTTCTTACCCATTCATCTATCCTAAGTCTTTTGATTGGAACATTTAAGCCACTTACATTTAAGGTTATTATTGGTAGGTACTTATTTGTTGCCATTTTTATTCTTTATGCCTGTGTTTCTATTTATATTTCTTCTTACAACAATCCCTTTAGCATTTCTTGCAGTGCTGATAAAGTCCTTTAGCCTATTTTTTACTATGAAAATATTGATTTCACTTTCCCTTTTGAATGATAGCCTTGCTGGATAGAGCAGTCTTGGATTTAGCCTCTTGCTTTTCATTACTTTGTATATGTCATGCCACTCCATCTGGCCTGAAATCTTTATATTGAAAAATCAGCTGACAGTCCAATGAGAGCTACTTCGTAAGTAACTTTCAATCTCTCTTGCAGTCTTTAAGATGCTTTTTGTCTTTAATGTTTGCCATTTTACACCTGCCTGGTATGGCTCAGTGGTTGAGCATCAACCCATGAACCAAGAGGTCACTGATTCCATTCCCAGTCAGGGCATGTGCTTGTGTTGTGGACTTGATCCCCAGCAGGGGGCATGCAGGAGACAGCAGATAAATTTTGTTTCTCATAAATGTTTCTATCTATCTATCTATCTCCCTTACTCCTATCTCTCTCTTAAAAAAAAAAAAGCAATAAAATATTTTTAAAAATAAAAAACATACTTTGAAAAAGAAGGAAAATAGATCTGAAAGCAGGCAAAAAAAAAAGAAAAGAAAAAATAGAGTAAGCAAAGGGAAAAGAAAATTAGATATATGAAAGAAAAATATAGACTAAAATAATAAAAAATCAATAAAGAAGGAATTTTTTTTAAAAAAAGATAAAGGGAAAAATGAAAAAAGGTGAAGTGGAGTTTTTGTCAGCAGAGTTTAGTGCCTCCTGGGAGCTCCCCTTGGATCCTGCTCTTCTGATGACTGAGGCTCAGTTTTGTCTGCCAGTTCTGAGCTTCCCAGGAGTTACTTAGGTGTGAACCACTATCAGAAACCCTCTTCCTTTGGCTCTCAGCAATCTGTTTGAAGCTTCAAGTGGTCCATAGTTTGTGGACTTGGTTGTGAATGGAAGAAGCCAGTCTGCACTCTGAGGAAGGTTTGTTAGCAGCACGGAGCCCAGGGATGGGTTAGAAAACTTCCCCAGGTTCCCCAGGATCTGCCTCCCCCTGCCTTCGTCTGCCAGCTAGCTTTAAGCAAGATCAGGAGTATAGACCTCTAGGTCTCCCATGACTGGGAGGTGCTGCTCAGATTTCCATGAAAGTGTGGCTGTGTTTCCATCTCAGAGCTACTTATCTGAAAGTGACCCAGAATATTTCCCTGCCCCTGGCTGGGCAGAGATCCTCACATGCAGTCCAGTGGGATCAGTTGGAAACCTGGAGTTTCTATCAGCTCTCCCATGAGGAAGAAGCACCAGTCAGGTTCCCGGGTTAGTGGGGCAGGCGATCCTACTCCCAAGCCAGTGACTGATGATCCCTGAAACTGTTCAAATCCATAAGCTTGGCCTCCACTGCTGTCTCCTCTGCAAAGGTTGAAATGCAGAGTGTGGCAGGCAGGGCTCCTGAGCGTGGGTCAGGCTGGATGGGCTTTTTCTTTTTCAGGAGATAGGGATTCTGGGAGCTTCTCGCTTCTCTCAGGAAAAATGGCCATTTCGGTTTTGGGGGTTATGACAGAATGCAGGTCTCCCAGCTGCCGCTTTTCCATGTCTCCCCCCAATGCTTGCCACCTCAGCTTTTCTTTGCCACCCCACTTTCCTCCACCAAAGCCTCAGATGAGTAGCTGCAAATGAAAATCCTGTGCTCTGAGTTTAAAAAAAACACAAAACTAAGTCTTTACCTCTGACCAGCTCCCATCTCCCAGGTGGCCATAAGCCCTCTCACCGGTCATAATTCAATGTTACATGGCCTGCTGTTCTGCCTCTGTTGCTCCTGGCATTGCAGCCCAGCCTGGGCTCCAGGCTTTGATCTTCTCAGAGAAATAGCCCTCCTTTAACGAGAGCTCCCTCCTCACTCTCAGCCTGCCACCCCTGGAAGCTGGGTCAGTCCCACTGGAGACCTCACCCCTCCTACCAGTCTCCAGGTGTTTTCTGTCCTTCTTTGATACAAGTTTCGTCAGCTCGACCTCAGTTGGTAATTCCGGATGAATATTCCCCAATTTAGTTTCATTTCCAGTCTGGCCCTGGGAGGAGATGCAAGAAAGATCTGCCTACTCATATGACTTCTCCTCTGATACTGCCAGGAAAATGTTTTTTAACTATTAAATTTTATAGAATTGAATGAAATTATTTTTTAACTGGGCTCTGAGTAGAGTCATTCATCAGTGATATTACAGATTGTTTTCGCTGCCCATTTACTTGGAACAAGACAGATTCAGATACATATTTGAAAGTAATTATAGTTTGAATATTCTATTGATCAAAAGATTGATGTTTATGAAATCATGTACTAATAACTAATAGCATCCTCCTTGGCTCAAAAAATTGTGAGTGAAGAATCCACTTTTATAAGGAGTTACTTTAAGAGTTATACTTAAAATTATTTAAAAGATAAGACTGGTAATTGAGTGGGAATGGGACAATACAGAGTGCTGTGGACTGTGTCTCACTAAAGCCACATATTGCTATGTGAGAATAGATGTCCCATGTCTTCTAATTTTTTTAATAAGTAATAATATGGATGTCTCATTGAAAAACATTTTTTAACCATGAGAGAGACTGATTAAGTAAGTGAATTATATAGATTCTTTTTTATTTTTTTACTTTTTAAAAATGTTTTCATCAGCATTTATCATTGAAGGACCACATCTATAAACTGAGTCCCAGTTTGAAATTGTGGGCTTAAAACAAATAAGAAACCTAGCAGGTTACTACAGCCTTCTGAGATAACTGTAGTTATAACTTATCTGTCCTTGAAGCATCTAGACACTAAATACTAAATATGATTAATTCATTGATTGACTAAAAAAATAAGAAGTTGTGTTTTTTTTTCTGATATAGAAAAAAATTATTTGGAAGCTTTGTCTACCAGAACATCCAACAGACTGGCAGTGATTTAATTACTTTCCTTGGAGAAAGAGACAACACTGACCTGCTATCCTTCCACTCTGGCCTTCCTCCTCTTTAAGAATATAGAAAGGCATTTTCATAGAAAGGACTATGTCACCTTTCATTGTAGCTTCAAAACCTATATTGAGCATTGAGTATATTGGTCCAGACTATCAGTATTTAGAAAAAGCACCAGGAAAACTAATAATAGAATAAAACTTTTAATATATTAAAAAAGTTACTGGAAGCAAAGTTACTGGAAAAAAAGTTACTTGAAACTTTAGAGTAATAAACATAAAAATTAGAAAAACAAATAATTATTACTAATATATTTAATACTGCTCTGAAAATATTAGCCTATACAATACTATAATAAAAAGAAATCAGAGTAGTCAATATTAGAAAAATGCTGTAAATGTAGAAATGCTATAAATGTAAAAATGTACTTAAAATATGATTATGTACCTGGAAGCCACATGAAAAACTGTTCATGTTAATTATAATTCAGTATATCTGCAAAAACTAGTTAATAATTAAACAAAATTATTTCATTTATAAAATAAGTACCATATGATACTCTTCACAAGAACTATACAGGACCTATAGGAAAAATAATGTTAAATTTAGTGAAAAACCTAAAAGAAATCTCAAAACAAATATATGCATTCCAACTTCATGAATGGAAAGTCATAAATTCAATACTAAATCAGACTCCTCAAGAAAAAAAGAGAGAGGACCCAAATAAATAAAATCAGAAATGAAAGAGGAGTAACAACTGACAAAAAGGATTTTAGGAAAAAACTATGGTTATATGCCAACAAATTGGACAATTTGGACAAAATGGATAAATTATTAGAAACATACAATCTTCCCAAACTGAATCAGGAAAAATCAGAGAATCTGAACAAACAGCTTACAATTACTGAAATAGAAGCAGAAAAGAAAAAAAAGAAAGAAAAATCCCCCCCCCTCAAAAAAACTTCCAGAAGGTTTTACAAGTGAATTTTTATCATATAACAGCTATCCTTCTCAAAATATTTCAAAAATTTCAAAGGAGGAAAGATTATCAAGTTCATTTTCGGAGACCAGCATTATCCTAATTCTGAACCCAGATAAGACATGACAAAAAAATAAAATTATAGGCCAATATCCCTGATGAACATAGATGCTAAAATCTTCAACAAAATATTAGCAAACTGAATCCAGCAATACATTAAAAAGATCATACACCATGATCAAGTGGGATTTATTCTGAGAATGCAAGGCTGGTACAATATTCACAAAACAATAAAAGTGACACACCACATAAACAAAATGAGGGATAAAACCCACATGATCATATCAATAGATGCAGAAAAATCATTTGATAAAATCCAGCACACCATTATGATGAAAAGTATCAGCATAGTGGGAATATATGAACTCATCTCAATGTTATAAAGGCCATATGTGACAAACTCACAGCCAACATTACACTCAGTGAGCAAAAACTGCTTAGTGTTACCCTTAAAATTGAAACAAGACAGTTATGTCCCCTTTTACCACTCTTATTCAACATAGTACTGGAAATCCTAGTACTGCAATCAGACAACAAGAAGAAATAAAAGTCATTCACATTGGAAAGGATGAAGTAAAACTGTCATTATTTGCAAATGACATGGGACTGTATATAGAGAACCTTAATGATTCTACCAAAAAACTACTCAACTGATAAATGAATTCAATAAAACACAAAATAAGTACCCAGAAATCAGTTGCATTTTTATTTACCAAAAATGAACTATCAGAAAGGGAAACTAAAAAAAAAAAAAAAAAAAAAAAAAACCCATCCCATTCACAATTGCTTCAAAAAGAATAAAATACCTGGGAATAAATTTAACCAAAGATGTAAAACACATGTATTCAGAAAACTATAAGATACTAAGGAAAGAAATTGAAGAAGATACAAACTAGTGGAAGCATATACCCTGGTCATGGGTGTGAATAATTAACTTCATTAAAATGTCCATACTACCCACAACAATCTATAGATTCAATGCAATTCTTATCAAGATGGTATATATCACATAATTAGAGCAAATATAACAAAAATTTATACGGAACCACAAAAGAGCCAGAATAGCAACAGCAATCTTAAGAAAGAACAAAGTTGGAGGAATTACACTACCTGATAAGCTATAATACAAGGCTATAGAAGTCAAAACAGCATGGTACTGGAATAAAAACAGACATATAGATCAATGGAACAGAATAAAGAGTCCAGAAGTAAACCCACCCTTTATAGTCAATTTATATTTGACAAAGGAGATGAAATGTACAATCAACTAAAGATAGTCTCTTCAATAAATGATGATGAGAAAATTGGACAGATACATGCAAGAAAACGAAACTTATACCACCAAATTACACCATACATAAGAATAAATTCAAAATGGATAAAATACTTAAATGTAAATCTCAAAACCATAACAATTCTAGAAGAAAACATAGGCCCAAGGGAGTAGGCAGCAGGGAAAGAGTGAAGGTGGGCAAAGGTGGAGGAATAGTAAACATCTGTAATAGTGTCAACAATAAATAAAACAATATAGTAAAATCTCAGACATCTCTCCTAGCAATATTTTTATTGATATCTCTCCCAGGGCAAGGTACATATAAAGAAATGGGAGAACATAAAACTAAAAAGCTTCTGTACAGCAAAAGAAACCATCAACAAAATGGAAAGGGAAACCAATGTATAGAAGAACATATTTGCCAATGATACATCTGATAAAGAGTTAATTTCCAAAACATATAAAGAACTTATTCAGCTCAACACCAGGAAGACAATTCAATTAAAAAATAAGCAAAGGACCTGAATATACAGTTCTTCAAAGAGGACTTACAGATTGCCAATAGACATATGAAAGCATGCTCAATGTCACTATTCATCAGAGAAATGCAAATTAAACCCGCAATGAGATATCAACTCAGACCTTCTGAATAGCTACCATCAATATATCAATAAACAATAATTGCTGGGGAGGATGTGGAATCCTCCTTGGAGAAAGAGACAACACTGACCTGCTATCCTTCCACTCTGCATTGCACTGTTGGTGGAAATGCAGGCTGGTGCAGCCACTGTGGAAAATAGTATGGAGTTTAATAAAAAAATTTAAAAATGGAACTGCCTTTTGACCCAGTGACCCCACTTCTAGGAATATATCCTAAGAATCCTGAAACACTAATTCAAAAGAATATATGCACCCCTATGTTCATAACAGTGTTTTTTATAGTAGCTAAGATCTGGAAACAGCCCAAGTGCCCATCAGTGGATGAATAGATATAAAAGCAGCTGTGATACATTTACAAAACAGAATACTATTCAGCCGTTAAAAAAAAAAAAAGACACTAGTAGAGTACACACTATATACTGTCCCTGCCCCCTTGGAGAGAAAAGTCTAAAATGGATATAATAGAAGGAAAATACAAAGTTACAATGCAATGGGGGTAATTACTGTGATAGGATGATCCAGTGCTATAGGAGAGCACATAGGAAGAACTGCATTAGGGAAAACTACATTGGATTTGTTGCAGAAACAAACCATGGAACAGAAAACCCAGAATCCATAATTATGAACAATTTAACTCAAGATAAATTGGAATTTTACACTCCCACCAACAGTGTGGAAAAAGTATGACGTTTCCTCAAAAAATTAAAACTAGCACTACCATACCATCTAGCAAATCTGCCACTTCACATGGTATATATATATCAGTAGAAAATGAAATCAGCATTTCTAAGATATCTGCACCCGCATGTTCACTGCAGCATTATTCACATTAGCCAAGGTATGAAAACAACCTAAGTATCCAACAGATGAATGGATAAAGAAAATATGACCTATTTTTCAGAAGTTTTTCCCATGTACATGTCCATGAAAAATAACTCATGAAACAGATGAGTGTGCTAAACCGTGAGAGCAGAATCATCAATTAAGAAGGAGTATGATTTAAGAGATGGAAATGGAAAAGGAGCACTAGTGATGCTATTTATAACCATAAATAATATGTACTTTATGCTTGATGTTCATCTTCAAGGAACATTGACACAGAGTTTGACTTTAATATTCAAACGAGTTTCTTTAGTGAGACTATAAGCATGCCTTACCACTTATTTCAAAAGACTACAAGAGATCAACCAAAGGACTTGTATGCATGCATATAAGCATAACCAATGGACACAGTCACTAGAGGGGTGAGGGCACAAGCGGGGAGATGAGGGGCAATGAGGGGATAAAGATACATATGTAATACCTTAATGAATAAAGAAAAATGATAAATAAAATAATATAAACCAGTTAAATGTTTTTTTCATAGAAAAAACTATTATTAACTGTATAACTAATCATCTTACTAGTATATCTAATTTTTAAATATTATGTTTTTCTTTTGGATACCTGCCTGTGCCTCTTGTGATTCCAGGTGTTACATGTGTACCCTGCTTTCCAGGCACATTCATTTAGCTCAGACAAATGGTGGGGAGAGGTGAGCTTCAGGGACTGTGTTTCCTCGTTGGCTACCTTAATCCACCACAAGACTAGCCACTGAATGTGATGGATTACTCAAAGTGGATGTCCAAGATGAGAAATAGACAATCGCCTACTTCCTGGAATAGCTGCTAATTATATTTGTATTTCACACATACACACAAACAGAATACTAAACATGTTAATAAGTATTACATAATAAACTTTAGGAAGTAAAGGAAAAAAGATACCTTGTTCTTTATTTTCTTTTTTAAATATATTTTATTGATTTTTTACAGAGAGGAAAGGAGAGAGATAGGGAATTAGAAACATCTATGAGAGAGAGAAACATCGATCAGCTGCCTCCGGCACGCCCCCTACTGGGGATGTGCCCGCAACCCGGGTACATGCCCTTGACCGGAATCAAACCTGGGACCTTTTAGTCCGCAGGCTGACGCTCTATCCACTGACCCAAAACGGTTTCAGCCCTTGTTCTTTATTTTCTAAAACCATGTATCATACATTCAATTTAAATCCTAGTAGAATACTCCTTACTGCACTCGATATAATCAGATCCCTGTACCTAAAAGTCATAAGTACTATTAGTGCATTGTTAGTAACTGAGATGTTAATCAATATAACCATATAATTTATGTATATTCTTGAATAATTCAAGAGAATAACAAATGAGGACTAACACAGGAGAGATGTCCTTTCTCATTCTTCTTATTCAACATGCTGAATTTTGCCAGGTGTTGTTTGAGGCACCAACTTCGTTTACCTAGATTTCTCTAAAGAGTCAATAAATTATTCTCCACATAATTTCTAAAACTATTAATCACAACTAAAAGGCCAAATTTAATATTTATGATTTTAATGTCTTCAGCCACTGCTATTGCAAGATACTTTGATCATCCAGCGGTCCTCAAACTTTTTAAACAGGGGGCCAGTTCACTGTCCCTCAGACCGTTGGAGGGCCAGACTATAGTTTAAAAAGAAAACTATGAACAAATTCCTATGCGCACCGCGGGCCTGGGACGAGTCGGCTGCTAAGCAGGACAGGCAGCAGCACCCAGCGGGCCGGATAAATGTCCTCGGCGGGCCATATGTGGCCTGCGGGCCATAGTTTGAGGACCCCTATAAAAGTAATGTTTTAACAGCATTTCGTTCATTCTGGCTTTTATTTTGGGTATCTTTAAAGAAAATTGTTTCAGCAAAAATTGTTTTACATTCTTGGCTATGCCTTGCATAAGATATATACAATGTTTATCTAAACTTAGTTTAAAAAATCATACTGTTAAGTATCCTCAATATTCTTTCATTTACAATAAACTATTGGTTCAACAAGTAGCTATATTTTAATATATACACATTTAGAAAAAAAATTTGTGAAAACTCATTAACGAACTATTAAAACTGCATCTCTACGATACTACAATTTCCCCAGTTCACCACATGTTATTTAGAAATTGTTATAGCTTCTTATACTAAAAAAAATATATAATAATAATTTTAAGAGTAATTGGATATAATTTTATAAATATTTTTCTAGTTGATCTCAATGATTTATACCAAATTCAATAAAAATATATTTCATAGTATAAAATGATATATTTTTAAATATATGTTTAATTGTGGGGGGGCTGTAAGAGATCAACCGAAGGACTTGTACGCATGCATATAAGCATAACCAATGGATACAAGACACTAGGGGTGGGGTGGGGGGGGGCGGGCAGGTGAAGGCATGTACTGGGGGGTAGGGGAGGCCGGGGGGAGGCCAATGGGGGAAAAAAAAGGAGACATATGTACTACTATTTGTAATACTTCAAACAATAAAAAATAAATATATATATATATATTTCATAGTATAAAATGATATATTTTTAAATATATATTTAATTGCTCTTAAATGTAACTTTTTAAAATACCAGTTTATATATCCATACAGAAATTGTGTAATAAATAAATGTGTAATATTGTGTTATGTCATTAAATACAATAGTCTTCAAAATTGCTATGGGAGCTTGGCTGGTGTGGCTCAGTGGATGAGCATCACCCATGAACCAGGAGGTCACAGTTCTATTCCAGGTTAGGACACATGTCCAAGTTGCATGCTTGATCCCCAGTAGGGTGTAGTATGAAGCAGCCAATCAATGATACTCTCTCATCATTGATATTTCTGTCCCTCACTCCCTCTCCCTACCCCTCTCTGAAATCAATAAAAACATTAAAAAATTGCTGTGGGAAATATAAGAATTGGAATCGATGCCATAATTTTAATTTATAAAGTATTATATATCCCATTAGTTCTTTGCAAATTACTCAGTTGGCCCCAAAGCATTTTTGTATGAAATAAATTACCAAATAATGAATATTTGAGAAACCTCATGAATTTCAACTCATTCATATGAGTTTTTAACTTGCTTTGATTTCATTTCCTTCCCTAGGCTTAAGAGTATTACTAGAGGCCCAGTGCATTAAATTTGTGCACTGGGGGAGAAGGGGTGTCCCTCAGCCCAGCTTGCACCCTCTTCAATCTGGGATTCACAGGGATTGGGCCTAAACCGGCAGTTGGACATCCCTCTCACAATCCGGGACTGCTGGCTCCCAACCTCTTGCCTGCCTGCCAGCCTGATCACCTCCTAACCACTCCCCTGCCAGCCTGATTGATGCCTAACTGCTCCCCTGCCAGCCCAATTGTCTCCAAATGCCCTCCCCTGCCAACCCAGTTGCCCCTAACTGCCCTCCCCTGTAGACCTGGTCTCTACCAACTGCCCTCCCCAGCCGGCCTGGTTGCCCCTAACTGCCCTCCCTTGCAGGCCTGGTCACCCCCAACTGCCCTCCCCTGCTGGCCTAGTCACCCCTAACTGCCCTCCCCTGCCAGCCCGGTCGCCCCCAACTGCCCTCCCCTGCTGGCCCAGTTGCCCCCAAATGCCCTCCCTGCCAGCCATCTTGTTGTGGCCATCTTTGATCACATGGGGGTGGCCATCTTGTGTGAGAACGTAAGGGTCAATTTGCATATTACTTCTTTATTATATAGGATAAACTTTTCTCCACTATGCACTTTGTATTTTTATTTTTTTTATTTTTTAATGTATTTTATTGATTTTTCACAGAGAGGAAGGAAGAGGGATAGAGAGCTAAAAACATCGATGAGAGAGAAACATCGATCAGCTGCCTCCTGCACACCCCCTACTGGGGATGTGCCCACAAACAAGTTACATGCCCTTGACTGGAATCGAACCCAAGACCCCTCAGTCCACAGGCCGATGCTCCATCCACTGAGCCAAACCGATTTCAGCTCTACTATGCACCTTTTAAAAGATATGCAATTTTCTATAAAAAAAAGTATGAAACTTTCAATTTTTAGGATAAAAATATTAAGAACTTGTTGAAATGTTGCTGAGAAACACAAGCCTTATGCAGAAGACAGGAAGAATGGGTTGCCCTGGGTGCAGATCTGCAGATATACATATACATCTGCAGATAGTAACCGGTTGACCAGTCATTTAGTCCTTTAGGCTTTTTATATAGATGTCACAGGGAAGGAGATATTTAAAAAATAAAATTTTGTTGAACCAAAAGCTCTTCTCATTCTTTACTTTTTTACTTTCAAAGTGATTCTTTAACTTTTTATTTTGAATAATATTTTATATGCAGAAGTGCACAAAGATAATACAGGTCCCTCTATACCCTTCTCCTAGCTTCACTTATATTAACATCTTATGTAACCATGGTATATTTATCAAATTTAAGAAGTGAATATTGTTACAATACAAATAGATAAACATATCTTTATTTAGATTTCAAGTGTTTTCCTACTAACAACCTGTATCTACTACAAGGTCCAATCTAGGATACCACATTACATTTAGTCATTGGGTCTTTTAGGCAACTCCAACATATTACTATTTCTATCACCATTTTTCCCTTATCTTTTTTGAATAATATTGGCCAAGTAATTTGTAGAATATCTCCCAGTTTGTGTTTGTCTATTGTTTTGTATGATCAGCCTGTAATTATGGATTTTGGTGAAGAATACTACAAAGAATACTACAGAGATAAAGGGACCTTCTTAGAGCTTCATAACAGGGGTATATGATGCAACCATAACTAATTACATATGATGTTAAATTTGAGGGCTTGATTAAGGTGGTATCTGCCAGTTTTCTCAACTGTAAAATCACCATTTTTCCCTTCTCTTAAGTCTTGAATAGAACTGAGTCCAGCACAAAGTCAAGGGAAGAGAATTAAACTCCCCTTTCTTGTAGGGGTAGTGTCTAAATATGTTACTTGTAAAAGTGATTTATCCCTTCTCCCTCATTTATTGATTTGTCCAATAATTTATTTATATCAGCATGGACTCATGAGTATTTATTTTGTAATTGGGCTTATAATTCAACACTATTATTATTTATTTTGTTCCAGATTTGACCATTAGGAACTCTTATTTTTGATACTTTAAAAACTGTACTTTAAAATAAAATTTGAATAGAAATGTGTGGTTTTATGAAAGGTAAACATCCTTGTAATATCACTGAGAATTAAAAATAGGATTTTGCTGATTACTCCAGAACTCCCTCTGTCATTCCTGTCCCCATCGTGGCCCCTTCCTTGTCTGAAATAACCACTATCCTAACTGTTATGGTAATCCCTTCCCTGCATTTCTTAATAGTTCTATCGTCAAAGTATGCATATTTAGACACTATAGCTTCATCTTTTCTATGTTTTTTTCAACTTTATATATCTTTTAAATTTCTCTTTATAGGCACCCTTTGATGTTTGTTTTCATTTAATTTGACATGTTAAGGAGCCCAGGACATTTAAACTATAAGTTTCTCAAAACTGGACTTTGTTGATGACACACTTATGGTGAAGCAGTGAATGTTCATCAGTTCTCTGTATGTCTAGGAAGTTGAAAGCTGGAGTCAGAGTTTTCATTCTACTCATATTTATTTCCTTTGGCAAAATTCTAAGCTGTTAGGTTGTTCCAACATTGATCACATCATGTCTGATTTGTTTAATTCTTTTTGTAATGTTAGTAGTGTTTAATGTTCATTGCCTGGATCCATCAATTTACTGAGGCTTACAGAACTTCGATATTCTAATTTGTCATGTTTTTATTTCTTGTATAAGGAAAGGTAAAATAACTTATAAGGAAAGGTGGATAGTTCATTTATTTAGGATTTGTAATATCAATATAAACTGAAGATTATAAACATATTTGATCCATTTATAGTTTATATACTAATTGAAGAGCAAATTGTCCCATTTTTGGTTAGTAAGAGCTTCCTCAATTTGGCTCTAGAGTCTTGCTAACATGACCATAGTGATTTCCATTACCTCCTTCAGGTCTTATTTGTTAAATCCTGTACAATTCTTACCTCCTATTATATAGTTGCTACACCAGATCAGATATTAGCATTGTTCCAAGAAGCCATTGTTTCTCCTATAGGAAATTATATTTTCAGAATGCAATCTGGATGCTTGGAATATTGAGTTGCTCATGTTTCTAGACCTTTAAGTTATACATTAAAATGTATGCATGAATAATATATCAGTATGGAGATATAAATACCTGTGAATTCATACTAATATTACCAATTCATATTCAAGGATACAAGATTTTACCTACCTTCATCATATTTGTACCTCCTTTGTTCTACATACACTAAGTTTCAAGGACACAGGTTATGATAGAATTAGAGCAGCTCATAACTAATCAGTTTCTTTATATTATTGTATACATAGAATAATTCTATTTATAATTTTGTTACTGCTATCTAAATGCTATACTTTTTGTTTAATTTTAATGTGGAGACTTGAGAAGGTTTAAAATTTATATTATAATTGATGCCACCACCTTTCTAGAATTTTCCTGTTCATTTTTAAAATCAATCCAAATATACGGTGAGATAATATTGGTGAGTGATCAAGAGCTCAGAAACAGGAGTTATCTTAGTGTTGAAGAGATGCTCTTCATTTATTACCTGAAGACCTTGTGGAAGTTACTTAGCCTCCATTATATCTCATTTTCCCCAGATAGAAAGTGGCAATTATGTTGGTATCAACATCAGATGTGGTTATGGAGATTTACCCTATATAATAAAAGCGTAGGTGGTGTCACACGACGTCGTCACAAGATGGCAGTCCCCACATCCTCACAGATGGCTGCCACAAGATGACCACCCCATATCATCACAAGATGGGTACCACAACATGGCCACCACAAGATGGTCACCATAGGATGGCCGGCATGGGAGGGAAGTTGTGGGCAATCAGGCCAGCAGGTGACGGCAATTGGGGGCGACCAGGCCTGCAGGGGAGGGCAGTTGGGGACCAGGCAGGCCTGCAGGGGAGGGAAGTTGGGAGTGAGATCAGGCTGGCAGGGGAGGGCAGTTGGGAGTTGGGAGCAACCAGGCTGGCAGGGAAGGGCAGTTGAGGGTGAGATCAGGCTGGCAGGGGAGGGCAGTTGGGGGTGATCAGACCTGCAAGGCAGGGCAGTTGGGGGGCGATGGGGCCAGCAGGGGAAGGCAGTTGGGGGTGATTGGGCCATCAAGGGATGACAGCTGGGGGCAATTGGAGCAGCAGGGGAGCAGTTAGGCATCACTCATGCCAGCAGGGGATTGGTTAGGGGGCGATGACACAGGCAGGCAGGCAAGCGGTTAGGAATCAGCAGTCCTGGATTGTGAGAGGGATGTCCACTGCCTGTTTAGGCCCACAGAGATTGGGCCTAAACAGGCAGTTGGACATCCCCCAAGGGGTTCCAGATTGGAGAGGGTGCAGGTCCGGCTGAGGGACACCCCCTCCCCCATGTATGAACTTTGTGATTGGGCCTCTAGTTGAGTTGATAAAGACAAAGCTAACAAAACACTAAATGAAAGTGAGTGATGATGATGATGACCTGCACTACACTAGATCCTGGAGAGACTACAGAGTAAAAGACAGAGAAAATGACAGATATAGCTCCTATTTTTACATGCTTATCTATAGAGTGAAAAACCATGCATGACGCCAGAAGCCAATTCCAGCATGTCATAATTGCAGGAGTTTCATTGAAAGGTTGATGGAACTTGGGGACTCAACAAGGGCTGAGTCACATATGTTATCACCTGTTGGGAATGGCTAAAGGCCTTTCCCCAAACCTGAAAAGGATGATTGCTTGTTGCCGGACAGCTGAGGGCATCTTAATCTACATGTTATTGCCTCCTCCTGGCCAAATACCTGAACAGCTGGAGGATATTCCCCAATCTGACAATGGATTCTCTACCTAACCCTACCCTTTGATGTGTATATCTTCACCTTGCCTTAGGACAAATCTACACTAATAAAAGAGTAAGATGCAAATTGACTGTACCTTTGCAATGCCCACCAGCCAATCAGCAGTGACTATGCAAATTAACCCAACAAAGATGGCTGGTTAATTTGCATATGCAGGCATCAAGCAGCCGGGGGTGGGGCAGGACACTTGTGCAGGCATTCCACTCCAGGCCTCTGGGCAGTGTGGGAAGGCAGAAAGGCAGCACCAGGCTGGAGCAAAAAGGCGGCTCCGGCTGGAGCAAAGGCATTGCCAGCAGCCAGGGGAAGGAAGGCCCATTCTTGCATGAATCTTCATGCATTGGGCCTCTAGTTGTGTTAATAAAAAGCAAGGGGTCCTGAGACAAGGGGAACTTAGCTCCTTTAGCTAAGTTTTCTCTGATTCCCTATAAGGTCTTTCAAAATTATGTTTCATCTCTGGACTCTTGATTAATTTACTCATAGTGCCTTCTCCACATTCCTGAACCCTTCTAGATGCAAGATCAAGACCTTTGGCACATTATGAAATTACAATTCATTTGTATGCTAAATTCTATATATTACAGAGAAAGTTCATAATATTAAAGTTAAAATGCACCAGATAATTAGAAGATTGTTTTATTGAGGCTTTTGCAGTAGGGAGTGTTCCTGAGAAAAAGGAAGGGAAACTCAAAGAAAAAGAAAGGGAAACTCAGATGAAAAGAAAGGGACCTAGTGTTTTATAGAGGTAAGTAAAAAAGGGAGTCATTGAGGAAGAACGGAGGTTACTCTTATCAGGGAATATGCCAAAGCATATTTCAGATAGCCATTTCTCAGGAGTAAGGGGTGCAGGGATTTCTCAACCATCTGATTTCTATGATAACAGAATTCAGATAAATTTTAACATTGTCTATAATGTAACAATACCAAATGCCGTGATTGATTTAATCCAAATTTAATCAGAGGACATGACATTTTATATGGAATTTTAAGGGTTTTAAATAGTTATTACCTAGATGAAGGAAGGGGAGGAAGGAAACATTTAAAATTCCGGAGACTACAGATAATGGAGAGTTGGACAAATTAAAGTTTAGTATAGTTGGAATTAGTATAAGCGTTATGGAGGTTGGAAGGATGAGGTAGATGATTTTGGAGAGATAAATAGGAATGAGAATGTTCAAGGCTTTTGGACATTTTGATGAAGATATAATTTATTCATAGGGCAATAAGTTACTTCTCAAAAATTTACAAAAATTAAGTGATTAGATATGTGGTTTTGAAATATCATTTTTCCCACTACTCCCTGTGAAAGCTAGCAAATTTTTCTCTATTCACAGGGCCAGTTAAATTTTTCCAGGGAAAACCCAATATTTATTTAGGCATTTCCAGAGTGTCTGGAGAATCCATTTTGAGATGGTTTTTGTCTGATGAAACTGTGCTGCCATGAGACTAAAGATGCCCCTGTGCACATTTCAGCTAGTCATTTTCCAAGCTCTTTCAGAACAATGCTGATAACTTCATATCAAAGTACCTCAATAGTAGTGACTTCACTGCGACTGAGAATCTACAGTCATTCCAAGAACATGTGTGGGCCCTCTTCTGGTCCACCCAGGCTGAGGATTTGACTAAGTACATCAGGGTTTCAGAGAAAAGCTAATTGGAGTGAACCCTGTTACAACTGCTTGTATAGTATATGATGGTGGAGTTTTTCTTGGACCCACATATAGACACATGCTGGTTACTGCTAACCAACACATTCAAATGATTATGTGAGTAAATGCCATACCAGCTCATTGCTCAGGTTCCTGATCTCAAATACTGCCAAGGGTTAACTCCCCAGGTCCATTCTGTGAAGTATTGTTTTAATGGTAACATTGAACTTCTGGTTTATAGTACCAGACTAGTTTCCTGGTGACTTGCAGGTCTTGAACATTACAGTGAACAAATTGAGTTGCAAATTTACTTTCTCAAACCAAAGGAATGTGATCTGTTGCATAAACCTAGATTCCACTGGAGTGCGTAGAATGTAATGTTGCTGAGGCCCTCTTGTTTTGCCATCAGTGCCAGTGGAAAAGGCTTCTTCCTAAAGTTGGAAGTCAGACTGGATGCTGTGGAGCCTCCCAGAGATAATATTTTTGCTGATAACGCAGGAATCTAATCTTATTGTGTAATAAATTCTATATTTCCTTTGCAGGAGATGGGGGAGTGGAGAGGAAATCATCTGGTAGCCAAGATGGGGAATGAACTGAATGCCTAAAATTAGAGGCTGAGCCTGTAGAAAATGTTGTATATCTATGTGAGAAATGGATAAATGTAAGATAGAAACAGGTTTCATGATTAATATTGATAAGTTTAGTTTTGAATTTTTTGGGTTTGAGATGCCTCATATATTCACATGGAGAAATTTATTTAAAAATTAATTACACAAAATTGACCTTAAGAAGAGAAATCTTTTTTTTTGGGGGGGGGAACACTTTATTTTTTATTATTATTTTTTATGATATACAAAATAAATCTATTACCAGATTGTAGACACAAAATAATTAGCCATTTACATGCAATAAACATTAATATTTCAAGAAAAATGATTCTAAATATAATACATGCAATAAAAACTAATATTTCAAGAAAAATGATTTTAAATATAATGTTACATGCAATAAAAATTAACATTTCAAGAAAGATGATTTTAAATTTTATATGCAATAAAATTTAATATTTCAAAAATATTTTAAATATAATAATATTAGCAAAACTGTACTAATATAGTATAATATCACAAAAGTTGCAGGAAATATTAAAAATCTGCAAATAACAGGATTACTTCTATTAAATTCTAAACTTTTTTTCCTCTGGCTATATTTTGGTTCATCAGTTTATGTTGTTCATTTTATTTCACAAATGAGTGAGATCCTGTGATATTTATCTTTCTCTGATTGGCTGATTTCACTTAGCATAATGATATCCAGGTCCATCCATGCTGTTTCCAATGGTAAGAGTTCCTTCTTTTTTACAGCAGTGTAGTATTCCATTCTATAGATGTACAATGGCTTTTTAATCCACTCATCTGCTGATGGGCACTTATGCTGTTTCCAAATCTTAGCTATTATAAATTGTGCTGCTATGAACATAGGGGTGCATATATCCTTCTGATTGGTGTTTCTGGTTTGTTGGGATATATTCCTAGAAGTGGGATTACTGGGTCAAATGGGAGCTACATTTTTAAATTTTTTAGGAAAATCCATACTGTTTTCCACAGTGGCTACACCAGTCTGCATTCCCACCAGCAGTGCAAGGGAGTTTCTTTTTTTCTACATACTCACCTGTCAGCACTTGTTTGTTGATTTGCTGATGATAACCATTCTTACAGGTGTGAGATGGAATCTTGTTGTTTTGATTTGTATCTCTCAGATGATTAGTGATTTTGAGCATGTTTTCATATGTCTCTTGGCCTTCTGTCTGTCTTCTTTCGAAAAGTGTCTACTTAGATCCTTTGCCTATTTTTTATTGGATTGTTTATCTTCCTTTTGTTACGTTGTATGAATTCCCTATAAGTATTGGAGATTAAACCCTTATCTGGGATAGCTTTGGCAAATATGTTCTCCCATGCAATGGGCTTTCTTGTTGTTTTGTTGATGGTTTCTTTTGCTGTGTAGAAGCTTTTTATTTTGATGTAGATCCATTTGTTTATTTTCTCCTTAGTTTCCATTGTCTTTGGGGCTGTATTGGTAAAGATATTGCTACTGAATATGTCTGATATTTTACTGCCTGTGGATTCTTCTAAGATTTTTATGATTTCCCATCTTCTGTTTAAGTCCTTTATCCTTTTTTTGAGTTTATTTTTGTGTATGGTGTAAATTGGTGGTCTAGTTTCAATTTTTGCATGTATCTGACCCATTTTCCCAACACCATTTATTGAAGACACTGTCTTGACTCTGTTGTATGTTCATGCATCTTTTGTCAAATATTAATTGAGCATAATGACTTGGGTTGATTTCTGGGTTCTCTGATCTGTTCCATTGGTCTATATGTCTTTTCTTATGCCAGTACCAGGCAGTTTTGAGAACAGTGGTTTTGTAGTATAGCTTTCTATCTGGTATTGTGATCGCTCCAACTTTGTTCTTTCTCAGGATTGCTGCAGCTATTTGGGTTTGTTTTGTTTTGTTTTGTTTTTGTTTTTTTTTATTCCATATGAATTTTGGAGAGTTTGTTCTAGGTCTGTGAAATATTCCATTGGTATCTTAATGGGGAGCGCATTGAATCTATAGATTGCTTTGGGTAGTTTGGACACTTTAATGATATTGATTCTACCAACCCATGAACATGGTATGTTCTTCCATTTATTTGTCTTGCTCTATCTCTTTTTGCAATGTCTTGTAGTTTTCTGAGTACAGGTCTTTTACCTCTTTAGTTAAGTTTATTCCTAGGTATCTTAATTTTTTTGGTGCAATAGTAAATGGGATTTTTTTTAAGTTTCTCTTTCTGTGAGTTCATTATTGGTGTATAAAAAAGCCATAGAATTCTGGGTTTTTATTTTGTATCCTGCTACATTGCCAAATTCATTTATTATTAAGTCTAATAGTTTTTTGATAGAGTCTTTGGGGTTTTCTATATACAATATCATGTCATCTGTGAATAATGAGAGTTTTACTTCTTCTTTTCCAATTTGGATGCCTTTTATTTCTTCTTCTTGTCTGATTGCTATAGCTAGCACTTCCAGTACTATGTTGAACAGGAGTGGTGAAAGTGGGAATTCCTGTCTTGTTCCTGTTCTTAGGTGAAATGGTTTTAGCTTTTGTCCCTTGAGTATGATATTGGCTGTGGGTTTGTCATATATGGCCTTTATCATGTTGAGATATGTTCCCTCTATTCTCACTTTGCTGAGAGTTTTTATAAAAAATGTGTGTTGGATTTTGTTGAGATCTATTGTTATGATTATGTGATTTTTGTCTTTCAATTTATTTATGTGATGTATCTCATTTAATGATTTGCGAATGTTGTACCAACCTTGCATCCCTGGACTAAATCCCACTTGATCAAGGTGTATGATCTTTTTTAAATATTGCTGGATATGATTTGCTTGAATTTTCTTGAGGACTTTAGAATCTATATTCATCAGGGTTATTGGCTTATAATTCTCTTTCTTTGTAGTGTCTTTATCTGGTTTTGAAATTAGGATAATGCTGGCCTCATAAAGACAGTTTGGATATGTTCCTTCCTCTTAGATTTCCTGAAATAGTTTGAGGAGTATAGGTGTTAGTTCTTTGAATGTTTGGTAAAACTTTCCTTTGAAGCCATCTGGACTTGGGCTTTTGTTTGCTGAGAGTTTTTTGAGTACTGCTTTCCTCAGGTGTTATTGGCTATTTAGGTTTTTTTATTCTTCCTGATTCAGTTTTGGGAAATTGGATTTTCCTATGAATTTATCCATTTCATTTACATTGTCCAGCTTGCTGGCATATAGTTGTTCATAGTATTTTCTTAGAATCCTTTGTATTTCTGTGGTGTCAGTGGTTACTCTTCCATTTTAGTTTCTGATTTTATTTATTTGGGTCCTCTCTCTTTGTTTCTTGATGAGTCTGGCTAAAGGTTTATCAATTTTGTTTATCCCTTCAAAGAACCAGCTCTTGGGTTCATTGATTTTTTTTGTGTTGTTTATTCTAGGCTCTATGTTATTTATTTCTGTTCTAATGTTTATTATTTCCTTCCTTGTACTTATTCTGGGTTTTCCTTATTGTTCTCTTTCTAGTTATTTAAGTAGTAGGGTTAAATAATTTATTGCTGATTTTTCTTGTTTTTTGAGGTAGGCATGTAGTGCTATGAACTCCCCTCTCAGGACTACTTTTGCTGTGTCTTAGAGATTTTGGGTTGTTGTGTGTGCATTTTCATTTGTTTTCAGGAAGTTTTTTATTTCATTCATGATCTCGTTGGTAACCCATTTATTGATTATTAACATGATATTTAGTCTCCATGTGTTTCAATGTTTTTGAGTGTTTTTACTATAGTTGATTTCTAATTTCATTCCACTGTGATCTGAGAAGATGCTTGATATGATTTCGATCTTCTTGAACTTGTGGATACATGTTTTGTGTCCTAACATGTGGTCTATCTTTGTGATCCATGTGCACTTGAGAAGAATGTATATTCTGCTGTGTTGAGGTGAAATGTTCTATAAATGTCAATTAATTCCATCTGATTCAGTTTGTCCTTTAGAGTCACTGTTTCCTTGTTAAGTTTTTGTCTGAAAGATCTATCCAGTGAAGTCAGTGGGGTGTTAAAGTCCCCTTACTATGACTGTGTTGTCAATTTCTTTGTTGCTGTTGATCTCTAGAGCATTTTTTATATATTTAGGTTGCTGCTATGTTGTATGCATATATGTTTACCAGAGTTATATCCTCTTGTTGGATCAATAACTTTAGTATTATGTAGTACCCTTTTTTGTATCTTGTGATAGCCTTAATTTTGAAATCTATTTTGTCAGATATGAGTATTGCTATTCTAACTTATTTTCTTTTCCATTTGCAAAGAAAAAAATTTCTATCTCTTCACTCTCATCCTGTGTGTCTTTTGTTTGAGGTGGGTCTCTTGTTGACAACATATAGTTGGGTCTTGTTTTTGTATCCATTCAACTACACTATACCTTTTGATTGGAGCATTTAATCCATTTACATTTAGGGTTATTATTGACAGGTACTTTTGTATTACCATTTTAATTCTGATTCTCTCTCTATTTCCTCTTGTCATTACAGCAATCCCTTTAGCATTTCTTTTAATGCTGGCTTAGTGGTCGTGTACTCCTTTAGCCTTATTTTATCCAGGAAATTCTTTATTTGACTGTCTATTTTGAATGATAGCCTTGCTGGATATAGTAGTCTTGGTCTCATATCCTTGCTTTCCATTACCTTGAGTAATGATGACATTCCCTTCTGGCATGTAGTGTTTCTAATGAGAAATCAGACAAAGATTCTCTCTTAATTTTTGGCATTTTAATTATGATGTGTCTGGGCATGACCTGTTTGGGTTCTTCTTATTTGGGGTTCTCTGTGCCTCCTAAACTTGTGTGACTTTTTCCTTTACCAGGTTAGGGAAGTTTTCTGCCATTATTTATTCAAACTCCTCATTGCTTTCTCCCTTTCTGCTTCTTCTGGCACACTGGCTATTCTAATATTGCTACATTTCATGTTGTCCCACAGCTCCCTTAAGCTGTCCTCTTGTTTTTTAATTACTTTTTCTTTTTGGTTTTCTGATTGAGTGATATTTTCAACTCTGTCTTCTAATTCACTGATTCAGTCCTCAGCTTCCTCTAATTTGCTGTGTATTCCTTCCAATGTGTTCTTTATTTATGTTATCCATTCTTTATCTCAGACTGTTCTTTTTTCATAGTTACTATATCTTTTTTCATACTATTGAGCATTTTTACCATCATTACTCTGAACTTTGTTTCAGATAAATTTCTTATCTATGCTTCATTTATCTCTTCTTCTGGAGAATTCTCTAGTTGTTTCATTTGGGGATTGTTTCTTTGTCTGCTCATTTTGGCTGACTGTTTGGGTTTGTGACTATTAGGTTGATCCTCTATACCTCTCAATCTCTACTACAGAACAGTATTAAAGGTTGTTTCTGACTAATTAGATCAGGCACAGACTCAAAGCCTCCAGAGACTGCCTCTGCCTACAGACTGATAGGATTCTGACTTAACTTGTCCCCCAGATAATTGTCCTCAGATGTGGCAAGACATTTTTAAACAGGGTGGGACAGTTGCTTCTGGCTGGAGGCTAATTGTTATTTTTAATCTCTGACGTGGCCTCAGGGCAAGGTATTTTCCAATAGGGTGTCTCAACTGTCTTCTCCCCAAGCAAGGCAGATGTCTATGTGGGAAAGATGTACTCCTCTGTGTGAGGGAATGACTCAGGCCAGGAAACTGGGGGTGTCTGCCTTCTGAGCTCTATTTCTCAAATCCCCAGTCCTGGCTTCTGCTCTCATAGCTCCAGTCCACTTCACCCTCCTTCTGCTGGAGCTCAAGGTAGGTGGCTCCACAGGGAATTTGTGTATTGGCCCTTTAAAAGGGTGCCTGAATTTTCAGCTGTTACTCCACTGCTTTTCTCAGCCAGATGTTATTTGGGTAACCTCCTCAGTTTTGGTGTTCTCTGCTGAGGGGCCCAGCTTGGAGATTAGATCTGAGAGTTCTCAGTGGCAAACCCCCTATAGCTGAGATATCTCTCCAGGACTTCCGTTGCTGTCTGTGGGGACCTGGCCAGCCATTTCATGCCTCCGCCCATCCTACCAGTCTCTATGTGGTCTCCACTTTTGGTCCTAAGGTTCAGATTTCTCTCCTGTGAGTTTTATGTTGAGAAGTTTTTCTGTATTTTAGTTGTAATACCAGTTTGTTCCTGGAAACATATCCATGCAACATCCTCTTACTCTGCCACCATATTTTTTTCAAGAAGACAAATCTTTTTTTTTAATATATTAAAACTCCCTTATAAAAAAAATCAATATTTTTTTACAGAGAGGAAGGGAGAGGGATAGAGAGTTAGAAACATCAATGAGAGAGAAACATCAATCAGCCACCTCCTGCACACCCCCTACTGGGGATGTGCCTGCAACTAAGGTACATGCCCTTGACCAGAATCAAACCTGGGACCCTGAGTCTGCAGGCTGATGCTCTAACCACTGAGCCAAACCGGTTAGGGCAAGAAGACAAATCTTGATGGCTATGCCTTGCCTTGTTTTCACTCTTTATATTATGCATGTGTGTGTGCACGCACGCACACACACACACACACACATACACACATCTACAAACTTCTCCAGCATTTCTCACCTAATGAAGACCTTTTGGGAAAATCCTCTCACAACCTTTTTCAAATCCAAAAGATGAGTCATAAAAATTAGTATAACTTATCTCTGTCATAAGAACTGACTTAATATTGATATCAATAAAAATTGGTGCAACCAGATGCCTATATGGATCTATGGGTCCTTTCTAGCCTCTGCTTTTAGATCCTGCTTTCCGTATGGCACTCAATACTGGTTTGTGGGAGTGGGTTGCCCCAGAGCTGGTTCTCTGACAGTCACTTCCCGCTCTGATCCCCAGATTCCAGAAACACAGCTTTCCCCTGCAGTCTCTTAGGGTGTCCCCAACTGGGTGATCCTATGTATTGGGCTCAGTAATCAGAAACAAGGATTCAAAGAGGAGAAAGCACAAGTGTGTGAACTCCGGGTTTGCTCATAAACCTGCACAATCCCCTTTTCCCTCTTGTGTCCAAACAGCTGGCACACTCCTAGACTTTTTAGGCTCTCCTTCTGCGTCAGATCAAAATGGGTTGCTTTTTAGAGATCCCCTCTGTTAGCAGCTCTGAGGACCCCCTTCCACATTCACAGATCACACCAGCTTCAACAGCCACGGATTTTTCTAGGCTCAGACTTCCCCCAGTCCTCCAGCTCCCACAGTGTGCGCGTTTCTCTGTCCTGCTGGGACCAGAGACCTCATCTTATCCCAGGCGAAATCTGACCTTTCTCTGGTGGAGTGTAGAGCTCCTCTGAATCCGCGTGTTTGCACCAATTGGGGACCGGTGCTCTGGGGTTCGCAGCTGTTCAGTGGGTGACACAGTTGTAGATTTTCAGGTTTCCAATAACATCCACTTTCCCCTTCAAGATGGCGTGGTCTCCGTGTCCAAGCTGGTGGCTCCGGGAGGGAACCCAGCAGCAGTGGGGGCTGCCCGATCAGGGAAACCCCATCCAGCAGTCCCCCACCTTCTCCTGGAGTATAGCTGTCCCTTAACTCTCCAACAGACACTCCTCATGTGACCCTCAGCTGTTCTTTCTATCTGCTCCGGGACAAGGCTCAGGACACGTCTTTCTATTCTGCTGCCTTTTTGGTTCTCTCACTATTGGTATTTAAAGGGGCCTAATAAATAGCTCCTTCTTCCTTGTTTGCAAAATCTGTGGCAAGTGAGGAGATGAAAGTAAGGTGCAATGGGAACTCAAAATACTTTACAATTACTGATAAAGCTGGCAGTGAAGAAACTGGCTTTTATATATATGGAAATCAGAAATTTCCCAGTGTTAAATTCCAGAATTAGGAAGAATTATTTAGCCTGAGACTGTCTGCCTGGGTCAGTAGACCATGGGTCTCCCTATATGGGAACTTGTCTTTGTGAAACATTTTATTTGAGGAAGAGAGCTGAACGTCAGATTTCTGAGGGAGCTACATGATAAAGAAAAGAGAATGAAAGAAAGAGACTAGGTTTTCTTTCTTAATTCCTCATGCAACTCACCAATAGATTCACTCTTCTTCCTACTCTTTTAACTCTGGTCTCCCCCATCTGCTAAGCAGCATAAGGAGAAAGGTGAAGAAAGGCCAAAAATGTTACAGTAATGGATGTCCCTCACACAAAAATATAGAACACAGGAAAAGGAAATTTCTCCTCTTCAAACCTCAATCTGATAGGAATACTACATCCCCTCAGATTATTGTGAAACACATCTAAGAGGGGTAGCTGAAGGAGTAATTCATATGTTTTTCAAATTGCTTTAGTTACTCCATATTTTTATTACTTCTCCAGATTTCTTGGTCTCTCAGGTGAATAAGCAATAGACACTTAGCCAACTTAGCTCAGTGGTTCTTCAGACATCCTCAGACATGCCTTAATACATACAGTAACACACCTTCACCTTGAGCTGAATGCTCTGACAGGAAAATCTACAGAGCAAACTCCACCTGACTCTGTTTCAGCTAATGCTTTTCAATCAGTCATCTCCTAAGAAGAAATGTCTAAACCCACTTGTCTGTTCATATGAATCCCAATTGTAACTTCATTTAAGATTTCCTTGAATAACATATCTGGAGATTTTATAAAATAAAACTCAAAGTCATCTAATTCAAATACTCTTCTGATGTCTGAAGCTGCTCTATGATAATAAGACCAAATACTTGTCCTATTTCATTTCAAAATAATTTTCTTCTCCTTGAAGAAATCTATTCCTCTTTTAGGCAGTATTAGAAAGTAAGTTTCTTATTTTCACTTGAAGTATGTGCTATCATCTGAATGTCTGTGTACTCTCAAAAGTCCTATGTTGAAATCATAGCACCAAATGTGATGGTGTGAGGAGGTGAGGCCTTTGGAGAGTGTGTAGGTCATGAAGGTGGAGCCCTCATGAGTGGTATTAATGTTCTTATAAAAGAAAACCCACGAAGTCCCCTTCCCTTCCACCGTGTGAGGATGCAGTGAAAAGTCTGCAACTCAGAAGAGGGCCCTCACCTCACCTTTCTGACATCCTGATCTCAGATTTCTGTGAGTAATACATTTCTGTTTTTTATAAGCTACTCAGTCTGTGGTACTTTATAATAGCAGCCTGAATAGACTGATACAGTATTACTTCCAATAATTTACATACATTGGTTCCAGAACAAACTTATCAGAACTTCCAAATGACATATCCTCAAATGTTTAAATATAGTTACCATAACCCCTTTTATTAATTAAATATTCCCAGTTCTTTTCATTTTGCTCCATTTGAATTTATTTTGGTTTATATAATAATTATAATTTGTTTATCTGAATATGCTACTCTCTATACCTTAATGTGATTTCATAGAACTAAGTACTCTATGACTTGACAAGTGCAAGGTAATTCTTTTGAACTTGCATAACATTTTTCCTCTGTTTGTAGTTATATTCATTAATGTATGAATTCTTTTTTTCCTATTCAATAAACTTCTTAATACAAAGTCCAGGTTCCTTTCAACTTTGTATTCCCTAAAGCATCAGTGTATTTTTTTTTTAATGATACTCAATAATGATCAGGAAACAAATGTGTGGTAAGCCGTAAAACATTCCCCAAAGATGTCTATGTTCTGATACCTGGAAACTATGAAATATTACCTTATGTTGCAAAAGGAAGTTTATAGAAGTGATTAAGTTAAACATATTGTAAAAAGGTAGTTATTTTGATTATCAGGGCAGGCCTAGTATAATGACAACAGAAAGCAGGCAGTCTGAAAATAAAAGCAGAGGCCAGATTTATTCAGGTTCAGAAATAAAAAATCCTGGCAGCCTCTAGAAACTAGGGAAGGCAAGTTAGTGGTTTCTTCCCAGAAGAAACACACTCTATGGCTCAGTTCAGATTTCTGACTTCCAGAACTACAGGATAATAAATATGTGTTTTAAGCCTCTAAATTTGTGGTAATTGTTACAATAACAATAGGAAACTAATACAGAATGTAATAACTGACTTTGAAATCCACCAAAGTGATTATTGTTCTAAAGTAGAACTTTTAGAGAACAGATATTCCTTTTGTGGGTTAATAAAATACATGTTAATTAAGATGGCCTCCAGAGTATACACATTACTTGTGTTAGTACTTCTGCTTAAGTAACATTTAACTCAAAACCAAGATTTTAAAGTTTCAAAGATTATTTCCATGTCCCCCTAGGTGGTATTTTCTTTCCTTCTTATAGAGCCCCATTTTATTGGAATATTCTCATTTTGTGGTAAGAACTATAATGAGTAGAGCTGAAACTGTAGGGTTCATCATTCTGATCTGTTAATTGAAAAATAATTACACTCAAACTGAAACTAAAATCACTAAGGCTTTATTTTAAAAATAACTGCACTAAAGAATGATTGTAATTCCAGCAACGGTTTCACTAATTACCTTCTCTGAAGATACAAACAGAAAGTGGTATGTGATGTTCTCTAAGCTCATCAAATTGCTCCTGGAGTAATAGTTTCTCATTTGTAGTTGAGTGTTTCATTCAGTGCACCATTTATCAAATCTGACATAAGGGTATGAAATCAATCTAACAGCTTTCCACACGGAGCTTAAAGGCAAGGGGAAATTCATTCACCAGTAGTCTGTTATGAAGCAGAAGTCTATAAAATTATTTTAATTTGCTCATATTTACACTTGAATTACAATGAAGAAAATCTGTTAAGATTTTACTTTTTAATTTATTGTTAGAATTTTTGCCATATGTAATTTAACCAGTTGCTTATAGCATGAGACAATATTCATAAAAGATTCTATAGTAATACATGGAACCAATTTCAAAGTATGTAAACAGTAAAGGCAAAAATTTACCAGTGATTAGCGATGTATCTGCTTAAGCCTGGTTATGTTCTTGTTTTGTTTTGTTTTTTAATATATTTTTATTTATTTCAGAGAAGAAGGGAGAGGGAGAGAGAGATAGAAATATCAATGATAAGAAAGAATCATTGATTGGCTGCTTCCTGCATGCTCCACACTGGGGATAGAGTCCGCAGCCTGTGCATATGCCCTCATCAGGAATCCAACCTTGACCTCCTGGTTCACAAGTTGATATTCAACCATTGAGCCATGCTAACTGGGCAGGTTATGCTTTAACTCAGCAGTAAGTTCCAAACTTTAATCATATATTAAGCAGAAAAGGAAAATGAAGAAATTATCTGGACAATTCACAACTTGTCAAAGTTTCCTTCAACCTGGATATATTACACAAATTGTGTTGGTATTTTGTAAGTCAAAACATATTCTCAATTCTTACTAAAATATTTTTATGTCCTAAATTATGATCATAGATCATGTTCATATGGGAAATATTTATACCAAATGTTACAGTGCAGTAATGGTATAGACTGGACTTATACAATTTACCATGGACTCACATATAAATAATAGGTGAGGCAAATTTTAGACAAGTAAGAAATAGTATTTACTTTTGTCAATGTAAGAAATGTTCAAATATGTAGAAAATTTTTGTGAATTTATTTGAGCTTAAATTGATGATAATTGCTGAGAAGCAAAATCTCAACAGATTGAGAAAAATGTTCCAGAGAATGGCAGATTGAGTTTATTTGAAACATTCACATTACAGGAGACTTAAGGAGGGTTACATGAAATCCATTGGTGATAGATTAGGGAGGCGGGGAAAAGAAAAGCAGGGGAAATCTCTTGGGATTGGAGAAAAAGCAAAATGGACAGACACATGCTTCTTTTACATTAATGATATAAGATAGTTAACAATTAACACTGGCAGCACACAGAGGTCGTCTGAGGGGAGCAAGATAACAATGAGGGGTTCTGTAGTTTCTGCTCTGCTGCCAGTGGTTGTGACTTGGGACCTGGAAAAGGAGATTACTCTGACATTTTAAAAGTATATTATTTTAGAAGTAAAAAGGCAATAGACAGGCTCACTTCAGGTGAAAATTGATCTTTGCCAAGGAAGCTAGAGGCCTAGGAGGTGACTACGGCCATGACTTGTTTTTAGTGAGGATCATCCTATGTGTTTACTTCAGTCTTTGAGTTTGTAAGGCCTGACATGCTGGCTTCCCCACATTTTAGTTTGCAATGATCAGATACCTGAAATTACTGACTGTTTCAGAGTCAAAGATATGTGGGTTTCCCTGGCCAGTGTGGCTGTTGTTTGATTCTTATCCAGTGCAATGAAAGATCACTGGTTGAATTCCCGGTTAGGGCACATACACAGGCCTGGGTCGGGGTTCATACAGGAGGCAATGTATCTATGTTTCTCTCTCAAGAAAAAGAAAGAAAGAAAAAAGGAAGGAAGGAAGGAAGGAAGGAAGGAAGGAAGGAAGGAAGGAAGGAAGGAAGGCAGGCATATTTTAAAAGAGATGAGGGTTTAACCATTTTCCAGTTTTGAGAGTTTGGGCCCTCACCCTGATCTCAGACTTCCAGCTGTGAGAAATAAATTTCTGTTGTTTATAAGCTACCCAGTCTGTGATATTTTGTGATAACAGTCCACATGGGCTAAGACAGAAAATTAGTACCTAGAACTGGGGGTGCTGAAGTAACAAATACCTTCCCCAGAGTGTCTGGAAGATGAAACCCCCTGCCCCAATGGTTCTTAAGATTTTGGACCTGCTTTGGACCTT
Organism: Corynorhinus townsendii; assembly: GCA_026230045.1. Classification (NCBI taxonomy): domain Eukaryota; kingdom Metazoa; phylum Chordata; class Mammalia; order Chiroptera; family Vespertilionidae; genus Corynorhinus; species Corynorhinus townsendii. The sequence continues at coordinate 114,568,878 of JAPDVU010000001.1, read as the reverse complement.
TAGCTCTTTGTCATTTCTTATTTCCCTCCCTTGAAAATGGTAGTGTTTGTTTGTCCTATGTCTATCCCACCATTGTGTTTTGGATGCCCATAACATGTTTGATTTTACAGATTCACAGCTGGAAAGCAATTTGTCTCTGGAAGAATCATCTATCCATATTTAATTTAGATTTTATTTACATGGCACTTTAGACTATGACTTTTAAATTGGTGGTGGAGCCAGGTAAGACTTTGGGGGTTGTTAGGATAAAATAAATGTATTCTACATATAAAAAGGATATGAATTGGGGGGGGAGAGGGGAAAGGGAAGAATGCTACAGTCTGAATCTTTATGTCCCCCTAAATTTCATATGTTAAAATCCTAATGCCCAATGAGATAATATTGGGACATAGAGCTTTGGGAGGTGTTTAGGTCATGAGGATAGATTACTCATGAATAAGATTAATGTTTTTATAAAAGAGATCCCACAGACCTCCCTTAGCCCTTCTGCCATATTGCAAAGCAACAAGAAGTCTGCAACTCAGAAAGGACCTTCATCCAACCAAGTGCTGGCACCTGACCTCAGACTTCCAGCTTCCAGAACAATGAGAAATAAATTTCTATTGTTTATAAACTACCCAATCTATGGTATTTTCTTAAAGCATCCTGAAGGGACTAAGACAGTGTGTGCATGTCATTGTATGAGCATGTGCACTTATGCACACATAACAATTCCCTCAACTATTTAGTTTAGCTTGTGATTTACTGCAGTGCATTTCCATGTACCTATAACCATACCCAGTTTGTGCCTTGACATAATCCAGTTTGTTCCCTGCTTTATTTCTTTGATTCCTTACTTAGACATCTCTCTCTACTTAGTAGATTAATTTGAGGTCATCTGGAACAGTATTTGTGGAAAATGCAATGCCCCTAAACTGATCTTTGCCTTATTGCAGTTTATTTATTCATTTAAAAACTCTTGCTGTGGCATTGTGGCTCAAACCTTTTAGCGGTGCCATGGAGGCAGGAGAGGCTCCCATCACCATTGATCAATGCATTTGCTAGCCATGAGCCCAGCTTCTGGCTGAGCGGCATTCCCCCTGTGGGAGCCCCCTGACCACCAGGGGGCAACTCTAGCATTGAATGTCTGCCCCCTGGTAGTCAGTGCATATCATAGTGACCGGTAGTTTCACAGTTCAGTTGATTTGCATATTAGCCTTTTATTATATAGGATTTTTAGTACTTAGCTTCTTAGGTTCCAATAGCATATGGGTTTTTCTAGCCTGCATGGCCCATTTCTTCTCAAGTCTTACTAATAGCTTTGTTCTCTGAAAACCAGTCCCTTTTTACCTGAGGGCATCCCTTTCATGAAGTATATTGTTGGAAGTAGAAGATAAACTCCACATACAGCACCCTTGACTATTTCCAACCACTCTCCATAGAGCTACAGGGTCAGTGAGTGAACGGGGGTGTAACCAGTGCTCCTTTCCTATTATGCAGCTGCCCCATCGATATTGTTGAAGTTCTCTACAGTGAGCAAAATATGGGTGGGAAAAAGAGAAGGGAAAATCATGAAGGAAATTATTGTGGACCAACCTGAAAATAATACTTATATTACCTACTCCCACACTCCAATGTTTAAAGATCATCCAGATACATCTAATTGAAAAGTAAGCTGGGGAATTTGGTCTAGATGAGTATTCAAAAGAAAATGGATACTGGATTGTTGAACAACCAGCTATTCTTTGCCCCCACAATGTGTGTGTGACATGCATTTCTTTACTGCTTAAGCTCTTTGAAGTCTGGCAAGATGGGGCAATGTGATATGTTGTGATCATATGGTATTCAGTCTAATAATAATTTTTCTAAGATGGTAGAATCAAAATATAGTCTTTATCAGAGTAAAGAAAAACTGTTAAGTGATAAAATTTCAATTCTAAATTCTAACCAGTTTATGGAGTAGAACATAAAATGATCAAATTTTAACCTGGTTTTAAATTTCTCTCTGAAATAATTTATCACTGTTATTTTAGTAAGTAAATACATACCAATCTATATTAGCAAAGAAGTATGAAAGTATCCACTTCTGTGCTGTTGGTGTGATTCAGGCACTTCTTTAAGAAATGTCTGGTAGTGTTGGCTAATTTCATCAAGGAAGAAAACCTTAGTATCAATAACACTAACATTTCCTAAAGTGAAATAGAAAGTGTAAGTGACCATCCAATAAGTCAATTTTTCTGCAATGTCATGATGTGGTGATCCAGCTTCAATTCACCCTGAAAGCTCTTTAACACCATTTCTATTGGAAGTCAGACAATTTAGAATGTCTTAGATATTTTCTTTTATGGCTGACATGTAGATTGGTAAAATTAAATCTCATAATGTCTTAAGCCTCAGTCCATATGTTGCACAATGTGGGGTTCAGAGAACTGATTTTATATACTCACTTATGTATTTGAAAAAATAATTCTGTTTTGAAATAAAAATTTGTCATTTTTGCTGACATTGATGTCCACTTTTGGACACAATTCAGATGATTTGCAGTATGAAGGAAAAAATAAGCAAGATAACATTTTCACAACAAAAATGTAAAATCTCTAATATAAGTCTGACAAAAATTTAGACCTTTTATATTCAGTTGTAAAATTGTGCTCTGTTTTTATTTATTAATAAGCAAGTGGCACTGGGATATTTTTTTTTTCACTGTATACAACTGCAAAAGTAGGAAAATATGTGAAAAACAGTTTTCAGATATTGGACAACAGACAATACACAACTATGATCCATGAAAGAAAGGAAACACATAAGTTGAACCTTACAAATGCCAACTTCCTTCTGAGAAGAAGTTTCTTATTCTGACAGGAAGGGAGAATGTAAAGAGTCTGGAAGCCCTGGTGCGGTGGGAGACAGAGAGCAGCTGGGAGGCTCAGGCAGCTGGAGTGTGTGGGACAGGGTATCAGAGACAAAGACCTATACTGAGAAATGGCTTCAGAAATTTGCATGTTATCCCTTTTGAGTCTTTCATGTAATACTAATATGTACATAAATAGGGTAAAACGCCCTGAGACTAAGAAAATAACAATTCCTAGGAAGGTATAAACTAAATAGTTGTCTGAGCTTACATAGACCTAGAAGCTGTTCAGATTTTCACCAGCTGGAGGAGAGACAACTGAATACTTGGGGTAATCAGTAAAAGCTGAGAATATCATGCTTCAGGAGAAAGCATGAATTAGCCCTAAAGTAAAGGCTATTTTGGCCCATCCAAACAAGCTAATCTACAAGTAATTACCTATGAAACAAGCTTCAACACACTGAAGAAACAGATGTGACTCCATAGTGACCCAGTATAAATAGACAAAGACACAACAGATGTGATACCTATGATAGCCAGGAAACAATTAGACTGTCCCGCTCAAGTCTTGGGATTATTTGTATTGACTCATTCACTAGTAGTGTTTCATATATCTATCTTTCTGTTTCATTTTAAGTTGGTGATTGGCTTTTATAAAATTTAGTATTTATGTTTCATAATAAACCAAATTAAACTTGTTTTAATATTTAAAGTATAGCCTATGTAATAAAAGGGTAATATGTCAATCAGCTGACCGGTGGAACAACCAATCACTATCATGTACACTGACCACCAGGGGTAGATGTTCAATGCAGGAGCTGCCCCCTGGTGGTCAGTAGGTTCCCACAGGGGGACCACCACTCAGCCAGAAGCCAGGCTCAAGGCTAGCAAGTGCAGCGATGGTGGTGGGAGCCTCTCCCGCCTCCACCGCAGTGCAAAGGATGTCAGTCAGACATCCCCCCGAGGCTCCCAGACTGCAAGAGGGCACAGGCTGAGCTGTGGGAACCTCCCCCACCCCCTGAGTGCACAAATCTCATGCACCAGGCCTCTAGTATTATAATAAAATAAAATAAGATTTTGTCCAGATATATGTGTCAGGAAAAAATTGAGTGTAAAAAGAATGTTTTTAAAAAATATCTTATTAATAAAGTGAAACTAAGATTTAGGGTAGGAATGAGTTTTATCTTGCATAATAAAAAATTTAAGTGTGATTAGAAAATAAATTTTATCATCAATTTCCCCTGAGAAACAGTCTAAAAGTTTTAAGTCATGTGAAAAAATTCTCATAACAAATCAATACATTATCCCTAGTATCTTTTTTGAAAGAATATTGACTTATAGTTCTGAATATTTTAAAATTAACTTCAGTTGATTAAGAATATGAGTTTTAATGGAGATGATTTTCCACAATTAAAAATTAGTTATTTGGGTAACTGAACATATTAAATTCAGATATCTATTGAGTCTTGCTATTAATTTATCATCTCTGAGTAAATGGGCATAAATTAGCTAATAACCCATACATATCCTATTATCAACAATAAAGTACTAGATATCAGTGAACTTATTCAAAGGGTTAGTTTCATAATCTTAGCCTCTGTAGCACTGTTAAGAAAGGTCTTTTAGAAAGTGAACTGTAATTTGCATATGCAGTCTTATATCAGTGTAATTGTTTATAAACCAGAGGCCCGGTGCATGAATTTGTGCACCAGTTGGGGTCCCTCAGCCTGGCCTGTGGGATCAGGCCAAAACCGGCTCTCCCACATCCCCTTAGGGGTCCAGGATTGCAAGAGAGTACAGGCCAGGCCAGGGGTACCCCACCGGTGCACGATTGGGACTGGGAAGGGACACGGGAGGTTGGCCAGACGGGGAGGGGCCACAAGAGGGCTCCAGAACGTGTCTGGCCCATCTCACTCAGTCCCAATCAGTCGGAACCCAGCAGTAAGCTAACCTACCAGTCAGTGCGTCTGTCCCCTGGTGGTCAGTGCACATCATAGTGACTGGTCAATGGGTCAACTATCTGCCTCCTGGTGATCAGTGCTCATCATAGCGAGCAGTTGAGCAGCCTTGGCATATCCTTAGCATATTATGCTTTGATTGGTTGAACCACCTACCAGATGACTGGGCACTTAGTATATTAGGCTTTTATTATATAGGCTGTAACTGGAGGCCTAAAGCACGGCATTCGTGCACTCAGGACTGGGGTTTCTCAGCCTGGCCTGGCCTGTGCCCTCTTGCAGTCCTGGACCCCCGAAGGATCCTTAGCACTGCCAAAGAGGTGGGAGAGGCTCTCGCCACTGCCGCTGCACTCACCAGCTGTGAGCCTGGCTTGTGGCTGAGCGGCATTCCCCCTGTGGGAGCATACTGACCACCAGGGGCACCTCCTGTGTTGAGTGTCTGTCCCCTGGTGGTCAGTGTGCATGATAGCGACCAGTCATTCCACTATTCAGTTGATTTGCATATTAGGTTTTTATTATATAGGATTGAATACTTGGACCATGTCTTTGAGTTAATGTTGCTAAAATGTTACTAATTTAAGAATGATTGCTCTCAAATAAGTATTGCTCCTTATAAATGTATAAACATCATTAATAAATATGCATTAATCTTAGCATATTAATCCTATATTCAGTTTAATTCTTCAACTCATGATTATTTACAAATCTGATATTGAAAAGGAACAGAATTACTTGTAAATTTATAACAAGAATTCCATGTAAAGTTTTCACTTATCAGAAGACCACAGAATACTGGAAGATTGATATAATTTGCACATAGTAAATGCAGTTCATATACATACATACTCCCTTAGACACTAGAAAAGATGCCGGAATAACTCTTGCTCTATACTTGAATTTCACATTAATTCAAGTATCACTTATCACTTTCCAGATGAAGTCAGGTAATTTTAAACAGCATGAAGTAGTAATTGTTTGAATTGGCATATGATTTTCTTAAAGGATCCATTTTCAAGAGCTTTATTAGCATAATTTTCTTAATAACATTTTAAAGTATTATAGGTCAAAATCCAAAAAGTAACACTCTAGCAAAAATTTTTAGGTGAAAAAGTTTTTAAATGTTGCAGAATTTAATTTTCACTTTTCATTATTGATAACAAAACTACATTTTCAGTTGTCCAAACCCTTTCCAGGAATGTTTGGGGCGGGGAGGGGGGAATCACCAAAAAAAGAATTGATGATAATTGAGTATGATCAATTATTAATTGATGACAATAAATAATAATTTTGATGGCCTTACTTAGGAAAGTATAAACTTTAATTCTATAACCAACTCCTTCACCCCTTTTAAAATAATTTATTAATTCATAATTATCACAGAGATATGGTTTCCAATGACAGTAGAAAATATGAATTGGAATAGTAAAGATCCTATATATTAAAGGCTAATATGCAAATCGACCAAATGGCAGAACGACTGGTTGTTCTGACATGCACTGACCACCAGGGGACAGACGCTCAACGCAGGAGCTTCCCCCAGCCTGCAGGCCCCAGGCCAGCCAAGGCAGGTGCCAGCGGGGACTCCCTTGATCACCCCGCCAGTCCCCCAGCAGAGGGAGGTGACCAGCAGTAGTGGTGGGGGTGGGGCACGTGAGTGGGTGGTACCAGACTGGGCAAGGTGGGTGCCAATGGGTGCCCTGCCAGTCGCCCCACACATTGGCCCTGATGGCCAGCCAGGCCTAGGGAACCTACCTGTGCACAAATTTTGTGCACCGGGCCTCTAGTAAAGTCAGAAAGATAATCTAAACAAAAGCTTTAAAAGACCAAATCTAAGATAGAGATAGAAAAATTATAGAGGACAAGAGAGAGATAGGTGAGGCATATAAAGTTTAATTTAGTAGAGATTCTGAAATATGAAGAGAATGGCTGGTTAATCATAGAACGGATTCATTTTAGAACTAGATGACATCATAGAGTTTACTTTATCCAACTTCTTACATTTTCACAAATGAGAAAAATGAGGAACAACTTAGCTACATAAACTTGTACAATTTAAGTTAGCTGCTTAGAAGCAGAACTAAAGTACCAATGACATTAAATGTCTGTGGAGAGTACTAGTCCTGCCCTCTTTAGGAATCTCAATGTCAAATTTAATTTTTTTTATTTACTTGAAAATGTATTCACTTGAAAACACATTTTTTAGTTTAATCTGTAACTTTTTTAAACAGTACAGAGCTTTACAGAAAGAATGCTAGATTAATAAGGATTTTTAGTTCCTACTCAGCCATTAGTAATTGTTACCTTAATAAAACATAGTAAGAGTCTATCTTTTTACATTTGAAGAATGAATTTGATGGGATTTAAAAGTCCATAAATTATATGAAAGACTAAAATTCATTGCACATACATAATAAAGTTGTACAAATAAAAACATCTATTGTGCACTTTATTCACAAGAATATAACTTTTCAGAAAGCAGCTTATTATTCTAACAATGTCTTCCCCAGTGTTAATAGCAGTAAATGATATCTCTGAAAAAAAAAGTTTTTAGTTTGTTATAATAAAAATAATCAACTATTAGAAAATCGATATTTGTCTCATAATCCTTAAATATAAGTAAATATTGTGGGAGTGCTATTTTTTGAAGGAAGTAGGTTTACAAAAAGAAGCAAATTGTTTTCTGAAGACTAAACAATCCTGTATAATAAAAGGGTAATATGCAAATTGACCCTAACAGCTGAATGACTGCAAACGACCAATCGCTATGACATGCACTGACCACCAGAGGGCAGATGCTCAATGCAGGAGCTGCCCTCTGGTGGTCAGTGCACTCCCACAGGGGGAGCTCCATTCAGCCACAAGCCAGGCTGAAGGCTGGGAGAGCAGCAGTGGTGGCGGGAGCCTCTCCCCACCTCCTCAGCAGCACTAATGTGGAGAGCGGGGCCTAAGCTGGCAGGTGGACATCCCCCGAGGGGTCCTGGATGAGAGAGGGTGCAGGCTGGGCTTAGGGACTCCCCCTGAGTGCATGAATTTTCATGCAGCAGGTCTCTAGTAATAAAATAATCTTTCATCTGACAAATGATAAAATGACAAGGGCAATAAGGAAATAAATGAAATTGTTATCATTTTGTAAATGCTCAAGGTAGAATCAAAGAGACCATCTCAATGTTTTTATTTTGAATGCATCAAGCTGACATGCGTTTTCCCAATATACTAGTATAGAGTTCATGACTACTATTTCTTTGTTTTTTTCTTGTTTTTCATTCCATTTTTTATTAAGGTATTACATGTGTACATATTTTCTTATTGCCCTCCTCACCCCATTCCCATACATGCCCTCACCCCCCAATGTCTTGTGTCCATTGGTTATGCTTATATGCATGCATATAAGTCCTTCAGTTGATCTCTTATCTCCCCCACTTCTCCCTAACCTTCCCGTTGTAATTTGACAGTCTGTTTGACGCTTTACTGCCTCTGTATCTATCTTTTTGTTCATCAGTTTATAATGTTCTTTATTATCCACAAATGAGTGAGATCATGTGGTGTTTTTCTTTCATTGACTGGCTTATGTCACTTAGCATAATACTCTCCAGTTCCATCCAGGTTGCTGCAAATGGTAAGAATCCCTTTTTTTATGGCAGCATAGTATTCCATTGTGTAGATGTACCATAGTTTTCTGATCCAGTCATTTGCTGACGGGCACCTAGGCTGTTTCCGAATCTTAGCTATTGTAAATTGTGCTGCTATAAACATAAGGGTGCATATATCCTTTCTGATTGGTGTTTCTAGTTTCTTAGGATATACATCCTAGGAGTGGGATTACTGGGTCAAATGGGAGTTCTATTTTTAGTTTTTTGAAGAAACTCCATACTGTTCTCCACAGTGACTGCACCAGTCTGCATTCCCACCAGCAGTGCATGAGGGTTCCTTTTTCTCCACATCCTCGCCAGCACTTGTCATTTGTTGATTTGTTGATGATAGCCATTCTGAAAGGTGTGAGATGATACCACATTGTCATTTTGATTTGCATCTCTCAGATAATTAGTGACTTTGAGCATGTTTTCATATGTCTCTTGGCCTTCCTTCTGTCTTCTTTGGAAAAGATTCTATTTAGGTCCGTTGCCCATTTTTTTATTGGATTGTTTATCTTCCTTTTGTTAAGTTGTATAAATTCCCTGTAGATGTTGAAGATTAAACCTTTATCAGTGGTAACATTTGCAAATATGCTCTCCCATACAGTGGGCTTTCTTGTTGTTTTGTTGATGGTTTCTTTTGCTGTGAAAAAGCTTTTTATTTTTATGTAATCCTATTCGTTTATTTTCTCTTTAGTTTCCATTGCCCTAGGAGTGGTATCAGTGAAGAAATTACTTCAGCATATGTCTGAGATTTCTCTGCCTGTGGATTCTTCTAGTATTTTTATGGTTTCCCGTCTTATGTTTAAGTCCTTTATCCATTTTTAGTTTATTTTTATGTATGGTGTAAGTTGGTGGTCTAGTTTCATTTTTTTTCATGTATCTGTCCAATTTTCTCAACACCATTTATTGAAGAGACTGTCTTTACTCCATTGTATGTTCATGGCTCCTTTATCAAATATTAATTGAGCATAGTGGTTTGGGTCAATATCTGGGTTCTCTATTCTATTCCATTGGTCTATACACCTGTTCTTGTGCCAGTACCAGGCTGTTTTGAGGACAGGACAGTGGCTCTGTAATACAGCTTGAAACCTGGTATTGAGATCCCTCCTACTTTGTTCTTCTGACTTTACTATTTCTTGAAGAATTAATGTGCAACTGTCATATGAATCTTATCAAAACAAAGACTATACCTACTTAAACTAAATAGGAGGAAAACATAAAATTTATAAATTACTAGAGGCCTGGTGCATGAAAATTCATGCACTGGAGGGGTCCCTCAGCCTGGCCTGCACCCTCTCACAGTCTGGGAGCCCTCAGGGGATATCCTACTGATGGCTTAGGCCTGCTCCCCATGGCCGATCAGGGGAAGGCACCTCCCCCATCACTGCTGCTGCCTCTGGCCTCCCTCTGTAGGAGGTGACCCAGCAATCAGAGGAAGACAACACCCCCATCATGCCTCTGCTGCTGCCACTCCCAGCTACGTGGCTGCCTGAGCCTCAGCCCTTGCAGCCACTGTGGTTTGCCTGAGCCTCAGCCTGGCCCTCGTTGCCTGAGCCTCAGATCCTGGGCAGTGGCAGCTGCCATCCATGGCTTGCCTGAGCCTCAGGCAGTCACTGTGGCTTTTTCCAGAAGGACACAGCATCAAGTCCCCACCCACCCACATGCACCTCTCTGAGCACACAGCCATTCACCTACAGCATGCACCTGCCATGCACGCAGCCTCCTGGTGATCGGTTGTTACCGCGTGATGCTATGTATGCTAATGACAGTTAGCATATTAGCTCTTTATTGTATAGGATTTCCTTTTTCCTATAGAGTTTGATTCAGTCACATGATACACATTTTCTGAGCAAGAATCGATATGTATATGAAAGGCTAAGTGACTGACGATACATCCATCTGACCATGCGACCGACCTGCCGTAATGCACACTGGCAGTTTAAAAATAAATGTTGACTTGTGTATGCATGATATTTGTCCCTGTCTGACACTGGCCTCCATTTAAATTAATTCAAAGACAGTTTTACAGTGATTATTTGTGATGACTATTAATAAGTCACAAGGACATAGTCTAGACAGTAAGAATATTCCTACCTGAACCCATTTTCGGACATAGTCAGTTATATGTTGCTTTCTTTTGAGTTCAAAGAGAGTGTGACATTAAAGTTCAAGTTCAAGTTGTGAATACTGCAGCACAAGGGAAATTAGTCAAGCACTCTGAAAGTGTTTTTACTCTTATTGTGGTATATAGGGAGATATTAGAATAAGTTTAATCAATTTATCAGTCACTGTTTTTATCAATGTTTTTATATCATGTCTTTATTGCTTCTTTATTAATCAACTTATGTATTATTTTCATATACATTTTACTAATTTTCTTTCATCTCTGACACTTCTATTATAAAGGGCAAATAGTGACATTAAAATATTTCTTCTAATTAATTTCCTTTCAGTGTGCACGAATCCGTGCACCAGGCCACTAGTATTTCTATAAAACATGTGAAAACCACCTGTCAACATGCTAGAATTGCTTTTTAAAACAGTGCTAATGACAAAACCTAAACTATGATGTCCTTTACAACCAGAAGAAAAATGTCATTTTCAACAGATAATTTTATCCCTAATATTTTAATAATTTCCAAGAAAACAAACAAGGAAAAACAGGTGGAAAAGGTGCAGTGACACATCTACTTGTTGATAACAACTGAATGCTCTTTATCTGAATTTTTTAAATTGGAAAGGATAAATGTCTATTCTATGCCACTTCCAAAATAATATGAGGACTCAAAGGTACATTCCATTTTAATAAATGGAGGCCACATGGCCTAGTGAGAAGCAGTAACCTAGGGTCAGTGTTTGGAACTCAGGCTCTGGTATTAGATGGTCCTGAGTTCAAAAACCAGTTCTTTCATTTACTATTGTGTAAGTTCACATAATGATTAATCTGTAAATATCCTCATATAACAAATGAGAAAATTGTTGCTGGGAAGACTAAATGAGATAATGTAGAGAACCTTGCACAGTGTGTACACTTAATAAATCCTTGATATTGTTATTATTATTAAATAATATTGATATAGGTACCTATAGAGTAATGAAAATCATCTTGAGCTATGAAAGCAGCCATAAACAAGGTTTCATGTTTGCTTGGAACCCTTAGAGCTTAAGATAAAGAAAGCAAAAGTACACTCCTAAGGGAAGGGGAGTGGGCATGCCCAAAGAATACATTTTGCATTCTTCATCCTTAGAGATTTTATTTGTTTTCATTTTAGCATTTTTTTATTTTATCATCAACTTATTGTTCAAAGTATTACATATGTCCCCCTTTGTCCCCACTTGACCCCCTCCAATCAGAACCTGCCCCTCACCCAGGCCTACCTCACTATTGTCTACGTCCATGAGTTACGCATATATGCATATGAATTCTTTGATTAAGCTAGGTAGAAATTGTAGGGGAGGTCCCAAGGGAAGATCTCAACAGAATATTCATTAGATTTCTGAGTATGTTGTTTAATAGGCTGATATATTAAAATGAGGATATAATGGGGTCTGGAGTCATTTTCTGATCAGTTTTACCTCTATCTTAGATTAGTCTGGATCTGACTGGTTTTCATGATCTCCCTGACTATGGTGATTTAAACCACCGGCTTTCAGGCATCTTCAGTTAGGGCAATGGTCGGTAAACTCATTAGTCAACAGAGCCAAATATCAACAGTACGATTGAAATTTCTTTTGAGAGCCAAATTTTTTAAACTTAAACTTCTTCTAACACCACTTCTTCAAAATAGACTCACCCAGGCCTTGGTATTTTGTGGAAGAGCCACACTGAAAGGGCCAAAGAGCCGCATGTGGCTTGTGAGCTGCAGTTTGCTGACCACTGAGTTAAGGAGAATAGGGTCTTGTGATTTATTAGCTAGTTGTTAATTGTTCAACTCTTCTGGCCATTTATCTCAGTTACCTTGTTCCACTTGCCAGGGAATTTTCCTAGTTTCTTATTAACCTCCCTCACTGTTTTAATGCACCCCTCAAATATTCATAGTGATTTCCACAGGTCTATGCCCCATATGGGCTCCCTTTAATAGGTTAAGGTTTCATTGCCCTCCTGACTGACCTTATGGCAAGACATTGGCCACTACTCATGAGTTAGTAAAAACTCAAACATAGAAGCTTTTGCCATTGTTCAATTCTTTTATCATTGCTAGGAAACAGCATGCAATTTAATGCACTAAGTTGATCTGTTTTTACCTTCTTCAATCAGAGTGGCAGCCTTCCAAAAAGAAGGGTGTCCATCCATCTTGGAATTGCCATATGTAAACCAAGCAGCTCTTTATTGTTTAGTAGGGAGCTGCTCATAGAACACTATCCGTGTGGCAATTGTTTCTGACTACTCCTCGAGCAGTTCAAAAGTCAATTCTGGGGGGAAAGAGTCTCTTTACTTGTGAGTATATCCTCCTTCCATCCACCAGGCAGATGATCCTGTCTAAACCGTTTCCATTTTATTACAGAACCTTCTGAGCTTTACCATCCCACTAGAGTGATTCTCTGGCTTCACCTTAAGACATCATAGGTATTTCAGGTTTCAAAATCACTTTATGCCCTTCAGTTCCAAAACCTGGCTTTTGAATTGAGTAATTGATAACATTACCAAAGTCTATTCACTGAGTCAATACATAATATTTGAAAACACATCCCTGCTATTTTCCCAGACATTTAAGAGGATTTTCTAAGTGTGAACTAGAAGGATATTAGATAATGTGTTATTTGCTCTCACTAAAATGGGGTTGAACTGGCCAAACATATCCCTATAGGGATTTTGGAATTGCTATGACCAGAAAATGGTGCATTATTGGTTTTAAACTATTTAGTATCTACTAAAATCAAAGATGGGTATATAAGTTATTTTGTTCTATAGAGTTTAAATTTGAGAGAACATAATGTTGATATAACATAATAAATAAAATTGCAGCTAATTTTCTTTTTTTCTAAAAACTAAAATATAAAATAGATTTCCATTTAACTATTAAAATAGGGTTTTTCCTAATATACTTATATTTTATTTTAAACAATGGACAATTGAATTAGATAGCAAAAGGTATATTTTTAGAAATATCCAGAAAGAAATTAAAATTAAGCAGGCATTTTGGGTGTGCTTTTTCATGAGTCATGAAATTAAATCTGACTAGAGGCCCAGTGCACAAAATTCATGCATGGAGCCGGAGGGAGGGTTCCCTCAGCCCGGCCTGCACCCTCTCCAATCTGGGACCCCTCAAGAGATGTCCAACTGCTGGTTTAGGCCCCATGCCGCAGGGCAGCAGCAGTTGGATATCCCTCTTGCAATCCAGGACAGCTGGCTCCTAACTGCTTTCCTGCCTGCTGGCCTGACCACCACTTAAACGCTCCCCTGCTGTCCTCATGGCCCCCAACTGCCCTCCCCTGCACTCCTGATCACCTCTAACCACCTTTGTCTCAGCCCCCACCACTGTGGCTTTGTCTGGAAGGAGGTCAGACATCCAGAAGATGTCCGGTCACCTGGTCTAATTATCATATTACCCTTTCATTATTATTATAGATGGTTACTGAGCAGTGCACCCTGGGGAACATGGGAAGAAGCCTTATGACTCAGAGACCAGGGACTCGACAGGAAGTTGGAAGGTCTGGTCTCACTCAGCAGAGGATGGGCCTTGGATCATGGGTGAGGCCTGGACTGTGTTTAGGTCTGAGGAGCCTCCCTCCTCCAGGCACCACTTGCTCAGTGGCCTAACACACACCCCGACCCGGGTTCAAACCCGGAACCTTTAAATGTACAGGATGAAGCTCCAACCAATGGAGCCACCCGGCCAGGACAGTTATTCTTGGCTTTTATTTTCTTTTCTTTTACTTTTTTATTTTATTTTTTACTATTTTTATTAAATCTTTGTTGTTGAAAGGTTTACATAGGTCGCCTTTCCCCCCATTAACCTTTTCCAGCCTACTCCCCCCTCCCCCAGGCCCTCACCACCCCACTGTCTGTGTCCAGGGGTGATGCATATATGCACACAAGGCCAATGGTTGATCTCTTCCCACCCACCCACCCTCCCCCGCCTTCCCTCTGAGGATCCACAGTCTGTTCATGTGTCTGTGTCTCTGGGTCTATTTTTGTTCATCAGTGTATTTGGCTCATTAGGTGTTAAAAGTGTTCTGCTTGTGATCACTTGAGTTTTCTAAGGATGCAGTCACATCATGTACAAATCTTTTTTCTTTTTACAAATGTTCTTGTGGACACATTGGGAATATAGATACCAGAAACAGAAGTCTGTGAATAAGTTAGGAATAGGATGTTTTTATTTAGTGACGTTGTGAACATGATCCTGTGCTCCCGCTGTGTTGAGAACACCCAGTACTGTGGCTGCAGGGAGGCTCTCGTTGGCAACTCATCCACATAGAGCCATAGCCTCCCTCTCCACCAGCCGCAGCTCCCAGGACAGACGCATGCACCTCTCAGCAGAGATGGGGGCACTTGGCCACCTCCCACAGGCTTGCCCCCTGTCATCACCAGGTGGGGCCCACCTTCCGCATATCACGCTCTTGTTCCTACTCCCAGGCCTTCCCATGCTTCCTCTCACCCCGCCTCATCCCCTCTCCTCCCGTCATGTCCGAAGCTCAGGTGCTGTCCCTGCGAGGTCTGTGACACTCCCTACCGGACCGTTTCATCTTATTCTTCCGTGGCGTCCAGTGTTTATTCTGCCTCGTTAACTTGGCTTGAATCTGAACAGAAATGGCCCCATACTCTATCCCTTTTGTGTCCTTTCCACCCCTAAGTTAATGCCGTGTCCTTAGTATGTGGCTATGAGATGTCTCTGTGACTGAGCTGGGAAACCTTTCACGTTTCTCTTTCCTTTTCTTTCATCACAGGATAACTGAGCTCTGCAGTTCGTGTGCGACCAAGGGCCCTGGGAATACAATGCTGAGCCCTCTGAACTCATTTTATTCTTTATCGTATTATTAGATTCCTGGGGTTGAATTAAATACAAAAACAGCAGAAAATATAGCCTTAGACATACAATCTGAGTTATTACCCGGAGATTTCCACGGGAGTTGACACTGAGGCATGAGACACAGTGTTTATTGGTCAGTTTCCTCAACTTTGGAACGAAGGTTGAACCTGCCCTCGGATCCTTTGGAGGTTGGATATGATGCATCCAGAGGGATTAACTGGTGGCTCAGAGAGTAAGATTGGAAGTCAACAGACACTTGTTTCCTTTACCCAGACAGAGTTAGAAAAACACAATTCCTTTTATCATAACACCAGGAAGGGCTATGCCTGTGGGAGGAGGTGCAGGGAACCAGGGCTGCCCCCCTGCTCCTGCCCCGCCCCTCCCTCCCTCCATCCCTGCACTGGCCCAGCTGCAATCAAGGAACCGCTCAACTCAGGCTCTGGCCCCGCCCATCTCACAGGGAGGAGCATGCGCAGTTTCTTGCAGACAGGGAAGCAGCTGTGGAGTAGGGAGGTGCTGTCCCCCACCCCCACCCCACCCTCAAGAGGCGCTGAAGTCCTTATTGAAGTCTCCCCTCCGGAGCCTCTCACAGGGGTGAGTCCGAGTCCCAGGAGGCTGTGCAGTAGAGACACCACATGCTTTCAGAAGAATGCCGGCTGGGGGGAGGGACCAGGAGGTCTGCCTTGCAACTGCTCGCCAATCCCCATTCCCACTTGGCTGCCACCCAGCCTGGTTCCCCATGGCTCTCTGTTGGCCATTCAGCCTGATGGGAGAGCGCCGGCCCGGGGTGGGGGGAGGGACGAAGAGGTTCTCCCCTCGGGTTGTGACAACCCTAGGCTATTATTAGTATAGATTGTTCTATGACTACATTAGGACTATCATAATGATCATCATCTGGATAATAGAAAAGTGAAAGAAAAAAGGAAAATTATAAAATCTCAGCTCACTTAGAATTTCATAGTTGAGCCCTAAAATATGGTAAGCCCTTATTCTGACTGGACAAGCCACAAAATTTATTTTCTCCTATTCTCATAGTGTTACAGAGAACCGGAATAATCACACAATGCTGGAGAGTTTGGAGAAACACTTTATTTACCGCGGTGGCTTAGAGAAAATGAATTCAAATTCTAAGCCCCGGCTACAAGCAGAACTTCCCTTTTTATTAAAGAGCCAGCCCTTTGTGCACTTAGTGGTTATCTTGCTGCTGGCCTTGAAAACAACACAGTTCTATCTAATTAAAAAATGTACCTGGCATGGCATTGAGAGTATGGGCATATCTAGTCTGCGGCCTACAAGGTCAGACAGTTAAGTTTATCTTCCTCATTATTTAAGCAGGCTAAAGCATGTTAGAAAGCAAGTAAGTTTTCTTAGAATAAGAGTCTGTATAAAAAAACAGCAGAGAATTCTAAACAGTAGTTTTTACAAAATAAGGGTTTGCCTCCTTATCCCCCCCCCCCCCCCCCCCCCGTGTCCTATAAGCTTTTCAGCCTTGTGGTACAATAACCACGGGATGTTATGGTGAACAGGGGTGTCGAAACTCTTTTACTACTTCCTGCTGGAAAGGGGCACCGTCCAAAGGGTTAACATCCCGTTTCTTCCTCTTGGAGAGGTTTGTAGGGAATTCTTCTGGCTTGTAGGACCATTTGAAGTTTAAAGGTATCTAGACGGGATGAGATAAAGCGAGTTAACAAATTTAGAAGACATGGTCCTAGGGTTATGGCTATGAGTAGCATTAACAGTGGTCCTATCAATGGAAGGAGCCATTTCTAGACTCCCCCCCCACCCCCCTCCATGCAGCCCAGGTCTCAGATACCTCCTGTCTTATTTTTTAAGCTCGATCAGCTAGTTTCTTGGCCCTATCCCTTACAATACCAGACTGGTTAGCATAAAAACAGCATTCTTCCTTAAGAAACAGGCATAGCCCCCCTTTCTCCGCTGTGAGAAGGTCTAGTCCTCTTCGATTCTGGAGAGTAATGGCTGCCAGTGAGTCAATCTGATCCTGTACTGCAACAATACTTTGAGCTATTTCCTCTAAACTGTCAGCAAGGTCTTTGGATAGACTCTGATAGTAGGAGAGGGAAGTTGCCAGTCCCCCTATTCCGGTGCTAACCCCTGCTGAAATGCCAAGTGTTATAAGGAGAGGGATTAGCTGGACTGCTCTTTTGTATTGGATATGGTGTGTTACCAGAACAGGCAAGGGCTGATTGTTGGGGGCAATGTCTATTTCGGGGGCTAGGTAAACCAGAGTGCAGGTCCCAGTCCAGTTGGCAGGTAGACAGAGAAGGGTATTGGTGCCACAGAGGAAGAAGATTCCCTGGGTCTCCAAACAGAAGGTCTTCTCAATGGTAAAGAGGTGTGTGAGCTTCCTATTCTCCTGTTCCCAGACAGAGAGAGTTCCTGCCAAGGTTGCCCCTGTGTTCCAGCAAGGGCAGAAGAGTTCCCCTCCTGGGACTAGCCTCGGGTTCCGGCGGCACTCATAAAAAGACAAAATGAGAATTATTAGAAAGATAAAAACAATAATTATCCAGAAATACCAGAGCATTTCGCATTTAAGAGAAGATAAGAAAGGAAGATTAGTGTAAGGAAGAATTCAGCAGGGCATTTCT
Organism: Corynorhinus townsendii; assembly: GCA_026230045.1. Classification (NCBI taxonomy): domain Eukaryota; kingdom Metazoa; phylum Chordata; class Mammalia; order Chiroptera; family Vespertilionidae; genus Corynorhinus; species Corynorhinus townsendii. The sequence goes on along the minus strand of JAPDVU010000001.1, from coordinate 114,550,875 downwards.
GAATCCCTTGGAGCAGGTTGATCAGCCAGGTCCGTTGTTTTCTTGAGGGTGATCCGCAGAGGGTGTTTCTGGTCAGAGGTCACCTTCCACTCAGGCTGGGCGTCGCTCGGCTGGTGGGCTGATTTCACCCGAGTGGTGAATCCAGTTGTTCAGTCCTGCAACCTTGAGAGCGGTGGGAGTGGTTAGTATGACTGGATAGGGTCCCTTCCAAATTGGCTTAAGGGGCTCTTTTTTTCCAGTCTTTTACCCAGACCTGGTCTCCAGGTTTATAAGGATGTACAGCTGTTCCTAGAGAGATGGGTAGTCGGTCAGTAACCCATCTGTGGATCTCAAAGACAGTTTTTCCAAGTCCTTGTAGTTGCTTCTGGATTTCTAAATTTCCTATTTCCCCTAAATCTCCCTTTGGACAAATTAAGGGAGGGGGTCTACCATATAAAATTTCAAAGGGAGAGAAATCTACCCTGGCCCTCGGGGCACAGCGTACCCCCAGGAGTACAAGAGGCAAGATATCTGTCCAGGGAAGGGTTGTCTCTTGGCATAGCTTAGCCATAGCCTGTTTTAGAGTCCGGTTCATGCGCTCTACTTTCCCTGAACTCAGGCCTGTAAGCTGTATGTAAGTTCCATCTAATTCCTAAAGCCTTAGCTACCTGTTGTACTATTTCTGCTACAAAGGCTGGGCCATTATCAGACCCTATGGTCAGAGGCATTCTATACCGCGGAATTATGTCTTTTAACAATGCCTTAGTGACTTCTCTCGCCTTTTCTGTGTGAGTGGGATATGCCTCTACCCAGCCTGAAAAGGTACAAACAAAGACTAGTAGGTATTTATTTCCTCTGCTAGGCCCTATTTCTGTAAAATCTACTTCTAAGTCCTCAAAGGGAGCTTGCCCACAACGCTGAACTTCTATCGGTCCCACAGGACCCTGTTTGGCATTGTTCTGTGCACAGAAGAGGCAATGCTGAGAAACTGAGGCGCACAAGGAGGGAAGACGGGCAATTAGGTAATATCTGCCTAACAAGGCTTCTAGAGCAGTTTTTCCTAAATGAGTATGTTCATGCTGCTGGAGGACTACCTTATGGGCTAACTGTTCTGGGACATAGACCCTATGATCTGGGAGTATCCACCAACCTTCTTTTGTTCTTTTGCCCCCTTCTTGCTGGGCCCATTCCTCCTCCTGCGGAGTGTACTTTGGAGGTTCAGGTAATTCAGGGGCTAACATGATCCATGCTGGTGCTGCTTGTCCTTTGGCAGCCAGCTTGTCTGCGGCATCAGCACACTGGTTTCCTTCTGATACTGAGTCTTTCCCTTTCTGGTGACCTTTGCAATGAATGACGGATATTTCCTTAGGCTCCCAGACTGCTTCTAGTAACTTTAAAATCTCATTTTGATTTTTGATTCTTTTTCCTCCTGCCGTCAGGAGCTCCCTTTCCTTGTATATAGCCCCATGAATATGCAGGGTAGCAAAGGCATAGCGTGAATCAGTGTAGATGTTGGCACGCTTATCCTTACTGAGTTCTAAGGCTCTGGTGAGGGCCCAAAGTTCTGCCCTCTGAGCAGACCATCCTTCAGGCAGGGCCTGTGCTTCAATTGTCTCAAAGTCTGATACTACTGCATACCCAGCTTGTCTTTTTCCTTCATCTAAGAAGCTACTGCCATCTGTGAACAATACCAAGTCCGGGTTTGGCAGGGGCCTATCCGTTAGATCTGGCCGGCTGGAGTAAACCTCCTCTAGGACTTCCAGGCAATCATGTTCAGGGGTCCCCTCAGCAACGGGTAGAAAGGTGGCAGGATTAAGAGTTCTTACTGCTTCTAATCGTACCCGCGGGTTGTCACTTAACAATCCTTGGTATTGAGTCATCCGAGCATGAGTTAGCCAGTGCTGTCCCTTAGCTACCATTAGAGTAATAACAGAATGAGGTACTTTTACATTTAAGTTTTGTCCCAGGGTAAGCTTATCTGCTTCTTTGACTAACAATGCTGTGGCTGTAAGGGCCCTGAGACACGGGGGCCACCCGGAGGCAACTGGGTCAATGTGCTTGGAGAGATAGGCTACTGGTCTTTGCCAAGGTCCAAACTCCTGGGTTAGAACTCCTAGGGCTACCCCGTTGTTCTCATGGACGAAGAGATTAAAGTCCCGTGTCATATCTGGTAGCCCTAGTGCAGGGGCCTCAGTGAGCTTTGCCTTTATGCTGATGAAGGCTTTCTCCTGCTCAGGGCCCCATACAATGGGTGCCTTCTCTTCCCCTTTTAAAGCTTCATAGAGGGGCTTGGCCAGGTCTGAAAACCCTGGGATCCAGATTCAACAGAACCCTGCTGCTCCCAGGAATTCCCAAATCTGCCACTGGGTGCTAGGGACTGGGATGGCACGTACTGCCTGCTTTCTTTCAGTCCCTAGCCTTCGTTTCCCTTTGGTAATTTGGAAGCCTAGATACTTGACTTCCTTCTGACAAATCTGTGCCTTTTTCTTGGACACTCTATAACCTGTTTCAGTTAACAGTCTCAGGAGGGCTCGTGTCCTTTCCCAGCACTGAGCTCGTGTTGAACTGGCTAGTAGGAGGTCGTCTACATACTGGAGTAGAATACACCCCAAGTCCTGTCCTGGCAACTTAGATAAATCAGATGCCAGTGCTCTACTAAAGAGAGTAGGGGAGTTTTTAAATCCTTGTGGAAGTCTGGTCCAGGTGAACTGCTCCTTGGCTCCCATATTTGGGTTTTCCCACTCAAAGGCAAAAAGCGGCTGGCTGATGGGGGCTATCGGAGGCAGAAAAAGGCATCTTTCAGATCTAGGCATGAAAACCATTCCGCTTCCAATGGAATGAGTCCTAGAAGTGTGTAGGGGTTTGGCAGGGTCGCATGCAAGGTTATAACAGCCTCATTAACAGCCCGTAAATCCTGTACTGGGCAGTAATCATTTGTCCCAGGCTTCTTGACGGGCAAGAGGGGAGTGTTCCATGGTGACTGGCATTTTTTAAGGAGTCCCCACTGAAGGAGCCGGTCTAATTGGATCTGAATTCCTAGGCGTGCCTCCCTCGGAATTGGATATTGGCAGATTCTGACAGGCTGTGTCACAGGCTTTAAGTCAATTAGTATCGGGGCATGGTCTTTGGCCAGGCCAGGGGGATTTCCTTCTGCCCAAACCAGTGGAAATTCTTCCTCTAATTCAGGCTCTAAAGGTGAGGCCTTTGACTGAGGGGCATAAAGTCTCCATTCTTCCTCCCGGGGCACTGCTAAGGACAGGATCATTGGAAAAGTCTCCTCACTTAGGCGAAGCTGTGCTGAGCCATTTGGAGCAAAAGTGATTTCTGCCCCCATTTTGGCTAAAAGGTCTCTACCCATCAGAGGTACTGGACAGTCTGGCAAATACAGGAATTCATGAATTACTCGGTGGCCGCCAAGTTGGCATCGGCGAGGCCGGCAGAATGGTCTACGGGTCTGGTCCCCAGTAGTTCCAATTATGGTGACCTCCTTTCCCGAGAGAGGTGCTATTTTCTGTGTGACTACTGAGTGCTCTGCTCCCGTATCAACCATAAAGTCCACAGTCTGGCCCCCAATTTTCATTCTGACCATGGGCTCGTGGGGGCCCAGCTGAAAAGAACCCGGTCTGTCCTACTCAGAGTCAGTTGCTGCCAGCCCAACAAGGTCTGCTTCAGGTGGCTCTGGTTGATAGTGACTGGGTGGGAAAGGGGGCCCTGTTTTTTTGCTCTGTCGTTTGGGACATTCATTTTTCCAGTGCCCTGTTTCCTTACAATAGGCACACTGGTCCCGTCTCAGACTTGCTCTTTCTTTCCCCACTGATCTGTCTTCTTGCTTCCCTTTTTGGGCTGTCTGGGGGCCCGAACCTCTGAAAGCCGCTGCTATCACATTGGCCCTTCTTTGTATTCTCTTTTCCTCCTCTTTTTTTGCTGCCATGTCTCGGTTGATGAAAACCTTGTTGGCTATCTCTAGCAGCTCGCTAGCATTTTTTCCTGCAAACCCTTCCAGCTTCTGTAACTTTCTCCTGATATCAGGCTGGGCTTGGCCTACAAAAGCAGCATTTACCATGGTTTGAATGTCCGGGGCCTCAGGGTTAAAAGGAGTGTAGATCCGGTATGCCTCACACAGTCTCTCATAGAAAGCTGCTGGACTTTCATCAGGATTCTGGGAAACCTTAGATATTTTAGCCATATTGGTGGGCTTCTTGACTCCGGCCCTGACCCCCTTCTTAGCTTGCTCCTGCCCTGCCTGCCTCTTCAATCCTGCTACTAAAACCTTACTCTGTCCCTTTTTACATACGCAGAACCGGACCCAAGGTAGCAAGGTTTGAGCAATTTCTAACCAGCTGTCTATGTAGGGAAACTGATCTGGGTGTCCAGGATCTCCTGTGACTACATTACAGACCGCCCTGACCAATCCTTCATCCAAAGAGCTTCCAAGGGCCAGCCAACCCCAAAGGCTGGCCATTCCACTTCACAGAATTTCCTCAATGTTTCAGAATTCATTTTAATTCCATAATCTCTATCAAATCCCTTTTTAAAATTTTTCAACATGCAATTGAGAACAGTGGGTTTACTCTGTCCCGACCCCATGATGATTAGTGGCACGAGACAGACAAGGGAGGGGGTGACCTGTTTTCACAGATCCTCACTCAGATGCCCGCCTGGCTGTGTCCCTTGGGAGCTTAGATTCGTCTTAGCTAAGGTGCACCCGTATAAACCCCGGGCCTGGTCACCTCCACATGGGGGTGAGTCACCGTTATGCCATATGAGGAATCGCGGAACCGCAGATTGGGGCCCAATCGGACTCCGTAACCAAGGTCGTGGAGCCACACAAAGGATAAGAGAGGGCAGGCCTTCTCCCTCCACACTCACACACTTAACCAGACATTCACTCAGAGTTTAAACAACAATCCACCCAATTCCTGATTCCTGATTTATTTGCCTGAGGAAGCCATACGGCTTCCGGGGAGGTGATCAAGCTCCCCCTTCCACTCACTTAGAGTGGGCTGAACTGATGGGGCCCCTACCTTACCGATTCTGTCGACAGGTCCAGAAGTGTCCGTCTGCTCTCTCCAGATGCCGGCCGGGTTCTGGGCTGAGGTCCGGGAGCGCCCAGAGTCCCCCGGTTTAATTCTGCTAATTCAGCAGAGCAGCGCCTCCCGGAGGCCTGTCCAACGCCCCCGGGCCCCAAACCCGGTCCCCTCACCAGAGGCTAAAAAAACCAATCATGGTTTGGTTTTTCCGGGCCAATGCACCAAATTATGTTACAGAGAACTGGAATAATCAAACAATGCCGGAGAGTTTGGAGATACACTTTATTTACCGCGGTGGCTTAGAGAAAATGAATTCAAATTCTAAGCCCCGGCTACAAGCAGAACTTCCCTTTTTATTAAAGAGCCAGCCCTTTGTGCACTTAGTGGTTATCTTGCTGCTGGCCTTGAAAACAACACAGTTCTATCCAATTAAAAAATGCACCTGGCATGGCATTGAGAGTATGAGCATATCTAGTCTGCGGCCTACAAGGTCAGACAGTTAAGTTTATCTTCCTCATTATTCAAGCAGGCTAAAGCATATTAGAAAGCAAGTAAGTTTTCTTAGAATAAGAGTCTTTCTAAAAAAACAGCAGAGAATTCCAAACAGTAGTTTTTACAAAATAGGGGTTTGCCTCCTCAATAGGACTATTATGAGTCTCATATGAAATGTATGAAGGGGAAAAATGCATGGTGTTATTTTTTGTCCTTATGGTTGCTTCCTGATTCCTGCACTTTCATGGTTCCTTTCAAATTGTAGCATACTTAAGCCATGCCCATTCCTCAACTGCTTCTTCCTAGCTTTGCCAAGAGCACAGGGAAGGAAAGGACCAACCAAACATTTGTATTTTTATTGCCATGTAAATTGTCTTCCTGCCTTTGATTTTGTAGTCCCAAACCAAACCCCCACCCCAACTCTTAGCTCAAGATGGCATATAAGCTTTAACTACTTGGGTTTCATATTTTAATGAAACCCCTAACGTAATTAATTCAGTCATTCTATCCTTTTAATCTGTCTCATGTTAGCTTGATTATTATTCCAGCCAGAAGAATTTAGAAAGGTAGAAAGAAACTTATTTTTTATTCTCCCACAATACAAAAGGATTATTTTTCTAATCATGGATAAACTTTACCCAGTAATTAGGTCTTTCTGAAATTAACTCTGTGGGGGATTTTTCTTTTACATTAATTTTTTTACTTTTCATGCACTTTATATTTGATTAATCTTAACTTGATATAGAACATAACTAAACTGTTATGAATGTAGTACAAACATTATTTTTATCGATATCAGCATCACTATCCACTTAAGACATCTCCTGACTCATCACAGAATTATGCTCCCTTTATTTTAGAAGAGACCTATATTTAAATAATCCAAATTTTGTCTATATAGTTCTTTGTAGTAATTTAACTTTAGAAATGTCATGGTTAAAATTTGATAATCTATACCTTAAATGAGCATTTTGTTTACAGTAGCAGAAATTCTTTAGGTTTATCAATCACTTATTTTTTCCTTGTTATAATTTCAGAAAAGGGAAATATATGACCACCATAATACAGACGAACATATTGAAAACCATATTTGAAAAAACTATTATTTACATTACTGAATCATAAATCGATGCAAAAAAATTAATATGATTCCCTGTGTATGATACATTTTCAAATTAATTATGTTCTAAATATGTATAGAATATGTCAAAATTCTTGGAGAATCAAAGTGAGGAAATGATTATCCTGCACAGCCATGTACCTTCAATACACGTTACAAAGATGCATTACCTCTATTTTATTAAAATATCTACACAAGAAAGAGGAAAATCCTTTCAATTTGGGAATCTTTGCTATAAAATATCTGACAAATGGATTTTTATAAATTCACTATGATTTGCATTGCTTTGTATGTGATGCTTATATTTAAAATATATCACAAAAGATAGTCTTCAACAATTATAAAACATCTCTAAGCAAAAATTGTAACATCATTAGGACATTGGTATCTTTTTTTATTATTACACTTACTATAAAGAAGCAATTATACTGGTCATTATAAAACAAAGAAAAACCAATGTCTCACAATTAGTTTCATTCAAGTTCCTATGAGAAAAATGCAATTTTAATTCATACCCATATACAAAATATTTTTCATAGTTTCCCTTAGAAATATTCTCAATTTAAATTTACATTTCTTGACTAAGTTAGTACATTTTTCTACTTTTAGTTTATACTTTAAAAACTCTAGATTTCTCTAAATTGGAGTTTTCTGGGCTAACTTCAATTTTTTTTACTTGCCATTTTAAACTTAGGGGACAATTGTATTTGTATTATGTAGAGTATAATATACTATTTATTTCTTAGTAAAAACTATATTCATAGTAAAGAAAAAAAAAAAAGGTATGGTCTTACCCTTTGAGAAAGCATGGAGGGACCTGGAGAGTATTATGCTAAGTGAAATAAGCCAGTCAGAGAAAGACAAGTAGGTATCAAATGATCTCACTCATATGTAGAATCTAATGAACAAAATAAATGGATGAACAAGATAGATCCAGAGACATAGAAACATGGACAGATTGTGGAATCTCAGAGGGAAGGTAGGGGTGTGTTGGTGGTTGGGAAGAGATCAACCAAAGAACTTATATGCATACTAGAGGCCCAGTGCATAAAATCCATGCATTCAGGAGTCCCTCAGCCCGGCCTGTGCCCTCTCGCAGTCCAGAGCCCTCGGGGGATGTCCAACTGACACCACCACTGCGCTTGCAGCCATGAGCCTGGCTCAGGTGTTCTGGCTGAGCAGTGCTCCCCCTGTGGGAGTGCAATGACCACCAGGGGGCAGCCCCTGTGTTGAGTGTCTGCCCCCTGGTGGTCAGTGTGTGTCACTGTTCAGTGAATTTGCATATGGGCCGTTTATTATATAGGATATGCATAACCCATAGATGCAGGCAATAGGGTGGTGAAGGCCAGGGATGGGAGGGGTGGTGCAGGCTGCCTAAAAGAGGTCAATGGGAGGGAAAAGGGGGCCATATGTAATACTTTCAATAATAAAGATTTAAAACATTTTAAAAAATAATAAAATTAGAAAAGAAGGCCTGAGGGGCAAGGCAGGAGCAGTGGAAGGAGACAATGGGGAAGAAAAGGTGATATCTGTAATATTTTCAACAATAAAGATAAATTTACAAAAATAATAATTAGAAAAGTTAAAAAAAAGTATGCTTTCATCTTGTTGATTTTTTTAAACTAATTTTCTGTATTTTGTTGTGTAATATTCTTGCTGTATTTGGCTGCTTTTATATCTTCAAAGAGTTAATTATTTTCAAAAATCTACAAAATTAAATTTTTTTAGTTTCTCTACTGCTGAGCTATCAGAAAAGAAAGCTATAAAAATTCTCAACCATTTCCCTCTAGTACCTTTAATGTAAATATACTGCAAGTTTATTGTAATGTGGAACATGCTCTTAACTTGGTTAGTAAACTAACATTTAGAAAAATTACTCAGCAGTAAAAGACTAAAATGCAAAACTTTGTTTCAAGATAAAAATTGTGAGGTTCATAGAAAAAATTTATAGGGAAAGTTAGATAAAAATTAGTCATATTATAGTTACCAAATTTAATTGTTTAGATTTTTTATTAGTGAACAGATTTCAGTGAGTTGGTTTTTAATTACAAAATGATTGCACAGTGCACTAAAATGTACCGATTGCATAATTGAAATATGCCTGATAGGTCTTATCCAAATGTACATCCTATAAGCAGGATTACTGCAAAATATCTAGATTGCAAATAAATGAGTAAATTGTTAATTTAAAAAATTAGTGTGAATAGGGAGAATCCAAGATGGCGGCGTAGGTAAACACCTAAACTGCTGCCTCCCACAACAATTTAAACTGCAACTAAAAGACAAAACATCTATCACCCAGAACCACAGGAAAGCTGGCTGAGTGGAAGTTCTACAACTAGAAGGAAAGAGAAAAGAGCATTGAGACATGCACGAGCGCTGAAAAGCTGAGGTACGGAGGCGCGTGATCCCGGCTGGCTGTGGGCGACTGGATGCGTTGTTTTTTTCAACCCAAACGGAGACAAGCCCCCGATTACTCTGAAATCCAGTCTCTGGGGAGACGCGGGGGACCCAAACTCCTATGGGGAGAAGCTGGACTGTCTGCCAGTGAGGGTGGCTTGCTTGCAGAGCTGCGCACAGGAATAATTGTTTACTGCACTGGGGCACGGGACTCGCGGATGCCGTTGGGGACGCAGAGCCAGCTAACTAGCAGCCATTGCTGTTTGCCACACCCTAACCTAGTGACACCCTGAGGCCCCGCCCTGCACAATCTACAAACCTACCCAAGCTCCAAGCAGCGGAGTTAGCATAAGAAAGGCCTGCCCTATCGCAGCTTATCCTAGCAAACTTGCAGCCTGGGTCAGACAGCTCCAAAACCTCCAAACCCCAAGCAAAGAGGAGAAAACTGCAGCTCTCACTGTAGCTCCTGCTGAGTGGCCTCAGGCAGTAGCTGACCTGCACCCCATTGGAGATCCAGAAGCCAGTGTACCTAGTGGTCAGTGTGAGACACCAGATTTCAACTCCTCACATCCATAAGTGACACATTCAAGAGGCAGACTCAGTGAGCACCAAAGCTCCACTGAAACAAGTCCTGCCCCATAAGCGTGTCTTCAGCGCAGCAGTTCTTCCATTATAGACACAAGGAGTGCTCACAGGTAATTGGCCTGGAGGTCAATTCCTCCCAGCGTACCAACAGCAATTAAGGCTTAACTACACCAAGACTTTGCACTCAGCCCACAAAGGGGTGTACCAAGAGCGTCCACATCAGGTGATTGGAGAGGCTGAGCTACTGCCCCCTATAGGTCACCTACCACACAAAGCCACTCCATCAACACAGGGAAGCAGCCAAAATGCAGAAACAAAGAAACATGTCACGAATGAAAGAAACGGAGGAAAGCAAACTACTGGATGACATAGAGTTCAGAACCACATGTCTAAGGTTACTCAAGAATCTTCTAAAAACCGCTGAGAAACTTGATGACACTTCTGAGGAGCTTAGTGAGACCTTCAAGGACCTTAATGAGAATGCCAAAAAAATGGAAAAGGACCAGTCAGAAATGAAGCATACACTGTCTAAAATAAAGAATATACAGAAACTCAATTGTAGATCAACGTACCCCAAGAATCAAACCAAAGATCTGAAATATGTGGAAACAAAAAACATCCAACCAGAAAAACAAAAAGAAAAAAGAATCCAAAAATATGAAGATAGTGTAAGGAGCCTCTGGGACAACTTCAAGTGAACCAACATCCGAATTTTTGGGGTGCCAGAAGAAGGGAGAGAGCAAAATATTGAAAACCTATTAGAAGAAATAATGACAGAAAACTTTCCATACCTGGTGAAAGAAATAGACTTACAAGTTCAGGAAGCGCACAGAACCCCATACAAGAGGAATCCAAAGAGGACCACACCAAGACACATCATAATTAAAATGCCAAGGGCAAAAGACAAAGAGAGAATATTAAAAGCAGCAAGAGAAAAAAAGTTAATTACCTACAAGGGAGTACCCATACGACTGTCAGCTGATTTCTCAACAGAAACTATGCAGGCCAGAAGGGAGTGGCAAGAAATATTCAAAGTGATGAACAGCAAGAATCTACAACCAAGATTACTCTACCCAGCAAAGCTATCATTCAGAGTTGAAGGTCAGATAAAGAGCTTCACAGACAAGAAAAAACTAAAGGAGTTCATCACCACCAAACCAGGATTACACGAAATGCTGAAGGGTACCCTTAAAGAAGAGGAAGAAGAAGAAAAAGGTAAAGATAAAAATTATGAACAACAAAATGACATCAAATACATACCTACCAACAAGTGAATCTAAAAATCAAGTGAATGAAAAATCTGAAGAACAGAATGGACTGGTGAATATAGTAGAATCAGGGACATAGAAAGGGAGTGGACTGACGATTCTCAGGGGAAGCAGGTGTGAGGGGTGTGGGAAGAGATTGGACAAAAATCTTACTCCTATGGATGAAGACAGTGGCGGGGGGTAAGGGCATGGGGTGGGGTGGGGAATCAGGTGGAGGGGAGCTATGGGGAAAAATAAAAGAGGAACACCTGTAATAATCTGAACAATAAAGATTTATTTAAAATAAAATAAAAATTAGTGTGTTATAAAGAAAGATGTTGTCTACTAGTATGTCCTGAAAGTTGACTTTTCCACTTTGGTCAGATATTGCTCAACTAGTGGCTCCTGTTCTTACTTGTTTCTCTCCCTGGTTAGATGCCTAAGGGATAGAAATTGATCTGAAAGTAAAGGAAATTCTATCAAAATGGGGTAACTTCACCATATTACCAGGGAACCTTGCATAACTGAGAACTATCAAATAGATTAAACTATCTTCATCTCCCAGGAAATTTTCTGTTGGCATAAAGCAGAAAATATTAAATGCCTGGTAAAAATAATACAACTTCATTAAAAAGAGCTAACATGTATGTAGCACACAAAAACCTATGAAATTCTTGAGTAGCATGACGACATAGTTAAAACAGGAGCCAAAAAGAATTTGGTTGTTAGTATTGATGAATCAGTTTATCATTTCTCTTTTATTCGAGAAAGAATATTGGGACTAATTCAAATAGGACATATATTTTTAAAGACAGAGTAAATGTATTCCCATGCCAAATGCATGTCAACTGATTTGACTGACCTTAATTATGGTTATAACATCTATTTGCATTGCCTAGAAAAACATCTATTTTCTGTACCTGGACACAGTTGAACTTGAAAATCATTTCTGAGTTCTATCTATGCAAAATAGAATTTGGAAATAATTATTCAAATTCAAGGAATCCTCATGACTCTTCCTTTCAATTATGTTCATCTTTCAGAGACACATTCTTGGAGGCTTAGTCTGGGTACTGCAGATTAATACTTCTCCGTGGGTAAATCTTCATTCACTCAATAAACAATTACTGATCTCTTTCTCTGTGCCAGGAGTTGTAATAGGAACTATTATAGTAAGGAAAACATGCCCTCTGCTCAGAATTACCTCTCAGTCAAAAGGCATACATGTTAGCAGATAAGTTACAAGAAAATGAAATTCTTTTGAACAGTAGACAATAAAGTGTACATGCTCTGCCTGCAGGAATCATAGATGACCCTACTCAAGAGATAATATTTGATGAGATAGATGTGAAAGAATTTGCCAGGTATATCGAGAATTGAAAGCATTTGAGAATAAAGAAATAATATCTTGTAATTACAATGTGTAGATCCTCTATGGCTGGTTCCAGGCTCTGTGTTTTTGCACAAAATGTACCTTTCTACAACTCATTTGCCCAACATTTTTCTCCAAATATCTAGAAGCTTAGCTCTATGAAATCATTCTTAGGTTTTCACTCTATCCTTCACCTCCTTTGCTGCATTATAAAATATGCTCTATAGTTTTATTAAAGCTCTTATATTATGCTGTAACTGGATTTTTAGGTGTTTATCCCTACACCATCACCCAAGAACCTAATTTAGAGCCAGAGTTATAGGTTTACTCAATCTATAGGTCTAAGCAGATAAATGAATATTGTTGGACCCTAGATAAAGAAGGGAAGAATGGGGTAAACTGCATAGATACTGGGTAAACATAGAAGAGAAAGATAAATGTTTTTCTAAAGCAAAATGAAACATTTAGTTTTGTGGGGTTTTTGTGTGTGTTTTTTTAATAATACCCAAAGTGTCCTACACAATGCTGTGATTTTTGTTTTTTGTTTTTTTCTTAAGAGGTGCAGTCACTGCCTTAATGTAAAAGGAGCAGGAGCTGAGACAGCTAAAAAACTAATGGCAAAATAACTGCTGAGCAGAAACATGAATTTAGCTAAAGTTCAAAATTTCAATTAGCTTTAGTACTAGTCTTCCTGAGTGCATATTTTATTCCATTAATCCTTGACAACCAGTTCATTTAAAGGTGTTAATGAGAATTTAGCATGTTAACACAATATTGTATACAGCATATTAGTTATGTGCTATGTCAATATTAAATAAAAAGTTGGTACCTTAAAACAGTAACAACAAAAAGAACCACTCAAGCTCTTACAGTTTCTGTTTCTGTGGGGGTCAGTAATGGGACTGGCCTATGAGGGACTCTGGCTCAGGCTCTCTCATGTGGTTGCTGTGAAAGTGTTGATAGGGACTGAGGTCATTTCCAAGGTGGCTCACCTACATAGCTTTGGCAAGAGGCCTCTGTGCCTCACCACCTGGGCCTCTTTCCAGAGGCTGCTTTCCATGTTCTTACAACATGGCAACTAATTCCCCCAAACCAAGCTGAGAGAGAGGGAGAGGGAGAGAAAAACAGAGAGACAGAGACACACTGAGAGAGACACAGAAATAAAAAGAGACACAAAGAGAGAAGGAAACTGCAATCATTTTTATGATCTTGCACAAGTCGTACGTCATCATTTCCAGTTTTTTTTTAAAAAAAGTGTTAGAACCATGTTATTAAATTCAGTCCATGCTCAAAAGTAAGGAAATTCAGCTCCATTTTTTAAGGAATGTCAAAAATTTGTGGACACATTTTAAATCATCACATGGAGGTATAAGGTGAGTGAGGCAGAGAAAGCCTTGCTCTTAAGAATATCATATTCTACTTCAATAAGATGAAAAATCTACAAATAAAAATTATTAACAAGATAATTTCAGATTTTTTAAGTCTTATAAAATCAATGTACAAGTATTTGCATTATTGAGAACCTAGGAGCTGAAAGTGCTAAACAGACTACTCAGGGTAGACTGCTCCGTGGAGTTGAGTATGACTGAGATGAAAAGGGAGACAAGCCATGTGAAGTGCCAATGAAAGAACTTTCCCTGGAGAAGAACCTACCCAAGGAAACAGCAAGGTCTTTCCTACTTTCCTTTGTTCTTCCCCCCTTCTTCCCTTCCTCCTTTCTTCCTTTTATTATCTTTCATTTTTTAATTTTCTCAACCTTTCAGTTTTTCTTTTGTTTCTTCTGTTCCATGTTATTTCAAAATGCACTAAAGGTGCATTTCAAAATTCACTTAAAATATAAAAATATATCAAACAAAATAATTTAACATTGATTTACATACTCCACAAATACTTCTGGGGGCCTATCTTGTTCCAGGTATTTTACTAGTTTGTTGGTGCTAATACAGTGATTAAAAACAAACCAGACACCTTATGAACATTGTAGGTTAGAGAAAGTAACAAAAGTTAGTTAACCATTCTAATTAATGATTAGCACATTGATATGATGGTTTTTAAGGCAAGGGATCCTTTGTGAATTTGACCAAATTCATAGGTTACTGGCTTCATTGTGGAAGAAATACTTAAACTAAAATGTGGAAAAGGGTAGGATTTAATTCTGTGAAGAGAGATGGGGAAAGTATTCCAATAAATACGATAGTGTGTCACATGCCCTATGCTGCTGAGGGAGATGAGTGGGGAATTGAAAGAGTAGTTATCAAGGAGAAACAAGATGCATTTGAAAATTAACACTGCGGGCCAATTAGAGAGAAAATATATACAGTTTTCTGGGATAATTTTGAAGTGGTTAGCACCAAACACACTTCTGGAATCTCATTTTATGGTTCTTGAGAAACACGCACACAAGTATGATAGAAGTAAAATACTAATTTTATTGCTAAATAACCAATCAGGGAACAGAGCTTGAGAACCAGCTTTTTACTTGTTATAACTTGAATTGTGCCATCCAAAAATATACACCAAAGTCCTAACCACTTGTACCCCAGAATATTAACTTTTTTTGGAAATAGACTGATTGCAGATGTAGTTAGCTAAAATGAGTTCATGTTGCGTAGGATAGGCCCTTCATCCAGTATCACTGCTGTCTGTGTGAGAGTGAGAGAATTCCCCCACTCTATTTTATTTCTTTTTGTTGGACCAGTTAAAAATAATAAATTTGACACAAGACTAGATTAACAGGAGAAAAAACTCAATTTAATAAATGGTCATGGAAAAAATCACAATATGATGTTCAGATAATAAAATAAGGCTGAAAGAAATAAATGAATGGGGCAACCTTTTATACTTTTCAGACAAAGAAACAATATGTTTGTAAGAAGTGGACAGGATAAGGAAAGTTAGTGCTCATTAGAAATGAATCTAAGCAAGATTTGGTCTAAGATGGTAAGTTAGTAAAGTTGCTACAAAATTTGTTTATACAGGCTTTTCCAACTCTAGGTTTTGCAAGTCTTGTGGATAAGGCTGTCTCTCCACCCGTCAAGAGCAGGCAGGGCACCTGACATGGAGATTTTTTTACCTGATTTTTGGTGAAAGAGGAGAGCCATTCCTACTGCTGCTGCTCCTCCTGTGATTTTAGTTTGAAATAATCTGTATGCCATTGTGGGATATGCTGGGGCAGCCTGCCCTGGGTCCCAGCATATCCTAAAAAAAAAAAAGAGACACAGAGAAGAAAATGTCATGTGAAGACACAAAGGGACACCATCATGTGATGACAGAGGCAGAGTGCTGGAGCTACAAGTCAAGGAATTTTAAGAATCAATGGCCTCTATCAGAAGTTAGGAAGAAGCAAGGAAGAATTCTCCCACACAGGTTTTGGCAGGAGAATTTCAAACAGAAATTTGTAGTTTCACTGTGCACACCTGGGGATTTTTCCAGGCTGGGGCTGGGCAGGCATTTCCTTCTTTCCCCAAAAAGCCTTCCTGTAAAACTGCAAAAAAACAAAAACAAACAAACAAACAAAAAACTAGATAAGAAAGGATAACATAGGATTTTATTTTCACATTCTTAAAATACCAGAAGATGGACTTTGGCATTATAACAGACAGAATGCAGAGAGAAACCAAGATGGCAGCATAGGTAGGCACCTAAACTGCTGCCTCACACAACAATTTCAAAACTACAACTAAAAGACAGAACAGACACCATCCAGAACCACAGGAAAGCTGGCTGAGTGGAAATTCTACAACTAGAAGGAAAGAGAAAAGCTCACGGAGAATTGGAGGAACGGCAAAGAGTTGAAGTACGGCAAAGGGTCTTTGTGCATGCAGAGAGGAAGGGCGGCTGAGAGCCTGGCTGACTTTCTCTGGTGGAAGGGGGAAGGAAGCCCCCGACTGCACTGAACCTCAGTTCCGGGTGAAACTCTGTGGACCCAGGCTCATACAGGGGGAGTCTGGACTGTCAGGTAGAGAAAAAGGCACTAGGAGACTCAGAGACCAGGAGGAGCCCCAGCGGGGAGGGATCGGGAGGCGTGAGTGCGCACAAAGACTGCGGAGGTTGCCACAGGCTTTCTCTAGCAGAAGGGAGTCGGAAGCTCCTGACTGCACTGAGCCCCAGTTCTGACTGTACTGAACCCCAGTTCCAGGCGAGCCCCAGGGGAACCACGCTCTTGCGGGGGAAATCTGGACTCTCAGGTGGAGGCTCGGGATCCAGGGAAGGCAGAGGTCTGGAGGCGCACGCACACGCACATGCAAGGGCAGGGCTGACAGGAAGCCAAGACTGTCTGCTCTGCCCTGAGACTCCACCCAATCCAAGCTGAGCACAGAGGCTTTTGCAATTTGGCAAGTCTAATCCTATAAGGCTGTCTCCAGCACCGAACTTCTCCCAGTGTAGACACAGCTGATCCTCACAGCCAATTGGCTGGAGGTCAATTCCTCCCAGTGATACCAACAACAATCAAGGCTTAACTACAACAAGGCTGTACACACAGTCCACAAAGGGGTGCAACCAAGAGTGTCCACCTTAGGTTAACTGGGGAGGCCGACCCATTGGGCCATATAAGAAACCTAGCACACAAAGCTACCCTACCAACTCAGGGAAGCAGTGAAAATGCAGCAACAAAGAGACAGATCACAAATGAAAGAAATGGAGGAAAACAAACGAATGGATATAGAATTCAAAACCACGGTTATAAGGCTTTTCAAGAATATCCTAGAAAAGGCTGATAAATATAATGAGACCCTCAAAGATATGAAAAAGGACCAACTAGAAATTAAACATACACTGACTGAGATAAAAAATATTATACAGAGACCCAACAACAGACTAGAGGAACACAAGAATCAAGTCAAAGAATTGAAATACAAAGAAGCAAAAAACAACCTAAAAAGCAAAAAGTAAAAAAAAATCCAAAAAGTTGAAGATAGTGTAAGAAGCCCCTGGGACAACTTCAAGCATACCAACATCAGAATTATGGGGATGCCAGAAGAAGACAGAGAACAAGATACTGAAAACCTATTTGAAGAAATAATGACAGAAAACTTCCCCCACCTGGTGAAAGAAATTGACTTACAAGTGAGGAAGCGCACAGAACCCCAAACAAAAGGAATCTAAAGAGGACCACACCAAGACACATCATAATTAAAATGCCAAGAGCAAAAGACAAAGAGAGAATATTAAAAGCAGCAAGAGAAAAACAGTTAATTACTTACAAGGGAGCACTCATACGATTGTCAGCTGATTTCTCAGCAGAAACTATGCAGGCCAGATGGGAGTGGCAAGAAATTTTCAAAGTGATGAACAGCAAGAACCTACAACCAAGATTACTCTACCCAGCAAAACTATCATTCAAAATTGAAGGTCAGGTAAAGAGCTTCACAGATAAGAAAAAGCTAAAGGAGTTCATCACTGACAAACCAGTATTATATGAAATGCTGAAAGGTATTCTTTAAGAAGAGGAAGAAGAAAAAAGTAAAGATAAAAATTATGAACAACAAATACATATCTATCAACAAGTGAACCTAAAAATCAAGTGAATTAAAAACCTGAGGAACAGAATAAACTGGTGAATATAATAGAATCAGGGGCATAGAAAGGGAGTGGACTGATAATTCTCAGGGGGAAAGGGGAATAGGGTGGGTTCAGGAAGAGACTGGACAAAAATCATACACCTATGGATGAGGACAGTGGGAGGGAGGTAGGGCAGAAGGTGGAGTGGGAACTGGGTGGAGGGGAGGTATGGGGGGGAAAAGGAGAAACAATTGTAATAATCTGAATAAAGATTTATTTAAAAAATAAAAAATAATAAAAGATTTTAAAAAAAGACAGAATGCATAGCCTTTTAATCACCTAATTGAAATGTTCATTTGTAGTTACAAGATGATGATTTTATTGGAAATGAAATAGTTTAACAGAGATTTCAATGTAAAAATTTTAACAATTTGATGGCTGTGGGGTGGAGGTATGGGAATGATAAATTATTAAGTGAAGGAATTTCAGCAGAAAAGCGAAAAAACAATAGCAAAGCAAAATCAAATAGAAGAAAAAGAGTGAGATTAATTACACATATATTGCATAGGCAATAACATTTGCTAGATGTGGACTAGTAGAAAGAACCACATAATTTCTTATAGAACTTACAGATTAAAACTTCATCAGTTGTTTAAAAGAAGCATAAGAATTCCTGATACCAGGGCCACCTTACTGCTATGCTGCTTCATAATTGAGCTGTGACACTACTGAGCTGTTACACAATGTATTGTTTTATAGCTATATAGTGTCAGAATTGAGCTGTGTGCACTAAATAAAGTCTCGCCCTTCACCACATCCCACCTCCACAACGAATTCCTGATACCAAGACTCAAAGGACATTTTCTCCATACATTTCCATAAAACTAGAGGCCCGGTGCACAAAATTCATGCACGGGGGTGGGGGGATCCCTCAGCCCAGCCTGCACCCTCTCCAATCTGGGACCCCTCGAGGGATGTTTGACTGCCCATTTAGGTCGGACATCCCTCTCACAATCCAGGATTGCTGGATCCCAACTGCTCCCCTGCCTGCCTTCCTGATTGCCCCTAACCACTTCTGCCTGCCAGCCTGATCACCACCTAACCACTCCTGTGCCAGCCTGATTGATGTCTAACTGCTCCCCTGCCAGCCTGTTTGCCAACTTCCCTCCTCTGCCGGTCAGGTCACCCCTAACTGCCCTCCCCAGCAGGTTTGGTCGCCCTCAACTGCCCTCCCCTGCTGGCCATCTTGTGGTGGCCATCTTGTGTCCACATGGGGGCAGGATCTTTGACCACATGGGGGCAGCCATCTTGTGTGTTGGAGTGATGGTCAATCTGCATATTACTCTGTTATTAGATAGGATAGAGGCCTGGTGCATGGGTGGGGGCCAGCTGGTTTGCCCTGAAGGGTGTCCCGGATCAAGGTGAGGTTTCCCTTGGGGTGTGGGGTGGCCTGGGCGAGGGACCTGTGGTGCTTTGCAGGCTGTCCATGAACCCCGGCGACCCAAGTGGAGCCCCTGGTATCTGGGATTTATTTATCTTCTACAATTAAAACTTCGTAGCCTGGAGCGGAGCCAAGCCTTCTGCTCACTTCCTGGCGGCAGCCATTTCTGTTGGGATTTATGTGTCTTCTATAATTGAAATTTTGTAGACTTAAGCGGAGGCCTGGGCCAGCCAGGGTGTGCAGAAAGCTTGGCTTCCTCCATCACCAGGGAAACCCAAGCCGCCCTCCTGCTCTCTCCGTGGCTGCAGCCATGTTGGTTGGGTTAATTTGCATACTCGCTCCTGATTGGCTGGTTTGTGTGACTGGTGGGCATGGCTTATGGGTGTAGCAGAGTGATGGTTAATTTGTATATTACTCTTTTATTAGATAGAATAAGAACACTTTATAATTCATCAAATAACATTCTCACCAAAACTGTAGCAATAACTACATCAGCAAGAATGTTATGCTTAATCCAATCCAATGGTTAAATTTAAAACTCTCTAAGTATGATTTTTTGTAATGTTTGGCAATCTTATAAGCATTTACTCTCTCAATTAAGTGTTAAGTTGCAATGGGTTGGAGGTTATAGCTCTGACAAGAAAATGGGATATTACTCTCCTGTGTGATTAAGTAACTTACCAGACAGCTGAGCTGAATATGACACTGACATTAACTTATGAAAACTGAGATGTATAACAAAAATGGTGTCTGGGTAGAAGTATGACTTAGCCACTGCTCAGAAAGATTTTAAGATGACATCCTTGTTTGGAGAAGCGTTGTGTAAAAGAAAAAAAAAAAAAAGGAAGGGAGGTGATTCCATAGGACACAAAGAGAGAAAGGAGGCTCTGAGATTTTATGTATAATAAAAACTTGTAGCCCCCAAATAAGTAAATAAATAGGGAAGTTTTTGTATAAAGAAAAAGAAATTGTCATAGAAAGCAGCTAACAATGTAGTCACAAATTCCTTGAAAAACTAAACATTTGGATAAATAAGACCGATATTTTTTTTTTGAGTGGGGGGGAACCAATATTTTCAAAGAATGAAATAATTTTATTTCCTGGTAGGCAGAATGAGAAACTGCACACTTTGTTTTGCATATAGATGACTGTTTCATGTAGTAATATCTGCCTCAGTTGACTGGATTTGGTGTTTTACTTCTAATATCCTATCTAATAAAAGAGTAATATGCAAATTGACTGTCACTCCAACACACAAATGGCTACCCCCATGTGGTCAAAGATGGCTGCCCCCATGTGGACACAGGATGGCTGCCACAAGATGGCCATCAGGGGAGGGCAGTTGGGAGGGACCAGGCCTGCAAGGGAGGGCAGTTGTAGGTGATCAAGCCTGAAGGGGAGGGCAGTTAGGGGTGACCTGAACGGCAGAGAAGGGTAGTTGGGGGCAAACAGTCTGGCAGAGGAGCAGTTAGATATCAATCAGGCTGGCACGGAAATGGTTAGGTGGTGATCAGCCTAACAGGCAGAAGCGGTTAGGGGCAATCAGGAAGGCAGGCAGGGGAGCAATTGGGAGCCAGCAGTCCTGGATTGTGAGAGGGATGTCCGACCTAAATGGGCAGTCAGACATCCCTTGAGGGGTCCCAGATTGGAGAGGGTGCAGGCTGGGCTGTGGGACACACCCCCCTGTGCACTAATTTCGTGCACCAGGCCTCTAGTTTATTATGTTTATAACATTTTTATATTTATTATAAGTAAACAAGTGTATTTGCAAAACTACATGTACAAGAAAGTTGGATGTGTCATTTAAGTTTCTTTCTATTGTAAATGAAGACCAAGTAAAACTATCTACATATATAAAAGCCTAAGTGACCGTTATGACTGGTCAACCAAACGACGGGTCACTATTGCACACACTGACCAACAGGGGACAGACACTCAATGCAGGAGCTGCCCCCTGGTGGTCAGTGCGCTCCCACAGCCAACCTCCCATGGCCAGGCAACCTCCCACAGTCCCTCCCCTTGGCCGGCCAACCTCCTGCAGTCCCAACCCCTGGGACCCCACCCATGCACAAATTCGTGCAACAGGTCTCTAGTCCTATATAATCCTATATAATAAAGGCTAATATGCAAATAGACCGAACGGCGGAACAACTAAACAACAACAACTGGGCTCTATGATGCGCACTGAGCACCAGGGGGCATGTGTGGAACATGGGGGGTGTCGGCCGCAGCGGGATGGTCGAGCAGGTGAGCCAGGGGTGCCATACTAAGGTAGGTTACTGGTTGCTGTCATTGAGGTGAGTCTCTAGTGGTAACTGAAAATTCTTTGCTCCCACATGCCATGGTCCCACCCAGCATGCGCACCTGCTGCTGGTGCTAGAGGTACCACTCACACCCACTGACGGTGCCCAGCGCTGGTCCTGATCACTTGGTGCCATCAGTGGGTGCGAGCTGCAGCTACTGGCCCTGATCGCTCTTGAGGGCTTCTCCCTCCCCCTACTCCTGAGGGGCAATTGAGGCAGCAGCCACTGCTAGCACCCTCTGCTCACACCGACCCCAATTGCTCTGTGCCATCAGTGGGTGCAAGTTGGGCCAGCGCCAGCAGCACATGGGAGCAGTAGCAGCGGGAGTGGGTCTGCCAGCAGACAGGAGACTGGGGGCCATGGTGGGAGGGACCAGGCGGGGTTGTGGAGGATGAGCCAAGACCCACACCAGTGCCCAACAAGAAAGTTGGGCACAGCCTCGCAGCCCACAGTTCCTTTCAAGGTGCACGAATTTGCTCACTGGGCCCCTAGTAGTAAATAATAGGCCTTTGTTTTCTGATATAAAAAGTTCCAAGGAGCCCTAGGCGGTATGGCTCAGTGGATAAAGCATTGGCCTGTGGACTGAAGGGTCCCAGGTTCAATTCTGGCCAAGGGCACATGCCCGGGTTGTGGGCTCAATCCCCAGTGGGGGACGTGCAGGAGGCAGCCGATCAATGATTCTCTCTCATCATTGTTGTTTCTATCTCTATCCCTCTCCCTTCCTCTCTGAAATCAATAAAAAAATATATATATTTTTAAAAAGTTCAGAGGAAAGTTCATTCTGGGTGACTTCATTCAGTGGTATCCCAGCATTTCCATCTTTCTTTTATACCATACTCAGCATGCCAGTTATGTCTCACTCTATTAATGCTGATGATTCCCACAATTCCAGGCATCACGCGCAGAGGAAACATCATCCAATGGAGTACTGGACATTTTTTTTCTCATCTTTCCCTTTTATCTAGCAAGGAAATCTCTAAGAGCCAGGATTTCTATCTCACTTCATTCATAAGGATTGTGACACATATTCATGCATAAACAAATCAGTGACTAGAGTAATAAGACATTATGATTGGTTTAACCATTCATCATTCACTCCAGGACCTCAAGCTATGTGAGGCTTATAAACATATCTTCTGAGACCCTGATTGCATGTCACAAAACTACCCAAATGGAATTAATGTTTCCAATGAGGAAGAATAATGGCAGAAGGTGTTGTAACCAGAGTGGCTGCCACAATGAATGAAAGCACTTATAAAAAGTGATATGAAATGACATTGAGGACTTTATACATGTTTCATTTTGTTTCTGTTGCAGGAAAAAAAATTCATCCCCCCTTGCTGGCTTAAGCAGATAGAGGAAAAGAGTGAATACAAAAGGGGGAATAAATGGGTTAACTGTTATTCTAGGAGAGTGGCCAGGCCTTTGAAAAAAATGAAGAAGCTCTTTGGTGATTGCTGTTCTTGCTGTTGTTTTCCAGTAAGGAAATAGGCCCTTTTTAAGTCAAACTCCACAGTGAAGGAGCAGAATGTATTCTTTATGTTTCCAGGAGTTTTTAGAAAGTTGAAAAACCCAGAAATTAGTACTAGACGATTAGGAAAAAAGGACAAGGATGGAAGATCTCATTAAAGGTTGACTTCTGAGCCTTTTAAGTATCTCCAAGATATAAAAACTAAAGAGAAGTGATCCAGTCTAATCCTATCTAATAAAAGAGAAACATGCAAATTGACTGTACATCCACTACACCCACAAGCCCTGCCCACCAGCCAATCAGGAGTGAGTATGCAAATTAACCCAACCAATATGGCCGTTGATTTGCATATCCAGGCATAGAGCTAAGACTGAAGACGGCGTAGAAAGAAGCCAAGCACTGCAGAAGGGAGTGAAGCTGCAGAGAAGCAAGTGGGGCGGCAGAGACAGGAGGGAAGCAAGCGTGGCAGCAGAGATGGGAGGGAAGCAGGCGGGGCAGCAGAGAAGGCTGCAGGAAGCCCTGTTCTTGCAGGAATCTTCCTGCAATGGGCCTCTAGTCTGTTTTATATTATACTAGAATCCTAATGCATGAAGATTCGTACTAGAATGGGCTTTTCTTTCCCTGGCTGCCAGCACCGTCTTTCCACTCCAGCCCAGCCCCTGTCTGCTCAGGCCCTGGAGCCACCTCTTTCCTCTCTGGGAGCCACCTCTTTCCACTCCAGCCCCCCCTTCCCATGCTGCCAGAGGCCGGGGGTGGGGCAGAACGCCTGCATCGTCTGCATGGTGATGACGTAAGCATCCCACCCCCATCACTCAGTGGCTGAGTATGCAAATTAACCTCCATCTTTGTTGGGTTAATTTGCATATCACTCCTGATTGGCTGGTGGCATAGCAGAGGTACAGTCAATTTACATATTTGTCTATTATTAGAAAAGATTATTTATTTTTCACAAAAATTCACTTAAAATTAGAGTTACTGCATAACAAAGTTTGTCTAGATATGTCCTAACCTGATAAAATTATTACTAGGTCATTTTTTTTCTCTTAAAATTCTTCATTTTGATGATGAATTATATGCTCACCTTATCAAAATAAGAAAAGTGTGCAGATGCCTGCTAACTAAAAACATGACAAATAACCACTATGCTATCAGTCAAAATTTTAACAGGTCAAATAAAATTCTGTACTCTAAAAGGGATTAAACAAGAGTCAAGCAAGAGTTCCGGGCAGTGTGCCCCACTAGGCAGGAGGGAAGCTAAGTGCAAATTATCATTATCTTTCTTCTATGATGATGCCATTTCCTTATGGATTAGACTAAGATACTGACCATCAGTACCTTTCATCTTCCTCTTGTCTATTGGAACAGGATGTCCTCAGGCATCTTTTGTATTCTAATCTTTTGACAATTTCAAGCTTCTGATCTATAGCTGTGATCTATGGTAATCTAATTTATGTATTGAATAAAATTTCTGTTTAGCTTAACCTGGATAATCAAAGGCTGAGGAATCTAAATATCCAACTTACTATTGTATTCAACCTGAATATCTTTTATTAAATAATTATTTTTTTGTTAAAATATATCAATTTCTTGCAATTGTAGGACTAAGGTTTCCTTTTTCTTATTGCCACCACCTCCTAGAATATGAAAATGGTTGTATTTTTTTCTCTTTTTTGAAAGATCATTCTGGTGGCTATTTGAATTTAGACCATTCAGTATTTCCAATCTGATAGAACCTGTCTTCTCTGAAGTACAAGAGTTTATGCCAGCGGGTGAAAAAGGTAAGGGTGAGTTACAAGGCTTAAAGAAAAGGGCATGTAATTTGAAAAACTGGTGATAAGAATAGGGGATGGTATTGACTTAGGATAAATAAAAGAATTTCAGAGGATACTAGTATTACCACAAATTTATGGTGAAAATAAACTACATATTTTGTGAGTATGTTTTTTCCTAGTAATCTACAAAATTTTCTTGGCAAAATACAACCATATCTCCTCTACAGTTTTATCATTCCCATCCACTTGTTCTAGGGGACCTAAGTCCCTTGACCCCTGCACATTGTTGCATTGATCCCTCTTTTCACCAAATCCCCTTCTCTAGAGCCCAATACTATTAACCATTTAAATTACTCTTCCTACTCACTCTCTCAGTGTTGTCCATTCCAGACTTCTTGATATATACTCTGAAAACAACTCAAATCTATCAACTTTAAATCTATCTCGGGTTCTATCAGGATCACTTCTACTCCAAGCTGTGCACTTTTTGGGGAGAGTCCATAGCTATCATCAAGTTTTAAAAGGCTTTGTAAGCCCCTAAATGTTAAGATCAAATTAGGTTATTAGATGAATCTAACATTTAATAAAAAGATGAATCTATATTTAATAAAAATGTTATTAACAAATTATTTGTGGTTTTTCTAAATATATGGGCTGTAATTATCTTATTTCTTCCCTGTGACATATTATCTCTCTAACTTATTAATCCTCCTTAACAGGCTTCAGAAAGTAGTTTTGAGCAGGATCAATAGTATATTTTCTTTGTTTTTTTTCTCTCCTCAACAGTCAATTTTACTTATCTAAGAACATGTCATTAGACTTGATTGAGAAAGATCATATTATTTTGAAACATTCAATTTTAATGGGACATACAATAAATAACAAATGTATTTACGCAAATTGTGGTACAGAAGAGAATTCTAACCTTCTCTAGTTTTTCTGGTTGAAAAACTATAAAATAATAAAGTTGACATAAGACTAGATTAACAGGAGAAAAAATTAATATGTGCACACAGAAGAATCTCAATATGATGCTCAGATTATAAAATGAGGCTTAAAGAAGTAATTGAAGTAGGCATCTTTTTATACTTTTTAGTCAAATAAACAATACATTTGTGAGATTGACAGGACAAAGAAAGGGGGTGTAACCAAACCCACGTTTGGCTGCCTGTCTAACAAAAGCCAAATTCGTGAGACAGGTACTAGTGAAAAGGAAAGAGGTTTATTCTAGTGCTGGCATCTCCAGAACATGGGGGGGGGTAGGCTTTTTGTCCTCAAAAACCCATTTTAATAATCTCAATGCAGGCAGAGGCTTTCATAAGGATGGAGAGGGAAAGCAGAACAAAGAGAGCAGGGGAGGGGGATGTGAAAGGCAGCTACTCCTGGAAAAGAGGAGCATGGGAAAGAGAAAGGACTGAGGGAGTGTAAATCCATGGCTTCTGCTTCTTGATATTCCTCCTCTCTTTTTGGCACTATCTCTATTCAAACAGGAATTTGTGGATTTACAGCCAGACACTTGGACACTTGTGAACCCTCACAGCTGGCACCACGCAGCCCTTTCTCCCCCAAACAGATTTCTCTAAAGTGTAAAAAAATAAATAAATATTGAAAACACAGGGGTTTGTTT
Source organism: Corynorhinus townsendii (assembly GCA_026230045.1). Classification (NCBI taxonomy): domain Eukaryota; kingdom Metazoa; phylum Chordata; class Mammalia; order Chiroptera; family Vespertilionidae; genus Corynorhinus; species Corynorhinus townsendii. Next base: position 114,524,534 of record JAPDVU010000001.1, on the reverse strand, counting down.
ATACACTCTAAGAAAACAGAAGATTGGCCTAAGCCTTAAGGAAAAGCAGAAATACACACCCTTTACCACTTAATTGAAATGTTAAGTCATGGTTACATTAGTGCTCATTAGGAAGGAATCCAAGCAGGTTTGGGTCCTCTGTTAGTGAGCACTCTAAACAAAGGTTGTGCTTAGGCAGTAAATTAGTAAATGGGTTACACTGCTTGTTTATAAAGTTTTTTCTACTCTAGAATGTATAACTCTTGTGATAATATTGTTTCTCAGTTCTTCAGGAGTGGGGATGTCATCACAGAGACTTATTTCCTGCTTTTAGGGCAGTGGTCGACAAACTGTGCCTCGCGAGCCGCGGTTTGCCACTCGGTTGACTAATGAGTTTGCTGACCACTGACCTAGACTCTGGATTCCAATAATTACAGGCTGTTGTTGTTCCCTATGATTAAGCCCCTAATTTAGGGGGACAGAGAGAGTTAGAGAGATCTTCCTGCTGCTCAGGTGATTTTAGTTAAAAACAACCAATATGCCATTATAAGTGCAGCCTAATTTTGGTCCCAATATGTGAACATATTTGATCTGAAACTACCCAAATATATCGTATTGAAAATGAGTCTGAATCAAATAATTTGTTATGTTTTCCTTTAATTATTATATTAATTTCCCAAAACATTAATTTCAAATAAGTTATGTTTATAATAACACAAGATAAGAAGGAATGTAATAGAGATTATCCAGAGATGTATTCTCTTAATGATGGAATGACTGGTCACTCAGAACTGACCACCAGGGGGCAGACGCTCAATGTAGGAGCTTCCCCCTGCTGGTCAGTATGCTACCACAGGGGGAGCTCTGCTCAGCCAGAAGCTGGGCTCATGGCCGGCGAGTGCAGCAGAGGTGGCGGGAACCTCTGAGGCAGCACTAAGGAGCAGTGAGGCAAGTGGTAGGGAGAAGCAAGCAGGCAGGTAGTAAGTAGCAAGGGGTCCCAGACTGTGAGAGGGCACATGTTGGGCTGAGAGACTCCCCACCCCACCCCCAGTGCACGAATTTTGTGCACTGGGCCTCTAGTGTTTGTCGTAAAAGGGGAAGAAGTGATCATTTGTAAGCTGAACATGAAACATTTAAAAGCTTACTTTTTGTAACAAAAATGTAATCCTGAAATTGACATTTGATGGATTTTATGAATACCTCAGTGTATGCAGGAAAATCACAAAATGATAAAAGAGAATGTTGCACAGGAATATCAGTGAAGATTGAAAATTGTACTAAAAAAGTCTTTCTGCTGCTGACAACTTCATTAGAGCTATTAACCAACCAGTATGTAATGCCAAACCAACATACATGTAGTGATTGATTAGGGAGTAACTGAATTTATACTTTATGCAGTGGGCCAAAAGAACAGCAATAAAATAAACTTGCTACAAAGTACCAAGTTCTTTTACCTTTTCTTTCTTCCTTTTTTTTTTCCTTTTTATCAGGGAAACCTATATTTAATGCAATGAAAAAGTAAAATATCTCTTTTTTTAAGTCACCAAGGTTTATAAGAGGAAATAAAGTAAGAAATAAACAGGATTAGGAATCAGTGACAGAGGGGAAAGATAGGAGCACCTTATATATTTTATCACCTATCATTAGTTTTGTTATAATATCTAAAATTACTAGTCACCATTCCAAACATTGTATATACACTGATTATCACCACAAAGTATTATTTATTGGTTTGTTCATTTTAAAAATAAGGAATCAGAGGCAAAGAGCAGATAATTAACTTTCCCAGTGTCATATGGTCAGTAAATAGCAGAACAAGGACATGATGCTAGTCCAATGACAGCACAGATGTTATTTTACCACTTTACAAAAATGGACCTGATCACTGCCCATACATACCAGAAACTTATTCTAAAAAAATATACTCTCACCTAATCTAAGAAATTTAAGAAGGAAGCATGAGTACAAGATGTACATTAAGGGTAGGTTTTAAGTAGTGTTTTTGTATCATTTCAAAGGATATAGAAAAAACCTGTATACTAGTATTAGTAATAAAAATCCATTTTTGAATGTTAAATTCTTACAAAAAGTACGAAACATAAGGCAAGTATGATTTTAACAAAGAAGCAATAGGAAACTTAGTTACACTAAATAATCTGACCCCAGGTTCTGAATTAAACCTACTCAAATTCCAAATTTACCACCTAAAAGATAAACTTTGATGAGCACAGAGACTCAATGATCTCATCTGTTAAAAGGAACAATAAATTAATCTATTTAACAGTGTTATTTTGACAACTGCATGAGTTATTGTATGTTAAATGCTTAGCAATACATCTGACAAATAGTAAGCAATTAAAACAACTGTCACTATTAAAAACAAATAATAAAATAAGTGGTTATTTTTTCCCATTGTAGTCAAATATGGAAATGTACATAATAAGAGGTGTATTTATGAAGCAAAGAATTTATTGAAATATTTTATCTTCCTACATTAAAATTAAGAGTCATGTTGATATAATGAAACAGTCAAATGGGAAAGAGATGTAGACTGTTAATATATTATTGATAAGTGAAAAAAATCAGTTTTCTTAGACTTGAAAATTATTTGTACCAAATAAATTTTTGTACCAAATAAAAATTTTAATTTAGTATTTAACTTTTCATTTAATGTATATCATGATTCACAATATAGGTAACTAGACCTTGCCAAATTATTCTACAAGTTGCCCTACAATACATACTTGAATAAACAGACTTCATTGGTAGTTAGTATTTCCCCGCTAATGTTTTATCTTTCTGCTTTATAGGTGTATGTTAAGAATATTTCCAAATGGCCCTAACCAGTTTGGCTCAGTAGCTAGAGCGTCGGCCTGGGGACTGAAGGGTCCCGGGTTCAATTCTGGTCAAGGGCATGTACCTTGGTTGTGGGCACATCCCCAGTGGGGTGTATGCAGGAGGCAGCTGATCGATGTCTCTCTCTCATCAATGTTTCTAACTCTCTATCCCTCTCCCTTCCTCTCTGTGAAAAATCAATAAAATATATTTTTTAAAAAAAGAATATTTCCATCTGTACATGTTGAAAAATAACTGACGTTGAGTCTATCAACCCAATAGCATATTTTTACTTGGCTCTAAACATTTTTGTTTTGAGTTCTGTTAAAATGAAATACTTAAATTTTTAACAAATATTAGCTTCAAAATAAAACCCAACAAACAACTTTGTATCAAAATGCCCTAGAGGAAATGCCCTCTAGCATATATCCTATATAATAAAAGGCTAATATGCAAATAGACCAAACTGTGGAACAACCAAAACAACAGAACAACTGGTTGCTATGACATGCTCTGACCACCAGGGGGCGTGCATTGTCATTGGGGCAAGCCTCTGGTGGTTACTGAAAATTCTTTGCTCCCACAATTCTTGGTCCCTCCCAGTGCTCACACCTGCTGCCAGCCCCGGTTCATAACCACTGCTGATTCGAATGGCCCCTGAGGTCTTCTTCACTTCCCCCGGCTCCTGAGGGGAGATTGGGGCCAGCAGCCACTGCTTGCACCCACTGCCAGTGCCTGGCGCCAGTCCTGATAGCTTGGTGCCATGAGCGGGTGCAAGCAGTGACTGCCGGCCCTGATCACTCCTGAGGGCTTCTCCATCTTCCCCTGCTCCTGAAGGGCCCAGTGCCATCAGTGTGTGGGAACGGTGGCAGCACGGCTGGAGCTGCGAGCAGACAGGGGACTGGAGGCCATGGCCAGAGGGCCAGGGGAGGGGGTGCGGAGGATGGGCCGAGACCCACCCCTGTGCCTACCACAGCCTCGTGCAGCCCACAGTTCCTTTCAAGATGCATGAATTCGTGCACTGGGCCCCTAGTTTTAATATATTTGCTTCAGTCTTTTTGCCTTTAAGTTCCATTAGTGAAATATCATATGTCATTTCAAATATAAACCGGTAACTGGTACATCAAATCCTGTTTACACTCCAATAATTTATTCTTAATAGTAAACCCTGCTTAGTCTCTATTGTGGCCAAAGCCATTCATGAATTCTGTTTTACATTTTCACTTTCTTAAAACACAAAATGCTTCTTTTGAGTCTGTCGCTAATACCAGTTTATGTTTGGTGCTCAAGTTCAGACTAAACCTTTTTTTATTATGATTTGAAGCTTCAGCAAATAATGTAAATCTACACATAAGAAAGCATTCCAAAAACATTATGTGCTTTTTAAACAAAATTTTGTCCATAGAATTATTCAGTAGTGATATAGATACAATTTTCAATTTCCCTTGACTAAATAGAATAGTGCAAGTATTGAGGAGATAGAAAAGGAGGATAGATAGACAGGGGTGGGACCATGGGGGCAGGAAAAAAACCAGGAAACCCAACTAGGTGGAATTGCTAGGGCAACCCACCTGGGTAGGGAAAGAAGGGTGTGTCTGGGAGACGTGAGCTTTAAAATATATGAATGTTGCTAAGACAAGCAGCTTGCAGATAACCAATCACATGGCAGTAAAGCATATAACCCAATCCCAAGGATGTTGCAAAGGGAGTGTTCTTTGAAAAGACCAATCAAAAGCTAGCATGCATACATACAAAAAAGTCTGCTTTCCTCTCTCTCCTTTCTCTGCTCTTTCTCCAACACACAGTGGGTTCCTGATGTTCCTATGGCGAGCGAGCACATCCCTGCACCCACGTGACTTATGGCCATGTGGGACTCTACACATGGACTAATGGACTTTAATCAGCTTGGATTCTGAACTACACCCAGCTACAACATGGAACGGAGGCTCTGGACACTGGCCTGAACCCAGCTGCACCTTTTCCAGGACTGGCTTTTCCCAATAAACTTTTATTCCATTCATCATGTTTTGTCTGCAACTGTGTTCTTTGATTTCCTAAGACAATGAACTCGGACTCAAAAGCCCCACATTTTGATTTCATTATCACAATAACAAGGTAACAAAATTTTATTCAGCAGTCAATCTTATTTTTCTGTTCCATAATCAAAACACCAAAATGTGTATTGCTATATATTTTTACAAAAATGTCCAAGCCCTGTCTACTAGACATGTTTATGATGTACAGATTTATGGATTTGAAAGTGTGGCTCACCACCTGTGTTTTCCTGTTTCCTAGTTTTAGAGTAGAAAAAGATAAATGTTAGGATTATGTGCAATTTTAGTTAGTGAAAAATTCTGCTTGATTTTTGTTCAATTTAGAATAAAATCTAATGAAAAGCACATTGATACTTCATAAGGTAAAATTAGCAATCCATGATATTATTTTTAAAAAATATATCTTTATTGACTTCAGAGAGAAAGGGAGAGGGAGAGAGAGAGATAGAAACATCAATGGTGAGAGAGAATGATTGATAGGCTGCCTCCTGCATGCCCCCTACTGGGGATCAAGCCCACAACCTGGGCATGTGCCCTTGACTGGAATCAAACCCAGGACCGTTCTGCAGGCCCAAGCTCCATCCACTGAGCCAAAGTGGTTAGGTAATCAATCGTGACATTATTCATAACACAATTGAAATTTATTATTTTTATTTATCTTTTAGTTAATTAATTTATTGACTAAAAATCAAATTTTGAGCCAGATGTCTAATTTTTAAAAAAAATGTATTTATTGATTTTTAGAGAGAGAGAGGTAGGGAGAGAGAGAGAAATGGATTTGTTGTTCCACCTATTTATGTGTTCATTGGTTGATTCTTGTATGTGCCCTAACTGGGGGTTGAACCTGCAACCTTGGGATATTGGGATGATACTCTAACCAACTGAGCTACCCAGCAAGAGCAGATGTCTAATTTTTTATTTTTTTAGGGAGTAAGAAAATTATACAAATAATATGTATAAAGACATAATAATAAATTATTGTCAATTTTTTAAAAGATAAAGTTTGTCTAAATAATCTGTAGTCCTGTTCCTTATCACTGATAAGCATGTTTATTTTACATTGTTTTTATAGACTTAAGTTTTTAAATGTGTTAGTTCATTTTAAAAGCAATCATGAAAAACAGCAGTTGAGATGACAGAAAGGGTCTTCTAGTAAGAAAAACAGAAGCAAATCATTCTTATTGTGAGCTAAATTGATATGCTATAGGAAAGCCAGGAGGCTTGGTATCTCTCTCTCTCTCTCTTGTTACCAATGTCAGTTTTCTATTTTACTTTAAAACTTTATTGTTAAAAGTATTACATATCTCGCCTTTTTTCCCCCATTGACCCCTTCTAGCCAGACCCTGCCTTCCCCACTTCCCCACAAGCCTTAAACACCCTATTATCTGTGTCCATGGCTTATGCATATATGCATACAAGTTCTCTGGTTGATCTCTTCCCACCCACCCACTCTCCTCCACCTTCCCTCCCTCTGAGATTCCACAGTCTGTTCCATCCTTCTATGTCTCTGGCTTCTCTTTTTTTATGACAAAACCACATCTTTTCTCTTCTTTTTGCTTGTTCCAGTTCCTAGCTGCAGGACCCTGAAGGACTCACATTCAGCCTGTATCCTGCTGAGTTCCAGAACAGAGAGAGCAGTCTACTGGAGGAAGGCAGCGCGTGGAACTGCAAACCTTGTTCTTTCCACATCTGAAGTATCTTTCCTCAGTCTTGCTGGTCCACAAATCTTCCTTCCACAAGAAACACATTGTCCTCAAAAATACATAAAATATCCCTAACCGGTTTGGCTCAGTGGATAGAGCATCGGCCTGCAGACTGAAAGGTCCCAGGTTCAATTCCAGTCAAGGACATGTTTGGGGTGTCCAAGAAGCAGCTGATCAATGTTTCTCCTCTCATCGATGTTTCTAACTCTCTTTCCCTCCCCCTTCCTCTTTGTAAAAAGTCAATAAAAATATATTTTAAAAAATACATCAAATAACAGAAAACTATAAATATCACTGCCTTGTTAATATTTTTGTGTGTATTTATATTGCTTTCCCCCCTCCCCTCCCCCCACACATGGCCATATAGTACACACAAAAATATTGCTTTAGGTTGGATTCTCCTATAAGCAGATCCTGAATAAAATAGAAGAGGAAGTAACTTTATTTGGGAGGTGAAACCAGGAGCACTCATGGAGGAGAAGGGACATGCAGCTAGGAAGAAAGCCCATTGTGGGAAATGAATGGATGTTATCCCTCTGGGAGACTGAGGCTAGGTCCCATAGGGAACATCAGGAAACCTGCAGTGAACATGTTTTGGAATTGTCCCACCTAATGAGTGAAGAAAGGGGAGTATTTATTCACAAATTCCCACCCAGTATTGGCTGACTGTTCCCCTCAAAGGTGTGAACAACAACTTGGCTTGCTGTGTGTTTTCCTGAGGCCAGAAGAAGCCCTCAATCCCTTAGAAAAATCAGTTGGACAGTGTCTGGGAGATGGTAGGGCAGAGGCATCCCCTATATCTATAGATTAATCCAAATTTTTCTTACATTGCTAATTTATTTTATAATCTAATTGTATAGTTTTCATCTCAGTGAAGGCTTATCTTTTTAAACATAATTTTAACATCCTTATTCATATAACAGCTTTATTAGAAGACTAGAGGACCAATGCACGAAATTCGTGCAAGGGGCTCGCCCTCCCATCAGCCCCAGCTGCCACCTCAGGCACAGCTCTTACTGCCTCACAGCCCTGTGGCCCCACCCACACACACCCCCACTGGTCGTTCTGGAAAATCATTCTGCAATCCAGTCTAATTAGTATATTAGCTCTTTATTATATAGGCTATTTCTATACTATTTATTTCCTATGTAGGATATTTAAGTTTTCCATAAATTTGCTGTTTTAATTAACACTGCACCAATTTGTTTATTGTTTCTTTGGAATAAGATCTTTATTCCAAGAAGTAGAATATTGGAGTCAGTTTGCATATTATCAGTTTTGACTAATATGTCCTCATTATCCATCCTAAATGTTGTTCTATTTTATACTCCCATCAATAGAAAAATTAAATGTCTGCTTCCCCATATCTTTTCCATTGCTGCGTTTCATCAGTCTTTCTAAGCTTTGCCTGCATTTTTCATTTAAATCTGTACTATTCATACAATGAGAGGCCAATCACTCATTTAATTCCTTTACCATGTTATATATCAGGATGTTAGGTTTGCCTTCTGTATAAACCAAAAAAACTGCAGGTGTCTTCATTGATGGAATCTTGTAAAATTAAAGGGATTTAATGTTCTGACACTCAATATCTTCTATAATTTGAAAAAAATATTGCTATGCTTTCTTGAACTGGACTTTTCCAAAGGAAACATTAATGATCTTGACAGTTGGTCTCTCTTGCAGAACCCAGAAGGGACTTCCAAACTGTTTCTTCAAGGTGTCCCAGCTTCCCCAAGTTGCTGAAGCTGGCTCTATTGATAAAGCTTAGATGTCATCCTCAGGTATGATCCCAAAACACACTGGTTGTTATAAGTCATATGTGTTTTCAACAAGAGCACCCCTTTTAATTGCATAAATTTAAGACTCAGTGCAGAACATGTTTTCTTAGCCACTGACCAAAATTTTGCTTTAAGATTTTACTCATGAGTACAATGCAGAATGCAGAAACATGTCGAATTTGCTAGTGCAATGATGTGATTTCACTGTGGTGTCTATAAACAAGTTATCCATTTAAAAAAAATTAACTCTAACATACTCCTAAGCTTCAAGAACATTCAGCTATTTTAAAGAGAATCTGCTTTCTCAGTATTTCTAGGTAGAAAGCCTCTAATTTAAGGAGAAACATTATAACCTGTGTTTAGCTGAGAATATGTTTTTATAACTATGCTGTGCATCCCATAAACTATCTTATTAATTTGAGTTGCAGAATCAAGAATATCCCAACAATGAAGACATTTTCTGTCAAAATATTTTATTGCTATTTATTTTAAAAGTCATAGATTATATTAAACTGTTTGTGACATGTGATATCACTGTAATTCGTTAGGTGGCCTTAGAGACAGATGAGGTTCTACTTGTATCTCTGCCTGTTGTAGCTGAGTTAGATCCTGCAGCTAGGAAATTAGGATAAATCATTGATCTGAGTTAATTCATAGTTCAAAACTTTTACAATCCAGCAAGGTAATGTATCCCTAAAAATATAAACATAAATATATAGATATATTTATGTATAGATATGAATACACTCTAGATGAAGATATAGCTTTCAAAGAGAATCTGTTTTTTGTTTTGTTTTTGTTTATTTTTACATTTTTTAGGTAAAAAGTCACTGAATTGAGGAGAAACATTGTAACACTATGTTTACCTGGGGATATGTTTTAATATCTATTTGTCCTGTATAATAAAAGCCTAATATGCTAAGTGTCTGGTCAACCTGTTGGCTGTTCCACCAATCCAAGCATAATATGCTAATGATATACTAAGACTGCTCAACTGCTCGCTATGATGTGCACTTACTACCAGGGGGCAGACAGTTGACTGGTTGACCAGTCACTATGATGTGTACTGACCACCAGCACCAGGGGGCAGATGCTCAATGCAGGAGCTGCCCCCTGGTGGTCAGTGCACTCCCACAAGGAGAGCACCATTCAGCCAGAAGCCAGGCTCATGGCTGGCGAGTGCAGCAATGGTGGTGGGAGCCTCTCCTGCCTCTGTGGCAGTGCTAAGGATGTCCAACTGCTGGCTTGGGCCTGCTCTCCAGGAGAAGTGGGCCTAAGTCATCAGTTGGACATCCCCCAAGGGCTCCCAGACTGTGAGAGGGCACAGGCCAGGCTGAGGGACCAGCCCCAGAGTGCTCAAATTTCATGCAGTGGGCCTCTAGTAGATACATATCCTATCTAATAAAAGAGTAATATGAAAATTGACTGTACCTCTGCTACACCCACAGCCACGCCCACCAGCCAATCAGGAGGGAATATGCAAATAAACCCAACCAAGATGGCCGCAGCCACAGAGAGCAGGAGGGAGGTTTGGGTTTCCCTGGCAATGGAGGAAGCCAAACGTTCCACTGGCCCAGGCCTCCACTAGATGCTACAAAGTTTCAATTATAGAAAATAAATAAATTCCAACAGAAACAGCGGAAGTCACGGAGCTGGAGAGAGCAGGAGGCTAGGGTTGCCCGCAGTGATGGAGGAAGCCAAGCTTCTGCAGCCCTACTTCGGCCTCTGCTTAAGGCTACAAAATTTCAATTATAGAAGATAGATAAATGCCAACAGAAATGGCTACCGCCACAGAGCAAGCAAAAGGCTTGGCTCTGCTCCAGGCTACAAAGTTTTAATTGTAGAAGATAAATAAATCCCAGACACCAGGGCCTCTGCTTGGGTCACTGGGGGACGTGGCTGGCCTGCAAACCACCACAGGCCCCTCACCCAGGCCGCTCTATGCCCCAAGGGAACCCCTACCCTGATCTGGGACACCCTTCAGGGCAAACCAGCTGGCCCCCACCCATGCACCAGCCCTCTATTCTATCTAATGAAAGAGTAATATGCAGATTGACCATCACTCCAACACACAAGATGGCTGCCCACATGTGGTCAAAGATCCTGCCCACATGTGGACACAAGATGGCCACCACAAGATAGCAAGCAGGGGAAAGGCAGTTGGGAGGGACCAGGCCTGCAAGGGAGGGCAGTTGAGGGTGATCAAGCCTGCTGGGGAGGGCAGTTAAGGGTGACCCGGTTGGCAGTGGAGGGAAGTTGGGGGTGACTGGGTCTGCAGGGAAGGGCAGTTGGGGGGACCCAGGCCTGCAGGGGAGAGCAGTTGGAGGGAACCAGGCCTGCAGGGGAGGGCAGTTAGGGGTGACTAGGCCTGCAGGGGAGGGCAGTTAGGGGTGACTAGGCCTGCAGGGGAAGGCAGTTAGGGGTGACCAGGCAGGCTGGGGAGCAGTTAGGCATCAATCAGGCTGGCAGGGGAGTGGTTAGGGGGTGATCAGGCTGGCAGGCAGAAGCAGTTAGGGGCAATCGGGAAGGCAAGCAGGCAAGCAGTTGGGAGCCAGCAGTCCTGGATTGTGAGAGGGACGTCCGACTGCCCGTTTAGGCCTGATCCCAGTGGACATCCCTTGAGGGGTCCCAGATTGGAGAGGGTGCAGGCTGAGCTGGGGGACCCCCTCCCTTGCACAAATTTCGTGCACCAGGCCTCTAGTCTATATATATAAAAGCCTAAGTGACTATTATGACTGAATGACCAGTCAACCAGTTGTTATGATGTGTACTGACCACCAGGGGGCAGATGTTCAATGCAGGAGCTGTCCCCTGGTGGTCAGTGTGCTCCCATAGCCAACCTCCCATGGCCCTTCCCCCCAACCAGCCAACCTTCCACAGCCCCTCTCTCTGGCCAGCGGCCAACTTCCATAGCCCCTCCCCCTGGCTATACAGCCCCAATCACCCTCATCGGAATTTCCCGCAACCCCTCTTCCACCCCCAGCAGCCAGTCCCAATCACCGGCCAGGCCAAGGAACCCCACCCATGTACAAATTCGTACACCGGGCCTCTTGTATATCTATATCTATCTTAGTGAGCTAACAGGTTTTCTGTACAAAATAAGTTCTAAATTCACAAGTCAGAGTGCACTACCTATTAATTATATAACTTAGCTCAGAGAGTGACTTTTCTCCATTTTCTTTTTTTCTTTTTAGTTCTCTAGGTTCAGTATCTGAAGGCTTTTCAGATAAGTTACATTTTTAAATGTACTTCTTAAACAGCCAAATGGCAATAAATGCTGTCCACTCCAGGGTGACAAGTACTTGAAACAGATAACTATCACCACTAAGAAAAAGTCTCACTTTCCCTGGTGGTGAGGTCTAAATGGCCTGCAGAGTCCTTTCCTGCCCCTGCTCTTGATTCTAACTAAAAATGAAACTTTTTCAGACACATTGCTTCACCTGCTGTTCTACCTTCCTTTAATAGGGATGATTTAACACCCACTTACTGTGTTCCAGAAGTACCAGGTCCTTTCTGCTATCCAGTGTGTCCATTGGAAAAAAAAGAATATTTTTTTCTTGAAATTTTGTTTTTGATTATCTGAGCTCGGTTGAAATAAAAGACATAAATTTGACACAAGTGTCAACCTGTGTATGGAGAATTTATTAAGTAAATTACTTGAATTCCCTTTTTAAAACAGGTCAGAAATTGTGTTTTAAGTAGAAAAGTTACATGGATAAAAATAATCAGTATTCATTAATACTTTCTAGCCAGAATATTTTAATTTTGTCACAAATGTGTCCCTTTACACACACACACACACACACACACACACACACACTATAAGAAATGAGCACAGAGAAACCAAGATGGCGGCATAGGTAAACACCTAAACTGCTGCCTTGCACAGCAATTTCAAAACTACAACTAAAAGACAGAACGGACATCATCCAGAACCACAGGAAGGCAGGCAGAGTGGAAATTCTACAACTAGAGGGAAAGAGAAAAGCACACTGAGACTCACAGGAACTGCAGAAGGCAGAGGTACGGAGGCATGCACAAGTGCATGGAGAGGGCTGGCAATTGAGGACGTGGCTGGCTTTCTCACTCGGGAGGGAGACAAAAGCTCCCGACTCCTCTGAACTCCAGTTCCAGGCAAGACTCTGGGGACCCAGACTCATACAGGGAGAAACTGGACTGTCTGGCAGCAGGTGAAACTCGAGGGCAGCTTTCTCTCAGAGGTGCTTGAAGCAATTACCACGGGACACTGAGACCCAGAGGCCTCTTAGGGCAGGGCTGACTGGAAACCATTGCTGTATGCTCTGCCCTGAGACTCCACCCCATCAAAGCTGAGCACAGAGGCTTTTGCAAGTCTTGTCTCATAAGGTTGTCTCCAGCACAGAAGTTCTCCCAGCTTATACACATCTGATCCTCACAGCCAATTGGCCTGGAGGTCAATTCCTCCCAGGGATACCAACAACAATCAAGACTTAACTACAACAAGACTGTGCACACAGCCCACAAAAGGGTGCACCAAGAGTGTCCACCTCAAGGAAGTGGAGAGGCTGAGCCACTGGGCCCTATAGGACACCTAGCACACAAAGCCACTCTATCAACTTAAAGAAGCAGTTAAAATTCAGAGACAAAGAAACAGGTCACAAATGAAAGAAAGGGAGGAAAGCAAACGACTGGATATAGAGTTCAAAACCACGGTTATAAGGGTTTTCAAGAATTTTCTAGAAAAGGCTGATAAATTTAGTGAGACCCTCAAAGATATGAAAAAGGACCAACTAGAAATTAAGCATACACTGACTGAAATAAAAAATAATATACAGATATCGAACAGCACACTAGCGGATCACAAGAATCAAGTCAAAGATTTGAAATACAAAGAAGCAAAAAACACTCAACTGGAAAAACAAAAAGAAGAAGAATCCAAAAATATGAAGATAGTGTAAGGAGCCTCTGGGACAACTTCAAGTGTACCAACATCTGAATTATGGGGGTGCCAGAAGAAGAGAGAGAGCAAGATACTGAAAACCTACTTGAAGAAATAATGAAAGAAAACTTCCCCCACCTGGTGAAAGAAATAGACTTACAAGTCCAGGAAGTGCAGAGAACCCCAAACAAAAGGAATCCAAAGAGGACCACACCAAGACACATCATAATTAAAATGCCAAGAGCAAAAGACAAAGAGAGAATGTTAAAAGCAGCAAGAGAAAAACAGTTAGTTACCTACAAGGGAGCACCCATATGATTGTCAGCTGATTTCTCAACAGAAGCTATTCAGGCCAGACGTGAGTGGCAAGAAATATTCAAAGTGATGAACAGCAAGAACCTACAACCAAGATTACTCTACCCAGCAAAGCTATCATTCAGAATTGAAGGTCAGGTAAAGAGCTTCACAGATAAGAAAAAGCTAAAGGAGTTCATCACTGACAAACCAGTATTATATGAAATGCTGAAAGGTATTCTTTAAGAAGAGGAAGAAGAAAAAAGTAAAGATAAAAATTATGAACAACAAATACATATCTACCAACAAGTGAACCTAAAAATCAAGCGAATTAAAAATCTGATGAACAGAATAAACTGGTGAATATAATAGAATCAGGGGCATAGAAAGGGAGTGGACTGACAATTCTCAGGGGAAAGGGGTGTGGGGGGTACGGGAAGAGACTGGACAAAAATTGTACACCTATGGATGAGGACAGTGGGGGGCAGGGGCGGGTAAGGGCAGAGGGTGGGGTGGGAACCAGGTGGAAGGGAGCTGTGGGGGGAAAAAAGAGGAACAATTGTAATAATCTGAACAATAAATATTTATTTTAAAACAAAACAAAAAAGAACACAACACACATTTTAAAAAAAAGAAAAAGAAAGAAATGAGCACATGTGATTATGGAGGCTGAGCGGTCCTGAGAGCTGCAGTTAACAGTCTGGAAACTCGGGTGGCCAGTGATATAGCCTGAGAACCAGGAGAACTGGTGATGAATGTTTCAGTCCAAGAGCTGGCAGGCTTGATTCCAGGAGAGATGATATTCTAGTTCAAGCAATCAGGAAGGAGTTCCCTTTCTTGTCTGTTGTTTTGGGAGGGTTGGCCCTTTTTTCTATGAGGTTCATCCACAACAGGAAGAGCATCTGCTTTACTCAGCCTATCAATTCAACTGTGAATCTTAGCCAAAAACACCCTCAGAGACAAACCCAGAACAATGTTTGACCAAATATCTTGGCACCTTGTGCCTCAGTCAAGGTGACACATAAAATGATTCATCACACCACATATCATCCGACCTGAATGAATAATTCAATGGAAAATAAGGCCCTCACCCTTGAAGTAACTTGAAATACAGGGTCAATGAGGATTTCACTGTAATGCTGTTGTAGAAGACCGAAGAAACCCAAGCGACGCTTAGAGAAATGGAGTTACACGGATTTATTACTCTGGTGATCTCAGAGCAAACCAATATGATGGAAGCTCTTCTTTAATCCCCTTTGGTTTCTTTGTCCCCCAAATATGGATGGGACTTCCGGAACTTTCGTGGGCTTTGCAAAAAGCTCCATGTGTTGTGATGGGAGCCTTGAGACCATATCTAAGGGCCCGGCCTGGCACCAGTGCTAATAACCCCCTTCAGGGGTTGTGTATCGTTCATGGTTTATGGCCTCTGTAAAATGTGAGCATGTAGGTAACAGATCTTG
Source organism: Corynorhinus townsendii (assembly GCA_026230045.1). Lineage (NCBI taxonomy): Eukaryota > Metazoa > Chordata > Mammalia > Chiroptera > Vespertilionidae > Corynorhinus > Corynorhinus townsendii. Next base: position 114,509,510 of record JAPDVU010000001.1, on the reverse strand, counting down.
CAAGACCAGTTTGTGGAGAAAGGGGCAGTGACTTAATTATAGGTTATCAAGAATGTACATTAGGCTACTGGCACAGATTCAGATTGCTAGCGCCCCCCGCCCCCTGCTAAACACCAGGGTTACATTAGAATTAACCTTTTAGCCTTCTGAATGTAAAGGAGAGGTGGGGGCCCTACCAAAATTCAGATCTTCGTTATAGAATGCAGCTGCTGAGACCCAACTTGAAATCTCCATGATTAAAAACAACAACCACAAACCCAACAACCTAGAATCAAAATACACTCACCTTCAAGTCCATCTGGAATTATAAATATATACAGCTAGCCAGATCTACTTTGAGAAAAATGACCCAGTATTTGCAGAAATCCTACCTGGGTACTCTGAGTGGAGAAGCATCAAACTCATTAGTGTGTTTCGTTTATTCACCTCACCCTCAGCTCATAATGATGAAGCGTTCTTCACGTTCGTGTTTAATGCTGACATAGGTGATGTGGCCCCAGGCACGGAGGTGGCTTGGAGAACTGCAAGGCCCTCTTCGCTGTGAGCTGGTCAGCTGTGGCAGGAGTCCTCCTGCAGCAGGCTCTCCCAGGACTTGAGATCTACCACAAACCCATTTTCTGATGCACTGCAGACATGACTTTCCTTTCACATGTACATATTTCCTATTAATAAAAACCTTCTATTGAATTATAATATTTCCATAAAATGTGCATAGCTAGTAAATTGAAAAATGAATGTCACCAACTGAGCACACCCTGTATGCGCACCAAGATCAATAAACAGAACATTACTGGCCCCCAGAAGGACCCCTCATGCCTCTCAATCACCAATCGTACCCTGTATAGGGTGACCTAAGTTAGTTTGACTATATTGTACTTAACTTAAATGGAAAATATACTGATTAATTTAAAATGTGTTTAAGAACTGTATTAAAAAAAATCAAGTAATCATATTTTGAACCCACACAATATCATGGTTCTTAAACAAGTTCTCAGTCAGGGTTATTTCTGTTTCTCTTAACTAGAGTTTTCATTTGCCTGGAGTAAGTTCCTTTTTACTCTGTAGTATGTCTTATTTTGACTACTACCTTATAATTTACTTTAGAAGCTGCCTGTAAGTTTTACCCAACACTTAGTTCTCCTAATGTCTGTTTTAGTTTTCTTTTGTCACTTGCCTCTTGCAAGTCCTATGCTCCTCTCCTATTTCCCAAATGCCCATTTGAATCTCCCCAGTTAGTAAAACTCATCCCACTAGCAAAGCTAAAAGTTATTTTTTCTCTTGATTTAATTTTAAGCCTACTGATATAGGTCTTAGTTGCCCAGCACAAAGTCAAGGGGAAGCAAAGTTTGCTTTTTGGGGATTAAATTATTTTAAGTTGGTTACTTTTAAGGAACAAAGGATTTAGGAGAAACCTTTGGCCTTCCCCCTAACTGCCTAAAATCATGTGGATAGAGGTCTTGCCCCAGGAAGGGAGACAGCATTATAGACAACTATAATATGAACTAGTGTGACAGGGAGAAACCCCCTTTGACCAAAGTCCTCTCGATGTCCCATTGTTAAAGATGGACCAGCAAACATTTATTCATCAAACATTTGCTTTTCCATCTTCAAGTGAATTTCCTTCCTGTCCTTTGAAATGCAAAACCACACCTCACCCCCTTTTTGCTTAGCCAAAATGGCATATAAGCCTTAGCTGCCAGGTTTGTCCTTAGGTCCTGTTCTTAGGAAAACCCCCATAGGTATAGATGTAATAATTTGATCACTTCCTCCTATTAATCTGTTTCATGTAGACTTGATTATTAGAGCAGCTAGAAGAACTTAGAAGGGTAGGAGAAAAATTATCTTTCTTTCCCAACTCCCCTTTCCCTTAACCTGAGTGACATGAGCCTAAATAACATATAGAGAATCTTGTTAGTCTCAACCTAAACAGGACTCACTCCTTCCACAACCAATTAGGGCACATAGAATATATTTAGTAGTTATTAATAACTAGAGGCCCGATGCACGAAATTCATGCAAGGGCTCAGCCCCGGCCTGTAAAGGTGGCAGCCACCTCTGCCTTGGCCCCTGCTGCAGTGGCTTCATCAGGAAGGTCGTCTGGAAGGATGTCCAGTCTAATTAGCATATTAGGCTTTTATTATTATAGATGATATTTTAAATCACCATGAGTTGTTAATAACATAACAATGTGACACAAAAACAATAATAATTTGGTGTGATATTTATCTAATCAATTCCTCCTCAGAAAGACTTCAGTTGAGCATGAAATAAAGTTTCTTGAAGGCATGAGTATGTTAGGCAGGACCCAGGGAAACAAATAGAAGTATGGTAGGCATTTAGACAGACATGAGCAGAGCAAGGACAATGGTCCAGGTACAGAAGGTAACCAGGATGGAAAGCCCCAGGTGCCTAGCAAAAGACGGAATTGTAGGGTGGAACCTCACTTCCTTAGCATATCTCTGATCAAACAGTTTGGATGCCCTGACCTTTACTCCATAAAGATAACATCTAGGCCTCAGTTGTATTTCAGCTCCAGGCCCAGAAGAACAACAAAACCAGCCACAGCTGACCTCAGAACCAGCTGTATTGAATAAGGACCCACTGCCCTGGTGCCAGCCAGTTAATCATTGGAGACCACAACCCTGAAAGGACACACCTGGAAAGCTGCTGACTCTTCTATTGGGATCTCCCCTAAAATCTCCACCCTTAAAACCCTTAGAACAGAGGACCCAGTGCACTCTCCCTCCCTGGAGCATGCCCTCACCTTTTTCTTTCCTTTTCCCTTCTCCTTCCCCCTTCTTACCCCTAGGCTCATTACTATTAGCTAACTCACTCCCAAGCTCCAAGGACCTATCCTTTACCTCTATAACCTGTTTCCTAAGCCCATTTCTACTTCTGTGATTTAATGTTTTCTTACAGTTTGGGTCTTGGCTCTGAATTCATTCCTAGCCAGAACCCAAGTACCAAGGTTGCTGAACCCTGGTCAAGTCTGACCCCATTATTCTAACACCTGCTGGTGTCCCTCTGCCTACAACAGAAGCAGTTTGTAAACATCCTCCATCCAGAGATGATTTGTTGAAATAAAAAGCATACATATATATTAGCATGGTCTGCATATCTTCATATCAGTCAAAGAAGAAATATTTGTCTAGCTAAGGTAGTTCCAGAAACTATAGAAAAGACTCATAACACACACACACACACACACACACACACACACACACACACACACACACAGACAAATTCTCTCTGAGAGCAAATAAACTGTAAGAAAAGCTGACTTGCACTTTTCTCCCTAATAGAGCTAGGCCCTGTTAGTCTCCAACCTGAGGTTTCAGAATCTGAATATATAAAAGTGAATACATGTGTGTGCCTGAACAATTGTTCATCATTAAATGTGCTGAAAATCTCATTTTTTGTGTGCCTCCCTGGTAACGGATAGCAAGAATTTTGTCTGAGTACTTATATTGTAGAAGTGGATCTCATCCAAACCAGCAGATAGCAGAGTACTGGAAAGGGCAGGGGAAGAAAATACTAAGGGACACTCTAGAAATACAGAAGGTTAAGGAGCAAGTTTCCTCTCCAATACCACTCAGAAGCATCAGCCCATGTAATAAAAGGCTAATATGCAAATTGGTCAAACTGCAGAACAACCGGTCACTATGATGCACACTGACCACCAGGGGGCAGACACTCAACACAGAAGCTGCCCCCTGGTGGTCAGTGCGCTCCCACAGGGGAAGTGCTGCTCAGCCAGAAGCCGTGTTCATAGCTGGTGAGCGCAGTGGCAGTGTCAGGAGCCTCTCCCACCTCCCTGGCAGTACTAAGGATGTCTGACTGCAGGCCTAAACCATCAGTCAGACATCCCTTGAGGGATCCCAGATTGCAAGAGGGTGCAGGTTGGGCTAAGGGACACCCCTCACCCCCTGAATGCACAAATTTTGTGCACCGGGCTGCCAATTTTCAAATAAGCAAAGAAGGACTACTTTTGGATTCAGGATGAGGAAGTCTTTCACAAGACATTTTTCACCATCTAAACTTAAGGAACTATTACTTTCATTCAATTTCACATCTCTAATTGTGCATGCTATATTGTACTAGCTATATTGTAATTATCATAGTGTGTTTTGAGTTTTTAGTTATCTTTTCACGTTAGCACACATCTCATATGCCTAATTAATTTCCCCATGTCTATTTTTATTATGTTCTCCTACACATCTGGCATAGAGGCATAGAATAGAATAGAATTGAGCATTTGGCATTCAATAGATCTTTGTTTATTAACTGACTGGACCACTTTAATTTTATACAAAAAACTTACTGATTTTAATTTGACAGAGTTAACTAAATAAAATGTATTTGCAAATAGAGGTGTTATGAAAATAATTCCTCTGTGATGCTATTATCTACAGTATTAATTTAATAACACTAGCTCTCTGCTCTTTCAAAAAATTTAAAAGGTATTTTGTCTGTTGGATAACTAATTTAGGTAAAAAGCATGTAACTCACAACCTAAGTTTTACCTTAAACTGTAATTAAAAGAGGAGACCTTGTTTAAGAAATAGTGAATGAAATGCCAATCAGAATGTTAAGATTTAACAAGTCTAAGGTTGATGGATCTATCCAGATATACTCATGATAGTGCCTGATTCACCGTGCCACTGATGGAATGAGGCACTGCCACTGTTATAATTAGAAGAGATTGTGTGAATACTGATGTTCTGGACAGTGAGATTCTTGCTATATACCATTTTCCAGGAGAATGAAACTATAACCATCACACAGTAAAGATGAGTTGGAATCAATGATGACAACCAAAAATTAATATGCCATAATATTTATGTCTTTCTGGACAGATTTTAACTCTAAATATTTATGCTGTTCATCTGAAGGAGCCAATGAACTATTCCATATAAATTTAATTATGTCAATTGATTATATCAGTGATGGAAATAATTTGTACAATATACAAATGTTATAATATCTAGCACATCAAGAATTATATCTTCTAGCCCTGGCCAGTGTGGCTAAGTGGTTAGAGGTTCAATTCTTGGTCAAGAGAATATAAGTGAGCTGCAGGTTCAATCCCAGGGCCCCAGTCTGGGCACATGCAAGAGTTAACCAATTGATGTGTCTCTCTCACATCGTTGTTTCTCTCTCTTTCTTTCTCCCCCCCCTTCCTTGCTTCCTCCCTTCCACGCTCTCTAAAAATCAATGGAAAATATCCTCAAGTGAGAATTAACAACAAAAAAATTATATCTCCCTATATAATAAAAGCCTAATATGAAAATTGTCCCCTTGCCCAGAAGTTTGACCAGGGGGTAAGGCTGGCCAGCCAATCGCCCAAGGCGCCTCTGTCTGGCTGGCCCCACCCCTGCTGGCATGGCAACAGGCAGCCGGGTGAAGGGAGGGCCCAGCCACCAGCCGGCAACAGCTAGGAACCATACCCACGCACAAATTTTGTATGCTGAGCCTCTAGTATAATAATGTTTTGTAAAAAAAATGACCTGAAATGCTTAGTTGTATTCATTTTTTCAAAATTAGTAAGAGCTACATTACTAAATTAATAAGAGTTGCTTATGAGTGTTATTGTACATTAACTTAAACTGGTCATTGTTAATTTATTTCCTTAATACTTCATATTTCTTTAAAATAGCATGCTTAGATTTACTTCTATCCAAAATTTATTATTTAAAAATTTCTAGAAAGAATTGAACCTGAATAACATATGCAGCATACAGAGTTCTTCAAACTTATGATTTTTTTATGTTGTTAAATACATGTATTTTATTTGTATTAAATATATCAAAGCAGAAAAGAGAAACAAAGTATCTAGTCCAGCTCTACTGTGATATGCTATTAATGAAGACTCTCTGTTCATCTTTTAAATTGTTTCAACATGCATAATCGCAAGTGATAGAATTATTCCAGTGTACATTTTGACACATTTCAATATATGCTATTTGGTTTGGGTCACTTGAAAAAAAAAATGTAGGGCATAAAATTAGTTGGAATATGCTGATCAGTATGTATAGGTAAATATGTAAGAAATATTTTCTCCCATTCTATAAATTGCCTTTTCACTATTGTGAAGATACCTTTTGAAGCTCACAATCTTTTAATTGATGCACTTAAATTTTTCCTTTATCACTTGTGTTTTTGCTACTGTATAAAAGAAACCCTGAAGTTTACTCCTGTTTTCTTTCAGTTGTCTTTATTTCTAGTTCTTACATCTAGGTCTATGATCCATTCTGAATTAATTTCTTATGTATTTTGAGGTTGGGCTCCAACTTTATTCATTTGCATGTCTATAGCTGTTGCCCAGAAGCATTTGTTGAAAGGATTGCTCTTTCTCCCACTAAATGTTCTTGGCTTTTTTATCAAAATTCAGCTGCCAATAAATATGAAGACCTATTTTGGAATTCTCAATAATATTCCACTGAAAAATATGTTTATCCTCATGCCAGTACCACATTGTCTTGCTTATTGTAGTTTATAAAAAGCTATCAAATTGGGTCATGTGAGTCCTATAACTTTATATTTTGCAAGACTATAATGGCTATTATGAATCCTTTGTATTTTTTAAAGGAGTTTTAGGGACAAAATATGCAGGTTTAGGGAGTTTTAGAAATAAATAGGGTCCATGGGGGAGGACTGCATAGTTGAGTGCTTGGAGATGCCAGAAGGTATACTTTCACAGAGGGGGAAAAAAGGGGGGGGGGGGGGGAGTCACCACAGGATAAGGGGAGAGGAAGGCATCCATTCACAGAAGATAAGGAAAAGCCACAGGGTGTGGGGGAGAAGGAAACAAACCTTCACAGAGGATAGAGAAATGCAGACAAATGGCAGAAACAGGAAACAGATTTTCACAGGCCACAGAGAATTCTACCACTGAAGGGGGAAGAAATGAGGGGGCACCACATGGTGTTTGGCCTTTGAAGCTGATATTCTGCAAAAGAGTGACCAATAAGAAGGGAGTATCAAGAAACAAATAGCTAAAGCCTTTATAAACCTTAGAAAAAAGGAGCTCTCAATGGGTTACCCCCTTGGTGAAATAGGAATTTTCAGGGGTGAAAAATACAGGTTTTAGGAAATTTTAGAAATTAAGGGGACCATGTTTTGTGATGTAACCCCCATCTTACAAAGGACACCTCAAAAAATGGTCGAATTATGGAGTCATTTATTAAAAGCCGGCGGCATACAAGGGAGCAAAAGTGCTCCAGACCTCGCAGCCCCGAACAGCTATCCACTTCTGGCTTATATGCAGAATATCACAAAAGTATTGATTACATTTTTGGGTCTGGAATGAGGAACCTGTTTCGCGAAAAAGCATTTTTACAGAAGCGAAATCGAGCAACTTAGTTATCTAAAATATCTACGAATCACTGAATCAACGGAAACATATTATCTGGGACCACCTGGGCAATTTTAGAATAATTGTACTGTCTAGATTCTGAGATCACTGAGTCAACCAAAACTCAGTTATCTGTAGCTGCTGAGACAATTTAGGATCACTATCTGTCCTGGGTCCCAGAAGAATGTGCTTCAATGACCAGTGAGATCACAATCAATGGGATATTTAAACCGTCATCAATAGAGTATTGGGATAGCATACATAAGTTCAGAAAATCAAAATAACTTTTAAATGAGTACAGAACCCAAAACAGCAAGGTTAAAATATTAAACAGCAATTTTTAGCCAAGTATGGTTGCTACCATACTTCATTCCCCACTGGTTTTATGTGCATGAGGCAAATCATGGACTCATCCTTATTAATTAGGGGATAGTACTGCCCCCTAACTTCAAGTAGTTTGACTGCATTCATTTTTCTAAACTACCTGCTTGGCACAATTAGTTTTCTATTTACTCACCCCACCTCCTCTAAGGGCATTCTCTGTTCTGTTCCTGCTCTCCTGTCCCTTAGCACATCTAGCCTTACTTGGCTCTGGACTTTCTTACTGGCTAGCAAAAATGTTCTTACAGTTACCAAGGCCCCTAGTACCACGGTCCCCATCAGTACTGTCCTCACTGAAGTCCAGTTCCCCTCCTGCAGGTGTCGAGCCTCCTCCTGGCCTGCGTGGAGCCCAGGCTAGGAATTTCACAGGTGAGGCTGAGGGCTTCCAGGATCCAGGCCTTTTCCTGGTGCAGGAGCTGGGAGTGGTGTAGCCAGGTCTGGATGCCATCTACTTTAACAGCTGTGGGCATGCTCAGGATAACAGTGTAGCGTCCCTTTCAGGTTGGGGTGAGTCTTTGGGCAATGAACTTCTTTACCCACACCGAGTCCCCGGGCTGGAAGGGATGTACAGGGTCCGCGGTGGGCACTGGCAGTGCGTTTGAAACAAGCTTATGGGTGGCTCTCTGGGTATACTGCAGAGCCTGTAAGGACTTGAGCAAGGAATGGTTATGAATTCCAGCTTTCAGTTTCTCCCTGACCCTGGGAAGGATGGGGAGAGGTCTACCATACATGATCTCAAAAAAAGGGGGAATCCCCTCCTGGTAGAGGGTACACCTGGCCCATAAGAGGGCGAAGGGCAGGAGGTTGGTCCAGTTTTCACCGGTTTCTAGGACAAATTTAGTTAAACTCCTTTTTTAGAGTCCTGCTCATGCCTGTCCTGAACTTTGTGGCCGGTATGCACAACGAAGTTTCTAATTTATGCCTAAGGCTTGAGCTATACTTTGAGATCCTTGGCTACAAAGGCAGGGCTGTTATCTGATCCTATGACTACTGGCAGCCCGAATCTAGGTATAATCTCCTGGAGTAATTTCTTGACTACTATAGAGGCAGTTTCTGTCCTAGTGGGGTATGCTTCAACCCAACCCAAGAAGGTGTCTATGATAATTATCAGGTACTTGTACCCTGATGTTGGTGGCTTAATCTCTGTGAAATCCACCTCCCAATGCTCTCCTAGGAAATTTCCCCCAGGCCCGAATTCCCAGGGGGACCCTCTTACCTTGCTTAGCAGTGCACAGACAGTACTTCTAGTGACTATGATTTTAATTATCTTATCTAAGCTTGGTATGTAGTACCTGCCTCACAGAAGTCCAGAAGTCTTGGTGACGCCTAGGTGGGTAACCTGGTGTAACTGGGCAACTAACGTCCAACTTAGAGCCTCTGGGACCAACAGTCTGTCATCTTGTAGGATCCACCAACCATGTGGTCCTTTGATGGCTTGCTTCTGTTCTGCCAATCCCTCCTCTTGTTTGGTGTAGGAGGGGGTCTGTGGTAGGTCCGGATCTAGCAGGGTTACTAAGACCTGTAAAGGCCCCACTGGTTTTTGGGCGGCTTCCTTGGCAGTTTGGTCTGCGGCTCTATTTCCCCTGGCTTCAATTGTCTCCCCTTTCTGATGTCCTTTGCAGTGCACTATTGCAACTGCCCTTGTGAGCCAGATGACCTCTAATAAGGCTAAAATCTCTTCTTTATTTTTAACGTCCTTTCCGGCTGAAGTTGGTAACCCTCTTTCCTGGTGGATGGCACTGTGTCCCCATTGAAGGGCCTGGATTAAGGCCAAAGGTTTAGCTTTCTGTACTGATGTCCCCTGTTCAGGGACTGTGCCCAAAAGGTGTGGTCCAGGGTGACTACCACTGCCCCTGCATATCGGGTCCCATCCTGAACATAACTGCTCCCATCCATGAACAGTACCATGTCTGGTGATGATAGCGGGACATCTGTCAGGTCTGGGTGAGCCGTTTGTACTGCCTCTGTTACCTCTATGCAGTCATGAATGGGTTCCTCCGGATCATCATCTGGGAGCAGGCTGGCAGGGTTGATGGCCAGTGTCTTCTGGAACCGGATACAGGGCTGGTCCAGGAGAAGAGCTTGGCACTGGGTAATCCTGGTGTTTGACATCCATCTCTCTGGAGCACCTTGAAGGAGGACCTCCACAGCATGGGGTGTTGTCAGGGCTAGTTCCTGGCCCAGAGTCAGCTTATCTGCCTCCTATACCAGCAACCCTATGGCAGCCACTGCCCGGAGGCATGCTGGCCACCCTGCTGCCACAGGGTCTAGCCTCTTAGATAGACAGGCTATAGGTCTCTTCCAGGGACCTAGAGTCTGAGTGAGAACCCCTTTGGCAGTGCCCCTTACCTCACTCACGTAGAGGTGGAAGGGCTTTGTGACGTCTGGCAAGGCTAGGGCAGGTGCTGAGACAAGAGCCTTCTTTAGCTCCTCAAAGGCCCATTGTTTCACTTAGGTCCAGTTCAGTGGCTGCGTTTCCCCAGTACTTGAGTGTAGAGGTTTAGCAATCTCCACGAACCCCGGTATCCACAGGCGGCAGTATCCAACTGCCCCTAGGAATTCCCGAACCTGCTTCTTGGTTGTAGGTGCGGGGATTCATAAGATTGCCTCTATTCAACTGAGGGAGAGGGTCCGACTGCCTTTGCTAATGTTGTACCCCAGGTATGTGATGTCAGAGGAGCATAACTGTGCCTTCTTGGCTGACAACCAGTAGCCTAATCCCTGTAGGGTGCCTAACAGGCCCTCAGTGGCTTGTCGGCAATTTTCCTCAGTATCTGCTGCCAGCAGAAGATCATCTACATACTGGAGTAGGGTGCATTCCGATGCTCCTGCCTAAAGACAAGTAGGTCCGAGCTCAAGGCTTCATCAAAAAGGGTTGGGGGAGTTTTTGAAACCCTGAGGCAGTCTAGTCCAGGTCAATTGTCCTGAGAATCCACCCTCTGGGTCATTCTACTCAAAGATGGGCTGGCTAACTGGGGCCAGGAGTATACTGAAGAAGGCATCCTTTAGATCCAAGATGGTGTAGAATTGTCTCTCTGGAGGCAGAAGACTTAGCAGAGTGTAAGGGTTCGGGACCGTGGGATGTATAGTCCCAACCCTCTTGTTCACCTCCCTTAGGCCTTGTACTGGCCTGTAGTCTTTAGTCCGAGGCTTTAAAACTGGAAGCAAGGGGGTACTCCAGGGGGACTGGCAGGGAATTAGAATTCCCGCTTCCCGCAGCCTGCAAATGTGTTTAGCAATTCCCTTCTTTGCTTCTAAACTCAGGGGGTATTGCCTTACCCGGGCTGGAGTGGCGGTGGCTTGTTAATTAGACTACTACAGGAGCTTGATGACTTGCCAACCCCGGGGGGTTGTTTTCTGCCCAGACCATGGGATAGAGATGCTGTAACTCCTCCAAGTAGGTAGAGGGCTCATGTTCTTTGCCTGGTGTTGCTTTTTCCGTTTCCTGCAAGAGATATTCCTCTGAGAGAGGACAGGTTAAAAGAATACAGGCAGGGGAGGATGTAACCGGACCTGGGTTCCTTGGATCCACGGTGAGGTGTGCTCCGTCCCTCTCAAAGGATATGGTGGCTTGTGGCTTCTATAGGACTTCTATAGGAGGTCATGTCCAAGCAGGTGATATGGGCATTCTGGCATTGTTACAGAAAACCGAAGAAGAACAAAGCAATACTTAGAGAGATGGAGTTACATTTATTACGCACGGGTCCAGAGGAAAATGTCTCTCAAGTTCTGGGCCCCAACATGCAGGAACCTTCCCTATTTATATGTTTTTACCTTCTTTGTCTCCCAAATCTGGTGTGTTTCGGCCCCTTTTACAAGTTCCCAAAGAGCCCATATGTGCCAGGGCCTTGAGACCTCAACCAGAGGCCTGGCCTGGCGCCAGCACTGATAACCTTGTCTGGGGAAGGTTCAATGGCCTCTCTGAAGTGGGAGTAGTCTTAGCAAGCAAGAATTTACAGAAGCCAAGTAGCAGGGTTAATATTTCAAACAACAGTATTTATATAAGATGGATGCTTCAGCATGACCAGAAATGAATCCATTACCATGTTCCTTCTGAGGTCCACAGTCCTTTTCGATGTTCAAGGGAAACAGACAGTCTGTCCAGTGGTTACCTGGACTGATGTCTTCTTAGAGGTTATGGGTCCCATCGGCTCTGTCAAGACTGAATAGGCTGCCCCAGTGTCCACCAGGAAACTAACAGGTTTGCCCCCCACTTGTAAGGTTACCCTGGGCTCCTGGGGGCTTAATGGAAAGGAGCCCCAGCCCTGTCAGTCCTCTTCCTCTAAGTTAAAAGATCCTTAGAATCTGAGTCTCCCCTTCTGCAGGCGTGCCTTCACAAAAACCTTTACAATTTCAAATTAGTCTTCAAACCTTCTATTATTTTAAAATATTTAGAAAAGGTAGGGGGAGGAGGGAACAGGCCCAGCGCCCGGTTCCCAGGCCTCCAGCCGCTTGAAATTCAAACTGCCACATTTTTCCTAAAGATAAAAGATCTGTTTCTGATAAGCCTGAAAAGGGGAATGGGGAAATTTCTAGCTGCCCTCTTTAAGCCCCCTAACAGAACAAGGTGAAAAGTGTCCCAGGAGTTGCCGGGGGTTCTTGGGTCTCATTGGGGCGCAGGGAGTCACAAGGGAATTTCCCTCCTCGCTGCTGCCTCCAGCTACTCAAAACAAACCCTGGAGGGGATGGGCACCCGGTGGGCAGAGGCAGGAAGCATGGCACGGGTCCCAGGTGGCGAATGGAGGTGCTCTCACCAAGGGAGAAGGCGTTTTCATCTGGCAGTCCTCTCTGTTCCCACTGGGAAAAGCGCTTGCCTCCTGCCAATGAAGGTGTCGTGGGGGGAACCGGTGACCCCTACACTGCAATCAGCCTCCCTGACCTCTCTGAAAAGCCCCGCTGCTTGAGTGTGTTTCCATTAAAAAGTACTGAATTTAAAAAACTAACAACTTAAGAGCTGCCACACACAAAAGGACCAAGTGGCCCACAAAATATTTTCCTTTTCTTCTAAAGGTTTTACAATGCATTGTAATCATTAACCATATTAAATTCAAATGGCCAATTGAGACAAACAGTCTGAGACCATTCCTCCACCACTAATTAAGACTGGTTGGCCGCAGGTGTCAGAAATAAGATTCATTTAGTTTTTGAGCTTTCTGGGCAGACTTGGTGACTTTGCCAGTTCTGGCTTCCTTCTTATAAATAGTTAACTTTAGAATTTGGTCCCTGCTTTAAACCTCTTCGGACCACAATTGTTACAACTTCATACCTTCAAATTAATAAACATAGGCAAATGTTATTAGTTAGGTGGGCTGATTCCCCCTCTGACAGAGAGCAAGCACCCCTGGGAAAAAGGAATCCCAGTGGCCACTCGTGGTGGTTTGCTATGTGTCAGAGCACTCAGCCTTAAATAAATTAAATGTTTCTTTCTTTTTTTTATTTTTTTCCCCACAGACTTCCACCCTTACATGAACAAATAATTATACCCAGGCAGACAAACAAAATATCAAACAAACTTCTGTACTTACACCCTTTCAGTGAACAAGTACTCTTACAGTCTTGGGATCTGAACAGATAACAGTCCCCTGATGGGGGCCTAACAAGAACAGACATGGGGGCATTCCTTTCCCACATCCCAGGACAGGATTCTAGACCCATGTTTCAGCAAAACTGAAATGGCACTCATGTTGGACAAAGGAAACAAGACTAATAGACGCAACAAACAGATAAATGCCCCATCCTACAACCTAGGGAGTTTCTCATGAACTCAGTGCATCTCCCATAATCAGGGCGGGACCAGGAGGGAGGGGCGGTGCAGGGAGACTGAGGGTTCAGGATGAGAACACCCTGAGGCAGGGGAGAGCAAACGCTGCTGCCACCTCTGCTTTTTCTGGCTCTGCTGCCACCCCCACAGGCCAGTGGGCGGAACCGGTGTGTGTGAAGGAAAAAAAGGTTAAAACCACTTCCGGAGTCCGCCAGGGACTGTGAGGGGAAAGTCATCCTGCACTCCGGCGTGGACCTGGGAAAAAGAGAGCTTAGTCGAGGAGGGGCAGGTTACACATAGAGGGTTATTTCAGGAGAGGTAAAATCCTGCAAGGAACCTTGATAAAAAGATCAGTAGTCCAGTCACACAAAGGTTAAACAGGAAGGGAAGAACCACTCAATGTCCCCCAAGAGGATTTCAACAAACTGACACAACCTTTACAAATCAAAACTCAACAAATATTACACACAGGGCCCAGACACGAGACAAAAACAATCCAGAAACCAGGAGTGACCACTGACGTCTCAGGGCACTACTAGGAGGGAGAAGTCCTGGCTGCGTCCAGCTCTTCCCGCCATCCCCAGATGACAGATGACCGGTCCACCAGTAAACCAGGACTCACCTCCAGGAGGGTTTCCAGGACTCCAATACAAAATCTTTTTAGGGATGTGCCAATGTTCCCTGTCCGCTCACTGGATTCGAAGGGAAGTTCTCCGGGGCCCTGGGACATCTCAGGTTGTGCACCCCCTAGAGACCCCTGAGTCTCCATGACCGGCCCAGGGGAGATTGGCCTCCCCTGGCGTCCAGAACAGCGCCCCCTAGTGGCGGATCTCGCTGGGACCTCCAAATGTTGTGATGTAACCCCCATCTTACAAAGGACACCTCAAAAAACAGGTCGAATTATGGAGTCATTTATTAAAAACCTGCAGCATACAAGGGAGCAAAAGTGCTCCAGACCTCGCAGCCCCGAACAGCTAGCCACTTCTGGCTTATATGCAGAATATCACAAAAGTATTGATTACATCTTTGGGTCTGGAATGAGGAACCTGTTTCGCGAAAAAGCATTTTTACAGAAGCAAAATCGAGCAACTTAGTTATCTAAAATATCTAGGAATCACTGAATCAACAGAAACACATTATCTGGGACCACCTGGGCAATTTTAGAATAATTGTACTGTCTAGATTCTGAGATCACTGAGTCAACCAAAACTCAGTTATCTGTAGCTGCTGAGACAATTTAGGATCACTATCTGTCCTGGGTCCCAGAGGAATGTGCTTCAATGACCAGTGAGATCACAATCAATGGGATATTCAAACCGTCATCAATAGAGTATTGGGATAGCATACATAAGTTCAGAAAATCAAAATAACTTTTAAATGAGTACAGAACCCAAAACAGCAAGGTTAAAATATTAAACAGCAATTTTTACCCAAGTATGGTTGCTACCATACTTCACATGCAAGAAACACAGGGCTGCAGAGCAGCAGAAGGTATATTTCCATAGAATAGGGGAAGCTGAAAATCTGCAACAGGTACATTTCCATAGAATGAGGAGCTGGGAGAACAGCAAAAGGTCTATATTTACAAAATAAAGGGAAGGAAGCCTCTCATCCAGAAGAAGAAGAAAGCCCCAAGGGAATAAGAAAGCAATAAGGAAGGAGGGGAAGTGGGGAGAGAACCTCACAAGTCCCATGTGAAGTTTGACCTTTGAGTCCAGGAATTACTATAGTAACCAGTCTAAGGGAATAGTGACCAATCTGAGGGGAGAGCAAGGCACCAGGATCTGCAGCCCTTGTAAGCCATAGGAAAAAAGGAACTCAGGGGGCCCTTTCCCCTACCCCATGTGGGAGTCTGTGCTGTGAGATTAATTCCCCCTCCCTACATGGGAGTCTGTACTTGTTCAATAAATGTCCACCTTTGCTATAACACCTTCTGTCCATGCATTCATTCTTCAACTCCGGTGGACAAAGAATGTAGGACATTCTGCCCAGGGGGACATGCGTGTTCCAGTCCAAAAATTCCATTTCATTGGGTCCCCTCCCACATGGGAGTCTGTATTTGCTTCACATAAAGTTCCAGCCTTTTCATCTACCACCTTTTGCCCATAGTTCCTTTTCCCTATGGCTTATAAAGGCAGCAGATCCTGGTTCCTTGATATCCCCTCTGATTGGTCACTATTCCCTTAGACTGGTTACTGTAGTAACTCCTGGGCTCAAAGGTTGAAACCCCCTCTCCCCCTTCCTTCCTTATTGTTTTCCTATTCCCTTTGGGCTTTCTTCTCCTTCTGGATGAAGGGCTTCCTTCCCTTTATTTTGTAAATATAGACCTTTTGCTCTTCTCCCAGCTCCCTCATTCTATGGAAATGTACCTGTTACAGCTTTTCAGCTTCCCCTATTCTATGGAAATACACCTTCTGCTGCTCTGCAGCCCTGTGCTTCCTCATGGTCCCCTTGATTTCTACAATTTCCTAAAACCTGTCTTATTTTACCCCTAAACTTCCTCTTTCAAAATCAACCCAAATAATTTTCTACATGAATTTTAGGGTACCTTAACATTTTTGGAAAGAAAAGGCAGTCACGATTTTCATAGCAATGGCACTGGATTTTTAGATCAACTTGGGGACTATTGCCATCTTAACAATATTAACTCTTCTAGTCTATGAACTTGGGTGTCTGTTTATCTAGATTTTTAATTTCTTTCAACAATGTTTTATAATATTCAGCCCATAAGACTTTAATCTCTTGTTAAATGTATTCCTATTTTTTTTCTCATTAAACTATGGAAAGTTTAATGCTAATGTAATATTTTTCTTCATTTTTGGAGTGTTCCTTGCTGTGTAAAGAAACACAATTGAAGATTCCTATGATTTTCTATATAACAGGTGACATGTGCATATAAAGATAGTTTTATGATTTCCCTTCTGATATGTATGCCTTTATTTGTTTTGTTTTATTTTTGCCTATTACTCTGGTTAGTGTTGAGTAGAAGTGTGACAGAAAACGTCTTTATCTTGTTCTTATTATGGAAAAATAATTTATTTTTGCACTATTAAGTATAGGACACCCTTAATAATGCTGAGTTAGTCCCCTTTTGATTCCTGGTTTATTTAAATGTTTTGGTTATCAATTTTGTCATATGTTTCTTCTTTGAGTATTAGGATAATCAAGCGGGTATTTTTTTATATTTTGTTCTATTAATATAATATGTTGTACTGAAATTAAACCAACATTGCATTCTAGGCACAAATGCCAAGTCTTTATTTGTCCCTGTTGTTTTCCCATTGAAAACTTCTCAGTTAGCTTAGTGGTTTGCTAATGATTAGACAAAAAAAAATGTTCTCTATTGCTTTGAACCAATATTTTCCATTTTTGGCTGAGGGACTCCATGTGTATATTTGGCCTTTCCTTCAAAGCTCTAATAGTTTACAACTGCCTCTGGCTTTATTTTCTTTGTACACATGAGGAGGCAAACCCCTATTTTGTAAAAACTACTGTTTGGAATTCTCTGCTGTTTTTTTAGACAGACTCTTATTCTAAGAAAACTTACTTGCTTTCTAACATGCTTTAGCCTGCTTGAATAATGAGGAAGATAAACTTAACTGTCTGACCTTGTAGGCCGCAGACTAGATATGCCCATACTCTCAATGCCATGCCAAGTGCATTTTTTAATTGGATAGAACTGTGTTGTTTTCAAGGCCAGCAGCAAGATAACCACTAAGTGCACAAAGGGCTGGCTCTTTAATAAAAAGGGAAGTTCTGCTTGTAGCCGGGGCTTAGAATTTGAATCCATTTTCTCTAAGCCACCGCGGTAAATAAAGTGTTTCTCCAAACTCTCTGGCATTGTTTGATTATTCCGGTTCTCTGTAACACACAGGGGCTCAAGCCCAGCCAAAGGCAAGAAATTAGGGACTTCTTAGGAATTTGTAGGCATGTCCATAGCCCTATAAATGTGAGTATTCTTCTAGACTCCCCAGGATTATCTTAGAATTTTTCAAAGTTCCCTGTGGACAGCTCATTCCCAAGGACATTCTTTTAAATTTTTGGCCAGACTCTTGTTTTTTCACAATGGGTATTTCTACTTAGGGCAGCTGCAATGTTAAACAATTGTTACTGATTGATTCTAACAAACAACTTAATGATAGAGTTTTTCCCACTGAGCTAGCTCTGAGTCAGGTGAAATAACAACAACCTGGAATGAGGTTTTACCAGGGAAGTACCAGACAAGTGACAATTCTCTAGAGATGGAGCTTCCACTATGCCCCTCCAGGGGTTGTGCGGCATCTGGTTTTCACAGCTGTCATGGTTGCAAGGCTGTTGGCTTTCAAAAGCTGCCATGAATCTAGGGAAAAGAGAATGAAACGAGGACAAGTTTAACCACCACAAAGCTCACTGTTCTTAATGAGATGTAGGTATTTTTTGGAATGAATGCTCCTTGTGAGAAGGCTAAAAGGACTAATTCCAATCTAAACCTGATATTTGAAGCCTAGTGATCTGAATCCAAGCCAGCAAGCTCAGTGCACATTCCTGATAACCTATAATTAAGTCACTACCTCTTTCCCAGATACTGGTCTTGCAGAACCTGTTACTGTGAACAGTGCACTGCCTGGAGGGAGGGTTATTAAGGCTGGTGCCAGGCCAGACCATCAGATATGGCCTGGAGACCCCCAACACCTGGGGGCCTTCTTGCAAGGCCTGCAAAAAAGACCTGAAGTATAATCCATGTTTGTGGTACAAAGACCACAGGGAGGGAGATATAAAGGAAAGCCCCATGCGTGTTCCTTCACTCAGGTTTGGAAGGCTGTTCCCTGATTCTGCTGGTGTATTAAACAGTGTCCCTCCTTTTTCTCTCAGAAGCATCCTTGGTTTTCTTTGGTCTTCTGCAACAGCTGTTCCCTGATACCAGGAAACCAACTGCGCTTGGCTTTTTTGGGCTCCGGTGAGGGGACAGGGCTTGGGGCCTGGGGGCGCCCGGATAGGCCTTCGATAGGCGCACCCTGCTGATTTTAGCAGAATTAAACTGGGGGACTCCTGGCGCTCCCAGACCTCAGCCTAGGACCCAGCCGGCATCTGGAGAAAATGGACGGACACTTCTGGACCTGTCAACAGAATTGGTAAGGTCGGGGCCCCAGTCAGTCAGGCCCACTCCAAATGAGTGGAAGGGGGAGCTTGATCACCTCCCCAGAAGTCATAGGACTTCATCAGTTAAATTGGTCAGGAATTGGGTGGATTGTTGTTTAAACTCTGAGTGAATGTCTGGTGAAAGTGTGTGAGTGTGGAGGGAGAAGGCCTGCCCTCTCTTATCCTTTGTGTAGCTCCACAACCTTGGTTACAGAGTCCGAGTGGGCCGCAGCTTGCGGTTCCATGATTCATCATATGGCATAACGGTGACTCACCCCCACATGGAGGCGACCAGGCCCGGGGTTTATACGGGTGCACCTTAGCTAAGACAAATCTAAGCTCACAAGGGACATGGCCAGGTGGGCATCTGAGTCAGGATCTGTGAAAACAGGTCACCCCACCCTTGTCTGTCTCTCACCACCGATCATCATGGGATCGGGACAAAGTAAACCCACTGTTCTCAATTGCATGTTGAAAAATTTTGAAAAGGGTTTCAATGGAGGCTATGGTATTAAAATGAACACCAAAAACACTGAGGAAATCCTGTGAAGTAGAATGGCCAGCCTTTGGGGTCAGCTGGCCCTCGGAAGGCTCCTTAGATAAAGTACTGGTCAGGGTGGTCTGGAATGTAGTCACAAAAGATCCTGGACACTCAGATCACTTTCCCTACATAGATAGCTGGTTAGGAATTGCTCAAACCTTGCCGCCTTGGGTCGGGTTCTGCATGTGTAACAAGGGACAGAGTAAGGTTTTAGTAGCAGGAGTGAAGAGCCAGGCAGGGCAGGTGCAGGCTAAGGAAAAGCACTCAGGAGAGGAGAAAGCAGAAGAGAAGCAGGCAGGAGAAAAGAAACAGGTCTCTCAGAAGGGAACCCAACCCTCTGTTCTGCCAGGAACCCCTGAGGAAGTCCCGCCAGTTTTACTGAAGCATCCATCTTATATAAATGCTGTTGTTTGAAATATTAACCCTGCTAGTTGGCTTCTGTAAATTCATGCTTGCTAAGACTACTCCCACTTCAGAGAGGCCATTGAACCTTCCCCAGACAAGGTTATCAGTGCTGGCACCAGGCCAGGCCTCTGGTTGAGGTCTCAAGGCCCTGGCACATACGGGCTATTTGGGAACTTGTGAAAG
Source organism: Corynorhinus townsendii (assembly GCA_026230045.1). NCBI lineage: Eukaryota > Metazoa > Chordata > Mammalia > Chiroptera > Vespertilionidae > Corynorhinus > Corynorhinus townsendii. Next base: position 114,489,767 of record JAPDVU010000001.1, on the reverse strand, counting down.
GGGCCGGAAACACCCCATATTTGGGAGACAAAGAAGGTGGAAACATATAAATAAGGAAGGTTCCTGCATGTTGGGGCCCAGAATTTGAGAGACATTTTCCTCTGGACCCGCGCGTAATAAATGTAACTCCATCTCTCTAAGTATTGCTTTGTTCTTCTTCGGTTTTCTGTAACATTATTGGTTCCCTGACCGAGAACAACTGTGCTTGGCGTTTTTGGCCTCCGATGAATGGGTCAGGTTTGAGGCCCGGGGAGCCGGATAGGCCTCCGGGAGGTGCCGCTCTGCTGATTTAGCAGAATTGAACCGGGGGTCTCCGGGCACTCCCGGACCTCAGCTCAGGACCCGGCCGGCATCTGGAGAGAGTGGACGGACACTTCTGGACCTGTCGACAGAATCTGTAAGGTAGGGGCCTCGTCAGTTCAGCCCACTCCAAGTGAGTGGAACAGGGAGCTTGATCACCTCCCCGTAAGCCATATGGCTTCCTCAGGCAAATTAATCAGGAGTCAGGAATCAGGTGGCTGTTTAAACTCTGGGTAAATATCTGGTAGAAGTAAAAAACTGGGACTAGCTAGTATATAAGTGTGGGACTTTGGAGGTGAGTGAAGGAATTATGAGTTCACTCTGCTGTTTGTTTGTGTGGGACTAGCCAATTTGCTACCGAGAAGGGGGACTGGACGCAGTCTTAACTCCTCCGGTAGGTTCTCACCAAGACGTTGGTTGAGAATTCTGTTCTGGGGCGTGGGTGCCGGGAGTGCCCTGATGCCCATCTGGGGAGTTGGGCATTGTTTCATTTATCTGCACAGCTCCAGTTTGCGCTAGTCTACTGAGAGAGTGTGAGTATGGATGTTTGTCTGTCTTGGCATAATTATCTACTCATTAACGGGTCTGTGTGAAGCGAAAGCTACTTTGATATATTCTGCATTTCTGTTGATTCATCTGGCTAAAATGTTTTATTTATTAAAGCTGAACCTGTGATAGTCTGCAAACGTCTTAAGCAGCGCTGCTGAGTGATTTTTCTCAGAGATGTTTGCTCTCTATCACAGAGGGAGGGAATCAGCCCATTTAGCTAATAAAAATTTCTCTCTAATTTTGGTTCAGTTTGCTCTGATTTGTGAATTTGCTGTATTAAATTAAAATTTTAAAGTCCTAGGGTTAATTTTACGGCATAGATTTATAACATTTCAAAGAACAAAGAACTTTTATTTATGGCTTTCTTATCTCTTTTGGTGGTTGGAGACTTCAAGGGGCAGGGCTTACAGCTCTGCAGGGTGGAGAGATTTACAGGCCCTGTCCCTGCCTGTGACATCATAATCCAACGTGAGCCACCTGGGGTGGATCTAAGGCTGAAGTTATTATTAACTATCTATGGACTCCCGATTCTAATAGCATCTGTAACTGGATTAAAGTTCTTTTCTTTCAGGAGGCCTTCCAGGCTTTCAGTTCGCAAGAAATCTCCCTACACACCCTTATCTTCCTCCTCCCTATCTTTCCAGGCTGACTAAGAGTCATTTTTCTCCACAGGTCGGACCTCAGCCTTCGAAAGGGAGCACTACAACAGCGGTAGTCTGTAGTTTTCTCTGAAACTTCCACTGTTTCTATTTCTCCCCTCTGTAGGAATTGTCTTCCTCTGACTCACAATCGGGAAGAGAGACAAGCAACTGGACTGGGGGACGGGTCGGAGGAGGGGGGTTGTCGGCAGTTAATTATGAAGCAGGGAGAGATAGGTTTTTGTTGATTTTACTGGCTGCAGACCGCTCTGCTGGCGTAGGGGTATGGTCCAGGTGTCTTATCAGAACTTCACTAGATTTAAGGTTGCAAGTTTTCTGCAAGCATAACTAATCTAGCTGCCCTGGTGATTTAAAAGTGGTTGCTAGGCAGACTCATCCCCCAAGAGCCAGATGAAGGAAGGGGGTGAGGGGGGCTGGATGCCTGAGCTGCCTGCAGTGGCCCTGGAAGAAGCCACAGCAGCGAGAAAAGCGGGGGCAGCAGACATTTACCTGACACTAGAGCTGCCCTGCTGCTGCCCAGTGAGTAATGAGTGTTTTACAACAAGCAATACAAGACTTAGGCCTTTGGCTTGCTGGCTGCAGCAGTTAAACCAGAAGCCAGTGACTGCTACTGGCCTTCCTGCAGCCCCAGGAATAGAGCAGCAGGCCCGGGATCTGTAAAAGCAGCAGATAGAGCTAGTGAAAGCTCCCTGTTTGCAAATGTACTGAAAGGGTTCAGTACCTGTTGCTGCTGGAAGAGGAGGGGCTGAGATCCCTTTCCAGTGCACTTCCTTGGAAGAGGCCTGGTCCCTGCTCTGCCACAAAGGGGACTGGCGGGAAGACAAGGGGCCTAATACCCAAGCCACTGCCACAGAAGCGCTTTGCAACATGCAGAGCTGTTTCTAACTGCAACTCTGGCTGTTTTGGACTGGCAGCTTAAAGTCAAAGAGCAAAGGAAAGGCACTCTCCCGGGACCGGGGAGCCTTCAGGACTTTGAGATTCTCCAAGAGAGGAGGAGTCTGACTGAGGGATGGCAGAGACCCTGTTGGGTTAGAAGGACTTAAGGCCACATGTTAAACTTATAAATTACGGCTTTCTAGGCAGATGTCCAAGCCCAGCTATGTAGGGGTTAAGTTGCCTGTTTACAGCAAAACAATTTTCTCCCATGCCAGAATAAAATTTAGGGAAATTAGACAGGCTGTGTTTGTGGCTAGAAAGAAGACCTGGTCACCATGCACAACCCTGATAGTGGCCTGCAGAAAACTGTAGATTTAGATGATACCTGCGACTTCATGGACATGACTCCAGAAAGACAAGGACAATTTTACCTTGTGTGGGAAGGTCAAGAATAGACCTTAGTCACCTCCCTAAGATATTTGTATAGCCCTACCATGTGTCATATATGGTAGCAGAAGATTTGGCTACCTAAGGTGGCCACAGTGCCAGTGTTACTGTCTTGCAGGCCTGTGTGACCATGCCCATGTCAGGGGTGGCACAAACCTCAACTTTAGGAAACTGGGGAAGGCCTATTTGGAACAGAGGGAAGTGGTGAGTACCAGCACTTTGTTACAGGAATTTCAGACCCCGTGAGGTCCTGTGACATATGAGACCCTGTAAAGCAATAAAGCTCCCTTAGTCCTGTCTCAGAGGGCATGTCACCCCTCCCAGAGATCATATGAAATTTTAAGTACACGTTAAGTAGGGGGAACCCTACTACAAGGATAGCTATAATTGTCTACTTGAATATAGACACATTTTGAATTTCTCCTTGTCATTTGAAGACAGTTATATTTCTCTGAAGAATCCATAGAAAGGACTAACAAGGAAAATCAGAAGACCTTAAAGCAGGTCAGTATATTTTTCTCCTCATTTAATTCCTCTGAAATTTGGCAATATTTAATAAATCATGGCAATACATTTCTTTGCATAAGTTCAATAAGACCGGTTTCTAATAGTGGTTTTAATGACCGGAAACTTTGGCTGGAGTGTCATGTTTTAAAGAGCCCTGCCTGAACTCTGAAGACTTGGAGCCAATAAGAATGCCAAGGAAAAGCCTGGTATCCTGCTTGGGAGCCCTGAAAATGGCTGGCGCTGGAGTGTCAGGCCCATGCCCTACCATCACTGGCAGTTGGTCAGAGTAGAAGGGGAGCAATAAGGGCACCTCTGCATCCCTGCAGGATCCCCATGCACTCTGAGCCACAATGAGTAGGAGGGCTGAGATGGGCCTTGAAACCTAGGTCATGGGCTGTGGTAGAGCCACTACAGGTGAGGACTTCACCTAACTCAGCAGATACTACATGCCAACCTGACGGCAGCTGGATGACGTGGCTTCCTGTTCCTACGGGGCACATTAAGATTCAATCATGAAATTCCGGCAAAGGTAGTCAGTTACCATTCTTGTTGTGTTTATGCAAACAATCAGTCCAAATTAAATACAATAGGTGAATTAGTCTTTATCTGGCTCTTTTGAGAAGCATAGAGGTAATTTTGAGGAGAAAAATTCTATTTCAATAGAGGTCATTAAAACTGAAATGTTCTCTTTCCCTTCCACGGACCATTTGTTACAGTTTGTCTCCACCAGGTCACAAACCCACCTCCTTCTGGGATGAGGCCTCATCATCCCTGTGACAGAGAGCAAGGATCTCTTGGCTCTGAGAGAAAACTCTGTCCCTCCTCAGCATGAAGCAGCTACAGAAGAAATTCAATGTCCATTTTCCCTAAAAGAATTCAGAGCCAGGATCCTTGAGGTAATATATTAGGCAGTTAGACAGACATGAGCAGAGCAAGGACGATGGGCCAACTAGTGCTACAGGATGTAACTAAGTCTTTCTACCTCTATGTATGCGAGACAAGGGGCATAGCCAAAGAGGTACTCACCAAAGTCTCAGCCCCGAGAAAAGGCTGGTAGCCTATTTGTCCAAAAGACTTGACCCCTTTGCATTTGGGTGACCTACTTGCCTCCAGGCAGTGGCAGCCACAGCTATGCATATTAAAAAAACAAGTAAGTTAACCCAAGGGCAGTAACTAATACTAACTGCCCCACATGAGGTCAAGGTTTTACTCCAGAACACACTAGAGAACTGGATGTCAAACACTTGAGTCACCCAATTTCAGGCTCTCTGGTAAACAAAAGAAAAATCAATAACAACTTATACTGATAGCAGGTACGCATTTACAACAAGATAAGGGTTCTCCACAGAAGCAAGAGGGAACTGGGCCACAGATGAAGCTGCCCAGGAGGCTGACCTAAAACCAGTGGGGCCTCTACCGATTCTAGTGACTCTTCCAGATCCTGACCTACCCAATCTAGAAAAACTAAAACCCATAACCAGTCTTTGTTCAAGTTCTTACAGGCTTTACAGTCTACCCAGGAAGCAATCCAAGGCACATCTGAGATGCTCTGCCTGTACCAACTTCTGGTCTGGTTCATCCCTTCCACCCTGGTGACTCTGTTTGGGTAAAGAAATTTGCCACCCAAGGACTGACTCCTACCTGGAAAGGACCACCTCCACGGCAGTCCAGGTCAACGGAGTCCCAACGTGGCTTCATCACACCCGGCTTAAGACAGCCCAGGAAAAATTGAGAGTCCAGGACTCTTCGGACTCTCTAAAGATTACTCCTGGCCTTCATTCTGGGCCCTTATCTTATAAGCAGGCCCACTCACTTTATTAGGCAGAAAATTAAGATTATAGTCCTCAGGGGTAAATATAACTACAATGACTAAGAGTCAATGATTTGACTCATGTACATAAAACCAGTGGGGAATGAAGCATCCATCTTATATAAATACTGCTGTTTGAAACATTAACCCTGCTATTTGGCTTCTGTAAATTCTTGCTTGCTAAGACTACTCCCACTTCAGAGAGGCCATTGAACCTTCCCCAGACAAGGTTATCAATGCTGGCGCCAAGCCAGGCCTCTGGTTGAGGTCTCAAGGCCCTGGCACATACGAGCTCTTTGGGAACTTGTGAAAGGGGCCGGAAACACCCCATATTTGGGAGACAAAGAAGGTGGAAACATATAAATAGGGAAGGTTCCTGCATGTTGGGGCCCAGAATTTGAGAGACATTTTCCTCTGGACCCGCGCGTAATAAATGTAACTCCATCTCTCTAAGTATTGCTTTGTTCTTCTTCGGTTTTCTGTAACAGTAGATACTCCCAGATCATAGGGTCTATGTCCCAGAACAGGTAGCCCATAAGGTAGTCCTCCAGCAGCTTGAACGCACTCATTTAGGAAGCTGCCCTAGAAGCTTGTTAGGCAGGTACTACCTAATTGCCCAGCTTCCCTCCTTGTGTGCCTCAGTCTCTCAACGTTGCCTCCTCTGTGCACAGAACAATGCCAAACAGGGTCCTGTGGGACCGATAGGAGTTCAGCACTGTGGGCAAACTCCCTTTCAGGACTTAAAAGTAGATTTTACAGAAATAGGGCCTAGCAGAGGAAATAAATACCTGCTAGTTTTTGTTTGCACCTTTTCAGTCTGGGTCAAGGCATATCCCACTGGCATGGAAAAGGCAAGAGAAGTCACTAAGGCATTGCTGAAGGATATAATTCCATGGTATTGGAATGCCTCTGACCATAGGGTCTGATAATGGCCCTGCCTTTGTAGCAGAAATAGTACAAGAGGTAGTCAAGGCTTTAGGAATTAAATGGAATCTACATACAGCCTACAGGCCTCAGAGTTCAGAGAAAGTGGAGCGCATGAACTGGACTCTAAAGCAGGCTATGGCTACGCTATGCCAAGAGACAACCTTACCCTGGGCAGATATCTTGCTTCTCGTACTTCTGCGGGTACGCTGTGCCCCGAGGGCCAGGGTAGGTTTCTCTCCCTTTGAAATTCTATATAGTAGACCCCCTCCCTTAATTTGGCCAAAGGGAGATTTGGGGGAAATAGGGAACTTAGAAATCCAGAAACAATTACAAGGACTTGGAAAAACTGTCTTTGAGGTCCACAGATGGGTTACTGACCAACTGCCCATCTATCTAGGAACAGCTGTATATCCTTATAAACCTGGAGACCAGGTTTGGGTAAAGGACTGGAAAAGGGATCCCCTCACACCTATCTGGAAGGGACCCTATCCAGTCATATTAACCACCCCCACAGTTCTTAAGGTTGCAGGACTGAATACCTGGATTCACCACTCCCGGGTGAAGGCAGCCTACCAGCCAAGTGATGCCCAGCCTGAGTGGAAGGTGACCTCTGACCAGAAACACCCCGAGTATCACTCTCAAGAAGACAGTGGATCTGGCTGATCAACCTGCTCCAAGGAATTCAGAAACGCCCTGCTGAATTCTCCCTAACATTAATTTCTCTTTCTTATCTCCTCCTAAAGAGTGCCACCAGAACCCAAGACTAGCACCAGGAGGAGAACTCATCTGTTCTTGCTGGAACACAGAAGCACCATAAAAGTACTGCTTCCCACACAGCAAGGAAACAAAGGCCTCATCATAGATTGTTGGACCGCACCTTGTCATGCCATCCTTGGCTACATCTGCCTTGCAGGAATAGCCATAATACTGCTTTTTGTCCTAGTGGTTCACTGTTGTGGACGCCCACTGAACATAAATAGAGGGAATAACATGCTCCCACTAATAATATTAGCTAGCACATACTTGCCTGCCATAGGGACCACTGAGACCGGGTAGCCTATGGGAAAGCTCCATCAAGCCAGATTTTTGTTAGCTATACTTATCAGCCTGTGGCATGTTATGACTCTACTACCAAATGCATGTGGGGGGAAGGGGGAGAATTGTATTGGATGGAAAAAATGATAGGACCTGTCATGGCCAATGTGCAGCTAATTAATGTTGCTCTTATTTGTTTTAGCAGTATCCAGGACCAACATCCAACAAGTCACCACCCAGATGAACTATGCAACTCTATCCTCAAGGCTGAAAACACCACCTACCCCTGGTGCTCCTCTGCAGGAACATTCTATGTGTGTGGGACAGCTGCTTACCCCTGTTTGCCTACAAACTGGACAGGAATGCCTTTAAACTTCAGAATTCCCTACAAACCCCTCACGGGATGCGAACCCCTTTTCATTGCCCCTTTCCAGCTGGAAGCAGTTAAGAGTGGTCGTCGTCCATGTTCACCATAGCATCCTGTAGTCGTTGGGGCGGCGGGGTGGGGGTGGGGGGGACTGATGAGAAGGCTAAAAGGACTAATTCCAATGTAACCCTGATATTTGTGGCTAGTGATCTGAATCCAAGCCAGCAAGCTCAGTGTACATTATTGATAACCTATAATTAAGTCACTACCTCTTTCCCAGATACTGATCTTGCAGAACTGGTTACAGAGGCCATTGGGCTGTGGACAGTGCACTGCCCAGAGGGAGGGTTATTAATGCTGATGCCAGGCCAAATCATCAGATATGGCCTGGAGACCCCCAACAACTGGGGGCCTTCTTGCAAGGCCTGCAAAAAGGACCAGAAGCATAATCCATGTTTGTGAGACAAATATCACAGGGAGGGAGATATAATGAGGGCCCCATGCGTGTTTCTTCACTCAGATTTGGAAGGCTGTTCCCTGAGTCCACTGGTGTATTAAACAGTGTCCCTCCTTTTTTTCTCAGAAGCATCCTTGGTTTTCTTTGGTCTTCTGCAACACTTGCATTGTTGAGGGTCTTAGTGTTAGAGAATTCAAAGAGTTCGCCACTTGGGGTGCTCTGTTTAAGAGTGAAACAAGGTTGTTGCAAGGTAGTTTTACTTACTTGCAACTTGCAGCAAGTAAATGGGACAGGGGATTCATATCCAAAGCTCTGTCTCCCCAAGGGGGTGTAGCCATTGGTTATATAACTAGTCAATTACATGTTGTTGTTTTTTTGTTTGTTTGTTTTTTGCAGTTAACTATACTTACCTGGTTAAGATCTTATCAAACCATCCATCCTGTTCACAGCTGCAAAATATTGTATTACATTTTAACATTTAACAAGAACAGCATTTAGCAAGAATAGCCCAGACCTTGAGACCCTGTTCTACCCAACATTAGGTTATTTTATCAGATCTAAAAAGTTTTATTTTGACAACTTTTTCAAGTATTTATTTAATTTTTAAGAAGCGGTAACTTTTGATAGGACTTTATTCTACTTTTCCAGAAGTCAACTTGGTGACTAATTTAACTAGTCAACTGTGGTGGCAGTGGTGCTACATGCTTTCTGAGGCTAGGTCACAAAAAGATCTGCCTGGACCCTTTCTTGGATGGTTTCCCTTGGAATCAAGAAACAATGCTGTGCAGCAGCCCAGGACACATGGAGAGAAAAGTGTAGAAATCTGACCACGGGTTCCAAGTGAACAGCCAATGGCCAGCAGTAGTTACAACTATGTGTGAAAAGCCTTCAAGTTGTTCTCTGCCAACAGAATGAAAAACCCCAAGCCAAGACCTCCTAGCTAAGCCTGGTTACCTTTCAGAAATTTTAGTAATATAAAAAATAGTAAAGAATTGTTTTATGCCACTGAGTTCTAGGGTTATAAAGTTACAGTTTGTTGGGACAGATTTACATACTAGGAATGGGATGCTATAAAATCAAATTATAAACATGTCACGGGCTTTGAAACCTGGTGGAGGAAAAATGCTGGAAGGGCCTTAAGACTATTAGTGGAATCCTATATGTTAACATAAAAACAAACAAACATTGAAACCTGTAAAGAATTTTTGTGAGTTTATTTGTCAACATATTCCAGGAAGCAGAACCTCAAGGAATTGAGATAATGCTCCAGAGAAATGGTGGGTTACATCTGTATTTATACATTGCAATCAAAGGAAGGGACTTAGGTGGGTTACATGAAATCCACTGGTGATAGATTAGAGAGGTGGGAGAAAGCAAAGTAGGGGGTGGGGGGGTGGGGGGAGAAACCCCTGGGATTGGATAAAAAGTAAAATGATGGACACACACTTAGGTGGGTGTAGAAACAATTAACATGATAATGAAGGAATCTGTGGTATCTGTCCTGGAGCCCAGCACATTTGGTTGTGCCCCAGGGGGTCCAGAAACAGGGAAGTTACAAGTTACCCACACACTTCAAGGGTATGTTATCATAGATGCAAAAAGACAGATAGGCTCAGTTAAGGTAAAGGTTGACCTTGTCAGTGAAGATACTGGCCTAGGACGCAACTGCCCACCATAATTGCATTTAGTTAAAGTTTAATTTCAGACCATCCTTTGTGGTTACTGTAAGGTTTGAGGTGCAGGAAACTGGAGTCGGAAACCAAGATACATTAGAAGGGAGGTTTACTCTGCAGTAACGAGCGAGATTCCTTACGGAGAAGGTAGAGAAACCAGGAAGGGGTGGGAGGAGAAAAAGGAGGGACCCAACCAGACTGCCCCCTGCAGAAGGAAGGGAGAGACAGTAACACGTGCATGGGTGGAGAGTCCTTTTAAGGGAAGGAACAGGAAGGGGTTGGGCCCTGGGTGGAATGGGAAGGGGTGGGCCCCAGGCACTCAGTGCATGCTGATTGGTGGTTCAATGTCCCGGAGATGTCTCTGCTGCAGATGCAGGTAACGCCATAACTCCGCCCACCACTTGTGGGGAGGGAGGATCTCACAGTTACTTTAGGTCTCTGAGTTTGCAAGATTGCCATGAAGGCCTTTCCTTAGCTTGTCAGGTGAGCATGTGGCCCTTTTCATCCACACATAGGACCTTGATAAAGCTTTTGGTGGGTACAAAAAGTGAGAAAAATATTGGTAGTTAGAGGAAAGGAGTACATTGTTATGTCCTGGCAAAAAGCTTAGCAACATTGTTGGCTGTGGTGTTGTAGTGTAACCCCCATCTTACAAAGGACACCTCAAAAAGTCGAATTATGGAGTCATTTATTAAAAGCCAGTGGCATAGGAGGGAGCAAAAGTGCTCCAGACCTCGCAGCCCCGAACAGCTAGCCACTTCTGGCTTATATGCAGAATATCACAAAGGTATCGATTACATCTTTGGGTCTGGAATGAGGAACCTGTTTCACGAAAAGTATTCTTTACAGAAGCAAAAATTGAGCAAGTTAGTTATCTAAAGTACCTATGAATCACTGAATCAACAGAAACACATTATCTGGGACCACCTGGACAATTTAGCATAATTGTGCTGTCCAGATTCCAGGATCACTGAGTCAACAGGATTGCACTATCTGTAGCTACTGAGACAATTTAGGATAATTTGTGTTCTTCTGATTCCCAGAAGAATGTGCTTCAGTAACCAGTGAGATCACAATCAATGGGATATTCAAACCACCATCAATGGAGTATTCAATCATACATAAGCTCAGATAATCAAAATAACTTTTAAATGAGTACAGAACCCAAAACAGCAAGGTTAAAATATTAAACAGCAATTTTTACCCAAGTATGGTTGCTACCATACTTCAGTGGTAGCATGGAAAATAAGCATTTTCTTAATGAATTAAATATCTAGATAAAGGTATTTCCAGGCAAAGTGTTGAAAGTGCCACCTGGTTTCTTCTATTCACCTATAATAAAATGAGAAGAGAGATTATTTAATGAACAAATGGTTATGTTACAGGAAAAGCTAGGAAAATTCCAGGTCAAGAGTAATAGGAAAATGAGACAGGAAAGTTAAAACAAGACCAAACAGTGTGGACAATTTGCAGCTTACTTATAAATAAGAAGCCATTATCTTCCCCAAACCAAGACACTTGAGAGCAAATAGTTAAAAGCTTCCCTAAGGAGAGAATGCAGAAAAGGAGGGGAGAGGGGGAAAGAAAAAAATGGGCAGTGTAACTTGCTAAGCAGAGAAGCCAGCAGTCTCAAGGCTTGGCAAGATAAAGTTGGCAGGTGCTTCTCATGAATTCTGGGAAGGCCACAACAAAGTAACAAGGGAGCTTGAGAATTAATCTGTTCCAAAATAGTCAGCAAGGAATTTTGAAACCTATAGACAGGAGGGTATATAATGCCTCAGACCCCCATCCCCCTCCCTCTTCAGATTAGCGGAGAGCCCTTCTCTGCTTCATAAACCAGATGTAGAGATTTAATTGCCTTGCTTCTTTAATAATGGTACATGCTTTTATAAAGTTGGCTTCATCACAATGCAATCATCTAGAGTTTTCTCATTTAAATTCATATATATGAGCAGACAGGAATTGAGGTTGGGGACAGCCCTCTTATTCTGACTCAGGGGCCTGTCTGATAATACCTCTCTGGTGTCTGTGAGAGGTGCCTCTAACAGTTAGATAAAAAGGAGCCAAAATTCATGGGTTTTGAAAGAAAACTTTCTCATTTTAGATTTTCCAGACGGCAATTTTCAAATTGTGAAGAAAACCTTCCTAACAAAGAGCAAATCCAGGACAATCTTAAGAAAACATAGTCAGGAGACAAAAGGCCAGGAGAGTGTGACTATTAAATCCTTTTTTAAGACCTCAGAAAGACTTAAATTAGTTCCTCAGACTCTCTTATAAGACAAAATGCCCTCTAAGGATTTTAAGGGTGTGGCTTGCAGATCTTCACAATTAAACACTAGGGATTCTAAGAATCTTAAGTGTTTCCCTTCACAGCCTTTCAGGGCATATACGGTACAAATGAAAACAGGCTTTTGGACTCCTTAACTTCAATGGGCATGAAGCAGGTTTAGAATACTCCTCAGCCATAAGCACAAGCCTCTTTGGGTGGAAACTGAAAGCATATTCAGAATGCAGATATTAAGATCCCAGAGATTGTAGCCAAGACTTGTAGAAAATTATTCCCAGTGTTAGAAATAAGGCGAGCCCCCAAGTCAGGGGTTCTGGTAGAACACAAAACACTCGGGAGCCAGGCAGCAAGGCAGACATCTTTACTTCTATGAAGAAGGTGCACACACATGGCCTGGAAGCACGTGCACACCAAGCAGGCAGTCTGCTAGGCTTTATAATCCCTTATGCATGTGACCTGTCCTTTGCTCTTGATTGGAGCTCAGGCGCACAGTCTTTCGCGATTGGCTAATTCAAAGGGAGGGGTTGGCCTTTGCTGTCTCAAGATGGCAGCCCCCAGGGGAGCTGCAAGCCATGTGGCCAACATGGCAGCTGCCAATTCACGCAGTCCAAAATGGCAGCTGTCTACACTGTTCTTTGACAGAAAAGATGACTTGTTTATTCTCACACCAGGAAGTAGAAGTGAGCCATAATCAAGGAACTGACAAATGCCTGAACAATTTTCAGAATTCCTGTGGACCCCTTGGTTTCTTATTCTCATACCTTATGGGGTAGATTTTTTATGCTTGCTCTACAATTGTGTTATGAGTGTTTGAGGAACAGGATACTTACCTCTTCAGATTGAGAGAAAGGAAACTCATCTATACTTGGATCTGATTTAGATTACAAAAATTGGACCTCAAACATGAAAAAATTGCATATTTAGGGGGCAAGTGTGTTTTGCATGTGGAAGGAATGTAAATTACTTGTGGCCAGAAGAAAAATTACAGTGATTTTATTTTTTTCTTTATTTTTTCCATCACCATTTATCCCTCCTATACCCTCCTTGCACCTCCAGTCTGCCCCCCCCCCATCCCCACAATCACCACACTGTTGTCCCTGTCCCTGTCCAAGATTATAGTGGTTTTAAATATGTCTACCAAATTTGACCCCATTTCTATCATGAAAATTTTACAGAATTTTTGGACTGGAACCCAGATTCTTTGTCCTCAGGAATTGAAGAATGAATCCATGGACAGAAAGTGGTAGAGCAAAGGTGGTGATTTATTGAAGAACAAGTACAGACTCCCACATAGGGAGGGGGAAGAGTCCCCCAGAACGAATTCCCAAGTAGGGAGGGGGATAAGGGTCCCACTGGGTTCCTCTTTCCAAAGGTTTATAAAGGCTGCAGATCCTGGTGCCCCAATATCCCCTCTGATTGGTCACTAGTCCCTTAGACTGGTTACTATAGTAACTCCTGGGCTCATTAGTCCCTTAGACTGGTTACTATAGTAACTCCTGGGCTCAAACTCTAGTTTTCTAATAAGGAAGCCCTACCTTATTGTTTTCCTTTTCCCTTTGGGCTTTCTTCTTCTCCTTCTGGATGAAGGGCTTCCTTCCCTTTATTTTGTAAATATGACCTTTCTTGGCTACTTCCAGTTCCCTTGTCTTATGGAAAGATACCTATTACTGCCTCCTTGTCTTGTGGAAATGTAACTGCACCTGACTTCTTTGTGTTACGGAAATGTACCTTCTCCCAGTTTGTAGCTCTGTGCTTTCCATGGACCCCAATTCCAAAAAATCCCTAAGCTTGCCTATGTTCCCCCAAAATTCCTACGTCAAAAAGGAGTCTAGTCCCGCCTTCCTTTAACATGAGCTGATGATACCATAACCACAGAGCAGGAATTCTTCCCAGGGTCCTGTCTCATGGAATCTAAGACCAGAGGAGTTCAAGCAAGGCAGCAGTTTATTGCAAGCAAACAGGCTCCCTGCTCCAGGAGAGGACCCAAATAGGTTGCAGCTGAAGCATTTTGCTCTTTCCCCTTATATCTGCTAAAGCCTGCTCTTTGTCTTTCTGCGCCTCTCACTGATTGGTTCCTGGCCTTTTTGCAACATTTAATTTGCACTTGCAAGAAAAACATCCTCCTCTCAAAACATCCTGTTTTTCTGCAAAACATTTTGTGGTGGCAGCTTTCTCCTTCCACCCCTCTACCTTATCTGCCTAATCCTGCTTCTAAAGCCTCTCACTGGGATCGGTGACTCACTTCTAATGAAAAGCAGGCAGCAGAACTGAAGTTAAATAATTTCTGAGACTAGGCGATAGATTTTCTATATGGATGTCACTGTTAGGATATATGCTCTAGGAACCCAGTTACATGCTGTGATGAAGTCCAGGTCACAGACATAGGTCTGGCTGGTTGTGTTCACCTATGATGGAAAGATACAGTTGGGAGAGTCTGGGAGAGGCAACTGGGGTTTGATGAAACGGATGTGAAACATGACAAACTGAAAATAGACGATGGATGTGGCAGGTCAGATTCAGAGCCCTCCAGGATGTGGTCTAACCAGTGGCATGACACTAAGTGAAGGAGCCTTGGAGCTTAAAGGTATTTTTTCTTTTTGAGATCTGAGGGAGGGGTGACTTGCTCCTTGCCTAGCAACATTCCAGCTGAGGGGTATAAATCCTCTAAACTCTGAAATATCAGGGCACTTAGTTTGGTCTCAGGTTCTATCTGAGTGTATTTCCTTCCTACAAATAAATCCTCACCTGCCTTTGCTGTTATTTATTGTCTCTTATTTGAATTTATTCCTACAAGCAAGACAAGAGTTGGGGGCACAGAGTACTATCTCTGGCCAGAGGGTATCTCAGGCCAGAGACCTCCTTGACCATTGCTGACAGTTGCATCAGTTGAAATTCCAACCTAACAATCAGCATCAAACACAGAAGTGAGGTACCTTCAGAATGACTTAGTCTCAGCAATCATCTGACTGCAATGCTATGAACATGCCTGAACTGAAAACTAACTTGTTGAGACTAGTCAACACCCAGAACCATGATAGATAATGTGAATAGGCGATTTTTATCATTTAACCACACTAAATTTGAGGTGGTTTTTGATGAATTAATATATAACCAGAATTTCATTAATATTATTTTTATATGGAATCTCTGCATAAGACGCATCATCTCTCTCTCTGCCTCTATAAGTAATATGTGTGTGTCTGTGTGTCTGTATCTATACTAATAAAAGATAAAGATGTAAATTGACCATACCTTTGCGAGACCCACCAGCCAATCAGGAGTGAGTATGCAAATTAACCCAACAAAGATGGAGGATTAATTTGCATATGCAGGCACCAAACGGCCGGGGTGGGGAGTTCTGCACCACCCCAGCAGCTCCGGGCCTCTGGGCAGCGTGGGAATGTGGCAAGGCAGCTCTGGCCCAAGAGAAGGCAGTGCCAGAAGCCAGGGGAAGGAAGGCCCATTCTTGCACAAATCTTCATGCATCAGGGCTCTAGTATATATACTAGAGGCCCAGTGCATAAAATTCATGTCGGGGGGGGTGTCCCTCAGCCCAGGCTGCACCCTCTCCAATCTGGGACCCCTCGAGGGATGCCCAACCGCCCGTTTAGTCCGCATCCCACTGGCATCAGACCTAAATGGGTGGTTGGGCATCCCTCTCACAATCCAGGACTGCTGGCTCCAAACTGCTCACCTGACTCTGCCTGATTGCCCCTACCCGCTTCTGCCTGCCAGCCTGATCACCCCCTAACCACTCCCCTGCCAGCCTAATTGACGCCTAACTGCTCCCCGGCCAGCCCAATTGCCCCTAACTGCCTTCCCCTGCAGGCCTGCTCACCCCTAATTGCCCTCCCCTGTAGGCCTGGGTCCTCCCCAACTGTCCTCCCCTTCAGGCCTGGGTCCTCCCCAACTGTCCTCCCCTGCAGGCCTGGTCCCCTCGAACTATCCACCCCTGCAGGCCTGGTCACCCCTAACTGCCCACAATTGCCCTCCCCTGCTGGCCATCTTGTAGTGGCCATCTTGTGTCCACATTGTGTCTTGGAATGACAGTTAATTTGCATATTACTTTTTTATTAGATAGGATATGACACATCTATTTACTAATTTTAATTTTACAGAAGTTTAATTTTTTATGAAGTTACAAGTTTGTTTGTTTTTTTACAGCAGAGGCTTTTGTGTCCTGCTTCAATAAGTCTTTACTACTTCAAGATTGTAAATAAAGTCATGTTATTGTCTCTAGTATTTTATCCTAATGATTAAAATCATTGATCCCTCTGGAATCTATTTTGTTATATGACAACTGGTAAGTATCCAAATTTCTTTTTAAAATGACAAGCCAATATTTATTGAATAGTTTCATTACTTCAACTAATTAAAATATAATCCACAGTATGGAGTTGCCTCAAAAAAATTAAAAATGGAACTGCCCTACCCTAGGTGGTTTGGCTCAGTGGCTAGAGCATTGGCCTGCAGAGTGAAGGGTTCCAGATTTGATTTCAGTCAAGGGCACATGTCCAGGTTGCAGGCTCAATCCCCAATAGGAGTATGCAGGTGGCAGCCAATGAATGATTTTCATCATTGATGTTTCTCTCTCCCTCTCCCTCTCGCTTCCTCTCTGAAATCATTAAAAAACAACAACAACGCACCCTATATAATAAAAGGATAATATGCAAATCGACCGAACGTTGGAACAACCAGTTACTATGATGTGCACTGTCCACCAGAGGGCAGACGCTCAATGCAGGAGCTGCTCCCGGTGGTCAGTGCACTCCCACAGGGGGAGTGCCACTCAGCCAGAAGCGGGGCTCACAGATGGTGAGCACAGCAGCGGTGGCGGTAGCCTCTCCCACCTCCACGGCAGTGCTAAGGATGTCCAGGTGCCAGCTTAGCAGACCTAAGCCGCCAGTCAGACATCCCCCAGGGGCTCCTGGACTGCAAGAGGGCACAGGCCAGGCTGACTCCTTGAGTGCATGAATTTCATACGCTGGGACTATATATCCTAAGAATCCTGAAACCAATCAAAAAAAAAAATATATGCATTGTTTATACTAGCTAAGATCTGGAAACAGCCCAAGTTCCCATTAGTAGATGAGTGGGTATAAAAATGGTGATACATTTACACAATGGACTACTACTCAGCCATAAAAAAAGGAACTCTTAGCCTTTGTGACAGCATGGATGGACCAGGAGATTATTATGCTAAGCTAAATAAGCCAGAAAGAGAAAGGCAAACACCATATGATCTCACTTCTATGTGGAATCTAATGAACAAAATAAACTGACAGACAAAATAGAACCAGAGAAATGAATACATGGTACAGAATGACAGGAGTGGAAGTGGATGTGGTGGGATAGGATGAAAGAAGGTGAAAAGAATAGCCAAAGAACATGTATGCATAGCCCATGGACACAGACAACAGTGAGGGCCAGAGGAAGGGGAGGACAGGGTCTGGGTGGAGAAGGAAAAATGGGGAACATCTGTAATAATGTCAATAATAAAAACAAAATATAATTTAAATACTAAAATATTCTTCCTAACTCTTTGTTTCTTCAAACTCTATTATTAATCACTCCTTTTATTGTAAAGCTTTGTTCTTGCAGACTTTGAGAGAGAAAATACTTAAGTTGGAATATATAATCCATATTTTAGTGTGAGTTACAAATTTGATAGTAGTTATGCTGTAAGTATTTCATAGGTTTTGAAGACATTGGAACTGCAGAAAATAAACATGAGAGAAAAAACATTTAGGGAAGTAAAAATTAAAGGGTTGTTAAGAAGTGGAAAGCAGTGTGCCACTGGCTCAGAAATGAAATAACCTTTTTTTAATTTTTATTTTATTGTTTAAAGTATTACAAATAGTAGTACATATATCTCCTTTTTTTCCTCATTGACCTTCCCCCTACGCCCCCTGCACATGCCCTCCCTCTCTCCCCCCCCAGTGTCTTGCATCCATTGGTTATGCTTATATGCAGGCATACAAGTCCTTCAGTTGACCTGTTACCTCCCCACAACCCTTCTCAGCATTCCTGCTGTAGTTTGACAGTCTGTTTGATACTTCTCTGCCTCTGTATCTATTTTTGTTCATCAGTTTATAATGTCCTTTATTATCCATAAATGAGTGAAATCATGTGATATTTTTCTTTCACTGACTGGCTTATTTTACTTAGCATAGTGCTCTCCAGTTCCATCCATGCTGCTGCAAATGGTAAGAATTCCTTCTTTTTTACAGCAGTGTAGTATTCCATTGTGTACCGGGGTCCTCAAACTTTTTAAACAGGGAGCCAGTTCACTGTCCCTCAGACTGTTGGAGGGCCAGACTATAGTTTAAAAAAAACAACTATGAACAAATTCCTATGCGCACTGCGGGCCCAGGACTAGTCGGCTGCTAAGCAGGACAGGCAGCAGCACCCGGCGGGCCGGATAAATGTCCTAGGCGGGCCACATGTGGCCCACGGGCCGTAGTTTGAGGACCCCTGGTACCACAGTTTTCTAATCCATTCATCTGCTGATGGGCATTTAGGCTGTTTCCAAATCTTAACTACGGTGAATTGTGCTGCTATGAACATAGGGGTGCATATATCCTTTCTGATTGGTGTTTCTGTTTTCTTGGGATATATTCCTAGAAGTGGGATTACTGGGTCAAATGGGAGTTCTATTTTTAGTTTTTTGAGGAAACTCCATACTGTTCTCCACAGTGGCTGCACCAGTCTGCATTCCCCCCAGCAGTGTACGAGGGTTCATTTTTCTCCACATTCTCGCCAGCACTTGTTGTTTGTTGATTTGTTGATAATAGCCATTCTAACAGGTATGAGGTGGTACCTTGAAATAACTTCTAATGAAATAAATGATGCTTCAGATTCAGATACTTTCAATTACACAGGCTCCTTCAAAGGCCCTATGATTGTGCGCCAGCACTGAGTTCACACATGCTTTTCATAAAATTTGCAGTCCCTTTTGCATTCTTACTTTCCTTCATTCACTCTTTCCCTGGGGTCACACAGCATTAGAGCGACCTTGGCAATGTGTGGAACTGGCTGAAAAGAAGTTATTAAAGAATGCATTTAGTATGGGCTTAGTACAGTGTGTTTAAGTGGTTTGCAGTCAGGTCAATGTATGGAGAAGTTATGGAGAGTTGTTCTGGTGTGAAAATTGCCTCCAAGAATATGTGAACTACTCCCTGTGCCAGCTCACCCAGCATTGTGATACAAAGAGTTGTGGGCAAAGAGGTGTTTGTTTAAATGACTGAAAACTAAGTTATACATTTTCATGGTAACTGGGAAGAACATTTTCGGTAATTTCACTTGGAACAGGTCAAAAATATAGACTCTTAATTTGGCAGTACTTTCAAATTTATTAAATAACAGAAAATTGGTAAAAACTGATGAATTGTAAAGAAAGGCACTAAAGATAAATGACATCAACAGAAAGAATTCTATAACCAGTGGTTTCCAGCCCTCCCTTCACTATATTACAAGGAGGATATCAACTGTAAACTGGTTCACTGGTATTATAAAAGTAGTCAAAGAAAATTGAAAATATTACAGTTCATATATGAAAGAGAAAGGTTTTTCTCACTTTGACAACAATCCTAAAGATGTACATGACATGCATGCTATTCAGTTGTGAGGCTAAAAGAAACTTATATGTTATCAATATAAATTTTACTGGAGGAAAGATTAAATTAAATTTATATTCTTCATAAAAGTATTAGCAAATAATGGCCAAATGAAGAAGAGATCAAGGAATATGTAGCCAGAAAATAAAAGAGAGATTTTAAAGATAATCAGGCAATTAATAAAAGTATATTGTTTTTAAAAATGAGCTATAAGTTTTATTTAATAGCTATTTATAATTTGTATTTATTTTCTTATTGTATTCATAATTGTTCTTCTTTTTTTTTTCTTTTTTTTTTGAAGCGGATCCTCAGAAGAGTATTGGTTTCGGCCACGCAGATCCTGGATGTGCCCCACAACTGATTAATAATTCATCTCAGAGCCAGCTTAACTTTCAGGTGCTAAGTGAGTCTGATCCCTACTGGTAAATTTTGAAGGAGGAAAAGTTTTAGAAAAAGTCTTCACAAATGAGCTAAGCTTTAAGATCTACCACTTACCAAATTCTATTTGAGTCACTTGATTTTCTGTATATTACTTCTTCATTTTGGAAATCAGATTAACTTGTTTTTAATATGCTTTCCAAGAAAATTATTTTAGGCAATCAAGTAATGTATGAGAAAATGTTCTTATAAAGAGATACATGTTATCCTTGAGCCCCAGGTATACTCCTATTTTACATACATGAGATATGTTATGACATTACTAGAGGCCTGGTGCACAAAATTCGTGCACGGGGAGGGGGTGTCCCTCAGCCCAGCCTGCACCCTTTCCAATCTGGGACCCCTTGAGGGATGTCCGGCTGCCCATTTAGGCCGGATCCTGGTAGGATCGGGCCTAAATGGGCAGCCGAACATCCCTTTCACAATCCAGGACTGCTGGCTCCCAACTGCTTGCCTGCCCGTCTGCCTGATTGCCCCTAACCGCTTCTGCCTGCCAGCCTGATCACCCCCTAACCACTCCCCTGCCAGCCTGATTGGCACCTAACTGCTCCCCTGCCGGCCTGGTTGCCCCTAACTGCCCTCCCCTGCCGGCCTGGTCCCCCCCAATTGCCCTCCCCTGCAGGCCTAGTCGCTCCTAACTGCCCTCCCCTGCTGACCATCTTGTGATGGCTATCTTGTGTCCACATGGGAGCAGGATCTTTGACCACATGTGGGCAGCCATCTTGTGTTGGAGTGATGGTCAATTTGCATATTACTCTTTTATTAGATAAGATGGTGTACTTCAATACAATGATCCTCAAAACTTACTAAATTTCCAGAAAAAAACTTGATAATACAATTATATTAAAATGACCTATTCAAATAAATTTATTAAGACAATATATTTTTATTAAAATGCATGCAAAAATCGTTAATCTACCTCATTCCACAAAAGATATAAAGTGGCTTTCAAGTAAGATGGTGAGGTAAGTAAAGCTTTAAGTATATGCTCTGCTCCCAAAGGCTTTTAAGTTATCTTTAGAACCATTTAAAAATAATATTTTGTACAATCTGAAGGAGAAATAAGAAAAACGTTATCTTCCAGATTTATTCAGAATTTTACAAATCTCTTGCTGTCCAGTAGAAAATTAAGAATTTTACTTCTTTGAAATCAAACTTTTCACCAAAAACGGCATGTCAAGGGCTTATTTTGCTCATTTTCATTCATGTTGTGGCCTATATCATAATTTTTTAAGCTGGTCACTGGCACTGTTTGTAGCTAACCTACATTTTGTGGCTTAAGTGACTGAAGGGAAACCACTTTCTAAAATATTACTTTGTCAGAAGTAGCAAGCCTTTATGTATGACCAATTAGCTCCTGGATGTTGACCTCAAGTTAAATCAATAAATAAATTGAAGCTGCTTTTGCTATAGCTCTATGGTGCTAGCTCTTGAATATATAAATAGAACAAGACACACAGGAAGTAAATCTGTCCATATATGGATCTATTACTTAACATATGATAAAATACATTTTTCTATTACTAAAACGATATGAAGAACATTTATTCTTACAGAAAAGGTTTACTAAAATAAATCAGCTTATAAAATGGCACCTATAATATTATTGCAAGAAAACACACTCAAAACTTGTATCTTTATATTTTTGTCATACATATTTGCTAATTCTTCAACAAATAGGCATTATACTTTTAAGCAAAAAAAAAAATGACTTTTTAGGAAAGTCTTTGTTGTTGTTAGCATATGTTTTAACTCTTCTAGGAACTATAAACTAGATTTATACTCTCCTCTTTGAGTGCCCCACCATTTATGCATGATTTATTAGGTTTGTGGGGATGACAGATGGAAATTACAGAGAATTTGAGCCAACTACAAAGTTAGACATTACAGTCCCCAAGATTGGCCTCATTTTTTGACACCAATTGCAGATTTGGGGGAATCTCCAAAACGACCTTCAGGTTTGATAATTCACTATAAGGATTCACAGAATTTACTGAAGGCAATTATGGTCAGAGTTATAGTTTATTACAGGGAAGGAGAAGGATTAAAATCAGTGAAGGGAAGAAGTGCATAGGTAGAGTACAAGTACCAAATATGGAGTTACCACTGTCTCTCCCCATTGAGTCAGGTTGCATTACTCTTCCATCAGTCTATGACAATATATATGGAGTCTTGCCAACCAAGTAAACTTGCCCAAGCACCAGTGTTCAGAGTTTTTATTGAGACTTCATTATGTAGCCATGATTGATTAACTGATTATGCACATTGTTAATGTCAGTCTCCAGGTCAAATGATACCACTGACCCCAAAACCTACACCACGTTGCTAGGTTTTCTGGAATGGTCATCCCTTATCTTAAGTTCCATTGTTAGACATCCAGTATGACCAAAGTCCCTAGGCATAGAAAAGACAATAGAGATTACTCCCAGAAGCTTTTAGCAATGCTAAATTCTTTACACAGAGATTTAGCAGATCAATAATGTAGTGATTACCAGGTGTTTCAAACAGAATGAAATGCAGTCTCAGATATAGTCCTGTTTTTAGTATTTGCTGCCATAGAACAAAAATGCAAAAGGATTAAAAATGTTTGACAGGTGAGGCAAACCTTTTTAAAAAACCTTCCGGCCCTGTCTGGGTGACTGGGTTGGAGTGTTGTCCCATACACCAAAAGGTTGTGGATTTGATTCCTAATCAGGACCTAGTTTGTGGGTTCAATCCCTGGTTGGGGCACTTACGGAGGCAACCAAACCATGGGTTTCTTACTCACAATGATGTCTCTCTCTCTCGCTCGCTTTCTCTCTCTCTCTCTCAAAATCAATAAAAACATCCTTGGTAAGGATTAAAATATAAAAAACCTTCCAAAGTCACAGACACAGTGAACATTTTGACAGTTACCAGAGGGGAGTGAGGGTTGGAGAAAATGGGTGAAAAAGGTGAAGGGATTAAGAAATACAGATTGGTTGTTAAGGAATAGGCATGGGGATATACAGCTTAGGAAATATACTCAATAATATAATAATTAAGTATAGTGTCAGATGGGTATTAGATTTACTGGGGTGATCACTTTGTAAGTTACACAAATGCCTGAAACTAATATAATGTTGCACATCAATTAACTGTAATAGGACGTTCTCAACTTTCCTTTCTCCATCTGTAAAATGGATATAATTATAGGCCAGATAACTGGAATAAGAAAGTGGATACATTTTGTATATAGTAAAACATAAAACCTTCCAAAGTCAGTGTTTTGTCAATTGGAATACTTTTTTCATAATTTAAGCACCCTTACATCTAATCACTAATGTTGATTGTTCACTTTATTTAAAAAAAAAATGTTTAGTGGATAAAGAGGTCAAAGCATACAAGATTCATTTAACCTGAAATACAATTGGATGTCACAACATAAATGATTAAAAAATCTCAGTATTTAAATATTTTTTATGCATGGCAATAACCCTAGTAAATCACACAAACTTCCTACTTGGTAAGCAACTTGGGCAGTAGGAGAAAAAGGATATTAATTCCATCATTTTGCCTTTTAAATACATAGGCAGGAACTTGTATCTAAAGAACAGCAAGTGCATGCATTCAATATGTGGGAGGGAGGACAAGCTTCATGCACACACCTTAACCCCAGATCAATGTTTCTTGAATTTTTCAATTGGATGAATTCCTTTTAAGAGAGAAGTCTTCTAAATACATATGTATATTCTTTGTGTTGATTCAAATCATCTTTAATATAGCTTTTTCTTATTATGCTTTACCATAGCATGTTTATTATTTACTAGTGGCCTGGTGAACAAAATTTGTGCAAGGTGGGGGAAGGGGTGGTTCCCTCAGCCCAGCCTGCACCCTCTTCAGTCAGGAACATCCCTCTCGCAGTCTGGAACTGCTGGCTACTAACCACTCACCTGCCTGCCTGCCTGATTGCCCCTAACTGCCTCTGCCTGCCTACCTGATTGCACCTAACCCCTCTGCCTGCCTGCCTGATCACCCCTAACTGCCTCTGCCTGCTTGATCGCCCCTAACTGCCCTCCCCTGCTGGCTTGATCTCACCCCCAACTGACCTCCCCCGATGGCCTGATCTCACCCCCAACCGCCTTCCCTTGATGGCCTGATCGCCTCTAACAGCCTCTGCCTTGGCCCACACCACCATGGCTTTGTCCAGAAGATGGCCAGTCGATCCGGTCTAATTAGCATATTACCCTTTTATTAGTATAGATAGATTATATAGGATAGGATTGCTTAAATGAGGGGGGAGCCTTTTTCACCAGGAGGAGATGCTCTTGGCAGACAAAAATAACATAATCCCTATATCTGGACTGATAACAAGCCATATGCACTATACTGCCAAAGCAGTCATTAAAAAAATTGAACCACTTTCTTACATCTTATACCAAACAGCTGTTGCCCTTAAAACCCCTCCTTAGCCCCCACCTTAGGTTCTGCCTTTGCAGTTCACCCAGATTTGGTTCTGATTGGTCAGTTTCTATTCCAGTCGGTGTCTCCTGGCCTATCTCTGGGTCTGATCAGAGAGGCGGGGCTTATCAATAGCCCCCGCGGAGGGCCAGAGAGAAACAGTGGCTCCGCTGCTAGTGAAACCCAGAGAGAAAGAGAGAGGCAACAGTTGATCAACAGCTGTCATGGAGGCTGCGGATCAGACCCTCTCTCTTTGGGCCTCTCTCCCTGCCTGATCCATAGCCCCCTCGGCAGTCAGTGCTGGGTCACCAGGCCAGCAGCAGCGGCAGTCAGTGCTGGGTAACCATGGCAACCCAGCACTGACTACAGGACTGACTTCCAGTCTGTGGAGCCTTCAGTCGTTAAGGACCCTGGGTTTTTATATATTAGGATTGTATAAATTACATATTTGTTATAGTATTACTTAAATATTTATGAAACTACACACTACCATATAAAACAGATTAATGACTTTATATTTTGTACAAGTACAAAATATAAACAGGTAAAATAAAAATTTACAAACTAAAATCAAATTCTAATAAGCATATTATATACAGTACTATTTTCAAATTTTCTGGAACAATGTAAAAAAGTCACTCATTTTGGGGTAATTTATCCTATGTTATCAAAGCACAAAGGTAAACAGTGCGCCTACTAAGTTCCTATATAAAAAAAAAATTCCCAAAGAAAGAATAATCAAAATGTATAAAATATCAGTTAAAAATTAATTAGGCTCCTGGAACTAAACAAAATCATCTGACACTACTCTATTTGGAAAATGTTCATTTGTCAAATAGATAAGTGGACCATTGTGAATAAGATGAGTGAGCAACAGCATCATGACCACCCATAGGTCATGACAATAGATACCACTGGCTGAAGAAAAGGCCAACCATAACCATGACTCTTTTACATTCACTACTCAACTTTAGGAAAATATAGTCAAGTTGCTCATCTGGGCTTTTAAAAATATTGAGTTTATAGCTTCCAGTGTGAAGTTACTAAGAAACACTAATGAAAATGACTGTTCATCATCAGTAGAGGCATCACACGTCAGTGAGAGCCAAGTGAGAACGTGATCTCTGAATATTGTCAAACAAGTGATGAAAGGCTGCATAATGACTCAGTGATCAACAATGCAGACAGTTCCAGCAGCAGGAGAGAAAATGCAGGGTGCACATCAGTCAATATATTAGACTCCAGAGCATATTATTTTTTTGGAACAAATTCAGGTTTAGTTCTTTGTGAAATGGTTGAAATGTGATATCAAAGGAAAGGCAGTGCTGCATTGATCTGATACACAGAACTGTTCTTTTTCAGTCTGCATGAAGGTAGAGGATGCTGAGAATTTGATTGCATTTCTAACATTGCCCAGTGCTAATTCCAAGTACTTAAAAGTTGCCTAGATGCATAACTAATCAATAAGTGCTGAACAGTGCAGACCTTTTACACAGGGGTTGTGGACTAGAAGAGAGTAACCATGGAGGAAAGACTTCTTCACATTCCAAGCTGAAATTTCAGGTCTAAGCATGTTTATCTGTCTGGTTTTTAAGGGCTCCTAGAAAATGATCTCTCCCTACCCACCCCCAAATGTATTATTTCAAGTTATGTGTTGGTAACTTTGACCATGTTTGGTTTTTTCTATTTTTCTTTGGTAAGCACAGCATACTGGAACCAGCTAACACTGGCTCAATTGTGGTGGAAATTGATGATGGGATATTTACACCACAAAAGTCAGCAAACTCTACATATCAGAGCTCCCAACTGTGGTCCCCAAGAGCAGGTTGTTAAAAATTTCCAACAGTGATGTTGAGTACTCATTCAAATACTTATTGTGCTATGGTGCACACAATTCACCAAAAACAGAAGACCAAACAGTGACCCAAATATAGTCCTTGTTCTCACAGATCTTAAATTTTATGTAGCTGTTATGCTCCTTTCTTACCTTATTCCTTATCTTCTCTTATATATGTACTCTTCATTCTTTATTTTTTTATTTTTATTTTACTCCTCATTCTTTAAATCATCTCTATTTTATAGAACACCAGTGTGTCCCTTTGCTACACTTTTATTGCATTTATTGAAGTAATAAATTTAGTAAATA
This sequence comes from Corynorhinus townsendii, assembly GCA_026230045.1. Lineage (NCBI taxonomy): Eukaryota > Metazoa > Chordata > Mammalia > Chiroptera > Vespertilionidae > Corynorhinus > Corynorhinus townsendii. Next base: position 114,463,254 of record JAPDVU010000001.1, on the reverse strand, counting down.
AAAAAATAAAAGTTATTTCCTATGTATCATCTTCTTGACAATATTTCAGGCTACTTCAAAGCAGATGAGTTTTATAGTTTTTGCAAGGTTTGCTTAGTATGATGCACACTGTAGGTGGCAGGAGTTGGAATATGGAGGAACACTTAACATTTTGGAAATGATTGAGGGGAATGCTATTTTTAAAAATTTTAAATATAATGGTATGGCTTATACATTTTCCACAGACTCCTTTCTAATAATTGTACACCTAAGGAAGGGAGTATAAATGAAGAATCCCAGTCTGGTTCTCTCTTTCTCTTCCCACCCTCTGACTCTATCCTGCAACTATGAGGGTCCCCCTGTACAAGTGTGTGGTAGGGTGATCATCCTTGCCTGTGACTCTGTGGTTTGGGAGGATGCAGGACTTCCAGGTACAAAATGGGTACAGTCCCAGGCAAACCATAATTAGTCACTCTTTGGATTAAGGGAAGAGGATTATGCAAGCAGAGACACAACATCTGCTGGTCAGAGAATTCTGGGCTTTTTGAAAGCATGGCCTAGACAGGTGGGGGTGAGTGCATGATGGCACATGAACTCTGGCTGAATATCTTCCTTTGACCTCATAGACCCCTCTCCCTCAGAACTATAATAAATTCTGGGCATGTAGTAGTATAAAAAGATACAAACGTGTTAATACACTAAAATACATTAAAAGCATGTTCAAATTATCCTCACTTCTTTTCTTTTGTGTTGCAAAGCATTCATCTTGCATTCATTTTTTTACCCTTTCCAATTTATTGATCCAATTATATATTATGAGAGGATAAAACCTATGTAAAGTTCTTCAGTGGTTGAATAAAGATCAGGATCCCTAACTTGGTAAATGCGCCCTATGTGATAATGCAAGCCATCTTCTCTTACACAATGTGGACTCACATTATGCCACTCACCCCTTCACCCATAGTCACACTGGCTTCTAGTTCCTTCAGTGGTCCATGTTCTCACCTGCTTCAGGGTCTTTGCATATGCCAGGCCCCATGCACCACATTCACAATGTAAACTTCTCTTTCCTAATAAAGTTTTCTCTGTTCATTCCTCAGTCTAAACCAGGACCTTAGCCCAGGCTCCCAGGGCTCACTCTGCTTTTCCTCTTGGGAACATTTTGTATTTTGTAATATGATAAAATATTATTGGAGTATCATCTAAATCCCCTCCTAGTCTTGTAAGCTCAGTGAGAACAACACAACAATGATAGATCCTCCCTTCCCCCAACTGATGGACAGAGAATGACGTAAACTCCACCTGCAGCCCGAACATTCCTGAACACCTAACCAGGCACCTTATATAGACTGTACATTGAACCACCAATCAGCACCTGCCAAATACCCTAAGCCCCCGGTTCCTAAGTCCCTAATTATGTACCTTATATGAAACTACCAATCAGCATGTGCCGAGTACCCTAAGCCCCATCCCTTCCCTTTCCTCTCCTCAAAAGGCGCCTTCACCCCTGTACATGTGCTCTTTCCCCATTTGGAAGGTAGCCCGGCAGGGATCTTCTCCTCTAATAAAGCCTGTGTCCTGGTCTCCGGCCCTCTGTCTCATCTTTCATGGGAACCTCTCATTCCAAATCCCCTGGTAACACACCTTTAGGGTGTCTCCTCACCAATCTCTCAACCCTTGCTCTTTCTGGCTACATCAAACCAAAGAAGCTCTACCTGGCCACAATATAAACTTGACAATGTCTCTTTGTGGCCTGAAAATGGCACTTTTGATTCCAATATCCTCCAAGACCTAGATCATTTTTGCCACCAGTCAGGGAGGCCTCAGAGATCCCTACAAACAGACTTTCCCCCCCTCAGGTCCCCCCTCGCCCCTCGCTTTACTCCTCATGTTCCACCCATCAGATCCTCCTCGCAAAGTCCTCGTTGCCCTCTCAAACCTGTCCTCAGCCCCTTTCTCTGTCTTCTGACTGCTCTTTTGACCCAGCGGATCATTCCTCTCCACGTGTCTCACTCCCGCCACCCCCTTACAACCCTGCTGCAGAATCCGAACCCCACGCTCTACCTCTGAGAATTCTAATAGCCTGCCTTCCCCTGTGCACTCTCCACCGAATCTCGGGCCCCGTGACTGCCAGCAACCAAATTCAAAGGTGGCTGACCATTCCCTTCTCACTTTCTGATCTTCCTGAGAGCCCAAATCCTGAGAACATGAGCTCCAAAACAGCCTTTCCCATCTAACACTCATTCTCAGGCCACCCACAGACTGCCTTCCCCAACAGCTTCTTCTATTCCCGTGTCCATTCTACCCCTGAGGGAGGCAGCAGGAACTGAGGGCACAGTCTGAGTCCTCATCCCATTCTCTATGTCCAGCCTCACAGATTGAGAGGCATCTCAGGTTTCTTTTTCCACTGACCTGACCACCTTTACTTTCCAACATACGCCGCAAACTTCAAAAAAATAGATGCAGGTCCACAACCCTTCAAAAAGACCTTATTAACCTGACCTTTAAGGTCTTTAATAATAGAGACAAGGAGACCCAAATCCAAAATCAAAGGTGAGATCAGGCCAATGCTGAGGCCCAGTAGGAGGCCTTCCAGCTCCTAGCCACTGCTTTCAAACCCCAAACGAAGTGCCAGTCCTCCAACTGTGGTAAGTCAGGGGCTAAGCCTCCTCCAGGCCCATGCTTCTGATGCAGCAAGGAAGGACACTGAGCCAAGTCCTGCTCAAACCTGAGACCCCCGCCTGGGCCCTGCCCAAGGTGCGGAAGGGAAGGCCACTGGAAATCAGACTGTAGTCTGGCTCCTCTGGGTCTAGCCTCAGCCAGTCCAGCATGGCCGCCCTCTGGATCCTGTTCGGAGCTCCCAGGCCTCCTGGGACTGGCCACCGACGAAGCAGCCCAGGCCCTGACAGGGCCCCATAGACTTACATCACCAGTGCAGAGCCTCGGGTAATGACTGTGGTGGCAGGTAAGCCAATCTCCTTTTAATTGACACTAGGGCCACTTATTCTGCCCTCTCTGAATTCCCTGGGACCCTTGTCCACTCCTCAGTCTCTATTATGGGGGTTGACGGATTAGTCTCACAGCCATTAGCCACCTCATGTCTACACTGCATCTTACTAAATTCCCCCATTCACTCTTTTCTCATTCTACCTCGGTGCCCAGTCAGGGCTACCATGAATCCCCTCATAAAACCCAGTTGTCCCAAACCACAGTCACCTACCTCAGTTTCACTCTCTCACCCCACAAGGCTGAGCCATTCCTTGGACTGTAAACGCCTTATCTCCTTATCACCTCTATGATCATTATCTCTAGGAAAAATGCAGCGGTTTGGGATTCAGGTGGCTAGAGGCCTGGAAACAGGCTGAGGGGCCTACTCTGTCCTCCCCCTGCCTTTTCTCCAGCCGCACCTTCCACTGCTCCTTTCCTTCCCTTTCTCTTTTCCCTTGGATAACAGCCCATTCTAATATTCCTTCCCACTTTCACTGCAACACAATCTCAATCACTCACCTGTCACCCCTTATTGGTAGCACCATGGCGACTTCCCTCTCAGCTTGGAGTGTGGAACTAGAAAAAGGAATCTCATACCCTTTAGTTCACCTCTTCTCCTTACACCTATCAGCTTGTCTCCATGATCAGGGATTTTTCTTCCTCTGTGGGGAAAACACATACATCTGTCTCCCCATCAGCTGGACAGGAGCCTGTACTCTCATCTATCTCTCACCCAATGGAGATGCAGCCCCAATAATCAGTCTTTACCTGACCCCGTAACCCACCATATCTGACACAAAAGGGCAGTCCAGATAATCCCTCTCCTCATAACCCTCAGCATCACAGCAGGGGTTGGAACTGCCATAGGGAGCTTAACCACTGCTCTACCCATGCTTTGAAACCCTGTCTCAGGACCTACAAGAAACATGTGGATACCCAGCAAAGGGAAAAACTGGGAAAACAAGAACCTTACTCCCAGGGTAACCTATTCTCCCCTTTTATATTACTAGTGAGGCAACTGAGACCCCTACTTTTTCCCCCCGCTAAAAATAACATCTAGGGCTCAATTGTATTTCAGCTCCAGGCCCAGAAAAGCAGCAAAACCAGACAAGTGATGCTGTGGCAGCCGCAGGACCAGCTTTTACCACCCAAGTGACTCAACAGGATTGCTCTGCAGACTTCACCAACCAGTCTCTTGGGGAAATCATGCTGCTGCACCCCTCATCCAGCACAGAAAACACTACCTGTTTTCCGCTCACTTACTCCATGGCTCCTCCCACTATTAGGCCCACTGGTATTTATTCTTTTAATTTTGCTCTTTAGCCCCTGTCTCATGCACTGTTTCACTAGTTTCTTGCAGGACAGAATGCAAGCGTTCGCCAATCAGAAGATGGGAGAGATCTATCTGGCATTGAATTCAGAACCTAACACCAGAATCCTTGAGACCCCGGGTAGACGCCCCTAACGACGCCCCCTCTCAGCTGGAAGTAGCTACGGAAGATGGATCTTCATCCCTTGACCCTGCCCGGACTCTCAATTTTTTTTAATATTACCAGAAGCCTGGAATGATAGGTCCTCCATTCCCCCAACTTATGGACAGAGAATGACGTAAACTCCACCTGCGGCCTGAACATTCCTGAACACCTAACCAGGCACCTTATATAGACTGTACATTGAACCACCAATCAGCACCTGCCAAATACCCTAAGCCCTCGATTCCTAAGTCCCTACTTATGTACCTTATATGAAACCACCCATCAGCATGTGTCGAGTACCCTTACCCCCATCCCTTCCCTTTCCTCCCCTCAAAAGGCGCCTTCACTCCTGCATATGTGCTCTTTCCCCATTTGCAAGGTAGCCTGGCATGGGTCTTCTCCTCTAATAAAGCCTGTGTCCTAGTCTCCGGCCCTCTGTCTCATCTTACAAACATTATATACTGTGTCATCTTCATACTCAAGATTACATAGTAAATAGAAACTATTTGAGGAAAACTGGAGGGCAGAAATGAAGGATGGAGAAGTAAGCAACTTCTTTGTAAGGTGGGAAAGTCTTCTACACTGAGAGTTTTAATATTTTTACTTTAATATGATTATTTTGTAAAATCCCACTCACTTCAAGTACAGAAGTTATTTTGTGACAACTTATTGGTTTCCCTGTTAAAGAGAAAGCTTTGGAAGTATATACTCACATTGGAAGGATTTTGTTCCATGATGTCATAGATGTCTGAAACAGCATGAAGAAATCAAAAAAGCCTGAAAAATCCAAGTAGGGATTATAGACCATTTGTAAATTCTTTTTATCTTTTATTTTCCTCCTTCCCCACACTCTGATCCTTATCATAATATTTTTTACAAAATCTAGTATCAGAGGGAAAAAAACTATTAAACTCATTCTCAGTAAGATATAAGATTAATAAAACATAAACATGTAAATAGCCTTAAGTTAAAAAATACAGTTGGTATTTCAATTTTGTAGATTTCATTTTTATAATAAAATCATTCCATGTGGCCAAATACATAAAACCAAAGTTTCAGGTTTCTAAAGCAATCATCAAGCAATATGTATAAAATACATCTTGTCACTGTCCCTGTCACCACTCTCGTTCAGCTCTTTCTGAGCCTCACCAGAGAGCTCAGGCCAAGAAACCACTTTCCCCAGGGAAGGTGAAGACATAGTGTTTGAGAAACAGCAATGGATATACAAATGCTGATGGGAGACACGAGCTCTGGAAAATATATTATTTTGATAGAGTATATTGACTAGCTGGAGAGAGCGTTCTTATTTAATCTCTAGGAAAATATGTCTTTTATACTAAGACAAAACCCAGGGCAAAAGTTCTACACCCAGAATGGACAGCAAGAACGGACTGTGGTGGGCCCAGTGCCTTCCTGGCAGCTCCAGTCGCGGCCACAAGCAGGTTAGGGCAGGTTAGGGCGGGATGTCCTAAAAAAGAATTTTCCGGTCCTCCAGGAACTCTATGGTCGCGTGGGGTAGATGGGCATCCGCCTATGGCGCATGCGTAGGGTGGGCCGCGCCAGGCTGCAACGGTTTCGGAGTCGCCATGGGCCGCCGACCGGCTCGCTGCTACAGGTACTGTAAGAACAAGCCATATCCGAAGTCTCGCTTCTGCCGCGGTGTCCCTGATGCCAAGATCCGCATCTTTGACCTGGGACGGAAGAAGGCGAAAGTGGACGAGTTCCCACTGTGTGGGCACATGGTATCCGATGAGTATGAGCAGCTCTCCTCTGAAGCCCTGGAGGCCGCGCGGATCTGCGCCAACAAATACATGGTGAAAAGCTGTGGAAAAGATGGGTTTCACATCCGAGTGCGGCTGCACCCCTTCCACGTCATCCGCATCAACAAGATGCTGTCCTGTGCTGGGGCCGACAGGCTCCAGACAGGCATGCGAGGCGCCTTTGGAAAGCCCCAGGGCACGGTGGCCCGAGTCCACATCGGCCAAGTCATCATGTCCATCCGCACCAAGGTGCAGAACAAGGAGCATGTGATCGAAGCCTTGCGCAGGGCCAAGTTCAAGTTCCCGGGCCGCCAGAAGATCCATATCTCTAAGAAGTGGGGCTTTACCAAGTTTAACGCAGATGAATTTGAAGACAAAGTGGCCAGGAAGCGCCTCATTCCTGATGGTTGTGGAGTCAAATACGTCCCCAGTCGTGGCCCTCTGGACAAGTGGCAAGCCCTGCACTCCTGAGGACTTGGACAGCACTCCCTCCTGGCCACGCTGGTCTGTCTGACATAGTGTATCAATAAAATTTACTGGGGGAAAAAACACCGTCTTTTTAATACCTTTTAAAATTTATCCAATTTTTAGAATTCAGATTACTAGAAAAATAATTTTTATATTAATACCAGAACGTTTTAATGGCAAATGATATTTTCCTTTTAAGTGAGAATGAAACAATTTGCACGTGATTTATAGAGAAAGCTATTACAATTCTAATCCAAACGGTTTTAACTTGGGAGATTCTGGGGAAATATTTAAAAAGTTTTGTTTGTAGTGAAGTCATAATTATGCTACTATTATGACCTTGAATAAAACATAGCTAGAGAAAATTAAAGATATACAGAGAAAAAAATCCTTATTGTTTATAGGAAACAGTAGGATTAAAATAAGGATAGCCTTTAGAGGTATTTCAACTACAATGTCTTTGAAACTTAAAAAGCCTATTCTCAAACTTGTTGCTTATGTTTTCCTTGTAATTTCTACACATTGTTTTTTAATTACCTTTCACCTTCAATTAATCGGCCTTGGGAGAGTTGGGTATCACTGAAAAAAGTTTCCCCAGACAAGCCTTACATTGTCACACACACTGGACACCACAGTCCAATCTTTGCTTCATCACAAAAATGTTATAAGTTGATAACAGAATTCAGATTGCTTGAACATGAGTCCCCGTAGAACCAACAGAATGGAGAAAATAACACTAAAACAGCTATATATGCTCTAAAAAGATTGCAGAGAGAGTTTGCAGTTTTTCGGTGTTTGCCCTATATTAGTTATACTGATCACAGTGTTGTTGTTTTTTTTTGTTGTTGTTTTTTCTAATATATTTTTTAAAATAAGATAAAATTCTGGGTCTTTACTACATTTAAAAATTTCAGTTAGGCTAATCTTTCAAATCTCAATTCTGCAAACAATGCCTTCAGTTTTCTTAAACCACTTATTTTCAGAATCAGTATATGAAAGCAAAATAAAGAGTACTAAATAGTATAGAAACATACTTTTAAAAATTGTTTCTATTTGCTTAAAATATGTCAATCCTAAAATTTTCTATCTCACTTGATATTTAAATCAGGCTCTTGCTATAAGATAGTTTCTACTTGTGTATTTTTAAGTAAAGTTGCTGTTTTAAGCTATATTTTACATATACATAAAATGAAAAATGCAATAAATCCTAAATAATCCTATATAATAAAAGCCTAGGTGGTGTCATGCGCGTGACGCCCACTCATGACATCTCCGCAAGATGGCTGGCAGGGGAGGGCAGTTGGAGGTGAACAGGCCAGCAGGGGAGGGCAGTTGAGGGCCATTGGGCTGGCAGGGGAGGGCAGTTGAGGGCAACCAGACCTGCAGGGGAGGGTAGTTGGGGGCAGTAAGGCTGGCAGAGGAGGGCAGTTTGGGGGAACCAGCCCTGCAGGGGAGGGCAGTTGGGGGCAATTGGGCGGACGTGGTCTCAAGCTTCTCAAACATCTTGACTTTCAAACTTAGAACTCTGTACTCACTAAATAGAGGAAGGCAGCTAAGGATAAGGCCATTAACTTCCTTGCCCTAAGAGACTGGTAACTATGATTGCATACCTACACATACATGGATGAAAAGGAAAAGAAAGATGAGAAATTATTACATTAAAAAAATGTAGGTGTCATTAAGGTTTATTTGAACTTTTCCCTACAGTTTTTTATTACAAACTATATAAATTTTAGTCCCTTAATGTTGATACAAGGATACTTTCACCTACTGGTCTGTTTTAACAAAAATCCTATTAGCATGTATTTCAAGTTGTGATTTTGTGTTTTTGGCATTTTCATATTTTCTGGTCATTCTAGTTATTAAAAATTGATAAGACAGTTGAGCTGAAAGATAATTACTTTTGCAGAGCTCTTCATTTTTAAATTTCTATTCAAAGTCAATCTAATTTGAAAACATTATATGTTCAGATATTTGCATACTACTCCAAGGAAACAGAACTATCTGCTCATCTATATATATAAAGAGGGTCCGTAATGTCCAAAACGACCAAACAGATGACCGAACACCATGCTGCATGCACAGTAGGCTCAAGTGGGCGGGGTCTGGCAAGTGGGCTGAACTGCTGACCTCTTGGTCCCTCCCCCCTCAGCTCCTGTGGGTGCCGTGGTGACCCAGCACTGTCCCCCGAGATGCTGCAGCGCCGCAGCAGGAGGGGGCTGTGGGCCCCAGCTGGCTGGGGCATGGTGGAACTCTGGGTCTCACTCGATCTGGGGCGTGGCCAACTTTCAAACCAGAACCTGACAGGAGGGAGGAGGGAGCCCCATTCCTCACAGAATCGGCTGTTGAATAGCTTGCTGTGAGTGGCTTACCAGCCAGAAATTCCATTCACCTGCACTCCGGACCCTGGCAATCAAGTAGGCAGAGGCAGTTAGGGGCAATCAGGCTGGCAGGGGAGAGCAGTTAGGGGTGAGGGGTGATCAGGCAGGCAGGCAGAGGCAGTTAGGGGCAATCTGGTAGGCAGGAGGTGAGCAGTTAGGAGCCAGCGGTCCCAGATTGCGATAGGGATGTCCAAATGCCGGTTTAGGCCTGATCCCAACTGGCAGTTGGACATCCGCTAAGGGTCCCTGATTGGAGAGGGTGCAGGATGGGCTGAGGGAACCCCCCCGGCACTAATTTCATGCACCGGCCCACTAGTTTAAAATAAAAAATACAAGTACAGTTAGCTCAAGCAAATATTGCTGCATAAAACTTTGATTTAACTGATGTCATCTCCAGGTTTTATGAAAAATACTGAATCAGATGATGACAACTACAATTGGACTATGCACTATATTATTTAGATTTGCAAAGCTCTTACTACAAATGATCCTATATAATAAAAGCCTAACATGCAAATCGACGAAACAGCAGAACAACTGGTGAAACAACTGGTCACTAGACACGCACTGACCACCAGGCTGCAGATGCTCAATGTAGGAGCTGCCCCAGCCCGCAGGCCCCAGGCCAGCCAAGGCAGGTGACAGTGGGAGCCCCCCAATTGCCACGCTGGTCGCCCCCGCAGAGGGTGGGCCAGTGAGCAGGCGGCGCCAGGATGGCCAAAGCAGGTGCCAGCGAGGGCCCCCTGATCGCCCCGCTGGTTGCCGCACAAATTGGCCCAGATTGCCAGCCGGGCCTAGGGACTCTACCCATGCATGAATTTTGTGCATCGGGCCTCTAGTCATTATATAAGCCACCCCCTCAAAACATGAAATTATGCTAAGCATATTTATTTTGAAATCCTTAATTTTTATGAGAATATACTCTAGATTTGGCACAAATTGGCTATCACACTGGCAAGGCATTTTGTTTCCACTTTAGCAGGTTTATACTGCCTACCCTGACATAATTCAAATAGAGTTTTCTGATCCTTGGAATGTCACTGTTGACCTAAGGATTGAGCTGAGAGATCATTTATCTCATCATGTCCTACCTTTGTATTGATGACATAGGTTTTTGTTTTCTGTTTTAATAGGGAAATGACTTTATTGTTTTCATTAAAATATTCTTTTTTTAAACATTAAAAAATGAGTAAAGTCAAAAGTAGACATGCACCAATGATAACTCCAAGTGAGATTGTTATGCTTAACACTGGAAAACAAGGGAAGCTCTGGCATCAGGATGACTGGATTTGAATGTAAGTTGCTCCACTTACTTGGGAAAATTAGTATTCCCATTCCTTAATTTTCTCAACTATATAATGGGGTTAAGACACTATAATTATAATCCCTAATTATAATTAGGAATAAATTAGATAATTTATTGATAAAATGAATATGATTGTGCCATGTACATATTAACTATACAAAGTTAATGTTAACTTGTAACAGTTAATATTGATGTTATTACATTTGCATCCATTTCACTGAGCTAGTAGTATTATTTTTCATGATTTTATGACCTTAAAATTCTGTTTTGTTAACCATAATTTTCTCCAGTTGTATATCTTAAATTCTAGATTTAATTGGATTCATTATTCTGATTTGAGGGTTTTTTTTTTTAATTTTGTAATTTCACCTTTCATATTATCCTATTTTTTCATCTATTGTTGGAGCTCCTTTCGAAAACTGTAATTGTGCTTTACCAATTAACCCTTACATATGACTCACTTATGAAGATTCCCTTTGTTCCTCCCCAAACTGAATTTTGTATCTACCTTACCCAGCTTTTCATTCAATATTTATTTCTTCCTTTCCTGCCTTTTTATCATTTTTTTCAAAAAGAATTATTATGTGGCTGTCATGCCATTATTCTCATATTGCTTATGTGTGATATAAAGTGTTTTACCCAGACCTTTTATTTAATCTGAAAGATAGTGGGTGAATTGCTCTAGTCACCTGCACAAAGTTTGTTGTTATTCATTTAGTCTTCTCTCTGGACATTGCCATCTATCAACTTTTCCAAAGTCTCAGGATGAGAAACAGGGTAAGGAGAGAACTTGCAGGGTTAATTACAGCCTTTAATGGATGCCGGATTATGATTCCTGTGCCAAGGCCCATTCCTTTCAGTCAGTGCAGTCCACTCTGCAGGCTGTGATGTGTTTCTTATCCTTTCCCTGCCACTATTCAGTGCAGAATCCTGGAATATGGGAAGCCAGTTCCTGAGGAACTTTAGTATAGCTTGGATCTCCCCATTTCTCAATGGATCCCTGTGTAACTACTTATATGCTCAGTATTTTTCTCTCACTATTAGGGCATTAGTCAAATATTTTAAAATCTCATCTTTCTTAAGAAATGCTTACTTTTAAGAGTTTAGGGAGTTTTTAAGGGGTACATTTCATAAATGATCATTATGTAACCTATTATATCTCCACCCCTCACAGTATGAAATTATACTAAAACTGTTTAGCCAGAAATCTTCAGTTAAAAAAAAAAAAGACACACAAAACAGCTCTAGAATCTTACATGAGAATTATGTCATCTCTCCTAAATTTATGACATGCATATTATATGACCCTTTTTTATGCTCTTGGCTATTTTTATTTTCTATACCATTAATTTCATTAGTTACTGGAAAAGAGGTTCTTTGATCCTATTTTACTTAAGTATATTGACACAGAAGCCCTATTAATGCCATATTTTAAAAAAATCTAATTCTGGTCATTTTAACCCAAAAACAATCCATGTAAAAAATAATCTTTCACATGGTGGTAAAAACATTTAGTTATCTTTTATTGGTGAGCATCTCTACTATAGCTAAAAGTACTGTGACTATAAAAATGATGAATTTTAAACATAACTTCTAAAAATAACAATTTTGTGTTTGTCTACACAGAATCTTAACAACTTTTTATTATGTGTTAAACTAGAGGCCGGGTGCACAAAATTCGTGCATAAGGCAGGTATCCCTCAGCCCAGACTGCACCCTCTCCAATCTGGGACCCCTCCAGGGATGTCCAACTGCCCATTTAGGCCCAATCACGGTGGGGCAGTCGGACATCCCTCTCAAATCCAGGACTGCTGGCTCCCGACTGCTTGCCTGCCTGCCTGCCTCATTGCCCCTAACTGCTTCTGCCTGCCAGCCTGATCACCCCCTAAACCACTCCCCTGCCAGCCCAATTGTGTGGCCTCCCCTGCTGGCCCGATTGCCCCTAACTTCCCTCCCCTGCAGGCCTGGTTGCCCCTAACTGCCCTTTCCTGCTGGCCTGATCACCCACAACTGCCCTCCACTGCTGGCCATCTTGTGTCCACATGGGGGTGGCCATATTTGACCACATGGGGACAGCCATCTTGTATGTTGGAGTGATGGTCAATTTGCATATTACCTCTTTATTATATAGGATAATTATCTAACAATTGGTTCTGCATATTATGAAATCTAATTAGGCTACTGAGAGTTATTTTGGTACATCAAATATTTAAAGAGTAGGACCATATCTGTAGCAGAATCTATTGTATTTTGAGAATTATGTTATTAAACTCTTCAAGGGTTCTATTCATGAAACTACCTGTTTCAAGTTGGCTAGTCACCAATAAAGTGAAAGATAAGAGGTTGTAGAGAAGGATAGCATCTTTTGGGCAAAGGCAGAGTTCTTAAGAGAGCAAGATTCATTCTGCTGTCTGGATGGGTAGTGAGGGACATTGAGTTGGAATTTTAGGAAATGGTGATTTTCTTTTGATTAAATGTTATGAGTCATTGGACAAAAACAACAACAAAAAACTATACAAGTGTTGGGGACTGGAAAGTGATGGCAGGACTGAGAGGAGTGTCAGGGGATGACCCTCATTCCCAGTCCCTGGCATAGCAAGGAAAAGACAAATTTCCCCAAGTGTGGGGCCATCTAGTGCTTTAAGTTTAACAACGTTGTTGATTCTATGCCCCCTTTCCCAAAAGCATTGCTTCCTGGGAGGCAACAATAGCAGCAAAAGGCTGTGTGTGTGTTGGGGGGGCGGAGGGGGAGGTTCCTCTGTGGCAGTAGGTGAAGGCAGGGAAAGAAAGAGCCATACCTTAGATTTCTCTCAAGAGGATTAAATAAAGAGAGGAACTCTGGTGCCCTCTAAAGAAACTGCAAAAAGATTGCTGAAGAGTCAGCATTCAGACACCAGATACATGGGGAACCAGGAGGCAGCATTATCAATAAAGCAGCAACAACTGAAAGGGAACCTGTCTCCTGTGACTAGGAGTCATTTAATGCAGAGAATGTTGTCTATGTTGACATTCTGTTGTCAACATACCAAAGGATGAGGGAGGGAAAGGGGAAATAAAAACAGACAATTTCCTCTTCCTGCTCTAGAAGCTGTAACTACTAGTTTAGGCTATATTAATGAAATAGACAGAAGGTTTGAATAGGTTCGGTGACAGTTTTCATAATTGAAAGTTATGGGGTGCTACTGAACAAGCAGGAACTTCAATGGAGCACAGTTGGTAACTTTTCCTAGAAAATAAAAATTTCATGTTCACTTCAATGTTTCTCCTGTCAAACCAGTTATATACGCATTTTGATGAAAAATTCCACAAATGGTACCAGTAAATGCCTGAATTACTGAGACATTGAAATTTCATCAAAGTAAAACCTCTTTCACCTTAAAGAGACTTCTACACTGCTCCCAAAAAACATCTTTATCATTTAACTGTGGTTGCTCTACTTCTGTACCTCATATGAGCACCTTAGATATGAGCATACTCTAAATTCCATCATGAACATGAGACCCATGTTCACGTGGTTTTAGTCAAATATTATGTATATTCATATATATGTGTTTACATGTATATACAGTATGTATGTGTGTGTGTGTGTGTGTGTGTGTGTGTGTGTGTGTGTGTGTATATTCCAAATTACCCATAAAAATGTCTCAAAATTATTATCTTCTGTTCAGTTGATAGAGATTTAATTTATAAACACATGGACTGCTTCAATTTATACTCTATAATTGCAAGCCATTTTTTGAGACAACACTGGATTATTTATAATAGTGCCATTTTCACATTTTTCAAGATATTATAAAATAATTGAAAGTTATAAAAATATGACAGTCTATAAGGCTCAAACCTACTTTATCTAAAATCAAAGTTGAGGTTTTAAAAATTAGATTCTTAACTATACCTAAGGACATTTTGTGGCAAATATCACAAGCACTTAGTCACTAAATTAGTGAATTTGAGGTCTACAAACCCTCCAACTTCAGAAAACAGTTTAAAATCTCTATATATAAAAGTCTAAGTGACCGAATGACTGAATGATTGAACGACCGGTTGACAGGTCGTTATGACATGCACTGACCACCAGGGAGCCAAAACTCAACGCAGGAGCTGCTCCCTGGTGGTCAGTGTGCTCCCACAGCCAACCTCTCATGGCCGGCCAACCTCCTATGGTCCCTCCCCCCAGCCGCTGGCCTCATGGCCCTGATTAGGGTGGCTGGCCAACTTCCCACTGCCCCTCCCTGTGGCTGGCCAACCTCCCACACCCGCTCCTTCCTGGCCAACCTCCCACAGAACGATTGGCCCTGATCACTGGCCAGGCCGAGGAACCTCACCCATGCACAAATTTGTGCACCAAGCCTCTAGTTATATAATAAATTTGAAGAGGCCTTTGTCCTTAAATCCAGTTGTACCACTTTTAGAGACCTACCCTAGAAATACCCAGCCATCTGAATGATGAGACATATGCAAGAATCTTTATACCATTGTTTATAATAGCAAGAAATTAAGAAAAAATAAAACTAATTTTTATAAAGTGGGAAATACCATGGTAACTCTTTCTATTGGAGTATATTCATAATGGGAGACACTATAACATGGGAAAAATTAACAAACTAGAGCCATAGCCAAAAACAGGTAAGTCTCAGAATGTTGAGTGGAAAAAGGAAAATAAGACTCTAGATAGTGTAATGCCTTTTTCTAAACCTTCATGCAGTGTGCATGAAAGAATCATCAAACTGGATGCAGCATCCTTCTGCCCAACTCTGGGCCTCTCCTCCCACCACCAGCTCACAGCCGCTTGGAGTTTTCAACCCTAAATAGCATTAGTTACAGATGTCTTTGGTCCCTCGTGCTCTGTTCTCACAGTTCCAGGACTCTCTTGATCATTTGTTTGCTTTACTTTCCCTTTGTTGCTATAACCTCTTCTTTCTATATCTATGATTCTAGAGACTCCACTCTTTTATCAGCCCTGGAAAATTCTCATTTATTATTGCTGCAGATATTAATGTTCTTCTAATACCACTCTTCTCTTTTTCTGGAACTCAGAGTAAATATGTTAGATCTCATTGTATACCCCATATATCTTAACATTTTTTCATGTCTCCATCTCTTAGTCTCCTTGCAGGGCATTTGTATATTTCTTCATGTATTTTTCTGTGTATTATTTTTTCTTTACCTGACTTTAGCCTTTTGTTTAGCCCATTTAAGGGGACTTTATTATTATTATTTTAAATATATTTTATTGATTTTTTACAGAGAGGAAGGGAGAGGGATAGAGAGCTAGAAACATCGATGAGAGAGAAACATTGATCAGCTGCCTCCTGCACACCTCCTACTGTGGATGTGCCTGCAACCAAGGTTCATGTCTTTGACCAGAATCGAACCTGGGACCTTTCAGTCTGCAGGCTGACGCTCTATCCACTGAGCCAAACCGGTTAGGGCTCAAGGGGACTTTAACTTGTCAATTGCATTTTTCATTTTCAGAAGCTATACTTATTTTTGCTTAAAAATAGACACTTATTATTGCTGTTTTTCTTTATTCCGTATTTACTTCATATTCTTTATACTTTTTATACATTATATCTGAATTTATTTGTTATATTTTCTTTTATTTCTATTTCATAGTGGCTTTCCTTTATTTATTTATTTTTTTCTTTTCAAAAGTCTTTTTACTGTTAGATTATATTTTGCTGAAATTATTCTCTGGTACACCAATGCCTGTAGGTATTTTTTCCACCAGGCAGGATTTATAGTGGATTTGGCCTGGTTCCTGGGATACTGCCATCCTGGAAACAATTTATCTTGTCACGAGGGTTCAGAATGTGGAATTCTCAAGTCGGGCTATCTGACTTTGCTGTACAGTTCAGTTCTGTAAGGATTATGTATTGATGTGTCTCTGGGAAATACACCCGCTTTGTATGTGCCAAATGTTCACAACTCTCTGCTTCAATTTCAAACTGTTGTTCTTTGCTTCTGTTTTTAGATCCTTGGAGATTTATTTACTTTCCAGTGAACCTAGAAATGTAATTGAAGGTAATAAATATAAACAGAATCTAGTGATATTTTAGTGGAGGGTCACTTAAACTCCATATACTCTTACTTAGTAAGTAGAAGTCATGATATTTTTAAATCTTGTGTAGGCACCTTTTAAAGAAGGAGCTCTTACTCATTGGGACAGCATGGACCTGAATATTATTATGCTAAGTGAAATAAGCCAGTTAGAGAAAGACAAATATCACACGATCTCACTTATATGTGGAATCTAATGAACAAAATAAACTGATGAACAAAATAGGTCCAGAGACGTGGATGCATGGAATAGAATAACAGATCTCAGAAGGGAGGGGGTGGAGGGACAGGTAGAGATTAAAGGACATATATGTATATAGGCATAGCCCATGGACACAGACAATAGTATGGGGAAGGCAGAGGCTGGGTGGAGGGGGGCAAAGGAGGCGATAATGGGGGACATCTGTAATACTGCCAACAATAAATTCAAAGGAAAAATATGGTAACTTTACCTAGAATCATATTAATGTATATAGACATCATAAATATAATAGTCTTTCTAATTGCATTGCCTACTTATCTTACATAAGCTGAAAATGTTTCCCAGAATTCTCTCCTTCATAGGGTGCTTGATCACAAAGGAAATTTGCATGAGATTTGGAAGACAGAAATGGAACAACTATTATACTCACAAAGTTGGTGCAGAGTACAGGTATCACTGCATTTCATGAATGTAATTGATTTGCTGACACACCTCATTGAAGAATGGCAGCAACCCAACATCAGCTCCTCAACCCATGCTGGATCTTACCATTTACTTTCTCTGAGACCCAGGCCAGGAATACATGCAGCTGTGCTGATGGGCACAGGCTTCTGTTTGGTCTCACAGGGAGAGTTTGAAGCACTGACAGACCTGGATTTCAGATTGTCCTCATGGGGTTCAGTTTGTCCTCATGGGATCCATTTGTGGGATCAAGTTTATTCATACTTCACTTTGCATTTAATTTTTTTTTCTCAATTGTCTGTCTTCCTGACTCATAATGACTTCAGACCCACCACAAGGAGAGAGGCAACAGCATTCACTAGACTTTTTCATGGTCCCTGGTTTGTGTCTTTAGTTAACTTTTATCTGATCACCCATTATCCCCTTTAGAACTTCTTTCCCAGCTGTTCCAATTGTTCTGCAAAATATAATTCCTGCAATACACTTATTATTCCATATTACTCTTAGTATTTCTGCTTCTTTGAACAAACTAGCTGATATAAGAATGATAATTAAAATTTAGTTTGTTGTAGCTATTGAAAAAGCAAATGTTTTGGAACATATAGACTTTTGTTTGGATCCTGGTTCTGCCTTCTACTTTCCCTGTAACCTTGAAAAAATTATTGGAACTTTCAGAGGATTCATTTTCTAAACTTCAAAACAATTCCAATTGTAAAATTAAGATTATTATGACAATTATGAGAACATGCACTTAGCAGAGTTTCTGTGACATCGTGCACTCTGAATAAACGCTGCTTTTTATCATTTATTATGAAGTGATTAGAACTTGAAAAGAGTTCACTGTGTATTAGCTATGCTTATTAATATAATTACTCTGGCTATAAAGTGAAATCTATATCTTACCCACTTTTAATTGCAGAATTTCAAAATATTGATGCTATTTTTAAAATAAATGCCTAAAGTATACATTGTACCTATTTTTCATTTGTAAACCCAACAGTTATGAAACATTTGCATTCACATGTGAAAATGTATAATAGCCATCATAATCACTATTCCCTGGTAGGTTTATTCTAATTTTCTATTGAAGATACATAAAATTTCTGTGAAGTAACTACTAAAGCTTGTGAAATTTGCCTATATTTTAACTTTTTACAACATGTCAATATATTATTTAAAGCATTAGATATAATTTTAATTATATTAATGTACTTATTTGTATGTATTAGAAAAGAAATACTAAAAAGTAATTACTTTATTGCAGTATAAAAGTTACCAAAATAATTTACTATTTCCTACTTATAAGTTACGGAGACATATTGGTATGCATTATTCTAGAATTAATGGACCAAGAAAAGTTATGACTAACTTAGAACAAGCATTTTTATTCACTGTCATTTTAAGAAGTATATTAAAATATAAGAATGGACTGTATAAAGCCATAAAAAATAGACTCCAATCATAAGATCATAAAGAATACTAGCCTAGGCATTGCTTTTCACTTTGGACTTAATCCCACCAAAGGAACCAGTTCACACATAATTGCAATAAGTTTTCATGCTAGAATCTGATTTGTAAACATCCTCTCTTTCTCTGACTTACTGACAATCTCAAGTATACACACACACACATATTTGAGATTGTCAGTAATTCGGTAGTCTAATAAATCAATAGTTTCATATTACATCCAATCTAATCACATGCCAATCAACTAAAAGAGAAAGAAAAAATCACTTCTGAAATAAACTCTTTTGCATATGAACCATTGTCTTAAAAAAAAATAACAACTCAAACATGTTTTGAACTTGGCTAAGAGAACAAGAATTACTATACTAATAAGAAGGAATTAGAATTGTTTTATATAAGACCTGGTTAAGCTTACTCCTAACTGATTACAATTATGCCTCTGAGAAGTGTTATAGCAAAATGTAGTTTGAATAATGTAATTAGACTCATTATTACTAATGAAATTGAATGCATTGTTCATGCAAATATGAAGTAGCTATGTGGAAGGTAAATAGTATTTCATCTTAAAGACAATGTGTTGGTAGATCAAATATGTTCCATATATTAAGTAAACCTGCACATTTTGAATGCCCGTAGTGGAATGCAGCAGACTGAGACAGAATGAAATCTGCAAATGTAATCACTGGAATGGGTTTCCAATTCTGTGTGAAAAGTAAGCACCATAAACACCATAAAATATGAAGACAAGTAACACTTGGTAAGCAGTGAATATAACTAATAACATTTCAAGAAAGCTTTAGGTATATTTATAGTCTGATGGACAAAAGCTATGGAAATTCCAAGACTAATGATTTTTAGTATTCTCAGTATAAGAAAGATGTCAACAGATATTAGGACACAAGTCCTGAGAATTGGATTTAGCCACAGGATTTCAGCTCCTGATAGCAGTATTATCAAGAAATTCTTCAGAAAAGACCAACTGGTCTGGAAAAAGTATAGATTTTTATCAATATAGAGATTAATGAACTAATCAGAATTGGTGTAAATGATCAAAATGAGGTTTATTATCATGGGATATATTTCTGTCTTTAAATTTGGGTAAAAAGATGCCCTTGCCTTAGTCCAGGTGCTTTAGAGGATCTCACACATTGCACAGGTTTTCTGGTACACAGTGTGAGAATCTCTCTAAGGAAAATATCTAAGAATAGGATTGTAGGGAATAGACTGGTTCAACTTTACCAGATAATGTTAAATCCTTTTGCAACAACACCTCATTGTATACTCCTACTAGCAATGTCTGAGGGTTCCCATTTCCAAATATTCACCATCACTTCTTGACTTTTTAAACTTTCAGACAAAACAATTTTATAATTTTGAAATGATATCTAATTGTAAGTTCAATTTGCATTTTTCTGAGGAGCTTTTACATCTCTTCAAATGCTTATTGGTCATTCATTCTTCTTCTGTGAAAAGCATATTATTTCTTTTGCCAGTGTTCTACAAAGGTATTTGTAATTTGCCTTCAGATTTAGACTTTTTTTGAATATAAGGCCTTTATGTTATGTGCTTCCTTTATCTCCTATTTATCTGTGGTTTATATTTTCAATCTCTTAGTGGCATTTTAGATGAACTAAAATGAAGGTTAGAGGGTTTGAATTTACCAGTATTTTCTCTATTATTTTTAGTTCTTATATTTTCTTTAAGAATTATTTTTCTGTTCCTTGGTTGTAAACATATTCACTACTTTTCTTTTAATGTTTTTGCAAGTTTGCTTTTATTTTTAAAGTATTCAATTTGGAATTAACTTTGTGTGTGATATGAGAAGAATCTAATTTTAATTTTTTAAATTATGAATCACCAATTGTCCTTATGGTTTACTGAATAGTCCATAATTTTCCATAAATTATGGACCTAATGCTGGGTTCTTTCTTCTAGCCCATCAGACTAACATTCTTATTATGACTTTATAATAAATATTGGTATTATAGGAGTTTTCCTTCACATTCTAATATTTCTTCAAGACCCTTCCATTTTCATATTAAATTGAGAATCAGCTAGTCAATTTTGAAGAGAACAGGGATGGCATTTTGATTGGAATTGTGTTGAGTCTATAGACCAAGATGGACACATATGTATCATGTTAAATATCTTTTTTCATAACATGCTATATCTCTTCAGTTCTTTAGATTTTATTAAAATCATTCACACAGTTTTATTAAACTTATTAGGGTGACATTGGTAATATGATTAATCTCTCATACAATTTTATAATTTTTATATTAATACAATTTATCAGATTTATTCTAAGGAAACAATTTTATTGATATTATAAACTATATTATTTTAATTCACACTTTTTAATCTTTTATTATTGGAATGGAGAAATATAACTGAGTTTTATATATTTATGTTGCAACCGGTAATATTACTAAATTCTTCTGTTTATACTAATGATTTATCTTTTGGTTCTTTTGTATTTCTTATTTTGCACATAGGCAGTCATATCAAATGCAAATTATGATAGCTTTTTAAACAATCCAATTTTTATATATTTTCTATTCTTAATGTGTGCACTAGGGCCTGCAATATGATGTTAACTAGAAGTTGGCGAAGAGATACTTCAGCTCAGGTGTTTCAGAAAATAGAACTTGACATGGTGCTTCTTTTGTGAGGTGAAAGTCTACAATATTAAAAGTGGCAAATAAAAGGAAATGAAGCAAGGCAAGTTGCAAAGCCGAAGAATACAGCATATAATATGTGACAATGAGCCACAAAGAGATGATTGCTCATTATGTGTGTTAACTTGACACGTGGGCTGTTCCAGAGAAGAAGAAACAGCACAAAAGAACCTTTACCAGAAGAGAGAGAATTTATCTAGCCCTCTTCTACCCCTCATTTTTCATTGGCCAAGGTCCCTTAATGACTGAACTTCTGATTAATGTTATCTGGTGATTACTCTGGAAGTCAGACCCTATGTCCAATGCTGTGTGGCATTTTGTCTAAGTCAGAAAGTGGCAAGGTGCTATAACCAAGAGGGAAGAAGAGTCAAGGGAATCTGAGTAGCCCCACAAGACTTATAATCCAATAGAGCAAGCATCTTAGTTCTTGATTTTATGGGCTGATTTTAATATTTACCTTCGGCTCTGTATTTGCTATATGATTCAATAGATACATTATCTTGAATTAAGGAAGTTCCTTTCTATCCCAAGGTAGAGTTTTCTTCTCTTTTTAATTCAAGAATGAATGTTACAGAAGATATCAAATAAGCATAAAAAAGACACTCCATATTATATGTCATCAGGGATGTGCAAATTCAAACAAGAAACCACTGCAAACTTCTTTAGAATGGCCAAAATCCAGAACATTGGCATTGAATGCTGGAAAGGATGTAGAGAAACAGGAATTCTCATTTATTGCTGGTGGGAACGCAAAATGATACAGCTACTTTAGAAGACAGTTAGTGGTTTTATACAAAACTAAACATACTCTTATCATAAAATCCAGTAATCATGCTCCTTGGTATTTACTCAAAGGAATTAAAAACTTATGTCTAAACAAAAATCTGCATGTAGATACAGCAGCTTTATTCACAGCTAGAGGCCCAGGGCATGAAAATTCATGCACTGGAGGGGGGTTCCTCAGCCCGGCCTGCACCCTCTCACAGTCCAAAAGTCCTCAGGGGTGGGAGGCAACCCAGTGTTCAGGGGAAGGCGATGCCCCCATCACACCTCTGCTGCTGCCACTGCCGGCAGCACAAGCCTCGGCCAGCCCTGGTTACCTGAGCCTTGGGCGGCCCTGGGCAGCTGCGGGGCTGAGGGGACTGGGGTTGTTGGCTCCATCCCCAGTGTGGAGGCAGGCACGCAGAGTGGCCGGCCTGCCTGGGGCAGGCCCAGCCTTGTCATGTGCATGCCACCATGGTGGGGCTGAGGGGACTGGGCACTGCCATCTTGTGGCTGTGGGTGCTGCCATCTTTGAGGGCATGGCAGTCAATTTAGCATATTCCCTCCTTATTGGCTGTGGGAGCCACCATCTTTGCAACAGCATGAGGGTCAATTAGCATATTCCCTCTTTATTATATAGGATTCCCAAAATTTGGAAGCAAACAAGATATTCTTAAGTAGGTGAGTAGATAAATTAACTGGAATTTTATTCAGTGCTGAAAGGAAATTGGCTATTATGCCATGAAAACATATGGAGTAAACTTTAATGCATATTATTAAGTAAAAGAAGCCAAAATTAAAATTCTACATATTGCATGATATATGACATTATGAAAAAGGCAAAACTATGGATACAGTAAAAATATTATTATTTGCCTGGCATTGGGGTGGAGGATGTGGGAAGGAAGAATAGATGAAGCACAGGATTTTTAGGGCAGTAAAAATACTCTGTATGGGATTATTAAAATGGATATGCTATTATACATTTGCCCAAATCCACAGAATGTACAATACCAATAGTGAATCATAGAGTAAACTATGGACTTTGGATTATTGTGGTGTGTCAGTGTGGGTTCATCAATTGTAGCAAATATACTACTCTGTTGGGAGATATTGATAATGGTGGAGGCAGGAGGTATATGGGAAATCTCTGTGCTTTTTGTTCAATATTGATGTGAGCTTAAAACTGCTTTAAAATAGTCTTTTTTTTTTTTTTAAAGACTCTATGTTGGATTTTATCAGACTTCAATTACCTTAATTATATGGAGCATTTATTTTTCTTCTCCTGTGAAATGACTGTTTCTGCCTTTTATGGTTTTTCTATAGAATTGTCATATGTCTATTGATGTGGGGTAGTTCTTCATGTATACCAGACAGTAATCAACTATCAAGTTCACAAGTTTAGTTTAGCATCTACTTTCACTTATATTAATACTCAATATATTACATACTGGCATTATAGATCATTGAGTTAATGATTCCACACATGGTGCTAGAACAAGTTGTGATAACAATAGTTTAAAAATGAGGTTAACTTTCGTGAATTGTGACTTATACATAGAGGGTTATAAAACTTACATAGCATTAAAGACTAATGACAATCTGGAAACATCACCCAGATTAAGAAATAAACACTGCCAATGTTAGAACTAGCCTGTTTATCATTTACAGACCACATGTTCTCCCTGCTCTATAAAAGAACCTGATTTTTATAAGAATGATTCCATTGCTTTTGCAAAATTTTTTTTCCATGTTTGTAACTGTAATCATTATCCTATATAGTCTTGCCTACTTTCACTTTATGTAAACAAAATCTCATTTATTCCATTGTTTACTGACCTCTATAAAATCCCAGGTTCCTTTCCTTTTCTCCCCAAGTTTCTCATTAAAGACTGTGCTCCCTGCCTGGCCTGCAGTGGTTGGGCATCAACTTATGAACCAGGAGGTCATAGTTCAGTTCCCGGTGGGGGCATGTGCCTGGGTTGTTGGCTCCATCCCCAGTGTGGGGCATGGAGGAGCAACCGATCAAACATCAATGATGTTTCTATCTCTCTTTCCCTCTATCTTCCTCTCTGAAATCAATAAAAAAAGAATGCTCTCCCTATTGCACTAGCCTGGATCAAATCATCTCCTTAATGCATTTTGCCTTCCACAACACACACACACAGCTTAAAGAATGAGAAGGTAGAGGAAATTTTTTTAGCAAGAAATACAGTAGATTTAGATATACCAGAGATGGCTTTGTATGTTTAATTGTGATAGCAATGTTAAGAGATTATTTTCAAAAAAGTTAAAATTATGATTCCCATTCAGATATATGTATGAATGCATGTTAGCTATATTATTTACTTCTTAATGAGGAAAATTTTATAAATAGAATCTAAAGAACAGACATCTTTATAGATTAGGAATACTAAAATGAATGTTTAAATGGAGGCAAAACTAACTTCTTCCACAATAGGAGAGGAAAGTCAATGAACCACTACCTGACAAGGCCAGAGTTGTATCCCTGAGGAAAATATTTTCTGCCTTTTTCTACAAATTATAGATTTGTAAAATAGCTCCTATTATTTTATTGACTGGGTGATTTCTTTCCCAGGTCTTTGTTCAGATGGATTCGAAGAATGAAGCCAAGGACAAAAGGTGGTAGGTGAAAAGTATAAAAACTTTATTGCAAGCAAATACTACCTCTAAAACCTTAATTCTAAATTCTAAGCCTAAAACTCTGTCCCTCTTGGCACAGAGGAGCAGAGGGGCCACCTAAGAAAAGTGTCCTATAAATTCCTAATCCTGAGACTCTGTCCCTCCTGGATGGACAGAGGGGCCCCTAAGAAGGATGACTGCTGCTTTCTTTGTCTTGAGGCATTAAATAGGCTGGAGACCCTCCTTCTCTACCGTGGGACCTTCGCCCTGTAATCAGCTCCTAGGACCCCCATGTCTGTACTTTTCCTCATTTGGTCATCTTACCTGTTTAGGTTGGAGCCACTTTTGATTTCATCTTATGGCTTTTTCCCAGTTGTGCTGCCTGGAGAAGTCTTATCTTATAGCTCTCCCAGCTGCTCAGGTCAGGGCTACTTTTGATCTAACTTATGGTCACTTTACTTGCTCAGGCCAGAGATACTCTTGTCCTTGGTTTATGACTGTTTTAATTGCTCAGGCCAGGAATGTTTCCATCTGCCTGAAACCCTCTCTCCTAAAGCATTTCTCTATCCTCTGTCCAAGTAAGATAAGCACTCTGGCATCTTCAAGTCCCTATCTATGCATTCCTCTCCTGTGGACCCTCTTTATTCCCTAAACCTTCCAATTATGCTAGATAGCTAGCCCTTTCACTATAAAAGGAAATCTCATAAAGCTGAATGTTGTGTTGTAGACAATGCACAGGTTTCATTGAAACAGTAACTTTCTATACCGACATCAGTCTTTCAGTCACATTCACTTGGGTGATCAATATTGTCACATTTAGCACAATAGATGACTATGTGTGATAAACATTGCAATGTTAATTTTTCCTTTTTGTTATTATGTCTCCTTTCAAATCGTTGGAACACTCATATTAGTCTTTTTCTATTATAGTTAATGTTCCATTCACTGTGCAGCATGTCCAACCTCGTTGCATTTTCCTTTCTCATAGATTTATTCAGATGTGAAGTTTCTTCACACAAGTGAAAACTTTGTAGTGCTTCAGTACCTGAGAGCCAAAGAAGTTTCCAGAGCCCCTCTTTGCTTGACAAATGGTGTGCTTCAAGAGCAGACATGAGATCAATTGTTGTCTGATTGCTATGTGTATTTGTACGTCCAGGCATATTGAGGTGGTATTGTGTTTTAAATGGTAGCATAGCCCCCTGCTGCATTGCAGGCCTTCTGTTTCAATACTGCTTTTGTTTAGCATTATTTGAAAGCCCCCCCCCCTTTTTATAAGAAGGCATTTTAATTTAATTCCATGGTAGGCTTTTGGTTAATCAAGTATAGGCCACTTCTTCAAATTTATGGCAGGGTCCAGAAAAGGGTTGAGTAGTGTGTCCCTCTGCCTGAATTCATTTCCTCATAATTGAACTGTCTTTGCTTATGTTTGATAATTCAAAACTCATTTTTTTTCTACATGGCAATTGAGCTCATATGTACAGAGCTGATGAATTTTCATGGGCAGGGAATAATGCCGGGATCAAGAGCATAGATTTGTCTCCCATCTCTGCTACTTCATAGATGCATAGGTTCCTGAAGTGTTAGTTTCTTTTTATGTAGAATTGGTGACAGAGCTAAAATGGGATAATCTCTGCAAAGTGCTTCATACAGTGGTCATACAATAATCAATACTAAATTTTAGCTATTATTGTATCATAATTCACTATTTTCTCCTTACCCTTGCTCTTGGAGCATTCTATATATTTGAATACAAAATTAAAGAACTCATATTACTGGAAAATAGAATAATAATATAATAATAGATGATATTTAGTGATAATTCACTGTATACAACTCAACATATTAATAATTATTTTTATGTCTCTAAATTTTCCTCTCATAAGAAAAACACTTTATTTGTAATTTTGTATTTTTAAAGAGAACTTCAGACATATTTCACATACCCTACAATTCACTTCAAAGTACAATTCAGTGGTTTTAATATTCCCAGAGTTATTCCACCATTATCACAATCAAGTCTATATTTCATCTCTCACTCCAAAATGACAGTTCATACTCATCAATAATCACTCTCATCCCCAAGCCCTGGACAGCCACTAATCTACTTTATCTCTCTCCATACATAGATGTGTCTATTTGGGATGTTTCATATAAAATAATTCATACAATACGTGGCCTTTTGTGTCTGGTTTCTTTTACTTAGCATAATGTTCTCTAGGTTCATGGATACTGTAGTATATATCAGGATGGCATATATTTTTTATTATTGAGTATTATTCTATGTGAGTATATACCACATGTTGTTTAATCATTTATTAGTTGAACATTTGAGGTGTTTTGATTTATGGCTGTTATGTTTAATGATGCAATGAATTGTGTACAAGTGATTGAGTGAACATACATATTTCTTTTGGGTATATATCTAAGAGTAAAATAGGTGGATCATATCTTAACGCTTTTTTATTTTATTAAAAGTTTTTGACAGCCCTAACCGGTTTGGCTCAGTGGATAGAGCGTCGGCCTGTGGACTGAAAGGTCAGAGGTTCGATTCCAGTCAAGGGCATGTACCTTGGTTGTGGGCACATCCCCAATAGGGGGTGTGCAGGAGGCAGCTGATCGATGTTTCTCTCTCATCGATGTTTCTAACTTTCTATCACTCTTTCATCCTCTCTGTAAAAAATCAATAAAATATATATTTTAAAAAAAAGTTTTTGACATACATAACTAATATATTTGACTTGATGGATTCAGAGATAAGTATACACCCATGAAACTATCATCACAATCTATGCCATAAAATATCCATCACTTCCAAAAATTTCCCTCCACTCTTTTATTTATTATTATTTTTATGATAAGAACAATTAACATAAGATCTACCATCTTAGCAAGTTTTTAAATATATAGTATAACACATGTTTTTTGTTAAATGGGAAAAAGATGGTAGAATAAGGTTGCAGATAGAATAAGATTACTAAAATTTGAATTTAAGAGTAGGAGTTTATCCTGGATTATCCAGGATCCTTACATTGTCCATAAATGAGGAAGAGGGAGGTAGGACCAGAGAGATGGGTCTTCCATGAGAAAGATTCCACTGGCTGTGGCTGGCTTTGAAGAAATATGGGGGCCTATAAAATCTGGAAAGGCCAAGAAGATGCATTGTCTCCTAGAGCTTCCAGAAGGGAACCCAGCTGCCAAAAGCTTGATGTTAGCCTGTGAAAGCCAGTTTGGATTGTTGCCCTCAACAATTATAAGGTAGCTTCTTTCCCGAGCAAACACA
This sequence comes from Corynorhinus townsendii, assembly GCA_026230045.1. Lineage (NCBI taxonomy): Eukaryota > Metazoa > Chordata > Mammalia > Chiroptera > Vespertilionidae > Corynorhinus > Corynorhinus townsendii. Next base: position 114,435,343 of record JAPDVU010000001.1, on the reverse strand, counting down.
AAATGGCTCTGATGCAGATGCTGCTGAGGGAGGGCCCTGGAATTGGAGGCCGCTGTGGCTTCAGTGGAGATTTGACAGTGGCATCCAGGGCCAAGGTTGCGTCCGGGGTGATGGCAGGGCCTGAGGACAAGGAGTGGATCCTCATCACCAAGCTGGGCTGATAGGTCAAGGACATGAAGATCAAGTCCCTAGAGGAGATCTCTCTATTCTCCTTGCCCATCAAGGAATCTGAAATCATTGACTTTTTCTTGGGGGCATCCCTGAAGGATGAGGTTTTGAAGATTATGCCCTTGAAAAAGCAGACACATGCTGGCCAGAGGACTCGGTTCAAGGCATTTGTCGTCACTGGGAACTACAATGGATGTGTTGGTCTGGGTGTTACTAGGTGCACTGGTTAATAATGTGGATTTTTTTCAATAGATGGAGTTACACATATGTTGATATATATATATGTGATTTGATATGTATGCTATTTTGTTGTATTGACAAGCTCTGAAGGTGTTAACATCATAGATATTTTTACACTTGAAAATGTTGAATTTGGGGCCAAAAAAAATGAGCATTTGCGGGAAGTTTTACTTCATTACTTTATTTTGAAGAAAAGTGCTGCTGAATACTTTGGGAAGCTTATGGTGAACATGCTCCATCTCAAGATACTTGTGAACGCTGGTTTAAATGCTTTAAAAGTTATGATTTTGATGTTCAAGACAAAGATGTTCAAGTCAACTGAAAAAGTTTGAAGACCAACAATTATAAGCATTATTGGATAAAGATGCGTGTCAAACTCAAAAACAACTTGCAGAAAGATTAAACGTTTCTCAGTAAACAATTTCTGATCATTTACAAGCAATGGGAAAGATTTTAAAGGAAGGAAAATGGGTGCCATATAAACTGCACAAAAGACAAATGGAAAACTGTAAAGTCATCAGTAAAATGTTGCTTCAACAGCATGAAAGAAAGTCTTTTTTTGAATCAAATTGTGACTGGCAATGAAAAGTGGATTTATTTTGAGAATCCCAAATGCACAAAATCATGGGTTGATCCAGGTCAACCATCAACATCGATTGCAAGGCCAAATCGCTTCGGAAAGAAGACAATGCTCTGCATTTGTGGGATCAGGAAGGTGTACTGTATTATGAGCTTCTAAAACCAGGTGAAATAATTAATACTGATCGATACCAACAACAAATAATCAATTTGAACCTTGCTTTGATGGTGAAATGATTAGAATGTTCCAGAAAACACGGCAAAGTAATTTAGCTTCATGATGACAGACCATCACACACTTCAAAACTAGTTGAAGACACTTTAAAAGATCTTGCCTGGGAAGTATTAACCCACCCACTGTATTCACCAGACCTTGCTCCTTCAGATTACCACTTGTTCTGATCAATGGCACATACACTTTCTGAGCAGCACTTCAAAACACACACAAGTTGAAAATTGTGTCTCTGAATGGTTTGCCTCAAAACAAGAAAAGTTCTATTGGGATGGTATCCACAAATTAACTGGAAGATGGGGGAAATGTGTAGCTAGCAATGGACATTACTTAGAATAAAGCACTTTTGATGTTTCTCTTGAAATTATCATGTTTTCTTTGATTACAAAATCTGCATTATTAACTGGTACACCTAGTAAGTGCTCAAAGGAAATAGCCACTGCTATCTGTGGAGCCATTATCCTGGCCAAGCTCTCTGTTGTACCTGCGCAGCGAGGCTACTGGGGGAACAAGCTCAGCAAGCCTCACACATTCCTTGCAAGGTGACTGCCGCTGTGGCTCTGTACTGGTGCGCCTCACCTCTGCCCCTGGGGGTACTAGCATTGTCTCGGCCCCTGTGTCAAATAAGTTGTTGATGATGGCCGTGCCTCAGCCAGGGGCTGCACTGTCACCCTGGGCAATTTTGCCAAGGCCACCTTTGATGCCATCTCTAAGACCTACAGCTATCTCACCCCAGATCTCTGGAATGAGACCTTGCTCAACAAGTCTTCCCATCAGGAATTCACTGACCTTCTTGTAAAGACCCCACCAGATTTCTGTGCAGAGGACCCAGGCTCTAGCTGTGGCCACCCCATAATTTTATACAAGAAAAATAAAGTGAATTAAGCCTGAAAAAAAACCTCACAATTATAAGATAATAAGTTTTAGTCATCAAATGTGTACTAGCCTATTATAGTAACACTAAAGGCCCGGTGCACAAAATTCATGCATAGGGGGTGGGGAGGGTCCCTCAGCCCAGCCTGCACCCTCTCCAATCTGGGACCCCTCAGGGGATGTCTGACTGCTGGTTTAGGATGTCTGACTGCCGGTTTAGGCCCAAGTGGGATCAGGCCTAAACCAGCAGTCGGACATCCCTCTCACAATCTGGGACTGCTGGCTCCTAATTGTTCACCTGCCTGCTGCCTGATATCCCCTAACTGCTCTCCCCTGCCAGCCTGATCCCCCTAACCACCTCTGCCTAGGCCCTCGCCACCGTGGCTTTGTCCTGTGGGATGTCCAGTCTAATTAGCATATTACCCTTTTATTATTATAGATGGTTACTGAGCAGTGCACCCTGGGGAACATGGGGAAGCAGCCCTATGACTCAGAGACCAGGGACTCAACACAGTCTAGGTCTCACTCAGCAGAGGATGAGGCCTGGACTGCGTTTAGGTCTGAGGAGCCTCCCTCCTCCAGGCACTACTTGCTCAGTGGCCTACCACACACCCCGACCCGGGTTCAAACCCGGAACCTTTAAATGTACAGGGTGAAGCTCCAACCAATGGAGCCACCCGGCCAGGACAGTTATTCTTGGCTTTTATTTTATTTTCTTTTACTTTTTTATTTTATTTTTTACTATTTTTATTAAATCTTTGTTGTTGAAAGGTTTACATAGGTCGCCTTTCCCCCCATTAACCTTTTCCAACCTACTCCCCCCTCCCCCAGGCCCTCACCACCCCACTGTCTGTGTCCAGGGGTGATGCATATATGCACACAAGGCCATTAGTTGATCTCTTCCCACCCACCCACCCTCCCCCGCCTTCCCTCTGAGGATCCACAGTCTGTTCATGTGTCTGTGTCTCTGGGTCTATTTTTGTTCATCAGTGTATTTGGCTCATTAGGTGTTAAAAGTGTTCTGCTTGTGATCACTTGAGTTTTCTAAGGATGCAGTCACATCATGTACAAATCTTTTTTCTTTTTCCAAATGTTCTTGTGGACACATTGGGAATATAGATACCAGAAACAGAAGTCTGTGAATAAGTTAGGAATAGGATGTTTTTATTTAGTGACGTTGTGTACATGATCCTGTGCTCCCGCTGTGTTGAGAACACCCAGTACTGTGGCTGCAGAGAGGCTCTCGTTGGCAACTCATCCACATAGAGCCATAGCCTCCCTCTCCACCAGCCGCAGCTCCCAGGACAGACGCATGCACCTCTCAGCAGAGATGGGGGCACTTGGCCACCTCCCGCAGGCTTGCCCCCTGTCATCACCAGGTGGGGCCCACCTTCCGCATATCACGCTCTTGTTCCTACTCCCAGGCCTTCCCATGCTTCCTCTCACCCCGCCTCATCCCCTCTCCTCCCGTCATGTCCGAAGCTCAGGTGCTGTCCCTGCGAGGTCTGTGACACTCCCTACCGGACCGTTTCATCTTATTCTTCCGTGGCGTCCAGTGTTTATTCTGCCTCGTTAACTTGGCTTGAATCTGAACAGAAATGGCCCCATACTCTATCCCTTTTGTGTCCTTTCCACCCCTAAGTTAATGCCGTGTCCTTAGTATGTGGCTATGAGATGTCTCTGTGACTGAGCTGGGAAACGTTTCACGTTTCTCTTTCCTTTTCTTTCATCACAGGATAACTGAGCTCTGCAGTTCGTGTGCGACCAAGGGCCCTGGGAATACAATGCTGAGCCCTCTGACCTCATTTTATTCTTTATGGTATTATTTGATTATTTGATTGTGAATAAAACACAAAAACAGCAGAAAATATAGCCTTAGACATACAATCTGAATTATTACCCGGAGATTTCCACGGGAGTTGACACTGAGGCATGAGACACAGTGTTTATTGGTCAGTTTCCTCAACTTTGGAACGAAGGTTGAACCTGCCCCTAGGATCCTTTGGAGGTTGGATATGATGCATCCAGAGGGATTAACTGGTGGCTCAGAGAGTAAGATCGGAAGTCAACAGACACTTGTTTCATTTACCGGGACAGAGCCAGAAAAACACCAGGAAGGGCTATGCCTGTGGGAGGAGGTGCAGGGAACCAGGGCTGCCCCACTACTCCTGCCTCGCCCCTCCCTCCCTCCATCCCTGCACTGGTCCAGCCACCTGGTTCTGCCCCTCCCCCATCATGGAACCGCTAAACTCAGGCTCTGGCTCCGCCCATCCCACAGGGAGGAGCATGCGCAGTTTCTTGCAGACAGAAAAGCAGCTATACAGTAGGGAGGTGGCAATTTTTTCTGAGGAGGGTGTTTGTGCTTTAAAGCTGATGCTCTCCATCCACCTCCTGGCAGTAAAGGCTGAGGATCACTGCAGGAGCTGAAGTCCTGTTGAAGTCTTCACAATGGAGCCTCCCACAGTGGCAAGCGCCACCTTCCTTTCAGAAGGAACTGAGGATTGATCAGAGCCTGCCGTCTAGGGGTAGGGACTAGGAGGACTGCCTTGCGCCTGCTGGCCAGTCCCCAGGTCCACTCCACTGCCACCCAGCCCAGTTCCCGGTGATTCCCCCATTGGCCATCCAGTGATGGGAGCCTGTGGGTGGGGTGGGGAGGAAGGACTGAGAGGTGCTCCATGAACTTCACGGTGACTGGTCATTTGGTCGTTTTGATCATGATGACTCTTGGTCTTTTATTATTATGGCTAGAGGTTTGGTGCATGGAATTTGTGCAAGGGAGAGAGGTGTCTCTCAGCCCAGCCTGTACCCTCTCCAATCTGGGACCCCTTGAGGGATGTCCAACTGCCGGTTTAGGCCTGATCCCGGGATCGTGCCTAAACCTGCAATCGGACATCCCTCTCACAATCTGGGACTGCTGGTTCCTAAACCCTCGCCTGTCTGACTGCCTGATTGCCCCTAACTGCTTCTGCCTGCCAGCCTGATTACCCACTAACCACTCCCCTGACAGCCTGCTTGCTCCCAACTGCCTTCCCCTGCAGGCCTGGTCACCCCCAACTGCCCTCCCCTGCAGGCCTGGTCACCCCCAGCTGCCTTCTGCTGCAGGCCCAGTTGCTCCCAACTGCCCTCCCCTGCAGGCCTGGTTGCACCCAACTGCCCTCCCCGCTGGCCTGGTCACCCCCAACTGCCATCCCCTGCCGGCCATTTTGTGGTGACCATCTTGTGATGGCCATCTTGTGGCAACCATCTTGTGATGACATCGCATGAGGGCATTGTGCGATGCCACCTAAGCTTTCATTATATAGAATTGGAACAGGAGATATTTTTGGAGCTAGGTACTACAAAACATGATGGTGGGTTAGATAGGGTGGAGATGGGAGAAATACATACAAATCAAATTTTATCTGAGAAACATAGTGCCATTAGCTGAGATGGAAAAACTGGGTCAGGGGAACTATCAAGATTTCTGTTTGGGGCATACTACATTTGGGCTCATTGACATCCTTAGAGACATGAAGAATTTTTCAATAATAAACCTTTCAAAAAACCAAAATTCTCATAAAAATACTGGACTTAAAAAAATCTGAATGCTTAGTATTATATACACCAGGCACTAGCAAACTTTTCTGTAAAGGACCCAATAGTAAATATTCTAAGTTTTGTGGGTCCAATGCTCTGTGCTGCACTACTGGGCACTATTGCTACACTGGGAGAGCAGCCATAGGTAGTGGGAAAAACTATGGGCATAGCTGTGTCAGAATAAAACTTGATTTAAAAAATCAGGCTGCAAACCAGATTTGGCCTATGGTCTATAGTTTCTGAACTTCTGATATTGACTATCAGATCATTTATTTGGAATTTTTCACTTTCTTAAAACATGTATATTGTTTTAAGAGATGGCACTAACATCACAAAATGAGAAAAAAAAATCATTCACTATGAAAGACATTGCAAGTAAAATAAGGAAGTATAGATGTTATTTATTATTATTGTTAGTAGTACCAGTGGTGGTTTTTTCTTTAACACAATTACTGTAGTAAGATTTTTTTCACGTACTATTGATAGTTATAATAATCTTATTATTATTTAACAGGAAAGGAGTAAAGGGAATCCTAGACAATATAGGCATGCCATTTATACAGCTTTGCCAGAAAGCTGCAGTTAACATTTTCCAAGTCTGTTCCCTGCAGATGGCTGATGGAAGGTGACTAGACAATAGATGCATGCCCTGTAAGGTATGGGTGACTCTGGAAGATGCTTACCTGTCAGTCACACCTGGGAACACGTCAGTGGTCAGAATAGGTGTGGCCACTGTAAACAGGGAAAAAGATTTGATATTTAAGCTCCTGAACAAAGGAGGCCCCCTCTTTCTCTTGCTGCTTGTGCCTGACTCCTTTTGCAGGAGACACACTCCCTTGCCTTAGCCCACATGACTCATGGCCATGTTAACTTACACAATGGACTGATGGACTAAATCTGGCTTGATGCTCCATCAGCCCAGCCCATCATAGAACAGACACTTTGGACACTGGCCCTGTTTTTGGCTCTACTGTATCCCCAGCTGCACCTGTTTCAGGACTGGGTTAAGGTGCAGGGGACTTTACAACCAGAAGAATATAGTTCCATGCCAATAAAAGCCATTTACTCTCCCATGCAAGTCTTAGAAAATTCATTTTCTAAAGATTTTGCAAGAGCCACTCCACCCCCATTAATGTTAGAGAAATTGGACCCACTGTTTTCCCTGGCTACACTGTTACTTATGCTTCTCAAAACCCAATGAGTTACTTATTACTATCATCCCTAATTTTACAAATGAAGTATCTGAGTGTCAAGGAATTAGTGAATAACCAAAGTTTAGAAAGAACACTGTTTCTTGTTAAATTACCTTTTAACAATTTTTAAGTTACCATCTTTATAGCTAATAATGGCAGAGCTGTGATTTTACTTCTAATCTGCCAAATCTAAGCCCAGTCACTTCACCATTACACTATAGTGTGTGACAGTATTATAAGGTAACTTGGTCAGTTAGTTCTAAGAATTATGTGAGTGTTTACTAGTGTTTATATATAAAACATATACATTTTAGAGTGCTTATAGAAGATTCTGATAAAAAATTAATAAGATTAATTTTTAATTAATTTTTATTATTATTCTTTTTTTAAATATTGTTGAGAGTATTACAGATGTCCCCCTGTTTTCCCCCTGTTGCTCCCCTTCACCCAGTTCCTGCCCTGCCCCAGGCCTTCACCAACCAACTGAGCCACACTAGCCAGGGATATACCTTTTTTAAATCACTAGCATATTAGAGGAGAGAGCTTTTGATAGAATAAAACTTTTTTCTATAAAATATTATTACTATTTTTAAGAAGACGTTTGCTCAGAAGATCAGTGTAACTTCCTATAATATATTTTAGTTAAAAACTTTAAATAATGCTTTTCCCTTTATAGTGTAAGTTTGGTTGTTCAAGTATTTTATAAAAACTAGAGGCCCGGTGCATGAAATTCATGCACAGGTAGGATCCCTAGTGGCTGCTGGCTGCTGGACAGGGCCTCCATTCCCCTGGCTGCTTGCTGCTGCTGCTGGCTGGGGGGGGGCCGGCCGGGAAGAGGGGCAGCAAGTGGTTGTCACTGGCCCTGAGCCTGGTGCAATTCCTGGTCGAACTCCAGGTTGAAGGGACAATTTGCATATTAGGCTTTTATTATATAGGACAAGGGAATAAAAGCAGAAAACGTAAAAAATGAAGATAGGTAAGTTTCCTTCATTTTGTAGTTAATCTGAAGGTTAACAGATCTGAGAGGGGAGGAGGGTGGAGAGCACAGGAAGAGATTAACTAAAGAATGTATATGCATATGCGCATAGCCCAGGGGCACAGACAATACTGTGCGGAAGGCCTGGGGTGGGGTGGGGCTGGGTGGAGGGGGCAAAGGAGGGGTATGGGGAGCATCTGTAATACTGTCAACAATAAATACATTTTTAAACAAAACCCAAAAATACCAAATAGATTTGTTTGTTGTTTATGTTCCTTCAACCCTGAAAACTGGAAGGCCTAGAAGGGCGAAGTATGACGAAAATGGTATACAGTGAAAAATGGGTTTGAGGGGTAAGTTAAATTTTAGTCCTGAAAAAATGTATGTCAGGGTTATTGTGAAAGTAACCAAGAGAGAAAAATTAATCAGACAGTATTTGCCTGGAGAGAGCTAATATGGAAAGAAAGAAACTGCTAGACAAGCAGAGGAGAGCAAAACATTGTTCTTGCTCACAGTAATGGCTCAGCAGCTTTCTAGTACACTAAAACTAGCTGTAATCAGACATTTTTGTTTGCTACTCTCTATCACCCGGATGGCCAATTTATCCACACTAGCACATTTACAGGCCTGTTTACAGAATTGAAATTCTTCACCGGAGCTGATGCTACATTGCCTTGGAGCACTATAGGATTTAATTGAACCAGCATGAAAGAACTGATGAATGGCTTTGCTTGCAATAAAGAAAGTGGTGAGGGCAGAATTTCAATGGAAGATTTTAGCCATTACTTAGTGGCTAGGATACAAAATTGCCGATTATCTTTTTTCTTGCTTGCTAAGCCTATATGTGCCTAATTATGATTTTTTTGCCACATCCTCTTGTTTTTCTTTCTGTTATGTTTGCTATGCCATCCATCCTAAGCTCAAGTCTAAGTGTCTGGGACAAATCAGATATAATTGCAAACCCCAGTGTTTTTACACTCCTGTGCCTTATTAAAATATTCTGAAGCAATGGTATTTTCAGATTGCTGCCACTCATGGAGTTATTGAGATGGAACAATGTAAATCAGCTGTTAACAAATAATGTATGCCTTATACATACCGAGTCTTCGGGCTGCACAAACAGTACACACTGCGTTTGTGTTCTGTCACATTCTTTTTTATCTAATTCTTTCAGCTGTTTTAGTCCTTTATTCTTCTCTTTAGAATACTAAGTCTAATATTCTCCAGGTATTATTGTTTTTGTCTTGTCTCTCTGTGGTGCTATTTATTAAAAATCTCATAACAGATATATCTGTGCAAAGCACATCCTGAAAATAAACATTTTCCAAACATTTATTTCTAGTCTTAGTCTTCAGTTTCAAAGTTTGAGCAACTTCATGTTCTTCCAGGATATTTTTTTCTTTCTCTTACTTAATGGAATTCTTTTCATTTTATTGCTCTTGTTACTATGTATTAAAAGCTAACCAGAAGTTAGATATATTTTCTTTCTATTTTTTCAATGTTCTAAATCTCAACTGTTGCTTTTAACATTGCCTTCTCAGATTTTACTGAATGTCAAAAAGTGATAACAGAAATTATATTCCCCACTTAATTTGATGAGCTACACAGCTAATCCATATTTCCCCAACATCTTACTAAAAGTGGAAATATTTTGTCATTTATATTTTTTCATCTTCAAGTGAATATTGTTTTTCCATTCTACCTTTGTTCTTTAATCCTCTTTTTATAGCCTCCACATTTCCTCTATAAAATAAACTTTTGCTTTGATTTGATTAAGGCTTCCTGGCTTTGCTTGAGTCTTTTCTTTGATTTTTCACTCCATTCTACTTTTCTTACCCTCTGATTTGGACATGGCTTCAAATTTATCCTAATTAAGCACTGATCTCTCTCTCTCTCTCTCTCTCTCTCTCTCTCTCTCTCTCTCTCTCTCTCTCTCTCTCTCTCTCTTTCTCTCTCTCTCTCTCTCTCTCTCTTTCCCCCTCTCTCTTTCTCCCTCCCTCTCTCTTTCTCTCTCTCTCTCTCTCTCCCTCCTTCTCTTACCCTCCCTCCATCATTCCTCCTTCCTTCTTCTCCCTCTATTTCTTTTCTTATCTGAATGTTTTTTAGTCAATTAAGATTTGTTTCAACCCCTTGAACTTTTTACTCGTCTTCCACTAGTTGTATCTTTTGGTTTCTCTGTCTTTCCTTTTACCTGCCTACATCAGACTCCACAAATTACTACCCTGAATTTATTCTGCGGTTTTTATGCCTCTTTAGTGCACACCCTAATACTTATATGTAGCTCATAAATATTTAATCCAGGCATAGTTACTACTGAACATGCCTTCTAGACATTTATATAGCTCAGTGGAATCACATGGCCATTTCTTCTTCCATGTTTGTAAAGACATTCATCTAATAATCTGGTCAACTCTAGAAATAGAGGTAAAAATAATGAAAATGACATGTAATGCAAAATATTATTTCTCTTTGGTTTGGAGATTATCACAATTACTTCAGAAGATTATTTTACCTAATGTTCAGAAATTCACTTTGTACATAATCTTGGGGATTTTCTCTTAAATTAGCTGATTTCTTTGTTGCACATTTGATTTATAACTTCCCTACAACTTCCTCTATTTCTTTTTCTTTTTTCTAATAATGAACCAGAATATGAAGAAGGCAAGTTATCAGGTTAGACAGAGCTGACATCCCCTACACTTTTCAAACTGGGTATGCCTTTTTGGAGAAATATTTACATTGTAAAAAGAAAGAAAGTAAAGTATTTTTTTTAATCAAGCAAGGATACATTAAAGATCACAGAGGCAAGATATATAAGAATTCAAACATGGGAAAATTGGAAAAAATGAGTAATGCATGTTGTTAGAAAATGAAGCAATGCCCAGCTGGTGTGGCTCAGTGGTTGAGTATCAACCAATGAACCAAGAGGTCACTGGTTTGATTCCTGGTCAGGGCACATGCCCGGGTTTTGGGCTCTATCCCCAGTAGGGGGCATGCAGGAGGCAGCCAATCGATGTTTGTACCTCTCTATCCCTCTACCTTCTTCTTTCTTTAAAATTGAGAAAAACATATTTTTAAAAAGAAACAATATTTCTTTTGACTACTTCTTTCTTACTTAAACTTATATGTTTTTCTTGAAATTTATTTTACGTTTTGCTTTACTTCTAAGTATAATTCAAAATCATAACATCTTTTTCCTAAATCTTTAAAGCTACATTTTACATCTAAAATATCCAGCCAGGAAAAAGGTTAGTCAGTGCCTATGAGATAATAGAAAATAATATATATTGGTCTCTGCTCCAGTTCCTGGCATAGAATTTCTAAAACTCTTAAAATTTCCTAAGAGATAAGAATACTAGAAGCATCTCTTGTTCTAATATTTGGTCTTTGACCCTGTCCCTCACACATTGTTCCTAAATGATAGGAGCACTTAGAAGATCTTTAGATCTAAAGAGGTGACTCTAGGTGGTCTCCTGGGTGGCTCCTTGATGGGACTGGTCCTTAAAAAGACCAATTCATGATAAGAAACTTGGAATTTTTAGCCCTTCCTCACCCATCATTCAGAGAGGGGAGAATGGTTAGAAATGGAGTTAATAATTGATCATGCCTACATGAGAAAGCCTCCATAAAATACCAACAGTACTGGGTTGCTGGAAGGCTGATGCACCCTAACTTCATGAGAAAAGAAGGTTCTAAACTCAGAAAAGAAGGCCACTCCCTGACCTTGCCTTATGCATTTCTTTATCTGGTTGTTCAACTGTATCCTTATCATATCTATAATAATAAAAGGGTAATATGTTAATTAGACCAGACATCTTCCGGACATCCTTCCTAATGAAGCTGGGGCTGGAGGGAAGCCAGCCTGGGTCCTGGGTGTCAGAGGGAAGGAAGGCCTACTCTTGCATGAATTTTGTGCATCAAGCCTCTAGTCATTTAATAAACTGGCAAATATAAGTAATGGTTTCCCTGAGACATTGAGTCTTAATAAATTAATCATACCTGAGGAAGGAGCTGTGGGAACCTCTGATTTATAGCCAGTTAGTCCAAAGCACAAGTGATAACCTGGGCTTGGAACTGGTATCTGAAGTGTGTGTGTGTGTGTGTGTGTGTGTGTGTGTGTGTGTGAATGGGAAGTCAATATTAGTGTATGGGACTGAAGCCTTAACCTGAGGGACCTGACATTATCTCCAGGTGAAATATCAGAATGAAGTTAAATTGTAGGACACCCAGCTGTTTGAGAATTGCTTATTGGTTGGGGTCGGGGGAACTACAACAGTTGGTGACTAGAAGTGTCAGCAGTGAAGTGTTTTTTGTGAAGGTAAAGATGATACACAAGATAAAGAAATACACACTAGGAAAGAACTGAGTTTTTCCCTATAGAAGAAGGAAAACCTGAGAGTTTTTGCTTTGCAGTACCACAGTAACAAAGGTAATAAAACGGACTAACTTTAACTTCCAATTCCCATAAGTCCTGTAGCCCTCTCTATTCTCTCTCTCTCTCTCTCTCTCTCTCTCTCTCTCTCTCTCTGTCATCTGTGTGTGTGTGTGTGTGTGTGTGTGTGTGTGTGTGTGTGTGTGGCAATTTTGGAAACAAAGGCAAATACAAAGAAACAAGATCAAAGAAATTATGAAGTGGTGGGGGGTAGCTGAAGTAAAAGATGTGAAGCTGATTTCAGTGAGTGAGTTCAGGGGGAAAATAACATGTAGAACCATGAAAGATTCCCTAAAGTATGGTGAGAGAGCTAAGTCACCTTTAATTCAGTAGAGTTGACATAGGTGAAAAGAAACTATTATAGGTGCTGTGGTAGTTTGGATTTTCCATGTCATTAAGTAACTCAACTCAACAAGCATTCCATGACTACCTATTAAGAACTGTACTGGACAAGGACAGAAAAGATAAATGAAACATGGTTTCTATACTTGAGCAGTTTATAGCTTACTGTGGGGAGATAAGACTATATGCAGATAGTGAATACATGACATAATTTGACAAATTCTATATTTCAAGTACAATGTAGAAAACAGCTTTGTTTATCTATTGAAATAAAGAGGAAAAGCTTAAAGCATGAAGTTGAATGTGAGTTGGGTTGTAAAGAATGAGTTGCATTTTGGTGTTGGGGATAAAAGAAAGAGTATTCCAAGTTAAAGTTATATGGTCAAGATATAATAGGTCAGGACCTAAGGGATGAAGTCCAGTGCTTATGTATATAAATGTTAGTGAAGAGTTTATTGAAGTTATGCAGACATAATAAGAGGAGGTGATTGGGATTAGATTATTATCTGTTACATATTTTTTTCTGTTGGCGATAAAAATACTAGGAAACTTTTTGACTCAGAGTAATAATGTTATGCCTTAAGAAATTGTTGCCTTTAGATTGGAAGATGGCAACTGGCAGGAAGGTAGGGAGGGAGAGAGTGTGAGAGAGTAAGGGAACCATAGAGGAGAGTGTAGATGTGTGTGGTGTGTGTGTGTATGAGCTAGGGACAGTTAGATTCTGCAGGTCCTCCAAGGGGCAGCCAAACCACTCAGTCTTAGATGGTGGAGCCCCGTGCACAAAGCGAACACTTCTGGGTGGCCAGTGTGGGCACAGAGACCACGCCATCTTGAGAAACAGAGCTGCTTGAGAGTAGGATCCTGGCCTCAGCACCAACCAGTCATGTCTCAGACGCAAACCAGGACCTTGCAGCCACTGTGGACAGGGAAATGCGACCACAGCTTCAGACCAACAGACAACAAGAATCCAGACTTCCCAGCCGCAGATTTCTGTGAGTCAAAGAGCCTATCCCTCTCCCCTCAGGCTAGCATGCCATAGTAACTGATAGACTCATCCCTCACTCAGGCCTCAGCGCCCCTACTGGAATTTGAGCCTGTGCACGCACAGAGACTGGAATCTGCTCCCCACAATGCAATCGGGCGACCAAACTCGAAACCCATGCACAGCTGCAGTGCCACCTGACTTTGATTCTGGGCAAGCACACACAGAAGTCTGTTTTCCGCAGCGCACATGGAAGTCTGTTTTCCGCAGTGGACACGGAGTCTGTTTTCCACAGCACACACGGAAGTCTGTTTTCTGCAGTGGACATGGAAGTCTGTTTTCCGCAGGGCACACGGAAGTCTGTTTTCCACTGTGAAGGCACACCACAGAGCTACTGTGCAACCCAGTCCGCAATGATGACCAGGACCCAGATTTTCCTGGCAAGAGGCAGCACTGAGCACCACTAACTTCACTCTGATTGTTACCATGTGCGCCTGGGATCCCTGCCTCACAGCACATTCACACGAAGAGCCAGTGACTCCAATTCTTGGTGCATGGGACCCTGATTCTCAGTGAGAAGCTGCACAAGGCAACAGAGACTCTGATATTCGATTCTTGGTGCAGACACAGGGAAACTCTGACTCCTGGCATGCGCTAGGAGACTCATTTTTGGCACATTCCAACAGAGCAGTGCAGGAGGGGTCCATGATTTTAGGTGTGCACACAAGACCACACTGAACACAGGTAACACTGACCCTGGGCGAGCCTGGTTCCCACCAACCCACAGCAGCTACACGTCCTAGTGTTGGAGCACTTCAGTGACAAGGGTGGCGAGAAGCTCCCATGGCACACGGCCCCGGTCCACACAACTCAAAGTTTGAACCTTCTGGTGATAGTCAGAATGGGGAGAAGACACAATCCCCAGAGGAAAGAAAATGAGGAGTCACCAAGAAAGGAAATTAGTGAAATTGAAGCATGCAACATAACCAAAAAAGAATTCAGAGTAATGGTTATGGAATTCATACATCGAATGGTGAGAAAATCAACAATCTATGCACGAATCAGGAAGAAATGAAAAGTGATATAGCTACAATCAAAAACACCATGGGAAGTTTCAACAGTAGACTAGAAGAAGCAGAGAACCGAATTACTGAGTTAGAAGATCAGGTACAGAAACAAGCCCAATCTGAACAACAACTGGAGAAAAAAATTAAAAAGCAGGAGGAAAGCCTAAGGGAGCTTTGGGACATCATGAAACGAAGTAACATACGTATAATAGGGCAGCCAGAAAGACAAGAAGAGCAGCAAGGATTAGAAAATCTACTTGAAGAAATAATGACAGAAAACTTCCTAGATATGGGGAAACAAAGTTACACAAGTACAGAGAGTCCCAAGCAGGATCAATCCCAAAAGGATTGGGACACGTCATAACTTCAATGGCAAATATTAACGACAAAGAGAGAATCTTAAAGGTGGCAAGAGAGAGACAGAGGGTTACCTACAAAGGATCCCCCATCAGATTATCAAATGATTTCTCAGCAGAAACACATAAAGCTAGAAGGGAATGGAAGGAGGTATACAAAGTGTTACAAAGCAAAGGACTGAATCCAAGAATACTCTATCCAGCAAGATATCAATCAAAATTGAAGGGGAAATCAGGAGCTTCATTGACAAAAAAAAGCTAAGGGAGTTTATCACCATCAAACCAGAAATGCAAGATATGCTAAAGGGAATACTGTAAAAGAAAAATTAAAAAGGTAAGAAGGAACAGAGAAACAAAAATAGATATGACTATAAACAAGTACCTTTCAGTAATAACTTTAAACATAAACAGACTAAATACTCCAATCAAAAGACATCGAGTGACTGAATGGATAAAAAACATGACCCCTATATATGCTGTCTATAAGAGACCAACCTCAGAACAAGGGACTCACACAGATTGAAAGTGAAGGGATAGAAAAATACCTTTCAGGCAAATGGAATTGAAAAGAAAGCTGGGGTAGCAATACTTATATCTGAAAAAATAGACCTCAAAGTGAAGGCCATATCAAGAGATAAGGAAGGCCACTTCATAATACTAAAGGGATCAATACAACAACAGGATATAACCCTGACAAACATATATGCATCCAACTCAGAAACACCCAAATACATAACAACACTCCTGGAAGATAACAGGGGAGAGATCGACAACAATACAATCATAGTAGGAGACTTTAATACACCACTGACATCACTGGATAAATCCTCCAAACAAAAAATCAGCAAAGACACAGCAGTCCTAAATGACTCACTAGATCAGATGCACTTAACTGACATCTCCAGAATATTTCACCGCAAAGCCACGGAATACATGTTCTTCTCAAGTGCACATGGGACATTTTCAAAAATAGACCACATATTGGGTCACAAGCAAAGTCTCCCCAAATTCAAGAAGATTGAAATCATACCAAGCATCTTCTCAGACCACAAGGCCATAAAATTGGAAATAAACTACAATAAAAAACAATCCAAAAATCTCAAACACTTGGAAGCCGAATAGCATGCTATTAAATAATGACTGGGTTACCAATGAGATCAAAGAAGAAATTAAAAGCATCCTGGAAACTTATGACAACCAAACCACAACAATCGAAAATCTATGGGACACAATGAAAGCAGTCCTGAGAAGGAAGTTCATAGCTCTACAGGCCTACCTCAAAAGCAAGAAAAAATGGTAGTAAATTATCTAACTCTAAAACTCAAAGAATTAGAAAGAGAGCAATAAGAAAAGCCCAGAGTGAGCAGAAGGAATGAGATAATAAAGAGCAGAAATAAGTGACATAGAGACAAAAAATATATATATATACAAAAGATCAATGAAACCAAGAGTTGGTTCTTTGAAAGGATAAACAAGATTGACAAACCTCTTGCCAGTCTCACCAAGAAGTAAAGAGAGAGGACTCAAATAATCAAACTCAGAAATGAGAGAGGTGAAATAACAACAGACCCCACAGAAATACAAAGGATCTTTAAAAAATACTATGAACAACTCTATTCCAACAAACTGGACAATCTGGAGGAAATGGACATATTCCTAGAAAAATACAACCTTCCAAAACTCAATCAGGAAGATTCTAAAATCTCAATAGGCCAATAACTATGGATGTAATTGAAGCAGTCATCAAAAAGCTCTCAGCCAACAAAAGCCCGGGGCCAGATGGCTTCACAGGGGGAGTTATACCAAACATTCAAGGAAGAACTAAAACCTATCCTCCTCAGACTATTCCAAAAAAATTCAAGAGGAAGGAACACTTCCAAGCTCATTCTATGAAGCCAGCATCACCAGATACCAAAACCAGATAAAAACAACACAATGAAAGAGAATTATAGGCCAGTATCCCTCATGAATATAGATGCCAAAATCCTCAACAAAATTCTAGCAAATCAGATCCAGCAATACATCAGAAAGATCATACACCATGACCAAGTAGGATTTATCCTGGGGATGCAAGGATAGTACAATATCTGCAAATCAATAAACGTGATACATCACATAAACAAATTGAGAGATAAAAATCACATAATCATTTCAATTGATGCAGAAAAAGCATTTGACAAAATCCAACTCCGCTTCTTGATAAAAACTCTCAGCAAGGTGGGAATAGAAGGATCATACCTCAACATAATAAAAGCTATATGTGAAAAACCCACAGCCAACATCATACTCAATGGACAAAAACTAAAACCATTTCCCCTAAGAACAGGAACAAGACAGGGATGCCCACTCTCACCACTCCTGTTCAACATAGTACTGGAAGTACTAGCCATTGCGATCAGACAAGAAGAAGAAATAAAAGGCATCCAAATTGGAAAAGTAGAAGTATAACTGTCCTTATTCACAGATGACATGATATTGTACATAGAAAACCCTAAAGATTCCATCAAAAACGTATTAGACTTAATAAATGAAGTTGACAATGTAGCAGTATACAAATGCCAAGAAATCTATGGCATTTCTTTACACCAATAGTGAACTTACAGAAAGAGAGACTAAAAAAGAAATCCCATTTACCATCGCACCAAAATAATTAAGATACCTAGGAATAAACTTAACTAAGGAGGTAAAAGACCTATATGCGGGAAACTACAGGACACTGAAAAAAGAGATAGAGGAAGACATAAACAGATGGAAGACCATACCGTGCTCATGGATTGCTAAAATCAACATCATCAAAATGTCCATATTACCCAAAGCAATCTATAGATTCAATGCAATCCTCATTAAAATATCAACAGCATATTTCACAGACCTAGAACAAAATTTCCAAAACTTAATCTGGAATAAAAAAACACCCGAATAGCTGCAGCAATCCTGAGAAAGAAGAACAAAGTAGGTGGGTTCTCAATACCAGATGTGAAGCTATATTACAAAGCCACTGTTCTCAAAACAGCCTGGTACTGGCACAAGAACAAACATATACACCAATGGAATAGAATAGAGAACCCAAAAATAGACCAAAACCACTATGCTCAATTAATATTTGACAAAAGATGCATGAACATACAACAGAGTCAAGACAGTCTCTTCAACAAATGGTGTTGGGAAAATTGGACAGATAAATGCAAAAAAATGAAACTAGACCATCAACTTACACCATACACAAAAATAAACTCAAAATGGATAAAGGACTTAAGCATAAGATGGGAAACCATAAAAATACTAGAGGAATCCACAGGCAGCAAAATCTGAGACATATGCCAAAGCAATATCTTCACCAATACAGCTCCTAGGGCAATGGAAACTAAAGAGAAAATAAACAAATGGGACTACATTAAGATAAAAAGCTTCTGCATAGCAAAAGAAATCATCAACAAAACAACAAGAAAGCCCACTGCATGGGAGAAGATATTTGCCAATGTTATCTCTGATAAGGGTTTAATCTCCAACATTTACAGGGAACTCATACAACTTAACAAAAGGAAGATAAACAATCCAATCAAAAATGGGCAAAGGACCTAAATAGACACTTTTCGAAGGAGGACAGAAGGAAGGCCAAGAGACATATGAAAACATGCTGAAAGTCCCTAATTATCCGAGAGATGCAAATCAAAACCACAATGCAGTATCATCTCACACCTGTCAGAATGGCTATTATCAACAAATCAGCAAACGACAAGTATTGGTGAGAATGCAGAGAAAAAGGAACCCTCCTGCACTGCTGGTGGGAATGCAGACTGGTGCAGCCACTGTGGAGAACAGTATGGAGTTTCCTCAAAAAACTAAAAATGGAACTCCCACTTGATCCAGTGATCCCACTACTAGGAATATATCCCAAGAAACTAGAAACACCAATCAGAAAGGGTATATGCATCCCTATGTTCACAGCAGCACAATTTACCATAGCTAAGATTTGGAAACCACCTAAGTGCCCATCCGAAAATGAGTGGATTAAAAAACTGTGTGACATCTACACAATGGAATACTACGCTGCAGTAAAAAAAAGAAAGAATTCTTACCATTTGCAACAGCATGGATGGAACTGGAGAGCATTATGCAAAGTGAAATAAGCCAGTCAGAGAAAGATAAATACCACATAATCTCACTCATTTGTGGAATATAATGAACAACATAAACTGATGAACAGGGACAGATCCAGAGACAGAGAAACATTGATCAGACTGCCAAACCTCAGAGGGAAGATAGGGATGGGTGGGGGAAAGGAGGAGGGATCAACCAAAGGACTTGTGTGCATGAATATAAGCCTAACCAATGGACATGAACACCAGGGAGATGAGGGCATGAGTGGGGGGGATTGAGGGGTTAATGGAGAGATGAGGACACATATGTAATGCCTTAATGAATAAAGAAATTAAAAAAAAGAAAAAAAGAAATTTTTACCTTTAGAGGGGTGACAAATTCTTTGTGGAAGAAGATTCACAATAAGTTGATATGATGGTTTCAGAAAGAGATATTAAGAACAATATTACTTAAAAATGGAAATAACAATATTGCTTAAAAATGGGAAGAACTAACTTTTATAGAATGCAGAATTGATTGAGAATTGAATATATTATAGGGAGTAAGATAAATATAAATTAACTCAATGTATCCAAGCTTGAATGGCTGAAAGATGTAGTTCTCACGCTTTGACATTGATTGCTTTAGTTTAATATTTTACTTACAAGTATATACATATAGCTGTGTGGTTTCCAATAACAATGTATTTCCAGTTCTTGTGGGAGAATACCCTGCATAGTATTTTAATATAATTTGTATATAGTTTACATGGACTTTATGCAAGAAAATAAGTACAAGAATTTAATTTTTTCTTGAAAGGACATGGATATATTTTCAACTTTAGTAAAAGTTTACTAAGAATATTACAGATGTTTTGGGACTCCCTTCAAATTATGAAATTATATGACAGGTAGTGTGGGCACAGGGGTGGGGGGATAAAATTCTACCACTCACTTTCCTCCTTCAATCAAAGAAACTCAAATTAATGTCTTTTATGTATTAGACTTTTCTAAATATTTTGTTTGAAGAATGATTTTGGAGGCTAGTTTTAGTTTTTGTTGTGTTATTTTCCTTGAGAGCACGGGTTTAGACAGCATAATATTAGGAAACCTAATCAAAATATTAAAATGTAAAGATGTAATATTTTCTAGCCTGTTTACATTTTACGTCCTGGTCCTCATTTTCAATTATAGATGTTATAGGGAGACAGACAGACACACACATACAGAGGCACAGAAACTTGCGCAAGGGAAGAGGATAGGGGAGGACAGAAAGACAGAAAGGGGAAGTAGGCAGAGTTTAAGGCCACAGTCTTTAAAAAAATCCAGTTTTTCAGTTGCCTGTTGTGTTTTGTTTTTGAGCACTTCCGCAGACATGTGGCAGGATAATGGGGAAAGATAAAGTCAAAGAAATATTTGGTCCCATGAACGGTGACTAGTAATTTAAGACATATTTGTAAATATGAGGCATAAAACTTTTAGACAACAAAAAGGTCATTATGTATTCCCTATTTTCCACTTCACTCATTTGGCAAAGCTACTCTTGGAAAGAGTGGCAACCAAAAAGAGTCATGGGGATGGTATGTTAAAGAGGGGTTTTAGACGGAGCTTCATACAAACAATCCTAGAGGGAAACGGCAAGTTGACGAGGTCTCTGTTGTAATCGCTCTGATGCCACTGCTCCCGTACCTCAATATCTGCCCTCCAGACCGAACTTTCTGTTAAATTTTCCAGGTTTGAAAAAACAATTACTATTAAGATACAAATAGTGGAGACAATGGAACTTTTCTCAAAAGGATATTTGTTTAATGCATATTCAAACATCAGTGAGAAAAAGAAGAGAAGGTGAAAGAAGAAAGCAGAACTGACTATCTCCCATCTTGCAGAGCTAGATCCTCAGCTGACCCTCCCCACTGGGGGTCACCACAGGAATGTCAGAATTGTCCTAACTCCCCCAACCACTGCCTGAGTAGACCAGTGAAGCTCCAGGAATGTAGCTAAGGTCTTAATAAGGCTATCAAGAAGCAATGGTAGGGGGATGGTTCAGACCTTGGAATGTATTGGCCACCTCCTGGCCTTTGTGCCATAAGACCCTGCAGAAAAACCCTGACCAAAGTAACCACTCTCTGTAACCCACGTCACTCACCCAAGCCCACCCAAATGACTAGCCCTATATAACCTTTGTTCCCCTGGGGCTCGCGCTCTCGTCTCGCCGCTGCATCGGTAAAGAGGCTGGGAGCCAAGCCCGGGCTTGAATAAAGACTCTTTGTTTTTTTGCATTGGAAGTGGCTCCCTGGTGGTTGAATTTGGGGACCCTGAAATCTGGGCATTATATTTGGGGGCTCTCCTGGGATTCCCAAAGCCCACGAGGGACCCTGATCCGTAGAGTCTGACTAACCGCGGTAGGTATCTGTGTTGTTGTGTGTTCTGTTCTGTGCGAGCTCGTCTCTGAAATCCTTAGTGCCCTAAACAGTCTAGGTGGACCCACTGGAGGACAACAGGCCAGAGAAGTTGGAGGACGTGCCAATTCTCCTTCAGGAGGGACGTGGGAACCCTTCACGGGGAGAGTGGATTCCCCTGGAAACCTTGGGATGAGGTGGGTCGCTCCCGCCGCTTGGCGCACGGCATTCGTCCAGCTTTCGGTTTTGCTTCTGTGGGGTCAGAAGGCTGTTCTTGGGTGTCTTTGTTTTTCTGTTATCTGTGTTATTCTGTCTATTTCTGTGGACTCACTGGACGGATGTCATGGGACAGACTCAGATTACTCCTTTAACTATTATGGTTGATCATTTTAAGGAGGTTAAGGGAAGGGCTAACAACCTTAGTGCAGAAGTGCGAAAGGGCCGTTGGCAAACTTTCTGTTCCAGCGAGTGGCCGGCTCTTAATGTTGGATGGCTGCCAGAGGGGACTCTTGATCTCCCCACCATTCGCTGGGTCAGGGAAGTTGTTTCCCAGCCGAAGGGGGGCCACCCCAATCAACTCCCTTACATTATTACTTGGCAGGACCTCGTGGAGGACCAGCCCTCCTGGCTTAAGCCCTTTCTAGTCCCACGCCCCCAGGAGCAGGAACCCATTCTTGCCTTGCAGAAAGTGGAGGAGAAGAAGGAGGAGAAGAAATCCACCATGCCATCAGCTCCGGCTCCCCTCTACCCGGTTTTGGAGGGGGGAACCGGAGAAGAATTAATTTTTCCTCCCCCATATCAGCTCCCTAGGATGCCGGAGAGGTTGGATCCTTCCCCGCTGTGAGAAGCTGCCGGAGTTCCGGGAGCGGCTGGGGGCGGAGTTCCGGGAGCAGCCGCGGTTCCGGTTCTGGTGGGAAGCCCGCCTCTTACTAGACAAAGGGCCCAGAGGGAGCTGTCTGTCACAGCCCCCGACTCCACTATTAAGACTCTGCCATTGCAAGCCGCGGGCCCCCCAGATGCGGATGGCAATCAGCCCCATCACTATTGGCCTTTCGCCACTAGTGACCTCTACAACTGGAAGGCTCAGAATCCTAAATTCTCTGAGAAGCAAGCAGGACTCATTGATTTGTTAGATTCTGTTCTTTTCACTCATCAGCCTACATGGGACAACTGTCAGCAACTCTTGCAAGTCCTCTTCACCACCGAGGAGAGGGAGAGCATCCTTAGTGAGGCCCAGAAGCTAGTTCCAGGCATGGACGGGAACCCAACCACCAACCAGGCCCAGATAGATGTTTCTTTTCCCTTAACCAGGCCTGAATGGGGTTTCAACACGGCAGAAGGTAAGGAGAGGCTCCGGTCTACCGCCAGACTCTAATGGGGGGTCTCCGAATGGCTGCTAGGAAGCCTACCAATTTGGCCAAGGTAGGGAATGTGCAGCAGGAAAGGGATGAGTTCCCAGCTGCCTTTTTAGAACGGATCATGGAGGCATACCGCACCTACACCCTCATGGATCCGGAAGTTCCTGGGAGTAAAGCAGCTGTGATCAAGAGTTTTGTAAACCAATCAGCTGCGGACATTAGAAAGAAGCTGTAGAGAGTAGATAGATTAGGAGAGAAAAGTCTGCAGGACTGTTAGTAGCTGAAAAGGTGTACAACAACTGAGAGCCTCCTGAAGATAGACGGGCCTGCGCCATGGTGGCTGCCAGCCGTAAGCAAACCCGAGACCTGGCCAGGATTCTGCTGGCCACCATTGCGGACTCTCCCGGGGAATGGAACCGGCTCCTCCGGCAGCTGGCAGGCGACCAGGAAAAAGGTAAGAAGGCCGCCAGGGGAGGGAGGCAGAGACTGCAGAAGGACCAGTGTGCTTACTGCAAGGAAATAGGGCACTGGGCCCGAGAACGCCCAAGGAAGGTCGATGGGAAGGGAGGCAAGACTGACCGAGCAAAAGTCTTAGAGCTGGGAGAACTAAGTGATTAGGGGAGTCGGGGTTCGGATCCCCTCCCCGAGCCCAGGGTAACTCTTAGAGTGGAGTGGACCTCGGTCAACTTCCTCGTCGACACTGGAGCACAACATTCAGTCCTCCGCAAACCTCAGGGGAAGCTAGCCAATAAAAAGTCCTGGGTACAAGAGGCAACTGGCATGAGCCAGTATTCATGGACTATCCGAAGAACAGTCGACCTAGGAATGGGCCGGGTATCCCACTCCTTCATGGTAATACCGGAATGCCCCTACCCCCTACTAGGATGGGACTTGCTAACTAAGATTGGAGCCCAGATAACTTTCAGACAAGGGGGGGCCCCAGGTCACCGATGGCAAAGGCCACCCCATCCAAGTCCTGACCCTGAGACTGGATGATGAGTATCACCTCCACTAGGGGGCGCCCCCAGTAGAAAGCAACATGGACAGATGGCTACAAGAATTCCCCATAGCCTGGGCAGAAACGGGGGGAGTAGGACTAGGCACCCACAGGGCCCCAACCCTGGTAGAGCTGAGACCAGGAGAAGGCCCGGTAAGAGTCAAGCAGTACCCTATGTCTCAGGAGGCCCGGAAAGGAATCCAGCCTCACATTTGGAGGCTGCAAAGTCTAGGGGTACTAGTCCCATGCCAATCTGCCTGGAACACCCCCCTCCTGCCAGTCAGGAAGCCTCACACAAATGACTACCGACCAGTACAGGATCTCCGGGAAGTAAATAAGAGAGTCATGGATATCCACCCTACTTTTCCCAACCCATATACTCTTTTAAGCTCTTTGGCGCCCTCTAGAGTCTGGTATACCATATTGGACTTGAAGGATGCCTTTTTCAGCCTGCCGCTGGCGCCTCAAAGCCAACCCTTGTTTGCTTTCGAATGGCACGACCCGGAGGAGGGCTACAGTGGACAATTAACCTGGACGCGATTGCCCCAAGGGTTCAAGAATTCGCCCACCATCTTCGACGAGGCACTGCATGAGGATCTGGGTGAGTACAGGAGACAGCACCCCAGTCTCACCCTCCTCCAGTATGTAGATGACATCCTGATTGCTGCCAACAATGCCAAGGACTGTGAGCAGGGGACCAGAGATCTGTTGGCCACCCTGGGGACCTTAGGGTACTGGGCATCTGCGAAGAAAGCTCAGATATGCAGAGAGAGGGTGAGTTACCTGGGATACATCTTAGAGGGCGGACAGCAGCGGTTGTCTGATGCCAGAAAAGAGACAGTCCTGAAAATCCCTACTCCCACATCCCGGAGGGAAGTAAGGGAATTCCTAGGATCGGCTGGCTATTGCCGCCTCTGGATACCGAGTTTTGCTGAGATCGCCAAACCCCTATATGAAGCGACCAAGGAGGGGAAGGTGTTTGAATGGACTGAGAAAGAAGAGACTGCCTTTAATCAGATAAAGAAAGCCCTTTTAGCTGCTCCAGCCTTGGGCCTGCCGGACATTAAAAAGCCCTTTTGCCTCTTTGCAGATGAGCGCAAGGGAATAGAGAAAGGGGTTTTGACTCAGGCTTTAGGCCCCTGGAGCCGCCCGTTAGCGTACTTGTCTAAGAAGCTGGATCCAGTAGCCGCCGGCTGGCCACTGTGTCTGAGAATCATTGCGGCAACCGCGCTCTTAGTCAAGGACGCCGACAAATTGACTCTGGGACAGGAAATCTGGATCATAACCCCGCATGCCATTGAGGGGGTCCTAAAACAGCCTCCTGATAGATGGATGAGCAATGCACGTATGACCCACTATCAGAGCTTGCTGCTCAACCCTCCTAGAGTATGGTTCTATCCCAGTGCGGCCCTCAACCCCGCTACCCTGCTGCCTGACCCTGACTTGGATGCCCCACTACATGACTGTGCGGGAATCCTAGAGCAGGTACATGGACTTCGGAAGGACTTGACCGATCGGCCCCTTCCTGATGCAGAGACCACCTGGTTCACGGACGGAAGCAGCTTCGTGCGGGACGGGTGCAGGTACGCGGGAGCAGCAGTGGTCACTGAAACGGACACCGTGTGGGCAGAGGCCCTGCCCCCTGGGACGTCAGCTCAGCGAGCTGAACTCATTGCACTCACTAGGGCACTAACACTGGGGGCTGGGAAACGGCTTAACATTTACACAGACAGCCGTTATGCATTTGCTACGGCTCATGTACATGGGGCAATCTATCAGGAGAGGGGGCTATTGACAGCAGAGGGACGGACGATAAAGAATAAGCAGGAAATTCTCGACCTGCTTGCGGCCTTGTGGCTTCCTGTTAAGCTAGCTATTATCCACTGCCAAGGGCACCAAAAGGCAGATGGCCCAGTGGCAAGAGGTAACCAAAAGGCTGATCAGGCAGCCAAGGCAGCGGCCTTCACTTCAGTTCCCACCATGGCCCTACAACTACCAGACCCCGGGGACCCAGTTTTACCAGATCAGCCCGGGTACTCCCAGGAAGAGCTGCAGCGGATCAGGAAGCTTCCCCTCGACCAGGAGGTGAAGGGATGGTGGTACACACCAGATAAGGAACTCATACTACCAGACTGGCTTCGGGTCACAGTGTTACAATGCATGCACCGGTCCACCCACCTGGGGGCCCGGAAATTAAAGGACTTACTCCAGCATGCCAGGATCAAGATTCACCAACAAGATTCCAAAAGAAACGAAATTGTAACCTCCTGTAAGACCTGCCAGCTCACAAACACAAGAGCCGGGTCAGGTGGAGAAGGAACCAGGCTCAGGGGCACCAAACTGGGAGCACAATGGGAGGTCGACTTCACCCAAATTAAACCAGGGAAGTATGGTTATAAATATCTTTTAGTGTTCATAGACACCTTCTCTGGCTGGGTAGAGGCATACCCAACCAAGCATGAAACAGCTCAGACGGTGGCCAAGAAACTACTGGAAGACATCTTACCCAGGTATGGTTTTCCTGCTATGATAGGGTCAGACAACGGACCAGCCTTCATTTCACAGGTAACACAGGCAATATCCAAGGTTATAGGGGCAGATTGGAAATTACATTGTGCCTATAGGCCCCAGAGTTCAGGGCAAGTAGAAAGAATGAATAGAACTCTAAAAGAGACCCTTACCAAATTAACCATGGAGACTGGTGGGGACTGGGTGGCTCTCCTTCCGTATGCCCTTTACCGGGTGAGGAACTCCCCTTACACCCTGGGTCTTACCCACTACGAGATCATGTTTGGCAGACCCCCCTCCCATCATTCCTAACCTCAAAGCTGAACTCCTTGCTGAGTTTGAAAATCAAGAAATATCTTCTCTCTTAAGAGGACTGCAGAGAGCACATGAGGACATTTGGCTGCACCTCCGCGCCATTTACAAGGCCTGCCCCACCCCAACGCCTCATCGGTACAAGCCAGGAGACTGGGTGTTCATCAAGAGGCACCGCCGGGAAACCCTCGAACCACGTTGGAAGGGCCCCTACATCGTTGTGCTGACTACACCCACCGCTCTCAAGGTAGACGGCATCGCGACCTGGATCCACCACACCCACGTTCACCCAGCCGGCCCCTCAGCAATCCAGAAGGACTTCATCGCACAATGGAACATCGACCAAGACCAACGCAACCCGCTCAAGCTCAAGCTGCGAAGTTCTCAACCTGCCTAATTCTGGTAACCCTGCTAGCGGCCACTCCCACCGCCGGGAGTCCTCACACCCCCTACAATCTTACCTGGCAAATCATAGACACCAATTCGGGGACCGTGCTTTAACAGATTTCCCAGTTGCACCCTAAAGACACTTGGTACCTGGACCTCTACACAGACCTCCTTACCCTTTTTCCCGACAATAGTCATGGCCAGTCTCTGTACAGGGGACCCAAGGACCTCAGATTATTCCATTTCTATGTTTGCCCCGGGCACTCACGGGGTCGCACCCAGAACCCATGTGGAGGAGCAGAGGACTACTTCTGCGCTTCCTGGTCATGTGTCTTGACCGGGCACATCTGGTGGACTTCCCCGAGAACTGGTGACCTGATAACCGTAACTCGGGCAGAGGTGCCGCCTTGTCCAGGTTATTGGGGGGGACCTCTGCAACCCTGTACGGATATCCTTCACGGAACAAGGGAAGAAAGCGACAGGATGGGACACTGGCAAAATCTGGGGGATCAGAATATATGACAAGGTATGGACGGGGGCCCGAGACAAGGGGATGCTGTTTACTCTCTGAGTACAGGCGGCGCCCCTTTCCCAGCAAGCTCGTACAGGGGTGGGACCCAACCGAATATTGGCTCTCCGACCCACCACCCCCGAGTGTCGGTGCCCGGGAACATCCAGACTCCGACTTCACAGCCCTCTGCATCCCCAGTCCCTATTAAGACATCGCCTGCATCTTCTACCCCGACTCGCGGCCTTCTGCCTGATGCGGACCCCT
Source organism: Corynorhinus townsendii (assembly GCA_026230045.1). NCBI lineage: Eukaryota > Metazoa > Chordata > Mammalia > Chiroptera > Vespertilionidae > Corynorhinus > Corynorhinus townsendii. The sequence continues at coordinate 114,407,512 of JAPDVU010000001.1, read as the reverse complement.
TGTGGAGCACGGTTGTCGGGGCATACTATGTTCTAAATGCTTCAAGGCCTGACCTGACTGAGTCCTGTTGGCTCTGTCTAGATATCCAGCTACCATACTATGAAGGTATTGCCCTTAGCGGCAAGTACACCACAGCCATTAATTCCAGCTCCTGCAGATGGCAGCAGTCTGCTGCAAGACTACCCCTCCAGACAGTGACAGGGCAGGGCACTTGCTTAGGCCACGTGCCCCCCGAACAGTCGCATCTCTGCAATAAGGCCCTTACTATTCCCGAAAAGACAGTATATCTACTTCCCCCTGAGAATGCATGGTGGGCCTGTTCCAGTGGCCTCACTCCTTGTGTTCACTCCTTAGTCCTTAATTCCCAAAAGGAGGGCTTCTGTGTACTTGTGCAGTTAATCCCCAAGTTAATATACCACTCAGGAGAAGAAGTACTTAACAAAGTAGGCACCATTAACCCCCGAAGTAAAAGAGAGTCTATTACTGCCCTAACTATGGCAGCCCTCTTGGGACTGGGACTAGCAGGAGCGGGAACTGGAATATCCTCACTTGTCATACAAGACAAGAACTATGAGCCCTAAGAGCAGCCATTGACTTAGACATAGAGAGAATTGAAAAATCCATCACCCATTTGCAAGAATCCCTCACCTCCTTGTCTGAAGTAGTACTCCAGAACAGAAGAGGATTGGACTTACTATTCATGCAGCAAGGGGGTTTATGCGTAGCTTTAGGGGAGGAATGTTGTTTTTACGTTGACCATTCAGGAGTTGTCAAAGAATCCATGGCCCTCATAAAGGAAGGACTGCAGAAGCGAAAGCTAGAGAGAGAGCAATCTCAGTCTTGGTATGAATCCTTGTTTAACTGGTCCCCGTGGCTAACCACTCTTGTTTCTGCCCTCGTTGGACCCCTTGTAATCCTCCTACTGTTGTTGATTTTTGGCCCTTGTATTATTAACAGACTAGTCCAATTTATCAAAGAACGCATAGGGGTAGTTCAGTTAATGGTCTTACAAGCCCAATACCGGCCTCTAGCAGTAGAGGACAAGGTGAAGATGCAGTCCGTCTGATGATTGAGCCGTGGGTTCCAAGACAAGGGGAGAATGAAAGAAGAAAGCAGAACTGACTATCTCCCATCTTGCAGAGCTAGATCCTCAGCTGACCCTCCCCAATGGGGGTCACCACAGGAATGTCAGAATTGTCCTAACTCCCCCAACCGCTGCCTGAGTAGACCAGTGAAGCTCCAGGAATGTAGCTAAGGTCCTAATAAGGCTATCAAGAAGCAATGGTAGGGGGATGGCTCAGACCTTGGAATGTATTGGCCACCTCCTGGCCTTTGTGCCGTAAGACCCTGCAGAAAAACCCTGACCAAAGTGAACACTCTCTGTAACCCACATCACTCACCCAAGCCCACCCAAATGACTAGCCCTATATAACCTTTGTTCCCCTGGGGCTCTCTCTCTCTCTCTCTCTCTCTCTCTCTCTCTCTCTCTCTCTCTCTCTCTCTCGTCTCGCCGCTGCGTCAGTAAAGAGGCTGGGAGCCAAGCCCGGGCTTGAATAAAGACTCTTTTGCTTTTTTACATCGGAAGTGGCTCCCTGGTGGTTGAATTTGGGGACCCTGAAATCTGGGCATTACAAAGGGACATCTACTATACATCTACTCTCTGCCAGATTCTCCTCAACTCAGCTGCCTTATCTGATCTTCATCTATCAGTAGTTCCGTTAGATCCCTAATATTGTGTCCATCTGACAGATGAAGACATTGAATCTCAGCAGAGTCTCTTGCCTGGTGCCACCCAGCTCCTAAGAAGCAGAACCCAGATTTGAGCCCAGGATTTGCTGAATAGAAGGTTCATGTTTTACATGGACTTCCAAGGCCACTCAAAAATAAAATCCAACTATAAATGAGAATAATTCTAATAAAAGGTGACTAAGTATTGTTGGTGGCTGGTGGTAAGTACATTTGTTCTCCTAATCATGCTACATAATACTCTGAGGGGAAGGATGTGTGTTTCACAAAACTGGAAATGAGTATAGTCCCTAGACACCATCCATCAAAAAGTCTGTAAAGTTGTAGGACAGAGAAAAATGAAATGAAATATTATCATATTGTTGCTTTATTCTGAAATTAAGCTTATGCGTGATTTGTGAGTAAAACAATTTTTAAAAAAGGTTTTAAGTTCCTACCAGGACAAGATTGTCTAAAGTGAAGTGGTTCTCTCTGCAAAATTGGACTGATATACATTCATTAAATATAATAATTTCCTTAAATTAAAAAAAGTCTTATGCAGTTCTGAATTGCTTTCCTGTGTGTTTTCATCTTGAGAACAGCAGGTGAATATAACATATTCAAGCCTATTTTTATTTTCCAGTAATCCCAAATGCCTTGGCTTTGCAATCTAATAGCATTAAAACACACACACACACACATACACACACACACACACACACACACACACACACAAATGCTTGGCAGGAAGGAAAGCTCTGAGAGAGACCAAGCTGAGTGAAGAAACACAGTTCTGGGTTTTTAATGAGCAAATTCAAAAGCAATAAATGTAAATATGAAAACTTTAATTCCAAAATTTGAAAGAATATGTAGACTGGATTAACCTGAAAAATTTTAAACCTAAATCAAAATGCATTTCAGTCTAAAGGTAAAGGGATACAAGGACAAATACCAGCTACACACAGCACCATGGACAAGTAAAATATGGTTTTTCAAATCAATATATCTATTTTTAAAGTAAAAATAGCTGTGACTAATTGTGAAACCATGGGGAGAATGCAAAGCTATCTCTTACTATAAAGTTGACAGTCTGATTTCTACATTCACAGCACTTTGTTGAGAATGTGGTATTGGGGTTTGTGACTGAGAAAACTTATCCTAAATAAAAATATTTTATTTATTATATGCTTCTTTGGTTTTATGTTCCTAAAAGTAACTGTCATTGTGATTGAACACTTTTCCCTCATTTTGATGTTTGCCTGTTCAATTATTTGGGTGCAAGGAAATTTCTTGTAATTACAATATAAACAATAGATTTTTTGAATGAATCTAATTTCCCACTGGGGTATTGAACGAATGATTGATATTGCTGATAGTTTCCTCATATGTAGCTTGGAGAATTGAAATTCTATGCCCTTGCTGTACTAGGAATAATTCCTCTATTAAAAATAGCACATTACTCATAGATGTCAGGGGAAGTATATGCTTTACATGTTTTTGAATGTATAGCAGGAAACCATTCAAACATTCCCTCCTTTAACTTTTGACGAAGATGCAATGATGATAATAAAAATAAAAATTCTCTCTGGAAAAGCCAAATGAGATCTTAGAAATAGATTTGTCTTTAAACCATACACAGTTAGACTACATAAAATTCCATAGAGTCATGATAAAGCAAATTCTACATCAAAGGGCAGACACAGCATGGAGATATTTCTAGTGAATCAATGAAATCTCTTTTCTTCAGCTCTACATGGGTCATATTTTAAGGCTGTAAAGAAAGGCAGGGACCAATTCAGTGCACAGCTAGTGTTTCAGAAGTTGCAGTTCCAGTTCTGTTGATAGAAGATGGGATTAAACCTTACCTTTCAAACAGACTGCCAGGGAATGAGCCATGACTTTAGCAGAGTGACCTCAGGAGCCAGTGCGGTGGTTTTTTGTTGTTGTTTGCAACCTATGAGGGAAGGCGGGGGTGAGGGGGTAAGAGATCAACCAAAGGACTTGCATGCATGTATATGAGCATAACCAATGGACACAGATGGGAGGGGGGAGAGAGTAGGGGAGGGCAAGTGCTAGGGGTTGGGGGCTGCTGAGGAGAGGTCAATGGGGGGAAAAGGGGACTTAAGTAATACACTGAACAATAAAAAATTTAAATTAAAAATAAATAAATAAATAAATAAATAAATAAATAATGTTTTTATGTTGACACTGTTGCAGACTTCTTCCATTACTCCCCTTGCCCACTTCCACCTAGCCTGGCCTCCCCCTCTTTTAGCCTTCACCAAACTATTGTCTGTGTCCATGAAATAGCTATAAAATGTTCTTTCGCTAATCACTTCAATTTCTTTATCAGTTACCCCATCTCCCTCCCCTCTGGCTCCTACCAGTTTGTTCTGTTTATCCATACTTATGGTTCCATTTTGCTCATCAGTTAATTTTGTTCATTAGATTCACATATTAGTGAGATCACATGATATTTGTCTTTCTTTGACTGGTTTATTTCATTTTCATAATATTCTGCAGGTCCCCCCATGCTGTCACAAAGGGTAAGAGTTCCTTCTTTTTTACAGCCACATAGGATTCCATTGTGTAAATGTACCACAGCTTTTTTATCCACTCATCTATTGATGAGCACTTGGGCTATTTCCAGATCTTGGCTATTGTAAATAATGCTGCTTTAAATACAGGGGGTGCATATATTCTTTCTGATTGGAATTTCAGGATTCTTAGGATATAGTCTCAGGAGTGGGATCACTGGGTCACACAGTAGTTCCATTTTTAATTTTTTGAGGAAACTCCATATTGTTTTTCACAGAGGCTGCATCAGTCTGCATTCCCACTAGCAGTGCACTAGGGTTCTCTTTTCTCCACATCTTCGTCAGCACTTATTGTTTGGTGGTTTATTGATAGTAGCCATTCTTACAGGTGTGAGGTGATACCTCATTGTAGTTTTTATTTGCATCTCTCTGATGAATAGTGACTTAGAGCATTTTTTCATATGTCTATTGGCCATCTGTATATGCTCTTTGGAGAAGTGTCTATTCAGATCTTTAGCCCATTTTTTAATTGAATTGTTTATCTTCCTGATGTTGAGTTGTATATGTTCTTTATGTATTTTGGAACTTAATCTTCTAGGATTCTTATGGTTTTGTGACTTACATGTAAGTCTTTTATCCATTTTGAGTTTATTCTTGTGTATGCTGTAAGTTGGTGGTCTAGTTTCAATTTTTGGCATGTATCTGTCCAGTTTTTTCAACAGCATTTATTGAAGAGGCTGTCTTTACTCCATTGTATGCTCTTGTCTCTTTTGTCAAATATTAATTGGCCATAAAGGTGTGGGTTGATTTCTGGGCTCTCTAATCTGGTCGATTGATCTATATGCCTGTTTTTATGCCAGTTTCAGGCTGTTTTGATTACAATGACCTTGTAGTATAGTTTCAGAGCTCACAATTCTGCTCCAGGTAGAAGTTTCATTTTTATTAAATGTTTGTCAAAAATAAATAAACCTTATTTAGTAGAGTTCCTTGGTACACATTAAAAAATACACTAATATATACTATCCCTGACATCTATGAACAATACATTAACTTTTACAAAGGGATTGTTCACAGAACAGCAAAAGAAAAATATTTCAAGCACAGAGCTGTATATTAAGTAAAAATCATCTATAGCAATCATTCATTCAGTAGCTCAATGTAAAATTAGGTATACTTAAAAATAATTACTTGCTATTATTATTTAGGCTGTACCTTCAAGAGAATTTCATGGAGAAGCTGCAAAGGAAATATATTGTACCCAAATAACTGCTATGAGTCCATGGGTACATGAGATATTAAAATATACATATATACTATTTGCTTTCTAGATTTATGATTTTTTAAGGCCTTTGGGGCACTCAGACTAATATTTGCAAGTGTTTTTAGATTTTCAATTTTAGAACTCAAGATTCAGTTCTAAGATCAATTAACAAACAACTGAATGTCAGAAACATTCCTGGTATGCTGAAGGGGGCTGTGCTACACTGGTGAATTGAATAGACTACAACCCTCTATAGTTTACAGGCTAGGTGATAAAGACAGGACAGTGAACCTGCAATTTGATAAAAGTACATAAATTTTTAAAAATAATTATAAATTATAAAATTTCTGACAATTGTGAAGCTTGCTTCATCTGGTAAATATTCTGAGGTTCTATCGTTTGTGGCAGGACCAGAAAAAGGGAGCTATGGACTAGTAGTATCCATTTGTATGTTATATGTTGAAGCTCCAGGCATAGATGAGATTGCCCAATCTTAATGTTCAGAATGGGGAAAAAGCAGAGGCTATTAACAGAATCTTTGATTAATACTAATATTGTATATTAGAGAGAAAGTGAGTACAGACTAAATTTCTTATAATGTAGAAAGAACAATCAGATACATAAAGAAAGGGAGGTTGCTAAAGCCAGACAGTAGTGGGTTGGGAGGTTGCTATAGCCAGACAGTAGTGGGTTGAGTTGATGAGAAAGAGATGGCAAGCACAACTATTCTTTCCACAAAGTGATGAGGATGTTGGGGGCAGCAGTAGTGGCAACATGAGAGGAAGAAGACAGAGAAGACAAAATCTTATTATGTCACTTTACATTAACAAACTCTTTAAGTAATTTGCTGTATTAATTCACTTAATCTTCAGAGATGTAGTTTCTTCACAGATGAGGGAATTAAGGGACAGTAAGTTTAAACAATTTGCCCAAAGGCTATAAATTTAGTCAATGGAGGACCAGGCATTTGATCCAGGCAGTATGAATACAGAGGCTATGTTCTTAACCTCTATGCTAGTAAAAAAAATGTATGGAATAGTTTTTGAGTACATACTATGCTAAGCAGTTTATATGCAGTATCTCAATTAATATTCAAAAGAATAATAGGTGAAAGGTAAAATTTCTATTTCCACTTTAAAGACAAGGAAACTAAAGCTTAGGAAAATTAGAAGTTAAATAAGTGTGAAAGTCATATTTGGGTCTAATTTCTTATCCACTCTTCCTCTCTGTGTCTTCTAACTCTCTCTCTACCACAACTTGTCTTTGACATATGAAAAGCTCAAGTATTCCTCATATTTAAACACTTACACATATGTACCTGCATATACACTATCCCATTCAGTTTATTTTCTTTAGCTTACTGCTTACTGTTTATCTTTCTTAAACTTTGTTTTCCTTGTCTCTAGTTTTGAATTTATATGCAAATATAAATTATGATTCTTTGAAGAGCCATTAAATCTCTTTGTACCATCACATATCAATCACTCTAGGGAACTAAAAACCATTACAGATGTGTAATAGTTATCATATTATCAAACATGCAAATGCAATCCAACATAAATGTTGCAGTGGATATGATGAGTGAGTATGTAATTCTGAGCCTACTACCATGATGTAGTACCTATTGCAGTATTTTCAAATTGGGTGATAATAAAATCTTAGAGAATTTTCTTCCTTCCTTGTAATTAGAAATTAAACAAAATAAGTAGGGAAATGATAAATGTCCAGATGAAATTTACTTTGTTCTTTGAAAGTCAACCATTATGATAATATTGTAAGATGATAAATTGATTTACATGGAATTTGGTTTTGTTTTAATAGATGAACTTTTTATTCATTGAAAAAATCTCCTGAAAAATTGATCAAAGCCCTAAATTCAGCCATGGCATCCAAACAATTTGCTTCATGAAAAACTTCATTGGGAAGGCAGGGGAGGGTTGGGAGGGTGTGGGGTAAGAGATCAACCAAATGACTTGGATGCATGCATATAAACATAACCAATGGACACAGACTCTAGAGGGGTGAGGGCATGTGCTGGGGGCTGTGGGGGGAGACCAGGGGGAGGTCAATAGGGGAAAAAGAAGACATATATTCTACTATTTGTAACACTTTAAACAATAAAACAAAATTATTACTTGGCTTTTCAGATAACCTATAAGTCTGAATCTAACAAGACAGATGATACAGTATATTTGTCAAACATAAATATGCATGCTGCTAGTGATATTAATTTGTCAGATAAGCCTTTTAATAACATCACTGATTTAGGTCAATTAAAGTGACATTCTATATAAGGACATTTGGATCAATACTTAAGCATAGAAGTTATAGTACTGAGCATAAGGAATATGTTTCTCCTAGTGGTTTTATTTATTTATAGTTATGGGAGAGCAGAGTCTACAAATATATGCTCCAAGAGTACCTGAGATTCCAGGTTTGTTAAGCAACTGTTCATTTTTGGTTCATTTCAGTTATTAATCTGCAAGCCATATATAAAATATAATATTATTTCAAGAAGCAGGGTAACTATGGTGGAATATTTAACTTTTTAAAAAATATATGTTTTGTTTATTTCAGAGAGAGGAGGGAGAAGAAGAAGGAGATAGAAACATCAAAGATAAGAGAGATTGGTGTTTCCAATTGGTGTTTCTGAATTCTTAGGATATAGTTCTAGAAGTGGGATAACTGGGTCAAATGGTAGTTCCATTTTTAATTTTTTTTGAGGAAACTCCATACTGTTTTCCACAGAGGTTGCACCAGTCTACACTCCCACCAGCAGTGTATTAGGATTCTATTTTCTCCACTTCCTCGCCAACATTTGTCATTTGTTGATTTGTTGATGATAGGATATATTCCTAGAAGTGGGATCACTGCGTCAAATTGAAGTTCATTGCGAATATTTATGTTGACAAGCACCACTGTCCTATAATAATTTGAGCTAATAACATGTAAAAAGCATTCATATTAACAATACTGTACATTTAATATGATACTTTAGAGATTAATTACTGGTAGGAAAACATGTGAATTATAATTTTGAAACAAATGACAATATCAAATGGAAACAAAGCTTTTTAGTGAAAGTTCTTGGTATTTTACAAGATTGAAAAATGAAGCCCCAAAATGGTTTGCTGAAGCAAAAATATGTCTAAATCAAATAAGATACATTAAATTCAAAGGAAACTCAATTATCAGGAAATAAAGTATTTTGTGATCTTACTATTTTAAATTTTCTTTTGCAATCTTGGTATTTAGGTTTGCTTAGATTTTTCTCTTGTCATCTTGATCCTATATAATAAAAGTCTAATATGCAAATAGACCAAATGGTAGAATGACAGGGCACTATTGACAGGGCACCCGGGGAGTGCCGTTCAGCCAGAAGCCAGGCTCATGGCTGGCGAGCGCAGCAGCAGTGGTGGGAGCCTCTCCCACCTCTGCAGCAGCACTAAGGATGTTCAACTGATGGCATAGGCCCACTCCCTGGGCCTATGCCATCAGTTGGACATCCCCTGAGGGCTCCTGGGCTGTGAGAGGGCACAGGCCAGGTTGAGGGACACCCCCCTCAGTGCATGGATTTCATGCACTGGGCCTCTAGTATTATTGTGGCCCATGTACCAAATTCATGCATTCAGGGGGGTCCCTCAGCCGGCCTGTGCCTTCTCACAGTCTAGGAGCCTTCAGGGGATCTTGGGCCTAAACTGGCAGTTGGACATGCTTCTCGCAATCCAGGATGCTACATGCACCAGTGACCATACTTTTCATACAGGTGAAAGGCATCTTGCTGTTGTATGAGCAACTACATTTTTTTGCCCTGATTATAAAACACAGTATGTAACATGATCCTTCTGAGGCAATAGAACCATTTTCCCCATCTTATGGGTAGAAAAATTGGGTCAAATTGAAGTTCATTGCAAATATTTATATGTAGTTATGAGTGTCAGAATCAGGGCTGACCACAAAATGTGCAAGCCAGAGTCCATACATGTCATCACTGCATCACCACTGCATCCTGTTTTTTCAGTGTTAGAGTAGCCTTGCCAGGTTTTATTTTTAAATGTAGGAGACTGTTCCCAATATATAGGGTAGGGTCCCTAGGCCTGGATGATGATCAGGGCCATCTGCAGGGTGACTGGTGGGCAGGGCGATTGAGGGGCCCCCACTGGCACTCCTTGACTGGTGGCCTGGTGTTGCTCACTGGCTGGCCCCACCCCCCAGATTACCACCACCTGTCACCTCCCTCTTGGGGGGTGGGAGGGGGGCAGACGCTCAACGCAGGAGCTGCCCCTGGAGCAGCTCCTGCATTGAGCGTCTGCCCCCTGTTGGTCAGTGTGTGTCATAGCGACCAGTCGTCCTGCTGTTAAGTCGATTTGCCTATTAGGGTTTTATTTTTATAGATTGTAGTATTAACATATAGAATAAAATACTCAATACTTTATAAAGTATGACTAACCCAATTGTTTTATTTAGGAATTACAAACTTTCATTGCTTGGGTAGTTATTGCACAAAGCTCTTAAGTGCTGGAGTACATACCCATGTTTTTTAAGAAAGCCTAGGCCAGTGCTGACTTCTAATTTATTTTGTGCCCTATATCACTTCTAAAACCTCTATTTTTGTCTTCAAAGGAAGAACATACCTTGTTGGGAGAAATTCATATTACCACTGTCATCTAATATGATCTTTATAAAACAACGCTATTCCCTTTATTCAAATCCTCAGATTGCTATAATCAGAGTAGGCACATCCAATTGCCAGCAAATAGGTTAACCTTACAGACTATTTTTAATTGGCCTTAATTCTTAATTGATGAGCTACAAAAAATACTCAAAAGAGCTTTTAAATAAGAATTACACTTACTTTTCCTTGATAAAAGAAGGATTACAACAGAATTTGACATGCTATAAAATATTCATCAGTAAAGTAGCCTCTTTGCTAATAAAAATGAAAATAAGTTAAGGCTTGAATTCTATAGATTAACTACAGAAATGCATCTCAAGTACATTTGAAATGCTTACCTTTAACTCTTTTTTCGTTCTCTGAAACTCTTTAGAGAAAACCCTGTGTGACTTATGAAGAAAAGATGATTAAAATCACAAATTGATCTGAAGTTCAGCAGCCAAGAAGTCATTCCCTTGGTGCTTTCTGTTTTCAAGGTACCCTGAGTCCACCACATTTTAAAAGGACAGACATATGGAATGCTTGAGAAATCAATAAATTTTCTATAAAATTACTTTAGAAGCAATTGCTATTCTTTGTATTTTGAGAAACAATGATATCTAATAGGTGATAAGACATATGGAAACAAATTCAATAAAACAACTGGAACTGAATTAATTCTTATTAGATATATAAATCTTCTATTCTTTTATTAAGTCCTGCAATGAATTATTAAATTTTGCTTGACTTGAGAAATATTGCTGAATTGTAATAAAAAAGATGGATGGGTTTTAATCCAGTTTTCATAATGATCCAATGGGTTGATTGCAGCATTTGACTTAGGGAATGTAGAGATATAATAAAAAGATGATTTATTTTTAAATTACAATTTTTTTAAAGTTATAAGTTTTTTCTTCCATTCATTTAATTGTCACTAGCCACTGGGTTTTCTCTTTAATATCTTTTTTGCCAATGATCAATTATTTAATTTCTATGAAATAAAATACATTTATTTTAAAAATTCACCAAAAACTTTCAAAATTGAAATCAGGTGAGAACATTGCATTTTTGCTGTAAACACAATGATAAAAAAAATACTGCTGTGTTTCTTATAATTAGATTCACAAGCTATTTTTTACTAGATTATATAATATCCTCTCTATTTAGTCACAGAGTAAAACATTTCTTCATTTAAAGCCAAAATTGATTGTGCTTTTCATAAGGCTCTCATTTATTTTACATCATTGACACAGTGTAGTATATATGTGTATGTGTGTCCCTGCAAAACATAGTCACATTTCTAACTCTGTTCTGGAAATAGTAAAGGGCTGTAGTATACCCCAGTTGGAGGAAGGGCACTGCTTTGTGCATACTGTTTTCTGTTGATTACTCAAATCACTCATGTTCCAGATTCCATTTAGAAAAATCTCCTCTCCTCCCTAGTAGCTTATTAATTCAATGATGTTGACTGAACTGGAGCTGTCATCCCTCTCCTTCATTCATTCAACAAATAGTACAAGCTGGAAGCCTCTTCCATGCCAAGCCCTCTTGTGGGTCTTGCAGCTAGGGAAGTAAACAAAGCAGAATATCCCTTCCCCTCATAGATCTTGGAGTGTGGGTGGTTATAACACATGGTACTTAAGAAAGGCTTCTCTGATAATGTAATTCAGTGGAGACATATAAAAAGTGAAGCTTTGAAATAGTTGGAGGAATATGCTTGGCTTATTCAAGAAAAGCACAGGGCTTAGTTTGGCCAGAATGAAGTGAAGTAGGTGACAGTAATAGAAGAAAAATAATCAGATTACATATGTATGTATAAGCCATTATGAAGAATTTGGTCTTTCCTCAGAGTGATATAGTAATATCACTGAAATGGTATTGAGCAGTAGAGTGTTACATTTGATTCGGGTTTCTAAGGATCATTCTCAGTGTTTTTAAAAAAATGTATTCTACCAGTGAATGGTGAATAATGGGACCAAGTTAAGATACTACTGCAATATTCCAGGTTGCTAGAAATAAAGGTAGTAAGACATAGCTGAATCTCAGGTATATTTTGAAACCTTGTTGATTGATTTAAGGTAGCATATGAAAGAAAGATGTCTCAAGAAAGAAAGTTGTCTCAAAGATTACACCAATTTGGAACTTGAACTGGAATAATGGAGTCACCATGTATTGAGATGGGGAGACTGTGGAAAGAGCAAGTTTGGGAAGGGCATTGAGAGTTTGTGTTTGGACAAGCTAAATGTGAGATGCCTGCTAGACTGCCAAGTAATTTCAAAGACGTGTTAGGGTAAAAATTCTGAAATACAAGGAAGAGGTCTCAGCTAAAGGTGTAAATTTGTAATCACTAGAGTACACATGCTTTTTAAAGACTAGAGACTAATAAAATCATCCAGACAGTGTAGATAGAGAAGACATGAAAACCACATCAAAGTTTACAGTTGGTGAATAAAAAGGAATAGGCAGTACTTTTGTGGAGAAGTTTCAAGAGAAAATTAATTGCTTGGATAAAATAATTGATCAAGTTATGGGCACCTCAGTTTGAATTCCCTTGAAAGCAGAGCCTGAGAAAAGCATTAGGAAGGAGTAGTTTACTTGGGAGGTGATCAGGGAGCCAGAATGAGGGAGTGGCAAGAATGATCCAGGGAAAGATCAACCAAAAGGGCATTATTAATCTGGTTATCACTGTGGGGAACTGGGGCTTCTCTTCAGCTCTTATTCTCCATTAATGGAGGATTGCTCCCTGGACATTGACACCACTCTCCACCATCTCCTGCCACTTTCCAGGCTGCACCTGTATATGGGATCCTATGGCTTCATGGAAGGTCCTGAACAACAACAAAAGCAGAAAAAAATCTAATTTTTTCCTCAAAGGAGGATAGTTCCAGAATAAGTCTAATAGCACTGCCTACCACTACTGCAGATGAAGTCAGAAGTGGCCATGGGAATTAGACATGGCGATAGGACATGCGGCAAAAATAAATTGTCCAAACATCTGATTCAAAGTAGCCAACATAAATATTTACCCCCACAGCCACAGTGATGGATTTATGATTAGATACATGATCCAAGTTGAGCCAGAAATTTTCTCTAATTTTGTTGTAATTTAGCTTGTAGAAAAACCTTTTTTACTTTCTGGTTGTGGATTTATGAGGATGTAAGCCCTTGGCCACCTAAAGCTATTCCCTTAATTTATGAGGAATACTATTGCAGTGGAAAAATATCAATAAGAAAAGAAGCAAATATGAGTGTCAAGTCCTTAAAGTGTACCTATCTGATGGTCTATTAGCTGAGGGTTTCAGAGCTGCCCTTATCCTGATGCTTCATAATGCCTGTTTCCTTTAGTCTCTGACCTAGTCTAGAGTTCTTATAATAATCATCATTTATGGTTAACAGATAAAGCTCTGTTTCTGTGTTCAACAATTAAGAGAATTCTAGGCCCTGGCCAGGTAGCTCAGTTGGTTAGAGCATCTTCCCGATATGCCAAGATTGCTGGTTCGGTACCCTGTCAGGGAACATAAAAGAATCAAACAATGAGGTTCTTCGAAAGGGCACTTGACACAAAGTTCCAGCAGCCAGCAGCTGCAGCTGCTGCAGTTCTGTCTTCAGCTTCATGATGTTTCAAATGGTCAAAAATGCGCTAAGTTATCTCCCAGTTCGAAGCATTCAGCAAATAATGGCAAGTCAGATCCCCCAGAAATGGACCCCTGATTTCCATGACATGTATGGTAATGCTGTATTAGCTAGTGAGCTGCTTTTGGTATTGCTACATGGACATATACAGCAACACATATTGGAACAGAATGGAACCTGACCGTTATTGGCAGTCACCCCAAAGGAATCATCCACCTGGTGTAATAATGAATTGCTTCAAAACCAACTCATAGTTGATGCCAAGTGAAAGCACTATGTAGCCATTAAAAGATGCCATTATTGGAGAAATAAAGTACATTTGAAACCTTCACAAAAGTAGAATCAAACAGTGAATGTATAAATAACTGGAACAACAAATCAATCTCTCCCTTCCTTTCTAAAATAAACAAATCAATAAATCAATAAATCAATACAAACAATTAAGAGTGTTTACCCTTTTATAAAGACTACTGTAATGCATTCATTTACATTTTTGTACTGTCATTTTTATCTTTAATTTTGTTAGCTACTTATTCTTAATTGGTATTAATGCTGTATTTCAATGATTTGCATAAACCACTTTAATTTACTTGCCAAATAAATTATGTTATGAGTGAATTATATAGAATCAACTGTTTTCTTTATGATAATAACTTTAAATTAAAAGAAAGCACCACATGGACAAAAGGTTGCTGGTTGGTTTCCTGGTCTGGCACATATCCAGGATGCAGGATCCATCCCTAGTAGGAGATGTGCAGGAGGCAGCAGATCTATGTTCTGGTCCCACATTGATGTTTCTTTTTATCTCTCCTTCCTCTTTCTCTAAAAATCAATAAAAATGTTTTTTAAAAGAAGATAAAGCACCACAAGTAAAACTCACATGTCTTATTATAAATATGATGCTTTATTATAAATATTATATAAATTCATCATTGTGTAGATCATAAGGTAGGTCTCTTCTTGAATGCACACAATGTATATTTAGTGGTTGGATGATAAAAAAAACCTCAAAATGTAGACCTGCATAAATGTTGAAGCTTTAAGTACTAGAAAACAAGCATAGAATAGGAAACTTGATCCTGCAATGAGAAAAATATTTTTTCCTATGGATAACTTGTTTGAGTGGTTGAATAAGCAAATTATTTCAATGTAATGCCTTTTTTTATAGTCAAACCAGAGTTTTAATCCTAGATTCAGATAAGTTAATTTTTTTTAATATTCCTTTTTTTTGGGGGGGGGGGGATTATTTACTCCAGGTGACTCTTGGTTGATTTAAAAAATGTGCCTCCTATTGGATGATATTGATGTAGGGGCTCTGGAACATAGCAGATAAGAGTGTAGGTTCTGCACTGTATTTTGCATACTCACAGCTGTAAACCTACTTTTGCCCTATCTGTGTGTATGCGTAAAAACAAAGGATAATTAAAATTTCTAATTATTTACATTTTGTTATAAAATTTAGTTTGTAGAAATGTGAAATTGAAAATCTCAGAACTTTCTATTATGTTCTTTATCCTAATATATAAAAAGCCAGGGGCCGTCATGACCAAAACAACCAGACAGACGACCGAACAGCAAGCTGCATGGGGCAACAAGGCTGGTAGGGGGGGGTCAGTGGCAACTGTGCTGGCAGGGGCGGCAGTGAGGGGTGACCATGTCGGCGGGTGGGGGGGTAAGGGGCGACCAGGCCAGTGGGGGGGGGGGGGAGTTGGGGACAACCAGGCCAGCAGGGGGCAGTAAGAGGCAACCAGGCTGCCAGGGGGTGTCCGTTGGAGGCGACGAGGCCAGCAGGGTAGGGGGGTACTTGGGGATGACCAGGCAGGTGGGAGGGGGAGAGTTAGGGGTGATCAGGCTGGCAGGCAGAGGTGGTTAGGGGTGATTAGCCTGGTTGGGGGGGGGCAGTTAGGGGCAATCAGGCAGGCATACAGGTGAGCAGTTATGAGCCAGTGGTCCTGAACTGTGAGAGGGATGTCCGGCAGTCAGACATCCACTGAGGGGTCCTGGATTGAACAGGGTACAGGCTGGGCTGACGGGATACCCTCCATGCATGAATTTCGTGCACCGGGCCTCTGGTATGGAACAATTTATTTTAATATTTAAAAAAATTTTTTAAATGTTGTACTTAATTATTTCAAAAGTTGAGCAAAACAAAGCAAAAGAAGATTCATCATATCATCAACTTTTAAGTAGAGGATTTTCTTCATCAATTAAAATATCCTTTGATCAGATATATGCAATTTGATTTACCCAGGATGGATACACCTACTGCATGACGTGGTCTTTACTAATATACTTGTAGAATGCTATATTACAAATTGTATAAAGGTTCAAATTCACAAAAAGAGATGCATATGATGTAATTTTTATTTAGTTATACCATTCTGTGATTTTCAGTTTTCATCCTTTCTTATAATAAGTACTAGTAAGAAATAAAACTATGAATGCAGCAATAACAAAAAGAGTGTGGGTTCTGGCATCAGGCTGCCTGGATTGGTAGCCTGTCTCCCTCACTTAGGGCAAGCTCCTTATCCTCCACAGTACTTACCTTAAGGGAATGTGTGTGTGTTTAATGAGTTAGCATATGGAAAATAGTGTCTGGAATATAGTAAGTGGACAATAAGTGTTTGCTATTATGTCTTAATAGTGCTAATTAATGATAATGGTAATCAAGAACATTTTAATTATTCTATAACACACTGGGCTCTGGTCATTTATTCACAAGACTTTTGGCAAGATTTACTATTTCTTAAATTCTATGTTTTTTCTCTCTTCATTTACTCCCTTATTACACTACATATTTTCCAGTATCATATTCAGAACCATATATGTGGTCAATCTTGTTGAGAGTTGGTATGTCTAAAATGAGTTCATTTTACTCTTACTTCAGTAGTTGTTTGCTGGTTTTCAATCCCTCTATCTGTATGTTTTTCTGATGTATTGAAATCCCTGTACCAGGGTCCCACATTGTTCACTGAGACTATTCACTCTGGTTCCAACTTATCTCCCTTGTAACTAACTTTTCTGATGAGAAATGAAGTGGGTCCATGACCTACCTCACTTGTCACTGTTTAAAGCCTAGAACAGAGAAGGAAAATGAGGGACATATTCAGTGACCCTGTTTTCTGGCTCCTATACCACAACCGACACATGACATAAATACAGGGTCTGAAAGAAGTGGCTCACACCTTTGCTATAGGCTTCACACCTCCCAGGCCTGGAAGTTTCAGATGAGTGATTTAAATTTCTCCTCCTCCATTTGTTGAACTATTAAAATGCACCTGAGTAAAATAAGCTGTGTCTCAGCTCAGAGTCTCCCATTCTTGGAGGGGTTACAGAATGAAGAAAAGATTCATTCTAAGTATAGCAGAGATATCATAATTCTTGCTATTTTCTGTTTAGGATACTCCTTTATAATAAATTTGTATTTTTAAAGAGAGTCAAGGCTCTTCTAGATGTGAACCTAATGAAATGCTGCCATAGGTTGGGATTTATTTACTGTAAAATTGCCTGTCTTCTGTTCAGGGAGGAAATATTTCCATTGCTATTATGTAGTACATACATTAGATCTTTCTATGACATTGTTTTCATATGGGTAAAATCTAGGGATGGTGGGGCTACTTTTAAAAGTAATGTAAAAAGAAGGAACAGTTCCTTAGCTTTTCAAAATGTCTTTGACATTCATTGATCACCTACTACAGAACAGTCTGCAAGATGACAATAAAGATATTTTAGGATTATCGATATGCTGGTGGAAAAAATATCAACAGTTCTGGAACTTTAAAGACTATTTTTGTTCAAATTCCCTGGAAGAGAAAAGATTGGCAATTGGTTATATTTGACTGTAGTTCAAAATAGGTGCTATAGTATCACTGGGAGAAAATATTGAAATAATGATTAGGAACATGTCTTTTGGTGTTTGTTTGTTTTAATCTACATGTTACACTGTGTAAGTTGCAGGGCTGAGGAACCTTTTTTCTGCCAAGGGCCATTTGGATATTTATAACATCATTCATGGGCCACACAAAATTGTTAACTTAAAAATTAGCCTGCTATATATATTTGGTCAAACACTTAGTTGACTCACCCTTAATGCCTTGGGAGGGCCAGACCAAATGATTTCTTGGGCCTTATACAGCCTGTGGGCTGGATAGTCCCCAACCCTGGTTAAGGTGTACAACATGCTAATTTGATACATTTATATGCTGCAGTCTTTCCGCAGCTAGGGTTCAGGAATCTGGACAAGGGGATGCAACATAAATGAATAGAGACTAGACAAGAAATACAAATTTGGAAGGCATTTTGGGGGAGCCAGACAGAAACTTAGTTCTAGAGACTAAGCTCCACAACATAAACGAATAGAGACTAGACAAGAAATAGAAATTTGGAAGGCATTTTGGGGGAGCCAGACAGAAACTTAGTTCTAGAGACTAAGCTCCACAAATCTGCGGACCCACAGCTTTTTATTTACTGGAAAACACGTTGGCCCTTTAGGGAAGCAGATATACATATCAAGGGTAAGGTAAATAGGAAAAGATTATCAGGTTAGGGGAAATACCTATAGCTGTTCAGCAGCAGATTTTCAGCCCTGCTGAAGCCCCAAGGTTCATCAGCCTTCTGCTGAACTTCTTGCATAATTATGACCTGCTGGAATTTGCCTCCAGCATTTATATATTGCAATATGATTAACACTATAGCTTTAGCTAATACCTCTATCATGTAACATAATTATTATATCATTGTGTGATGATAACATTTAAGATCTAGTCTCTTAGCAATTTCAAAGTATATAACACAGTATTACTTCTTATAATCATTATGGTGTGCATTAAATCTTTAAAACTTATTTTTTTCTCTTTGCATGTTTATGACTTAGTACCTACCCAATTGCCCCCTCCCCTGGCCCCCAGCCCCTGGTACCACCATTCTAGTCTCTGTTTCTTACATTGTACATATAAGTAACATCATACAATATTTATCTTTCTCTATCTGATTTATTTCACTTACCATATGCCCTCTAGTTCCGCTCACATTGTTTCAAATAGCAGGATTTGCTTCTTTCTTGTGGCTGAATAATATTCATATATGTATATCTCATATCATTTTTATCCATTAATTCCTAAGTGAACACAAGTCTGTTTTAGTTAATATTCCTGTTAAGTATTTCATAAAACTTTCAAAAAAAGTAAACTTCTGGTAAAGTGAGCAAAAAAATTTTTTAAGGTGTTGATGGTAAACTTGCCCTTCAAAAGTTTGGAGTGTATCATAAATTTGATTTATCTGACATGTGTGCTACAATATTTAAATAGAAAATATGATAACCTATATTTTCTAAAAACTAATGTTTCCAATAATTAATTCAAAGTTTGATACTAAGATTACATGAAGAACTACAAGTAAATCTATGATAAGAGAGTTTTATTAAGACAACATTAGTATAATTAAACATAAAAATAAAAGCAGTGTAAAATAGATCTTATACCATCTATATATATAAAGAGTCAGGGGCCATCACATCCGAAACAACCGAATGGATGACTGAACAGGCTGAGTGGGGCGACAAGGCCGGCAGGGGGGTTAGTGAGGAATGATCAAAAGACTGAACAAGCAGATTGTGTGGGGTGACCAGGCCAGCAGGGAAGTTAGTGAGGGACAACCAAACAACTGAGCAGCAGGCTGCATGGGGCAGCCAGGCCAACAGGGGGGTTAGTGAAGTGAGAGACAACCAAATGAATGAACACTAAGTTGTTTGGGGCAACCAGGCAGGCGGGGGGGGGGGGGGGCAGTGGGAGGCAACCAAATGACTGAACAGCAGGCTGCATGGGGTGACCAGGCTGGCAGAGGGGGGCAGTGAGGGGTGACCAGGTTGGCAGGAGGAGCAGTTGGAAGCAACCAGGCCGGCAGGGGGGGCAGTGAGGGGCAACCAAGTCTGCAGGCAGAGGTGCTTAGGGGTCATCAGGCTGGGAGGGGGGCCAGTTAGGGGCAATCAGGCAGGCAGGCAGGTGAACAGTTAGGAGCCAGCAGTCCTGGATTGTGAGAGGGATGTCCAGCTGCCAGCTTAGGATCCCCATGATCGAGCCTAAACCGCCAGTCAGACATCCCCGAGGGGTCTTGGATTGGAGAGGGTGCAGTCTGGGCTGAGGGGACCACCCTTCTGTGCATGAATTTCATGCACTGGGCCTCTAGTATGTCATAAAAAATATTTTTATTGATTTCAAAGAGAAAGGGAGGGAGAGAGACAGAAACATCAATGATGAGAGAGAATCATTGATTGGCTGCCTCCTAAACATCTCCAACTGGGCATTGAGCTCACAACCCAGGCATGTGCCCTGACCAGAATTAGAACTGTGACCTCCTGGTTCATAGGTCAACACTCAACTACTGAGCCACACCAGCCAGGCCCATGTGTCATAATTTATGTTAAAAACATATAAATTATCAAAATGCATTTTATAGCAGCTGAATGAAAATACATACTATTTTAAAGGAATCATATGGATGGTTATACATTATGATATTCTAATAAAACATACAATAAATTATAATGAAAACAAATATTAAAGGAAAACAGGAAAATATGTTATAAATATAACAGAGTTTCCAGTTACTCAAATGTAAAAAGTTTATACAAATATATTCGTACTAGAGGCCTGGTGCACAAAATTCTGCACTGGTGTGGGCGTGGGGGATCCCTCAGCCCAGCCTGTGCCCTCTCTTAGTTCAGGACCCCTCGCTCCTTACCATCCACCTGCTTGCTGCTCCTTATTGCTTGGCTCACTGCTCCTTAGCGCTGCTGTGGAGGTGGGAGAGGCTCCTACCACTGCCTTTGTGCTTGCCAGCCATGAGCCCGACTTCTGGTTGAGCAGTGCTCCCCCTGTGGGAGCATGCTGACCAACAGGGGGCAGCTCCTGCATTGAGCATCTGCCCCCTGGTGGTCAGTGCACATCATAGCAACCAGTCATTCTGGTTGTTCTGCCATAATGGTCACTTAGGCTTTTATTATATAGACCAGTGCACGAATTTGTGCACCTTGAAAGGAACTGTGGGCACAGGGGCGGGTCTTGGCCCATCCTCTGTGGCCCTGCCTGGCCCCTCCTGCCACAGTCCCCAGGCTTCTGTCTTCTGGCAGTCCTGCTCCCACCACTGCCACTCCCAGTCACTGACAGCACTGGCCCTGCTTGCACCCACTGACAGCGCGGAGTGATTGGGGCTGCTGTCAGCAGCGGGTGCAAGTGGGGCTGGCACTGTCAGCAGGTGCAAGCAGTGGCTGCTGCCCTGATCGCCCCTCAGGACCAGGGGGAGGTTAAGAAGCATTCTGTGTGTTTCAAGATTTCATTAAATTAAATAATCCAGAATAGGCTATAATGAAAAATAAACTCTGGGAGCATTTTTGTTTGACCAAAAGCTGTGTAGGAAATTCTGGTATTATAGCTAAAAAACAATGTGATAGAGAAAAGATTGTAAGATAGAAAAAAATATATAGAAAAAAATGGTCAAGTCAGAAAAATTGGCTGCTCTAAGACATTTGAAAAGTTGAGGGGTAGAAAATAAGAGATCAGTTAAGACAATTATGAAATAGTCCAAGAAGAGATGTTTTTGAACACATGGAAGCAGTAAGGGGGAAACACTTGGATGAATGACAAATGTGAGAGGAAGTCATGGTTAATTGTTGGTTATGGAAAGTGAGGACAGAGAGGAAACAAGCACTCAGGACCAATTGCTGAAATACAAAGGCGAGGAGGAATGGCATGTCTGCTAGATGAAATCACAGTTTATTTTGGAAACATTGAGTTTGTGATCCCAATTAGATAGTCCAGTGAAATGTCAAGTAAATTGTCTCAATTTCAGTGGCAATGTCTGGCTTGTGGATTTAAATTTGGGAACCATCACCATCTAAAGTCATGAATAGACAACTGTTCCTATAATCACTATGCTAGTGTGTAGCACAGTCCTTATTTCCTCCTATGTTTAAGAAAGTCTCCTTAGCTAATATATATACAACTCTGTATTTTTGATGAAGTTAAGGTGCCAGATTTGAGACTTTTATTATCTGACTCTAGTACATTGACTTACTACATATATTGCCCTGACCACGTGTATTTGTTTATGAGAAAAGGAATAAATTTTGAAGAGAAGACTTTATTTTTAAACTTTACCGGAGGGTATTTTCCCATTGATTTTTTAGAGAGAGTGGAAGAGAGAGGGAAAGACAGAGAGAAACACATCTATTGGTTTCCTCCTGCACGCACCCTGACTAGAGCTAGGGCTAGGGGGATCCTGCAACCAAGATACTTGTCCTTGACCAGAATCGAACTCAGGAACCTTCAGTCCACAGGCCAATGCTCTATTCCCTGAGCCAAAGCGACTAGGGCAACATTTTAAAAAATATTTTTATTGATGTTAGAGAAAGGGTGAGGGAGAGAGCAAGAAGGCATTTGTAAGCCTACTCATGACACTTTTAAAAATATATTACTCTACCATCACAGAATTAACAAAAATAACTCCCTGTAAATTATTTTCTGACATTTATCTGAATACTCATGTATATTTTATTTTACTACAATAAAATAAACAGGCACTGGGGAACTTTAATCTTACATTTTATCTAAGTTTGAAAGACACAGTGAGGTAATACCATTACAGTTATGATGGCTTCCTGCTTTACATTCAATAAAATCTATTCTGGAGAGCAAAGCCCTGAGATAGGTTCATCTGTAGTCTCCTTCATGGTTTTGAGGGCCATCTTCCAACCTGGCTTTCTGAATATCCCATTGGCTCTCTATCTGGCCAACACCCAGTTCCTTATCTCCCTCTGACGTCACTCAGCAGTCTGACACCATATTTCAAGTGTGTTGTCATTATTTTTAAAATTATAGACTTTAGATTAGTTTCTTAATATGGTTTCATTATATTTCTGCAGGTCTGTATATTAATCCTAGCCCACAGAAGACAGTGACATATTTAAGTATTAGTTCTAACTATCTTCAGAAAAAGGAGGTTACTATTCAAGACAAAGTCAAAACCCATGTAATCTTTAGTTCATAGACTTATCATATATTTAACCAAGAATATCAACACCTCCCTAAGACATGTCTTGCCTGATATTTGTAGAAATATGTCATACTTTGTGAAGAATTTTAAAACAGCTTATCTCTACTGTTTTGAGTCATTTCTTTCACTTCACATCTGCAAACCCAAACATTCATTCTAAATAGCATGAATCTTCTAATAGGCTTCTATTTCATTGTTAGACACACCAGAGATTAGTTTCAAAGAAGAATTTCTTATTCTGTTTTTATTTAACTTGAGAAAAGAGAATCCTATTACTGACGGATTGTTACTATACAAATTTGGCAAATAGTCCTTCCTACAGACAGATTTTAAAATTCATGAATGTAATTTTGGTCATAAGGTTTAAAGGACTTTGCTCCTATTGATTCAGAAAATAAGATAGACATCAATATAAATCAGATTATCATGAAAAGCTTTCTGAATTAATTACATATATTTTTTAAATAATAAAATATAGTTATGGCTAAGTCTTAATTGACAGGCACAAGTTTCTCTATTAAACTGTTAATGGAGACAGAATGCATTATTCAATTACAAACAATGAAGGATAATCTTTTAAACTGTAGTAAATATAATTTATATTTTGTGTGTTTTTTTTTTTTAATTTAGAAAAATTGAAATGTATGCTGTTCCAACCCTGAAAATTTCTTGATTCTCTACAGAGCTCAATGTGCCTGTTGCATGGACCAGTTATGTGGCTTATTCTGCAGAGTTGCTCAGTGAAGTGATCTCAAGTGTCTCCGGCTATATTACATTTTTCACCCTCTGATGGCATAGTCATCAGTAACTGCAACTCATTGATTTTATCACCTTTTCACTTCCCTCCCCAGCCAGTTTACACTCCATGGTCAATTACTGTAATAGATCCCTCACACATCTTGACTTCCTTGTCTTGCTCTCACTCTGCCACAATCGCTTGGCAAAACATAAGCTATGGTTTGTACCTACAATCCCTAAACTGAAAACACACACACATACACACACACACACACACACCCACACACACACACAGCCATGCTGATTATTTTCACTTTATTCAAAGGCAAACAACTGTCAACTTTATGTTCTGTTCTTAAACTATTCATACCTCCTCACCCCATTCTGATAATCCTCAAACTATTCTGAGAATAAAGCATAATCAACAGAGAGTATTCTAAACTCCCACCATCATGGCTACCAAATCACCAGTGAAGGAGAACAGAATATGCCATCCCAAAATGTGCCACTCTAGCATGTGGATTATTGTGAGCTGACGGCAATCAAGACCCAGCAGACTCAGAAAAGACTTTTATCTCTCCCTTAACTACCTACCAGAATTTAGATAGAAGCCTGTACTAGAAAGAGAGATATTACAGTGATAATTTTTTATCTGAAAGACCTATCTGAATGGCAGAACAAATGTCTAATTATCAAACTTCAGCTTTTCCTATCCTCCTATGAATTACCCTCACCCTGTTAATCGAGGGGAGAGATCACTCCCATCTGTTGCTGGTGGGAATGGGCTTCTTCTGGATTTTCAAGAAAAAGAATTTTCTGAGACTAACACAGAAGAATGAGTGATTTTTATTTGCATGGAAAGAAATTCATGAGTCTCCAAGATCCCCCTTCCCTTCACCCCACCCCCGCCCCCCAGGAGGAAGTGTAGCTGGGACTTCAGCAGGACTAGAATCAGAGTCAGTATCCAGAGCTTCCTTTCCATGCCCACATAGTCCAATGCAGCATCAGGCAAGCTGCAGTCCATCAGTTCATTGTGTGTCGGGTCCACATGGCCACGGGCCATACGGGCAAATGTAAGAGAGCAAAGAGCCACAAGAGAGCAAAATCTTTGTTCAGGGGTTATAGAATCCCAAACTTTCATGGTCTTGGATTGGCTTCACCCATTTTGGCCAATCCATGGTGTCGCAGGCTTGACTGACAGGCAAATGCTTTCCCTAATCACCCCAACTTCACTGTGCATGCACCTATCTCCCCTTTTTTTGACCCCTCCCACAGTGTTTTGTAGGAAATGGGTAGGTGGTTCCCTGGGGAATGCAAAGTTGTAGCTTCCTGGTGAAGCTGCCCAAATAACATGTCTATAATGCCTGGCTTCCCCCTCTGCTTCTTTCCTATCTATAATAATAAAAGTATACTATGCTAATTAGACCAGACAGCCAAATGACCTTCCGGACTTCATTCTGGACATCCTTCTGGACAAAGCTGTGGTGGCCAGGGTAGAGGCAGAGACAGTTAGGAGTGATCAGGCAGGCAGGCAGAGTGGTTAGGGGCAATTAGGTAGGCAGGCAAGTGGTTAGGTGTGATCAGGCAGGTAGGCAGGCCAGCAGTTAGGAGCCAGCAGTCCTGGATTGTGTGAGGGATATCCAACTGCTGGTTTAAGCAGGATCAGCCTAAACCGGCAGTTGGACATCCCCCAAGGGGATGCAGGCTAGGCTGAGGGACCTCCACCACTCCCCCTCACCCTCCAGGGGAAAATTTCATGCACTGAGCCTCTAGTTGTTAATAACTAGCTAATTACAACAGTGCCACCCCCAAACTTTTGAAACCACAGACCCCTATCTAATTTCTTAGCAAAGGATGGCTTATAAGCCTCAATTGTTGGACTTGACCTTGAGTCTCATATCTCTAGGGCTTCTGTATGTAAAAAATTAAATTTGTTTTTCATCTGTTAAACTGTCTTTTGTTGATTTAGTTATTAGGTTAGCCAATGAACCCAGAAGAGAAAAATGAAAAGTTTGCTCCTACATAAACCTCTGTACCCTTTCCTTCTTTACCATGGATGAATTAGTATTGTCTTTATGTAAGACCACCTCCTCCACTGGGCCCTCTCACTAGCCAAGGACATTGTTCAGTGATTCCTTTCTTTCAAGTATGTTGCATTTCCTCTTCACTGGATCATTTTCATCAGCATCCACATATCTTGTACTTGATTTCAACTTACAAAGTATATATTTTCCATTTAACTACAGTTCCACATCTGTGTTCCTATTTCACTCTTGAATGTTTGTGTCTCCTCTATTCAACTTACACCAGTTAGGCTTTCGTCCTCAGGACTCCACAGAATTTGTTGTTTTGGATGTTACCACTATCTTCCATATTTATAAATCCAAAAGCTATTTCCAAGTCTTTGTCTGACTTGACCTCATCAGTGTTTGACACAGATAATCAATCTACTCCCTAAAATATTTTCTTCATTTCCTATACAGAACAGACACTTTTATGTGTTTTTATTTTATGTCATGAACTACTTTTTCACAACCCCCTTACTGATTCCTCCTTATCTCCCCAATCATTTTCTTTGTTATACTTCAGGGCTTAGACTTTGAATCTCTTCTCTTTGAATCTTTAATGAATATAGAGAAGGTGGTTGGTTGGCTTTAGTACTATGACTATAAATGTTAAAGGTGGGAGGGAGAACTAGAACAGTGGGGACTAGCTATAGTTATAAGAAATACTAATCATGCTCTGTTAAATGTGATTGTTTTGTTATGATTAAAGAAAGCACATTCTGACCTGGCCCTGGACCTGGGAGTTAATCTTGAAAGAAGTCCACCTCTTATTGGAGAACTGCCTATCATCATAGAAAGATTAGCAACTTTGTTGCCAAAACAATGGAGTCCTGGAGCTGCCTGCATTGCCTGTAATCTTTAACCATTTTAATCTTTGTCTTCTACCCAGTATAAGCAGCTGATTTAGAGCAGATTTTGGTGCTCTCCTTTGTTGCTGGTAATATTGGAAAAATAAAATGCTTATATAGGATCCAACCCTGTCTGTGATTAATTGGCTCAAGTAGTGACACCCAGCCCAGAACCATTTGTTGTTTGGTTTCATAAATACTTGAAGACTCCAAAAAGTATAGCTCTAAGCCAGACATCTCTGCCAGATGTTGGGCATCATTTAACACCAGTGGTCTTGATCTGGCATCTAGAAGCATTCTGGATTCTGGAGAAAGGGCTGTGCATAAATTAAATAAGAGTCCAGAGATGAAACATAATTTTGAAAGGCATATTGGGGGAGGCAGAGGAGCCTGGCTGAAGAAACCAAATTCTCCTTGTCTCAGGAACCCTTGCTTTTTATTAACACAAATCGTCCTAAGGCAAGGTGGAGATATACACTTCAAAGGATAGGGTTTCATACAGAAGTATTGTCAGATTGGGGAATTGCCTTCAGTTGTTCAGGTGTTTGCCCAACAGGAGGCAATAACATGTAGATTATGATGCCCTGAGCTGTCTGGCAGCAAACAATCAATTTAATGCATCCTTTTCAGGTTTGGGGAAATGCCTTTAGCCATTCCCAACAGGTGATAACATATGTGACTCAGCCCTTGTTGAGTCCCAAGTTCCATCAACCTTTCAATAAAACTCTTGAAATTAGGACATGCTGGAACTGACTTCTGGCACCTCTCCTCTGAATTTCAGACTTGTATGATTATCTGACTGATTAGCATAAGAACTAGAAAGTACAAAACCCATCTCCTATATAAAACACCAAAACCTCAATTCTTAATGTTGCCTCCTCTGCCTTGTTCCTCCTCAAGTTTTCTCCATGTAATTAAATCTTTTCTTTCAGATGATCAGTCATAAAATTTTACTGCCTCCATTCTCTCACTTCATATATCTTATCTATTAGCAAAGCCTGCAGCTGTTATAAACACATATGAAAACTAAAAAGGTCTCACTCTTCCTATTGAAAATAAGGGAGGAGCTTCCCACCCTTTTCTTAGAGCTTTACTTTAGAAAAGCTGTAATTTTAAGTACTTTCCATAAAATGTATATATACATTGATAATTACTTTTCTCTATTTTTATTTTTATGACCCAGGAATACCTTTCTTAAGGACTCAGGAACCACCTCTTTGAAATGTAAACATTCCTGTAGGAGAGCAGGAGCCTGATTTACTTCATGGACACAGTTACAGGGCTAACGAGGTCCATTGGCCTGCACGCATCAGAGCCCAATAAGACAGGAACAGGAGCTTGCAGCAAAGAAAGTAAGGGTTTACTTTTAGGAAGTGGCCCCACACAGGTGGCTTAATGCTCAAAGACCTGGCATCCTGATGGCTTCCAGTGATGGATTATATAGGGGGAAATCATTTATTATGGTGATTAAGGAAGTTAGGGTGGTCAAGGTTGTGGTCTCTACTGGGATCATCAGACTTGAGGTTTGTTCCTAAGATTATCTGAAGCTGATCAGACCCTCATTGTCCTGAATCTTTAATGATTAAGGGAGTGGATGTGCAAGGTAGAAGAAGGTGGGTGAATCAGGATGCTGGAAGAGGCCAGTCTGAATCAAAAGAGAAAAGAGAGAAAAGATCATATTAAAGAAATGGAGTTTCTATGCAGTTACAATTTGCTTCAAGTTGCAAAACTGATTCCTGACATAAAGTCAAAAGTATCTTGTTTCCCTTAGGATACAGGTGCTTAGTTAACACCAATGGTTGCCTCAGTTACTGGGTAAATCTAGAATGAGGCAGATATCGAAAATAGTCTTGTCAAGTCCTCTTGCTTGAGGACTGCTTTTGTGTGTCTTGAGAACTGTGAGTATGGGTTGTATTGGCCTTCTTATATAAACGAGTGAGTTTTCTTTTTGTCTGCAATCTCTTAGCAGATTACTTATGATGTGCACCACATTCTAATTTAATGTGTTTTTTTTCAATAATACTAGTAAAACTGTCTTTACTACCTTTGTGGAGATAATTTCTGGGTTGGGGGAAAATTTTGTTTTTAATTTTACTTTCCCCTAAGTTTATCTTCCATGTAAACCCAGAATCTACAACTTCTCACAATCCTAATTTCTACCATCTGGTCCAGGCCACTTGCTCATATCATTAGAATTATTAATACAGTTACCTAATTAGCCTCCCCATTTTTAGTCTTTGTCTCCTAAAATTTTATTGTAACATTATAGCTAGATCCATCTTTTAAACTGTAGAGATCATATTGTTTCCCTTCTCCCACATCAGTTTTTATACAAAATTATTGTAATCTATAGAAAAATTTTAAAAAATACAATGTGTATAAAATTAGCCTATTAACTTTTGCAACATTATCTTATTTCTTAGCATAACATGCATATATATATATATATATATACACACACATATATATATGAGTAGAATATACATAGCTACATATACTCTATATTCTACATATATAGAAAAAATATATTTCTGAACCACTTTAAAGTATAATGCAACCATCATTATTATTTATTCCTAAATATTTCAGCATGAATCAATTAAGAACAAGGACATTCTCTTATCTATATGAATAAAAGGGTAATATGCTAATTAGACTAGGTCAATCGGACATCTTCTGGATGTCCAACTTCCTTTAGGACAGTTAGGGGGCGACCAGACCAGCAGGGGGGCAGTTAGGGGGTGACCAGGCTGGCCAGGGACCAGTTAGGGGATGACCAGGCCAGCAGGGTCCAGTTAGGGGGTGATCAGGCAGGCAAGCAGAGGCAGTTAGGGGCAATCAGGCAGGCAAGAGGTTAGGAGCCAGCAGCCCCAGATTCTTAGAGGGATGTCCAGACATCCCCTGAGGGTTCCCGGATTGGAGAGGTTGCAGGCCAGGCTGAGGGACTCCCTTCCCATCCACGAATTTCATGCACCAGGCCTCTAGTATAAACATAATACCATCATCACACATGTTAACCTAAATTTAAAAGCCCAAATGAGAGGTAACAAGCTTTATTTGGGATTAAATAATTGCATTTCAGTGACCACAGTTTCATGCAGAAACCCAAATAGTGCCCTGATTAGAGGGTAAAGCAAGCTGTTTTTTTTTTTTTTTTAGAAAGGGAAAGGAATATTTTTATGAGAAGAATTTATATTGGTGCTGTAAAGTTGTTACTCTTTGACTATACATGATTTGTTACTGATTCTACTTTCAGATAGTCAATAATCATTAGCCCTTGTGGTCAGAACACCTACTGTTCTAGTTCTAGCTCAGTTCAAATGCCTGCCCAGTTCACAGTTCAAAGGCAGTTCCTCTGGAGTGGCAGCTCCAATTTCATTTTCAAGATGGCTGCTCTTATATCAACTTGCACACAACCACATTGTATTAACATTGATACATTTGTATCGCCTAATATTCTATTTTCAAATGTTTCAAATTACTCCAAAAGTTCTTTATATATTTTTAACCTAGGATGTAATAGAAGATAATACATTGCATTTGAATGTAGAGTGTCTTTGATATAAAGAATAGTGCCCCTTCATTTTATTTTAATATTTTAGTTTTTAGAATAAAATATTCCTTAATCTAGAATTGCCTGATTATTTCCTATGGTTAAATTTAGGATGAACAATTTGGAAAGAATACTAAATAAGTAAGAAATAAGTATTTATTTAGAATGACTAAAATAAAATCTAGATGTGATATCCAAAAAATGGTATTTTTAATAAAAGTTATCAACATTTTAATTATTATTATGGTAGTTATTATTTAGTGTGGACTAATTCAATATCAGCAATTTCATTTACTTTTCCCAACAAACTTATTACATGTATTATTGTATTATTCCCATTTTATAGATGAGAACATTGTGACCCAGAGAAGTTAACTAACTTACCTAAGGTCTTACCTTTAGAAATCTACAAAACTAGAAATAGAATACAATTCTTTAGGCTGTAATGTCAAATTTTAAACACTGCTGCCTTAATCCTTTTGAAACACCAATTTTCCAAACTCTACTGTATTTTCAGTCTTCTCCTTAAACACTCATTTCACCTCTCTATTTGGATTCAAACACATCTATCATCACTAAAGTATATGGGTAGCCTTCCAGAGTGGAGGGAGACTTCTAATTCTCCCCAAGTTGTGATATTTAAGATAATTTTTCTAGTTCCCTCTTGCCAGATTTAAATTGTTGGTCCTCTTTGTTCTGTAGCTTTGAAGCTCTTTTTACCTCTGACTTGCCTATAGTCTTTTCTTCAAAGTCATTGAGTATTGTGGCTCTGACTCACAATGATTTTAGCCATTCAAAATGCCACAATCAGAAAAATATGTAGTTTAGTATGTCTATGTTACATTTATTCAATACTTAGTCTAGCAAGTAGGTTATACAACTTTTACAAATGATGTCTAAACCTTAACAACCTTATGAAGTAGGTATAATTATTATTAAAACTAGAGGCCCAGTGCACGAAATTCATGCATGGAGAAGGGTGTTCCTCAGCCCAGCCTGTACCCTCTCCAAACTGGGATCTCTTGGGGGATGTCTCTAATCACTCACCTGCCTGCCTGCCTGATCGCCCCTAACACCTCTGCCTGCCTGCCTGATCACCCCTAACACTTCTGCCTGCCTGCCTGATCACCCCTAACACCTCTGCCTGCCTGCCTAATCGCCCCTACCTTGACCCCCTGCTGGTCTGATTGCCCCTAACTTGCCCCCCTGCTGGTCTGATCACCCCTACCTTGCCCCTCTGCCAGTCTGATCACCCCTACCTTGCCCCCCGGCTGGTCTGATAACCCCTACCTTGCCCCTCTGCCAGTCTGATCACCCCTACCTTGCCCCCCTGCTGGCCTGATTGCCCCTAACTGCCTCTGCCTTGGCCCCCAGTCTGTCCTCCCTCTGAGAGAGGCGACCTGGTGGATCAGGGGAAGGCACAACCCCCATCACCCCTGGTGGATCAGGGGAAGGCACAACCCCCATCACCCCCCCTGCTGCTGCTACTGCCGGCCTGAGCCTCAGCCCTTTGTAGCCACCCACGGCTGCCTGAGCCTCGGCCCTCACAGCTGCTGCGGCTTTGTCTGGAATGATGTCCAGAAGACGTCCACTCTGGTTAGCATATTACCCTTTTATTAGTATATATTTGCGGACCATTATAACCATGCAGAACTTAAAGAAAAAACATGGCCCTGGCTGGTTTGGCCTAATGGAGAGAGCATTGGCCTGTGGACTGAAGGGTCCCAGATTTGATTCTGGTCAGGGACACATGCCTGGGTTGTGGGCTCAATCCCTAGTAGGGGCCCTGTGGGAGGCAGCTGATCAGTGATTCTTATCACTGATGTTTCTATTTCTCTCTCTCCCTCTCCATTTCTCTCTGAAATCAATAAAAAAATATTTTTAAAAACGAAAACACATGATCTTCCCTTTGGGCTTTGTCATTTTACAATATCCTTTGTGCAGAATTTTAACTTCTCTCAACTTTCCTTTACCCACCCTTAAAATGCAATCTATTTTGGGGAAGGTGATCAGGAAAGTGATTCTAGTGGGTAGAAGGTTTTTTTTGTTTTTGAGGGGATGGGGACGTGAAGATATTTAAAAATTGAACATGGTGATGATTGTACCACTCTGAATTTACTTTAAAAAACAGTTCATTGTACACTTTAGGTGACATGCAGTATATGAATTATATCTCAACAAAGCTGTTCTTTTATTTCTTTTTAAATAAAGACCATTCATACAATCGATTGCAGATGTTTTCAGAGGCCCCCCAGGATTTGCTTACCGTGTCCCAAACCACGGCTGCGACTCCCAGTTTCCTCCAGTCCTGGTGGATCTGGATGGTGTGGTTTGCAAAGGAGAAGGTAGCAAGAGGCTTGTGGAATTTCTGCAACCCCATTCCCAAGGTCTCCTCATAGGGCACCAGGGCCATTTCTGCTGTGCCAGCTCTCTGCTTCCTTTAACCTGTTGGGCAGAAGAATCCTGCTTGCTCTGGCCAGAAAGTGCATTCTCTCTTAGGTGGCCCAAATGCTTTTTTTAAGGTAGTTTTATGGGTTAAAAAGAATAAACAGAGATGTGGAAAGCTTTTGTCAAATACCTTTTACATAGTTCTTCGGTCTCCTGGGAAGTGAGATGTGGCTCTGAATTCATCCCAAAGGGTGTCTTTGAGCAAAAGCACCCAGAACAGCACAATCCTGCAGGATGCCTTACACACTTCACTGTCAGGACACAGGGAGTTTAAGGGTGAGCGAGGCGGCGGTGCCAGCACAGGACCCAGGAGAAGGTAGCACTTTCTACACTGCTCAGGCCATGTGGACTGCAGCTGTTCCAGCCTAGGTGGGCAAGGTGTTTCTGCTGTTTTGTTTTGGTCTGGCCTCCATCCTGTCAGCCACGGATTTGTGCCTGCACTGAGGCTGTGAACGGTTTGATGGTTCCAATTTTTGGTGGATGATGGATGTACTCCCACCTCCTGGAGACTGGCAGTTAGACACTGGTGGCTTTTGAGTCACTCGCGGGGAGAGTGTGATCTTAGGTCCAGAACAGACTTGGGTGTCCTCTACTAGGAGGCCTCCCCGGGTTAGGGCCACTGGTGGTTTGAAGGCCGGCCATGGCCCTGATCATGGCGGGGGTCCCTCCTGGGGCACTGGCTGGCCTGGGCTAGGGGCTGCCAGTGGTTTGAAGGCTGACCATGCCCCCGATATAGGCAGGTGTCCCCTTATGGTGACCGTTCATCCTACTTCCTCAGCTCCCTAGCCTGCTGTTTGGTCATCCATCTGGTTGTTTTGGTCATTACGGCCCCTGGCTTTTTATATATTAGGATTTTATAAATGAAAGAACTTAAGCAATAATAAGAAATTTGGCCATAGTTACAGGAATGATGAAGGCAGGATATGACCCAGGTGGGGTTGTCCTTCATTGCTTACACTCTACTGTCTCCAGTAGTGCAATGGAAAAGACTAACAACCTTTGCAAGATAGTGAGTCTATTAGGCAGAGTTTTCTTCCACAGGAGAATGTGATTGATTCTCTCTTGTCTTGAGAAAAGTGTTCAGCATCTGGGAGGATAACCAGAATCTTCTGATAAAAACAAGTTGTGTAACTTCATGACAGTTAAAGAGAACTTGAGGGCAACTTAGGGAAAGTGTATGTATGATAAAAGAAATAGATGGTAATTTTAAAAGAGTCACTGCTACTTCAAACTGTCCTTAGCTTGCTAGCCTTGTTGCTAGTGAGCCTTCACATAACAGTGGTAAATCAATTTTGATTAACAATCATCTCCATGTTTCTTCTCTTTACTCAAAAAGAGGATGAATTTATTTCTTCACTCTGTCTAAGTATTATCTCATTTCCTGCTTCAGAATAACTGAAATGTCCATTTTTTTTAGGAAAAACATGAAACCTAAACCTCCTTAACACACTCTCAAAATGAGATAATGTGACTCTCATAGCTCAATAAAAATTGATTACAATATTCCAAAACAATTCCAAAATCTGAGTTATTCAATCTTAATTGACACAATGTTAAAACTCTAAAAAAATAAAGTGTACATTATTAATAAAAAAATAGACCCTATCAGTCTAGTTCAGATAACAATAATCCCAGTCCAATCTAGCTTTTTGTCACATCCTTTCCATCAGCTTGATGTGCCTTCCCCCCTCAGTTTTGCAACTTTCTGAAGGCAAATGCCTTGAAAAATAAAAAGGGTTATACTTTGAACTGGCTTGTCTTTTCTCCTTAAAATTATATTCTAGATGCTTACCTAGATAATCACTGCTATTAGAATTTTAGAGCCAGCAACTACTTGAGAATTAGTTAAACCATTTTTCATGTGAAAAATGTCTTTCTACATGGTTATATAATGTATGGTCACATATCTAGTTAATGCCAGTGCTTTGACTAGAATTCAATATCTCTGTATCTAAAATCAGAGAAGTATTTCTAGGAATATATATATATATATATTGTCTGCTCATCTTGAAGGAGTCACCTTTAAGAAGAGTTGTAGGCATAAAAAATATTAATTTATATCAGAAAAAACAAGTTTTGTTATAATTCATGTGGTATTTTGTCACAGAAAAATGTCAAGATATAAACATATATAAAGGAATGGGCTAAAACAGGTTTATAGTTTTTCCTATGGTAAATAATCTAAACTAATAAAGAGGGAATATGCAAATTGACCATCACACCACAACAAAGATGGTGGCACCCAGAGTGGAGGGGGGGTTTCCGTAACACAAGATGGCTGTGCCCACAGGGGAGGCCAAGTTCCTGTAACAGGCCTTAACAAGCAGTCAGAAGGGACCTGAGGCTGTGTGGCACTGGGCTGTGGCAGGGGACCTCAGGCCATACCTTCTGCCTGGCAGGGATTGACAGGGGACCTCAGGCTGCACCACCCTACCTGGCGGGGTTTGATGGGGGACCTTGGGCCACACCTCCCGCCCTGGTGCTGGGCAAGGGGAACTCATGCCATGCCCTCTGCCCCGGCACTGGGCCAGGGGACCTGATGCCGTGCCCCCTCCCTGGTACCAGGCTGGGGGACCTGAGGCCGCACCCCCTGCCCAGCAGGGCTTGACAAGGGACCTCAGGCTGTGTCCCCCACCTGACAGGGCTTGACAGTGGACCTTAAGGTGCACCCCCCACCCTGGTGCGGGCTGGGGACCTCAGGTCATGCTCCCCACCTGGTGGGGCTTGATAGGGGACCTCAAATCATGCTCCCAGGCTGGGTGACCTCAGGCCATGCCCCTTGCCCCAGCACCAGGCCGGGGGAAAGCCGACTGCGTCCTCTAACCTGGTGCCTGGCTGGGGGACCTAGTGCCATGCCCCCTGCCACAGCACCAGGCCAGTGGACCTGAGAGTATGACAAAAGACCTGAGGCTGCGTGCTGCTCCCCCACACCCAGTGTGCGCTGGGGGACCTGAGGCTGCACCCCCACCCAGTGCTGGGCCGGGGGACCTGAAGCTGAGCCCCCTGCCTGGCAGGGCTTGATGGGGGCAGGGCCGGCTGGGTCTGGGTCTCCCGTGATTTTGAGGCGCACAAGGGTGGGCAGGGCCTTGACTCTGGGTCCCGTGGTGTGCCCCAGACTCTGACAGGAGGAATATTTTTATATACATTTTACTAATTTTATTTAATCTCTGACATTTCTATTATAGAGAAAGGGCAAATAGCAATATTAAAATATTTCCTCTAATTAATTCCCTTTTATAAGTACTGCGTGCTCACCGATTGCGCCACTGGAGCTCTTAATTCCCTTTTAATGTGCACAAATTTTGTGCACTGGGCCACTAGTGTGTGTGTATATATATGCCCAGTGACTGTTACAGCAGAACAACCAGAATGACTGGAACGACTGGTGGCTATGATGCACATTGCCACAGCCAACCAGCCTGTTCTGACCCAATTGCCCCTCCCCCACACCTCCCACCTACTGGTCTCAGACACAGGGAGCACGAGACTGAGCTGTTGGCACCCCTTCTGAGGGGAGACGCTAGCCAGGTATACAAAAGATATACAGAAGGCACTCAGCGAGGAGTCTGCATGGGTTGTGTTCACATGAGTTGTGTTTGCACCTTCATGCTGTCCCCACCACCACCACCACCACAATGCCAAAGGAAGCCTGATTCAGGAAACCCGTGCTGACCATCCACACAGAGAAACAGTGTGTGATAAACATCATGTCCCCCAGACGCCTGAATCTGCCTCAAGAGGAAGACGCTACAGACCCGGAGTGGGAAGATGGGGACTGAGACAGAAGGTCTGGGAAAAGCAGGGTTGCCCCACCCTGCTCCCCGGGGCCCCTCCGTGAGTGAAGCGCCTGCATCGGCGCCCTTGGACAGAGGCCTGTGAAGGAGTGAAGAACTGTGGCTGTGCCTGTGGCTGCGCTCGGCCTCCTGCCCTCGTGGATAAGCAGGAGACATATTTAAGTGCCAGAATCTAAAACCCTCTGCATCGGTAATAGAGCAAATAACGCGAGACCTACATGTGTTTGTAAAGAGGACTCTGTCTGGCTGCATGTGAACCCAGATGGAAGGCCTGCTCTCCACCCAGGAGGCTGCAAAGGCTGCTCCTCTCTCAAACACACACAACCTGGAGAGGTTTAAAGGGAAAAGGAGATAAAAATAAAACAAAACAGCAACAAGCTCTGAAGCCGCTGCCACTGCCATCAAATCCTCCGCGGTGGTGACGTCAGAGCCTGTCTCCCCGCGCTTGGGGCTCAGAAAGCCCAGTCGCTGACACCTGCCAGGTCCCCTGGCACTGGCCTTATCTACCCACGGCCACTTTCACTGTCCGGCCAGCTCCTGGAGGCGGGTGGGCTTGCGGATGGAGGCTTCCCTGTTAAAGCAACCCTGTTGGTGTAGCACAGACACGCGTGGGCTTTTTGATGTGAAAGAACCCATAACATCCCTTCAGGAACGTGTTTTTAACTGTGCTGAGATTATGCTCTTAGCCTCAGCGATTCCACTTGCCTGTTGCAAAGACTGACCCGGAATTCACGAAAACCAAACCCTTGCTCCCGGAGCAGCCTAGTCCTTTCAAAAGGAAGGTCATCTTGGCTGCAGGTCCTTGCTCTTTGTCACTTTGAATATTTCTTGCCACACCCTTCTCTACCCAGCAAAACTCATTTAGAATTAAAGGCCAGATAAAGAGCTTCACAGACAAGAAAAAGCTAAAGGAGTTCATCACCCAGATCGGGGGTGGAGCCCGCCAGCCAACCTCTTGTGCTCCCCACCCCCCACTCTGCAGGCCCGCCTGATAGGCCTCAATTGGGGACAGCTGTCTGGACCCCACCCGTGCACGAATTTGTATGCTGGGCCTCTAGTACAATAAATAATAATGTAAGAATAAATTGTTTTGTCTACTCACAACTGTAAGCCAACTTTTGCCCACCCCTTTATGCATGCCTGTGTATGTGTGTGTGTGTGTGGTGTGTGTGTGCGCACACACTGAAAAGTAAAAGCAGTTAACAGTCTACACCTATAAAACAATTTTTAGGAAGTAAGAATTAGACTTATGAATCCTCCTTTTGGGGTTTTAGGGCTCTAAAACAGGAATTAGCCCACTTTTCCTGTAAAGGGTCATTTAATAAATATTTTCAGCTCTGTGGGCCAAATGGCTAAACTGTTGTAACAGAGTGGCGATAAACAACTTGTAAATGAAGGGGCATGATTGCATTTCTATAAAACTTTATTTACAGAAGTCAAGCTGTAGTTTTCCAGCACCTGCTCTAGACTGATGTGTACATTGCTTTGATCAATCAGTCATTTTCTACATATTTACTGAGCAAATATTTTATGCCAAATAACTATTCCAGACATTGAAGTTAAAAAACAAAGAAAGAAAACAACTTTTTTCAATGAAACTCAGAGTTGGTGATAATAAATTTATAACTTAGTATGTAGTAATTAATACTATTAAGTTAACAATTGAATACATAGTGTTTTCGGTGAGGATAAACATCAGGAAGCAATATACAGCAGAATAGGTTTGTAGGATTTGAAGAAGTCAAGGAAGGGCTGGCTAATTAAAAACAAAACAGCACCAAAAACTTCTCTCTGGTGAGGTAACTTTTGAGCATAGAACTGAATCACAGGAGCATAAAGGCACCATGTTGACATTTGGAAATTTAGAGAAAAGTCCTGTATGGCTTCTTCATTTGTCTTTCTCCCCACCTCTTTCACATTAATTAGTTATTTTAACCTCTGATTTAAATATGTCCTATGCCCTGATATCTGTGCATGGTTTTCATTTTATTTCAATTTTATTACCTGTTTCAACTGCCCTCAAACAACTTGGTAGGTGTGGGGTCACTTGCCTGATGCAGAAGCCTACTGGAATACTTTATTCCTAATATTTATGAACCAAAGTGGTAGCATTGTATTTTTGTTTCTGGGCCAGAGAAAACTTTGATACCATAAAACCTCTACCCAGATGGAATTCCCATCTTATTAAACAGAAAATAATCACTAAATGTATTTTAATAGCCCATACGTAAGGTTCACTAAATTCCTAACCAATCAAGACAGCAACTATACACAGTACCTTAAAAAATAAAATTACCTGAAGTAATTTTATAATTTCACTATATAGGCTTAAATTTTGTATTCTTACAAATCATATGACTGGCAAACTCCATAAGAGGAAGGAATTCGTACACTGTACTAATCCATTTATTAAAAAATATTTTGGGGCTGAGAGAAACCAAGATGGCGGCATAGGTAAACACCTGAATTGCTGCCTTGCACAACAATTTCAAAACTACAACTAAAAGACAAAATGGACATCATCCAGAACCACAGGAAGGCTGGCTGAGTGGAAATTCTACAACTAGAAGGGAAGAGAAAAGCACACTGAGACTCACAGGAGCTGCGGAAGGTAGAGGTACGGAGGCGCACTTGCGGAGAGGATTGGCAACTGAGTGCACTGCTGGCTTTCTCAAGCAGGAAGGAGATAAAAGCTCCCAACTGCTCTGAACTCCACTTCTGGGCGAGACTCTGGGGACCCAGACTCATATGGGGACAAACTGGACTGTCTGGCAGCGGGTGAAACTCGAGGGCAGCTTTCTCTCAGAGGTGCTTTCAGTTATTACTGTGGGACACTGAGACCCAGGGGCCTCTTAGGACAGAACTGACAGGAAGCCATTGCTGTTTGCTCTGCCCTGAGATCCTGCCCCATACAAGCTGAGCACAGAGGCTTTTGCATAGGAATGACCTGGTCCTTTGAATTCTAAACTTACTTAACAAACTGCAGCTGACTCAGTAAGACCCAGAACATCCTAAAGAAGGCCCAAGGCCCTGCAGCTGCTTGCATTGCTTCACAACTGGGCCTCATATGGGCACCTCCAAAACCCAAACAAAGAAGAGGAATCTGGAGATCTCTCTGTAGCTTCTGCTGAGTGGCCTCCGGCAGAGGCTAAATTAGCACTTCCTTAGAGATCCAAGAGCCAGTGTACCCAGGGGTCAGAGTGGGACCATCCATATTACAACTCCTCAGATCCATAAGGGACACAGTCAGGGGGCAGACTCAGTGAGCACCAAAGCCCCACTGAAACAAGTCTTGTCCCATAAGGGTGTCTCCAGCATAGAAGTTCTCCCATCATAACACAGCTGATCCTCACAGCCAATTGGCCTGGAGGTACCAACAAAAATCAAGGCTTGCCTACAACAAGACTGCACACACAGCCCACAAAGGGGTGCACCAAGAGTGTCCACCTCAGGTAACTGGAGAGGCTAAGCCACTGTGCCCTATAGGACACCTACCACACAAAGCCACTCTATCAACTCAGGGAAGCAGCCAAAATGTGGAGACAGAGAAACAGATCACTAATGAAAGAAATGGAGGAAAGCAAACTACTGGATATAGAGTTCAAAATCACAGATATAAGGTTTTTCAAGAATTTTCTAGAAAAGGCCAATAAATTTAGTGAGACCCTCAAGGATATGAAAAAGGACCAACTAGAAATAAAGCATACACTGACTAAAATAAAGAATAATATACAGAGATCCAACAGCAGACTAGAGAATCACAAGAATCAAGTCAAAGTTTTGAAATACAAAGAAGCAAAAAACACCCAACCAGAAAAGAAAAAAGAAGAAAGAACCCAAAAATATGAAGATAGTGTAAGGAGCTTCTGGGACAACTTCAAGAGTTCCAACATCCGAATTATGGGGATGCCAGAAGAAGAGCGAGAGCAAGATACTGAAAACGTATTTGAAGAAATAATGACAGAAAACTTCCCCCACCTGGTGAAAGAAATAGACTTGCAAGTCCAGGAAGCACAGAGAACCCCAAACAAAAGGAATCCAAAGAGGACCACACCAAGACACATCATAGTTAAAATGCCAAGAGCAAAAGACAAAGAGAGAATATTAAAAGCAGCAAGACAAAAACAGTTAGGTACCTACAAGGGAGTACCCACATGACTGTCAGCTGATTTCTCAACAGAAGCTATTCAGGCCAGACAGGAGTGGCAAGAAATATTCAAAGTGATGAATAGCAAAAACCTACAACCAAGATTACTCTACCCAGCAAAGCTATCATTCAGAATTAAAGGTCAGGTAAAGAGCTTCACAGATAAGAGAAAGCTAAAGGAGTTCATCACTGACAAACCAGTATTATATGAAATGCTGAAAGGTATTCTTTAAGAAGAGGAAGAAGAAGAAAAAGGTAAACATAAAAATTATGAACAACAAATACATATCTATCAACAAGTGAATCTAAAAATCAAGTGAATAAAAAATCTGACGAACAGAATAAACTTTTGAATATAATAGAATCAGGGGCATAGAAATGGAGTGGACTGACAATCCTGGGGGGGAGGGAAGGGGTGTGGGGGACTCAGGAAGAGACTGGACAAAAATCATACACCTATGGATGAGGACAGTGGGGGAGGGGAGGGTAAGGGCAGAGGATGGGGTGGGAACTGGGTGGAGAGGGCCTATGGGGGGGAAAAAGAGGAACATTTGTAATAATCTGAACAATAAAGATTTATTAAAAAAATAAATAAGATTCTTGATCCTAAAATATATATATATATCTTATATATATATTAGATATATAAGATAAAAGTAAATCAAGTAAAGCTCCTAAATATATGTATATTTTATTCATATTATTAATATATATATATATATGTGTGTGTGTATATATATATATATATATATATATATATCTTATTCATACTATTACTGTGGTACAGCTTTGAACAAGTGTGAACAGTGCCTCACCTTGGATCACCAGCCCAGACCTCCTCTTACCATCCCCAACTTCCCTGCCCAGGGAATGAGACCTCATGGGGAGTTAGTTACTCAGTATTTCTTTATTTGTACACCAGAAAGCAGACAAATACTGTAGACTACTAGTCTAGATCAATGAGAATGGAGCTGATGAATAAGTGAGTTTCTCTTTAATTTTCAGGACACAGTTGTGAGATGCACTTTATAAGAGACCTTCCTTTCTTCCCTCAGTGTGGTCCCTCAGTATGGAATTTTCTCACTGTGGAATTTACTGGTCTCTCAGTTTGGAATTTACATGTAAAGAATTTATATCTCCCCAATAAATACACAAATATAAAAGAAAAATTCTAAAAGCTATGTGACCTATTGCTAAAGTAGTTCACCAAGTCCAAAGTGTCCTGGGTGGCGGCGGGTGTCTCAGAGGAAATGATGCTTAGAGGGGAATATCCAGGCAGAGGTAACAGTATGTACAGAGACCCTCAGGACAGAGGCAGGATGACAGTTCTGGAAGAATAAGAAGCAGCTAATGTGGCTGACATGAGGAAGTCTGTGATTAGAGAGAGGACCAGGCCTTGTAGACAATATGGATCAGTTAGGGATTTTGACTATTTTTTTTTAAGAGCCATAGTGATCTACTTAAGAATTTTAAACAAAAAACTTTGAGGTTTTTTGTTTGTTTAAGATCACTCTGTACACCTAAGAAAATAACCACAAGATAACAGAAACCAATTTTAAGGCAAAAATCACCAAATCTATGCCCAAATTCTAGAAATGAACCTAAAGTTCTTATTTACTAACTCTTAGATTCTACTTTCCTATCTTTGAAATGAGGAGCTCTAAACATTTCCAATTCTGTCAGATGTTTCCATTCTTTTTCTACTTCAACTCATAATAGTATGATTCAAAATAATGATTTCCTCATTACAAAATTACATATTAATTTTTAGTTCCTGCCTTTCACAGCTCCTGGAAACTTCAGACACTAATTAAGGTGGAGATGTATTTATTTATTCATTTATTTTTAGCCTAGAGGTTTTAAAGGATTCATGTAAAGTCTTTAGCCTGGTAAATGTTCAACAAATTTCAGCTTTTAGTAACAAATAAATAATACTAATTTTAAAACATATTCTGGTAGATTTTAAACAAGTTGAAGATAGGAGCTTTACTTGATTTACTTTATCTTCATCATCTAACATAATTATCTATACTTATAGGCAAATTGAGTGAGTAAATAAATGAATGAATTCCTGCCCACTTGAGTGAGGATAACCTATTTGGACCTCGGTCAAGTGGACAAGCATTTGTTTATTCATTATTCAATCACTGTCATGCTTGGGGGAGAAGCCACATGCTCAGCAGCCCTCACCTGAGGCTCCACTTCTTTTGTCTTTTCTTTCCCCAGGTGTGTGTGCTAAAATGCCCTGCCTCCTCCAAGTTCAGAGATAATCAGGACTCTCACCTCAAATGCAAGTACAAACTATGGGGGCTTTACCATCTTATGAATTAAAATGTCCATATTTTGAACTTCTGTGTTTGTGTTTTAAACAGATTAGTATGCCAGATTAAATAGAGACCAGCAACATTATCTTCGATTCCATATTAAAAGTAATCTTTTCTCTATGTGATGCTTTTCAAAAAAATAAACAAATATTTTAAAGTTGTATACAATTGGATGTGTGTTTTATACTTGCATAATATTAACACTAATTCAAATTAGAATTCAAAATAGTATTTACTTTGTTATCATATTGCCAAGTGCAATCTACTTTCTTGAACATGTTTCCCACATCTCTATCTAGTTGTACACTCTAGTCCAAGATGCACAGTTTTCCACCAGATATTTCTGCTTGATTAATTCAGCTCTTGGCCGCGACATTGCTCCTGGGAGAGGTGTATACTTCTGCACTCCACTGTCACAGGCTGAAAACAGTCCCAACATTTCTCCAGTACTTTCTCATCCACAAAGCACTTGCTATTTGACCCTCACCATAACTCTGTAAGGTAACTTATTCCTATTTAGATAGGGAAATTCAGGTGAAAAAAAAAAAGTTTAAGTGAGTTCTCTGAAGTAACATAGATAATGTAGAATCAGGAATAAACAAGGTCTTTGATGTGCAGATCTTTTGCCCTAAATTTCCCATCTCTTGTTATTTCTACCCAAATAAGATCCAAATGATCAAATACACCTGGCATCCTCATTCTACTCAATTTCTGTATCACTGGCACAAAAGTCTCCTACTTTGGGTTTAAAGCCCTGGTTTGAAAAATGTTATAATGAAGATGTATGAAAAACTTGTGAAACCAGGAAAAACCAAACACAAAACAAAAAATGTTTGCCCATAGACCTATTCATAGGGACAACAGGAATTCAGCATGTAGGTGGGCTCAATATCTGTTACTATTTCCGAGAAAGAGATCAGGTTCCACAGTGGAGGCTTGCTAAAGAGAACAGTGCCTCAGATATTTCAAGAAATGGTGCTAGCCCTTCTCTCTCTCTCTCTTTTAAAATGTGGAACATAAACAAATACCATACTTGCGAAGATTTCTGAGTCAGTTATGACAAAATCGGGAGCTCTATTAGGTTTGTGGACCTCAGCATTCCATGCCTTGTTTCTAATGACAGAGAAGTGCTGTCCGAGTCCTGGACCTCCGCATGACTGAACCATAGGTCTTCTGCCCTGGCTTCTGTACACTGTGTGTCAAACCCCTAGTAAGATCCTGCTCCCCACAGGATCTTACCTTCCATTCCTTGATATCTAAGTTTGGCTGACTCAGAATTTTACCATGTTCCATTGAAGCTGCCACTACTATGTCTGTCTTTAAAGTAGGCTTCCCTATAGAAAATTATAGGCATTATAGTGAATTACACCTGAACCTACTGTGCCGGTAGAGCAGTATATATATTAAACAATCATATATTGAACTGTTTGCCTACCTTTAAAGAACTAGCTTCTCGTTGGGTTAGAGCCTTCCAACCCAGATATATTAGTTCTGATTTCCTCCATTATCCTCACTTCCAAAAAACAATGATTTAGAAATTTGACAGAATCTTCCTACACATGCACACAACCTATTAGAAGAGGTATTTTCTTTTTTTTTTGTTTTTGTTTTTCTTATAAATCTTTATTGTTCAGATTATTACAGGTGTTCCACTTTTTTTCCCCCCCATAGCTCCCCTCCACCTGATTCCCCACCCCACCCCATACCCTTACCCCCCGCCACTGTCTTCATCCATAGGAGTAAGATTTTTGTCCAATCTCTTCCCGCACCCCTCACACTTGCTTCCCCTGAGAATCGTCAGTCCACTCCCTTTCTATGTCCCTGATTCTATTATATTCACCAGTCCATTCTGTTCTTCAGATTTTTTATTCACTTGATTTTTAGATTCACTTGTTGGTAGGTATGTATTTGATGTCATTTTG
Organism: Corynorhinus townsendii; assembly: GCA_026230045.1. Taxonomy (NCBI): domain Eukaryota; kingdom Metazoa; phylum Chordata; class Mammalia; order Chiroptera; family Vespertilionidae; genus Corynorhinus; species Corynorhinus townsendii. The sequence goes on along the minus strand of JAPDVU010000001.1, from coordinate 114,362,814 downwards.
TTGTTCATAATTCTTATCTTTACTTTTTTCTTCTATTTCCTCTTCTTAAAGAATACCTTTCAGCATTTCATGTAATCCTGGTTTGGTGGCGATGAACTCCTTCAGCTTTTTCTTGTCTGTGAAGCTCTTTATCTGACCTTCAACTCTGAATGATAGCTTTGCTGGGTAGAGTAATCTTGGTTGTAGGTTCTTGCTGTTCATCACTTTGAATATTTCTTGCCACTCCCTTCTGGCCTGCATAGTTTCTGTTGAGAAATCAGCTGACAGTCGTATGGGTACTCCCTTGTAGGTAATTAACTGTTTTTGTCTTGCTGCTTTTAATATTCTCTCTTTGTCTTTTGCCCTTGGCATTTTAATTATGATGTGTCTTGGTGTGGTCCTCTTTGGGTTCCTCTTGTATGGGGTTCTGTGTGCTTCCTGAACTTGTAAGTCTATTTCTTTCACCAGGTAGGGAAAGTTTTCTGTCATTATTTCTTCTAATAGGTTTTCAATATTTTGCTCTCTCCCTTCTTCTGGCACCCCAAAAATTCAGATGTTGGTTCGCTTGAAGTTGTCCCAGAGGCTCCTTACACTATCTTCATATTTTTGGATCCTTTTTTCTTTTTGTTTTTCTGGTTGGATGTTTTTTGTTTCCACATATTTCAGATCTTTGGTTTGATTCTTGGGGTACGTTGATCTACAGTTGAGTTTCTGTATATTCTTTATTTCAGACAGTGTATGCTTCATTTCTGACTGATCCTTTTCCATTTTTTTGGCATTCTCATTAAGGTCCTTGAAGGTCTTACTAAGCTCCTCAGAAGTGTCATCAAGTTTCTCAGTGGTTTTTAGAAGATTCTTGAGTAACCTTATACATGTGGTTCTGAACTCTATGTCATCCAGTAGTTTGCTTTCCTCCGTTTCTTTCATTCGTGACATGTTTCTTTGTTTCTGCATTTTGGCTGCTTCCCTGTGTTGATGGAGTGGCTTTGTGTGGTAGGTGACCTATAGGGGGCAGTAGCTCAGCCTCCCCAATCACCTGATGTGGATGCTCTTGTTCCACCCCTTTGTGGGCTGAGTGCAAAGTCTTGGTATAGTTAAGCCTGAATTGCTGTTGGTACGCTAAGAGGAATTGACCTCCAGGCCAATTAGCTGTGAGTACTCCCTGTGTCTATAATGGAAGAACTGCTGTGCTGAAGACACGCAGGACTTGTTTCAGTGGGGCTTCGGTGCTCACTGAGTTTGCCTCTTGAATGTGTCACTTATGGATGTGAGGAGTTGAAATCTGGTGTCTCACACTGACCACTAGGTACACTGGCTTCTGGATCTCCAATGGGGTGCAGGTCAGCTACTGTCTGAGGCCACTCAGCAGGAGCTACAGTGAGAGCTGCAGTTTTCTCCTCTTTGCTTGGGGTTTGGAGGTTTTGGAACTGTCTGACCCGGGCTGCAAGTTTGCTAGGTTAAGCTGCGATAGGGCAGGCTTTTCTTATGCTAACTCGGTTGCTTGGAGCTTGGGTGGGTTTGTAGGTTGTGCAGGGCGGGGCCTCAGGGTGTCACTAGGTTAGGGCGTGGCAAACAGCAATGGCTGCTAGTTAGCTGGCTCTGTGTCCCCAAGGGCGTCCCGGAGTCCCTTGCCCCAGTGCCGTAAACAATTATTCCTGCGCGCAGCTCTGCAAGCAAGCCACCCTCGCTGGCAGACAGTCCAGCTTCTCCCCGTAGGAGTTTGGGTCCCCCGCGTCTCCCTAGAGACTGGATTTCAGAGTAATCGGGGGCTTGTCTCCGTTCGGGTTGAAAAAAGCAACGCACCCAGTCGCCCGCAGCCAGCCCGGATCACGCGCCTCCGTACCTCAGCTTTTCAGCGCTCGTGCACGTCTCAAAGCTCTTTTCTCTTTCCTTCTAGTTGTAGAACTTCCACTCAGCCAGCTTTCCTGTGGTTCTGGGTGATAGACGTTTTGTATTTAGTTGCAGTTTAAATTGTTGTGGGAGGCAGCAGTTTAGGTGTTTACCTACGCCGCCATCTTGGATTCTCCATCGGTATTTTCTTTTTTTAAAAAGAGTACATAAAACACATCAGTGGAGTTTAATAAAATTGCAAATTTGTAGACATTTCTCCTAGATCCTGATTATGGAGGGCTGGGATGTGGCCTGGTAGTCTGCATTTTAATTAATACCCCAATTATTTCAATGGAGATATTCTGAGGATCATGGTTTGAGTAATACTAATCTAGAGGTTATAAAGGTTATATACAGAATATTCTGATAAACTGATAAATGGGATAGCAGTCTATTTGCAAAATATGTTGTTCTGTTAAGCATAGCTCCTTCTTTAGATTCAATAGGGGGGAATAAAGAAAAACACAAACTCCAACATATTATTATAAGATTTTTTTAAAATGTCATCAATTTTCTTTGTAAAATTTTAGTCATAAATCACAACTAGAAAATCTATATTTTGTTTTTTAATAAAAACATGAAATGGATATTTTTTCTGTTCCTAGCATGTCAGATATTGTGGTAGATTCTGCAAAAGCTAGAAAGATGATAGATACAAAAAATGTTTATTTTATCAAGATGCTTATAGTAATAAAATGTAAAATTCTCACAAAATATAAAGAAACACATAAAAACAAAAAATATTTATTCCAACCTGATTTTAAGACTATAAATATAATTATTCCCACACCCAGCTCAGAACGGGACCCAGGCAACAGAAAGAGACCTGGCCCAGCACACATCGAGATACAGGTGACAGACAGAGACTTGGCCCAGCTCAGATCAGGACCCAGGTAACAGACAAGAGACTTGGCCGACAGCAGTTGCCCTATATCTAAATTCAGCCTAGCATCTGGAATGCTCAGGGCCCACTCAAGAATGCAATTAATCCTTCCCACTAATATTTACATGGTAAACTAAGATTGTTGGTAGAGTATTAAATTTGACAGTAAAATAGTAATAAAGTTTTCAGATTAATTTAAATAGGCTAATTGAAATAAGTGAATATTCAAGTAAATTTAATTGTACTGGACAAAAAGCTGTTCTTAAAGTAATAACTAAAATTTCTATTCGTAGTTCATCTCATGGTAAAATTCCTGAATATGCAATGAACCTAAAGCAGTCATATGTGTGAGCAAAAAAAAAAAAACCAAAAAAACTTAAATTTAAAGTTATTGAGACTGCATTATAAAATTTACAAAAACCTCCATTAATAAAAAAAAAGGGGGGAATAGTAGGACAATATCATGTAAGGAAAAATATCCTATAAGTAAATTACATCTAGAAAATTTTTACTTTACCAAATTAAGTTTCATTTGCAATGCTTACAGCAAGATGGCCATTAAAAACACACATGGTGTCTAAATAAGACGAAGGATATTTTCCTTTGGGCAAAAATAAAAATAATCCCAAATCAATTATATAGAAAAGATTCCTGTATTAACTTGTCATCGAGAATATGTTTGTATATTTTCAGAAAACAACTCCAAGATCATGTGGATTCCTGCAACAGAGAGGAATTGACAGGTGTGCTCTAACCACGAAGACAAGAGGAAAAAACAGTCCAGAGATGGAAGACGCTGACAACGCCTTGCCACGCGAGCAGTCAGCAGCTGTGCACCGCTGCAGGTTACCTAGGACCAAACCAGAGAGGGTCAGACCTGCATTGCCAACATGTGCCCACCATCCAGATATCATTGCTGACATGTACACATAAGGAGCTCTTAGACATTGAAACGGGGACTCAGAACTGTTGGACATTGAAATTGGGACTCAAACATTTTGTTTTGTCTTGTTTTGTTATTATATGTTTATTTCTAGTCTGCAAAGGCAAAACTTTTTAAAGGAAAGAAATGGTGGGAAAAGATACAGAGGCAAAGAAGCATTGAACAGACAGTCAAACTACATTGGGAAGACAGGGGAGGTTGGGCGAGGGGGGCTGTAAGAGACCAACCGAAGGACTTGTACGCATGCATATAAGCCCAACCAATGGATATAAGACACTGGGGTGCGGGGGGAGGGTGGGCAGGTGAAGGCATGTACTGGGGGGTAGGGGAGGTCGGGGGGAGATCAATGGGGGGAAAAAAAAGAGACATGTGTACTACTATTTGTAATACTTAAAACAATGAAAAAAAATTAAAAATACTATAAAAAAAAGATTACAGGCTATTTAAAAATGCTTAATTAAAATTAGTAAGTGAGAGAATTACTATTTACATTATCTTTCAGAGATATCCACTTCTCTAAAATAATAATTTTATTTAACATATGGGAATAGAAAAACCTGAATATAGTTTAATCTTTACACATTATTAGAAATTATACATTAAATTTTTAAACAATTTGGCTGACATCTACATTTAATCTCCTTCCTTAGTCACTGTGAGTTATTTTAGTTCATTGACCTTCCTCTCAAAAATAAAATGCTTATTATTAAATTTCTACTTTTCTCACTTTCATTCCATATAAGAATATTTTCCAAGTGACAGAAGTTTGACTACTTACATCCTAAAGTTATACAATTAGCCTCAGTGAGTGCATGCCTTCTATGAGCACTCCTAAATTTTGCAACAAATATTATGAGGAAAGGAATCCTATGATAAATCTGACAGTGCTTATGCATATCAATAATGTGCAATAACTGCAATCATTTGTCATTCACAAAATGTAAAAGTGATTTTTAGAGTAACAAAAGTTTTAAAGAGATGACAGCCAGCATAAGACAACTTCACATTGGTCTGGTTAATTTGAGATTATCTAGAAAAGCAAGTTTGATAATACAGGTAAGTATAAATGGACATTTGCAGTCACATACCAAATCTATAAAACTGTACCCAAACTCTGGTTGCAGAATAACTTAAGGCCCATAACCAGGAAGGGGATATTACAGGTGTGTGTGAAAGATGGATTGACATTGCACATTTACATTATTCAAAACCTCTATTTTATAGCTAAGCATTACCCCTTTTTAGACCATAACAGAGTAGTTGAATTACTTAGTTGGTTAATTTGCACAGGAACAAAGTTTAGTGATGGTGTGAGTTGAATTGTGTCCCCCAAAAAGATATGTTGGCATCCTAACCCCTAGAACCTGTGAAGGTGACCTTATTTGGAAACAGGGCCTTTGCAGATATAGTCAAGTTAAAATGAGGTCACAGAGGATTGGAGTGGGCTCCAAATCCAGTGACACATGTCGTTTTAAGAAGGCTATGTGAAGACTCAGACACACAGAACAGAAAGATGGACCTGAGAGGCAGATTGGAGTGGAGTAATTATAAGCCACGGAATGCCAAGGGTTGTTAGCAGTCACCAGAAGCTGGGATGATGCAAGCAAGGATCCCTGCCTGGAGCCTGCCTAGGAAGTGGGCCCCACCCAAGTCCTTAATTCAAATTCCCAGCCTCCTGAATTGTGAGAGAATACACTTCTGCTTGTTTTTAAGCCATAGATTTTTGATCATTTGTTACAGAAACCCTAGGAAATGAATACTGGTGGTTTCTTCTCCCATGTTACTAAAGTATTATATATTCAATTGACAGTATCATAACCACATTGAAATGCAAAAACTGGAGTCAACCAGGCATATTCACTGTCCGAACGACTTTATTCAACATGTTAGGCTCAAAGCAATTAAATCCAAATTCATGTCTCAACAGTACGATATCTTAGAACTTTAATTTAATAATGAGTATTCCATAGGACAGATGTTAAATACTTGGACTCATTTTCCATAGAATTATGACCTTATTATAACTCAAAAACTCTCTGTGGCTTCCCTGACTATAAAGAAGGAAATCTTTAATTTTCAATGTACCTTTAGTTCTGAAAATTATCTAACTATATTATGTAACTAATTACTATACTACCAATGAAATTTTATTAAGTCTATAAAATAAATTAGTTATTTATCAAAATCATTACTCACATGTTAAAGACAGGATATTGTAACTAAGAAATTATCAGAATTCATAAAAATTTTTCTCTTTCAGATAAGTCTATATTTTTTAAAGAGTCAAAGCATGATCAATCATTTATTCTATAATTATTTTAGATTTATGAACTTTAGAGGAAGGACAATAATATTTAAATTTTATTTTATTTAATCAATTAAAAATCAATTTAAATATTCATTAAAGATATCTCCAAACATATTTTCAATAATCAGACCATTAAATAAAAACAAGGAAAACTTCTTCATAAATTCTTGAGGCTTAGGGATCATTAAATTAAATCTATTCTAAAAATTAACTTCTTTTTTATTAAAAGTTAAAACTTAAGGTCATTATTTGAACAGAATATTATTAACTCTCTTTACAAGAAAAGAAATGGGCCTACTGAGGAATGACAAGGGTAACTTATAAAGTCAAAGGCATTAAAATTGCCAAAGAGCTAAATAATTCTTTCAAAGTATTCATGAGAGACATTAATGATGCAAAATAATCATATAAGGAATCAATTATTTTAAAAGTAACTGAGGTTAAAACCAGCTCAAAGTTAAAGGTGAAATATGAGATATACTGCATATATAGGGATGGGCAAAAGTAGGTTACATTTGCTTGTATGGAAAATAATACAATAACCCTATCTAATAAAATATTAATATGCAAATTAACCATCACTCAGCTACACCCACAAGCCATGCCCATCATCCAATCAGGAGAAATTATGCAAATTAACCCAACCAAGATGGCTGCAGCCCCAGAGCGAGCAGAAGGCTTGGGTTTCCCTGGCAATGGAGGAAGCCAAGCTTTCCGCACACCCTGGCAAGCCCAGGCCTCCACTCAAGGCTACAAAGTTTCAATTATAGAAGACAAATAAATCCCAGATACCAGGGCCTCCTCTTGGGTTGCCGGGGGGTGTGGCCAGCCTGCAAACCACCACAGGCCCCTCGACCAGGTCGCTCCATGCCCCAAGGGAACCCCCACCCTGATCCAGCCCCACTTGTGCACCAGGCCTCTATCCTATCTAATAAAAGAGTAATATGCAAATTGACCATCACTCCAACACACAATTTGGCTGCCTCTATGTGGTCAAAGATCCTGCCCCCATGTGGACACAAGATGGCCACAACAAGATGGCCAGCAGGGGAGGGCAGTTGGGAGGGACCAGGCCTGCAAGGGAGGGCAGTTGGGGGTGATCAAGCCTGCTGGGGAGGACAGTTGGGGGGGACCAGGCCTACAGAGGAGGGAAGTTGGGGGCAACCAGGCCTGCAGGGAAGGGCAGTTGGGGGGAACCCAGGCCTGCAGGGGAGGGCATTTAAGGGCAATCAGGCTGGCAGGGGAGTGGTTAGGGATAATCAGGTTGGCAGGCAGAAGTGGTGAGGGGCAATCAGGAACTCAGGCAGGTGAGCAGTTGGGAGCCAGCAGTCCTGGATTGTGAGAGGGATTGGGCCCTACTGGGATCAGGCCCAAACGGGCAGTCGGACATCCCTCGAGGGGTCCCATATTGGAGAGGGTGCAGGCTGGGCTGAGGGACACACATCCCCTGTGCACAAATTTCGTGCACCAGACCTCTAGTCTATGCTAATAAAAAGGTAATATGCAAATTGGTTAGGATGCCCTCATAGTAATGACCAAACAACAGGCTGCATGGGACAACTAGGATGGCAGGGGTTTTAGTGAGGGAGGACTAAATGACTGAACAGCACACTGTGTGGGGCAATCAGGCCATCAGGGGGGGCATTTAGGAGCAACCAGGCCTGTGGGGGGGCAGTAAGGGCTGCCAGGCCTATGGGGGAGGGCAGTTAGGGGTGACCAGGCTGGCAGGCAGAGGTAGTTAGGGGTGATCAGGCTGGCAGGGGGGGGGCGTTAGGGGCAATCAGGCAGACAGGCAGGTGAGCAGTTAGAAGCCAGTGGTCCCGGATTATTAGAGTGATGTCCCAAATTGGAAAGGGTTCAGGCTGGGCTGAGGGAACCCCCACCCCCATGCATGAATTTTGTGCACTGGGCCTCTAGTCCCATATAATAAAGAGGTAATATGCAAATTGACCATCACACCCTCACACAAGATGGCTGCCCCATGTGGTCATAAGATGGCCACCACAAGATTGTCGGCAGAGGAGAACAGTTGTGGGTGATCAGGCCAGCAGGGGAGGCCAGTTGGGGGCGACCAGGCCTGCAGGGGAGGGCAGTTAGGGGCAATCAGGCCAGCAGGGGAGTAGTTAAGCATTGATTAGGCTGGCAGGGGCCTGGTTAGGAGGTGATCAGGCTGGCAGGTAGAAGCAGTTAGAGGCAATCAGGAAGGCAGGCAGGCAGGCAGGAAAGCAATTGGGAGCCAGCAGTCCTGGATTGTGAGAGGGATGTCTGACTGCTGGTTTAGGGGTCCCAGATTGGAGACTCTGAGGGGTCTCCAATCTGGGACCCCTCAAAGTATGTCTGACTGCCGGTTTAAGATCAGGCCTAAACTGGCAGTCAGACATCCTCTGAGGGGTCCCAGATTGGAGAGGGTGCAAGCTGGGCTACGGGACACCCCTGCCTCCAGTGCATGAATTTCATGCACTGGGCCTCTAATTAATAATTAATAAAATAAGAGTAAACTGTATTTTGCATAGTCACAACTATAAACCTACTTTTGCCACTCCCGATACATATACTCAGGATTTTGCAGGATTTAATCTAGGGATAATAAAATAATTCAAAAGAAAAGTGCCTTACTTCATAACATTATTTTTAGTAAAAAAAAAAACAACACATTACATTGTGACAAAAAATACTTACACAAACTCTTTGAAAAAATAAGAGAAAATGGGTAATAATGAAATAATAAAAATAAAGTAACATAATAAGATCATTACCATGAATAAATTTAGATGAAGTTCTGAAAATAATCAGAGAAGAAGCATGAACTTTTAAAAGGGTAAATTTGATGCATGAAGATAAAATTACGGACACACAGGACTAATGTGAATAGAAAACCACCCTGAAATTAGTTACATCACATTAATTGGTCTTTTCTTTGTTAGTATTTGGGACACAGTGTGGACATTGTACATGTGGATTTTGGCAAGGTGTTTATCAAATACTTATGAACAAGTGGAGACTCGTGGCTTGAATGCTAATATAATTATGTAAGTTAGTTGTTACCCTACTGAGGCATAAGGTTTCTAATAAAAATAGAGAACTTATACATTGTCACTTTAGCTTTATTTGCTTCAATATTTTTCCAAAGGTTTAGATGACTATATCATAAAAATAATTATTAAAATTAAGATTACTTGAGGATAGATGTATCAAGAAATATCTAAAGGGATCAAGTGAGGAACCAAAGGATATCTCTCAGCTTTGTGTCTTAAAAGCCAATAGCCATAGTCATTTTAGGTGAGAGATTTACATGAGCCATTTAAATTGATAGATTTATCTGAGTCACCAAGCAGCTAATAGAACTTTGGACTGTATGAATAAAAGACTACATCTACACTATACTGAATATACAACTTTTATATTTTAGTACCCAATAGATAGCCTCAGTGTTTCCCTTTACTTTACTTTAGAAAACTTTCCATTGTAAATTATTTCTCTGTTTCTTTAAGATGTAAAACTTCTCATAGTCTATTGCCAGTTTTACAACCCAGGAATGCTTTTCTCAAGGACCTGAGAGCCATCATTTAAAATGTAATTATCCAGAAAGATAATGCCTCTACCTTCCCACTGCTGTGGGAGAATATGCGCCCAACTTCAATAAGCACCAATTACCAAACACAGATGTCCAAACCACATTAACCAACCTCCCCCACAATGTCCTCCAATACTTTTCCACTAGCTCGCTCTGGTTCTTAAAAATTCTTGTGCCTTTTGTTTCAGTGGAGGAAAGTATCTCTCTCCTATTGCAATAGTATGAATTAGGTCTTCCTTGGTGGTTGAATTTGTGTGGTGCAAGTTTTCTTTGGCAAAAGTTTTAGAAACTACATATAAAAAAATCTATAAATAAATTTATACACATTTAAAAAACAGGCAGAAATGTAAGGAGAAGCTAAAACTAAAGTAGCATTGAAAGGAATGAGTGTTTGTCCCTACTTCTTTTTAGAGTTAGTGGCATATGAGGAAGTCCAATCTTATCAGATCATGTTTCACCTACTTCTAAACAATTTTTCACCCTCCAGTCACTGAGGTCTAGAATTATCTTAAGCAGTCTCCAGATTATCCTTGAGAAACGGTGTGCCCCTAAAGCTTCAGCCTTCTTTCCTAATCCATTGATGTCTTCTCTAAACCAGGGGCATTTTCCTTGCTTTTTTCATTATGCACTTCACTTGGGAATGATACCCTGCCTTCTGACTATGTCCTGCCATACTCCTCCCATAGGGAAAGTAACCGCCAATCTCTCCTTAGGAAACTATTTACCACTGACTGATCATTTAGAAGCAAAGTATTGTAAGCATGTCTGACACTCAATATTACCTGGGGTATAATTTTTTACTGTTGATTCTCATTCCTCAGATTAGATTGTGTGTCTGAGACTGATAGCTTTGCTGCCTATTCATCAACATGAAGATCTATCTTCTTTTGGGCTAGGCTACATATTCCAAACTCTCTTGCAGTTTGGTGTGGTCTTGTGTCTAGTTGTTGCCAATGGAATGCGAATGAAATAATGTGTATGCCATGTATTTAAGATGTGAGAGATAGTTGTATAGTAGGAGTTTGTAGGTTATAGGTGCGGAAGATAAATTTTCTTCTAGTTAATATGCCCCAGTTAATAATAATGTAAATTAATGTACATCATTTCAATGCCAAAGCTTTTAAGACATTGAATTGCCCCTTTGATGTTCTTCTACCTCATTTCACTGCCTTAAATAGAACATGCAGACTAGATTGAAAGCCCTTATTGAAGATGGCCAAGACTCCTTCAGCCTGGGTCCCTGAAAAGCTGTGTGAAGGAGAGATGATTCACACATCTGCTTTCCTGCTCAGGAGTATCAGGAGAGAAAAGAGTGTCATCCAAGTGTTTGGGAATCTATTATTGCAGTTAGTGCTTCCCCAGTGTTTCTCAGATGGGGGCAGTTTTGTCCCTATCCCCAACCCCCAAGGGGATATTTCATGTCATCTGGAGACATTTTGGTTGTCACACATGGAGGGGGCAAAGTGAGTACTACTGGCATCTAGTGGGTAGATGTCAAGGATGCAAAATATTCTACACACACAGGACAGCCTCCAATAAAGAATTTTCCTGCCCAAAATGTCACTAGAGCTAAGGTCTTCCTAACTAATACAAATTATTGCTTCATAGGTTGAATTAATCTGTGTCCAGTCCAAATGTGCTATAGCCATTTAAATAAATTACTCATTTCCTTTGCAAGCAGATGTCTCAATATCTTGTTTACTCCTGAAGATTATTCAAACTGTGGCATATCTATAATATTTAAATGCCATAAATCTGATTTTGATTAGATAGTGTATGCTAAGGATGGCACAAATTGAATTCTATTTAAAAGGCAATAAAATACAGTAGAATTATGGAAAAGGTGTTCAATAATCACTGACATTAGAGTAAGAGTAAGAATATTAATATTTTATTGTCCCCAGTTAAATTCCTGAAGCATTTAATCTAATATAACAGATTAAATATCTCATCACGGTTTTTTAATACCAATTTGAAAGAATTTCTTTGAAAGGTAACAGCAGTTTTTTGAGGTATTCTTAAAAGAATCATCAGTGCAATAATGTAAAGATATGGGGGAGAAAGAGAGAAAGGGTGAGGCTAATGGAGCTGAGTTGATGATTTTTCCAGCTTTACTGAGATATAATTGACACATAATATTATATGTTTCAGGTACATAATGTATTGATTTAATTACCAGTATAGCATTAACTACCACCTTTACCCTGTCACATAATTATCAAATTCTTTTTGCTGTGAGAACATTTAAATCTATTAGCAACCTCCAAGTATCTATACTAATAAAAAGGTAATATGCTAATTAGACCGGGAGACCTTCCAGGAGACCTTCCGGATGTCTTTCTGGACAAAGCCATGATGGCGGGACCTAGGCAGAGGCGGTTAGGGGTGATCAGGCTAGGAGGGGAGGGCAGTTGGGGGCCATCAGGCCAGCAAGGGGGGGCAGTTGGAGGTGAGCCAGCCAGCAGGCAGAGTGGTTAGGGGTGATCAGGCAGGCAGGCAAGTGAGCAGTTAGAAGCTAGCAGTCCCAGATTGTAGAGGGATGTCCAACTGCTGGTTTAGGACCAATCTCTACATCTGACTGCCGGGATTGGGCCTAAACTGAGTGTCAGACATCCCCCGAGAGGTCCCAGATTGGAGAAGGTACAGGCTGGGCTGTGGGACACCCCCACTCCATGCACGAATTTTGTGTACCGGGCCACTAGTACTAGTATATTACAGTGTCATTAGCTATACATCATGGTGCATATTAGATCCCCAAATTTGTTAATCTGATAACTAACTGGAAGTTTATACCATTTGCCCAATATATTCCCATTTCTCTGACCCCTCAACTCCTGGTAACCACCACACTCTACTTCTGTTTCTCTGAGATGACTTTTTTAGATCCCACATGTGAATTAGATCATATAGTATGTCTTTCTCTGTCTTACTTATTTCACTTAGTATAATGCCCTCAGGGTTCATTCAAGTTATCATAAACATAAGGCTTTAATTCTTTCTCATGCTTAAATTATGTTCTATTACTTCTATCTATATCTATATATATCTTCTTTATCCAATGCAGCTGAATTTAATACAATGATTGAACATGGAAGGAACTACTTCAAAATATGGGTGGAGGAGGTGTTTAATGGCAGGGGAAAATACATGATGAATTTTTAGGTTTTGTTTAATTCAGTTTCATTTTATTTTTTATTTATTTATTTTTTTAATTTATTGTTTAAGGTATTACAAATAGTAGTACATATGTCTCCTTTTTTTCCTCATTGACCTTTTCCCAGCCACTCCTAACCCCAGGTACTTTCCCCCCTCCTCCCCAGTGTCTTGAATCTATTGGTTGTGCTTATATGCATGCATACAAGTCCTTTGGTTGATCTCTTACCACCCCCCAACCCTCCCCTACCTTCTCCCTGTAATTTGACAGTCTGTTTGATGCTTCTTTGCCTCTATCTATTTTCGTTCAACAGTTTATAATGTTCTTTATATTCCATAAATGAGTGAGATCATGAGGTATTTATCTGTCACTGACTGGCTTATTTCACTTAGCATAATGCTCTCCAGTTCCATCCAATGCTGTTGCAAATGGTAATCCTTCTTTTTTACAGCAGCATAGTATTCCATTGTGTAGATGTACCACAATTTCTAATCCATTCATCTGCTGATGGACATTTAGGCTGTTTTCAAGTCTTAGCTATTGTAAATTGTGCTACTCTGAACATAGGGGTTCATATATCCTTTCTGGTTGGTGTTTCTGTTTTCTTGGGATATATTCCTAGAAGTGGGATCACTGGGTCAAATGGCAGTTCCATTTTTAGTTTTTTGAGGAAGCTCCATACTGTTCTCCACAGTGGCTGCACCAGTCTGCATTCCCACCAGCAGTGCAGAAGAGTTCCTTTTTCTCCGCATTCTCACCAACACTTGTCGTTTGTTGATTTGTTGATGATTGCCATTCTGACAGGTGTGAGATGATAACGCATTGTGGTTTTGATTTGCATCTCTCGGATAATTGGGGACTTTCAGCATGTTTTCATATGTCTCTTGGCCTTCCTTCTGTCCTCCTTCGAAAAGTGTCTATTTAGGTCCTTTGTCCATTTTTTGATTGGGTTGTTTATCTTCCTTTTGTTAAGTTGTATGAGTTCTCTGTAAATGTTGGAGATTAAACCCTTATTGGAGATAACATTGGCAAATATGTTCTCCCATGCGGCGGGCTTTCTTGTTGTTTTGTTGATGGTTTCTTTTGCTGTGCAGAAGCTTTTTATTTTGATGTAGTCCCATTTGTTTATTTTCTCTTTAGTTTCCATTGCCTAAGAGCTGTATTGGTAAAGATATTGCTACAACAAATGTCGGCTATTTTGCTGCCTATGGCTTCTTCTAAGACTTTTATGGTTTCCCACCTTACATTTTATTCATTTTGAGTTTATTTTTGTGTATGGTGTAAGTTGGTGGTCTAGTTTCATTTTTTTGCATGTATCTGTCCAGTTTTCCCAACAGCATTTATTGAAGAGACTGTCTTGACTCCATTGTATGCTCTTGCCTCCTTTGTCAAATATTAATTGAGCATACTGGCTTGTGTCAATTTCTGGGTTCTCTGTTCTGTTCCATTGATCTATATATCTGTTCTGGTGCCAGTACAAGGCAGTTTTGAGAACAGTGGTTTTGTAATACGATATCTGGTATTGTGATCCCTCCAACATTGTTCTTCTTTCTCAAGATTGCTGCAGCTATTCAGGGTCTTTAATTCAGGTTCATTTTATTGATAATAATAATTGAGCACCAAAGACTCAATTTTATTAGAAAATTTGACTCTACATAAATGATGTGCAAAGATCTTAGCAGATGTAGGTTTTGACATTGTGTTGGGAGGTAGGACCCACTTTCCTATTACACTGTGATAGAATGGGGGGTCTCAGTTAGAATTTCAGCAATGCCTAGTCTGGATAGGAAATGCACCACAATACTTTTCCTTTTTCTGGGGTTCTTGAAAGATGGGGGATAGAAAAGATGTGCAGAGCCTCTTTTAAAATAAACTATTTTTCCTTTCTTAGGAGTTGAAATAAATAACTTTGTGAACAGAAGGATCTATAAAGTAGTAATCCTTCTTAAATTTATTTCCACTATAAGATGTGTGAGGTTATTGTCATAGTTATTTTATATTTGTAAAAGTAACAGTTTCCTCCTAAGAGGAAAAAATACAAAAAAAATAGTATAGGGAAATTTGATGAGATATAAAAATTAGATTATAATAATTATTTTGTTATTTTAACCACTTTATAATTATGTAAAACATAATTATAAAGTGGTTATGTCCAGTTTGGCTCAGTGAATAGAACATCGGCCTGCGGACTGAAGGGTCCCAGGTTCTATTCTGATCAAAGGGCATGTACCTTGGTTGAAGTCTCAGTCCAGGCCCTGGTCTGGTCTGGGCTTCTGTAGGAGGCAACCAATCAATGTGTCTCTCTCACATGGATGTTTCTCTTTGTCTCTCTCCTCCCTTCCATTGTCTCTAAAAATCAATGAAAAAATATCCTCTGGTGAGGATTAACAAAAACAAACAAAAAACAACGTTAAGATAAAGTAAAAGACACTGACAACTATCAAAAAATGTATACACCACATAATCAAGATTTTTCCACTTCTATTGACCTCTAGTGAACACACAGCCTTACTAATTTTAAGTGCTCCACCCTTGCTTTAAGCATTTTAAAACTGTAACAGCTTTTAGCCACTGAGCATAGACACAGAAAATGATTATTTTACTTAATCTGATTAAATACAGTGAAATAGTTATTTTCAAAAGGATGCATGTGAGTGTACCTATGTGTAAATTGCAGTGTTTGAGGCCATTGCAAAAAGCAATGGGTATATGTTGTTAATTGTAAAATTATAATAAGAGCATAATATGCTAATTTGACTGGACATTCTTCCAGTTGTCCTTCCAGATGACCTTCTGGATGAAGCCGGGGCTGCAAGGAAAGCCCGGGTCCCAGGTGCCTGTTGGTGGCCAGAGGGAAGCTGGTGCCAGCAGCTGGGGGAAGGAAAGCCTATTCTTGCACGAATTTTGTGCATTAGGCCTCTAGTAAAATTATAGAAGTCTAAAATAACAGGAAATTCATTAACAAAATTATTTTGATGTTTTGTCAGATAATAGCAAAAATAAGTACTTTATAACACCTGAGTATTATTCAATGCAAACAACTAAACAAGTCCCTGCATTTTTCATGTCAAATGAGTATTTGATAGCCTTTGATGGAATGTAAGAAAAACTATACATCCTATATACAGTTCAAGGCATGGTGTGTATGGATATGTGTTTAAAGGCAGAAGATAACTTGGCTTTTAGTCACTAGAACATGAGGAGCCACTTGTGAACTTAGTAGACCAGACTGCATCAATGTGAGATCCTGGAGTTTGATTTTGGATTGTCTATCTTGAAACGGAAGATGAGTGCTCTTCTGTGAAAGGACGCTGTAAGCGCTTCTGGTGGTCAGAGGAGACAATAGTACCTGTTTCCCAGCCTCCCTTGCAATTGTATGTGGCCATGTAACACTCTTACTAGTTTAATATGACTTAAAGACACCTGTACCTGTACACTCAAGGTCAAGGCTTTTAAGAGGTGGATGTGCCTCCTCCATATTCTTTTGGCCTCCTCAGCTTTGCTTTGATATTTGCATATTAGCATGTGTCTATGGATTTATTGGATGGTTTAATAAGAAAACTTCTTTCACTCTTTTTTCAACCTCTCAGAAGTTCAACTAACTTCTAAGGAAGAATCTGGTTTAGATGAGAATATCCTATATAATAAAAGCCTAATATGCTAAGTGTCCAGTGGTCTGGTTGGCCGTTCAACCAATCAAAGCGTAATATGCTAATGATATGCTAAGGCCGTTCAACTACTTGCTATGACATGCACTGACCACCAGGGGGCAGACACTCTGGCTGGTAGGTTAGCTTGCTGCTGGAGTCCGGCTAATTGGGACTGAACTAGATGGGCTGGACAAGCCCTGGAGCCCGCCCTGGCTGGCCAGCCTCCCACGTCCCTCCCCAGCCCAGATCATGCACCAGTGTGGTCCCTTGGCCTGGCCTGCACCCTCTCACAATCTGGGACTTCTCAGGGGAGGTTGGAGAACCAGTTTTGGCCTGATCCCACAGGCCAACCGAGGGATCCCACTGGTGCATGGATTCATGCACCAGGCTCTAGTAATAAAACTAAGAGGCAAACAGTATTTTGGAGAATGATAAGAAAAAGATTTGACTAAGTACTGGAGGTGTTCATATAAATACAAACCCTTCATAGTAATAATAATTGTAATAATATATTATTATATATAGAATTTCAAAAATATTAAGCACTTTAATATTTTAAAATATGATAAATAGTAAATTATTTATCATCTTTTATCAAGCAGCTTACGAGTTTGTTTGTCACCATAGTGATAAATATTAAGCAATATGGAGGAAAAGCTGCAATATTACTAGATATTATAAATATAAAAATTTATTATATGCTATTTTATTTTTCAGTATCAATTTATATCTACCTTGGATTAGTATACTATAGTGTTCAGAGGAACAAAAAATGCTTGGAAGTAGCATAAACTCAATACATCTTGATAATTATAGAGGACAGTTTGCCTAAATGCTTATTTAAACATTCAGTTAAACATATCCTATGCACCATGTAGACTGGGACTCTAAACTCCACTGAAGAGTGAGCCATCGTTATATCATTGAGACATTCAATATTAAACATTTTGAAAAAATTTTGAAGGCCTTCCTTTTGATTCTTTCATATTGTATTTTTTCTATTATTCTCAACCAGTAAATGTTAAGCAGTCTTGGAATGAATGCACAGTTTAAGTACATGTCTTTAAATGATACCAAACGTCTGCTACAGAAACTGAAACTATAGCTAGCAGAATACTTACCTCTCTCTACATATCTACCTACATACATATCAGCCTAACTATCTTGTAGAAGACATAGATTGTTAGCCTTGCTCCTTGTTTAGCTCTACAATTTTAGCAGTAAACAGTCAACCTAAGTAGATCCCTTCATAAGAGAGAACAGTATATTTTTAAGATTTTCTTCTTCAAATTTTTATATAAAAATGTTTAATAGTCAAGTAAAAATGCTTAACAAAGGCTTATCTAAAATAATCTATCATTGAAAAATGTTTATTAATCATGAACAAAAATAAAAACAAAAAATATCATTCTCAAAACTGAAAATTAAGAAAATATTACTGGCCTAGCCAGTTTGACTCAGTGGATAGAGTGTCCTCCTGCAGACCGAAGGGTCCTGGGTTCGATTTCAGTCAAGGCATGTAACTTGGTTGCAGGCTCCTCCCTAGCCTGGGCCCTGGTCAGTGCTCTTGCAGGAGGCAACCAATCGATGTTTCTCTCACATTGATATTTATCTCTGTCTTTCCCTCTCTCCCAATCTCTCTAAATCAATGGAAAAATATCCTCAGTGAGGATTAAAAAAAGAAAATATTACTAAGATCAGCAGACTTGGTTGACCCTGAAATAAAAAGTTGAGTGAATAATACCTTGAAATGCTAGGAAAATTATTACCATTATTACCTTTCAGATTTGAAATTAAAACTGGAATAACTCTATTAGGACCTAAGGCTATCAACCAGAATCATATGAATCTAGCTAATTCTTTTCACACAGTTCCGCATCCTTATTTTTTTAAATCTTAATTCTCTAAGCAAACCTTGCCTTTGAGCCCTTACATTGTAAATTCAGCAGCTCAGTAATGAAGGTTGATTTTCTTGCTGATTCTTTTTAAAGTGTTCTCTGGGCATCATTTCAGTTACGGTAAGTTCAATGAACCAGTGTGTCTTTGAAACTTATGGTAAAATGAAACTGATTAACTCCGTGAGCTTTAAAAATGTCTAGTACAGCTAGCTGGCTGATTAGTCATGTCTATTTTCTTTCTTTTTTAAAAAATATATTTTGGTTGATTTCAGAGAGGAAAGGAGAGGGGGAGAGCGATAGAAACATCAATGATGAGAAAGAATCATTGATTGGCTGCCTCCTGCATGCCCCACACCAGGGATCGAACCCACAACCCAGGAATATGCATGCCCTGACCAGGAATTGAACCATAACCTTCAGGTTCATAGGTCAAAAATTCAATCACTGAGCCACACCAGCCAGGCTAGTCATGTCTATTTCCTGTCAGTGTGTGCTAAACAGCTTTGTTTCTTTAAATATCTTGCTAAGTTTTCATTGGCATGAAGAGGAAAAATCCATGTTTTACTGTGTTTAGTAAATGTCTGGTTTAAAAACAAAATAACAAGGTATATTTTATGTGTAATATTAACCATATAAATAATTTAAACATATTATATATTATGTAAATTGAATATGTTATATATATCGAATGAATATGCATATATTATGGCTATTTTCTACTAAAAGGTATTGATAATTTAGACATATAGTTAGACTCAAAGATGGTCTGCAAGGAAACTCTTTCTATTTTATCCAGCTGCTGTATTTTTTAGCATGTTCAGATTCAGATTATGGTCCATTCAATGGAAGGAGAGTCAAAGGAGGCCCAGTCTTAGTCAGAAACCGACAATACTGGAGCCCAAA
This sequence comes from Corynorhinus townsendii, assembly GCA_026230045.1. Taxonomy (NCBI): domain Eukaryota; kingdom Metazoa; phylum Chordata; class Mammalia; order Chiroptera; family Vespertilionidae; genus Corynorhinus; species Corynorhinus townsendii. The sequence goes on along the minus strand of JAPDVU010000001.1, from coordinate 114,343,632 downwards.
TAGGAAGCACAAAACTAGATTGCTTAATGATTATGTCTGCCTCATTCAGAAACCATTAGCTTTGAGTATAGAAAAAGATGCTGCCATATAGCTTAGATACACTCATTGATTTCTTTGGATCTTTTAACATTCTCAGTTTCCCTGAATTGATTGAAATTCTGGCTTAAAGAGGAGTTGATAAAAAAAGTGTTCCAGATAATGATATATGACCAACTACAGAAAAGAAGTTTCTTAATGAAAGAATAAAATGGAAAAGTGGAATGGTGTTGTACTTTGTTACAAAATTATGGCAGTTAAAGAAAGAGTGCAAACAGCGTTGAGGTAAAAATAATACTATATAATGCATTAATTCTATACTTTTTCATAGTTTTATTGCAAACATTAATTAATAAATTTTTAAACATAGTCTTCAATATTTACTAAAGCATAAGTAAATGACACTGTTTTAATTTTCAAGTTTGATTTTTAGGAACCACTTTTGACTATATTTTCTTATATTGACATACAAATTATAGAATTTAATGTTTCTGACCTGGCAACTACTTTTAGTTATAGTTTAAGCAGAATAAAATACATATACTTGATTATTATAAGCTTTCCAATTTTTCCTACACAATATGAAAATAAGCTATTAAGTTAAGTAGAAAATGGAATTTTGGATCTAAATGAGGATGTCCTAGGGTAAGTAAGTTAAAATATGTTTGTCTGTTCATCCACTTACATAGTTAATTGGAACAATATGTATAGGGGGAATCTAAAATTTTGAAATCTAAAATTTTGAAACCTTCAAATGAGAAACTAATATTCCAAAACAAAAACAAAAACAAAAAAAATGGAATCATTTAGGATAGTAGTTCCCACGGGGATGTTGTCAGTTAGAGTACATTAAATAAGACAATAAAATTAAAGAAGCTGTTGTAAAGTTATCTGACAAGGGTAACTGTGTTTATCAGTGGTCAGCAATGAACTCTGATGTGTTGGAATGAGCTGAACAATCATGTATGAAACATTAGGATCAACAATAGAGTATACTAAATTTGGGTGTTCTTTCACTATTGTATTACAACATTCCTGAATATGCTGAACAAATCTATTAATCGTTGTAGCTGAGATGGCCACATGTAATCCTGATATGTGTAATCCCGAATGACTTCTTCCTCTAACTATTTCATGAAAATAGAATTATAGCCAATAAACAAACCAATTTTTAAAATTTCCTTTTAATATACACTTAGTAGAGCTTTTGCATTATTCTAAATAGATAACCAAAGAAAGTCAACTCAAACATGATTACCAAGCATCTACTCTACTTGAGAAATTCTTATATGGAATAAATAGGCATGAAAGTGCTTTGTGAAAGGTAAAGCTTTATTCCAAATGTTAGTCATGTTTTAGTGAAGCTTCAACACGCACCAGCCTTTGGGTAGCTGGGCAGTGTTTTTGGATGCAGAGGAAAATGTGACATGGTCTGTACTGTCAAAGCCTTGAAAGAAAAAATCAAAGAGACACATGAGTAAATGAACAATTGGCAGATCTTGTGAAAAGTGTTGTGAGAGAAGTGTGCATAGGGTGCCCTGAGGAGAGAGAGGGGTGTCCACATGGGGCCTGGAGCTGAGGACTTTGGAGAGGAGTGGGTGCTTTGGGAGTTACAGTCATAAATACAGGTAATTGGTAGGAGCAGTGTGTGTCAGTATCAAACCTTCTAACTTTAATGTTTTCTATGTCATAGTGATAATTTACTTAACCACCAGTATTGGCACCTGTTGCTCCAACTATGTTTCCATTTTATCTTTTTAAAAGCAACACTATTTATGGACTGGTAAAAATGCTACATCCAGTGAGATGGCCTTTGCAGCTGGGTTGTGTATGAATTGAGAGAGTGAGAAACTGTAGGTAACATCTGTGTTGCTTTATCTGGGGCTCCTCCAGATTTTAGTTCCATTTAGTTTTGCCTAGCACAGCCAGTAATCCACTCCACAACTCACCCTGTCCCACCATACACACCATTTAGCAGTTAAATTTCTCTTCAAAGGAAACCTTGTAACTAAGATGACCCTACATATAATTAGCCTAGAGGATCCTAACTTACTCCTGATATTCAAGAAAAAAATTATTAATAACATTTCACTTTATCCTCAAGAATATCCTGGTTTAGTAAAAAACATTATGTGGTCATCCTATATCAAACTGAATTCCTGACCATGATGTAGTCTCTAAGATTCTGGAAAAAAATGCATCATCACACTTTCCTGTTTTCACTCTGTCATGCTCCTTAACTCCCAGGATCAATTTGTTGTTCTGAGGCTTGACACTGTTTTTCATTTTCTTCTAATTTAATGTCAATGACCCAATATCCACAATAGTCATAAATAATACATAATATGTTAAGAGTATTTGGTTTTGCCTTAGGGTAACAAGCCAGTCAATTGTTTTCAAGTAGTGAAGATGGATTTTACAATGATGTTATAGCTTAATCCCCCAGTTACATAAATTAAAAATTACATAACATTATCCTTTAGGTTGTTATATAGAATTTAGTTTATGCCTGAAAATGGAAATAAAGGGTGCTATTGCAATGTCTTTTCCTCATAGCACTCTCATAAACTACATTTTAGTGCCAGTTTTTATGCACATAACTGCAAAAGAGAAATAAGGTACTAGGAGATAAAATTGTAACTTATTAGGATAAGCAAAAAAAGAAAAATCTGCTTATATATATATTTCATTAAAAATATGAACATATGCATATTGCACAGTCAGCATATTTATAAAAACAATATTTAAATGTATTTGTGTAATTCCTGGTTCTTAGTATTTTCATGCACTAGTCTACATAGTAGGTGGTACTATTATTTCCATCTTTAATATAAGAAGAGTAAAATAGAAAAAAAATAATTTGCCCAAGATCACACTACTTGCAAAGTGTGGAGGAGGTTGTTTCAGTCATAGAACCTGGTTTCTGAACTACCATGCAGGCATTGTAAGTTTTTAAAGTAATACTTGGAGAACAATACACAGAAAAAAATTCACAGCTCAATGATTTTGGAAAACAGATTTAAAACACAATTAACCATGTTGTGTATCCAGTACCTAAATAAGAATTAATATTATTTGTACTTGAGAAATCCTGTTTATACTCATCCCCAGTTATATCTACCTCTCCTCAAATATAATTAATAGATTAGTTTTACCAGTTTGGGGCACTTTATTTAAATGTAATCATATCAAGTGTAATTTTTTTCTTTTATTTAAACATTGTGAAATTAATTTACTTGTGTATAACAAAAGTTCTTTAGCCCTTATTATAGTGGAATAGTTTATTGAATGATTATACCATGAATATCATGTCCATTCTCTGGTTGATAAACATTGTTGTTACAATGTATGTTTATTACAAAGTGTTCTCTGAACTGTTCTCAAAACTGGCTGGTATTGGCACAAGAAAAGACATTTAGATAAATGGAATAGAATAGAGAACCCAGAAATCGACCCACACCACTATGCTCAATTAATATTTGACAAAGGAGGCATGAACATACAATGGAGTCAAGATAGTCTCTTCAATAAATGGTGTTGGGAAAACTGGACAGATACATGCAAAAAAAAAAAAAAAAAAGAAGAAGAAGAAGAAGAAGAAACTAGACCAGCAATCTATACCATACACAAAAATAAACTCAAAATGGATAAAGGACTTAAGCATAAGATGGGAAACCATAAAAATCTTAGAGGAATCCACAGGCAGCAAAATCTCAGACATATGCTGAAGGAACTTCTTCACTGATATACCTCCGAGGGCAATGGAAACTAAGGAGAAAATAAACAAATAGGACTACATCAAAATAAAAAGCTTCTGTACAGCAAAAGAAACCATCAACAAAACAATAAGAAAGCCCACTGCATGGGAGAGGATATTTGCCAATGTTATCTCCAATAAGGGTTTAATCTCCAACATTTACAGGGAACTCATACAACTTAACAAAAGGAAGATAAACAACCCAATCAAAAAATAGACAAAGGACCTAAATAGACACTTTTCAAAAGAGGACATTCAGAAGGCCACGAGACATATGAAAATATGCTCAAAGTCACTAATCATCCGAGAGATGCAAATCAAAACCACAATGCAGTACCATCTCACACCTGTCAGAATGGCTATCATCAACAAATCAACAAAAGACAAGTGCTGGAGAGGATGTGGAGAAAAAGGAACCCTCCTACACTGCTGGTGGAAATGCAGACTGGTGCAGCCATTGTGGAGAACAGTATGGAGTTTCCTCTAAAAGTGGAAAATGGAACTCCCATTTGACCCAGTGATCCCACTTCTAAGAATATATACCAAGAAACCAGAAACACCAACCAGAAAGGATATATCCACCCCTATGTTCATAGCAGCACAATTTACAATAGCTAAGATTTGGAAACAGCCTAAGTGCCCATCAGCAGATGAGTGGATTAAAAAAACTGTGGTACATCTACACAATGGAATACTATGCTGTAGTAAAAAGGAAGGAACTCCCACCACTTGCAACAGCATGGATGGACCTGGAGAGCATTATGCTAAGCGAAGTAAGTTATTTGGAGAAAGATACATATCACATGATCTCACTCATTTGTGGAATATAATAAGCAACATAAACTGATGAACAAAAACAGATCCAGACAAAGAGAATCATTGATCAGACCATCTAACCTCAGAGCAAAGGCAGGAGAGGTTGGGGGGAAGGGAGAGAGATCAACCAAAGGACTTGTATGCATACATATAAGCATAACTAATGGACACAGACACTAGGGGTTTGAAGGCAGGAGTAGAGGGGGGGTGGGAGGGCATTGGGGGGATAAGGACACAACAGTAAAACCTTAATCAATAAATTAAAAAAAATGAACATTTTTTTTCTAAAAAGAAATATATGTTTTTGTTGATTTTTAGAAAGATAACCATCAATGAGAGAGAAACAGCACACCTGCTACTGCGGATTGAGCCCGCAACCCAGCATGTGCATTGACCAGGAATCGAACTAGCATCCTCTTTGATAATGGGTCAACACTCAATCACTGAGCCACACATAGCAGCCAGGAAAGGCTGAACATTCTTTACTTGCTTTTTATATTCATAGGTACATATTTTGTCACATGTATTCCCTAGGAGCGGAATCCTGCAGTCATAGGGAGTTATTGGGAATCTGAGTAAGATCACCTGTAATAAATACTGACAGTTTTCCAAAATGCTCATACCTAGCAGAGTAAGAGAATACTGCTTGCCCCACATCCTCCCTAACCCTGGGTACTTTTCTTTTATTTTTAGATATTTTAGTGGTTGTGTGTTATATTGCAGTTTTAGTTTTCATTTCCAAGATGATGATTTGAATTGAGCACGTTATGTTTACTGGCTATATCTCCTTTTGTGAAGTGTCTATATAATTTTTATTACTTTTTCTCGATTACTTGAAGGAGTTATTTATACATTATAGACAAGTTTTTATTTTTGTTTTTTTTGTGGACTGCGGCTTCAGCTCATGCCCTTTAAATCTAAATTGCCCTTCCTGATAACCTGCTCACGAATTTCACACTTGCCTAGACAGAGCCTACAATCACATAAACCAATTTCTTGCAATAAATCTCTAAATATATATCTCTTACTGTTTCTGTTTCCCTCATTAAATCTTGACAGATACAGTATCATCACAGATTATAGAATTTTCCGTCTATTTTCAGTTTGCTTAAAGTTTTGATTGGGTGTTGACTTGTATTAATTTTTTTTGCATCTATTGAGCTGTTTATATTTATTTGTTCTATTAACCTGTGAATGTGGTACTTATAATACTTAATCTCTGATGTTAAATAAAATGCATTACTGATATAAACTTCACTTGATCATGATGTGCTAATTTTTTTTATATAATAGTATCTCTGGATTCAATTTCCAAATATCTTGTTTAGAATTTTCATGTCTATATATTCATGAGAAATATATTTCAAAAATGTATATGGTATTACAAAAGACCCCCAATAACCAAAGCAATTTGAGAAAGAAGAACATAGTTGGAGGAATCATGCTACCTGGTATCAGACTATACTACAAGATAAGAGTAATCAAACCAAAACAGTATGATATTGGCATAAAAACATAGAGGCCCGATGCATGAAATTCATGTAAGAGTAGGCCTTCCCGCCTCCAGCTGCTGGCACTGGCTTCCCTCTGGCACCTGGGACCCAGACTTCCCTCACAGCCATGACTTCATCTGGAAGGTTGTCTGGAAGGATGTCCAGTCTAATTAGCATATTGCACTTTTATTATTATAGATGTCTTATATAATAAAAGCCTAATATGCTAAGTGTCTGGTCAACCAGTTGTCTGTTCAACCAATCAAATAGTGTAATATGCTAATGATATGCTAAGGATGCTCAACTACTCACTATGATGTGCACTGACCACCAGGGGGCAGATGCTCTGACTGGTAGGTTAGCTTGCTGCTGGGGTCCGGCCTATTGGGACTGAGTGAGACAGGCCAGACATGCCCTGGAGCCCTTCCACAATCCCTCCCTGAATGGATAGTCTTCTGTGTCCCTCTCTGGCCCCGATTGTGCACTGGTGGGGTTCCTTAGCCTGGTCTGCATCCTCTCGCAATCCAGGACCCCTCGAGGGATATTGGAGAACCAGTTTCAGCCTGATCCCACAGGCTAGGCCAAGGGACCCTACCTGTGCATGAATTCGTGCACCGGGCTTCTAGAGTGTGTGTGTGTGTGTGTGTGTGTGTGTGTGTGTGTGTGTGTGTGTATGAAACAGAATGGGAAACCCAGAAATAAACCCATGCCTTTATAATTAATTAATATTTGACAAATGAGGCAAACTTTTATAATGAGGTAAAGATAGTCTACTTAATAACTGTGTTGGGAAAATTAGACAAATACATGCAAAAGAATGAAACTAGACCACCATTTTACATCATACATAATAAACTCAAAATGGATTAAAGATTTAAATGTTAGACTCAACATTATAAAAATCCTAGAAGAAAACATTGGCAATAAAATCTTGGACATTTCTCTTAGCAATATTTTTTTCTTTGGCCAGGGAAACAAAAGAAAAAAATGGGACTACACCAAAGTAAAAAAGTTTTTCACAACAAAGGAAACCATCAACAAAATGAGAAGACAACCCACTGAATGGGAGAACATGTTCACTGATACATCTGATAAGGGCTTCATATCCAAAGTTAATAAGAAACTTATAAAACTCAACACAAAAAAACAAACAATCCAGTTAAGGAATGGGCTAAGGCCTGGAATAGAGACTTCTACAAAGAAGACATATGGATGGTTATTAGACATATGAAAGGATGTCCATCATCCCTAATCATCAAACAAATGCAAATTAAAATCACAATGAGGTATCACTTCACATCTGTCAGAATGGCTATCATCAATAAATCAACAAACAACAAGTGTTGTCAAAGATGTGGATAAGCCCAGCTGATGTTGTTCAGTTGTTGATTGTCAACCTATGAACCAAGAGGTCACGTTTTGATTCCTGGTCAGGGCACATACCTGGGTTGCCATCTCAATACCCAGGGGGCACGTAGAAGGCAGAAGATCAATGATTCTCTCTCATCATTGATGTTTCTATCTCTCTCCCCCTCTCCCTTCTCTGAAGTCAATAAAAATATATTTTAAATAATAATAATAATAATAACAATAATAATACAAAAGGGTAAGAGTTAGTCTCTCTTACCCTCTCTATCCTTTGGCTCCTACTGTCAAGGAAGTTGTGTTCAAGACTGGGGATCAAAGCTAACATAGCTCAAATGAAGAACAACTACTTACTAAACTGTATGGTAAATTGTTTTTATAAGTACCACGCGCTAACCGATTGTGCCACTGGAGCTCCTGGTAAATTGTTTTTAACATATAAAAAAAATCACACCGGGCCCAGGTGCTGTGCTCTGTGGTTGAGTGTCAACCTATGAACCAGGGGGTTACAGTTCAATTCTCAGTCAGGGCACATGCCTGGGTTGCGGACTCAATTAATTCCCAGTGGGAGACATGCGGGAGGCAGCTGATCAATGATTATCTCTCTTCATTGATGTTTCTATCTCTCTCCCTCTCCCTGCCTCTCTGAAATCTATAAAAATATATTTAAAAAATAAAAGGTGTGGAGAAAATGGAACCCATGTACACTGTTGGTGGGAATGCAGATTGGTGCAGCCACTGTGAAAGCAATATGGTGTTACCTCAAAAAATTAAAAATGAAAATGCCTGCCCTAGCTGTTGTGGCTCAATGGTTGGGCTTTGTCCAAACCAAAAGGTTGTGGATCAATTCTGGGTCAGGGCACATGCCTGGATTTCAGGATTAATCCTGGTAGAGGGCATGCAGGAGCAGCCAATTGATGTTTTGCTCTCACATCCGTTTCTCTCTCTCCCTTTATCTCTTTCTAAAAAAACCAATTAAAATATATTTTTTTAAAAACTTCCTTTTTTAGTTTTATGAGGAAACTCCAGACTGTTCTCCACAGTGGCTGCACCAGTCTTCATTTCCACCGGCAGTGCAGAAGGGTTCCCTTTTTTCCGCATCCTCACCAGCACTTGTCATTTGTTGATTTGTTGATGACAGCCATTCTGACAGGTGTGAGATGGTACTGCATTGTGGTTTTGATTTGCATCTCTCGGATGATTAGTGACTTTGAGCATGTTTTCATGTCTCGTGGCCTTCTGAATGTCCTCTTTTGAAAAGTGTCTATTTAGGTCCTTTGTCTATTTTTTGATTGGGTTGTTTATCTTCCTTTTGTTAAGTTGTATGAGTTCCCTGTAAATGTTGGAGATTAAACCCTTATCGGAGATAACATTGGCAAATATCCTCTCCCATGCAGCGGGCTTTCTTATTGTTTTGTTGATGGTTTCTTTTGCTGTACAGAAGCTTTTTATTTTGATGTAGTCCTATTTGTTTATTTTCTCCTTAGTTTCCATTGCCCTCGGAGGTATATCAGTGAAGAAGTTCCTTCAGCATATGTCTGAGATTTTGCTGCCTGTGGATTCCTCTAGTATTTTTATGGTTTCCTGTCTTATGTTTAAGTCCTTTATCCATTTTGAGTTTATTTTTGTGTATGGTATAAGTTGATGGTCTAGTTTCATTTTTTTGCATGTATCTGTCCAATTTTCCCAACACCATTTGTTGAAGAGACTGTCTTGAATCCATTGTATTTCCTTACCTCCTTTGTCAAATATTAATTGAGCACAGTGGTTTGGGTCGATTTCTGGGTTCTCTATTTGATTCCATTGATCTGTATGTTTGTTCTTATCCCAGTACCAGGCTGATTTGAGAACAGTGGCTTTGTAATACAGCTTGATATCTGGTATTGAGATTCCACCTACTTTGTTCTTTCTCAGGATTGCTACAGCTATTCGGGGTCTTTTTTTTTTTTTTTTATTCCAGATGAATGTTTGGAAAGTTCGTTCTATGTCTGTGAAATATGCTTTTGGTATCTTAATGGGGAGTGCATTGAATCTATAGATTGCTTTGGGTAGTATGGACATTTTGATGATGTTGATTCTACCAATCCATGAACACGGTATGTTCTTCCATCTGTTTATGTCTTCCTCTATCTCTTTTTTCAGTTTCCTGTAGTTTTCCACATATAGGTCTTCACCTCCTTAGTTATGGAACTCCCATTTGACCCAGTGATCCCACTTCTAGGAATATATCCCAAGAAACTAGAAACACCAATTAGAAAGAATATATGCACCCCTATGTTCATAACAACTCAATTCACCATAGCTAAGATTTGGAAACAGCCTAAGTGCCCATCAGCAGATGATTGGAATAAAAACCTGTGCTCCATCTACACAATGCAATACTACGCCGCGGTAAAAAAAGAAGGAGTTCTTACCATTTGCAACAACATGGATATAACTGGAGAACATTATGCTAAGTGAAATAAGCCAGTCAGAGAAAGATAAATATCACATGATCTCACTCATTTATGGAATATAATGAACAACACAAACTGATGAACAAAAACAGATCCAGAGACAGAGAAATATTGATCAGACTGTCAAACCTCAAAGGGAAAGTAGGGGAGAGTGGGGGTAAGGAGGAGAGGTCAACCAAAGGACTTGTATGTATGCATATAGGCCTAACCAATGGACACAGAGAACAGGGGGATGAGGGCATGAGTGGGGGGGCTGGAGGCTAATGGGGGGATGAGGACACTTATATAATAACTTAATCAATAAAGAAATTTTTAAAAAGTTGAAAAAAAAAAAGAAACTCCCTTATGACTCAGCAACTCCACTTCTGGGAATATATCCAAAAAAATGGAAACTTTAATTTGGAAGAATATACACAGCCCTACATTCATTTCAGTTTTATTTCCAATAGGAAGATTTGGAAGAAGCTAAATGTGTTACTTTTTGTTGCTGTTGTTTGTGTGGGGTTTTTTGCACATTATGTATTATCATAGTGGTGTTGATTCATTGGTATATATATATAGACTTTAAATTTTAGAGTAGTTTTAGGTGAACAGAATATTGAAAGAAAAATACAAAGTACAATGATTTCCCTTATACCCACTTCTCTAATACATGTACAGCCTTTGCCAATATCGCCAAACAAAGTGGTCCATTTATTACAGTTGATGAACCTGCACTATAGTCACCCCAAATCCATAGTTCACTTGGATCCATGGTTCATGCTTGGTGTTGTACATTCTGTGAGCTTGAACAATACATCTTCATTATAATGTCATACAGAGGATTTTCACTGCCTTAAATATCTCTGTAACCTACTTACTCATCCCTCCCACTCCCTGTCCCTTGTAAGCACAGATATGTTTTACTGTCTCCATAGTTTTGCCTTTTCCTATTTTAAGTTGTGTAGATTTTTCAGGCTGGCTTCTTCTATTTAGTATATGCATGTAAGGCTCCTCAATGTCTTTTCAGTGCTTGACAGCTCATTTCTTCTGAGCACTTTTTTGTTATATTTTATATATATACCACAGTTTACTTACCCTTTCACTTACTGAAGGACATCTTGATTGCTTCCAGTTTTGATAATTATAAATAAAGCTTCTAAAACCTCTGTGTGCAGGTTATTTTTTGTGGACATAAATTTTCAACTTATTTGGGTAAATACCAGAGTCTGATTACTGGATTGTATAGTAAAGTTATGCTTAGTTTTGTTTAAAAACTGCCAAATTGTCTTCCAAAATAACTATATCATTTTGCATTCCCACCCACAACGAATAAGAGTTCTTATTGCTCTACATTTCCACCAGAATATGTTGTTGTCAGTGTTCCAGATTTTGGTCATTCTAATAGGTTTGTAGTTGTATCTCAATTGTTTTAATTTGCATCTCCCTACTGACATTTGATGTGGAACATCTTTTTACATGCGTGTTTGTCATCTATATATCTTCTTTAGGGAGGTATCTGTCAAGGTCTTTGGCTTATTACTTATTCAGATTGTTTCTATTCTTATTGTTGAGTTTTAAAAGATTTTTAAAAAATATTTTCATAATAACAATTCTTTATTAAATGTGTCTTTTGCACCGATTTTCTCCCAGTCTGTAGCTTGTCTTCCCAATTTCCTGATATTGCCTAATGCAGAGCAGTTTTTTATTTTAATGAGCTGATCAATTATTTCTTTATGGATTATACCTTTTGTGTTATATCTAAAATGTTATTGCCATACTAAGGTTATTTAAATTCCCTCTCTTGTTATCTTCTTGGAGTTTTATAGTTTTGTGTTTTATATTTAAGTATATAATCCATTTAAAGTTAATTTTTGTGAAGGGTGTAAGGTCTCTGTCTAGATTAATTTTTTACATGTAGTTGTCCAGCAGTTCAGTATCAGTTATTGAAAAGATTACCTTTGCCCCATTGAAAAGATCACTTGACTACAGCTATGTGGATCTATTTCTAGGCTCCCTATTTTGTTTACTTAATCTATTTGTTTATCCTTATGTCAACATCACACTGTCTTGAATATTGTAGTTCTATAATAAGTCTTGAAGTCAAGTGCTGTCAGTCCTCCAATTGAGTTCTCCTTTAATATTGGGTTGGCTATTCTGAATCTTTTGCTTTTCCACATAAACTTTAGAATAATTTTTGCAACATCAGATTGTCATCTTGATAATTTTGAGTTTTTCAAACCATAAACATGGATTATATTTCCATTTATTTAATTCTTTGATCTTGTTCATCAGATTTTTGTTGGTTTTCTCATATAGATCTTGTACAGATTTTGTTAGATTGATACCTATGTTTTTCTATTTGGGGGATGCCAGTGTAAGTGGAATTGTATTTTTAATTTCAAATTCCACTTTCTCATTGCTGGAATACAGGAAATTGATTTATTTTTGGATATTACCCTTGTATCTTGTAACCTTGCTATATTGTTTATTAGTTTCAAGAATATTTTTGTTGATGTTTTCAGATTTTCTACATAGATGATCATGTAATCTATGAAAAAAAGACAGTTTTATTTCTTCCTTTCCAAATTGGGGATGCTGGCATCTGTTTTATACCTGGGAAAGAACCCTGATGTGAGGATATCTGCTGGGACAGACCAAAAGGGAGTAGGGGGAGTAAGGAAAGAGAAGAGACCAGCTTATCAGGAACACATTTATACACTTGAGTGGGTCCCACCTGAGCTGTAAGATTTTGCACTGTGTGCATTTAGGGATGCCAGGAGCAATGCCCTTGCAGTATGATGATCTCAGGAAGGAAGGGTGAAATAGAATAATAAAAAAAATTTTTGAAGTCCTTAAATATTGTATTGGTTTTTATTTTTCATAGGTTTGGACTCAAAATTTGGAGTCCTTAAATGTTGTATTGGTTTTTGTTTTTCATAGGTTTGTGAACTGCAAAAGAGTTAGGGGAGTGGGTTTGCAGGGAGAGCGATAGTGAATGCTAGGTAATCCATCTGCTTTTCTCAGAATTTCCTCATGCTTCTTGCCGGGGTCAGGTGCTAGTGAGGAAACCCCTGCATGTGGTGATTAAGAGGATCTGAAAGAAACCTGAAAGGCTGAGCATCTCCAAGGTAATTGGAGATTGTGCAACACATAGATCCACTCTCTGCTTCTATGAATTTTGACTTTTTTTAGATACCTCATGAAAGTGGAATAATGCGATATTTGTCTTATTATGACTGGCTTATTTTGTCTAGCATAATGCTGTCAAGTTTTACCCATGCTGTTGCATATTGCAGAATTTCCTTCTTTAATGGCTGAATAATATTCTTTTGTATATAGAATATTTTCTTTATCCATTTATCCACTGAAAGTGTTTCCATATTTGGCTATTTTGAATAATGCTGCAATAAACATTGAAATACTGGTTTAATTTCCTTTAGATACAGAGGTGGGCAAAACTAGGTTAATAATAATAAATAATATAATAATAAATGAATAAATAATAATATAAGACTAGACTCTGTGTTTTGCATACTCACAACTGTAAAACTACTTTTGCTCACCCCCATATATTCCCAAAAGTGAGATTGCTGAATCAAAGAATAGTTCTATTTTTAATTTTTTGAGGAATTTTATACTATTTTTCATAATTATTATGCCAAAATTTTATCAATATATATTAAAGCCTACTATATGCTAGGCTGTACCTGGCAATATCTAATTCCAGAAACTAGATATCTAATGTGATGAGGTATATAATTCCATTGTTCTTAGTTTGGATACATTAAAGGAAATAGCACCAGGAATTTTCATGTAAATAACCTAAGACTACTCTTAATTTTCATACTTAAATGCCATATCAAAGCAAATAGCTTCTGGGAGAAGAAGCTCAGGTAACCTGCACTTTGTAATTCAGTATTCATTTTTCTCCTGCCAAGAGAGGTTCAACCAATCACTGAGTTTTATAACATAATTCACCAAATATGAGCTAAAAATGATCCTGTACATTACATGTCAGACAGTTCATTCCTAGGGCAACTTTTTTTAGCAGAAGCAATTTATTTATAGATCACAGGTGCACAATATTGTTTGATGCTGTGGAAGCACATATGCCAGTCTTGCTAACTACAAAATCCTTATAGCTAAATATCGTATGTGGCAATTTTGTGCTACCTTCTCAGCATTGGTGTCATATAGAGCTTTATTTTGAAACCAGTTCTTTCAACTGTGAGAGACAATAAAAAAAATTGAATTGTCAGTAAACCCCTTCAAATGATCTCACCGTATATAGATACTGCCCTATCTTAACATCATTTGTTACAACCACTAATCTAATATACAACTAAATCATCACCAGGGCAGCTACTTCTCAAAGGGAAAATAAATCCTCTTTCCTGAAGTAGTGTGCTATATCTGAAAATAGAATTTGAAAGATAAAGAAAATAAAAGAGTAAGAGATCATTTATAAGAGGACCTAACAAGGCAATAAAGGAAAGTACAGTTTATTTAAGGAGTATTATGAGCTCATCCAGACATTGATCAAAGACGAGGTAAGCAAATGCTAAATCCCCTACTCCAAAGCAGAAAAGCTGATTTAGTATTTAAGACTCTTGTCAAGGAATGGTTATGGTAAAAAGTGATGTGTTACACAATTTTAAAAGAAGAACAAAGGAGGAAAAAACATGTTCTTTTAAAAAGTTACCATATTTTCAATGATAAAGTAAGTGGGAAAATATAAATATGTAGTTTGGTGGCAGTAGATGCAACTCAAGATTGTACATAAAAATATTCCTAAAACAGAAAAAAATTTAAAATTTGGGGCTAGACCTAACCAGTTTGGCTCAGTGGATAGAGCGTTGGCCTGTGGACTCAAGGGTCCCAGGTTCGATTCTGGTCAAGGGCATGTACCTTGGTTGCGGGCACATCCCCAGTAGGAGGTGTGCAGGAGGCAGCTGATCGATGTTTCTCTCTCATTGATGTTTCTAACTCTAGCCCTCTCCCTTCCTCTCTAAAAAAAAATCAATAAAATACATTTAAAAAAATAAAATTTGGGGCTAGATTGACTTTATATTTTCTCTAATCTAAATTCTTCTATTTTATTTTTAAAAATCCATAAAAGAATAAGTATTTCCCTGAGGCCCTAAAAAAAATACCAAATTTGGGACCAGACCTCAGGTTGACCTGGACTACTTTGTCATACTTATCATGCGTTTCAACTTGGAAAATTTATGAACATCCTTTTTGAGTTATATTAGGCATCTTCTTCTTTTAAACAATTAGATATTTTACTTTTTTAACACCACTATTATCAAAATGATATTTTTGTTATTGGTTCCTGGTATTGCTTGGTTCTAACTTGTTTTGATGCCTATCATTTTCAAAAGACTGAACCTTTTGAGGCCAAGGCTTGTTTTTATTTATTTTTTATTTTACTAGAATCCTACATCATATGTGACACATAGCTGGTGAGCAAAATGCTTGTTAAAGTGCTATATCTGTAATTATTTAAATTAATTTCTGTTTAATTTCATATATCTGACCCAAGTTGAGACATTCCAGATTTGCTCAGTACGACTGCCCCCGCCTTCTACACCCCCTCCCCCACCCCTGCCAGACCTGGGCAGCTTCTTGGAGACCTGCTGGTTACTGCCTCTATTGCATTCCTCCCACCACTGCTGGTTCTCAGCCACATTCCAGTGATGGCTGGCTTCTGCAGGAAGTCTGACCACACAGGACTCAGAGATGCTAGTGGCTGTTTCACTACTTCTGGGTTATGATGAACTAGCCCAAGATGGGGCATAAAAAATGGCTTCTGCAGTAGGTGGCCAATGGTACCAGGTGACAAAGATTAAAAATGCAGTTTTGGGATGAGATCAATGCTTCTTGGTATGAAATATGGAAATGAGAAGGAACTGACAGATACACTTCCCCTTCCTGCCTCTCCTTGATGAACTGTCCTACAGCCTCTATAGGTGGTTCCATATCACCTGTCTGCAAGAAGCAGCCACATTTTCATGTGAAGCTCTGGCTATTTGGGAAACATACCACCTTGTATTTGCTTTCCATCCTTCCCTATTCCCTTTTCCTTCAACCTTGCTGCGCTGGGATTTTTACCTCTCACTGAGACCTTAGAATGTATGCTTGCCACAGGCTCTGTTTCCCAAGGAACCACATTTAAAAGAATTTCAATCTGTAGCGATTCCTGAAATTTCTGAAGAGGACAGTATTTCACAATTCAAAATGACCCTTTTAAAACTTCCTTTGTAAGATGTAGATTGGTTTTTAGACTCCAGGTTTCCTTCAAATGCAGATAAATCTATACCTAACTTTTTTTTAATGTTCTGTTTGAACCTCATTTTATTCTTTAAAAAGTTGTATAAATATCTGATCATTCCTCATAACTCATAACTGAATTATGAAATATATCTCAGATTCTCTCTCCATAACTATCGAGTGATTTTTACATAACTATTTTAATCTTGAACATTTTTATAAATTGCTTGAAGCATGAATGTCAATGCTCATTGAAATAAGTTGTCTCATGAAATCATACTTTGTTTTTAAACACATACCCCCTCAATTTATAACATATTAAAAAAGTAGAGGCCCTCTGCATGAGAATTTATGCACTGAAGGGGGAGGTCCCTCAGCC
Organism: Corynorhinus townsendii; assembly: GCA_026230045.1. Lineage (NCBI taxonomy): Eukaryota > Metazoa > Chordata > Mammalia > Chiroptera > Vespertilionidae > Corynorhinus > Corynorhinus townsendii. Next base: position 114,327,075 of record JAPDVU010000001.1, on the reverse strand, counting down.
TGTACTGCCCCTTCTCACAGTCCGGGAGCCCTCAGGGGTGAGAGGCAACCTGGCAATCAGGGGAAGGTGACGCCCCCATCACACCTCTGCTGCTGCCACTGCTGGCTGTGCAAGCCTCGGCCAGCCCTGGTTACCTGAGCCTCGGGCGGCCCTGGGTAGCTGCCATCCAAGGCTTGCCTGTGCCTTGGGCCAGCCCTAGCTGGCTGGGAAGCTGAGGGGACTGGGGACTCCAGAGGCAGGCACCCTGGCGGGGCTGAGGGGACTGGGTGCCACCATCTTGTAACTGTGGGCACTGCCATCTTTGAGGGCATGTCAGTTAATTAGCATATTCCCTCCTTATTGGCTGTGGGCACCACCATCTTTGTGATGGTGTGAGGGTCAATTAGCACATTCCCTCTTTATTAGATAGGATAGCCAATAGTTGTGCAAAGGGAAATGGGGGTAGAAGTATCTTATTATGTTATATGCAATCCAGTATCAAAGTTGAGTATAAACAAATTTTTTTTATCATCTTTTATGTTTGCATTGTCACTTTGCACTCAGGAGTTCTTTCTCTGAAAAATTTTTTCAGATATGAGTACAAAAAAGGCTGTAACTCTTAAATAATTTAAGCCTATTATATAAGCTCAAACAAATAAGTCTTTTGATTTAATAGTGTTTAATCTCAAAGAGTTCAGTATAGAAAACAGAAGAAACAGGGGTGAAATGGCATTCAAAAAGAAACTCTAATTAGCTCCAAAGCTAAGCATGGAAGTTCTCAAAAACAGCCTCATGATGTGAACTAGAAGCAAAGAAATGACTATAGTTCTGTGAATTTGTGAGCTTTTAAATCAGTGGGTGAGTGCATCAAAAACTGTTCTTTGTGAAGAAATGAATGCGAGCTGATGCTCATTTTTATCTCTATTTTCTCAGGAAACTTACTAAATGTTTAGAGTGAAAAGAAAAATTAAGCTTTCTGCATATTTTAAAATAATTCATATTGATAAAAATGTTTCATTGGAAAATGTGTATTCCATTGTCAAGCTATCTTAGTTTAAAACAATAACAACAATAATTACAGCAAAAGGTGACATTTATTGAATGCATTCTATATGCCAGGCACTCCATTTTTATATCTTGCATATATTAATTTCACCCTCATTATAAAACTAAACAATTATCTCCACTTTACAGAAAAAGAAATGAAGCAATAAACATTTATCCTAGAAATTCTTGGGTTATATTCTCCTGGAAATTTATTGCCAGAAAACACAGCTTCCCTTCCTCAAAATTAGACTAACATGATACATAAAAGGTAATTTGATATGCCTCTAAAAGGCATTTGCACAACAGTGCTGTTTAACTGACACATGAAAGAAAATCTAAATCATAGAAAAGGGTATATACATATTTGAGATCAATACCAGAAAACATTTTTTCATTCAAACTGCCCTCCACAGGTAATTAGGCTTGATGCATGCCTTAAAAATAAAAGACATTTGCCCTAACCAGTTTTTCTCAGTGGATAGAGCATCAGCCTGCGGACTGAAAGGTCCCAGGTTCGATTCCGGTCAAGGGCATGTACCAGGGTTGCGAGCACACCCCCAGTGGGAGGTGTGCAAGAGGCAGCTAATTGATGTTTCTCTCTCATCAATGTGTCTAGCTCCCTATCCTTCTCTTTTCCTCTCTGTAAAAAATCAATAAAGTATATATTTAAAAAAAAAGACATTCAATAACACTGTCAAATTAGAAAGAGAAAGTAAATCATAAAAGGATAATTTACACTAAATAGACTATGAGAATGAGAAATATACTTCTGTTTGAGCATTGGATGTACTATACTTCCAGCATACATGGCAAAAATGTAAGTGAAGGATGATGTCATTCTAATTATCTGAGGCAAGTCAAATCAAATGAAATAAAGTATTGTCTAATTTTAACCCTCAGCAAGTACTTTTAGAAAGATTTACTTCAAAATGACAGACTATGTGCATCTGCAGACCTGCTCCCCAATGAAATACACATTAGCTGATGATAATAAATAAATAATCATCTTTGGCATGTTTTAAAGCTTCTGGCAGCACACTAGTGTGCCTGCCATGGAACACCGGTTGAAAATTGCTGAGCTGAACTATAACTATCTAGATTACAAGAGAGAACCATTACCAGGGAATAATATAGCTAGGAACTGCCCTCTGAGATCAGAACAAATCCCAGAGAATAGCTTCAAAAACTACTTTTGCAATGGTGTCAAAACTTAATTGGAACAGAATATAGAACAAGTTATGCTCCAGAACAACGTCACAATGTGAGAGAGAGAGAGAGAGAGAGAAGAAATTTTGGAAATTCACAAATTTATCAAACTTAAACAGCACACTTTGAAATAATTAATGGGTCAAAGAAGAAATCATACTAGTATATTGGAAATTAATAGTAATGCATAAAATTAGAAACAATTTTGGTATGAATGAAAATAAAGATATAGCATCAACTAATAAATGGATAAATAAAATATGGTATATTCATGCAATGAAATAGTATTTATCAATAAAAATGGTGAACTATTTATACATGCTACAACATGGATGAACCTTGATCAATTATTAACTTCAATTCCAACCCTTATCCCCTTTCTGTAGGATGGAGGTGGGGTTGAAGATTCCGAGCTTTTAACCATGGCTTGGACTCTGTGTGACCAGCCTCCAACCAGGAGCTAGCCAGCAGCCCACCCAGGGTCACCTCATTAGAACAAAAGATGCTTTTAGTGCTGTTGTCACTTAGGAATCCGTGCGGTTTAGAAGCCTTGTGTCAGAGAAGGAAGTTAAAGACAAGTATTAGAATAAGAAATGCTCTTACTATTCTTATCAGTTAGGAAATTATAAGGGTTTTAGGAGCTCTATGCCAGGAACTGGGACAGAGACCAATGTATCTATTCTCTATTATCCTACACTTAAAAACACTCATTTCCTCTCCTTGAGAGTTAATCCAGAGACCTGCATGGTCACTGGATAAGCTCAGCATCAGGCTTTTCAGACCATAGACATTCCTTTTTAACGGGTCAGGACATGGCTCCTGGTGGCCCAATAATCTATGGACTAGAAAGACAAGTTTTCTGTCCCTTCAGACATCCAATCTAAAAATTTTATTCAAATATTTACACATTTTCATTTTGGATAAATATTTAATAATACTGAGAAAGGCTCATGATCTCATAAATAACAATGAGTGATATATAACTCTACAGTATGAACTCAATTTTATTTGTATTAATAGGGTAAATAAGTAAAAAATAGGTAACATTTGTAGTGATTTTGTGTTATTCCTTATGTAATTGGATATTAAAAGCAAACTTTTCTCTTTGTGTAGATTTTTAAAGAGGCTTTAGATTCTAAAAAGGGAAATTCAGTTGTTCTGCCTACCACGAATCTTCAATAATCCTTGCAGCTCCCTTACAGGATTTGCAAAAGGCAGGTTCAGGTCCAGTCCTGTTGATCTGGTCCTCAACCTAGCTGTGGTTCAGGAAAGAGGCTGGTGCTTAGGAGTGGTGTACACAGAGATGTTTGCTCCTTGTCTCCAGTGAGAGGGGCTCTCAATGGGATCACTCACATGAATGACCTAGAATTTGGGAGACACAGAGACTGCCATTTGAACCCACAATAGAAGTCAAGAGGCCACTGTGGCTGGAGCTTCTCATGTCTGGGAAGTAGCAGTGTGTGCTGTTACCCTCAGTGAGCATTGCACTTCCACTGACAACTAGGCAAAGGCCAGTGTTTCCCGGGGTCCAAATGTGGACCCCGTGAAAGAGTCTGTCTGCAGTCTTCTTATAAGAGACATCACCAACAAGACTCCTGGGTGCTGAAGGAGCACAATGGAAGGGCACTTCTAGGAGGCCGGGAGAGGGCTGTGCAGCCACAGAGAGGAGGCAGGCTACTCCCCTGCAGAGAATCCCTGAGAAATCCACAAGAGCACCCATGAAACAAAGAACTAGGAGTTTCTACCTCCTACCCAGAAAATGAGACCCCAGGATTTAGTTGACCCAGCTAATGAAGAGCTTAATCTCCTCACCTGTTAGCCTGGCCCAACTCTAGAGGAGTCATGAACAGGGAGAGAAGTTAGAGCAAGACAGAAGCCAGTCCTGCCCCGTCATCAGGGTAGGCGCTCCACTCAGAGGCAGGCAGGCACTGGGGAGGGAACAACTTTTCACAAAAGATGTGAGTTTAAAATTTTCATTCATGTCCTGGACAGGAATTTAATTACCAAAAGAAGCTGTTTCTGCAGCTAACAGGGGAGTTTATAATTTCTAAAAATGATGAGAAAAGCAGAGAATCTGCCTAGTATATAATTATATGTCCAAAAACTGAAATTAACAGAAAGTTTAAAAATTACCTTGTGACTATTACTAAAAAGACCACACCTCATGCCATAACCAGTTGTGTTCATAATTATATGGGTTTTTGTAATATCCTACAATAAATAAAAATCATTATAAAGCAGAAAAACTTCCAGTGTTTTAATGCGTATAGGGGTGTGTGTGTGTGTGTGTGTGGTTGTATCTGTGTATCTACATGCTATCAATACAAATGATCAATTCAGACAATTCAGTTCAAAATGTCAAACTAGATGTTTCGCATGTTACAGGCATTAACAATTTCAGCATTGACTGAATTTTTAACATTTCAAACAGTTATCTGAATGTCATGGGCATCAAAATATAGAATGTAGGGACCTAAAATCTTTAGAAGAAAGGTTGTGCTTTTCAGCAGCATGCATTTTATGCATTACAGATTAATTTGCTAACTAAACAATTTCCCTCCTGCTTAGCCTTTTTAAAATTCATAGGAAGCTCATCAGGTGCAGATAAAAAGTTCAAAACAATTAGTTTCAAGCAAATACTTGAGCACAGTATAGCATAATGATTATTTTGCAATAATCAGTTTCAAGATTAGAATACAGCGTTCATCCAGTCAAAGCTACAACTTAATGTTTTTTCCTCCCCACAAACCACACAGCTATTCTCGAATACCCTGCTGAACTATGTAAGCCAGCACTTACACAGACTGGGCAGAAGGAAACTGTAGCAACATTTATACAACATACATTTGCTATGTAATATGAGCTGCTTTATTCTCTAACATTTGTCTCATATTTCACGGCAAAACATACAAATACTAGAGGCTCAATGCCCAAAATTTGTGCAAGAGTAGGCCTTCCTTCCCCTAGCTGGCAGCACTGGCTTTCCTCTGAAACATGGGACCCAGGCTTCCCTCGTAGCCCCAGCTTCATCCGGCAGGTTCATCTGGAAGGATGTCTGGTCTAATTAGCATATTACACTTTTATTATTATAGATTACTTTTTATTACTATAGATTACTTTTTTTAGCTTGTTGAATCCTTCCTGTGTTCTTACCTCCTCACTTGCTTTTTCTCTCTTGTTTTTTGGTTTTTTTTTACATCTATTAAATGTGTGCTACCATGTTAGGTAATAAGTATACATAGAAGAATAAGAGTTGGCTCTTCTCACAAAATATTTAGTTTTATGAAGAAAAATGACATGCAATTATAATTTAAGCTAATCTATGTTAAAATGAGGGTGAATGTAAGTTTCTGTATATGAAGAAGGAAGAGCAAATTCAGTGTTTTCTAGGAGAACTGAGGACTGTTTTATAGAGGAAGTTATATACTAACTCTACGTCTCATACTTTTTCAATAACACTGCCATTTACAGAAAACCTAGACTTCCACTTTTCATTATTATTTTCTTATTAATTTACTTATTTGGTAAACATTTATTCTGTTGATTACTCCACAAACATTTACTCAGACCTAACTCTAGGATAGGCAAAGAGATAGTGAATTTTCAATCCGCAATTGCTGGCTCCTAACCACTCACCTGCCTGTCTGGCCTGATTGCCTCTAACCACCCTACCTGCCAGCCTGATAGCCCCCTAACCGCTCCACTGCCAGCCTGATTGACTCCTAACTGCTCCCCTGCTGGCATGAGTGTTCCCAACTGCCCTCCCCTGCCAGCCCAATTGCTCCCAACTGCCTTCCCCTGTGGGGCTGAGGGGACTGGGGGACTCCGGCTGGATGAGGTGGGCCTGAGGGGACTGGATGCCGCCATCTTGTGAGGGCTTGGCAGTCAATTAGCATATTCCTTCTTTATTAGATAGGATGTTGACAGGTTGAAATTGAACTTTCTGCTGGCAGACAGTGCTACTACATGGGAAATCAGTCTGTCCCCACTTGCTAGGTGCTATTTTTACATTGGCATAAAATCTTTTTTAATGTTTAAGAGAAAAATGTCATTATTTTCCATATATTTATCATAGTAAAGCATAGTAAAGATACATCCCTCAAAATTAAAATAATTATATGCATTCAGGGCATTTCTACTGCATAAAATAAGGAATAATGAAGTAACCCAAAAGTCCACTTGTCAAAACATAATTATGTATTTTGGTCATTCCCATGAATAATGCCACATAATCTTAAAATGTTTCTTATTTTTAATGTAATAAAAGAAAATAAATTTAAGTAGCAAAATTATATAATTTTGTTATTCACTAAAGAGATATCTAATCAGTGAATGCTATATAAGGATTGGGCTGAACAATAAAATTTTCCTGTTCCCAGCTTCCAAGAAACTTTAGAGTAGTGGGAGATACAGGGAAGTGCTAGGATTATGTATTCTTTGACATAGGAACACATGGTGATGAAGAGAACCCAAGGTTTTTAGAGAGGACTACCTGTTGACCACATTCATTTAATTAAACTAAAATGTGAATATTCTTTAAACTCACCTCTCACGTGCATTATATTAGAGTGACAATTTTAACATGCCATTGAATAATATTGATAAATAATTTTCTGTTTGGGGAAATTTCCCAAGACCCTAAATATTTATTGAGTATCTATGGAAGGACATAAACTAGGTAAGCAAAAAAATATGTCCCAATTTTCTCAAAAAACTTTAATTGTATTAAGAAAGTGGTGATAATTACAGCAGAAATTAAATGATTATATAAAAGAAAACTAATGCAACATAAGAGATGACAAAGAATGTGGCAACTTATAGGTGTTTTATGTTCACTGAAAAAAGAAGACACTATGTACAAAGAGGCTTACTACATTGATGGGGAAAATGCGACATTTTTGGGGGGCTAGCAGTCTGAATCTGTGCCATTAACACAATACACATTCTTATTAGCCTATAGTCTAGCCACTGACCCTTTAATTGTCTGGTCCTGCAAGACCTGTTTACTCCCATTTAGAGAGGCCATAAACTATCCCCAGGTGGAATTATCAGTGCTGGCACCAGGACAGGCCTTAGTTGTGGTCTCAAGGCCCCAGCTCATGGGGCTCTTTAAGAACTTGCAAAGGGGACTGGAATAACCCTTATTTAGGAGACAAAGGGCTAGAAAGATATAAAAGAGGAGGGTTCCCTCCATGTTTTTGCTCAGAATTTGAAATCTTTCTCTGAGCCTGCTGGCATATTAAACAGTGTAACTCCATTTCTCTGGGCCTTGCTTGGTTTTTCTCTGGTCTTCTGTAACAACATCTTTTCATAGAGAGACCACATCTGTGAAAAATTAACAGTGAGAAGTTAATGGGTGAGACATATATTGATAGGCTTAGGATAGGGTTAGGAGAAATACAGAGGCAAAGACAATGAGATACCACAACATTAAGTGTATATCCTATATAACATTAAGTGTATGCAAATTGACCAAATGGTGGAATGACCTGTTGCTATGACCTGCACTGACCACCAGGGGGCAAATGCTTAATGCAGGAGCTGCCCCCTGGTGGTCCAGAAGCCAGGCTCACGGCTGGTGAGTGCAGCAGCAGAGGCAGGAGCCTCTCCCTCCTCTGCAGCAGCGCTAAGGACCCCTTGGGGGATGTCCACCTGCCAGATTAGGACTTCTCCCCATGCCTAAGCTTGCGAGAGGGTGCAGGCTGGGCTGAGGGACCACCCCCACCCCCACAAATGTTGTGCACTGGGCCTCTAGTGAAAAATAACGAGAAACCTAAGAGTGCCTATTCGAATATTGCATCACTTTTTAAAAGTGCATTAATAAATACTGATAGAGCATGCCCTATATGCTAGGCACCAGGGCCAGAAAATAAGTGCAGCCTCTCATAATTAGAACCCAGATATTTTCCTATATAGGAAACCTACATGACAGAAAACATGTTCATAACAGAACACATAAATATTCAGTGTTCTTTCAGAATTTTAAATGAAAATAATGTATATACCTGTGTATTTACTAGTACATACATGTATCTATATTTACATTATATAAGTAATTTTTCTGTGTATAAATAGATATAAACTCACACCAATATTAATCAATATTTTCATCTACCAATTGTTAAAAAAATACTCTGTGCCAACTACCATACCAGGTATTTTATATATGACATTTTATTTATAGTCTCTACAGATTTAAGAAATAAATTGCTAGTCATTTTATAAATAAGACTTTTCTTCTGTCCTTTATCCTTCCATGGGATGATAACTGCTCTTATATGTTTGATGATACCTATCACTCACTGCCTTAGCTCTTTTTCCTTCAGATTCCTAAATTATTTTCAAGTTGTATCACAATCACTTTCAATCATATCTACTTCCCAGAATTTTCCAATAAAAAAAGTTCAAAGCAAAACAGTATTAATGACTACACATCTTTCTCTATAAAATGATTGTCCATTTTGTCACCATAATGTCATTTTCAAATTCCTCATTTACTACCCTATTGTACCCATACTTAATTATTTCTTAAAAGGATCCTTTATTGAAAAGAGAATTTGAATATGCAATACCATTTTTTTATTCCAAGCCTTTATTTAATAAACAATTGTAAAGGAAGATAAATTGTCTGAAATAAATGTTTTCAATTATTTAAAATGTAATGTTTTTCTGTTCAGAAGCACTTTTACCATTTTATTCCTGAAGACAGAATGTATTTCACATGATGGGTTCAATTACCAGTGTTCAATGTCTGGGGTAGGGGTTTTGGGAAGAGTTTAACCAAAGAACTTATATGCATATATGCATAACCTATGGACACAGAAAATAGTGCAGTGAAGGCCTGGGGAGAGGGCAGGAGTAGGGTGGAAGGGGTCAATGGGGGAATTAAAGGGGTCATCTGTAATACTTTCAACAATAAAGATAAATTTTCAAAAAAGAATGTTTCATTTCATAAAATTTGGTATACTATTATCTAGCTCTTTGCTATTCATCAATCAAAACCTAGTTCATTCTTTGAGGGATATACAAATTTTCTTTATTTATGCATCTACATATCTGATTGCTTCAAAAGATTTTGAATAAATGAAACTCAACCTGGATGAGAAATGAAATCCATAGCAACCTTGCTCTGTCTTAAGTAGCAGTTCTATTTTCTGTTTAAGTTGAGAATTTTTTTTGAAAATAAGTGATGACTAAAATAGCATGCAGGCAACATTTTCAGAATTCATTTTCAAAGCATCTTATTGAATTTAATAATCTTTAAGTGCAAAGGGATTACGTTTTAAGTCTCTCACTAGGAAAGTTAGAGATATAGTCAGAGACTATTTATACCAACTTAGGTAAATACATTTTTCATACTGAAAGGATTTTAAGAACTGCTGTAATTGCATCAGGTGATGGAGATACAGGGATGAGAAGTTACTGTTTTCTTCAGCTCATTAGTTTCAATGTTTGCTGGCAAACAAGGCCCAGTTTGGTGTCTCCAAGAGGGGAAAGGTTTACCTGGGCTCGGTAGCCACACTTACTTCTTTACTTCAGATCACAGTTCCTCTGTGCAGTGGAGCAACTCATCAAGAAAAATTTTCAGACATGTACTCTAAGCAACTTGACCTGCAAACTTTTCCTATATTCTGGGTTAAGTACACATAAAGGAGGGCTTTGCTGTGGTAATTCTTTGCCTTATAGCAATTTTCCAGAACAAAACAACTAAAAGAGCCCTGGCTGGTGTGGCTCTGTTGGTTGGGCATTGTCCCATGCATCAAAAAATTGTTGGGTTTGTTTCCCAGTTAGGGCACATGCTGGGGTTGTAGACTCGATCACCAGGAGGAGGTGTGCAGGAGGCAGTTAATTTATATTCCACTTTCACAGCAATGTTTCTCTTTCTCTCTCCCTTCCTCTGTCTCTAAAAACCAGTAAAAATATTTTAAAGAATGCAAACAAACAACTAAAAGAAATTAGATCATTTTTGTGAATCTTTACATGTCTAAAAATCATGATTTTGTAGTTGCTCCTATATTCAACTACTTTGACAGTTTAAATTTTGCCAAATATTTTGGTTAAAAATAAAAACTACTTACAGAGGAAGCCACATCTAGACTGCCACTCACCTGGGGCTCTGGCAGATGAAGGGCAGAGTGGACTAGAGCTGCATGTGGGGAATCTGGGTTTGGTGGTTCTTGCAGGAGTGCAGAGAGGTCAGCCACTAGGATCCCTGGGCTGAGTCATTCCTTCATACTGCAGAAGTCACCTTTCTCAGGAAGAGCATCAGCATGGGGGAAGCAATAGCTCCACCAGTTGGAATCCCTCTGGCCCCACCCTCTGGAGCTTAAGCCTCGCTAAAGAGTATAGTCTGAGGCTCTTCAAGTGACTGATCTGAACAGACAGCCTGCAGCCTGCAGCAGATCTCTGGGTGCTTTGAGAGTTGTGCTGTCCTGCCCTGGGTCTAGTGTTAGTAAAAGCAGACCTTAGTGCACATCTTGGCCTTTTCCACATGCACCCAGGCCCAACAGAGGGAGCCAAGCTATGGATAGCTGATAGCTCCAAATAAGATGCCCATAGCCAGTCACAGACAGGGTCTGACAGTGGCTTGCACCAGAGTATCCCCAAAGATGCACAGAACCAATAAACCTAGTTGCCAGTTCCAGACAACAACAGAGCTGCCAGGACTGACCAGCAGATCCTGAGCTACAGGTGAATGGATTACTCTGACACACATTTCTATGAAAGAGAAGCTAAGGGACTGCTTGGCTATAGGAACCAAGCATTCCCATTCGCCTGCCTCTTTAGGCTTTTATTGTAACAACAGCTTGAACTAAAATTAACTATTAGATACTATCAGCAGGGTAAGCATCCTTGAGAAAGCACATGCTTCTACAAGGTCATGTCTAAAGACTAAACATAGAGATTTTAGTAAAACACCCAGGGGCTTAGACTAGTTTGGAAAAGTCAAGGCAGGAGGTGCCACCTTCGGCAAGGTCCCCCTAGAAGTCCCCAACCTTTTGCAGATTCCTTCTTACAGTCTTTCCAACCAAGTCCCATACTTCCCCACACAGAGCAGAATCCAATAAGCTTCATAAGTATAATATACACAGGGGGATCTCAATAGACACCAAAACCTGCTGAAACTAATTCAGCTTCATGTGATCAGCACCTGCACAATAGCCTGCATACTGTATTGGGAGCTGAGCCTCACTGTCAGAAAGTCTGAGGGTTGATACCATGCATGAATGGGCAAATGGTAACCAAGACTCAATTACAATAAGGAAGCCCACATAACATGCTCAAGGAACATTCTGAGAGCACCCAGCTCAGGTGATCAAGGACACTGCACCATTGGGTCCTACATAAGGCCATCCTACCAAGACTGGTAACCTTAACATGGTAAAGGAAAAAGACATGCAAGTCCAGGAAGCACAGAGAGTCCTATACAATATGAAATGAAAGAGGCCCATACCAAGACACATCGCTAATAAAATGGAAATATTTAAAGACAAAGAGAGAATAATAAATAAGCAGCAATATAAACAGTTATTCACCTACAAGGGAGCTCCCATAAGGCTGTCAGCTGATTTCTCAACAAAAACACTTCAGGCAAGAAGGGATTGACTTGAAATATTCAAAATGATTGAAAAGCAAGTACCTACAATCAAGACTACTCTATCTAGCAAGGCTATCATTTAAATTTGAGGGAGAAATGAAGAGCTCCCAAGGCAAGAAAAAGATAACGGAGTTTACTATCACCAAACCAGTATTACAAGAAATATTAAGGCCCTGAAGAAGAAGAAAAAGGAGAAGAAAGAGGAGGAGGAGGAGGAGGATGAGAAGAAGGAGGAGGAGGAGGAAGAGAACAACAAACAAAACATGTGGGGAAACACAGGGGACTTGGTTGGAAAGTCTGTAAGGAGGAATCTCCAAAAGGTCCGGGGCCTCTATGGGGACCTTCCTGAAGGTGGCAGACCCTGCCTGACTTTTCCAAACAAGTCTGAGCCCTAGGTGTTTACTGGAATCTTTATGCTTAATCTTTGGGTGTCTTTGCCTAAAGGACACTGCAGACACATGTGTCCTCCCAAGATTACTTACCCTACTGATTGTATCTAAAATATAAACTTTATCTCAAACTGCTGTTACAATAAAAGCCTAAAGAGTCAGGTGAATGACGCTATCTGGTTCCTTTAGCCAGGCAGTCCTGAGCCCTCTCTTACACAACAAACATTGTGTCAGAGTAATCATTCATCAGTCACTCAGGGTCTGTGGGCCAGCTCTGGCAAAAAAACAAAAAACAACAACAAAAAAACATAGTTTAAAAAAATAAATTTGCAATAAATACGTACCTATCAACAATCACTTTATATGTAAATGGCTTAAATGCTCCAATAAAAAGATATAAGGTAGCTGAGTGGATAAGAAAACAAAACCCATATATAGGCTGTCTTCGAGAGACCCACACCAGAACAAAAGACACACTCAGACTAAAAGTAAAGAGAAAGGAAAGATATTTCATGCTATTGCATGGAGAAAAAAAGCTGGGGTAGTAATACTTATATCTGGCAAAACAAAGGCTACAGTAAGAGACTAAGAAAGAGAGTACAGATTGATAAAGAGAGCAATCCAACAAGAGGACATAACCCTTGTAAACATTTTTGAACCAATAATAGGAGCACCTAAATATATAAAGCAATTCTCAGTGGACATAAAGGGAGAGATTGAGAGAAATACAATTATTGTAGGGGATTTTAATACCCAATTGACATCAATGGATAGATCTTCCAGACAGAAAATCAATAAGAAGACTGCAGCCTTTAATAACATATTAGATCAAATGGAGCATTTCACCTCAAAGCAGTAGTATATACATTCTTTTAAAGCGCCCTTAAACATTTTCTAAGATAGACCACATGTTAAGATACAAAATAAGTCTCAATAAATTTAAGAAGATTGAAATCATATCAAGCATCTTCTCTGATCATATATATATATAAAGCCAGCAACCATAACAACTGTAAGGACTCCGGCCCACCCCTGATCAGACTCTCCCACCCGATCAAGGGTGGGGCTTGCTGGCCAAATACCCCCCCCCACCGGCCCCACCCTTGATTGGCCTGCCCCACCATGATAGGTCCACAGCCCCTCCCCATGCCTGGCCCAACCCCAAATCGGCCCCCACCCCAATCAGGACCAAGGCCAGCTGGCCAACTACTTATGGCCCCTCCCCCAAGCCAATGGCCCCTGGTAGGCATCCCCCACCCTATTTGGGGGCAGGGCTGGTTGGCTCACTGCCCACAGCCCCTCCCCCAGCCAGCCCACCCCTGATCGGGCCCCAATCAGGGTGGGCCAGCCAGACCCCACCCATTCACAAATTCGTGCACTGGACCTCTAGTAATGCTGTAAAACTTAAGATCAATCACAAGAACAAAACTGAAAAAAACACAGAGAGACTAAACAACATGCTACTAAACAATTAATAGGTTGACAATGAGATCAAGGAGGAAATCAAAAGATATTTTGAAACAAATGAAAATAAGAACACAACACAAAACGTGGGGGATACAGGGAAAGCAGTCCTAAGAGAAAAATTCATACCATTACAGGCCTAAATCTAAGAAATAAGAGAAAGCTCAAATAAATAAATAACTTTACACTCAAAAATACTAGAAAAAGAACAACAAACAAAGCCCAGAGTGAGTAGAAGGAATGAAATAATAAAAATCAGAGGAGAAATAAACAAAACAGAGTCTAAAAGAATAATGCAAAAATAAAAAAAAACAATGAAACCAAAGATTTGATCTTTAAAAAGATAAATAAGACGACAAACCTTTAAGCAGACTCATCAAGGAAGAAAGAGAGAGGACCCGAATATATAAAATCAGAAATGAAAGAGAAGATGTAACTGCTGACACCAAAGAAATACAAAATATTATAAGAAAATATTATGGACAACTATTAGACAATCTGGATGAAATAGATAAATTCCTAGAAATACACAATCTTCCAAAATTAAATCAGAAAGAATCAGATAATCTGAATAGACAGATCACAACTAGTGAAATTGAAACAGTAATAAAAAACAAAGACACAAAAAAACACCTCCCACAAATGAAAGCCCTGATTTTATAGCTTTACAAGTGAATTTTACTAAACATTTAAAAAGAACTAATACATATCCTTCTCAAACTATTCCAAAAAATTCAAGAGGGGGGAAAACTCACAAACTCATTTTATGAGGCTAGCATAATCTTAATTCCAGAACTAGATAAAGATATAATAAAGAAAGAAAATTATAGGCCAATATCTCTGATGAACATAGATGCTAAAATCCTCACCAAAATATTAGCAAACTTAATCCAGCAATATATTAAAAAGATATGGAATTTATTCCAGAATGCAAGGTTGGTACCACATCTGAAAAACAATAAATGTGACATACTACATAAACAAAATGAAAGATAAAAACTACATGACCATATAAATAGATGCAGAAAAAGCATTTAATAAAAGCCAGCATCCATCCTAATATATAAAAACCCTGGGTCCGTCACATCTGCAATGACCAGAGGCTCGACCATTCACCAGGCTGCACATGCAGCAGGCAAGCTGGCTGAACTGCTGACCTCTCAGAGAGAGAGAGAGGTGGGGCTGATCAGCAGTGGCAGTGGCTGCTGGCATGGCTGGGAGAGAGAAGCAGGGTGATCTGACCCTGCTTCTCTCTCCCTCACCAGCAACCAAGCCTCTCTCTCTCTCTCCCAGAGGTCAGCCATTCAGCCCACTTGCCAGCAGCCTGGACTGAACACCAGGCTGCGTGCACATCAGGCGAGCGGGATGAATGGCTGACCTCTTGGAGAGTGAGAGGGGTGGGGCTGATCAGCAGTGGCAGGGGCTGCTGGCGAGGCCGGGAGAGAGAAGCAGAGTGAACAGAACCTGTTTCTCTCTCCCTTACCAGCAGCCACACCTCTCTCTCTCCCAGAGGTCAGCAATTCAGCCACTTGCCAGCAGCCTGGAGCAGCTGCTGATCAGCCCCACCACTATGATCAGGCCAGGAGATAGGCCCAGAGATGTTGACTGGCATAGAAACCGACCAGTCAGAACCAAATCTGGGTGAACTGGGAAGGCAGAACCTAAGGTGGGTGCTGAGTAAGGGAAACAGCTATTTGGTGTGAAGTGTAAGAAAGTGATTCAATTTTTTAATGACTAGTTTGGCAGGGTAGTGCATGTGGCTGGCTATCAGTCCAGATATAGAGATTATGTGTTTTTGTCTGCCAAGATCATCTCCTCCTGCTGAAAAAGGCTTTTCCCCCACATTTAAGCAATTCTATCCTATATAATCTATCTATACTAATAAAAGGATAATATGCTAATTAGACTGGGTTGACTGGCCATCTTCCAGGTGTTCAACTTCTTTCTGGACAAAGCCATGGTGGTGGGGGCTGAGGCAGAAGTAGTTAGGGGCAATCAAGCTGGCAGGAGAAGGCAGTTGGGGGCAAGATCAGGCCAGCAGGGGAGGGAAGTTAGGGGCGATCAGGCAAGCAGGCAGAGGCAGTTAGGGGTGATCTGGCAGGCAGGGGGCAATGTAGGGGCAACCATGTTGGCAGGGGGCAAGGTAGGGGTGATCACGCCAGCAGTATGGCAAGGTCAGGGCAATCAGGCTGGCAGGGGGGCAAGGTAGGGATGATCATGCCAGCAGGCAGAAGGGGTTAGGGGTGATTAGGCAGGCAGGCAGGTGAGTGGTTAGGAGCCAGTCATCCCAGATTGCGAGAGAAAGTCAGACATCCCCTGAGGGGTCCCAGATTGGAGAGGATGCAGGCCAGGCTGAGGAACACCCTCTGTGGACAAATTTCATGCACTGGGCCTCTAGTTTATGATAAAAACTCTCAGCAGCCATTTATGATAAAAACTCTCAGGGAATAGAGGGAACATATATAATAAAGCCCATATATGATAAACCCACAGCCAACATCATACCAAATGGGTAAAAACTACAAGCATTCTCTTAAGATCAGGATCAAGACAGGGGTGTCAGCTTTCATCACTCTTATTCAACATATACTGAGTGGCCAGATTATTATGACCACCTGACGTTTGTAGGAAAATTAGCTGTACACTGCATTGTATGGGATATGGAAGCCGAAGGCCTGTTTGAACACCTTTGCTGTCTGCAGTTACCAAGATAAAATGTCTCCAATTCGCATAGGAACACAAGGATTGGACAGTTAAGCATTGGAAAAAACTCATATGGTGTGAAGAATCACGTTTCCAATTGCATCATGCAGATGGTAGAGTGAGAATTTTGTGGAAACAGCATGAAAACATGCACCCCACATACATGAGTACAACCCTTGAAGCTGGTGGGGGAGTGTTATGGTTTGGGGCATGTTTTCCTGGCATGATTTGGGCCCTTTAATTCATATGGAACAACATATGAATAGCACAACATACCTAAGTATCGTTGCTGATCAAGTTCATCCTATCATGTTGATGGTGTATCCCAATGGAGATGGCTTCTTCCAACAAGACAATGCGCCATGCCACGGTACTCGTATTGTGCAGGAGTGGTTTCAAGAACATGAGGGAGACTACCTTGCTTAGGTGGCCCCCACAATCACCAGATCTCAATCCAATTGAGCATTTGTGAGATGAAGTTAAAAGAGCCATCAGGCAGCTGGTTCCACAACCATCAAATCTCGCAAAACTGGACAGTGCTATTCATCAGGCATGGTGTCAGATTCCTCGCATCGTCTTTCAACATCTCATGTAGTCAATGCCAAGAAGAATTGCCGCAGAATTGAAGGCAAAATGTGGCCCAAAGAAGTACCGAAGGGGCGGTCATAATAATCTGGCCATGCAGTGTAGTCCTAGAAGTCCTAGTACTGCAACCAGACAAGAAGAAGAAATAAAAGGCATCCAAATTGGAAAGGAATAAGTAAAACTGTCATTATTTATAGATCACATGCTACTGTATATAAAGAATCCTAAAGATTCTATCAAGAAAGTATTAGAACTGATAAATTAATTCAGTAAGGTAGTAGGATACAATAAAAATATCCAAAAATTAGTTGCATTTTCATACAATAACTAGAGGTCTGGTGCATGAAATCTGTACATGGGTAGGGTCCTTAGGCCTGACTGTCAATCAGGGCTGATAGGGGCCTTCTTGCTGTAGGCTGGGGCCTCCCTTCCTTGGCTGCTGGCTGCCAGCTCGGGCCTTCCTTCTTTCTTTGCCACCCCCTGGTGATCAGTGCACATCACAGCAAGTGATAGCACTCCCAGTCTCCTGGTCAAACTCCTGCAGGGGGACACTTTGCATATTAGCCTCTTATATATGGATATATAGATAATGAACTATCAGAAAGGGAAACTAAAAAACAAAACAATAGCATTCACAATTGCTTCAAAAAGAATAAAATTCCTAAGATTGAATTTAACCAAAAATGTAAAAGACTTGGAAAATTAGAAGACACTGAAGAAAAGTTGAAGAAGATACAAATAAGTGGAAGCATATTCCATGTTCATTAATAGGAATAATTAACATCATTAAATAATTAAACCAAAGCAATTTAGAGATTCAGTGCAATTCCTATCAAGATACCAAAGGCGTATTTCACAGAACTATCAAGAAACCAAAGGCGTATTCCAAAGGTTTACATCACCAACAAAAGAACTTCAATAGCAAGAGCAATCTTGAGAAAGAAGAACAAAGTTGGAGGAATAATGTGCACCTGATAACAAACTTTACTTCAAGGCCATAGTAATCCAAATAGCATGTTACTGACATAAAAAAAAAAAAGAGAGATATAGATAAATGTAACAGAACAGAGCCCTGAAAAAATCCCACATGTGTGAGCCACATCCTGCATTGTTCCGGGTTCGGGATCTGGAGAAGGGCTGCACACAAATGAAAGAGACAAGACAAGAAATAATAATTTGGAAATATTAGGGGCCAGGCAGGAAGCCCAAAGCAAGGAGAAGGACTTCCACTGGTGCTCAGGCCTTGCCAACTTTTTATTCAATTTTGCAGATACATGCAAAAAAATGAAACTAGATCACCAATTTACACCATACACAAAAATAAACTGAAAATGGATACAAGACTTAAACATAAGATGGGAAACCCTGAAAATACTAGAGGAATCCACAGGCAGCAAAATCTCAGACATATGCCAAAAGAACTTCTTCACTGATACTACCCCTAGGGCAATGGAAGCTAAAGAGAAAATAAACAAATGGGTCTACATCAAAATAAAAAGCTTTTTCACAGCAAAAGAAACCATCAACAAAACAACAAGAAACACCACTGTATGGGAGAACATATTTGCAAATGTTATCACTGAGAAAGATTTAATCTCCAACATCTATAGGCAGCTTATACAACTTAATAAAAGGAAGATAAATGATCCAATAAAAAAATGGGCAACGGACCTAAATAAAAACTTTTTGAAAGAAGACAGAAGGAAGGCCAGGAGACACATGAAAACATGCTCAAAGTCACTAATTATCCAAGAGATGCAAATCAAAACGACAATGCGGTACCATCTCACACCTGTCAGAATGGCTATCATCAACAAATTAACAAACGACAAGTGCTGGCGAGGATGTGGAGAAAAAGGAACCCTCATGCACTGCTGGTGGGAATGCAGACTGGTGCAGTCACTGTGGAGAACAGTATGGAGTTTCCTCAAAAAATTGAAAATGGAAGTTCCATTTGACACTCCTAGGAATATATCCTAAGAAACTAGAAACACCACCAATCAGAAAGGATATATATACTCCTATGTTCATAGCAGCACAATTTAAAATAGCTAAGATTTGGAAACAGCCTAGGTGCCCATCAGCAGATGACTGGATCAGAAAACTATGGTACATCTACACAATGGAATACTATGCTGCCATAAAAAAAGAAGGAATTCTTACCATTTATAGCAACCTGGATGGAATTGGAGAACATTATGCTAAGTGAAATAAGCTAGTCAATGAAAGAAAAATACCACATGATCTCACTTATTTGTGGATAATAAAAAAACACATTATAAACTGATGAACAAAAAGATAGATACAGAGGCAGTAAAGCATCAAACAGACTGTCAAATTATAGAAGGAAGGTTAGGGAGAGGTGGGGGAAATAAGAGATCAACTGAAGGACTTATATGCATGCATATAAGAATAACCAACGGATGCAAAACATTGGGGGGTGAGGGCATGTATGGGAGTGGGGTGGGGGGGGGCAATGGTAAGATATGTATACATATAATACCTTAATAAAAAAATGAAAAAAAAATCTATTCTAAGAAATAAAATTCATTGATTTAAATAAAAGTTTTTAAAAAAGTCAAAAAAAATTTGGATACACATCTAGCCCTTAGTCAGGCAGGCAATTGTGGTAACAGACAGACTATCTTAAAGGTCAGTAAATATTAGAAAGATTTACTGTGAGACTATTTGGTCAGGAAATTGTTTGAGCCACCGTTGTCTGGACTAAACAATCGATGCATAGCTCTGGCCCTTGCCAGGGGCTTAAGGTTCACCAGCTTTTCAGGCTCCTTATTTACACTTATCTGATAGTGAAGACAATTGGTGGCTTCCCACACCCACACCTTTATAGTCAATTAATATTGAACAAAGAGGCAAATACAATGGACTCTAAGCTAAACTATTCAATAAATGGTGTTGTGAAAATTGGACAGATATGTGCAAAAAAAAGAAAAAGAAAATAGATCACCTTTTTATACCACACACAGCAAATAAATTAAAACTTCAAATATTAGACTTAAAACCTTAAAAATCCTAGAAAAAAAGATAGGAAGTATAATATTGAACATTTCTCTTAGCAATATTTTTTTCTGATTTATCTCCTTGGGCAAGGGAAGCAAAAGAAAAAATTAACAAATGGGACTACATCAAACTCAGAAGGTTTTTCACAACAAAGGAAACCATCAACAAATTGAAAGACAACCCACAGAATGGGAGAACACATTTGCTGATCTATGCTCCTTGTTACATCAGGTTCCCTCAGTGGAAGGCATCAGATATGATCTTTATTTTTCCCACTGTTCCTTCATTAATAGATATTAATGATGATAGTAGCAGTAATAGTAAAAATACTAGCATATTTTATAATGTGGTTACAGTCTACATTAGACATAAGAATATACTATCTCACTTAATAGTCATTAAAACCCAAGGGAATGTTATTGTTATTTTATGAATGGAGAACATGTGCAAGAGAAATTAACAAATTTTTATGAACTCACAGTCCATTAGGTGGTAGAACTTAGATTCAAAGGGATCTAATACAAAAGAATACAATAATGATATCTAAATTCTGAAATAAATATAATATTATTTTCTTTTGGGAGACTTTGAAATCCTTAGGAATGAGGAATCCACATGTTGTACTCTGAGAAGAAGATCTCTTCTGAACAGATTTATGTTGTTTCCGTTCTAGATAAGTATTAGATATGGGAGAGCTTATTCTAACCATAAAAATGTCCTATGGGTCATAAAAGTCACTGATTACCTCATTGATTTATAAATTCAAATCTGCTTCCTTCTTTCATTTTCCCCATAAGCATGCCCTTGGCAAAGACCACAACACTAACATTTCCAAAAGAAAGTATCCAAGGAAGAATTATAATACTGTATGTTAAGATTCCAAATATTTAAAAGTCATTTCTCTTCTTAATGTCATGTCTGACATGTACCTATGAGAACGTGCAACCTGTTTTAATGAATTGATCAGAAGAGAAGGAAGGAAAGTGAACCAACAGAGAAAGAACAAGAGGTCTTTATGAAAATTAATTACTTTGTAGAGCACACTCAGGAATTAGCCCCCATTTGCTCTCAAAGAATCCAAACTCTGCAGTGGGGATGTGTGTGTTCCACCCCAGAGAAATAGTTTCTCATTGCTGTGGTGAGCCCCCTCCCCCATTGCAACCACTACAAAAGGGGATGAGAAAGAGAGAGGTTTGCTTAGAGATCTATTCTGAAAGTAGCTTGGAAATCATTTCAGAGAGCCCAATATTACTGACATTTAAGCAGAACAGATTTTCATGTTTAGAATTGCTCTATAATGTTTGAGTTTACTTAATGACTGTCCTATACAGTCTGAGATAGGAACATTTTCTTCCCTGAAAAACAGGAATTCACTTTTCTTGCCCTTTTAATGAATATATCAGTAGATCTGTATAAATATCAACAAATTGTTTTCCAAAAAGTTTTAATTATTTTACTTTCCAATAAGTAGTATGAGTTAACCCATCTCATTCAAGCTTTTAAAATTAATATTGTTATTAAATATTGCTAAGTTGAAAATTAATAATTGTACCTTATTTCTGTGTTAATTTGCATTTCTTTAACTGTCAATTTGGTTACATTTTCATGAATGTTTTAATTCTATGTACTTTTTGTTTTGTGAATATCTCCAAATGTGCCATTTCTATTAATTGTTGGTTTTGACATTTTATTCAGAATATCATCATAGACTATAGATATTATGTAATTGCCCTTCTACCAATAGAAAGTAATTTTATTTTCAACTTGTAGGTTTAATTTTTTATATTCCCACAAAATTTTACTATTTTAGATAAAACTATTAATCTTTCATTTTATGATATTTTATCAGTTGCATATCCAGAAAGTCACTGCCATCCAGAGTGTTCATCTACAATTTTGTCTTTTTAATCTGTTTATTTTTTTTCACATTTAGCACTTCAGTACAACTGAAATTATTTTTTATGATTGATTGAGAAATGAGTCTATATTAATTTCTTCCAAAATACTCTAACTTTTCAATATATTTTATTGAATAAGATAAAATTTCACCAGTTATAATATTCATTAAATGTTAAATGTCAAATGAGAAATCACAAAAGAAAATCATGTACACCCATTAGTCAAGTCAAATATCAGCAAGGGAAGTCATCAGGCTGCCTCCTGAGATGTTTCTTAGAAAGGCAATTTTATGATGAATTTCCTACACATCGGGGTCTGCCTTTCTGTCTGACATAGTCTTAACTCCTGATTTGTCAACACATCAAAAATAGATTTTCCTCTTGGGAATGATATGTCTAAACCAAACTCACACCAGACTGATACACAAAACCAGATACCAATGAGTTCATTTTCAGTGAGAAGTATAACTGTCACAATTACCACAAACTAATGTCTCCCTGATCAGTGCATTCTCTTTCTGTAAGGTGGGCTGGCACATAACTCAGAACAACAATAGAAAGAAAATGGCTTGGGGTAGAGGGTGGAAAAGGGGAAGAGTATGACTTAATTTAATCTGAAGAATGGTTTAAGTTTTTGTCTTTAGGTTACTGATGCTTTAAAATGTGCACAATTGTATGGCTTCTTTACACTGGTTTTATGTGCACAATTATTTGATGATGTCACATTCAGCTCTCTAAGAGCAAGCTGATTTCCAAGTTCATAGGAATATGATTCAATAAGCTGACAGTAATATTGTTTTGGCTTGTCTTTTTTTTTGTTTGCTTTAATCTCTCTGCTTATTCTTATAACCATGGTAGTAGTTAAATAGGTTTTAATATCTGGTAGGGAAATTTCATTTCTATTAATCTATTAGAGGCCTGGTGCACGAAATTCATGCACGGGGGTGTGTGTCTCTCAGCCCAGCCTGTACCCTCTCCAATCTGAGACCCCTTGAGGGATGTCCGACTGCCCATTTAGGCCTGAACATGGTAGGATTATCCCCAAACGGGCAGTCCGTCATCCCTCTCACAACCCAGGACTGCTGGCTCCCAACTGCTCGCCTGCCTGCCTTCCTGACTGCCCCTAACCACTTCTGCCTGCCAGCCTGATCACCCCTAACTGCCCTCCCCGCAGGCCCAGTTGCCCCCAACATTCCTCCCCTGCCATCCTGGTCACCCCTAACTGCCCTCCCCTCCAGGCTTGATCGCCCCCAACTACCCTCCCTTGCAGGCCTGGTCCCTCCCAACTGCCCTCCCCTGCTGGCCTGATTGCCCACAACTGCCCTCCCTTGCAGGCCTGGTCCCTCCCAACTGCCCTCCCCTGCTGGCCTGATTGCCCACAACTGCCCTCCCTTGCACACCTGGTCCCTCCCAAATGCCCTCCCCTGCTGGCCATCTTGTGGCGGCCATCTTGTGGTGGCCATCATGTGTCCACATGGGGGCAGCTATCTTTTGTGTTGGAGTGATGGTCAATTTGCATATTACTCTTTTATTAGATAGGATTTTAAACTACATGTAGCTATTTTTGCCTTTTTCTTATTTAAGAACAATTTTATAAACACCTGAGTTTCCGAATAACAAAAAACATAACATTTCCAAAATATTACATTTTTAAAAGCCCTGGAAACCATGACCTGTGAAACCAATGGAAAATAAAAATTTTCACCTTGAGGCCCTGAAGAATAGTGACATTTAATGGAACAGAGTTGACACTATTTCCAAAGAGCAGTATTTTTTCAACCAGTGAGCTGCAAGAATTTTTAAAACATGCAATACCTGACTATTTAGTCAGGGGCACTGACCTCTTTTCCTTTAGACTGTCAAATTTAAAAAAAAATGACAACAGCCAACACAATAGTCATCTGGTGTGAATAAATCAAAAGAAACCTACTTTTTGTCAGAGTGGCAAAAATATAATATATTTTTTGGTGTGCCACAGAATTTTAGTAATTAGTTTATGTGTGCCATGAGATAAAAAAGATTGAAAATCGCTGCCACAGAGGTAGTTGCTACTTTAAGAGATTGTCTTAGTCTATTCAGGCTGCTATAAGAAAATACACAGACTAGGAAGCTTATAAACAACAAAAGGTTATTTCTCACACTTCTAGAGGCTGGAAGTCCAAAGTACCAGCATGGTCAGCTGAGGGCGCTCTTTCAGGCTACAGCCTTGTCATATCCTCATGAGTCAGAAGAGGCTAGGGCTGTCTTTGGAGCTCTCTTGCAGAGACACTACTCTTATTTTTGAACTAGAGGGCCGGTGCACAAAATTTGTGCACTGGGGGTTGGGGATGGCTCAGCCCAACCTGCATCCTCTCCAATCCAGGACCCCTCAGGGGATGTCCGACTGCCTCTTGCAATCCAGGACTGCTGGCTCCTAACTGCTCACCTGCATGCCTGCTTGATTGCCCCTAACTGCTTCCCTGCTGGCTTTATCGCTCCTAACCGCATCTGCCTCACCCTGCACCTGGGACCCGGGATTCATAGGCACCCGGGACTCAGGCTTCCCTCCCTCTGGCCGGCTGCAGGCACCCAGGATCTGGGCCAGCTTTACCCAGGCTGGCCACAGCCACAGGGGACCATTGGCAGGCAGCTTCACCTGGGCTGCAGCCACAACCGCTGGTGCCCGGGACCACAGGGTGGGCGGCTTGTCCCTCTCCCGGGTCACAGGCACAGCTGCAGCCGCTGGCGCCTGGGATCGTGGGGTGTGCGGCTTGTCCCTCTCCCAGGACACAGCCTGGCTGGTCCCCATTCCTCTCTCCCCAGTGTTGAGTGTCTGAGCCGTTAAGGTGTGAGGGTGTAATAACTATTTGCATATAGCATTATATTATATAGGATGCTCTGCGCTCATGACCTAGTCACCTTTCAAAGGCCTCATTTCCTAAAGGTCACCACATTGGGCTTTAGAATAGGAATTTTGGAGGACATAAATATTTGGACCATAGCAGAGATATTGACATTTTCCAAATGAAATACTAAGAAAAAGTCTCTAATTGGTACTAGCTTTTTTATCCCTGAGCCTAGGAAATTTTCAGACTTCATTGCCCTTTGTGTCTGCAGTTCTTCCTTTTGTATATTCATAAAGAAATATATCCATATGTTAGAAATTCTCCTAGATAACTTACATTCAACCTTTTCTATCTACTCTGACGTGGCTAGTATGACAAAGTGTATTTGATGAGGTAATAGAGGAGTCTGTCCTGTTGCTCCCATATTTTAGCTAAACTCACAACTGCATGAAAATAGAGAAAAACATTCCAGCGAGATGTGGATAAGTATTTCTGGATATCATAGAACTAGTGAAAATATTATAGCTGCTGGTTTTCTGGGGCTGTCTTTCTTTGCTATGTTATTGATGATCCCATACTACTAATTTGAAGAGAAATTTTAATAATGCTGCTATGGAGTCAATACATATTTTTAAATTTTCCAGCATAGAGGGGAATTCTATATATTTATTTGTCATTTTGCTTTTGAAGTTTCTAGGAATGTGAGTGTTTATCTATGGGTAGCATGACAAAATGTTAAACCTGGGTATATTATATACAATGTACATTTTTGTCAGTCATAAATTAATTTCAGACATTTTAAATTCTGCATTAACATCATTGTACACCACCAAGTGGTCCTTCAACAAAGTACTATATCATAAGCAACATGATTTTTACAAGCCTTTTCTGCCATCAGCTATCTGGCATAGACTTAAGTAGCCCAAAGATCAGGAATTATTTTTCCCTCCTCTTCCCATCTCTCTCATCCCCTCCCCTCCCCTCCCCTCTCCTCTGCTTCCCATTCCTGTATTTTTAAAAATAATTACCTCTTTGTATTACTCTAGAAAAATCAACATATTAACTCATAGAATTTAAAATAGTAGCAGGATATGCAGTGTATAGAAATGTCTTATTCTGGAAAGTCAAGAGATGTAGGTTCTAATAACATTTTCACAGCTGGGTTACTTGCATAAAACTAGGAAAATCAGTCCTTCTAGATTTCAAGCTTCCTCTACAAAACAAAGTGGTTGCACTAAATAATCAATGCAAAAAATATTTTGTAATTGTCACATATCCATGTTCAATGACTATTGGGTGTTTACAGCAAGAATCATAGAGGCGAAGCAGTGGTCATTTAATTTATCATAATGAACAATCATATGTTTGTGCTTATATTAGGATCTGAGTGTGAATGAATAATAAATAAATAAAAATTGAGACTGTTAAACAAAATCATTTCTGCTCTTCTGCTTCCATTTTCTTTTATAATTATGTCTTATACTAGAGGCCCAGTGCATGAAATTCATGCACAGGGCTGGGGGGTGGGAGGGTCCCTCAGCCCAGCCTGCATCCTCTCCAATCTGGGACCCCTTGGGGGATATCTGACTGCTGATTTAGGCCTGATCCCTGTGGAATGGGCCTAAATGGGCAGTTAGACATGCCTCTTGCAATCCGGGACTGCTGGCTCCTAATTGCTCACCTGCCTGCCTGCCTAATCTGCCCTAACCCCTCTGCCTGCCTGACTGATCATCCCTAACCACCTCTGCCTTAGCCCTGCACCTGGGACCCAGGATTCCTTCCTCTAGCTGGCCACAGGCACCGGAGACCCGGGCTTCTCTCCATCTGGGTAGCTGCAGGCACCTGGGACCTGGGTCAGCTTCCCCAGGCTTGTTGCAGTCACAGGAGACCAGGGGTGGGTGGCTTCGCCCTCTCCCAGGCTGAAGCTGCAGGCACTGGTGCCTGGGATCACAGGGCAGGCAGTTTGTCCTTCTCCCAGGCCACAGTCACAGGCGCTGGCACCCGGGACTGTGGGGCAGGCGGCTTGTCCCAAGCCTGGCTTTGTCAGGAAGGATGTCTGAAAGACGTCCAGTCTAATTAGCATATTACCTTTTTATTACTATAGATGATCATGTGAATAATAGTCTGGATATTATACTATGCCACAATACATGGAAACATAACCTCTACATAGATTTTTTTTTAATAGCAAGGTAAATATAATAAAATTCACAAACTAAAGTTTGAATTCATATCACCTCCTGGAATGTAGAAATTTCATTTTAAGCTAAACTTTGGAATTTGTAATAAGATACAGTGGTTTTACCATTACAGTCCAAATTTTTCTGACTAAAACTCTACCACAGCACTTCCTGATTCAGAAAAGAATAAACTGTTTAAAAACTGATCACTGAAGTAATTATCTTCATTAGCACGATTTTCATCTGACTCTTGATTGACCTTGGAGCTCTAATTACCTTAAGTTTAAGTATAATTGTGACCATATGGTAAAAGAATAACACATGAAACTGGGTGAATTTTCAAAGTCAGCTATGTAGAAACAGAGTTTTAGAGGTCAAACTAAGCTAATATGTAAATACATAATGATTTTCACCCCCAGAAATAGAGGTTATTCTCTCCCTCAGAATAATTACTCTCATTCTAACTTCATAAGCATGCATTGTTATTGCTGTGTTAGTCACCCTGATTTCAAGTCTCACATTTCCTTCTATTTTATAATTCCTACTAGAGGCCTGGTGCATGAAATTCGTGTACGGGGTGGGGGGTGTGTCCCTCAGCCCAGCCTGCACCCTTTGAAATCTGGGACCCCTCAAGGGATGTCGACTGCCCATTTAGGCCCTATCCCAGTAGGATCAGGCCTAAACGGGCAGTCTGACATCCCTCTCACAATCTACGACTGCTGGCTCCCAACTGCTCGCCTGCCTGCCTTCCTCATTGCCCCTAACCGCTTCTGCCTGCCAGCCTGATCACCCCTAATCACTCCCCTGCCAGCCTGATTGATGCCTAAATACTCCCCTGCCAGTCTGTTACCCCCCAACTGCCCTCCCCTGCAGACCTGGTCCCCTCAACTGCCCTCCCCTGCAGGCCTGGTCCCACCAAACTTCCCTTCCCTGCAGGCCTGGTCACCCCTAACTGCCCTCCCCTTCAGGCTTGATCACCTACAACTGCCCTCCCTTGCAGGTCTGGTCCCTCCCAACTGCCCTCCCCTGCTAGACATCTTGTGGCAGCCAACTTGTGTCCACATGGGGGCAGCCATCTTTGATCACATGGGGAAAGCCATCTTGTGTGTTGGAGTGATGGTCAATTTGCATATTACTCTAATATTAGATAGGCTAGAGGCCTGGTGCACAGGTGGGGGCGGGCTGGTTTGCCCTGAAGGGTGTCCCAGATCAGGGTGGGGGTTTCTTGGGGTGTGGGGCAGCCTGGGCGAGGGGCCTGTGGTGGTTTGCAGGCTGGCCACGCCCCCCTGGCGACCCAAGTATACGCTAGGGTCAGCTGGAAGCAGGTATCTGGGATTTATTTATCTTCTATAATTGAAACTTTGTAGCCTTGAGTGGAGGCCAGGGCAGGCCAGGGCAGGTGGGTAGCTTGGCTTCCTCCATCTCCGAGGGCAACCCAAGCTCCTGCTTGCTCCAGCTCCGTGGCAGCCACCATCTTTGTTGGGATTTATTTATCTTCTATAATTGAAACTTTGTAGCCTTGAGCGGAGGCCAAGGCCAGCCAGGAAGCTTGGCTTCCTCCATTTCTGGGGGCAACCCAAGCCTCCTGCTCACTCCAGTTCCATGGTGACCACCATCTTAGTTGGGTTAATTTGCATACTTGCTCTGATTGACTGGTGGGCATAGCGAAGTGTTGGTCAATTTGCATGTTTCTCTTTTATTAGTGTAGATTATTGTATTTTTGTTGATTTATTCTCATTTAAAAATGTTCCTATGTACTAAATGCAGACACAATTGACCTTGACCACAAAAATCCTGTTTTTAGATAAAATTTCAAGTTGGTGAAGGCATACATAAAAGGAAAAAGACTTCAAGCAATAAATGCTGCTCAGTTTATATTCTCCAACATCAGCATGTCTAAGTGTTCCTCTTTACCCCAATAAGCATTGATCAATGCTTACCCTTTCCAAAATGGTTTCAGTTTCTCTAAAATCTAAACTGCTAACCACTCTTTCATAGGGTAGAATTCAAGTATAATATAAAGAAATAAAGGCTTTCAATAGACTTTATATATGTGTATGTGATTATGCAATGCAATCCTAAATTATTTGAGGTACTAAGGGTTGAGGACTATTGTGGAAATAATTGAATGAGGAAACCTATCCCAATGATTTTCACTTCAATTTTATGTTTTAACTAGAGTTCCAGTGCATGAATTCGTGCACAGGTGGGGTCCCTAGGCCTGGCTGGTGATCAGGGCAGATTGGGGCCTGCTGGCCAGGGGTAGGAATAGGGGGATTGGCCGCTGGCCCCCAAGGAAGGAGCTGACCCTCATCCCCCTGGGAAAGGGGCCAGGTCTGCTGCCACCCACCCCCAGTTCCCTGTCCTAGCCTGGGGCCCAAAGGCCCTGGTGGGGTCAGGAGAGGAGGAAATAGTAGCCAGGCTGGGCACAGAAGGAATGGACGCTGGATGCCAATGTTGCATTGAAGCCTTGCCACCATGTGGTTCCCCTCCTCCCCCTCTTCTCCTTCCCTTGCCACTACACCACCACAACGGAGGGCAGGTGGTAGGCCAATTGGTACCTGCCAGCCAGGGTGAGGGATAGGGCACAGAAGGTTGGCCACCAGCCTGAGGAGGGAGCCAGCCCTTGGCCCCCCTGGGAAAGGAGCCATGTCTGCCGTGACCCACCCCTGGTTCCCTGTCCCAGCCCAGGGCCCAAAGGCCTCAGTGGGGTCGGGAGAGGAGATGATGGTCACCAGGCTGGGCGCAGAAGGAACGGATGCTGGACACTGATGTCGCGTTGCAGCCCCACCACTGTGGGGTTCCCTGCCTCCCCCCTCGTCCTTTCCTCTCATAAGCTCTCATAAGGACTGGTCGACTGGTCATTCTGGTCATTCGGTCATAATGGTCGCTTAGGCATATATATATATGTAAAAAGTATTTGCAGAACCATTCTGTATATTTTAATTCTCTTCTTTACTATTTAATATTAATGTTTGCTCATAAATAATATCTATTATGAGAAAGTTGGATTTAGTAATGGAATTATTTATTGAAAGCCAAAGAAAGTATTTGATTTAGATCAAGCAAATAGAATCCTCTTAATTTGAAACTCCAACCTCATTTAATTTTGATATTAAAACATGAAAGTATCTGATTGAAAGTTCCAAGTCCATTTGTCAACAATCTAATCATGTGTACATTTTAACCAAACTATGCCTCCATTCTTTCCCAGATCTGAAGCTCAAACACTTAACCAATTCTCTAGCAAAACACCTGACAGGAAAATAAGACAAAGTATAGAACATTATAAAATTGAAGGGCACATGCATTTTTGAGATAAACAAATATGTAAAGAATGATCACACACCTATAACTGTGCTTGGAACAGACTGGGTAGCAGATTGTTGACTTAACTAATGAAGATTGATGCAATGTCAATCAGTATGAATGATGATCACTTGTCTACAATGATGCTCTATGTAATACAAATATATTCAACAATGTTACTATGATGCTCAGGACCATGGTAAAAAAATAAAATAGAAAGATATCTGAGCATTGTGTGAATTATAATGTTACAGAGTTCACTCTTAAATTCTCCTTTTCTTATTGAAGAATAAAGTTCATTCAAGTCTGAATTCATTTCATTTACTAACTTAGCATACCTGTCAAAACAATGGTGGTGGCCCTCTGTGGTTCTCACAGTAGCTTTTTTATTAAGAAATCCTATGAAATAGATGCACATATAGGAATACAAAGATAAAAAATCTACTTCTGTTACTTAATAATTATTGTACAGGGAGATTCTTGATTTTTAATAGCTTAAAGAGGAAGAATTCCAAGTACAAGTCATAGACTATTATATTTTATTCAGACTTACCTTATATTGAGTATTTAGATTTTTTGCAAGATTAAAAAAGGATGTTTTAATAAACATTGCATTTTGAATTTTATCTTGAATAGATTTTTTAAGCAGTGATGCTTTATATTAAACTATAATTTTTATTTTCCTCAAATTTTCTATTATGAATTCTTCCTGTAATGCATTTAAACATCTTAAATTATTTAAAATGAGGATATTTTATACAATTTAATAAATGTTACTGATTCAGATTAACTCATTTTTTCCTCTCTAAATGTAGAGTATTTGGTCACTAGTCTTTATGATATATGTTAAAATCTGTTGTGTAGTTAATGTTATAAAGCACCCCATTAGTCCTATATTTACAGTGACTTCATGTAAACATTTTGGGAATGAATGAGACACATCAGTCTATTTATTCATTTTCTACCTATAATGTTCTTTTGAAATAATGACTTTTTTTTCTTAAGGGATTTGTTTTCCTGCTGGACTTATTTCACAATGATTTGCTTTCTGATTTAGCACTTAGGATAAAAATTAGAAGAATGGTAAGATGACAGCTTGGTAATTTATTATGATTCCACATCCCTTCAACTCTGTAATTTCTAAAATTTAAATAAACATAAAAAACTGAATATAGAAGGAATCTCAGTACTTTTTTGTTTGTTTAAAGTCTGTATTTTTTAAGTTAAGATTAAACACTAGGTTGAAGAGTTTTTATTTTATTTTATCATTTATTTAGGGTGACATCTTTAATAATAAGAGCATAATATGCTAATTAGACTGGACATCCTTCCGGAAGAACTTCTGGACGAAGCTGGGGCTGTGAGGGAAGCCTGGGTCCAGGGTGCCTGCTGGCGGCCAGAGGGAAGCCTGGGTCCAGAGTGTCTGCCAGTGGCCAGAGGGAAGCCTGGGTCCTGGGTGCCGGAGGGAAGCTGGTGCCAGCAGCTGGGGGAAGAAAGGCCTACTCTTGCATGAATTTCCTGCATCAGGCCTCTCAGTTGGTTAATAATATTATATACATTTCAGGTGTACAATTTTATAAAACATCATCTGTATATTGTATTACGTGTCTACTACCCCAAGTCAAGTGTACTGCTATCACCGTTGATCCCGTTTTACCTTCTTCTACATCTTCCCACACCTCTTTCCCTAATCACTGCTGTTGCCAGTATTTATGAGTTTGGTTTTTTTTGCTTAACCCCTCCATCTTTATCACCCAGCCCCCTTACCATCCTCTCTACCCTTTGACAGCTGTCAATCATTCTCTGTATCTATGAGTCTGTTTCTATTTTGTCTGTTAGTTTATTTTGTTCCTTATATTCCATGTATAAGTGAAATCATATGGTAATTCTCTTTCTCTGATTAGCTTATTTCACTTAGCATAATATTCTCCAGTTCCATATATGCTGTTGCAAAAGGTAAAATTTCCTTCATTTTTACAGACATGTAGTATTCCAATGTAGCACAGCTTTTTCATCTACTTATCTACTGATGGCTTGCTTCCATATATTGGCTATAGTAAATAACATTGCAATAAGCATAGTGGTACATATATTCTTTCCAATCTTTATTTTGGGTTTCTTCAGATATATTCCCAGGAATGGAATTGCTGGGTCGTAAGGAAATTCCATTTTTAATTTTTGGAGTTAACTCTGCACTGCGATACACAGTAACTGCACCAATCTTCATTCCTACCAACAATGCACCAGGGTTCCCTTTTCTCCACATCCTCATCCACACTTGTATGTTGATTTATTAATGAGAGATAATTGACAGGTGTAAGGTGATATGCTTTTGTGGTTTTAATGTGCATCTTTCTAATGACTAGTGATAAGCATCTTTTCTTATATCTATTGGTCATCTGTATGTTTATTCAAGTCCTTTGTAAATTTTTTAGTTGGATTGTTTATTTTGTTGATGTTGAGTTGTATAAATTCTTTATAAATTTCAGATATTAACCTCTTATGAGATGTATCTTTGGTGAATATGTTCTCCCATTCAACGAGTTCTCTTTTCATTTTGTTGATGGTTTCCCTTGCTGTGCAAAACTTTTTAGTTTAATGTAGTGGGGTAAGCTGAGATATATTTTAGAGATATTATATGCACTAACTTTTTAAAGTATCTAAAAAAATCTCAGCTTTCTCCACTAAGATAGTGACATTAGCGACTCCCCTTTTATCACTTAATTTTCAACTATCTGCTACCTTACTAAGCTATTGATTATACTTTATACTGACAATGTTGTTAATATTTACTTGTAAAAGATACTCTTATAAATAAAAACAGGTCAGAAAGACTGCAAGGAAACAATGTTAGAAAAATATACACCAAAATTTTGCAGGTATAGCAAAATTAATATCAATTATATTAATATTTAGAGCAAAACCATGTCAAAGTCATGGAAAATCTAGGTAAGTATATAGCAAAAAACATATTAACCACAAAAAACTATTGAAAATTAATACAAATAATTACCTGCAAATATTTTTAAAAGCAGTAGAAAAAATTAAAAGAAAACCTAAACAAATAATGTTGATGAAAACACATATTTATTAGTAAAATAGATGTAAAAAGGGGTTCATTTTTAGTGATTGTAGTTTTAAAAAGTAATAAATTATACAAATGCCCAGTGATAATAGTCACAGGAATAAAAAGAGGAAAGTATAAATAAAATTAGGACTGAAAAAAACCACCTGTTATACAATAGAAACAAAAATATATGTGAAATGAAAAGCAGAACTAATTTATGCCAATCCTATAAAATAAAGAGGCAATATTCAAATTGACCATCACTCCAATACACAAGATGGCCACCACAAGATGGCCAGCAGGGGAGGGCAGTTGGGGGCGACCAGGCCTGAAAGGGAGGGCAGTTAGGGGGGACCAGGCCTGCAGGGGAGAACAGTTAGGGGTGACCAGGCTGGCAACGGAGGGCAGTTAGGTGTGACCGGGCCGGCAGGGGAGAGCAGTTGGAGGCAACCAGGCCTGCAGGGTAGGATAGTTAGGGGTGACTGGGCCAGCAGGGGAGGGTAATTTGGGGTGACCAGGCCTGCAGGGGAGCAGTTAGGCATCTATCAGGATGGCAGGGGAGTGGTGAGGGGGTGATCAGGCTGGCAGGAAGGTGAGCGGTTGAGAGCCAGCAGTCCTGGATTGTGAGAGGGATGTCCCAGATTGGAGAGGGTGCTGGCTGGGCTGAGGGACACACACACACACTCCTGTGCATGAATTTCGTGCACTGGGCTTCTAGTAAATTAATAAACGTAACATAATTGGAACTTTTCCAAAAAAATATAAATGACCAAATATGACTTATGAAGGTATAGCAAACTTAAATATAATATAACCACAATATAAAGACATGGAACTTGTAGTTAAAATTTTCATAAAGAACTCTGAAAAGACTTTTAAATTGGTATGTTTTACTATATCTTCTAGGGGCAGTAAATTAATAATTTACACAGAATATTTCACAGAGAGAGTGAAAAATATATTCAACTGGTTTTTAAAGAACAGTGTAACTTCTGTGCAAAAATTAGAATATGCAGAGAATTTGCAATTTTCATTTACTTATGCATTTAAATTAAAAACTGTAATAAAGTATGGTCAGAAAGAATCAAGCGGTATACCAAAAATAATGTATCAGGACATAGTTGTACTAATTATTTGAATATAAGAATAATTCAGCATTGTGTACATCTATCAATGTTATTCACCCAGTAAGCAGAAAAATCATTCTACAAAATAGAACTCTTCTTGATTAAATAAACAAAAACAACTTAGCAAACTAGGTAGAGATGAGTTTTCTTTTCTACTGAAAAATTGCTGCAAGTGCTATAGATTGTATATATGTGTTTTATCCTCTTTATTAATTAATTCAGTTGAACAGTTGTGTCATTATATATTCTTAAACATATTATTGATTATTTTGGTTTGCTCTATTTCTTTTTTCTACTTCACTAACTTGCAATTTTATCTTTATTATTTATTTCATTACATATTTTAAATTTTATTTTGTTTTTTCTAGTTTTCTGATCTGCAGACATAATTTATTTTACATATACCATATGGTATATTTAATGATTAAGTGTTTAAAACCATCTGTTTTCATTAACTTTATATCTAAATATTAGATTCTAGCCCTGGTTGAGGGTAGCTCAGTTGGTTGGAGCATTGTACCTGACTCCAGAAAGTTGTGGGTTTGATTCCTGGTCAGGGCACATATGCAGGTTTCAGGTTGTATCACCAGTTGGGGATGAATATGGGAAGCAACTGATATCTCTCTCTCTCTCTCTCTCATCTTTCCTCTCTCTCTAAAATCAATGAAACATATCCTTGGGTAAAGGTTAAATAAATAAATATAAAATAAATACTAGATTCTAATATGTAGTATTTTAATTATTATGCTATTCTAGGAGTTAGTAATTCTAAGAAAATGAACTGATTTTCAATTTTACCCAAAACCTAGTCTGTAATAGCAATTTTTAGCTTTTTTAAATATTATTAAAAAGTGTTTGTATTGAGAGTTTCAAGATCAGAGGCATAAATAAATGAAACAAAATTTGGGTGACAGAGACATCCCTACGCAAAGAAATAAATTTAATAATAGGTAAATTTGGCTTTTAAGTTTATTAGGAAAAGGATTGAATATTTAATAATAATTAAAGTTTCTACATTTAATTATGCAATTAGGAATAAAGCAAAAGCTAAATATCTATTCAAAATTTTACATAATAGTAATCTTCACATGGATTAAAGATGCACACATAAAAAGCATAAAATGTAGAAGAAAACAAGTGGTTTTATGTTTTAATCTTGGAATGTGAAAAGTTTTCTTAAAATAGACACTAAAGCTATATATTTTTTCAATTATGAGATTTTATAACTTACTAAGAGCCAGGTGCATGAAATTCATGCACTAGGGGTGGGAGGTCCCTCAGCCCAACCTGCCCCCTCTCACATACTGGGAGCCCTCAGGGGATGTCCTACTGACAGCTTAGGCCCACTTCCCATGGGCCTTTGGCCTGGGAAGGGGTCCCCCAGCTCCCTCCGATCACCCCCTGCCCCCTAGGCTCTATCGCAGGCTTGGCCCTGCCCAGGAGCCCCCTGGCTCAGGCCCTTCCAAGGCTGCTCAGGGCCCACGTGGGGTTTACCTCAGAGTGACCTGGGTGCCAGGATGTTCCCAGGACCTAGGCGCTGGGCACCTATGTATGCAAATTAACCACCATCTTTGTTGGGTTAATTTGCATAGTCACTTTGATTGGTGTAGCGGAGGTATGGTCAATTTACATGTTTGTCTATTATTAGGTAAGATAATGTGGAACATATTTATTTAAGAAAGATCTTACAAAATAATTAGACTGGTGATAAATGAATAAAATTTTGCAATGTGCCATGACAAAAATAAGTCATATTTACAGTATATTAATAGCTCCTACTGATAAATAAAAAATAACAAGCAACTTAAAAAACTGAGCAAAATGCACTAGCAAAATCCACTTCTAAAAAGGTATCCTTTCACAAATACTCGAACATGTGCACAAATATAAAGATATATAGCCACTTACATAATATCCTATAATAAAAGCCTGATATGTAAGTGTCCAGTCATCCAGTCAGTGGTCCAACCAACCAAAGAATAATACACTAATGATATGCTAAGGCCGCTCAACCGCTCACTATAACATGCACTGACCATTGGGGGACAGACAGTTGACCAGTCAACCAGTTGCCATGACATGCACTGACCACCAGGGGCAGACAGTCAACCAGTTGACCAGCCACTATGACGTGCACTGACCACTAGGGGGCAGATGCCCTGATTGGTAGGTTAGCTTGGTGCTGGGGTCTGGCCAATTGGGACTGAGCGGCATGGGCTGGACATACCCTGGAGCCCTCCTGCGGTCCCTCCCCACTAGCCAACCTCCGCATCCCTCCCAGGCCCTGATTGTGCACCGGAGGTGTCCCTCAGCCTGGCCTGAACCCTCTCTTAATCTGGGATCCCACCGTGGATGTTGGAGAGCCAGTTTCGGCCCAACAGCTGAACGACCAGTCGCTATGACATGCACTGACCAGCAGGGGGCAGACGCTCAAAACAGGAGCTGCCCTCGGTGGTCAGTGTGCTCCCACAAGGGCAGTGCTGCTCAGCCAGAAGCTGGGCTCATGGCTGGCAAGTGCAGCAGAAGTTGAAGGAGACTCCTTGGCGGCGGCACTAAAGATGTCCATCAGTCGGACATCCCCCAAGGGCTCCCGGACTGCATGAGGGTGCAGACGGGGCTGAGGGACCCCTCTGAGTGTACAAATTTTGTGCACCTGACCTGTAGTACACATAGAAAGATTGATGTCCTATAGTTAAAAATTAGAAACAATGCCTGTCTGTTGTGTGGAAAAATTAGGTGGAAAGAGAAGTAAGAAAGAAAAAAAAGGTGGAAAAAAGAGAGAGAGGGAGAGAAAGAACATAAGCATGCCTAGTACAGAGATATACACTGGTATAGGCAAGGAAAAATGGTATGTTAGAATTTTCTTATTTGATTGTGTATAATATTAATGTTTGATAGGTTTAGAATATACATACATAATTTAAAAGATAAAGTATTACTGTAAAATAGAATAAAAATACTTTGAATTTTATTTTTATCCTTTATATCTAATTAATACTATTAAATGTTTAATGTCTTTTTAAAAAAATAATTCTTTATTGTTGAAAATATTACATATGTTCCCCCCCACACACACACCCATTGACCTCCTTCAGCCTGCCCCCAACCCCTGCTCCAAGCCCTCACCACCCCCCTGTCCCTGTCCATGGGTTATGTATATATGCATACAAGGTCCTTTGTTGATTACCTCCCACCCACCCACCCTCCTGTGCCTTCCCTCAGAGATTCTGCAGAATCTGTTTAGCACCTTTTGGTGTACATCTACATTTATACATCACAAATTTCTAAAGTCAGATCATTAGAATGTAAAGGAAACATAGAAATTATTTAGATATTTAGGAAGAGAATTATTCATTTTTGTATCCTCTATAAAGACTGACAAGGAGGTCTTATTCTATGAGTTTTTGTTGTAAAGTCTGACAAGGAGGTCTTATTCTATGAGTTTTTGTTCTCTGTTTTGTTTTGCTGTGCTTTGTTTTTGGTACACTTTGCATGAAACATTACAATCTAGGAGAATATGATCATTGACATCATGAAAGTGTGAAATAAATGTTTTGAGTAAGCATGGAGAAAACTTTTATGTAGAGCTTTGAAAATAAAAAAAATGGTAGGAAAATGTTAAAAAAATCCACATTATTTCAATGTCTTACAGAATATTTAATTTGCATTAATAGAATCTCTTCTTATAATCTCTTCTTATAAATAATTGTTATTTTGTTAAAATATATGCAATTAAATGTATTGCTTTATAATTGATGAACCACATAAACAGTTCAATAAAAATACAAAATTGAAAACATTTAAATAGCTGTTTATTAAGCCAGTTTTTAAATTATCCTATACCATTACTAACATGGAGCAAATGTTTAATAAATCCTATCTAATAAAGAGGGAATATGCTAATTGACCATCACTACATCACAAAGATGGCTGCACCCACAGCTGAAGCCAAGTTCCCATAAGGAGCCTTAATGAGCAATCAGCAGGGACCTGAGGCTATGCCCTCTCCTGCCACCGTAGGGCTTGACAGGGACCTCAGGCCACACCCCCCACCCAGCAGGGCTTGACAGGGACCTCAGGCCACGCCCCCCACCCTGGCATCAGTCTGGGGGACCTGAAGCCATGGCCCCCGCCTGGCAGGGCTTGACAGAGGACCTCAAGGTGTGCTTCCCATCCTGGTGCTGGGTTAGGGGACCTCAGGCCACACCCCCAACCAGGTGGGGCTTGACAGGGGACTTCAGGCCACGCCCCCTACCCCGCACCAAACCAGGGGACCTCAGACAGCACCCCCCACCTGGCAGGGCTTGACAGGGGACCTCAGGCCTCACCCCCCACCCCAGTGCTAGCCCAGGGGACCTGAGGCTGTGCCTCCCTGCCTGGCTGGGCTTGACAGGGGACCTCAGGCTGGGCTTCCTGCCTTGGCACCAGGCCAGGGGACCTCAGGCTACGCCCCCCACCTGGCAGGGCTTGACAGGGGACCTCAGGCCTCACCCCTAACCCCAGTGCCAGCCCAGGGGACCTGAGGCCACACCCCATACCCAGCAGGGCTTGATGGGGCACCTCAAAGTGCGCTCCCATCATGGTGCTGGGCTAGGAGACCTCAGGCTGCTCCCCCCGCCCCAGCGCCAGGCTTGTGGACCTCAGACTGCGCCCCCACCAGGTGGGGCTTGACAGGGGACTTCAGGCCATGCCCCCCACCCTGGCACCAGGCCAGGGAACTTCAGGTGCACCCCCTCCCCCAGCACTGGGCCAGGGGACCTGAGGCTGCACCCCACTGCCTGGCAGGGCTTGACAGGGGATCTCAGGCCATAATCCCCACCCAGTGGGGCTTGATGGGGGACCTCAAGGTGCATCCTCAGTGCTGGGTCAGGGAAACTCAGGCTATGCCCCCTGACAGTTGGGCTTGACAGGGGACCTCAGGCCATGCCCCCCACCCAGCAGGGCTTAACAGGGGATCTCAGGACATGTCTTCTACCTGGCGGGGCTTGCAAGGGGACCTCAAGGCATGCCCCCCACCCCGGTCTGTGCTGGGGGACCTCAGGCCATGCCCCCCATCCTGGCGCCCGGACAGGGGACCTGAGGCTACATTCCCTGCCCAGTGGGGCTTGACAAGGGTGGAACTGGCCAGGTCTGGATCTAGCCCATTGGGGGCAGGGGCCGGCTGGGTCTGAGTCTCACGTGATTTTGAGGCGCATGTGGGTGGGTGGGGACTTGACTCTGGGTCCAGTGGTGTGCCCCAGACTCTGACAGGAGAAAGGTTTTCACATAAATTTTACTAATTTTCTTTAATCTCTGACACTTCTATTATAGAGAAAGGGAAAATAGCAATATTAAATTATTTCCTCTAATTAAACCCTTTTTAATGTGCATGAATTTCGTGCACTGGGCCACTAGTATTAATATAAAAAAATAAAAACAATTGCTGGTATTCACTGAGTGCTCATTCTGTGTCTGGATTTGTCACAATTATGATACACTAGAGGCCCAGTACATGAATTCATGTACCATTGGGATCCCTCAGCCTGGTTTGCAGGATCAGGCCAAAACTGACTCTCCAACATCCCCCAAGGGGGTCCCAGATTGCAAGAGGGCACAGGCCAGGTCGAGGGACCCCACTGGTGCAAAATCGGGGCCAGGGATAGATGCAGGAGGTTGGCCAGCCAGGGAGGGACCACAGACATTTCCGGCCCACCTTGCTCAGTCCCAATTGGGCAGACCCCAGCAGCAAGCTAACCTACCAGTTGGAGTGTATTCCCCCTGTTTGTCAGTGTATGTCATAGCGACTGCTCGACCAGTTGACTGTCTGGCCCCTGGTGGTGAGTGCACTTCATAGCGAGCAATTGAGCAGCCTTAGTATATCATTAGCATATTACGCTTCGATTGGTTGAACAGCCGACCAGTCAACTGGACACTTAGCATATTAGGTTTTTATTATATAGGATGCTTTATCTTACTGTCTCATCACAACAACCCAAAGAATTGATGATATGGATCAATGATCCCTGAAAAGGCTACCATGTAGTGGTGATTAATTTAAGCTTTCATTAGTTACCTGAGAGTTGTTATTCTGCCATCCTGCAGAAGAAATCTAGGGAATTCATTTGGAGAGAGAAAAATTAGATAGATGAGTAATTAATTTGAAAATGGCATGAAATTTTAAATTAATGATGTTGTATCCTACTTCCTCTGCACATTCAAAAATACCCTTTTGTTAGAGGTTGCGTTAATGGATCTGAGCACTAAGAAAATATAAGATATCTAATATTGTGGGCCCTGAGGAAAGTAATTTACAAATGTTACTATTTTTGAAAAAATGTATTAGTATTATTATTTTAAATATATGTTATTGATTTTTTACAGAGAGGAAGGAGAGGGATAGAGAGTCAGAAACATCGACGAGAGAGAAACATCGATCAGCTGCCTCCTGCACACTCCCCACTGGGGATGTGCCCACAACCAAGGTACATGCCCTTGACCGGCATCGAACCTGGGACCCTTCAGTCTGCAGGCCGACGCTCTATCCACTGAGCCAAACCAGTTAAGGCAAATGTATTATTTTTATTAAATATTTATATAATTATTATCTAGACTAAAACTATGTTCATTTCACTGGTCATTATATTATAAAAGTTTGAAATAATTTTCTTTTATGAATAGTTGAAAATAGCAAGAAGGAAAAAATCTAAAATATTTATTTGGATAAATGAGGAGAGAAAGAATTTGAAACTACTTATACAGAACACTACCAGTATTCTCTAACCATGACTCTTGATTGCAAATCTGGTACTATTTAGATTTTAGCCTACATTAACAAACTCATTTGTAGTTACCGTAGCACAACCCACATCTCACTCAAAAACTCCATACACTTGGAATTGAGCAAGAGAAGATCCCATGAGATTTCACACTCAATTACAAAGTACTCTGTAAGGTGCATTTATGCTGGTTTTCTCAATTAATTACAGCAAGTGTCACCTTGGACAGCTTGCAGCAGTTAATTGAATTTGACAGGTTAACTTGAGAGCCCTATTCACTGAATTCTCTAGGGAGTTGGGGAAAGCAAAAGGGCTACCCAAGACAGAAAACAGAAGACTTTAAGTTAAAAAGAAATAGTAGAGTCAGCATTTGGCAGCTTGCAAATATTTATCTCCAAAAGAAAAGAATGACGAGCGAATACTTCAGGGAGATACCGTTTCATTATTAAGGTGCTCTTTAGATTGTCCAATTTGCTTCAACGTTGGAGATTTCTGTGCTAGAATCTTATAATTTTGGATATATTAAAATTAGTTTAATTGATACGCAAATTAAAATATATTGTTCTTCCATGATTTCAATTGGTCACATTCAAACACCATTAGAACACAAATTTTTATTTCCAGGGAAAATGCATATTTATTAAGCAAATTTCAATAAAAATTTTTGTGTAATTGATTTTAAAGTTTGGAAAAGAAATCAATCGGTACTGTACTTCTTCCTTTTGCATTTA
Organism: Corynorhinus townsendii; assembly: GCA_026230045.1. Classification (NCBI taxonomy): domain Eukaryota; kingdom Metazoa; phylum Chordata; class Mammalia; order Chiroptera; family Vespertilionidae; genus Corynorhinus; species Corynorhinus townsendii. The sequence continues at coordinate 114,285,191 of JAPDVU010000001.1, read as the reverse complement.
AGGATCATATAAGGTAAATTTTCAGCCATGACAGCAATTAAAACTTGCAATACAATTTCATTGTTAGTAATTGGTCTGTTTATGTAGATTTTCTATTTCTTCCTGGTTCAATCTTAGGTTATATGCTTCTAGAAATTTATCAACTTCTTCTAGATTGTTGGATTTGTTGGCATGTCATTGTTTGTAGTATTCTATATGATTCTTTGCATTTCTCTGGTGTTGGCTGTGTAATCTAAATTTTCATTTATTATTTTATTTATTTGGGCTTTCTTTTTCTCTTCACGAGTTTGGCTAGCTTGTCAATTTTGTTAATCATTTCAAAGAAACAGATCTAAGTGTCATTCATCATTTTTATTGCTTCGAAAATTTCTGTTTGTTTTTAACTTTTCTTTAATTGAATTTATTGGTATGACATTGGTTAAAAAAATCATATAGGTTTCAGTTATACAATTCTACAATAGATCATCTGTACATTGTGTTGTGTGTTTACCAGGCCAAGTCAAGTTTCCTTCCATCACAATTTATCCCGTTTACCTTCTTCTACCTCCCCCTCAACCCCCATCTCTCTGGTATTCAGCATACTGTTGTCTGTGTCCATAAGTCTTTCTTTTTTTTTTTTTTTGCTTAATCCCTTCACCCTTCTCACACAGCCCCCAACATCTTCCACTCTGAGAGCTGTCTGTTTTCTATATCCATGAATCTGTCTCCGCTTTGTTAGTTTATTTTGTTCATTAGATTCCCCATATAAGTGAAATTGTATGGTGCTCATCTTTCTCTGACTGACTCATTTCACTTAACATAATACTATTCAGGTTCATCCATGCTGTTGCAAAAGATAGGATTTCCTTCTTTTTTAAGGCTGAGTAGTATAGCATTGTGTAAATGTACCACAGCTTTTTATCTAGTCATGTACTAATGGACACTTGGGCTGCTTCCAAATCTTGGCTTCTGTAAGTAACGCTATAATGAACATAAAGGTGCAAATTAGCGTTTGGGGTTTCTTTGGATATATTTGCAGTAGTGGAATTGTTGGGTCATAAGGCAGCTTCATTTTTAATTTTTTGAGGTATCGCCATATTGCTTTCTACAGTGGTGGCACCAATCTGCACTCTCACCAACAGAGTACAAGGGTTCCCTTTTCTCCACATTCTCAAAAACACTTGTTTGTTGATTGATTGATGATCGCTATTCTGTCAGGTTTGAGGTGATAACTCATGGTTTTAATTTGCATATGTCTAATGATTAGTGAATTTGAACAATTTTTTATGGGTCTATTGGCCATCTTTATGTCTTTTTTGGTGTTTATTCAGGTACTTTGCCCATTTGTTAATTGGGTTATTTTTTTGGTGTTGAGTTTTATAAGTTTCTATTAAATTTTGGATATTAACCGCTTATCAGATGTATCAGTTAATATGTTCTCCCATTCAATGAGTTACTTTTTCCTTTTGTTGATGGTTTCCTTTGCTGTGCAAAACTTTTTAGTTTGTTGTGTCACATTTGTTTATTTTTTCTTTTGATTCCCTTGCCAGAGGTTATATATCAGAAAAAATATTGTTATGAGAAATGTCTATGGTTTTACTGCCTACGTTTTCTTCTCGGATTTAATGGTTTTGAGCCTAACATTAAGTTTTTAATCCATTTTAAGTTTTTCTTATGTATGATGTGAGAAGGTGGTCTAGTTTCATTTTTTGGATGTATCTATCAAATTTTCTCAACACCATTTATTGAATAGTCTTTCTTCACCCCATTGTAATTTTTTGCCTTCTTTGTCCAATATTAGTTGACTATAAAAGTGTGGGTATATTTCTCGACTCTCTATTCTGTGGAATGTAATTTTAAGTTCAAAATTGATCTCATTTTCATCCTCCTCATTTGAAAATTATCTTCTGTTTTTCTGTTGTTTGTCAAAACATTAATCTCAGAATAATCACTCTAACTTCAAGTATCATCTCTAACTTCTTCCTTTACTATTATGAGCTTTTCGATAATACCTTTTAGTAATTTCAGTAAAATTCCTATTCTAATCTTATTGCCATTTCTCTGGTGCAGAATATAATTACCCCAGTGAATATAATATCAAAAGCCTCATGTCTGATATCCCTGCCTTCAGTTTCTAGTCCTCTCTGTGCTCCTGTCCTTAAGTCCATCTTGTGAACAATCTTAATGTGCATTTTTCTAAAATACAGATTTGATTATGTTATTTCCATCTCTACTGAGACTGAGAGAATCTTTTATTCACTTTAGTTAATTAAAGTTGAAATTCAAACAGGCACATTTGGGCGAGTGGCTACTAAATGGAACAGTAAAGCTCTAGAGGAAACTCTAAAATTAAAAAATATAAAGGACTAAAATAGAATTCTAAAGAGACATTCTACTTGCCTAAAGTAAAACATAAAAGAGAGATAGAAAAGCACAAATCTGGGGCACATAAATAGAAATCAAATAATAAAATGGTAGGCTTAACCATATCATATCAACAATTACATTGAATATAAATGCTCTATACATTCTAGTGGTAGAGATTTTTACACTGGATCTTTTTCAAAGAAAAGGCTAGAAAAACTAAATGGTGCTTATAAGACATGCACTTAGCAAAAGTATTAACTTGCATGTAACATCATTGTGGGAACCCTGATCAGAGTATGCCAGATGTTCAAGGCCAATTTGAGTGTGGGGGCCCTGTCCAGAGTACACCGGATGCACAAGGACGATTTGTCATATGCAGGTGCAAAAGCAAGGACACAATGATTGTACTGTACACAATGCGCAAGCACATCCTTCTATAACACAAAGACTGATGTCATTATTTTGGCAAGAAGCCTCTTTTGTCTAAGTTGGTATAAAGTATGTTACTGACCAGCTGGTGTGCGGCTGCTTGGTTGGGCTACTATGTTTGTCTAGCTCCTATGTTGAAGGCTGCTTTGTAGGAAAGATGTATTGTTAACCAGTGTGTGGCTGCCTGCTTTATGGGAATGCTTTGAAGAATTGTGTTGTGTGATGCTCCTTAGCAGTAAGGGCTACTTGGGCTACAATAAAGACTCTCCTTTATGCCTATAACTTCACATATCTTCTCCATCCACTACCCAGCATCCATAAAGGTCCAGTTCCTAGCAGAGAAGGACCTGTGACCCCACAATGATAAATAAAAGGTATACAAAGTAAGCAGTAAATATAAGAAAGCTGGAATATCTGTTTTAACAAAAAGTGGGTTTCTGAAAAGGGAAGATAATCAGATATAATAAAAAGCACTTCATAGAGATAAAGCTAAGAGAGAGAGAACATAATAATAATAAATGTACTTACATCCAAAGCAAATTTTCAAAATACATCAAGCAAGCACTGACAGAACTAAATAAAAAAGTAGATAAATCCAGTTATAACTGGATATTTTAACATTCTTTTTTCAGAAACTGCTAGGTTAAAGAGGAAATAAAGTCAGTAAGAATATAGGAATTTTAAACTATACTACTGCCCACCTTATCCTCATAGACATTTATAGAGAACTCATCAAACAAATGCAGAATGCACATTTTTCAACTGCATATGGAGTGGTAATCAAGACAGGCCATGTACTGACCATAAAGTAATTCTGAACAATATTAAAAGTTAAAATGTTTTAGTGTCTGGCTTCTGGGCACAGTAAATTTAATTTAGAAATCAAGCACCACATTTGTGGGCACAACACCATTCACTAAATATAAAATAAAATGAATGAATTAGAATTTATCAGAATTAAACTTGAGCTTATTAAAACATAAAAGTAAGAAAAAAACAGCTTGCTAGTGTGGCTCAGCAGTTGAGCATCCACACATGAACCAGGAGGTTCTCAGTCAGGAGTTGCTTGTGGTTGTGGCTCGATCCCCAGTAGGGGGCATGCAGGAGGCAGCCTATCAGTGATTCTCATCATTGATGTTTCTATCTCTCTTCCTCTCCCTTTCTCTCTCTGAAATCAATTTAAATAAAAAAGAAAGCTATTTAAAAAAGAAAGAAAAACAAAAAGCCATCCATTGAGAGAACTTATTGAGACATATCTGATAAAAAATGACTCATGAATAAATAATTATTATAAATAAATAATGAAAAGCAAAACAATCCAATAAGAAATGAATAGACAAATAGGTCAAGATCTAGACATAAATATAGTCAACTGATCTTTGACAAAGAAGCAAAGGCTATACAATGGGGCAAAGATAATCTTTTCAACAAGTGGTGCTGGAATAACTGAACATCCACATGCAAAAAATTAATCTAGACAGAGACCTTACACTTCTCACAAAAATTAAATAAAAAAGTATCACACCTCCAAATGTGAAACACAAAAATATAAAACTCCTAGAAGATAAGATAGGAGAAAACCTTGGTATAGTCATGACATTTTAGATATAATACTGAAAGCACAATGAATAACAACTGAAAAATAGGACTACATTAAAAGTAAAAACTTCTGTCCTGTGAAAGACACTGTCAAGGAAATGAGAAAAAAGACACAGACTGGAGAAAAATATTTGCAAAAGGCACAGCTGATAAAGGAGAATTATACAAAATATACTAAGAATTCTTAAAACTTAGCAATAAGAAAACAAGCAACCTGATTTTAAAAGTGTCCAAAGATTTTAACATATACCTTACTGAAAAAGACATACAAAGGGCAAAGGAACATATGAAAAGATTCTCTACATCAGATATCATCAGGGACATGCAAATTAAAATGAGACACCACAACACATCTTTAGAATGGTAAAATTGCAAAATATTACACAAAACGTTGGTGAAAATGTGGAGAAACAAAAATTCTCCTTCAATGTGGGTGAGAATGCAAAATGACACACTGTGGAAGACATTTGGTGTTTTGATTTTATTTAACAAAACAAAACATACTATTGCCATATGATCTAGCATTTGTGAACCTTGTTATTTGCTGAAAAAAATTAAAAACTATGTCTACACAAAAACTGGCACACCTATTTTATAGCAGTTTTATTAATAGTTGCCCAAACTTGCAAGTGTCCATGATGTTCTTCAGTAGATGAATGGATAAATAAACTGGTACACTCAGACAATGGCAAATTATTCAGTGCTAAAAAGAGATGAGATATCAAGCCATGAGAACACATGGAGGAAACTTAAATGCATATTACTAAGTGAAAAAAGCTATTATGAAAAGACTACATACTGTATTTTTCCAAATACGTGACAGTTAAAAAGCAAAACTATGGAGAAAGAAAAAAATATCATTTGCCTGAAGTTGAGGACAGGGCTGGGAAGGGATAAGTAGGGGAAGCACAGAGAATTTTTAGAGCAGTGAAAATGCTTTGTATGGTATTATAATGATGGATGCATGTCATTATACATTTGCTGAAACCCATGGACTGTACAACACCAAGAGTGGACTGTGCTGTAAACTATGGACTTTCAATTACTATAATTTGTCAGTGTAGGCTCATCAATTATAATATAAGTATCACACTGATAAGAGTTGTTGGTAATATGGCGGTGTGGGGAGGGGAGGCTATGCATGTGAGGGAGTGGAAGGTAAAAGAATCTCCCCGTACTTTTCCCTCAAATTTTCTATTAGCCTAATACTGCTCTAAAAAAGTCTTAGAAATAAATCATGAGCAAAACATTTGAAATGACATTTCTTAAAGAAAAATATACACATTCTATAAAGATATTTAAATAGCAAAAAAAAAAAACCACACACACAAACAAACAAACAAAAAAACATGAAAAACTGCTCCACATCGGTACATCACTACTGATTAGGTAAGCACTAATTAAAATCACAGTATGATACCATAACCACTGAAAGGGCTAAAATAAAATAAAAAAATGGCAACATTACATGTTGGTGATGATGTGCAAAAACTGGCACTCTCATAAATTGTGAGTAATACTGTATATCATACATTCACTTTGCAAAAGTCAATCTGTTTTTTAAATATATATTTTTATTGATTTCAGAGAGGAAGGGAGAGGGAGAGAAACATCAATGTTGAGAGAGAATCATCTATCAGCTGCCTCCTGCATGCCCCCCACTGGAGATGGAGCTTGCAATCCAGGCATGTGCCCTGACTAGGAATCAAACTGGGTTCACAGGTTGATACTCAACCACTGAGCCATGCCGCCAGACTTAATCAGTTTTTAATAAATTGTTATCCAGCAATCTTACTACAGCACTAGTTATTTATACAAGAGAAATGAGAACTTAGGTCCACAAAAAATATTTTATACACTACTCAAAACACCTCAAAATTGGAATTGAACCAAATATTTATCCATAGGAGAATAAATAAGCAAATGTGTTATTCACACAATTGAATTCTACTGGGAAATTTAAAAAGATTGAAATACTAATGTAGGTGTCACTCTCAGTCTCTATAATATTTGTTGAATGAAGCAAGCCAGACACAAATAATAAATATATTATTAATCCATTTATAAAAAGTTTAGGGACAACAAAACTAATATGTTGTGCTAGAAATCAAAATAGTGGTTGCCTGGGGTAGCTGGGAACCTTCTGGTGTCATGAAAATATTTAATAACTGATTGCACTGGTTACATATGTTTATTTGAGAACATGCATTTGTTAAAACTTAATGTTTTATGCACTTCACATTATGTAAATTTCACCTCAATTATTTAAAAAGTTTAAATTTTTAAAATCCGATACTGAACAAAATTGTAAATTGTAATAAGTCCATGAAATTGCTCACATGTACTTGTAATAAAGGAAATTCAGGTGAAAAGCAAAGAAATATATCTTTTTATCTACTATAGGTTTATATAAAATATATTATATTCTTGGGAAGATATCATACTCTCCTAGTGAGACATTAAATTCACATAAAATGTTTCTGATCCAGTAATTCAATCTTTAAAAGTAATAACATATTAAGGCAAATTTTGCTATTCATGTATATCCATTGTGGCATTTTTTTTACAATACTAAATTGTAAACAAGTGAAATTTCTCAAAATAAAATAATTGCATTCTTCAAATAAAACACATGGTAAGCCATTTGGAAACTGTCATTAAAAACAGGGATATTTTAGTGAGACAAGCCCAGTGAGCCTGAAGCAAATTCTAGTGGAGCAAAGAGAAAAAAGCTACCTGATCTTTTCACAGAAGGATGCTGGAAGCCAATTCCAGCATATCATAATTGCAAGTTTCATCAAAATGTTGATGGAACTTGGGAACTCAACAAGGGCTAAGTCACATATGTTATCGCCTGTTGGGAATGGCTAAAGGCATTTCCCCAAACCTGAAAAGGATGATTGCTTGCTGCCAAACAGCTCAGGGCATCTTAATCTACATGTTATTGCCCCCTGTTGGCTAAACACCTGAACAGCCAGAGGTAACTACACCAATCTGACAATGGATTTGTGTGCGAAACCCTGGCCTTTGATGTGTATATCTCCACTTCGCCTTAGGACGATTTGTGTTAATAAAAAGCAAGGGTTCCTGAGACAAGGAGAACTTGGTGTCTTTAGCCAAGCTCCTCTTCCCCCCCAAATACCTTTCAAAATTATGTTTCATCTTTGGACTCTTATTTAATTTATGCACAGCACCTTCTCCAGATTGCTAAACCCTTCTAGATGCCGGATCAAGACCACCGGCATTAGAAGGGGACTGCCCTTCCAAATAATAACACTCCTCCATCTCACCATCCATCCTATCCATATTCAGTCATCAGTAGCTCTCAATATTAAAGATTTCAAGAGGGCAGTGGACTGAGTCCAAGCTACACTGATTTTCTCCCAGGACCCAATTGTAATTACTACTAAAATATAGAAAAATCATCCTGAACAACCAATGGAAGTCTAGCTGGAGAGAACCCTTAAAACCAAAGACACTTATAAAGTGGAGGCCATATTGACACTGGTGGGAAGTACAGAGACACAAGAGGGTTGGCTGGGTTCTCACAGCAGCAGTTGAAGTTCTTGAGGGATATACATATAACCTGTGGGGGATTCCCCTGAGAAGTATGGGGTCTAAACCCCAAGCTCTGCTCTCCATCCCAGAGGAACAGAATCAGGAAATGTGCCCATATAACATCTGGCTGTGAAAAGCACCATGCTTTCTGTGTGGCAGGAAGAGGGTTCTAGAAACCCAAGTACTCTCATAAAGGGCCAATGCACTAAATTTAATTTGTAGCCACTCACCTTGGGCTCTGGCAGAAGGAAGGCAGAGTGGACTAGAGCTGCATGAGGAGGATATGGGGTTGGTGGCACTGGGGAGAAAGCTGAGAGGACAGCAGCCAGGATCCCTGTGCTAAGTCATTCCTCCATACTTCAGATACCATCTTTCTCAGGCAAAGCTTCCCCATCAATGTAGCTTTATCCTGGGGGGAAGCAATAATCCCACCCATTGGAATCCCTCTCAACCCACCCTGTGGAACTGACACTCTGCTGAGGTCTACAGCATGAGGCTTATTAAGTGACTCAGACTAACAGAGAGCCTGGAGACAGCAGAGGATCTCTGGGTGCTTTGAGTGTTTGCCTAACTTGCTCCTGGGCCCAAGGCTAGTAAAAAAAAAGACCTTGATACACATATTTGTCTTTTCCATATGCACCCAGCTTCAGCAGAGGGAGCCACAAGCTGTGACTAGTTGATAGCTCCAAAGAGGTTACTCAGGGTCGGCCTCAAACAGTGATGGACATAGTCCTGCACCAGAGACCCTCCAAAGAGGCCCAAAACCAATAAAACCAGTGGCCAGGTATAGGCCACAACAGAGCAGGATCCAATAAGCTTCACAAGCAGTATATCCACAGGGAGATATTAATAGGCTCCAAACACTACTGAGGCAAATCCTGCTTTGTGTGATCAGCACCTGCACAACAGTCTGCATGATTTGTTGGTGGTTGAGCCTCACTGTCAGATAGCCTGTGGGTTGATCCCACACAAAAATGGGCCAATATAAGTCTAGAATCAATTACAACAGGAAGGCCCACACAGCAAGCAGAAGAGACATTATTAGAGCACCCAGTTCTGGTGATCAGGGAGACGGCAGCACTGGATTCCATAGGTCATCTACAACAAAAGGCCACCTTTCCAAGACAGGGAGTCATAGCAGATATTCCTAATACATAGAAACAAACCAAAAGTGTCAGCCAAAATGGGAAAACAAAGAAACAAGCCCCAGATGAAAGATCAAGAGAATTCTCCAGAATAAGAATGAAATGAAAAGGAGATATGTAACTTGTCAGATGTAGAGTTCAGAGTAACAACTATAAGGATGCTCAGCACCATGAAAAAAGACATAAAACTATGAAAACAACCAGTCAGAATTGAATAATGACATATCAGAAATAAAGAATACACTGGAAGGAATAAACAGCAGATTAGAGGAAGCTGAGGATAAGATCAGCAAATTAGAAGACAGGATAGAAAAAAAACCACTCAACCAGAGAATCAAAAGGAAAAAAAAAACAATAAAAAAATAGGTGCACAATGTAATAAAGCTGTGGGGCAACATGAAACATAAAAATGCCTGTATCATAGGAGTACCAGGAGAAGAGAGTAAGGGATAGAGATCCTGTTTGAAGAAATAATGGCAGGAAACATCCTTAACCTGATAAAGGACAAGATCACACAAGGTCAGGCAGCACAGAGAGTCCCAAGGGAGAAGAACCCAAAGAGGCCTATGCCCAGATACATCAAAATTAAAATGCCAAAAATTAAAGACAAAGGGAGAATATTAAAGGTAGTAATTTGTTGCCTACAAAGGAGCTCCCATAAGGCTGTCAACTACTTTCTCAACAGAAACACTGCAAGCCACAGGGAATGGCATGAAGTATTTTAGATAATGAAAAGTAAGGATCTGAAACCAGGACTACTCTATCCAGTAAGGTGAAATAAATAGCTTCTCAGAAAGAAAAAAAAAAGGCTAAAGGAGTTTATTACCATCAATCCAGAACTGCATGAAATGTTAAAGGGGATGCTGTAACAATAAGAATATATATATATATATATCATATATATATATATATATTCATATATATATATATTATATATATTCTCTCTATATATATATATGCATATATATATATATATATATATATATATAGAGAGAGAGAGAGAGAGAGAGAGAGAGAGAGAGGCATAAGTAATAAAAATGGCAATAAATAAAGTACCTATCAATAGTAAAATTTAAATGTAAATGGATTAATTGTTCCAATCAAAAGACATAGGGAAGCTGAATGATCAAAAACATAACACATATAAATGTCTACAAGAGACACACCTAAGAGCAAAAGACTCACACAGGTTGAGAATGAAAGAATAAAATAGTTTTTTATTCAAATGGAAATTTAAAAAAAGCGGGGGTCACAATACTCATATCTGACAAAATAGACTTCAAAAAAAAGACATAACAAGAGACAAATACGGCCACTACATAATACTAAAGAGATAACTTCAATATGAGGATATAACTCTGGTAAACATATATGTACCCAATATAGGGGCACCTTAATATATATGAAAAAAATCTCTTAAAGGACTTTAAGTGAGGGATCTACAGCAATACAGTCATAGTAGGGGACTTTAACAACTCACTGACTTCACTGGATAGATCTTCCAGAAAATAAAGGAAACAGTGACCTAAATAACCCACTAGATCATATGAATTTAATTGACATTTACAGTACATTTCAACCCAAATCTGTGGAATAGATATTCTTCTAAAAACACTCTTATTCTGGAATGTCTTTTTCATGGGACATTCTTAAAGATAGACCATATATTAGTACAAAAATTAAGTTTTTACAAGTTCAAGAAGATTGAAAGCATATCAAGCATCTGCTTGGATAATAATGGCATGAAAGTCAAAATCAACTAAAATAAAATACTCAAAAGCATTCAAATACATGGAGGCTAAAGAGCATGTTATTAAACAATGAATGGGTTACCAATGAAATCAAGGAAGAAAAAAAAACAACTTCTGAAAACAAATGAAAATGAGTGCACACTCAAAATCTATGGGAAACAGCAAAAAGCAGTCCTTAGAGGGAAGTTCATAGCATTGCAGGCCTAACTCAAAAAATAAGAAAAATCTGTATATGATCCCTCAACTAAAATAATTAGAAAGAGGACAAGAAAATCCCAAAGTAAATAGAAGGTCAGAACAGAAAATAAATGTAATAGAAACTAAAAAGGCAATACAAAAGATCAATGAAACCAAGTGTTGGTTCTTTGAAAAAATAAATAAGATTGATGAACCTCTATCCACTCAAATCAAGAAACAGAGAGAGGACCCAAATAAATAAAATCAGAAATGAAAAAGGTGAAGTAACAACTGACACCACAGAAATAAAAAGTGTAAGAAAATACTATGAACAATGATATGCCAACAAATTAGACAAATGTGTTCATTCAGAGAAACATACAAACTTCTGAAACTGAATAAGAAAGAATCAGAGAATCTCAATGGACCAATAACAACGAATGAAATAGAAGCAGTGAAAAACAGACAAGCAGGCAATCAAACAAAAAAACTTCCTGCAAACAAAAGCCCTGGACCAGATGACTTCACAAGAAAATATCCCCAACATTCATAGAACTAACACCTATCCTCCTCAATTATTCCAAAAAATTCAAGAGGAAGGAAACATTCAAGCTCTTTTTATGAGGCCAGCATTATCCTAATTCCAAAACAAAATACTAAAGACACTACAAAGAAAGAAAACTACAGGCCAATATCCCTGATGAACATAGATGCCAAAACCCTCAACAAATACTAGCAAATCAGAACCATAAATATATTAAATAGATCATCCACCATGTCCAAGTAGGTTTTACTTCATGGATACAAGGCCAGTACAATATTTTCAAATCAATAAATGTGATACATTGAATACATGAAATGAAAGATAAAAAAATCATATGGTCATATCAATAGATGCAGAAAAAGCATTTGATTTGTTCAGTACCCATTTTTGATAACAACTCTCTTCAAAGTGGGACATCATACTTCAACATAATAAAGGCCATATATAACAAAACTACAGCCAACTTTATACTTAATGGGCAAAAACTTAAAGTGTTTTCCTTAAAAACAGGAAGAACACAAGGATGTCTTCTTTCACCAGTCTTATTCAACACTAGTGGCCTGGTGCACAAAATTCATGCATGGGGCAGGGTGTCCCTCAGCCCAGTCTGCACCCTCTCCAACCTGGGACCCCTCAGGGGGGATGTCTGACTGCCAGTTTACGAGTAGTCAGACATCTCTCTCGCAATCCAGGACTGCTGGCTCCTAACTGCTCACCTGCCTGCCTGCCTGCCTGATTGCCCCTAACCACTCTGCCTGCTGGCCTTCTCACCTCTAACTGCCTCCCCTGCCAGCCTGCTCACCCCCAACTACACCCCCCCCACTGGCCTGATCACCCCCACTGCTCCCCCCCGACCAGCCAGATCACCCACAACTGTGCTCCCCTCTTGGCCCCTAACCACCTCTACTCAGCCTCACCACCATAGCTTTGTCCAGAAGAATGTCCAGAAGGTCTCCTGGAAGGTGTCCCAGTCTAATTAGCATATTACCCTTTTATTAGTATAGATAGAGGCCTGATGCATGGGTGGGGGCCAGCTGGTTTGTCCTGAAGGGTGTCCCAGATCAGGGTGAGGGTTCCCTTGGGGGACGGGGTGGCCTGGGTGAGGGGCCTGTGATGGTTTGCAGGCCAGCCACACCTCTATGGGGTGAGGGTCCCCGCTGGGGGTACCTGGCCAGCCTGGGTGAGGGGCTGATGACTGTTTGCAGGCTGGCCAAGCTCCCTAGTGGGGTCCCTCACCCATGGGGGCATGGCCAGCCTCAGTGAGGGGCTGAGGGCCGTTTTCAGGCCCCTTCTTCAGCGGCTGGCCCAGGTGGGTAGGAAGGTTGGCTTCCCCAGCAACCCAAGCCTCCTGCCCACTCTGGCTGGCTCTGTGGCCACCGCCATCTTTGTCCCACTAATTTGCATATTCCCTTCTGATTGGCTGTGGGTGTCATGGAGTGATGGTCAATTACCATATTTCTCTCTTATTAGTATAGATAGTACTGGAAGTCCTAGACACAGCAAAAAGATAAGAAGAAAAAATGAAAGGCATCAAAATTATAAAGGAGCAAGTAAAACTGCCATTATTCACAGATGACTGTTAGAGTCGCTGAAGGAGGAATGCACAAGGCCAAATGGTGAAGAATTATGAATTTATTAGGTCATCTGGATACCAGAGGGGCTGAGTCCCCAAATGGTGCCAACACCCAAAGGCAGGGAGTCAGAGGTTTGTAAAGGACTCTAGGCAGGCTTTTTCTGGACGGAGAATTCTCTGTGTAGGTCTGGATTCTGGGAAACTCCAGAGGGGAGAGATAATGGTGTTTGCAAGTAGAATGTGGTCTAAGCTGTGCCGCACCAGCACGGCCAAGGGTGAACCCGAGTGGAGGCAATGAAGGATTGAGAAAAAATAGACAAGAGAATGAAAGCTGGGACTCGGTGGGATGCTGCTTCCCTAATGGGGAGCCAGCAATGCCACAAACTACAAGCCATGTCTTTATTTTATAGCCAGATGCCACGAGGCAAAGTAAGGGCGTGGTCAAGATGTTTACAGCATTCTTGTGAGTTTTGATCTTACTCAATTACATGCACCTGATGAAACTTTGTTTACTTGCAGCCTATATCACTTAGGCACGTGGGGCCAGTGTTCGGACCATAGGTCCAAGCTTATAACCATAGCTGTTGGCTATAATTGTGCTGGGAGGGCTCCGTACTCCAACCTGGGACTTGCATGTGGCCACAAGAGGACTGTGCCCTCTCATCAGTCCAAGGCTTGAACCTGTCCAAAACACCATAGCCATGCCCCACACTAAGCAAGTGGAATGTCCATTGTGAAGTGGCCTAAAGGTCAGTTCTCAGGGGAGGGGATATAGATTCAATTATTTGATCAGACCTAACAATAACATGATATTGTATATAGAAAACTTTAAAGACCACAAAAAATCTACTAGATATAATAAATGAATTTGGCTAAGTAGCAGGATACAAAATTAACATCCAAAAATCAATGACATTTTTATATACCAATAATAATCTCTATGAAAGAGAAACTAAAAATCCCATTTGCCATTACAATAAAAAATTAAGATACTTAGGAATAAACTTAACCAAGGAGGTAAAAGACCTGTACTCAGAAGACCAAAGGACATTGTTAAAAAAAAAAAATAGAGTAAGATTCAAACAAGTGGAAGCATATACCATGCTCCTGGATTGGAAGAATTAACATCATTATCATGTCCATATTACCCAAAGTAATCTATAGATTCAATGCAATCTCTATTAAAATACCCACAGCATATTTCACAGATCTGTAACAAATAATCTAAAAATTTAGACAGCACCAAAAGAAGATTCCAAATAGCTGGAGCAACCTTGCGAAGGGAGAACAAAGTTGGAGGGATCACAATATCAGATATCAAGCTTTACTAGAAAGTCACTGTAATCAATACATCCTGGTACTGGCACAAATACTGGCATATTGATCAATGGAACAGAACAGAAAACCCAAATATTGACCCAAGCCATTATGCTCAATTAATATTTAATAAAGGAGGCAAGAGGCATTCAATGGAGTAAAGACAGTCTCTTCAATAAATGGTGTTTGGAAAATTGGATAGGTACATGCAAAAAAAAAAATCTAGACCAAGAACTTACACCATACACAGTAATAAACTCAAAATGGATAAAAGAATTAAAGGTACATCATGAAACCACAAAAATTCTAGAAGAAGCCATAGACAACAAAATTTCAGACATCTCACATAGCAGAATTTTCATATATATCACCTAGAGTAAGAGAAACAAAGGAAAAAGGAAACAAATAGGACTACATGAAAATATAAAAGCTTCTGCACAGCATTGTGGTGAAGATCTGGGACAGGGGGCAATGTAGCTGAAGGGGGCCAGTATATGGAAGAACATATTTGGCAATGATACATCTGATAAGGGATTCATTTCCAAAATATATAAAGAACTCATACAACAACAAATGGAAGGCAAACAATCCAATTAGAAAACAGGCAAAGGATCTAAGTAGACTCTTCTCCAAAGAGGACCTACAGATGGCCAAGAGACATATGAAAAAATGCTCCAAGTCACTAATCATCTGAGAGATGCACATTAAAATGACAATGAGGTATCACTTTATACTTGCCAAAATAGCTACCATCAACAAAAAAGTACTGGAGAGGATGTGGTGAAAAAAGAACCCTAGTAAACAGCTGGTGGGAATGCAGACTGGTACAGCCATTATGGAAAATGGTATGGAGTTTCCTCAAAAATTAAAAATGGAACTGCCATTTGACTCACTGATCCCATTTCTAGGAATATATACTAAGAATTTTGAAACATCAATTAGAAAGAATATATGTGCACCTATGTTCATTGCTGTGCAATTTATAATAGGTAAGATCTAGAAACAGTCTAAGTGCCATTAGTACATGAGTAAATAAAAAAGCTGTGATGCATTTACACAATGGAATACTGTGCAGCTGTCAAAAAGAAGAATCACTTACTCTTCGAGACAGCATGAAGGGACCTGGAGAGTATTATACCAAGTGAAATAAGCCAGTCAGAGAAAGACAAGTATCACATGATCTCACTTACATGTGGAATCTAAGATACAAAATAATCTTAAGAACGAAATAGGTCCAGATGCATAGATACCTAGAACAGACTGATGAATCTCAGAGAGAAGTGGAGGCTGGGGGATGGGAAGAATGAACCAAAGGATTTATATCCATACTAGTGGCCTGATGCGTGAAATTTGTGCATATTAAAAGGGAATTAATTGGAGGAAATATTTTAACATTGCTATTTGCCCTTTCTCTATAATAGAAGTGTCAGAGATGAAAGAAAATTAGTAAAATGTATATGAAAATAATATATAAATTTATTAATAAATTAACAATCACATGATAAGCAACACCAAAACATGATATAGAAACAACAAAAACATGATATGATAACAACAAAAACATGATGTAAAAACAACACTGATACAATGACTGATAAATTGATTAAACTTATTCTAATATCTCCCTTTATACCACATTAAGAGTGAAAACACTTTCAGAGTGCTTGACTAATTTCCTTTGTGACGAAGTATTTACAACTTTAACTTTAACATCACACATTCTTCGAACTTGAGAAAAAGCAACAAATAACTGACCATGTGCGAAAACGGGTTGAGGTAGGAATATTCCTACTCTGTCTAGAGTTTGTCCTTGTGATTTATTAATAGTCATCGCAAATGCTGGCATCACAGGAAACTGTCTTTGAATTAATTTAAATGGGAGGCCAGTGTCAGATGGGGCAAATCAGTTCTTGGAATCAGAACAACCTCTCTTTCTGTATATCTTATTAATACTTCAGCCTCAATAATGTTAGGTCACGATCTTTTGATAATAAATCTAGTACCATTGCAAAGACCTCATTTACTATTCAGATTTCTCAGTAGCATGAGGATTGCTCCCACTTTCAATTTTAATTTATGACACGACATTCCACGAGGAATGGGGTTCCTTCCTCCCTCCTGTCAGGGTCTGATTTGAAGGTCGGCCACACCCCTGATCCTGTGATACCCAGAGTTCCGCCACTGCCTTTGGACCCAGAGCCCCTCCCACCTTGCTGGCCAGACCCAGACTGATTCCTGCTGCACCCACCAGACCCAGACTCCCTCCCGCCGCACTGGCGGGACCTAGACTGACTCCCGCAGCGCCGCGAGAGGTGCTCCATGCACCTCCTGGTGAACGGTCATTTGGTTGTTACAGCATTGGCCTTTTATTATGATGATATGTATAGCTTGTGGACACAATTAATAGTTTGGTCAAGGCCTAGGGGTGGAAGGGCAACTGTGGGAGTGGAGTGAAGATACCAATGCGGAGACATATGTAATACTTTTAACAGTAAAAATAAATTTAAATAATTAAAAATAATAATATAATGAGAATTTCCAACATCATCAAATATTACTGAAGGTAGAAAATGTTAATTATAAGATATTTCATGCCACAAATAATATTTCAGTGAATATGCACACATTTATGATACTTAGCATTAATTTTTAGAACTGGAATAAGAAATAATGAAAATATTCATTTTTAAGGCTTAATGATCCATGTTACCAAATTATTTTTTATAATTTTGAACAAATGTACATTCTTGCCAGCAATGTAACAATATGCCTAATCCAGAACAAATGCATTATTATTTTTTATTTTTTCTTTCCCAATTTAAAGAATGCACAAAAATAATTTCAATGACATTAGAATTTCACTTTGTGTTTCAACAAATAAAATAAAAAGTTTTTTAAAAAGTAAATTTTATTTTTATGAGAAAGTACTCTTAATACAATGTAAAAAGTAACATTAGAGATCAAAAAGTATATTGAGTACAATTATAATTTATGAGAAAGTACACATATAGATATGTTAAAATTAAAAACTAATGAAGCAGACTGTCATTATGAGAAGCATTATTCTCAGTGTGTTGAGATCTTGCTTCCAGGTGTGTCCTCTGTTTGGCTCAAATAAACTCCTATTAAAAATTAAATCCTATATAATAAAGAGGTAATATGCAAATTCACCATCACTCCAACACACAAGGTGGCCACCCCCATGTGGTCAAAATGGCCACCCCCATGTGGACACAAGATGGCTGCCACAAAGTGGCTAGCAGGGAGGGGCAGTAGGGAGGGACCAGGCCTGCAAGGGAGGGCAGTTAGGGGGGACCAGGCTGGCAGGGGAGAGCAGTTGGGGGCAACAAGGACTGCAGGGGAGGGCAGTTAGGGGGGATCAGGCTGGCAGGGATGGGAAGTTGGGGGCCACCAGGCCAACAGGGGAGAGCAGTTAGGGGTGACCAGACTGGCAGGGGAGGACAGTTGCAGGGGACCAGGCCTACAGGGGAGGGCAGTTTGGGGCAATCAGACTGGCAGGGGAGCAGTTAGGCGTCGATCAGGCTGGAAGCTCAGTGGTTAGGGCAGTGGTCGGCAAACTGTGGCTCGCGAACTACATGCGACTCATGAGTTGCAGTTTGCCACTCTGTTGACTAATGAGTTTGCAGACCACTGACCTAGACTCTCGATTCCAATAATTACAGGCTATTGTTGTTCCTTGTGATTAAGCCCCTATCCCAGTGGTCAGCAAATTCATTAGTCAACAGAATGGCAAACCGTGGCTTGCAAGCCGCATGTGGCTCATAAACAGCAGTTTGCTGACCACTGGGTTAGGGGGTGATCAGGCTGGCAGGCAGAAGCAGTTAGGGGCAATCAGGCAGGCAGGCAGACAAGCAGTTGGGAGCCAGCAGTCCTGGATTGTGAGAGGGATGTCTGACTGCCCATTTAGGCATGATCCCGGTGGATGTCCTAAACAGGCAGTCAGACATCCCTTGAAGGGTCCCAGATTGTAGAGGGTACAGGCTGGGCTGAGGGACACCTCCCCCCCCCCTGCCCCCACTTGCACAAATTTTGTGCACCAGGCCTCTAGTAAATAAATAAATAAATAAACAAAAGCAACTGGAGTTAAACATCTACAATATTTCTGGGGTAATAGAATTAGAGTGGATTTTATATAATTATATATATACTTTTGTACTAATACTTTCTGATTTCTTAGATTAACATTTATTACTTTTCTAAATGCTTATATTTCTGAACTATTTTTATCACTAAATTTAAAAAATACTTTAGGTACTTTCTCTTGTTGAGATTACTTTTATAGTATAACTGTTTAGAAATTTGTCACAGACCATTTTGTAGACCACCTGCTGTGAAATAGTGCTTCTTGGGAAGTAAAGTACATAGAGGTCTCATCCGAAAGTTATAGAGATGTGGCTAAATTATAAAAAATCAAATTAAAAGTCAAATGACTATGTAAATATAGGAAATAATGAGAGATTTAATGAAAAAATTTCCTAAGATTTACTCATAGTTTAAAGTTCCCTAACAATAAATTGGCTTCCTTTTTCTGAGTAGAATTCTAAATGGGATAAAATATTTTACTTTTTAAATAGAAGTTTTAGCAAAATCACTTTCAAGGACAAATATTTATGAAAAATAACCCCCAATCAGATTTTAGAATTTTCCTTCTACTCACTATGTACAGCACAAAAAAATATTTGAACTTAAATTAGTCTTACAATTTGTAAATGAGTTATTTAGCACTTGTACTACTGGAACTGACAGAAATTACTTTTTCTCACCTTATAATTATCAGAAACTTAATAAAAAACCTTTCTGTACCACATACAGAATTTATAAAACTTATTGACTTTCATGAAAAAAGCATATTATATCTACTAGAGGCCTTGTGCATGAAATTCATGCATGGGGGGTGGGGGTGTCCCTCAGCCCAGCCTGCACCCTCTCCAATTTGGGACCCCTCGATCCCAGTAGGATCGGACCTAAACGGGCAGTGGGATATCCCTCTCACAATCCAGGACTGCTGGCTCCCAACTGCTCACCTGCCTGCCTTCCTGATTGCCCCTAACTGCTTCTGCCTGCCAGCCTGATCACCCCTAACCACTCCCCTGCCAGCCTGATTGATGCCTAACTGCTCCCCTGCTGGCTTGGTCACCCCTAACTGCCCTCTGCAGGCTTGATCGCCCCCAACTGCCCTCCCTTGCAGGCCTGGTCCCTCCCAACTGCCCTCCCCTGCTGGCCATATTGTGATGGCCATCTTGTGTCCACATGGGGGCAGTCATCTTGTGTGTTGTAATGATGGTCAATTTTCATATTATTCTTTTATTAGATAGGATTAGATAGAATAGAGGCCTGGTGCATGGGTGGGAGTCAGCTGGTTTGCCCTGAAGGGTGTCCTGGATCAGGGTGGGGGTTTCCTTGGGGAGTGGGGCAGCTGGGTGAGGGGCCTGTGGTGGTTTGCAGCCTGGCCATGCCCCCTGGCGACCCAAGCAGAGGCCCTGGTATCTGGGATTTATTTATCTTCTACAATTGAAACTTTGTAGCTTGGAGTGGAGCCAAACCTTCTGCTCACTCCGTGGGGGCATCCATTTCTGTTGGGATTTATGTATCTTCTATAATTGAAACTTTGTAGCCTTAAGTGGAGGCCAAGGCAGGCCAGGGCTGCAGAAGCTTGGCTTCCTCCATTGCGGGGGGCAACCCTAGCCTCCTGCTCTCTCCAGCTCTGTGGCTGCTGCCATTTTTGTTGTGATTTATTTATCATCTATCATTGAAACTTTGTAGCATTGAGTGGAGACCTGGGCCAGCAAGGGCAGGTGGAAAGCTTGGCTTCCTCCATTGTCAGGGAAACTCAAGCCTCCCTCCTGCTCTCTGTGGCTGCGGCCATCTTGGTTGGGTTTATTTGCATATTCACTCCTGATTGGCTTGTGGGCGTGGCTTGTGGGCACGGCTTATAGGTGTAGTGGAAGTACGGTCAATTTGCATATTACTCTTTTAGATAGGATGAAAGGAACTTGGAAAGGTACATATTACGTGCTTTTGAAAAAGTATGGCTGGAGAGTGTCCTAATGAGAAGGTCTTTGGTCTAGAAATTATGTAAACAAAGAATGATATGATTTTCATCATGTGCTATGGCTTTGCTGAAGATGTACACATACTGATTTCTAGTGTTCATCAATCTGTTTACATTAAGAAAGAATGATTTTTCAAATTTAAAACATCTGTACTGACTTATTTTTAAGATATGTATGTACACTATATAACTGGGAAATTTCAAGATGTACTTTTTATTATTAAATTATAAGTAAAGCAGATTAGATAATGCTAGTACTACAATGAACTTAAAAGAAGAGAAGGCAGTCAACATTAACTGACTTTAATAAAATGGAAAAAATGTTAAGTCTATTGACTCATAACATTTTTATGGCAGAGTGGACAAACTAAAATCTTTCTTACTAAAACATGTCTGATAGAATATATCATTTCAATTTTTAAAAATACATGACTGAGCTAGAAAAGGAAGAATTGGACGTCCCCATGGTCAGATGTTAAGGCCATGAATCTGCCATGAAACGTCAGCAGACCCCCAGCACATCTGTTTTAATGATCTCACACAGCACAGAACATAAATGCTAGGACTTGAGCAAGGATGGGAATTTGAACATAGCCACCCCCATACTAGCTCTGGTAGGTTCAATGGTAAACCTAAAATTCACATATTAAGCCACAAATATGTAAACAAACCATTCATGAGAATGAAAGTTTTCCAAATAAAGCTAAAAAGAGTTCTTGTGAGATTTTAGCAAAGCAGATTTAAGAGAGTTTATGTGATTAATTAGTATTCTTCTTGTATTTATGCAAATAATCAAGCCAAATTGAAACTGGACATAATACAATAAATAGTCTTAGATTGGCTATCTTTAATAAAAATGAGGGTGAATTTAGGGGGGAAATTGTGTTTCAATAGAGTCTATAATACATAGTTACTAGGTGTACCGGTTAATAATGCAGATTTTTTTCAATAGATGGAGTTACACATATGTTGATATATATGCGATTTGATATGTATGCTATTTTGTTGTATTGATAACAAGCTTCAAAACTTCATATGTAAATTTGCTGAAGGTGTTAACATCATAGATATTTTTACACTTAAAAATGTCAAAGTTCATGCCAGAAAATAGCATTTGCAGGAAGTTTTCATTCATTACTTTATTTTGAAGCAAAGTGCTGCTGAATACTTCATGAAACTTATGGTGAACATGCTCCAACTCAAAATACTTGTGAATGCTGGTTTAAACGCTTTAAAAGTGATGATTTCAATGGGAAAGACAAAGAA
The DNA here is from genome assembly GCA_026230045.1 of Corynorhinus townsendii. Lineage (NCBI taxonomy): Eukaryota > Metazoa > Chordata > Mammalia > Chiroptera > Vespertilionidae > Corynorhinus > Corynorhinus townsendii. The sequence continues at coordinate 114,263,413 of JAPDVU010000001.1, read as the reverse complement.
CGCCCAGGTCAACCGAAAAAGTTTGAAGACCAACAATTACAAGCACATTATTGGATGAAGATTCATGTCAAACTCAAAAACAACTTGCAGAAAGATTAAACATTGCTCAGCAAACAATTTCCGATCCTTTACAAGCAATGGGAAAGATTTTAAAGGAAGGAAAATGGGTGCCACATCAACTGAACGAAAGACAAATGGAAAACCGAAAAGTCATCAGTAAAATGTTGCTTCAACGGTACGAAAGAAAGTATGTTTTGCATCTAATTGTGACTGGTGATGAAAAGTGGATTTATTTTGAGAATCCCAAATGCGAAAAATCATAGGTTGATCCAGGTCAACCATCAACTTTGACTACAAGTCAAAATTACTTTGGAAAGAAGATATGCTCTGTGTTTGTGGGATCAGGAAGGTGTAGTGTATTATGAGCTTCTAAAACCAGGTGAAACCGTTAATACTGATCACTACCGACAACAAATAATCAATCTGAACCACGCCATCACACACTTCAAAACCAGTTAAAGACATGTTAAAAGATCTTGCCTGGGAAGTATTAACCCACCCACCGTATTCACCAGACCTTGCTTCTTCAGATTACCACTTGTTCTGATTGCTGGCATATGCACTTTCTGAGCAGAACTTCAAAACATATGAAGAAGTGGAAAATTGAGTCTCTGAATGGTTTGCCTCAAAACAAGAAAAGTTCTATTGGGATGGTATCCACAAAATACCTGAAAGATGGGGGGGATTGTGTAGCTAGCGATGGATATTACTTTGAATAAAGCACTTTTGATGTTTCTCTTGAAATTATAGGTGTTATCTTTGATTACAAAATCCACTATTATTAACTGGTACACCTAGTAAAGATATTAAACTGTAACTCAATTAATTGCCTTCAAAAATTTTATTTTTTACCTATAAACTCAACTGGATCCTAAATTTTTCTAGTTTTCTTCAATATTTGGCTACAACTATCCAAAATAATGTTTTATTTTTCTCCCATCCTTTGTCTTGAAATTATTGAGAACTACTGATGCAATGTCAAGCATACAGAATTTATCTGAACATCTGATGACATCAGCAGAGACATTTACACTGCAGATAAAGAGGATCTGCCAGATTGTCACTGCTTGCTTTTATTCCAAAAGAAACTCTAAGGCTTGTCGACTGACAGTCTTACAGACTCAGAACTGCTTTATAATTTGCTCTGATCATTAACCTTTCTTTTTTCTTCGTTTTCATATACATATTCCTTATTAAATACTTGATTGTTTGTTTATAGAACATAGGTTTCACTTTGGAAATCCATATGTAGGACTGCCTTCCTACTTTGGGAGAATCAGCTAAAGCATCTCTGTTCCAGTCTCTGATCCCATTTCCTCGCACCCTTAGATCAGGCATGGAGAGCCTTCCATACTCTATATAGCCAAGGCCCACAGCCCTTGTCAGCAGAAAGCAGTTACTAAAGACAGACCATCCTGCCTCATCAACCCTGAAGATTTTAGGGAAGGAAGTCTCTAAGGAGGAAATGTGACAAGCTAGTAAGCCAGGACAAGTGAAATAGGAAAACTGACAGGAACAGCAGTTTGCAGCCATCTAGTAAATCTTGTCTTCACTAAACCCAAGGACACTGAAGAATAAATGGTTTGCACTTCTCCTCCCCAACCAGCGGGTGAATAGTTTAAATCACCCTTCTCAAGAAGACAGATAGCAGAAGTACAAGAGGTGTCATTTGCCAACCGCACTCAAGGACAGATGAAGTTAAGAGAATAAATCTCATTTTTGTACATCAGCATAAAGCTGATGAATATTTTATTGAGATCCTCTCCTGAGATCTCCTTAAACACCCAGACTTTAAACCCTCTTAAAATGAAGGTCCTAGGGTGCACTCTCCCTCCTGGGATTATGGCATGCCTTTTCCCTCTCACTTCCCCTCTATTTGCCCCACCAGTCTGTATCTACTAAACCCTAAGGGACTCAAAGAGGCTTGCAAAAAGGGCAGCAATTGGCAGTGGCAGTTCATCCCAGGCAATCCCCCTGAACTTGACCCAAGGCTTCCTTTTCTTTGACTTCTTAATGAGCCAAAGCAGCCAGCTTAGGCTCATTTCCCCACCAAGTCCCTCTCCTCTTATCCTAGGTCCTTCCTTGTTTCACTGTCCCCAACTTTAAAAAACTTCCTCTAAAATTAAAATAAGTAAATAAATCTATATAAAAAAGCCTATGCAACTGTTTTGACCGAACGACTGGAACTACCGGTTGACCAGTCACTATGATGCGCACTACCAGGGGGCAGATGCTCAACACAGGAGCAGCCCCCTGGTGGTCAGTGCGCTCCCACAGCCAACCTCCCGGGGTCCCTCCCCCTGGCTAGCTAGGCCAAAGGACACCTACCCGTGCATGAATTTGTGCACCGGACCTCTACTAAATAAATAAATAATAATAAACTTATTTAAGACTCCTTTCACTACTCAATGTAGCCCAAGTTAAATAAATACAAATATGACTAGAAATACAATTTACTAAAAATGAGCACCAATAATCATAGAAAGCTTAGAAAGATGAACTTCTAGAGGAGAAATAAAATAAATAACAGCATACACACATACACATACAATTCACCAAGTCTAGACATTTTCATAACCAAATATTCAAGAACAAGTTAGTCCCAATGTTTACATATATTGTTCCAGAATATTAAAAAATGAAAAAAATATCCAATTTATATAATTAAGCAAATATATCAATACTTATAATTGATAAATATGTAAAAAATAAAACAGAAAAATAAAAAGATAACTAATCTCATTTACAAATATCAATGTAAAAATCATAAATAAAATATTAGTATATAGATTGTAGCAGCCCATTACAAAATTCTAATAAGGTCATATGAGAGTTTACCTTATAAATGCAATAGCACAAAGATAATTCAATATTAGGATATCCACTAATATGATTAATCATATTAATTGATATAAGGAGAGACATACAAAACACAATTCCCATCCTTGAGATAAAAAAAACTCAATATAGCTCTAGGTGGTGTGGCTCAGTGGATAGAACATTGGTCTGTAGACCAGAGGGTCCAGGGTTTGATTCTGGTCAAGAGCATAAACTTTGGTTGCAGGCTCGCTCCTCCCTGGCCTGGATCCTGGTTGGGTTCCTGCAGGAGGGAACCAGTGGATATGTTTCTCTCACATTGATGTTTTTCTCTGTCTTTCCCTCTCTCTTCCCCTATTCCTAAAAATCAATTGAAAAATATACTCAGTGAGGATTAGCAAAATAAATAAATAAATCTTGAACAAATCAATATAATAGGAATTTATAGATACTTTATTTCATTTCCTTTTCTTTCTTTCTTTTTTGAAATATAGACTAGTGTCCCAGTGCATGAATTCATGCATGGGGTGTGTGTGTCCCTCAGCCTGGCCTGCACCCTCTCTAATCTGGGACCTAAACAGGCAGTTGGACATTCCTCTCGCAATCCGGGACTGCTGGCTCCTAACTGCTCACCCGCCTGGCTTCCTGATTGCCCCTAACCACTCTGCCTGCTGGCCTGCTCACCCCCAACTGTCCCCCCAAGCTGGCCTGCTCGCTGCCAACTCGCCCCCCCCCCACCAGCCTGATCACCCCCATCTGCCCCCCTGACTACAAGGCCAAATTTCTCCGGAAAGAAGACAATGCTCTGTGTTTGTGGGATCAGGATGATGTGGTGTATTATGACCTATTATGACCTTCTAAAACTAGGTGAAACCATTAATACTGATTGCTACCAACAACAAATAAGCACTTTGAACCACACTTTGCTTATGAAACGACCAGAGTGGGCCAGAGACATGGCAAAGTACTTTTGTTTCATGATGACGCACCATCACACACTTCAAAACCAGTTAAAGACACATTAAAAGTATTCACCCACTTGCTGTATTCACCAGACCTTGCTCCTTCAGATTACCACTTGTTCTGATTGATGACACATGAACTTTCTGAGCAGCACTTCAAAACGTATGAAGAAGTGGAAAATTGGGTCTCTGAATGGTTTGCCTCAAAACAAAGAAAATTTCTATTGGGACAGTATCCACAACTTACCTAAAGATGGGGGAAATGTGTAGCTAGAGATGGATATTACCTTGAATAAAGCACTTTTGATGTTTCTCTTGAAATTATCGTGTTTTCTTTGATTACAAAATCAGCATTATTAACTGATACACCTAGTAGTGAAACTGAAACCGTTTCCCAGAATCCCATGGCCTATTGTACTAGTATAGAGTGGCTAAGCTAGAAAAAGCTTGAGAATTGGAAGGCAGAAGTGAAGCAGCTGCTTAGTCTTTAAAAGTCATTGGAGTAGATGCCATGATAGACAGAAAAAGTGAGTTCTGTCTTGTTTCACTCTGTATCCAGCTCTTCTCATTGCTGGCCCTACTGAAAACAGCAACTGAAACCCACCAACACATGTTTGGTTGGAGACCTTTAAAAGCAAGAGTTATACAGTTTGGACAATCTGCCTTAGCCTTTTCCATTAACTTCTCTTATGTCCCCTTTTCATTTGGTGGCTTCCCAGAATCCCCTGCAATTCCTGACTTTTACCCATTAGCTCTTTGGTAGGGCTGGTTAGCAACTTTTTCTTGATCTCCTAAATTCCCCTCCGACCTCTCCTTCTTTAGACTCTCCCATAAATATGTAAAATCTTATTCTCATAATTAATTAGTATCCATAATTCTAATGGTAAATATCTTTCCTTGTTTAAACCCTATTGATAATTATTTTACAAACATTAATGTCCATTGCAGTTTACACTATTGGTTTGTAAAATGCTGCACAATATAAAATGAGGCCATTTTCTACTACTTTTAGTCTTACCAGATTTATTCATAATATAGTTATCCTTACTTAATATTATGTATGTATGGAAATAATTGCAAATATTTTCTTTCCAAAAATCTAAAAAATAACCTATTTGTAGTTATATTAAACTCATCATATCATCTATCCATTTATCTATATCTATGTATCTAGCTATCATCTATCAATTTATCTATCTAACATCTATTCATTTTCAGCAGTTAATTATATAATTTAATGAATTTTATTTTAAGTTAAATATAAATTTGGAAACTTATCTTTGTAAAGCAAATAATTATTTACAGAAATTTTTATGTGATAATTAGAAAAGAAATCAGCTTATTTTTATAAAGTCTTACTAGTTCCTTTTACTTTAGATGATTTAAACAAAAGAAAATTTTTTGTTGTTAAGTCTAATTCATTTTTGTCCTTTTCACTGCACATTCTTTCATGATTTTCAAGGTCATAGTTAATATACAATGAACAATACCATTATTTCACCAGGGGGCATAGTCAATGGTACATTTACACTTAAAAGCAAAAGCTCGGTCTTTAATACAGTGAGATTCAGCTCTCTTCTTTGTACTTCAATTCCTAGTTCTTTTGAATTTCCTCTCCTTTACAAGTTTGCATTATCACAGATAGGAAGTCTTGTCACATGCAGTGACAAATTGTTTCATTTATTTAAAATAGAATCTTTGTATTTCACTCCATATGCTAATGCAAACATATATTTAATGATTAGGAAAAGATAAAATTCTTACCTAGTAAGAGCAGAAATGTCTCACTGTTCACAGGCTTATAAGCAAATCTCATAATGAGTTACCAATCTAGCTGCCTGAAAAAGTCTTCTTTAATCTGTGAATCATTATGCCAGTAACAACATGAACAACAAAAAGTTGTCTAGTTTCATATCTTGATTTGTATGTTCACAAAATTTATTCCAGAGGAAAGGCCATCATTCTACTGACTCAAAAACCAGACATTGGAAGTCAAAGAAAAAGTTCTGCTCTATCTCTAAAACAAGACCCAAGCCATGTTGCTTATGACTTTGCTAAATCATTGTTGTCACATATTCTTTCACCATAGAATCTTGTCAAATGGTTGTTCCCCAAATATAACCTGCTAATATGACATAGCTGAGTTTATTACTTACTGTGGTAAGGAAGAATAGCCTTCTACAAAGCAATGGCAGTGTCTGGAGAAATACATAAAGCAAGAAGTTCCAGAATTGACAGTTAGTTTTGGTGTCCCTATTACTTACTTCAGTCTAAAATATACTGTGTCATAAGTATCACTTAAGATTTTTCTCAATAAGTTTATGAGAATAATGGCTACCACATACCAATAAAAAAATAAAACCTTGCCTAGGTGTCTTTCACTTACCCTTAAATACCTCTTCCTACATCCTTGGAGATCTTTAGCTTCTGAAGGTAACCTAGCTGCACTGTGACTATTACAAAGGCCATGCCAGAAAAGTCAGGTGTCAGAGTTACCACATTTTTTATCCAAAGGAAAAGGAATAATTAAAATTACCATTCCTTTAGAGTGGTAAATATTGGCTAAAGAGAATTCAGCAGTGGATAAATTATTAATTGTCCTTTAAAAACTACCTAAAGAGCTACCTCCCCTAGGAAATCTTGGATCCTTCATCTTGAATTAGGAATTCCTCCTATGTTCTTTCACTGGTTTTGAAACTATCCACTATCAACTTTATTTTATAATCATCTTTGTCTTCTTCATATCCCTTTTTAGTCTGTTAGTCCTTAAGAGTGGAATATGTCCAATGAGCCTCAGTATCCTCAATGTCAAGAAATGCTCCTTGGATGAATGAAAGGATGAATGAAGTGATTCATGCTGACATACTTGGAGGAAGAAACTTTCTCCTACCCTTCGGCTCCTCTGGCTGCTCTAATAATTAAATCTATGTGAGACAGATTAACAAGAAAAAATAATCAAATTTAAGTACATATGTATGCATAGAAACCTCATACATGAGAGAGTCAGAGATCCCACGTACACGAGAGGTTCAAAGACAGAAAGGGAAAATGAGTATATATGGCATTCTGAGCTAAGGATGTGGTAGGGTGCCTTAAGGTGAAACCTCAATATCACTTTTATAACTTTGCAAGGTAAGAAGAAGAGCAAATGTCACTGATTAGTAGTTTTCCTGCCATATGTATAGGTCAAAAAAAGGTTATTTCTGGTGACATTCTTTTATAAGTAGGGTCCCAAATTTAAAATACCTCTAGTAATTGGAAGGTGGGAGGTTATATCCAAATGTTCCCAGATGGTCTCAGATTATTAGACTCATTTTGATGGGAGTATAAAAAACATGGTTCTCAAGTTGTTACAAGTGATAAAATATTTAGTTACTTAGTATTTTAGAATATCAGAAAGATCAGATAGGATTTGAGAATGAGGGATTGATGAATCCAATTGGTAAAAGAAGGCTGAATTTAAAATATCAAGTTAGATAGAAAGGATGAACTTTTTACAATAAAACTAAAGCCTTCAAGGTGATTACATTCTTAAGTCAAAAGAACACCACTTACAAGTCTACAAATTAACCTAAAAATTAAATGGCTCTGAGATTTAGACCTTTATCATGATTACTTAAACAAAACCCATACTCTCCTCTTGGAGAACTGCAAAACTACATGAGAGCCTTGTTAGAAAACCCACTAGAACAATAGTACACATAGTGAACCATCACCCATCTGCTTAGAGGCAGGGAGCTCATACCGGAATGCAAATCAGTTATACTACTATGTCTAAATGTACTAGTCTATTCAGCTAACATTTTACTCCCAGGAAGACATGATTGATAAAGATTTTCATTCTGGGGCAAAATCCTCAGCCCATTATGAACCAAATTCTTCATGGTCCAGCAGATCACATGGCCGAAGTGAGAGTGTTTTTCATGTGTCTTTTGCTTATTCTAAGTCCTAGTATGCTTCTGAAAGCTTTCTTTTTTTTTTTTGGAGACTGAATGTGAATAAAGAGCTTTATTAGCCCTCAGATGATGTAGTGGTGAGTTACAAGTAGAAGCAAATTAAAACAAACTGGATCACAACCTTTCTTTTCCCTAAGAATCACCTCAGTTCCTATCAGAGAGATTCAGTGCTAATGTAGTGGTTTGAATGGTGCCCCTACCCGCACCCGACAAAGATAAATCTACACCCCAATCCTCTAAAGAATCCTGTCAATGTTCCCTTATGTGGAAAAAAGGTCATTGCAGATGTAATTAAAGTAAGGACATCATCTTAGATTACCCTGGCAGGCCCTAATTCCAATGACAAGTGTCCTTATAGGAGACACACAGAAGAGAAAGACACAAAAGAGAAGGCGATGTGAAGACAGGCAGTTATTGGAGTTTGGCCTCAAGTCATGGAAGCTGGCAACCACTAGAAGCTGCAAGAGGCAAAGTCCGACCCTTTTGTATTTCAGATTCCTAGACTCCAGACTATGCGAGAATAAATTGTTATTGTTTTAAGTTACAAAGTGTGTGGTATTTTGTTACAGCAACCTCATGAAATTAATTCAACTACTTTTACATGATTTGTGGAATCTAAAACTCTGTATAAATCAACAAGGGAAGTATTAACAATAGCCATGCTAGACAGATTCAATCTCACCCTCCTCCTCGTCCCTCCTCACTGTGTAAAGACACGGTGTGTTTGTGATGGATGTCTTGTTACAATCCTTTAAATAAACCTCAATTTCACTTTTATAACTGGCTCATTATTTCTTACAGTGACATTAATTTGTGATGCCCACTCAGAAAACACTTCTATTATTACAGATTTCTCATACTGAAATGAAACACTAAGAATTACCAGAATTGGCCAGACTGAGATCTGATAAATTAAATTTAATAATATTAAATTGCCATTTTGTAGTTCAAAAATGGTTGCATATTGGTATTTTCATATAGTTCAATTTTAGTGATCACTAGGAATTATTCAAGAGATAAAATAAAACATGGTCTGTAAATACTTGATATTTTGATTATGATTCCCTCCCTTTAATGGGTTTTGTCAAGACTTCTTAGTGGTTTAGGGTACAATTCTTTAGCAATGACAGTGCCTTCTATGAATAAATCACACACTTCACAACATGCTACACAGAGGAGAAAGAGAGCAACAGACAAAATAAGCAACAGAACCAGAGATGTCTGTTCTTGTTCATAAGTTCTCATCACTGACTGATTTAATTTTCTCTTGGCCAAAATGATCCTTATTCTGGTGATGTTCTAAAATAAAGCCGTAAACATTGATGCGTGTTCAAACACAAGTGTGGTCTGGTTCATTACAAAGTGCTTTCCAGCTGACAATATACACTCAGCTGGTTGTTTTATATATATGATTCAGAGGCAAGACATAAACATGAATCATAGAAAGGAAAACAACTTGAGATAGTTATCTTTCCGGAATACCAAAGCACTGCCATCCACAGGCAATTTTCAAGAATTTTTATGCATATTATGCATTTGTTGTTCAAAAGTGTTTTAATTTCCATATATTTGTGAATTTTCCAGTTTTCCTTCTGGTGTTGCTTGCTAGTTTTATGCCACTGTGATCAGAGAATAACTCACTGTGATTTTAATCTTCTTAAAGTTCTTAAGTCTTGTTTTGTGACATGTGTTCTTTCCTAAAAATACTTCGTGTGCACTTAAGAATAATAAGTATTCTGCTCTTGTAGTATATTACTAGAGGCCCAATGCATGAAATTCGTGCAAGAGTAGGCCTTCTCAGCCACAGTGGCTGCCTCAATCCTATGGCTGCAGCCCCGGCTTCATCTGGAAAGTCATCTGGAAGGACATCTGGTCTAATTAGCATATCATGCTTTTATTATTATAGATATTCTGTAGATATGTTAGGTTAATTTTTTGAGTTTATATTGTTGTTCAAGTACTCTGTTTCCAAATTGTTCTTGCAACTGGCTGTACTATTCATTATTGAAGTGAAGATTGGATCTACTATTATTGTGTCACTGTCTATTTAACTCTTCAGTTCTGTCAATGTATTCATCATTGATTTGGTGCTCTAATATTAGGTGCATATCCTAACCTATATAATAAAACACAGCAACCAAACAGTGGAACGACCAGAACGACTGGTCGACTAGTCATTATGACTTGCACTGACCACAGGGAGCAGACATTCAATGCAGGAGCTGCCCCCTGGTGGTCAGTGCGCTACCACAGTGGAAGTGCCGCTTGGCTGACCAGGATGAATGGCTGCTACTGCTGCGAACACTGGGCCAACAGGCAAGAACCTGGGCTGCGATCGTCGCCTCCTCACCCCAGGATCCTCCTTCTCAATCCCTGCTGCCTCCTCCAGACACCCCCAGGCAGACCGCACAGCACTGCTGCCAGGCTCACGGAGCTGACCTTGGAGGCTGGGAGGCAGGTTTGTGGCCGCTGCAGGACTGAAGCCTACTGCACCACCTCTCAGTGCTATTGTCCCTGGGTCCAGCCCCAACCAGGAGAGGTGAGTGCTCCAGCTCCAAAGAAGATGCCGCCTGACCAGGAAGCAGCCGCTCAAAGGGCAGGTCCATAGCCACTTGGCTGACCAGGATGAGTGGTGCTCCCACAGTGGGCTGATCCCTACAGGCCACACCCCTTACCAGTGCACGAATCCCGTGCACTGGGCCTCTAGTATATTTATAATTGCCATACCTTGATGTTGAATTATTGCATTACAGGCAAAATAACTGTTATACAAGGAAAGGATAGAATAATTCCTGATGTAACTGAGAAAATACTTGTCACCTTATTCTTTAAATGAAAAAACATCAAATCCTAGTTTAGCATCCATATATATAGTCATTATTCAACTTTGTTCTAGTTTTTTAGTATTCATGAACCTTCAATTTCACTAAAGTCTCCAAAACAACATTCATATGTATACAACAGCATGCTTCAATGAAGGTTTGGGTAGTGAGAGGGTTATGTAATTTCCCTGAACAAATAATAATTTACAAATTTAATAGCATTTCTTATCCTACAAGTAGTAATAAACCTCATATAAGAATTCCTCACTGTCTCTATTTTGAAAAGGATCTTGTCTTTTAGACTTTGCTAGATGAGAATTTTGTTAATTTATTAAGCAGAGCAGTTTTCAAACTATTTATATTGTTATCTTCTCATATTATTTACCAGATATTGATTATAAATCTCTTTTTCCCTCTGGGAAATGTAACATTTTTTAAACACTTGTGTTTCTCTGAAGAATTAGGGAAATGCTAGGCCATATGAATGGTTTTATTTATTTATTTATTTTAAATATATATTTTATTGATTTTTTACAGAGAGGAAGGGAGAGGGATAGAGAGTTAGAAACATCGATGAGAGAGAAACATCGATCAGCTGCTTCCTGCACACCTCCCACTGGGGATGTGCCCACAACCAAGGTACATGCCCTTGACCAGAATTGAACCTGCGACCCTTCAGTCCACAGGCCGACACTCTATCCACTGAGCCAAACCAGTCAGGGCCAGATGAATGGTTTATAATTCCCTGAAAAGGAATTTGAGAAAAAAGCAATAATTTACTTAAGGACTTAAAGGAATTAGAGTTACATGGGAACAACCAGATGAAAATGTCCTGTGGGTGGAAGGATCCATAGCCTTGATGCAGTCTACATTTGAGGTAAAGATAGATTCAGATAAAAGGCCATGTTTGTTCTTTGTAAATATATATTTCCCGATCTTAAATATAACTTCTCTTGCTGTTTTTCTTTTACCATGCTTACATTAGTCTGTAATGTACATTTCTGTGATTTTCTCTTTTTAAAATATTTATTTTGTTATCTTTTGCCCTGTTTCTAATATATTTTAAGTATCAAAGAAACCTTTGGCTCTTTAGCTAATACTAGAAGCCCTATGCATGAAATACATGCAAGGGGCTTGGTCCTCACTGTCCCGACTGCCTGGGCTGGCCCTCGCAGCCCCTTGTAGGCTCAGCTGGCCCTCATGGCCTCTCACAGCCTGGCTTAGTTTGCAAGGTTGTCCGGAAGGATGTTTTACATTTACTTAAGAAGAATACATTTCAAGACAAAATTTTTTCAAAACCAGTAAATATTATTTTACACTTTTATTAAGTATTTTTTCTCAAATTTACCTTAAGTAACTATAGTAATTATCTAAAGGCTATTCAGTTCCTCAAAATGATTTTTCATAAATTATACATCAGGAAAATGTTCTTTAATTACTCCCCTGCTGTATATAAGCAAAGACAAAAAAAAAAAAAAAAAAAAAAACCAGGACAAACACAAACTCAGAAGTAACAGTTTGCTCACTTTTAAAAATCAATGTGTGTCATGGTTTCTTTCACTTACATGTGGAATCTAATGAACAAAATAAAATGAGAACCAAAGCAGATCCAGAGCCATGGAAGCATGCATGGGACAGACTAACAGATGTCAGAGAGAATGGAGAGACGATGGGCAGAGATTAACCAAATAATTTATATGCATATATGCATAATTCATGAACACAGAGAATATTGTGGTGGGGCAAGAACCAGGGGAGGGGAGCATTGGGGAAAATGAAGGACATCTGTAATACTCTCAGCAGTAAAGATAACCCTACATATTAAAAGCCTAGGCGGTGTCTCACCCTTGTGCAACATCTTCCCAAGATGGCGCCACAAGATGTCTAGCTGCGGGGGGGAGTTGCGGGGGACCAGGCCTGCAGGGGAGGGCAGTTGTGGGCGATCAGGTTGGCAGGGGAGCAGTGAGGCATCAATCATGCCGGCAGGGGAGCTGTTAGGGGGCAATCAGGCAGGCAGGCAGGTGAATAGTTAGGAGCCAGCAGTCCTGGATTGTGAGAGGGATGTTCGACTGCCAGTTTAGGCCTGATCCTACAGGGTAGTCGCACATTCTTCCTAGGGGTCCCAGATTGGAGAGGGAGTGGGCCAGCCTGAGGGACACCCCTCCCATGCACGAATTTCATGCACTGGGCCTCTAGTAAATAAATAAATAAGTAAAACTTGTTTGAAACTCTCAAAAAAATATCAATAAATCAATGTGATACTCTACTGTTTAGACCTAGATACTAAATATACCTTAAACTTTTAAAAATTCTTAAAAGTATTCCTTTAAAAGATTGGGTTTTATTTAAATTGAACGCAGGGTTGTGTGCTAAAGTTTGCCTGTTTCAATATCCAATCTGCTGGTTCTTTATTTTATTACTAGAGGCCTGGTGCACGAAATTCATGCATGGGGCATGGATCTCTCAGTCTGACCTGCACTATCTCCAATCTGGGACCCCTCAGACATCCCTCTAGCAATCCGGGACTGCTGGCTCCTAACTGCTCACCTGCCTGTCTGCCTGATTGTCCCTAACCACTCTGCCTGCCTGCCTGATCACCCCTAACCCCTCTGCCTGCCTGTCTGATCACCCCTAACTGCCTCTGCCTGTCAGCCTAATCGTCACTAACCCCTCTGCCTGCTGGCCTGATCAGCCCTAACTGCCCTCCCCTGCCGGCCTGATCACCTGTAACTGCTCCCCTGCTGGCCTGATCACCCCTAACTGCCTCTGCCTTGGCCCCCACCACCATGGCTTTGTTTGGAAGGAGGACCAGACGACTGAAAGATGTTCAGTTGACCCGGTCTAATTAACATACTATCCTTTTATTAGTATAGATTTTAATCTACCCAGATTAGTTTTCTTTTATTATTAACTAGAGGCCCAGTGCACAAATTCAAGTACAGATGGGGTCCCTCACTGTGGCCTGTGGGGATTGGACTGAAACCGGCAGTCCAATCCCACCTGCTGCTCCTACCTGCTGCTACCACTCATCCAGGCCCCGCTGTCCCTGCCACAGACTCATGCCCAGTCAGTCCTGATCGGGGGAGGCTTGTGCTGCTACAGCAGTACTCACCAGCTGTGAGTCCTGTGTCTGGCATCTGTCTTGAGAGGGTGGGGGGCTGGGACAAGCTAAGTCCTCTGGGCAGGTGGTAGGACCCCCTTGCCAACCTGGGATCCGGATCTGTCCCACTGATGTTCACACCAGTTGTCGGGAGTCACTTGGTGGCCACTTTTATATAGTTTCTTCCTTGCGGAGCATTTAGGGAGGGGAAGCAGCCATGGTGCCCGAGGCCAACTTCCAGGAGGCCAGTGGCGCTGTCAAGATCATGCCGGTAGCACCAGTACATTGGTACCTGGACCATTCTCCGGAGATTGGACCTGCAGGACTACTGAGGGAGTGTGTGGCTGCTGCAGGGCTGGTGGGCCACCAGGAGGGTCAGTCAGCTGAGCAGCACTCCCGCTGTGGGAGTGCATTGACCACCAGGGGCATCTCCTGCATTGAGCGTCTGCTCCCTGGTGGTCGGTGCGCATCATAGCAACTGGTCAACCACTTGTTCGGTTATTGGGTTGTTCAGTCACTTAGGCTTTTAAATATATATATAGACTAGAGGCCTGGTGCACAAAATTCGTGCACTAGGGTGTGTCCCTCAGCCTAGCCTGCACCCTCTCCAATCTGGGACCCCTCGGGGGATGTCCGACTGCCGGTTTAAACTGGCAGTTGGACATCTTTCTCACAATCTGGGACTGCTGGCTCCCAACTGCTCGCCTGCCTGCCAGCCTGACCACTCCCTAACCACTCCCCTGGCAGCCTGATTGACACCTAACTGCTTCCCTGTTGGCCCAATCACCCCCAACTACCCTCCCCTGCCAGCCCGATTGCCCCCAACTGCCCTCCTCTGCAAACCTGGTCCCCCACAACTGTCCTCTCCTGGAGGCCCAGTTGTCTCCAACTGTCCTCCCCTGCAGGCCATTTTGTGGCAGCCATCTTTGACCACATGAGGGTGGCCATCTTGTGCAAGTGTGTGAGGGTCAATTTGCATATTACCTCTTTATTATATAGGATCACAACCATAGTTTTCTTTTGCTTTTGGTGACAAGTTTTAAATCTGAAAGTTAATTGCTGAATCAGTGGGAATTCCAACAGGTGGGAATTTGGAAAGGCCTTAAATACTGAACTTTAAGCAAACTATTTTTATCCTCCAGCACTACAAATGTAAACAAAAAATTCAATCATTGAAAAAGAAAATAAATTAAATTGAGAACACATTTTTCAGAGCCTGGATAACAATAACAACTAAAATTTTCTGCTGGTCTCTAACTTGGAAGTAACCTCAGACTCACACAGATCATGCTATATAATAAAGAGCTAATATGTTAATTAACCCGAAGAGCAGAACGATCATCCAGACAACCCTCTGGATGAAGCTGGGGTTGCAAGGGCTGAGGCAGCTGGACCTGAGAGGGCCAAGTCCCTTACACAGATTTTGTGCATATGTCCTCTAGTTCTATTATAGTTTTATCCAGACTTAGCCCTGGGGTTCAGAGTAGCAGTTATGATTTAGTGGGCCCTGTTGCTCAACACTTACTGAATTAGCTATATGAGAAACAATCAATAGGCTTGAGGAATATAGTGGTAAACAAGTTATACTGTTCCTGTCTTCAAGTAACTCCATACTCTCTATGGGGATTCTAGTAAGTAAACAGATGAATATAAGGCATTGTAATAAAACCTCTGCTGGTTGATAGTGTAGGGTGCTACATAAGCACATAGTGGGACACCAAATTCAGTCTGATCTTGGCAATAAGGCTTTCCACTGGCAGTGATGTGTTAGTTGTGACCCACAGAACATAGATGAGTTATGTGAGTGAAGAGAGGACTTAAGGTAGAAGAATACTTTAGTAGGAACATTATTCACAAAGCCATAGACTTAACAGAGGTCATAGTGACTTCTGGAAAAATAAGTTAATTCAATATCATGGATAATCATTTGAAGAGGCTAATAAATGAGAAGAGACTGTAGAACTAAGGACCAGTTTGTATTTTATTTTAAAAAAATGTAACACTCAAAGATAAGTCATAATGCATTTGAGGGTTTAAAAAGGTTACTCTGGCTGAATATGGAAAATGTATTTCAGAACATGAATATCAAATGTAGAGACTTTCCTTGATTAAATTTGAGAAAAGGAAAAAAGCCAGCTATAAAAAATTGGGAAAACTGGAGAAATTTAAATATGGACTATATACTAGATTTTAGTATTCTTTCAATGTTAAATTCTCAGAGCATGAAAATTGTACTGTGGTTATGTAAGAAGATGCCCTAATTCTCAAAAATAAATGATCAACTATTTAGGGGAGAACCATCATTACATCTGCAACTAAATTCCAAATAATACAGAAGGGAGAGAAGGAGGAATGTTTGGAGTGAGATAAGGAAGGAGGAGGAAAGAGAGAAAAAGCAAAGGCACTAACTAAATATTAGTAATTGGTGAATTGAAGTGAGGAGAATGTAGATGTATATTGTACTATTCTTATAAATTTTCTGTAAGTTTACATTTTTCAGAAAAAAAAATAGTTCTAAAGAAAGAAGAGAAAAAAGTAAAATAATAATGTATGGTCAAAAATAGAGAAGGATATTTCAGTGATCCAGGCATGGGATGATGGTATTTTTCTTAGCCTGGATGCTAAGGAATTAGCTCTAGTACTTAGTATGGCATCCCCCTCTCTACCCAGCCCCAACCCCTTACAAACCACTTGGGTTATTTTTTTTCTCTTATGGTGTATTAAAAGTAAAAGTTCCTTAAGATATTATTTATCTTGAAACTAAACCATACCTCTAACCATAAAAAACTGTGTACCCAGCAGAGGGGCTCAGCACAAGGTGACTCGGTCAACCTGTCATCTCCCCTGCTGCTATCTTCTTACAATTACTACATAGTAGTGAAAGGTTAATACAGTCAGGAAAATTAACGTGGGTGTGGTAGTGTGATTTTACTATTGGTGTCTCTATTGTGCATTTTTGGAAAGGGTCATTTTTGTTTGTTTGTTTCAGCAGAACAGGGAAGTTGTTGTATCTGGTATTGGTAACTTGATTATTGATCAATCCAAACATGTGTAGGTACTGTTTTTCTGCTGGTATGCAAGCAGCATTTAGTGAATGACCTTCAGGCATTTGAGAAAAATCTGATTTGTATCTCAAACTGGATATAAATCCATGTTAAAAATTCCAACAAGTTGAGTTTAGAAATTTTATTAATATACTGCCCACTATTTATTTGAACAATAATTTATTCTATTAATGAGCTACAAAAGTGTTATTACTAGTTAAAAGACAGGGTAAACATGACATCTTATACATTCAAAATTGCAACTGTGAAGCTTTTGTGTATGAGTATGGCATGGGTGTACCAAAGTACCAATGGTCAGAAACAGGTCTTATAGATTCTACTTGCTGACACTAATGTATTGTCAGCAGGGCAAATAATAATGAGCACTTACATAGCATTTTCTACCTGCCAGACATTCTTCTAAGAGCTTTGCTTAAATAAATGAATATGTACACAAACTTGTGATATTAATACTATTATTATAATTTTTCTTTTACAGAGAAGGAAATTGAGTGTAGAGAGTTTAATGTTCTAGAGTAAGTCTTCAGGTCTGACATCAAACCCAGGCAGTCTAACTGCTGACCCATATTAGGAAGCAGGAAGTAACTTAGAGGGAGAGTCCCGAGTTATTAAGAAATAGTCTTGGCAATTACATTTCCCAAACTTGCTCCTCATCATCTATATATAAAAGGCTAAGCCACTGTCTGACCAGCTGGTAGATATGACACGCACTGACCACCAGGGGCAGACACTCAACACAGGAGCTGCCAAACTGCAGTGACTTGGCAGATGCAATACTCAGGTGATGCACCCTGGAACCAGAGAGGAGGGAGCCCGATTCCAGAGTGCATCACCCAAGCACTGCCCTCTTGCAATCCAGGACCCATTGGGGGATGTCAGAGAGCCAGTTTCAGCCCAATCCTGGCAGGCCAGGCCCAGGGACCCTACCTGCTGGAGGGAACCCACTCACTCTGCAGACACCTGCAGCAGGCCAGGGAGGGACCATGGGAGGTCGGCTTCAGGGCGTGTCAGGCCCATCTCACCCAGTCCCGCCCTACCAACCACCTTCTAATTAATTTCCTTTCAATATACACAAATCCGTGCACCAGGGCACTAGTATATCAATATTATGTTTTAAATGTATCTAAAATTATATATCTAATAATAACAATCAGTGTGATGAGTATTCAACATTGGTAGTTCTAACTGTTAAAGATATTATGATATGACTTGATAAGTTACTTGATGTCATATGTTTCTTTCTGATAGGCAAAAAATCATGTGATCAGAGATTTTCTTAATGCTTAAAATTTCACTGTAAGCATATATGTCCTCCATACCACTCCTGCCTGTTTTGAGTACTTACTGCAGCAAACTATTAATATCAAATTTCAGATCTCTGACATTTCATCAGTGAGTTTTATTTTATTAAAGATGCATAATTATTTAATATAGGCTTACATTCTGATTTTTCTTAGTAATTTTCTATATGGGATTTGGTCTTTGGCTTGCATTAAATAATCATTTTTCACTGTAGATATTTTAGGGCTCATTGTAATAGAGCACAGTATATATTCATATCCATGTCATTGAATACCAACATTCCATAAAAGAATGAAAACTGAATAATACTACATTTCTGGAATGACTTTTAGTTATATCTTCTTTTTACAAATCTTTATGTAGTATTTAAAGTATGCACACCTTAATATTATATAAAGTTCATTAAACATAATTAGGTGCAACTTAAATAACATTATATTATTTCATTATAAATTTATTTTTAATTGAGCTCTTGTTACCAAAACAATTATCAGAAGAGTATCACAATTCAATGTAATATTTAATATAACTTATACACTAAAAGAAGTAAAAATATAATATTGTCACATTAAACTTAATTTTTAATTCAATAAGTGCATGAAATTTCACTATAAAGACATATGCATTACTTGTCTTTGCAAAGCATAAAATAAAGCATAATAAATATTAAAAAAAGAGGCACAGGATATTAGAGGAGAATGTATAAGGTGTATCCAAAGCCACAGTGGGGAATCAGGAGGACATCCTAGAAAGAATGACATGTACCCTGAGACTCAAAGTAGCTCTATTTTGGACCTATGTTTCAAAAGTGTACAGTGTTGTTCCATTTGAATTAACACAGAATAATGATAAATGGCTTGCACAGTGTCGGTACAATTAAAATTAGAATCTTCTAATTTAATAGTCATATTCTCATATGACTATCTCATAGAGATAGTAAGCCTTAGTTCTATGGATTTTAATTGCTAAAATCCTAAGATTACAAAAGCAAAATTTATGCAAATACTTGGATATAGAGTTCTAGCAGGAAATAAACATTCATTTATACTAAGCAAGCAACCTATAATAGATTATTTTTATCCAATTGAAACTAGATGAAAGCTTGTGTTAATTAATACTCTGTACAGGTGAATGTCAGCAATTCTAGGAAAATGACAGAATAAAAAAAAATCCATTGATTAGAACTTCAATTGTCACAGAAAATTCCTCTCACAAAAATTTTTTTAGTTATTTTTTATAGTCATAGTGCATTTGGAAGTCATAATTCTGGAATTACATGTAATTTAAATAGAAAACAGACAATGTTTTAATGTATGGATTGTCATCTCTTTAGGGGCTTAATCACAAGGAACAACAACAGCCTGTAATTATTGGAATCCAGAGTCTAGGTCAGTGGTTGGCAAACTCATTAGACAACGGAGCGGCAAACCGCGGCTCGTGAGCCGCATGTGGCTCTCGAGCCCCAGTTTGCCGACCACTGCTTTAGGGGAATAATGTCCCTAGGGAATCAGGGAAGATCAAAGTTAGTTTCATAAACTACTGCTTATCCACTCTAGTTGTATTGTTAGTGGTAAAAATGAGGGCCAGCCCTAACCGGCTTGGCTCAGAGGGTAGTGCGTCGGCCTGCGGACTCAAGGGTCCCAGGTTCAATTCTGGTCAAGGGCTGCGGGCACATCCACAGTAGGTGGTGTGCAGGAGGAAGCTGGTTGATGTTTCTCTCTCATCAATGTTTCTAACTCTCTATCCCTCTCCCTTCTATAAAATATCAATAAAGTATATTTTAAAAAAATAAAAATAATAAAAATTTTGAAGGCCAGATTAATTATTTCTCCTATTTAGAGATTCCATACCAGAACATGCCCACATACAGAGCAGGTGCTCAGTAAAACGGAAAGAATTCATAATTATATTAATTCTATTTAAGTTTCTAGTGATGCAGTTTCTCTTTAAGGTATTGAATTTTTGTGCTTCTATATATTGCTACCAACTTGAAAAGGAAATTAAAAGAAGCAATGTTAGAAAATACAAGACTTATTTTAAAAATTTTTATTGTATTATAAATGTCCCCCATTTCTTTGCTGCCTTTGCCCTCCTTGCCCTAGCCCTCGCCCCACCCCAGGCCTTCACCACATTATTGTCTGTGTCCGTGGGCTATGCATATATATGCATACTAGAGGCCTAATGCACGAAATTCATGCAAGAGTAGGCCTTCCTTCCCCTGGTTGCCGGCACTGGCTTCCCTCTAGCACCTGGGACCCGGGCTTCTCTCCCAGCCCTAGCTTTGTCCAGAAGGACATCCAGTCTAATTAGCATATTATGCTTATATTATTATAAATATGTTCTTTGATTAATCTCTTCTCTTTCTCCCATCCCCTCTCCCTTTAAAACCTGTCAGTCTGTTCCATGAATCCATACCTCTGCACATATTTTGTTCATCAGTTTATTTTGTTCATTAGAT
Organism: Corynorhinus townsendii; assembly: GCA_026230045.1. NCBI lineage: Eukaryota > Metazoa > Chordata > Mammalia > Chiroptera > Vespertilionidae > Corynorhinus > Corynorhinus townsendii. The sequence goes on along the minus strand of JAPDVU010000001.1, from coordinate 114,242,871 downwards.
TCTACATATGAGTGAGATCATGTGATATTTATCTTTCTCTGTCTGGCTTATTTAACTTAGCATAATAATCTCCAGGTCCATCCATGCCATTGTAAAAGATAAGAGCTCCTTCTTTTCTTTATAGCCAAATAGTATTCCACTGTGTAAATGTATGATGGCTTTTTTACCCATTTGTCTAATGATGGGCACTTGAGATGTTTACAGACCTTAGCTAATTCTGTATTGGGATTACATGTTTTCCAGTCTTGTATCATTACTGCTCTCTCATTTCATTCTCTCTGCATTTTTCCCCTATGGAATGCTAACATTATTTTTCTTTTTCATATTGTATGTTTGATACGTACTATAATTACTTATGCACAGACATATATGCATGAATATGAGTATTTTTCAACAAATACTATAAAGATTATTTCAATGAACCAATTTTATTTCAAATAAATTTTCAGATTTAATAAGCATTTTTTTAGACATATGTGATATAATTAGATATCTTAAAACTGAACATGAGAGGCCACTCTGTAAGTGCCCTCAACTCTCTTCTTTTAAATTCAATTATTTTTTAGCAACTCATTTATAGAAATATTCTTTCATAATGCCTAACCAAACAAGAAGTTAATGAGAACAGGATATGAAAAAGTAAGCATAGTTAACAATCAGAAGACCAGGTGAAGAAAATTCTAAAGATTTAAAAACATTGGAAAAATATACTTTTTAAAAACCACTCATACTACCACACCATAAAGTCTTCCTGGAATTTACCCACTTTTGATTTATAAAGTCATAACTAGGCAGAAAGCAGAACAATCTAATTGAGATGACTTAAAACCTTGCACTTGCAATTTTATGATTTGGTAAAAGGCACATATTTCCCTAATTTTTAAAAAATCAATAGCACTCTTACACTATTAACATTTGTAAATGTCTGCACCACTGAAGTCAATGTTAAAAAAAAGTTTAGAGTCAGCTGAAAAATATAAACGTGAACGTTCACATAAATAAGATAGTGACACCTCTAATTACCCCTAGTACTCTTTTTCTTTTCTTAAAACATTTGAATTTATTGGAGTTACATTGGTTCCCAAAACCATACAGGTTTCAGGTGTACAACTCAATAAACATCATCTGCACACTGCATCATACAACCATTGCACAAAGTCTCTTTCCGTCCCCACTTTCCCCCATTTTGCCACTTCCACCAAGACTCCCATCCCCCTTTCCCTCTGGTGCATGAAATTCATGCACCAGTGGGGTCCCTCAGCCTAGCCTGTGGGATTGGGCACAAACCAGCTTTCCAACATCCCCTAAAGGGTCCTGGGTTGTGAAAGGATACAGGCCAGGCTGAGGGACCCCACTGGTGCATGATCAGGGCCAGCCGGGGGAGGAACCATGGGGGGGCTGCAGGGCGTGTCTGGCCCATCTCGTTCAATCCTGATTGGCTGGACCCCAGCAACAAGCTAACCTATTAGTCAGAGCATCTGTCCCCTGGTGGTCAGTGCACGTCATAGCCAGTGGTTGAGTAACCTTAGCATATCTTAGCATACTATGCTTTGACTAGAGGCCTGGTGCATGAAAATGTGTGCACTGGGGGGCGGGGGGAGCGCCTCACCCCAGCCTGCCCTCTCTCGCAGTCCAAGAGCCCTCAGGGAATGTCCTACTGGCCTCCTTCTGCAGGAGGCGACTGGGCCAATCAAGGGAAGGCACAGCCCCCATCACCCCACTGCTGTTGCCACTGCAGGCCACCATGGTTTCCAGCCCTCAGCCCTCGCTTCTTAGTGCTGGCCCCCCAGCCTTGCCCACTGGTTGGAGGGAAGCCCGGGTGCCAGAGGGAAGCCAGTGCCACCAGCTAGGGGAAGGAAGGCCTACTCTTGCACAAATTTTCATGCATCAGGCCTCTAATCATCAATAAATCAACAAACTAGTATTGTCAAGGATGTGAAGAAAAGGGAACCCTCTGAACTATTGGTGGGAATGCAGATTGGTACAGGCACTGTGGGAAGCTGAAAAAAGAAAAGTGGAACTTCCTTATGACCCAGTGATTCCACTTCTGGGAATTTATATACATATATAAGCCTAAGCAACCATATGCACATCTGAATGGTAGCTTTGACATGCAATGACCACCAGGGGCCAGCTGCAGTTCTTGGGTGATGCACCGTAGAACCAGAGAGGACGGAGCCAGATTCCGGATGTGTCAGCCGAGAACTGCCCTTTCGTAATCGGGATCCCTCAGGGGATGTCAGAGAGCCAGTTTCGGCCCAGTCCCCACAGGCCAGGCTGAGGGACCCCACCGGTGCATGAATCCATATACCAGGTCTCTAGAATATCATAAGAAACCAGGATCATTAATTTGAAAAAATATATGCACCTCTATGTTCGTTGCAGTATTATTTACAATAGCCAAGATTTGGAAGCAGCCTAAGTGGCCATCAGTAGATGAGTAGATAAAAAAGCAGTGGTACATTTACCCAGTGGAATACTACCCCACTGTTAAAATGAAGGAAATCTTACCTTTTGTGACAGTATGGCTAAAACTGGAAAGTATTATGTTAAGTGAAATAAGTCAGTCAGAGAAAGATAATTATCATATAATTTCAATTATATGTGGAATCTAATGAGCAAAATAAACTAACAAACAAAAGTGAAACAGACTCATGGATACAGAGAATAGACTGACAACTGTCAGAGGGAATGGGGTTGGGGAACTGGGTGAGAAAGATGAAGGGGTTAAGCAAGCAAACAAACAAATAAAAAATCAACAACTCCTAGACACAGACAACAGAGGGAAAGGAGAGCGGAGGGAGGTAGAACAGGATAAAGAGGTGGGGACAAATGGTGACAGGTGGAGACTGGACTTGGGGTGGTGAAACACAAGGTGGTATGCAGCTGAAGTTTTATTGTGCACTTGAAACTTACATAATTTTATTAACCAAGGTCGCCTGAAAAAACTCAATAAAATTAGAACATGATACACAGGGTATATTCAGTATATGATTCAGACACACTGAATATTATTAATACTTTCATATATGGGTTTCTAAACAAAAAAAAAGACATTCAGAGCAGAAAAATCATTAAGTGGCTGATCATGTGAGATCTTACCACTTTTTTTGTGTATGTATACATTGTGTGTACATGCTGCACATATAACCTCAATTCTTTAAATTTTAAAAATTCTAAAATAATTATTTCTTTAACAAATATAATCTAAAATAACCTTAAACTAGAAAATACAGTATAACTTTCACCTTTTAACAAGGGGAATTCATGCAAAATGCCAAATGACATAGCATAATAAAAAAATCTTATCAGCACCTAGACACACTGTCTTATTTTTCTTATGTTCCAATGTTGAAAAAATAAATTTTTATTTTGTGAGCTACAAAAGAGGGCATTTTTAGAAATGAAATATTGGTGTGCAGGGAGAATATCAAATCAAACAGAAATAATGTCACTAAAATATGTACCACATGTATTGCCCTGGTTTGCATGACTGAATCTTACGGAGCACACTTCAGTAACCATGGATTTTGAATATTAAGTCTGTGAGGACTAATTGCAATTAATTGAATATGGCTGTGAAACAGAACTTCAGTAATCAAGTCCAAGTAGTAGGTAGGTTACAGCATTTTTTTCCATGTTCTTTTAACCAAAATGATGGTTTCTCTTTTTAAACGGTGAAACTTACAGATAGACTAGGAATTAGATGCAGCAAAAGAGTAATGGCTGAAATACCGGATGATCCGTTTTATGACCCTTAGCACAAATATTAAACCCTCTAGTGCCAGCAATGCACAATTCTATGCTATTTCAGGGAGCTTGACCCTGAACTGAACTGCTTCAGACTGTTCCTTTAGTTCTGAATTTATAAAAGCTAGTGACAGTTGGTAGCATGTAACAGAAAAAAAATAATAGAAGGACAGCTGTTTGCTTTCATAACCCTGTCATTCATGTTGAGAGAGGAAAAACTCTCGGGCTATTGGATTCAGAAGAAAATTAGTTGGGATTTAACATTTGCAAAGAGAAATCCTTTTATTATGTGCTGATTTGGAGTAAATCTCTGACTGTGGAATCAAGGATCAAATATGGGACAGTTTTCTTTACAATGCAGAAAAGAGCATACCCGATTTTTTAAAGATAAAAATTATGAACAACAAATGCATATCTATCAACAAGTGAATCTAAAAATCAAGTGAATAAAAAGTCTGATGAACAGAATAAACTGGTGAATATAATAGGAGTAGGGGCATAGAAAGGGAGTGAACTGACAATTCTCAGGGGGAAAGGGGTGTGGGAGTGTGGGAAGAGACTGTACACCTATGGATGAGGACAGTGGGGGAGGGGTAAGGGCAAAGGGTGGGGTGGGAACCGGTGTAGGGAAGCTATAGGCGGGAAAAAAGAGGAACAACTGTAATAATCTGAACAATAAAAATGTATTAGAAAAAATTTTAAAAGTGCAGTAAAAATTATCTGAGTATTTGAATAATGTTTTTAATAGATAATTGTTTTAACATGCTAATTATTTAAATCTATACTTAAAATATTTTAAATGATAATTTATTTCTTTAAGCATAAGAATAAGCTCAAAGAGAACTTTCCAATTGAAAAATTATTCAATTATTTCAGAATAAAAGTAAACATTTGTATACACAGGGTGTCCAAAAATGTATACACACTGTAACAGCTGATAATTCAATTGATGTTTCTTTTCAGATTTAACCCATTGGAATTAACAATTATTCAGAGTGTGTATATATTTTTGGAACACCCTGTGTATAGATAAGTAGGTAGATGATGATAGATAGATGATAGATAGATAGATAGATAGATAGATGATAGATAGATAGGTAAAAGGATGATAGATAGATATAGATGTTAATGGAACAACGGGCAACCAAGAGATTGAAAAAAAATGAATCATATGCCAAACTGAAAGTTGACAAATATATAGATTTCTACAATGGAATCTGGGAAGGAAAGTCAGTATTAAAATCTTAAGCTGTTTTGTAGTCATCTACAACCAGGCAAAAATAATCTGTTTCAACCCAGCATTGTGACTTTTTGTCAACTACTTAAATAAAGGTCACATCATTTTTCTGTGCTTCTATATAAAATCCAGATAATCAGTTTTAGCTTGTGGTTTAGTATTCCATAAAGTAGTAAATGAAGTTACAATACAATATATTTCAGTGAAAAGGAATTTGTGTTTGCCTTCCATCACTTGGGCTCTAGTCAGGAATTGAAAAAGCACTCTAAGTATTTTCAACAAAGATAATTTTAAAACAAGGAAATGGTTAAGCAGATGTTGAAATACTGAAAAAAATAAAACAGCAAGCTAATGCAAGAAATAGCTACCATTCCTAGGACTCGGAGAAAAATAAAATTCCCTCAGTTGAGGGAATTTTTTTAGTGCCTCACCAGCTAAAAAGAAGGACCACCTAGAAGGAGAGCTAAGACTCACATGGAGGGGCAGGGCTGCCTGGCTGGCTCTTAAGAGGGGTTTTGGCAAATTTGTTCTAGGATTAACGAAGGGGGCTGGCCACTATAGCAGCAAACCTTTGTGAGGGCAACACAGAACAGCAAGCAAACTGGAAAAACCAAATCCGTCCCTCTTTCTCACCATCCAGTGTCTCTTTAGTGCTTGTCATCTGTAGAATTCAATAGGATTGCAGCCAACAAGGGGGAGATGGAAGATTTAGAACCCCAGGTCCAGAATCACAAAGGTTAATTTTGGTGCCTTTTTTACTGACACCTGTAGCTGTCTTGGAATCTTTAAACAATAATGTCAAGGAATAAAGATTCTCATAAAAATATTTTATGGTTACTGTTTTTATTTCTTTTATTTTGTTAAATTAAATCTTATTTAGTGTTCTTCTCCTGCTTTACAACTTTTTTTCTGATGATGACTAAGATAGGATTAGGTGGGGTTCAACCAGAAAAGCAGAACTGCTGAGCCATTACCGATGTTGGACTTGCTCTTTGCTTCTGTTGCTGGAGCTTGAGGTCCACCGTGTGGCAGATGAGAAGGAGAAATGCATGTAAAGTGGGGAGAGCAAAGACAAAGAAACTCACAAAAATGATCCGGAACCCCTGGGTGCATCATGCTGGAAACCATAAGAATGCTCTGGAACCCACCGGTGTCCTGCAGGAGCAGCTGTCACCCTGATGGTGCTCAGCAAAGCTGAGGGAGGACCCTAGGGGGAGCAGTTGCAGGCCTGCTGCTGTGCACGGTGAGTGAGCCCCAGGTAACTGACAGCGTGTGAGAGCCACAAAAGCACCTGTTCCAACCCTCCGAAAGCAAAGTCTGCTTTCCTCCCATTCTCCAAATCAGGGGAAAATATTTACTGTTTTTAATAGATCATTAAAGAGTTTTAAAGCAGCACAAATATACAGGAATGGATTCCTTCAGAAATGGAAAACACTTTTGTGTCAAGTGTTCTAAATTGAGAGTTGTGAGAGAATATATAGATATCGAATTTAGAAAACTAATTATAGTTACTTTAATAATAGTAGACCTAGAAAATATTTGAGATGTATCAATTTGTTTGCTTTAATACATTATTTGATGATTTAGTAGCCTGATTCACATAGGGATCAATACAAAAATGATTCAATACAACTGCAAAAAAATAAGTATGGTCTTATTTTATAACTACTATATATATATGTATATATATATATATATATATATATGTATACACCTTACCTTTTATTTTATATGCATTTTAATTAGGTAAATATATTTCTATATATACATAAGGGGAAACACAAATATTTTTATAAAAATATTTCCCCCAGATGAGAATAATCAGGCGATGTTCCAAGATACAGTAAATTTTTTTAATGTTTGGTCTTATTACTTGTTTTTTCTTTGAGATTTATTTTAAGTAGTTCTTCTAAATGAAGCATTTTAGAAAGCCCCCAAAAGACTCTTAAAGAACAATAAAGTAACAGATTTCTCTTCGTGCAAGACTCTACAATTATATATATTTTAAAACAATTAAGCTCTAGTGATTGCACAGTCTCTGCATTATAAATATCTTGCTTTCTGGTTTGTTTGTTTTTTACAGTCACTTAAATCCACTCTTTTGAAACACATTTACTCTAGTTTTCTTTAACAGGTATCCCGTGTTTCATTCCTATAGCACTTGAGGGGAAGCCTTCTGATAATACAAAATATTCTAAATTGATCCTAGCCCATTTTAATTTTGTACTTCTTTTCTAAGGAATATGATACACTTTCTGGGCTTATCCCCATGTCATTAAAAATTAGTAGGGGGAATGTTAGCAGGCCTACAATCTTACAAATGCAGGTCTGACTTTGTAAATTAAACATGCTTTGCGTGTATGTATTATTTATTCCTGTTTGCTTTTAGGTATTGGCATATGTATGCTCACTGGCACAGTCTTTGCATTTGGAAGTTCTCTGAATTTTTTGGGGGGAAAATCAAATTATACATATATAAATCAGGATTATGAATTATTAAAATCAAGTCACCAAGCCAGGGCAAAGAGAAAATTAAGGTTATTTTAAGAATCTACTCCATGAATCTCTTAGAAAAAAGAAAAGAAAAGAAAAGAAAAAGTGTCTGCATTAAATAGGTAGTCCCTGACTGGCCAGGTAGCTCAGTTGATTAGAACATCATTCCATTCTGATATGCCAAGGTTGAGAGTTTGATCCCCAGTCAGGGACTCTCTCTCTCTCTCCCTCTTTCCCTTTCCCCTCTCTCCCTTCCTCTGTCTCCCTAAATTAAAAAAAAAAAGCAGGTAATCCCACTTACACAGAAAGAATTTCATGTAACAAATAAGAAAAGTTCTATTTATACAAAAATCTCTCCCTCCTAGGCAGTTAGAAATAAAAATATTGTTTGCAGTAATATTTTCAAGTAAATAATACTAGAATTATTTCTTAAATTAAATTTATTGGGGTGACATTGGTTGATATGGTCATATAGGTTTCAGGTAAGGGTCTATGTTACAATATATGTATATTGCATTGTGTGTCCACCATCCTTTTAAGAGAGCAGCAGGCAGAAACAGGAAACAGAAAGCAGCCAAAGGGACTAGCTATAGAATGTTTGCCCAACTCCAAACTCTGGTTTACCATTTATTTATTTATTTGTTTATTTATTTATATTTCTGACACACACTTTGTATTTAGTTTAACTTGATATGTAGTTTGTACAGATTATATGTGATATTATATATTAATTATTATATATTTAATATTTAAATATAATATATATTATATTATAATTTATATGTAATCATATTGTATATCAACAAAATATATTATACATCATGTAGTTATATAATATATCTCTCTATATAATATAGACATTCTATATATTCTATATATTTTATAATTTTATTATATTATTAACAGATATTTTTATAATATATAGATATATACATATAATCATTTGATTTGACATACATATGCTTTGCAAATTGATTACTACAATAAGTTTAGTTAACATCTATCACCTTACACATTTTTTTTCCTGTGATGAGAACTTTTAAGATTTACTCTCTTAGAAATTTACAAATGTACAATAGTATTGTTAAATATAGTTACCCTGCTATGCATTACATCCTCAGATCTTATTTATCTAATAATTGTAAGTTTGTATCTTTTGACCACCTTCACCCATTATGCTCTCTCCTCACCACCTGCCTCTATCAACTGTCAATCTATTTCTATGAGTTTCAAGTTTTTTATATTCCACATATAAGTGAGATCATATAGTATATGTCTTTTCCAGTCTGCTACATTTCACTTAACATAATGCCCTCAAGATTTATCTATGCATTAAAACTGGCAGGATTTCCTTTATATGGATGAATAATATTCCCTTTACACATATAATTCTCTTTATTCATCCATGTGATGAGTGAATAAGTGGAATATTTGTTCATCAGTTTATTTTGTTCATTGGATTACACATGAGTGAAATCCTGTGATATCAGTCTTTCTCTGAATGGCTTATTTCGCTCAGCATAATACTCTCCAGGACCTTCCATGCTATCTCAAAGGGAAAGAGATCCTTTCTTTTCACTACTGCATAGTATTCAATGGTGTAAATGTACCACAGTTTTTTTATCCACTCATCTACTGGTGGACACGGGCTGTTTCCAGAACTTAGCTATTGTAAATTGTGCTGCTATTAACATAGGGTGCATACATTCTTTCTGATTGGTGTTTCAGGTTTCTTAGGATCAATGGAATAGAACAATACAACCAGATAATTATTTGGACTAAAGATTTGTCCAAGGTAAAGGGACTTGATATCAGGAATATGAACAAATCAAACTTCCTAGAAATGGACCACATATTAAATCTGAACTAACAGCTATGTTTGTTAAGTGCTGCTTTAAGCCTTACTCATTTTTAGTTTACTAAAATCCAACATTAACTGAGAGCTTTGAATTACATTAACCATTAGCTAATGAAGTTGAGCGTGATCATCATGACTATGCACATTTGTCCAAAACTGTGCATCAAAATTACTGTCATATACCCTGCATGAGATAAATGAGTGATTCACATAATATATGATACCTGCTTTTCTAACTGGGAGGTCTTAGAGCAGATCTAGGTTGCCATTTGAAATCAGTGATGCAAGCTTCTTATTTTTTTCTTTATATCTGAACATTAAATTTTGTCTATATTTTCAATTAAATTTTTAATTGAATTATGAGCCAAAAGTTAAAAATTAATTTAATAGAATTTCAAGAGCAGATGAGTTTTAGTTGAAAGGAAGGAGAAGGGGAAGGGGAAATTTTCTAATACTAAAAATATCAGAGTCACATCGTAGTTTGAGAACAGCATTTCTTGAAGTTTAAAATTTTCTAGAAAAAAACGAATATAAAAGCTTTTACACAACATTGGTTTTCTTAAAATATTGCTAAAGAAAATCTGAATAAGAAATGTATATTATATAGTAATGCAGCATCAATGCCTGATTTTTATATTTGTACTATGGCTATGTATGAGAGTATTCTTGGTTTTTAGGAAACACACACAAAGTACTAAGGGACAAATGGCATGGTGTCTGCAACTTACTCTTAGACACTATAGAAAGTGTCAATATGGGGAAGGGCAGGCAGAAAGAATGAATAACAAAGCAAATATTTTAAAATCCTATTGTTTCTAGAATCTAGATAACTGATACACTGGTATTATTTGTACTATATTTATGACTTTTCTGTTCTGATACTATTTCAAAGTAAAAAGTCTTACTCAGCACTAGATTCACAATGTTATTCAACACTATTATCACAATATTGTGCTGAATTAAGAGAAATTGTTTGAAAATAGATGAGAGACTGGAAGAAGGCAATATTGGTCAAAATATTATTTGTGGCATAAATAGTAGGAACCTGCTTATTATTTTTTAATATTCTAAAGACAGTGTGCTATATGTGAGTTGAAGTTATTTTTGAATACCATGAACTTAGTGTTTGACTTACTGAATTTATTGGAGTGACATCCTATATAATAAAAGGCTAATATGCAAATTGACCAAACAGCAGAATGACCGGTTGCTATGACACACACTGACCACCAGGGGGCAGATGCTCAACGCAGGAGCTTCCCCCTGGTGGTCAGTGCGCTCCCACAGGGAGAACACTGCTCACACAGAAGCCCTGAGCCAGGCTCACTGTTGGCAAGTGCAGCGGTGGTTGCAGAAGCCTCTCCCATGGGGAGCAGGTCTAAGCCATCAGTTGGACATCCACCAAGGGCTCCTGGACTGCAAGAGGGCACAGGCTGGGCTGAGGGACTCCCTCACCTCCCCGAAGTGCACACAGATTTCATGCACTGGGTCTCTAGTTGGTTAATAAAATTAAATAGCTTTCAAGTGTACAATTTTATAATACATTTTCTGCATATTATATTATATGTTTACCACCCCAAGTCAAGTCTCCTTCCATCACTGTTTATCCTCCTTCACCCCTTTCTACCTCTCCCCACTTGCCTTTCTTTGTGGCAAACACCATACTGTTCTCTGTGGGTTTTTGTTTTTGCTTTGCTTAATCCCTTCATCATTTTTACCCAGCCCCCAAACCACATCTCCTCTGACAGCTGTCAGTCTATTATCTATCTATGAGTCTGTTTCTATTTTTATTACTTTATTTCATTCATTAGAATCCACGTGTGAGTGAAATCATATGGTACTTGTCTTTCTCTGATTGAATTATTTCACTTAACATAATACTCTCCAGGTCCATCCATGCTGCGCAAAGGGTAAGATTTCCTTCTTTTTATGACTGACTAATATTCCATTGTGTAAATGTACCTTGGCTTCTTTATCCACTCATCTACTGATGGGCACTTGGACTGTTTCCAAATCTTGGCTGTTGTAAATAATGCTGCAATGAACGTAGGGATGTACATATTCTTTCCAATCAGTGTTTGGGGAATATTTTGATATATTCCAAAAAGTGTAATTACTAGGTCATAAGGCAATTCCATTTTTAATTTTTTGAGGTAACACCATACTGCTTTCTACAGTGGCTGCACCAATCTGCATTCCCACCAATAGTGTGTGGGGGTTCCTTTTTCTCCACATTCTCCCAAAACCTGTTGTTTGTTGATTTATTGGTGATAGCTATTCTGACAGATGTGAGATATCTCACTGTGTTTTTAATTTGCATTTCTCTTATGAAGAGTGATGTGGAGCAACCTTTCCTATGTCTATTGGCCATTTGTATATCCTCTTTAGAGAAATGTCTATTCAGAATAGTTGCCAATTTTTAAATTATTTTGGGGGGTTTTTGGTGTTAAGTTCTATAATTTTCTTATACATTTTAGATATTAACCCCTCATCAGATGTATCATGGTGAATATGTTCTGCCACTCAGTGGGTTGCCTTTTCATTTTGTTAATAATTTCCTTTACTGTGAGTAAGCTTTCTGATTTGATGTAATACTATTTATGTTTTCCCTTTGTTTCCTTGACTGAGGCAACAAAAATGTTACTACAAGAAATGTCCAAGATTTTCCTGCCTGTTTTCTTCTACCATTTTTATATTTTGAATCTAACATTTAAGTCTTTAATCCATTTTTAATTTATTCTCTTGTGTGGTATAAGAAAGTTCCATAGTTTTATTTTTTTGCACACACCTGTTCAATTTCCAGACACCATTTATTGAATAGACCATTATTGCCCCATTGTATGTTTTTGCCTCCTTTGCCAAATATTAATTAAGCATATTCTGTTTCATTGTTCTATATGTGTGATTTTATGACAGTGCCATGCTGCTTTGATTACTCTAGCCTTATAATATAGTTTCATATCAGATAGCGTGGTTCTCCAAATTTGTTCTTCTTTCTCAAGATTATTATAGCTATTTTGGGTCTTTTGTGGTTCTATATACATTTTTGGAATATTTGTTCTAGTTCTGTGAAATACACCATTGATATCTTGATAGGAATTGCTTTGAATCTATAGATTGCTTTGGGTAGTATGGACATTTTAATGATAATAGTTCTCCTACCCATGAATGCAATATATGCTTCCACTTCCTCTATTTCTTTCTTCAGTATTATATAATTTTTTTGAATATAGATCTTTTACATCCCTGGTTAAATTTATTCCTAGGTTTTTTTCTTGTTACAATTGTAAATGGGATTTTTTTCTTAGTTTGACTTTAATTGAATTTTTCCTATTAGTGATATTATCATTAGATGTCAACAAAAGAGCCTTTTACTTTAACATACAGAAAATAATATTCTCATATATTTTCCTCGTTAAATTTACATTATTGGAGTAAGGCTTATTTTAAATGGGCATAATTATTAACAGGGGAAAATGCACACTTTAATTTAAAACCTTAACTGCTACATTTTCATCTTCTAAAAATAATTTAGGCACACTTGCATGAAATTTCATTTTCGTTGTCAAATTTATTAATGATTCTATCACAAACACAAGACAATATAAAGCAAAAGTTATTGGGAAAAGGCTCATATATCATTTCTTTATTTCTTCGCTACTATGACATTATTGTGTGTGACATGCTACTCTTTGATGTTAACTTAAAGGCATGTTAACAATATAATGTCTTCAATGCAAATGGCTACCCACTGAATGACTTTCTCAGGATAGTCTTATTTAATCTAGAAACCCCTTCCACTTATTCTTCTTTACCCCCTCTTTTTCTTTCTTATTTATTTGGGGTCCATTAAGAATTTTTTTTCTATAAAGGGAATAAAATGATATAAAATGAACCAAACACTAAGTGGATTCATTGCTTTATTTCTCTAGTACTATTTACATGTTAGTGCTTTTCAATCTGCCTTCAGTCCCCCTATTCAGTTAAAGAATCATTTTAGATCATGAAATCAAAAGTACTTTTCTTTGTCCCCATTCATTTTGATCTCTCAAATTCTACAATATGAGCTAATAAAAATAAAATGGCCTCACAATCAGGTGCACCATTATTTGAGTCCTGTACTTGGGCTTGCCATTTAAAGAACCTTGCTGGTATTTTGAAACATTTCTATGCCCAGGTTTGAAATTAATGATATGGATATAATGCCCATCTTTTAGGCTTTTTGGAAAGAGTTAACAAAATAATGGATGCCAAATAACAAGGGCCTAAAGCTTTCAGAAAATTTAGTGTTATTAAAAAAAAAAAGAAGAAGAAGAATGCATCAGGTAAAGGGTGCTATAAGGGTTTGAAGACTGATAGTGCCTACAGAGTTGCATTGAAAATGTGAACCTTTTTTAAAAAATTATCTTTATTTTTGGAAGTATTACATATGTCCCCTTTTTTTCTCATTGACCCCCTTCACCCCACACCCCCCAGGCCCTCACCACACTATTGTCTGTGTCCGTAGGTTATCTTTTGTTATTAAAAGCTTGGGCTTTGGTTAAGATAAAGATGAACTAAAGAATATACTCTATAACTAGCTGAGAAAGTAATCCAGAAATGTGAAATAAATGAGTTCAGCTGAAACAGAGTTTCATGGAAATATATTTGGGGATGATTTAGAGAGATTTGAATGTTTGAAAGCTATATCAAGAAATTTAAACTTTATCTTCAGACAAAAAATAGATATTGAAGTTTCCTTTTGACAGAAGTGTGACATTATTGAAAGCAGTGATTAATGTAGATTGGTTTAGAGAGGTATTGAGTAATATGATTTGGAGATTGGAAAATAGTACCCAAGAGAAACCAATTAATAGGTTATCACAATTACACATACAGGAACTTATAAAAGGTTGTCTTTAGTATTTTCTGCAAGAAGCAACAATAAAGAATAACTTAATTTGTTCCATGATACAAATTGATGAAGTTATTATTTGGTTAAATATTTCACATTACAGAAAAGGGTGTTTTGCAAACAATCTGGTGTATTTTTTTTCTTGAGTTATTAGTAGGAAAAAAATGTCAAAGACAAAAGCTATAGAAATCGTGGTGGAAAAATGTACTTTTGGTTACATGAAAATTTGGTTTTAAAGACTGAGGTTGGTTACTATAATGGCTGAAAAATTCTCTGGAGACAGTTTGTCACATGAACTTGGAACTTGAAAGAAATGGTATGCAAAAGTATGTAATATGTAATATAAACATATATTTATATGTATATTTTGTGGCAGTGACCGAAGCCTAAAATGTCACTGCTTGCCCATTAATTTTTTTTTTTAATTTTTATTATTTTTTTTAAATTTTATTTTATTTTTATTGTTTTAAGTATTACAAATAGTAGTACATATGTCTCCTTTTTTTTTCCCCCTTTGATCTCCCCCCGACCTCCCCTACCTCCCAGGACATGCCTTCACCTGCCCACCCTCCCCCCCCCCCCCCCCGCCCCAGTGTCTTATATCCATTGGTTGTGCTTATATGCATGCGTACCAGTCCTTCGGTTGGTCTCTTACAGCCCTCCTCGCCCAACCACCCCTGTCTTCCCCATGTAGTTTGACAGTCTGTTCAATGTCTTTGCCTCTGTATCTTTTTCCCACCATTTCTTTCCTTTAAAAAGTTTTGCCTTTGCAGACTGGAAATAAACATATAATAACAAAACAAGACAAAACAAAAAAATGTTTGAGTCCCAATTTCAATGTCCAACAGTTCTGAGTCCCCGTTTCAATGTCTAACAGTTCCTTATGTGTACATGTTAGCAGTGATATCTGGATGGTGGGCACATGGTGGCAATGCAGGTCCGACCCTCTCTGGTTTGGTCCTAGGTAACCTGCAGCGGTGCACAGCTGCTGACTGCTCCCATGGCAAGGCGTTGTCAGTGTCTTCCATCTCTGGACTGTTTTTTCCTCTTGTCTTCGTGGTTGGAGCACTCCTGTCAATTCCTCTCTGTTGCAGGAATCCATCTGGTCTTGGGGTTGTTTTCTGAAAATATACAAATATATTCTCGACCACAAGTTAATAAAGGAATCTTTTCTATATAATTGATTTGGGATCCTTTTTATTTTTGTTCAAATGATTTTCCTTTGTCTTATTTAGACACCATGTGTGTTTTTAATGGTCTTGCTGTTAGCATTGCAAATGAACCTTAATTTGGTAAAGTAAAAATTTTCTAGATGTAATTTACTTATAGGATATTTTTCCTTACATGATATTGCCCTACTATCCCCCCCCTTTTTTTTTTTTAATGGAGGTTTTTGTAAATTTTATAATGTAGTCTTGATAACTTCAAATTAAAATTTTTTTTTTTTTTTCCCACCACACATATGACTGCTTTAGGTTCATTGCTTATTCAGGAATTTTACCATGAGATGAACTACCAATAAAAATTTTAGTTATTACTTTAAGAATAGCTTTTTGTCCAGTACTTGAATATTCACTTATTTCAATTAGCCTATTTAAATTAATCTGAAAACTCGATTACTATTTTACTGTCAAATTTAATACTCTACCAACAATCTTAGTTTACCCTGTAAATATTAGTGGGAAGGATTATTTGCATTCTTGAGTGGGCCCTGAGCATTCCAAATGCTCAGCTGAATTTAGATATAGGGCAACTGCTGTCGGCCAAGTCTCTTGTCTGTTACCTGGGTCCCGATCTGAGCTGGGCCAAGTCTCTGTCTGTCACCTGTATCTCGATGTGAGCTGGGCCGGGTCTCTTTCTGTTGCCTGGGTCCCGATCTGAGCTGGGTGTGGGAAGTGCGAAGCAGCCATGGGGGTAGGAGACCTCCTTTAGAAGGGGGTGAGGGTTCAAGCCCCTGCAATGTTGGGGGGGTGAGGGTCTGTGCCCCACTTCTGTTGCCCCCCCAAGTTCTCTCCTGATGGCCCCTCTGCGACTGTGCCTGTCTTAGGTTGTTCCTTCCTTGAGGAATCTTACCCGTCTCTGGCTAACCAGCCATCCTCCGGGGCCAAGCAGGGTGCTGTGAGGTTCAGTTCCGTCTCCTTGGTAGCCTATGACCCCATGGCCTCCACACCCAGCACCTGCCTTGGGAACCCCTGGCCTGCTGGCAGGGTCCCGGTGCTGATCACATATCTCCGGGAACTCGGGTTTCTTCTCCAGTGAGGGCCCAGCTCACACAATTGGGTGTGAGACAGATCCCTGGTACCAGCCCCCACGAGGCTTCAAGCTCAGCATGAACAGAAAGTTCAGGTAACAGCTGAGGGCAATTGGATTGTGAGAAGAGGGTCCCTCTTGGCACAAAGGGCAAGAGGGGCCAATATAGGATGCTCAAGTGCCTTCCCGGTGCCTTAATTCCTTCTGCAAGGGATTAAATCCTTTCATGTCCCTTTTTTTTTTTTTTTTAAATTGCTGCCCACCATTCAAAGAATTAGTTTGTAAGTTTGTTTGGGATAATTGTAAAGTATGCTGTTGTAAAATATCTAAGATTATAATGAGATTGTAGAATAATATCATGTAAGGATATTCTTTGCCCTAGGCCCTGGCAATTCCATTTCAAACTGGCTGTCAATTTCTTTTTGTAGCTTTATATAAACTTTGTCAGGGAGGCAAAAGCACAAATTACTTACTTTAGTTCAAGCGGCCAAATATATTGACTTTCAATTACAATCCTTATGACTTTTGAAGGAAACTTCTCTTTGTTTCCTTCCAAAATAATTTTCAGTCTACAGAGAGTTTCATTTAAAAATTTTTGTCACATGAAACAATTTCTCTTAATGCCCCGCCCCCTTGTTGTCTGTGTCCATTGATTAGGTTCATATGCATGCATACAAGTCCCTTGGTTGATCTCTCCACCTTACCCCCACCCTCCCCTACCTTACCTGAGGTATGATGTTCTGATCGACATTTCTCAGCCTCTGGATCTGTTCTTGTTCATCAGTCTATGTAGTTCATTATATTCCACAAATGAGCGAGATCATGTGATATTTATCTTTCTCTGCCTGGCTTATTTCACTCAACATAATATTCTCCATCTCCATCCATATTGTTGCAAATGGTAGGAACTCCTTCTTTTTTACCGCAGCATAGTATTCCATTGTATAGATATACCACAGTTTTTTAATCCATTCATCTGCTGATGGGCATTTAGGTTGTTTCCAAATCTTGGCTATGGTGAATTGTGCTGCTATGAACATAGGGGTGCATATTTCCTTTCTGATGCCTGTTTCTAGATTCTTGGGATATATTCCTAGAAGTGGGATCACTGGGTCAAATGGGAGTTCCATTTTTAGTTTTTTGAGGAAACTCCATACTGTTCTCCACAGTGGCTGCACCAGTCTGCATTCCCACCAGCAGTGCAAAAGAGTTCCTTTTTCTCCGCATCCTCGCCAACACTTGTTGTTTGTTGATTTGTTGATAAAAGCCATTCTGACAGGTGTGAGATGGTACCTCATTGTTGTTTTGATTTGCATCTCTCTGATGATTAGTGACTGTGAGCAGGTTTTCATATGTCTCTTGGCCTGCCTTCTGTCTTCTTTCGAAAAGTGTCTACTTAGATCAGTTGCCCATTTTTTGATTGGGTTGTTTATCTTCTTTTTGTTAAGTTGTATGAGTTCTCTGTATATGTTGGAGATTAAACCCTTATCATTGATATCATTGGCAAATATGTTCTCCCATGCAGTGGGCTTTCTTGTTGTTTTATTGATGGTTTTCTTTGCTGTGCAAAAGCTTTTTATTTTGATGTAGTCCCATTTGTTTATTTTCTCTTTAGCTTCCATTGCCCTAGGAGTAGTATCAGTGAAGAAGTTCTTTCGGCATATGTCCGAGATTTTGCTGCCTGTGGATTCCTCTAGTATTTTCATGGATTCCCGTCTTATGTTTAAGTCCTTTATCCATTTTGAATTTATTTTTGTGTATGGTGTAAGTTGGTGATCTAGCTTCATTCTTTTGCATGTATCTGTCCAATTTTCCCAGCACCATTTGTTGAAGAGACTGTCTTGACTCCATTGAATGTTCATGCCTCCTTTGTCAAATATTAATTGGGCATATTGATTTGAGTCAATTTCTGGGTTCTCTATTCTATTCCATTGATCTATATGTCTGTTCTTGTGCCAGTACCAGGCTGTTTTGAGAACAGTAGCTTTGTAATACAACTTGATATCTGGTATTGAGATCCCACCTACTTTGTTCTTCTTTCTCAGGATTGCTGTAGCTATTCGGGTTCTTTTTTTATTCCAGATAAATTTTTGGAAATTTCGTTCTAGGTCTGTGAAATATGTTGTTGGTATTTTAATGGGAAGTGCATTGAATTTATAGATTGCTTTGGGTAGTATGGACATTTTGATGATGTTGATTCTACCAATCCATGAACATGGTATGTTCTTCCATCTGTTTATGTCTTCTTCTATCTCTTTTTTCAGTGTCGTGTAGTTTTCTACGTATAGGTCATTTACCTCTTTAGTTAAGTTTATTCCTAAGTATCTTAATTTTTTTGGTGCGATGGTAAATGGGATTGTTTTTTTAGTCTCTCTTTCTGTAAGTTCATTATTGGTGTATAGAAATGCCATAGATTTCTTGGCATTAATTTTGTATCCTGCTACATTACCGAATTCAGTTATTAAGTCTAATAATTTTTTTATGGAGTCTTTAGGGTTTTCTATGTACAGTATCATGTCATCTGCGAATAAGGACAGTATTACTTCTTCTTTTCCAATTTGGATGCCTTTTATTTCTTCTTCTTGTCTGATCGCAATGGCTAGTACTTCCAGCACTATATTAAACAGGAGTGGTGAGAGTGGGCATCCCTGTCTTGTTCCTGTTCTTAGGGGAAATGGTTGTAGTTTTTGCCCATTGAGTATGATGTTGGCTGTGGGTTTGTCGTATATGGCTTTTATCATGTTCAGGTATGATCCTTCTATTCTCACCTTGCTGAGAGTTTTTATCAAGAAAGGGTGTTGGATTGTATCAAATGCTTTTTCTGCATCAATTGATATGACTATGTGATTTTTATCTCTCAGTTTGTTTATGTGATGTATCACGTTTATTGATTTGCGAATATTGTACCATCCTTGCATCCCTGTGATAAATCCTACTTGGTCATGGTGTATAATCTTTCTGATGTACTGCTGGATTCGATTTGCTAGAATTTTGTTGAGGATTTTGGCATCTATGTTCATGAGGGATATTGGCCTGTAATTCTCTTTCATTATGTTGTCTTTGTCTGGTTTTGGTATTAGGGTGATGCTGGCCTCATAGAAGGAGTTTGGAAGTGTTCCTTCTTCTTGAATTTTCTGGAATAGTCTGAGGAGGATAGGTTTTAGTTCTTCCTTGAATGTTTGGTAAAACTCCCCTGTGAAGCCATCAGGCCCTGGGCTTTTGTTTGCTGGAAGCTTTTTGATGACTGCTTCAATTTCTTCCATAGTTATCAGCCTATTGAGATTCTTAGAATCTTCCTGTGTGAGTTTTGGAAGGTTGTATTTTTCTAGGAATGTGTCCATTTCCTCCAGATTGTGTAGTTTGTTAGAATAGAGTTGTTCATAGTATTTTTTAACAATCCTTTGTATTTCTGTGGGGTCTGTTGTTATTTCACCTCTTTCATTTCTGATTTTGTTTATTTGGGTCCTCTCTCTTTGCTTCTTGGTGAGCCTGGCTAGAGGTTCATCAATCTTGTTTATCCTTTCAAAGAACCAGCTCTTGGTTTTGTTGATCCTATGTATTGTTTTTTTGGTCTCTATGTCATTCATTTCTGCTCTGATCTTTATTATGTCCTTCCTTCTGCTCACTGTGGGCTTTTCTTGTTGCTCTCTTTCTAATTCTTTGAGTTGTTGAGTTAGAAGATTTATTACCATTTTTTCTTGTTTTTTGAGGTAGGCCTGTAGAGCTATAAACTTCCCTCTCAAGACTGCTTTCATTGTGTCCCATAGCATTTGCATTGTTGTGTTTTTATTGTCATTATTCTCCAGGATGTTTTTAATTTCTTCTTTGATCTCGTTGATCACCCAATCATTGTTTAATAGCATGCTATTCAGTTTCCACGTGTTTGAATTTTTTGGAATGTTTTTATTATAGTTTATTTCTAATATTATGCCATTGTGGTCTGAGAAAATGCTTGATAGGATTTCAGTCTTTTTGAATTTAGGGAGGCTTTGTTTGTGACCCAATATGTGGTCTATTTTTGTAAATGTCCCATGGGCACTTGAGAAGAACGTATATTCTGAGGCTTTGGGGTGAAATGCTCTGAAGATGTCAATTAGGTCCATCTGATCTAGTGTGTCATTTAGAATTGCTATTTCTTTGCTGATTTTTTGTCTGGAGGATTTATCCAGTGATGTCAGTGGTGTATTAAAGTCTCCTACTATGATTGTATTGTTGTCGATCTCTCCCTTGATCTCTTCCAGGAGTTTTTTTATGTATTTGGGTGCTCCTGCATTAGGTGCATATATGTTTACCAGAGTTATATCTTCTTGTTGAATTGCTCCCTTTAGTATTATGTAGTGGCCTTCCTTATCTCTTGTTATGCCCTTTACTTTGAGGTCTATTTTATCAGATATAAGTATTGCTACCCCAGCTTTTTTCTCATTTCCATTTGCTTGAAAAATATTTTTCCATCCCTTCACTCTCAGTCTGTGTGAATCCTTTGCTCTGAGGTGAGTCTCTTGTAGACAGCAAATATATGGGTCATGTTTTCTTATCCATTCAGCTACCCTATGTCTTTTGATTGGTGCATTTAATCCATTTACGTTTAATGTTATTATTGACAAGTACATGTTTGTTGTCATATTTTCCCCCTTAGTGTTTGTGTTTCTGTTTGCCTTTCTCTTTCTTCTTTTTACAGCAGTCCCTTCAGCATTTCTTGCATTGCTGGCTTGGTAGTGATAAACTCTCTTAGCCCTTTTTTATCTGTGAAGCTCCTGATTCCCCCTTCAATTTTGAATGATAACCTTGCTGGGTATAGTATTCTTGGATTCAGACCCTTGCTTTGCATCACTTTGAATATTTCATTCCATTCCCTTCTGGCCTGGTGTGTTTCTGTTGAGAAATCAGTTGATATTCTAATAGGAGATCCCTTGTAGGTAACTTTCTGTCTCTCTCTGGCAGCCTTTAAGATTCTTACTTTGTCATTGGTATTCGCCAATTTAATTATGATGTGTCTTGGTGTTGGTCTTTTGGGGTTCAACTTGTTTGGGACTCTATGTACTTCTTGGACTTGCATAGTTTTTTTCTTGCCAATATCAGGGAAGTTCTCTGTCATTATTTCTTCAAACAGGTTTTCTATTCCTTGCTTCTCTTCCTCACCTTCTGGTATCCCTATTATTCTAATATTGTTTCGTTTTGTGTTGTCCCAAAGCTCCCTTAGGCTCTCCTCTTGCTTTTTAAGTCTTCTTTCCATTTGCTGCTGTGTTTGTGTGTGTTTTCCTACCTTGTCTTCTAATTCACTGATGCGGTCCTCAGCCTCTTCTAGTCTACTGTTTAAGCCTTCCAATGTGTTCTTTATTGCAGCTATGTCGTTCTTCATCTCCTCTTGGTTTCTTTTCATGTTGGTGACATTTTCATTCAGCTCCTTGTAGTTCTCATTGAGTTGTGTGTATTTGTCATTGAGTTGTGTGTATTTGTCATCCATCCGTTTAAACATCCTTAGAACCATTACTCTGAATTCTCTCTCTGTTAAGCTGCTAGCCTCAATTTCATTTAACTCCCTTTCTGGTGATTCCTCTTTTTCTTTCCTTTGGGTATTGCTTTTTTGTCTCCCCATGTTTTCCTGAAATGTTTTAATTGTAGATCCAATTGCTTTGCTACCCAGGTTCTTTTGGTGATGGTGCTACTGGTAAAATCTTTCTGTTCTCCTGGGCTTGGTTATCTAGTGTAATTGAGGTGCTTAGCTTCTAAAGATTTCTCTTTAGAGTAGATCCTATGGCCTCAGGGAGTATTCAGATTCCTTGGTGTTAATCAGGGTGGAATCTGGGTGTGGCTATATTGGTTGCCTGGAGACTGGGGGGAGGGGCTATCTCTCAGGAGAAAATGGATTCTGTGGGCTTAGGTATGACTCAGCACCAGACTTGCTACCACTTCTCCTGGACCGTCAGTTGCCCACTCTGCCCAGGTTCCACAACTCTACCCCTTCTCCCGCACTTCTGTCACAGGTAAGCGCCTGTCTCCAAAAGGTCCCACGAACTAGGTTCAGTGGGGAAAGGCGCAGGCCCCAGCGCGAGGAAGGACCGCGTCTCTGCCAGTTCCTCTCTTGCCGGCACTCCGCGGTCCAGCAGCTCTTAAAGGCTGCCTTTGAGCTCAGATCCCAAATCCAGACTCTAAGGTCTAAAATCCTTCAGACCTTGCCTGTCCTCAGGGACACGGCTTGGCACTGTGTAGTTTCTCCCTGACCTTCTGGGCACAGAGGTCCGGGAGATTCTACTGCCTAGATCTTTGATTTTACCTTTATCCGGGGGATCCCTGCTCTTCCCAGCTGCAAACTGCCTCACCAGCTGTGCCTCCTTCGCCAATTCGGGCCGGATTCCGCTCGTCTCAGCTGCCTCCTCTATTTGCTCCGGGAGAAGGCTCAGGACACATCCTTCTATTCCGCCGCCATTTTGTCTCTCTTGCCCATTAATTAGTGACAGGTAGAGGAACCAGCAAATACCAAAATTGAGACAGGTAGGATAATCTGATAGTACAACGTGACAAAGGCCAGAGTAAGAAATAATTTCAAGAGGAAACTGAAGAGTATGATCATGGTAACTTTCATTGGGTGTCTATAATATTACAAACACAAAACCTAACACACAGTATCCAATTTAATACATTCGACAGTTCTGTGAGGAATATTTTACATGCAACCACATATCCTATAAGGTATTTTTTTCTGTAGTTCAAGAATTTCATCTAAGCCTCAGTTAAAGGCAAAAGACATTAACTTTCCCCACTTGAAGTAGAGTAGCCATCAGTTGGAAAAAGCCACATCCCAGGAGTATTACTAAAAATCACCATTTAGGAATCTAGTCCATCTACCCCAAGCAAGCCAACATAAGAAGACAACTGTGAGTTAAGGATGTCATTAGCCTTTTAGTAAATGCAGTGGTTATTAGCTATTACCTTGTCTCAAAAGCCAAGAGAAATGGGCACCAAGGGAATCAGTTATGTGCAAAAGGGATGCCTGAAAGAAGTGAGAGTAGAATTTTACTCACTGTTAGGGTATCTGTTTGAGTCTCTAATTGATGACTTATCCCTGCACTTCCTGATTAGTGGAAGTGGGAAGTAGATAATGGATTGTTTCCTGGGAGATTGCTAAGAATGGAAAAAACTAGGATCTTCTCTACAGGTTCTGGTTCCTAAAAGGTACAGAAGATAAAAACTGGATTGTTGGCCAAGGAGGCTGCATATGTTTAGGCTCCAGCTTTGGTGGGGCACGCACAGCATTGGGACAAAGAGCTCACATCGACATGTGAATGTCATTAAATGAAGTAAGCAAGAAGATGTGGTGTGATAGATAGCACATGCCTAAGGAAGATGCAGGAAAGTGATCCTCCAATGAACTAAGTATAGACTGTTGGAACTGCCACTAGCCCCATTTTAGAAAAATTATAAAAAATCATGGTAAAGAAATGTATTTTTGGTTGATAAAATTGCAGAAAAATTATCAAAGCTAATCATTCCAATAAGGATAGAAATAAAAGTTACCCAACTGGAGGTTTTATTTTTCATTTTTCTGCCCCCTGCCTCTATTCTGACAACACATTTTTTAGTGAAGAGGAGCAAAAAAGTATCGATCTTGTCTTTCTTTTATACTTCAAGCTCTAAAGCCAAGAAAGGCATAGTCAGTATAGGTAGAGAGAATGAAAAGAAGTGGGAATTCAAGTTTATAAATTAACTAGAAGCTCAGTGCACAAAACATGTGCACTGGGGGATGGGGGTTGTCCCTCAGGCCAGCCTGTACCCTCTCTAATCTGGGTCCCCTCAACTGCCCGCCCCTGCTGGGCTGGTATTCCCCAACTGCCCTCCCCTGCTGGCCTGGTCACCCCAAGCTGCCTTCCCCTGCCAGCCTGGTCACCCCCAACTGTGTTCCCCTGCTGGCCTAGTCACCCCTAACTACCCTCCCCTGCAGGCCTGATTGCCCTCAACTGCCCTCCCTTGCAAGCCTGGTCCCTCCCAACTGCCCTCCCCTGCTGACCTGATTGCCCACAACTGCCCTTCCCTGCTGGCCATCTTGTGGTGGCCATTTTGTGTCCACATGGGGGCAGCTATCTTTGACCACATGGGGGCAGCCATCTTGTGTGTTGGGAGTGATGGTCAATTTGCATATTACTCTTTTATTAGATAGGATTTGCAAAGCAGGGAAAAGAGCAAATCTTACTTAAGAATAGCTCTTTAGGTTACATTTTCTTTTTCTTTAAATAATTTGAGTTTTCAAAGTTGATA
Organism: Corynorhinus townsendii; assembly: GCA_026230045.1. NCBI lineage: Eukaryota > Metazoa > Chordata > Mammalia > Chiroptera > Vespertilionidae > Corynorhinus > Corynorhinus townsendii. The sequence continues at coordinate 114,218,136 of JAPDVU010000001.1, read as the reverse complement.
ACATTAATTTATAGCATTTATTCACCCTTGTTTACATGAACCTGGTACCTGGTAATTTCTTATTCAGTATTTTTACAAGTTAGCATGACTGTAAATACAGCCTTTTTAATATATATATATTGATTTTTTACAGAGAGGAAGGGAGAGAGAGAGCTAGAAACATCAATGAGAAAGAAACATCAATCAGCTGTCTCCTGCACACTCCCTGCTGGGTATGTGCCTGCAACCAAGGTAAATGCCCTTGACCGGAATCAAACCTGGGACCCTTGAGTCTGCAGGCTGATGCTCTATCCACTGAGCCAAATTGGTTAGGACAATACTCTCCTTTTTATCAATTTATAATATTAAAGCAATTGTCAAATAGGACACACCACCTCTCAAGTTTCCTTCAGTAGCTGACAAAAACATTTTTTTAAACCAGGAATTTAATAAGGACAACATCTGGCACAAAGATTTTTGTACTTGAGGTAACACATTTTAAAAAAGCTATTTTTATTGACAAGATTCTCACAGGATTACATAGAAAATAACCCTGAAAAAATCATAAATGTACATGACTAGATGACTAAAGTTTACTTTTTTTTGTGTGTGTGTGTTTATGCATTTTATTTTATTTTATTTATTTTTTTATTTTTAATAAATCTTTATTGTTCAGATTATTACAGGTGTTCCTCTATTTTTTCCCCCATAGCTCCCCTCCACCTGATTCCCCACCCCAACCCATGCCCTTACCCCCGCCACTGTCTTCATCCATAGGAGTAAGATTTTTGTCCAATTTCTTCCCGCACCCCTCACACCTGCTTCCCCTGAGAATCGTCAGTTCACTCCCTTTCTATGTCCCTGGTTCTATTATATTCACCCGTCCATTCTGTTCTTCAGATTTTTTATTCACTTGATTTTTAGATTCACTTGTTGGTAGGTATGTATTTGATGTCATTTTGTTGTTCATAATTTTTATCTTTACCTTTTTCTTCTTCTTCCTCTCCTTAAAGAATACCCTTCAGCATTTCATGTAATCGTGGTTTGGTGGTGATGAACTCCTTTAGCTTTTTCTTGTCTGTGAAGCTCTTTATCTGACCTTCAACTCTGAATGATAGCTTTGCTGGGTAGAGTAATCTTGGCTGTAGATTCTTGCTGTTCATCACTTTGAATATTTCTTGCCACTCCCTTCTGGCCTGCATAGTTTCTGTTGAGAAATCAGCTGACAGTCGTATGGGTACTCCCTTGTAGGTAATTAACTGTTTTTCTCTTGCTGCTTTTAATATTCTCTCTTTGTCTTTTGCCCTTGGCATTTTAATTATGATGTGTCTTGGTGTGGTCCTCTTTGGATTCCTCTTGTATGGGGTTCTGTGCTCTTCCTGGACTTGTACATCTATTTCTTTCACCAGGCAGGGAAAGTTTTCTGTCATTATTTCTTCTAATAGGTTTTCAATATTTTGCTCTCTCCCTTCTTCTGGCACCCCAAAAATTCGGATGTTGTTTCGCTTAAAGTTGTCCCAGAGGCTCCTTACACTATCTTCATATTTTTGGATTCTTTTTTCATTTTGTTTTTCTGGTTGGATGTTTTTTGTTTCCACATATTTCAGATCTTTGGTTTGATTCTTGGGGTACGTTGATCTCCAGTTGAGTTTCTGTATATTCTTTATTTCAGGCAGTGTATGCTTCATTTCTGCCTGATCCTTTTCCATTTTTTTGGCATTCTCATTAAGCTCCTTGAAGGTCTCATCAAGTTTCTCAGCGGTTTTAAGAAGATTCTTGAGTAACCTTATAAATGTGGTTCTGAACTCTATGTCATCCAGTAGTTTGCTTTCCTCCGTTTCTTTCATTCGTGACATGTTTCTTTGTCTCCTCATTTTGGCTGCTTCCCTGTGTTGATGGAGTAGCTTTGTGTGGTAGGTGACCTATAGGGGGCAGTAGCTCAGCCTCCCCAATCACCTGATGTGGACACTCTTGGTACACCCCTTTGTGGGCTGAGTGCAAAGACTTGGTGCAGTTAAAGCCTTAATTGCTGTTGGTATACTGGGAGGAAATGACCTCCAGGCCAATTAGCTGTGAGCACTCACTGTGTCTATAATGGAAGAACTGCTGCGCTGAAGACACACTTATGGGGCAGGACTTGTTTCAGTGGGGCTTTGGTGCTCACTGAGTCTGCCTTTGAATGTGTCACTTATGGATGTGAGGAGTTGAAATCTGGTGTCTCACTCTGACCACTAGGTACACTGGCTTCTGGATCTCCAATGGGGTGCAGGTCAGCTACTGTCTGAGGCCACCCAGCAGGAGCTACAGTGAGAGCTACAGTTTTCTCCTCTTTGCTTGGGGTTTAGAGGTTTTGGAGCTGTCTGACCCAGGCTGCAAGTTTGCTAGGTTAAGCTGCGATAGGGCGGGGCTTTCTTCTGCTAACGCTGCTGCTTGGAGCTTGGGTGGGTTTGTAGGTTGTGCAGGGCGGGGCCTCAGGGCGTCACTAGGTTAGGGCGTGGCAAACAGCAATGGCTGCTAGTTAGCCGGCTCTGTGTCCCCAAGGGCGTCATGGAGTCCCGTGCCCCAGTGCAGTAAACAATTATTCCTGCGCGCAGCTCTGCAAATAAGCCACCCTCACTGGCAGACAGTCCAGCTTCTCCCCGTAGGAGTTTGGGTCCCCCGCGTCTCCCCAGAAACTGGATTTCAGAGTAATCGGGGGCTTGTCTCCCTTTGGGTTGAAAAAAGCAACACCCGCCGCCAGCCCGGATCACGTGCCTCCGTACCTCAGCTTTTCAGCGCTCGTGCACGTCTCGATGCTCTTTTCTCTTTCTTTCTAGTTGTAGAACTTCCACTCAGCCAGCTTTCCTGTGGTTCTGGGTGATAGACGTTTTGCCTTTTAGTTGAATTTTTGAAATTGTTGCGCGAGGCAGCAGTTTAGGTGTTTACCTACGCCGCCATCTTGGATTCTCCTCTAAAGTTTACTTTTAAAAATGTATGTATTGTGGTAGCTGACTCATTAGTGTGGGGTAACAGTGTCATTCTAGATAAATCCTAGTGATAGGAGTACATTGAAAATGTTTTGTTGGAAAATTCAAGAGGAAGGAACACTTCCAAGCTCATTCTATGAAGCCAGCATTATCCTAACACCAAAACCAGAAAAAACAACACAATGAATTATAGGCCAATATCTCTCATGAACATAGATGCCAAAATCCTCAACAAAATTCTAGCAAGTCTGATCCAGCATTACATCAGAAAGATCATACACCATGACCAAGTAGGATTTATCCCAGGAGTGCAAGGATGGTACAATATCTGCAAATCAATAAACATGATACATCACATAAACAAATTGAGGGGGAAAAAAATCACATAGTCATATCAATTGACTCAGAAAAAGCATTTTACAAAATCCAACACGCTTTCTTGATCAAAACCCTCAACAAAATGATAATAGAGGGATCATGCCTCAACATAATAAAATCCTTATATGACAAACCTACAATCAACATCATACTCAATGGGCAAAAACTAAAACCATTTCACCTAAGAACAGGAGCAAGACAGGGATGCCCACTTTCACCACTCCTTTTCAACATAGTACTGGAAGTGCTAGCCATAGCGATTAGACAAGAAGAAATAAAAGGTATCCAAATTGGAAAAAAAAAAGATGTAAAACTGTCATTATTCGCAGATAGCATGATACTGTTAATAGAAAACCCTAAAGACTCCATCAAAAAATATTAGACTTAGTAAATGAATTCGGCAATGTAGCAGGATACAAAATTAATGCCAAGAAATCTATGTCATTTTTATACAACAATAATGAACTTACAGAAAGAGAGATTAACAAAACAATCCCATTTACCTTCGCACCAAAAAAATTAAGATACCTAGGAATAAAGTTAACTAAGGAGGTAAAAGACCTGTACTCTGAAAACTACAGGACACTGAAAAAAGAGATAGAGGAAGATGTAAACAGACGGAAGAACATACCATGTTCATGGATTGGTATGATCAACATCATTAAAATGTCCATACCATAGATTCAATGCAATCCCCATTAAAATACCAATAGCAAATTTCACAGACCTATAATAAACTCTCCAATAATTCATCTGAAATTAAAAAATGACCGCGAATAGCTGTAGCAATCCTGAGAAAGAAGAACAAAGTTGGAGGGATCTCAGTCCCAGATATCAAGCTGTATTACAAAGCCACTGTTCTCAAAACAGCCTGGTACTGGCACAAGAACGGACATATAGACCAATAGAATAAAATAGATAACCCAGGAATCAACCCAAACCACTATGCTCAATTAATATTTGATGAAGGAGGCATGAACATACAATGGAGTCAAGACAGTCTCTTCAATAAATGGTGTTGGGAAAATTGGACAGATACATGCTAAAAAATGAAACTAGATCACCAACTTATACCATACACAAAAATAAACTCAAAATGGATAAAGGACTTAAACATAGTTGGGAACCCATAAAAATACTAGAGGAATCAACAGGCAGCAAAATCTCAGACATATGCTGAAGCAATATCTGCACCGATACAACTCCTAGGGCAATGGAAACTAAAGAGAAAATAAACAAATGGGACTACATCAAAATAAAAAGCTTTTGCACAGCAAAGTAAACCATCAACAAAACAAGAAAGCCTACTGCATGGAAGAACATATTTGCCAATGTTATCACCAATAAGGGTTTAACTTCCAACATTTACAGGGAACTCATACAACTTAACAAAATGAAGATAAACAACCCAATCAAAAAATGGGCAATGGACCTAAATAGATATTTTTTGAAAGAGGACATAGGTAAGGCCAAGAGACATATGAAAACATGCTCAAAGTCAGTAATCATCTGAGAGATGCAAATCAAAACCACAATGAGGTACCATCTCACACCTGTCAGAATGGCTATTATCAACAAACCAACAAATGACAAGTGCTGGAGAGGATGCGGAGAAAAAGGAACCCTCCTGCACTGCAGGTGGGAATGCAGACTGGTGCAGCCACTGTGGAGAACAATATGGAGTTTCCTCAAAAACCTAAAAATGGAACTCCCATTTGACCCAGTGATCTCACTTCTAGAAATTTATCCCAAGAAATTATAAACACCAATCAGAAAGGATATATGCACCCCTATGTTCATAGCAACACAATGTACAATAGCTAATATTTGGAAACAGCCTAAGTGCCCATGAGCAGATGAGTGGGTTAAAAAACTGTGGTACATCTACACAATGGAATACTATGCTGCAGAGAAGAAGAAGAAGAAGAAGAAGAAGAAGAAGAAGAAGAAGAAGAAGAAGAAGAAGAAGAAGAAGAAGAAGAAGAAGAAGAAGGAGAAGAAGGGAATTCTTACCATTTGCAACAGCATGGATGCAACTGGAGAGCATTATGCTAACTGAAATAAGCCAGTAAGAGAAAGATAAATATCATATGATCTCACTTATTTGGAATATAATGAAAAACAGAAACTGATGAACAGAAACTGATCCAAAGACAGAGAAGCATTGATTAGGCATTCAAACCTCAGAGGGAAGGTAGGAGTGGGTGTAAGGGGGAGAGATCAACCAGAGGACTTGTATGCATGCATATAAGCCTTACCAATGGACACAGACACCAGGAGGGTAAGAGCATGAGTGGGGCAGGAGGAATGGGAGATAAGGACACACATGTAATATCTTAATCAATAAAATAAATAAATAAATAAAAATTAATTAATAAAATACAAAATGTTTTGTTGGGTAAGCACTACAATGAATGATTGAGTCAGACACAGATATACAGCATATTCATAATAGATAAACCTTAAAACTCATTTCAAATCTATGCCCTTTACTAGATTAACATCTTGAAAAAATTTGCTAATGTCTCTATACTCATTTGTAAAATTGATATAATAATAGCACCCTCCTCCAGCATTGCTGTGAGGTTAGCTAAAAAATTCCTGTAAATCATTTTACAATGTTTGACACACAAAAGAACAATAAACATTAGCTATAATTATTATGGCTACTAGAGGCCTGGTGCACAAAATTCGTGCATGGGTGTGTGTGTCCCTTAGCCCAGCCTGCACTCTCTCCAATCTGGGACCCCTCGAGAGATTTCCTACTGCCCATTTAGGCCTGATCTGGGATCAGGCCTAAACAGGCAGTCGGACATTGCTCTCACAATCCAGGACTGCTGACTCCCAACTGCTCGCCTGCCTGCCTTCCTGATTGCCCCTAACCACTTCTGCCTGCCAGCCTAATTAATGACTAACTGCTCCCCTGCCAGCCTGAATGCCCCTAACTGCCCTCCCCTGCAGGTCTGTTCACCCCTAATTGCCTTTCCCTGCAGGCCTGAGTCCCCCCCAACTGCCTTTCCCTGCAGGCCTGAGTCCCCCCCAACTGCCCTTCCCTGCAGGCTCGGTCCCCCCAACTTCCCTCCTCTGCCAGCCTAGTCACCCTTAACTGCCCTCCCCTGCAGGCATGATCACCCCCAACTGCCCTCCCTTGCAGGCTTGATCCCTCTGAACTGCCCTTCCCTGCAGGCCTGGTTGCCTCCAACTTCCCTCCTCTGCTGCCCTGGTCCCTCCCAACTGCCCTCCCCTGCAGGCCATCTTGTGTCTTCGAGTGACAGTTAATTTGCACATTACTCTTTTATTAGATAGGATTTTTCTACTACTATCACTGTGATTCTAACCTTGAAACTAATTGTCTATAACCTTGGAATCTTCTTTGTCAGTTTCTCATATAGTTTCTCCCGTAAACTGACCATTCCTTAATATATGCTCTCCAAGTGTCCAAACCAAGCATATATACACATACACATTCCATACATATCATCACACAATTGAATTAGAGCTTCTAAATCTACCTTCAGATTGATTTAACCACTCATTTTCAAGTATATTGAGAGATCATAGAGTTTTTATTAGATATGATTTTCAATATATTTTATATTGAGTGCCTTAAATTCTTAATATTGAGAACAGAGAATGTCTCCCCAAATCATAATTTTTATTTTAGTGTTGTCTATAAATTCATTAATAGTTTGAAGGCTAAAATATTAAGTGACAGTAGCATTTTGGCATCCAGTATTGGCAGAGTATGACCCTTTGAAAACTCTGCTGCAGATAACAACTGTAACCTCAGGATTAAAGAGATACACACAAAAACCACAAATGAGCCCTGGCCAGCATTGCTCAGTGGTAGAGCATTGGCCTGTACACTGAAGGATCAAGCTTGGATTCCTGGTGAATGGCAGGTACCTGGGCTGCAGGTTAATCCTGTCCCTCATCAGATGGGTGTGGGAGGTAACCAATCAATGTGTCATTCTCTCTCTCTTTCTCTCTCCCTCCTTCCATCATACTCTCTCTAAAAATCAATGGAAAAGATATGCTTGGGTGAGGTTTAACAATGAGGACAACAACAAAAATGACAACAATAACAAAACAAAAAAACAGAGGCTCTGGAGAGTGAGCAAATTAAACTAGATTTTGGAGAGTAGTCCAAATTTGGAAGAAAAGCTCAGAAAAGTTTGACTTTCCAGTTCGTGAGAGTTGGCCATAATAATACTCAGAACTAAGTTACAATTACTGAAACTCAGACATGAATGTAGCTGTGAAGGTGAATTTTATGTGTCAGCTTGACTAGATTATGGGGTGCCAGATATTTGGTTAACCATTATTTCTGTGTGTGTCTGTGAGGATGTTTCCAGTTGAGATTCACATTTGAATCTGTAGACTGATTGCCCTCACTGGTGTTGGTGGCATCATTTAATCTATTGAGGATCTGAATAGAACGAAGATGAAATAAAGGAGAATTTTTCCTCTCTGACTATTTGACCTGGGACATCAGTCTTCTGCCTTCAGCGTTCCTGGTCTTTAACTTGCAAGGACAGATTGTGGGGGTTCTCAGGTTCTATATTGTGTGAACCATTTTTAATAATAATGTTTTTAGATAAAAAGAAAGGGAGAGAGAGAAACAAACATTAGTGTGATAAGGAAACATGGATCGATTGCCTTCCAGACACACTCTGACTGGGAATTGAACCTGCAACCTTGACCAGGAATCAAACCAACAACCTTTTGGTGTATGGGTCTACACTCCAACCAACTGAGACACCCGGCCAGGGCATAATAAAAGTCTTTATATAAAGCTTTATATCCTACTGGATCTGTTTCTCTGGAGAATCCTGACTAATACAGTAGCATTGTTAAAGTTAAAAAAAAAAAAAGCCAACTGTTTTTTCTATGCCATCAGTGAACAAATAATAACATATAAAAATTCATTTGCAATACCATATAAAAAACTTAAAATTTAGGACAATATTTATAAGATATCAATACGAAAACCTAGAATACATTGCTGAAAGAAATTAAAGACCTAAATAAATGAAACATTACTGTGCTCATTAAGCAGAAAACTCAGTATTATTTAAGTATTGATTCTCACCTAATAGATCTATAGGTTGAAAGCAATTATTTCTAAAATTCCAAAAAAACTTTCTGGAATAAATTGATAAGCTTATTATAATAGTCATACTGAGATGAAAAAGACCCAGCAAGCCAAAGTAATTTCATAAAAGAAAATAAAGTTTGATTACTTACATGTATATATATAAAAGCCTAAGCAACTGTTTGACCTTTTGACTGGTCAACCTGTAGCTATGATGTGCACTGACCACCAGGGAGCAGATGCTCAAAACACAGCCATGGAAACATGGAAGAGACTGATGAATCTCAGAGAGAAGAGGGGGGTGGGTGGGAAGAGAATAACCAAAGATTTTATATGCATGCTACAGGTCCAGTGCACAGTCTTGTGCACTGGTGGGGTCCCTCAGCCTGGGCTGTGGGTATTGGGTTGAAACCGGCAGTCTAACATTCCCCAAGGGGTCCCAGATTGCAGGAGGGTGCAGGCCAGGCCAAGGGACCCCACCAGTGCAGGAGACCATACACTGGGCCTCTAGTTAAATAATATAAAGTTAAAGTAATCAAAGCAGTGTGGTATTAGCATAACAAAGGATGTATAGTTCAATGGAACAATATCAAATACAAAATAGATGTAAAAATATATCAACAAAATATTTTTATTTTTTTATTTTTTATTTATTTTTAAAATATTTTTTATTGATTATTTACAGAGAGGAAGGGTGGGGAATAGAGAGTTAGAAACATCAATCAGCTGCTTCCTGCACATCCCCTGCTAGGGATATGCCCACAACCAAGGTACATGCCCTTGACTGGAATCGAACCTGTGACCCTTCAGTCTATAGGCCAACGCTCTATCCACTGAGCCAAACAAGTTAGGGCTCAACAAAATATTTTAACCAAGACTTCAAGAAAACCTTTATTCAGGTTATATATTTTTTTAATTTGATGGAACAACTGGTTATCCATATGCAAAAAAATTGACCCTAACTTTGGAACAAAATTCACTTAAGAGGAAGAATAAGCCTAAATGCAAATCTTAAAACTATAAAACTTTGACAGAAAGCTGAAAAGAAAATTTTCATAGCCTTGGGCTAAGAAAAGATTCATTTGATAGGAATCATAAGATAAAATATTAAACATTGGCCTTTATTAAAATATTAAGTATTTCTCTTGAAAAGATATCATTAAGAAAAGGAAAAGCAAGTCACAGGGTAGGGAAAAATATTCATCATAATACCATATCTTACAAACAACTTTTATCCACAATTTATAAAACTTTTACAATTGGAAAAGGATTTCATAGCAAACACAGTTCAAAAATGAAAATATATGAATAGCAATTAAACAAATAAAAAGATGTTCACATAATAAGTCATCAGGAAAATGCAAATTTAAACCATAACAATACCATTATATAGATACTAGAGGCCTGCATCCTCTCACAGTCTGGGAGCCCTCGGGGGATGTCTATGAGACTGGCTTCTGGCTGAGCGGGGATCCCCCTGTGGGAGCATACTGACCACCAGGGGGCAGCTCCTGCATCGATCGTCTGCCCCCTGGTGGTCAATGCATGTCATAGCGACCAGTAGTTGATGAATGAGTAAATAAAATGTTGAATACTTGTAAAAAGAAACAAATGACTGATGAACTTGTCAACATAAATAAATCTCAAAATTATGCCAAGTGACAGAAGCCAAACATAAAATAGTACATACCCACTTATACAAAATGTTAAAAAGTCTAAGCTAGTTTGTAGGGATAAAAAAACAAATCAGTGGCTCCCTCAGTTAGGTGCAGGGAAACACTGGGACTGCAAAGGAATGAGTGTGTGCAGCCAGCTTCCAAAATGGCCTTCAAAAATAACTGCTTCAGATATCACACTCTTGTGGAACCTCCTCCCACAATTAACAGGACTGTATTACCATTAGGGCATAGCAGAAGTGACGGTATGTCATTTCCCAGATTGGAATATAAAAGTCTACTGCTTTTCAGAAGCCATAGTCTTTGATATTTCTCTTGGTGTGTCATATTAGTGTTTCATATTCCTCTGGATCTGTCACTTAGATCACTCACTGTAAGCTTAGTAAACTGCCAGGTCATGAGAAAATTCAGGCAATCTAAGAAGAGAACCACATAGCAAAGACCTGAGCTCATTTACCAACAGCCATGTGGATGAACCACCATAGGCATGATTTGCCCAGCACCAGTCAGCTTTCAGATGACTGCAGCAAGGTCAATATCTTTTTAAATAATTACATAAGTATTTAATAAAAATAATACATTAAACAAATAGTAACATTTGTAAATTACTTTCCTCAGGGCCCACAATATTAGATAACTTATATCAGATATTCCTACACTGGGAGTGGGGGGGTCCCTCAGCCCAGCCTGCTCCCTCTCACAGTCTGGAGCCCTCAAGTGATGTCCAACTGATGTGGAGGCAGAAGAGGCTCCCGCCACTGCTGCTGAGCTTGCCAGCCATGACCCTGGCTTCTGGCTGAGCAGAACTCCCCTTGTGGGAGCACACAGACCACCAGGGGGCAGCTGGTGGGCAGTGTGTGTCATAGCAACTGGTCATTTCACCATTCAATCAATTTGCATATTAGCCTTTTATTATATAGGACTAGAAGCCCGGTGCACAAAATTTGTGCATGCGAAGGAGTGGGGGTTTTCCTCAGCCCAGCCTGCATCCTCTCCAATCTGGGACCCCTCTCACAATCCAGGGCTGCTGGCTCCCAACTGCTCGCCTGCTTGCCTGCCTGATTGCACCTAACTGTTAATGCCTGCCAGCCTGATCACCCCCTAACCACTCCCCTGCCAGCCTGATTGATTCCTAACTGCTCCCCTGTAGGCCTGATTGCCCCTAACTGCCCTCCCCTGCCAGCCTGGTCACCCCTAACTGTCCTCCCCTGCAGGCCTGATTGCCCCCAAGTGCCCTCCCCTGCTGGCCCGATGACCCATAACTGCCCTCCCTTGCCAGCCTAGTCACCCCCAACTGTCCTCCCCTGCTAGCCTGGTCACCCACAACTTCCCTTCTCTGCCATCCTGGTCACCCCTAACTGCCCTCCCCTGAAGGCTTGATCACCCCCAACTGCCCTCCCCTGCTGGCCTGATTGCCCACAACTGCCCTCCCCTGCTGGCCATCTTGTGGTGGTCATCTTGTGTCCACATGGGGGAAGCCATCTTTGACCACATAGGGGCATCCATCTTGTGTCTTTGAGTGACAGTCAATTTGCATATTAATCTTTATTAGATCAGATAGAGGCCTGGTGCATGGGTGGGGGCCAGCTGGTTTGCCCTGAAGGATGTCCCAGGTCAGGGTGGGGATTCCCTTGGGGAGTGGAGTGGCCTGGGCAAGGGGCCTGTGGTGGTTTGCAGGCCGGCCACACCCCCGGGCGACCCAAGTGGAGGCCCTAGTATCTGGGATTTATTTATCTTCTATAATTGAAACTTTGTAGCCTTGAGCAGAGGCCAGGGCTGGCCAGGAAGTTTGGCTTCCTCCATTGCCAGGGAAATGCAAGCCTCCTGTTTGCTCTGTGGCCGCAGCCATCTTGGTTGGGTTAATTTGCATACTCGCTCCTGAGTGGCTTGTGGGCATGGCTTGTGGGTGTAGTGGAGGTACAGTTAATTTGCATGTTTCTCTTTTATTAGTGTAGATAGTGCTCAGATCCATTAACACAACCTCTCACAAAAGGGTACTTTTGAATGTGCAGAAGGAGTAGGCTACAAAATCATTAATTTAAAATTTCATGCTATTTTCAAATTAATTTCTCAGCTATCTAATTTTTTTGTCATTTTATTATTTTTATTTTTTATTTATTGCCTGAAGTTTTATATATGTCTCCGTTTTCCCTGCTTGACCCACCCACCCCTCCCCTCCAGCCATTCCCACCCCAGGCAAGCCCCCACCACCCCAGTGTCTGTGTCCATTGGTTATGCTAATATGCATGCATACAAGTCCTTTGGTTGTTCTCTAACCTCCCCCTTCCCTGCCATTCAGGTCAACATTTTGATCGTAACTTCCTAAGAGATTCTGGAACACCATGAGCTAGCTAAGGTGCTCCTAAATTCCAACCCTAAGAAAGTGTGAGACAATAAATATTTGTTGTTTAAAGACACTAAGTTTGGGGATAATTTGTTACACTGCAGTAAGATTTTAATACAGATTTTGGCAACAGAATTGCCATGTTACCATTAACAAACACTTAAAATGTGGACACTACTTTGCAACATGACAGTGGACAATGAGGATATAACAAACACTTAGAAAGCCTTGAACACATTATTCATAAAATTTGGACTTTGAGGAGGCTATTAGTGATGACATAAAGGAGAGTGAGAAGAATCTTATTACATACTAGAGGAAAGGAGATTATAGTGGCAGAGAGTTTAGAAAAGACTTTCATCAATTGTAGTGTATAAGATAGAAAATGTACCTAATTAACCAGGTGATCTATCTTAATGTGGTTATAAATCTATTCAAACCTGTGGGCTATTTTGTCCTTTCCTTGACCTTTTGGCTATATGTAAATTTGAATTTATAGACCCCTGAAATGTTTTGGGCATTCCCAGTGTCCCTCCTTCTTCAGATAAAATCATTGCTTCACTGACAATACTTTTTTTTTTTAAATAGTGGTAGAGATGTCAGAGAAAACCCAGGGGAAGCACCAAAATGTCAATGTTTAAGTATTAAACAAATACCCAAAAGAAAATATACTAAACTAATTTATGAGAACCACAACTCAGCTTGTGTAGTCATGATTTATTGAAAGAGAAAGGGAATAATCAGGGCAAATTAAAAACATTAAATTTATTACTATTTATTTCTTGATGTATAAAGAATGTATGAAACCCTTAAATAATGAAACTGAACTGAAAAAGAAAAAGAAAGTAAGAAGGAATATAAATTAATTCTTATCCTGAACTCATTTATTTCAAATAAATGTGACTAAACTAAAAATATTAATCACAAAATAAACATTTCCATTGTTTTTTAACCTTTATGCAGCTGTATATATTATTTGAATAAAGTCTTATAATCCCTAATATTCTCATATTTATTTTGCTTCTCAGTGATAAGAGGATTAGGTTATTATGCTTACTTGGAGAAAGAGATGTTATACAATCATTTTTTTTAACTAAAGTCACAATGAATGACACCTAGAATTTAACTGGAATAATATTCATATAAGTTTGTATTATTTTCTTTCTAGCTATGTAAAAAAAGAAAAGTCACTGAGGTTGAGCTCGCAAATTATTTCCTGTGTGATAACCATATATAATTTGAGGAAAGGCAAAGATCAAGTTGTTATAAATTAAAATATACTTGGGTTATCTATCATCTAAACAGATAGCAGAATTAAGACTATTAATGGATATTGTGGAAGAAAAATTACTACTTATTATTATTATGTGTCATGGGCTTTGCATTTATTAAAGGAATTGTAGTCAAATTTATGAAGGTCTGATATTCAACTTACTCAGATATCAATGTACATTTGGATATTATTATTAAATGACAATTTTTACCAAACTTTTTCTAATATTCTTAAAGCAAGAATGGTTGTATGTGGCCATACATATGCATACATTTCTTTCTTTTCCATTCTCCAATAATAGCTTTGGAATTTTGCTTTCAGGCAAACTTTTTTGTAGAGTATGATTTCTCAACCTTGGTATCATTGGCATTTGGGGCTGAATAATTTTTGGTTTAATATATTTTTATTGATTTCAGAGAGGAAGGGAGAGGGAGTGAAAGATTGAAACATCAATGATGAGAGAGAGTCATGGATCAGCTGCCTCCTGCACACCCTCTACTGGGGATTGAGCCTGCAATCTGGCATGTGCTCCTTGACCAGAATCGAACTGGAGACCCTTCAGTCCTCAGGCCAGCACTCTATCCACTGAGCAAAACCAGCTAGGGCTAATTTTTGGTTTTGAGGGGCTGTCCTTCATTATAAAATGCTTAGCAGCATTCCTTGTCTCTATCCACTAGATCCCTTAGCACCCACCATCTCACCTTTTCCCAGTTACTACAATCCAAAATATCTCCCGACTTTGTCTAATGTCCCTAGGGTGCACATTCCTGTTCCTCCACTTGAGAATTATTGCTCTGGAGTAGAAAAGAGAAACATTAGAAACAATAAGATGTGTCTGTTTTCCCAGTGATACACAAAATGCAGGTTACTGAGGGTTTCACAGTTGGGCGCTAATGAGGTGGTTAGGACTGAATTTGCATATCAATATCAAGGAAATTTCTTGCATAGAAAAATATCAATAGTTTTCTTTGTACTCTTTAGTGTTTTTTTTGTTTGTTTGTTTTTGCTATGAAGATTGGCACAAGATAGGAAGATCCTGCTGAGAATGGATAGGTGGAATATTTCAATTTATAAACTTTGGGAGACTATCTGAATTTGGATTGACCCTTGACGGACTGAATTACATGGCAAGGAACTAATTATTTAGAAATTTTAAAATACTTCAATGATTTTCTTTACTAATGGGCCAGGTTTACACCTATATCTTTTTGTGTCACACAGATATTCCCCAAAGTGACTTAGGACACATGTCATGCATTTCCAAACAGCAATAGCAGACTGTACGCTCTCCGATGGCAGGAAATCTGTTTTGCTGTGAATATCATACACTATTCTCCTCATGCTGCCCCGACTGCCGGGACCTTTCCTCCTTGATGTTTCTGTATCAGGCTCAGATATCCTTAATCAGTAATGACACCCTTTTCCATTGATCCCTTCTCAACCTCAGAATACTCACCACTCCAAGAAATCTATTTGAATTTATTGTAATTTGCCTATAAACTTATACTCTGTAAGTTCTGGTCTAAAAGATAATGATAGACAATTAACATTTTCATTGTTCTTTAAAAATGTGAAAAATTTAAAACTCTTAAATATAAATCTCAAAACAGCCTTGTGATTTATAAAAATACTTACTGTATTCCTAGGAGTGAAGTTAAGTGAGGTTAAGTTCTTGTGACTAGCAACCTGCAGAGACAGTCCAAGGTACCTTTATTCTACAAAAGAGCTTCCTTATTCTCAGCCTTAATAAGATCCAATTTAAAGCAGAATGAAACTAGGATATACTCTGTATATTTCCTTATGGTATTAAAAGCAGTCAATTACTTTACTAATTTATTCACTGATTGAATGTTTGTCTCCAAACAGGTCTAAGGGCAGGGCCTTTGTCTAAATGAACATGATTTATAAATATTGCCATATAACAAATCTGTTTAAGTGAATTTCAGTGAATCCGAAATACCAAATCTTTCAGTTTTAATTAAATAAGCCATTTATATACAGCAGGAATCTTAACTGTAAACCAAGCAGTGCTATCCCCAGTTCATAATTGTCCTGTTGTGCCTAAAAAAACTACTGACTTCAGAGGTCTGGGGTAGATAGGACTGTCTGGATGAAGGTGAAAGGAAGGAGACCAGACAACAAGCACTCTTGGCCTAGACTCTCGATTCCAATAATCACAGGCTGTTGCTGTTCCTTGTGATTAAGCCCCATAGAACAATGCCTTAGGTAACAGAACAACACTCCACGGAGGGGGAGAAGGCTCTCTTCCACTCTCTGTGGAGAAAGCTGCATGCGCTGGCCCACAAAGGGCTCTAGATGACATGGTAGTGATGCATAGACATGTACGTGAATTGGCAGACATCAGTCTGTGCCTGCAGTGCTGCCAACAAGTGATTTGGTAGCAGCAGTGACAGAAGAGGGCAGCTTCAGCACTGGCAGGAAGCTCTGCAATGCAATGTGGGAGCCACAGCAAGAATGAATAACAACACAGGCCACAGGGCAGCCAAAAGAGTGTGTTCATGTTTATGTGCAACATGCCTGAAAAGACTTCACTTTCCCTTTCTTGCTTTGGAAATGTAGGTTGGAAATAGTTGATTTGATTTAATTTTTTTATTTCTTTGTGTTTTCTTTAACATCTTAAGAAAACACATGCAACTAATTGACTACTTTGATTGAATTAACAAAAGAAGTGAATAAAAATCACATTAAAAGTGAATAAAACTAAAAAAATCTGGAAAAAAAAGTGAATAAAACTAGAAATCCAAGATGGCAACTGATGGGACGGGGCAGACTGCAAGATAGTGTGTGAGTGAAAGAACGAAAGGAGAGTGGGTGGACATGTGGGGAATGTCTGTATTTGTGAGAGAGGGACTTCTATATTCCACAGGACTGTTGGGGACTGGCGGATGAGACTCCCCTGGCTGGGCAGCCTCTACTGCTGCTGAAAACTCTCCCACAGTGGCTGGCTCTGCTGCAGAGACCATGCCATCTTGAAGGGGACACCAGCTGTAATCAGAAGCCCAGACTTACCTTCCATTGGGGAGACCACAGATACTTCCCGGGACCCTACAACCACAATGCCCAGGAACCAGCTGCCTCAGCTGCGAACCCACAAACACTCAGACTCCAACCACCCCGACTGCTGGTGCCTAAAAAGTCTGTCCAGGGGGAGACAAAGCAGTGCCAAATATTCAGATGGGCCCTGTGCCTTCTCACAGAGCACATAGAAGGAACAGCTGAATCAAACAATACCCACCTGGAATTGGCAAATTAAACACAGCTGGTGAGGCAATCCATGAACAGAAAGGTCAGATATCGCCTAGAGCCGTGGTCGGCAAACTGTGGCTCATGAGCCACATGCGGCTCTTTGGCCCCTTGAGTGTGGCTCTTCCACCAAATACCACGGCCTGGGCAAATCTATTTTGAAGAAGTGGCATTAGAAGAAATTTAAGTTTAAAAAATTTGGCTCTCAAAAGAAATTTCAATCGTTGTACTGTTGATACTTGGCTCTGTTGACTAATGAGTTTGCTGACCACTGGCCTAGAGTAGTGGACGGCAAATCACGGCTCGCAAGCCACATGCAGCTCTCGAGCCACGGTTTGCTGCTTTGTTGACTAATGAGTTTGCTGACCACAGGACTAGACTAAATGTTACCGTATAGTTGGAAGCTGTGAGGATTAGGCAATTGTGGCATATTGTGTGCAAAGAGGTAAAGGGTAGTATATGACAATTGTTGACAAACTCATTAGTTAACAGAGCCGCAGTTTGCTGACCACTGGCCTAGAGCAGTGGTTCTCAACCTTTCTAATGCTGCGACCCTTTAATACAGTTCCTTATGTTGTGGTGACCCCCAACCATAAAATTATTTTCGTTGCAACCTCATAACTGTAATTTTGCTACTGTTATGAATCATAATGTAAATATCTGTGTTTTCCGATGGTCTTAGGCGACCCTGCTAGCAGTTCTCAATCGTTACATTATGATTCATAACAGTAGCAAAATTACAGTTACAAAGTAGCAACAAAAATAATTTTATGGTTGGGGGTCACCACAACATGAGGAACTGTATTAAAGGGTTGCGGCATTAGAAAGGTTGAGAACCACTAGCCTAGAGAAAGGTGAGATCTGGGACCCAGGATGGAGAGAGAAAAGCATGCAGTAGGGATTAGAGTCTCAGAAGAAGACTACACTCCACAAAATATGTGGCCATTGAGGTCAGTGTAGCCTTCGAATGTGGAAGGGGGTCCACAGGGCTGCTGGCAGAAGGGGGCTCTAGATATCAGCCCACTGCTAGGCTGGTCCCAAAAAAGCAGCCTGAATTTATATACTGGCTGCACAGTGCTAGGGGGAAAAGACGCAAGTCGGCATGCTTCCTTTAGCTTTTTTCCTTTTTAACTCCTTGCTTTTACTTGCTAAGTCCAGTACGTAGGACTTCCAATTAAAAAAACTCACAGAGACCGCAGGGGAAAGTTGTTTTTGTGGAAACTGGGGATCAGATAAACAGGAAACCTGCTCTGGGGCAGTCCATCCCTCCAACCTAGTATTAAGTGCAAAAGGGAAAGAAAAATCTAAACACTGGATAGAGGCAATGCCACCCAGGGATTGTATCAGAAATTGACTCTTGTGTAAATACGGCTAAAGTCAGGCTGAGAAACAAAGGGAGCAGAGAGATCCCGCCTGCTTGAAAATAGGATTGTGGCTTATGACATAGAGTGGTGGATCAAAGGGAACTTCAATACTGTGATGACTACCTGACAGGAAACAGATGTGCCAAGCAGAACAGGAGAGCAAGTGAATCACTGCACATTTTTTATCTTTTACTTAAGAAACTACTTGTTTTTCTTTTTTTTCTCACTTGATTTTACCTTCTTATATCCTGCTACATTGCCAAATTCATTATTAGGTCTAGTAGTTTTTCGATGGAGTCTTTGGGGTTTTCTATGTATAGTATCATGTCATTTGTGAATAAGAACAGTTTTACTTCTTCTTTTGCAATTTGGATGCCTTTTATTTCTTCTTCTTGTCTGATTTCTATGGCTAGCACTTCCAGTACTATATTGAACAGGAGTGGTGAAAGTGGGCATCCCTGTCTTGTTCCTGTTCTTAGGAGAAATGAGGTTAGTTATTGCCCATTGAGTATGATGTTGGCTATAGGTTTGTCACATAAGGATTTTATTATGTTGAGATATGATCCCTCTATTCTATCTTTGAAAATGACACATGTGTATTAAAGTCCCCTACTATGACTGTATTGCTGTCAATCTCTCCCTTGATATCCTCCAGAAGGTTTTTTTTTAAAATGTATTTGGATGCTCCTGCATTGGATGCATATATGTTTACCAGAATTATATCTTCTTGTTGAATTGCTCCCTTTAGTATTATGAAGTGGCCTTCCTTATATCTTTTTATGGCCTTTGCTTTGAGGTCTAATTTGTCAGATATAAGTATTGCTACCCCAGCTTTTTTTTTTTTTTTTTCCATTTCCAGTCCCCTGAAAAACCTTTCTCCATCCCTTCACCATCAGTCTGTGGGAGTCCTTTGTTCTGAGGTGGGTCTCCTGTAGACAGCAGATATATGGGTCATGTTTTCTTATCCACTCAGCTACCCTATGTCTTTTTATTGGGGTATTTAATCCATTTACATTTAAAGTTATTATTTATAGATACTTGTTTGTTGCCATTTTTATTCTTTGTGCCTGTGTTTCTTCTTCCCTTCTTATTTCTTCTTTTTACAGCAGACCCTTTAGCCTTCCTTGCATTGCTGGTTTGGTGGTAATAAATTCCCTTATTCCTTTTTGTCTGTGAAGCTCCTGATTTCACCCTCAATTTTGATTGATAGCCTTACTGGGTACAGTATTCTTGGATTCAGACCCTTCCTTTGCATGACTTTGTATATTTCATTCCATTCTCTTCTTGCTTGATGTGTTTCTGTTGAGAAACCAGTTGATAGACTGTTGGGAAATCCTTTGTAGGCAACTTTCTGTCTCTCTCTGATAGCCTTTAAGATTCTTACTTTGTTGTTGGTGTTTGCCAATTTACCTATAATGTATCTTGGTGTCAGTCTTTTGGGGTTCATATTGTTTGAAACTCTGTGAGCTTCTTAAACTTGTGTGAGTTTTTTCTTCTACCCGATATCAAGGAAGTTTTCTTTCAATATTTCTTCAAACAGGTTTTTTATTCCTTGCTCAGTTTCCTCTCCTCCTTGTTCCCCCATTTATGCAATTTTTTTTTTCATTTCATGTTGTCCCAAAGTTCCCGTACATTCTCCTACTATGGAGAAAAAGGAACTCTTGTGCACTGCTGTGGGGAATGCAGACTGGTGCAGCCACTGTGGAAGAGAGTGTGGAGTTTCCTCAAAAAGTTAAAACTGGAACTCCCATTTGACCCAGTGATCCCACTTCTAGGACTATATCCCAAGAAACCAGAAATGCCAATCAGAAAGGATATATGCACCCCTATGTTCATAGCAGTATAATTTACAATAGCTAAGATTTGGAAACAGCCTAAGTGCCCATCAGCAGATGAGTGCATTAAAAAACTGTGGTACATCTACACAGTGGAATACTATGATGCTATAAAAAAGAAGGAACTTTTATCATTTGAAATAGCATGGATGGAACTGGAGAGCATTATGCTAAGCAAAATAAGCCCGTCAGAGAAAGATAAATATCACATGATCTCACTCATATGTGAGATATAATGATCAACATAATTTGATGAACAAGAATAGATCCAGAGACAAATGGTAGGGGTGGGGCATTAGAGAGCAACCAAAGGACTTGTATGCATGCATATTATCATAACCAATGGACACAGACACTGGGGCAGTGGGGGGTTGTCCGGGGTGGGAATGTCTGGAGGCAGGGTGTCAACTGGTGAAAAAGGAGACATATGTAAAACTTTAGACAATGAAAAAAGTGAATAAAACTAATGGCTTCATTCATCTAATCAATTCACAATCAAAATAGTCACTATGGTGATATGTCTTTTCTTAAGCTCTAGACTGAAGAAAAATAAGAGATCTTGATTTATTTCCATTTATTAATATACATTATGAATTAAGAACCTATCTACTCTTCCTAGATTTTGGAAATAGAATTGGGGATGAGACAGAAATGATGTTTGTTCTCATAAAATTTATATTCTAGTGGGAAACCAAGTAAACAAACAAATTAGTTAATTTCAGGTAAAGATAAGTTCAAAGCAAAAATAAAGAAGTATAGATTTCATTATGAGTTGCATGGGAAGCCATCAAAGAATTTGAAGCAGAGGAGTGATACGATTTTATTAACTACCTTGTGTGAAGACTGGATCTGGGGAGAAATGTATAGTATTCAAAAAAATAGAATGTCTCTATGAGGGCTGTATAATTTATACTATATTTTTTCTTTGAAGATTATTACATTTATTTATTAATGTAAAGAGTTTAATGACAATATTACTGACTTATTGAGAAAAAGAAAATTATTGTTATAACTATAATTTCTGATTCAATATTTATGATGCTATAAAATCTAATCATAAGAGATTATTTTAATAATTATAACAGTAATTATTCCATTTATTTAAGGTCATTAAGATAATTGCCTTTGTGAATTGAAGATATGTGTAAAATCATCCATCCATCACTTTGTTATTAATTATTGACAAGAGAAAGCTAATATTGCCTTCAATAAATCTATGTCTTTATAAATTATGAGTTTTTCTGTATTTTAAACACTTGAATAATTTGTTCCAGCAATTGTTAAGTAGTAACATCTATTTTTTCAATATGAAAAAAATAAAACAGCCCTAGCTGGTTTGGCTCAGTGGATAGAGCGTTGGCCTGGGGATTGAAAGGTCCCGGGTTCGATTCTGGTCAAGGGCACATGCGTGGGTTGTGGGCTCCATCCCCAGTAGGGGGGCGTGCAGGAGGCAGCCTATCAATGATCCTCATCATTGATGTTTCTATCTCTCTCTCCCTCTCCATTCCTCTCTGAAATAAATAAGAATATATTAAAAAAAATAAAATAAAATAAAACAATGGCTGCTGGACACCTGAATAGCCATTTATAGAAAGGGGAAACTTTGATTTTATTTCATATCCTAACAGAATGAAACCATTTCATATCCTAACAGAATGAAACATAGTTCTTTGCTCATAGTTGTAATTCAATATATGTTTGTGGTTCCTACTCGGAGTAAAATTATTAAATTGTAATGTTCCTTTTTTGTAGACAGACCAAAGACAGTCTTTCTTCTTTAGGTAACAGAACAATTTCAGGACAGTCATTTCCATAAGAGTAAAATTCTAGATTCTTTAAAAATCACTTATTAAAAGGCAAGTATTCTTTTTGATTGTTTTTCAAATATGGAAAAAAGCTTTATGAGTTTGCCAGTGTATTTTAGAATTACCTTTGTATTTTTTAATGGAGGTGACATTGGTTAATAGGACCATTATGGGTTTCAAGTGTACATTTCTACAATACATGGTCTGTGTGTGGCATTGTGTTCACACCGCCCAAAGTCAGATCATCTTCTAAGACCATATATTCGGACCTCTTTACCCTTTACTACCCCCATGTCCTTTCCTCTGGTAACCACCATACAGTTGTCTGTGTCTATGTGTTACAGCTTTTTATCCAACATATGAGTGAAATTTTATGGTTCTTACCTTTTCCTGACTGACTGATTTTGCTTAGTATAATATTCTCAAGGTCCATCCATGTTGCAAATGACAGTATTTCATTCTTTCTTATGGCTGAGCAGTATTCCATGTGTATATGTACCACTTTATTATCCAGTCCTCAATTAAACAGCATTTTGGTTGTCTCTGTGTCGTGACCACCATAAAAAGTGTTGCAATGAATATAGGGTGCATTTATCTTTACAAATAATTTTTTCTTTTTAGTTTTTTGAGTAGCTATCCAGGAGAGAGATGTAGTGTTATTTTGATGTAGTCCCATTTGTTTATTTTCTCTTTTTGTTAAGTTGTATGAGTTCCCTGGGTCATCTGTTAACTCTATTCTTTCTTTTTTTAATTTAAATTCTTTATTGTTTAAAGTATTATACATGTCTCCTTTTCCCCCCAATGACCTCTCCTCGGCCACTCCCACTCCCACTCCCCAGCACATGCCCTCACCCCCCTACTGTCTGTGTCCATGGGTTATGCTTATATGCATGCATATAAGTTTTTTGGGTACTCTTTTAAACCATCCCCCCTTCCTCTACCTTCCCTCTGAGGTTGGATGGTCTGTTTGATGCTTCTATGTTTCTAGATCTATTTTTAATCATCAGTTTATGTTGTTCATTGTATTCTACAAATGAGTGAGCTCATGTGATATATATCTTTCTCTAACTGGCTTATTTTGCTTAGCATAATGCTCTCCAGTTCTATCCATGCTGCTGCAAGTGATAAGAATTCCTTCTTTTTTACCACAGTATAGTATTCCATTGTATAGATGTACCACCATTTTTTAATCCACTCATCTGCTGATGGGCACTTAAGCAGTTTCCAAATCTTAGCTATGGTGAATTGTGCTGCTATGAACATAGGGGTGCATATATCCTTTCTGACTTCTTAGGATATATTCCTAGAAGTGGGATTATTGGGTCAAATGGGAGTTCCACTTTTTAATTTTTGAGGAAGCTCCTTACTGTTCTCCACAGTGGCTACAACAGTCTGCATTCCCACCAGCAGTGCACTAGGGTTCCTTTTCCTCCATATCCTCGCCAACACTTGTCGTTTGTTGATTTGTTGATGATAGCCATTCTGACGGGTGTGAGATGGTACCACATTGTTGTTTTGATTTGCATCTCTCTGATGATTAGTGAGTTTGAGTATGTTTTCATATGTCTCGTGGCCTTCTGTATGTCCTCTTTCAAAAAGTGTCTTTTTAGGTCCTTCACCCATTTCTTTATTGGATTGTTTATCTTCCTTTTGTTAAGTTGTATGCGTTTCCTATAAATTTTGGAGATTAAACCCTTAGCAGAGATAACAATGGCAAATATGTTTCCCATGTGGCGGGCCTTCTTGTTGTTTTATTGATGGTTTCTTTTGCTCTGCAGAAGCTTTTTTATTTTGATGTAGTCCCATTTGTTTATTTTCTCCTTAGTTTCCATTGTCTTAGGTGCTGTGTTGTTAAAGATATTGCTACTGGATATGTCTGATATTTTGCTACTTATGGATTCTTCTAATATTTTTATCGTTTCCCGTCTTATGTTTAAGTCCTTTATCCATTTTGAGTTTATTTTTGTGTATGGTGTAAGTTGGTGGTCTAGTTTCATATTTTTGCATGTATCTGTCCAGTTTTCCCAACACCATTTATTGAAGAGACTGTCTTGACTCCATTGTATTGTGCTTGCCTTCTTTGTCAAATATTAATTAAACATAATTGCTTGGGTTGATTTCTGTGTTCTCTGTTCTGTTCCATTGGTCTATATGTCTAGTCATCTTAACTCTATTGTTAAATTTTTTTTGAGGAGCCACCATACTGTTTTCCATAGTGGCTGTACCATTTGACATTCCCACCAGCAGTGAATGAGGGTTCCTTTTTCTCCAAAACCTCTCTGACACTTGTTATCACCTGTTCTGTTGATCAGTCATTCTAACGGGTGTGAGATGGTATCTCATTGTAGTTTTGTTTTGCAGTTCCCTAAAAGCTAGTGAAGTTTAACATATTTTAGTGTATCTGTTGGCCATTTGCATGTCTTCTTGGAGAGGTGTCTCTTAAGACCTATGTGCTCATTTTTTATAATTTAAAAAAATTATTTATTGATATGAGAGAGAGGGAGATAACCATCAATTTGTTGTTCCACATATTTATGCAGTCATTGGTTGATTCCTCTATGTGCTCTGAACAGGGCTCAATCCTGCAACCTTGCTATATCCGGGAAGATGCTCTAACCAACTGAACTACATTTCCAGTGCCCCGTTTTTAAATTTGATTGTGCGTTTTGCATTGCATAAGTTCTTTATATATTTTGGATATGAACCCCTTGTTGGAACTGTTTTTTGCAAATATCATCTCCCATTAGGTGGGTTGCATTTTTGTTTTGTTGTCAGGGTTGTTTGCTTTGCAAAAATTTATAGTTTGATGTATTCTGATTCATTTATTTTTGCTTTCACTTCCCTTGCTTTTGGGTTCAAATTTATAAAAAGTTCTCTGGAAAAAGGATCCATAAGTATAGCACCTATGTTTTCTTTATGGCAAAGAAAATGATTGATAAGAGTCAAACCCCAACCCACAAATATTTTCCTTGCTCTTCAGAAACTGTATTGCACATATTTAAAAGTATAGTTCAATATAGCAATCTACAGTAATAAAAGCACAGTATGCTAATTAGACCAGAAGTCCTTCCGGATGACCTTCCTGATAAAGCTACCTACAGCAGCGGGGGCTGAGGCAGAGGTGGCTATGGCAGTTGGGGGCCAAGGCAGAGGCAGCCGCTTCTGTGGCGGGGGCCAAACCCCTTGCACGAATTTTGTGCTTCGGGCCTCTAGTGGATTATAATACAGTCTTAAGCACTATCTTTAAAATTCAGTTATATTTAACAATACAAACTGAAAAAGTAAATTCATATTCTTTATGATTCTGAATATATCACTGAGAACCACTAGTATGTCAGAAGATAGAATCATGATTTTAAAAAATCTATTTTCAGTTCAGAAATTATGTGAGACTCTTTCCTCTTTAAAGCCAGTGAACTTTAGTACTGTACATTTCTTCACAAGGTACTCTAAAAAGACATATAATCAGTGTCCATGAGTTGATAGTATTGACTATATCCAGAACCTTCATCCAAACTGAACAAAAACCCAGGCATATTTTTTCCACCAGTTCTCCGCATGGAAGGCCCCATGTAGAGTTGCGTTCAGATGCAAATGCTTGCACTTGAGAAGGAACACCTTGCTTTAGAACTTACAACTAAGGGTGCTCCACAAGTACCTACCCCTGCTGTCTGATTGTACTGAGTCTTTCTAATCACAGCTCATAAATTCTCTTTCTAATCACAGCTCATAAATTACTCACTTAACCAAATACCAAAAAATTATCTTGTTTCTTGGTTTCCAATAGTTCAGACAGCAAAAAGTATTCAGTAACTCTCTATCACATATATGAAAAATTGTGTCATATTCTGCTTAACAGTAACTTAATTCAACTACATAAAATAAAATAATTCTTATACAATACTCAGTTGATATTATTCTTCCACATTGAATGCCATTAATATGTAATATTCAATAGTGACATCTGATAAAGGATTTTTTGCTAATAGCCAGATTCCTGCATTTTTTTCTAAGAATTCTTGTCCTACACTGATGACTTAATTAGATTCTGAGCAACCTGGGACATGTATCTATTCATGCCATGAATGAATTTCTAAAATAAATAATAACTTTTTTAACACTTTCCTTAAATTTTATTACTCTTCCACTCCTTTCATGCAGTTATGTTATTTAGAGATAAAATTGAATAATTTTCTATGATAAGCCTCTCTTTGCATATGAAAGAAGAAAGCAGAACTGACTATCTCCCATCTTGCAGAGCTAGATCCTCAGCTGACCCTCCCCACTGGGGGTCACCACAGGAATGTCAGAATTGTCCTAACTCCCCCAACCGCTGCCTGAGTAGACCAGTGAAGCTCCAGGAATGTAGCTAAGGTCCTAATAAGGCTATCAAGAAGCAAAGGTAGGGGGATGGCTCAGACCTTGGAATGTATTGGCCACCTCCTGACCTTTGTGCCGTAAAACCCTGCAGAAAAACCCTGACCAAAGTGACCACTCTCTGTAACCCACGTCACCCACCTAAGCCCACCCAAATGACTAGCCCTATATAACCTTTGTTCCCCTGGGGCTCGCTCTCTCGTCTCGCCGCTGTGTCGGTAAAGAGGCTGGGAGCCAAGCCCGGGCTTGAATAAAGACTCTTTTGCTTTTTTACATCGGAAATGGCTCCCTGGTGGTTGAATTTGGGGACCCCGAAATCTGGGCATAACACATACACAGTAGAAAAACTCATATGATTTATGAGAAAATGACAGTTTTAATCACTTTACAGTTTTATAAAAATTATATTTGACACTATGGGTGAATAACTATTGACTTCCAGTCCAATAAAATTTAATGACTAAGTATTCATTCATTTCACCATCTCCTTTTCAATTACATGTGTAAAATAAGTACTAAATACAGTCAAACCTGGGTTCCTGAGAGTCTCCCATCTCGAACAATTCAGTTCTCAACAAAGTTGTTCATGGAAAAACATGTCTCAGTCATTGAACAAACTTCAGTTCTGACCTGAAAACCCTTTCATGCTGATAAAAAACATTTCTCAGGCCACAAACAAAGGAGAAAATGCACGAATATGAGTTAGTTTACCACTAAACCTCATCTTAACATCTCAGGAAAGTGTGCTCTGAATATAAATATTTTGCTTTTGTTGCTGGAAAAATAGATTATTAGCACAATTTTAAAATATCAAGATTCCATCAAGAATACTAATGTTTCTGATGGTGTGAAAGAAACAATAATCATAGGCAACTGAAGAGTAAGAAAAACTATGAACTAGATAAATGAAAAGCAGTTAGCTGGTGACAGCATTTAGGAGGCAAGGACATGTGAAAAACTGCAAGGTGACCTCCTGAAAGACACTCCTGAATGATTGCTGAAAGTGATTAGTTTAAGGATAATGGGGAGAGGGGGAGAGTAGGGAGGTTCGATAAATTTAAGAAGTGTTTGTTTATAGCTTAAACAGTACATTAGACATGTATTGTATATAGGAAAGGTTAAAATAGTGAATTATTCAGGGTCTGAAATGAATTAATTCAGTTTATATTATGTCTAATGGAAAAATTTATTCAGTTTTTTAACAAATCACTTCTCAAATAGCCTCCCAGAATGGATTAAATTTGAGAACCAAAGTTCCACTGTGCCAGTGTTGGAAAACAATTTTTCATGGTGTTTCAAATTGCTGCATGTCTTCTGAAAAAGGGCACTGGCAGTTTTGTTCTGCACTACATTTTTGTGGACATTTGTATAGGGCCTCAGTTCTGGCTAACAGATGGGTTCCTATTACCTTTCAACTTCACATCTTCTAGGGATTAAATGCTCAGTATGGTTTTCCCACTCACAGTCTGCTGACTAAGCTGGACCTCTGGACCTCTGGGCTGGCCATACACGCTGTCTCCATGTGGCCTCTTCACTAATCTAGCTTGAGCCTCTTCACAGGAAAGGTTTCTTCACAGTACAGTGGTCTCTGAGTAGTCAGGCTTCTTAGTTGGTTGTGGTTTCCCTCTTCGGTCTAATGCTCCCAAATATCCCAAAGGCCAGGGGAGAGATTATAAGACTCTAATTATCTAACCTTGAAAATCCCAGAACCCTGGAAGTCCACAGCCTTCTAATGGCCAAACAAGTGACAGAGGCCATCCTAGAATACAGAAGAGGGATGTACTCCTCACCTTTTAATGGAAGGGAAAGCAAAATACTTGTAGCCACCTTTACTCTCCCACACCTGTGTGTACATTCCTAAAACTTGAAAAAATTTACTTGTACATTTCTTAAACCTAAAAAAAAAATTACCTCAGTAGTATTAAAATGTTTATGATTTCAGTTTGGCATTCCAAAGCCTTTTTACAAACATTTGTAACATTTACACATTTATATAGCTTATACTTGGCTTCCTCAAGAGTTTCTTAGACTTTATAAGTCCATTGAAACCTCTGATGCAATTTCCATGTAAGTAAATTGATATTATAGAAATGGATGTGCTATTTTTAACATTTTTCCAGAGGGAATCCTAGAAAATAGCATTTCTGATATTTCTTATGCAAATTTTCAATGCAATAACCCACATTGATGCCAGTAAAAGCCAGCCAGAGTGAAACACACTTGGAAAGAAAACTGATAAAAGTGATAAAAATGCAAAGTTAAAGTTATCTTGCTAACTTTAAAACTTTAGCAAAGCAGAATAAGACTAAAGGAAAAAATGCCTTAAAACTTCACTCTTATAGAAGATAAAGGACATAAAAAAATAATGAGAAATAAGAATTAAAAAACTAAATTTAATGAGATGAATGCAATAAATTGAATATAATGTTTAAATAGCAAATGGAAAATTTTTGTTGAAATAATAACTTACAAAATGGAATATAAAATGGAAATATAAAGTCACATCCTATCTAATAAAGAGGTAATACGCAAATTGACCATCACTCCAACACACAAGATGGCCGCCCCCATGTGGACACAAGATGGCCACCACAGATGGCTTGCAGGGGAGGGCAGTTTGGGCTAACAGGCCTGCAGGGGAGGGCAGTTAGGGGCAATCGGGCCAGCAGCAGAGCAGTTAGGTGTCTATCAGGCTGGCAGGGGAGTGGTTAGGGGGTGATCAGGCTGGAAGGCAGAAGTGGTTAGGGGCAATCAGGCAGGCAGGCAAGTGAGTGGTTGGGAGCCAGCAGTCCTGGATTGTGAGAGGGGTCCCAGATTGGAGAGGGTGCAGGATGGGCTGAGGGACACACACACACACACACACACACACACCCAGTGCATGAATTTCATGCACAGGGCCTCTAGTTATACAAATAAAAATGTAAATTTATTTATAGAGAAAAATATGACACATAAATTCTAGTCTCAGCTATAGTTTCAACATATTAACAAAATAAATATGCACATATTGAAACCTCTTCAATCTTCTTTTATTAGCTAAACTAGAGACCCGGTACACGAAATTCGTGTACGGGGGGTGTGTCCCTCAGCCTAGCCTGCACCCTCTCCAATCTAGGACCTCTTGAGGGATGTCTGATGGCCCGTTTAGGTGTGATCCCAGTTGGATCAGGCCTAAATGAGCAGTTGGACATCCCTCTCACAATCCAGGACTGCTGGCTCCTAACTGCTCGCCTGCCTGCCTTCCTGATTGCCCCTAACCACTTCTGCCTGGAAGCTTGATCACCCCCTAACCACTCCCCTGCCAGCTTGATTGATACCTAACTGCTTCCCTGCCGGCCTGATTGCCTCTAACTGCCCTCCCCTGCAGGCCCAGTCGCACCCAACTTCCCTCCTCTGCCTGCCTGGTCACCCCTAACTGCCCTTCCCTTAAGGCTTTATTGCCCCCAACTGCCCTCCCCTGCTGGCCTGATCACCCACAACTGCCCTCTCTTGAAGACCTGGTCCCTTCCAACTGCCCGCCCCTGCTGGCCATCTTGTGGGGGCCATCTTGTGTCCACATGGGGGCAGCCATCTTTGACCACATGGGGGCAGCCATCTTGTGTGTTGGAGTGATGGTCAATTTGCATATTACTCTTTTATTATATAGTATTAGAATTAGGATTACATAGACTAAATATTTTTCCTTTTTTTAGGAAGTTTTTTCTTTCCCTCATGCTATGTGCATATCTATGTTTATATATGTAATATGTATATATATACTATATGTATGCTATACAGTGTATATATAGATATATATCCATTTTTAATCTTTGTAATACAAAGCATACATATATATGAACACTTATTTGCATTCATTCACACACCTATACATATATATAACATACAATATATAATATAAGGCACATAATACTAGTACATCCTATATAATTAAAGGCTAATACGCAAATTGACCAAACCACAGTATGATTGGTTGCTATGACACTCACTGACCACCAGGGGGCAGATACTCAATCACAAGCTGCCCCTTGGTAGTCAGTGTGCTCAGCCAGAAGCCTGCACAGTGACAGAATCCTCTCCCACCTCCGTGGCAGCACCAAGGATGTCCGACTGATGGCTCCTGGACTGCGGCAGGGCACAGGCTGGGCTGAGGGACCCCCTTGCCCCAAGTGCACGAATCTCGTGCACTGGGTGCCTAGTATAAACATAAGATGCACAGTTAGTTTGTAGGTACATAATTTCTATAATACATAATTTAAATAGAGATACATAATTTATCAACACGTAGTCTGAACAGTTTATACTTACAAAAATGATATATTTGTATAATACAAATATATATCTATATATCTATATATCTATATATCTATATATCTATCTATCTATCTATCTATCTATCTATCTATATATATATATATATATAAAAATATAAAGCCAGCAACTGGAACACCAGAACAACCAGAACAACCAACTGCTGTGATGCCCACTGTGGCTAGAGAACCAGCCCAATCCGGGGTTAGGGCTGGCTTAACAAACTCCTGTGGCCCCTCCCCGCCACTGGCCCTGACCTCAATAAGCCTCTCCCACCCCAATGGATGGCGGGGTGGTGGACCAACCCCCTGCAGGCCTTCCCCCTGGCTGGCTCCATCCCTGATCACCACCCACCCCAATAGGGGGTGGGGCTACAGCAGGCCAACCTCCTGCAGCCTCTTCCCCCAGAAAGCCCTGCCCCCGATGGGCCACCATCACCCCAGTCAGCCTACAGCCCCTCCCCCTGTAGGCCCCACCACTGATTGCCCACCTACACCAATAGGGGGTGGGGCCAGCTGGCCAACCTCCTGCAGCCCCTCTCCCCCCCAGCCCCACCCAAATTCTGCCCCCTCACCTCAATCAAGGGTAGGGCCAGACAGCCAACCACCTGTGGCACCTCCCCCAAGGCAGTTCTACCCACAATCACCCCCCACACACCAATCAGAGGTGGGGCTGTCTGACCAATCTCCCA
Organism: Corynorhinus townsendii; assembly: GCA_026230045.1. NCBI lineage: Eukaryota > Metazoa > Chordata > Mammalia > Chiroptera > Vespertilionidae > Corynorhinus > Corynorhinus townsendii. The sequence goes on along the minus strand of JAPDVU010000001.1, from coordinate 114,186,781 downwards.
TGATCCCTCTCCTGGACACTGGCCCCGATTGGCTCCCCCCACCCCATTAGGGGGCAGGGCCAGCCATCCCACTGCCCACAGTCCCTCCCCACAGCCCAGCCGGCCCCACCACTGATCAGCCCCCTACACCAATAGGGGATTGGGCTAGCTGACCAACCACTTGCTGCCCCTACCCCCAGGCATCTCCCCACACGATCTCCGCCCCCACACACTAATCAGGGGTGGGGCTGTCTGACCAACCTCCCATGGTCCCTCCCCTGGCTGCTGACCCCTGGTCAGCCCCCCTCTACCCCATCAGGGTGGTGCCTGCCAACCAATTCCCCGTGGCCCCTCCACCCAACCAACCTGGCCCTGATTGGGCCCCAATTGGGGTGGGCCACCAGCCAACCTCCCATCCTTTCCTCCTTCCAACAGGCCCAGCCCCAATCCACCCCAATTGGGTCCAGGCCAGCCAGACCCCACCCATGCATGAATTTGTGCACTGGGCCTTTAGTCCTATATAATAAAAGCCTAATATGCTAAGTGTCTGGTCATCCAGTTGTCTGTTCAATCAATCAAAGCGTAATATGCTAATGATATGCTAAACCTGCTCAACCACTCACTATGACGTGCACTGACCACCAGGGGAAGACAGTCAACAGGTTGACCAGTCGCTATGATATGCACTGTCCACCAGGGGGCAGACGCTCCAACTGGTATGTTAGTTTGCTGATCAGGACTGAGTGAGAGGGGTCAGACATGTCCTGGAGCCCTCCCATGTTCCCTCTCCAGCTGGCCAACCTCCCATGTCCCTCCCTGGGCCAGATTTTGCACCAGTGGGGTCCCTTGCCGGTGTCCTCTCGCAATCTGGGACCCCTCTGGGGATGTCATAGAGCCAGTTTCAGTCTGATCCCACACAATGTAGGAAGTGCTCCCTGGTGGTCAGTGCACTTCTACAGGGGGAGCAACACTCAGCCAGAAGCCAGGCTCATGACTAGCGAGTGCAGCAGTGGTGGCAGGAGCATCTCTCATCTCTGTGGCAGCACAAAGGATGTCTGACTGCCGGCAGTCAGACATTCCCTGAACGGCTCCTGGACTGCGAAACGGTGCAGGCTGGGCTGAGGGACACCCCCCTCACCATCAAGTTCATGATTTTGTACACCAGGCCTATACCATATCTATGAAAGTTAATGTTGTTCCTACTGTGGTTATCCAGTTCTAATTGCCAATGTAAACTAGAGATAATAGTTCTTAGGTGTCTTCTCAGAAAGATTCTGTGTGCACGGTTACATGTGCACACATGTGTGTGCACAAAGATACACACTTACACCTGCTCATCCTATCTAATAAAAGAGTAATATGCAAATTGACTGTCACCCAAGAAACAAGAAGGCTGCCCCCAAGTGGTCAAAGATGGCTGTCACAAGATGGCCTGCAGGGGAGGGCAGTTGTGGGCAGTTACGGGTGACCAGGCCAGAAGAGGAGGGCACTTGGGGGAGACCAGGCCAGCAAGGGAGATAGTTGGGGGGGACCAGGCTGACAGGGGAGGGCATTTGGGGGAGGGGACCAGGCCTGTAGGAGAGGGCAGTTGTGGGGGACCAGGCCTGAAGGGGAGAGCAGTTAGGGGGACCAGTCTTGTAGGAAGGGCAGTTGGGGGGGGGGACCAGGCCAGCAGTGGGGGGCTTTTGGGGGGGCCAGGCCTGCAGGGGAGGGCAGTTGGGGGTGACCAGTCCAGCAGGAAAGGGCAGTTGGGGGCGACCAGGCCTCCAGGGGAGGACAGTTAGGTGCGACCAGACTGGAAGGGCATGGCAGTTAGGGGTGACCAGGCTGGCAGGGGAGGATAGTTAGGGGCAATCAGGCCGGCCAGGGAGCAGTTAGTCATTGATCAGGCTGGCAGGAGAGTGGCTAGGGCTGATCAGGCTGGCAGGCAGAAGAGGATAGAGTCAATCAGGCAGAGGCAGGCAAACGGTTGGGAGCCAGCAGTCCTGGATTGTGAGAGGGCAATTGGACATCCCTCAAGGGGTCCCAGATTGGAAAAGGTGCAGGCTGGGCTAAGGGACATCCCCCATGCATGAATTTTGTGCACTGGACCATATATATATATATATATATATATATATATATATATATATATATATATTTTTTTTTTTTTTTTTTAAATAAATGGACACAGACAACAGTAAGGTGGTTACCAAGGTAAAGGTGAGTAGTAAAGGATAAAGGGGTTCAGATCTATGGTGACCAAAGAAAGTTTGATTTTAGGTGGTGAGCACACAATGCAATATACATATGATGTATCACAGAATTATAACCTTGAAACCTATATAATTTTATTAATCAACGTCACACGAATATATTTCATTAAATGGAAAAAAACACATTTCCTAAATTTTTGTTTTTCATATTTAAAAAGTATTTGTTGACATAGCTCTTTAAATTATTATGTACACAATCTTTTTTTAATCTGAGAATTCCAAATCCCATGTTATACTTGCATTGATTTGATTTCCAAGACTCCTTAGAGCTGTGATTTTTTAAACTATGACCTGTCATTTCTAAACTTAGAAGACAGATTTATGAAGTAACTCTTTCTGAAATCATAGAAATAAATACAACACATGAAAATCCAGGAAATGTTTAGCATCTTGTCTTAGCTCTAAATCTTGTGCTTCACTTCATTTTAGTGGCTCTAACAGAAAAGTTATGTTTGCTCTCACTTTCATACTCTTACCCAGGTTTAGGAACACTTCATGTTTAAGTGAATAAACCAGTGGAATACCACCAATGTGAGCAAATATAAGACCTATGTTTTATGTATTTAAAGTAATTTTTCCCACTGTATTCTGTAGGGAAGGAGAGGAGTGCTTATCTTTGACTTTTCCTGAGTGGATCAGTGACCAGCTAGCTCTGTGAGCCATTCACACACACAGGATCATCCAGATAGTTGTCTCTGGTTACAGTTTCCTGTATAAATAAATATGACACACACCTACTAAGTCCTTACTACTTTCTATGATTTCCTCTTTGTAGGAGGTGCCTGTGGGCAGCCTGAGGGAAGCCAGCCTGGGTCCTGGGTGCATGCTAGCAGCTGGAGGAGGGAATACTGGGTCCCAGGTGCCAGGAGTGAAGCCAGTGCAGGCAGCAGGAGGAAGGAAAGCCTATTCTTGCATGAATTTTCATGCATCAGGCCTCTGGTATAATTATAATTGAAAATATAATATACATGTTTAACTTCAACTAAATTCACACTTAAAAAAAAGCACAAAATTTTGCATAGAAACATATTTATGATAAAATCCAGAGTAATTTATTACGTGTACTCTTATAACACTGGTTATCTACACTAATAAAAGAGAAATATGCAAATTGACCCACCAGCCAATCAGGAGGGAATATGCAAATCAGAAGGACAAAAATGGTGGCGGACCTGCCGCCCAGCCACTCCAGGCACAGAGTGGCCAGGTGGGGCAGGACATTTTCTAAGAGAGGGAGGGTGGGGGGAGGTGCGAATGGATCTACAGGAGTGGCACTCCAGCCACAGCGAAGACGAAGATGACAGACTCCTTCTGGAGTCTGCAGCAAAGATGGCAGACTGTGGCCGGAGTCAGCAGCAAAGGCAGCAGACTCTGGCTGGAGCGAAGGCAGAAGGCGGCTGCCAGAATGAAGGCCTGGGTCCCAGGTGCCAGAGGCAAACCGGTGCCAGAAGCCAGGGGAAGGAAAGCCTATTGCACAAATCTTCGTGCAACGGGCCTCTAATCCTATATAATAAAAGGCCAGCGACCATAATGGTGTAACGACCAGAACGACTGATCAACCAGTCACTATGAGGTGCATTGACCACCTCTCGGTCCCTCCCCCAAGCCCACAGGCTCCAATCGCTGGATGGCCAATGGGGGGAACCATGGGGGAACCAGGGTGGCTGCAGGGGTGGGGGGGAGCTGGGGACTGGTGAGTGGGCAGGAGGCAGACTTCTTGGTCCCTCCCCTCAGCCTGCAGGCTCCAATCATAGTGAATGGGGAACCACGGGGAACTGGGGTGGGTGGTGGTGTGGCAGGACTGGGGACTGGCAAGCAGGCAGAAGGCAGACCTCTTGGTTCCTCCCCCAAACCTGCAGGCTCCGATCAGCGGCAGAGTGGGACTGGGGACTGGCGAGCAGGCAGAAGATGGCTCTGATCGCAGGCTAGGCCTAGTAACCCTACCCGCACATGATTTTGTGCGCTGGGCCTCTAGTATCATATATTTTCTTCAAATACTTTTTTCTCCCAGACATTCCCAGTCACTAAAAACTAAAGCCCAGGATTTTAGCTTTGTGCTCCTCTTCCTAAAAGTTCTGCTCTGAATTCTTCTATGCACAGACCACCTTGCAATCTATAGGTTTGGGTTTTCAATGTCCCCACATATATTAAGCAACTCCATTCATCTCTGGTTCTTTTAGCCAAATATATAGGTGTGACCCAAATCACTTTCTCCACAAACATTTTTATAGATATTTTATCTGAAGTTTTCTCTTATTTCTCTGCATGCTGATATTATGAACACATTCTATAATTAAATTATTTATACTTTTTAAGGTCATCTGTACAATATTCTGTTTGTTATCAGTAAAATCACACAACAGATATTCAATATATGTTGATGAATTCAATAATTCAACTGGAAGCACTACTAAAAAGTAATAATAAGACAGTCTTATCTACAAGTGATCTGGTAGAGTTCCTTTCACTTTTCAAAGTAGATGTATGAAATTTTGAAATATATTTTTGGAGATTTGGCAGAAAAGAGGTGACATTTTTATACCTATAATGTGTAGCAATTTTATTTATTATATTCAAGACAGAGATGATTTATGCAGATAATACAGGTTTTTCTCTCATTAGAAATAATTCCATTTTCCTTTCTTTCAACAGCACTGATAAATATAAGTAAGACATCTGAACAAAAGACTATTAGAAAATTCTGTGTAATTACAAAAAGTAAAAACTGTATTTCCATCAAATTATGTGAAGACATCAGTCAAGATAATCCTAAAAAGGGACACCTCCTCCAAAGAGGAAATCATAGAAAGTAGTAATGACTTAGTAGGTGTGTGTCATTTTTATTTGTACAGGAAACTGAAACTAGGGACAACTAGCTGGATGATCCTGTGTGTGTGAATGGCTCACAGAGCTTGCTGGTCACCACTCCACTAAGGAAAGGTCAAAGATAAGCACTCCTCTCCTTCCCTTCAGAATACACTGGGAAAAAATACATGAAAAATTGTTGTTTCGGGTGTAGCTGTGTAATTTTCTTTCTCCACACACTTCTTAAAATTATTCTACTTTTTTAAAGATTACTCGTATTGATGTAAAAAAGCAAAATAAAACAAAAACCGTGGGACTATTAATTGTATGCGACCTTTAAATGTCTTAGACTGGGAAGGCAGGGAAGTCACTAATCATTATAGAAAACTCATTTGTTTTTTGTACTGACTTCAGAAGGTGAACTGAAAGTTACCTTCAATTGAACATTCACTTTCAACATAAAGGTCCAGAGAAAGAATCTGAAACTGGATTTGGATGTATTTAATTAGACCTAAGTTCTTTCAAGGACTTTAGATCCTTCTGCTACAGATCAAATAAAATAGTACAAGATTGAAGTGCTTGGGTATTTGAAGCTCAATAAATAACCTGCTTAATTATTAAGCCTTTCCAGGTCCCTTGAACCAGAATTAGTTATTTCTTGGGCTCATCTTAACTTTGGAATTTATATAGCATTTAGTATATTATACTATGCCCCTACCCTTTACTTAGTATATTATTAGCCTTATCTTACCTACTAAACTTTCTATTTCCTAAGGTCAGAGTAGCCTTTGTTTAACTAAACCATCACAGTACTTTCAGTAATGCCTTGTACTGGGGGACAAGTAAGTCTATTGAATAAAATAATTTGTTAGTTTCATTATCTTTTCTGGCAAGATAATTGGTATTTCTATCTATACCTAGAGTTATACCTTTAACTATATGTAATCTCTATCTGTTTACCTAGATATAGATGTATATGTAGATATAGAAATGGATATAGACACAATTCTGCATCTGGGTTACTTTTTACTAGTAGTATTCAACTGTTGTGTCTATCAGGATATGCAAGCTCTACATATGTAACTAAAAGTATTACTGGTGCTGGTTCAATCACAGGCTACAATTCAGGTTTAGAGAGGATTACAATGGTATTATACCAAATGTTTACACAAGGCCATTGTTTTATGGGAACTTTAAATAAAAGATCAGAGGAAACTATTTAATTTTTCACAAATAAATTAATTGGTTCTTTTGATAAGTCAAAAGAATGACATATTTAGGAGAATGTTAGCTCTGGAAGAAAATAATTTATGTTGTGTTCATTAATGTGTTCTTAAAGGCTGGAGGGATATCTGGAACATAATGGGGTCTTAATAAATATTTGTGAAATGATGGAATGTATGAACTCTAAGAAATAGATATAAACCAGAAAATTTTTCATCAATATTTTAATATTCTTTATTAAAAATAATAATTATACATTGATTTATGGATTTTTAGTCATAAAGGTTTTCGGGGGATGATTCTACAACTTCCAGAATATACTCAATTTGATATTACTCCAATCTTAGTAAGGAAAGGCAAAAGATACTCATTTATGGAGAAAATAAGATTACTGCTTTTCCACTACCAGGTGAAAAACTTCCTGGTTTTTTGTTTGTTTTTACAATGAAAAAGTTTATTATCTAAAGAGTCACAATTATATATTCCAGAGACCATGTTTTCTGTCAGAAACATTATTCCAAGAGGAATAAATAAGGACACACAAATGTGCTATGCCATTATGCCGTGTCAGAAGGAAGTAACCTATCAGAAGTTACTTTTTATAAATTCTGGTAAAATATACATAACATAAAATGTGCCATTTTCTCCTGGCTAGTATGGTCCAATTGTTGAGCATAGACCTATGAACCACAAGGTCCCTGTTAAATTCCCAGTCAGGGCACATGCCTAGGTTTGCCAGCTTGATCCCCACTAGGGAGTGTGCAGGAGTAAGATAATCAATGTTTCTTTCTCATCAATGTTTCTATCTTTCTATGCCTCTCCCTTTCTCTCTCTCTAAAATCAACAGAAACATATTTTTTAAAGACTCTACCTTCTGTCTCTATGAATATGACTACTCTAGGTATTTCATTTAAGTAGACATGCAGTATTTATCCTTTTGTGAATGGTTTTTACTGAACATAATGTTTTCAAGATTCATCCATATGCTACAACATGGAAAATCTTCCTATTTTTATAGACATAAGTGATGATACACAGTAACTTTCTCATTAGAGGGTACTGAGAGGATGTCTCACTTCTCAACTAGCATGCCCTAATTTTTTTAATGACAAATATAAAGAGTGTGTGTGCTTTATAAAACTAGAGGACATCCCTCCTTTTGCTCAAGCTTTGTTTAAATGATTGCTTTTGGATATGGATCTGTCCTGCCACATACTACTTTGGATTTCTATAAGTTCACAGATGAAGTAAACATGTGACTTGCCAAATGGCCTAAAATTTACTGGTTCCTTCTCAAATGGTACTGACCAAGAAACATCACAATTCATATCATGTTTCTTTGCCTATCTCAAAATATCAGGGACAATCAATGTAGGTATTCTAAATAAATGAAATATTTTTTAAATTCTAACATTTAGAAACCACTTTATATGAAGCACACAGGGTGTATAAAAGGAAGATTAGCTGTCATTCAGGAGACCTGATTAATAACCTACCCCAACTTTGTCAATTAATTACTGTTTAGTGCTGACCAGGAGAGAGATTCTTTTATATGTCACTTTGCTTATCTATATACTAGAGGCCTGGTGCATGAAACTCATGCATGGGGGTGGGGGCGGTCCCCTCAGCCCAGCCTGCACCCTTCCGAATCCGGGACCCCTCGGAGGATGTCCTAACCAAAACCAGCAGTTGGACATCATTTCACAATCCGGGACTGCTGGCTCCTAACTGCTCACTTGCCTGCCTGCCTGATTGCCTCTAAATGCCCTCCCTGACAGCGTAATCACCCCTAACTGCCTCTGCCTGCCAGACTGATTGCTCCTGACTGTGTCCCCACTGGCCTGGTTGCCCTGAACTGCCCCCCCCCTGCTGGCCTGGTCACCCCCAGCTGCCCTCCCCTGCTGGCCTGCTCACCCTCAACTGCCTTTCCCTGCTGGCCATCTTGTGGTGGCCATCTTGTGTCCACATGGGCGCAGCCATCTTGTGTGTTGGAGTGGTGGTCAATTTGCATATTACCTCTTTATTAAATAGAATAATGTTTGGGTAAACTCTTGGTTACCTATAGGGTGTAGGTATAGAAATATCCCTGCCTGGGTATGCTTCAGCCTCTCTTCTCATGCTTTGTGGTGTGTCTCAGGGAAAGCAAAGCACTTTCAGGGAATTGTGCTCTGCTATTCTTATTGAACACTAGAGGCCCAGTGCACGAAATTCTTGCATGGGTGGGTGAGTCCCTCAGCCCAGCTTGCACCCTCTCCAATCTGGGACCCCTTGAGGGATGTCTCACTGCCCGTTTAGGCCAGATCCTGGTAAGATCAGGCCTAAACGAGCAGTCGGACATCCCTCTCACAATCTAGGACTGCTGGCTCCCAACTGCTCGCCTGCCTGCCTTCCTGATTGCCCCTAACTGCTTCTGCCTGCCAGCCTGATCACCCCCTAACCACTCCCCTGCCAGCCTGATTGATGCCTAACTGCTCCCCTGCCAGCCTGTTTGCCCCCAACTGCCCTTCCCTGCAGGCCTGGTTGCCCCAACTTCCCTCCTCTGCCGACCTGGTCACCCCTAACTGCCCTCCCCTGCTGGCCATCTTGTGGTGGCCATCTTTGACCACATGGGGGTAGCCATCTTGCTTGTAGGAGTGATGGTCAATTTGCATATTACTCTTTTATTAGATAGGATAATTACTGGGTGATGTTTTCTGAAGAAATAACAAAGGTGAAAATTATAGTAAAGAAAATAACTTTAAGAGGTGGTAAACATCAAAGTAATTATATAACTCATAAACAGTTTAAATAGTAGCAGTTAAAATGACTTTTAAGTTTACCTTCAAGTGAGGACTGATCAGAATATTATTTAGGGAAAATACAAATTAGGTTTGGAAGTGAAATGTGCTAGCCCAGCATTATAGCAGAGGATTTATTTACATGTTGGAATTTATCCTACATCATTGCCACTTGGTGTGATTTATAGCACCATTCTGATTGAAAAAAATGAGATGAGGGTAGAATCTATCAGTACAGACTGATTATTATCATACTCTGACACATAATTCATAAAATGAGCTGGGTCTCTTGAGTGAAGATATGTATCTAAACAAATCAATCTTATACTTTGTAAGTTCATCATTCTAGCTTGGGGATGATTAACTTTCTTAAAAGTGTGAGCAGAATGAGTGTGATTTTTGTACAATCATTTTTTATCACAAAATTTTCCTGATATACTTTATACTGGAAATAATCTATTACCACTGCTATGTCTCTCAATCTGCTAGATTTATAGTCTTGGGCCTTTTATTTTTGAAAAATTATAAAATAAAACTTTCAATTAAATTAGGAGGGAAAAATCTTTCATTTTCCAAAGGTCAAGATGTTCCTTATAAAGAAGATCATTTATATCAATCCCATAACATTACATATAAATGATGATAAATAAGTGATCATTTTTAGTGGTATACTTTCTTTAGTGTATAAGTTTGAATTAGGGTTGTCAGAAATTGGTTTTCCTGAGTACATTCCTTTTGTGTGTGTGTGTGTGTGGGATAAAAGGTGCTTGAATAAAGTCGATCTTTGGAAACTTAAATGCACTTTCACTAGGAAGGTATACTTTATCCTAATTGCTGGGCAATGTTTTCTCTGTAAGCTTTCGTACATATAAAACTTTAGTAAATTACTGCTTTTGTAAAAATGTAGTATTGTTCAATGTTGTAATAAAGGTAGAATCAAGGTTTAGAGAGACCAGTATTGATAAATAGAACAGGTGGAGGCAGAATCTGAAAAGACACTGATAGATCTGGAATTACTTGTTATTCTGAGGAAATGGTAACAGAGCTCATCCCCAACATGGAACCATCAAAATTAAGCTCAGTCACATTTAAGGAAGAACAGGAATTCAGGAATCATGGTGAGGTCAGGAATAAGGGGGAAAGCTTGGCTGGTCTAAGGTCTCAAACTTCAACTTGAGGTAAGAGGACTGATATCTCAGCACCTTGCACAAATCAGGAAGTCGTAGCCCAGGTAAAATGCAAGTGGTAGGGACAACTATGCACTTTAATTGATTCAGAGGGGAAGGGAGGAGAGAGGACAGAAACATAAATAATGAGAGTGAATCATTGATCATCCCCTACTGGGGAACTGAGCCCGCAACCCAGGCGTGTGCCCTGACCAGAATCGAACCTGGGACCCTTCAGTCTGCAGGCCAATGCTCTACCCACTAAGCTAAACCAGCTAGGACCAATTATGCAGTTTAAAAGTTATTATTCCTCAAACCCCAAATATAATATTGTCCTGGAACTGGCACTTTAGTATTAATTCTGTTGGTCAGCCAGCGCTGATCAACATTTGTTCAGTGTTGGACAAGACTGAGTCTGAGGCTGAGGATAGTAGCTGATGGCCACGGGAAGGCAGAGAGGATTGTCATTGGCTTAGAATAAATATTAGGCTATGCCTTACTGACCTTTTGAGAAGATGAGATATACTCGAGTCTGAGAGTAGAATCGAATAAATGATTACTACACATCTTGCCAAAAAGTATATGGATAATAAAATAATAGGCCCCTTTATTTTGTACTCCATAGGTACAGTTACACATGCTGATTTATCTCATTAAATGCCCACAATGATTGTATGAAATACATGAAGTTGTCATGCCATTGTAACAGTGGTTACAATGAGACTTAGGTTAAGTGGGGCCAGGGTTTGAATTTTGATCTGTGTATTAACTACTTATTTCTCCATAACATATTATCTCAAAATTAAGTATCTAAAAAAAATATTTGTTTTTGTCTTATACTTTCAGTGGGTTAGATATATGATGGTGATTTAAACTGGGTGTTTCTGATTTTAGTGTCTTTCAGGAGCCTACAGTAAAGGTGCTAGACGAGACTACAATTATCTCAGGGCTTGTCTAGAAAAGGAACGCATACAAGTTCACACATATGATGTTGGCAGGTCTCAAAAGATCTGATTCCAAGCTCACTCACATGAGATTCTCCCCAGAATTGCCTCAAAACCTCGAAACTGGCTCCGTTCTAATTAAGCAATCCAAAAGAGAATGAGAAAGAGTATGAAGACAGAAGCTAAACACTTTTATAATCTAGTATTGGAAGTAACATTCCATCATTCATGCCACCACATTCTATTGCTTAGAAGCAAGTCAATAAGTGCAGCACACACTCAAGTAGAGGGGGACTCACAAAAATCTAAATACCAAAAGGTAAGGATTATTGGAAGTCATTTTAGAGGAAACAACCACAATATGTATCACCTCTAAAACTATTTCTCAACAAAACACTCTATCACCTGTCTCTTAATTTTTAAAGTCTAAATTCTCATGCTTGGATTAGTTGTTTAAGCTACACAGATTTGTAAAGCCAAGCAGAATAGCTATTTTCTTCTTTTTTTGCTTAGTTGATAACTGTCCTTTAGAAAAGAAGGACAACTCTGTAAAAAGTATCAGGTTCAATCTTTCTGAAGCATATATTTTTCAGTGTGTAGCAGCTCCTTGTTGTTAAGGTAAGAAATAATAAAACTGAGCTTTCCACCTAGTCTGTGAGGCAAGTTGCTTTCTTTTTGAAAAGTAGAGGCAAGAGTAAAATCAGTGCTTCATCTGTACCAAAACCTGGAGGAATGCATGATGCATGCAGTTACAAACCCACATGCATATGGTTTTAATCTTCATTTTATTGTGTATAATAAATTAAAACGAAAAGCTAAGCTACAATATTCTATTTTATATCTACAATTGCATTTTATAAGCAACTTATTTTTTTATGCATTCTGATTTATTAATGCAAAACTAATTTTTTTCCTACTTGGTTCAGAAAGGAAGAAAAAATAAATTCTACAAAGGTAGTAAAATTTTAAGAATTTCTTTTTCAAAAATAGCAAAGTAAACTCACTCATAAATATTTAAATCCTACTTTCCTTTCAAAAATATTTGCTCTAAGCAATAATATTCAAATAGGCTGCTCTATCTCAATTCTCATTTGGTTTATCAAGGATTTTAGGTTTTCTTCAGAGAAATAATTAGTTTCATTTCATTGTTCCTTCACCTTGAAGTATAATCCTACTAATGTTATATAATGCAAAAATAAAATGTGGGTCAATTTTAGTAATAATCTAGAAAAGACAGGGTAATACAAAGCTGATAGGACTCATTTTATGAAACTGTGTCAGAACTGATTCCATTTTTCAATTAAATGTTATTTTTATCAAAATAAATAAACATGTTTAAAAAGGCAAATAGTACTGCAAAGTTTATAACAGAATGTAGCTATTCCTCACCGTACCCTTACCAACTCATCAATCTTACTCTCCAATGGCAACCCCTAATAAACCTTATGTTTCCTCAAATATTTAACATTCTTATATGCTATGTCTTAAATTTTCAATGTTAGGCAGTTATTTTTAAACTGGAGACCGGGTGCACAAAATTTGTGCACTGAGGGGGGCTCCTTCAGCCCGGCCTACACCCTCTTTCAATCTGGGACCCCTCAAGGGATGTCCACCTGCTGGCTTAGGCCCACTCCCCATGAGATCAGGCCTAAGCCAGCAGTCAGACATCCCTCTCGCAGTCTGGGACCCCTCACTCCTTACTGCCTGCCTGCTTGCTGCTCCTTACTGCTTGACTTGCTGCTCCTTAGCGCTGCTGCAGAGGTAGGAGAAGTTCCTGCCACCACCGCTGTGCTCACCAGCTGTGAGCTCAGCTTCTGGCTGAGCAGTGCTCTGCCTGTGAGAGCACACTGACCATCAGGGGGCAGCCCCTGAGTTGAGCATTTGCTCCCTGGTGGTCAGTGCGCATCAGAGCAACCAGTCATTCTGGTCATTCCACCATAACGATCACTTAAGCTTGTATTATACAGACTAGAGGCCTGGTGCATGAAATTTGTGCACAGGGGAGCTGGGGAGTCCCTCAGCCTAGTCTGCACCCTCTCCAATCTGGGACCCTCAGGGGATGTCCGACTGCCTCTCACAATCCAGGACCACCAGCTCCTAACCACTCACCTGCCTGCCTGCCTGATTGCCCCTAGTTCTGCCTGCCTGCCTGAACTCCCCTAATTACCTCTTCCTGCCTGATGACTCCTAACCACATCTGCCTGCCTGCCTGATCGCTCCTAACTGCTCCCCTATTGGCCTGATCGCCCCTAACTGCCTCTGCCTCACCCCGCACCCGGGACGCAGGATTCCTTCCTCCGGCCAGTCACAGGCACCCAGGACCAGCTGCAGCCTCAGGGGACAGTGGGAAGGCAGCTTCACCTGGGCCACAAGCACTGGCACACGGGACTGTGGGGTGGGTGGCTTGTCCCTCTCCAGGTCACAGGCACAGCCGCTGGTGTGTGGGACTGTGGGGTGGGTGGCTTGTCCCTCTCCAGGCCGCAGGCACAGGTACTGGTGCCTGGGACTGCAAGGTGGGTGGCTTGTCCCTATCCCAGGCTGCAGCCCCAGCTGCTGGTGCCCAGAACCATGGGGCAGGTGGCTTATCCCTCTCCTGGGCCTCATCCTGGCTGGTACCCATTCCTCTCTCACAAGCTCATTTGTGGCTGGCTGGTCTCCATTCCTCTCTCAGAGCTTATTTGTACCTGGCTGGTCCTCATTCCTCTCTCCTCAGTGTTGAGTGTCTGAGCTGTTAGGGCATGACAGTGTGATGACCATTTGCATATTGGGTTGTTATTATATAGGACTAGAGGCCCAGTGCATGAAAATTCATGCATTGGAAGGTGGGGGGTCCCTCAGCCCAGCCTGCCCCCTCTCACAGTCTGGGAGCCCTCAGGGTTGGGATGAGACCCAGTGATCAGGAGAAGGCGACGCTCCATCACACCTCTGCTGCTGCCATTGCTGGCAGCAAAAGCCTCAGCTGACCCTGGTTACCTGAGCCTTGGGCAGCCCTGGGAGGCTGGGCAGCCGCCATCTGAGGCTTGCCTGCACGTCTGGCAGGCCCTGGGCAGCTGGAGGGCTGAGAGGACTGGGACACTCCAGAGGCAGGTGCATGGAGTGCCTGCACCATGTGCCTGCTGCCCCGGTGGGGCTGAGGGGACTGGGTGTTACCATCTTGTGGCTGTGGGCACCTCCATCTTTGAGGGCATGGCAGCCAATTATCATATTCCTTCCTTATTGGCTATGGGTGCCACCATCTTTGAGGCCAGGGCAGTCAATTAGCATATTCCCTCCTTATTGGCTGTGGGCATCTTTGTGATGGCATTCGGGTCAATTAGCATATTCCCTCTTTATTAGATAGGATAGAAGATGAGAATTTATCTCTTTTACAAAGCATTCACACCCAGCAGACAGACACACAAGCACACAGACTCACATACATAGTCCCTAAACTTCCTAATATAGTTGCATCATAGTATTTTACTAAATTGATGTGAAGTGCTTTTACTGTTCTATTGTTCACAGTGAAACTAAGTGACATACTAATGCTCTTACAGGTTTTTGTTTTTCCTGAAGACAGTTTTTGCTTTGTTACTTTTCATCTTCTGTCCCATCAATTCAAATGCATTTACAAATTGCTGCTAGCCTGTATTGAGCTACATAAAATGTGTATTATATACACACTAGAGGTCCAGTACACGAATTTATGCACGGGTGGGGTCTCTTGGTCTGGCAGGTGATCAGGGCCAAACAGGGGGGGAGCACGGCTGGCCGGGGGGAGGGACTACAGGAGGTTAGCAGGCCTCGGAAGGTTGGCTATAGTAATGCACTGACCACCAGGGGGCAGCTCCTGCATTAAGCATCTGCCCCCTGCTGGTCAGTGCACATCATAGCAACTGGTCGACTGGTTGACAGGTCATTCGGTCACTTAGGCTTTTATATATATAGAGTTTGACCTGTACAGATGATGTGTAAATTTTTTATCACTTGAGACTTACTTCTTCAGGTTGTGTCTCTCAGGTATTGTCTCATTCAGGAGTATTTTTCATTTGGAATTGCCAAAAATTTTCAAGAAAAGGTGTTAAGTTATAACCCACACAACTTTACACTCAGGTGCACTACGTTAATAGCACTGCTGTAAGTATGTGTCTTCAAAACACAGGAATTCAGATAAGTTATATTTTTGCACAATTTTCATAAAAATGTGGTGCATTTATAATCATGAATTCTTTATTTTATAGTATGGTCCTTACTGTAGAATACATCCTGTTTTTTCCCCTAGGCTTTGATGATACCTAAGTGCTGTACTTACAATTTATAAGTGAGAGCATTGGTTTTTCCATTATTTATTTTTGGCCTCTTCCATCTCCTTCCTTACCTAGACCCTTTTGGTGGCAGCTGCAGAAGGACATATTCTTATTTTGATAAATCTCTGGTTCTAAACTTTGATACCACTAAGCCAGGTAAGTTGGCAAAATGATGGGATGAGATTATTGGAAGCTATTCTTATACTTGCAGCTAGCAAAAAAAATAATTACCCATGGAAATTACATGAGCCTCAAAAATATGGGCTAAAAAACAATGTCTCCAACACAACTTCTTCTTAGCTGGATTACAAAAATACCTGCAGCCAACCATTGTAGCACACCTGTACAAAGAAATTTGACTGTCAACCAAAAGTGGTTAAATTATCTTTAAAATTTTTACAAAACTATGTGATCACATCAGCACATTGTTAAAGCCCCTTCTCTATCTTTTGAAAGGGACCTGTGCAAGTGAGAGATTCTGAAGTTGATGATTCATTAACTTCACAGTAAATCCACCAATGGTTTCCTGAGAAGGGAGCAGAGGAAGTTAGCACTTCAGTCCTTGCGTTTCTAAGGATGTCTTTAGCCCACCTTTACATTTGATTATCATTTGGCTATATTTAGAAGTCTAGGTTGAAAATCATTTTCCCTCATAACTTTAAAGGCCTATGGAGATGTCCAATGTCATTCCAAATCCAGCTCTGTTGATGTGATCTGTTTTATATGCATTTTCTTTTTGAATGATTTTAAGACATGTTATAGATCAAATTGTGCCCCTCAAAATTCATATATGAAGTCCTCACTCTCAGTATCACAGAGAATTACCTTATTTGAAAAAACAACCATCTACACTAATAAAAGAGAAACATGCAAATTGACCATCACTCCACTATGCCCGCCAGCCAATCAGGAGCAAGTATGCAAATTAACCCAACAAAGATGGTGGGGCCATGAAGCTGGAGCAAGCAGAAGGCTTGGGTTGCCCCCAGTGATGGACAAAGCCAAGCTTCCTGCCTGTTCTGGCTGGCCCTGGCCTCTGCTCAAGGCTACAAAGTTTCAATTGTTCAAGGCTAAGAAGTACCCAAGTACCTGCTTCCAGCTGGCCCTGGCCTCCGCTCAAGGAGCTACTGAAAAAGAAAAAAGGAGAAAAGGAGGGGCTGGGATCCTGGATCGCCGGAGGGCATGGCCAACCTGAAAATGGCCCTCAGCCCCTCACCCAGGCTGGCCAGGCACCCTAGTGGGGACTATAACCCCATGGGGGCATGGCTGGCCTGAAAGCCACCACATGTCCCTTGCCCAGGCCACCCCACACTCCAAGGGAACCCCCACCCTGATCCTGGACACCATTCAGGGTAAACCACCCGGCCCCCACCTGTGCACCAGGCCTCTATACTAATAAAAGGGTAATATGATAATTAAACTGGGAGACCTTTCAGGAGACCTTCTGGACATTCTTCTGGACAAAGCCATGGTGGTGGGGCCAAGGTAGAGGCAGTTAGAGGCCAAGAGTGGCGGCAGTTGTGGGTGATCAGGCCAGGATGAAACAGCTGTTTGGGTGATCAGGCTGGTGGGGGGCTGGGCTGTTGGGGGTAAGCAGACTAGCATGGGTGCCAGTTGGGGGTGAGCAGGCCAGTGGGGAGGCAAGGGGGGGTGAGCAGGCCAGCAGGGGGGCAGTTGGGAGGGAGCAGGCTGACAGGGGAGGCAGTTGGGGGTGAGCACACTGGCACGGGGGGCAGTTGGGGGTGATCAGGCTGGTGGGGGGAGCAGTTGGGGGCAAGCAGGCTGGCATGCAGAGTGGTTAGGGGCAATCAGGCAGTCAGGAAGGTGAGCGGTTAGAAGCCAGCAGTCCCGAATTGTGAGAGGGATGTCCAACTGACGGTTTAGGCCCAATCCCTGTAAACCGACAGTAAGACATCCTTTGAGGGGTCCCAGATTGGAGAAGGTGCAGGACGGTCTGAGGGACACCCCCACCCCTGTGCATGAATTTCATGCACTGGGCCTCTAGTAGACTTATAAAAATAACCTCTTAAAGTTTTAATTCATATAAATGTGTAGATTGATATCTTCATACTTATTTATTTATTTTTATTGATTTGAGAGAGAAACATTGATCAAAATTGCCCCCCCCCTCCTATCAGTGCCCCAACCTTTGGGTGCATGGGAGGATGCTCCAACCAATTGAGCCACCCAGCCAGGGTGACATCCTTTTTTTTTTTTTTTTATGAAAAACAATATACATTTTTTCATATATAAATTTTTGTGTGTACTTTAATTTATTTTCTGTCTCTCTTTTCTTCTATTGGTCAATATTATACAATTATATTTCTAATACAATATTTTAGTTATATGAATTTATAATAGGTATTATAAATGGTATCATTCTTCTTTTTAGTTTTTAGGAATGTTAATTTATGGTAATTTGTTCTTCCATCTATTAAAGATTTTTGTTATCATAGCAGATCCATTTTAGATAATTTTTATTTTCTGTTATACAGATTTTTTCTGTTTACAATCATGGACAGATCTAGGTCTTCCATAATGTATTCAGATCCTCTTTTATAACTATCTATAAAGTTTTATGGTATTTGATATCATTTGAAAGAGAGAGAAGAATGGTGGTTACCAGAGACCAGTAGCTGGAAGAACTGGAGAAATGTTCAAGGTAAAAACTTACAACTGATATATAAATAAGTCCTGGAGATCTAGGGCACAGCATAGTGTTTATAGTAAGCAGTCCTGCATTAGGAACTATAAAGCTGCTAAGACCCTAGATGTTCACTGTTCTCACTAGAAGAAAAAAAGATAATTATGTGTTGTGATAGAAGTGTTAGCTGATGCTGTAGAGCTAGTCATATTGCGATATATAACTGTATCAAATGAACATATTGTATACCTTAAACTTACACAATGTTATATGTCTATAATATCTCAATAAAAATAATGAAATTATGTAAATGGATATTACTTTTTCTTTTTCTTTTCAGCACCTCCTTGAGTGGAGGCCAGGGCCACCTGGAAGCAGGTGTCTGGGATTTATTTATCTTCTATAATTGAAACTTTGTAGCCTTGAGCGGAGGCCAGGGCCAGCCAGAAAGGCAGGAAGCTTGGCTTCCTCCATCACCGGGGGCAACCCAAGCTTCCTGCTCGTTCCAGCTCTGTGCCCAACACCATCTTTGTTGGATTAATTTGCATAATTGCTCCTGATTGGCTGGTGGGTATAGTGGAGTGATGGTCAATTTGCATGTTTTTCTTTTATTAGTGTAGATAGAAGTGGTTTTTAAAATAAAAATAAAACATTAAAAAGCACAAAAATCACAAAGAAAATCTTGATTAATTATATTTTATTAAAATAAAAAACTTCTGTTTATTAAATAATATCACAAATACAATTGGGAATGATATTTCAACACATAAAATTGAGGATTGGCCAATACAATATGAGCATCTCCCACAAATAGTTATAGGATAGATTAAAGAAATAGAAATAGAAAATGGCAAAACTCATAAGATACATTTTCAGAAAGAAAACATGATTGCCAAAAAACATAAAAAAAGATACTAATCTTCAGCAGGAAAATTATCAAATACCATCTCACACTGAAAAAAGTAAAAAGTCTTTCAATACGAAACATAGGTAAGTATGTTCAACAATAGGAACTTTTACATATTTCTGACAGTAGTTTGAACTGGAACAACCTCTTTGGGAAAATATTTGGCCTTATCAGTAATACCAGAATTTTCAGCTAGAGAGTGTAGAGAGAGGAGACTGTTGCAGATAGTACCTTCTCAATATCTATAAGAGTAGATATTTAATATAATAATACTATAGATATGAAGTATAAATCAGTCCACTTCATGATCAGAAGTACTAGTAGTGGTAATACACTTTTATAAGTCCATGTAATTTATACATATAGATTAAAAATGAGACCTAGATCTATATCTAAGGTCTAATTTGCATAGAATCAGAGAAATCATGATGTTTTGTATGGAGAAATATAAAAATAATTTAATTTTTGGTCAAGGTCCCTAGATGTTGTACTTAGAAGCTTCTGAAATAGAGTGTTAGTGACTAAAGTATGTCAACTAATCTAAAATGATTCCAAGTTACATCAGATAACAAGCAGCCTGGCTTAAATTCTTCAGGGAAGGGAAAGCACCTCAAGGTCTAGTAGTTGTTTCAGCAGAAGTTTGGTTATTTTTATTGTTGTTGTTTAGTTTCTTTTTATATATAATTTTTGTGCATATAAAGGTAAATTTCAACTACTTTTAACAATATTTATTTTAAGAAAAGTCACAAAGACATCTTTAAATGTGGGCAAAATTTTACAATAAATATAATCATGAGTCTCCATGATCTCTAATAAGTAATACAGGCATTTATTTTGCTTTTGCTAGGGCATTATGGAGTTGCTTAACTTTCATGATTCATTGTATAAAGGAGAAAACATTAGTTTACTAGTAGATACTTTTCTTATTTACAAATATGTCACTGAAATATTTGGCCAACTCTGATGAATTACTGAATTTACTAAATTCTACTTAAAAAAATAAAGTTAGACAAAGACTTTGAAATTAAATACCTAACTTGTCCACAACCATTTGATTAATTTTAAATTGGTTATTTAAAATGGGAGATATATGTAATACTATCAACAATGAAATGAGTATCAGCAAATAACATTTGTAGCTGCCTTATACATCTATACATTTTTAAATATATTTTATTGATTTTTTACAGAGAGGAAGGGAGAGAGATAGAGAGTTAGAAACATCGATGGGAGAGAAATATCAATCAGCTGCCTCCTGCAAACCTCCTATTGGGGATGTGCCCACAACCCAGGTACATGCCCTTGACCAGAATCAAACCCGGGATCTTTCTGTCCGCAGGCTGATGCTCTATCCACTGGGCCAAACCGGTCTCGGCTACACATCTATACATTTTTAAAGTTACAAAAATTCAAAATATTCCTGTGTTTATAAAAACCACTATTTCCTCATGCCAATGCAATCTAAAAGAATGCTGAAAAATGCAAAGTCCTATATATATTTATATTTTTAAAAACCTACAGAACAGATGATTTAAAAAATCTATTCATGAGGAAACTTCTATTTTTAAATCACTTTTAAATTATTTCTTATACTTGACATATATTTTTATATTAGTTTTATGGGTACACACCAATGATTAGATATTATATAACTTACTGAATGATCATCCTGATATATCTTACACCCATCAACAACATATATAGTTATTAGAATATTATTGACTCTATTCCCTATTCTGTAATTTACATCCATATGACTATTATATAACTAGCAATTTGTACTTCTTAATCCTTCACCTTTTTATCTCAACACCCAAGTCTCCTCCCATCTGGAAACCCTCAAAATGTTCTCTGTATATATGAGTCTGTTCCTGCTTATTCATTTATTTTGGTTTTTATATTTAATTGTTGATAGATATATATTTATTGCTATTTTATTGTTTCTCCTTCTCCTCCTCCTTCTTCTCTTTCTTCTTCTTATTATTATTCAAGAAGACCTTTAACTTCTACACTAATAAAAGAGAAACATGCAAATTACCATCACTCTGCTACACCCACAAGCCAATCCCACCAACCAATCAGGAGAAAGTATGAAAATTAACCCAACCAAGATGGCAGACAGCCACAGAGTTGCAGGAGGCTTGGGTTTCCCAGGTGATGGAGGAAGCCAAACTTTCCACCTGCCCTGGCTGGCCCAAGCCTCCGCTCAAGGCTACAAAGTTTCAATTATAGAAGATAAATAAATCCAGGACACCAGGGCTTCCGCTTGGCAGGCAAGCAGCAGTCCTGGATTGTGAGAGGGATGTCTGACTGCCCGTTTAGGCCCAATCCTACTGGGATCCAGCCTAAATGGGCAGTCAGACATCCCTCAAGGGGTCCCAGATTGCAGAGGGTGCAGGTTGAACTGAGGGACACACCCCCCCATGCACAAATTTCCTGCACCGGGTCTCCAGTCAATAATAATTTTAAATGTAAATCTATTAAATGCTCCAATCAAAAGACATAGGGTAATGAATTGGATAAGAAAACAGTACCCATATATCTGCTGTCTACAAGAAACCCAACACAAAAATGATGCACACAGATTGAGGGTGAAGGGATAGAAAAAGGTTTTTCAGGAGAATGGAAATGAAAAAAAAAGCTGGGGTAGCAATACTCATATCTGACAAATTATATCTCAAAGTGAAGGACATAACAAGAGATAGGAAGGGCACTTCATAATACTAAAAGGAGCAACCCAACAAGAAGAAATAACTCTGGTAAATATATACGCACCCAATACAAGAGCACCCAAGTACATAAAAAAAACTCCTGGAGGATATCAAAGCAGAGATTGACAACAATACAATCATAGTAGAAGCCTTTAATACCCCACTATCACCATTGGACAAATTCTCTAAACAAAAAATCATCAAAGAAACATCAATATTAAATGACTCACTAGACCAGATGGAATTAATTGACATCTTCAGAACATTTCACCCCACAGCCACAGAATATACATTCTTCTCAAGTACACTTGGGTCATTTTCAAAGATAGACCATATATTGGTTCATAGGCAAAGTCTCTTCAAATTCAAGAAGATAGAAATCATATCAAACATCTTCTCAGATCACAGTGGCATAAAACTGGAAATCAACTACAATAAAAACAATCCAAAAAAATCAAACACATGGAGACTAAACAGCACGCTATTAACAATGACTGGGTTACCAGAGAAATCAATGAAGAAATAAAAAACATCATGGAAACAAATGACAATGAAAACACAACAATCCAAAATCTATGGGACACAGCGAAAGCAGTCTTGAGAAGGAAGTTCATAGATCTACAAGCCTACTACATAAAAACAAGAAACAATGGTAATAAATTATCTAACTCTACAACTCAGAGTTAGAAAGAGAGCAACAATAAAAGTCCAGTGTAAGCAGAAGGAAGGAAATAATAAAGATCAGAGCAGAGATAAACAACATAGAGACCAAGAAAACAATACAAAAAATCAATAAAACCAAGAGTTGGTTCTTTGAAAGGATAAACAAGATTGATGAACCTTTAGCCAGGCTCACCAAGAAGCAAAGAGAGAGGATCCAATAAACAAAATCAGAAGTGAAAGAGGAGAAATAACAACAGACCCCACCGTATTACATTAAAAAATACTATGAACAACTCTATTCCAACAAACTGGACAACCTGGAGGAAATGGACGTATTCCTAGAAAAATATAATCTTCCAAAACTCAATCAGGAAGCACCTTAACATCTCAATAGGCCAGTAGCTATGGAAGAAATTGAAGCAGTCATCAAAAAGCTCCCAGCAAACAAAACCCCGGGGCCAGACTGCTACCCAGGGAAGTTTTACCAAACATTCAAGGAAGAACTAAAACCTATCCTCCTCAGACTATTTCAAAAAATTCAAGAGGAAGGAACACTTGCAAGTTCCTTCTATGAAGCCAGCATCACCCTAATGCCAAAACCAGATAAAGACAACAAAATGAAAAAGAATTACAGGCCAATATCCCTCATGAATATAGATGCCAAAATCTTCAATAAAATTCTAGCAAATCAGATCCAGCAGTACATTAGAAAGATCATACACCATGACCAAGTAGGACTTATCCCAGGGATGCAAGGATGGTACAATATCCACAAATCAATAAACATGATATATCACATAAACAAGTAGAGGGAGAAAAATCACATAGTTATATAAATTGATGCAGAAAAAGCATTTGACAAAATCCAACACACTTTCTTGATAAAAACTCTGAACAAGGTGGGAATAAAAGGATCATGCCTTGACATAATAAAAGCCATATATGACAAACACACAGCTAATATCATACTCAATTAGCAAAAACTAAAACCATTTCCCCAAGAACAGGAACAAGGCAGGGATGCCCACTCTCACCACTCCTGTTCAACATAGTACTGGAAGTATTAGCTATTGCTATCAGACAAGAAGAAGAAGTAAAAGACATCCAAAATGGAAAAGAAGAAGTAAAGCTGTCCTTATTTGCAGATGACATGATATTGTACATAAAAAAACCGAAAGACTCCATCAAAAAACTAATAGACTTAATAAATGAATTTGGCAACGTAGCAGGATACAAAATTAATGCCAAGAAATCTGTGGTATTTCTATACACCAATAGTGAACTTACAGAAAGAGAGACCAAAAAAAGCAATCCCATTTACCATCACACCAAAAAAATTAAGATACCTGGGAATAAACTTAACTACAGAGGTAAAAGAACTATACTCAGAAAACTATAGGACACTGAAAAAAGAGATAGAGGAAGACATAAACAGATGGAAGGACATACCATGTTCATGGATTGGTAGAATCAACATTAGTAAAATGTCCAAAGCAATCTATAGATTCAATGCACTACCCATTAAAATACCAACAGCATATTTCACAGACCTAGAAAGAACTTTCCAAAAATTTATCTGGAATAAAAAAAGACCCCGAATAGCCACAGCAATCCTGAGAAAGAAGAACAAAATAGGTGGGATCTCAATACCAGATTTCAAGCTGTATTACAAAGCCACTGTTCTCAAAACAGCTTGGTACTGGCACAAAAACAGGCATATAGACAGATGGAATAGAGTAGAGAATGCAGATATCGACCCACACCACTATGCTCAATTTATATTTGACAAAGGAGGCATGAACGTACAATGGAGTCAAGACAATAAATGGTGTTGGGAAAATTGGACAGATACATGGGAAAAAAATGAAACTGCACCACCAACTTACACCATACACAAAAATAAACTCAAAATAGATAAAGGACTTAAACATAAGATGAAAACCATAAAAATACTAGAGGAATCCACAGGCAGAGAAATCTCAGACATATGCCGAAGCAATTTCTGCACCGATACAGCTCCTAGGGCAATGGAAACTAAAGAGAAAAATAAACAAATGTGACTACATCAAAATAAAAAGCTTTTGCACAGCAAAAGAAACCATCAAGAAAACAACAAGGAAGCCCACTGTATGGGAGAACATATTTGCAAATGTTATCACTGATTAAGGTTTAATCTCCAACATCTACAGGAAACTTATACAACTTAATAAAAAGAAAATAAATGATCCAATAAAAATATGGGCAACGGACCTATACAGAATCTTTTCGAAAGAAGACAGAAGGAAGGCCAAGAGACATATGAAAACATGCTCAAAGTCACTAATTATCCGAGAGATGCAAATCAAAACGACAATGCGGTACCATCTCACACCTGTCAGAATGGTAATCATCAACAAATCAACAAAAGACAAGTGCTGGAGAGGATGCGGAGAAAAAGGAACCCTCGTGCACTGCTGGTGGGAATGCAGACTGGTGCAGCCACTGTGGAGAACAGTATGGAGTTTCCTCAAAAAACTGAAAATGGAACTCCCATTTTACCCAGTAATCCCACTTCTAGGAATATATCCCAAGAAACTAGAAACACCAATCAGAAAGGGTATATGCACCCCTATGTTCATAGCAGCACAATTCACCATAGCTAAGATTTGGAAACAGCCCAAATGCCCGTCAGCAGATGAGTGGATTAGAAAACTATGGTACATCTACACAATAGAATACTACACTTCTATAAAAAAGAAGGAATTCTTACCATTTGCAGCAGCATTGATGGACCTGGAGAGCATTACATTAAGTGAAATAAGCCAGTCAATGAAAGAAAAATACCACATGATCTGACTCATTTACGGAAAATAAAGAACATTATAACCTGATAAACAAAAAGATAGATACAGAGGCAGTAAAGCATCAAACAGACTGTCAAATTACAGTGGGAAAGCAGGGGAGTGTTGGGGAGCGGGGGAGAGAGATCAACCAAAGGACTTGTATGCATGCATATAAGCACAACCAATGGACACAAGACACTGGGGCGAGGCGGTGGGATGAATGCATGTGACAGGGGGTAGAGGAGGCTGGGGGAAGGTCTATGGGGAAAAAAAAGATATATGTATTACTACATGTAATATTTTAAAGAATAAAAAAAATGGAAAGAAAAAGAAGAAATGCCTGAGACTACAGCAGTCCTCTCTCTCACTCAGCCACAAATACAGTTTGTTTTTATAGCTAGAGGTTATGGGGACGTCTCTTCCTTGGCTTGGGGTCCTGGTGTGGGGGTGGGACCCCTTGCTCCTCAGGAAGGACATTTGCAGCTAATATATTTCACTCAATTTTTATCTGCCACATGTGGGGTTAGGACCAGCTGGTTCTGTGTTTCTGCCCCTCTTTCCAGTCTCAGAGTGGCTTTTTCTTGATTTCCTACTTGTAGGACTTTGGTTCAGCTGGATTTTATGCAGTTCTGAATGACCGTTGTTCTGGAGGTTAGTTAGAATTTTGATGTGGTCACAGGACCATGGGAGTACCTCATTTACCTATGCGCTATTTGATCAAAGCCAACCCCTACTCATTTTTATTGCTTTTGGTAAGATATGTTTTCTCCATTTGCATAGATGTTTCTGAATTCCAAAGGGCGTTTTATTACTGCCCTTTCTTTAGCCTCATTTTTGGAATTTTTTACTATGGGCAAAGAAATATAAAATTGGGACACATAAACAAGGGAACATTAGTTACACTATATTTTCAACGAGTCTCTCCAAAGTGTCCCCATGTAGGTAGGATTGTGCTGACAGAGACTTGTTTACAAAGAGAATCAATCTACTTTTAATTATGATGTCTGAGATGATAGAATCTCTACCAGCACTTTCTATGAGAAGTAGTACATGATAAAAATATATATGGTTTATGGAAGCAGAAAATAATAGATATTTTATTGTATGTCAGTATTTGTTTGGATTTCTTCAGGAACTAACTATTATGAGAAAAATTTCAAAAATAATTCTGATTTTAATTTTGCTTCAGGAATTATGGGCTTTCCATCACTGGTTGAATTCTAATATTTGTAATTCAAAATGTATTAACAAATGGAAAAGAATTATCTCTAAGGCTATTGAATCATAATGTTTTCCTGGATTGTTGACAATATGTTCTGGTGAAAAGGTTCATTTGTTTATGCAGCGAAGTCTTATCATCTGAGTTAATTAAGCATAAAGCCGAAAACATCTTTGGAGAAATTATCACTTAGACCCTTTTCATTCTTAGTAGTGATTCACAGGATATACTATTTGTGGCAGTCACAGTGTTGATGATATTTTATTGGGTTTTCAAGTTTGATGATTTTATAATCTCAATGAAGGCCAAAGTACCTTGTCACTAAAGCTACCAGGGTGCTGTTGGTATAGTGGGAATAAAAATTAACAGGTGAGGAGAGCATGAGCGGAGGGGGAAAGGAGTACCAGGATTTTTTATGTAATTGGGGACGGCCATGCCTAAGCTCTACTGTCACAGAACTTGTCATCACAGTATGACATAGTCAGGCTCCACCAATGATTCTGTGATTCTATAATTTCTAACAGTAGCCTTGAAACCTATGCAAACAAAACCACTTAACATCTGTGAGCAAAAACCTATGTAGCCAAAATATTTAATGAAATGATATGCTATCTGAGGGCAGAAGCTACAGCCAGAGACAACTGCAGCTTTGACAAAGTCTTTGAAAGGATGTAATAATTAAAATTGTGCACATATCAAAATGCTTGAAATTTCACACCCTGTTCATGATATAAAGCCTCCCTTTTTTAAAATCCCTTTTATACTTCATATACTTAGTTATCTTGATTTTCTGAAGGAAACATATTTTAAAAGGTTACATAATGACAGAATTTATTCTACAAATTAACAAATATTTACTTTATCAGTTATAAATACAATTGTTTATGAGATTCTTTCTCCTCTATACAGCTCTATATAGCTAACAGGTAAATATCACTTTTTACTCTGTAAAGGGTTGAGCCTGATGTAACTTGAGGATGAAAAAACTTCATTAGTGAGTTTTTAGAAGACTATATATGATTTTTTTCTGCACATTAAAATTTCACAAGTATTTATATGGTGGATTTAATCTTTCATTAGCTAGAAAATAAAATGTGCATGCTTTAATCATAACAGTTAACTTACAATGTTATAATTTCAACACTTTATAGTTAACACTAGATGTCCGGTGCACGAAATTCATGCACGGGGGGGGGTGTCTCTCAGCCCAGCCTGCACCCTCTCCAGTCTGGGACCCCTCAAGGGATGTCCGACTGCCCATTTAGGCCTGATCCCTCTCACAATCCAGGACTGCTGGCTCCCAACTGCTCACCTGCCTGCCTTCCTGATTGCCCCTAACTGCTTCTGCCTGCCAGCCTGATCACCCCCTAACCACTCCCCTGCCAGCCTGATTGATGCCTAACTGCTCCCCTGCCAGCCTGTTTGCCCCTAACTGCCCTCCCTTGCAGTCCTGGGCCCTCCTAACTGCCCTCCCCTTCTGGCCATCTTGTGGTGGCCATCTTGTGTCCACATGGGGTCAGCCATCTTGTGTGTTGGAGTGATGGTCAATTTGCATATTACTCTTTTATTAGATAGGATAGTAAATGCATGCTTACTAGAGGACCATTATGTCTCATAATCATTTCAGACTTTTTCCCCCTTAGGCAGGTACACTGTCAAAAATGACAGCATCATTTTTGCCAGAAATTGAAAACAAGACATAAAGTGTTCAGTTCAAAATTACATTCAAGCTCTAGCTAGTTTGGCTCAGTGGATAGAATGTCGGCCTGTGGACTGAAGAGTCCCGGGTTCAATCCTGGTCAGGGCCACATGCCTGGGTTGTAGGCTCAATCCTCAGTAGGGGTTGCATAGAAGGCAGCCAATCAATGATTCTCTCTCATCATTGATATTTCTATCCCTCTTTCCCTCTTCCCCTTCCTCTCTGAAATCAATAAAAATATATTTAAAAAAAATTATATTCAAAGCATTTTGAAAGTATTTTGGAAATGATTACTTAGTTTCTGCTTCTCATGGCCAAGGCAATTGTAAAATAGGGTAAAACATAAACAAATATACATCATGGAAATGATTGCCTACAGGATGTCTTTATTCAGATGTATACCTAAAGCCAAGGAACGCAATTACATAAACTGGGGGAGGGGGCATCAGGGAAGAGAGAGGAAAAGAAAGAAAGAAAATATACAATAAAGCTGGTAAGCAAGTCAGTATTATTCAGCCAATTAGAGGTGTGAAAATAATCCTAAATCCACCTTGAGATATCATGATCTTTAAAATAGATCATATACAAAACCAAGGAATGCATTTTCCTTGTGAGCATGTGACAGCCACTCCAGAAGGTCTCCCTTTCCTCAGCTCAGGCAGGGAGTCATCACCCATGCATAAGTAGCTGACAGTAACATCAGCTTCAGTGTGGGAAACATCTGGACACATATGCAGGGTGACTTGTAGTCACTAAATGAATGAAGGCGGCAGCCAATACAAAGACCTGAGTCCCAGGTGCTGGAGGAAAACCGGTGCCTGGCAGCCAGGGGAAGGAAGGCCTATTGCACGAATAATAATAATTTATTAACTGGTGTATTGCTTGGGTTCTGAAGAAAGCTGACAATGAAACTGAAATTAGCTTGTGGGAAATTATAAGAGAACTTGAGGCCTGGTTCACGGATTCATGCACCAGTGAGGCCCCTCGGCTTGGCCTGCGAGGTCGGGCTGAAACCAGCAGTCTGTTCCTGCCTGCTGCTCCTGCTCATCCCAGCCCCTCTGCACCTGCTGCAGACTCCCACCCAGTCAATCCTGATCGGGAGAGGCTCATGCCGCCACAGCGGTGCTCGCCAGCCATGAGCCCTGCCTCTGGTGCCCATCAGTTAGCTGAGCAGTGCTCCTGCTGTGGGAGCATACTGACCACCAGGGGGCAGCTCCTGCATTGAGCATCTGCCCCCTGCTGGTCAGTGCACATCACAGCAGCTGGTCGACCTGTCATTCAGTCATGTGGTCGCTTAGGCTTTTATATATGGGGATACCCTTAAGATCCACAACTGTGCAAAAAGAGAAAAGGGACAGAAACAGGAATGGGCAGAGGGAGAACCTGGTCAGTGGGACTGGGCCTTTATACTCCTGCATTCAGCAGACATTGGATGTGGACTGCCCAGGATGGAAATGTGACTTTGGATGATGGGAGCACTCCCAGAAGCTGAGAGAATAAATCATTCATCTGGACAGTGTATCATAAAGTCCACTAAGGTCTACTCTTTGTGTTTCTTGCATATCCTTATAAAATTCTGGAAGCAGCTCATAGAGAATTGCAGTGGGCTTCTTTTGCTGATTTAAATTTATAAAAGACCCCTGAGACAAATGACAGCCATCACCACTGTGGCTGCAATCAGAACTGTAACTGACACTCATTATCTATCTTTTACCCTCCATTGTAGATTTTTCTCTCCCTCAGCTAGCACCTCTGCTGGTCTTGTAGCTTACCCAGCAGTGTGACATAGTCCCTCACCCTGAGGAGCGTGAGCCTTGGATATTATGTTTTCAGATTGTGGCTGGTATACTGGTCCATTTATCTTTAAAATTGTGTAAGGAATTATCAAGTACCTAAGCATATGAACAAGGTACCATGCATGTTCTTCCCTGCCTCTTTGTGAAAATACCAGCTCACCTTCTTCTGACAATGAGAGGCATTACCCCTGCCAGGATAATGATCCTCTTCTCATCTGCTGGCCCCTGAACACAGTAAGCCCAAAGTTACAGGCAGATAACAAAGCTTACAGCCCAGTGAAGCTCTTGCTGTGTGCATGGTGAACACGATGCCCACCTTCTGGAAAGAAAACTTCAAAAACTTCAGACCCAGGGTACATTTAAGAATATGTATCCAGCTGTTGGTGATAGTCAATGTTTAATACCTATATTTATTATTTGGCCCCCAAACTAAATACATTTGTTCCCCATGCCTCATTTTCCCCTTCCACGAGAAGCAATGAGAGTCACACCGTGAAACCTGGAAGTGCCCAAAAGAAGTTTCTTGCCTCAAAGGAAAGGAACCCCAAATTATTATTCTGGGAGCTTACATGAGTTACACACTGCCAGCTGCTGCTGCCCTCATCTTCAGAGAGAGGGAGTGAAACTTACTGCTTTAATGTAAACAAATTTTCTCTGGGAAGAGAAGAGGAAGTTTCTTAAATTTTAATCCTTTGAATTTAAATGGTGACGGGCACCAGATTCTATCTGCCTTTGAAATGTAAATACACAACTTTGGAAGAAAAATTTCTCAGTCTCTCCTGAGGACTCTAACGATCTATTCAGACATCTACATTCTAGACTTGTCATTTAACTTTGATCCAGCAACAGAAAACTAAGAAATGATAGACACAAAATTTAGAGTAGAATATCTTTGAAGAGAGGATAAAGTGGGTAAGAATACAAGGGAATGTACAGGGGATGTAAAAATATTGGTAACATCCCATTTCTTAACCTGGGCACATGAGCTTCATCTTATTCTGTACAGTGTAGAGTGCACACCTTCTATCTGTCTATATAAAAGCCTAAGCGACAATTAGGACCAGATGACCAGCTGGTAGCTATGATGCGCCTAACCACCAAGGGTCAGATGCTCAACACAGGAGCTACCCCTGGTGGTCAATGTGCTCCCACAGCCAACCTCCCTCAGCCGACCACCTCCCGCGGTCCCTCCCCGGTGGGCCACTCTTATCGGCCCCAAACAGGACTGGGCAAGATGTTTCCCAATCAGCCCCGATCACCGTCCAGGCCAAGGGACCCCACCTGTGCATGAATTCATCTACCCAGCCTCTAGTATAATTTATAATATGTTATTGTGCACATATTAAATTCTATGAAATATGATTTAATTTAGAATCTTTTTTCTTCTTTATTGATTAAGGTATTACATATGTGTCCTTATTGCCCCATTACTCCCCCCCCCAACCCTTCCACTTATGCCTTCAGCCCCCTGTTGTCTGTGTCCTTTGGTTAGGTTTATATGCATGCATACAAGTCTTTTGGTTGATCTCTCCCCTTACCTCCACCCTCCCCTACCTTCCCTCTGAGGTTTGACAGTTTAATAGATGCTTCTCTGTCTCTGGATCTGTTTTTGTTCATCAGTTTATGTTTTTCAATATATTCCACAAATGAGTGAGATCATGTGATATTTATCTTCCTCTGATTGACTGATTTCACTTAGCATAATGCTCTCCAGTTCCATCCATGCTGTTGCAAATGGTAAGAATTCCTTCTTTTTTACCGTAGCATAGTATTCCATTCTGTTAGATGTACCACAGTTTTTTAATCGACTCACCTGTTGATGTTTTCAAATCTCAGTTATGGTAAATTGTGCCATTATGAACATAGGGAAGCATATAGCCTTTCTGATTGGTGTTCCTAATTTCTTGGGATAAATTCCTAGAAGTGGGATCATTGGCTCAAATGGGAGCTCCATTTTTATTTTTTTGAGGAAACTCCATACCGTTCTCCACAGTGGCTGCACCAGTCTGCATTCCCACCAGCCGTGCCCGAGGGTTCCTTTTTCTCCGCATACTCTCTAGCACTTGTCGTTTGTTGATTTGTTGATGACAGCCATTCTGACAGGTGTGAGAAGGTACCGCATTGTTGTTTTGATTTACATCTCTGGGATGATTAGTGACTTAGAGCATGTTTTCATAAGTCTCTGGGTCTTCCTTATGTCCACTTTCAAAAAGTATCTATTTATGTCCCTTGTCTGTTTTTTGACTGAATTGTTTATCTTCCTTTTGTTAAGTTGCATGAGTTCCCTGTAAATGGTGGAAATTAAACCCTTATCAGTGATGACATTGGCAAATATGTTCTTCCATGCAGTAGGCTTTCTTGTTGCTTTGTTGATAGTTTCTTTTGCTGTGCAGAAGCTTTTTATTTTGATGTAGTCCCATTTGTTTATTTTCTCTTTAGTTTCCATTGCCCTAGGAGCTGTATTGGTGAAGATATTGCTTTCTCATATGTCTGAGATTTTGCTGCCTGTGTATTCCTCTAGTATTTTTATGGTTTCCCATCTTATGTTTAAATCCTTTATCCATTTTAAGTTCATTTTTGTGTATGGTGTAAGTTGGTGGTCTAGTTTCATTTTTTTGCATGTATCTGTCCAATATTCCCAACATCATTTTTGAAGAGACTGTTTTGTCTCCATTGTATGTTCTTGTCTCCTTTGTCAAATATTAATTGAACATAGTGGTTTGGGTCAATTTCTGGGATCTCTATTCTATTCCATTGGTCTTTATGTCTGTTCTTGTGCTAGTACCAGGCTGTTTTGAGACCAGTGGCTTTGTAATATAGCTTGATATCTGGTATTGAGATCCCTCCTATTTTGTTCTTCTTTCTCAGGATTGCTGCAGCTATTCAGGGTCCTTTTTTATTCCAGATGAATTTTTGGAGAGTTCATTCTAGGTCTGTGAAATATGCCATTGGTATTTTAATGGGGAGTGCATTGACTCTATAGATTGCTTTGGGTAGTATGGACATTTTAATGATGTTGATTCTACCAATCCATGAACATGGTATATTCTTCCATTTGTTTATGTCTTCCTCTATCTCTTTCTTCAGTGTCTTGTAGTTTTCCAAGTACAGGTCTTTTACCTCTTTAGTTAAATTTATACCATCCCATTTGGTGTGATTGCTAATGGTATTTTTTTTTAGTTTATCTTTCTGTAAGTTTACTATTGGTATTTAGAAATGCCATAGATTTCTTGGCATTAATTTTGTATCCTGCTACATTGTCGAATTCACTTACTAAGTATAAAAATTTTTTGATGGAGTCTTTAGGGTTTTCTATGTACTGTATAATGTCATCTGTGAATAAGTATAGTTTTACTTCTTTCCTAATTTGGATGCCTTTTATTTCTTTTTCTTGTCTGATTGTAATTGCTAGTACTACCAGTATTATGTTGAACAGGAGTGGTGAGAGTGGACATCCCTGTTTTGTTCCTGTTCTTAGAGAAAATTATTTTATTTTTTGCCCATTGAGTATAATGTTGGCTGTTGGTTTGTCATATATGGCTTTTATTATGTTGAAGTCTGATCCTTCCATTCCCACCTTTTATCAAGAAAGGGTATTGGATTTTGTCAAATGCTTTTTCTGCATCAATTGATATGACTATGTGATTTTTATCTCTCAATTTTTTTTTATGTGATGAATCATGTTTATTGTTTTGTGGATGTTGTACCATCCTTGCATCCCTGGGATAAATTCTACTTGTTCATGGTGTATGATCTTTCTGATGTAATGCTAGATCTGATTTGCTAGAATTTTGTTGAGGATGTTGGCATCTATATTCATGAGGGATATTGGCCTTTAATTCTCTTTCATTGTGTTGTCTTCATAGAATCTTTTTTATTGATTTCAAAGAGGAAGGGAGAAGGAGAGAAAGACAGAAACATAAATTATTAATGATGAAAGAGAATCATTGATAAGCTGCCTCCTGCATGCCCCAAAATGGAGATCAAGCCTGCAACATATGCCCTGACCAGGGAATTGAACCATGATCTACTGGTTCATAGATTGACACTCAACCACTGAGCCACACCAGCTGGGCTAATTTAGAAGCTTAACAGAGAATATCAGGACTAGTTCTCCATGTTCCATGTCGTTTTTAACTTATTAGCAGAAATCCAGGGTCTTGCATTTGGTGTCACACTGCTTTTCCTATCAGCTAACTTGATATACATCTTCCACAGCTGGTCAATTTCCCAATGCTTGGCACTCATTCCCCCGGAACCAGGATCAGTTATTCCTGTTCTATCACCATCACTAGTCTGCTCCCCTTGATGCCTAAACTTGAGAGTGGACAAATTATTGCCCACAGACCAAATTCAGCTGCTGCCTGTTTTCATTTGCTTAATGTCTATGGCTACTTTCCAACTATACGAGCAGAATTGAGAAGCTTTGATAGAGACTATATGACCTACAAAGCCTAAGATATTTGTGATGTGGCCCTGCACAGAAAACACTGGTCATCACTTACCTTATCTGAATCCTGGCTCTTTCCTGAGACCACATTTTTCACAATGTATCGCACAACTAGTGACAACTAAGTGGTCCTATTGACACTTCTAAACCTTGCTTCCTCTTCTGCTTTTTAGGAACAGGAAATATTTGAAGCGCAAGCCACTGTGCTATACATTTAGACAGCCATAACCCGAAAGATCTCCCTGCAGGCCATCTTCCTCACTCACAGATGAATCTAGCACTTGGACTGCTGTTAGCCAACCCCAACTGTGATTGTAAATTTGACCATTCAATCATTGCCAAACTTATTGCCTCATCTCATATTTACCTTATAGTCAAAATCCCCCTTTTTGACTATTCTGAACTATCCTCCATCTATTGTATTCTGGAGCCCACACTCTAGTAGTATTTCAACATTAACTACACATCAAATCTACTTTTTTTATTCTTCGTTACTCACTACAATTTCCTTTAGGGCCTATTTTCCCTCCTAAGTAATCTAATCAGGGCTTCTCAAACTGTAGTGTGCATAGGAATCCCCTGGGGATCTTATTAAAAATACAGATAAAGATTTAGTAGGCCTGGAATGGGATCTGAGTTTTTCTCATTTCCAGCAAGTTCCCAGGAAGGCCAGTGTTGCTGTTCTTCAGATCACAGTGGCAAGAACTTAAATCCATTGTTAAGAGTAAGAGGGAGGTTATTCAATGAGAGGTGATGAGAATATTGAGTTATTTCTGAGTTTGCAAAAGTGAAACTCTGTTAGGAGGTTATGTGTGTTTGTTAATTGGTGCCTGCTGAAGTTAGGTTCCTATACTCCTCCAGAAACAGAGATATGGATGTTATCTTCCTTAATGATTACATTTTAGAGGGATGGCTCCCAGGTCCTTGAGAAAGTCATTCATGGGTTGTAAAACTGGAAAAAGGCTTTTAAAAGAAGTATGTCTTAAAGAGAATTTACAATTACAAATTATCTATGTGAAGTAAACAGAGGGAGGTAAGGAACCTTGAGTCAGAAAGAACCCTTCTAAAGCTTGGTGAAGCTGAGGGAAACTTTACCTTCAATGTATCCTCTTCCTTCACTTCTCCCCTGAATTTCTCTCTCTTTCTTCCTCCATAACTCTAACACACACACACATGCTCACACATGCTTTAATATTTAATAATCCAGTAGTGAATAATCTCCCCATCAATCCTACTCCCATGAATGCCTATTTCTACTCTAATATTCTTTGTGTCCATAAATGCTAGCACCATATATACCCACTACTCAAACTAAATCTAGAGAATTAATCATTATCTCCTCTCTTTTCATAAACATTCACATCAAATTCACTAGCAAGTCTATATGTCAAAAATATATTCTTTGCTCATACACTTATATTCATTTCTGTAGCTCCAATAGATATATATGTAACACAAAGATCCATTAACTCTCAGTTGGACTGTTACAATATCCTGTTAACTAGCTTTTCCAACATCATACAATATCTTTCAAATTCAAGTAATCATTTTGATCAGGTATTTTGAGCTGGTATATTTGCATATAGGATTATTTAAAATTTTGCCTTTATGAAACACATAAAATATTAACATTTCCAGAAGTCTAGTTCAATGATCCTCAGCTTTTCAAACATAGTATAAAGTTTCTCCAATATTTAGTTTCATCTTGTAAGTTGTGATTTTCATTATAAAGAGCAATTTAAGTGCATTTATTCCTGTAAACAGGGGATAAACATAACATGTTTTTATAAAAGCTAAGTTATTCATATTGATCAATAATTCCTATATGATAAATGAGAATTCAAAGTTCTCAGTGTTTAACCAAAATATATCTCAATTTTGTCCATGAATATTCCTACAATAATTAGAAATTAAAATCTAGATTTCAGTTTATTAAAGATATTAGTCCAGATGCAGCAACATAGGATTACTAGTAAGAAGTTATTAGATTCATCCTTTATTATTAAAAGTAAGAAATACCAATAGATATAAAAACACTAGAGGCCTGGTGCATGAAAATTCATGCACTGGAGGGTGGATTCCTCAGCCCGGCCTGCCCCATCTCACAGTCTGAGAGAGGGGCAGAAGGTGACCCAGCAAGCAGGGGAAGGTGCCACCCCATCACACCTCTGCCACTGCCATTACCAACAGCACAAGCCTCAGCTGGCCCTAGTTACCTGAGCCTTGGGTGGCCCTGGGTGGCTGGGCAGCCACCATCCAAGGCTTGCCTGCACCTCAGGCCAGCCCTAGATAGCTGGGTGGCTGAGGGGACTGGGGGACTCCGGAGGCAGGTGTGCAGTGCAGCCAGACTCACCTGAAGGTGGGCCTGGCTGTGCCGTGCACCTGCCACCCCAGCAGGGCTGAGGGGACTTGGCACCGCCATCTTGTGTCTGTGGGCACCACCGTCTTTGAGGATGTGGCAGTCAATTAGCACATTCCCTCCTTATTGGCTATGGGCACTGCCATCTTGTAGGGAGTGACAGTCAATTAGCATATTCCCTCTTTATTATATAGGATATGATCAGGTTTTTATATAGATTTTTAACATGCCTTTTCCAAAAATAATTATTTTCTAAAAATCAAGGATGTTTCAAATAAACTATTTCAAACCATTTCTGTCATTTTAAACAGAATTTCTAAGTCATGCTGTATGATATTATTCATCATTTATGAGCACACTCAAGAATTTTTCTATATAATACAATACAATGTGCTTAAATTTATAATATCTAAATTGACTGTAAAGTTATAAAACCCAAGGAAAAGTAATTGCCTAAGAAATAATCATTTTTATACATCTATAATAATAAAAACATAATATGCTAATTAGACCAGACATCCTTCCAGATGACCTTCCGGACAAAGCCAGGGCTGTGAGGGAAGCCTGAGTCCCAGGTGCTGGCAGTCGGGGGAAGGAAGGCCTACTCTTGAACAAATTTTGTGCATTGGGCCTCTAGTATACTCTATAAATAAGAACTGTGATAATTGTGTGTTCAAGAGCAAGCAAAGAAAGCTGAACTTAACTTGGCTTCAGAAAAGAAGAAAATTTCTTATAAGGATATGTACTTATTTCACTTTTTTAATGTTGCAGATCAATTCCTGTAGTTTTTAGCTAAATCTCTCCTCTCTTCAGAAAACAACTGAGTTTAAGATATCTGTTTCTCTACATCAGATCCAAAATTTTTGGAAGATGGTTGTCTTTTCTCTCCTTTTATCTGAAACCT
Source organism: Corynorhinus townsendii (assembly GCA_026230045.1). Classification (NCBI taxonomy): domain Eukaryota; kingdom Metazoa; phylum Chordata; class Mammalia; order Chiroptera; family Vespertilionidae; genus Corynorhinus; species Corynorhinus townsendii. Next base: position 114,149,171 of record JAPDVU010000001.1, on the reverse strand, counting down.
ATCTCTGGACTACTGCCTTGTGCTGAAGATGCTGGAGGATAGATTGAAGGTAGTTCTAGAAAAGAAATATGATTGGCCAATAGAGAAATATCATGTTGTATTTTTTTAATTTAAAAACTCAATAGTATAAAGATATAAAAGCTCTCCAAAGTGATTTATTAATTTAATGCAATTATAATTAAAATTCATTGTTGGATGAAGTACAGATTCTAAAAAGTACTTAATTTCTTAAGCACTAAGAATAATTATGCTATTGCTGCAGAAGAAGTAGGAGGAAGGATTGGTTTACCAGGATTTGAGATTTACTATAAGTGTAATTAAATGGTGAGATATTATTGCAGCATAGAAATCAGACTAATTAAATAGAATAAAGGTCTCCTAAACAGACATGTCCAAAATGCAAACATGAACAGTATACATATGACAGAGATGACACAAAAGGATAGTGGCAAGCATGGTTTTTTTAATCAATTGTAATAGGAAAATAGCATATCAACTTGGGATGAAAATTCAGTATACCAGGAGACAACATAGTCATCACCATAAAATATCTAGTTCTAAAGTAATATTTTTTTATTCTTTATTGATTAAAGTATTACATATGTCTCCTTTTTCTCCCATTGACCTCTCCCTGGCTATTCGCACACCCCAGCACATGCCCTCATTCTCCTCCTGTCTGTGTCCATTGGTTATGAACATAGATGCTAAAATCCACAGAAGCTTTATCTTTTGATGTAGTCCTATTTGTTTATATTTTCCTTTGTTTCCCTTGCTCTAGTCAATGATTTTATCTATGAAAATTCTGCTATGTAAGATGTCTGATATTTTTTTGCTTCCTATGTTTTCTTCTAGGATTTTTATGGTTTCACTATTTACATTTGTCTTTTATCCATTTTGAGTTTATTCTTGTGTATGGTGTAAGTTGGTGATCTAGTTGGTGATCATTTTTTTTGCATGTTCCTGTCAGTGATCTCAATGCCATTTATTGAAGAGACTGTCTTTAGTCCATTGTATGCTCTTTCCTCTAAAATAAAATGTTAATTAAGCATAATGGCTTAGGTCAATTTCTGGGTTCTCTGTTCTGTTACATTGATCTGTAGGCTTGTTCTTGTGCCAGTACCCAGCTGTTTTGATTATGGTGGCTTTGAAGTATAACTTGATATCCGGTATTGTGACCACTCCAACTTTGTTCTTTCTTTTCAAGACTTCTGTGTTATTTGGGATCTTTTTCAGTTCATATGAATTTTTGAAATATTTGTTCTAGATCTGTGAAAGATACTTTTGATATTTTAATAGGGATTACATTGAATCTATAGAGAGCTTTGGGTAGTATGGACATTTTAATGATGTAATTCTACCAATCCACAAATACAGCATATTCTTCCACTTGTTTATTTATTCCTCTATCTCTTTTTTCAATGTCTTATACTTTTACTTCTTGATTAAGCTTATTCCTAGGTATCTTAAAATTGTTTGTTGTAATGGTAAATAGGTTTGCTTTGTTAGCTTCTCCTCTCTGATAAATCATTATTGGTGTATGAAAAATGCCATTAGTTTCTGGGTGTTAATTTTGTATTCTATTACATTACCAAATATTTATTAAATCTAGTAGTTTTTTGGTGGAGCTTTTAGGGTTTTCTATCTACAATGTCATGCCATATGCAAATACTGACAGTTTTATTTCCTCCTTTCCAATTGGATGCTTTTATTTTTTCTTTTTGTCTGATCACTGTGACTAAGACTTCCAGTACTACGTTGACTAAAAGTGGAGAAAGTGGACATCCCTGTCTTGTTCTTATTCTTAGGGGGAATATTTTTAGTTTTTGCCCATTGAGTATGATGTTCGCTGTAGATTTGTCATATATGGCCTCTATTATGTTGAGGTATGATCTCTCTATGCCCACTTTCCTGAGTTTTTCTCAAAAATGGATGTTGGATTTTTATCAAATGCTTATTCTGCATCTATTGATATGATCATGTGATTTTTGTATTTCAATTTGTTTATGTGATATATCAGGTTTATTGATTTGCAAATATTGTACCAGCTTTGCATCCCTGAAATAAGTCCCACTTGGTCATTGAGTATGATCTTTTTAATATGTTGCTGGATCTGATTTGCTAATATTTTGTTGAGGATTTTAGCATCTATGCTCCTCAGGGATATTGGCCTATAATTCTCTTTCCTTGTATTATCTTCATCTGGTCTGGGGATTAGGATAATGCTGGCCTCCTAAAAGGAACTAGAAAATGTTCCTTCCTCTTGGCTTTTTTTGGAATGGTTTGAGGACTAGATATGTTAGTTCTTCTTTGAATGTTTGGTAAAACTCCCTTATGAATTTGGCCATTTCATCCACATTGTACAGGTTGTTTGCATATAGTTGTTCATAGCATTTTCTTACAATCCCTTGTATTTCTGTGGTGTCAGTTGTTATTTAACCTCTTTTGTTTCTGATTTTATTTATTTGGGTCCTCTCTCTGTTTCTTGATGAGTCTGGCTAAAGGTTCATCAATCTTTTTTATGCTTTGGAAGAACTAGAACTTGGATTCACTGATCTTTTGTATTTTTTTTAAGTCTCTATGTTATATATGTCCACTCTGATATTTTTTATTTCCTTCTTTCTACTTATTCTGGACTTTTCTTGCTGTCCTCTTTCTTTAAGTTGTAATGTTGGATAGTTTATTAGAGCTTTTTTTTATTTCTTGAGGTAGGACTGTAATGTTATGAACTTCCCTCTCAAGATTGCTTTTGCAATGTTCCATAGATTTTGAGTTGTTGTATGTTCATTTTTATTTGTTTCTCGGAAATTTTTAATTTCTTTCTTGATTTCATTGGTTACCCATTCATTATTTAATAACATGCTAGTTAGCCTCCGTGCATTTGAATATTTTTTAGTGTTTTTAATGTAGTTGATTTCTAACTTCATGCCATTGTGATCAAGAAGATGCTTGATATGATTTCAATCCTCTTGGATTTGTAGAGACTTATTTTGTTTCCTAACATGTAGTCTATCTTTGAGAATGTCCCTTGTGCAGTTGAGAAGAATATATGTTCTGCAGTTTTGGGGTGGAATATTCTGTAAATGTCAATTAAATTCACCTGATCTAGTGTGCTGATGTCTTTTTTGTTTATTGAATTTATTGGGATGATATTGGTTAATAAAATTATATAGGTTTCAGGTATACTATCTTATAATATGTCATTTGTATATTGTATTGTGTGTTCACCACCCAAAGTCAAGTCTCCTTCCATCACCATTATTCCCCCTTTACCTTCTTCTACCTCCCTCACCCTCCTTTCCTACTGGGAATCACCATATTGTTGTTTGTATCTATGAGTGTTTTTGTTTTCTTAATCCCTTCACCATTTTCACCCATTCCTCCAACTCCTATCCCCTCTAACAGCTATTAGTCTGTTCTCCATATATACGAGTATGAGTCTGTTGCTATTTTGTTTGTCAGTTTATTTTGTTCATTAGATTCCTCATATAAGTGAAATTATGTGGTACTTTTCTTTTTCTGATTGGCTTATTTCACTTAGCATAACATTCTCCAAGTTAATGTATGCTGTTGCAAAAGGTAAGATTTTCTTTTCATTATGGCTTAGTGGTATTCCATTTTATAAATATACCATAGCCTTTTTTTATCCACTCATCTCCTGATGGGCATTTTGACTGCTTCAAAATCTTGGCTATTATAAATAATGCTGCAGTGAACATAGGGGTATTTATAGTCTTTTGAATTAATGTTTTGGGTTTCTTCAGATATACTAGTACTCCCTGAAATGAATCACGAGGACATGAGGCAGTTTCAGTTTTAATTTTTTAAGGCAACTCCATAGTGCTGTTTTGATTACTATGGCCTTGTAGTATGGTTTGATATCAGGTAGCATGATTTCCTCCAACTTTGTTCTTATTTGTGTCTTCTTCAATTTCTTTCTTCAGCATCTTATAGTTTTCCAAGTATAGGTCTTTGACATCCTTGGTTAAATGAATTCCTAGGTGTTTTGTTTATCTTTTTATGCAATTGTAAATAAGATTTTTTTTAGTTTCCCTTTCTCATAGTTCACTATTGGTGTATGAATGTCTTTTTTGAATGCCTGCTTTCATTATTTGTTCACTTATGAGAATGTCAAGAACATTTTGATGAATATACAAAATTAAAGAATTCTGTCACACATCCTTTCAAATAAGAAGTCCAGATTTTTGTTGCAAAATTTTGTGTGATAATGCTATTCTAGTTGAATGACTAATCAAGTTAGAATGTCATATTTTTCTTTTATCCTTAAAAATATATTGTTCACCTGTTGATTCTTGAATTTGATAAAATTCATTTAGGAAGTCATCATTGAAAATCTGATAGTTAAGATTATGCTTACATGATGTAATCCATTATTTTGTTTAAGAGTCCAGTGTGGTGATAAGTGTTATCTTCTTTTTATCTTCTGATTCATCTAATATTTGTAAGAACCCTTCATTGTAAGTTTTCTTTTCTTCACCACTATAAGCAGAGAATTCTCACCTGTGTTCAAGAAAGCTATGAAATACTACAGAGATGGTGTTTCCATGCCATCTTTCATACTTTTTAAGAGATGGTGCGATGCTTTGGACAAGGCAATAAAAAAATTAAGAATAATTCAATGGTGAAAATTTTTGTTTTGTTTTGTTTTTTCATTTCATTTTAGTATGAGCCTTGTGGGAAAATTGATTATTCTTCCACTTTCTTATTTCAGTGTTTTGCAAGCATAGTTGGAAAAAATAGATGCATAAGGATAAAACAATTTCTATTATAATAAAATAGTCAGGTATTTCAAAATATAGGAAAATAAGATTATTGAGATCCTGCTATGTAACTTTGATTTATAAAAGGTTTTTATGTATTCATATGGTAATTGCAGATAGAATGAGTATTTTAATTAAAAATAAATAATCCTCTTTTTTTTCTTTGAAAGACTTCTAATAAAGAATAAAGTTGCTAAAACATCAATCCTTGCATATAGTTAGAAACACTCAAATAAAGAAATGTAGAAACTAGAAATGAGTTCAATGGATGCTAATATTATCCCTGAAGTTAATTTGAACTCCAACATTATATTAGATAAATTAAAGTCCTAAATGTGAAAGGCAATACTCTAATGCTTTCAGTAGATACTCTATCAGAATGTCTTCATGATCTAATTTGGCTGGGATGTGTCCTTTGATGTTTTAAAAGATCCATAGTTGATTTTAACAGGTAGACAAGTTTGAAGAACTCTGAATCCAGAAAAGTTTTATTAATATTCTTATGAACATAAAAGTTTAGATTTGTCAGTTTTTTGCTTTTAAATGGTTCTCTTCCTTTTTTTCTGTTTTTACTAAGCCATTATTTATATAAAAATGCTGGTGTTGCTCAGTGGTTGAGTGTTGACCTATGATCTAGGAAGTCACTGTTCAATTCTCAGTCAGGGCACATGTCTGGGTTGCAGGCTTGGTCCCCAGTGGGGGGCGTGCAGGAGGCAGCTGAGCAATGATTCTTTCTCATCATTGATGTTTCCATCTCTCTCTTTCTCTCCCTTCCTCTCTAAAATTAATAAAAATATGTTTTAAAAATGATTAGATAAACCATCCTAAGGAAGCTTATATTGCTATCATTAATGTGTTCTGATATTGCTGTATATGAAGACACACATATTATACATATTAGGAAGATACATAAAAATATATTTATATTTATAACCAAATGATGATATTTGAGAAACAAATATGAGCCACCTTTGAATTCACTTTGCAGAGCTAGTAAGAGTATAGCTGCGTGTTTTGCCATGATCATACACATTCTATTTTGGAAATGATGTTTCAACTCATATAAGCAGTCACTTAAAAGAAAAAGAGCTGGATGCCTTGGAAAGAAGAGATTTTTCTCTTCTGAGGTTCAGCTTAAATTTTCATCATTGAAAAATAAATCTGAGAGATAAAATAAAAATTGAAACAAGAAATATCCTCAAGTTAGAAGCTTATCTCTCATTGAGTAATTAAACACAACCATTTGAAATGGTTCCCTTCTGCTGCAATGAAAAGGCAGCTCTAATTGTCACCAGAATCAATCAGTCAGAGATGAAATCAGGCGACATCTATATAGTAGAACATGCAATGAGAGTAACTTCTGGTTTTAGAGAAGTTTCAATCCCATGATCAATTGAGATCCAAAATTATTTGTGATAAATGAATAAATAAATAAATACATAAACAACAAACAAAATTATTGCTAATCCAAAGAATTGTGGTATGTTAGTATTGAAGCTAGACTTCCATATATATTTTATGTAGGACATGCCTAAATTGCCCTATATTGCATAAGAAACTGTGTGCCATGTCAACTGCATATTATTGTTTACCTACCATTTCTATTAATTTTGTGAAATTTCAAGTCTTCAATATATAAATATCAACAGAACAATTATAACTACAACTTTGTCCATATGAGAGATGCTTTAATTTAAGAAACAATAATTACTAACCAGCCACGCAACAAATAATATCTATCAATGATTGGGTTTATAGAAAATTAAGGAAGGTGCGTGATGAAGAGGAGGAGTGAGATATCATGGAGGATAATGAACACACACACACACACACACACATAAAACTATCACAAGAAAGCAATCTGGTATAAGACCATCACAGGACCAGAGGCAAGGGAGATAATTATGTGGAATAGGGTGCAATACTAAGGCTGTATTGATAGTATCTCTCTCTAACCATTGGATGGTATCATGTACACTGGCAGGGTGGGGGGAAGGTGCATGTATAAATTTTAAAAGCTGAATTAGTTAAATTTGGTACCTTGGAGCTCTAAATAAAATCTCTAATAGAACAATAAAGATGGAGGCAGTAATTCCTTCTCTCACCACTAAAGCCATCAGAGCCTGGACTGATCAGCAGATGTAAACCTCACTGGTAGATCTCTAGATCATAAACCATGGAATGACAAATTCCAAATGATATCAGTTTATGACAGATGAGAGTAGCTGAATATTTAAATATATTTGTACATACAACTATATACCTATTTTATTTTTTTAGTATATTTTATTGATTTCAGAGAGGAAGGGAGAGGGAGAGAGGAATAGAAACATCAATGGTTGGCTGCCTCCTGCATGTCCCACACTGGGGATAGAGCCTGCAACCCAGGCATATGCCCTGACTGGGAATCGAACCACAACTTCCTAGTTTGATGCTCAAGCACTGAGCCATGCTGGCTGGGCAACTATATACCCTTTAATTATTTTTTTTTAATTTAAAATTTCCTTAAAACTTTTGACATAAATTTTCTTATTTTTAATATTTTTTAATGTTTTTATATTATGATCAAATTTTCCATTGATTTGATAACATTATTCTTCTAATTATCCATTTGGTTGACCAGTTATTAGTCACTGATTTATTTATTTTTTTTCTTATCAATGTATAATTTCATTTTACTTAAGTATTTTTTAAGGTTTGACACTTTTTAAACCTTTAAATGATTAATTTAATAATTTCATATTTTATTAAAATAAATAATTTTAAAGGCAGGAAATTCCTTGTGAGTAACATTTGGGCTATATTCTATTAGTTTCAAAACACAGTGCCATTATCTTTACTATTTTTTTTTATTGTTTTAAGTATTACAAATAGTAGTACATATGTCTCCTTTTTTTCCCCCCTATTGACCTCCCCCCAGCCTCCCCTACCCCCCAGTACATGCCTTTACCTGCCCGCCCCCGCTTTCCATCTCAGTGTGTTGTATCCATTGGTTATGCTTATATGCATGCGTACAAGTCCTTTGGTTGATCTCTTACAGCCCCCCTCGCCCAACCTCCCCTGCCTTCCCGATGTAGTTTGACAGTCTGTTCAATGCTTCTTTGCCTCTGTATCTATTTCTTCCCCCATTTCTTTCCTTTAAAAAATTTTGCCTCTGCAGACTAGAAATAAACATATAATAACAACAAGAAAAAAAATGTTTGAGTCCCAATTTCAATGTCCAACAGTTCTGAGTCCCCGTTTCAATGTCTAACAGTTCCTTATGTGCATATGTCAGCAATGATATCTGGATGGTGGGTACATGGTGGCAATGCAGGTCTGACCCTCTCTGGTTTGATCCTAGGCAACCTGCAGCGGTGCACAGCTGCTGACTGCTCCTGTGGCAAGGCGTTGTCAGCGTCTTCCATCTCTGGACTGTTTCTCCTCTTGTCTTCGTGGTTGGAGCAGACCTGTCAATTCCTCTCTGTTGCAGGAATCCACATGGTCTTGGAGTTGTTTTCTGAAAATATACAAACATATTCCCGACCAAAAGTTAATAAAGGAATCTTTTCTATATAATTGATTTGGGATCCTTTTTATTTTTGCCCAAATGATTTTCCTTTGTCTTATTTAGACACTATGTCTGTTTTTCATGGGTGTCTTGCTGTTAGCATTACAAATGAAAATTAATTTTGTAAAGTAAATTTTCTAGATGTAATTTACTTATAGGATATTTTTCCTTACATGATATTACCCTACTATCCCCCCCTTTTTTTTTTTATTAATGGAGGCTTTTGTAAATATTATAATGCCCCCATGGCTGCTTTGCTTCCCATGCCCAGCTCAGATTGGGATACAGGTGACAGACAGATACTTGGCCCAGCTCAGATCGGGGCCCAGGTAACAGACAAGAGACTTGGCCGACAGCAGCTGCCCTATATCTAAATTCAGCCTAGCATCAGGAATGCTCAGGGCCCACTCAAAAATGCAAATAATCCTTCCCACTAATATTTACAGGGTAAACTAAGATTGTTGGTAGAGTATTAAATTTGACAGTAAAATAGTAATCAAGTTTTCAGATTAATTTAAATAGGCTAATTGAAATAAGTGAATATTCAAGTAAATTTAATTGTACTGGACAAAAAGCTGTTCTTAAAGTAATAACTAAAATTTCTATTGGTAGTTCATCTCATGGTAAAATTCCTGAACATGCAATGAACCTAAAAATATGACTATATTTTAGGGCAAAAAATTTTTTTTGAAGTTATCTTACTATTTTTAAAATATTTGAATTTAACAAATGCTACTTTATTTGAGTATATATAAATACTAGAGGCCTGGTGCATGAAATTCATGCACTCTGGGAGTTTCCTCAGCCTGGCCTGCACCCTCTCACAGTCTGGGAGCCCTCGGTGGACGTCCTTAGTGCTGCCACGGAGGCAGAAGAGGCTCCCACCACTGCCGCTGCACCTGCCAGCTGTTAGCCTGGCTCAGGACTCCTGTGGAGCACACTGACCACCAGGGGGCAGCTCCTGTGTTGAGCATCTGCCCCCTTATGGTCAATGCCTGTGGTAGTGATCAGTCGTTCCACCATTTGGTTGATTTGCATATTACCCTTTTATTACATAGGATATAAATATACTTTAAAATTTATTATTTGAGCAACTCTCTGTCTCTCTCCCACACCTTTTTCCATCCCCTTCCACCAGAGTGTTTTCCTTGCCTCTCTCTCTTTCTCTTAAGCTCTAAGGGCTCTCCTTTTGCTTTTGTAAGTTGCTTCCTGAGGTAGGCCCACTTCTCCTACCTCTGTAACTTTCTAAATAAGCTTTATATATTTTTTTTCTTAATTTGAGAAAAGATAAATCATATGTAAGTAATGAGAAAAAAGGACTTGTCATCATGATGTACTGTATATCCCAAGGTCAAACGAGCTAATTCTTTGTGGGATTCTTCATTTTCATGTCATTATAATATAGGGGTGCTTTTATTACCTAGGCAGCTCATTTCTATATCTGTCAATAATATAATGGATATTAAAGACTGCCTAATAAAATTCACTTAGTTCCTTCCAAATACTTGAATATCATATGAGGCAGCAGTAGAAAATATATGCAAGAATCATAAGTCATTTAAACATTATCCCTAATAGGTGCCAGATAATGTTAGTATAAATATGTTAAAATGTTATCATTTATTATACTTTCCATCATCTAGAGACATGTTTTCAAGGAATCATCAGAATTTATTAGCCTTGGGTTTTGCTCCACCAGTGGGTGGAGCATTTGTGTTTGAGGAGACACATAACACATAATATGCTCTAACATATTATAGGTGGACAATTTTTTTTTCCTCATCCTTTTCTGAGTATGGAGCCAATGCAAATGTTACTATGTGCTGCTATGCCCTGCCAGTGATTCATTATTCACTATTTCCAGTACAGAAAAGATATAATAACAGAATCAAGGTTACATGAATGATATACAAGAACTAGAGGCCTGGTGTACGAAATTCGTGCACTTGGAGGGGGGGTCCCTCAGCTCAGCCTGAGCCCTCTCGCACTCTGGAAGCCCTTGGGGGATATCCAACTGATGGCTTAGGCCCACTCCCCATGGGCCATCAGTCAGACATCCATAGTGCTGCTGTGGAGGCAGAAGAGGTTCCCGCCACCGCCACTGCTCTCACCAGCCATGAGCCCAGCTTCTGGCTGAGTGGTGCTCCCCCTGTGGAAGCGCACTGACAGAGCAGAATTGGGCCAAAACTTGCTCTCTGACATCCCCTGAGGGATCCCAGATTGTGAGAGGGCACAGGCCAGGCGGAGGGACCCCACCAGTGCACAATCTGGGCCAGGGAGGTTGGTTGGCCATCCAGGGAAGGACGGTGAGAGGGCTCCCGGGTATGTCCAGCCTGTTTCACTCAGTCCCGATTGGCCAGACCCCAGCAACAAGCTAACCTACTGGTCAGAATGTCTGCCCCCTGGTGGTCAGTGCACATCATAGCAAGTGGTTGAGTGGCCTTAGCATATCATTAGCACATTACACTTTGATTGGTTGACCAGATGACTGGATGACAGGACACTTAGCATATTAGGCTTTTATTGTATAGGATGGTATCACTTCAAAAGGATCCTAGAGGATTAATGTACCAATTTTAATAGAACTAATAAAATGAATTATCAACATTTTATGATATGTAAGGCAATAAAGATACTTTAGCATAAAGACAGAATACAAACACTCTCTTTTAAAAAATAAATTTCTGGTTGTTTTAAAACACTTAACATTTTACCTCTAATATCTACATTGTAGATATATTAATTTATAACAATTAATAGCATTGTTATTGAATATAGTCATGTATATTGGTTACCTTATAGTTTTTTGAAGATAGAATCTCTGGATGTAAAGGGCCTAATTACAGTCATTCATGCATATCGTATCATATCCCTTTATGTCCGTTTTAAAAAGAGGAATAAATTTTCTCTGAAAAATCTTATAAAATATTCTTAATATGGAACAAAATCCAAATAGAATGTTTTTGAAAGTTAAAAGAAGTTAATTACTGGTCCCTAGGAAGTGTTTTTGAAAGTAGCTTTTAAAGCTTGCCAGGTAAGTAGCAGCTTGCCCAAAAGGGGAATATAGAAATTATTCATAAAATGGCATTTTACGAATCTTTTAAGAATCTTTCCTGGAAATTAAAAGCTGTTTGGAGAAATTAAAAAGCTGTGGGAAATGGATAGCAAATTCTAAACATCTTCCTAGATTCTTGTTATAGCATAGGAAAATTTTAGGACAAGCTGGAAGGAAACTAAGAGAGTTAAACAGCAGTTTGCAGCCAGCTAGTAAATCCTATCTTCCCTAAACTAAGACACTTAAGAGTAAATAGTTTGCACTTCTCCTACCCATCCAAAGGGTACATAGCTTAAATCACCCTACTCAGGAAGACAGATAGCAGAAATCCAACTAAGTGCCATTTACCAACTGCACCCAAGGACGGACAAATGAAGAGGATAAATCTCATTTTGGTATATCAGCATAAAGCTGATGAATATTCTAGTGATCTGCCCTTAAGATCTCTCCTAAATGCCCAACCTTTAAAACCCCTGAAAATGAATGTCCCAGTGTGCTCTCCCTTCAGGGAGCATGCCCATGCCATTCCCTTACCCTCTGCCCTCCCCCACCCACATGTATTCCCTAACCTCTTAGGGACCCCATGAGACTTGCAGCCAAGGGAACAATAGGCAGTAGTAGCAGCTCAGTCCCAGGGCACTCTCCCTCCAGGGAGCACACCTGTGCATTTCCTTCCTTCACAAACATGTATCCCCTAACCTTTAAGAGACCCCATGGAACTTGTAACCAGCGGAGAAATGGTCCTTGTTTCACTGTCCTAAGTGTGTTTTTGCTGCAGTCAATAAATTCTTGCTTGCTTATTTACACTTTGTCTCTTGATTGAATCTTTCCCTCAAGAAGACAAGAACTCTGCGTCTCCTGGTAACATCTTGTTGAGCCACGACTTGGATTGCTCAAACCATAAGTCCTTCAGCCAAGAGGCCAGAGAAAGGGCTGCTTTACTTTCCACTCTTCCAGGATTGGGATGGTGAGGCAGTAATTCTAATTAAAAGGGGTAACTGCCTGGGAACAGAAAACTAAAGTAACTATGAGTGCCTGGGGATGAACTGGCACCAAAGATACGAGGCATATCTTCCCTCCACTCTGTGTAAGCAGCGATTCTCAGGTGACTGAGGGTCCTTGTGGAAGTGTCAGATGGTCTCTCTTGTGACCTTCAAGGGCCCCATAGGGACTCCATAATACAATTTTAATTAAACTTTGACCCATTTTTGGGGTGCATGTAAGGTTTGGCCACCCAACACTTCAGGCTTTCATGGTTCTTTTAGACAGCCGTGAGAGAGACCTAGACATGCAAGAGGAGCGAGGGTGACCATCAGGCTTCATGGCCTCTGGGAGCCTCCTCCAAAAGTAGCACACTCTGATCCACCACATTGATCCCCAAGAATTCTGCTTGCAGTAATGACCTACCTGTACCCACATTTTCAGCATATAAGCCTATCATCCATGCCTTATGATTTAATATACCTTGCCTGTCCAACTGGACTGCTTCACCTACACTCTCACTTATCTCTTTGCTCAAAACTGTACAGGAACTTAATTAGATAGGAATCTATTTCTGGGACAGAAAATAGAACCTTGTGCTCCTTACCTGTGCCCTAAGACATGGTAGGGAACATCACTGTTCTAACTTTTTAAATTGGCATCTGATAACCTGTATCTGGAGATGGTTTATGCCCAATTCTTTGCAGGAAAGAATAGAGGATCTAATACTAAAGCTCTCCACCTCGTTTTTTAGGGCCTCCCAGTAAAGCCTATTAAAGTGCATGTCCTCTATCTAGCAGATACAGGCTCCCTGGAAAAGGGGAACCTTTTACTCCACCCTTACTGGACTACTAATTCCTGACCTCATAACCTTAAAATCCTTTTTTTTCATATATGAAATGAGTCGATAGAAGGGATAAGAGATGCCTAATTTATAACCATTGGGCATATTTTGGAATAGCCCCAGGGTCCTTACTACCTACTTTTCTAGTCATCCCTGGAGACCTTCCACATCTCCTTAAGCATTTACTTTTAATGAAACCCTAAAGGGTCTGGACAGATAATATTCTTGGAACAACTCTAAAATGGTAAATCTATCTGCCTCTTCCAACCAGACCTATCAGGTAAATCATTTTGTCTATAACCTACAAAATCTCTCAGGGTTTAATGGGGTCAAGTTTCTATAGCACTTGGTGGGAAGCACCATGGTAGAATTTCTACAATATCATGGGTTATGGCAGGCACAGCATTCCCACAATCTGGACAATGTGAGAACTCTCAGGGTAGAAGTCTACACTGTCAGAGGGGTTCAGCAGAAATGGCGTCAACATCATCAAAGGAATAGGAAACACACACAGAAGTCCAAGATACAAGACAACTATGTAAAAGGCACCCTAAAATTACCCCAAACCATTAGTCCACTTATGGGTTACTAACTTACTTACATTAAGAACCATTTAGCAAAACTCTCCTCTATCTATAAAACCCCTCTACCTTTTTATGTCCTCTGGACACACTAGCTCTGACCATTTTCCTTTTCTCTGGTTGAGCAGACTTGCCTGCTCCCAGATTCCTAGGGATATCCCACCCCAACCAGGTCTGCAGAGGGACCCATCACTCTGTAAGGTTTGAATTCCCATCCTCAGAGGTTATGGCGAGTTTACCTGGTCTCATCCCCACTAGACTCCTGACACATCAGACTCTAGCCCTCTAGCACTGGAACTCCAGGCTTCAGAATTGACCCTAGGATGCTGGGCTCTCTAATTCCTAACAGCCAGATGGAGACTCACCCTTCTATGCCAGACAGGAGTTCCCTGGCCTGTATTTTGGCCAACTGGGACCAATTTGACTCCCAGACCTTAAAACAGAAAAGACTAATTTTCTATTGTAATTCAGCCTGGCTCCCTGATGGGGATTCATGGCCTCAAAGTGGCAGCATTAGTCACAACACCATCCTTCAATTAGATTTTTTTTTTTTGCAAGCAACAGGGCAAATGGTTAAATTTCTTATGTCCAGACAGTTTTCTTATTACAAGAACAGGAAGGTCTCCTCCAGAAATATAAATTGACTACCCTGGCTGTATTACAGCCAAACAAAAACCCTATCTTACAACCCTGTGCTAACAGCCCAAAGAATTATCCCAGCTGCACCCTCATTCCATTGCCTAAACCTTCTATCTGGCCCTGCCTCCATACCTGGAAAAAAATGCCCATCATCGGAGATGAAAAAGCCAAGACCACCCCATCTATCCCTACCAGGATCTTCCCCTAGGTGGAAGCACCAGGAGAATACAGCCCACTGCTTATCAATAAACTTGTTTCACTTAAAGAATTAAAAAAATTAAGGCAGATCTTGGGAGTTGCTCTGATAACCCCAATGCTAATGTTGACAGCTTCCAACATCTATCTTTAGACTATGAATTAATGTGGAAGGACGTAATGATAATCCTGGGCCAAACTCTGTCAGATACTGAACAAGAAAGGGTCATCAAGGAGACCAGAAAATTTGCCAATAGCTATCATCTGACTGATCACACATACCCTATAAGGGAAACTTCTGGACCCTCTGCAGACCATGTATGGTATCACAATGACACCAATCATACACAGGGAAATAATCACTTTCAGTTATGTATTAAGGCTGGGCTACAGAAAGTCATTAGTTACTCTAAGGTCTCTGCAACCAGGCAGAGACAAGAGGAAAATCCTACAGCCTTCTTGGACAGGCTGCAAAAAGCCCTCACAAAAATACAAATCTAGATTTAAGTTCATACAAGGGCCAGGTCATCGTAACGGACAGGTTCCTTACCCAATGTGTCCCAAACACTAGGTGCAAGCTCCAAAAGGTTATTCAGAAGCCTGGGATAACTCTAGACAAAATGCTAACTATAGCCACTTCAGTCTTCTATAACTGTGACCAGGAGACAGAGGCCAAGGTCCAGGAGAAGGAAAGAAGGAAGAAAGCTAGACATTGTCTAAATGTTAGCAGCTTTTTATGGCCAAACCCCATCTAAAAGTACCCAGCTCCCAACAATGATGGATACCACCAAAATGGGCCACTGAGCAGGCCATTGGGCTAAGGAATGTCCTAACCCAGAAAAGTCTCCCAAGATGGCTTGCTACAAATGCAAGCAAACACTACATCGGGCCACCCTCTGTCCTTTGGGCCCAAGGGCCCCTGAGTCAGAAACAGCCTTCCACCTGCAATTGTCTGTCCAGGACTGAAGAAGCCCTCTCTAGTCAGCCCCGTCACAAGAAATCTCCATCACTGAACTGGAGCCAAGGGCACACATAGATGCAGTACGTAGGACCATTGTCTTCCTTTAGGATACTTGGGCAACCTGACTCTGTTCTGACTTCCTTCTCTGGACCCTTCTTCTCTCCATCCTGTACTGTCCTGGGTAAGCCTATTTCTAAATTCTTACTCCCCCATTGTGTTGCCTGTGGGACACATATTTCTTTACCCAGAGTTTCCTGGTTATGCCTGAATACAGTTCCTTATTAGGCTGAAATATTTTACACAATTGTTTTAGGAAGAATGACTATGGCTCTACCGTCCCTTCAACTACTCCTGCAGTCAGAAGACACACAAAGTCCCATCATTACCAAACCTTGGGAACACCTTATTAATTCCAAAGTCTGGGACCAGGGCATTCTAGGATGAATTAAGTTTGCTATTCCAGTTCTAATTAATCTAAAAAAAAAAAAACCCACTCATTTATCAAATAAAAAACAATACCTAATAAAACCAGAGGCAAAGTTAGGATTACAACCTATCATTTCAAAGTTTCTACACCATGAGCTATTAGTTCAGACTAATTCTACCTAAAATACTCCCATACTACCAATCAAGAAAAAGGATGGATCAGATCGCCTGATCTAGGACCTAAGAGTTATAAATGAGGTCATAATTCCTCTGCATCCCATTGTGCCCAACCCGTTCGTCTCTCTCCCTCTTGCTTCCCTTTGCTGTGCTCATAATTGTCTTCATACTCCTGCTAATATTTAGACCCATGTTACTCAATTTATTAAAACAATTCATTTCTTCTTATATAACATTCATACAGCTCCAAATGTTACTGTCTGAAGGACACCAAGAACTTATTCCTTGGGCCCTTGGATGGACATCAGCAACCATCCCCCTCAGCTGACAATTAGCAATTATGGGAGCCAAAACCCCACAACAAACCCAATCAACCTGAAGAAGCCAGAGTTCTCTTCATCCAAAATTCTCCGAAGTATTGGGTTTCTATAACTTGAGGGGGAAAATGTTAGGTAGGAAGTTAGTCATGTGCAGATGGAGTGGGGCCTGCCTTGGGGTCCTAAACAGGGGTCAGACCAACATTGCCTTCAGACAGCCTCTCTACAGGCAGTCCAGCAGCCAGCAGCCCACCAGTGGGCAGGTTCAGAACCAACTGGTACTTGATGCAAGCTCAGAGGAAAACAACATGACCCCAATGCTCAATGCGCCCTTACTAGGGCCCTGGACTAATTATAATAAAATTTGCATTGCAGTTTTGACCCCCCTCCACATGGGTTTTTCTGTATGCATTATGAGTAAGGGCATGCACAGAAGAAATATAGTTATATAACCCTTTTCTGTCAATCACCCCTGAATGCAAATTAAAGTCTCTACCCAGAAAATTCCTCATTTAAACCATATAACCCAGGAGTTCAGGGCCATTGCCTCTCTCATCTGGCCTGCTCCTCACTTTGAATATATTTTCAGTAAATTCCACTTTGCTTTACTTTCATTTATGTTGACCTTATAATCCTTATTGCGTCCACAAGAAGAACTGAGGTCCCAATGGGTAACCCCAATCAGTAACACTATGGGACAAGAGGTAAGGTCATTTTCAATTTTAAATGAGGAAATTTATTGAAAAAAGAGTGAAACAAACTTGATCAAGTTGTACTTCAGCCTCCACAGAAAATGGGTACCTATATTTAATGTGATAACATATTTAAATTTGTTGTAATACATTCATTTATAATTACACATTTATACTGGTATTTGTTTCTGTATTTATATTTATGTTTAAGGTAAAATCAGCTACACACTGAAAAGATGATGAAACTATCTAAAAATTGTAAATAATTTCTGAAAGACTTGGGATCAGGTTATCAAGAGCAGCTGGAGCATATAAAAAAATATATATGCAAGGAGGCAATGTAGGGATAAATCTGTAAATCCCTCTCCCCTTACTTGCAGAAAACAGCTATAAATCCTGGATATACTTTAAAAAGCAGCTCCCTGAAGGCTCTGAAGAGTGAACGGGAAGTTGCAGACTCTGGTGAGTTCACGCTTGAAGGTGGGGAACAGTTTAATGTGGGTTTCATTTTCTGTGGCTTTTATTCTGAGAAATCATAACAGAACATGACTAGCTTTAAAATATTTTTTTGAAAAGTATTCCATTTTGGAACAAAATCCTTAATTTGTAGGGAGAAAGGCAACAAATACTGTTGGGGCAGGGTGACAACAAGTAAAACAGGGAGAAAGGAAAAACATAACACTTGAGGAAGGCGAGGAAAACATTGTTTGGCCAAAACTAGAGCTGGAGGCTACAATTATAGGCATTGTAAAGGCTATCATCCCAATTCAGGGGCTGCCTAAGGTGAAGGCATAACCAAACTATTCAAAAACACTCTCCAGCGTGCCATTTACCACTTAGCTAAGACATACAGGCTACAAGGAATGTTAGGGTCCTCCTGAAACAGCATCAAGAAGCAGATTTCCCACCGGTGGGGTACAGAGAGAAGACTGAAACCTGAAGGGGAAGTTGACACTAAGCAACCCTCAAGCAAATTAACCTTCACTCTAAAGTTTAGGGGACATGCCTGCATATGGGACGTGCAGGAGTCAACCAATCAGTGATTCTATCTCATCATTGATGTTTCTATCTCTCTCTCCTCTCCCTTCCTCTCTGAAATCAATAAAGTGGTCTGCAAACTCATTAGTCAACAGAGCCAAATATCAACAGTACAATGATTGAAATTTCTTTTGAGAGCCAAATTTTTTAAACTTAAACTTCTTCTAACGCCACTTCTTCAAAATAGATTCGCCCAGGCCATGGTATTTTGTGGAAGGGCCACACTCAAGGGGCCAAAGAGTCGCATGTGGCTCTCAAACCATGGTTTGCCGACCACTGCTCTAAACCAAAGGTATTGCTAGAGGTATTTGAAGCCTGTTGTGCACCGTGGGTTTGGTTGAGTTTTAGGACTTAGGTGGGTGTTTCTTAAGCCTTAGGGTGCATTCCTTGGGATCTTGTTAATGTACACATTCTATTATAGTAGTTCTGAAGTGGGGCCCAAAATTTTGTATTTCTAAAAGTTCCAAGATGATCCTAATACTGTTGAGTCTGTGGACCACACGTGAAGTTGTAAGAACCTAGAATACTGAGTTTCTCAACACTGAATAAACCTCAGAATGACCATATATCCCCACACCTGTCCAAATGTTGTAGGCAGCAGGCCGGCACCAGGCTTTAGACCCATGCTGGACCTGGGTTCAGCAACCTCAGTACTTGAGTTTTGGCTAGGAAAGAATTCAGAGCCAACACTCCAACTATAAGAGAACATTTATTTATAAAATAAGAGGTAGGGCACTATCTGTTTTGGCTCTGGATAGAGCATCGACCTACAGACTGAAGGGTCCTTGATTCAATTCCCGTCAAGGGCACATGCCTCATATGTGGTGTGCAAGAGGCAGCCAATCAGTGATTCTATCTCATCATTGATGTTTCTATCTCTCTCCTCTCCCTTCCTCTCTGAAATAAAAAAAAAAAAAAAAACATTTTAAAATAATGAGAAGTAGGAAAAGTAAATCCTAGAAGAAATGGGCTAAGGAAACAAGTTATAGAGGTAAAGGAAGGGCCGTTGGAACTTGGGGCAGAGCTGGGGGGAGGAATGAGGAAGGAAAAGGGAAGGGCCTGGTGTTCTGCCAGGAGGGAAAGCCCTCTTGGTCCTCCATCCTAAGGGATTTAACAGTGGAGATTTTAGGGTTGGTCCCAGGGAAAGGTCTCAATAGGATATACAGCAGTCTTCCAGGTGTGTCTTTTCAAGGTTGTGGTTTCCACTGATTGACTGGCCCAAACCAGAGCAGGGGAGTCATTAACCAATACAGCTGGCCCTGAGGTCAGCCATGGCTGGTTTTGTCACTTTTTGGGCCTAACGCTGAAATACAACTTAGGCCTAGATGTTATCTCTAGGGAGGAAAGGTCAGGGGTCCAAACCCCATGATTAGCAATAGGAAGGGGAGGAAAGGTCACCCTGGGGGTGAAGTCACACACTACAATTGTCCTTTGATGGGCACCTGGGGCTTTCTACCCTGGTGACCTTCTGTACCTGGCCCATCATCCTTGCTCTGTCATGTCTGTCTAACAGTCTACCACACAAAGAAAATGCTGCTACAGTGGATCCAAGGGCAAAAACAGGCTTCAATAAATGCAAGAAATTTTAAAGCTTTAAATACATAGCTTTAATCTCAAGGTTCTCTTTGTATCAACACACTTAAAAATCCTTAATTCTAGTCTAGAAAATTTACTTTAAATGTTAGCAAAATTCATTTTAAAAATTGGGAAAGCAAACGTACACAAAACCCATACTGAAATTCAGATAAGTGATATATTCAAAAATTGATTGAAAAACAATATTAAACTGGAAAATCATGTTATCAAACTCTTCATCATTTTACCTTAGCAAGTACCATTTAATATTTTAAAAACTATTATCTACTTGTCACAAGTTACTTAATTTTAGGTAAATGAGTTATTATAAATCTCTTCTCAATTCATGGTCACCTCTGAATTGAGAAATGAAGTCATTTTTTTCAGGAATAATTTATTCATTGATATTATTTGATATTCTTCCTACTTCAGAATATAAAATAGTAACCTATCATAACTAAGATTAGAAATGCCATTTCAATAGCATAATGTTCATTCGGGCAATAAAAGAAACACAAAAAATTTTCCTAGTTTATGTGATTTGTTTCTTCTGCTCATGATGATACCTTATAGTTTTCTATACTATTGTTGGGGCAGAATTTTATTTTTCATTTTAATAATTTTTTTCTTTTTCCTGAACCTATTTCTTTCTTAAGCTATTTCTATTTTATCTTCAAAATTGATTTTTTATCATCACCTTATAATTTAATTTCACTATATATTTACATATATATGGTAGTATAGTATATTTTAAAATAAAATTAATTTTATTTGAAGAAACGGGTATGTATTCAAAAAGAAAAAAATACCTTAGTAGAAATAAGTTTTATTAACTTCACATTTTTCATTGTCAAGGTTCCTTGTTCACTAATGGCATATATACTCTTAATATCTGTAAACAGAGCCAATGAATATTCTATGTGAGTTTTCTAAAAGTATAACTACTTCTGTAATGAATGAAATACATCCTGGGATTCAGGATGTCTGTCCCATGAAGCCAAAGTCAAAAGACAGGTATTGGGAAAGGGGAAGTGATTTATATGTCAGATTCTATACTAGTTAAATTTTGATATTAAGTTTTATTTACCTAATTAAATTTATTATTCAGTTTATCTATATAATTTCCTCCAAAGATTTTCTTCACAAACTCTCTTAACTAGTTGTAGAACAACTTTTTTATCTTTTTTCTTCAGCAAGTAACTTTACATTTCATATTTTCCATTACCAAATCATATAATTTCTTTCTAATTTAATTAGAATTTTTAATTTTTTGAAATCTTTACTTTCTTAGTGTAAACAATTAAATTTCTTTAGATTGATACTTTTATGAACACATTTCATGACTCTTAGAAACAGGTTCTTTCATTGGTAAACATACTTATACTTTCAAGAGACATATTTCAAGTAAAATATAAGATGTATTTATTAATAGACTAGAGGCCTGGTGCACAAAATTCATGCACTGGGTGTCACTCAGTCCAGCTTGCACCCCCTCCAATCTGGGACCCCTCAGGGGATGTCTGACTGCTGGTTGGGATCGGGTCTAAACCAGCAGTTGGACATCCGTCTCACAATCCAGGACTGTTGACTCCTAACAACTCACCTGCCTACCTGCCTGATCATCCCTAACCACTTCTGCCTGCCAGCCTGATCACCCCTAACCACTCCCCTGCCAGCATGATTGATGCCTAACCACTCCCCTGCCAACATGATTGACACCTAACTGCTCCCCTGCCAGCCTGGTCCCCCACAACTTCCCTCCCCTGCTGACCATCTTGTGACAATGTGGGGGCGGCCATCCTGTGACAACATGGGGGCAACCATTTTGTGATGACATGGGGGCAGCCATCTTGAGAACATGGTGATGGTCATCTTGTGATGGGAGGACATGAGGGTCAATTTGCATATTACCTCTTTATTATATAGGATAGGATAGAAATCCATCCTCTAGCTTCTCTGCAATAAGAAGCCAAAAGCAGGCAAATTTAGATCAATTAGTATTTTATTTCAGTATTCTATTATTTTAAAATAACCAGATATTTAAAGTCACCAAAGATTTTGAAATCTATGTTTAGGTATATATAATGATTACTGAAAAATTTTATCAAAAAACCTTCATTTTAGTTATATGTATTTATTAGTTCTTAAAACTTTATGAGATTTTAAAGTCAATTATTACCCAAGCCATTCTCTTAACAAATTTTGTAGCAGAGATAAATAATATGAGTTTATTTCTGTAAACTCTAAGAAAAACAAACCTATGTTTAATGTGAATAACTTCTAAAAGACATCACTTACTAGTAAACTTAAATCACCAATTTGAATTCTTGGTGATTATTGCATTCCTTTAGTGTGTTTAAAAGTGAGCTACTTAATGAACAAAATAAATTGATGAATACAATAGGACTACAGACATGGAAAAAACTGACAGATCACATAAGGAAGATGGGAAGGAGGGTGGGAAGAAATTAACCAAATAACTTATGAGCCTATATGCATAGCCCATGGACACAGGCAGTAGTCAGGTAAATGATTGAGGTGGGGTGAGAGATGGGAAGAGGGGGGCATAGAGGGGGCAACAGGGGACATCTATAATACTGTCAACAATAAAATATTTTTTTTTAAAAAGTGAGCACTTAATTATCTGGTGTCCTTAGCAACCTTTAAGGAGACTGGAAAAGATGTGTGTGTGGGAGCAGGGGGGAGTTACCAGGTCTCTGTTGCTTGGATTTAAAAGTGCCTAAAAATCCTAGAAGAAACCATAGGCAGCAAAATCTCAGACATCTCTCAAGCAATTTGTTTGCTGGTACATCTCTTAGAGCAAGGGAAACAAATGAGAAGATAAATAGATGGGACTACATCAAAATAAAAATCTTCTGCACAGCAAAAGAAACTATCAACAAAATGGAAAGGGGGCCCACTGTATGGAAGAATATACTTGCCAATGATACATATGATAAGGGGTTAATTTCCAAAATATATAAGGAACTCATATAATTTAACAAAAGGAAGACAAACAACCCAATTAAAAATGGGCAAAGGACCTATATAGACACTTCTCCAAAGTGGACATACAGAAGGTCAAGAGACATGAAAAAATACTCAAAGTCACTGATCATTAGAGAGATTTAAATTAAAACAACAATGAGATATCACCTCACACCTGCCAGAATGGCTACCATCAACAAATCAACAAATGACAAGTGCTGGCAAGAATGTGGAGAAAAGGGCACTCAAGTACACTGCTGGTGGGAATGCAGACTGGTGTAGCCATTGTGGAAACCAGTATCAAGTTCCCTCAAAAAATTAAATATGGAACTACCACTTGACCTAGTGATCCCATTTCTAGGAATATATATTAAGAAAACTGAAACACCAATCAGTAAGAATGTATGCAACCCTATGTTCATAGCATCACAATTTACATCAGCTAAGATCTGGAAATAGCCCAAGTGCCCATCAGTAGATGAGTGGTTAAAAAAGCTGTGGTACATCTAGGCAATGGAATACTATGTCGCTGTAAAAAAGAAGGACCTCTTATCCTTAGAGATAGCTTGGAGGGACCTGGAGAATTGTATGCCAAATTAAAAAAGACAAGTATCACATGATATCACTCATATATGGAATCTAATGAACAAAATAAACTGATGAACAAAACAGAAACATAGAAACATGGACCTCAGAGGGAAGGCAAGGTTGGGGGGATGGAAGGGTGGGGAGAGATTAACCAAAGAACTTATATGCTTATATGCATAACCTATGGACACAGACAAGAGTGTGGTGAATGTCTTGGGGGAGGAGAAAGGGGTAGAGGATAGAGGGGGTTAATTGTCAGGGGGAAGGAAGCATCTGTAATATTTTCTAAAAAGATAAAATTTGAATAAAGACAAAAGTGCCTGACGACTGAGAAAGATGGCAGCTGGCAGGACGGAGGTGAGGGAGAGGAAGTGAGTGTATGAAAGGAGAGTGTGTGGATGTGCATGGTGTGTGTGTGAGTGAGTGAGGGAAAGTTAAATCTCACAGGAGCAGCAGGGACTGGCAGACAAGGAGAGACTACCACCACTGAGGGCACTCCTCAGACTGCAGGACTCTGGCACGGAACCCACGCCATCTTGAAGGGGAGAACAGCCTTTTTTTAGGAACTCATCAGCACCACCAACCAGACAGGCCTTGGAACTGCCCCGAGACCCAGCAGTCACTCCAGACAAAATCCTGCTGCCCCACCCGCAGACCCGCGGACCCTGGGACCTCCACCTCCAAAAGTGCACCGCTCAGCAGCAGTAAGTGCAACCTCCCCTCTCCAGCAGCAGAACTCCAGACAACACATTCTTGGGTTTCCAACTGTGCAGGCAGCCAGGGCACACCACTCCCTTAGGCAGTGCCTGGGAGCCACTGGGAGCCCCCACGGGTGTGATTTTGTACAGACAAGGGTGCAGGGCCCTGCAGTAGAAATTCTGAACTCCTCTTCCTGAAAACTGCCCATGGACACCCCAGCTGTGCAACTTCAGTGCCAGGGCCCCTCAGAGTGCGTCAGAGCTCTGCACAGGCAAACTCACCACCACAGACAAGGGAAGGCACCCTGAGCCCATATACCCACAGGGTCCTCTGGGGAGCTGCTTTGAGCCCCTGCAGGGTGTGATTCTATACAGACAGGGACACGCTGCCCTGCAGTAGAAACTCTGAACTCCTTCCTCCTGAATAACTGCCCACATACATCCCAGCTGTTAAACTTCAGTGCCAGGGCTGCTGCTCAAAGTGTGTCAGAGCTCTGCACAGGCAAACACACCGCCAGTCCTCATGCGCACTTCCAATGGGCAGGCACCCTGAGCCCATCTACCCACAGGGCGCTTATGGGAGCTGCTGTGAGTCCTGGCTGGGTGTGATCTTGGACAAACAGGGACGCACTGCCTCCGGCAGTAGAAATTCTGAATTCACTCATCCTGGAGACCTGCCCACAGGCCCCTCAATTATGCAGCTACACTGCCAGGGCCCTTCAGAGAGCTTTAGTGTGCCTTGCAAGCAAACTTACTGTGGGTGCCCCTGTGAGCCACCACTGGGAGTGAGCGCCTATCCACTACAGATCCAGCAGCAAAAGCTGAGTCTGCCCAACCCCCCAAAACTACAGAACTCTGGACATCACAGTCACGCCTTTCCAGAGTGCAGGCCCCAGAACCCCATCACCCCAACAGATGGTTCCTGGGTGCCACTGTGAGTCCCCGCTGGGCAGGCATGATTTCAACTAAAGGTGCAAGACAGCAAAAATTGGGACACTCCCCTCCACAGCTACTGACTTCTAATACTGCAGTTGTGCCTCTCAAGCTCACAGGCCTACATCAAGAGGACCTAAATAGCTCAAGGAGGGAGCTACACTAGATTACCAAGCTCATGAGAACTGAGAGATTACACCAGTAGCACCATCCCCAAAAGAACCTGGGTAGCAAAGCAATTGGATCCACAATTAAAACATTATAGGAAGACATGGGAAGACAAAAAACCAATCACCAAAGTAAAGAAAAAGAGGAATCATCAGAAAGGGAGTTAAATGAAATTGAGGCTAGCAGTTCAAAAGAGAAAGAATTCAGAGTAATGGTTATAAAGATGTTTAAATGGCTGGATGACATATACACGCAACTCAATGAGAATTATAAGAAGTTGAATGAGAGTGTCACCAACATGAAAAAGAACCAAGAGAAGATGAAGAATGTCATAGCTGCAATAAAGAACACATTGGAAGGCTTAAACAGTAGATGAGAAGAGGCTGAGGACCACATCAGCGAATTAGAAGACAAGGTAGGAAAAAGCACACAAACATAGCAGCAACTGGAAAGAAGATTTAAAAAGCAAGAGGAGAGCCTAAGGGAGCTTCTTTGGGACAACACACAACAAAACAATATTCATATAATAGAGGTACCAGAAGTAAAGGAAAAGAAGCAAGGAATAGAAAACCTGTTTGAAGAAATAATGACAGAAAACTTCCTTGACACTGGCAAGAAAAAAACTATGCAAGTCCAAGAAGCACATAGAGTCCCAAACAAGATGAACCCTAAAAGACCAACACCAAGACACATCATAATTAAATCGCCGAACACCAAACGACAAAGTAAGAATCTTAAAGGCTGTCAGAAAGAGGCAGAAAGTTACCTACAAGGGTTCTCCTATTAGAATATCAACGGATTTCTCAACAGAAGCACACCAGGCCAGAAGGGAATAGAATAAAATTTACAAAGTGAGGCAAAGCAAGGGACTGAACCCAAGAATACTATACCTAGCAAGGCTATCATTCAAAATTGAAGGTGGAATCAGGAGCTACACAGGCAAAAATGGGCTAAGAGAGTTTATCACTACCAAGCCAGCAATGCAAGAAATGCTGAAGGGATTGCTGTAAAAAAAAAAAAAGAAAGAGAAAGGCAAGAAGAAACATAAACATTAAGGTAAAATATGACAACAAACATGTACTTGTCAATAATAACATTAAACATAAATGGATTAAATGCACCAATCAAAAGACATAAGGTAGCTGAATGGATAAGAAAACATGACCCATATATTTGCTGTCTGCAAGAGACCCACCTCAGAACAAAGGATTCACACAAACTGATAGTGAAGAAATGGAAAAAGTTTTTTCAAGCAAATGGAAATGAGAAAAAAACTGGGGTTGTAATACTTATATCTGATAAAATATACCTAAAAGTAAAGGCCATAACAAGAGATAAGGAAGGCCACTATATAATACTAAAGGGAATTCAACAAGAAGATATAACTGGTAAACATATATGCACCCAATACAGGAGCACCCAAATACATAAAACAACTTCTGGAAGATATCAAGGGAGAGATTGATAGCAATACAGTCATAGTAGGGGACTTTAATACCCGTGACATCACTGGATAAATCAACTAAACAAAAAATCAGCAAAGAAACAGCAATCCTAAATGACACAATAGATCAGATGGACTTAATTGACATCTTTAGAACATTCCACCCCAAAGATACAGAATACACATTTTTCTCCAGCACACATAGAACATTTTCAAGGATAGACCACATATTAGGACACAGGGAAAGTCTTTTCAAATTCAAGAAGATAGAAATCATATCAAACATCTTCACAGATTACAATGTCATAAAACTGGAAAACAACTACAATAAAAACAATCCAAAAAAATCAGATACTTGGAGACTAAATAGCATGCGATTAAACAATGACTGGGTTACCAGTGAGATCAAAAAAGAAATAAAAAACATCATGGCAACAAATGACAATGAAAACACAACAATCAAAAATCTGTGGGACACAGCGAAAGTAGTCTTGAGAGGGAAGTTCATAGCTCTACAAGCCTACAGCAAAAAAAACAAGAAACAATGGTAATAAATTTCCTAACCCTACAACTCAAAGAGTTAGAAAGAGAGCAACAAGAAAAGCCCAGTGTAAGCAGAAGGAAGGAAATAATAAAGATCAGAGGGGAGATAACCGACATAGAGAACAAAGAAACAATACAAAAGACCAACAAAACCAAGAGTTGGTTCTTTGAAAGGATAAACAAGATTGATGAACCTCTAGCCAGGCTCACCAAGAAGCAAAGACTGAGAACCCAAATAAACAAAAACAGAAATGAAAGAGGAGAAATAACAACAGACCCCACCGTATTACAGAGGATTGTTAAAAAATACTATGAACAACTCTATTCCAACAAACTAGACAACCTGGAGGAAATGGACATATTCCTAGAAAAATACAACCTTCCAAACTCAATCAGGAAGAATCTAAACATCGCAATAGGCCAATAATTATGGAAGAAATTGAAGCAGTCATTAAAAAGCTTCCAGCAAATAAAAGCCTGGGGCCAGACTGCTACCCAGGGGAGTTTTACCAAACATTCAAGGAAGAACTAAAACCTATCCTCCTCAGACTATTTCAAAAAATTCAAGAGGAAGAAACACTTCCAAGCTCCTTCTATGAGGCCAGCATCACCCTAATACCAAAACTAGATAAAGACAACACAATGAAAGAGAATTACAGGCCAATATCCGTCATGAACATAGATGCCAAAATCCTCAACAAAATTCTAGCAAATCAGATCCAGCTGTACATCAGAAAGATCATACACCATGACCAAGTAGGATTTATCCCAGGAATGCAAGGATGGTACAATATCCACAAATCAATAAACGTGATACATCACATAAACAAATTGAGAGATAAAAACCACATAGTCATATCGAATGATGCAGAAAAAGCATTTGACAAAATCCAACACCCATTTTTGACAAAAACTCTCAGCAAGGTGGGAATAGAAGGATCATACTTCAACATAATAAAAACCTTATATGACAAACTCACAGCTAACATCATACTCAATGGGCAAAAACTAAAACCATTTTCCCTAAGAGTAGGAGCAAGACAGGGATGCCCTCTTTCACCACTCCTGTTCAACATAGTACTGGAAGCACTAGCCATTGCGATTAGACAAGAAGAAGAAATAAAAGACATCCAAATTGGAAAAGAAGAAGTAAAACTGTCCTTATTTTCAGATGACATGATATTGTACATAGAAAACCCTAAAGACTCCATCAAAAAATTATTAGACTTAATAAATGAATTTGGCAATGTAGCAGGATACAAAATTAACACCAAGAAATCTATGGCATTTCTATACACCAACAGTGAACTTACAGAAAGAGAGACTAAGAGAACAATCCCATTTACTATTGCACCAAAAAATTAAGATACCTAGGAATAAACTTAACTAAGGGGGTAAAAAACTTCTATTCAGAAAACTATAAGACATTGAAAAAAGAGATAGAGGAAAACATAAATAGATGGAAGAGCATATGGTGTTCATGGAATGGTAGAATCAACATCATTAAATGTCCATACTACCCAAAGAAATCTCCATTAAAATACCAATGGCATATTTCAGAGACCTAGAAAGAACTCTCCAAAAATTCATCTGGAATAAAAAGAGATCCCAAATAGCCACAGCAATCCTGAGAAAGAAGAACTAAGTAGGAGGGATCTCAATATCAGATTTGAAGCTGTATTACAAAACCACTGTTCTCAAAACAGTCTGGTACTGGCATAATAACAGGCATATAAACTAATGGAATAGAATAGAGAATCCAGATATTAACCCAAACCACCACGCTCAATTATTATTTGACAAAGGAGGCATAAACATACAATGGAGTCAAGACAGTTGCTTCAATAAATGGTGTTGAGAAAACTGGACAGATACATGCAAAAAAAATGAAACGACACCACCAACTTAGACCATACACAAAAATAAACTCAAAATGGATAAAGGACTTAAATATAAGATGAGAAACCATAAAAATACTAGAAGAATCTGCAGGCAGAGAAATCTCAGACATATGCTGAAGCAATTTCTTCACTGATAGTGCTCCTAGGGCAATGGAAACTAAAGAGAAAATAAACAAATGGGACTACATCAAAATAAAAAGCTTTTACACAGCAAAAGAAACCATCAACAAAACAACAAGAAAGCCCACTGTATGGGAGAGCATATTTGCAAATGTTATCACTGATAAAGGTTTAATCTCCAACATCTACAGGGAACTTATACAACTTAATAAAAGGAAAATAAATGATCCAATAAAAAAAAATGGGCAACGGACCTATACAGAATCTTTCCGAAAGAAGACAGAAGGAAGGCCAAGAAACATATGAAAACATACTCAAAGTCACTAATTATTCAAGAGATACAAATAAAATTGACAATGCAGTACCATCTCACACCTGTCAGAATGGCTATCATCAACAAATCAACAAAGGACAAGTGCTGGTGAGGATGTGGAGATAAAGGAACCCTGGTGCACTGCTGGTGGGAATGCAGGCTGTTGCAGCCACTATGGAGAACATTATGGAGTTTCCTCAAAAACTAAAAATGGAACTCCCATTTGACCCAGCAAGCCCACTCCTAGGAATATACCCCAAGAAACTAGAAACACCAATCAGAAAGGATATATGCACCCCTATGTTCATAGCAGCACAATTTGCAATAGCTAAGATTTGGAAACACCCTAGGTGCCCATCAGCAGATGATTGGATCAGAAAATTATGGTACATCTACATAATGGAATACTATGCTGTCATAAAAAAGGTGTTCTTACCATTCGCAGCAACTTGGATGGAACTGGAGAGCATTATGCTAAGTGAAATAAGCCAGTCAATGAAAGAAAAATACCACATGATTTCACTCATTTGTGGATAATAAAAAACACATTATAAACTGGTGAACAAAAAGATAGATACAGAAGCAGTAAAGCATCAAACAGACTGTCAAATTACAGCGGAAAGGTTAAGGAGAGGTGGGGGAAATAAGAGGTCAACCAAAGGACTTTTATGCATACATATAAGCATAACCAATGGACGCAAGACATTGGGGGGTTGAAGGCATGTATGGGAGGGGGGGCGCGCAATGGGAAGATATGTACACATGTAATACCTTAATTTAAAAAAAAAAGGAAAAATAAATAAATAAAACAAAAACAAAAAAGTGCCTAACATTTTCCCTTTGAGTTTTACTGTCTGTGAAGGGGCGGGGTGAGACATTTTTCCCCCCTTTTTGATACTGTTGCAATTAACTGGTCATTAATAATAGGAAAGGAGCAAAAGGGAGGGAAGACGTTAAAAGCATGGCCATTTGCGCAGCTTTCTCAGGAGGCTACAATTTCACGCTTCCCAGGGACCACCAGTGTATTCCCTAAAGATTGCTGGGAGGAGGGATCCAACAAAGGGAAGACAGATACATGCACACTGAAATTGGGATGATTAGGAAGGTGCCTGTCAGTCAAACCTGGGAACAGAGGTCATTGGCCAGAATGGGTGGAGCCAATGCAAGCCTGCAAAAATTAGGGGATACATTGTAGTCAGCGGACCCTACATTCAATGATGGACTGCCACTGGGAACACAAACTAGGCTAGCCGAATGCTGGCCTGGACACTGCTCCAACATGGAGGGGAAAGTCTGGACACTGGCTTTGATTCTAAATCTGCTGAAGCCACAGCTACACTTCTTCCTTGGCGGAACAAGGGGAAATGGAACCTTGAAAACTCAGGGGTATAATTTCACAGAAATAAAACTTTCTACAATATTCCATCCTCCCATGGGAGTCCCAGAAAGTTCTTTTTCTCAGGATATCACAAGAAATCCACTCCCACTAGCAAAAGGTAGAGTTGAGGAGCTCTCCCACCTGTAACACTTTGAATCATCAATTTAGATTCTTTCTGAGTAGAGTCTTTATCAAGTAACAACATGAAAGCTTGCACGTAAGATATCCTACTTACTAGACCTCTGCAATGTAATTCTAATTAGCCATTGACTTAAAGTGACCAGTTAAACTATGACCTAATGGGACTCTCTGATGCAACTGAGACTGAGCCTCTCATTTCAAAATAGAAACAAAAATCAGAAACAGACCAGAAAGAAAACAACAAAAAAGAAACCAGAAACAGAACCAGAACCATAGCAAGTTTGCAACCACACTGGTGGGGCTGTGGGGTATTCTGTCTCCTAGACTCTGATCTCTCAAACAATTGTTGCCAACGGGCCTGTAGGGCTTCCATATGGCTCTCAAAGAGGAGCCCCAGGTGATGAGAGCAGGAGTCTTAGGCTGTGAAGGCCTGGGCCATCCTGTCCTCCAAATCAATAGCTCAGGAGAAACCCAGAAATCACTTTCATCAGCACTTTTCAAAAAAGTGAGACCCACGGCCAGAAACAAGAGGAAACTTAGGAACTCCCAAGTAAAATCACTCGGCCGCTGCTTGGAGTCCCTCTATTCTCCCAAGGGCTGCAGCCTGCTCCAGGGAGCCTGGGGACCCTCCTGAAAGTCCAAGACTTACCAGAGAACCCTGCTTGCTATCCCCATGGAGTTACCATAAACTGTAACTGAACCAAGTATGTCCAGGATTCAGGCTGCTGCAAGAAAGCCAAAGTTGAGAGACAGGTATTGGGAAGAGGAAAGCGATTTTTATTTGTCAAATGTCAGAGATCTGAGAAGGTAGTCAGACTAGTGTCTCAAATTAAACCATCTTAACATATTATGTCAAGCTGACCAATTTACCAGGGTCTGTAGATTTTTTTGTAATGGATCCTGGATCCCGGGATATCTGCTCCTTGAGGCACCCTGCAGTCTGCTGACATCAGTAGTGGGTGACAGGCTCAGGGACCTTGCACCCTCCTATTGGCAGTGGGAGAACAATATCAAGGTCATTTTTCCTCGGACCTCCTGTACCTGTAAGGACAGCTTGAAATTGATTTATTAAGAAATAGGCCTGATATTTTTAACCCTTGATGGCTCATACATTTCTTAGATTATTTAAAAACTAGAGGCCTGGTGCACAGATTCATACATTGGTAGGGTCCCTCGGCCTGGCCTGCAGGTATTGGGCTGAAACCTGGAGGGCAAGAGGGCACTCTGCAAAGCTGCTGTCTCTTGGCAGCTCCTGCGTTGAGCGTCTTCCCACTGGTGGTCAGTGTGCATAATAGCTACTGGTGGGGCTGGCTGGTCACTCGGGCTTTTATATATATAGACTAATGTCCCGATGCATGAAATTCATGCATGGGGAGGGGGAGTCCCTCAGCCTGGCCTGCACCTTCTAACAATGTGGTATCCTTATCATAATCCAGGACCTCTGGCTCCTAACCACTGCTCGCCTGCCTGATCACCCCTAAAGCTGCTCGCCTGCCTGCCTGATCGCCCCTAACTGCCTCTGCCTCATCCCTCGCTGCTACAGTTTCATCTGGAAGAATGTCCAGAATGACATCCAGAAGGTCATTTGGCTGTCCGGTCTAATTAGCATATTATGCTTTTATTATTATAAATATTGTCATCTTGAGCCTCTATTATATCTTTCATTATTTAAGCAATATATTTAAATACATTCTCTTTTAACTAGCTAGCTATTATGTTATTTAATTAATTTTATATTAAAGCTAAAACATTGTAGAATACAAATAATGGAAACAGTTACCATATTACATACATATTGCATATTTATTAATAATATATAATCAAATATTCAATTAAATCTCATTTGCATACCTAATTTGTGGCACTAAAATATAACATTCTTACGCTGGGAGTCAAATAAAAAGGCAGGTGTATAGCTCAGTGGTAGAGCATTTGACTGCAAAAAGCAGGTTATTTACAAATATATTAGACTATAAAGAACATAAAATTATATAAAATAAAATGGATAAATGGAAAGTTCCACTCTTTTTTTTCTACTACTTCCACTAAACATGACTCAACATTTGGAGATGTTTAGATTACACTGAATGCAGTGTAGTCATTATTTCATCAGAGTGTTCTTTCCATTGCATACTTGATAGCATTGCATATATAGCCTGGGTAAATTTACATCATTATTGCAGCAACAAAATTATTTTCAGGTAAATATATACAAACTACCTTTATCCTTCAAGAAGAGTGGTGTTTTCACTAACTTAAAAAAATATATTTTCTAATTTCTGATTCTCCAAATTTTCTACATTCCCAATAAGGAAAAAAAAATTTACTTTCACTTCTGAACTCAGCAATTTACAAGTAATAGAATAAAATTTCATACTTTATACATATGATAATTACTATTTGCATAGTAGTTATTTTAGGGCATTCTGACATTCAGCAGATATTATTAAATGCCATATTTATTTCACTTGTAGTATTCATTGCACACATCATACATTGTTAGCATCTAAAAAATTATTTAACAGTAACTCCATTTTCAAAAATTTAGTTAATAGTTCCTAGCCAGAATTGCTGGGCTACATAATAGTAACAATTGTTTTATTGCTGGATCTCTCAGAATCAGTAATATGTTAATGTACATTATTACTTCTCAAGAGAAACATTTTCTAGTATTTCATAAGTATTTCTTATCATGGGCCTTATTGTTTTGTAGAATATGTCTTTAAAATATTGTGCCAGAAAATATAATGTGGCTTTTTGGGAGGGTAACATATAGTATGGTGCAAAAAATAATAAAAGATATACATATTTTTAATGGTTATTCACCTTAATCAATACTTGAGTATATAACCATTAAAGAGACAATATCACACTTTTACAAAGCATGTAAAATGCAATTACTAAAATAATTTATTTCCATATACCTAGTAATCTGAGATTATAGAATACCTACCAGACTATAACTTATTTGTCATAATTTAGGAAATGTTTTGTGGTAGAGACAGTTTAGTATGGGTCTGATAGATCTCGAGTTCAGATCTTATACAATTTGTGAAAGACATTTTAAGTGAATGACAAACTGTTACATGCTGAAAATAGAGGAATTGAGATGATAAAAGGGCCACACATTGGTGACTAGAAGTATTGAGACTAATTAGTGAGTAAAGAAGATAACATTTTTCCTTTACAATGAACGTGTTAGTTAATTGTTAAAAAATGTAAAGGACTTCTTGGAGAAGTAAGGATTTTCCTTGGTATAGAGGTACTAAAACATATGCATATTTATTATTTTTTTCTTTGATTCCTAAGAGAATACAGGGGTCAGATGAAATGTTGCAAAAAGATATTTCCAAACTTAACATTCTATAGTTCTGTATTCCAGGAATAAAAAAGCAAGCTTTTTATTGTGTAATGTATGGAATTGTTTACAGACTCTAAATAGGCAAAAATAAAATTAGTTCATAAACTAGCCAAATTTGTCCCATATTTATCTTATTTAATCAATGTGTAAATACTGAAGAGATAATACATCCCCAAATCCTAAGAAACAAAATGTTAAAAATTGATGATGTAAAGGATATACTAGAGTTGGCTGTATAATTACTATTCTTACATTTTTAAGTTTGAAATGATTTCAAAATAAAAGTTTGTAGAAAACCACAATAAACATATATATATATATATATATATATATATATATATATATATATATATATATATTTGACATTCAAAAAGAAAACTTTATTGCAAAATTTAGGACACAAGACTTCACAGAACAGAAATAAGACAATCCCAAGACATTGGAGTGTGACATCACAGTGGACAGGTTAGTATTCTTCACCTTCATCCTCTCCCTCAATACTATCTGCTCCAACCTCCTCATAATCCTTCTCAAGGGCAGCCATGTCCTCACAGGCCTCAGAAAACTCTCCTTCCTCCATGCCCTCACCTACGTACCAGTGGACAAAGGCACGCTTGGCATACATCAGGTCAAACTTGTGGTCCAGGTGAGCCCAGGCCTCAGCAATAGCTGTGGTGTTGCTCAGCATGCACACAGCTCGCTGTACTTTGGCCAGGTCTCCACCAGGGACCACAGTGGGAGGCTGGTAATTAATGCCAACTTTGAAGCCGGTGGGGCACCAGTCCACAAACTGGATGCTGCGCTTGGTCTTGATGGTGGCAATGGCAGCATTGACATATTTGGGGACCACATCACCACGGTACAACAGGCAGCAAGCCATGTATTTACCATGGCGAGGGTCACATTTCACCATCTGGTTGGCTGCCTCAAAGCACGCATTGGTGATTTCTGCTACAGTAAGCTGCTCATGGTAGGCTTTCTCAGCAGAGATGACCGGGGCATATGTGGCCAGAGGGAAGTGGATGCGGGGATAGGGCACCAGGTTGGTCTGGAATTCAGTCAGATCAACATTCAGGGCCCCATCAAATCTGAGGGATGCAGTGATGGAGGACACAATCTGGCTAATAAGGTGATTAAGGTTAGTGTAGGTTGGGCGCTCAATATCGAGGTTTCTATGACAGATGTCATAGATGGCCTCGTTGTCAACCATGAAGGCACAATCAGAGTGCTCTAGGGTGGTGTGGGTGGTGAGGATGGAGTTGTAGGGCTCAACTACAGCTGTGGAGACCTGGGGGGCTGGGTAAATGGAGAATTCCAGCTTGGACTTCTTGCCATAATCGACGGAGAGATGTTCCATCAGCAGTGAGGTGAACCCAGAACCAGTTCCCCCACCAAAGCTGTGGAAAACCAAGAAGCCCTGAAGGCCCGTGCACTGGTCAGCCAGTTTCCGAATTCAGTCCAGGACGAGGTCAATGATCTCCTTGCCAATGGTGTAGTGTCCACGGGCATAGTTATTGGCAGCATCTTCCTTGCCTGTGATCAGCTGCTCAGGGTGGAAGAGCTGGCGGTAGGTACCAGTGCGAACTTCATCAATGACTGTGGGTTCCAGGTCTACAAACACCGCCCTGGGCACATGCTTGCCAGCGCCTGTCTCACTGAAGAAGGTGTTGAAGGAGTCATCTCCCCTGCCAATGGTCTTGGCATCTGGCATCTGGCCATCAGGCTGGATGCCGTGTTCCAGGCAGTAGAGCTCCCAGCAGGCATTGCCCATCTGGACACCAGCCTGGCCAACATAGATGGAGACGCACTCACGCATAGCTGAGACTTGTAGGGCTCGGAGGGGCTGAAAAGTGCGAGGGAAGGGGAACAAGGACCTCCCACTGACAGATTACCAAGGAATCCGGGGGAGAAGTGCAACATATATCTTTTATTATTTTTTGTACAATACAAACTAGGGAGTAAACTTTATTCAGAAAAGGCAATTTATGAAGACAACAATCATAACTATAATTATTTTTAATTTAATATAAGTAAGCAGTAAGCTTATGTCATCTTAAGAAAATTTGTATAAAAACATGAATGTAAGCCTCATGAGAAAGTAACTATATGAAAATAATTATGCTGTTTTCATTTTCCATAGAGTTCAGCAACAATCCCAAGGTAAATATATAAGATAAAGATAATAAATACATGTAACCAAAAGACATGGATTTATTTTCATGTCAGTGCAAAAACAATTGGTTGTTTTTCACTTTTCAAAAAATAGTATATGGAATTTTCTCAAATTTTAGTTTATCCCATTGCATAATGATAGAACAATATCCCATCATTTTTAATTAAATTAAAATATAAGTACTTTTCTACTCAACCTCAATACCCATCTGTTCTCTGGAATGATTTAGAGTTCATTCACAGAAGCAATTTTTTTTTTTAGTTTTTTTATGAATTTATGTACATTTATAGTATTCTCACTAGTTAAAGCCAAATTGTTTAATCTTGTCAGTTCTCACATTCACTAAACAAAACATCTGAGTTTGGGGCTCAGGGTCAATGATTTTAAAGAAAGGTTCTTAAAATTAAGGGACACAGATGGGATAAATCCCTTTAGTCTTCTTATGTTCAGGACTTATCATGCTTAAGTTTAGAATTGTGATTAACACACAAATTAGTGAGGTTTACATATTTGAAATACAGTCCAAAGGCATTTAAAAGAAAGTAGAAAAATGTACCCCTATTTTCAATTTTATGTTCAAATGCTCCCTTCTCTATACCACACTTACTATTGACTAAAGTTAAAGATCCTGTGGACAAAATTCCAACAAATAGAGGAATACTTCATAAATTATTTACATGAATATATGCATATGTGTTGTTACTATAAGCCATAAAAGTAATTTTTAATCTGGTGAAATATTTATAGTAGAATCTTGTTTAAAAATCAGGGAAATAAAAAATGGTAATATTTTTATTATAATAATATAAGGAAAATTGAATTAAATCTCAGTCCTATATAATAAAAAGCTAATATGCAAATTGGCCCCTTGGGAGTTTGACCAGGAAACTGGGAGTTCAATAGCTCACTATGACATGTGCTGACCACTAGGGGGCAGCATGGACCATGGTGGGTGACCAGCGGCAGCAGCGGGGCACTGAGGGAGTGAGGGAAGGAGGAGGAGGAGAGGCCAGGAGGCAGGGAACCTGATTGGTTCTGATTGCTGGCCAGGCCTAGGGAGTCTACTTGTGCACAAATTTCGTGCACTGGTCCTCTAGTTATAAAATATTTACATTTCATATTATCAAATTTACATATCATTATATAGACTCCTAAATTTATAGAGAAAGATCATGTCCTTCAGGGTAAGAAAATATTCTCCTTTTGAAAAATCATTTTTTGATCTGCTATTATTAGGTCCTGGTAGAGACTGACAATGGGGCACTGAATGTCCTTTAAACCCATGAAACTTAATATGAGCTAGTATTACAGATCCACCAAAAAATAGGACTGGGTAGACATAGCAAAAAAAAAAAAAAAGACACCAAGAATACAGTAAACATTACTTACTTGTAAATGGG
Source organism: Corynorhinus townsendii (assembly GCA_026230045.1). Lineage (NCBI taxonomy): Eukaryota > Metazoa > Chordata > Mammalia > Chiroptera > Vespertilionidae > Corynorhinus > Corynorhinus townsendii. The sequence continues at coordinate 114,111,213 of JAPDVU010000001.1, read as the reverse complement.
CCCCAAGGCATGTTCAGTTCACCTACCTCTGCAGTACTGATGCTTCTCTCTCAATTCGCACCCATGGCCTTCTCAGTAATGCTTACAACTAACTAAAGTAAAATAAAGGACTTGGGCCTGACTCAGATATGTCAGCACAATATGTTTGTTGAGCCAAAAATGGATATTTGCTGCCCTTACAGAGTAATTCAGAGGAGAATAGTGAAGGGAAATCTTCCCAGAGGTCAGAGCTATGAGCAGTACACTTGATTATAGACTTATTTATTTGGGAGAAAAGTTTTCCAGCAGTGTGGGTATATTTTGACTCAGACAACAGGACAAGCTTAGCTAGTGGGTCAAAAACCTGAAAGGACTAGCTCTGCAAGATTGGAGAAAAGAAAATCTGGAAAAGAGGTATAAGGATCTGTATATGGAAGAGGGCACACATGCATGCAAAATTATAGCTCACATAATACCAACCAGAGAAGATACAATTCATAGAAGACAGAATGACATATGCTGAGGATATCAGCCAGATACTCTCATCAGCCACTCCAGTGATTGCATTGTGAGCCCATAAAAGAAAGGGCTAAATTTGCAGAAATGATAGCTATTGATGAACTAATGGCATAGATTTCCTGACGCTATGTTTATCTAGCAATTGATCCTATTGAATAAACAATCTTCGATAGCTGAGACTGAGTTCGAGTCCCTTATGTGATACCATTTTTCTGAGAGATTATCCAGCTACCTAGTGACAAGTCAATTACATTATACATTTTTAACCTTGAAAGGGTCAGTGAAACTCTCTCACTGGAATTGATAAGTACTCTAGATATGAAATGCTGGATCATTCAACAATACAAACACCAACCAAAATTCTGGCTAAATGTCAAAAACTCTAGAATGAATTCTAGAAAAGGGAGATGACAAGAAATAATTGTGTCCCAAGTACCAATTGTAACTCAGTTTCTATTCTCTTTAGGCTTTAAAAACATATTGCTAACTAGAGGCCTGGTGCACAAATTCATGCACCAGTGGGGTCCCTGGGCCTGGACTGAGGGATCAGGCTGAAACTGGTTCTCTGACATCCCCTGAGGGGTCCTGGATTGCAAAAGGGCTCAGGCCACACTGAGGGACCCCAATGGTGCACTATCGGGACTGTCCAGCCCATCTCGCTCAGTCCTGATGGTCAGACCCCAGCAGCAAGCTAACCTACCAGTTGGAGTGTCTGCCCCTGGTGGTCAGTGCATGTCATAGCAAGCAGCCTTAGCATATTATTAGCATATTATGCTTTGATTGGTTGAACAGCCGGCCGGTCAACCGGACACTAAGCATATTAGGCTTTTATTATATACTAGTAGGATAGCTACTACCTTGAATGATTGCACATCCCCCTCCTTAGAGAGGTAGGTGCAACCTAATAAATAATCTTTATTTTTTAATATGTTTTATTGATTTCAGAGAGAGGAAGAAAGATAGAAACATCAGTGATGAGAGAGAATCATTGATTATTAATTGGCTGCCTCCTGCATGCCCCCTACTGGGGATTGAGCCCACAACCTGGGCATGACTCCTGACCAGGAATCTAACACTATGACCTCCTGGTTCATGCGCTGATGCTCAACCCTGAGCCACACTGGCTGGGTGGGTGCAATCTATTCTTATATTATAACCCTGGATCTGGGTACCATGGAAGTATGAGAGAAAATCTGAGCGGTCCATTGGGTGGACTGTATCACATCCAATTCATATGCCTCTTTTACCTCACTTGGTTTTACCTGCCCCCTTACTCCTCAGGCATTTGTTGAATAAAGTGCTCCAACTGGCATTGCTCTGACCTCTTCACTTAAGATTCCTAGATATTTCAGGGTTCCCCAGAGTGAGGGCCAGGCTCTGCTATGGCATCGCTTACCCTGGTGGAACAGAAGCTCCAACAATTTTGGCACCTAAGCCTGGACAGATCCCATAAGGTTCTGGCTCTTCTCACAAGTTTCATGCTAAAGGTTATGATTCTGGTTCCTCAGAAGCTGCCAAGAAGCATAGGAAACACAACCTGGAATTGTGGGGGAATAAATGCTCTTTGGGCATATCCTATTGAATAAAAGAGTAATATGCAAATTGACTGCCACTCCAACACACAAGATGGCTGCCCCCATGTGGTCAAAGATGGCTGCCCTCATGTGGACACAAGATGCCTGCCAAAAGATTGCTGGAAGGGGAGGGCAGTTGTGGGCCATCAGGCCATCAGGGGAGGGCAGTTAGGGGTGACCAGGCTAGTAGAGGAGGGCAGTTGGGAAGGACCAGGCCTGCAAGGGAGGGAAGTTGGGGGGGGGGGGAGCAGGCCTGCAGGGGAGGGAAGTTGGGGGGGGGGGAGCAGGCCTGCAGGAGAGGGAAGTTGGGGGAGACCAGACCTGCAGGGGAGGGCAGTTGGGGGGGACCAGTGCTGCGGGGGAAGACAACCAGGCCTGCAGGGAGGGCAGTTGGGAGGGACCAGGCCTGCAGGGGAGGGCAGTTGGGGGCAATCAGGAAGGCAGCAGAGCAGTTAGGCATCTTATCAGTCTGGCAGGGGAGTGGTTAGGGGGTAATCAGGCTGGCAGGTAGAAGCAGTTAGGGCCAATCAGGCAGGCAGGCAAGTGAGTGGTTGGAAGCCAGCAGTCATGGATTGTGAGAGGGATGTCTGGTGGGATCGGGCCTAAACGGACAGTCGGACATCCCTCTAGGGGTCCCAGATTGGAGAGGATGCAGGCAGGGCTGAAGGATACACATCCCTCACCATGCACGAATTTCATGCACCGGGCCTCTAATACTAATTAATAAGAGACAATAAATGTGAAGGAGCCATAGGATGAACTCCTCTCCCTTGTTCTCCACAAAGGATTATTCTGAGGCACAGTAGCTCCATATGGCCTTTCCAGAGACATTTATATGCATGATTGAGTAGGTAGTGGTGTTTATAAAACTGTAGCCGCCTTAGTAAGATACCAGCATTTATTTGTTTTTCTCTTCTTCAGCCTCACTTCCTTTTTCTTTCACAAATGCTTCTTTGGGCTTATACTCCTTAATAAAGCATTATCACATAGGCTCTGTTTTAGAGAGCCCTAGCTAAGACATATTGCTTTAAAACAAGATTTATTTCTTCTACACTTCATAGAAATTATATAGATTTAGGTAAAAATGAAGTAACCATTCTACCTCAGATTTAAAATTATAGATGATTCTAGTTATCTGTTGCTGCAAAACAGAGACTCCAATAATGCCTTAAAGAATGAATTATTATCTCTTATGGGTCTGTGAGTTGATTGAATTTAGCTGAGAGATTTTTGGGGTCTCTCATGTGGTCATATATCAGCTGGGGCTGTAGTTATCTGAAAGCTCAACTGGGATGAACATACAAGATGGCTCATACACATGGTTGGTAGTTGCTGACTGTCAGGCACATTTCCACTGGGGTTGTCAACCAGAGTGTCTATACATGGCCTCCTATGGCTTTGGATCCTCACAGTATGGTGATTTGATATGGAAAAGGAAACATTGTAAGAATGAATATTCCAATAGGCACAAAGAAGAAGCTTCCCATATCAGTTAAACAATTCATTGGAAACCGACATACTGTCTCTCTGACATATTTTATTAATCAGAGATGTAACAAGATCCAACCAGAGTAGAGGAGGTGAAGATACAGACTTCACCTCTTGATGGAGGAAGTGTTCACATAGCTTTATAGAAGAGCATGCAGGATAAGGGATGTTGTGGCAAACTCTAGAAAATACATTCTGATACATTGACATCAATAATTGCTAGCATAGATATGAGAAAAAAAGGAGAAAGGATATAAAATAATAATTGAGTAGCTTAATCTACTGTAGACATTATAGCAGAGTGGGCATTACTTTCTTTAAAAATCTACTTATTCACATTAAAAAAAATAATGTCTTACCCTACAGTTATTCTATTCTGGAAATTCTCAACTTTAAATGTATTTCTTAGGATTAATCACACTATTTAAAGCATTGCAGTACTATTTATAGCACTACCATGTGATTATGCAGTTTACCTTCACTATGTCCATTCATGAGTTTTTGCCTCCAATAAAGATGTGTTTGAATCAAGTACATTGAAAGATCAGAACATGGTCTTCCATCATAAGGCATTTAAATTTCAGCCTTCAACTAAGATAGTTTTTTATCCCTGAATGAAAATTTAGACAGTTTCCAATTCTTATATCTTAGAAAATTAAAAGTTCTTTAATCACTCTAGTCTCCCATGTAATAATTACAATATCTAGCCTAGTGTGAAAACCATAATTCCAAACTTCATTCCAATTAAGTCTTCTCTCTTTCAATTTGGGCCTGTGGAAGCCAACAGTTAGAAAAGTGACATAGTGATCTTTATTTCCTCTCCTAGACTTTCTTTTCCTCTTTCCTCAGTTTGCTAAGCCCTCATGCATTGGTCAAAGATAGAGGAAAAGGAAAAATCTCACTTGACTGTACTGTTTGAGCTGGCTTCAAGTTTTTGAAAGTTGATTCTTTCACAGAGAATTTCCATGGGTTATGGATAACATCCTCTTTACTATGGGTGTTTTATCTGCAGCATCCTTGATGCACTTAAATGTGACTTCTCTGCTTGGTCATTTACAGAACTATGGCCAATCAGAGACACTTTTAGATTCTTTTTGCTGAAGTCTCCTCAAGTTTCCATGTTCTTGTTCATGCCTTGAGAAAATCCAGGCCCTGCTTCCATGTGGCCTATACACAGGATTGTGGTAAAATTGGATCAATGGCCCATTCTCATTGTTCCTATGGACATTTCCTGATGTCAGTCCTCTACCTTAGAATCATAGGTTAGAGGAACCAGCCTCTAGTCATTTCGATTTTTATGACCGTAATCCACTGTGCTTCTCATACTCCAAGCTTCTTTCATTTACTGTATAAGAAATTGAGAAAAGAAATTGAAACTAATTATTATTAATTATGTTAAAGAATCTTACCTAATAATAGAGAAACATGTGAATGACCGTACCTCCGCTCTGCCCACAGCCAATCAGAGTGAGTATGCAAATTAACCCAACAAAGATGGCAGTTAATTTGCATACATACCTGGGTCCCAGGAACCTCCCAGCCAGCCATCGGGCAGAGGCTTTAGGCTTGGGAAGGGGCTGAGCCTGGGATTGGAGGTACGGGTGGGGCAACCTCTTCCCAAGCCTAAAGCCTGGGGCAGAGGTTTTAGGCTTGGGCAGGGGCAGAGGCTGGGATCAGAGGGAAGGGGGGAAAAAATCAATGGAAACATATCCTCAGGTGAGGATAAAAAGAAAAATAAAGAAATGTCATATCCTATGAAAGACACATCTTGAAAATTCTTAAAGAAAGTTGTCATTTTTTCATGGTGAAGTCCGTGTTGATGAAAATACCTTGGTGGCTGCAGTGACTGGCAGTGGCTGCAGCAGTAGTGGGGTGATGGGGCTGGCACCTTCCCCTGATCAGCCCGGTTGCCTCCCTCAAAGGGAGGCCAGACTGCAGCTTAGGTCCACTCCCAACGGGGAGCGGGCCTAAGCCATCAGTAGGACATCCCCTGAGGGCTCCCAGTATGTGAGAGGGGGCAGGCTGGACTGAGGGACCCCTCCTCATTGCACCAATTTTGTGCACCAGGCCCCTAGTAATTAATAATGACATTGGTAATGTTAACATATAAAAAACATTGAAACCTGTAGAGAATTTTTGTGAGTTTATTTGAGCCAGACTGTTGACATATGCCAGGAAGCAGAACCTCAATGAATTGAGATAATTCTCCGGAGATTGGCGGGTTACATCTGTATTTATACATTGCAATCAAAGGAGGGACTTAGGTGGGTTACATGAAATTCATTGGTGATAGATTAAGGAGGTGGGATAAAGCAAAGCAGAGGAAACCACTGGGACTGGATGAAAAGTAAAATGATGGACACATACTTAGGTGGGTGCAAGAACAATTAACATGATAATGAAGGAATTTGTGGTATCTGTCCTGGTGCCCATTTCGTTGTGCCCAGGGGGTCCAGAAACAGGGAAGTTACAAGTTACCCACACACTTCAAGGGTATGTTATCATAGATGCAAAAAGATAGATAGACTCAGTTAAGGTAAAGGTTGACTTTGTCAGTGAAGATACCAGCCTAGGACTGCTTTTAGTTAAAGTTTAATTTCAGGCCATCCTTTGTGGTTTACTTTAGGTCTCTGAGTTTGCAAGACTGCCATGCAGGCCTCCCTGAGTTTGTCAGGTCAGCATGTGGTCCCTTTCGTCCACAATTATAATTAACTAGGGCTTGGTGCATGAAATTCGTGCATGGTGGGGGGGTTCCCTCAGCCCAACCTGCACCCTCTCCAATCTGGGAGCCCTCAGGGGAGTCCTCTCCAATCCGGGAGCCCTGTCGGCTTAGGCCCACTCCCCGTGGTTCTCTGTTCTCTGCAGGGTCTGGCCACTCCATTCCCACTGCCCAGAGGTTCTCCACAACCCAGAGGCTCTCTACGGCCGGGACGCTTGCCTCATTGTGGGCTTGATCCCCATTTGGGGGCATGCAGGAGGCAGCCAACCAGTGATTCTCTCTCACCAATGATGTTTCTGTCTCTCTCTCCCACTCCCTTGCTCTTGGAAATCAATGAAAATATATTAAATTTTAAAAAAAGAAGAAGAATGAATAAAACAAAAAGAAAAACAACCATTCTCCAGATCACTGTCCCAACCCTTGAGATTCTGCTTCCGGGCAAGTGTGGACAGTTTGGCTCAAGTAAACTCATAAAAGTTCTCTATAAGTTTGAATGTTTTTACATGAACATGATGTATACACCTGCTGGTTTCTGAGGGCAAGGCAACAGAATCAGTACATGAGGTCTGCTGTGAAACTATAGAGGAGTCTGTTTTTGCTGTCAAAAGCCAGGTCACCCTTAGACAGAGTGTAAAAAACCAGAAATGGGATTTACAAAGAGAAAACAAACAGAAGTGAACAGAGGGATGCTCCCGCATTCTTTTCTACCCAGACAGGCCCGTTTCTCAACCATCCTCCCTCCCTGAAATTGATGAGCTGTGGCCTAAGGTTGGGGGAATCAGAGAAGCCTGAGGTGAGGTCTGAGGCTCTGACATCACCTGAGAGCTTCATTTGAATGAAGCCTTGGAGTGAGATCCATTGGAATGAATCGCCCTGACCTCCTTTTCTCCCACTTGCTCCCTACCCCACCCCCTACTCCCCAAGCCCAGGATCTGTCTGCTTCCAGCTGCCTCCCCTGAACATGCCGGGTTCAGGTGGATCTCAGAGAGTGGGCACTGCTCCCCACAGCAGCGCCCAGCTCCGGAGGGTGCCAGTGCCCTGCAACCTGTGGTACTGTGGTCCCAGGGACAGCAACACCCAGCAATGGCAGGTCCTCAGCCTCCCTCCAGACACAGGAGGAAAGACAACCTAAGCAGGAAGCCTAAGGGATGCCCAGGAGGGATATGCTTGCCGAGTTTCCATGTAGAAAGCCACTCACGTGCACTGCCCAGAGGCCCTCCTGGCAATGAAGCAAGCATTCCGCCAGGCCGCTCACGCTGCCCACTCTCAGCGGCTGCCCCCCCAGGACTGGGGGACTCCGGTGGGGGACTTAGGTGGGTTGAGGGATCTGGGCACCACCAACTTGTGGCTATGGGCACCACCATCTTTGTGATGGAGTAATGGTTAATTTGCATATTATACTTTTATTAAATAAGATAACATTAATAATTAGATATTACTCTGAATCTATCCAAAGTATTCCCATGTCCAATGCATAGCCTTTCAACCTAAATTACAAATAGGTGGTTAAATATGGTTCAAAAAAATTCACAGTTACCTCCCCTATCGTGTTGTTTAGAGTCCAGCACTTCGCTTTGGAAAGTGGAAATAGTCACTATCTATTGCTTTACGCTTAAGGAAGTCTCAGACTTAGTTTTCAGGACTTTGTTCCTAAATGCAAACTTGGGGAGAAAGTCCCAAGTTAATATCCTGTCCATGGAATGAGAGTGAGGTGAAGAGACAGACAGAATTCTCACCAGGAGCAGCCCCTTTGGTTATCTGACTATCTTTTATTTGGGGAAATAGTCATTTAAATAGCAGATACATATATCAAAGTTGCAGGAAACATAGTATAGAGTATATATTGTCACAACTGTTTTCCTGTCAGTTTCATGTAAGTTTGGTTACCAGGGATCTATCCCATATAGTGAATGCTCATCTCTAATAAATTTATAACATTTTTTAAGAGTCATACCATCTACTGACCATCTTACCACATTGTTGTTCACCTTATTGCTTAGCCTTCCTACTTGATATTCACTAAATGTGAGTATGGGTAAAAAATAACAAATCAGGTAATATCTTTTTCATAAATGTTAGTGTTCATGTACTTGTGAGGAGAATCGTTATTCTATTCCATAATGGAATTTTATAACTTTAAGATGTTAAAAATAAATTTTAAAAATTTAAAATGGTAGCATCAAATACTTGATAAAGCTCAAAATCATTTTCTTTACTTCCTAAAAGGAACTTGACTAAATTTTACTCCCTATTTATGCATCTTTTGAATAGATAACATAAGGTTTTATTCCTTACTATCAATTATCACAACTTATAGCTCCCAACTACAACTCAGAGTAGAATGTTGAATGAACTAGAAAATATTCATCTGTTCTCTTTGAATTTTGCTCTTTTATGTAATATATTTTGATGACAGTAGGTTAGCAGAAATAAGACATAGCAATTTTTCATTGACTAAATAATCAGTGATTTTGTAGTTCTAGAATTTTTTTTACTGAATAAAATAATTGTCATACAATTGCCTATTAGATATTTCCTATCAGTTTTATCAGTCTTGATAGATAAAATAGCTCTTGTTTGTTAGACCTGATAAAATATTCTTACATGTATTTATTTATAGAAAATGATTAAAGGTAGTTTTTGTCCTCTAATCTATTCCTTTATCTACATGTAGTTCATAAACTAACAATCTGTTCTGTTATATATAATTGGATCTTGGGATTGTCTGGAAACTTTATGCTGTTATCCTTCTGACCCTTCACCTCCAAGAATTGTATTTCTACTTATTTTTAACCTCAGCCTAAATTTGTTTAACTATCCAGATCTCCTTCACTGTCTCAAAAAAAAAAAACACAAAAAAACACCACAATTTTTCTAAAATATACTAAAAATGAAGGAATTGCAAGAATAACAAATAGAACCTTATTTTACTACTATCATGACTAATTTGTGCCTGTTTTATTCAGATTGTAATGGAAAACTTTAAAATTTGGTAGCAAGAAAACTCTCATAGGAACACAAAAATATATTGCAGTGGAGAGGGCGGGGGAAGGGAGACCTGAATGTGAAATCAGAAAAGCCTCGATTGGAATCCCATGGTTGACCACTTATTTCCAGGCAAGATACACAAGGTGGGGAAAAACAGGTTTACAGTTGTAAGTATGTGAAATACAAAGTTTGTTTTTGTACTTTTATTTATTATCATATTGTTTTCCATGCAAACAACTGTAAGCCTAATTTTGCCCCACCCTGTATAATCTTTTCAGTTTTTATGTCTCCAAAGAGATACAAGATACAATCGGGCTGTTATCAAGATTAAAATTCCTAATATTGAATACTACCTGGCTTTTTTGTAGGTACTCAAAAGTACACTTCTTCCTTATATAACCCTTCTAATAGTGTGTGTGTGTGTGTGTGTGTGTAAATGGGAAGAATACTATTGAACTCATTTAATTATTAGTTTCAGAGCTGACTGACCTAAGGCTTGTTTTTAGGGTTATCCAGACAAGAAAGAAGTATAGTATACACAAAGGCATCTGAACCTGTCTTGAAATTGAGGTTTAAAATACACTCTCACAGCACAGTAGTAAAATGATCCACGAACCCAGCAAAGCTCTAGTTAAATTTCATTTTTAAAGTTTGTTTTTCTGTTTCAACACTACAAGATTTTATAGTAAAGTATTGCTTTTGCTTATTTATAAACACTTAAAACCTGAAAGCTGACAGTAGCTGGGCAATAATACATAAAGTACCAGATGCAAGATTCTGGAAATGCTAAATACAATAAGTAGAAAAGATTGAGGAGAAATTGTGAGGCAATTTAGAGTTAGAGTAAATGTATTCATTCATTTACACATTAAAGACACATTAGAGAAAGTTTCACAAAGAACTCCAAGGAAACACAAAGGGTGATTTATAGGTATCATTTAATTAAAATCTTATCCTCCAAAGTCAAATTGATGTACTATTTCTTAGCCCTGGCACACGTAATTGAAAAAAGATAAACAGCTAAGTTCTTCCCTGCTGGAGTTCCTCCTTGGTGCTAACATACTCTTATACATAAGAAACAATGAAAGATTGTTTAAATCTGAGGATTTTCTAATACATGAGCCAACCATGGGAAAGTCATTCAAATATGTCATATTAAGAAATGCTTTTTCTTATCAATCATATTTTCCCAATAGGCATATAATATGACTACACATTGTCTTGATTAGGTTCATAGTTTGTCAGAAAATATCTGTTTTTAGAGTACCTCAGGCTTTCAGTTCAATGCAAAACCACCAAAATAAACACTGCCTAATGAAACAAACATAAAAAACCACTATGTATTATTTCCCAAAATAATATGAAATTAATTGGATTTCTTTCCACATGGAATCTCATTTATTCCTGTAGATATTACAAGGGGAAAATATATAATTATAAGACCTGATCCAAATAGTACCCTTAGTCTTTGTCACCAAAGCATTTTTTAAATTATAAGTATAATCTAAAATTAAAAGAGAGAGGGGTTTTTAATGACATAAGCTTAACTGTAATTCTGTCTACTACCCCCATGTGTAGTCTTGTTTCCTCAGCTATTATTATAGTCAAGCACCAAGTAGTGCTTGTGAAAGAAGAAAGCAGAACTGACTATCTCCCATCTTGCAGAGCTAGATCCTCAGCTGACCCTCCCCGCTGGGGGTCACCACAGGAATGTCAGAATTGTCCTAACTCCCCCAACCGCTGCCAGAGTAGACCAATGAAGCTCCAGGAATGTAGCTAAGGTCCTAATAAGGCTATCAAGAAGCAATGGTAGGGGGATGGCTCAGACCTTGGAATGTATTGGCCACCTCCTGACCTTTGTGCCATAAGACCCTGCAGAAAAACCCTGACCAAAGTGACGACTCTCTGTAACCCACGTCACTCACCCAAGCCCACCCAAATGACTAGCCCTATATAACCTTTGTTCCCCTGGGGCTCGCTCTCTCGTCTCGCCGCTGCATCGGTAAAGAGGCTGGGAGCCAAGCCCGGGCTTGAATAAAGACTCTTTGTTTTTTTTTGCATCGGAAGTGGCTCCCTGGTGGTTGAATTTGGGGACCCCGAAATCTGGGCATAACACTTGACTTGTATGGATCACTCACCTCCAGTTAAATTTCTGCAATGAATATAACGTTACAAACTTATTTACATATACTTATTTAACATTTGTTATTTACATTATTCTTTGTTTTATAGATTATGAAGAAATATAAGAAACTGTTTCTTTATGGAATTAAAAACTTAATTGAAAAGCTAATATACATATTTAAAATATTAAATATTCAGAAAAGACAGTACATACTTAAATTCCTTAAAAATAGCATGTGTTATAAAGTCATTAAGAGTTCAATGGGGTACAAAAGAATGGTCAGAGAAAGTTTCTTTGAATTCATGGGACTTGAATTCATTCTTATGCCACACCACTGATTAGTTCTGATCAGTGGCCGCTCATTTCTGTACACTGACTGCTCCCATTCCCTCAGATATCAAGTCCTAATTCTGTAAATAATAGGATGTTAAAATATGACACCTCTGCTTAAAGTTAGGAAATACTTCCATATTTTAAAGTGAGGTGCTAGATCATCCATGTGGAACTATACAATGTCCTAAAAATACCTGGCAATCCTTGGTTTAATAACCAACCCAAAGTATAAAAGAGACTGAATGTTATTAACCCAAAACTTGGAAATAATTTATTTGGGGAAAATTGTGAAGTTCTATGGCATATTCCCCTTCCTACCACTCCTTTATTCTCACATGAATAAGATGAGGGACTTCATAAAGACACGAAAACATGACCTGTGACCCCAGCAGTATGTTAGTTGGAGCAAAATTCAGAGCTAAGATGAAATTTAAAACTGTGCCTGGCTTCCTAATTGACAATGAGTGAAATGACAGTGCTGCTAAGGGCCTGTCCTAGCATGGTGTATTAGAAGCAAGATGTGACCATGGAGGAAGACAGAGCTGTTCTGGAGGGGTGGTACAGAGATTTTTCCATGGGGCTCTGACAGGGTGCACATGTGCAGAAAGAACCATAACAAACAAAAAGGTAAGCAAAACTGAAAGCAAAGGAGACATTATCTGAAGTAAGGGAATTGAAAGTAACAAATCCTAAGTGATAAGGGATTTCCTAGAAACCCCAGAAAAGCTCTCTCTATGGGAAAGAATTAGCTCTATCTCACATCCAAGGCTCCCTAATTTCATCTGCCAAGCACAGGGAGCATGAATGTCAGAAAATGACAGCAACATCTTGCCTCACCGCTCTCCTCTCCCAGGCTTAAACATGAAGCAAGTCAGGTTGCTAGTGGGGAGGAGTAGAAGAAAAAAAGTGGGAAAATTAGAAGACAAGCCACTGTTTAATCTTTACTACATTGGAGACTTCTAAATGTGAAGCAGGTCTGAGCTAGAAAAGGGGGAGATTCATCCTTGAGTGAAATTTAGAATATTGACTGTTATTCTCGACCAATCATTTTAAAATTATTCATATATAATGGCTATCACACCTGGAAATTACTAGGTTATTTACTGCCTCAGAGTGATAAAAAGTGGTGCTTATGTAGAAATTTCTGTGAGGCAATGAAGAAAGTAACCCAAAGAGAAGACAGGGGGTAAGAAAGACAAATTGTTTTCTGTTTGCATGCAACAGAGTTCTGGTCATTCTTCAAAATGAGTATTGCATATATTTTCAATTAAGTAAGGCTTCTAATTTGAAACTCTTGGCAAAGATTTTAGAGATCTACATCACTTAATATCTCCCACATATATGAATGGTCTTTTATATCTTCTGGTTACCTCTAATTGAATTAAGAAACACATAAAATAAAGATATTGTTAATGTAGATTTCTCCCACATCAACTGCTCTCCAATTCATATTTTATGGGATTTTACTTGTTCCCAATATCTTTCTATTACATATAAATTGGGCAGACTTTCTTTCATAAGTTAATTTTTTATATGATCTCAGCCTGAATACTTTCCCTGAAAATATATTTAAAGGCCAAAAGCAAGTTTGTTTTTTATCATAAAACTAGAGGCCCAGTGCACAAAATTTGTGCACTTGGAGGGGGGGTGTCCCTCAGCCCAGCCTGCACACTCTCCAATCTGGGACCCCTTGAGGGATGTCCGACTGCCCATTTAGGATCGGGCCTAAATGGACAGTCGGACATCCCTCTCACAATCCAGGACTGCTGGCTCCCAACTGCTCACCTGACTGCCTTCCTGATTGCCCCTAACTGCTTCTGCCTGGCAGCCTGATCACCCCCTAACCACTAACCTGCCAACCTGTTTGCCCCTAACTGCCCTTCCTTTCAGGCCTAGTACCCCCATCTGCTCTCCCCTGCATGCCTGGGTCCCCCCCAACTCCCCTTCCCTGCAGGCCTGGTTGCCCCCAACTTCCCTCCTCTGCTGGCCTGGTCATCCATAACTGCCCTCCCCTGCAGGCTTGATTGCCCCCAACTGCTCTCCCTTGCAGGCCTGGTCCCTCACAACTGCACTCCCCTGCTGGCCATCTTGTGACAGCATCTTGTATCCACCTGGGGGCAACCATCTTTGACCACATGGGGGCAGCCATCTTGTGTGTTGGAGTGATGGTCAATTTGCATATTATTCTTTTATTAGATAGGATAGAGGCCTGCTGCATGGGTGGGGGCCAGCTGGTTTGCACTGGATCAGGATGGGGGTTCCCTTGGGGTATGGGGCAGCCTTGGCGAGGGGCCTGTGGTGGTTTGCAGGCCAGCCAAGCCCCCCAGAGACCCAAGCAGAGGCCCTGGTATCTGGGATTTATTTATCTTCTATAATTGAAACTTTGTAGCCTTTAATGGAGGCCTGGGCTGGCCAGGGTGTGTGGAAAGCTTGGCTTCCTCCATTGTCAGGGAAACCCAAACCTCTTGCTCACTCCATGGCCACAGCCATCTTGGTTGGGTTAATTTGCATACTCACTCCTGATTGGCTGGTGGGCGTGGCTTGTGGGCATAGTGGAGTGATGGTTAATTTGCATATTACTCTTTTATTAGATAGGATGTGCTATTATGGGCAAGGCCTCTAATTCAATTTTTTTTTTAGGTAGTTAAAGGGAGGGGCAGAATTTTCACCTGAGCCTGAAGCTAAAATTGCCCTTAGCTCAAAAATCTGCATACCACTGAGACACATCCTGGTGAGGTTCATTCTGAACCCCCACACTGTTCTGTTATGTGTATAAGTATTGGGAACCATCTTATCTCTTTAGTGAAAGGAACCTTTTGTTATGTTACAATGACTAAGTTTATCTCATGAGTTGTGTTTTGGCTTGAAGCCTGTATCCAGTATTCATGCAGCAACTTCAGCTCTTCTGTTCAATATTTACCTGGCATATCTTTTATTTTATTTTCTCTAAATCTTTCTAGATTTTTATGTATCAGATAGGAATAGCCCATGGACATGGACAATAGTCTGGTGAAGGCCTGGAAGGGGCAGGTGCAGGGTGGAGGAGATCAATGGGGGGGGGGGGGGAGGGCGGAAACAACAAAAAACAAAGGGACATCTGAAATACTTTTAACAATAAAGATATATTTTAAATAAAGGAAAATATCTTAGTTGAAAAGAGTTTTATGTGAAATAATGTAAGTAATTGCTCTACACTGTACTTTATATTCTCAACTCCTCTCAAAGAGATATTAATTGACCCTATGTTCACTTAATGTTAATTGACCCTATGTTCACTGACTGCAGGACTGACTTCCGCCACGCTGACCCAGCACTGACTACCATGGGGGCTGCAATCAGACCCTGCCTTTCTCTCCTGGCCTTTGTCCAGGCCTGATCACAGCCCCCTCAGCAGTCAGTGCTGGGTCACCTCGGCTGAGGTCCCAGCAGTGCTGCAGTCAGTGCTGGGTCTCTATGGCAACCCAGGGCTAAGTACAGGATTGACTTCTGGTTGGTCGAGCCTCTGGTCGTTGTGGATGTGATGGACCCAGGGTTTTTATATATTAGGATTTTCTTGAAATATATCAAGCAAATTATGAACACAAAACATATATATGTTTCCTAGTCTATATTTTTTCCCAAATGTTCAGTTTAGTAATATTAGACAATTACTAATTTTGACAATTGATAATCTGGGTTCATAAACATCTTCCAATAGGCTTTTCCTACAAAATAAACATGTCTGCAATTTAACTTAGTTGGAGCCAAATTATTTAGGCAATTAACAAAGACATAAACTTAACTTTAAATAAACAAAGAGCAACGCTATTGTCATTGGCCTCCTAAAACTCACCTCAAGGTTTTCCATCTCCTGTGGTCACCTTTACATTACTCACAATACATTATCACAGTCCTTCAGTAGACATGCAATTCAATAATAAACTTGTCAGTAATGTATATTTTACTAAATATATTATTAAAAAATTAAGAATATACTTTACATTGCATATTACATTGCAGTATTCCCTAATAATTTTCATTAGGCACCTGGATTCTTCTCACAAAATCTCCCTCTGAGTAAAAGCCATATTTGCCACTTCTGTAACTACCTATCTCTGGCCTTTAACTATTTTTCACCCACTAATGAAAACAAAAGTCCTTATACTAGAAGACCCAATTTATCAGAGAACAATTTATATATCCTAACTCAATGTATTAGTTATTGCAAATTACCCCCAACATTAGTGGCTTAAAACAATATTTATTATCACACAACTTCTGTAGGTCAAGAATCTTGGTTCAATTTATCTGGGTCTTCTGTTTCAAGCTTTCTCACTGGCTACAATCAAGATTTCAGTTAAGAATGAAATAATCTGAACACTCAACTGGAGAAGGATTCACTTCCAAGTTCAGTTACGTGGTTGTTGGCAGGGTTTAATTCTCCATCAGCTGTTGTCTGGAGGCTGCCCACAGTTCCTTGACACGTTGACTTTTCCATAGCACAGCAGCTTGCCTCACATCAGAGCAAGAGAAAAAAGAGCAAGGGGATGCAAGAGGGAAGTTACAGTAATCTTGTAAGTGGCATCCCATCATTTTTGAAGAAAATTCCATCCCAAATACTTTTTTTGTCAAATATAAGAATTGGACAGAAATTATTCCATTAAAAGCAATGGAGAAAATACACACACACACACACACACACACACACACACACACACACAACTATATATACACAAAGATGCCAATATCAGGGGTCTGAGATCATTTCAAAATTCCTTAAAAGGCAGTCTACCATACTCAATGATGCCTTTAGGGAAATCTCACTTTCTACTTCAGTTGACTTATCAACATATGGACTCAGTAGATCTTTTCCTAAGAAGTGATTCTATTACTAAAGAAAAAAATGGTAT
Organism: Corynorhinus townsendii; assembly: GCA_026230045.1. Taxonomy (NCBI): domain Eukaryota; kingdom Metazoa; phylum Chordata; class Mammalia; order Chiroptera; family Vespertilionidae; genus Corynorhinus; species Corynorhinus townsendii. The sequence goes on along the minus strand of JAPDVU010000001.1, from coordinate 114,094,599 downwards.
TTATTCATAATATCGCCAACATATATACACACACTTTCATGCACATACCACCTTAAAAATATACCAAAGAACAAATACACAGGACATGAAAATAACCATTTTATATGGAAGACAATTCTTCCCTTTACAATAGGATTTAAAATAGTATCATTTTAAATGAAAAATACACCTGTATATAACATTACCAAAATACACAATTTAGAAACACACTTTATAAATATTTCAATTATATAATGACACATATTCAAATATATTATATGATTTCCTAGGATAAACACAAAAATCTCATATATAAATAGGCAGAAAAAGACAGTTCACTTACAAATGATTTAATCCAAGAATTCAAACATCTTAAACTCCTCTGCTACATTATTAGACATCATGCATTTGAAGTCAACAGGAAGGATTCCTCAAAGTGCAACCACTCAAAAAATACAGCAAATCTATCTGAAGATATTATTCAGCTAAACATATTTTGATTAATCAAAGTGGAGATTTTGTCAATGGAGAAGGAAGTCTTGCTATAAAAGTCTTTGTAATGAATATTGACTTGAGTTAAACATAAGTAAATACATATCACTCCCTCTATGCATATAATTTGTAGGTTAATTTAGCTTTCCTGGCACCTCTGCTGTTCTTCCTTTATTTTCTGTTATTTGTATATTTCATGGGGCAAGCTGATGATAGGCCGCTCTTAGTGGAAGTTGAGGTGTGTATATATGTGTTTAAGAATATTGTATTTTCAATATTTGACATTAATAATTTTCCCTATTAATCTTATAATAATTTATTAAACATGTTATGGGAAGGGTAGGTGTTTTCATTTCAATAGGAGATTGTATACTTAATAAGACTATTTCTATTTTAGAATCCTATGTAATAAAAGGCTAATATGCAAATTGACCGAACAGTGGAATGACCGGTCACTATGACATGCACTGACCACCAGGGGGCAGATGCTCAGCACAGGAACTACTCCCTGGTGGTCAGTGTGCTCCCACAGGGGGAGTGCTGCTCAGCCAGAAGCTGGGCTCATGGCTGGTGAGCGCAGCGGCGGGGGCAGGAGCCTCTCCCACCTCTGTGGCAGCACTAAGGATGTCCAACTGATGGCTTAGAGCGGCCTATCGTCGGCTTGTCCCATGCAGTCTACATGGGGCCGTCAGTCAGACATCCCTCAAGGGCTCCCAAACTGCGAGAGGGAGCAGGCCGGGCTGAGGGACCTCCCCCCAAGTGCACGAAATTTTGTGCACCAGGCCTCTAGTTATTAAAATAATAGAGAACTTTATTCAAAGTGGCCCACATATAGAAATAACCCTCTTTATAAATATGGACAAAAATGCATTCTTAAGAAAATATATATTTCCTTTAAAGAATGCTTGCCAAAGTATAAGACACTAATTACTGCATATCATTGTGGTGTGTGTGTGTCTGTTATCTGTGCATTTTCTGAAAAGATAAACTAACAACTCTTGGATATTTTTCCTTCCTTAGCACAGTAATTATATTTGTACTTAATTATGAGCTTGTTACATATAATATGTTGCCAAATATGATCATTTAGAGTCATTTTGATACAGGCTTAGCATCATAAATATTGACTGTGTAATAACATTGACCATATTTGCCTAAAATATGAGAAATTTGATCCAAGTACACGAGAATTTGAAACTGAAAATATGTAAATTTTTCATTCAGTCAAGAATCTTCAGAGGCAGTTGATGGATGTGATTTGTCATCATTGCCAATGCACTCAATTTAGGCTGTGGTTTTAAGAGTTACTCTCTAGTATGTATCAGAGTTTGCCATGGGCAATGGAATGATATAATAAACCCACAAACCAAAATCAGAATGATAATAATCTTGTACTGTGTAATCCTCTTTCTGCCTCTCTGGTATTTGTTTTCTGGAAACTGGCAAAGAGACAAACCACATAGCTAATTTCTGACAATATACTAGTAAAATTCTCTGAAACCTTTCTTCATACTCCTGTACCTATCCCCCCTTGCCCCACATGGGTCCAGTAATTATATAGATTAAAGTAACTCAAAGATCATTAAGTAGTTTAATTCCTTCTGCTGCACACTTTGTACTTCGTTATAAAATCACTATCTTTTCGGCATGGTTACTGTTTTCAGCAATCTCTAGTTAAATGTTGCTGTTGAAGAGGTAAAAAATGAGCACCTACAACTGCATGTGGGTTAAGTGTCCACACTCACACCTATAACAAGGAGATAGATATGCTCTGACAGTTTAAATAATTGTATAGCTTCCTTCTTGCCTTGCTTTCTGTTTTCCTTCTTTCATCTACTACTTTTTTTCATCCTTCCTCACTCCATTCTCTTTTCTCCCCTTCCTTCCTCCTTCTTTCCATCCTTCTCTCCCTCTCCCCTAGCACTCAGTCTAAAACTATCATGTGGTCTGCATCATCTATGGGGAGACGGCACATCTCTGAGTGTTGTAATCCAAATGGAGTGAAGGGCATCTGGAAGGAAGTGCCTCAGAGGCTCTGCATGTGTGTTGTGAGGAGAGCATCTAAAAGCGACAGAACAAACAAGGGCCTCGGGGAAGGAAGAAAGTGATGAGAGGACATCCTGGTGTGCGGTGGAACCCAAATAGGGTGAGGAGGTACCTGTGCAGAAGGGATGGCAGCTGTGACATTGGGGAATTGATTACATAAAGTAGACATCAATCTAATAGTAAGTATACACTATGGATAAATATCTGAAGAGAGGGCTACAAATATAGAAAAAAGGAGAAAACTAAAATGCACCTTGTGGTATTGGATTAGAATAGGATTTTGAGGTGTAAGTATGAGTAGGAAAAGTTAATATGAATTTGTGGTTTTTAATCTGCACAGAAAGATCTGAAATTGGAGGCATTAGCGTGAAACCATATGGTTTTTAATAGAGAAAGATATGGAAGTAAAATGGTATCAAAGAAATATGTGTGTGTGTGCATGTGTGTGTATTTTGTAGTTTTATTGACTTGTATGGCCTGAGAAGAGCAACACCCCAATGGCAATGACTGTGCTGAGATCATAGGTTCTGGCTCCTAAATAGTATTCTCTACTAAAAGGATCAAGAACTCCTTGTAGAAATGGCTGACTCCAGGTCTGGGGCAGGGAAAGAACAAGATGATTCTGAAAGTAAGAAATTGCTTAAAGAATAATGGGGGCATATCAAAACAAAAACTGAAACAAAGAAATTAACTCAGAAGTCAGCTTAAAGATGTTCACACTGGATAAATCTGGACATGTAAGCAACAAAATGAATAATGATAGTAACAAATAATTAAGAAGAACAGAAATTGACACTGAAATAAATAAATAAATGCACTTCTCCTTTCAGAGGAATGTCAATTAATAAATATAAAAAGGACAGTAGTAGTAAAAAAAATCACCATTTGACAATTATCACATCAAAAAGTAGATCAGCTGAGAAACATCAGTGTATGATAAAACTAGTGAAATTTAGACAGGGAATAAAATATTCACATCTTTTCAAACTATCTCCTCATGAAACACTTATTAAATATATATGTGAAAAGGACAACTTTACAGTGGAAAAATAGGCAATCACCACTTCAACCAAATGACCAGTTATCAATATCACTAATGTGAAGAATCCAAATTATGTGCCACCTAATAGAATTCTCTGAGCATTATTTCTGTGACATCTCTGCCAAAGATACATAAGCTAAACCCAATCATGAGAAAGCATGTGAAAAAAACAACTGAGAGACATTATACAAAATAATCTGTACTCTTCAGATATCATAAAAGTCAAGGAAAGACTAGGAAACTGTTAGAAATTGCAGGAGTCTAAAAACATGATGGCTAAATTCAATGCATGACTCTAGACTGGATTATTTTGCAGTGAAGGAACTTATTGACACTGTTGGCAAATACTGACCAGCTCTGTAGTTTACACAGCAGTAATGTATCAATATTTATTTTCTGATTTTGGTGGTTGTATTGGGATTATATAGGAATTCCCCATTTTGGCAAGAAATGTGAACCCAAGTATTTGACGATATGGAAACATGATGTTAGCATTTTATTTCCAAAGAGTTTAGGAAAAAATGTTCTTGGTAATATTCTTGCAACTTTTTCTGTAAATTTAAATTATTTAAAACTAAAAAGGAAAAAAAAGTATAACTTGCATTGTTCTTCTTCTATTTTTCTTTTTCCTTTTTGCAGAACAGATTAACTCCCCTAATCCTGGATATCACAGTAAGGTGGATATCACATATGTGGTAATTTTTTGCCATAGACTTTCAAGGCAGAAATAATATGCTTTAGTGGAGATTTTTTTTTCTATATCATCTTTTAGAACAATTGAACAATGTAGATTTATAGCCAATTACTAGTTTTGAGGTACCTGGACTAGTTTTCTTATTGCTTATCTGTGAAGTTATTGATAAGTAAAAAGAACTCCCACTTTCAAGCTAGTAGTCCCTCAAAATCACATGACAGAGGAAGGTGTAGAGGCCACTTTTTTCCCTTAAACCAATAAAGGATAATGAGAGAGAATTTCATATTAACTCAGAATAGATTCACTGTTTCCACATCTTAAGCATAATTTATTCAAAATGTTTTAATTTAATTGACAGTATATATACATAATTAAAAGGACATGATAACCATAGGATAGCAGAATTAGAGATGAAAAATCTCAATGTTGCTAACCAGGGAATACATCATTTATCTCACTGTATTAGAGTGTCCTACTAAGTTGGATATGAAAATATCTTACAAAAATAATTCAGAAGCAGAAGATATATGTTTTTTCACTCTGCCAGCAGGAAGTGATTTTCAGGGAGGGTTGTCATAAATATTCCATGCTGATAACCTCTAAATTTTAGAAGTTGCAACAGGTCTCATTAAATGTTTAACTCTCTTTTTATTAAATTTACTAGAGGCCTGGTGCATGAAATTCATGCACTGGGCCGGGGGGGGAGGGGTTGTTGTCCCTCAGCTCAACCTGCACCCTCTCCAATCTGGGACTCCTCAAGGGATGTCCAACTGCCAGTTTAGGCCCAATCCCACATTGCATCCCTCTCACAATCTGGGACTGCTGGCTCCCAACCACTCACCTGCCTACCTGATTGCCCCTAACCACTTCTGCCTGCCAGGATGATCACCACCTAACCATTCCCCTGCCAGCCTGATTGATGCCTAACTGCTTCCCTGCGAGCCTGATTGCCCCCAACTGCCCTCCCCTGCCGGTCCAGTAACCCCCAACTGTCCTTCTCTGCAGGCCTGGTCACCGCCAACTGCCCTTCCCTGCTGGCCATCTGTGGCAGCCATCTTTGACCACATGGGGGCAGCCATCTTGTGCAAGGGCCTGAAGGTCAATTTGCATATTACCTCTTTATTATATAGGATTGGAGTGATATAGTCCCATTTGTTTATTTTCTCTTTAGTTTCCATTGCCCTAGGAGCGCTATCAGTGAAGAAATTGCTCCAGCATATGTCTGAGATTTTGCTGCCTGTTGATTCCTCTATATTTTTATGGGTTCCCAACTATGTTTAATTCCTTTATCCATTTTGAGTTTATTTTTGTGTATGGTGTAAGCTGGCGGTCTAGTTTCATTGTTTTGCATGTATCTATCCAGTTTTCCCAACATCATTTATTGAAGAGACTGTCTTGACTCCATTGTATGTTCTTGCCTCCTTTGTCAAATATTAATTGAGCATAGTGGTTTGGGTCGATTCCTGGATTCTCAATTCTCTATTTCAGTCAGTGTATGCTTAATTTCTGAGTAGTCCTTTTCCATTTTTTTTGGAGGTTTCTAGAAGATTCTTGAGTAGCCTTATAACTGGTTTTGAATTCTATATCTAGTAATTTTCTTCCATTTCTTTCTTTTGTGACATATTTCTTTGTCTCTGCATTTGGCTGCTTCCCTGTGTTTGTTTTTATTTATTGGGTAGAGCTGCTATGTCTTCTTGAATTGGTAGAGTGGCTTTGTATAGTAGGTGATCTAGAGGGCCCAGTGGCTCAGCCTCCCCAGTCACCTGAGCTGGGCACTCTAGGTGTACCCCTTTGTGGGCTGGGATTGTTGTAGTTGAGACTTGATTGCTGCTGGTATCACTGGGAGGAATTGACCTCCAGGCCAATTGGCTGTGAGGGCCAGCCTCAACTACAGTGAGAGAGCTGCTGTGCAGGAGACACCCCTGTGAAGCAGGATTTGCTTTAGCGGGGCTTTGGTGTCACTGAGTCTGCTGCTGGGATGTGTCGCTTATGGATGTGAAGACTTGTAATCTGGTATGGTCTTACACTGACCACTGGATACACTGGTGCTTGGGTCTCCAGGAAGGTGCAAAGTCAGCCACTGCCTGGGGCCACCCAGAAGGAGCTACAGATAGATCTTCAGATTCCTCCTCTTTGTGTTGGATTTGGAATTGCTTAGATGAGGCCCAGCTATGAAGCAAGGCAGGCTGGTGCTGGTGACGGGGTCTTGGGCCTTTTATTGATAGGTTAAGGCAGTGGCCGGCAAACTGCTGCCACTCTGTTGACTAATGAGTTTGCTGACCACTGGGATAGGGGCTTAATCACAAGGAACAACAACAGCCTGTAATTATTGGAATCGAGAGTCTAGGTCAGTCTATGCCACTGTTTGCCGACCACTGGGTTAAGGACTCCCTGACCCAGCTGCAACTTTTTGAGAGATTTTAGCCTGAGCAAGGACAGGCCATTCATATGCAAAAGCTGCTGCTAGCAGCTTGGGTGGGGTTGTGAATTGGATGAGGTTGGGTCTTAGGAAATCACCTGGGTGGAGCAAACAGAAATGGCTGCCAGTCAGCCCTGTGACTGGGGAGGTCCCAGCGGAGGAACAATGATCCCTGTGAATACCTCCGTCTGAAATAAAGCTGTCCCCGAGTTCCTGCCCTGATGCCAGACAATCCACTCCCTCCTCATTTGTGTCTGTGTTCCCGAGTGCCTGGCCCTAGCACGGGAACTCAGAGAAAGGAGGACCTTGTAAGTTCAGTTCATGATGCCAGCCTTTTAATAGAACAGCTGGGTCTCCAACAGCCTCTGTGTCACTGAACCCCAATCTGCACTGGTTTTTACAGCCCACGGTTTTTTACTGCCCATAGGAACTTCTCTTCCCAGCTCTGGGACCCTGGGCTGGGGGTCTGGTGTGGGACTGTGACCCCTTGCTCCTCCTGGAAGCCTCCACAGAGATGACCTCCCTCCTGATTTAAAAAATCGGCACACATGGGTGCCAGACAAGCACATTCTGCGCCTCTGCACCTCCTACCAGTCTCAGTGTGCTTTCTTCTTTACTTCTCTCTTTGTAGAACTTTCATTCAGCCAGCTTTCCAGTGGTTCTGGATGATGTTTGTTCTATATTTTAGTTGTAATTTTGATGTGGTTGTGGGAGGTGTTGAGTACAGGCATTTACTTATGCTGCCACCTTTCTTTCTTCTCATTATTTTTTTTTTATAGTTTTATCCTTGCCAGGTTTTGGTATTGGATTATGTTGGCTTCATAAAAAGTGTTATGCTGTATTGCCCGTTATTCAATTTTTGGGAAGAGTTTGAGAAGAAAAGGTATCAAATATTATTTGAATGTTTGGTAGAATTCACTCGTGAAGCCATCGAGTCCTGGAATTTTATTTTTGGTGAGGTTTTTGATGGTTGTTTCAATTTTATCAGTATATTTAGATTTTCAGTTTCTTCAAGATTCAATCTAGGAAGGTTATATATTTCTAGGAACTTATCCATTTCTTCTAGATTATTGAATTTGGTGGTATGTGGTCCTTCATAGTATTCTAGTATGATTCTTTGTACATCTGTAATGTCTATGGTAACTTCTCCTTCTTCATTTCTGATTTTGTTTAGAGGAGTCTTTTCTCTTTTTTTCTTAGTGTAGCCAGGGGTTTGTCAATTTTTTCAAAGAACTATCTCTTTGTTGCATTAATTTTTTATATAGTCTTTTTGTTCTCTATTTCATTCAATTATGCTCTGATTTTTATTATTTCCTTTCCTCTACTGACTTTGGTTTGCTTTTGTTCTTCTTTTTCTAGTTATTTAAGATGTAATGTTAGGTTGTTTACTTGAGATTTTTCATGTGTCTTGAGTTAGGCCTGTAATGATATAAACTTCCTCTTACTACTGTTTTCACTGAATTGATGAAGTTTCAATATGTCATATTGTCATTGTCATTTGTCTATATGTATCTTTTGATCTTACTTTTTATTTATTCTTTGACCCAGAATTTTTTAGTAGTATGTTGTTTAATCTCCACATATTTGTGGGTTTGTTTACTTCCTTTTTGCAGTTGATTTCTAATTTCAAAGCATTGTGGTCAGAGAATATGCTAGGTGTGATTTCAATCTTCTTGAATTTGTTGAGGTTGTTTTGTGACCCAACCTATGGTCTAGCCCTGAGAATGTTTTATGTGCACTGAAGAAGACTGTATAATGTGATGATCTGTGATGAAAGGTTCTATAAATGTCAATTATGTCCATTTGGTCTAGTGTTTTATTTAAGGTTGATATTTCTTTATTATTGATTTTCTGTTTGGATGGACTATCTAGATCTGTCAATTGACTATTAAGGTCCCCAGCTATGATTGTGATTTGTTTGTTTCTCCCTTTAATTCTGTGAGTAGTAGCTTTATATATTTTGATGCTCCCTGATTGGGTGTATATATATTAAGAAGTGTTAGGTCTTTTTAATATAATGTCCCCTTTATCATTATGAAATATCCATCTTTATCTCTTGTTACCTTTGTTATCTTGAAATCTATTTTGTCAGATATAAGTATGGCTACAACTGCTTTATTGTGGATGTTATTTGCTTGGAGCATCATTTCCTATCCTTTCACTTTGAGTGTAATTTTGTCTTTGCAGATTAGATGTGTCTCCGGAATGCAGCATACAGTTTAGTTATTTTTTTTTTTTATCCAATCTGCTACACTGTGCCTCTTAATTGGTAAATTCAGTCCTTTTACATTTAATGTAATTATTGATATATGAGGAGTTCCTATAGCCATTTTATCCTTTGTTTTCTGGTAGGTATGTGCCGCCAATGGTTCTTTTCCTTTGTATTTCTGTCTGTTGATTTTGTTTCGTGGTACTCCACACATTTTTATTCTGTTTCCTCTTTTTTTAAACCATGTGTTTCAGTTTTTTGTTTTTTTAATGTGGTTACCATCCGGTGTCGAAAAACAAAAGTTTCAAATATAGAGTGGTCCTTTTCCTTTTGAGTGCATCTGATCTCCAACCTCCTTTGCAAATTTAGACCTTTACCCTCTCCCCTTTTATATTTTTGTTGTCAAAAGTTATCCTGTTTATAGTGTAAGGTTTTTGTGACATTACTCATAGTTTCGTGACTTTTTGTTCTTTGTTTCAAGTAGAATAACCCCATTGAGCATTTCCTACAATGGAGGTCTTCTGGTGATAAATTTCTCTATGTCTGGAAAAGTCTTTAGTTCTCTTTCATATATAAAGAATAACTTCATATCTAAATGATAAATTATATAATTATTGTCTGGTAATTTCTCTCTTTCAGTAGTTTGAATATTTGGCCCCACTGTCTTCTAGCTTGGAGAGTTTCTGCTGAGAAGTCTCATGAACACCTAATGGGCTTTCCTTTATAGGTTACTTTCTTCATTTCTCTGGATCTCTTGTCATTAATTTTTGACTGTTTTAATAAAGTGTGCTTTTGGATTGAGGTAATTAGGTGTTTTCCTTGTTTCTTGAATTTGAGAATCCACCTTTTTCCATAGGTTTGGGAAGTTTTCATCAACTATTTATTTGAATAAACTAACTGTTCCTTTATCCCTAGCTTCTTTTTCTGGTATACCCATTATTCTAGAATACCTATTATCACTTTTTCTGATGGAATCAGATAGTTCTTATAGAGTTCTTTCTTTTTTTATGATCAAGTATATGTCTTCTTGCCCCTGCATCATCTTGATTTCTATCTTGATATTACTGTTCCTTTCCTCCATCTGGTTTGCTCTTTTCCCTATCCTCACTAGTTCATTCTTGAACTCTTTTATTGAGATCCCCATCTCCAGAATTTTTGTTTGGTTCTTTTTTAAAGTTTCAATCTTTTTGGTAAAATACTCATTTTGCTCATTATTTTTGTCCCTAAGCTCATTAAACTGTCTGTTTTTTCTTGCATCTTGTTTTTTCAGAAGTGCAATTTTGAATTCCATATTATTTATATAACATATTTCCTTGTCTTTAAGTTTGTTTTCTGGAGATTTTACGTTTTCTTTTTAAGCTGTCTCACTACCTTGGTTTTTCATGGGATTTGATGGATTCCTTCTCTGTCTAAGCACCTATGTATGAGTGGAACTTCTCTAGCAGATTAATACAAAGAAGTCTTTCTCTTATTTTCCAGTAGTTGGTGCTGAATCACAAGTTGTTGTTTTTTGTTTTTTTTTCTCTGTGAAGCCCCAGTGCTGTCCTCCACAGCCATATGCTGCCACCAGTGAAATCACAATGAGTGGGGTTAGAACGAGCTAAGGAACTTGGTAGTCTTCTGTATTGTTTTGCCCTTTTTGTAATGGTGACTGTGGACACCCAATATAAAAGGAGCATTTTACTACACAATCTAATATGAAATACTCAGTCCTCAGCAAAAGGAAAACTATAGCAAGTGAAATAGAAGGTCACCTTAGGATAACCAAAATCTCAACAGGGACCTTCATACCTTTCAGATATGCGAGTAAACTTAGCTCAAGTGTCTCTACCTCCTCATAATTTTTGTTGTTTTTTTTTTTTTTTACATTTTTATTTTTAATTAAGATCTATAGGTATTCTAATGAGGAATTAATCTTCCATAGCATAAAACAGTCTGTCATTTCTTTATTACTCTTCCATTCTGACCACAGAGATAGTCTTGGGTACATTTTTCACAAGCATATTTTGCTCATCTAGCTATGTAAGTGTGGTAGACTAAATTCTATTCACCAAAATTCAGTGCCCCTCCGTGAAGAATAATTCTATTAGTTGCCTCCTCTTGAAGTGGGTGCTTGGCTAACAAAGTGTGAAGAGAAGTGAGGAGGTCACTTCCCAGCAGAATCTTTAGAAAGCAGTGTGTGAGCCACCCTGCTGGTTCTGCTCTTCCCAGTGACTGGCAGTGCCCAGGCAATGGCTACTCGGACAGCCTTTGTCCCTGAGTGAGAATATTATAGTGCAAAGCCAGTAGCTGATCCACATAAAATGAATCATGATCAAGAAGTAAAATTTTTTAAGGTTTATCTTTATTGTTGAAAGTTTACAGATGTCCCCTTTTATTACCTCATTGACCCTCTCAACCATGCTCCCGCCCCTCCTCAGCCCTTCACCACACTATTGTCTGTGTCCATGGGTTATGCATATATGCATATAACTCTTTTTTTATTCTCTAAAGTTTTACATATTTCTTCTTTTTCCCCAGTTGACCCTCCCCCCAACCCAGCCATTACCACCCCAGGCAAGCCCCCACTGCCCCAGTATCTGTGTTCATTGATTATGCTAATATGCATTCATACAAGTCCTTTAGTTGCTCTCTAACCCCACTCCCTTACCATTTGTCTCTAGATCGATCTATTCTTGTTCATCAAATTATGTTGATCAGTACATCCCACATATGAGTGAGATCATGTGATATTTATCTCTCCCCAACTGACTTATTTTGCTTAGCATAATGCTCTCCAGGTCCATCCATGTTGTTGCAAATGGTAAAAGTTCCTTCTTTTTTTATAGTGGCTTAGTATGCCATTGTGTAGATGTACCAGTTTTTTTAATCCACTCATCTGCTGATGGGCACTTAAGCTATTTCCAAATCTTAGCTATTGTAAACTGTGCTGTTATAAACATAGGGGTGTATATATCCTTTCTGATTGGTGTTTCTGGTTTCTTGGGATATAGTCCTAACAGTGGGATTACTGGGTCAAATGGGAGTTTCATTTTTAACTTTTTGAGGAAACACCATACTGTCTTCCACAGTGGCTACACCAGTCTGCATTCCCACCAGCAGTGCACCAGTGCACGAGGGTTCCTTTTTCTCCACATCCTCACCAGCACTTGTCATTTGTTGATTTGTTGATGATAGTCATTCTGACAGGTGTGAGAAGGTATCTCATGGTTGTTTTGATTTGCATCTCTCAGATGGTTAGTGACTTTGAGCATGTTTTCATATGTCTCTGGGCCTTCTGTATGTCCTTTTTAGAAAAGCGTCTATTTAGATCATTTGACCATTTTTTTATTGGATCGGTTATCTTTTTTTTTTTTTTAAGTTGTATGAGTTCCCTGTAAATTTTGGAGATTAAACCGTTATCTGAAATAGCATTGACAAATATTTCCCATGCAGTGGGCTTTCTTGTTGTTTTGTTGATGTTTCTTTTGCTGTGCAGAAGCTTTTTATTTTGATGTAGTCCCATTTGTTTATTTTCTCCCTAGTCTCCATTGCCCTAGGAGCTGTGTCTATAAAGATATTGCTACAACATATGTATGCCTATGGAGACTTGTAGTATTTTTATGGTTTCCCATCTTACATTCAAGTCCTTTAGCCATTTTGAGTTTGTTTGTGTATGGTGTAAGTTGGCGATCTAGTTTCATTTTTTGCATGTATCTGTCCAAATTTTCCATCACCATTTATTAAAGAGACTGTTTGACTCCATTGCATGTTCTTACCTCCTTTGTTAAATATTAATTGAGCATAATGGCTTGAGTTGCACTATGTCGAACAGGAGTGGTGAGAGTGGGCATCCCTGTCTTGTTCCTGTTCTTAGGGGAAATGGTTTTAGTTTTTGCCCATTGAGTATGATGTTGGCGGTAGGTTTGTCATATAAGGCTTTTATTACTTTGAGGTATGATCCTTCTATTCCCACTTTGCTGAGAGTTTTTATCAAGAAAGGGTGTTGAATTTTGTCAAATGCTTTTTCTGAATCGATTGATATGATTATGTGAGTTTTGTCTCTCAGTTTGTTTATGTGTTGTATCACATTTATTGGTTTGCAAATATTGTACCATCCTTGCATCCCTGGAATAAATGTCACTTGGTCATGGTGTATGATCTTTCGAATGTAATGCTGAATCCAATTTGCTAGAATTTTTTTGAGGACTTTAGCATCTATGTTCATCAAGGATATTGGCTTGTAGTTCTCTTTTTTGTGTGTGGTGTCTTATCTGGTTTTGGGATTAGGGTAATGCTGTCCTCATAGGGAGAGCTTGGAACTGTGCCTTCCTTTTGAATTTTTTGGAATAGTCTGAGGAGGATAGGTTTTAGTTCTTCTTTGAATGCTTGGTAGAACTTCCCTGTAAATCCATTCGGACCAAAGCTTTTGTTTGCTAGAAGATTTTTGATCACTGCTTCAATTTCTTCGGGAGTTATTAGCCTATTCACGTTTTTTTATTCTACCTTATTGAATTTTGGGAGCTTGTATTTTTCTAAGAATATGTCCATTTCATCTAGGCTGTCCATTTTGTTAGAGTAGAGTTGTTCATAATATTTTTTCATAATCATTTGTAATTCTGTGGGATTGGTTGTTAGTTAACCTCTTTCATTTCTGATTTTGTTTATTGGATCCTCTCTCTCTGCTTCTTGATGAGCCTGGCTAGAGGTTCATCAATCTTGTTTATCCTTTCAAAGAACCAGCTCTTGGTTTATTGATCTTTTGTATTGTTTTTTGTTTTGTTTTATTTTGGTTTTGGTCTCTATGTCGTTTATCTCCACTCTGTTATTTATTATTTCCTTCCTTCTGCTTACACTGACCTTTTCTTGTTGCTCTCTTTCTAACTCTTTGAGTTGTATGGTTAGATAATTTATTACCATCGTTTCTTGTTTTTTGAGGTAGGTCTGTAGAACTATGAACTTCCCTTTCAAGACTGCTTTCATTGTGTCCCATAGATTTTGGATTGTTGTGTTTTCATTGTCATTTGTTGCCATGATGCTTTTTATTTCTTCTTGATCTCTTTAGTAACCCAATCATGTTTAATAGCATGTTATTTAGCCTCCAAGTGTTTGATTTTATTATTTTTTTATTGTAGTTGATTTCTAGTTTTATGCCATTGTGATCTGAGGAGATGCTTGATATGGTTTCTATCTTCTTGAATTTGAAGAGACTTTGCCTGTGTCCCAGTATGTGGTCTATCTTTGAAAATGACCCATGTGCACTTGAGAAGAATGTATATTCTGTGGCTTTGGGGTGAAATGTTCTGAAGATGTCAATTAATTCCTTCTGTTCTAGTGGGTCATTTAGGATTGATATTTCTTTGCTGGTTTTTTTGTTTGTTTGTTTGTTTAGAGGATTTTTTAAGTGGTGTTAGTGAGGTATTAAAGTCCCCTACTATGACTGTATTGCTGTCAATCTCTCCCTTGATATCCTCCAGAAGTTTTTTGTTGTTGTTTTGTTTTTTATGTATTTGGGTGCTCCTGTATTGGTTGCATATATGTTTACCAGAGTTATATCCTCTTGTTGAATTGCTCCCTTTAGTATTATAAATTGGCCTTCCTTATCTCTTGTTATGGCCTTTACTTTGAGATCTAATTTATCAGATATAACTATTGCCACCCCAGCTTTTTTCATTTACATTCACCTGAAAAAGCTTTTTCTATCCCTTCACCATCAGTCTGTGGGAGTCTGAGATGGTTTCCCTATAGACAGCAGATATATGGGTCATATTTTCTTACCCACTCAGTTACCCTATGTCTTTTTATTGGGGTATTTAATACATTTACATTTAAAGTTATTATTGATAGATACTTGTTTGTCCTCAGTTTTATTCTTTATGTCTGTGTTCCTTCTTCCCTTCCTATTTCTTCTTTTACAGCAGACCCTTTAGCCTTTCTTTCATTGCTGATTTGTTGGTAATAAACTCCCTTAGTCCTTTTTTGTCTGTGAGACTCCTGTTTTCACCCTCAATTTTGATTGATAGTCTTGCTGAGTACAATATTCTTGGATTCAGACCCTTCCTTTGCATGACTTTGTACATTTCATTCAATTGCCTTCTGGCCTGATGTATTTCTGTTGAGAAATCAGTCATTTGTCTGATGGGGAATCTTTTGTAGGTAACTTTCTGTCTCTCTCTGGCAGCCTTTAAGATTCTTACATTGTCATTGGTGTTTGCCAATTTAATTATAATGTGCCTTGGCGTCGGTGTTTTGGGGTTCATCTTGTTTAGGACTCTGTGAGCTTCTTGGACTTGTGTCAGTTTTTCCTTCCCTATATCAAGGAAGTTTTCTGTCATTATTTCTTCAAAAAGGTTTTCTATTCCTTGCTCAGTTTCCTCTCCTTCTGGAACCCCTATTATGTGGATGATGTTTTGTTTCATGTTGTCCCAAATTTCCCTTAGGCTCTCCTCCTATTTTTTAGGTTTTTTTCTAGATGCTGTTCTGCTTGGGTATTTTTTCCTACCTTGTCTTCTAGCTCACTGATGCAGTCCTCCACTTCTTCTAGTCTACTGTTGATGCTTTCTATTGAGTTCTTTATTGCAGTGATGTCATTTTTCATTTCTTCTTGGTTCTTCTTCATTTCTTCTTGGTTCTTACACATGTTGTTGAATTTGTCTTCCATCCTTTTCAGTGATCTGATGACCATTGCTTTTAATTCTTTCTCTGACATATTGCTTGCCTCCATTTTTGTTACTTCCTTTTCTGGTGATTCCTCCTTTTATTTCATACGCAGGCTGTTTCTTTGTCTCCCCATGACTGCTTCTCTCTGGATGTCTGGTTATGTAGTTCTCTCTGTTCTGCATGATTTCCCCTAGGCTATATCTGACCTTTCCATCCATGGATTGTCTCAGCAGCTGTATTTAATCTGCCAATTCCTGGTGGATGTAATTGATTCAGCTATTTCTTCTATCTGCTCTGTGAAAAGGTACAGGGCTAGTCTGCATATCCGCACCATTTTGTTTCCTCCTGAACAGACTTTCTAGGCACCTGTAGTTGGAAAGGCTGGAGTCTTGGTGTTTCTGGGTTCGCAGCTGAGGCAGCTTGTCTCTGGGGGTTGTGGTTGTAGAGTCCTTGGAGGTATCCAAGATGTCCCCGGTGGAAGGTAAGGCTGGGCTTCAGATCACTGCCATTCTCCCCTTCAAGATGGTGCAGGTCTCTGTGGCAGAGCCGGCCACTCCCAGAGAGATTTCAGCAGCAGTAGAGGCTGCCTGGCCAGGGGAGCCCCATCCATCAGTCCCCAGCAATTCCTTGTAATATAGCTGTCCCTCACTCACAAATATAGACCCTGCACATCCACGCACTCTCCTTTCATTCTCTCACTCACATACTATCTTGCAGCCTGCTGTCTCATCGTCAGCCATCTTGGATCTCTGTCTTAGGTTAATCTCTTCTCCTCCATGCCCCTTCCCTCTGAGTGGTGATTCTCTAAGCTTTGGGAAGCACTTTTTGTAAAAAGGAAACTCTAAGACAATTTAGTCCAGATGCCCAGAAGTGATGTCTGAGGACCTCTTACATATCTAAGACCATTTTGGATATTTCATGAAATCCTGCCTTTCCAACTATATATTCATGTGCATTTAGATTTTCTTCATATTTATCAACCAATACTAAATATTGCAGAAGTTTGAAAGTGGAAGCAGAGGTGTAGATTCTAGTTGTATTTTCTAGTAAGCCAGACATTAAAGAAGTTTCCAAAAAATTAAACAATGCCACAATATTTTTGGTAAATATAGTAATTGTCCTTAAAATAGTTGACTGTGTTAACATATACTAGATGTCATTGCATTTTTAAAATAAAATAGTATATATTTTTTAAATTCCCGGTTTTAATTTCTAGTGTTATAAATGTCAATAGATAAAAACCCACCCAAGTAAAAGGCTTTTAAGGCCATTAATAACTTTTAACAGTGTGACTTGTCCTGAAACCAAAAGCTTTGAGAGCCTTTGATTCTGTTCTTCCTGTTACAGAAGAGACTGATTTGCTGTCTTCCTTTCTCATTCAGTTTTCCCTGAAGTAGTGGCTCAGTTATTTTAAAAAAATGGTTTGTTCTGTTACATATGAAACAGAAATTTCCTGAGATTTTATTGTGCAAGGCATATTTGGTCTTAGATATGAATGAACTAGTTTCACTTCATTGAAGAACCGTGAGGCTTTGGTTCTTTTTTCTCTCCATCTTTTTTGGTTTTTGCTTCTATTTTCCCAATTGTTTTTCTTTTTTATTATTTTCCTTTTTTTTATTGTGTCTTAACATTAAACTTTCTAATTTGTAAAAGGATGGGGATAAATAAAATTTGAGGCTGAAATAAATCCTCTGGAACCTTTATGTGAAACATAAATAATGAGAACACATTTAACTGGAAGGCTTTGCCTGAGAAATAAATAATAGTAATTTACTTATTTTCAGCCTTTCTGAATTAAGATATCTGAAAATTAACCCAAAGAGGCCTGGGGTGGGAATGGAAATACACATTTCTAAGTTGTTCCCAGATGATGTTGGTGATGCTGGTATAGGCACCACTTATTGAGGACTAAATCCTGGAATATCATCTAGCTCAAGTGAATCAAGGAGAAAGAGCTGGAGGCCATTTTAATTTGAAGTCATTCCCCTTCATCTTCCTTTAAATATATTATTCTTCCCACCACTGTCATTGTCAACTATACATGCACTGGTGTTACCATTGTAATTAGCTAGTCCTATCTAATAAAGAGGGAATATGCTAATTGACCCTCATGCCATCACAAAAGATGGCGGCACCCACAGCCAATAAGGAGGGAATATGCTAATTGACTGACCCATCCTCAAAGATGGCAGTGCACACAGCCACAAGATGGTGGTGCCTAGTCCCCCCAGACACCCAGGCTGCCTGAGGCTCACATAACCAGGGCTGGCTGAGGGTTGTGCTGCTGGCAGTGGTAGCAGCAGAGGTGTGATGGGGCGTCGCCTTCCCCTGATTGCCAGGTCGCCTACTGCCCCTGAGGGATCCCAGACAGTGAGAGGTGGCAGGCCTGGCTGAGGGATCACCCTTCCAGTGCATGAATTTTCATGCACAGGGCCTCTAGTTATTAATAATAAGAAGAAAGCAAAGGGGAGGCTAGACATTATAAGCATGAGCATCTGGGAAGCTTCACCAGGAAGCTGCAATTTAACATTCCCTGCAAATCATTTCAGGAAAGAGTCCAACATAAGGGAAGATGGATGTATGCATAGTAAAGTCAGAGTGAAGTCAATCTCATCTGGGATAAAGATAATTGGCTAGAGGGAGCAAAGCCACTGCAAACACACACAATCTTAGAAGTTAGGCTTCTACCCTCCCACAGAGACAGATGCAAGGGCGCTATCTTCCTTGAGGGTCCTTGAGAAACACAATCCTTGGTTATAAAACTGGCAAGAAGCTTTAAAAAAAATACTTGCATCTCAAAGGGGCAGGAAAAGAACATAAAATAACTGCTATTATATGTAGATGTTGTAAGAAAAGCGAGGTCAGGAGCTTGGATTCAGAAATCTAAGTTAAGTTGGGGGAACATATACTAGTATACTGTCTTGGTCATAGGCAGTCAGTTAAAGAATTAATAATAGTAATAATTATAATACTAGCATTATTGAGAGGTCATTAAATGCTGAGTATTGTACTAAAGATATTATATGTGCTGCCTCATCAAATCATATCAACCCTTATCATTATTATCCTCAATTTAGTAATTATGTAAATGAGGTTCAAGGGGGCTAAGCAATCTTCCAAGATCACTTATCTTTAAAATGGCAGAGCCAGGATTTTGTTACTATTTGCTGATTCCAAAGACTGTGCCATATGCTTCCCCCTGTTATCAGCAACATTTCCCATAAGTTTGTTACTTTTAAATATGTTCATTAAGAAAATATATTTGAATGTAATATTTTGATTTATGAGAATTGGAGAAAAAATAATGTGGCTAATTCAAAAATATATTTTTCTTTAAGCAAAACATTAATAGGCCTTTATTACTGGAAATTATACCTGAATGCTAAAAGCCAATTCTTTCAATACTGTCTTCCTCTGGGAATGCTTGAGAAAGAGTTCTCATTAGACACTATGCATGGTAGCAAAAAAATAAAAATAAAAAGTAGTGTAATATATAAAATGAATGCAAGAGTAGAACCCAATTCACTTTCTGGTAAAGAAAAATTCAAACTATGTAAATAACAGTTAAAATATATTTCTTGTTTTTCTGTTTGTTTGTTTTTGTTAATCCTCACCAGAGGATATTTTTCCATTGATTTTTAGGGAGAGTAGAAGAGAGAAGGAAAGACAGAGAGAAACATCGATGTGAGAGAAAAAAACGTGGATTGGTTGCCTCCTGCAGGAGTCCCAACCAGGGCCTGGGCTGGGAAGAAGCCTGCAATCAAGGTATGTGGCCTTGACTAAAATCAAAACTGGAGCACTTTGGTCCGCAGGCCGATGTGCCATCCACTAGCCAAACCAGCAAGGACTCTTGGGTTTTCTTTTACTGATATTGTCTGCAAGTTCTTATACAATTCTACATATTGGTATATATTTCCTTTATATAGCTAACATTAAACTTATGCTAAGATTTAATCCACAGATGTGAATATACATACATTATGATCATATAAGTATTTTTTTTCAGACTAACAAAGCTTAGAATGTTTATGTTCTCCATAATTATCTTTGTAGATACTCCACTTTCTCTCTTTAAAAAAAAAAATGTAAAATGCTTTTTAAAAATGTCACATTTTTTGGTGCTGCCATTATTGTTACCATGCTTGTCTTTCCTAAGAAAATTACATTATGAAATCATAGCCAGCACACAATGTATGATGAATCTTCACTGCACTGAATGAAATCTCAGAAAGCCAGAGGCACACATAAATGGCAAATACTCAAGAAAAGATTCTATACAGAAAACTACCTATTTGGATTGTTTTTTATGTTTTATGTGAACGTTTGATTTGATAAAAATAATTATAAATAAAAATTTATTAATGGGATTTTCTAAAATATTGATTCATGTATTCATATTTTCACTTAGGTATTAATGTATAAAATGTTTCTCCCATTATTATGATTCAACAGATTCTTTTAGTCATTTACATTATTTAGTTGCAGGTCCTAAATCTGATATTCTTTACAGGTGGTTTTCTTCTGGGTTTTTGTTTTTTTCCCTACATATCCAAACCTACAGCCATGCTGAGATGTTTGGCAGTTAGTTCTTAGAACATTAAAAAAAGAGGAAGGGGATTTCTCAGCTAAAGCAAATATGTATTGTCTAAGTAGGACAACAATATATGTTTTTCATCCAAAAGATAAATAGACCACCCAAATACCAATAGGTAAGCAGCATTTTTGTGTAATCAATCCTCTGTCCACTGGGATTTCCTAGCAGCCAATCAGTTTTAGACTACATGTGATCATCTCTTGTTTTTATCATCTTTCATTTCTGTTCCCTTCTATTTAAAGAAAAACATAGTTCATTTTTTTCTGTCACATTTTCCCCTCCTTTAGCAATCCTAAACCCCTGAAGATTTGACATAGTAGCTGAAGATTTGTGAATTGAAGTTAATTAATCCCTCCTTGCTGAAATGGAGTAATGTTAAAACTTTGTTCATAGCTTTTCAAATGCTCTTATCAAACCTTCAGGGTTTAAAGAGCCTTAGCTGCCCACAGTTTAATAGGAGGGAAACAAAGCCACCACCACATATTCAGGGAATAAAACCTCAATGTAATATAATACCTTCTATAATTACTTCTGCCACCACTTTTTAAGTGAAATCTCTTATCCTTAAATATATGTTACTATTTGTTAATTAGTGTCTATAATGTTTCTGTAGTGAAATAACACACATGCATTATTGAACAATTTGTGTTTGGAAAATATTTTTTGAGCTTTCCATTGTTAGAAATAATCCAGCTGTTGGTAAATAATTAAATAAATAAATTCTGACCAGATCAGAGTTAATATATTCAATAGGGTCTAAAAATGATTGTGATACAATTCTGATTGGCAGCTACATAAGTGTCTAGTAATTATTTCCTACCAAATGGATGAGGCCAGCATATTAAGCCACAAGATATTTAAGTGATGTACACACCTGTCATCTACATTCTCCTTTATAACCAACAAGGACACATACATTCAGGAGTTTATTTTGAATTTATCTAAATGGACTGAAGCTTCATCCTGTCAGAGAACAAGGATAAACTTTTATTTATACCCAAATAGTTTCTACTTCTACTAATAAATATTCACACACATATACACAAATGATTTAAAAATAAGTAGCAGAGGAACAGGAAATTTCACACATAGATGAAAGTGATCTGAAATAACCCCCCCCACTAAGTTAATTGATACAAAATAATATTGAAAATGCTTTTACTCATCATCATTTCATGCAGAGGAGAACCAAAACACCCAGACATAGAAATCATTAGACCAAGAATAAATTCAAGATGCTGTTAAAATATTCAAATTTTAGCTAATATTTGCAATAAAATCATTAATCTGAGGCTCTTGTGGGATAATTATTGTCACTATTACTTTTTCATGCTTTTAAATGCTTAACCAACAGAGAACATTTTTCAGTATTTTTAAAATATTTATTGTTGCAAGTATTACATATCTTTCTCCCCCCATTGACCTCTCCCAGCCTGCCCCAACCCCGCACCCCAGACCTTCACCACCCTATTGTCTGTGTCCTTGAGTTATCCATACTATGCATACAAGTTCATTGGTTGATCTCTTCCAACCCACACATCCTCCACGGGTGGGTTTCTGGGTCCCGCCTCCCGTGGCGGTGGAGGCAGTACGGCCACGGGACTCTTTCTGGGTCCCACCAAGCTGCAGGACTCTGGGTCCTGGGTCTCATGCGATGTCACATGCTGGGCCCTTAGTCCTATATAATAAAAGGATAATATGCAAATTGACCGAACAGCAGAACCCGGTCACTATGATGCGCACTGACCACCTGGGGGCAGACGCTCAATGCAAGAGCTGCCCCCTGGTGGTCAGTGCACTTCCACAGGGGGAGCACCACTCAGCCAGAAGCCCTGAGCCAGGATCATGGCTGGCAAGAGCAGTGGTGGTGGGAGCAGGCCTGAACTGTTAGTCGGCTATCCCCCAAGAGCTCCTGGAATGCAAGAGGGTGCAGGCCAGGCTGAGGGACGCCCCCTCCCCTGAGTGGATGGATTTCGGGCACCCGCCCTCTAGTACTAATATAACAGCATTTCATAATATAGAGAGGAGTCAATTTAACTCTATAAACCTGAGTTCGAAATGTTAGAAAACAATATTCATAATATGAAAATGTAAAGGCTTTATTTCTCATTTCATAATACCTATTGACACTAGGTCAACAGGGCTAATGGATTTAGTGTAATAAGTACCAAATTATGTGACCTGTGAATTTAAAAGGAAATAAAATGTATTTTCACAACTGGCATCAAGAGCTCCACTCAAGGTAGGAAACATTTTATTTAGGAAATATCTGGATAGGTCACTTTCAGTGAGGACTATGTCTCAAGAACCTGACATGGAAAGTAACAGTAAATCCAAAGATGGGTGATTGATTTTACATTAAAAGTTAGCAACAAATGTATAGTATTTATAAAAGAAGAAGAAAGGAGGCTGGAGGTCACAAATGGGAGCAGGGAATCAAGGGAGAGAGAGCATGGTCAAAAATTGCAGAGTGAAGATAAATGTGGCCAGGGAGAAAATGTCCGAGTACTCAACAGACAATTTTACAACAAGAAAGTTGAATATTCAATTTTAAGTTTGTCCCCTGTTCTTCACACCCCCACAACTCTTATGCCTCTAAACCCAGTTATTACTACAGAGATTCCAGGACCTCCCACAACCTAGTTCACATGTAAATTATAGCAATGATAAGGACTTTCTAATTCTGTAATAATTTTATCTCATGTGATTCTCACATAAATGAATTACAGATTAGAGAATTATAAAGCAGATAGGATAAATGGCTATGCAATTAATCCATGATACATTTAGGACAGTGTAAGTGAAAGCTAAACAATTTAACACAAGTCTTCTAAGTATATAAACAAGGTTCTTTAAGATTTATTTTAAAAACAAGGTAGCATTCTCCTCCTAATCTATGAGTATATTATTTCAGAACAAAATTCTGTAAATAGAGTCCAAGATGGTTCTGCTTGTACAATAGACTTTGCTAAAGTCACAGCACAGACCCAATATGTATTGACTTTGCATGACATGAATACAAATATATTCCTCAGAGACTAAAATTCAATGATTATAGTACAATAAGGACTATATTTATGTTTGAAATCTGTATTTATAGGTTAAAAAAAAAGATAAAAGCCTGGCAAGTACTTGCCAAATTCATAAAATAGACTTATCAAATTAATTAAATATAAGTTTGATTAAATTAACATGTAAATTTGATCAAAATGATTTTTGTTGAATATTTAGTGTTAGTTAACTTTATCATATTCTAATGTATGTTTAAAAGCCTTACTTTTATGAGTCTGACATTTAAATTTTGAGGGATGTAACATTCCTCAACAGAACCTGTGAGAAGACAGTAAGAACTGCCTGACATCTAGTGGCAATTACTACAATAATAGCTGAGACCTAATTAGAAATTTGTTTTGCTTTGAGCTTCTTATTTACAAATTTGTGGGTTTTTTAAAATAATAACTACCATTACATATTCATGACATATGAAAGCTATATTATCTTACTACACAACTTTGTTCCAGCAATATCTCAAAAGAATGCATAGGTTGCTTACCCAAACACACTTTTCCCTTTATTTTCCTTAAATACATTCTGTCTAAATACACATAGCAAAAACCCTATATTTTTCATCTCATAAAATCAACTTTTCCTATTTAAATGTATTGACAATTATTTCAAAGATACTACATTAAAATTAAAAT
The DNA here is from genome assembly GCA_026230045.1 of Corynorhinus townsendii. NCBI lineage: Eukaryota > Metazoa > Chordata > Mammalia > Chiroptera > Vespertilionidae > Corynorhinus > Corynorhinus townsendii. The sequence goes on along the minus strand of JAPDVU010000001.1, from coordinate 114,070,784 downwards.
CTTTTATTTTAGGTGCAACCTAAAAATGAGGAGCAATATTTACAAATACTAACAAGAATAACAGCAGCAAGAAAGAAGATGGAGGGATGAAGGAGATAAAAACAACTAAGAAATGAAGGGATTTCAGTGCGACATAAGATGGAGGAAAGAGGAAACCTCTCAGCATATATTCCTTCAAGTGCTCCTTGGGAACCATGACAGGATAGCATATTTTTGCAGGGTGGCCTTCATATTGTTTATTAAAAATTCTATGACCCGGCCAGTGTGACTCAGTGGTTGAGCATCTAACTATGAACCAAGATTTCAAGTTTGATTCTGGGTCAGGGCACATGCCCAGTTGTGGGCTCGATCCCTAGTAGGGGACATGCAAGAGGCAACTGATCAATGATTACCTCTCATCACTGATGTTTTTTTCTCTCTCTCCCTCGCCCTTCCTCTCTGAAATCAATAAAAATATATTTTTAAAAAATGAAAATTCTAAGGAAAGAGTGATCCAAGATGGCAGCAGAGTAGGTAGATGATACACTCACCTCTTCCCAGGACCAAATTGGAATTACAACTAAATTATAGAACAATAATCCTGAATAAACAACTAAAGACAAGCTAAAGAGAAGTCTTATAATTAAGAATTTACAGAAGAAACCATATTTACAAGGGTAGGAAGGGTGGAGATGTGAAAAGGGCTGGCCTCACTCCTATGAATGGTAGCTGAGATTTTAGAGAGATATCTGAACTGTGGGGGGTTTCCCCCTGAGAAGTGTGATGTCTAAACACCATACAGGGCTCCCCAGACCACAGCATCAGAACCTGAAGAGGCACCCACATAACATCTGGCTATGAAAGTCAGCAAGGATTCTGTCAGAGAGGGTCAAAATTCTGTTAGAAACACAGGTGCCCTCTTAAAAGTCAAATACACAAATTTTTATTTCAGCCACTCACCTTGGGCTCTGATGGAGGGAGGGGCATTGAGAGCAGACTAAAGTCTTGTGAGGGGAGACTAGGTTGTGTGGCTCTGGGGAGAAAACAGAAGGAACAGCCATCAGGATCCTGTGCTTAGTTCCTCTCACATACCACAGATGCCATCATTCTTGGGTGGAGCACTACCCTGCTGTGCAACAACAGCCTCGGGGGGTGGAAGGGTGGGGGCGGGGAAGCAAAAGTATTGCCCTCTGGGTTCTTTCTCACTCTACCATAAAAAGCTTATGCCCTGCTGAAAAATCAGCTGCTTTGACTAGGGTGTAAAAGTTGGGGCAGAATCAGGGGTTGTCAGTTACTGAGTTTTGTGGCTTTAGAGTGAGGGCCATCCTCCCACTTTCCATGAACCTGACTGGTACTTCCCCCTCACAAAAATACACTAGCCCCACCCTCTGGGTTCCTGGCTTACCCAGCCTCCACACTTCCAATTGCCCTAGCTGACTCTGAGTCCTGCTGAGGGTAGGGAAAAATCCAGGACAAACTGAGTTGTGTGTCTCTGGGGCAGAGACCACACTCTCCACCTTCCTCAAACCCTAAAAAACCCCTTCCCAACATGGGAGATCCATTAGCCCTATCCTCCTAAACTCTTGGAGGTCCCACCCAGATGAGCTTAGGTTCTTCCCAGAAGAACCTGGGACACACTTTGTTATTTAACTCTAGGACAGGGACCATTTTTCCATCACACACCTGAGCAGCCCTCCTTACACATGGCCAAATAGATGTCTGTTTGAGCCTGATAAACTCTGCTCACCTTACCCTGATGACTCCCTGAGACCTTACTCCACCACAAAGGCATGTGAGCGGCCAGCAGCTGGCAGCGAGATTTGGTATACCAAGGGACCTTTGTTGAATGGCCTCAAACCCAGCACTGGCACAGAATTTGAACCTGTATGATCTAGTGAGCACTATTTGCTCCCACCATGTGACTCAATGAGAACTTACCTCATGCAACTCAACTACCACTAAAGATTCTTTCAGTGACTGTGTCTACCAGGCAGCCAGCAGGCAAAGATAAGCAGATATCGGAGTGACTTAGGACTTTTATTGACCTTCACCTGGGACCAGTGCTGATAAAAGCCAGGTTTGATGCATAACTTAGTACTTCACTCATGTACCAAGGCTCAGCAAAGGCAGCCACAAACTGTGGATCACTCTCTAGTTTCAAACATGTTATCCAGAGCCAGTCACAAGCAACATCTGCACCAGAGTCCTCCCAGGACCCCAGAACCAACACACCTAATGGCCAGCTTCAGACAGCATTAGAGCAGGATCCAATAAGTTTTACAAGTGGCATATCGAAAGGGAGATCATGGCAAGTACCAGACCCTGCTGAGAAAATTTTGTGTCATGTGGTCAGCTCCTGCACAGGAGTTCACACTCAGTGGTTGAGGTTGAGCCTCACAGTCAGCCAGGCTGAGGGTTGATCTCACACATGAACAAGCCAATAGCAATCATGACTTAATTACAACTGCACAGTCCACCTAACTCACACAAGAGAAAATCCTGGTATATTCAGCTCAAGTGATTAGGTGGACTATTCCACTGGAACCCACAGAACTCCTACTACATAAGGTCACAGTTCTAAGACTGGGTGACATAGCAGGTCTACCTAATACATATAAACACACAAAGAGGCAATGTGGAGAGACAAAAAAAAAAAAAAAAGCCCCAAATGAAAAAACAAGACAAATCCCTAGAAAAAGAGCTAAATAAAATAAAGGCAAACAAACTTTTTAGATTTAGAGTTAATAAAAATGGTTATAAAGATGTTCAAGAAACTTATCAAGAACTACAAGATTCTTAGTGAGAACTACAACCAAATGAGGAAGACATATGAAAAAAAAACCCACAAAAAACAAAAATGAAGAATAGAATATCTGAAATAAAGAATAACACTGGAAGAAATAAACAGTAAGTTGTATGAAGCAGAGGATCGAATCAACAAGCTGGAAGACAAGGAAGAAAAAAGAGCAGCAAAAACAAAATAATTTTCAATCAGAACAGCAAAAAGAAAATGATATTTAAAAAGTGAGGACAGTCCAATGGACCTTTGGGATGACACGAGCATAATGACATTCCCATCATAGGAGTACCAGAAAGGAAAGAGAGTGAGCAAAGGATTAAAAATTTGTTTAAAGAAACAATGACATTTATTAAGTCTAATAATTTTTTGATGGAGTCTTTAGGGTTTTCTATGTACAGTATCATGTAATCTGCGAATAATGACAGTTTTGTGTCTTCTTTTCCAATTTTGATACCTTTTATTTATTTTTCTTGTCTAATTGCTATGGCTAGCACTTCCAGAACTGTACTGAACAGGAATGGTGCAAGTGGGCATCCCTGTCTCGTTCCTGGTCTTAGGTGAAATGGTTTTAGTTTTTGCCCATTGAGTATGATGTTGGCGGTAGGTTTGTCATATAAGGCTTTTATTATTTTGAGGTATGATCCCTCTATTCCCATTTTGCTGAGGGTTTTTATCAAGAAAGGGTGTTGGCTTTTGTCAAATGCTTTTTCTGCATCAATTGACATGACTATGTTATTTTCATCTCTCAATTTGTTTATGTGATGTATCATGTTTATTGATTTGTGGATATTGTACCATCCTTGCATCCCCAGGATAAATCCTACTTGATCATGGTATATGATCTTTCTGTTGTAATGCTGGATCTGATCTGTTAGAATTTTAGCAAAAAAAAAAAAAAAAAAAATTTAATTAATTAATTAAAAAATATAATGGGAAAAAAAAGAAACAATGACAGAAAACTTCACTAACCTGGTGAAGCAAAAAGACACATAAGTCCAGACAACCCAAAGAGTCCAAAACAAGATGAACCCAAAGAATACCACAATTAAAATGGCATAATTAAAGACAAAAAGAGAATCTTAAAAGCAGTATGAGAAAGACAGTTGTTACCTACAAGGGAGCTTCCATAAGACTGTCAGCTGATTTCTCAACAGAAACATTTTGGGTTAGAAGGAATTATCAAAAATAGTCAAAATAGCCTAGCTGGTGTGATTCAGTGGTTGAGCATCAACCTATGAACCAGAAGGTCACAGTTCAATTCCAGGTCAGGGCACATGCCCAGGTTGTGGGCTTGGTCCCAAGTAGGGGGAATATAGGAGGCAGCCAATCAAAGATTATCTCTCATCACTGAGAGATGTTTTTATCTCTCTCTCTACCTCTCCCATCCTCCTGGAAATCAATAAAAATATATTTTAAAAAAAGAAATAGTCAAAGTAATGAAAAACAAGACATACAGTCAAAACTACTTTAACCAACAAGGCTATCATTTAATATTGGAAAAAAAAAAATAAAGAGCTTCTCAGACAAGAAAAATGTAAAGGAGTTCATTTCCATCAGACTAGTATTAAAAGAAATGTTAAAAAGCCTGCTTTAAGAAGAGGAATATAAGTGTAAAAAAATTAAATAGTAATAAATATGTTCATATCAATAATCATTTTAAATGTAAATGTTTTAAGCATTGCAATAAGAAAACATAGGGTAGCTGAATGGATAAGAAAGCAAAACCCATATAAATGATGTCTACAAGAGACCCACCTCAGAACAAGATACACACAGAATAAAAGTAAAGGAATGGAAAAATATATTTAATGCCAATGGAAATTTTTTTAAAAAGCTGGGTAACAATACTTAAATACTTATATCTAACAAAATAGACTTTAAAACAAAGACTGTAGAAAGAGACAAAGAAGGACATTGAATAATAATAAAGGGAACAATCCAAAAAGAAGATATAACCTCTGTAAACATTTATGCAACTAACATAGGAACACCTAAATATGTAAAGCAAATTTTGATGTATGTAAAGGGAGAGATTGACAGTAATACAGTCTTAGTAGGGGATTTTAACACCCTATTGACATCAATGAATAGATTTTCCAGATACAAATCAATAAGGAAATGTCGACCTTGAATGGAATAATAAATTAGATAGATTTAATTGATATTTTCAGAGCATTCCACTCCAAAGCAGCAGAATACACATTTTTTCAAGTGCACATGGAACATTCTCTAGGATAGACCACATGTTATGACATAAAACAAGTCTCAATAAATTTAAGAGGATTGAAATCATATCACACATCTTCTCTGATCACAATGGTATGAAACTAGAAATGAATTACCAAAAAAACTGAAAAACAAAGTCATGGACGCTAAATAAAATATTACTAAACAATAAATGATTAACATTTAGGTCAAGGAAGATATAAAAATATATCTTGAAACAAGTGAAAATGAGAACACAACAACCCAAAATCTATGGGACATAGGGAAAGCAGTGTTAAGAGGAGAAAATTCATAGCAATCCAGCCCTTCTGCTAGAATACAAGAAGCAATAAAAAATCTCAAATAAACAATCTAACTGTAGATTAAAAAAAAAAAAAAACTAGAAAAAGAACAACAAACAAGCCCAAAGTGAGTAGAAGAAAGAAATAAGAGTCAGAGCAGAAATAAACAAAATACAATCTTAAAAAACAACACAAAAGATCAATGAAACCAAGAGCTGGCTCTTTAAAAAGATAAACAAAATTGACAAATCTTTAACCAGACTCATCAAGTAAAAATACAGAAGACTTGAATAAATAAAATCAGAAATGAAAGAGGAGAAATAACAACTAATATCACAGAAATAAAATAAAGTAAGAAAATATTACAAAAAAAAAAAACTGTATGGGGGAAAATTGGACAATTTGGAAGACTTAAATTTTAGACTCCAAACCATAAAAATTCTAAAAGAAAACATTGGCAATATAATTTGGGACATTTTTCATAGCAATATTTTTTTTGATATATCAACTCATGCAAAGGAAACAAAAGAAATAAACAAATGAGACCACATCAAACTAGAAAGCTATTATTGCACAGCAAAGGAAACTATCAACAACATGAAAAGACAATCCACTAAATGGTAAAACATATTCACCAATGATATATATGATAGGGGTTAATATCTAAAGTTTATAAAGAACTTATAAAACTCAACAACAACAACAAAAATATATAATTTAAAAATGGGCAAAGGACCTGAGCGGACACTTATCCAAAGAGAACATATAGATGACCAATAGACATATGAAAAGATACTCATCACTAATCATCAGAGAAATGTAATTAAAACCATAATGAGATCTTACCTCACACGTCAGAATGGATATCATCAATAAATCAACAAACAACAAGTGCTGGTGAGGATGTGGAGAAAAGGGAACCCTCCTTAACTGTTGGTGGGAATTCAGACTAGTGCAGCCACTGTGGAAAGCAGTATGGAGTTGTCTCAAAAAATTAAAAATGGAACTGCCTTCTAACCCAACAATTCCACTGCTGGGATATATCCAAAGAGATGTGAAATACTAATTCAGAAGAATACATGTACCCCTGTGTTCATTGCAGTGTTATTTACAAAAGCCAAGATTTGGAAGCAGTTCAAATGTCCATCAGTAGATGAGTGGGCCATTTACACTATAAAATACTATTCAGCCATAAAAAATAAAAGATATCTTACCTTTTGTGACAGCCTGGATGGATCTGGCGAACATTATGTTAAGTGAAATAAGCCAGTCAGAGAAAGACAAGTACCATATGATTTCACTTATCTGTGGATTCTTATGAACAAAATAAACTAAAAAAAAATAAAAACAAACTCTTAGAGTACAGTTTGACCCCTGTCAGGGGAGAAGGGGGTTGCAGGATTAGTTAGAAAGGCAAAGAGATTAGTGGAAAATTTTTATTTTTTAATTCTCACCAGAGGATATTTTTCCATTGATTTTTAGAGAGAGTGGAAGAGAGAGGGAAAGACAGAGAGAAATATTGATGTGAGAGACACACATGGATTGGCTGCTTCCTACAGGGTCTGGGCCGGGGAAGAGCTTGTAACAGAGGTACATGCCCTTGACTGGATTGAAACCGGGACCCTTCAGTCTTTAGGCCGACACTCTCTCCACTAATCCAAACATGCTAGGGGGAAAAGAATTTTTTTAAGTAATAAAACAAAAACAATCTATGATGTATTCCAAATATACTGCCTGAATTCTAAAAATACTCCCTTTCACTTATCTGATTCCTCTATGCAATATCTACACGAGTGGCCAACACATAGTTGATGTTTGTGCACTGCATGTTTTTATTCTTCATGGAACTCTATTCAGAGAGTTTCTTACCAAGGATAAGAGAGGATTATAATTCAAGTCAATGCAAATGTATGCGTTTGAGCTGATAAGGATGAAAAAAACAATCAGCGGCCATAAAAGATATCTTTTAAGTAAATTGGTAGCATCTTTTTCTTTGACTGTATACTTTATTGCCTATTGGTTTAAGAAATGGGTGACAAGATTAGCATGGAAGAAAAGACATATTGAAACCACTTTTTATGAGCACTTATTCAACAACTAATTAGATCTTGGGTGAAAGTTATTTCTTCCAACTTGCTAAATATGTTTCCCTACTGGGGCTAAGAATTACAGTTAACAACTCATTTATAGCTGATAGAATGTGTTCAAAGGGCTGCATCAACTTTCCTCAGTCTATGTGATTCTGTGGATAAATCACCATGAGTAAAGCTGTGCAATCTTAAAATGATCTATCACAACTGAAAATCAATATATCAAACCCATAAAATAGTGCAGGATAATTCACTTGCCAAGTAATAAATCACACATGTATATCAATGTCATATGTAATGCAATGCCTCATAAAAATAAGCTTAAAATTCTTATAAGATATGATTAATGAAACTAGCACAGCCTAGAATATTTATATATATTATACTGCTTATACTAACCAATATATTATAGTCAGAGTTTTATGCTTCTGAGAAATGGCATTTACATATACAGTATCAACAAATCAAATAAATCAGGATTTCTTGCACTGAAGTCCAATTCTTATGGTATTGATTCATGTTTCACTTTTAAAAATGGTGATTTACACTAATGTATTTCTCATAAAACATTTAATACTGCCTACAATTATTGCCATAACTATGCTCTAACCCTCTCTATCAGGATGCCCACAGAAATACTTCCCAAATCCATAATAAATTTGTGAACTTTAATATTGTACAATAAAGTGACAATATTTCAAATGCAGAAAATTCTTGTGTTACAAAACTGAATCTCCTCCTTGGCCTGCCCATCTGCTATAGATCCACAGCTGATTATGTTCAGGTCCCAGAGAATTCACTGGTCCCATGTGATCACCAATCTGTTCCACTTGACAAATTGTATGGACCACTGTGTTCATGAATGTAACAAAAAAATATCTTTTTGAGGAATTCTTATGAGAGAGTACTGACAATGTTGAAGTTCACATTCCTTCTGGGGAAAAAAGTGAGGGTTAAGAAATATTCCTACCCTTTTGTGTCTCAGAAAACATTTGACTACAAAGAATCACTCTTTCCCATAAGACTTCAATAAGGCCCAAGAGTGTCCCTTATTTACCTATGGCATGTCTAAACTCTCCAAATAATTAGCTAAACTATTTGTCCCCACTCACCAATTTAAACAAAATGCTCACTAATTTGAACTGACCAAGCTTTTCCACTCCCCTCAGGCTCCTAAACTGTTCCCATACTGGAGATTAAGCAAGCATTGGAATGCTGACTACCAAGAAAGGCATTTCCTGCTCCCTTGCTCCATCATGCCAAGTACACATCCCATTCGCCAATACCTGGTTACCTCTAACCTTGCTTATTGCTCCTTATACAAGAAAAGCGATTTTAGCCTGACCTTTAAGACATGTACAGCTCTCATGAGTGAGAGTGTTCTTAGAAAAATAGTCTTTCCTTGCTAAATTCAGGATTTGTTTTTCTATTTGATGATATAAAAATATAGACAATAAACTATTGCTTCTGAGGGCTGAATATATTTCTCTTTAAGCTCTAATTGCTATAACATGGCATTTTATTTTTTCAATTACAGCTTTACTCAGATATTTGCACATACCGTAAAATTTACCCATTTGAAGTGTGTAATTCAGTGTTTTTAGTATTTTCTCAGGATTGTATCGTTATCATGATTAAGCTATTATTTTATTTTGAACTATGTCAGTGAAGTTGTAAGCTAGTGTTTCATTTGTCTTTAAAAGTCTTACATAAAAAATTTTTATGTAAATGTAGTTTCTTTACTCATTTCCAGTTTTCTTGAAACTAAAATTTTTATCACTAACATATTTATGAATATAATGTCAATGCCTCTTTTTTATTGTTATTTTCTAACAGTGTTTAAAATATCTTAGTTCCATGCATGTCCCATTCTACAAGTATTAACACATGTTACACTTCAGGCATGTTGTAAACTTTACTACTTATTTCAAGAAAAAATATAAGATGCTATGAGTTAGAAACCATAAACAGAGCACCCTAAATTAATGGACAGGGTATCTGAGAAGGATTTTTCAGAGAAAGTTTCCCTGGGAAAAAAAACATTGGTATGACCTCCGGTTAATTTGGTGAGAGTAGAAGTGCGTTGGTGTGTGGTCAAGGAAGAACTTCCATGAATAGGGAACGGCAAATACCCCTGGGCCCAAAGGAGGTTGATAGGCATAGGTCACAGTGAGAGCAATACGCCAGTGTGGTCTGCTATCAGACTGAAGAGACACAGTCAGAGCTTTCAGGACTGCATTGTGTCAAATATTTGGTGTTTTATCCCCAAAACAATGAGACGGTATTGAACGGTTTTATGTAGGGCAGTGACTGATGAGATTTGCATTTTGAACATATCCCTCTGCTCTACTGCTGAGAAAAGATTGGAGGGAGGCAAGAGTGGCTACATTTTTGGTCCAGTGATTTGGATCACAGTTATTTATCAATAGAGGCCCAGTGCACGAAATTCATACACGGGGGAGGAGGCGGGTGCCTCAGCCCAGCCTGCACCCTCTCGCAATCCAGGATGACTGGCTCCTGACTGCTCACCTGTCTGCCTGCCTCATTGCCCCTTATCACTCTGTCTGCTTGCCTGATCATCCCTAACCACTCACCTGCCTGCCTGATTGCCTCTAACAGCTTGCCTGCCTTTCTGATCACCCCTAACCACCTCTACCTCAGCCCCCGCCACTGCAGCTTCATCTGGAAGGACATCTGGAATGACGTCCAGAAGGTCATTAGCATATTACACTTTTGTTATAATAGATAACAATCCTATATTATAAAAAGCCTGTGGTTGTGATGCCCTCACACCGTAGAGACTGATCACCAGGAGGCTGTGTGCGTGGCAGGCATGCGTGGGTGGGTGGGGACTTGATGCTGCATCCCCACAGGCCCCGGCAGGGACTTGACACTGTGTCCCTGTGGGCACCAGCGGGGACTTGACCAGGAGGTGCATTGGGGGAGTCCCGTTGTGCCAGCCTTGGGGTGGGACTCAGGGAGTCCCACGTGGTGCTGGCCCCATGAGGTGGGACTCTGGGACTCAGGGGAGTCCCACATGGTGCCAGCGGGGGCTTGACACTGCATCCCCACCTGCGCCAGTGTGTCTGGATCTAGTGCAATTTCAAGGCACGTGCAGGTGGGCAGGGCTGCATGCGCAGCAAGGCGCACACAGATGGGTGGGGACTTGACTCTGGGTCTCAGACCACCGGTGGGACTTGATGTTGTGTCCCTGCGGGCACCGGTCCAGACTCTCACAAGAGGGAGGAGGGAGCCAGATACCCGCACCCAGGACTAGACTCTGGATCTTGCAGTGCTGGCAGGACTTGACTGCATCCCCACAGGCAATAAATTTATATATTATTTTCATATACATTTTACTAATTTTGTTTCATGTCTGACACTTCTATTATAGCGAAAGGACAAATAGCAATATTAAAATATTTCCTCTGATTAATTCCCTTTTAATGTGCATGAATTTCATGCACTGGGCCACTAGTATACTATAATGTTCTTGTTATTTTTTATATTTATCAAAGATAAGCAATATCACAACATGACATCCTTAGACTTTAGTTTTGGCAATCCAAATTTGAAAGGCACCATTTTGCCTATTGGCAGAAAGCTTTTCCCAGAGCTCCTGCACACTGGGTGAATTTGGCATGTTCTAGGGAAGACCATCTGTGCAACCATTCTCTGCTTTTTCTAGCACATTTAGCTCTGTGGTTCTGTTCAAAACAGCCTCAAAATGCTGTTTCATTATTTCATTTCAGTTTCAAATAGAGGATAAGATTTAAGAGCTTCTTTAAATGAGTTACACTAAGTTAACTTTTATTTTTGCTTTTTTATTTTTATCAGTATAATTCCTGAAATAGGTGGTCCTAATTACCAACTGTTATCTGTTACACATATAATTTTAAAACTTTAATTTCTTCTAAGATTTCCCACATTAATTTTTTTTTAATTTTTAAAAAATCTTCACCTGAAGTCATGCTGAGAGAGAGAGAGAGAGAAAGAGAGAGAGAAACATTGATATGAGAGAGAAACTTTGATTGGCTGCCCTCCATATGCTCTCTCCAACCGGGGATCAAACCCACAACCCAGGTATGTGCCCTGATGGGGAATCAAACTGGCAACCTTTCAGTGCAAGGGACAACTCTCAACCAATTGAGTCACTTTGCCAGGCAATAATTTTTTAAATGTTTTGATTAGAGACAGAAAAGAGAGGGAGAAACATCAATTTGTTGTTCCACCCATTCATGAGTCCATTGGCTGATTCTTGTATGTGCCCTGACCAGGGATTGAACCTGCAACCTTGGCCTCTTGGGGTGACACTCCAACCAATCCCACATTAATAATTAAATTAATAATTCTATGCTAGGCCTTCTTTATTTCTTTCTGGCCCTTTCTATATGTATGAAATACAGCCAATCAGGTACCTTTCATATTTATGTATGATAAGTATTTACCTGCATTTTTATAATGGATCACAGTAGACTCAGATCTTCAATGTAGTTTCCTAAAAAATAATGTGGTAAAGATATTGTGAATAAAAACATAGAGACACAAAGTTATTCACAAGATACATTTCTGTGACTAAAGAAAAAAACATATTTAAGTTTCTGAAAAGAAAATTAAATATAGTTCTGGATTTTTCTTACAACAGCAGCACAAATTATTAACTCATACTCTTCCAAAGCAAAAATAGAAAATATATTTTCTGTCCTCTTTCTAATTTGAAACTCATAATTTTGCACTTAATCCATACATATAATTCAGCCTTACATTTAAAGGAATAACTCCATGTTTCTAGTTATTTCTATAATAAAACATATATTTATAGACATTTAAAAAAGTTCATACAATGAGTTTAATGACTACCTTTTATATATTGTTAAAATTTTTCAATGACAAAAATAAATACTATATTACTTCCTTCAGGCACCACATATTAGATCTCTAGGAGAGTCAGTGTTGTGGGCAGCCCTTTGTCAGATGGCCTGTGTGGGAGAGTATAGACAGAGGAAAGGACACAACCTCCCAGAAAGCTCTGGTTGTGGGAAGAGAAAGCATGACCGTCACAGCCACATCTAAAAAGTTGAAAGGAGAAAGAGGCTAGATCAGGTTTTAGAGGGGACATAGACCATAAGTAGAAAGATGACTACAGAAACTGTGGTCTGAAAGAAAGTCTGGTGGAAGTCAGGTATTTAAAGAGGCTTTATATGAGGTCCTCCAGTGGGAAAGGTAATCTCTCTTCTCCACTGCTTCATGAAAACTTCATTAAAAATACTGTATAGACACCACTGACTGCTGTGGCTCAGTGGTTCAGCATCAACCTATGAACCAGGTGGTCACTATTAAATTCCTGATCAGGGCACATGCCCAGGTTTCAGGCTTGATCTCCAATAGGAGGAGTGCAGGAGTCAGCCAATCAATGATTCTCTCTTATCATTGATGTTACTATCTCTCACTCCCTCTCTGAAATCAACAAAAATATATTTAAATATATATACATATAAATATATATGCACTATCTATTAAGCTTCTGAGTCAGATGTATGCATGTTTATATGAATTTGTGTTTCCCTTTGAGTGTGTGTTAAAGTGGGACAAGGGATTCTGTTGTTCTTGAGCTAAGTGCAGGGAATATGAAAATTAGCAAAGGTAGGTTAAAAATAAAATCAATCCCTGGGATTTGATTGCAAAACATAAATAAATAATTGTCAGATTAAATTTAGGTAGTGATTTGGGCCAAAGATATTGAACTCCAAGAGACCATGGTTACCAACTCCAAGACCATGTGGATTCCTGCAACAGAGAGGAATTGACAGGTCTGCTCCAACCAAGAAGACAAGGGGAGAAACAGTCCAGAAACGGAAGAAACTGACGAAGCCTTGCCACTGGAGCAGTCTGCAGAGGCAAAATTTTTTAAAGGAAAGAAATGGTGGGAAAAAGATACAGAGGCAAAAAAAAAAAAAAAAGAAAAAGAAAAAGATACAGAGGCAAAGAAATTGAACAGACTGTCAAACTACATTGGGAAGACAGGGGAGGTTGGGCGAGGGGGGCTGTAAGAGACCAACCGAAGGACTTGTATGCATGCATATAAGCACAACCAATGGATACAAGACACTGGGGCGGGGGGAGGGCGGGCAGGTGAAGGCATGTACTGGGGGGTAGGAGAGGCCGGGGCGAAGTCAATGGGGGGAAAAGAAAGGAGACATATGTACTACTATTTGTAATACTTCAAACAATAAAAAACAAAACAAACCTCAGGTGAGAGAGAGAGAGAGAGAGAAAGAGAGAGGAACATCGATGCAAAAGAGAAACATTGATCGGTTGCCTCCCATACAGTCAAACGTGAAACCTGGGTATGTGCTCAGACCAGAATCCATTCCACAACCTTTGGTGTACAGGACTATGCTCCCCCAACTAAGCCACCTGGCCAGGGCCAGAGCGAAGTGATCCTTTTCAAAAGTTTTAATCAGCCAATTTTGACACCTACAAAACGGGAAAGAGAAGGTTTTATTACCTTACAGATGTGTAAGGATTAAACTGGATAACAGATATAGATTCCTTAAGCAACAATTTGGAACATAGTAATTGTTCAATAAATGGTGGCTCTTATTATTTTAATTAACTTTGCAAAAGAAAATCAAATTTTCTGATGTATATGCTGCTGTAAGACTTTTTTTATTTTCTAAGTAATATAATTTTATCAAAAAATAATAGTTTAAAGTAGTAGAATACCTATTCAAGAATTTATGTCAAGAAATGGATGTCAATGCCTAGCTACCATTTTAAGACAGAAGATATTTCATGTTATAAAGGCTACAAGAACACATATAAACTGAGTGTAAGGAAACAGACATTTTTACTCTTTAAAAACATCCTATGATACACAAATCATTCCTCTATTCAGATCACTTAGGCCACCCCAACATCTATTCCCTCTGTCAATGATATTACATCATCTTCTTCACCATGAGACACAAATATTCTTAAATTCTCCATGTTCTCCACAAGTCATTTCTAATTAGAAATCACTCTTTCTTCCTGTGTTTTCTTTGAAAGTTTTGGTGCAAATCTTGTCCAAAGTTAATAATCTATTTTATAATTGTTCCCTCCTTACCACTCATCCTACACCCCACCCCACCTCCACCAACACTTTTTCTTTCAGTGAAATTTGTTCTATTAATTCTCACTCTTAGGATCTTTCATCTTTCATCTAACAGGCCAATTCTAGTCTAGACTCCTGTTAGTAAGTTCTCCAGAATTATCTTGCAACCAGGATTATCTTTTCAAACACAAATCTAATTAATTCACCTATTTGCTTAAAACATTTCAATGACTAACTTAAAAGTAAGTCAAAACTCCGTAATTGGTCATATACATTTCAAAAAAGTCTGTCTCAATCCTCTCTAGGCAACTTTTTTGACTCATCTTACTTGCTCTGCTCCTAGTAAGTCTTCTGCTTTGCACCATGATTTTCCCTCTGCCTAGAATGCTCTTTCTCATCCTTAATACACCTAATTTCACCAAGTTAATTACTAGGCATCCTCTGTATTTTTGTCCATGTGTAGTATGCTCTGGAAAGACCTCTTGACATCTCTGGTGAAGTTAGATCACTCTTGTATATTCTCTTTTTGCCCTTTATATCTCTCCTTTATGGTACTTTCCCAATTACATTTTTATATTATAAGTATAAGGTTTTCCTCATTTTTGGATTCCCATTGCCAAGCATAGTTCTGAGCATAGTAGGTGCTCAAATCATATTTTTTCAATGGATTAATGAGAAAGGAACCAACATACCAAATTTATATTTTAGTCCTAATGCTTTCTAGAGTGCTGTGCACAGAGTAGGTTCAAACACTGCCTGTTGATTAAGTTACAAAAGGGAGAGGGCTAAAAAGTAAAAGTAAAAAGTATTTCATAATACCATCTATCACAAAAATGTTTACTCTAAGAAGTTAAATTACTACATATTTGACTTGCTTAATTAAAAATTAATAAGATAAACTTACTAAAAACAGTTTTAACTTTTCCTGAAGTGATTAATAGAATTTAAGAGCTTAGAATAACAAGATTTTGTGTTTCTCATTTGTAGATTCATTTATTCAATTATTTTCCAAAAAATATTATCTTGATCTGTTACCCAGGCTCTGTAAATATCTATTAATATCTCTGAGTCACCAATTTTACTTAGTTACTTTATTGTTTTATAAAATTAGAGGAAATAAGGTCAAGGAAATTAGAATGGTGTCTATTAATTCATTTTTACATGGAGTTCTGTCAACTGGACAATTTAATGCATTATAACACTCTACATGGAGAAGACACTCAAAGTTCTCAGCTGAGTAACTGAAAACCTTTAACAATCCTGTAAAAAAAATACACTTTTATATTATAATATTCTTTGTTGATAAAGATATGGGGCTAAATTAAGCTTTATTAATTGACTACTGGGTAGGACTTCAAAATCTTTCCTCAAGTTTATTTAAAAGTAATTTAATTAATTTAAAAATTTACACATCTTGTAGTCATAAATTATGTTTTGATTAGTTCACTTTATCTATGTTTAAAGCAAGACATCAATGGCATTTGCTTTGTCTCACCTGGAAATTGGCATTAGGCACAGCCTGCTGGTTTTAGTGAAACAGAAGTAATTGCTTGCTAAATGAGCTGTAGAGCCATGGTACAGCTTGATTAATGCTCTTTCCCCCCTTTTGTAACACTGCTCATTAACTAATATGATCCTTCATAAAGAATTTTGTGTTAGAAACAATGTAATTTTACTTGTTTTAACACAGTCATCTGAAGTTTTATTCAATAATTTGCTTTAAGTATTACTAAGTTAAATTATTTATAGACAAAAACCATAAATACATTTTTCATGTTTTCTAGAAAGTTTCTTTAAAAATTTCTAGAAAATATGATGCTATCAGCTTATTTCCTAATACAACTATTACATTGAAAACAGAGTATAGATTTCTAAAACACTGTGGGAAGGAAATACTCTTTTAAGAGCTAACTCCCAGGCCCCTATTGTAGCTATACCTCTCTTCAGGTCTGTATAATGAACTTATCAGATAACTTTTATCTCTAAAAGATTTACCTGTCTTATGTAATTACCTGCCTTATTAATTACTCTGAGTAATTAATACCCAGAGTCATGTTGTACCCCCTAGGATAACATTAAGAACAAATAACTATCATTTGGTTGTAATGTTTTCAAAGCAAAAGTATAAAAGTAACCGGAGAGTCTGAGAAAAATTCATGGCAAATCATCAACAATAAAAGTTGACTGGCAATTTTTCTCCCACTATTAAAATACTTATAGGTGGCTTTATCAGAAATATTTAAGTTTTCTTTCCTCTAATATGTGATGACATTCTATTCTACAGTAGAATTATATTTGCATATAGGTAAAACTCACTTCCTAAAATTTCTGAAAATGTAATATCGAATTGGTTTTCAAGCACTTTCTTTTTGCATTGACATTTACATAAAATTAAGCAGGTGTTTAGAGAAAGAGTTCCCTAATCTTAGAATTAAAACATTTTGGTTGGAAACAGGAAGGGGGGAGCCAGTGTCTCTCACCATGCTTGCCATTCGTTATAGCATACCTACCAACATTTCTGTGGCTGGCAGTACCTTTGACCCTCATCTCCTCTCCTGGTTTGCTTCTTTTTAAATTAAAATTTTGTAAATCTTCCTTCAATGTTTAGCCACTGTTTTTTTGTTCAGGCTGAAAAATCAGATATTTTCACCTTGTTTACAAATTGCTGGACTATACTGAATATTTCTTTTATTATGTTCTCCATATGTTTAGGTGTGTTTTGTTTTTGTTTTTGCAAGGATTATGGTGTCAAATATAGTTAGAGATTTTATACATTACTGTTAAAACTTCCATCTCATAAAAATCCATACCAGATATTATATAACATTAGGTAAGAAAATGACTTGCATTTTAGTTTAATAGTTTTTCCCCTAGGAAAGTTAAAAATGGCATAGCAAGGGTGATATCTTTTAGTTTTATAACAACTATTTTGTCTCTATTCTATATAATAAAGAAGTAATATGCAAATTGACCATCGTGCCCTCACAAGATGGCTGTCTACGACCAGGCCTGCAGGGGGGTTAGTGAGGGATTACCAAATGACTGAACAGCAGACTGTGAGGGGCAATTAGGCCAGCAAGGGGGCCATGAGGGGTAATCAGGCTGGTGGGGGGGGGGGAAGTTGGAGATGACCAGGCCAGCAGACGGGGGCAGTGAGGGGCGATCAGGCCAGCAGAGTGGGGCAGTTAGGGGTGACCAGGCAGGCAGGCAGGTAAGTGATTAGGAGCTAGCAGTCCAGAATTGTGAGAGGGATGTCCAACTGTCCAAACCAGCAGTTGGACATCCCTCGATGGGTCCCAGATTGGAGAGGGTGCAGCCTGAGCCAAGGGGACCCCCGCCCCATGCACAAATTTCATGCACTGGGCCTCTAGTATAAAATATATCTCTATTTAAAGTGCAAGGACTGCATTATACTACTATTATAAAATAATGGTTTGATTTAAATTATATTATCTGGATCTTTTAAAGATCACTTTAGTGGCCTTCAAAACACACAGCTGTGAGTATATAAAATATATAATTAACTGGCAGAACAGTATAAAGGTATCTAAAATCCATGCCTTAGAAATAATCAGTCATGTGCACAACATCTTAGAGCTAGGAATCATAATGTCACAGAATTAGAATAAAAAAAGCAAGCTGCTTTTCCAGACTTTTTCTTTGGTGATTTAAGAGATGTGTATTTTATTCTCTCTTTGGGCGTGTCTACCAAGCTACAGCTTTCCCCACTCATATTTGATTCTACTTTTAGATAAGAACAGAATCCTGGTGATCACTGTTCATTAGCATACAGCAGGTGCCTAATGAATGTTTGTTAACTGAACAAGTGAATAAATTAGTAGATGAATAATCCTGCTTGAATGGTATTTACATAGTCTCCTTCCTTTTGGGCTTTTCTACTCTGGAGACCATTATGTGAACACTGCTAGATTAGTCCACTAATGTGTTACCAGGTTTTCTCAAAACACGTTCTTCGTTCCATAAAGCTTAAAAACATGGACTGTAGCCCTAACTGGTTTGGGTCAGTATTTAGAGCCGGTGGCTTACGGACTGAACGATCCTGTTTTCAATTCTGGTCAAGGGCACATACCTCAGTTTCAGGGGCTTTCTCACATCAATATTTCTCTCTCTTTCTCTGTCTCTCCCACCCTCCCTTCCAATCTGTCTAGAAATCAATGGAAAAAAATATCCCTGGGTGAGAATTAACAAAAACAAAACAAAACAAGAAAAGAATGGACTCTAGTGTGACTTTCTTGATTCTCCATAAAATGAACCCAGGTTTGTTTTCCATACATATCTTTCCCCTATACCAGTGGTCGGCAAACTGCAGCTTGCGAGCCACATGCGGCTCTTTGGCCCCTTGAGTGTGGCTCTTCCACAAAATACCATGTGCGGGCGTGCATGTACAGTGCAATTGAAACTTCATGTCCCATGCCCAGAAGTCGGTTTTCGGCTCTCAAAAGAAATTTCAATCATTGTACTGTTGATATTTGGCTCTGTTGACTAATGAGTTTGCCGACCACTACCCTATACTAATCCTTCAGCCACACAAACAGATCTATTCACTATCTCTCAAACTTTTTCACGTTGTATAGTTCTTTACCTTCATGCTTTTGCATGCAACTTTCCAAGCCCTAATCATCCTTTAGAGGGTTGTTGAGATCCTTATTCTCCAGAAATTATGTTCTGAAAATCACAGCCAAATCTCTACTCAGGAGGAGGATTAAGAGTCACTGGTTGAGCCCAGTGCTTTGGAAGTCCCCAGGGATGCAGTGGAAGGATTTGGACCTACACATACCACACAGCCATCACACCCCATGACAAGGGGTGGAGCTGGCCTGTTCACACATTCAACTAATACTACCCCACCACAAACCCAACGCATCACTAAGCATTGCCTGCTGTAACCGCAAAATGCATCCTTTCCATCCACTTCTCCATCTTAACTGCTGCTCCTTGGGTGACTCACCATCATCTCTTCCATGGACGACTGCAGTGCTTCCACCCTGGTGCTCGAATAGTGCTCAAAATCCATTTTCCTCATGTTAGTTTCAGTATAAATCTGATATATGGTTAAATATAAAACTTCCAGGCTTTAAAATATTTAATATATCAATAATTTTCCTTCATATTTAGAATAAAAAACAAACTTTTCACCACGGCCTATAAGGTTCTGCACTAACTGGTCCCCCACTAGCCTCTGCTTTTATTTTCCACTCTTTTCTCCTTGGTCTTTATGTGGTTACATGGGTTTTTCACTGTTCGTAGAAAATACAACTTAAAGTCCCCTGGGGAAACTTGCACTTTCAGTTCCACTGACCTGTAATTTTCCACACCCAAGATCTTTACATGGCTGAGCTCATCATTGTTGTCTCAAGATCTCAGCTCTGATGTTAGTTTCTCAGCGGAGACCTTCTTAAGCAACTTCCCTAGCACGCAGACACCACAAACACTTTCTCTCTTATCCTTTACTTTGGGACATTTACTACTGCTGAACTATTACTATGCTGTTTACTCACTTTTCCCCTATCTACCTTTACTAGAAGAATGTATCTCAAAAAGAACCAAGACACTGTTTTGAGAACATAAATGGGGGAAAATAAATCAAAGTATAGACAAAATTACTCATGTAAAAGCACTTAAAATATTCTTAATAATTATATTAATACTACAACCATCTATATGACACTCAAACACTGCCTTATATTAGCTGTTATAATATTATTGTATTTAAATGTCTTCATTTATTCATCCAGTTAGAATTACTCAGTATGCATTGTGTGCCCTGGGAGATAGAGCAGTAAATGCTATAGATTCATCGTCACTGTTAGGGAGGTTTGTGTGCAATCGAATCTGACCTTGGTTGGGCTTGGGGAACAGTCAGAAAAACCTTCCCAGAGGACAAAACATTCGAACAGAGACCTGAGGATGGGCAGGAAGCAGATGACCAGATTCTGGGGTAGGGAAAACAGAAGAATAGTATGTTCATTATCCAGCAATGTTTTTCCAACCAGAATTGGAATGTAAAGAAAAACAGAAGCACCATATAGACAATAGCAGTAGCTATTATATTTGGTCCCCTCTCCTTTAAAGAGCCATGGTGCAGAGGGGTATGGCAGGAGAGAACAAAAACATATATTAATGCCTATTACATGTGAAATACTGTACCACCAGTTTTCACATGAATAATTTTATGTTATTCTTATAACGGCCCTCTTTCAGAGGCTCATTGGGTTTTATTAACCCTCATAAATCATACTTATGTCTAAGATTTTAACTGGGTCTATTCTGACTCTTCAAAAGCCATGTTCCTTTCTAATATGCTACCTGATTAGGTCAGTAGTTCTCAATCCCAGCTGTACATTACAGTTAAGAAGCTGAGGCCACACTCTACCAATAAAATCAGAATGTCCGGGCATGGAACACAGCTTCAATAGTTAAAGTGCCTCAGGTGTATCTGCTGTGCAGCCAAGTTTGAGAATCACTGGTCTAGGCCAAGGACAGAATGCCAGCTAGTTTAATTAATTCACTTTTGTTACCTCATCCATATTTCTGTTTTCAAGCAAGATCCCATTTAAACCACAATAAGCAAAAAGATGATTCTATTCTTTGGCATGGTCTCTTTAAGGTATTAGTCCTGAGAAGTCAACTGTGAAGGTTGAAACAGCATAATTAAATAATTAAGCTACTTTGTATCTCAACACACACTACTTTTGTCTTTCAACACACTGTCTGCTTTAATAATTCCTGGCTCTACCAGCATTTTCCATCAGATTTAATTCTCTATGGTCTGGCACTACATAATTTTAGTAACCTTAGCTCTAGAAAGAAGAGCAGAAGAAAGTAACACAATTTACATAACTACGGGAACATGATTTATTTAAGTTTGCAAAAGAATATCACAAGGGAATTAATGCAACTTAAAAAATTAATTTTCTTTCTTCTTGCTACAACAAAAGATCAATTGGCACTTAACAAAATGCTGTGTATATATTATTTTTAGATAAGGCATCTACCACTTAACATAAAAGGAGTTAACCCTACTGGTAGCCATTGTTTTCAAATGAAATAATATTCTTCTATTGCTTTAGGCTTCAAAATATTTTCCTGTCTTAAAGTTGTCATAAATTCAGTATCATAATAGTAGACTTTGTAAATAAATGCCTCATTTGAATATCCTCTTAAACACTTGAGGTAAAGCAATGAGTCATATGTTAGAAAAGTATTTAACACCAATCAATAGATATTTTGATCTTTGGCTCGTCATATTAGCTCAGATGACTAATAAATACTTTGTGTAAGGATCACTGAAAATTAAAATAAGATGATGTCATTATGTGACTTTGTAGCACAATTAACCCAATGATGCCTCTTTCCTTTGTTATATCCATATTCATTAACCATGAACTTGGTTCATATTAGGAATAATTATACTAGAGATAGAGTTTACTTTTATCTTTAAAAAATTGTTTACTACACATAGATGTTTTTAGCAGCTTTATTTATAACTAGAGACCCGGTGCACAAAATTCGTGCACAGGGGGTGTGTGTCCCTCAGCCCAGCCTGCACCCTCTCCAATCTGGGACCCCTCGAGGGATGTCCAACTGTCTGTTTAGGCCCGATCCTCACAATCCAGGAGTGCTGGATCCCAACCACTCATATGCCTGCCTTCCTGATTGCCAATAACTGCTTCATCCTGCTAACCCGAACACCTCCTAACCATTCCCCTGCCAGACTGATTCATGCCTAACTGCTCCCCTGCCAGCCCAATTGTCCCTAACTGCCCTCCCCTGTAGGCCTGAGTCCCCCCAACTTCCCTCCCCTGCAGGCCTGGTCACCCATTATTGCCCTCCCCTGCTGGCCTGGTCCCCCCCAACTGCCCTTCTCTGCCAGCCTGGTCCCCCCCAACTGCCCTCCCCTGCTGCCATCTTGTGGCAGCCATCTTGTGTTCACATGGGGGCAGCCATCTTGTGTGTTGGGGTGATGGTCAATCAGCATATTACTCTTATTAGATAGGATTATCACAACTTGGAAGCAACGAAGTTGTCCTTTAGTAGGTGAATTGGTAAACTGTCTGTGATGCATCCAGACAATGGAATATTATTCAACTTTAAAAAGAAATGAGCTATCAAGACATGAAAAGGCATGTAAGAGAAGTGAAAGAAGCCATTCTGAAAAGACTACAAGCCGTGTGATTCCAACCATATGATATTCTGGAAAGAAAAATAGCATAGTGACAGTAAAAAGATCAGTGGTTGCCAGGGTTTGAAGCAGGGAAATGAATAGGTGAAGCACAGATCATTTTTTTAGGGCAGTGAAAATACTTTGTTGTTTTTTTTTTTTAATAAATCTTTATTGTTCAGAATACAAGTGTTCCTCTTTTTGTTTTCCCCCTATAGCTCCCCTCCACCTGATTCCCCACCCCACCCTACCCCATGCCCTTACCCCCCGCCACTGTCTTCATCCATAGGAGTAAGATTTTTGTCCAATCTCTTCCCGCACAGCTCACACCCACTTCCCCCTGAGAATTGTCAGTCCACTCCCTTTCTATGTCCCTGATTCTATTATATTCACCAGTCCATTCTGTTCTTCGGATTTTTTATTTACTTGATTTTAGATTCACTAGTTGGTAGCTATGTATTTGATGTCATTTTGTTGTTCATAATTTTTCCACAAATGAACGAGATCATATGATATTTATCTTTCTCTGCCTGGCTTATTTCACTCAACATAATATTCTCCATCTCCATCCATATTGTTGCAAATGGTAGGAACTCCTTCTTTTTTACCGCAGCGTAGTATTCAATTGTATAGATATACCACAGTTTTTTAATCCATTCGTCTGCTGATGGGCATTTAGGTGGTTTCCACATCTTGGCTATGGTGAATTGTGCTGCTATGAACATAGGGGTGCATATTTCCTTTCTGATGTATGTTTCTAGATTCT
Organism: Corynorhinus townsendii; assembly: GCA_026230045.1. Taxonomy (NCBI): domain Eukaryota; kingdom Metazoa; phylum Chordata; class Mammalia; order Chiroptera; family Vespertilionidae; genus Corynorhinus; species Corynorhinus townsendii. Next base: position 114,047,364 of record JAPDVU010000001.1, on the reverse strand, counting down.
TGGGATATATTCCTAGAAGTGGGATCATTGAGTCAAATGGGAGTTCCATTTTTAGTTTTTTGAGGAAGCTCCATACTATTCTCCACAGTGGCTGCACCTGTCTGCATTCCCACCAGCAGTGCAAAAGAGTTCCTTTTTCTCCGCATCCTTGCCAACACTTGTTGTTTGTTGATTTGTTGATAAAAGCCATTCTGACAGGTGTGAGATGGTACTTCATTGTTGTTTTGATTTGCATCTCTCTGATGATTAGTGACTGTGAGCAGGTTTTCATATGTCTCTTGGCCTGCCTTCTGTCTTCTTTCGGCAAGTGTCTTTTTAGATCAGTTGCCCATTTTTTGATTGGGTTGTTTATCTTCTTTTTGTTAAGTTGTATGAGTTCTCTGTATATGTTGGAGATTAAACCCTTATCATTGATATCATTGGCAAATATGTTCTCCCATGCAGTGGGCTTTCTTGTTGTTTTATTGATGGTTTTCTTTGCTGTGCAAAAGCTTTTTATTTTGATGTAGTCCCATTTGTCTATTTTCTCTTTAGCTTCCATTGCCCTAGGAGTAGTATCAGTGAAGAAGTTCTTTTGGCATATGTCCGAGATTTTGCTGCCTGTGGATTCCTATAGTATTTTCATGGTTTCCCGTCTTTTGTTTAAGTCCTTTATCCATTTTGAGTTTATTTCTGTGTATGGTGTAAGTTGGTGATCTAGCTTCATTTTTTTGCATGTATCTGTCCAATTTCCCCAACACCATTTGTTGAAGAGACTGTCTTGACTCCATTGAATGTTCATGCCTCCTTTGTCAAATATTAATTGAGCATATTGATTTGGGTCAATTTCTGGGTTCTCTATTCTATTCCATTGATCTATATGTCTGTTCTTGTGCCAGTACCAGGCTGTTTTGAGAACAGTGGCTTTGTAATACAGCTTGATATCTAGTGTTGAGATCCCACCTACTTTGTTCTTCTTTCTCAGGATTGCTGTAGCTATTCGGGTTCTTTTTTATTCCAGATAAATTTTTGGAAAGTTCGTTTTAGGTCTGTGAAATATGTTGTTGGTATTTTAATAGGAAGTGCATTGAATTTATAGATTGCTTTGGGTAGTATGGACATTTTGATGATGTTGATTCTACCAATCCATGAACATGGTATGTTCTTCCATCTGTTTATGTCTTCCTCTATCTCTTTTTTCAGTATCGTGTAGTTTTCTATGTATATGTCTTTTACCTTTTTAGTTAACTTTATTCCTAGGTATCTTAATTTTTTTGGTGCGATGGTAAATGGGATTGCTTTTTTAGTCTCTCTTTCTGTAAGTTCATTATTGGTGTATAGAAATGCCATAGATTTCTTGGCATTAATTTTGTATCCTGCTACATTACCGAATTCAGTTATTAAGTCTAATAATTTTTTTATGGACTCTTTAGGGTTTTCTATGTACAGTATCATGTCATCTGCGAATAAGGACAGTTTTACTTCTTCTTTTCCAATTTGGATGCCTTTTATTTCTTCTTGTCTGATCGCAATGGCTAGTACTTCCAGCACTGTATTAAACAGGAGTGCTGAGAGTGGACATCCCTGTCTTGTTCCTGTTCTTAGGGGAAATGGTTTTAGTTTTTGCCCATTGAGTATGATGTTGGCTGTGGGTTTGTCGTATATGGCTTTTATTATGTTCAGGTATGATCCTTCTATTTCCACCTTGCTGAGAGTTTTTATCAAGAAAGGGTGTTGGGTTTTATCAAATGCTTTTTCTGCATCAATTGATATGACTATATGATTTTTACCTCTCAATTTGTTTATGTGATGTATCACGTTTATTGATTTGTGAATATTGTACCATCCTTGCATCCCTGGGATAAATCCTACTTGGTCATGGTGTATAATCTTTCTGATGTACTGCTGGATCCGATTTGCTAGAATTTTGTTGAGGATTTTGGCATCTATGTTCATGAGGGATATTGGCCTATAATTCTCTTTCATTGTGTTGTCTTTATCTGGTTTTGGTATTAGGGTGATGCTGGCTTCATAGAAGGAACTTGGAAGTGTTCCTTCTTCTTGAATTTTCTGCAATAGTCTGAGGAGGACAGGTTTTAGTTCTTCCTTGAATGTTTGGTAAAACTCCCCTGTGAAGCCATCAGGCCCTGGGCTTTTGTTTGCTGGAAGCTTTTTGATGACTGCTTCAATTTCTTCCATAGTTATCAGCCTATTGAGATTTTTAGAATCTTCCTGAGTGAGTTTTGAAAGGTTGTATTTTTCTAGGAATGTGTCCATTTCCTCCAGATTGTGTAGTTTGTTAGAATAGAGTTGTTCATAGTATTTTTTAACAATCCTTTGTATTTCTGTGGGGTCTGTTGTTATTTTACCTCTTTCATTTCTGATTTTGTTTATTTGGGTCCTCTCTCTTTGCTTCTTGGTGAGCCTGGCTAGAGGTTCATCAATCTTGTTTATCCTTTCAAAGAACCAGCTCTTGGTTTTGTTGATCCTGTGTATTGTTTTTTTTGGTTTCTATGTCATTCATTTCTGCTCTGATCTTTATTATGTCCTTCCTTCTGCTCGCTGTGGGCTTTTCTTGCTGCTCTCTTTCTAATTCTTTGAATTGTTGAGTTAGAAGATTTATTACCATTTTTTCTTGTTTTTTGAGGTAGGCCTGTAGAGCTATAAACTTCCCTCTCAGGACTGCTTTCATTGTGTCCCATAGCATTCGCATTGTTGTGTTTTTATTGTCATTATTCTCCAGGATGTTTTTAATTTCTTCTTTGATCTCGTTAATCACCCAATCATTGTTTAATAGCCACGTGTTTGAATTTTTTGGAGTGTTTTTATTATAGTTTATATATCTTTACCTTTTTCTTCTTCTTCCTCTTCTTAAAGAATACCCTTCAGCATTTCATGTAATCCTGGTTTGGTGGCGATGAACTCCTTTAGCTTTTTCTTGTCTGTGAACCTCTTTATCTGACCTTCAACTCTGAATGATAGCTTTGCTGGGTAGAGTGCTCTTGGTTGTAGGTTCTTGCTGTTCATCACTTTGAATATTTCTTGCCACTCCCTTCTGGCCTGCATAGTTTCTGCTGAGAAATCAGCTGACAGTCGTATGGGTACTCCCTTGTAGGTAACTAACCGTTTTTCTCTTACTGCTTTCAAGATTCTCTCTTTGTCTTTTGCCATTGGCATTTTGATTATGATATGTCTTGGTGTGGTCCTCTTTGGATTCCTCTTGTATGGGGTTCTGTGCACTTCCTGGACTTGTAAGTCTATTTCTTTCACCAGGTAGGGAAAGTTTTCTGTCATTATTTCTTCTAATAGGTTTTCAGTATTTTGTTCTCTCTCTTCTTCTGGCACCCTAAAAATTCGGATGTTGGTATGCTTAAAGTTGTCCCAGAGGCTCCTTACACTATCTTCATAATTTTGGATTCTTTTTTCTTTTGGTTTTTCTAGTTGGGTGTTTTTTGTTTCCTCATATTTCAAATCTTTGGTTTGATTCTTGGGGTACGTTGATCTACAATTGAGTTTCTGTATATTCTTTATTTTAGACAGTGTATGCTTCATTTCTGACTGGTCCTTTTCCATTTTTTTTGGCATTCTCATTAAGGTCCTTGAAGGTCTCACTAAGCTCCTCAGAAGTGTCATCAAGTTTCTCAGCGGTTTTTAGAAGATTCTTGAGTAACCTTATAAATGTGGTTCTGAACTCTATGTCGTCCAGTAGTTTGCTTTTCTCCGTTTCTTTCATTCGTGACATGTTTCTTTGTCTCCGCATTTTGGCTGCTTCCCTGTGTTGGTGGAGTGGCTTTGTGTGGTAGGTGACCTATAGGGGGCAGTAGCTCAGCCTCCCCAATCACCTGATGTGGACACTCTTGGTACACCCTTTGTTAGCTGAGTGCAAAGTCTTGGTGTAGTTAAGCCTTAATTGCTATTGGTATGCTGGGAGGAATTGACCTCCAGGCCAATCGGCTGTGAGGACTCGCTGTGTCTATAATGGAAGAACTGCTGTGCTGGAGACACGCTTATGGTGTAGGACTTGTTTCAGTAGGGCTTTGGTGCTCACTGAGTCTGCCTCTTGAATGTGTCACTTATGGATGTGAGGAGTTGAAATCTGGTTTCTCACACTGACTACTAGGTATACTGGCTTCTGGATCTCCAGTGGGGTGCAGGTCAGCTATTGTCTGAGTTCACCCAGCAGGCGCTACAGCGAGAGCTACAGTTTTCTCCTCTTTGCTTGGGATTTGGAGGTTTTGGAGCTGTCTGACCCGGGCTGCAAGTTTGCTAGGTTAAGCTGTGATAGAGCAGGCCTTTCTTATGCTAAAGCTGCTGCTTGGAGCTTGGGTGGGTTTGTAGGTTGTGTGGGGTGGGGTCTCAGGGTGTCTCCGACTGCATCCATTGCCCCAGCACAGTAAACAATTATTCTTGCACGCAGCTCTGCAAGCAAGCCCCCCTCACTTTCCGACCCGATGGAAGACAGTCCAGCTTACGCCTGCCGCCAGCCCGGATCACCCACCGCCGTACCTCAGCTTTTCAGCACTTGTGCACGTCTCAATGCTCTTTTCTCTTTCCTTCTAGTTGTAGAACTTCCACTCAGCCAGCTTTCTCGTGATTCTGGGTGATAGACGTTTTGTCTTTTAGTTGTAGTTTTGAAATTGTTGTGTGAGGCAGCAGTTTAGGTGTTTACCTATGCCACCATCTTGAATTCTAGTGAAAATACTTTGTATGGCACTCTAATAATGGATACATGTCATTATACATTTATCCAAAACAATCAAATGTACAACAACAAGAATGAACCCCAGTGTAAACTATGGACTTGAGTGATGATGTACCAATGAAGCTCATCAATTGTAATAAATGTATACCTTTGTGGGAGATGATGATGATAGGGAAAGCTATGCTTTGTGGGACATGAGATATATGGGAAATCTCTGCATCAGCCACTCAATTTGCTATGAACCTAATACTGTTTTAAACAACTCCATACATATATAGTAGTTGATTCCATACATATGTGTATACACATATATATGGGATCAACTTACTGTGCAATTGCATTTATATAAAGTTTAAAAACAGATAAATCTAAATTATGGTTTTAGAATAAACATGTATTGTCTTGTATGTGTGAGTGGTTATGCCTCTAAAACTGAATAAATGATCATGTTAAAAATGAAAATAGTGTTTACCTGTGGAGAGAAGAGGGAACAGTGACTGCAGGGGGGCTCTAGAGAAATTTCTAAGTTATTAATAATAATATTTCTTTTTAAAAATATATTTTTATTAATTTCAGAGATAAATAGAGAGGGAGAGGGAGAGAGATAGAAACATCAAAGATGAGAGAGAATCATTTGATCAGCTGCCTCCTGCAAGCCCCACATTGGGATCAAGTCCTCAACCTGGGGATGTGCCCTGACCAGAAATCCATGGTCTCCTGGTTCATAGTCGATGCTCAACCAATGAGCCATGCTGGTCAGGCAATATTTCTTGATCTGAATTGTAGCTACTGGGATGTCTTTACTCCGGGATAATTTATTGAGTTTAAAAGTTGTACACTTTTCTACATGCAGATCAACAAACAAACATTTATTAAGCACCTATTGTGTGTATGTAAGATTGTATTGAGCACAGTATTCTCTCTTCTTTTTGTCTCTTTGTTAATATCATTCCTATGGAAAAAAATAAATGGTTTGCTTATGAATCACCATCGCATATCAGATTGTGGAGTTAGCAGAGTAGAGATGGGAACAAGAGAAAAGTTTTAACTGCAATTTTAAAATCCTTATAAAATGATTATTTTATAAATAAAATAACACTATGATTTAAATAGTTGATTTAATCTACTTATTAGGGAATTGACTATTAACCTAAATATATAGCAAAATATAACAAGATTACATTTCTCTTTAAAATATTCTAATGCAGATTTTCTCCCAAATATTAACTATCTTATACTCTTCATAACTTAATCTGAAACTGCAAATTTTTCAAAATACTTGTTGTATAAATTCATCTGAATGAAACAAACACAATTACATATCCAAGGTTAATCTCAAAGCATATTTTAAGTTCATCAAAATAACATTGACCTTAGCCATTTTATAACACTCTGTCAAGAAAATTCTCCTGACTTGTCACTTAACATTTGAAGTTATATGTGACTAAGCAAAGCAAAAAGTGACAGGTCAGATTTTCTCATGGTATGTTGAAAATGTGTAACTGCTACATTTGATTTGCAAACTGTGACACTGACTCAGGGAAGAACTGACGCCATCTGTCTCAAACTACAAAGATTCCAGCATGTGACCTAGAGGTTATGTTATGTTATTGAGAAAACAGTCAACATTTACTGCTTAACGTCAATTTCACAACATAATAGGCTTAACTGTAGAAGGTCCCCTGTGAGCACTGCTTGCTTATTCCTTTCTATAACACCACTGTTTTGTTGGTGTTTTCAACCTTATTATTGTATGCCTTCTTATTCCAGTTGCTGGCCATACTGGAATAAGAAGGCATACAATATTTGTTATTTCTGTGTGTGTGTGTGTGTGTGTGTGTGTGTGTGTGTGTGCGCGCGCGTGTGTGCGTGTGTATGTGAACTCATAACATAAAAAATATTTTTCTCTGAATGAGATTTATATGGGCTTGCTTTCTTAGGTAATTTGCTATTCTTAATTTCTTTTTAATTCCTGATATACAGTCATGTGTCATTTAATGATAGGGATGTTTTGAAAAATGATAGGGCAATTTTATCATTGTGCAAATATCATAAAGTGCACTTACACAAAAATAGATGGTACAGCCCACTACACACCCAGGCTATGTGAGGTAGCCCATTGTTCCTGGGCTGCAAACCTATACAGGATGATACTCTACTGAATATTATAGGCAACTGTAACACAGTGGTATTTGTGTATCTAAACATATCTAAACAGAGAAAAGGTACAGTAAAAATGATATAAAAGATGAAAAATGGCACAGTTGTATAGGGCTGTCAAAATAAGAAACATTCAAACCTGTAAAGAATTTTTGGAGTTTACTTGAGTCAAGCTGTTGATAAATGATGGGAAACAACATTTCCAGAGATAATGCTGCAGAGAATGGCAGTTTTGCACCTTGTTTTATACATTATAATCAAAAGAGGAGACGTAAGTGGGTTATTTGAAATCCATTGGTGATAGATTGGGGAAGCTGGAGAAAACAAAGTGGGGAAAGCTCTAGGATTGGATAAAAGTAAAATGATGGACACATACTTCTTATACTTAGGTGGGTGCAGGATAGTTAACAGTCAACAATTAATCAATAACAGTGAGGGAATTTGTGGTCTCGGCAGAGCATTGCCTATGCTTTAAGGGGTCCAGAAAAGGGAAAATTACTTTGACATTTTAATGATATGTTATCATACATGCAAAAATACAATAGACAGGCTCAGTTAAGAAAAAAAATTTCATTTGTCAGGGAACATACTGGCCTAGGACATGACTACCCACCATAAACCACTTTTAATTTTTAAAAAGTTTTAATTTCAGACCATCCTTAGGTCTCTGAGTTTGCAAGGCCACCATGCAGGTTTCCCTGAGCTAGTCAGGTCAGCATGTGCCCCTTTTTATCCACAGAGCACTTACATGAACAGAGCTTTCAGGACTGGAAGCTGCTCTGGGTGAGTCGGTGAGTGAGTGATGAGTGAATGTGAAGACCTACGACATTATTGTACACTAATGCAGACTTCATAAAACTGTATATTTAGACTACTCTGAATTTATAAAGCAACGTGAGATTATATCAAGCAAAACAGAAAATGATGCAATCAAGATATGCTGTAAACATGAAATCCATGAGGCTGCTGCCAGTGTAGCACAACATATTATTTCACAGCAAGCTTTTTTGAAAAAATAAGCAGAAAGACTACACTTTAAAATAATAATAATAAGTATTGTATATTGCCAGGGCTGACCAGCAGACCCTGAGTGATGGATGAACAGATTGCTCTGACACACATTTCTGTGAAAGAGAGGGCTAAGGGACTGTTTTACTTTAGAAGTATAAAGCAGTTCTGTTCGTCTGCCTTCTTAGGCTTTTATTGTCCCAACAGCTTGAACTAAAATTAACCTCTAGACACAATCATCAGGGTAAGTATCCTTGAGAAAATGTATGCTTAAACAAGGTTGGGTCTTTAAAGAGTAAACAGAAATTCTAGCAAAACGCTCTGGGGGATTGGACTTGTTTGGAAAAGTCAAGGTAGGGGCTGCCGCCTTCGGCAAGATCCCCTCAGAGGCCCCCAACCTTTCATAGATTCTGTTCCAACCAAGTCCAGTGCTTCCCCACAGTATAGTAAATACATAAAACAGTAACAAAGCTGTTTATTATCGTGATCAAGTATAATGAAATTTTACATATTACTTTTGTACAACCGGCAGCACGATAGGCTTGTTTACACTGGCATCACCACAAACACATGAGTAATGCATTGCTCTATGACTTTAGACCTTTAGGGCGTCACTAAGCAATAAGCATTTTTCAGCTTCATTATAATTGTACTAGAGGCCCGGTGCACAAAATTCGTGCAAGGGGGGTGGGGAGGGTGTCCCTCAGCCTGCCTGCACCCTCTCCAATCTGGGATCCCTTGAGGGATGTCCGACTTCCCGTTCAGGCCTGGTGAGATGGGTTCTAAACAGGCAGTTGGACATGCCCCTCACAATCCAGGACTGCTGGCTCCCAACTGCTCGCCTGCCTGCCTTCCTGATTGCCCCTAACCACTTCTGCCTGCCAGCCTGATCACCCCCTAACCACTCCCCTGCCAGCCTGATTGATGCCTAACTGCTCCCCTGCCAGCCTGTTTACCCCTAACTGCCTTCCCCTGCAGGCCTGGTCACCCTAACTGCCCTCCCCTGCAGGCCTGGGTCCCCCCCAACTGCCCTTCCCTGCAGACCCAGTCACCCCCAACTTCCCTCCTCTGCAGCTGGGTCACCCCTAACTTCCCTCCCCAGCAGGCTTGATTGCCCCCAACTGCCCTCCCTTGCAGGCCTGGTCCCTCCCAACTGACAAGATGGCCCCTGCTGGCCATCTTGTGTCCACATGGGGGAGGATCTTTGACCACATGGGAGCAGCCATCTTGTGTGTTGGAGTGATGGTCAATCTGCATATTACTCTTTTATTAGATAGGATAGAGGCCTGGTGCACTGGTGGGGGCCAACTGGTTTGCCCTGAAGGGTGTCCCGGATTAGGGTGGGGGGTTCCCTTGGGGTGTGGGGCGGCCTGGGCAAGGGGCCTGTGGTGGTTTGCAGGCCAACCACGCCCCCCATTGACCCAAGTGGAGGCCCTGGTATCTGGGGTTTATTTATCTTCTATAATTGAAACGTTGTAGCCTGGAGCAGAGCCAAACCTTCTGCTCTCTCTGTGGTGGCAGCCATTTCTATTGGGATTTATGTATCTTCTATAATTGAAACTTTGTAGCATTGAGTGGAGGCCTGGGCCAGCAAGGGCAGGCGGAAAAATTGGCTTCCTCCATTGCCAGGGAAACCCAAGCCTCCCTCCTGCTCTCTGTGGCTGCAGCCATCTTGGTTGGGTTTATTTACATATTCCCTCCTGATTGGCTGGTGGGCATGGCTGGTGGGTGTAGCGGAGGTACAGTCAATTTACATATTACTCTCTTATTAGATAGGATGAGACCATTGCTGTATAGGTCATTATGTGGCACATAACTGTACACACACACACTCTATCTCTCACAAAATGTTAGCAGCTGGTAAATAAATGCATTTTCATGAACAGTATACAGGAATCATTTGTTTTATTCCCATAAATATTGAGTAATTTTGAAGTTATTTCAAAATTTAAACTTAAAAAACTTTTTAAAATAGTGAAAAAATCAGTAAAAACTATTGCCATGCATTTATTTTTAGTGTTTAAAAAGGCTGTGTTCATTGCTGACTCTTGCATAATGAACCTAAATCATACATAAAAGAACAGAACTTGTGGAAAGCTAGATGATTGCCATGCACTGATATACTGACATACTGACTCATCATCCTTGAGCCAATCACTGGGGAAATGAGAATGGAATACTTAGTCGTTGAAAACATGCCTGTTTTTGTAGCTGGAGGTAAGATTTATCCCATCCAAACCTCATTATGGCAACACAATGAGAAAAGGGAGGAATGGTGGTTGTAGAGAAAAATGTCAGTTTCCATAGAGATATATTGCAAACCCAATGGGAATAAACTGAGTAACAAAGACATTAACCTAGGAGTCAAAATAATATAACAAGACTTTACTGTCTACTGTCCCCTGTTTATGAAGCATTAAACTAGGTACTCTGAGGCATAAAAGGCAAGATGCAATCTAAATGAAGAAGTGTGAACCAAGGAATACTCATCAACTTTATACTTATTTAAATGTTAAAATAAATAATATCACAAAAAATACATACTGAAGATTTTAAGGGAATAATAATAATAGAAAAGTTACTGACCTTGAGAAAGTGGGACTTGAGCTAGAACTTGATGTACTCATAGAAACTAGATCCTAAGAAGGGAAGAGACAGACATTCAAGCTGAGTGCTGCAAGGACTTGAATAAAAAGAATCAGAAGACATAGGAAAAATCAACTAGCCCTAAAATAGATTGTTTGAGGGCCTAAAATGGGTTAGACATAGTTGGGGCAAATTATAAAAAGTCATTCATGTTAGTTTCTGAACTCTTCATCAACCCTATGAAGTGGATATTATCAACATTCTAAAATTGAGTCACTGGAAGATAATTTGTCAAGATCATACAGCTACTAAAAGGCAAGGATTGTCATCTGGAAGAACTGAAGTTAGGGGAAATAAGTGGAGAGGTAGGCAATAATCCAGACATGAATAAAGGGAAGCCAAATCCAGGATAGTGGCAGAGAGAACACACAGAAATAGAGATTGTTGGGTAACTCATGGGAACATACTTTAAGCTACAAATATTATCCAGGGAAACAGAAGCAATTGGTGCCAAAAAAAGGGAGGGGGGTGGGAAGAAGTAAGCAATAGGAGAGAATTGTGAATTCTAAGTGAGTGATTAGAGGAATATTGGATATGTACATATGAGAAAGAGGTCAGAGTGGGGAGAAAAAAAATGTGAGTTTGTGTGCCTTAAAGGGACGGAAGGATATTCAAGTGAAATATGAGAGTAGAGATAGAGGTTCTGAGTCTGGGCTTTATTGTCAGATAAGCCTATATAATAAAAGGCTAATATGCAAACAGACCAAACTGCAAAACCAAACAATCAAACAACTGGTTGCTATGATGTGCACTGACTACCAGGGGGTGTGTGCGGAACATGGCGGGCATTGGCATCAGGTGGCAGAGTGCAGAACATAGTGGGCATTGGCCATGGCGGGATGGTGCAGCAGGTGAGCAGGGGTGCTATAGCAAGGCGGGCTGCCCGTTGCTGTCATCAGGGCAAGCTTCTGGTGGTTACTGAAAATTCTTTGCTCCTGTGTGCCACGGTCCCGCCCAGCACCCGTACGTGCTGCCAGCACCAGAACCACTGCTCGCACCTGCTGCTGGCTCCTGGTGCTGGCCCTGATGGCTCAGCAGTGAGGAGAATGGGCCGAGACTCGCACCTGTGCCCACAGCAGCCTCGTGGCCCACAGTTCCTTTCAAGGTACACGAATTCGTGCACTGGCCCCCTAGTATGAGATAAAACTCTGGCTCTGTCTCATAAGACCTAAGTGGTCCTGGCCAATAGCAATTAGCCCTAGTTGTCTTATTCATAAGGGATAATGATAATAATACATACCCTAACATTGCTATTTTGAGAATTAAGCAAATTAATAAATGTAAAGTACTTGAAAATATTTCTGCACATAGCATTTTCTCAATAAACAACTGTTCATATGCTTCTCCTATATAATAAAAGCCTAATATGCTAAGTGTCCAGTCATCTGGTCGGCCATTCAACCAATCAAAGCGTAATATGCTAATGACATGCTAAGGCCACTCAACCACTCACTATGACATGCACTGACCACCAGGGGGCAGACAGTTGACCAGTCAACCAGTCACTATGATGTGCACTGACCACCAGGGGGCAGATGCCCTGACCGGTAGGTTAGTTTGCAGTTGGGGTCTGGCCTATCAGAACTGAGTGAGAAGGGCCAGACGTGCCCTGGAACCCTCACGCGGTCCCTCCCCAGCTGGACAACTTCCCATGTCCCTTCCCGGCCCCAACTGTGCACCAGTGGAGTCCCTCAGCCTGGCCTGCACCCTCTTGCAATCCAGGACCCCTCGGGGGATGTTGGAGAGAAGGTTTCTACCTGATCCCACTTAACACAGGAGCTCCCCCTGGTGGTCAGTGTGCTCCCACAGGGGGAGCGCCACTCAGCCAGAAGCCTGGCTCACAGCTGGCGAGTGCGGCAGCAGTGGTGGGAGCCTCTCCTGTGTCCATGGCAGCACTAAGGATGTTTGGTGGGAGCAGGCCTAGGCTGTCAGTCAGACATCCCCTGAGGGCTCCCAGACTGCAAGAGGGCACAGGCCGGGCTGAGGGGACCCCCTCCACCCTCAAGTGCTTGAATTTCGTGCACCTGGCCTCTAGTTATTAATAAACGTCTAGATGACAACTTCAGATTTAATGGTATAATCTATATCCACAAATATAAAAGTTGAATTTATATAATGAATGAAGACTAAGAAAGAAGTTAAAACATGAGTATAGTAAAAATTATGACAGGCAACAACCCACATTGTAAACATAGACAAAACCAGGAATGAAAATACCCTTCTAAAGTTAATTCTAATTTTAAAAGATTACCAATATATAGGAATAGATCCATGACCAGCCCGTAGGAAAGGCTAACATCTATTGAGTACTTATTATGTGCCAAACATTAGTATGTATTTCATTTATATAATACTCCATTCTATTATTATGTCCATTTTATATATGGGGACATTATGGTATAGACTATTTCATAAGTTGCTCAAAGTCACACAGCTTATATGTGATAAAGCAAAGATTTATCCACAATCTGACACTAGAATCCAGATGCTTAGATACTGGACTATATTCTGTAATCCAAACTTCATATGCAGAAATATGAAAAATACTAGAGGGCTGATGCACAAAATTCATGCAAGAGGCTTGCTCGGCCCTTATAGCCCCAGCTTCATCCAGAAGGTCATCTGGACAGTTGTTCTGCTTTTCAGTCTAATTAGCATATTAGCTCTTTATTATTTAGGATAGCTAAATGACCTTGGACAAGTCTCTTTAACACCTCATTAAAATAAAAAAGTGTGGTGGTTTGAATGAGATCATTTATGTAGTCTTACTTTAAGAAGATGTTATATATCTTAATGTTTTAAATTTAAACTCACCCTAACTTAATCTTAAATGGAAGTTAATTTAAAATCCATGTATGTCATTTAATAATTTTGAATAGTTCCTTTTTTTTTCCCTTCAAGGAAGCATGGCTTTATAAACATTTATTATGGAGGATAAAAGTTTTGGTTGACAGAAAAATATCAGAGACTCTGTTGAAATCTGTAAATAACAACCTACAAATGAAGACTCCAGAGGGTTTTATAATATTTTGTGTGTGTACAATGCCTTTTCTTGAAACATCTCAGTGGAATTTATTATGAATCATAATTAAAATCAAGTTTCAGAACATCCCTCTGAGTTTGTTAGTGATTTTTTAACCTTTAGAAAGAGGATGGATATTAATTTTTCAAGGTCATTCAAAGAGTCAGAGGCTAAAGTAGGAATAGAATAAAAGGTTTCTAATTCAAGTTATCCAATAAGTATCACAAAGGTTTACAAAGGGCTTGGGAGGGTTCAATAATTTACAAAGTGTTAAAAGAAATCAGAGTTGGAAAAAAGAAACATACTACAAGAAAGTTAAAGAAAGCAAATTTGAAAATTTTAATTTGTAAAGTTTAAGAATATTCCTAACTCTCCACTCTCCACATGCATACCAGTTTCTCTATAATTCAAAATAATACAGAAATTTTTAAAAACCACAATGTTAAATAAAGCTTCTGAATATTATATTGTAACTGAAATATAAGTGATAAGCAAGAAAAATTTTATTTTTATAACCATGAGAAAAATAGTATAGGAGGTATTTATTCTATATGGAGTCTTAGAAGGGAGTATATAAGCCAACGAATATTTTTTCAAATTTGAAATGTTCATTGAAGTATTATAATTGAAGCTTAAAACAAAAATAAAATTAAACATTAAATATGAAAATTTTAAAAATTAGTTGCAGTAAAACATTTTTGTGGAATGTTCACACAATATCTAAAAAATAGTTTCAATTTGGTTTCATAACTTAAGTAAAAGACAAGAATTTGTGGCACCCAAGAAATAGACAATCATCTATAAATGTAGGCTAATAATTTATTTTATATTCAGCCAGAACTACATATCTCTCGCTTTTGTGGATATTTTAGTGGATATATAAAAGAGCTAATGAGGTAAAACTTTACTAAGATAAATGTGAACTGAGTAAACTTCTATTTTTCTCTAACTCTATGTCTTGATTTTGACCATTATGTTTTAAAATACACATGGTGACATGATACAAATGCAGTAATTTACTCACATGTAACCATATTAAAGAATGCAAACATAATTTAATCACCCTTGTGAATCTAAAAGCAGCATAAAATCTAGTGATCTAAAAATCAACATAAAATTCAGAACAACACATTTATATAATTATATAATAAATTAATGTATTTTATTACATTTAGAAAACTATCATTTAATACATTTCACATGGCATAACCTAGTAAAATAATGGGATTTAGAGATCATTTTTTTCTCCAATTTTCTCAAAAGGTCAGGTTTGTCTAATTTCTCAGAGTTAGTTAGGGTCCAGTTAGGATGAACTCCAAAGTTATGACTTTCTCCACTATAAATAATAAGCTGGTTTTTTTTCTTTCTGCACAGATGCTTTTGAGAAACATAGGTATAATAAAATCACCAGTTAGACATTTTTTTCCCAAATGATATCCCAATTTTGTACTTCTGCCTCATTTTAACTGATGAAATGAGTGTAAAATAATGAAAGTTCATAAAAATGGAGATTACTAAGAATAAATGTGATTGCTACAACCATACAAAGTCCTAAAAAAGACAAAAAAATGATACATAAGAATTTTCTGAATAAATTTTTTCAACATAAAATCTTTTCAATCCTAGTCAATTTGCAATCAAGGTGATTTCTCTTGACACTCTTGGAAGGACAAGAAGTCAAATCATTTTATAGTTCTCTGCAAAACCCATTTTCACCCACACAGTACAGCTGATACTTAATCAGTTCCATTAACAAAATGCTAATCATCTAACCTTCAAAACCATGTGATGGTGCAAAAAAGAAAACATTTTAATTCATCACTAAAACAGAATACTCTCATGTAACATTTAATGAAAAATCTCTACGTGAGAAACCACACTAAGTATTACGTGTCATATGGGTGGCAAGAGTGTGTGTAATGGTTAAAAATACTGAGAATGGAGTCAGATTTTAATAAAGTTGATCTTACCATACTTACATTAAAACATTCCATATCCAAATAAATCCTTAAATTACCTGAGATCTTTAGATATTCTTGCTATGTTTATTTACTTTTTCTAACTCTGTTTCACAATTAGTTCTTGAACATATTAAAAACAACACTAAAGTTTGAACAGAATGGTAGGCAGAATTCTAAAGTCCACAGGATTATGATTACAGCATTATAGTGTACATACTGTGTAACCCACTCCCCTTTGGTGTGGGGTAGGCTTGTGAATAGGGTATACCATCATTAGGTTATGCTACATGGCAAAGGTTAAGAAATTTTACAGAAACAATTAAGGCCCTTAATTGGTTGACTTTAAATTAATCAAGAAGGAGATTGTCCTTAATGTGCTTTACTTAGTCAGGTGAGCCCTTTAAAGAGACTGCAAGCAATGGAGGAATTCCAGAAATCAGAGTAATTCAAAGCAGCAGAGATGTGCTCCTTTTGACCTTGAACAAGCAAACAGCCATATTGTGACCTGTCATGGAGATGGCCTGTGGCAAGGCCCTGAGGATGCCCTCTAAGAACTGCGAGTGGTTTCTAGTCAACAATAAGCAAGAAAACTGGGACTTTAGTCTTAAAACCCAAAGTAATGAATTCTGCCAACAACCAGTACTTACAAAAGGGGTTTTGAACCTCAGTTGAGATAGTAGCCCCAGCCAACACCTGCATTTGTAGCCTGGTGAGATACCGAGCATCAGCCTGCATACTGAAGGGTCTCGGGTTCGATTCTGGTCAAGGGCACATGCCCAGGTTGCGGGCTCGATCCCCAGTAAGGGCCATGCAGAAGGCAGCCAATCAATGATGTTCCTCTCTCATAGATGTTTTATCTCTCCATCCCTCATCCTTCCTCTCTTTCTAAAAATCAATAAAAACATACATATTTTTAAAGTGGTTATTGATTAGGAATCTAACATACCTTACCAAGGAATTTTAATCACAAACTATTATGAACACAGCATGATTACATACTCAGACATAATTCTAAGTTACTGTTGCATATGAGGCAAATGAAGCTGCCAAAGTCAAAGATTTGCACAGTAAAGCCATACTTCTTACAGAGCATCAACTCGAAGCTGTATTCAAAGCAAGGTTAGCTAACCAAAAAATAAAAATGCCAATTAAACACATGCTTATATAGAATATGAGGTAAACCTCAGGGGAAGCAGAATTCTAAGCAATATAACCACAAGTGGGAATAAAATAGAGAAAATAACAGAACATAGTTCTAGTTAGGCAAAGCTTATGAGGATTACTCAATTTTAAACTACACATGCTTCAGATGTGCCTATCTGTTTTGTGACATCATGAGACCACTAATTGTAATTATAAAATTAATATCAATCACACAAAATAATTTTAATATAGTACTTATAAAATTAAATTAGATTAAAACATTCAAATAACCAGTTACATCAATCTTGTATATAATGTTCTTGTATCAAACCTTAGATTCTTACTTGGCCTTCTGCCTCACTTCTACAAGATATCTCAAATTCACTTGAGATTAGTCAAATAGACTCTTACACAGAGAATATAGATTAGCACATCTAGGATTCAAAACTACAAATGATGTCAATGAAGGAGTCATTGAATGTTGAATATAGATGGTTAACTCCATCATTTTACACAAGACCCTGAGATTAAGGGAATGAGTGTATCATGATTAAGGTGACAAAGTGAGACCAATTCTTTCAGGTCCAGTACAGTGTGTTCTTGACATGGCATGATGCAGACAAGGGTCATACATATGACCCAAAACAGGAGCTCTTTTCCAACTCTCCTTTATTAAAACAAGCAGGCAAGGAAACAACAATAAAATAAAATATTTCTCAACTCCAGCTTCCCCAACTGACCCAAGGAATTGTCTATTCTCACTGATTCTATCTCCCAATTAGTATTTTCTCTTTAGTTCACTCATAAATTGCTCTTTTCAAGATCACTAATAACTTCCCTTTTGCCCATCACGATTATTAAAGGACTAGAGGCCTGGTGCACGAAATGCATGCATGGGTGGGATTCCTAGGCCTGGCAAGACATCAGGGCCAATCAAGGCCTTCCAGCTGCCAGCCAGGCCTTCCTTCTGGCTGCCAGCTGGGGCCTGCCAGATGGGGGAGTACTGGGGAAGGTTGGCCGGCCATGGGAGGTTTGCTGTGGGAGCGCACTGACCACCAGGGGCCAGCTTCTGCATTGAGTGTCTGCACCCTGGTGGTCAGTGTGCATCATAGGGACTGGTCATTCTGACAGTCCAGTCACTTAGGCTTTTATATATATAGGTGACCTTCTACTCTACTTCTTGGTAGAATTAGACGTAGTTGATTACTCTATCCTTGAAACATGTTCTTGTCTTGGCTTCTGTGGATACACATTCCATTTTGTTCCTCTGTACATACAGAACATTTCCTTTTAGACTGATAAACAAACAAGCAAGCAAACTGACTCCAAGTAGGGAAAGTTAGAAAGCTATTTCAGAAAGGGAGTAATTTTGAACCGTTTTGAAGCATAACCAGAATTTTTATAGGTAGTTAGAAGAGAGTACAGAATTCCACTTGGATATATATATATATATATATATATATTCCAGAGCAAAGATTGAGAGATTAATAAGGACTCAATATTTATATTTTAAATTCATGTTTGTTAATTAAGTTGATTTTTTTTAAAAAAAGGAACATTCAAGTTCACTTCTGAGAACAGAAAGAATTAAAATAATTCAAAGATTGTAGAAATATACTTTAACCTTCTTTAATGTCAAGGAGAAATGCTAATTTAATTTAAGTTCATTTCAGACAAATTTTATTTTCCCCCAAATAATAATCTAAATAGATCAGAAATTATAAGTTGTACCAAGTAACTATGAAGCATCCATCTTATACAAAAACTGCTGTTTGAAATTTTAACCCTGCTATTTGGCTTCTGTAAATGCTTGCTTGCTTAAATAATAATAAAGAAAATAAGACTACTCCCACTTCAGAGAGGCCATTAAACCTTCCCCAGACAAAGTTATCAGTGCTTGGCACCAGGCCAGGCCTTTAGTTGAGGTCTCAAGGCCCCAGCACATAAGGGCTCTTCAAGAACTTGCAAAAGGGGCTGGAAACACCCCATATTTGGGAGACAACGAAGGTAAAAACATATAAATAGGGAAAGTTCCTCTATTTTGGGGTCCAGAATTTGAGAGACATTTTCCTCTGGGCCTGCACGTAATAATAATAATAATAATAATAATAAATGTATCTCCATCTCTCTGAGCGTTGCTTGGTTCTTCTCTGGTTTTCTGTAACAATTAAAATAATAATCTTTGCATTACCTTTTAAAATAAAAATCAGGGAATACTGTACACATATCACAAATACTAAGGGAGGAAGAGATGGACAGAATGTTAACTACAAATGTCTAAATAAAAAATAAACTTAGGATGCATGTCTGATTCTCAGTTGACTCACATGCACTATAACTGAGTGAGTCTTGCATATCATAGTTGGTCAGTAAATGTGTAATAAGTCTATATAATTACAGGGAGAACATTTAAAAAGGGATTCCATAATACCAGAAAACTAATTCTCATTTTTCTGACAGTAAATATTTCAATAATGGAAGGAAAATCCTCACCATTTTTTGTATTGTGACTTAAATGAAGGAATTGATTTTGGTTATTGAATTCCAACTACTGTGAATTCAATCCAATTAATATTTTTCACTGTGGTAAATAGTGCTGGGAAAAAGATGAATATTAGTCAGCCCTTTGTACTGAAAAGGGGAAAGAAAAGGGAAAATAATTTAATGAAAGCTTAAGGCACAAACTCTTTAGATTGTTTGAGCTTAAATTTTTGGAAAGACTACCTTACTTCTTATTAAATGAAAAGTAAATGTCTAAGCCTTTCAAAATTGCTAATTGAAATAATTTCCCCCTCCCTGGCTATCTGAAATGTAGTAGCTGGTTGACATGTGTCAAAATTTGCAAAGTGGCCGAAACCGGTTTGGCTCAGTGGATAGAGTGTCAGCCTGCGGACTGAAGAGTCCCAGGTTCTATTCTGGTCAAGGGCATGTACCTGGCTTGCGGGCACATCCCCAGTAGGGGGCGTGCAGGAGACAGCTGATCGATGTTTCTCTCTCATCGATGTTTCTAACTCTCTATCTCTCTCCCTTCCTCTCTGTAAAAAATCAATAAAATGTATTTTTTTAAAAATTTGCAAAGTGACTTGCAATAAGTAATGAGTAGAAATAATCTCCAAAAATGGTTATGTAACATGGAAAGATTGTAATTGACTTAGAAGTTCTTAAAATATGGGTCTTCTAAAGAAATAAAAATGTGGAGAAATAATGTTACACACACATAACAACAAAGGAAGTTATCAAACTTCTCAGATATATGGTCAAGTTTTGAAACAGTAATTAGTATGATTCCTTCCTTATAGTCATTATTTCAGCCATTACTAAATAGAGAAATGAAATTTTATTGTCATTTAAAAAATAACTAAAATAATATGAGACTGTTATTATCAGTGATTATAAACAAAGCAAGTTGTGCTATGTACAGTTTAATATAGATAATAAAAAAACACTTAATAGGAGCAAACTCTAGATGTGATCATGTAGAAGGGCTGGTGATTTCTATCACATTTCTCAGATTAGCACTCTACATTTACCACAGTTTCTTGGCCCCCACAAACTTAGACACTTGATTTTATTAGCAAACTGAGAAGGGTTTCATTTCTTAAGAGGATTCCCAAAAGCTGAAATGACTTATACATAAAGTCATGCTGTTGTTTAATTGATTTACAATGAGAAATATTCCTCACCCAGGGGGTGGCATAACCACACAGTCAGATTTAGACAAGAGCCAATTTCTACTCAGATAAATGCTTGTCAGTCATGAGATCAGAACAAGGGAAGAGAGATTAATGCAGGTAATTATGGCATCCAGCTGAGATTGGAATGGTCTTGCCAATGGAACTGGGATACTGAAAACCCTTGAATAAAATTTCCTTTCTCTAGACAAGGACTAGATAGGAACTGCCAACATTTTGATGAAGGCTATATTTTGTAAACCATGAATGAGAAACCTTTTCTAATTGACATTCTTTCTTTAGCCATAGTAGTTATTAGTTTTATTTGATTATGAGTATTTGTGTCTTGCTAGGCATATGTAATCTTTCAGATGGGTGTGCATATTTATCTAACTCTCAGAATGTGATTTATTTTCATCTTTAAGAAGTTCCTGAAGAACATTTCACTATAGTCCTCAAGAGCCCACCATTGCAATGGCCCAGTGAAGGACACAGAACAAAGAGAATAATCTGCAAAATTTGTAGTTTGACTCCTAACATATAACTTTAGTCATGTTTAAAACTTGCAGAGCCATGTTCTAGGGCAGTGGTCGGCAAACTCATTAGTCAACAGAGCCAAATATCAACAGTATTATTGAAATTTCTTTTGAGAGCCAAATTTTTTAAACTTAAACCTCTCCTAACACCACTTCTTCAAAATAGACTCACCCAGGCCGTGGTATTTTGTGGAAGAGCCACACTCAAGGGGCCAAAGAGCTGCATATGGCTCCTGAGCCGCAGTTTGCCAACCACTGTTCTAGGGGAAGTCTTGACTTTCTAATTCAGACCTATTGTTATGGACTGTATGTTTGTCCCACATTCATATGCTAAAGCCCAATGTGATGGTATTCAGATAAGGGGCCTTTAAGAGGTAATTAGGGTTAAATGAGGTCCTGAAGATGGGGACTTCATGATGGGATTAGTATTTCTTTAAAAGAGACACCAGAGAGTTTATTCTCCCATGCCCCACACACTCACACAAAGATATCATGCAAACAATATGACCAATATGTCATCATTCACCTTTTTTTCCTCCACACATTTATGATAACATATCAGGAAAAATTTTCTTTCATTTGGTTATTCTATATATGATAAATTTTAATAATGTAAATCTAATTATGATAATTTATGAAATTAGATGAGCAGAGGGATTTTCCAAAATGCATTTTAAAAAAGCACAAAAGTCTTTACCTTTCTTAGCAGTATAGCAATAGATCAATCTAAGATTGACAAAAAGAAGAAAAATAAAAATGAAGGAAAAATGAGGAAGTGGCTGGTCACTAGTATCAAATCTAGTGGAGAAATGCTGCTACAAGGTGTAATAAAAATGTCTCAGGGATTTGATCCTAGGGATTTCAAAAATAGCACTAATCCTAATAATTGTAGTACCTAACAGTTAAATTAAGAAATAATTTTATTGAACTTTAGTAACTAACAAAAAAAATTTACTACTATGCTATTACTTGATAGGTATTAATAAGCTCACAAACTGAATCCATAATGTTTATTGATGCCTTTCTGCTTACTCACAGGTACCCAGCAGTATTCATCCTTTGTATTTCATTACATTTATTCCCAAGACACAAAATACACAGACATAAGGGAAAGATGAGACAGAGGGCTGGAGACCAGGACACAGGCTTTATCAGAGGAGAAGACCCCTGCCGGGCTACCTTCCAAATGGAAGGTAGCTTCTTTTTACAGAGAAGGAGCACATGTGCAGGGGTGAAGGCACCTTTTGAGGGGAGGAAAAGGAAAGGATGGGGCTTAGGGTACTCGGCACACGCTGATTGGTGGTTTCATATAAGGCACATAATTAGGAACTTAGGAATTGGGAGCTTAGGGTATTTGGCAGGTGCTGATTGGTGGTTCAATGTACAGTCCATATAAGGTGCCTAGTTAGGTGTTCAGGAATGTTCGGGCTGCAGGTGGAGTTTACATTATTCTCCGTCCATCAGTTGGGAAAAGGGAGGATCTATCATTCCAGGCTTCTGGTAATATTAAAAAAAATTGAGAGTCCGGGCAAGGTCAGGGGGTGAAGGTCCATCTTCTGTAGCTACTTCCAGCTGAGAGGGGGTGTCGTTAGGGGCGTCTACCTGGGGTCTCAAGGATTCTGGTGTTAGGTTCTGAATTCAATGCCAGATAGATCTCTCCCACCTTCTGGTTGATGAATGCTTGCATTCTGTCCTGCAAAAAACTAGTGAAACAGCGCATGAGAGAGGGGCCAAAGAGCAAAATTAAAAGAATAAATACCAGTGGGCCTAATAGTGGGAGGAGCCATGGAGTAAGTGAGCGGAAAACAGGTAGTGTTTTCCGTGCTGGACGAGGGGTGCAGCAGCATGATTTCCCCAAGAGACTGGTTGGTGAAGTCTGGAGAGCGATCCTGTTGAGTCACTTGGGAGGTAAAAGCTGGTCCTGAGGCTGCCACAGCATCACTTGTCTGGTTTTGCTTCTTTTCTGGGCCTGGAGCTGAAATACAATTGAGACCTAGATGTTATTTTTTTGGGGGGAGAAGGGTAGGGGTCTCAGTTGCCTCACTAGTTATATGAAAGGGGAGAATAGGTTACCCTGGGAGTAAAGTTCTTGTTTTCTCAGTTTTGCCCCTTGCTGGGCATCCACATGTTTTTTGTAGGCCCTGAGACAGGGTTTCAAAATAGGTGGAGCAGTGGTTAAGCTCCCTATGGCAGTTCCAACCCCTGCTGTGATGCCGAGGGTTATGAGGAGAGGGATTATCTGGACTGCCCTTTTGTGTCAAATGTGATGGGTTACAGGGACAGGTAAAGACTGATTATTGGGGACTGCATCTACATTGGGTGAGAGATAGATGAGAGTACAGGTTCCTGTCCAGCTGATGGGGAGACAGATGTATGTGTTTTCCCCACAGAGGAAGAAAAATCCATGATCATGGAGACAAGCTGATAGGTGTAAGGAGAAAGGGTGGACTAAAGGGTATGAGATTCCTTTTTCTAGTTCTGCACTCCAAGCTGAGACCGTAGTCACCATGGTGCTACCAATAAGGGGTGACAGATGAGTGATTGAGATTGTGTTGCAGTGAAAGTGGGAAGGAATATTAGAATGGGCTGTTATCCAAGGGAAAAGAGAAAGGGAAGGAAAAGAGCAGTGGAAGATGAGGCTGGAGAAAAAGCAGGGGGAGGACAGAGTAGGCCCCTCAGCCTGTTTCTAGGCCTCTAGCCGCTTGAATTTTAAACCGCGCATTTTTCCTATAGATAATGATCATAAAGGAGATAAGGAGATAAGGCGTTTACAGTCCAAGGAATGGCTCAGCCTTGTGGGGTGAGAGAGTGAAACTGAGGTAGGTGACTGTGGTTTGGGACAACTGGGTTTTATGAGGGGATGCATGGTAGTCCTGGCCGGGCACTGAGGCAGAATGAGAAAAGAGTGAATGGGGGAATTTAGTAAGATGCAGTGTAGACGTGAGGTGGCTAATGGCTGTGAGACTAATCCGTCATCCCCCATAATAGAGACTGAGGAGTGAACAAGGGTCCCAGCGAATTCAGAGAGGGCAGAATAAGTGGCCCTAGTGTCAATTAAAAGGAGGTCGGCTTACCTGCCACCACAGTTGTTACCCGAGGCTCTGTCCTGGTGATGTAAGTCTGTGGTGCCGTCAGGGCCTGGGCAGCTTCTTCGGTGGCCAGTCCCAGGAGGCCTGGGAGCTCCAAACCAGATCCAGAAGGCAGCCATGCTGGAATGGCTAAAGCCAGACCCGGAGGAGCCAGACTACAGTCTGATTTCCAGTGGCCTAACCTTCCGCACCTTGGGCAGGGCCCAGGCGGGGGTCTCGGGTTTGAGCAGGACTTGGCTCAGTGTCCTTCCTTGCTGCATCTGAAGCATGGGCCCGGAGGAGACTTAGCCCCTGACTTACCCGCGGTTGGAGGACTGGCACTTCGTTTGGGGTTTGAAAGCAGTGGTTAGGAGCTGGAAGGCCCCCTACTGGGCCTCAGCCTTGGCCTGATCTTGCCTTTGATTTTGGATTTGGGTCTCCTTGTCTCTATTATTGAAGACCTTAAAGGTCAAGTTAACGAGGTCTTTTTGAGGGGTTTGTGGACCTGTATCTATTTTATTTGAAGTTTGTGGCATATGTCCGGGAGTAAAGGTGGTCAGGTCAGTGGAAAAAGAAACCTGAGATGCCTCTCAATCTGTGAGGCTGGACATAGAAAATGGGACGTGGACTCAGACTCTGCCTTCAGTTCCTGCTGCCTCCCTCAGGGGTAGAATGGACGCGGGAATAGAAGAAGCTGTTGGGGAAGGCAGTCTGTGGGTGGCCTGAGAATGAGTGTTAGATGGGAAAGGCTGTTTTGGAGCTCACGTTCTCAGGATTTGGGCTCTCAAGAAGATCAGAAAGTAAGAAGGGAATGGCTACCCGGATGATGCCCTCCACCCCTGCTACCTCATGCAAAGGGAACTGGCCGGCCGCCTGAGAATTCGGTTGCTGGCGGTCACGGGGGCAGAGATTCGGGGGAGAGCACAGGGGAAGGCAGGCGGTTAGAGTTCTCAGAGGTAGAGCGTGGGGTGCAGTTTTTGTGGCAGGGTTGTAAGGAGGTGGCGGGAGTGAGACATGTGGAAAGGAATGATCCGCTGGGTTGAGAGAGCAGTCAGAAGACAGAGAAAGGGGCTGAAGACAGGTTTGAGAGGGCACAGAGGACTTCATGAGGAGGATCTGATGGGTGGAACATGAGGAGTAAAGCGAGGGGCGAGAGCGGAGGAAAAAGAAAGCCTGTACATAGGGAATCTCAAAAGCTTCCTCCGTCCGCTGGCAAAAATTATCTAGATCTCGGAGGATTTTGGAATCGAAAGTGCCGTTTTCAGGCCACAAAGAGCCATTATCAAGTTTGTATTGTGGCCAGGCCATGTTAGAGAAAAAAATGAGTTTCTTTGGTTTGATGTAGCCAGAAAGACCAAGGGTCGAGAGGTTGGCGAGAAGACACCCTAAAGGTGTCTTATGAGGGGGTTTGGAATGAGAGGTTCCCATGACCGGAGGGAAGGGCCAACGAGAAGTTGGGGAGGAAAGAAGAAGCGTCCTTCTTCTCCCTCAACCAACCTGTAGAGAGAGAGAGAGACGAGAGAAGATTCCAAGGTCGTCACCCTGAGACCTTTCCCGTAGAGATGAGCAGAGTTTTCCCGGCCAGGCGCCTGGGCTTTCAAGAAGACGTGAAGCCGCGGAGACGGGAAAACTCTGAGGCTCTTCCAGGTCAAGGGAAAGAGAGTGGGGGGCCAAGTGGGAAAGTCCCTGAAGCCTACTGGTTAGAAGGAAGCGACGAGATTCCCATGTGTCCTGATACGGCAGGGTTTGAGAAATGTTCTGAGCAGGCCAATCAACTCCGAACCATGCCACCGAGCAGAGCCAGAGCAGGAGTCAGAAGCTCGGGGCTAGGGCCAAGGATCGTCCACGCTCACCAGGTTTCAGCACCAGATGAAAGATGAGACAGAGGGTCAGAGACCAGGACACAGGCTTTATTAGAGGAGAAGACCCCTCTGGGCTACCTTCCAAATGGAGAAGGAGCACATGTGCAGGGGTGAAGTCACCTTTTGAGGGGAGGAAAGGGAAGGGATGGGGCTTAGGGTACTCGGCACACACTGATTGGTGGTTTCATATAAGGCACATAATTAGGGACTTAGAAATCGGGGCTTAGGGTATTTGGCAGGTGCTGATTGGTGGTTCAATGTACAGTCCATATAAGGTGCCTAGTTAGGTGTTCAGGAATGTTCGGGCTGCAGGTGGAGTTTACGTCATTCTCCGTCCATCAGTTTGGGGAAGGGAGGATCTATCAATAAGTATGAAAATTCATTGCCTATTGGAAAGTGATAGTCATCAACTTTATAGTATTTATAAAACCATTAAAAAATACTTTAAAAATTCCACCATCCATAAAGAAAATTGTTAATACATCATAAGGTATTAGGGCTCTTCATACATCAGAAAACATTAGTCTGCATGAGAAACATATTATTTTTTAAGGAGCTTATATATCTGGAAGAATTTATCACTTTTCCCAAGAATATATCTGGAAGGAGATCAGAACTAAATATCAGTAGACTTACAAAACTGGAGGAAAACTCAAAACATCTATGAGCTTCCCACTATATTTTATGAAGCAAAATTGCAAAACTTGACTCTAAAAATACAGAAAGAGAACTAGTCTAATCACACATATCCATGTATTTATTTACTTATTTATCTATTCATTTACTCATTCAACAGTTCATATTTAAAGCATACTTATTATGTACCAGACACTGGGGTAATATATGTAAAATGAGACTGACTGGGTCCAAGCTGCCTGTCATTATTTGAGTAAATTAAGCAAAGGCAGGGTTGAATCATATATGAGCATTTTATTTTCCAATGTTGTTGGCAAAATGGGAGAGCAGCAGCTCACCCACAAAAATATGCTCTTCCTCGCCGCCCCCGCCCCCCCATAAGCCAGCTGCTTATATTGTTGTAGAAGGACAAAGGTTACAAACAATGTGGGCTGGGGTTGAAAAAGGCAGGCACCTCTGGGACTCCACTGTTTTGGCAACAAAGTTGTTAATCTTTCCATGATGATAGGCAGTTCTCAGATAAGGAGAATGGACCATTTCAAAGTTAACTCCCAGGTCCTAAGGCATACAACTCCAGCCACGTCAGAATGTGATTCCTTCCTTCCTTCCTTCCTTCCTTCCTTCCTTCCTTCCTTCCTTCCTTCCTTCCTTCCTTCCTTCCTTCCTTCCTTTTCCTTTTTTTTATTGTGGTAAAATTCACCATTTTAACCATTTTAAAATATACATTCATTGGCACTTACTACATTCACAGTGTTGTACAACCATCACCACTCTCTAGTTCCAGAATAATATTTTCACTCCAAAAACAAATCTTGTATCCAATAAGTAGTCACTCCCCATTCTCTTTCTACCCCTAGTCCCTGGACACTACTAATCAACTTTCTATCTCTATGGATTTGCCAACTATGGAAGTTTCATATAAATGGGATCCTATGATATGTGGCCTTTTGTGTTTGGCTTCTTTCACTTAGCATAATGTTTTCAAGATTCATCTATATTGTAGCTGGTATCAGTATTTCATTCTGAAATGCAGAGATTAAACTGGAACCCATGTTTTTTTTCCCCTGGGCAGGATGCAAAGGTGGCTTCCTGGGTTCTTGTCCAGGTGAATTCGAAGAATGAAGCCACAGACAAAAGGTGGCATATGAAATGGTGGAAATTTATTGAGAAACAAGCACAGACTCCCACGAGGGGAGGAAAGGGACCCACTAAGTCCCTCTTTTCTAAGTTTTATAAGGCTGCAGTTCTTTGTGTCCTGATAGCCCCTCTGATTGGTCACTATAGCAGCTTCAGAGTTCAAACCCCATATGGGGTTCTCCTCTTTTTTTCCCCTTTTGTTTTTCTACTCTCTGTGGCCTTCTTCTTTATTCTGTGAATGGGTGGATTCCTCTCTTTTATTCTGTAAATGTATACCTTTTGGCAGCTCCCTTATTCTGTGTATGTATACTTTTTTGCAGCTCCCAGCTTTACAGTCCTGTGGTTCTTCCCCTAATTCCTAAAACTTCTTAAATCTGCCTATTTTACGCCTAAAAACTTCCTTCAATTCCTTTTTAAAGCCAAACAATATCCCATTGTATTGATACACTATATTTTGTTTATTCATTCCTCCATTGATGGACATTTGTGTTTCCTCATTTTGACTACTGTGAATAGTACTGCTATGAACATGTATGTACAAATTTTGTTTGAACACCTTTTTCTTTAATCTTTATTATTGAAAGTATTACATATGTCCCCTTTTTATTTATTTACTGCTTAATTAAAGGTTGAGGGTTAAAGGCATTCTGAAGTATAAAATTATTTTTTGAATTTGAGTGACTTCATTTAGCTTAAAAGTTTGTTATCATAGTTAAACCAAACCAATGTTAGTTGACTAATTCAATTTTAATTATTAAATTCATGTGCTTTACAAATATTTTTCACTTTAAAAATAAACATATCTTTTATTAAGAGACTAGAGTCCTGGGGCACGAAATTTGTACACTGGGGGGTGGGGGTGTCCCTCAGCCCAGCCTGCACTCTCTCCAATCTGGGATCCCTCTCACAACCCGGGACTGTTGGCTCCTAACCACTAGCCTAACTGCCTGCTTGATTGCCCCTAACCGCTTCTGCCTGCCAGCCTGATCACCCCCTAACCACTCCCCTGCCAGCCTGATTAACACCTAACTGCTCTCCTGACAGCCCATTTGCCCCCAACTGCCCTCCCCTGCTGGCCTGGTGGCCCCCAACTGCCCTCCCCTGCCGACCTAGTCACCCCCAACTGCCCTGTCCTGCTGGTCTGGTTGCCCCCAACTGCCCTCCTTTGCCGGTCTGATCTTATCCCCAACTGCTCTCCCCTGCTGGCCTGATTGCCCCTAACTGCCTCTGCCTGCTTGATCACCCTTAACTGCCTTCTGTTGCCAGCCTGATCTCGCCCCCAACTGCCCTCCTCTGTTGGCCAATTTGGTTCTGATTGGTTGGTTTCTATGCCAGTCAGTGTCAAAAGCTCTGCCTCCTAGGCACCATTGGCTCCACACAGTTCACCCACACCTGATTCTGATTGGTCAGTTTCTATGCCAGTCAGCATCAAAAGCTCCACCTCTTAAGCAGCCATGGGCTCCTCACAGTTCACCCGGCTTTGGTTCTGATTGGTCGGTTCCTATGCCAGTCTGCATCAAAAGCTTTGCCTCCTAGGCAGCCATTGGCTCTTCACAGTGAACCCAGATTTGGTTCTGATTGGTCAGTTTCTATGCCAGTCAGCATCTCTGAGCCTATCAACGGGGCCTGATCAGAAAGGCGGGGTTGATCAGCAGTCCCGGAGGAGGCATGGAGAGAAATGGAGACGATACTGCTGGAGAGAAAGAGAGAGACAAGTGCTTATCAACAGCTGCCACAGAAGCTACAGATCATACCCTACTTCTCTCTTCGGGCCTCTCTCTGGGCCTGATTCACAGCCCCCTCAGCAGTCAGTGCTGGGTCACCACAGCAACCCAGCACTAACCACCTCTGGTCATGACAGACCCAGGGTTTTTATGTATTAGGACTAGTGGCCTGGTGCATGAAATTCATGCACGGAGGAGGGGGTGTCCCTCAGCCCAGCCTGCACCCTCTCCAAAAGAATGTCCAACTGCCAGTTTAGGCCCAATCCCTGCGACCTAAATTGGCAGTCAGACATCCCTCTCACAATCCGAGACTGCTGGCTCCTAACCACTCACCTGCTTGCCTGCCTGATTGCCCCTAACCGCTTCTGCCTGCTAGCCTGATTGCCCCCTAACTGCTCCCCTGTTGGCCTGATTGAGGCCTAACTGTTCCCCTGTCAGTCTGATCACTCCCAACTGCCCTCCCCTGCCAGCACCCATAGAGTTTCTTAAGTGGAGGAACAGCTACTTCAGCTAAGTATGTAATGTTGAATTAGGCCACCTGGAGTCCAGATGCATAAGTTATTTCAAATAAACATTTTTGGGGTGTGTGTGAAAATTTAGGTCTCTGATATTGAGAAGAAAAAATTATTGCTTTAAAACAGTGGTTCTCAACCTTTCTAATGCCGTGACCCTTTAATACAGTTCCTCATGTTGTGGTGACTCCCAACCATAAAATTATTTTTGTTGCTACTTCGTAACTGTAATTTTGCTACTGTTAACGAATTGTAATGTAAATATCTGCGTTTTCCGATGGTCTTAGGCTCTACAGCAGCAGTTAATTAGTCGCGACCCACAGGTTGAGAACTGCTAGCAGGGTCTCCTAAGACCACTGTTTTAAAGCAATAATTTTTTCCTCTCAATATCAGAGACCTAAATTTTCACACACACCCCAAAAATGTTTATTTGAAGTAACTTATGCATCTGGACTCCAGGTGCTGGCAGGGGAGGACAGTTGGGGGAGACCAGGCCTGCAGGGGAGGGCAGTTGGGGGGAACCAGGCCTGCAGGGGAGGGCAGTTGGGGGGGACTAGGCCTGCAGGGGAGGGCAGTTGGGCAGGACCCAGGCCTGCAGGGGAGGGCAGTTGGGGGGGACCAGGCCTGTGGGGGGGCAGTTGGGGAGGAATAAGGCCTGCAGGGGAGGACAGTTGGGGTGGCCCCAGGCCTGCAGGGGAGGGTAGTTGGGGGGAACCAGGCCAGCAGGGGAGGGCAGTTGGGAGCCAGCAGTCCTGGATTGTGAGAGGGATGTCCAACAGGATTGGGCCTAAACGGGTGTTCTGACATTGCTCAAGGGGTCCCAGATTGGAGAGGGTGCAGGCTGGGCTGAGGGCCACCCCGCCCCCTGCACAAATTTCATGCACTGGGCCTCTAGTAACTGAAAATAACAGGTTTCTTTTAGGCCACATCTTAAAGGTAGCTGCTTTTTTATGTCTTAGGCCTATACAAAGGTCTTAAAAGACCCCTGACCCTGCCTTCTGAAGATTTTGGGTTAACACATTTGTCTTAAAAACTGTGAGGTGTCTAACTTTTAAAAACAACTGGCCACACCCCTTTCCTCAACCAAACCTTTCAAACAGACCCATCAGACGATAAATATCACCATATGTTTGATTCACAGTACATTTGTGCATAAACAGTTCAATTACAGCTTTGTGTTTAGTATCAAAAACATTTCTAGTGTGCCTGTTTTTGCTACAGATCCCTTGCTCTGGATTACATTTTGAAAACTGCCTATTACAGATAAAGCACCTTTCCAGGTATGCTTCTGAGAAATAGATGTATTTATGCACACAAAGGTGTGTGCACACCTTTTCATGCACAAGTGTCCATATGATGCCTGTGCCACACTCCCATCACATGCCCACCGTGTGTGTGCAGCCTTGCACCTGGATGCCTGCATAAACAGGTTGCCCCCGAACACACCAGAGCCCTGCTGGCCTCCCCAGAAAAGTTTTTTGTGGTTGTTTTTTTTGTTTGTTTGTTTTGTTTTGTTTTTTTACTTTGAAATAGTTTTATTGGCTCATAAGACCTTTGCATATTAAAAAAAAAATACCCCAGAACACAATGCAGTGTTAAATCACAATTACATTTTTTACCAATTAAAACTACCCAGAATACACATTTTTTTAAAGGGAAAAATTCCTTCAGAATTAAATTCTGAAATGACATTATGATTTAAATACTATGACAAAATAGATAATTCCTTATAACATTAATTCATTGCACAAAGCTGCCAGACACTTCCATATGCATAACCATTGCAGAGTGCAAATGAACACGATTCAACATTACACACTTAGCTGAAGTGGCTGTGCCTCCACTTAAGAAACTCAAATTTCTGGCACAAAAAGTTGGGCTGTTTTAATTTTTACCAGGAAACCAACTTCACAATCTATTTACTCTCTTTTTGGCCGTTCCTATTAAAGAAAGGAAGAAGAAAAAAGAAAGTAACATCCTTCTGCTGTCATAGCCTCAAAGAGTCAGCATCAACTCTGCTTGAAGACATCCACTCCTCTCAATTCTTTGGGCAGGTATTCCTGATCCACAGGCTCTCTGTACATGGGGTTGCATTTGTAGCCCTTGCCATAGCCCAGATCCTTCATGAGCCGGGTCTGTGCCTTCCTCGGGTGCAGCAGGATGGGGAAAGAGGCCCTTAGTGGTTCCGCAGGCAGGCTTTGCCGTTGTTCTAGGCACTGTACACCTCAATAGACTTTGGGGCTCTGTCAAAACCACACGCTGGGCCAGAAGCACCTCACATTCGGGCATGCCTATGAAGTGACAGCCCTGGTAGGCGGCCACTGCTTGTGGTAATGCAGATGGGTCTGCCAGACCTATGTCTTCACTGGCAAACCTCACCAGCCTCCTTGCCACATACAGCGTCCTCTCCTCCTTTGAGCATGCGTGCCAGCCAGTAGAGGGAGGCGCTGGGGTCTGAGCCCCGCATCAACTTATGAAGAGCAGAGATGCAGTTGTAGTGCTCTTCTCCTGTTCAGTCATATAACATGGGAGACTTCTGGAGGCCTCCCTTCACATCATTCTCAATGATCAGAACTCTACTGAGAGAATAGGCTTGCCCACTCTTCTTACAAAACATCTTCCTGGAGCTTAACCCGGCCAGCACCGCCAGCTGCAGTCCATTCAGTCCAATTCGGACTCCGCAGCAAAGTTAACTGGGGTCGCTACACCAGCTGCAGTGCGAACCTCTCTACCCCCACGGGGCCCGGGGCCTGGGGCCTGGGGCCGTGGCCCACACCCACCCGAGCCACTCCACCTGGGGCTCTGCGTGGGATGGGAGTGGAGGCACCTTGAAGTGCCAGCAGGCCTTTCTTTATTTTTAAAAGATTGCGCAGCACATGCAGCGCCCCTCAATGCTGTCCCGGTCAGGGCTATGGGTGACCGGTGGTTTGAAGGCTGGCCACACCCCTGATTGTGGCGGGGGTCCCCTCTGGGGTGCTGGGCCGGCCTGGGCTAGGGTCCACTGGTGGTTTGAAGGCCATCCACGCCCCAATCCAGGCAGCAGTCCCCTCATGGCTACCAGTTGTGGTTGTTTTGGTCGTGATGTCTCTTGGCCTTTCATTATTACGATAGATGGTGTAAGTTGGTGGTCTAGTTTCATTTTTTTGCATTTATCTG
Source organism: Corynorhinus townsendii (assembly GCA_026230045.1). Taxonomy (NCBI): domain Eukaryota; kingdom Metazoa; phylum Chordata; class Mammalia; order Chiroptera; family Vespertilionidae; genus Corynorhinus; species Corynorhinus townsendii. The sequence continues at coordinate 114,014,441 of JAPDVU010000001.1, read as the reverse complement.
TGTAATTTTCCCAACACCATTTATTGAAGAGACTGTCTTGACTCCATTGTATGTTCATGCCTCCTTTGTCAAATAGTAATTGAGCATAGTGGTTTGGGTCGATTTCTGGATTCTCTGTTCTGTTCCATTGATCTATATGTCTGTTCTTGTGCTAGTACCAGGCAGTTTTGAGAACAGTGGCTTTGTAATATAGCTTGATATCTGGTATTGTGATTCCTCCAACTTTGTTCTTTCTCAGGATTGCTGTGGCTATTTGGTTTTTTTTTTATTCCATATAAATTTTTGTAGAGTTTGTTTTAGGTCTGTGAAATATGCCATTGGTATTTTAATGGGGAGTGCACTGAATCAGTAGATTGCTTTGGGTAGTATGGACATATTAATGATGTTGATTCAATCAGTCCATAAACACGGTATAATCTTCTACCTGTTTATCTTCCTCTATCTCTTTTTCAATGTTTTCTGAGTACAGGGCTTTTACTTCTTAGTTAAGTTTATTCCTAGGTATCTTAATATTTTTGTTGGAATGGAAAATGGAATTGTTTGCTTAGTTTCTCTTTCTCTGGGTTCATTATTAATGAATAAAAATGCCATAGATTTCTTGGCATTAATTTTGTATTCTGCTACATTGCCGAATTCATTTATTAAGTTTAGTAGTTTTTTGATGGGGTCTTTAGGGTTTTCTATGTACAATATCATGTCATCTGTGAGTAATGACAGTTTTACTTCTTCTTTTCCAATTTGGATGCCTTTTATTTTTTCTTCTAGTCTGATGGCTATGGCTAGCACTTCCAATACCATGTTGAACAGGAGTGGTGATAGTAGGCATCCCTGTCTTGCTCCTGCTCTTAGGGAAAATGGTTTTAGTATTTGCCCACTGAGTATGATGTTGGCTATAGGTTTGTCATATAAGGCTTTTATTATGTTAAGGTATGATCCCTCTATTCCCATTTTTCTGAGAGTTTTTATCAAGAAAGGGTGTTGGATTTTGTCAAATGCTTTTTCTGCATCAATTTATATGATCATGTGGTTTTTGAACAATGAAAACTAAGGAGAAAATAAACAAATGGGTCTACATTAAAATAAAAAGCTTCTTCACAACAAAAGAAACCATCAACAAAACAACAAGAGAGCCCACTGTATATAATAACATATTTGCCAATGTTACATCCAATAAGGGTCTATTCTCCAAAATTTATAGTGAACTCATGTAACTTAACAAAAGGAAGATAAACAATCCAATCAAAAATGGGCAAAGAACCTAGACAGACATTTCTCAAAAGTAGACATATAGAAGACCAAGGGACATATGAAGAAATACTCAAAGTCACTAGTCACCCAAGAGATGCAAATCAAAACAACAATAAGATACCATCTAGTACCTGTCAGAATGACTATTATCAACAAATCAACAAGTGACAAGTGTTCAGGAAGATGTGGAAAAAAGGAACCCTCATGCACTACTAGTGGGAATATAGACTGGTGTAAACACTGTGGAAAATAGTATGAAGTTTCCTCAAAAAAAATTAAAAATGGAACTCCCATTTGATCCAGTAATCCCACTTCTAGGAATATATCCCAAGAAATCAGAAACACCAAACAGAAAGAATATAATTATTCCTATATTCATAGCAGCTCCATTTACAATAGCTAAGATTTGGAAACAGCCTAAGTGCCCATCATCAGATGAGCAAGTTAAAAAACTATGGTACATCTACACAATGGAATATTATGCTGCTGTAAAAAAAGAAATAATTCTTACCATTTGCAACAGCATGGATACACCTGGAGAGCATTATGCTAAGGGAAATAAGCCAGTCGGAGAAAGATGAATATCACATGATCTCACTCATTTTTGGAATATAATGAACAACATAAACTGATGAACAAAAATAGATCCAGAGACATAGAAACATTGGGCAGACAGTTGAACCTCAAAGGGAAAGCAGGGGAGGGTGGGCAGAGGAGGTGGTAAGAGATCAACCAAAGGGGACTTGTATGCATGCCTATAAGCAGAACCAATGGACACAGACAGTAGGGAGGTGAGGGCCTGTGCTGGGGGGTGGGAGTGGGAGCAGAGAGGTCAATGGCAGAAAAAATAAGACATATGTAATATTTTCAACAATAAAGAATTTAAATTAAAAAATGATTGGAAAGTTAGAGGTCAAAGAAGATGTACATAAATATGCACTCAATTCCTTTCACTTCATATCAGAAGATAATAGATATTTGCCCCAAACTGAAAAATGTACCTTAAAGTCAATCTTCTAATATTTCTCATATATTTTTACAGTTAGAGACATATTTTAGAAACTAATCTCTTCTTGCAAGGAAAACATTGTCTAAAGACAGCAATTTATTAAGCTTAATTTCAATTGCTTTTTCTTCTTCTAAATATCATTAAACAAAAATTTTTTAAATTTTTTAAACATATATTTTATTGATTTCTTACACAGAGGAAAGGGAGAGGATAGTTAGAAACATTGATGAGAGAGAAACACTGATCAGCTGCCTCCTGCATACCTCCCACTGGGGATGTGCCTGCAACCCAGGTACATGCCCTTGACCGGAATCGAACCCGGGACCCCTCAGTCCGCAGGCAGATGCTCTATCCACTGAGCCATTAAACAAAATTTTTGTACTTTGGTAAAACAATCATAGTATTTAGTCAAGTTCTTTTACCTATTTATATATGTCTATGTATATGCATAGAAGGGTGAATAGAATTGTGGTCAGCAAATGTTAATACTTGCTTTGAGGTGATGGAGTTTAGGAATGATATGTTCACTTATTTTCTTATTGCCTGTATTTTATATAATTATTAAATACAACATTTTAAACTATCTTAATAAGGTAAAATATCTAGTTTTACACAGCTTTTTTGTTAAGTGAATCTACTCATGAACTTTCAGAATCATACAAAACATTCTTGGCTGAAGTACAATTAACTCTAGTGCCTAATCTAAAATTGCTGTGAAATACCACCTGCCTATCATCTCAACTAAAGGTCCTCTAAGCTTTGGATTTGCTGCTTCAAATATGATATGAACCCTTGACAGCAGCTGAGTGTCCTCAGAATTTTGTGTTATAAATCTAATTAACAGCCAACCTACTGAATTACTATTGTAGAAAGGAAGTCAGCTTTTTATCTTAAGCTTCTAAAGTATTCTGTGTAAAAACTAAATCAATACAGAATTATGCATTTTGCAGGTTGCATTATAATGAAGATGAGTAAAGATTTACTACAAACAGACTGGAAGGCAGGGGTCCAGCGAAGAAGATACCAAATGTTCTATAACTCGTCGTTCAAGCCTTCCTAGATGTCTGCCAATCAGTAATCAGAAACTGGCAATTAATTTAAAGGGAAGTGATGCATGACCAACTTTCAGGGAAAACTGTAAATGAGTCTTGGCCTCTTCTATGAGCCTCCCTCATCTGCAATTTTTAACTTGCTAATCACTTGATATAGCAAATATACATAAGCAGTGGATTGTGTTATAGTATATATGACAGGAATTTACATAGTCTACTTATACATGGGAACTTCTCAGTTGCTTAAGATTGCTTTAGAAATAATATACCAACTGAGTCACACTGTTGGTACTACTGGGAAACACAGAAACCACAGAACCAAAAGGGTGTAGAAGATGCCGGTTTCATTTCTTCGATGCTGTTAAGCATGAAAGCCTGTCAATGTTCATTTCAAAAGTTACATGCTGTCAAACAATCTCCTTTTACATATATGAGCCACCTTTCACAAATTCCCATCTTAAAAAAATGAAAAGTAAAAAAATGAGGCAGTTTAAAATGTGAATAAAAAGAATAATTCATCTTTAAATCTTTAAATCAAGCCAGTGAGTCAATATGTTTATGTGAATAGCTGCTTTAATTAATGATTTTAGCCACCAGATTTGTTAGACATAATCAGTAAAGCTATCTATATATATAAAAACTATATATACAGAATGGAACCAAATATACATGTTAGAAATTTATTCCAAAATTAAACATTATTGTAATATTGGTTATATTTGATTATATATAAACTCCTAAATTATATCCAACTGTATTAAAAATGTATAGAATATTACTTTATGAAACAGAAAATAGAAAATCCATACACCATATTTCTACTGACTACTGTTTTCCTTATTCATAGGAAGATATTATTTTTTTTAAATGAATAAATTTGCACTGGCTGGTTGCTCAGTGGTTAGAGCAATGGCCTGCACCAAAGAGTTGCAGGGTTAGGGTTGGGGTCAATGTGTCTCTCTCACATCAGTCTCTCTCCCTCTCTCATGGCTGTCTCCCCCTCATCCCTCCCTTCCATTCTCTTTAAAAATTAATGGAAAAAATAGCCCTAGGTGAGGATTAACAATAAATAAATAACAAATTAATTTGTAATTCATAAAGTTTCTTTACCCATACAGTGCCTATAGTCAGCTTAACCAAAGAAGCAAATGAATATTTGAATTTTAAAAGCAAATGCAAAAGACATGGATCCATTTAAATGAATGGAATCAATTAAGCATTTAAACTGCATGAGATTTTCACTGTTCTTTAAAAATGACTTCATCTGTTTTTGTCCTATTTTCAACATTCCAAGGCAAAGTTGCTCAAAATAATTTTGTTTCATATCTGTTTCCACACTTATAAAAGTCCTTTGCATATAGGTTGGGGCATTTGGTATGTTTGTTGAATAAATTAACCCTTTTTACACATACTTATTATTATCAGACATAATACCACACATATTTAGAAGACTTTGTCCTGTTTATATTCAAGATAAATCAAAGCAGACAGTGACATTACAACTAATATAGTATAGGGCAATGTTTTCATTGGATAACACACATGCACTAATCTATATATACAAAAGCCTAAGCAACCAGAATGACCAGTTGCTATGATGCACACTGACAACCAGAGGACAGACGCTCAATGCAGGATCTGCCCCCTGGTGGTCAGTGTGCTCCCACAGCCACCCTGCCCTCACCGGCCAACCTCTCGACATGCCTCCCCCAGCCGGCAGGTCCCAATCACCCAATCAGGGCTGGCCCCCGGGCTGGGACAGGGAACTGGGGGTGGGTGGCAGTGGACATGGCCCCTTTCCCAGGGGGGCTGAGGGCAGGCTCCCTCCTCAGTGCTGGAGGCCATCCTCCCATGCCCCATTTCTCCCCGCCTGCCGCCCACCCACCACAGTGGTGGCACAGCAGTGAGGGAAGAAAGAGGGGAGGAGACAGGGAACTGCATGGTGGTGAAGTGCCGATGATGGCAGCGGTGGCGGCCAGCATCCATTCCTTCCATGCCCGGCCCCACTGGGGTCTTCGGGCCATGAGCTGGGATAGGGAACTGGGGATGGGTGGTGGCAGACATGCCCCCTTTCCCAGGGGGACTGAAAGCCAGCTCCCTCCTTGGGGCCAGTGGCCAACCTCCTGTGCCCTGTCCCTCCCCCCAGCCAGTAGGCCCCAATCGGCCTGCTGCCCACCCACCATGGTGGCAGAGCAGGGGCAAGGGAAGGAGGAGGGGGGGCAGGGAACTGCTCGGTGGCGGGGCACCAATGATGATGGCTTCGGCATCCCGCATCTGTTACTTCCGTGCTGGCCTGGCAATCATCACCTCCTCTCTGACCCACCCCTGATCGGCCTGTCTCAGATCAGCTCTGATCACTGGCCAGGCCTAGGGACCCCACTCATGCACGAATTTCATGCACCAGGCCTCTAGTAAAAATATAGAACAGACTCCATGGTTTAAATTTTCAGGACTGAATAAAAATCTCCTAATATGTTAATAATTGTGATCATTTTTGTGATATATATTTAAATCTTTTGTACACTGGCTAAAGTCTTTTAAAAAAACCAACAATCAGAAAATTTATATATATACTAGAGGCCCGGTACACAAAATTCATGCATGGGGAGGAGGTCATCTAAGCCCACCCTGCACCCTCTCCAATCCGGAACCCCTTGGGGGATGTCCGGCTGCCAGTTTAGGCTGATCGGGCCTAAACCAGCAGCTGGACCTCCCTCTCACAATCCTGGACTGCTGGCTCCTAATCCCTCACCTGACTGCCTGCCTGGTCGCCCCTAACTGCCCCGCCACTGCCTGCCTGATTGCACCTCACTGCCTCTGTGTGCCAGCCTGATCACCCCTAACTGTCCCCCCTCCCGGCCTGGTCACCCCTAACTGCCCCCGCTGCTGGCCAGGTTGCCCCTAACTGCCCCCCTCTGCTGGCCTGGTTGCCCCAAATTGCACCCTTCCACCAGTCTGGTCACCCCTAACTACCCTCCTGTCAGCCTGGTCACCTCTTACTGCCACCCTCCCCCCCCATGGCCTAGTCACCCCAAATTGCCCCCCTCTGCCAGCCTGGTCACCCCCAACTGCCCCCCCCCCCCTGCTGGCCTGGTTGCTACACACAGCCTGCCTGCTGTTCAGTCATTTGGTCATCCCTCACTAACCCCCCTGCTGGCCTGGTCATAGGCAGCCATCCTGTGAGGGTGTGAGGGTTAATTTGCATATCACCTCTTTATTATATAGGCTATTTAATCCTCACCTAAGGATATTTTTCCATTGATTTTTAGGGAGAGTGGAAGAGAGAGGAAAGACAGAGAGAAATATCAATGTGAGAGAAACACATTGCTTGGTTGCCTCCTGCATGAGCATTGACCAGGGCCTTGGCTAGGGAGGAGCCTGTAACCAAGGTACGTGCTCTTGACTGGAAGGGAACCTGGGACCTTTGGATCCACAGGCTGAAACTCTATCCATGAAACCAAACCCACTAGGGCTGTTTTATTTATTTTTAAGTTGATTATCTTAAATGTTGAATTTGTTACATGTATAAATGCCACCACAGAAAAAATTATAATAATCAATAAATGCATTTATAAAACATATTTTAAAAAACTTTAATTTTCCTAAAATTAACAATATTAGAAATTGCAAGACAAAAAAAATGTACCTCATAATTTGTAATGTATATAAAATGATAATATGGCCTGTATAAAGATTAAAAATCATCTCACTATTTTATATTTTATCTATCCAGGAATGTTCTCATAGGAAATGTGTGGTAGGGGCAGGAAGATTAACCAAAGAACTTATATGCATATATGAATTACCCATAGACACAGACAATAGGGTGGTGAAGGCCTGGGGAATGGGGTGGAGGGGGTCAATAGGGAAAAAAAGGGGACATCTGTAATACTGAAACAGGAATTTTGGGGGTAAAATAGGACAGATTTAGGAAATATTAAAAATTTGGGGAATTAAGGAGACCATGGAGGAAGCATAGGGCTGCAAAGCAGCAGAAGGTATATTTCTGTAGAATGGGGAAGCTGGGAGAACAGCAAAAGGTCTATATTTACAAAATAAAGAGAAGGAAGCCCTTCCTTCAGGAGAAGATGAAAGCCCAAAGGGAATAGGAAAACAATAGGGAAGGAGTGGGGAGGAGGACAGAACCTCACATATGCCATGTGAGGTTCAACCTTTGAGCCCAGGAGTTTCTATAGTAACCAGTCTAAAGGAATATTGACCAATCAGAGGGGATATCAAGGCACCAGGATCTGCAGCCATTATAAGCCATAGGGAAAAGCAACCCATAGGGAAAAGAATTGGGACCCTTCTCCCCCTCCCCACGTGGGAGTCCATTTTGTGGGAATCTTTCTCTCTCCCCTTGTTGAGTCTGTACTTATTCTTCAATAAATCTTCACCTGCCCTAACTGGTTTGGCTCAGTGGATAGAGTGTCAGTCTGAGGACTGAAAGGTCCCAGGTTTGATTCTGGTCAAGGGCATGTACCTTGGTTGCAGGCACATCTCCAGTGGGGAGTGTGCAGGAGGCAGCTGATTGATGTTTCTCTCTCATTGATGTTTCTAACTCTATCCCTCTCCCTTCCTCTCTGTAAAAAAATCAATAAAATGTATTTTAAAAAATTAAAAATGTTTTTAAAAATAAATTTTCACCTTTGCTATACCACTTTCTGTCTGTGGATTCATTCTTCGATTCCAGTGGACAAAGAATCCAGGTTCCAGTCCAAAAATTCTGTATCAGATTGTGCATTGGCTGGGAATTTCTCCGTAAGTCAGTCAACCCTCTTCACTTCAAATGGTGAGTAGCCATGGATTCTGTCTCTTTTCTGTTATGATTTTGGAGGCTGACAGATACCTGCCAGTCACTTAAACTTGGCTGCTGTCTAAAAAGCGGGTCTCTCTCTCTCTCTCTCTCTCTCTCTCTCTCTCTCTCTCTCTCTCACTGCTCCTTTCTGGATGTATTCTCCAGGGCCAACACCAAAGCGGGCATGGGTCAGTCAAGGAAAGGCCACTAGGGTGAATGCCACTAGAAGAAAAAGTCTCCCATGGAAGGATAAACTGGTACCGGGTTGGGTTAGACCAATGGTCGGCAAACTCATTAGTCAACAGAGCCAAATATCAGCAGTACAACGATTGACATTTCTTTTGAGAGCCAAATTTTTTAAACTTAAACTTCTTCTAACGCCACTTCTTCAAAATAGATTCGCCCAGGCCGTGGTATTTTGTGGAAGAGCCACACTCAAGGGGCCAAAGAGCCGCAGTTTGCCGACCACTGGGTTAGAGCATTAGGCTTCTGCCACTGGCAATTCAAAGCCCGGCCATCGACTAAATGAGTGCTTGGGTCCCTGCCCAGCTCTGAAGATCAAAGAGGCAATTCTCCCTCCGGTCCAGTCGGAATTCTCGGATGTTCTTACGTGAGTAAGAGCCACAGCGGTGGTGCTGGGAGAGAATCTCTCCATGGCGTGCAGACCGCCTCATAAGGGTTTTAACAACACATGTAATTAAATTCAGACTCGTCCAGGGGATGCATACCAGGGCTGGACACCCAGCATCCCAGGTCCTCGCAGCTATCTTAGAGATCTGGGAGAGAAACTGAGACACGGTTCCAAAAACAGCACATTTCTGACCACTACATATGTCCACTCCCCTGGCCCAGGTCCCAAGCAGGTTTTAATTGGGGAATCATCTGCCTTTTTCTTCTGCTATCTCAGTCAGGTCCAATAGTATCCAGCCAAGACCGCTGCCTCCGTGGTCCAGGACCCACTAAACTTAAAATCCTAAGCCTCCATTTGTGCAGGCCTTTATACTGAGGGTCCTGGGGAAAAATTTCTAGGCAAGAGTTAAGAAAGGAAGAGCCAGCTAACTGTTTTCCACCCCTGTAGAAGTTTTAGCCTTTCAGAGAATTCAGCATTAGAGCCAGACATAGCTGTGAAGTTATCCCATTAATTACTAGGTAACTCGCCTCTCACCTTCCTTGTGATGCTGTAAAATGGTCGCACCCTCTCGGGAGCATTCTTAAAAGTCATTTTTGCCAGGTTTTATTTCCCAGTCCATTTGAAATTTGGAAAGGTGAGTCATTTCTCATAAATTAAGGGATGTTTCTGGAACTTTCTACACCCGTGTAGAGAGAAAGGCTAGTTCAAGTGGAGGTGCCCCATCCAACTTTGGGTGGCCCTTGGCCTGAGCCCCCCTCTTCAGGGATGCTATAGAATAGCCCCGAGGTGGTTTTCTTTGGAAAATGGCGAAAATGACACAAGGGGAATGCAAGGCAATATGGCAAGCCACGTGGCCAAAATAGTCCACTGGAAAGTGCTGAGGTTCTGGGGAGAGCCAGACCCAAACCTGGGACGAAAGATACTGCTTTTTTAATGGAGTGCTTTGTGGAGTGTCTATGGATTGTGCGCAATTATAAATATTGTGTTTCTGTTAATGTTTCATGTTGATGTTTGAATCAGTCTGTTTAAAAACAAGGAATGTCCCAATTTCCAGGGCTCAGCTGCTTGTGGACAGGAGGAACACGTGGCAGAGTTTGAATCCTGAGAGTCTCTGCTGCGATATACCTTGGTTACTGATTGCTAGCTTGGTTTGCTCTTTGCCGTCTTTATGAACATAGAAAGCCCTCTGTCTCTGCTCCGTGTTGGCCTTGTGTCACTCAGAACCAAAGGTTGTTCTGCTAGGTTAAAATTTTAAGATTCTAAAGCTAATTTGAAAGTATAAATTGTGAAGGTTGCATATATGTAAATCCAAGGAAGTTTAAACAAAGACCACTAGCTAAAGTTGTAGCCATGTCTTCCCTGCCTGGGGCGAAGTGGGAAAAGGAAAAAAGAACCCTTTTACTCAGACAAGCGGCTTTTGGATCCAAAAGAGGCAGAATAAGAGGAACCTGTGCAGGTGCTTAGAAAAGGGGCAGGGCGGGAAAGTTGGCAAAGCCCCACCCAGCATCACATCCATTAAACATGCAGTAGGCAGCTTAGGTGATGGGAACCAGGTAGTCCACACCTGCCCGTGACATCACAAACCCGCGCAGGCCCCGTGGAGGCAGGAACTAAGGTTACCTATGAGGTGGCCACAGCTTTGTGGCTTCTGTGCCCTTGGGGGCAAGGCAGCAAGGGAATGGCGGGCAGTAGGCGTGTTCTCCCAGCGTCTTCTCAACAATTCAAAGTATACATAGGATTATTGAAATATAAAAATTTATTAGCCAGATTGAAAATAATTAATTCTGTGGTCAAGACCAAATCTTTAATGTTAAAACCCAGTTTACGTTTTAATGATCTTTAAATTAAGTATATTTGACAGCTTTTCCGAGTGTAATATTTCAAGAATTTAACTGAAAGACAGCTTTGTGATATCTCAAGGTCCCTGAGATAATACAAAGACTTATTCTCTCTCCCTAAAAAGAAATATCTTTGAACCAAATTAGACCAGTACAATATACTTGGGATTGCATAAGGAAACTCTGGCCAAATAAAAATTAATAGCAATGTTCTATTTAAACACATATTCTTTGAGTGATACAGACATTTCAGTCTACTTCAGAAAAAAAAAAAAAAACTTATGCAGATTCAAAGCCAAATTCAAACAGGAAACTTTCATTCGGGAAAAGGGCAAGCATGATAATTCTCTATATCTGCCAGTGATATTCTGGGGGTTTTACATTTACGTTTCTCTTATTGGGATTTATAAATTGTTTTTCAATGATTTAATGCACCATCTGCAATAAGCCATGTGCCACATGTTATATACAAATTGTTTGTTGTACTAGAAGGATGTTGTCTCAGAATATTATGAAGCAAAGATTTTATCAATGGTATTTTAAACAAATCTATAACCATGGCACTTTTGGATTTTGTCATTGGACAGCCATTGCCTTACTTATATGCATTTAAGTCTTTAAAAAACCCATAGACAGGACTCTGACTTACTCTAAATTGCAGGTTTCTAAGCAGGTCATGTTTGAACAAAAAAGTGTTTATAAAACTTCAGGAAATTACAGCACCCCTTTCTTAGCATACCTGAAAAAAAAATAAACTTAAAGTTTTAAAAATCTCTTCCACCAATATACATCATTGATAAAAACTAAGAAGGTGTGCCTTTTACCTAAAAAATTCCTTGTAAAGTCAACTAGCATGACCCTCTCCCAGCAGGTGAAGCAACCACTTTGGTTGCCCAGTTTTTACAAAAAGGTAATATTTTTAAATAAATTTGAAAATAAAAGCAAAAATTAAGGGTCAGTAGAAACTAAAAGTTAAGCCAGTGAGCAGGAAGCTTAAAATATAAAATCAGGCAGAGGATAAATCCTTAATGATGAGGGCATACAAGGGGTGGGGACTAGAGTTTTGGTGCTTTACTCAGAACACTGGAGATTGGCCAAACCAGGGTTCCAGGTACTGTATGCACTCTCTTAAGTCCTCATCCTAGAGTAGACCCCTAGGAAATTGAGGTCAGTCAGGCACTCCAACCCATCCAGTTCAGTAGGTAATTCAAAACACTAGTCACTCAGGTCCTTTTAAATCACAAAGGGCCTGAGAGCGAGACACGGGTATGCACGCTTTTATGGGAGGCACGCGGATGGCCTCTGCATGAGGTCGGGTCATCACCGCGGTGGTCAGTATGGCTAGTCCACCCGGCAACCTTGCTTATGGCTGTATGTAGCAAGGAACCCCTCACTCCTAGTTTGAGAGTGAGTAGAAGTTTGGTGATCTAATTGATGACAATGCAACTTCGTCCTCCTCCTGTGCTGGCATTGAAGGCTCACTGGAGACAAACGGATTTAGGAGTTGATGCTGCTGACCTGTGGGGAGACTTAAAAACGGTGCCTGTAAAAAGGCTTTTTGAGTTGTTCAAAGGCCTGCCCAAATAAATGAGTGCTATTCCCGAAAGCTCTGGGGCAGTATTGACCCTACCAGCTGCCTGCTTTAATTATTAAGATCTTCTTAAGGTAAACAAGATCTTCTACTCATGTGAGCCTCTAAGCAACCATCACAACAACCATCTATCGAACAACCGAATGGATGACTGAACAGGCTGCGTGGGGTGACTAGGTTGGCAAGGGGATTAGTGAGGGACGACCAAATGACTGAACAGCAGGCTGTGTGGGGCAACCAGGCTGGCGGTGGGGGGCCAATTAGGGGTGACCAGGCTGGCAGTGGGGGGGCAGTGAGGGGTGACCAGGCCGACAGAGGGGGACAGTGAGAGGCGACCTGGGTGGTGGGGGGGGGCAGTTGGGGGCAACCAGGCTGGCAGAGGGGCAGTAAGGGGCAGATCAGCGGGGGTGGGGGGAGTTAGGTGTGATCAGGCAGGCAGGCAGGTGAGCAGTTAGGATCCAGTGGTCCCGGATTGTGAGAGGGGGAATCGGGCCTAAACTAGCAGTCAGACATCCCCTGAGGGGTCTTGGATTGGAGAGGGTGCAGGCTGGGCTAAGGGGACCCTCCCTCATGCACAAATTTCATGCACCAGGCCTCTAGTTTCTAAATAATCAGTATTTTAATCTTTTTAACAATTCTTATTCTGTCTTTTTATAAGTGTCATCTAAACCCTAGACTGGTACCTGGAGGAGACCTTTTCTGTCCTTACTGGTACCCAGAAATACCACAAGATACTCCAACTTATAGCCCCTCTCTATAACCCTGGTACAGTAAATTTCTCAAGCCATACTGGCTCCCCTTATCCCTAACTACTAAGTATGTTATAAGCAGCCCAAGTCAGGATCAATAAACCTCAAGTAGATGTAAATCTCTCACATCTCTTTCAGAGTAAAATGTGTTAAATCTTAGTCTATAGGACAACTTATGCTACCACTACTGAAAGAAGAAAGCAGAACTAACTATCTCCCATCTTGCAGAGCTAGATCCTCAACTGACCCTCCCCACTGGGGGTCACCACAGGAATGTCAGAATTGTCCTAACTCCCCCAACCGCTGCCTGAGTAGACCAATGAAGCTCCAGGAATGTAGCTAAGGTCCTAATAAGACTATCAAGAAGCAATGGTAGGGGGATGGCTCAGACCTTGGAATGTATTGGCCACCTCCTGGCCTTTGTGCCATAAGACCCTGCGGAAAAACCTTGACCAAAGTGACCACTCTCTGTAACCCACATCACTCACCCAAGCCCACCCAAATGACTAGCCCTATATAACCTTTGTTCCCCTGGGGTTCGCTCTCTTGTCTCACTGCTGCGTCGGTAAAGAGGCTGGGAGCCAAGTCTGGGCTTGAATAAAGACTCTGTTTTTTTGCATCGGCAGTGGCTCCCTGGTGGTTGAATTTGGGGACCCCAAATTCTGGGCATTACATTTGGGGGCTCGTCCGAGATCCCCAAAGCCCACCAGGGGCCCTTATCTGTAGAGTGTGACTAACCGCGGTAGGTGTCTGTGTTGTTGTGTGTTCTGTTCTGTGCGAGCACATCTCTGAAATCTGTAGTGCCTGAAACGGTCTAGGTGGACGCACTGGAGGACCACGGGCAGGGGAAGTTGGAGGATGCTCCAATTCTCCTTCAGGAGGGACGTGGAAACCCCTCACGGGGGGGAGTGGATTCCCCTGGAAACTCTGGGATGAGGCTGGTCGCTCCCGCCAGTTGGCGCATGGCCATCGTCCAGTTTTCGGTTTTGCTTTCGTGGGGTTGGAAGGCTGTTCGTGGGTGTCTTTGTTTTTCTGTTATCTGTGTTATTCTGTCTATTTTTGTGGACTCACTGGACGGACGTCATGGGACAAACTCAGACTACTCCTTTAAGTATTATGGTTGATCATTTTAAGAAGGTTAAGGGAAGGGCTAACAACCTTAGTGCAGAGGTGTGAAAGGGCCATTGGCAAACTTTCTGTTCCAGCGAGTGGCCGGCTCTTAATGTCTGATGGCCGCCAAAGGGGACTCTCAATCTCCCCACCATTCACCGGGTCAGGGAAGTTGTTTCCCGGACGAAGGGGGGCCACCCCGATCAACTCCCTTACATTATTACTTGGCAGGACCTCATGGAGGACCCGGCCTCCTGGCTCAAGCCCTTTCTAGCCCCGCGCCCCCCAGAGCGGGAACCCATTCTTGCCTTGCAGAAAGTGGAAGAGAAGAAGGAGGAGAAGAAAGCCACCATGCCGTCAGCTCCGGCTCCCCTCTACCCAGTTTTGCAGGGGGGAACCAGAGAAGAATTAATTTTTCCTCCCCCGTATCAGCTCCCTAGGATGCCGGAGAGATTTGATCCTTCCCCGCCACGAGAAGCTGACAGAGTTCCGGGAGCGGCTGGGGGCAGAGTTCTGGGAGCGGCTGGGGGCGGAGTTCCGGGAGTGGCCGTGGTTCCGGTTCTGGTGGGAAGCCCGCCTCTTACTAGACAAAGGGCCCAGAGGGAGCTGTCTGTCACAGGCCCTGACTCCACTATTAAGACTCTGCCTTTGCGAGCCGTGGGCCCCCCAGATGCGGATGGCAATCAGCCCCATCGCTATTGGCCTTTCGCCACTAGTGACCTCTACAACTGGAAGGCTCAGAATCCTAAATTCTCTGAGAAGCCGGTAGGACTCGTTGATCTGTTAGATTCTGTTCTTTTCACTCATCAGCCTACATGGGACGACTGTCAGCAACTATTGCAAGTCCTCTTCACCACCGAGGAGAGGGAGAGGATCCTTAGTGAGGCCTGGAAGCTAGTTCCAGGCGTGGACGGGAACCCAACCACCAACCAGGCCCAGATAGATGTTTCTTTTCCCTTAACCAGGCCTGAATGGGATTTCAACACGGCAGAAGGTAAGGAGAGGCTCCGGGTCTACAGCCAGACTCTAATGGGGGGTCTCCAAATGGCTGATAGGAAGCCTACCAATTTGGCCAAGGTAGGGAATGTGCAGCAGGAAAGGGATGAGTCCCCAGCTGCCTTTTTAGAACGGATCATGGAGGCATACTGCACCTACACCCCCATGGATCCCGAAGCTCCAGGGAGTAAAGCAGCTGTGATCATGAGTTTTGTAAACCAATCGGCTGAGGACATTAGAAAGAAGCTGCAGAGGGTAGATAGATTAGGAGAGAAAAGTCTGCAGGACTTGCTGGAAGTAGCTGAAAAGGTGTACAACAACCAAGAGCCTCCTGAAGATAGGCGGGCCCACGCCATGGTGGCTGCCAGCAGTAAGCAAACCCGAGACCTGGCCAGGATTCTGCTGGCCACCACTGCGGACTCTCCCGGGGAACGGAACCGGATCCTCCGGCAGCTGGCAGGCGACCAGGAAAAAGGTAAGAAGGCCCCCAGGGGAGGGAGGCAGAGACTGCAGAAGGACCAGTGTGCTTACTGCAAGGAAATAGGGCACTGGGCCCGAGAACGCCCAAGGAAGGTCGATGGGAAGGGAGGCAAGACTGACCGAGCAAAAGTCTTAGAGCTGGGAGAAATAAGTGATTAGGGGAGTCGGGGTTCGGATCCCCTCCCCGAGCCCAGGGTAACTCTTAGAGTGGAGGGGACCCCGGTCAACTTCCTCGTCGACACTGGAGCACAAAATTCAGTCCTCCGCACACCTCAGGGGAAGCTAGCCAATAAAAAGTCCTGGGTACAAGGGGCAACTGGCATGACCCAGTATTCATGGACTACCCGAAGAACGGTCGACCTAGGAGCGGGCCGGGTATCCCACTCCTTCATGGTAATACCGGAATGCCCCTACCCCCTACTAGGACGGGACTTGCTAACTAAGATTGGAGCCCAGATAACTTTCAGACAAGGGGGGGGCCCAGGTCACCGATGGCAAAGGCCACCCCATCCAAGTCCTGACCCTGAGACTGGATGATGAGTATCGCCTCCACCAGGGGGCACCCCAGTAGAAAGCAACATGGACAGATGGCTACAAGAATTCCCCATAGCCTGGGCAGAAACGGGGGGAGTAGGACTAGCTGCCCACAGGGCCCCAACCCTGGTAGAGCTGAGACCAGGAGAAGGCCCGGTAAGAGTCAAGCAGTACCCTATGTCTCAGGAGGCCCAGAAAGGGATCCAGCCTCACATTCGGAGGCTGTGAAGTCTAGGGGTACTAGTCCCATGCCAATCTGCCTGGAACACCCCCCTCCTGCCAGTCAGGAAGCCTCACACAAATGACTACCGACCAGTACAGGACCTCCGGGAAGTAAATAAGAGAGTCATGGATATACACCCGACTGTTCCCAACCCATATACTCTTTTAAGCTCTTTGGCGCCCTCTAGAGTCTGGTATAACGTATTGGACTTGAAGGATGCCTTTTTCAGCCTGCTGCTGGCGCCTCAAAGCCAACCCTTGTTTGCTTTCGAATGGCATGACCTGGAGGAGGGCTACAGTGGACAATTAACCTGGACGCAATTGCCCCAAGGATTCAAGAATTCGCCCACCATCTTCGACGAGGCACTGCATGAGGATCTGGGTGAGTACAGGAGAGAGCACCCCGGTCTCACCCTCCTCCAGTATGTAGATGACATCCTGATTGCTGCCGACAATGCCAAGGACTGTGAGCAGGGGACCAGAGATCTGTTGGCCACCCTGGGGACCTTAGGGTACCGGGCATCTGCGAAGAAAGCTCAGATATGCAGAGAGAGGGTGAGTTACCTGGGATACATCTTAGAGGGTGGACAGCGGTGGTTGTCTGATGCCAGAAAAGAGACAGTCCTGAAAATCCCTACTCCCACCTCCCAGAGGGAAGTAAGGGAATTCCTAGGATCGGCTGGCTATTGCCGCCTCTGGATACCGAGTTTTGCTGAGATCGCCAAACCCCTATATGAAGCGACCAAGGAGGGGAAGGCGTTTGAATGGACTGAGAAAGAAGAGACTGCCTTTAATCAGATAAAGAAAGCCCTTTTAGCTGCTCCAGCCTTGGGCCTGCCAGACATTACAAAGCCCTTTCGCCTCTTTGTAGATGAGCGCAAGGGAATAGCGAAAGGGTTTTGACTCAGGCTTTAGGCCCCTGGAGCCGCCCGGTAGCGTACTTGTCTAAGAAGCTGGATCCAGTAGCCGCCGGCTGGCCACCGTGCCTGAGAATCATTGCGGCAACCGCGCTCTTAGTCAAGGATGCCGACAAATTGACTCTGGGACAGGAAATCTGGATCACAACCCCGCATGCCATTGAGGGGGTCCTAAAACAGCCTCCTGATAGATGGATGAGCAATGCACGTATGACCCACTATCAGAGCTTGCTGCTCAACCCTCCTAGAGTACGGTTCCATCCCAGTGCGGCCCTCAACCCCGCTACCCTGCTGCCTGACCCTGACTTAGATGCCCCACTACATGACTGTGCGGGAATTCTAGAGCAGGTACGTGGACTTCGGAAGGACTTGACCGATCGGCCCCTTCCTGATGCAGAGACCACCTGGTTCATGGACGGAAGCAGCTTCATGCGGGACGGGTGCAGGTACACGGGAGCAGCAGTGGTCACTGAAATGGACACCGTGTGGGCAGAGGCCCTGCCCCCTGGGACGTCAGCTCAGCGAGCTGAACTCGTTGCACTCACTAGGGCACTAACACTGGGGGCTGGGAAACGGCTTAACATTTACACAGACAGCCGTTATGCATTTGCTACGGCTCATGTACATGGGGCAATCTATCAGGAGAGGGGGCTATTGACAGCAGAGGGATGGACAATAAAGAATAAGCAGGAAATTCTCGACCTGCTTGTGGCCTTGTGGCTCCCTGTTAAGCTAGCCATTATCCACTGCCAAGGGCACCAAAAGGCAGATGGCCCAGTGGCAAGAGGTAACCAAAAGGCTGATCAGGCAGCCAAAGCAGCGGCCTTCACTTTGGTTCCCACCATGGCCCTACAACTACCAGACCCCGGGGACCCAGTTTTACCAGACCAGCCCGGGTACTCCCAGGAAGAGCTGCAGCGGATCAGGAAGCTTCCCCTCGACCAGGAGGTGAAGGGATGGTGGTACACACCAGATAAGGAACTCATACTACCAGACTGGCTTCGGGTCACAGTGTTAGAACGCATGCACCGGTCCACCCACCTGGGGGCCCGGAAATTAAAGGACTTACTCCAGCATACCACGATCAAGATTCACCAACAAGACTCCAAAACAAACCAAATTGTAACCTCCTGTAAGACCTGCCAGCTTACAAATGCAAGAGCCGGGTCAGGTGGAGAAGGAACCAGGCTCAGGGGCACCAAACCGGGAGCACAATGGGAGGTCGACTTCACCGAAATTAAACCAGGGAAGTATGGTTATAAATATCTTTTAGTGTTCATAGACACCTTCTCTGGCTGGGTAGAGGCATACCCAACCAAGCATGAAACAGCTCAGACGGTGGCCAAGAAACTACTGGAAGACATCTTACCCAGGTATGGTTTTCCTGCTATGATAGGGTCAGACAACGGACCAGCCTTCATTTCACAGGTAACACAGGCAATAGCCAAGGTTATAGGGGCAGATTGGAAATTACATTGTGCCTATAGGCCCCAGAGTTCAGGGCAAGTAGAAAGAATGAATAGAACTCTAAAAGAGACCCTTACCAAATTAACCATGGAGACTGGTGGGGACTGGGTGGCTCTCCTTCCATATGCCCTTTACCGGGTGAGGAACTCCCCTTACACCCTGGGTCTTACCCCCTACGAGATCATGTTTGGCAGACCCCCCCCCCACCCATCATTCCTAACCTCAAAGCTGAACTCCTTGCTGAGTTTGAAAATCGAGAAATATCTTCTCTCTTAAGAGGACTGCAGAGGGCACACAAGGACATTTGGCCGCGCCTCCACGCCATTTACGAGGCCGGCCCCACCCCAACGCCTCATTGGTATAAGCCAGGAGACTGGGTGTTCATCAAGAGGCACCACCGGGAGACCCTCGAACCACGTTGGAAGGGCCCCTACGCCGTCGCGCTGACTACACCCACCACTCTCAAGGTAGACGGCATCACAACCTGGATCCACCACACCCATGTTCGCCCAGCCGGCCCCTCTGCAATCCAGAAGGACTTCATTGCGCAATGGAACATCGACCAAGACCAACGCAACCCGCTCAAGCTCAAGCTGCGACGTTCTCAACCTGCCTAATTCTGGTAACCCTGCTTGCGGCCACAACCACCGCCGGGAGTCCTCACACCCCCTACAATCTCACCTGGCAAATCATAGATACCAATTCGGGGACCATGCTTAAACAGATTTCCCAGTTGCACCCTAAAGACACTTGGTACCCAGACCTCTACATAAACCTCCTTACCCTTTTTCCCGACAATAGTCATGGCCAGCTTCTGTACATGGGACCCAGGGACCTCAGATTATTCCATTTCTATGTTTGCCCCGGGCACTCACGGGGTCGCACCCAGAACCCATGTGGAGGAGCAGAGGACTATTTCTGCACTTCCTGGTCATGTGTCTCGACCGGGCACATCTGGTGGACTTCCCCGAGAACTGGTGACCTGATAACCGTAACTCGGGCAGAGGTGCCGCCTTGTCCAGGTTATCGGGGGGACCTCTGCAACCCTGTATGGATATCCTTCACGGAACAAGGGAAGAAAGCGACAAGATGGGACACTGGCAAAATCTGGGGGATCAGAATATATGACAAGGTACAGACGGGGGCCCAAGACAAGGGGATGCTGTTTACTCTTTGAGTACAGGCGGCGCCCCTTTTCCAGCAAGCCCGTACAGGGGTGGGACCCAACCGAATATTGGTTCTCTGACCCACCACCCCCCAGTGTCAGTGCCCGGGAACATCCAGACTCCAGCTTCACGGCCCTCTGCATCCCCAGTCCCTATTAGGACATCGCCTGCATCTCCTACCCTGACTCACGGCCTTCTGCCTGATGCAGACCCCTTGTGGAGCACGGTTGTCGGGGCATACTATGTTCTAAATGCTTCAAGGCCTGACCTGACTGAGTCCTGTTGGCTCTGTCTAGATATCCACCTACCATACTATGAAGGTATTGCCCTTAGCGGCAAGTACACCACAGCCATTAATTCCAGCTCCTGCAGATGGCAGCAGTCTGCTGCAAGACTAACCCTCCAGACAGTGACAGGGCAGGGCACTTGCATAGGCCACGTGCCCCCCGAACAGTCGCATCTCTGCAATAAGGCCCTTATTATTCCCAAAAAGACAGTATATCTACTTCCCCCTGAGAATGCATGGTGGGCCTGTTCCAGTGGCCTTGCTCCTTGTGTTCACTCCTTAGTCCTTAATTCCCAAAAGGAGGGCTTCTGTGTACTTGTGCAGTTAATCCCCAAGTTAATATACCACTCAGGAGAAGAAGTACTTAACAAAGTAGGCGCCATTAACCCCCGAAGTAAAAGGGAGCCTATTACTGCCCTAACTATGGCAGCCCTCTTGGGACTGGGACTAGCAGGAGCGGGAACAGGAATATCCTCACTTGTCATACAAGACAAGAACTATGGAGCCCTGAGAGCAGCCATTGACTTAGACATAGAGAGAATTGAAAAATCCATCACCCATTTGCAAGAATTCCTCACCTCCTTGTCTGAAGTAGTACTCCAGAACAGAAGAGGATTGGACTTACTATTCATGCAGCAAGGGGGTTTATGTGTAGCCTTAGGGGAGGAATGTTGTTTTTACGTTGACCATTCAGGAGTTGTCAAAGAATCCATGGCCCTCATAAGGGAAGGACTGCAGAAGCGAAAGCTAGAGAGAGAGCAATCTCAGTCTTGGTATGAATCCTTGTTTAACTGGTCCCCGTGGCTAACCACTCTTGTTTCTGCCCTCGTCGGACCCCTTGTAATCCTCCTACTGTTGTTGACTTTTGGCCCTTGTATTATTAACAGACTAGTCCAATTTATCAAAGAACGCATAGGGGTAGTTCAGTTAATGGTCTTACAAGCCCAATACCGGCCTCTAGCAGTAGAGGACAAGGTGAAGATGCAGTCCGTCTCATGATTGAGCCATGGGTTCCAAGACAAGGGGGGAGTGAAAGAAGAAAGCAGAACTGACTATCTCCCATCTTGCAGAGCTAGATCCTCAGCTGACCCTCTCCGCTGTCTGAGTAGACCAGTGAAGCTCCAGGAATGTAGCTAAGGTCCTAATAAGGCTATCAGGAAGCAATGGTAGGGGGATGGCTCAGACCTTGGAATGTATTGGCCACCTCCTGACATTTGTGCCGTAAGACCCTGCAGAAAAACCCTGACCAAAGTGACCACTCTCTGTAACCCACGTCACTCACCCAAGCCCACCCAAATGACTAGCCCTATATAATCTTTGTTCCCCTGGGGCTCGCTCTCTCGTCTCTCGTCTCGCCGCCGCGTCGGTAAAGAGGCTGGGAGCCGAGGCTGGGATCCAAGTCTGGGCTTGAATAAAGACTCTTTGTTTTTTTGCATCGGAAGTGGCTCCCTGGTGGTTGAATTTGGGGACCCCGAAATCTGGGCATTACACTACCATTAACCAAAACCACTCCCTCAGGCCTTGGTTTATACTGTTTAATCATCACTCATCTTTAACCATTGCTTGTTATGTTTCATATCTTCCCTAAAGCTCCAAATGGTCCTCAGCATGAAACCGCAGATGAAGGCCACTACATCCATCACCCGTGGACCCTTAGTAGCCCACTTCTGATGGGACCCTGACTGCCACCCCCAAACGACAACCCCTTTGCCAGCAGGAAGCAGCCAGACAGATTTGTGTCCATTGTCCCCAAGGGCAGTTGGGGTTTCCTAATCAGAGGGGGGACAGAAACAGGAATTTGGGGAGTAAAATAGAACAGGTTTAGGAAATATTAGAAATTTTGGAAATTAGGGGGACCACGGAGGAAAGCACAGGGCTGCAGAGTAGCAGAAGGTATATTTCCATTGAACGAGGAAGCTGGGAATAGCAAAATGTCTATATTTACAAAATAAAGAGAAGGAAGCCCTTCATTCAGAAGAAGAAGAAAGCCCAAAGGGAATAGGAAAACAATGGGACATGTGAGGTTCTTTGAGCCCAGGAGTTACTATAGTAACCAGTCTAAGGGAATAGTGACCAATCAGAGGGGATATCAAGGTACCAGGATCTATAGCCTTTATAAGCCATAGGGAAAAGGAACTCAGTGGGACCCTTCCCTTGCCTCCCACAGAGTGGGAGTCCATTCTGTGGCACTCTTTCTCTCTCCCCACATGGGAGTCTGTACTTATTCTTCAATAAATCTCCACCTTTGCTATACCACTTTCTGTCCATGGATTCATTCTTCGATTCTGGCAGACAAAGAATCCAGGTTCCAGTGCAAATACTTTCAACAATAAAGATAAATTTTAAGAAAGGAAGTTATATAAATATTATTCAAATCATAATTATCTACCTGATATGAAACCCTAATTACATCATAATTTATGTATGGCAGAAAAATTATAATAGGGAGAAAAATGAAAATATTTTCAATTTCTGAACTATGTAGATTTGCTGTAACGCATTCATAGATAGCACTTTTGCTTGTAATTAATTAACATTTGATTGACTTTCCTAATACTACAGTTCTGTTAACATATACAACTTGCATAAATTGTGCAGCCTTTTCCCCATCAGGCATGAATGTAATTATTTCTTATCTTTCAACACAGCCAAGCCTGTAAATACAATTACAAATGTTTATGTGTCCCAATTATGCCCCAATTAATTGATTATCTGTCTAGACTTAGTGGGACAAATGCAGGTGACCAGGAGTCAGCAATAAAGGCCTATCCCCTGGTACTTCAATGTCTAGACAGCTGAGCCGAACCAGAACACATGACACATAAGACAGAATTAGTATGCAGTCACACAGGGTTTATTTACCCATTCCTAGTAGGTCCTAAGCTCCAGCGAAGGCCACCCGGCGATGCACACTGAAGGACAGCCGACAAAAACAGAGACAGGCAGACAGCCACAGTTGGTTCAGGCTCACACAGCAGAGCAATCAGGGGCTTGTCCCTCAGAGCGACGTGGAGTCCTCTTATTAGGCAGGATACCTCAACTGAAGGCTTCTAAGAGTTATATAGACCATGGTAAGCAGCCTGTGTCCTTATCAGTGTGGGCCAGACGGTGTGCCTTATGCTAGGAGCAGGGTGTTTACACTTTAAGGGCTCAGAGCTTTTACATCAAGATAGTGGGGTGTTCATTAATTTTGGAAGTTACAGAGTATTGAGGGTTTCCATACAGCAAACATTTCACACAATAATTATTTCATACATTAGAGGGGTTACATTATTATAACATTATGTTCACTCAAGCATAAAAACTCATAAAATTAATATTGTATGTATCCTCTTGCCTTTGTTATTAAAATACATCAAGAATTTCTTGAATTCATCCTACTTGAGAGTCCATTCTGTGGGACTCTTTCCCTCTCCCCACGTGGGAGTCTGTACTGATTCTTCAATAAATCTTCACCTTTGCTATACCACTTTCTATCCATGGATTCATTCTTCGATTCCGGTGGACAAAGAATCTGGGTCCCAATCCAAAAATTCTGTTTCACAAGGGTGATTTCTTTCCTGGGTTCTTGTACAGACAGATTTGAAAAATGAAGCCAAGGCCAAAAGTGGTAGATGAAAAGCGTGGAAATTTATTGGAAGCAAGTATAGACCACGTAAGGAGTGGGTCCCAAGGGGATAACTCACTAAGCCCATTTTATTAAGGTTCATAAAGGCTGCAGTTCTTTGTCTCTTCATACTGCCTTCTAATTGGTCACTATATCAGCTTTAAAACCCAAGCCCCATGTAGTGCCCCCCTCTTTTTCTCTGGTGGTTCAGTGGTAGAATTCTCTATCTCCTGTGAAAATATGTTTTCCTCTTTCTCTCCATACCCTGTGGCTTTTCCCTATCTTCTGTTAATGGATGTCTTCCTCTCCCCTTATCCTGTGGCACTTTTTTTTCCCCTCTGTGAATGTATGCCTTTTGGCAGCTCCAAGCCCTTACATATACCTTCTACCCCCAGGGACCCTCTTTATTCCTAAAACTCCCTAAACCTGCCTATTTTATCCCTAACACTCCTTTCAATTAGATGGTAGATTTTCAAATTTTAAATCTATTTTGAGTTCCTGAGGATAAATTTTATTTTTTCATAGTATATTGTTTTATCTATTTTTGGATTTGATTTGCTAAAATTTTGTTAAATATATACATATACAATGTGATTACTCATGAAAAATATCAGTATAATTTTCTTTTTCTGTGATGCCTTCGATAGTGCCCCCTCCTTCTTTGAAAAATATTGTATAATATTGGCATTATTTCCTCCTTGACTGTTTGATAGAATTCACCTGTGAAATCACCTGGGACTGAAGTTTTCTCTATATCTGAGATGTTTTTGATAATGAATTTAATTTCCTTGATAGATAAAGGCCTAAACAGATTTATTGTTTCTTTTTGTGTCACTTTTTAATCTTGCATTTTAAAGGAGTTTGTCCATTTCATTTAAATTTCTAAAATGTTGGCATAAAGCTGCTCATAATAGTTCTGTTATTCTTTTAATGTGTAGGATATGCAGTTAAAACCTCTTTTTCATTTCTGATGTCAGTGATTTATATGTTGTTTCTTTTTTATCTCAATCAATCTAGCTAGAGGTTTGTCAACATTGTTACTCTGTATAAAAATAATAATACTTTGGGCATTGTTACTTTTTTCACAGTGTGTCTGTCTTTTGTAGTCTTCCTCTTTAAAATTTTCTTCGTTCTGCTTACTTTGGTTTCACTTTGCACTTCTGCTTCTAGCATTTTGAAGAAAAAAATCTTAGGTCATTAATTTTGGGATTTTTGTTTGTAATGTAATAATTTAATGCTATAAATTCCCCCCAAGCACTGCTTTAGTAACAGCCTATGTATTTTGATATGTATATATTCTTTTCATTCAGTTCAAAATATTTTCTAATTTTCTTGTGATTAGTTTCTTGACCCATGAATTATTTAGATGTGTTGTATTTAATGTTTTCCTGGATGATTTATTGTTAATCATTTCTAAATAAGTTTTTTTGTGGCCTTAGAGTATACTGGATACATATATTGTATTCCTATTCCTTTTATTCTACTTTAGAAAGGTCAGTGTTTGCCAGAGGGTATTTGATTTTGAATATAGTAAACTCACATTTGGATATTTGATATTTCAGGAGTGACAATAAGCCCCAATTAAATGTTGGCTGAATATAACCAACTATCTTTTGCTCCCTGATAAGTGGGCTTCCATGAAGTATAATGAGTGTAGTTTCATATTTTGTTTTATGTCTTGAGTGATGGTTAGGCTTAGAGAACAAGATTCAATTGTTGCTGACTTTAATATTTTCCAAATTATTCAATACTCAGGAGGAACTGCCTGCATTTGTTGTTTGTCAGGAATGGCTCAAAGCCAACAATACTTCCCAGCCACAAATGTCACAGAATATTCTCCTTTTTAAGAATAAAAGGGGAATATGTTGTGACCACAGAGACTTATTAAACATATAGACATCTTCCATTATAAAGAAAAATGTTTTTGCATACAGAAATAGTGAGAAGGCTAAAAAGGGCTAATTCCAGTGTAACTCTGATATTTGGGGCTAGTGATCTGAATCATGCCAGCAAGTTCAGTGTACATTCCTGATAACCTGTAATTAAGTCCCTCGCCCCTTCCCAGATATTGGTCTTACAGAACCTGTTACTGTGAACAGTGCACTGCCCCAGAGGGAGGGTTATTAATGCTGGTGCCAGGCCAGACCATCAGATATGACCTGGAGACCCCCAACACCTGGGGGCCTTCTTGCAAGGCCCACAAAAAGGACCAGAAGCATAATCCATATCTACAGAAAAAAGACCACAGGGAGATATAAAAAGAAGCCCCATGCATGTTTCTGCACTCAGATTTGGAAAGCTGTTCCCTGAGTCCACTGGTGTATTAAACAGTGTCCCTCCTCTTCTTTAAGGCATCGCTTGATTTTTCTTTACTCTTCGGTAACAACTGGTTTCCTAGACTGGCAACCCAACTGTGCTTGGCTTTTTTGGCCTCCGGTGAGGGGACAGGGCTTGGGGCCCCAGGGGTGCGAGATAGGCCTCCAGAAGGCGCACCCTGTTGATAAACTGGGGGACTCCTGGCGCTCCTGGACCTCAGCCTAGGACCCGGCCGGTATCTGGAGAAAGTGGATGGACACTTCTGGACCTGTCGACAGAATCAGTAACATAGGGGTCCCAGTCAGTCAGGCCCACTCCAAGTGAGTGGAAGGGGGAGCTTGATCACCTCCATGGAAGTCATAGGACTTCATCATTTAAATTGGTCAGGAATTGGGTGGACTGTTTTTTAAACTCTGAGTGAATGTCTGGTGAAAGTGTGTGACTGTGGAGGGAGAGGACCTACCCTCTTCTATCTTTTGTGAGGCTCCACGACCTTGGTTACGGAGTCTGAGTGGGCCCCAACCTGTGCTTCCGCGATTTGTCATATGGTATAACAGTGACTCACCCCCTCGTGGAGGTGACCAGGCCCGGGGTTTATACGGGTGCACCTTAGCTAAGACAAATCTAAGCTCCCAAGGGACATGGCCAGGCGGGCATCTGAGTGAGGATCTGTGAAAACAGGTCACCCCCTCCCTTGTCTGTCTCTTGTCACCGATCATCATGGTGTCGGGACAGAGTAAACCCACTGTTCTCAATTGCATGTTGAAAAATTTTGAAAAGGGTTTCAATGGAGACTATTGTATTAAAATGAACCCCAAAAACACTGAGGAAATTCTGTGAAGTAGAATGGTCAGCCTTTGGGGTCAGCTGGCCCTAGGAAGGCTCCTTAGATGAAGGACTGGTCAGGGCAGTCTGGAGTGTAGTCACGAAAGACTCTGAACACTCAGATCAGTTTCCCTACATAGACAGCTGGTTAGGAATTGCTCAAACCTTGCTCCTGTGGCTCCAGTTCTGCATGTGTAAGAAGGGACAGAGTAAGGTTTTAGCAGCAGGAGTGAAGAGTCAGGCAGGGCAGGAGAAAGCAGAAAAGAAGCAGGCAGTATAGGAAGAAGCAGAAGAGAAGCAGGCAGGAGGAAAAAAAAACAGGTCTCTCAGAAGGGAACCCAACCCCCAGTTCTGCCAGGACCCCCTGAGGAAGTCCTGCCAGTTTTACCACCTCCATGTGTGCCACAGGCAGCACCAAGTGCTTCCCGCGCTGGTCTGGAAGGTCCAGAAAGTCTAGAAACACCGCCCCCTTCCGTTTCTCCTCAACCGGGCTCTCCAGAGCCAGTTTGGTGGCGCTAGCGTTCAGCTAATCAAGGGCCCAAGCCACAACCAGCACGTCAGATGCCTCTCAGGGAGATTCGGGGTGCCCAAGTGTTTGGTGAAGATGGAACCTTACAGGAGGGAAGGCCAGTCTATTATCATCAGCCCTTTACCACAAGTGACATCCTGAATTGGAAACATCACACCCCAGCTTATTCTGCAAAACCTCAGGCCATGGTAGACCTCCTAGAAACGATTTTCCAGACCCAGAAGCCCACCTGGGTGAACTGCAAGCAGCTCCTTTTCACGTTCTTTAACACTGAGGAGCGCATGAGAGTAGTATCAGAGGCTCAGAAGTGACTCTAGACCCAGGCCCCGCAGGAATATTAGATACAGACAGATGGGTCAGGGAGGCCTTCCCAGATGAGGAACCTGATTGGAACCCGAACTCAGAAGATGCAAGGGCTGGGCTAGAAAGGTATCAGCTAGCTTTTCTCCAGGGGATCAGGCCGGAGCCAAGAAGCCCACCAATATGGCTAAAATCTCTGAGGTTTTCCAGAAGCCTTATGAAAGTCCAGCAGCTTTCTATGAGAGACTATGTGAGGCATACCAAATCTACACTCCCTTTGACCCTGAGGCCCCAGAAAATCAGACTATGGTAAATGCCACTTTTGTAGGCCAAAGCCAGCCTAATATCAGGAGAAAATTACAGAAGCTGGAAGAGTTTGCAGGAAAAAATGCTACCGAACTGCTAGAGATAGCCAACAAGGTTTTCATCAACCAAGACAGTGTGGCAAGGAGGGAGGAAGAATGGAGACTTTATATCCCCCAGTCAAAGGCCTCACCATTAGAACCTGAATTAGGGAAGGAATTTCCGCTGGTCTTGGCAGAAGGGAATCCTCCAGGCCTGCCTAAAGACCACGCCCTGGTGCTAATCGAGTTAAAGCCTGGGGCACAGCCTGTTAAAATCTGCCAATATCCAATTCTGAGAGAAGCACGCCTAGGAATCCAAGTGCACTTAGACCCGCTGCTTCAGCAGGGACTTGTTAAACGATGCAGGTCTCCATGGAACGTGCCTCTCTTGCCTGTCAAAAAGCCTGGGGCTAAGGACTACCACCCTGTACAGGATCTACAGGCTATTAATGAGGTGGTTATAACCATGCATTCAATGCTGCCAAATCCTTACACCAGTGGTCTGCAAACTGTGACTCGCGAGCCACATGCAGCTCTTTAGCCCCTTGAGTGTGGCTCTTCCACAAAATACCACATGTGGGCACACACATACAGTGCAATTGAAACTTCATGGCCCATGTGCAGAAGTTGGTTTTCGGCTCTCAAAAGAAATTTCAATCGTTGTACTGTTGATATTTGGCTCTGTTGACTAATGAGTTTGCTGACCACTGCCCTACACTCTTCTAGTACTCATTCCATCAGAGGCAGAATGGTTTACATGCCTAGATCTGAAAGATGCCTTTTTCTGCCTTAGATTAGCTCCTTCCAGCCAGCCTCTTTTCGCTTTTGAATGGGAAAACCCAACTACAGGGGCCAAGGAGCAGTTCACCTGAACCAGACTGCCACAAGGGTTCAAGAACTCCCCTACTCTTTTTAGTGGAGCACTAGCATCTGATCTAAGTTCCCAGGACAGGACTTGGGGTGTGTTCTACTCCAGTATGTAGATGACCTCCTACTAGCTAGCTCCACACGAGCTCAGTGCTGGGAGGGAACACGAGCTCTTCCGAGACTATTAACTGAAACAGGTTATCAGGTGTCTAAGAAAATAGCACAGATTTGTCAGAAAGAAGTCAAGTATCTAGGCTTCCGAATCACCCAAGGGAAACAAAGGCTAGGGACTGAAACAAAGCAGGCAGTATGTGTCATCCCAGTCCCTAGCACCTGGCAGCAGATTCGGGAATTCCTGGGAGCAGCAGGGTTCTGTCAAATTTGGATCCCAGGGTTTTCATACCTCGTTAAACCTCTCTATTAAGCTTTAAAAGGAGAAGAGAAGACACCCATCAACTGGGGTCCTGAACAGGAGAAAGCCTTCATCAGCATAAATGCAAAGCTCACTGAGGCCCCAGCACTAGGGCTACCAGATATGAAATGAGACTTTAATCTTTTTGTTCACAAGAGTAGTGGTATAGCCCTAGGAGTTCTAATCCAGGAATTTGGACCCTGGCAAAGACCAGTAGCCTATCTCTCCAAACAGATTGACCCAGTTGCCTCCTGGTGGCCCCCATGTCTCAGGGCACTTGCAGCCACTGCATTGTTAGTCAAGGAAGCGGATAAACTTACCTTAGGACAAAACTTAAATGTAAAAGTACCTCATGCGGTTGTCACCCTGATGGAAGCAAAGGGGCAGCACTGGCTGACTCATGCTTGCATGACTCAATATCAAGGGCTATTAAGTGAGAACCCGGGGATACGATTAGAAGCAGTGAGAACTCTTAATCCTGCCACCTTTCTACCCATTGATGAGGGGGCCCCTGAGCATGATGGCCTGGAAGTCCTTGAGGAGGTTTATTCCAGCTGGCCAGATCTAACGGATAAGCCCCTGCCAAACCCGGACTTGGTATTGTTCACAGATGGCAGCAGCTTCTTAAATGAAAGAAAAAGATGAGCTGGATATGCAGTGATATCAAATTTTGAGACAATCAAGGCACAGGCCCTGCCTGAAGAATGGTCAGTGCAAAGGGCAGAACTTTGGGCCCTTACCAGAGCCTTAGAACTCAGTAAGGATAAGTGTGCCAATATCTACACTGACTCGCGCTATGCCTTTGCTACCCTGCATGTCCATGGGGCCAAATATAAGGAAAGGGGGCTCTTGACGGCTGGAGGAAAAGGAATCAAAAATCAGAATGAGATTTTAAAGTTACTAGAAGCAGTCTGGGAGCCCAAGGAAATAGCAGTTATCCATTGCAAAGATCACCAGAAAGGGAAAGACAGTATCAGAAAGAAACCAACATGCTGATGCCGCAGCTAAGCTGGCTGCTAAAGAACAAGTGACACCATCACGGATCATGTTGGCCCCCGAATTACCTGAACCTCCAAAGTACACTCCTCAGGAAGAAGAATGGGCCCAGCATGAAGGGGGCAAGAGAACGAAGGAAAGCTGGTAGATACTCCCAGACCATAGGGTCTATGTCCCAGAACAGGTAGCCCATAAGGTAGTCCTCCAGCAGCATGAACTCACTCATTTAGGGAAGACTGCCCTAGAAGCTTTGTTAGGCAGATACTGCCTAATTGCCTGTCTTCCCTCCTTGTGTGCCTCAGTCTCTCAGCGTTGCCTCCTCTGTGCTCAGAACAATGCCAAACAGTGTCCTGTGGGACCGATAGGAGTTCAGCACTGTGGGCAAGCTCCTTCTGAGGACTTAGAAGTAGATTTTACAGAAATAGGGCCTAGCAGAGGAAATTAATACCTGCTAGTCTATGTTTGCACCTTTTCAGGCTGGGTCGAGGCATATCCCACTCGCATGGAAAAGGCAAGAGAAGTCACTAAGGCATTGCTCAAGGATATAATTCCACGATATGGAATGCCTCTGACCATAGGGTCCAATAATGGCCCAGCCTTTGTAGCAGAAATAATAGAACAGGTAGCCAAGGCTTTAGGAATTGAATGGAACCTACATACACCTTACAGGCCTCAGAGTTCAGGCAAAGTAGAGCTCATGAACTGGACTCTAAAGCAGACTATGGCTAAGCTATGCCAAGAGACAACCTTACCCTGGACAGATATCTTGCCTCTTGTACTCCTGCGGGTACGCTGTGCCCCAGGGCCAGGGTAGGTTTTTCTCACTTTGAAATTCTATATGGTAGACCTCTCCCCTAATTGGGCCAAAGGGAGATTTGGGATAAATGGGGAACTTAGAAATCCAGAAACAACTACAAGGACTCGGAAAAACTGTCTTTGAGGTCCACAGATGGGTTACTGATCGACTACCCATCTCTCTCGGAACAGCCATACATTCTTATAAACCTGGAGACCAAGTTTGGGTAAAGGACTGGAAAAAGGACTGGAAAAGGTCCCTTCCAAGTTTGGGTAAAGGACTGGAAAAGGTCCCTTCCAAGCCTACCTGGAAGGGACCCTATCCAGTCATACTAACCACCCCCACAGCTCTCAAGGTTGCAGGACTGAACAACTGGATTCACCACTCTCAGGTGAGAGCAGCCCACCAGCCGAGTGGTGCCCAGCCTGAGTGGAAGGTGACCTCTGACCAGAAACACACCCTGAGGATCACTCTCAAGAAGACAGCGGACCTGGCCAATCAACCTGCTCCAAGGAATTCAGAAATGCCCTGCTGAATTCTCCCTAACACTAATCTGTCTTTCTTATTTCCTCCTAAAGGTAATATGCGCTGGTATTTCTGGCAATATTTGGTTTTATCTTTCTAATAATTCTCATTTTGTCTTTTTATGAGTGCCACCGAAACCCGAGGCTAGTACCAGGAGGAGAACTCATTTGCTCTTGCTGGGATACAAAAGCCCCATAAAATTACTGCTTACCACACAGCAAGAAAACAAAAGCTTCATCATGAATTTCTGGGCTACACCTTGTCATGTTATCCTTGGCTACATCTGCCTTGCAGGAATAGCCATAATACTGCTTTTTGTCCTAGTGGTTCACTGTTGTGAACCCCCACTGAACAGAAATAGAGGGGATAACATGCTCCCACTAATAATATTAGCTAGCACATACTTGCTTCCCATAGGGACCACTGCCACGTGTCCTTGCTTAGAAACTCACTACCCAAATATGCTAGATCGGGTAGCCTACAGGAAAGCCCCATCAAGCCAGATTTTTGTTAACTATACTTATCAGCCTGCAGCATGTTATGACTCCGCTACCAAATGCACGTGGTTGGGTGTGAGGGGGGGGATTGTATTGGATGGAAAAAATAATAAGGTCTGTCACAGCCAAGGTGCAGCTAACTAATGTTGCTCCTATTTGTTGCAGCAGTACCCAGACCCAACATCCAATAGGTCGCCTCCCAGATGAACTATGCAACTCTACCCTCAAGGCTGAAAACACCACCTGGTGCTCCCCTGCAGGAACATTCTATGTGTGTAGGACCACTGCTTACCTCTGCCTGCCTGAAAACTGGATGGGAATGCCTTTAAACTTCAGAATTCCCTACAAACCCCTCACAGGATGCTAAACCGTTTGTCATCATCCCTTTTCTGCTGTAGGTAGTTAAGAGCAGTCATTGTACCACAAGGCTAAGAGAAGCTTGTGGGACAAGGTGGTGGTGTTGGGGGAGGCGGGGAATGAGAAGGCTAAAAAGGGCTAATTCCAGTGTAACTCTGATATTTGGGGCTAGTGATCTGAATCATGCCAGCAAGTTCATTGTAGATTCCTGATAACCTGTAATTAAGTCACTGTCTCCTTCCCAGATACTGGTCTTGCAGAACCTGTTACTGTGGACAGTGCACTGCCCCAGAGGGAGGGTTATTAATGCTGGTGCCAGGCCAGACCATCAGATATGACCTGGAGACCCCCAACACCTGGGGGCCTTCTTGCAAGGCCCAGGAAAAGGACCAAAAGTATAATCCATATTTATATAACAAAGACCACAGGGAGTTATAAAAAGAAGCCCCATGCATGTTTCTGCACTCAGATTTGGAAAGCTATTCCCTGAGTCCACTGATGTATTAAACAGCGTCCCTCCTCTTCTTTAAGGCATTGCTTGGCTTTTCTTTGGTCTTTTGCAACAATAGTTATTTGAAGATCTTGATATAAGGAAGAGGAAACACCCTCACATATTGTTAGCCTTCCCAATTTCACTAATAAGAAACATTACTTGTCTTTAAATAAATGAATTCCTGCTGCTACACACCCTAAGCACCACTAGGGAGGATCACCCGTGCCCACCTGGGAAACAAACATCACAAATCAACTTCGAAACTTCTCAGCAGATCCTTCTCATCTCCTAGAGATCTCTGTCCTCAGGGTATCTAGCAGGAATGTCTCATTTTAAGTAAGACAATCACAAGTATACTCTTTAAATATGCTGAAATCCTTTCAGCCTCATCAGTCCCTGATGTGGTGACACATAGAAGGATTTTGTTCTAGATTTTTAAAAAATGGTTTATCCTATCTAATAAAGAGGTAATATGCTAATTGACCCTCACGCCATCACAAAGATGGAAGCGCCCACAGCCAATAAAGAGGGACTATGTCAATTGACTTCCCTGCCCTCAAAGATGGAAGTGCCCACAGCCACAAGATGGTGGCACCCAGTCCCCTCAGCCCAGCCAACACCCGAGGCACAGGGAAGCCTCGGATGGTGGCTGCCCAGCCGTCCAGGGCCACCTGAGGCTCAGGTAACCAAGGCTGGCCAAGTATTGCGCTGCCGACAGTGGCAGCAGCAGAGGTATGGTGGGACATTACCTTCCTCTGATCGCCGGTCACCTTCCTCCCCTGAGGGCTCCCAGACTGTGAAAGGGGGCAGGCCTGGCTGAGGGACCGCCCCTTCAGTGCATGAATTTTCATGCACCAGGCCTTTAGTGTTTTAATAAAATCATATTGATTTGGGTTGTTTTATTGAGCAGGGTGGTTTCTTTGCCAGATCCTTGTCCAGATGGATTTGAAGAATGAAGCCACAGACAAAAGATGGTAGGTGAAAAGTACAGAAACTTAATTGTAAGCAAATACTACCTCTAAAACCTTAATTCTAAATTCTAAGCCTAAAACTCTGCCCCTCTTGGCACAGGGGAGCAGAGGGGCCACCTAAGAAAAGTGTCCTATAAATTCCTAATTCTAAGACTATATCCCTCTTGGATGGACAGAGGGGCCCCTAGGAAGGGTGACTGCTGCTTTATTTGTCTTGAGACATTAAATAGGGTGGAAACCCTCCTTCTCTACCGTGGGACCTTAGCCCTGTAATCAGCTTCTAGGACCCCCATGTCTTCACTTTTCCTCATTTGGTCATCTTACCTGTTTAGGTTGGAGCCACTTTTGATTTCATCTTATGGCTTTTTCCCAGTTGTGCTGCCTGGAGAAGTCTTATCTTATAGCTCTCCCAGCTACTCAGGTCAGGGCTACTTTTGATCTAACTTATGGTCACTTTACTTGCTCAGGCCAGAGATACTCTTGTGCTTGGTTTATGACTGTTTTAATTGCTCAGGCCAGGAATGTTTCCATCTGCCTGTGGAATTTCTCTATCCTCTGTCCAAGTAAGATAAGCACCCTGTCATCTTCAAGTCCCCATCTATGTATTCCTCTCCTGTGGACCCTCCTCATTTCCTAAACCTTCGTAATTAAGCTAGCTAGCTAACCTTTTCAATATTATTATAAAAAGATTTATTATAAAAACATTCTGCTATAAAGTATAGCTCACACTCTTTAAGCTTTTGTCTACACCTCTTTAAAGTGCCATAATACCTATCTCACAAATATGTTATGAAAACTAAATAAAATAATATGCCTGAGAATAATTTGTAAGCCACATTATAAATATTAGTTTACCTTAACCTTTCAGTTGCCATAAAGGGAGAACAATCACTAAAGATATACACTAAATTACATCTCAAATGTTTATGAAGTAGGAATTTCAGAAAATAAATATATTAAAAAGTAAATGTATTATTTTAATCAAGATTGATTTTCAAGTTATGTAATATGCCATGTGAAATTAAATCAAACCCTAATAGGATAACTAATAAAAAGAATCACATTTATTTCTAAGCAATCTCAATTCATAGTAAAACAATTTTGGGACAATGCAAATTATTTTTTAAATGAAAGGTATTTACATCAAGCTATATAAATCTCATTAACACAAGGATGTTTTTAATTCCAAAATTAATATCTATATATGTATGAAAAATGAATCAAATATTAAAAACTGGCATCCTTATTTTTTCCATGTCTACATGCCTCTATTTTATTTATCAGTTTATTTTGTTCATTAGTTTCCTTATTCATTTACTTTGATTTTTAGATTCAATTGTTGATAGATATGCATTTATTACCATTTTACTGTTCTTTTTTCTTCTTCTTACTAACTGATTTTCTCTTCTTGCTTTTAAGATTCTCTCTTTGATCCAGCTGGTATGGCTTGGTACTTGAGCTTCAACCTCTGAACCAGAAGGTCACGGTTTGATTCCCAGTCAAGGCACATGCCCAGGTTGCAGGCTCATTTCCCAGTATGGAGCATGCAGAAAGCAGCTGGTTAATGATTTTCTCTTATCATTGGTGTTTCCTTCTCTCTCTCCCTCTCCCTTCCTTTCTGAAATCAATAAAAACATATTTTTTAAAAAGATTCTCTCTTTGTCTTTAACCTTTGGCATTTTAAGTATAATGTGTCTTGGTGTGGGCCTCTTTGGGTTCCTCTTGTTTGGACTCTCTGTGCTTCCTGAACTTGTAAGTATATTTCTTTCACCAGGTAGGGGAAGTTTTCTGTCATTTCTTCAAATAGGTTTTCAATATCTTGCCCTGTCTCTTCTCCTTCTGGCATCCCCATAATGCGAATGTTGTTACTTTATGAAGTTGTCACAGGGAGTGACAACTATCTTCATATTTTTGGACTCTTTTTTATGTTTGCTATTCTGAGTGGGTGTTTTTTTCTTCCTTGTTTTCCAAATCGTTGATTTGATTCTTGGAATCTTCTGCTTGACTGTTGAATCCCTGTAAATTATTCTTTATTTCAGTTAGTGTATGCTTAATTTCTGACTGGTCCTTGAGCAGCCTTATAACCATTGTTTTGAACTCTGTATTAAGTAGTTTGATAGCTTTCATTTCATTTAGATATTTTCCTGAAGATTTTTTTCTGTTCCTTCATTTGTGACATATATCTTTGTCTCCACATATTGGCTGCTGCCCTGTGTTTGTATTAGTTAGAGCTGCTATGTCTCCTGCATTTGGTAGAATGGCCTTGTGTAGTAGGTGTCCTGTAGGGCCCAGTGGCACAGCCTCCCCCATAACCTGAGCTGGATTCTCTTAGGTGTACCCCTGTGTAGGCTGTGTGCACAGTCTTGTTGTAATTAAGCCTTGATTGTTGTTGGCGTCACTGGAAGAAATTGACCTCCAGGCCAGTTGGCTGTGAGGACCAGCTGGGACTACAGTGGAGGAGCTGCTGTGCAGGAGACACCCCTATGGAGCAGGACTTGCTTTAGTGGCTCTTTGGTGCTCATTGAGTCTGCTCCTTGAGTGTGTCACTTGCGGATGTGTAAGTTGCAATCTGGTATGGTCTGAAGCTGTCCAGTGGGAGTACTGGCTCTGATTTTCCCAGGAAGTACAAAGTCACCCACCACCTGGGGCTACCTGGCAGGAGCTACAGAGCAACCTGCAGAAGGAGTCTACTTGTGTTGGGCTCAGAAATGCCCAGGCAAGGCCATGCTGTTTTGGGCCACTTTTTGATAGGTATGGGGCATGTTGATGCCAGCTGCTACTTGTTTGAGAGATTTTGAGAAAGTCTGAAGCCTGAGTCAGGAATTGCTGTTCATATGGAAAAGCCACTGTAAACAACTTGGGTAAGGTTGCAAATTGGATGCGGCAGGGAATCACCTAGGCAGAGTGAACAGTGTGAGCCATGCTTATGGAAACTCAGGTACGGCTTCCAGTCAGCTCTGCACAGGGTAGTTCTAAGCATAGAAACAATGACACTTGTGACCACCCTTGTCTTGGAGAAAGCCAGTTCTTGCTCTAATGCCTGAAAATCCAATTCCTTCCCATATGTCCCTGGATCCCCCTGAGCTACTTGCCCCAGTGCTGGAGCTCAGAGGGAGTGAGTCTGAGTAGGTTCATGGGCTGGCCCTTTAAGAGGAACTGCCTAGATTTCCAGCAGCCTCCATTTCACTCAGCCATAATCCTCACTGGTTTTTACAGCCCAAAGTTACAGGGACTTCTTTTACCAGCTCTGGAACCCTGAGCTGAGAGGTTTGACATTGGACTGGGACCTCTTGTTCCTCATGGGAGGCCTGTGCAGCCAAAATATCCCTTCCAATTAAAAACATGCCACACGTAGGTGTCAGACTAGCCCCTTCTCCACCTCTGCCCCTCCTATTAGTCTCCATGTGCTTTCTTCTTTATTTCTCTAGTTTTCCCTTTAACCAGATTTCAGATAGTTCTGAATGATGGCTGTTTTATACTTTAGTTGTAATTTTGATGTGGTTGTGGGGGGCAGCGAGTATCAGCATTTACCTATGTGGCCATCTTGGTTCCTCTCCTGGCATACTTATTTGTAATAGGTATGTTTTAACATTTATATATGTTATTTAATATAATAATTACTTTTAAGAAAATTAGCATTTCATAACACATAGTATCCTACTTCTTAGGAAGTAAAAAAAAACATTTTAAACCAAGGCAATTTATTAAGTGATTATTTTGCAAACACTTCATATGATTTAAATTTAACCTAAGACAATAGTAACAGATTATGCTAGTTTTCAACTTCACCTAGTCCTTGAACACTGTTTATAAAATGATCAGTGTCAAACCGACATTATCTGCAAGTCCAGCAGATAAGAAATGATGGATGTAAATTGTTTTCTTTTTGATAGACTCAAAAAGAGGTATTAGAACTAGTGTAAGGAGCAGGATATTGCTTGCTTTTCTAGTTTAAGTACAGTTTGGGCAATGCAGATACCAGGGGGAAGGTGTCATATTATTTGGTCACACCCATAATGCTAAAACCACATAAACTTTCTGAACCATTCAACTTCCATCTAGAATACCTACCCATCACTTAAAAATAATCCTTGAAATTTTGTTTTCTTTTGTCTTTTTAATTGATTGGTGAAGTCATTTGAGCAGCTTCTCTTTTATGGCTATATGTCAAGGCCAGTGGATCTGTTACCTTGTGTTGCATTTCGCAAGACCATAGCTACCTATTGTTATTTATTCTACACAATGACTTTTTTAAAAAGGCACAGCCTTTAATTTTTGTATCTGTGATACCTCTTATCAATCTGATGATCATTACTTGGGATTTCATAATGGTTACCTTCTCCTTGGGGAACTGATTATCAGCAAAGATAATTATATCTTTAGTTGAAAAAATAACCAAAAGAGTATCCCAAATAAAATATTTTTCTTAGAGACTACTTTAAAAAAAACCATATTTATGAAGAATCTGGAATTAGTCATTTCAATCTGTAATATGAAAGTAGATTTTATTTTTCTAGTATTTTAAATACATAAATACTACAGGGTCATTTCATTAATTTTTTTATCCAATTCCAGATTAAGTGATGCTGCCATATTGGCTCATAGCAATCATATATTCTCTAAGAAGGAATGGATCCAAAGCTTCATTTATGGGAAGGAAACAACTTTAGGCTATTTTGTTCTGTCATTATTCATGTCTTAAACTTTCCAGGGGAGTGGTTTTATTTTATTCTAGAATATTTTGTCTGTTGTAGAGTAATATGAACATCTACACAAACAACTATTACACTGTATTATATCAATAGCTCATTTAACTAATTAAATGAAAATATCATGAATTTGGAACTTTATCCACTGGATGAAAAATATCTTCCAACATATCATCATTTCTCAGGAACAAAACATCTTTTCAAAAGATTACTTTCAGTCTAATTTGTGGCTCATTCAAAAAAATACCTGAAAGCAGACACAATTAATATTAATCAAGAAAACCACAAACTAAATCAAGTCAATAAGTACAGTATTATTTATTTAATAACACTGGTAATATAAATTCAGATTAATGTTTATAATAGCCAGTTAATTTGGAACACTA
Organism: Corynorhinus townsendii; assembly: GCA_026230045.1. Taxonomy (NCBI): domain Eukaryota; kingdom Metazoa; phylum Chordata; class Mammalia; order Chiroptera; family Vespertilionidae; genus Corynorhinus; species Corynorhinus townsendii. Next base: position 113,975,417 of record JAPDVU010000001.1, on the reverse strand, counting down.
GAAACATCTTAATGATGCATATTGTAAAAATTAAATAAGAATTCTGACAAAATTTTCATTCTTAATCAAATTATTTTGATAGAGTTGGTAGTGAAGTATTGCCTATAGGAGTCCTAAAGTAAAGAACAGTGAAAGGAAGTGCTATCAACATACTGAAACATTATAATTATCATTCTATAATTATATTTTGTAGTAGTTTATCATAACTATTTTATAATTTTATTTTTATAAGCTTTATTGGAATTTTGTTAGAATTTATTTATGCTAACTTCAGGGTTATCCTATATAATAAAGAGCTAATATGCTAATTAGACCAAACAGCCAAATGACTGTCCTGACGACCTTCCAGATGAAGCCGGGGCTGTGAGGGCCAGCTGGGGCTGTGAGGGCTGAGCTCCTTGTATGAATTTCATGCATCAGGCCTCTAGTTTTTATATAAAAATGTTTTGGAAGTTCTTTTTTCTAATTTCATTATATAAATACTAGAGGCCCAATGCATGAAATTCATGCGTGGGGCGTTCCCCTCAGCCCAGCCTGCACCCTCTGCAATCTGGGACCCCTCGGGGGATATCCAACTGCTGGTCTAGACCTACAGTCGGACATCCCTCTCACAATCCTGGACCGCTGGCTTCTAATTCCTCACCAGCCTGCCTGCCTTGTTGCCCCTAACAGCTCCCCACTGCTGGCCTGATCACCCCTCCCTGCCTCTGCGTGCAGGCCTGATCGCTCCAACTGCCCCCTCCCTGCTGGCCTGGTCGCCCCAAACTGCCCCTTCTCTGCAGGCCTGGTCACCCCTAACTTGTAAATGCATCTGGTCCAGGACTTCCTTTGGTGGAAGAGTTTTAATTATTGCTTCAATTTCAGCAGTTGTTATTGGCCTACTCAGGTTTTCTGATTCTTCCTGATTGAGTTTTGGAATTTGTCCATTTCACCCAGATTGTCCAGTTTGTTGGAATAGAGTTGTTCATAGTGTTTGCTTATACTCCTTTGTACTTCTGTGCTGTTTGTTGTTATAGCTCCTCTTTCATTTCTGATTTTATTTATTTGGTTCCTCTCCCTTTGTTTCTTGATGAGTCTGGCTAGGGGTTTATCAATCTTGTTTATCTTCTCAAAGAACAACTCTTGGATTTATTGACCTTTTGTACTGTTGTTTTATTCTCTATATCATTTATTTCCACTCTGATCTTAATTTTTTCCTTTCTTCTACTTCTTCTGGGCTTTTCTTTTTCTTCTCTTTCTAATTCATTTAGTTGTAGGGTTATATAGTTTATTAGTTCTTTTTCTTGTTTCTTTAGGTAGGTGTGTAGTATGAAGTTCCCTCTCAGGACTGCTTTTGGGTGGTTGTGTGTTCATTTTCAATTGTTTTCAGGAAGTTTTTAATTTCCTGCTTGATCTCATTTTGTAACCCATTAATTGTGCAATAACATGCCATTTAGCCTCTATGCATTTAAGTGTTTTTGACACTTTTTTTTTGTTGTAGTTGATTTCTAATTTCATGCCATTGTGATCTGAGAAAATGCTTAGTATTTATATAAATCTTCTTGAATTTGTATACACTTGCTTTGTGCCCTAACATGTGGTCTATCTTTTAGAATATTCATGCTGCACTTGAGAAGAATGTATATTCTGTTTCTTTGGAGTGAAATGCTCTGTAAGTATCAGTTAGATCCATCTGATCTAGTGTTCACTTAAGACCTCTGTTTCCTTGTTAATTTTTTTGTCTGGAAGATCTCTCAAGTGATGTCAGTGGGGTGTTAAAGTTCCCTAATATGGATATATTGTTGTCAATCTCTCCCTTAAAATCCATGAAGATTTTTTTTTTTATGTATTTGGGTGCTCCTAAATTATGTGCATATATGTTTACAAGGGTTATATTTTCTTGTTGAATCATTCCCTTTAGTATTATGAAGTGGCCTCCTTTGTATCTTATAATGGCCTTTGTTTTGAAGTCTATTTTGTCTGATACGAGTATTGCTATCCCAGGTGTGTTTTTTTCTTCCCTTTTGCGTGGAATATATTTTTCCATCCCTTCACTCTTAGACTGTGTGTATCTTTTGTTTTGAGGTGAGTCTCTTGTAGACAGCATATATAAGGGTCATGCTTTCTTATCTATTCCGCCACCGTATGTCTTTTGAATGGAGCATTTAATCTATTTATATCTAAGTTTATTATTGATAGGTATTTATTTATTGCTGCTAGTATTTTCTTTATGCCTATGGCCCCCCCCCCCCCTTTTCTTCTTAAAGCAGTCTCTTTAACACTCACTTCTTGCATTGCTAGTTTGGTGGTAATGTACTCCTTTAAATTTTTTTTTGGGGGGGGGTTCTGGGAAGCATTTTATTTCACCTTCTATTTTAAATGATAGCCTCACTAGATAGAGCTGTTTGGGATTTATGCCCTTGCTTTTCATTATTGAGAATACTTCATTCCACTCCCTTTTGGCCTGAAGTGTTTCTATTGAGAAGTCAGTTGACATTCTAATGGGAACTCCTTTGTAGGTGATTCTCTGTCTCTCTCTTGCTGCCTTGTTGTCTTTAACATTTGCCATTTTAATTATGATGTGTCTAGATGTGGCTCTCTTTAGGTTCCTCATAATTGGAACTCTCTGTGCCTCCTGAACTTGTGTGACATTTTCCTTCACCAAGTTGGGGAACTTTTCTGTCATTATTTCTTTAATGCAGTGGTTGTTACATTTTGTATTGTTTCAGGGCTCCCTTAAGCTATCTTCCTGCTTTTTATTTATTTTTTTCTTTTTGCTGCTTTAATTGTGAATTTATTTCTGCCTTGTCTTCCAAATTGCTGATTCTATCCTCTGCTTCATGCAATGTACTTTAATACCTTCCAGTGTGTTTTTGATGTCAGATATATCATTCTTTACTTCTTTCTGGTTCTTGTTCATGGCCTCTATTTCCTTTTTCATGCTGTTTCACTAAGTTCCTTAAGCATCTTTATAACCATTGCTTTGAATTCTATGTCTGATAGGTTTCTTGCCTCCATCTCATTTACTGTTGTTTCGTTCATTTGTTTGTTTTTCTGGAGATTCTTTTCTCTCATTTGGAGATTATTTCTTTGTCTCCCCATTTTAGCTATCTCTTTGTATTTGCTTCTATGTATAAGATCGAATTGCTATGCCTCCCAGTCTTTTGGGGTTGGCTTTATGTAGAAAGTGTCTTCACGGATCAAGGGGATAGTCTCTTTGTTCACCTGAGCTGGATGCTCTCTGAATGCCCCATTGTGTGCATTGTTTGAGCTCTCCTTTTGTAATTGGGACTTGATTGCTGATGTCCCATTCATGGGAGGTATCTCCCCTGACTTGCTGCCAGTAAAATTCAACCCCAACATAGTTGTGCCAGCTGTTATACAGGTGCTTTGGGTCTGCTATTTGTGGGGCTTGCTGGATTTTGCTCTGATGTTGTTCAATCTGGTCCCTTGGTGTACCTATTCTGGGCCTTCTGGGAGCTTATCTAGTGCAGGTGAATTCAAGTCACTGTCCCTTTTTGGCCCTGAGTAACCTGATTGAAGTCCAATAAATTGAATACCCTAGTTGTCCAGTGGTTGGGGACTCCTTAGCCCAGCGGTTGGGTCTGCCTTGATCTCACACCTTGATTGTTCCTGTTCTGAGCTGTACTACTTTCCCCCCCAGAGCTTAGGGTCCCACTGGCTTTTGCCTCACTGAGCAGTCTGGGATGGTGTCTGTGGTGGGGACCCAAACTGCTGTTTCTGACTAATTAGATTAGGCAAAGACTCAAAGCCTCTGGATACTATCCTCTGCCTGCCAACTGATAGGATTCAGTCTGGAGTAATGTTAAGCAATCATCCACAGGTGGGGTGAGAGGTTTTCCAACAGGGTAGGACAATTGCTTCTGCCTGGAGGCTAATTGTTATTTTCAGTCTCTTAATGGGCCTCAGCAACTCCATAGGATGGGGCAAGGGGTTTTCCAATAGGGTGGGTCAACTATCTTCTTCCAGGCAAAAACTGCTTGGCTAGCAAAGGTTTGCCTGAGAAAGATGACCTCTGCAGCATGAGGGGATGACTCAGCCCAGGAAACCAGAGTGTCTGCTTTCTGAGCTCTAACCCCAGATTCCCCAACCATAGCTTATTTTTATACAACTTCCAGTCCACTTTGCCCTCACTGTACTAGAGCCCAAGGAGAGTGGCTGCACTCCAAATTTTCTGCATTGGCCCTTTAAAAGAGTGCCTGTATTTCCATTCATCTCTCCCTGGCAGAAAGCAACCCTGCTGCTTTTCACAGCCAGGTGTTATGTGGGCACCTTTCTCAGTTCTGGTGCTCTCTGCTGTGGTGCATAGCTTGGATTAGACCTCAGAATTCTCAGTGGCCACCCCTCACAGTTGAGATGTCTCTCCAGAATTTCAGCTGCTATCTGTGGGAGCCTAGCCATCCCTTTTGCACCTCCACCCTTCCTACCAGTCTTTATGCAATCTTCACTTTCCATCCTTGGTTAGCAGGGTTCTCTCCAGCTAGTCTTCCCAGATGAATTCTCAGTTGCAAGCTCATCCTGCACCTGTGGGAAGCAACCAATCAATATGTCTCTTTCTCATGGATGTTTCTCTCTATCTCAGGAAGTTTTTATTTTAATAAATATTAAATATAAATCCCTAGCTACAATACTCCATTACTTTACTTGTATAGTTTACTTTTTAAAGATTAGAACAACATGAAGTTGCTTTTGTATTGAATTGAGGAAATAATCCCACTAGTTGGTAAAGGTGCAAGAAATAATGGTATAAGGAAAATTAACATCTTCCATCTGTTCACCTAATGTAATTTTTCTTCCTAAAGCATTTATTGACTTCTAGTTGTATGCAAATAGAAAGTTATTATTTTAGGCAGTAGTTCATTTCATGATTGAATAGATTTATCATTATCATTGGATAACAGACTATTCCAAAATTTAAAGGTTAATATTAGCAAGCATTTAATTAGCACAAGTCTTCAGGGACACCTGAGGGCTAGAAGGCCTAGCTCATGTATCTTTCAAAAAGTTCTGCAGCTATGAATCACTTTGCTGATTTGTAATCAACACTTTCTATTCTCTAGGGCCTCTGTTAGGATCAATTGTTTAACTCCACTCTGCTCTACATAGCCTCTCATCCTCTATCAGGCTAACTTGGGCTTGTCACATGGCAGTCTCAGGAGTTGAGAGAACATGTTGAAGGCCCTTTGAGGACTAGACTGATAACTGACACATTGTCACTTCTGCCATATTCTATTAGGCAAAGCAAGTTATCAGGTCAGTTCAGATTCAGGGAACAGAAAAAAGCCTACACCTCTTGGTGAAAGGACTTAAGAAGTTACATTGCAAATGTTATGGATAAAAGGAGGGAAATAATTGAAATATTTTGCAAGCAATATACCACATAAGTTTTGTTTATAAATTTCTTTCTAATATTGAGCTGAGCCTTTCACATAGCTGCATTTGGAGAAGCATAGACATGGGTTCCTTTTACCCATGAATTTTAGGATTAGATTCATATATTCATAGGATGGATTCTCTCTACCATTCTTCTTCATTACTTCATCATCTTGTCATCTTGATTACCTTACTCTTGAAGTTTTCTCTTTCATCAAGATTCCTATTCAAATTTGACTTCTTGAACTAAAGCCACAACTGCTAATATAATTTAACAATGAAGAGTCCATAATTACAATGATATGAATAGTCCATTTTATAAAGGGGTTTTAATCAATATATTATTTAACTATTTTTTTCAAAATGTCATATTCAACAGTAAAAACTTCATCTTTTGAGTTTCCTCCATGAGAGAAGAAATTAGAAGCAACTCAAACACCAAAGTTTCCATTCTTTCACTTTAAATTAGATTAAGCTCTTAGTTTCAGCATATTGTCAAGTAATTTTTAAACCTAGTATATTTTATGTGTTCTCTTGCATTTCTGAGAATGTCTGTTGCATTCACATATGTAGAGGGCTGCCTCGGAAGGCACATGGGCATTTCTTTAAGTTGTTGTCAGCTGAGCCCGAGGCGATTGGCAGAGCCGCGTCTCGGTTACACCCTCCCCAAGAAGGTGGGGGTGTTATCAGTACTGAGTTTTTACCTTTGTCCAGGTGCCCGCCTAGCAGGCTTTGATATGTAAATCAGGCAAGCACCAGGAATGCTAGGGCCTTTACTTCCTGGTATTTGGGGGTATAAAGTAAACTTGCTGTGTGGGCTCGTCATCGTCGTCCCTGCCTCTCCATCAGAGAGGATGGCGTCCCACCTGGCTCCCAGCTTTGTTTCTATCTTCCTGTCTGGTCTCTTTCTTTCTTTTATTTCTCAATCCCTGGCCGCCTCCACTTAGAACCGGTTCGTTCATCTCTCTTTCGGTGCTGGACGTGGAAAAGGGAGATCCCCGCCGCATCAGGCCCCCACACACATAAAAGACAAATTAGCTGGGTAAAAGAATTAGGACAAAATTATATCAATGTTCTTTTATATTCTGGTAGTTAGCTTTAAAAAGAGAATATCTGAGGTGAATCTTCTTTTCCTCAGTAATATTTTTTTCACTCTGAAACCAATAAATGTTATTCTCTAATAACATTCTCTTATCTCTGATAAGAGATCATCCAAATAATTGTCAGATATATCTAATCTGTGGCTCTCTTTTTATTGATTTTTGCCTAGAGCAAGGTGAACTTTTCAGTCTGGATGGTCATACCTTTTTTAGTTTATGACTATTTCCTTCAATATTGGGTATTATCTGTTTAGTTTTATTGTACTTCTCAAGTAAACCGTTATTATATAAAAGACGGTCAAGAAACTTTTACCTCCATATTGATCATTATTTTTCTGTCTTTGCTTCTTGTCTTTGGCTTTTTCTATTGTATTTAAGAATGTCTCCCAAGTTTCATCTCTGCAACTCTGCTATTTCAGAGTGAACATTCTCTCAATGGGGTGATCACTGTGGATTTTCACTTTGCTACTATATTTTTAGTTGTTATTGTTGTTTTTTAATCATTCCTTAGGTCATCCATTTCTTAACTTAATCTCATGGTATTTCTTATTTCTGCATTTTCTCTCCTCATAACTTTCTCCTCCTACTTCATTGACGGGAATACCTTGTTTTCATATATAGTGGATAATAACAATATATTCTCTGAAATTCCTGTAGGTTTCTTTATTAAAAACATTTTAAAACTATGTATTTTTATTCATAAACACTATCTACTTACAAGTTGTGTATGCGTGCACACACACACACACACACACACACACACACACCCCTATCCTTCTTTTCTTCTTTTTGCTCTTATTCCCCTCTTATCTCATTCTCAGCTGAGTTAGATACATTTATATTTCCATGTTTAACCATAAGCAGAGTGTACCATTAGCCTTCATCCTATATAGCTGTCCATTTTGGTGTTGACCAACCTTTGGTCCAACACTTGCTTTTTGATATTCATTTGGTTTCTCCTGCTGAAGTTACAAGTAACTTATCCTATCCCAGTGCCCAGTTTTCTGATATTGTGCACTGATACATGGAAACATATAATGTACAGAATGTTTTGCTCCCTGGGCTCTATGTATTCCACTATAGTTGCTTGCTTAGGAGAATTTAATTGTTCATAAAGAAGCCCAATACTATCAACCCTTCTCTACTTAAGGCTCTGTTGTATTCTGAATGTTACAGAATCTGACAGGCTATTAAAAGGAAACATTAAAAGGGAAAACTTTAGGTGAAAGAAAGAAGTATTCATGCTCAATAAAAATGCAGAAATAGCATAGGTCTGTACCACATTCTCTAGACATGGTTTTTACTGTTTCTGCCAAACCAATTAGGGAATAGTTTTTATGTAGTGAATGCAAAAGCATGTAGGGATCACATAAAAACCAAAAGAATCTGAAATCTCAGAAACCATAACTTAGCATCATAGTAAAATAGAGAAGTAAAAATACTATGTTAGCCCTAGTTCTCCCTATGAATTTATAGAATTCTTACTACATGGCAATTCACTCACACATTTGTAAATAGTTTACTGAGAATCTATTTTATGTCAGGCACCACTTCTTGTACTAGAGATATAACAGAGCTAAAAAATACAGTTTCTTACTTCACTGAGTTTACAGTACAGACCATCATTAACTAAGTAATCACACTAATGAATATTAAATTGGACAGTAAAATAAGTGCTTTGAATGAATATTTCATAAAGCACCAAGAAGGGATGTGTTGGCAGGTGGGGGTCAAAAAATATATTCCTAAGGAAATCTGTCTTTAATCTAAAATTTGAAGGAGGAAAGATATTAATTAGTTGAATAGTATAAAAGAGAAACACAGGGAACTGAATGTGTAAAGCACCTGTCAGTACACTGTTCTAAGTGCTTACTTGTAAAGGATTTTTTTGAACCTCATAAGTTTTCAATGTGGTAAAGTTGTCTTGTTTTTTCTTTCCCATTATAAGAATTTAGCGAGAAGTTGGAAGTAACTGTGTTATGGATTGCTAAATAAACACAAATTTTTAAATCAGATTTTTTATTTTAATATAATTTTATGTAATATAACAATGTCTTAAACACAGTTGAATGTTAATGTCAGATAAACACTGCAGATACATCTATAATAATGGGTATTATTTTGATTTTCAAAGCAAACAAAAGTTTGATAGTTTTCTCATCATAAGACAATTTTGATTTTTCTGTTAATTTTCTTTTGATAGTGGGAAAAACTGATGTTAGAAAAAAGTTAATTGCAAAGATAACTTAACTTTAAGAAAGGCTTTTCCTTTCTTAACACAAATGAAAAGATGTTTAAGTCAACCAAATCTGGATAATTTTATATGCTAATTCTAGAAAGCCAGGCTGTAAGCAGATCCACAGAGAAACTGGGTCACAATGTTCTCATTTAGTTGCATGGGTAATGTAGAATTTCAGTGATTAAAGTTCACATGCTGTACTAGGGTTAGCCTTTGCAAACACTGCTGTATCCAGGAAAGCCAGGATTGATAATGTCCCTCAAAAAGAAATGAATTTTCATTGAACCTATTATATTTTGAGGTGGAATTGGTGAATGTAAAATAAGATGGTCAATGAAGGCAATAATATTTGATGATGCAAAACCCAAAACATAATTAGTCTCAATTACAGTGAAACAAAAGATGTTTATCTATATAAGTATCATTGAAAAAGAGAACAAAGTTGCACACACAAAAAAATTTCATATAATCAGTATATGTACCTGCTCTTGGCCACAGCCTCCCTTATATTAAACTAAAGGCCCGGTGCACAAATTCGTGCATGGGTGGGGTCCCTCAGGGTAGCCTGTGGAGATCAGGCCTAAATCCACAGTCCAAAGCTGCCTACTGCTCCTGCCTGCCGCTTTTGCTCATCCCAGCTCCACTGTACCTGCTGCGGGCTCGCGCCCAGGCAGTCCCGATTGGGAGAGGCTCGCACTGCCACAGCCGGGCTCACCAGCCGTGAGCCCCATGTCTGGCGCCCATCCTGAGGGGGTGGGGGGTGGTTGGGATGTGATTGGCCCTCCGGGATGCCCTTGCCAGCCCAGGATCTGGATCTGTCCCGATGACATTCATGCCAGTTGTCGGGAGCTGTCTGGCAGCTGCTTTTATATAGTTTCTTCCTTGTGGAGCCTCTAGGGAGGGGAAGTGGCCACGGTGCCCGAAGCTGACTTCCAGGAGGCTGGCAGCGCTGGTGTTGTCAGGATCATGCTGGAGGCGCAGGTCCCTTGGTGCCTGGTCCCATTCCAGAAATTGGATTTGCAGGGCTACTGAGGGAGTGAGTAGCTGCCGCCAGGCTGGTGGGCCACCGGGACAGGTTGGTCAGCTGAGTGGCGCTCCCACTGTGGGAGTGCACTGACCACCAGGGGGCAGCTTCTGCATCGAGCATTTGCCCCCTGGTGATCAGTGTGCATCATAGCGACTGGTCATTGGGTTGTTTGGTCACTTAGGCTTTTATAGATAGATAGATGATAGATAGATAGATAGATAGATAGATAGATAGATAGATAGATAGATAGATAGATAGATAGATAGACAGATAGATGATAGATACATGATAGATGATAGATAGATAGATAGATAGATAGATAGATAGATAGATAGATGGCTTTAGGCACACGTGTGTGTGTGTGTGTGTGTGTGTGTGTGTGTGTGTGTGTGTGTGTGTGTGATGTTGGGGGGTGAAAAGTGGGCTACTGTGATAGCGACTGTGAAAACAAACATTTTGTACATGGTTGTTTCCATTACTCAGTTCTAACCTCAATAATGCTGGGACTTGATGACCAAATATAATCAGAACTATGGAATAGAGGCAAAGCAATCTTGTTTAAGTTTCACTTTGTGATGTAGTCCTAGTAGTGTGGGTTATGGAAAAACTACTTTCCTCTCTGAATATAAGTATCTTCTGTGTAAATTGGAGATAAAATTAATGTCTGCTCAATCATTTTCATCATGATTTTATAAGCATCACATGAGATACTGAATATGAAGGTACTTTGTTAATTGCCATGTGTCATACAATTGTTCATTTAATTGTTGCCTCAAGTAATATTTGAAACACAAAAATCAAATCATATCACTCTTCTTTTCAAAACTCTGTAATGTCTCCTCTATTGTCTTCTACTGACCTTGTTGCAGCGATGATGGCCTTCTTACTGCTCCTGGCGGATTCTAATTATAATTAGCTGTATAGCTTCTGTGTTGCCTGTTCTCTCTGACTATAATACTCTTCCCCAAGATAACTATTTTTCTGATTTCCTTTCAACCTCAAACTTTTATTTAATTAGAGCCTTTCCTGACCATGTTAATATTGAGACATACATCTCAACCCCCACAGTTCTCATCAACTTTATCCCACTTTATGCAATAGCATTTATTACCTTCTAACATACTATATACCTTATTTATATTATGGCTATTTTAATGTCTGCTTACCCCTATGAGGATGTGAGCTTTAGGGTGGCAGGGATGTTTTTGCTTTGCTCACTGATACATCCCAAATGCCTAGAACAGTGCCTAGCCTAGAACAGTCATCCATTAGATTCCCTGGCCTCAAGTAATGTGTAGTGTTTTAGAAAAAGGCATGCCGTGAGGATTAATTAAAAGTAAACTCTGTCCATATCTGCCTATGTCTACTTTGTGCTCTCTCTGGAATATTTGATATAAAACTCTGCCCTGGCAAGTATTTATTATCTATAATGATATTTTATTTTCTCTGCCATCTAATTTAGCTGTTGAGAATTCTCCTTTAAGACTATTATTATTTCTATGTGTCTTTTTTAAAAATATGTTTTTATTTTCAGGGAGAGGAAGAGAGAGAGAAACATCAATGATAAGAGAGAATCATCAATCAGCTGCCTCTTGCATTCCCCCACTGGGAATCAAGCCTGCAGCCAGGGCATGTGCCTCAACAGGGAATGGAACCATGATCTCCTGGTTCATGGGTCGACATTCAACACTGGGCGACAGTGGCTGGACCCATGTGTCTTCTTTTGATTTGACTTGAATTCCTGAATCTGAGAGTCCATGTCTTTCTTTCCTTTAAAAATATATTCTTAAAATAGTATATTTAATTAATTTTTTAATTTAAATATAGTTGGTATACAATATTATATTTGTTATATTAGTTTCAGGTATACAATATAGTAATTTGACATTTTTAAACCTTACAATGTGACCACCCACTAATTATAGTAATCATCTGTCATTGTACAAATTTATCACAATATTATTGACTACATTGAAGGAGATACAAATAATTTTCCCAGACAAGCAAAAACTAAGGGAGTTCACAATTACTAAACTGGCCTTACAAGAAATAGCAAAAGGTCTTCTTTATGCAGAAAAGAAAAGTCCATAACCAGAAATAAGAAAATATAAGAAATAAAAAATCTCACTGGTATAGGCAACTATACCATAATAAATAGTGAATCAACCACTTAAAAAGCTAATATAAAGATTAAAAGATAATAGTACCAAAGTTAGCTATAACTACAATAACTAATCAGAGGATACACAAAACAAAAATATATAAAACATGACATCAAAAACATAAAGAGTGGAGGAGGAAGTAAAAACCTAATGTTTTTAGAATACAACTGAACTTAAATGCCTATTGGCTTAAAATAGACTTCTATAGATAAAGATGGATATATATGAATTTCATGGTAAGCAGAAATAAAAAACATATACTGAAAACACACACCCCTCCACAAAAACAAGAGATCAAGAGAAGATATGAGTAGAGAATAATAAAAATAGCTGAAAAACAATAAACAAAATGACAATAAGCACATACCTAGCAATAATTACTTCAAATGTAAATGAACTAAATGCTCCAATCAAAAGACAGAGTTACAGAATGGATTTGAAAAAATTACCCATCTACAAGTTTCTTACAAAAGACTCCCTTTAGATCTAAAGATACATGCAGACTGAAAGGATGGAAAATATATTCCAAACAAAAATAAAGCTGGGGTAGCAATACTCATACCAGACCAAAGAGACTTTAAAACAAAGAATGCAAAAAGATACCAAAAATCATCACATAATTTTAAAGGGGTCAATTCAAGAAGAGTATTTAACTGCCATTTGACCCAGTGATCCCACTTCTAGGAATATATTCTAAGAAGCCTGAAACAACAATCAGAAAGAATATATGCACCTCTATGTTCATAGCAGCACAATTTACAATAGCTAAGATCTGGGAACAGTCCAAGTGCCCTTCAGTAGATGAATGGATAAAAAAAAAAAGAACTGTGGTACATTTACATTTTATTATGCAGCTATAAAAAAGAAGGATCTCGCCCTAACTGGTTTGGCTCAGTGGATAGAGCGTCAGCCTGCAGACTGAAAGGTTCCAGGTTCGATTCCAGTCAGGGGCATGTACCTTGGTTGTGTGCACATCCCAGTGGGAGTGTGCAGGAGGCAGCTCATCGATGTTTCTCTCTCATCGATGTTTCTAACTCTCTATCCAACTCCCTTCCTCTCTGTAAAAAATCAATAAAATATATTAAAAAAAAAAAAAAGAAGGATCTCTTACCCATTGAGACAGCATGGAGGGACCTGGAGAGTATTATGCTAAGTGAAAGAAGCCAGTCAGAGAAAGACAAATATCACACGATCTCGCTTATATGCGGAATCTAATGAACAAAATAAAATTATGAACAAAATAGAACCAGAGACATTGAAGCATGCAACAGATTATGTATTTCACAGGGAAGGGGGGAGGGCAGGAAGAGATTAACCAAAAAAAAATGCATATATACATAACCCATGGATACAGACAATAGTGCAGTGAAGGTCTGGGGAGGAGGTAGAATGGGGTGAAGGGGTTCAATGGGAGAGGGAGGGGGAACATCTGTAATACTTTCAACAGTAAAGATAATTTTTTTAAAAAAAGAAGAGGATTTATCAGTTGTAGATATCTGCATAGCAGCACCAAATATATAAAACAAACATTAATAGACAGAGGCAGACACTAAAACTATAATAGCTGGGGACTTTACTATTCCACTTTCCTCAATGAATAGACTATCCAGATAGAAAATTAATAAGGAAACAATAGCTTTAAATGCTACTTTAGATCTGTTTGACTTAATAGACATTTATAGAGCTTTTCATTCAAAACTGCAGATTACACATTTTTCTCAAATGCACATGGAACATTTTCCAGGATAGATCACATACTAGATCACAAAACAAGCCTTGATAAATTCAAGAAGATTGAAATTATATCAAGCTATTTTCTGATCACAATGGCATGAAACTAGAAATTAACTACAGGAAGAAAACTGGGAAAAACCCAATACATGGAGATTAAATCATATGCTTCTAAACAACTAATGGGTCAAAGAGGAAATAATAATTAAAAAAACCCTTGAGATAAATAAAAATAAAAGCACAACCATGTCTTTTTTTTATTGTTTAAAGTATTACATATGTCTCCTTTTCTTGATTGACTCACCCCCCGCCACTCCCACCCCCCAGGACAAGCCCCCACCACCCCAATGTTGGTGTCCATTGGTTATGCTAATATGCATGCATACAAGTCTTTTGACAACCATATAGTTCTTTAAATTTGACATTGTTATATCTTTCAGTAGTTTCCTATATTATCCATTTTCTACTTTTAGAATTTCAATTAGATATATGACGGACTTCCACATTCTATTATCCATGTATCTTATATTCTTTTTTCACTTTTACTATCTCTCTAAGTCTATCAACCTCTATGCATTTGCCCATTTTATTCCCTTTTCCCTGAATGGCTCCACTCCCTGTTCACCTAATCAACTCATGCTTAAAGAGGTAGCTAAAGTGCTTCTGTTGGACATTCTCTGAACCACCCAAACCTCAGTTTAATGTCATTAATATTCACCTGTGTGCTCCTGCATATTTAATATTATGTTTGTTTATAAGAAACTTCTTAGATTTATACTTGCATTCATGAATTTATACTTCTCCTGTCTTTATTTTGTGGTTTAACTCATTGATTGTGATTTTCTTTTATTTTGGTGACTATTTTAATTTTTAGAAGAATATCTGGTTGTGTTTCAAATATGCCTATTATTTTTATCATGGTACCTTATTAATATTTTCAACTGGCATCTCTAAATTACTTAAAACACACCAATTTTATAGCTGTGAGAGGGTCTAATTCTGCTTTGCTTTGCCCTGCACTAATTCTTGATTACTGATTTTTGTGTTGGATTGCAGGTTTATCTCCAATGAGGCTCTATCTGTGGCCAGCCTATTTGGCCTGCTTGAGAGCATGTTCTTCCCAGGCGCTTAATGTTTGCTTCTGTCAAATTTTGGAGTATTTTACTAGCCTGGGATCAATTTTTGTATTACTTTCTCAGCTTGGGGGTTGCTGGACAATGCATATAATCTAGAATTCTTCCCAAACCTGCAAGAAGTTATGTCTAGGATTTTGAATAATTTGAGATAATTAGTTATATTTTATCTGAGACCTACAAATAAGAGATGTGTCCTTTTTATCTTTCTGGGCCAGCAAACACAATTTTCTTTAGTTCAGATTTTTACCAAATCTGTAGCCCCTCAAAGATCCTAGATAAGCAAGAACTTATTCTCACTCACCTTGCAAGACCAAAGCCTCAACATTGTAGAAACTAAGAACCCTCACTCTAACTCCCTCCAATACAGGTACAAATCAGTTTAACACGCCTGTTTTCTTTTGTAGTTCTATTTCCATTTTGGACTGTAGAGACACTGCTTCCCTTCCTATGGGCTCATCTATTAATTTTAAATATTGCATTCCCCAATGTTTTATTTTTTCCATAGTTGTAAAGCTTTTGCCCCAAATTCATAAGTTTCTGCCTTGTCTGAACTTGAAGTTCAGGATGTTGGTTTCAGTAAGGAAGAGTTTTCACATCACCCTGTCCATAAGCAACCTTTCACAGCAAAAGTCAATCTCCTGAGAGTTCTGTTTGGTGAAGGGGTGAAACAGCTAAATGAACAAGTGTAATTAAATGTGGCAAGTGCTATGAGGATGCTTTGAGAGCAGAGGAGTGTTGTCAAATGCAAGGAGAGCAAATGGCTTTCACGGACATCTCCATGGGGAGTTAAATCTCCAATCAAGAAAACAAAGAGGAATGAATACTTCAGACCAAGATAAATGAAAATATTCAAAGAAATACAACTTGCTGACCACTGAGTCAGCTGACCATTGAAAGTCCAGTTATACCCACTAATCAGAAAACAAATGATGTGCTTATACTCTTGTTTCCCTAGAAACTCACCTCCTTTGATCATCAGCCCCTTTAAAATCCTTGCCTCATTTTTCTCACCTCAGAGCATGTCTTCAGTTCATGCCAAAGGCTACATTCTCTGATTTGAAAATCATGCCAGAATAAAACTCTCTTTAATAACTCAGAAGAGTCCTATGGAATTTTACAGGCTCAAGCATATAACTCAAGTAAAATGCCAATAGGCTTCCTAACCCTAAATGATGACAACTTAGCCACTGAGACAGCAGCACTAAGTCTAGTAGCTCACCTTCCCTTACAAGGGAGGAGCCTGTCCCAGGAAGGGTAGTGTAGATCAATACATCCTGTGGGAAGCCCATTCCAAATTGCAAGAGAACCTAAACAGAACATGCTCAGTTTAGTATTCCTTAATTTACCAATCTTATAATGCTTCCATGCCTCTGGAGTAGCCCAAGTAAAGGGGCAGAGAGGTGCTAGGACTGTTACATTGAAAAGGATCCCTTCATATGGAGGCTTCATCAGGAATGAGAAGAAGTATTTACTCCATTCTCAACAGTTACAATGAGAGCAGTTACACTGCTTTTTATAAATTTGTGGATCCATGAATATCTTAAGTGTCCTTTAAAAAATTTAAAGTTCACTTGCATGAATAGAAAAAATTATGTTAAAATTTATGCCAATCATTATACATCAACAGATGGCCAACCTGAAATATTATATTGAGGAAGAATGTGAGGCTGAATCTGGGCTCAGCAATAAAGCCGAGATTAGTTGATAAAATCTCCCAAAAGCACAAGGAAGGAATGATGGTATATGTGCCTGTTTGGCAATTCCTTATCTACTATCATGGAATGGGGTTGCTGACTAAAGATTGCGAGGTTAGAATTCAAATTCATAATTTCCCATGTGAGAAAAGTGTAATCTAGGTATTAAAGTCTATACTTTAGATTTGTTATGCCAAAAATATTCAATAGGGGGGAAAAAGGAAGCTGCAACTTTTATTAAAATGAGAACAACTCAGAGCTGTTGAGGTAGCATTTCAGCACAAATTGAAGAAGGGCCAGATACATTTGAAGAGGTATAGCTATGTCTTCCATATAGAGAGGGTGAATTGGGAAGTGGCAGTAGGTGACAACTAGAACAAGGCTAAAACAATAGCTTGGAAGCATGTGTTGGGAGACTTCAAATACCAAGCTGGTGACTTTGTTTTAGTTCAGTGCATAATAAAGACCTACAGCAGGATTTTGAGCTAAAGAGATCCATGATCTGTGCTTCACTTAGTAAAGAAGATGCAACTTTCAGCAGTGTGAAGGATAATCTGGAATGGGCAGAAAAGGAACAAGTGACAGAAGATAAATGTTTAATCAGAGAATATCACTGAACCCAAAGGTCACCAAATGCCCTCACAACATGCAGTCCAACCGGTGATAAGGCCATTAGTAGATTTTGAGGAAGAGGTTCTGATTGTTGGACTCTCCCTTCTCATTAGTTTCTTCCCATCCATCTTATGTTTACATGTTATATCTGCACAGAATAATCTGATCTTTAATTCTCATGACAGGATCTCAATTTTTCTTTAAAATACAATTTTTTTTTGTTTGTTTCCAAAATAACACCATTAGTGGTTTTGAATGTTTCTTGCAAATCTTCAGTTTGTTCATCCATGACAATAACTGAAATTAGATTGTCTGTTTCCTGAAGATTGGTGCTTGGAAAATAAAGCCTATTATGTTTTGCCTAGGCCAGTTTCCACATTCTACTTTTGATAATTCTATCGCTACAGTTCAACAATGACCTAACATTTTTTGAGTATTGACTATATGACAAGCCTCATGACAAGCATTCTACATGCAAACTCTTATTCAGTGCTCACAACACCCCTAAGAAATAGGCACTATTACTGTCACCTTAAAGAAGGGAAAAAAGGAGCAGAGCTGGGACTAGAACCTCTTTTACCTACCCCAAAACCCATGCTACTATAATCTGTGCCCCTTCTCTTTAGATTATATCAACCTCTATTTCTCCTATTCTTTTTCTTTTTCTATAGAAGATGCAGTGATAGCCCACAGTCAACTCATAGAGTGCCTAACATTCATGGTTTGAAACTTGGCTATACATATGCATAGAAGTGAAAGCTTTTAAAAACTCCTCATGCTTGGGCCTTACCCCAGATCAATTAATATACATTTCTGAGATGGATCCAGTGAACTGGATTTTCCATATTGAAAATTCCTCCCAGGTGACTGTCATGTGTAGTCAGTCAAGATCTGCCTTTAGCAGATCTTGTTGCTGTTAAGTCCAGTTTCCCTTATTCTACTAGTATACCTAAGTAGTTGATTTGAAGATACTCATAGAAGACCTAACATTTGTCAGAATTAAACTTTATCTTACTAGATTTGGTCCATTATTCCTTCATGAAACCTGAATCTATCACCCGGCATAGATTTTAAACCTCTGAGTTTGGTGTCATTTAAAACGGTCATGCATGAGGGTTCCTTTTTCTCTACATCTTCGCCAGCACTTGTTGTTTGTTGACTTGTTGATGATAGCCATTCTGACAGGTGTGAGATGGTACCGCATTGTCATTTTGATTTGCATCTCTCAGATAATTAGTGACTTTGAGCATGTTTTCATGTGTCTCTTGGCTTCCTTCTGTCTTCTTTCAAAAAGTATCTATTTAGGTCCATTGCCCATTTTTTGATTGGGTCATTTATCTTTCTTTTGTTAAGTTGTATGAGTTCCCTGTAAATGTTGGAGATTAAACCCTTATTGATGATAACATTGGCAAATATGTTATCTCATGCAGTGGGCTTTCTGGTGGGAATGCAGACTGGTGCAGTCACTGTGGAGAACAGTATGGAGTTTCCTCAAAAAACTAAAAATGGAACTCCCATTTGACCCAGTGATCCCACTTCTAGGAATATATCCCAAGAAACTAGAAACACCAATTAGAAAGGATATAAGCACCCCTATGTTCATAGCAGCACAATTCACCATAGCTAAGATTTGGAAACAGCCTAAGTGCCCATCAGCAGATGAGAGAATTAAAAAACTGTGGTACATCTACACAATGGAATACTATGCTGCAGTAAAAAAGAAAGGAGTTCTTACCATTTGCAACAGCATGGATGGAACTGGAGAGCATTATGCTAAGTGAAATAAGCCAGTCAGAGAAAGATAAATACCACATGATCTCACTCATTTATGGAATATAATGAACCTAAACTGATGAACAAAAACAGATCCAGAGAGAGAGAAACATCAATCAGACCATCAAACCTCAGAGGGAAGGTAGGGGAGGTGGGGGTAAGGGGGAGAGATCAACCAAAGGACTTATATGCATGCATATAAGCTTAACCAATGGACACAGACAATAGGGGAGTGAGAGCATGAGTGGGAGGGGTGGGGGTAATGGGGAAATAAGGACACATATGTAACACCTTAATCAATAAAGAAATTTTAAAAAAAAGAACTAAAAAAACTGTCATGCAAATTCCTTTAATATTTCCTTCTACATCTTAAAGAAAGTCAGTGAACAAGAAACAGCCTTCAAGCATATTGGCTTGATTTCCTTAGACATAGGCATCCCAACATATATTTACATAATTATGTTTGCCTCTGGTTCATTTCCTTACTTTCTTTGTAGAAATGTCATTAATGATCTTTAAAAAGAACTCGGTGTAATACAAATATACTTTTTGTAGCACATTTTTCTGCTCCACCAATTAACAATCTTTTGACCAAAAAAAATGACTGTGTCCTGTCATGGCTTATTCTTATTGTGGCTTATTCTTATTCTTACTTCTTAAAAATCTTCCTGCATATTAATTACCATCTCAGAGTCTTCCTCCCAGGGAACTCAACCTAAAAAGAGTTCAGTCTGTATCTGAAATTCACAGTGTAAGATAATGGGAATGTGTGAGGCCACAGGTGAGTGAAAAACTGAGCAATAAGATGGCAGGAGACACACATAATGGAATAGCTATATTTTAATGAGCTTAGCGGCAGAACATTTGCATTGATAAAACCCTGGAGACATAGGGGATAAGGACAACCAAGAGTGGAGTGCCATAGTGACCAAAAAAGGAAACAATTTCAAAAAGACATTGGCATTATCAATATCCAATAATATATGAAGGTTGAGCAGGATGACAATTAAGCAAAGGCATCACTGCTTCCATGTATACACTGAGGAGGTGTTTTAGGACAACCTCTTGGGATCAAAACCTGTGGAAAGGACAAGAAGGAACTAGCACTGGTGTTGTAGTAACATATAGAAATGCTTAAAAATGCTTTAAAAATGTCTAAAATGTTTTTAAAAAGTTTTAAAATGTTTGAGTTAACTTTTTTGAAACTTAAAGTGTGATATTAAGGACACATTCCCCACTGCCCTGAAGCGTGTACCCTATAGGTAAGGATTTGAACTTCAGTTACTGACTCAGAATGACTTGCTAAGATAACCATTTGTGTGAGTGATGTACTCCCCCTAGATAACCACATGTAGCCCCTCACCCTATTAGAGATTAACATGTGTGCCTTGACGAATTTCATTAATAGCCACCTGACCTGAACTGCTGTGAGTATGAAACAGGCTTTGTAAATAGGTCCTGGCCAGCCAACAGTGCTTGCTTGTTGAGACAGCCACAAAGGCACGTCCTTTTATCAGTCCAGCAAGTGACGCCACTTCATGCTCCTCTCTCTGCCAGATGACAGAAGAACGGCTAGTACCTCCTGACTGAGATGCAACCGAACTCTCGGGTGAGGAACGCCAGCCCCCTGCATCCAGACCAGACTGGCTCAGCCGTCGGACCCCAGAGAACAGCATCACCAGGACCCCCATTAAGCCTGTGCCATGTACCCACAGCACCAGGAATTGTGTGAGTAATAAAGTGCTGTGTGATTTGCAACTACATATGTTTCATGTGGTGTAATTCCTCCAGCAGTTAGTTGAATCATTTTGTGTACGCTTAAAATTGAAATTAAAGCTTCTGGTCTTTTTGTTCCTAGGCCTGTGCTTGGTCCTGCTTGCATAGAGTAGCCTCTTCGCTAGCAACTACTTGAATGTCCCAACACTTGCACAGTTAAAGTTGATCAAAACACCCCAGATCCTTTCCAGGGATATACTTGGGACAACTGGGCAGAGGGACAACTTTCTGCAGTTGTGACACAATCTCAAGAGAAGCCTTCGCTCACCATGCAAGGAGTTCTGAAGATGGAATGACAAAGTTTGGTGAGAGAGCTGGGCCTTTATGCTCCAGTGTTATTTAATCACTATGTGGGTGCTCCAGCAAAGGAGAAAATGTCTGACTACTGACAATTCTCCATGGACCATCTGTGGTGACTTTTAAAACACAGAGTTTAGATCATGTCACCGCTCTCTGAAAGCTCTCCAGAGACTTCTAAACACACTGCTCAGGCTGAGATCTTGACATCTCTAACTACCACTCCTTTCACTCTGAGCTTATTTCCTGTGTTCTAGCTTTCAAGCTACATCTTTAACACACAGCTAAATTCCCACCTCAAGGACTTTCCACATGCTGCTGCTTCTACCTTCCTTAATCTTCACACTAACTTCATTTCATGTATGTCACTGCCTCAGAAAGCCCATTCCCCACCAGACTAAACTAAAACCACCCTGCTGCTCTCTTTTCCGACACCAATTGATTTTTCCTTATAGCAATTATTATTTCCTGACTATAAGTCATATCCCACCTAATAAAAGAGTAATATGCAAATTGACCATACCTCTGCTGCACCCATAAACCACACCCACCAGCCAATCAGAAGCGAGTATGCAAATTAACCCAACCAAGATGGCTGTGGCCACGGAGCGAGAAGGAGGCTTGGGTTTCCCTGGTAATGGAGGAAGCCAAGCTTTCCACACATCCTGGTTAGCCTAGGCCTCCACTCAAGGCTACAAATTTCAATTATAGAAGATAAATAAATCCCAACAAAAATGGCTGCAGCCACAGAGCAAGCAGGAGGCTTGGCTCTGCTCAAGGCTACAAAGTTTCAATTATAGAAGATAAATAAATCCCAGATCCCAGGGCCTCCGCTTGGGTCACTGGGGGGCATGGCCAGCCTGCAAACCACCACAGGCCCCTTGCCCAGGCCACCCCATGCCCCAAGGGAACCCCCATCCTGATCCAAGACACCCCTCAGGCAAACCAGCTGTCCCCCACCGGTGCACCAGGCCTCTATCTTATCTAATAAAAGATTAATATGCAAATTGACCATCACTCCAACACACAAGATGGCTGCACCCATGTGGTCAAAGATGGTTGCCCCCATGTGAACACAAGATGGCCACCACAAGATGGCCAGCAGGGGAGGGCAGTTGAGAGGAACCAGGCCTGCAAGGGAGGGCAGTTGGGGGTCATCAAGCCTGCAGGAGAGGGCAGTTAAAAGTGAGCAGGCCAGAGAGGAGGGAAGTTGGGGGCAACCGGGCTTGCAGGGAAGGGCAGTTGTGGGGGATCCAGACCCGCAGGGGAGGGCAGTTAGGGGTGACCAGGCCTGCACTGGAGGGCAGTTAGGGGCAAACATGCTGGCGGGGGAGCAATTAGGCATCAATCATGCTGGCAGGGGAGTGGTTAGGGGCAATCAGGAAGGCAGGCAGGCGAGCAGTTGGGAGCCAGCAGTCCTGGTAGGATCAGGCCTAAACAGGCAGTAGGACATCCCTCGAGGGGTCCCAGATTGGAGAGGGTGCAGGCTGAGTTGAGGGACCACCCCCCCCATGCACGAATTTCGGGCACCGGGCCTCTAGTTATTATACAATATGAACATCTAAAAATAACAATTTTAATAGTATACATAAAAAGGTGAGACTTTGCCCTCAGCTAAGCCTAATCTTCTATTTAACATGCAATACATCTCATACTATAGCTAGGAATTATATTTGTAAAAGACTTACATTTAAAGAGGTAAGAGAGCCAGGTCTTATATCCTGAGATAAACGAGGAAAAAGGAAACATTTTGCTTCCTATAAAAAAAAAGCAATTATTTTTTTTAATCAAATCTAAATAGTATCTCCTTAGAATTGTTGATTGCCTTGTAAAAAAAAAGACAATTATTAATAGTATGTTATCAATTTAATCTGGAGAGAACCAAGTTGTTCTGTTTTTATTGGATTATGCTTTATCATTGAAAATAAAAATTGCATTTTTTGTGCCCCCAAATTGTCTATTTTTGTTTTTCTTTCAAAATATGTGTTTATTTGTATCTCCCCTACTGGAACATGAGCTCCATTATAGGAGGGACATTGTCTTGTTCACTGCCAGTCCTGTTCTCTTAGTACTAGAAAGAGTATGACATGCAAAAGGCATTAAATAAATACTTTTCAAATACATGCTGAATTTGTTTCCTAGGAACTTAGGGAAATAATTTTTAGGAGAATGGTAAAAATAAAAGCAAAAATCCAGAAACAAAGGCAAAAGGTGCATAAGCAAAAGATGAAAATGTGTAATCAGATTACTCAGTCAAGAGGATATCTATCAATTAGTGGCAGGAATGAGTTAGAGTTCTAATATAACAGTACAGTAAAGAAAGTTTCTCTAATATTAGGGGAAAGAAGGTGTATGTACACTGAAAAGTTGCTAAATGTACGTAAGGGAGTGGAGAGTTAATTAAGGAAGAGATTATATTGTTCAAGACTCTTGGTTATAGACACTCAAGTAAATTAGATCCCCAAAAAAGTGAATAGTTTGACTCAAATAATCAAGTTTAAGGAAAAAGGTACGGCACTGACCTTCAAAAGCTAAAACTACTAACATGGACATTATAAATATAGTTGTGCTTTTTGTCTTTAAACTCATTTCTGCTTTCTGACAGTTTCATTATCTTCTACTGCAGGGTGGCTTTCTTCACATGTACATAAGTACTAGTAGCTTCTAAACTGATGCCCTTGCAACTTCTTAACAAATGGAAAGGATCTGTTTTCCAGAACCTAATGGAAAAAAAAATGAGGAACTCTGATTGGACCTCATTGGGTCAGTTGCTCACCCACATGCCAGTACTTGTGATGAAGGAGGAGAGGACTTATAAGACAATTAAAGAAAAGACAAAAGTAACTCCCCTAAAGAAAAATGGACAGACAAAACAACTAAGGTTTATTACAGAGATATAATGCGATTAATATCATTAAGTTTTAAAAATGCATTTTAATAGTTCAAAAATAAATTCAGGAGGGACCAAAAAGATTCCTTCTATATAGAGCTTTCAAAATTCTTTATAAATGCTTTTATCCATGTTTATATTTCTCAGCGTTCTAACACTATATAGTGTCTGTACAATAAATCATTTTCCCTTAATAACTATTTCTTTTAAAATATACCAAATAATATTAATTAAAATCAACCATAAGGCTCTAGTTATGGATGGGATAAATCAATTTAGAAAGTTAAAGAGATCACAATTCTCGTACAAAATACAATAAAAAGAAGTTTGTCTAAACTGGTATTTTCAAATGACAGTCAATCACATTTTTAAATATATCTTTAGAAATGCCATGACTTTAGTAATGACCATAGCTAAACCCAATAGAGAATGTAAGCTGGCAGCATAGTGCTATGAAATCTCTTACATAGGCATTCGATTTCTAGTATGAACTAGGTTAAGTCACAATTAAAGGAAACAAATATCCACCAAAAAATACTTAGAGAGAAAACTGTTTCAGAACTACAGACACATAAAAGAGCAAGCTATGTATTTTTCCCTTTATTTTATTCAATATTCAAAGTTCTTATCAGGAGTCATGCAAATTACTTTTATTTCTCATTCTATCTTTAATTATTACATTCAACATTATCATCAATTTTAAATTTCAAAAGATATAACAAATTTTATTTCTCCTTAGGCTCATGCATCCTCCCCATTAAATCTTTATGCTTCTATTTCTTAAATGTCCCATTTGCATAAAATTGTCTGCAAACAATTAAAGTTAATTAAGATAATTTATCACTTGAAAGTAAAGCCATCTTATCAGCAGGTATCAGCTTGTTAAGCAAAAAAAAGACTAATTTTTTGGGAAAAGAGTCAGCACTTGTTACCAAGTAGATACAAGTGTGGAGAGAGAGAGAGAGAGATGCAAATAGCTAATAATGCTTCTCTAACAGCTTATTTTGCAACAAACTATAGATTAGATAATTTACACTTTGGCAATCTTCTTGAATATGAATTGACACAAATTCTCATAAAAATAGCAAGTCATTTAACTGCCAAAGGAGCTCTCTAGTCTTTGGAAATTAAATCTTCTTGTTAGTGTATGTGACAAAGCAATGATCATTACCAGCAATTACACTGATTTTACACTGATTTTAGATAGGCATTTGTTTAGCTTTCTTACATAAATAAGCAATTTTTAAAAATTGAAAATGCTGATATTAACGAAGGAAATAGGTTCTTTACTGGTGTCACCAGAAAAGAATTTCAGGGACACTCACATAGGAGGAGTTTTAAGTGATAGTGGTAAGATTTAGAGTGAAAAGTAGCAAGTGGAGAGGCAGAGACAGGCAGGCTACAGGGTAGCTGTGTGGACTCGGGAAAGGAAGTTACAGAGGCAAAAGGAGAGTCCTCTGCCACTGCTCACTGCTCCTCTGATCGCAAGTCTCATGGGGACCCTTAGAGTTTAGAAAAAAAAAGAAGGTAAAAAGTCCCTGGGGAGAGAAGGAAAGACAAGGGGCATGCTCTGAAGAGGCATGTGCTGTGCTCCTCTCTCCCACCGTCTTCTCCCCACCACACCCCCCCTATTAATTGGGTGGCTAATCCAGTGGAACAATGCCAGTCACCCCCTGCCTCCCCTCCAAGTGGCTGGCTGTAGAGCTACTTTCCAGTCTAGTTGACGTGGCAGGATGTTTTGCTCTGTTTGGCAGAAAGATGCTGGTTATTCTCCAGAGTGACTGAAAAGTTAATCAGGCCTAATTAGATGCACCTCCTTTCCCTTCTCTTTTGTTAATACTTAACTGCCTACTCTAAGAGTCTTTATCTGAGTATAAGATAGAGTAGCAAAATGATACAAAGAAGTTTTGAAATCCTTAAGAGATGCAAGAGAAACCTTCTAAAGAGAATAGAAAAAAAAATCACTAAATATGCTATAAAAATGCAATAAATGGTAATATTATGAGTATTAATGTTGAAGATGAAAAAACATATTAACTTTTGGAAAAATTATTTCTTGGCTGATGAAATTGATGATTCCAAAGCTTCATTAATTTGAAATTTCATATACAATTTGCTCTATATTGAGGAGGAAAAATAATTTTCCCTCTACCCTTCTGAGCTGAGATCCCTGTAATAGAAGATAGATTAACAAGAGAAAAACAAACAGAAGTTTATTAACATGTATATCTCATGTGGACACAGGAGATACCCAGGTAAAAATGAGTAACTCCCTGATGTGGCTTAGAATTTGAGCTTAACTACCATCTTAATAGAGAAAGGGAAGGGTACATTGTTAGACATGAGCGGAGCAAGAATGTTGGTCCAGGTACAGAAATGCACCAGGGCAGAGAGCCCTGGATGCCTAGCAAAGGGCAAACCTGGGAAAACAAGAACCTCCCCCTAAGGCAGTGGTCAGCAAACTCATTAGTCAACAGAGTGGCAAACCGCGGCTCAGGGGCCACAGTTTGCCAACCACTGCCTAGGTAACCCACCCTCCCCTACCATATCACTGGGCAGGCAGTTTAGACCCCTGACCTTTCAATCCCTAAAGATAAAGATAACATCATAGTCCTCAGTTGTATTTCAGCTTCAGGCTCACGAAAGCAGCAAAATCAGACAAGTGATGCCATGGCTGCCTCAGGACCGGCTACATTGACTAATGACCCCCCAATCAGTGGAGACCAGGACCCTGATACAGCACAACCGGAAAGCTCATGAATATTCTATTAAGACCCTCCCTGGAGACTTCCCCTAAGATTACCACTTGCAAGAAAGAGATAAATACACTCAGGACAAAAGATTCAGTGCATGCTTTCCCTCCAAGGAGAACACCCATGCCATTCCCCCAAAGGCACATATCCCCCAGCCTCTAAGGCAGTGGTTGGCAAACTCAGTCAACAGAGCAGCAAACCGCGGCTCGCGAGCCGCATGTGGCTCGTGAGCCGCGGTTTACCGACCACTGCTCTAAGGGACCCCAGGAGACTTGCAACCAGGGGAGCAATGGAGAGCAGCAGCTTGTCCAGCGCTAATCCCCTGAACCTGACCCCAATGCCCCCTTTTCTCTGACTTCTCAGCAAGACAAAGCTTCCCAGCCTAGGCTTTCCTGTTGCTTCTTCTATGCCCTTCCTTGTTTCACTATCCTAAGTATATTATTGCTGCCATCATGATCCCAATACCCTTAGGCTCAGTGTTGTGTAGCCCATCCCTTTTTTCTTAAATAAGTTCAATTTTCTTTAATCACCATCTGAGATGACAATTTAGCCTCCCAGCACACCACCGACTTTAACCTTTCACAGATCTAGTCTTCTTAGGAGGGAGCAAATAATTTTTAGCAAAGGTGAATAGGCGCTCTTTACAATATATGAAGGCAAGATAGTTTATTACAAAGTTGGCTGGAGGTAATGTCAACTTCTAGTCTCCGCCAATCTTCTCTGGTTGATGAAATTCCTGGGAAGGAGATTTATGACAATCGAGTTCCTTTCAGAGGATCAGTCTTTATTTAGACAGGTAAGAGATATTCAAAGAAAGCCACTCCTTGCATTTTCTATTTCAAATGACTACAACTCAAAATATCAAAGTAGCATGTTTTGGAATAGCATGTCCTAAACTCCTTACAGTTATATTTTGAGGTGGCATATTTGACTGCCCTATATAAGCTTCTTAGATTTTAAGGGAAGTAATAAGAGGACGATATAGTATACAATAAGACACTGTTACATATTGTAATTTTTAGGACATTTACTAAAAGCATAACACAAATATATACTAACAAGCTATTAGGGTAAAATAAATAAAAAATATTTGACTAATTCCAAGGAAAGTGAGAGAGGGAAATTTTAAAAGGAACAACAAAAAAGTGAGTCAAGTAAATAAAATTATAAGTAAATATAAGTAAATATTTATATATCACTAATTGCACTGTAGGTGAAAAATGATGCCAAATTAAAGATAACATTTTTAGATTGAAACACCCCTTATGAGAATCAGACTAAAAAAAAAATATTGATAAAAATATACAGACAAAACAATATTCATAATGTGTCAAAATATGTGTGATGCATGTAAATCAGAACTTAAAAATACATTTATAACCTTAAATTAATATATTAGGGAAAAAAAGACTGAAATTCAGTGATCCAAGCTTCAAGGCCAGAAAGCTTGAAAAAAGCAACATATTAAACGCTAAAATATAGAAGAAACTAAAGAATAAAAATAGGAATATAAATATAAATAAGTAAATTAGAAAATAAACTTTAAATTAAAAAAAGTCAGGAAGGTGTAAAGATGTAATTTTCAATAAAATTTAAAAGCCCTAGCAAAATTGATATCAAGGAAAACAAAAAACAAACACAAATTACCAAAATATAAAGGAAATCCTATCTAATAAAAGCCCAGTAATCAAAATGGCAGAATGACCAGAGACCAGAATGACCACGGCCCCTCACCCCAGCCAGCAGCCCCCCAGTGAGCAGTTAGGGGCGAGCAGGGAGGCAGGCAAGTGGTTAGGGGTGATTAGGAAGGCAGAAGGGTTAGGGGCAATCAGGTAGGCAGGCGAGTAGTTAGGGGCCAGTGGTCCCAGATTGGGAAAGGGATGTCTGACTGCAGGTTTAGGCCTGGGACAGTCAGACATCCCCCAAGGGGTCCCGGATTTCAAGAGGGTTCAGGCGGGCTGAGGGAACCCCCCACGCACGAATTTCATGCACCTGGCCTCTAGTGTAGATATAAATGAGATCATTTAGGCAATACAAATTTAAATACCTTATATAATCTTCATGTAAAAAATTTTAAACCTAATTGAAGTGAATAAATTCCATTCATAAAAGTTAAACAAAAGAGAAAAATAGAAAGCACTATAGATACTAGAGTAATTGAATACATTTAATCCTTTCTACTAAGAAACTTTATGATAGTTTGAGTTATTCTAAAGATTTAAGGGGAAAAAATTATATCAATTTTAATAAATTCTTCCAGAGAGTAGAAAATATATATTATTTTATTATAACCTTAAAAAGGGGGAAATTACCATTTCTCTCATGAACATAGATCAAAATTATAAATAAAATTAGCAAATCAAATCTGTCTATCTGGAATAACATATTATGAATACATAGGATTTATTCCCAAATGCAAGACTGGTTTAACATTCAAATGTATCTGTTAATGTAATTAATCCACTAAGCCACACCAGCTGGGCTTAATGAATAGTATAAAACATTGGAAGAATAAAGGAATATAAGAAAAGCTATTTGATAAAATTAACCCATTCATGACAAAAAGGTCTCAGCAATCTAGGTAAGGAAGGAAACTGATATACAGCATGTAAGAGAAACTTGTAGCAAATGATGCTCTCAAAGGTGAAATATTGAGCCCTAGCTTGTTTAGCTCAGGGATAGAGCATCGGCTTTTAGACTTAAGGGTCCTAAGTTGGATTCTGGTCAAGGGCACATGCCCAGGTTGCGGGCTTGATCCCCAGTAGGGGACATGCAGGAGGCAGCCAATCAATGATTCTCTCTCATCATTGATGTTTCTATCTCTCTCTCTTATATCCTTCCTCTCTGAAATCAATAAAAATAATTTAAAAAATAGTAAAATATTGAATACTTTGTATATGAGGTCAGGAATGAGATAAAGATATCTCCTATTAGCTATTGCTTTTAAATATGAAAAAATAATTAAGTTTTTAAAGTAATTTTAAGCTATAAAACAGTAAATTAATTGCTAAAATTCTGTGAAAGAAAAGCAAAGTGATAAAACATTAAAATATACTCTAAAGCCTCAGTAATTACGAGTGACACTGATATTATGTTGGTACCCATACTATATATGCAAAAATTGACTCAAGTAAACTAGGGACTTTAGTATTTGGTAAAGTTCTCATCTTAAATTAGGTGGTAGATGATGCACTATAAAATATTTTAGGAAAACTTCATAAGCATTTAAACAAAGTTTTGGTTCATACCTCATAGTTTATAGTTGCAAAAATTTCAAATAATTTTATGATTTTAATCTGAACCATAAAAAAATTTAAATAGTAGGACAAAATACAGGTAAGTTATTTTATAACCTGCATGTGACAAAGGCTTTCTAACTATGACACAAAATCATGAAGCTGTGAAGAAAGACTGGTAACTTAGACTACATATTAAATTCTGCTTAACAGAAACACCATTTAAAATGAACAAATTTAAGTATGTGCAATGATACATCTCCTAAATTGAAGCCTACTGCAAAGATAAAGGCAAATAGCACATAAGCTAACTTTAGGAGAAGATCAATTTTGTTTCAAGTACCAACAAGCTTTGCCACTCTGCCTACATTATCTTCAGCAAAATAATTAACTTCCTTTTGTCAAGAACTGTAAAGAGACTAGGATTTTACCACACTCGCAAGCCAACAAGCTCACCTGCACAACTTTATAGATTCTGGTTGACGTGACACTGTGAGGTCAGAGACAAAGAACTTCATCATAATGGCACACACATCAGCATGGTTTCACCTTGGCTTCAGTTCCCCCTTGTCCTCCAAATCCCATGGAAGTGTGTGGAGGCAGACGCTTGTAGATGCTGGGCCCCCCATATTCTTGTGTGATATCTGAGGAACTCCAGGCGTAGCAGTCTCAGATATTTTAAAGGGGTCTGCTACCAAAACACACAAACAAAAGTAGATACCATGTTTATTATACTGGTCAGGAAAAAAAAAAAATCTGTTGTCTATGTTGGTGATAGACACTATATCTTCCAGTGCTGTTTGCTATGCAAACATCCTTGAAAAAACATCTGGAATAAGATCTAATGTACAGAAACACCATGGAGAACTGTCTCCCAACACTGTTAGCCTTAGTTGTTCCACGTGTACAATGAGGATTGTTGAGCAGTAGTATCTGTTGCCAAACACCAGGAGTAAAAGTCAGAACAATTCGTCTAACGCAACCTGTTATTTGACTTGCCAAGGAAAATGCAGCACTGGTTTTATTCCAACCACTGGCTTTACTCACATAGAGAAGAGACAAAGCAACATCAGCTTCAGTAGCGGTGCCAGTCCCTCCCGGCTGCTGACACAGGGCCTGCACGACCCCCCCACTCCCCCGCCCCCTTGTACTGCTGCAGAACCAAGGACCCCATCACCTTCCTGCAGGGGACAGATAGACCAGTGGGTTATGCTTATATGCTTAAACCAAAGGAACACACATTGACTCCGAGTAGGAAAGGACATCCCCACAGAAGGTGACAAGCCCAGCACAAGCTGTGAGGACTGCTTGGTAAGGAGCAAGGAATAAAAGACTGAATATGTGAGACTGAAGATATATATATATATATATATATATATATATATATATATATATATATAATAAAATGTAGCACAGTTATAAGAATTAAATAGAAAAATGTCCGAAAAGTATCTAGGATGATGCTGACACTATTGTGCTTCTGGTTATAATTGTATAAACTATCTTTAAAAATAAGTCTATATTTTAAAACACATATGTTAAACTATGGTCAAATATTATTTTATTTTCTACAACTAAAGACAGGTTCCTTTTGTATGCTACAATAAAGTCCTTAATTTTTAGTTTCTAATTATTTGTATTTGGGTCAATTATTAAAGGACTTTGAAACTTAACTTTTGTGTCTTTGGTGGACAAATTTATTTCTCACAACATCCCTAACTCCAAAATAAATTATCTGTGCTCTACATATATTATGGAAAGAATCAAAAATTATATTTTTAAGACAGCTATTCATATTCTGAAGGAACTCTTTTTTATTGTACACAAAGTCAATAAAAGAGTACAGAAAAGCCAGCTAAATTATGATCCCAATTTTACATAGCTGACAAAATCCTAAAGGCATCTTAAAAACAAATGGTTATCTTGGGAAATTAGACCTATCAAATCTGAATCGGACCAGTTTGAAAAATACTGATTGGATCAGAAAAAAAGTCACTTTCCCCGAATCTTTCCTTTTTTCAGTTTGGCATGATCTTGGATTATAAAATGCTAAAAGCACCAATGTTTAATTCAGCTTGCAAGTATTAGAAACTAAACAGAGCAACACAGGAAAAATCTTTATAAAAGTAAATAATTTAATATTTAGAGCCAAAATTTGGTGTCACCGATTGCAATTTTAAAAGTAAACAAACTCACTATTTTTAAGTCCCCCAAACACAGCTTTAATTGTTAAAACACAACCACCAAAAGGAGGTACGCTATTTAATTAGAGCTTCCAGTAAACTATTGTATATTTCCATCTACACAGGCACTAGCCCAAGAGGGTAAACTGACTTAATGCTGCACTAAAACTGCTAAAAGGCAATGAGGAACAGTCATTTTAAAATTTAATTTAAAACAGTTTCTGAATGTGCCATGGGAAAACAAAAGTCATTAAGCAGTATTATTAATATTCACAGCAGCTGTTATATAATCATGTATCAAGTCCCCCTATTCAAACTTGCTTCCTAATATAGTTTCTTAAAATACTCTTTTTATCTGAACATCATATTTCAATGAGTGGCAAATAGCTCTAATTTTAACTTATCAGTTTATCAGATTGCTTATAAATAAGTGTTTGCTCAATATATATTTGGGGTTAACTGTTTTTGAGTTATTTTAAAGAAAAATACCAATCAGCATCATTCCAGGATTTAAAATCATAGGATCTTGATTTTGCTCAACAGAAAAGTAAGACAGTCCCTTCCCAAGGAAACATTTCTTTATTGAATTTGTTTTAATGTGAAGATTAAGATTTCAAAGCCCCTCTTTTCCTTCTAGTAGACTTTATCATTTTGTTTCTTTCTTCTCAATCAGCAATAACTTTTATTACTAAAAGTTTTCTTCCAAAATATATTTTGTTTGTTTTATAATAGTGCCCTAAATATTTCAGTGAACTCAGACAAAAATCTTAAAGATAAAACCCTTTTCTTTATACTTACTTATACAATATAATGTTATTTTGCAATACAATGTGTTTGTGAGCAAACTTTACAAATACATAAAACTGTGTAGTTATTTAATGGCTCAAGATCCTAGACATTAGGTAAGTTGTGTCAAAATGGATGCAAATAAGATCCTAAAAAATTATTAGAGTTAATTATTATGTGTTTAATAGTAATCAACTGGTTTTGCAATACCATTATATATCATTATATATGCACATTAAAATATATAACTATAATATACAAAAATAATACATAAAAATATGTATTATTGGTATAGTTATAATAATATCAGGAAAACTAGGTAGAAATGCAGGAAGCATTATTAGAAGTAAAGGGAGCATTTTATACTGATAAAATGTCACTCTACCTAGAAGATATAATAATTTTTAATTTGAGGCTTGTTAGGTCACCAAAGGAGGAAATAATAAAGAATTTTAAATTTACTGTTACATCTGCTAGCAGAAGGGCTGAGGCCAAAACAGCATCAGCAGGGCAGAGTAAGGGGAGCAGAATATTTATGTCTCTTGTAAAGGTCAGTCAG
Source organism: Corynorhinus townsendii (assembly GCA_026230045.1). Taxonomy (NCBI): domain Eukaryota; kingdom Metazoa; phylum Chordata; class Mammalia; order Chiroptera; family Vespertilionidae; genus Corynorhinus; species Corynorhinus townsendii. The sequence continues at coordinate 113,942,090 of JAPDVU010000001.1, read as the reverse complement.
ATTATCCAGTGGGACCAGGTGCAGGTGGGGGCCAGGTGTAGGTGGTCACTGGAAATTGGGTGAGGCAGCATAAGGCCTTTAATCATGAAATCTACAATGAGAAGAACAGGAGAACTGCCAGGAGGAGCAAGAGCCCCCATCAAAGGCATAATGAACACAATAATATACCTAACATTCCAGAGGGGCGAGAGCTCCAAGCAGACAGAGCATAATGGAGTCCAAGAATGTGCCTAACAAGGCTTTTACAAATAAAGCCTCAAATTATATTAAACAAATTATATATATGATCTTCAAGTAGAAATAGAGAAATTCATAATCACAGTGGTAGTCTTTAACATGCCTTTCTCAGTATATATTATACTAAGCAGATCAAAAATATGTTCAGATTTAGAAAAATTAATTGACATCCTTACAAATTTTGAATTTATTCATATCCTATATATTAAAGGGATAATATACAAATTGACCCTTACTCTGTCATGCCATCCCAAAATGGCTGTACCCACCGTGGAGGTAGGGTTCCCATAACGAACCTTAATGAGCAATCAGCAGGGACCTGAGGCTGAGTGGCATTGGGCTGGGGTGGGGGACCTGATGCTGCACACCCCGCCCAGCACTGGACCAGGGGACCTGAGGCTGCGCCCCCGACCTGGCAGGGCTTGAGTGGGGCCCTGAGGCTGCACCTCCCACCTGGTAGGGCTTGATTGGGGCCCTGAGGCTGGGCCCCCACCTGGCAGGGCCTGATTGGGGCCCTGAGGCTGGGCCCTCCACCTGGCAGGGTTTGATGGGGGTGGGACCAGCCAGGTCTGTATCTCGCCCAATGTGGGTGCAGCTGGCTGGGTCTGGGTCTCGCATGATTTCTAGGTGCACACGGGTGGGCGGGGACTTGACTCTGGGTCCTGCAGCATGCCCCAGACTCTGAGGAGGAAGATTTTCATATACATTTTACTAATTTTCTCTCATCTCTGTCACTTCTATTATGGAGAAAGGGCAAATAGCAATATTAAAATTTTTCTTCCAATTAATTCCCTTTTAATGAGCGCAAATTTCCTGCACTGGGCCACTAGTATGTATAATATTTATCCAGTTGCAAAAACATGCCTTTTTTTCTCAGTGGCATATGGGACATTTATAACATTGACCATATTCTAGGTAATAAAGCAAGTGTTAACAAATTTCAATGTGTTTAAATTTTACAGAGCATGTACTCTGACCTCAGCAGAATTGAAATAAATAAAAAAAAGATATCTAGAACACCACCAATCATTTGGAAATTAACCAATACACGAATCCATAGATGAAATATGTAGAAAATATTTTTAAATAAATGGTAATAAAAATTACACATATCAAAGCTTTGTAGGATGTAGCTAAATCAATACTTACTGAGAGTTTTATATCATTAAATATATATGATAGAAAGAAGATAAGATGAAATCCAATGTGCTAGCATCAATCCCAAAAAGCTAGAAAATTAACAGCAAATTAAAAGTGTAAAATAGAACAAAGAAAATGTTAAGTGTTAAAGCAAAAATCAATACATTTGAAATTAACCTAAAACAGTGGTCGGCAAACTCATTAGTCAACAGAGCCAAATATCAACAGTACAATTGAAATTTCTTTTGAGAGCCGAAAACCGACTTCTGCTCATGGGCCACAAAGTTTCAATAGCACTGTACATGTGCGCCCACAAGTGGTATTTTGTGGAAGAGCCACACTCAAGGGGCCAAAGAGCCGCATGTGGCTTGTGAGCCGCAGTTTGCTGACCATTGGCCTAAAATATAAACAAGGGATCTACTGTGGTTTCTTTGAAAACACTTAAAAATTGATAAGCCCTCCTAAGGGTGACTAAGAACACAGAACTAAAGACACAACTAACCAATAGCAAAATAAAAAAGACAGTTTAAAAACCTAATAAAAATATTATGAATAAACTTAGGCTTACAAATTTCAAAAATTAGGTGAACTGGAAAGTATCTAGTGAGAAATACTAACCAAATGGAGACAAGAAGGAATAGAAAATATTAAAAGAAATATAACAATTACAGTTATTGAATCCAGAAATAGAATTCCTCCCACAAATAAAATTCATTATGGAATGGCCTCTAAACATTTAAAGAAGTAATAATGTTACACAAATCTTTCCAGAAAGAGAGAAATGGGTGCATTCCCCAACTCATTTTATGAAGCAAATAGAATTCTGATATAAAAACCTGGTAAGGTTATTACAAGATTAGAAAATTAAAGAAAAGATGAAAATTATTAAAATTGCTGAAGAAAATCTGTTAGCAAATTACATTCAGAGATAATGTGAAAGACACTTATGACAATAACTATAGAGCCCTCAATATGGATTTACAAAGTGAGTGAGCTTGGAAAACAGACCACATTCTATATAATAAACGCCTAATATGCTAAGTGCCTTTTGTTCATTCAACCAATCAAAGCATAATATGCTAATGATATGGTAAGGCTGCTCAACTGCTCGCTATGACGTGCACTGACCACCAGGGGCAACAGTTGACCAATCACTATGACAATAACTGACACCAGGGAACAGACAGTTGACCAGTAGACCGGTCACTATGACATGCACTGACCACTAGGGGGCAGATGTTACAACCAATAGGTTATCTTGCTGCTGGGGTCCAGCAGATTGGGACTGAGTGAGATGGGCTGGACACACCCTGGAGCTCTCTCACAGGCTCTCCCTGGCTGGCCAACATCCCACGTCCTTCCCCGGCCCCAATTGTGCACCTGTGGGGTCCCTCGGCCTGGCCTGCATCCTTTTGCAATCTGGGACCCCTTGGGGAACATCAGAGAGCCAGTTTCGGCCCAACCCCGCTCAACGCAGGAGCTGTCCCCTGGTGGCTGCTCACGGGGGGAGCGCCACTCAGCCAGAAGCTGGGCTCACAGCTGGTGAGCACAGAAGCAGTGGCAGGAGCCTCTCCCACCTCTGCAGCAGTGCTAAGGATGTTCGACTGACAACTTAGGCCTGCTCCCCCCAAGGAGGGCTCCCGGATTGCAAGCAGTGGCAGGCTGGGCTGAGGGACCCCTCCCCTGAGTGCACGAATTTCGTGCACTGGGCCCCTAGTCAATAATATTGTCTTGATATTTATCAATGCTTACAATATGTCAAGCATCTTCTATGTGCTTCACTCACTTAGTTACCACAACAGCCCCATGAGATGAGCACTGTTTTAAACACCATCCCACTATTCTGTCTACCTTTCCCTTCTCTCTTACTCCCTAGCAAAGTCAGTACTAGGACATCTGTTTATGGATGGACGGCTTACCCATAGCACTTTGTCTAAACCTCACTGACTTCCTAAAACAGCATGAAAGGTAGTTTCTAACAGTGCTGGGGAATTCAGATTTGCAACAACAAAGGACAAGAATGGAGTTTAGCAGAGAAAAGTATAAAGGAGGCAACAGGAATAAATAATCCTGAAATTTCCAATTCCAAGGATGTTGTTCTGGTATTCAATTCTTAGAAATTATGAACCCCTGACAGTGGTCTAAGTTTGCCCCAATTAGAGTGAGAAAGGTGAGGCAGGTATAAGCACAATCAATCTGCAGATGTATTAGAAGATAATGCTGAATTGCCCTTTCTTCTGACAAGTGTCATGACTCTGTCCTTAAATTATCACTTTGCAGAGAGTTCTTTGTTCCGATTCTTGATGTGCAAATCCAGTTGCTCATTAAACAAATGTCACACAGTAATGGGTTAGAATACAGCTTCTCCTCTCTATAAAAATAAAGATATTTAGTAGTTTTGCAAAGTGCTTCAAAAAATCACTAGCGAAAGGCACTGTGGCAAATGCAAATTATTATTAATGTTACTTCATATTTATACTAATAGTCCTGGTGAACAAAATTCATGCACTGGGGGAGAGGCAGGGGGAAGGTTGTCCCTCATCCTGGCCTGTGCCCTCTCACGGTCCAGAAGCCCTCGGGAGATGTCCGACTGCCACAGAGGCGGAAGAGGCTCTCGCCACTGCGGCTACCCTAGCTAGCCATGAGCCCGGCTTCTGGCTGAGCAGTGCTCCCCTGTGGGAGCACACTGACCACCAGGGGGCAGCTCCTGCATTGAACATTTGCCCTCTGGTGGTCAGTGCGCGTCATAGCGACCAGTTGTTCCCATGTTTGGTCAATTTACATGTTAGCCTTTTATTACATAGCACAGTGCCTTTGCTCCAAAGTGCTACAAGCCCTTTCACAGTATATTTATTTGTAAAATGTATATAGTCTGTTTCTTCTGAAGAGTTTATTTGCTAATGTCCTGAGCATGAACTTAAATTACAAGGGTCCAGATATTCCAAAACTGACACTCTCTTCTAAATCATTGACTTGTACGGCATTTCTATGGTACTAAGCAGGTACAAAAGTGGCTATGATCAGACAAAAAGTTTATTCAGCATCCCAAAGCACCTACTCCTAAACCAAAACATTTTTAATCTATTTTTTGCTTGCTTTTTCTTCTTGTTTTTTTTTTTAATTTAATTTTATTTTTATTGTTTTAAGTATTACAAATAGTAGTACATATGTCTCCTTTTTTTTCCCCCTTGATCTCCCCCCGACCTCCCCTACCCCCCAGGACATGCCTTCACCTGCCCACCCTCCCCCCCACCCCCCGCCCCAGTGTCTTATATCCGTTGGTTGTGCTTATATGCATGCGTACAAGTCCTTCGGTTGGTCTCTTACAGCCCTCCTTGCCCAACCTCCCCTGTCTTCCCAATGTAGTTTGACAGTCTGTTCAATGCTTCTTTGCCTCTGTATCTTTTTCCCACCATTTCTTTCCTTTAAAAAGTTTTGCCTTTGCAGACTAGAAATAAACATATAATAACAAAACAAGACAAAACAAAAAAATGTTTGAGTCCCAATTTCAATGTCCAACAGTTCCTTATGTGTACATGTCAGCAGTGATATCTGGATGGTGGGCACATGGTGGCAATGCAGGTCCGACCCTCACTGGTTTGGTCCTAGGTAACCTGCAGGGGTGCACAGCTGCTGACTGCTCCCATGGCAAGGCGTTGTCAGCGTCTTCCATCTCTGGACTGTTTTTTCCTCTTGTCTTCGTGGTTGGAGCACTCCTGTCAATTCCTCTCTGTTGCAGGAATCCATCTGGTCTTGGGGTTGTTTTCTGAAAATATACAAATATATTCTTGACCACAAGTTAATAAAGGAATCTTTTCTATATAATTGATTTGGGATCCTTTTTATTTTTGTTCAAACGATTTTCCTTTGTCTTATTTAGACACCATGTGTGTTTTTAATAGCCATCTTGCTGTTAGCATTGCAAATGAAACTTAATTTGGTAAAGTAAAAATTTTCTAGATGTAATTTACTTATAGGATATTTTTCCTTACATGATATTGCCCTACTATCCCCCCCCTTTTTTTTATTAATGGAGGTTTTTGTAAATTTTATAATGCAGTCTTGATAACTTTAAATTTAAATTTTTTTTTCCCCCACACATATGACTGCTTTAGGTTCATTGCATATTCAGGAATTTTACCATGAGATGAACTACCAATAGAAATTTTAGTTATTACTTTAAGAACTGCTTTTTGTCCAGTACTTGAATATTCACTTATTTCAATTAGGCTATTTAAATTAATCTGAAAACTTGATTACTATTTTACTGTCAAATTTAATACTCTACCAACAATCTTAGTTTACCCTGTAAATATTAGTGGGAAGGATTATTTGCATTCTTGAGTGGGCCCTGAGCATTCCAAATGCTCGCTGAATTTAGATATAGGGCAACTGCTGTCGGCCAAGTCTCTTGTCTGTTACCTGGGTCCCTATCTGAGCTGGGCCAAGTCTCTGTCTGTCACCTGTATCTCAATGTGAGCTGGGCCAGGTCTCTTTCTGTTGCCGGGGTCCCGATCTGAGCTGGGTGTGGGAAGCGCGAAGCAGCCATGGGGGCAGGAGACCTCCTTTAGAAGGGGGTGAGGGTTCAAGCCCCTGCAATGTTGAGGGGGTGAGGGTCTGTGCCTCACTTTTGTTGTCCCCCCAAGTTCTCTCCTGATGGCCCCTCTGCGACTGTGCCTGTCTTAGGTTGTTCCTTCCTTGAGGAATCTTACCCGTCTCTGGCTAACCAACCATCCTCCGGGGCCAAGCAGGGTGCTGTGAGGTTCAGTTCTGTCTCCTTGGTAGCCTATGACCCCGTGGCCTCCACACCCAGCACCTGGCTTGGGAACCCCTGGCCTGCTGGCAGGGTCCCGGTGCTGATCACATATCTCGGGGAACTCGGGTTTCTTCTCCAGTGAGAGCCCAGCTCACACAATTGGATGTGAGACAGATCCATGGTACCAGCCCCCACGAGGCTTCAAGCTCAGCATGAACAGAAAGCTCAGGTAACAGCTGAGGGCAAGTGGATTGTGAGAAGAGGGTCCCTCTTGGCACAAAGGGCAAGAGGGGCCAATATAGGATGCTCAAGTGCCTTCCCAATGCCTTAATTGCTTCTGCAAGGGATTAAATCCTTTCATGTCCTTTTTTTTTTTTTAATTGATGCCAACCATTCAAAGAATTAGTTTGTAAGTTTGTTTGGGATAATTGTAAAATATGCTGTTGTAAAATATCTAAAATTATAATGACATTGTAGAATAATATCATGTAAGGATATTCTTTGCCCTAGGCCCTGGCAATTCCATTTCAGACTGGCTGTCAATTTCTTTTTGTAGCTTTATATAAACTTTGTCAGGGAGGCAAAAACACAAATTACTTACTTTAGTTCAAGAGGCCAAATATATTGACTTTCAATTACAATCCTTATGACTTTTGAAGGAAACTTCTCTTTGTTTCCTTCCAAAATAATTTTCAGTCTACAGAGAGTTTCATTTAAAAATTTTTGTCACATGAAACAATTTCTCTTAATGCCCCGCCCCCTTGTTGTCTGTGTCCATTGATTAGGTTCATATGCATGCATACAAGTCCCTTGGTTGATCTCTCCACCTTACCCCCACCCTCCCCTACCTTACCTGAGGTATGATGTTCTGATCGACGTTTCTCAGCCTCTGGATCTGTTCTTGTTCATCAGTCTATGTCATTCATTATATTCCACAAATGAGTGAGATCATGTGATATTTATCTTTCTCTGCCTGGCTTATTTCACTCAACATAATATTCTCCATCTCCATCCATATTGTTGTAAATGGTAGGAACTCCTTCTTTTTTACCGCAGCATAGTATTCCATTATATAGATATACCACAGTTTTTTAATCCATTCATCTGCTGATGGGCATTTAGGTTGTTTCCGAATCTTGGCTATGGTGAATTGTGCTGCTATGAACATAGGGGTGCATATTTCCTTTCTGATGCGTGTTTCTAGATTCTTGGGATATATTCCTAGAAGTGGGATCACTGGGTCAAATGGGAGTTCCATTTTTAGTTTTTTGAGGAAGCTCCATACTGTTCTCCACAGTGGCTGCACCAGTCTGCATTCCCACCAGCAGTGCAAAAGAGTTCCTTTTTCTCCGCATCCTCGCCAACACTTGTTGTTTGTTGATTTGTTGATAAAAGCCATTCTGACAGGTGTGAGATGGTACCTCATTGTTGTTTTGATTTGCATCTCTCTGATGATTAGTGACTGTGAGCAGGTTTTCATATGTCTCTTGGCCTGCCTTCTGTCTTCTTTCGGCAAGTGTCTTTTTAGATCAGTTGCCCATTTTTTGATTGGGTTGTTTATCTTCTTTTTGTTAAGTTGTATGAGTTCTTTGTATATGTTGGAGATTAAACCCTTATCATTGATATCATTGGCAAATATGTTCTCCCATGCAGTGGGCTTTCTTGTTGTTTTACTGATGGTTTTCTTTGCTGTGCAAAAGCTTTTTATTTTGATGTAGTCCCATTTGTTTATTTTCTCTTTAGCTTCCATTGCCCTAGGAGTAGTATCAGTGAAGAAGTTCTTTCGGCATATGTCCGAGATTTTGCTGCCTGTGGATTCCTCTAGTATTTTCATGGATTCCCGTCTTATGTTTAAGTCCTTTATCCATTTTGAATTTATTTTTGTGTATGGTGTAAGTTGGTGATCTAGCTTCATTCTTTTGCATGTATCTGTCCAATTTTCCCAACACCATTTGTTGAAGAGATCTTCTTGGTTTTTGTTCTGTAACATTTTGTTCTCTTATTTTTAAGAGAGAAGTTTAAATCATTTGACTGGTATAACCTGAATATTAAACATTTAAAATTATTATTATCAAACTTAAGTATGCCAATTTAATTTAAATGTAACTTCATATATTGAGCTATATAATAAAAACTTAATTCGAATATGTTAAGACAGAAAAAACTGATTTCCTACAAGCAACTGAACTACTTGTGATATAAACTGACATTTTGAAAGTAACTTCTTTATCAATATAAATTTTTTTGCTAAGTAACTTTTTTTCTGCTAAGAATATGGATTACTTAGTCTTTTTACTAAAGAAAGCATTTTAAATAGTTATTTTTGATTATTTTTAAAATAAAATACAAATTAATTTATTTAAAATTTTTAAAAACAAACATGTGCCATTTATTATATTTTTTATAGTAAAATTGAGGGATTACCTAGACAATTATTTTCCTACAAATACTCTAAGATCTGCTGGGCCCAACTGAGATGTTCTCAGCTTGGCTCCCAGCCTATGGCTTGTACTCAGGCTACTCCACAAGTCCTCCCATTCTCCTGAACCTGAGAATGTTCAGGAGAGCTACTCCAGGCATGATCTTCTTATGCGGATGGTAGAAGTGCGAGACATCAGGAGAAAGCATGGGCGCACAGTAAAGCCTCCATTCCTATTACATCCACTAATATTCCATTGGCCAGAGCAAGGCACATGGAGAAATTCAGAAGTCAATGGTGCAGGGAAAATATGCCTGACCTATTCTAATGAGATTTTTATAGAACTACAAATTTTGTAGCAAAGTGTGCATGAATAATACTTTTACAGACAGGGCGTGAAGAATTGGAAACAACAATCTAATACACCATTTTCAGGAAATCACCATCCCCATATTTCTTAAGGAATAATTTCTGTATGCCTAATTGTGTATTTTCAGAAATGAAAAAAATTTCAGAGTTATAATTTCAGAGTTATATGTCCAACATATATATTTCTTGTGGAAACATAGGAAATTAAAAGCTTAGGTGAATTTTCTATCCATTTCAGTGGTTCAAAACCAGAGAGAAATATTATCCAAGAAAAACAAAAAATTTATTTGTGGTAGAAGTAAAAGTGGACAGCATGCAAATGACCCTAGATATATATAATGCAGTGGTTTCTAAAGATTCCTTTCCTGTAATATTTATTAAATTCTAAATGTGTGCCTCTCAATCAAAATAAAGTTTTAATATAAAAATATTGTAAAATATAACTTGAAGTGTAAGTGTCCCTTATGTTCTAATGAGTTTATAAATATTGTACTAAAGGTTATGTATAAGAATATTACAACAAATTGCTTCACAAAAAGTCTCTAAATATCTTTTATTATATCATTTACTGTAACAATAACCCTGAACATATTTAAACTGAAGCAGTAGGATGAATGAAAATGTTGTGACTTTTTGTACATCACAAAAGTTTATGAAGAAGGCATTTGTATTCAATTAGGCTGATTTCAAGTACAAAGAATATTTGTTCTGTTCTATAATGCTTATCTTCTAAGATTTTTTAACATGGTGGATAATACTTTTTGAAGTAACAGGATCAGCTAATACCATTCCTTTTAATGTTACATAACTGGGATGTCACAGATTTAACAGCTTGATACAAATGAGTTCAAATATATAAATATCTATCTATCGATCCATATCCTATCTAATAAAAGAGTAATATGCAAATTGACTGTACCTCTGCTACACCCACAAGCCACGCCCACAAGCCAATCAGGAGGGAATATGCAAATAAACCCAACCAAGATGGCTGCAGCCACAGAGAGCAGGAGGGAGGCTTGGGTTTCCCTGGCAATGGAGGAAACCAAGCTTTCCTCCTGCCCTTGCCGGCCCAGGCCTCCACTCAATGCTAAAAAGTTTCAATTATAGAAGATAAGTAAATCCCAACAAAAATGGCAGCAGCCATGGAGCTGAAGAGAGCAGGAGGCTAGGGTGCCCCCGGCGATGGAGGAAGCCAAGTTTCTGCAGCCCTGGCCTGCTTTGGCCTCCGCTTAAGGCTACAAAGTTTCAATTATAGAAGATACATAAATCCCAACAGAAATGGCTGCTGCCATGAATGAGCAGAAGGCTTGGCTCTGTTCCAGGCTAAAAAGTTTCAGTTGTAGAAGATAAATAAATCCCAGATCCCAGGGCCGCTGCTTGGGTAGCCAGGGGACGTGGTCAGCCTGCAAACCACCACAGGCCCCTCGCCCAGGCCACCCCATGCCCCAAGGGAACTCCCACCCTGATCCGGGACACCCTTCAGGGCAAACCAGCTGGCCCCACCCATGCACCAGGCCTCTATCCTATCTAATAAAAGAGTAATATGCAGATTGACCATCACTCCAACACACAAGATGGCTGCCCCCATGTGATCAAAGATCCTGCCCCCATGTGGACACAAGATGGCCAGCAGGGGAGGGCATTTGGGAGGAACCAGGCCTGCAAGGGAGGGCAGTTGGGGGTGATCAAGCCTCCAGGGGAGGGCAGTTAAGGGTGACCAGGCTGGCAGAGGAGGGAAGTTGGGGGTGACCAGGCCTGCAGGGGAGAGCAGTTGGGGGATACCAGGCCTGCAGGGGAGGGCAGTTAGGGGTGGCCAGGCCTGCAGGGGAGGGCAGTTAGGGGTGACCAGGTCTGCAGGGGAGGGCAGTTAGGGGCAAACAGGCTATCAGGGGAACAGTTAAGCATCAATCAGGCTGGCAGGGGTGTGTTTAGGGGGTGATCAGGCTGGCAGGCAGAAGCGGTTAGGGGCAATCAGGAAGGCAGGCAGGCGAACAGTTGGGAGCCAACAGTCCTGGATTATGAGAGGGATGTCTGACTGCCCGTTTAGGCCCGATGCCACTGGGATCAGGCCTAAACAGGCAGTTGGACATCCCTGGAGGGGTCCCAGATTGGAAAGGCTGCCCAGATTGGAAAGGCTGCAGGCTGGGCTGAGGGACACCCCACCCATGCATGAATTTCATGCACTGGGCCTCTAGTATATATATATATATATAAAGGGCTAATATGCAAAGTGTCCCCTCGGGAGTTCAACCGGGAGACAGGGAGTTCGATTGCTCCCTATGATGTGTGCTGACCACCAGGGGTCAGTGCAGAACAAAGGAAGGCCCTGGCAGACAGCTGAGGAAGGGAGGCCCTGGCCGGCAGCCAGAAAGCCCCGATTGGGCCTGATCATTGGCCAGGCCTAAGGACCCTACCCGTGCATGGATTTCTATTCCCTTATGCAATGCTCCAAACCGTTTCCTTCAGTTAATCGTACTCCAGTTTTTTGGTTTGATTCACCTCCCTAATATTTTAGAGAGCTTTCAGGCTTACTTGAATACACACATGAAATGGCATCAATAATGTCCAAATGAGCAGAATTGGAGCACACATCAGAAGGACAGAAGCTGCACTGATTGGCTCTGATCATCATTGTATCTTGACTAGAGGCCCAGTGCAGGAAATTCATGAGCCTGGCTTCTGGCTGAGTAGTGCTCCCCCTGTGGGAGTGTACTGACCACTGGGGGCAGCTCCTGCATTGAGCATCTGCCCCCTGGTCTTCAGTGCACATCATAGTGACTGGTCCATTTGGTTGATTTGCATATTAGCCTTTTATTATATAGGAGAATATGCACAGGTGTTGCACTGCCATTGCCTCTCAATACTCACAGTTCTGGGAAAAAATTCACAGAAAGACATTTACCATGTTCTCTATTTCTCAGATATTCCATAAAACGAGGTCACAAAGAGTGTCTAAGGATGGTGGCAGGCTTGTGTCTGATTTGTTAAATTTCCCAAAGCATTCACCCATCCAAAGTGGTTGAGCTAAGCTGGGTAAAAGCAGCCATCACTGTACTGGTTGCTAAGAACTTTCTCTAGTTCTTGAGTGCATTTTTTTTTTTTTATCAAGACCATATTGTCTTAGTAAGTTTCCTCTCCAGGGCCTTTTGTTTTCTTCTTACTATGTGACAAAAGTTGAAGACATTCCATTATTCATATTTGTATACACCTAAATTGCATGGGGTCAGAGTAAAAAAGTTCATAAATTAATAATGCAAACAGAAATGTGGGAAATGGTCAAGACCCAATTATACCAATCAGTAGGATTCAAGGCCTAATTAAAGTGGATATGTTTGAGAAAGGTAGAATTTAAGTTGAATATTCAACTGTCTCAGCCATGCATGATCCTGTTAAATGCCCTGTTACATTCATATGACATACAGGTATGCAAACAAATGCCTCCTAAAATTCATAAGCCCATTTTTACTCATGGAAAAATACTTTACCAGTTATAATCATAGTTTCACCCTGAACATTTTCTTAAGCTCCTAACTATCTCCATAAAAATGTGGCCTCAAAATAACTTATTTCATACATGTTCATAACAATCAGACCATCTGAATTTCATTAAGGTGACTCTCACACCAAAGATACAATGTGCAACATCTGATATATTTACTAAAAGAGTTTTTCACGTCGTCTGAAAATAACTTTGATTTATTCAAGTCATGGGATCTAAGTCAGCATACCTTCAATTGAGTGTTCAATATATATGTTTTGCTTAAACCTCAACCATTATTTGATTCCATTTAAATTTTCTTTAAAGACATAATACTTTATTTTACTGAACTTTGTTTTCCCAATGGGATGAAGTTTTTATTTTACATGTGATGTATTACCTAATATATATATTTAATCCTCACTTAAGGATATGTTCTTTATTGATTTTAGAGAAAGGAAGGGAGACACAGAGCAGGAAAGAAACATTGATGTGAGTGAGAAACATTGATTAGCTGCCTCTCGTACATGCCCAAACCAGGGATGAATCCTAAACCTGGGTATGTACCCTGATGGGGAACATGTCACCTTTTGGTGTACAGGGCAATACTTCAACTGAGTCACACCGGCCAGGGCTACCTAATACTTTTTAATACATATTTAGAGATACATATTTAATACATATTTAATACATATTTAATATAGTGGGAGGTTAGAATGAGAGGGAAGGAGTGACAATAAATTGAACCATTTAGAAGGGTCAGAAATATAGTAGAATCTGTAAGAAGTTGGGCTTTGTCTTGAGTATAATGAAAAATCATTGAAGCAGTATAAGCAGATAAATACCATGGAAAAATCTGCACTTTAGAAAGATTACTGAAGCACAGAGTCAAGATTGGCAGGAGTAAAGTTGAAGAAAGGACACCAGCTAAATGGTTACATAATCTAAACAGGAGATGTGATGTAAGACTGAAATTAGTGGTATCGGGAAGGAGAAAAGTGAAAAAAATTGAAGCTGGAGGAGGTGAGATCTATAGAATTAGGTTATTACTTGAATTATGGGATAAGATGCAGAGAGAAGTCAAAGACAATGCCCAGGTTTGGGGCTCAAGTAGTAAAGTTTATGGTGTGTGATTCATTGCAATAGGTACCACAAAGGATTATGTTACTTAAAAGGAGAATGACTATGATGGGGCATATGTGAGTTTAAGATAACTATAGATTTTCTAGTGGAAATGTCCAATAGGTAGATGGACTGTAAGGTACAATAATATAACTAAGCAGGAAATATCCATGTGGGAGTCATTAACACATCCTTCATGGGGTGGGCAATATAATCCAGGATAGAATCCTAAAAGTTGCCAACATTTTAATAAAGAAATGAGTAAAGGATGCACCAATGGACATTGAGACATTGAGAAGTTAAGGCCAGAAAGGCAGGCGTAATAAAAGGACAACACATTCCCCCCACCCCCCCAAAAAAAGAAACCACTTCTAGGTTATTGGTGCAAATGGGAGATCAAGTATGATGAAAGATTAGTTTCTATTATGTTTATTAACATAGGATTAGTAGCTTTAATTTTATTAAAAATATTAATGAAGTCATGGGCCCAGAAACTAGATTGCTATAGTTTTAGAATTGAACAGAAAGGAAGAAGATAAACTAGGAAACAAGTTCCACAGTCATATTAAAGAGAGGGACAGCAAAGAGAGTCCAGGTCAGGGGAGAAGAAGCCAATAGTAAGTATACAACACAAACATTATATTGCTTTGTTGCAATCATTAAGTGATTTTTATCACAATTATCTGCAATACAAATATATTCTTCAGAAGATTTGTAAATAGCTACATGCAACGGAATTGAAAATCTCTCTCAGGCTCTGGCTGATTTGGGTCAATGGTTAGAGAGTTGGCCCACCAACCAGATGGTCTCAGGTTTGATTTCCAGCCAAGGGCAAATACCTTGGTTACAGGTTTGATTCCCAGCCCGGATCGGGGCACGGGCCAGAGGCAACCAATCAATGTGTCTCTTTCTCTCCCCCTCTTCTCCCTCCCTTCCACTCTCCCTAAAAAAAAAAAAATCAGTGGAAAATAGCTTTGGGTGAAGATTAAAAAAGAACATTTCTTTCAGGAATAATGAAACAGGAAGTCCTGAAATGTTATTACACTCTTGTCAACTCCAGTAGTCCTGTGTCTGTGACATCTGAAAATATTCCAAAACCCAAAATTATCATTTGAAAGGACTTAGCCTTTAATAGTTAGTAGAGTTAGTACTTATGTGAAGTATATTACTTAAAAAACATTTATATTATTATAAATCTCATTTGTTTAACTCCAGTATCAAATTATACATGGTCTTTGAAATATTTATTATTTTCAAAGTGATGGTTTACCTGATGTCTTCTCTGGAAAGTGAAAGTATTTTCTAATTATTCAAGAATTTCCTCAGAAGAAACCCACTCCTATTACACACATCTTCTTCATTATAAGTTTTAAATTCACTGTTTCTAGAGCTTCTTTTATTAATTCATGCGCTAAACACATTTATTCAAACTCACTGTCTCTTTCTTAAGAACCACGATGTACCATGAACTTTAATAGGGATGGAGATTTGATTGGTAAATTAAAAGAAATAGTTCTTCCCCTTATAAGGTGTATAGAGATGATGGCTAACAACAAAAAACAACAAGTAAATTCAAATACAAAGAATGTTAAGATTTTATTGAAGTGTATAACAGGCTTATCTAGTCTACTTTGAAGATCAATGGTGAAGAGACAAAGGGAAGCTAGGTAGTCAAGGATGGGGACCATGGGGGAGGGAGTAAAACTGGAGAACCAAGCTAGGCGAAATTGCTAAGGCAACCCAACTGGACGTGGAAAAAAGGGCATGTGCAAGAGGCAAACTTTAAAATGTATGAATGTTACTAAGACAGGCAGCTTGCAGATAACCAGTCACAAGGAAGTAAGGTGTATAACCAATCCTAAGGATGTCACTAAGGCAGAATTCATTGAAAAGACCAAACAGGAGCTAGCAAGGCTATATCCACCCCCTAGATTAAAAATCCAGCGCTTCCTCTCACCCTCTCTACTCCCTGGGTGCAATGGATTCCTGACATTCCTGTGGTGGAAGCACAGCCCTGAGCCCAGGTGGCTTATGGCCACGTGGAACTCTGCACGTGGACTCATGGACTTTAACACCTAACCGTAACATGAAAAGGAAGCTCTGGACACTGGCCTGCTCCTGGAATCCCAGCTGCACCTATCCAGGACTGACTTCTCTCAATAAACTTTGCTTCATTAACCTTTGTCCATAAATCTATTCTTAGGTTTTGGGAGACAATGAATTTGGACTCAAAAACACCCCCACATTTTGGTTTCAATGGAAGATCATAGATGATTAAAGGACATAACTTCATAAGCATGTTTGAAAATTTGAAACTATCTATACTAATAAAAGAGTAATATGCTAATTAGACCTGATAGATTGGACGAATTCTGGACATCTTTCCAGACAAAGCCACAGTGGCAGGGCCAAGGCAGAGGCAGTTAGGGATGATCAGGCCAGCAGGGGAGAGTGGTTAGGGGTGACCAGGCAGGCAGGCAGAGTGGTTAGGGGCGATCAGGCAGACAGGCAGGTGAGTGGTTAGGAGCCAGCAGTTCTGGATTGTGAGAGGGAAGTCCGACTGCTGGTTTAGGCCCGATTCCACAGGTATTGGGCCTAAACCAGCAGTTGGACATCCCCCGAGGGTTCCCAGATTGGAGAGGATATAGGCCGGGCTGAGGGACAACCCCCCCCCCATGCATGAATTTCATGCACTGGGCCACTAGTAATTGTATAAAACACCTTAACTTCACCTAAATCTATATCAGTGGTCGGCAAACTCATTAGTTAACAGAGTGGCAAACCACAGCTCATGAGCCACATGTGGCTCACGAGCCGCAGTTTGCCGACCACTGATCTATAGTAACATATACTAAAGTAATTAAACTTTAGAAAATCATTTTAAAATGAGAGTTACCTGCTATTACCAGAAAGGTGATAATGTAATTTATGTAATGTTAAAAGCTAAAAAAAGTAAAATTAAAAAAAATGGGAAGCTGTAGAAATAGATGTGGTGGTAAACTGGGTTTTCTGGTTAATTGAGCGCTAAGAGCCTTTACTGCAATGCCGCATTTGAATTGAAAATTTATTTTAGTATAATCATATATTTTAATTGGCTACAAAACTAATCTGAGATTCCCCTCATTGTTCTTATTGTGAATATAACATTTGAGATGCATACATTCTAATCAACTTTTCAAACAACTGAAAGAAAAGCCAGTGCAAATATTTTAAATATAGGGGTCTTTTAAATTTCTTTTTAGACTGACTTAATGACATTATTTAAGTAGGATTACTACCTGCTCTGCTGTTATTCAATGTCTTAGTGATTTAAATGCAGGGGGACCTAACCTTTCTTATAAGTCATCCCAGAGGACACGTATTTTAGCCTGTCATTTTACAGAAATATATTATTAAAAGTGAGCTTGGTACAATGTGCAATTCAAAGCAGATTTGTTGCTGACGCTTTCAACCAGCATTACATTTTTATTAGTTGCTGACAGAGGTAGAGGTGGGAACTAATCAGCTGATTCATCTGACTAAATGAAATTGCTTTCCTTTCCGTTAAGAGCAAGTCAGCTATTTCTCTTCATTAAAACAAGATGTGTGTACTTTGAATGCATTTGTATTTTTATCCTGTGCTTCCTGACAACATGGGTAAAAAGGAAAAAATAAGTTACATAGCTCTTATTATCCAAAAAAGGAGAAATATACCATCAGGAGAGAGAAAATTATTCTTGGCAAAATTGCAAAAGAAGGTTTTCACATGAAAAGTGAGGTAGAAATGATACGACACAGGCAACTGATGAAATAATTAGCAGCCGTATAGTTAAAAATGAAACAAAATAATATTTTATCATTATGTTCCTTGAAAAATGAAGGCAATTTATCATTTACTTACATTTGAATAAGATAAATTATTTTTCTTTGCCTGGATTCTATGGCCACTTTATAAAGAGTTAATGTAGTTGCTTGGGCATAAACACCCTACTTTTGGTTCCAAATGATATATAGTAGTTTTAAATGCATGCATACATCAAAAGACCTGTTGTTCTCTACATGGTAAAATTAAAAATCTCTAACAAAAATAAACTGTAGTGACATTTTAGGCATAATTATATATTGGGTTCTGCCCCCAGACATTTGAAGTCATACTATACTTTAGAAATGGTTGTGTCTGGGAATACTCTGTGGTGTAATATACAATAATGAAAAAAAGATAAAACACATACCTGAGAAAATGACTTGTAATTTTTGCATTGACAGCATATGAAAACTTCAAAAAGCAATGTTTTTTTCTCTTCCATCTATACTAATAAAAGGGTAATATGCTAATTAGACTGGGACACCTTCCAGGAGACCTTCTAGACAAAGCCACGGTGGCGGGGCCAAGGCAGAGGCAGTTAGGGGTGATCAGGCCAGGAGGGGAAGGCAGTTGGGCGTGATCAGACTAACGGGGGGAGAGGGGCAGCTGGGGATGAGCAGGCTGGCAGGCAGAGTGGTCAGGGCAATCAAGCAGGCAGGCAGGTGAGCGGTTAGGAGCCAGCAGTCCCGGATTGCGAGAGGGATGTCCGACTGCTGGCTTAGACCTGATTCCACATGTATTGGGCCTAAATTGGCAGTTGGACATCCCCCAAGGGGTCCCAGATTGGAGAGGGTGCAGGCCGGGCTGAGGAACAATCCCCCCATGCATAAATTTCATGCACTGGGCCACTAGTATTATATAAAAAAGGACATAGTTATATCATGTTGCTTATAACACACCTCCTCTCTCCCAAACACATAAGTTAGATTTAAGTTAAGATTTAGAATGGAGGGGTTGGATAATAAAACAATAATTGAATTGTTACTTTTAGAAATGAGCTATTTCTGACTATCGATTTTGTATTTAGCACTTAACTCTGGTCTACAAGACTAAAAATTAACATAACATATGAGCCCCAACTTAAGAGTATGCCTAAGTGAAAATTCTAATAGGACCTTAACAACAGAGAAAGATAATGGTGCTCAGGTTTTTGGTGTTTTGTTTTGTTTTTTCTTAATAAACTTCAGTTTTATGACTATATAAGTAAAGCAAAAAGTTCAAGAGTTTGAGCTGTGGATTCAGACTTCCTGATTTATCTGGTGCCTCTTTTTACTAGTTGATTACACTGGACAAGTGACTTGACTACTCTTGCCTGTAGTTTCTTGCCTATATTTATAAAATAAAGATGATGGTAGTATATAACTTACATCATTATTGGGAGGAGTAAAGTTATTTCAGACAAAACATTTAAAATAGTGCCTGTCATACACTGTAGTATGAAAAAATGTTGGATAATTTATGATGATTCATAATGTTTTATATGGGAAATTATCATTTACTTTAGTGTAAAGGCCTTGAGGGAAACAATAACAAAATTTCAGATCAGTATTATTTTACTGGAATTGTATTGACCAGGTGATATTTGGTGGTGGTGAATTGGGGTTATTGACTCAGGAGGGAGGGGAATGAGTGCTTCCTGCCATCATTTAGAGAACAGAGAGGAGAGGCTAAAGGTCCTGCAATGTGCAGGAAAGAACTGCAAAATGATAAATCTTCCTGTTCCAAAGGCCGATAGCTCCCTAGTTGAGACACATTACTATAGGAATCAAACTTTAAAAACAAGTGAAAGGTCACTGTGGCTGCAAGAGGTATTTAAAAAATAATCATTATGTGAGGTTATAAAAGGCATGTCTTGAGAAATAGGTTGCAAAAAGGACACTCAAACATGTGAAAATAGCTTAAATGGTATGGGAGAGAAGAAAAACATTAACAGGCATTTTTATATAATTCATTTCAGCTAGTTACGTAAGAAGAATGTCCTTGTATAATCCTAGTGAATCAGGAAAGCAAACTGTTGAAGTTTACAGCATGACTTAATATGCAACCTGGGTTTAAAACTAAAAACAGCCTCTCTTTATTAAATAGATAAATACATTTTTCTAAATTATTGGAAATAAACCATTTTCTGAAAAATAACATTTTAATGTTTATTATATACTAGTGGCCCGGTGCACAAAATTCATGCACATTAAAAGAGGATTAATTAGAGGAAATAATTTAATATTGCTACTTGCCCTTTCTCTATAATAAAAGTGTCAGAGATAAAAGAAAATTAGTAAAATGTATATGAAAACCTTCCTCCTGTCAGAGTCTGGGGCACACCACAGGACCCTGAGTCAAGTCCCCGCCCACCCACATTCGCCTCAAAATCGTGTGAGATCCAGACCCGGCTGCCCACCCCCCCATTGGGCTAGATCCAGACCCAGCCATTCCCACCCTTGTCAAGCGCAGCCAAGCAGGGGACATAGCCTCAGGTCCCTTGGCCTGGCACCAGGATGGGGGGTGTGGCCTGAGGTCCCCCAGCCCAGACCAGGGTGGGTGGCATGCCTCGAGGTGCCCCATCAAGCCCTGCCAGGTATGGGACATGGCCTGAGATCCCCTGTCAAGCACCGCCAGGTGGGGGTGTGCAGCCTCTGGTCCCCCGGCCTGGCACCGGGAGAGGGGGCACAGCCTCCGGTTCCCTGTCAAGCCCCACTGGGTGGGGGGGTGTGGCCTGAATTCCCCTGACTCAGCACCGGGAGTGTACCTTGAGGTCCCCCATCAAGCCACTGGGTGGGGAGCATGGCCTAACGTCCCCTGTCAAGCCCCGCCAGGCAGGAGGGCACAGCCTCAGGTCCCCTGGCCCGGTGCTGGGGCAAGGGGTGTGGCCTGAGGTCCCTTGTCAAGCCCTGCCAGGCGGGGGGTGCAGCCTGAGGTCCCCTAGCCCAACACCAGGACAGGAAGCACACCTTGAGGTCCCCTTTCAAACCCTGCCAGGTGGGGGGCATGGCCTGAAGTCCCCAGTCAAGACCCACAGGGGAGGGGGAGAGCATAGCCTCTGGTCCCTGCTGATTGCTTGTTAAGGCTCCTTATGGGAACTTGGCCTCAGCTGTGGGTGTAGCCATCTTTGTGACGGAGTGATGGTTAATAGCATATTCCCTCTTTGTTAGATAGGATTGGTATATGAGCTAAAAACATTTTTTTTACTAAAGAATATTTGCTTTGTGAATTGCTGGTAATCACATTAATTGGGAGGCTTTCTCTGACCCAATTAATTCCTATTTTCCTTGTTACTGAGACTTATTTCTCTGTTACTAAGGCCAATTGGGGACTGTTCCAGTTTTAAAAGTTAAGAAACATTTCTTAGTCCTATAGACAAGAAGGCTAACAAGTAAATTGAGATCGAGAAAACAGGTGTCATTGTAAGGAGCAAGTTTTTCAATATATGTAAGCTAATCAAGTTATAGGAGACTTTTATGTAAGATCACTTCTAGAAAAAATACATCACAGCACTGTCCAGTAGAAATATAATACAAGCCACAGACACAAGTCACACAAGTAATTTTAAATCTTTAGTTTCTAAATTTTCTAGTAGCCATATTAAAATAAAGTGAATAGACACAGGTCAAATTAACTAATTATTTCTATAATATATTTTGTATATTCAAAATATTATTTCAAAATATAATTAATGTAGAATACAATGAAGTAAGATTTTTTAATCATATGACAAGGCTTATGTCTTAAAAGAAATTAATATTTAATAAAATTAATATTTCTTCCATGACTTTATTTTTCAGTATTTTCTTTCTACTCATATTGCCACATCATATAATTTCTCCCAACCCATGAATTATTAACAATGGGAATTGAATTTATCTTAGTTTCAAAACAGTTAAAGAAATTGAATATGTTCTTTATTTTTACAACCATATAAAACTAGGAATTGTAAAATATATTTTATATGATAAAAACATGCAACTCAAAATAAAAATCAATGCTAGCAATCATTGAGAGATTATAAAGGAAAATAAAAAAAGTCAAAGAAGAATTTATTCCCAAAGGAATTATTATATATACCATTATCCTTTATTTCCTATTTCTCTGATTAAAGTATAGAAAATAGTAATCCACTGCTAATAATGGGTCTACAGGAAAATTCAGGATAAGCAGTTCCTTCTTCAGCACGGTCTTCACATTCCTTTTCATGCTATTAAATATAGGAATTTTATTCTGCCCCCTTTGTATATAAATCTTTAGTCTTAGCAACGAGTAAAGACAAAGAAGCTGAATGGATTTACACTTTGTTGTCTCTGACATTTAACACTTATCTGTGGAAAGTATATATAAATGTCTGTGTTATTCTATGGGAGGTATATGTGAATGTTTATGGTTTATTTAGGAGTTATTTAGATGAACAGATAGTCATTTAGAATGAACAGATATGCTTGCATCTCATACAAATAGGGAGACTGCTTGGGGACCCAACTTGGAGTTAGAATGTCAAACACTATAATGAGATATTATTTTACTTGAAGTGCAAAAGGCCAATTTGACATGCCCTGCTATTTACACTGAATAAACAATGCTTGTGATATGTATTGTTGGAGGTATACAAAGTCTTACAGGTTGCCGAAGCAGGAGGCATGAGTTGGAAAAGGAGGCCAGTTCCTATGGCTAAATTTCTATGGATATGAGGTAGGGCTTCTCAAGGTAGGGCAGGATAGAGTTTCAAACTACAGAATTTTGAGGATGAAGGTCCTCTTTGAGAGGAAGGAAGGCCTACCTATACAGCATTTTGGCTAGGAACCATGTTCCACAAGAGAATTCCTATGCATGAGGTTTAAACTTTGTATGCCTTGTCATTGGAATAAAGAAACAGTCATATTTATCAAATATGCAATTATTTAGTTTTTAATACTGGTATGCAATCATCACACATTTATTTAATTTTCACCCACTTGTAGTATAATCTTAATGCACTTGACCAGCCTTCAGTGATGGTGGGAGAGTAAAGGAATACGGGCCATAAAGAGAAATGTGGCCGGCTGCATGTTCTTTCCTAGCCCGAGGCTCATGGAAGTGCAGCACCGTGTACTTTGAGGACTGGCGGGCCGAAATCTGAGTAGCCACCATGGGTCCTGGTGAAGCTAGAAACAGCATGGAGGAGCATGAGCATTGGGCTGGAGCTCCAGGTGCTGAGTCAGGGATGGATCTGAAACATTCCCCCTTTTCTCATGTATCCAGAGAAGGATACTTTTATGGAGCAGAGATGACATAGCATATAGAGGGAAGCTGGTGGAAGATGCACCTGATTTCTACCATTGTTATCCCTGAGTAGAACAAAGTAGTAATCAAGAAGTTCGGGTCTAAATTAGATATATTCCTGTACCCCATAACTACCCCTCTATATATGTGTGAACTAAGTTATTTATCCTCTCTTGGTTATCTATCAATAAAATGAAAATAACATTAATATCTCCTCTGTAGAAATAAGATATGGAATGTAAAATTTTTTGTAGATTGCCTACCACAGAGTTAAATGTTTAATATATTTGGTCTTTTTATTTTAGTTCCTATATTTTCATGTTTATATATTGAATGTTTATTACTTTAATAATCAGGAAATAATTCAGTATACCACTCTGAGTAATAATATTTCTATGCTGTGAAAAGAAATAAACACTGGCCATGAAGTGAATGCTCTGAAATTTTAAAGTAATAGGTTTTTATTTTTAGCTGAAGTTTTTGGTACTAAAGACTCTTTGCCAAATTGCAAATCACTGTTAAAATACATTTATTTACTCTTTTCTTATTCAATAATCACCCTAAGAAAACTTGAGACATATACTAAAAAGTCATCTTTAGAGAGGTTATTGTTGAAACATAAATAAAAGTAAGCAAACAAATAACATAGATATAGGAGACATGAGGACTGCCAAGACTGGGTAAACAAGAAACAGACTAGAAGCTTCAAAGGGATTAGAGAATAAAAGGAAGTAAAATATGTTGGAAGCTAAGAGGAAAGAATTTCAAAAGAGAAAAGATAATCAGTGCCAAATGCTACAGAGAAAACAAGGAGACCTGACAGGATTCTGAAGTTAAATCTGGCAGACTATCAAATTGAAATAATGAAGAAAAAACCCACAAGTAAATTGCAAAAATGTCAATTTTAGGCTATTTTCCAAGAACTTTGAAAAAGACTTAATAGATAGAGGAAGAATAAATTAAAGGAGGGTCTGTAAGGAAAAGGATGTTTTTGGTATACAGGAAAGCTGATCAGTTTGGAGGCAGAGGGAAATTTGCATATGCAATTATTGGCCCTAAGACTTTAAGGATTCAAGCGTTTACAATTCCTGAAGGGATGTACAACCACTGAATTCTACAAAGCTGCTCCAACATCCCAAAGTAATAAATCTTGGAAACAATCTAGATAGAAAAAGGAGCAAACATGTTTGTCACCCTCTGTTCATTGTGGGCCTATCTGCATAGTGTTGTGCATAATAGCTCCCAATTCACAAACCAAAACCATCAATATCATTTATCTAGGTTTACTATCTCTGACAAGGCTGTGCAGACTGTCAGGTCTCTTCAGTTTCCTTCCAAATCTTCCCCTTGTGGAAAAGTGAGTGTACCCTCCTGACAATCAGAGGCTTCTCTTCATCAAACTAGAACCAGAGGGAAACTAACTCTACAAGTTGTTTCTCCTCTGAGCTGGATCTCTCTCCTTTGAATCTTGTAAGGCTCATAAAGCATGCAAAGTTTTTGAAAAAGTGTTAAGAAATCTCCCATCCTAACCCCCCTCCCATGCCAGCTCTAATACTGATATATTAAGCTTTTTAGAGAAATATCTTTAGAGTCATCATCATCATCTTACGTATTTATACCATGTTAATATTTTAGAACAAGATGAAATTGCAGAGTGATTGATTTATCCAAATTAGTGAAGTTCCTCATTGAATGTACTAGTATGTTTTCTAATTATTGGCCCAGGGCTTTTTCAAATGAACCAGATTGCCTCTTACTTAATTTTTGAAAGGACTAAATTCTTAATACAAAACAACAAATTGTGGGGTACTTTACTGGAGAATTCAGACTTTTTATTATGCCTGAAAGTATTTCTAGTAGGCATCCTATTTTCATTTATATGTAAGAATGTTTTTATTTTAATTAATAGAATTAATATAATTTATATGGTGCACTATTTTTTAATTTTTGAGAAATGTTTCTACCTGTCTAAGTAGAAATTAGTTAGTTAAATGAATGTGCCTTTCCTTGCCATAGCAAAGTGTACATTGCATAACTTTGACTCTGAATGAAATGATGTGAAAGAGATATGGTGTACCTCATTTTTAGTCCTGCTATACCTCATTTTCTGAATATATATCAGAGCTTTAGATTGAACTGCAAAGTTGTGTACCTGGCCTGGAAATTAGTATGTTTGAATAAAATAAGTTGAATTAGGCTTTGATGAAAAACATTTCAATTTTAGTTTTATAGCTAATAGAGTCAAATTCTGTAAGTTTTTACTTGTAAAATAAAGTTTATTAAGAAATTTTAAGTCAAGATAATGTCTTTATGAAATTAGAAGTAAAAAAAAGAAACCTTGGGAAAGTTAGCATATTGCATCGTAATTCTGTCTATTTTAAAAAATCATTCTTCACAAGTTGGTTCTTTGAATAGAATAATAAAATCTATAACCCCCTAACAAGATTAGGTAAGGAATAGAGAAAGAAAGTTAAAATTACCATCATCAGGAATTACAAATTCTATGAAAAATAAAAGTAATAAAGAAATGTAATCAACTACTTTATTCCAATAAATTTGACAACTATTGTGAAAAAACAAGTTCTTTGAAAGACACAATTTACAATAAACAAATAAATAAATAAATAAATAGACCTAAATTTTTAAAGAGGTGATTCTCAAAGTGTGGTTCCTGGACCAGGAGCATCAGCATCACCTAAGAACACACCAAAAATGTAAATTCTTATGCCCCACCCAGTCCACTAAGTCAGAAACCATGGCAAAGGGACTTATCAATCAATGTTCTAACAAGTACTAAAGATGATTCTTGTGGGTAATAAAGTTATTTGTAATAATAAGAATAAGCCCAGAGGACATTATGCTAAGTGAAATAAGATAGTAACAGATGGACAAATATTATATGATTTCACTTATGTGAAGTATCTATAATAGTCAAACTCATAGAAGCAGAGAATAGAATGAGCTGGGGGGAATGGAAAATTATTGTTCAATAGGTATAAAGTTTCAGTTATACAAGATAAATGAGCCTTAGAAATCTGTGGTACAACATAGTATCTAATACACTATTGTTCACTTCAAAGTAAAACAAAACAAGAGGATAAATGTCAAGTTAAATGTTCTTACCATTAAAAAAAACACCACCTAACAGAACAAACAAGAAACTTTTTGGAGGTGATGAATATGTTTAGTACCTTGATTGTGATAATGCTATCAGTGGTGTATGTATATGTTCAAACTATTCAATATGTAAACATTAAATATGTGCAATTTTTCTATATCAATAATACCTCAATAAAATCTTCCAACAAAGAAAAATTCAGGCCAAAATGTTTCAGAGGTAAACTCTACCAAATATTTAAGAAAGAAATATATGCCAACTTTATACCAACTCTTTCAGGTAATGGAGAAGCAGGAAACCTTCCAAATTTGCTTAGTGAGGCCTTCCTAACTATACCACTAACACCCAACCAAGTAATAAAAAATAAAAATGTTCAGAACAATATCCTTTAAAAGTATGGATATAGCCCTGGTCAGCGTGGCTCAGTTGGTTGGGCGTCATCCTGTACACTGAAAAGTTGCCTCTGACATTTCTCTCTCGCCCTTCTTCTATCTCTAAAAATCAATTTTAAATATATATATATATATATATATATATATATATATATTTTAAGTAGGGGCATAAATTTTCAAAATCAAATATATAAATATATATTTGCTATATATTTTTCCAAATTTAAAAATAATCCTTTCATATTGCTGCTGTAATAAATTACAGAAAAAGTCATGACCTTAAAACAACACATATTTTTAATTTTTAAAAAGTTTTCTATTACAGTTTATATTCAATATAAATTTGTATTAGTTTCAGGTGTACAGCATAGTGGTTAGATAATCATATACTTTATGAAGTGTTCCCCCCCCGCCCCGATATTTCCATTACCCACCTGGCACTATACATAGTTATTACAACATTATTGATTATATTCCCTATGTTGTATTTTACATCCCTATGGCTATTTTGTAACTAACAATTATGTACTTATCAATTCCTTTACCTTTTCACCCAGTCCCCTAACTGCCCTCCCCTGAGTCTGTTCACTGTATCCCGTTTTCTGTCTCTAATCCTCTCATCTCCCTCCTATAAGGATCCTTGTGATTACCTTGGACCCACTAAAATAATTTCCCCATCTGCAAAGCCTCTGTTGCAATGAAGAGTAACATATTCACAGATTTCAGGAATTTAGGATGTGGACATCTTTGGGGTATTATTCTGGCTAAAACAATACATAGAAAGATTACAAATCATGATCAAGTGAGGGTTATCGGGTTATCTCAGGATTGAAATAATGGTTTGACATATGAGAATCAATGTACTACACCTTATTAGAAGAATAGAGGAACATGTATATATCCAACTCAATATATACCCAAATAGCATTTGATCAAAGTTCAAATATCATCAAGATTAAAAAAAAAAATTCCTTCAAGGAACTGAGATGCAAACTGTGGGCTCCTGACCCTTGTAACCTCCTGACACTGCAGCAGCTGCTACTGGTGGCCCAAGGCAGCTCCCTTCTTCTCCCCTTCTCTAGGCCCCTGGCTTCTCCTGCAGGGAGCCATGAGCCAGTGAGTGCTGGGACCCCATTCACTGCTTTTGCCCTCAGGAGTGCCCAGCACGTGTGGGATGTGGGCAAGGTGGCACCTGAGCTTGGAAGAGAAGGAGGCAACCGAGCCTGAGGCTGGAGCCATGTGGGAGAAGCTCACAGAAGGGTTCAGGCCCGAAGTTGGCAACCTGCTACAAGGCTTTGGCGGGTCAACCTTGTACCATGCTGCTAATGTCATCTTCCTTGAATTCTTTGCATGGGGCTTACTGACAACTCCAATGTTAACTGATGAGTGAGAACCAGGTATGCCTCTGAGATGATGCAAGTGAGGGAACTGATTTTCACCTCACATCTCAAAATTAGAATGAAGAGGGTTATAAACATGCAGGGAAGTGCTTGCAGACCATCATCTGTCCACTTTTTAACTTCTTCAGTCTTTTCTTTCAGCACAACCAGGTGCAAAAGGTTTTCTTCCCTGCCCAGTTGCTGCAGCCACTGTTTTGAACACCAGTGATAGTTAAGTGGTATGGGGGAACAGCAAAAGTGAGGGCCCTTTGCAAAGCACACATGGTTAGAGGTGGTGTAATACTGCTGACAAAATAAAAACAACAACCTGATGGTCAGTCCCATTCAGACATCAGCCACACACTTGCACAGTGGTGTACACATACATGTGCACACACAGTACATGTGCACACACATTATATGTGCACATGTGTGGATATGTTTGCATATTACCTGTCAGAAGGTTAACCAAAGGGTATGTATATCAGGGGCAGGTTTACCTTGAACAGCATTTTCTCTGGCCAAGAAATGCATCCAGTTTTTAAGCAATTCAAGACTACACTGGTTTTTCCAGGAATGAGAACTGCAAGGAAGGCCAGATTTCCCAGGGAGGACTGTCAGGATAACAGGGAAGAGAAAGATGGCACAGTCAGTGGACACCATGCCCCATGGACACCATGTCGCATGCTGGTTGCTACAGCCTAAAGCAGCTCAATTTTTCTGCAATAGACATTCTCTGGGTTATAAGCGCCTTTCCAAAAGAGGCCCCAAGGTGTTCCAACAGCATGGTGCTTTTCTCCACACTGACATCTTAAAAGCAGTCCCCAAGACCACCTTGAAATTTAACCCTGACACCGCACGCTCACGCAGAGTTGGTCTGGCAGGGCAGAAAATGGAAAGAGGTGTGACCAGCTCCCACTTCTGGGAGCTAGAAATGGTTGTCAGATCAGCACTTGCTAGAGATACTGATTTCCCTGAGACTGAGGGAGAAAATTTCTGCATGAGAAACATGTGAGTTGTGAGGCAATGGCCTCATTCTGCACTTTCACAAGGGAGCATCATCTGAGGGCACACAAGTGCCAGAGCACCTGCCAGTGAGGGAGGAGATAAAAGGAGATAAATGAGGATTGATGCAGAGCACTTTCCCCAGTGGCTTTCCTGTGGTCACCATTAGGGCTCTTCCAGGTAGAATCCTTTTCCATCTTAGTTTAAATGTTTTATGAACCTATGTGGCTGGGCCTTCTGAAGTGCCTGATGCTTCCCATTGAGCAGATGCATATGTCTAAATGTTTTATTTTAATTTTCATTAATTAATTAATTTAATTAAATGTATTAGGGTGGCATTGGTTAATAACATTACGTAAGTTTCAAGTGTACAATTCTATAATATATCATCAGAATATTGTATTGTGTGCTTGTGCCTCAGGCCTAGTCTCCCTCAGTCACCATATATTTGACCCCCTATACCCTTGTCATCCTCCTCCAACTTATTCCTCTTCTAACCACAATATTGTCTATGCCTTTGAGTTTTTAGTTTTCTGTTTTATAACCAACATCTGAGTGCAATCATAATGTTCTTGTCCTTTCCTATAGATTTATTTCACTGAGCATGATACGCTCAAGTTCCATCCATGTTGTTACAAATGTCAGTATTTCATTTTTTCTTATGGCTGAGTAGTATTCCGTGGTATATATGTACCACATCTTGTTCTTTACAGCATTATTCAAGACATGGAAACAATCTAAGTGTCCTTTGATAGATGATTGTCTGACTGTTTGAATGCATACCTCTTTCCCTCAGAGAGGCAACTAAATAGAACAATGGGAGTCTATTATGTAAATCTGTATTTCTGCATAATTTTGACTGCCAGATTCTGAATATAGATAAGAGAATTAAACTGTGTCACAGGAAAGAATTCTGGTCATATTCAGTTTTTATTTCTTTTGTGTTGACTCAGGCATTTTATTCCTGTAATGAAGTGTTGGAGGGGCCTTGCCTGTAATTGGTATTAGATGAATGCCGCACGAATTTTATTTGAGCCATTGAATTTAAAAATATATAGAGAGAGGCTCAAAAAAGCAAACATAGGTATCTATACCTTCTCTCTAGGCTCCTGCCTTCTCATTGAGGTCTTTCTAATTTGAAATAAAGCAGTTATCTGGGGGTCTATTGATCCCTCCACCATCATAGAGGCCAAGCCGGTGATGGAGAGTTGGTTGTCCCCAAGGTGCTGAGGCTGGAGGTGGCCTGCTGGGCTGAATCTCTTTACCCCTCTCTGAAAAGTTTGGGCATGGAGGCCCAGACTCCAGGGTGAGCACCTATTGGCTAGTGAGAATCTAAGAGTCTAGTGGGCTTCTGTGAATCCACAGACTCACCACACTGGCCAGAGCACAGTGGCATGACCATATTTTCCTTCCTTTGGATAGGCTGCCCTGAGTGAGTGTCCTGCAGCTGCCTGGAGTCCTCAAGCATGTCTCAGGGTCCTACACACAGTAGGCTCACAGACAACTTGCTGGGCTCCACGGCCAGAGATGAAGGAACAAATGGGCTGGAGACACTAGACAACAGAAGACCTCAAACTCTGCAGGACTAGGAAGCCTCTGACAAGAAAGAGTTGGCAGATGCCAGCAGCTGTTTAACATTGAAGACTGATGTAAGGATGGAAAAGGCCCAACATGACTGAGGGGCGGGAAGGTGCTGAAAGGGAGTCACTGACCTTTGAGCACAGCGAGCGCCTGGCTGCACAACAAGCAGCCAAAACAGGCCTTAGCACCTGTGCCTTTCTGTTTGAAAATAAAATCTCGAGCTAAGGAAAACAAATTCCCCCAGCACACTAGAAAGAGGGGGAAAAGAACTCCTCAATCTAATAAAGGGCATGTGTGAAAACCTACAGCTACTATCATACTTATTGCTGAAATGCTAAATCCTTTCCTCCTAAATTGATAACCTGGCAGGATATGCATGCGCAAAAACTACAATTCAACACTGTACTGGGTGCTCAACCCAGTGCAATTAGAAATAAAACCCATGAAGAGTGAAAAAAGTATATTTTCAGATGACATGATTGTTTATATATTAAATCCTAAGTAATAAACAAATCAAATTGTTAGAGAGTGGAAATTTTTGAGCATGCTTCCTCCTAGTGAGAAGGCTAACCCCTATTTTGTAAAACTACTGTTTGGAATTCTCTGCTGTTTTTTAGACAGACTCTTATTCTAAAAATAACTTTGCTTTCTAGCCTGCTTTAGCCTGCTTAAATAATGAGGAAGGTAAACTTAGCTGTCTGACCTTGTAGGCCAGAGACTAGATATGTCCATAATGTCAATGCCATGCCATGTGTATTTTTTAATTGGATAGAACTGCTTTGTTTTAAATTATTTTAGACTGTTTGCTCTGCAAAAAACAGGATGTAGTGAATGAGTTTAAATACGGTCAGACACAAAGGGTCAGGGCTACTCTCTGGGCTTGCTGTATGGAGAGAGAGCAGTCAGCCAGCCAGTTATTAAAAAGGCTCCCTAAATTTTAATTCAGTCTGGACTCCAGTGGTCGTTTACTCGTGTTTTGCTCCACAACAAATTATCAGAACTGCTAACCCAATTTAGCAAAATCAGAGAATGGGCAGTCAGTATATAAAATTAATTGTGTTTCCATATGCTAGCAGCAGACAATAGGAATAAAATTTCAGACATAATTAATTTACAGTAATCTGAAAAACAAAATTCTTAAGAATAATTTATCAAATATGTATAAGAGCTGGAGAGTAAAAAATAAAGAATTTTTCTGAATGTAATTAAAGAAAACTTAAACAAGTAATCTTTCATTGTGTTAGAAGATTTAAGATGTCAATTCTCCACAATTATATTGATAGATTTGGGGGACAGGAGGAAGGAATAGAGTAGTGGAAACTAGCTAGTTATTAGAAATATTAATCATTCTCTGTTAACCATGTTTGTTTTGTCCTGATTAAAGAAAACGTATTCTGACCTGGCTGAGGGTTGTACACCCCAAGACCTGGGTGTTACTTTGAAATGTGGACCATTTTCCTTATACAAGAACTGCCTATCATCATAGAAAAATTAATAATCTTGTTACTAAGACGTGGCCAGTGTGGCTCAGTGGTTGAGCATTGACCTATGAACCAGGAGGTCACAGTTTGATTCCTGGTCAGGGCACATCCCCAGGTTGTGGGCTCAATGCAAGGAGGCAGCTGATCAATGATTCTTTCTCATCATTGATGTTTCCATCTCTTTCTCCCTTTCCTTTCCTCTCTGAAATCAATAAAAATATATTTTAAAAAAATAACAATCTTGTTGCTGAAACAATGGAATCCCAGAGTTGCCTGCCCTTTGCAACCTCCCAGTGCCTGCTATCTATAACCATTTTACCTATTCATATTATTTTTGCCTACTTCCCCATGCCTCTAACACCCCCTATTTTTCCCTTGTGAGAACTCCTTTCACATCTGGCGTGGTTCAGGGTTCAGGTTCAGGGTTTGGGTTCTGGAGAAGGCCCCACACAAATGAAAGAGACTAGAAAAGTATTAATTTAGGAATATTGGGGGCCAGGTGGGAGCCCAAGAGAGGACTCCACCCCGCTCTGGCCTTGCTATCCCTTTTATTAAGATTATGGGATACACCCATAGCCTTTAGGCAGGAAATTCCAATAATAGCCAATTAGTAGAAATTTACATGAGACTAACAGGTGGAGGCTGCTTCAGCTACCAATGTCTCAACTAAACAATGAGTGATTAGCTCTGACCTTTCAGAGCATTTAAGATTGACCAGCCTTCCCATTTCCCTGTCCACATCTCTCTATTAGTGAGACAATGATCGGTTTCCTGCATTCCCTTTTGCATGCCCATTCTTATTCCTTTTGCCTACTTCCCCATGTAATCTTTGTCCTTCCACCCAATATAAGCAGCTGGCTAATGGGGGGTAGAGCAGATTTTTGTGGATGACCTGCTGCTTTCCCATGCTGCCTGAAATATTGGAAAATAAAAATGCTCATATATTATTCAACCCTGTCTCTGCTTAATTGGCTCAAGTAGTGACAGGCAGCCCAGACCCATTCATTGTCCGGTTTCAGCTTCAACAGAATTTTAGTCAAAATTCCAGCAGGCTTCTTGGCAGACACTCACAAGCTGAACCTAAAAGTATTTGGAAATGGCAAGAACCTGGAATTTCCAAATGACTGAAAATAGCAGTGTCAAAGTTGACCTGATTTCAAGACTCACTATAAAGCTTCAGTAAGACAGTTTGGATAGATAGGACAATGGAACAGAATAATAGAAATAAACCCATCTTATATAGATTCAATTGTTTTTCAGCAAAGACATCAAAGCAAATCAATAGGGAAAAGAAAATCTTTTCAACAAAAAGTGCTGAAAGAATTATATATCTGAAAGAAGAAAGCAGAACTATCTCCCATCTTGCAGAGCTAGATCCTCAGCTGACCCTCCCCACTGGGGGTCACCACAGGAATGTCAGAATTGTCCTAACTCCCCCAACCGCTGCCTGAGTAGACCAGTGAAGCTCCAGGAATGTAGCTAAGGTCCTAACAAGGCTATCAAGAAGCAAAGGTAGGGGGATGGCTCAGACCTTTAATGTATTGGCCACCTCCTGACCTTTGTGCCGTAAAACCCTGCAGAAAAACCCTGACCAAAGTGACCACTCTCTGTAACCCATGTCACCCACCTAAGCCCACCCAAATGACTAGCCCTATATAACCTTTGTTCCCCTGGGGCTCGCTCTCTCGTCTCGCCACTGCGTCGGTAAAGAGGCTGGGAGCCAAGCCCGGGCTTGAATAAAGACTCTTTTGCTTTTTTACATCGGAAGTGGCTCCCTGGTGGTTGAATTTGGGGACCCCGAAATCTGGGCATAACAATATCCATATGAAGAAAGAAAGGAAGGAAGAAACAAAGGAAGGAAGGAGAGGGAGGAAGAGAAGAAGGAAAGAACTTGATCCCTACCTCACAACTCTGAAAAAAAATTAATTTAATTTTATAAGAATTGTAAAAAGAAATATAAAAACTAAAAGTTTAAAGCTTTTCAGAAAAAAAACACACTGAAAAATGGCTTTGCAAACTTATGGTAAACAAAATAAAGAGAAAGCAATATCATTTTTAAAAAGCTTAATATGTAGAACTTTAACCTATTCTAAAATCAGCAAAACAAAAACATGCTTAAGAAAATGAATAACTAGCCCTAGTCGGTTTGGCTCAGTGGATAGAGCATCAGTGTTATAATAATGTAACCCTTATACTGTATGAAATAATTATTATGTGAAATGTTTGCTGTATGGAAACCCCCAATACTCTGTAACTTCCAAAATTAATGAACACCCCACTATCTTGATGTAAAAGCTCTGAGCCCTTAAAGTGTAAACACCCTGCTCCTAGCATAAGGCACACTGTCTGGCCCACACTGATAAGGACACAGGCTGCTTACCATGGTCTATATAACTCTGAGACAGCCTTCAGTTGAAGTCTTCTTCCTGATAAGAAGAGGACTCCATGTCGCTCTGAGGGACAAGCCCCTGATTGCTCTGCTGTGTGAGCCTGAACCAACTGCAGCTGCCTGCCTGTCTCTGTTTTCGTCGTCTGTCCTTCAGTGTGCATCGCTGGGTGGCCTTCGCTGGAGCTTAGGACCTACTAGGAATGGGTAAATAAACCCTGTGTGATTGCATACTAATTCTGTCTTGTGTGTCATGTGTTCTGGTTTGGCTCAGCTCTCTAGACATTGAAGTACCAGGGGATAGGCCGTTATTGCTGACTCCTGGTAACCTGCACTTGTCCTGAGAAGGCAAACCTCTATTTTGTAAAAACTGCTCTTTGGAATGCTCTGCTGTTTTTCCTAGATGGCCTCTTATTCTAAAAAAAATAA
Source organism: Corynorhinus townsendii (assembly GCA_026230045.1). Taxonomy (NCBI): domain Eukaryota; kingdom Metazoa; phylum Chordata; class Mammalia; order Chiroptera; family Vespertilionidae; genus Corynorhinus; species Corynorhinus townsendii. The sequence goes on along the minus strand of JAPDVU010000001.1, from coordinate 113,907,704 downwards.
CTTTGCTTTCTAGCCTTCTTTAGCCTGCTTGAATAATGAGGACCATAAACTTAGCTGTCTGACCTGGTAGGCCGGAGACTAGATATGCCTATAATTTTTAGAACTGTGTTTGTTTTCAAAGACAGCAGTGAGATAACCACTAATTGCACAGAGGGCTGGCTCCTTAATAAGAAGGGAAGTCCTGCTTGTAGCTTTGCTTAGAATTTGAATTCATTTTGTCTAAGCCCACTGTGGTGAATAAAGTGTGACTCCAAACTCTCCTGCATTGTTTGATTATTCCGGTTTTCTGTAACATAATTTGGTGCATTGGCCAGGAAAACCAACCCATGCTTGGTGTTTTAGCCTCTGGTGTGTGGACTGGGTTTGGGGCCCGAGGGCGTTGGACAGGCCTCCAGGAGGCGCTGCTCTGCTGAATTAGCAGAATTAAACTGAGGGACTCTGGGCACTCCAGGACCTCAGCCCAGGACCTGGCCAGCAACTGGAGAGAGCGGACGGACACTTCTGGACCTGTCGACAGAATTAGTAAGGTAGGGGTCCTGTCAGTTCAGCCCACTCCAAGTGAGTGGAAGGGGGAGCTTGATCACCTCCCCGAAAGCTATATGGCTTCCTCAGGCAAATTAATCAGGAATTGGGTGGATTGTTGTTTAAACTCTGAGTGAATGTCTGGTGAAAGTGTGTGAGTGTGAGGGAGAGGGCCTGCCCTCTCCTATCTTATGTGAGGCTCCACGACCTTGGTTATGGAGTCTGAGTGGGCCCTAATCTGAGGTTCCGCGATTTGTCATATGGCATAATGGTGACTCACCCCCACGTGGAGGTGAGCAGGCCCAGGGTTTATACGGGTGCACCTTAGCTAAGACAAATCTAAGCTCCCAAGGGACGTGGCCAGGCAGGCATCTGAGTGAGGATCTGTGAAAACAGGTCACCCCCTCCCTTGTCTGTCTTGCACCACCGATCATCATGGGGTTGGGACAGAGTAAACCCACTGTTTTCAATTGCATGTTGAAAAATTTTAAAAAGGGATTTGATGGAGATTATGGAATTAAAATGAATTCTGAAATACTGAGGAAATTCTGTGAAGTGGAATAGCCAGCCTTCGGGGTTAGCTGGCCCTTGGAAGGCTCTTTGGATGAAGGATTGGTCAGGGCGGTCTGGAATGTAGTCACAGGAGATCCTGGACACCCAGATCAGTTTCCCTACATAGACAGCTAGTTAGAAATTGCTCAAACCTTGCCGCCTTGGGTCCGGTTCTGCATGTGTAAGAAGGGACAGAGTAAGGTTTTAGTAGCAGGAGTGAAGAGGCAGTCAGGGCAGGAGCAGGCTAAGGAGAGGCAGGCAGGGCAGGAGCAGGTCCCTCAGAAGGAAGTTCAACCCCCTATTCTACAGGACCCCCCGCCCCCGAGGAAGTCCCACCAGTTTTATCACCTCCATATGAGCCACAGGCAGCACCAAGTGCCCCCCTACTAGCCTGGAAGTTCCGGAAGGTCTGGAAACACCGCCTACCTCCATCTCCCCTCCACCAGGCTCTCCAGAGCCAGTTGGGCGGTGCCTGCGTTCAGCCGATCAAGGGCCCAAACAACAGCCGGCACGTCAGATGCCTCTCAGGGAAATTCGGGGTGCCCAAGTGCTTAGCGAAGATGGGACCTTACAGGAAGGAAGGCCGGTCTACTATTACCAGCCTTTTACCACAGGTGACATTCTGAATTGGAAGCAACACACCCCAGCTTATTCTGAAAAACCTCAGGCCATGATAGACCTCCTAGAAATGATCTTCCAGACCCAGAAGCCCACTTGGGTGGACTGCAAGCAGCTCCTTTTTGCATTCTTTAACACTGAGGTGAGTATGAGAGTAATGACAGAGGCTCGGAAGTGGCTCCAGACCCAGGCCCCGGCAGGGACATTAGACACAGATAGATGGGCAAGGGAGGCCCTCCCTGATGAGGAACCTAATTGGTCCCCAAACTCAGAAGATGGAAAGACCAGGCTAGAAAGATATTGGCTGACCTTCCTCCAGGGGATCAGGGCCGGAGCCAAGAAGCCCACCAACATGGCTAAAATCTCTGAGGTTTTCCAGAAGCCTGATGAAAGTCCAGCAGCTTTCTATGAGAGACTATGTGAGACATACCGGATCTACACTCCCTTTAACCCTGAGGCCCTGGACACTCAAACCATGGTAAATGCTGCCTTTGTAGGCCAAGCCTGATATCAGGAGAAAATTACAGAAGCTGGAAGGGTTTGCAGGAAAAAACACTAGTGAACTGCTAGAGATAGCCAACAAGGTTTTCATCAACCAAGACAGAGCAGCAAAAAAAGAGGAAAAGAGAATACAAAGAAGGGCCAGCGGCTTTCAGAGGTTCGGGCCCCCAGACAGCCCAAAAAGGGAAGCAAGAAGACAGATCAGTGGGGAAAGGAAGAGCAAGTCTGAGACGGGACCAGTGTGCCTATTGTAAGGAAACAGGGCACTGGAAAAATGAATGTCCCAAATGACAGAGCAAGAAGATAAGGTCCCCTTTTCCACCCAGTCGCTATCAATCAGAACCACCTGAAGCAGACCTTATTGGGCTGGCAGCAGCTGACTCTGACTAGGACAGACCAGCTCTTTTCAGCTGGGCCCCCACGAGCCCATAGTCAGAATGAAAAATGGGGTCCAGACTGTAGACTTTATGGCTGATACGGGAGCTGAGCACTCAGTAGTCACACAGAAAGTAGCGCCTATCTTAGGGAAGGAGGTCACCATTATTGGAGCTACTGAGGACCAGACCCGTAGACCATTCTGCTGGCCTTGCTGATGCCAACTTGGCGGCCACTGAGTAATTCATGAATTCCTGTACTTGCCAGATTGTCCAGTACCTCTGATGGGTAGAGACCTTTTAGCCAAAATGGGGTCAAAATCACTTTTGCTTCAAATGGCTCAGCACAGCTTCGCCTAAGTGAGGAGACTTCTCCAATGATCCTGTCCTTAGCAGTACCCTGGGAGGAAGAATGGAGACTTTATGCCCCTCAGTCAAAGGTCTCACCTTAGAGCCTGAATTAGAGGAAGAATTCCCCCTGGTCTGGGCAGACGGAAATCCCCTGGCCTGGCCAAAGACCATGCCCCGATACTAATTGACTTAAAGCCTGGGGCAGAGCCTGTCAAAATCCGCCAATATCCAATTCCACAGGAGGCACGCCTAGGAATTTAGGTCCACTTAGACCTGCTACTTCAGTGGGGACTCCTTAAAAGATGTCAGTCACCATGGAATACTCCCCTCTTACCTGTCAAAAAGCCTGGGACTAATGACTACCGCCTGGTACAAGATTTACGGGCTGTTAATGAGGCTGTTATAACCTTGCATGCGGCGCTGCCAAACCCCTACACCCTTCTAGGACTTATTCCATCAGAAGAGGAATAGTTTACATGCCTAGATCTGAAAGATGCCTTTTTGTGCCTCTGATTAGCCCCCATCAGCCAGCCGCTTTTTGCTTTTGAGTGGGAAAACCCAAATACGGGAGCCAAGGAGCAGTTCACCTGGACCAGACTGCCACAAGGATTTAAAAACTCCCCTACTCTTTTTAGTAGAGCACTGGCATCTGATTTATCTAAGTTCCCAGGACAGGACTTGGGGTGTGTTCTACTCCAGTATGTAGACGACCTCCTACTAGCCAGCTCCACACGAGCTCAGTGCTGGGAAGGGACACCAGCCCCCCTGAGACTGTTAACTGAAACAGGTTATAGAGTGTCCAAGAAAAAGGCACAGATTTGTCAGAAGGAAGTCAAGTATCTAGGTTTCCGAATCACCCAAGGGAAATGAAGGCTAGGGACTGAAAGGAAGCAGGCAGTATGTGCCATCCCAGTCCCTAGCACCTGGTGGCAGATTCGGGAATTCCTGGGAGCAGCAGGGTTCTGTTGAATCTGGATCCCAGGGTTTTCAGACCTGGCCAAGTCCCTCTATGAAGCTTTAAAAGGGGAAGAGAAGGCACCCATTGTATAGGGCCCCGAGCAGGAGAAAGCCTTCATCAACATAAAGGCAAAGCTCTCTGAGGCCCCAGCACTAGGACTACCAGATGTGACACGGGACTTTAATCTCTTCGTCCATGAGAACAACTGGGTAGCCCTAGGAGTTCTAACCCAGGAATTTGGACCTTGGCAAAGACCAGTAGCCTATCTCTCGAAGCAGATTGACCCATTTGCCTCCGGATGGCCCCCGTGTCTCAGGGCCCTTGCAGCCACGGCATTATTAGTCAAAGAAGCAGATAAACTTACCCTGGGACAAAGCTTAAATGTAAAAGTACCTCATTCTGTTATTACTCTAATGGAAGCAAAGGGGCAACACTGGCTACCTCATGCTCCGATGACTCAGTACCAAGGATTGCTAAGTGAGAACCTGCGGGTACAATTAGAAGCAGTAAGAACTCTTAATCCTGCCACCTTTCTAACCATTGCTGAGGGGGCCACTGAACTTGATTGCCTGGAAGTCCTAGAGGAGGTTTACTCTAGCCGGCCAGATCTAACAGATAAGCCCCTGCCAAACCCGGACTTGATATTGTTCACAGATGGCAGCAGCTTCTTAAATGAAGGAAAAAGACGAGCCAGATATGCAGTGGTATCAAACCTTGAGACAATCGAGGCCCAGGCTCTGCCAGAAGGATGGTCAGCGCAGAGGGCAGAACTTTGGGCCCTGGCCAGAGCCTTAGAACTCAGTAAGGATAAGCTTGCCAACATCTACACTGATTCACACTATGCCTTTGCTACCCTGCACATTCATGGGGCCACATACAAGGAAAGGGGGCTCCTTACGGCAGGAGGAAAAGGAACCAAAAATCAAAATGAGATTTTAAAGTTACTAGGAGCAGTTTGGGAGCATAAAGAAATAGCTGTCATTCATTGCAAAAGTCACCAGAAAGGGAAAGACTCACTGTCAGAAGGAAACCAGTGTGCTGATGCCGCAGAACAAGCAGCACTGGCACGGATTATGTTGGCCCCCGAATTACCTGAACCTCCAAAGTACACTCCGCAGGAGGAGGAATGGGCCCAGCAAGAAGGGGGCAAAAGAACAAAAGAAGGTTGGTGGATACTCCCAGATCATAGGGTCTATGTCCCAGAACAGTTAGCCCATAAGGTAGTCCTCCAGCAGAATGAACTTACTCATTTAGGAAAAACTGCTCTAGAAGCTTTGTTAGGCAGATATTACCTAATTGCCCATCTTCCCTCCTTGTGTGCCTCATTTTCTCAGCGTTGCCTCCTCTGTGCACAGAACAATGCCAAACAGGGTCCTGTGGGACTGATAGGAGTTCAGTGCTGTGGGCAAGCTCCCTTTGAGGACTTAGAAGTAGATTTTACAGAAATAGGGCCTAGCAGAGGAAATAAATACCTATTAGTCTTTGTTTGTACCTTTTCAGGCTGGGTCGAGGCATATCCCACTCGCACAGAAAAGGTGAGAGAAGTCACTAAGGCATTGTTAAAGGACATAATTCCACGGTATGGAATGCCTCTGACCATAGGGTCTGATAATGGCCCAGCCTTTGTAGCAGAAATAGTACAACAGGTAACTAAGGCTTTAGGAATTAGTTGGACTACATACAGCTTACAGGCCTCAGAGTTCAGGGAAAGTGGAGCGCATGAACCGGACTCTAAAGCAGGCTATGGCTAAGCTATGCCAAGAGACAACCTTACCCTGGACAGATATCTTGCCTCTTGTACTCCTGCGGGTACGCTGTGCCCCGAGGGCCAGGGTAGGTTTCTCCCCTTTTGAAATTCTATATGGTAGACCCCCTCCCTTAATTCTGCCAAAGGGAGATTTGGGGGAAATAGGAAACTTAGAAATCCAGAAGCAACTTCAAGGACTTGGAAAAACTGTCTTTGAGGTCTACAGATGGGTTACTGACCGACTACCCATCTATCTAGGAACAGCTGTACATACTTATAAACCTGGAGACCAGGTCTGGGTAAAAGACTGGAAAAAAAGAGCCCCTTAAGCCAATTTGGAAGGGACCCTATCCAGTTATACTAACCACTCCCACCGCTCTCAAGGTTGCAGGACTGAACAACTGGATTCACCACTCATGGGTGAAAGCAGCCCACCAGCCGAGCGACACCCATTTGAGTGGAAAGTGACCTCTGACCAGAAACACCCTCTGCGGATCACCCTCAAGAAAACAAGGGTCCTGGCTGATCAACCTGCTCAAAGGGATTCAGAAATGCCCTGCTGAATTCTTCCTTACACTAATCTTTCTTTCTTATCTTAAATGCAAGAATAGCAAGTTCACACACCTCTTTACCATTAAGAATACCTTCTGTTTGGAGACCCAGGGAATTTTTTTCCTATGTGGCACCAATACCCTTCTCTGTCTACCTGCCAACTGGACTGGGACCTGCACTCTGGTTTACCTAGTCCCCGAAATAGACATTGCCCCCAACAATCAGTCCTTGCCTTCCTGGTAACACACCATTTCCAATACAAAAGAGCAGTCCAGCTAATCCCTCTCCTTATAACACTTGGCATTTCAGCAGGGGTTAGCACTGGAATAGGGGGACTGGGAACTTCTCTCTTCTACTATCAGAGTCTATCCAAAGACCTTGCTGACAGTTTAGAGGAAATAGCTCAAAGTATTGTTGCAGTACAGGATCAGATTGACTAACTGGCAGCCATTACTCTCCAGAATCGAAGAGGACTAGGCCTTCTCACAGCGGAGAAATGGGGGCTGTGCCTGTTCCTTGAGGAAGAATATTGTTTTTATGCTAACCAGTCTGGTATTGTAAGGGATGGGGCCAAGAAACTAGCTGATCAAGCTTCACATTAAAAAATTCTCTACATCACTGATTGTCATGAAAATTCAAATTAAAACCACAATGTGATACTGATATGGACACAGCAGAATGGCTAAAATTAAAAACCCTGAAAATGCCAAATGTTGCAAGATACTCATACCTTGCTGGCAGGGATATAAAATGATACAATTATGTAGAAAAAAGTACTTTTTCAGTTTCATATACTGTTCATCATATACATACTCTAGCATTTAGCAATTCCACAACTAAGTTTTTACTCAAGAACAATTACAAGATATGTCCACAGAGAAGGCTTATGAAGAACGTTTGTAATTGTATTTATAATAGCTCCAAACTGCAAAAGCAACCCAAATCTATAGAAGCAGAGAACAAATTTATATATATATATATATATATATATATATATATATATATATATATATAATCTTCAAAGATACAATGGATTCAGAAGGAGCGAGTAAAACTAATGTTTGCATATGTAGTATATGCATGAATCTCTAAGATTTGGGCTAAGTGAAAGAAATCAGATACAAAAGAGTATATTGTATAGGATTCCATTTAGATGAATTTGTACCAAGGGCAAGACTGATCTATGATGAAAAAATTCAGAAATGTTGTTGCTTCTTAATGGTATGGTGTAACTGGGAAGTTGCTCAAAAGATGTTACTTAGGTGATAGAACTGTGTGTGCATTTGCCAATACAATGATTTCTAAATTAGAGTTTGTTAATTTCTCTGTATGTACCTAAAAATAACTGTAAATTTAGTAAAATTTAGTCAGTAAGTTTGCTTTTTGTACTTTTGTGGGTTAATAATTCTGAAAGCACTGTTTTGTATTCTACACTTGAACAAATAGGTTAATAATGAGAATAATGTGAGTTCAGTTTGTCATTGCTTGAGAAAGGAGCTACATAATATGAAAATTAAATAGACTAAAATTCACCCCATGTGGCTGAAATGGAGTATTAAATGACAGTATTTATAGATCTAGATATATAAATATAGATTTATGGATATAGATATATAGACAAATAGATAAAACATATATATCAATGTAGAGAAAATTTAGATGTGTTTGTACATACATGCATTGATACTCACACATAAACAAACAACTCTGTCCAGTAATTAGTCTTAAAAGCAATGGCACCAGTAACAACCAAAGAAAGATCTTGATTTGTTTAACCAATAGGGCCTAGAAGCAATAATACACAAGTGGCAATTTACACACCTAATGTCGAGACTTTGGTTTCAAAATACCATTATTCACTAAAAGAATGTAGGTCTTTTTTGGCAAAATAGCTGATTTCATGGATAGGATAGGGAAAGTAGAAGAGCCTGGAACATATCTTGTGCCTCAAAGTGGCAGAAACCTATCAAAAGGACATAGGAAGCATCTTGAAAAAGTTCCTATTTCCTAAATCTGGGACAATTTGAGCATCAAAACAAAAACTACAGCAATTTCCATAGCCTAAAATAAGATTCTATGATACTGTCTGTCTGTCTATCTATCTATCTATCTATCATCTATCATCTATCTAATCATCTATCAACAAAGGGCAGAGAAGGGGTATTTCTTCCTTAGAGTAGAATGGAAACTAATAAATACAGAAAAATCATTAATAGATGCTATAAATAGTGTATAAAAGTTTGATAAGTGTAGTATACTTATAGATTTTAAGAATATCTACTAACACATTAAATTAAAGACTTCAACCATCACTAATATCAGAACAAATTGACATCATATGCCTCCTGATAGGACATGTTGAGTAGAGCATAATATCACTTTTGTGGAAATCTTATCAAAAATTTATAAACTAAATCTAATCATATAGAAACTCAGATAAATCCAAATAATGAAAATTCTGACAATTTAAAATGTGAGTCCAAAAAAGACTATGGATGAGGAATGAGTCCATTAAAAGATATTTAAGTAGCATGACAATTAAATGCAATGCTTAATCTTGAATTAGACTCTGGACAAGGGGATTAAGGAAACTGACATGACAAAGATTAATATGTAATGTTAATTAAATAATATTATATCAATACTAGAGGCCCAGTGCACAAAATTCATGCACGGGTGGGGTCCCTAGGTCTGGCCAGTGATCAGGGCCTATTGGGGCCATCTTGCCTAGTCTCAATTGGGGCCAGGCAAGCTGGGGCCTGGGGGCCTGCTGGACAGGGCCTGCCAGCTGAGGGGAGGGACCTGGGGAGGTTGGCTAGCCATGGGAGGTTGGTGGTTCATAGTGACTGGTAAACTGGTCATTCCAGTTGTTTATTCGTAACAGTCGCTTAGGCTTTTATATATAGAGATAAAAGTTCTTATTTGAAATTTATACTATTGCTATGTGAGAGAATATCCTCCTTAGGAGATACATACTGAAGTATTTATTGGAAAAAGATACTATATTCTATATCTCCAATCTGCATGAAAATATTTTAGGAAATAAATGTAACTATATTGAGAGCTGCACATATTTGTGTGTATACATAAATATACATGATAAGAATACATAGATAGATGATAGATAGAATGATAAAGAAATAGAAGTAGAGCAAAATATAAACTAATGTTAAATCTGGGTAAGAATATTTAGAATTTTATTATACTGTAAATATAATAATTTTAAAGAAATATAATTTTCTTTGTGAAAAATTTATATGTGATATAAAATATATTTGGTAACTAAAAAATTATTTTAATATGTAATGTAGATTAGATAATTCCTGAACACTAAAACCAAGTACAGTAGCACATTACTTCATGAAAGTACCCAGGAAAATAGGTTCTTAAAAAGATAATACAAGATCCAAAAAAATAAATGTAATACTTAATTTACAGTCTATGTGATAGAGAATTAAATAAATACAACAAGTAATTTCTACTATTTAAGCTTTGATAAATTAAGTATTTATTTTAAAAGTGAAATTTCTAAATAACATATACATTTTCCTCAACTAAAATTTGCTTTCACCAGCTCGGATTTAATATCTGTTTTTTTTTTCTGTTTTTGTTTCTGTTTTTATTGTTTGAAGTATTACAAATAGTAGTACCTATGTCTCCTTTATTTTTCCCCCATTGACCTCCCCCCAGCCTCCCCTACCCCCAGTACATACCTTCACCTTCCCCCCCTCCCTCAGTGTCTTGTATCCATTGGTTATGCTTATATGCATGCGTACAAGTCCTTTGGTTGATCTCTTACAGACCCCCCCAACCTCCCCTGCCTTCCTGCTGTAGTTTGACAGTCTGTTCAATGCTTCTTTGTCTCTGTATCTATTTTCCCCCCATTTCTTTCCTTTAAAAAATTTTGCTTCTGCAGACTAGAAATAAACATATAATAACAAACAAAAAATGTTTGAGTCCCAATTTCAATGTCCAACGGTTCTGAGTCCCCGTTTCAATGTCTAACAGTTCCTTATGTGTACATGTCAGCAAATACCTACCATACATATCTGGATGGTGGGCACATGGTGGCAATGTAGGTCCGACCCTCTCTGGTTTGGTCCTAGGCAACCTGCAGTGGTGCACAGCTGCTGACTGCTAGCGTGGCAAGGTGTTGTCAGCGTCTTCCATCTCTTGACTGTTTTTCCTCTTGTCTTCATGGTTGGAGCAGACCTGTCAATTCCTCTCTGTTGCAGGAATCCACATGGTCTTGGAGTTGTTTTCTGAAAATATACAAACATATTCTCGACCACAAGTTAATAAAGGAATCTTTTCTATATAATTGATTTGGGATCCTTTTTATTTTTTCCCCAAACAATTTTCCTTTGTCTTATTTAGACACCATGTGTGTTTTTCATTGGTGTTTTCCTGTTAGCATTACAAATGAAAATTAATTTTGTAAAGTAAAATTTTCTAGATGTAATTTACTTATAGGACATTTTCCTTACATGATATTACCCTACTAATCCCCCCCTTTTTTTTTATTAATGGAGGCTTTTGTAAATTTTATAATGCAGTCTTGATAACTTTAAATTTTAATTTTTTGCACAAAAATATGACTGCTTTAGGTTCATTGCATGTTCAGGAATTTTACCATGAGATGAATTACCAATAAAAATTTTAGTTACTACTTTAGGAACAGCTTTTTGTCCAGCACAATTAAATTTTCTAGAATATTCACTTATTTCAATTAGCCTATTTAAATTAATCTGAAAACTTTATTACTATTCTACTGTCAAATTTAATACTCTACCAACAATCTTAGTTTACCCTGTAAATATTAGTGGAAAGGATTATTTGCATTCTTGAGTAGGCCCTGAGCAACCAAGGGACTTGTGTGCATGCCTATGAACGTAACCAATGGACACAGACAACAAGGGGATGGGGCATAAGTGGGGGGTGGGGGGTTATGGGGGAATAAGGACACATAAGTAAAAAATAAAAATTAAAATAAATTTTTAAAAAATTATAAAATAAAAATAAAACATTAAATCTAATCCATACTAGTGCTCACCATAACCTTAAGAGAAATTGTTTCATGTGACAAAAATTTTTAAATGAAACTCTCTGTAGCCTGAAAATTATTTTGAAAGGAAACAAAGAGAAGTTTCCTTCAAAAGTCATAAGGATTGTAATTGAAAGTCAATATATTTGGTCTCTTGAACTAAAGTAAATAATTTGTGTTTTTGCCTCTCTGACAAAGTTTATATAAAGCTTATACAACAGCATATTGTACAATTATCCCAAACAAACTTACAAATTAATTCTTTGAATGTTTGCCAGCAATTTAAAAAAGGACATGAAAGGATTTAATCCCTTTCAGAAGGAATTAAGGCACTGGGAAGGCACTTGAGCATCCTATATTGGCCCCTCTTGCCTTTTGTGCCAAGAGGGACCCTCTTCTCACAATTCAATTGCCCTCAGTTGTTGCCTGAGCTTTCTGTTCATGCTGAGGTTGAAGCCTCGTGGTGGCTGGTACCATCGATCTGTCTCTCGCCCAATAGTGTGAGCTGGGCCCTCACTGGAGAAGAAACCCGAGTTCCCCGAGATATGTGATCAGTGTTGGGACCCCGCCAGCAGACCAGGGGATCCCAAGACAGGTGCTGGGTGTGGAGGCCACGGGGGCATAGGCTACCAAGGAAACAGAACTGAACCTCACATCACCCTGCTTGGTCCCGGAGGATGACTGGTTAACCAGAGACAAGTAAGATTCCTCAGGGAAGGAACAACCTAAGACAGGCACAGTTGCAGAGGGGCCATTAGGAGAGAACTTGGGGGTCAACAGAGGTAGGGCACAGACCCTCACTCCCCCAACCCTGAAGGGGCCTGAATCCTCACTCCTTCTGAGGGAGGTCTCCTGCCCCCATGGCTGCTTTGCTTCCCACACCCAGCTCAGATTGGGACACAGGTGACAGACAGAGAATTGGCCCAGCTCAGATCGGGACCCAGGTAACAGACAGATACTTGGCCGACAGCAGCTGCCCTATATCTAAATCCAGCCTAGCACCAGGAATATCTGTTATTTTTATTCACAAATATTATTGAAAATGAACATTGATCAATAAAATAATTATTTATCTCAGAAAAGAATTAACTTTTATCTAAATGGACAGTATATGGGTCCATCTCTAAGCAAAGTACAATTTAGAGTAGATAATAAAATTATATTTTGCCTCCATTATGCACAGAAGTCCAATTTTATTAGGCTTTCAATTGCCTTTACACATCATTACCCTGCAGGCTAGGCCATGAATTTTCAAAACATGGAATTTCACCACGTAATTCCTACAGACAACATTCTTGCTTTCGGCAATGAAAACCTATAGGGTTTATGGACTTTGGAAATGGAAATGTTTCATTTGGTCGTCCTGACCATTATTTTGAAAGATTTTTATTCATTATACAGTCTCTGTTTCCAAATTGTTTACCCAATCAGCCTTTTAACAACTCTGCCATTACAACTTTCTTTGCTGACATCTGAAGACCATTTTATAGTGCCCTCCAAATTCCTTTATATACTATATGTATATTTTCCACAAAGAATTCAAAGGATAAAGTACCAAATTTTCTTGTACCTGCATCTAAATTGAATTTTTCCATTGTGTCTTTATTGTATTTTCTTATTCTTTTTTTCCACAAAGTCTCACAAGTAAAGAATATGTAATGCTATTGGTGAGATTTTTTTTCCTTATAAATCTTTATTGTTCAGATTATTACAGGTGTTCCACTTTTTTCCCCCCCATAGCTCCCCTCCACCTGATTCCCCACCCCACCCCATGCCCTTACCCCCCACCACTGTCTTCATCCATAGGAGTAAGATTTTTGTCCAATCTCTTCCCGCACCCCTCACACTTGCTTCCCCTGAGAATCGTCAGTCCACTCCCTTTCTATGTCCCTGATTCTATTATATTCACCAGTCCATTCTGTTCTTCAGATTTTTTATTCACTTGATTTTTAGATTCACTTGTTGGTAGGTATGTATTTGATGTCATTTTGTTGTTCATAATTTTTATCTTTACCTTTTTCTTCTTCTTCCTCTTCTTAAAGAATACCCTTCAGCATTTCATGTAATCCTGGTTTGGTGGTGATGAACTCCTTTAGCTTTTTCTTGTCTGTGAAGCTCTTTATCTGACCTTCAACTCTGAATGATAGCTTTGCTGGGTAGAGTAATCTTGGTTGTAGGTTCTTGCTGTTTATCACTTTGAATATTTCTTGCCACTCCCTTCTGGCCTGCATAGTTTCTGTTGAGAAATCAGCTGACAGTTGTATGGGTACTCCCTTGTAGGTAATTAACTGTTTTTGTCTTGCTGCTTTTAATATTCTCTCTTTGTCTTTTGCCCTTGGCATTTTAATTATGATGTGTCTTGGTGTGGTCCTCTTTGGGTTCCTCTTGTGTGGGGTTCTGTGTGCTTCCTGAACTTGTAAGTCTATTTCTTTCACCAGGTAGGGAAAGTTTTCTGTCATTATTTCTTCTAATAGGTTTTCAATATTTTGCTCTCTCCCTTCTTCTGGCACCCCAAAAATTCGGATGTTGGTTCGCTTGAAGTTGTCCCAGAGGCTCCTTACACTATCTTCATATTTTTGGATTCTTTTTTCTTTTCGTTTTTCTGGTTGGATGTTTTTTGTTTCCACATATTTCAGATCTTTGGTTTGATTCTTGGGGTACGTTGATCTACAGTTGAGTTTCTGTATATTTTTTTATTTCAGACAGTGTATGCTTCATTTCTGACTGATCCTTTTCCATTTTTTTGGCATTCTCATTAAGGTCCTTGAAGGTCTCACTAAGGTCCTCAGAAGTGTCATCAAGTTTCTCAGCGGTTTTTAGAAGATTCTTGAGTAACCTTATACATGTGGTTCTGAACTCTATGTCATCCAGTAGTTTGCTTTCCTCCGTTTCTTTCATTCGTGACATGTTTCTTTGTTTCTGCATTTTGGCTGCTTCCCTGTGTTGATGGAGTGGCTTTGTGTGTAGGTGACCTATAGGGGGCAGTAGCTCAGCCTCCCCAATCACCTGATGTGGATGCTCTTGGTACACCCCTTTGTGGGCTGAGTGCAAAGTCTTGGTGTAGTTAAGCCTGAATTGCTGTTGGTACGCTGGGAGGAATTGACCTCCAGGCCAATTAGCTGTGAGCACTCCCTGTGTCTATAATGGAAGAACTGCTGTGCTGAAGACACGCAGGACTTGTTTCAGTGGGGCTTCGGTGCTCACTGAGTTTGCCTCTTGAATGTGTCACTTATGGATGTGAGGAGTTGAAATCTGGTGTCTCACACTGACCACTAGGTACACTGGCTTCTGGATCTCCAATGGGGTGTAGGTCAGCTACTGTCTGAGGCCACTCAGCAGGAGCTACAGTGAGAGCTGCAGTTTTCTCCTCTTTGCTTGGGGTTTGGAGGTTTTGGAACTGTCTGACCCAGGCTGCAAGTTTGCTAGGTTAAGCTGCGATAGGGCAGGCTTTTCTTATGCTAACTCGGTTGCTTGGAGCTTGGGTGGGTTTGTAGGTTGTGCAAGGCGGGGCCTCAGGGTGTCACTAGGTTAGGGCGTGGCAAACAGCAATGGCTGCTAGTTAGCCGGCTCTGTGTCCCCAAAGGCATCCGCGAGTCCCAGGCCCCAGTTCAGTAAACAATTATTCCTGCGCACAGCTCTGCAAGCAAGCCACCCTCACTGGCAGACAGTCCAGCTTCTCCCCGTAGGAGTTTGGGTCCCCCGCGTCTCCCCAGAGACTGGATTTCAGAGTAATCGGGGGCTTGTCTCCATTTGGGTTGAAAAAAGCAACGCACCCAGTCGCCCACAGCCAGCCCGGATCACGTGCCTCCGTACCTCAGCTTTTCAGCGCTCGTGCACGTCTCAAAGCTCTTTTCTCTTTCCTTCTAGTTGTAGAACTTCCACTCAGCCAGCTTTCCCGTGGTTCTGGGTGATAGACGTTTTGTCTTTTAGTTGCAGTTTAAATTGTTGTGGGAGGCAGCAGTTTAGGTGTTTACCTACGCCGCCATCTTGGATTCTCTCCGAGATTTTTTTTAATGCTTGTCATTTGACTGGTCAATGAATATATATCACAGAAATAATATGGTTGCAAATGCTTCAGCCATTAAGAGAAATTCTATCAATTACTAGTCAAAAACTAACACAATGACTGTATTGTTTTCTAAAGTAAAATTTCATAGCAAAAATAATTTTTATTTACTATGTGATATGCTCAGATAAATAAGCTACAAAATAAAGCTCAATTTTTCTCAAAAGCGTTATTTATATAAAATGTCATGGGACCAATTTTTATTTACTTCATTTATATCTTAGCATTACTTATAAATTGGCATTTTGGAAGCTATCTTGTATTCTCCTTACTTAGGTTTTGCCTCCACAGGATAGTTTCATAAATGGTTTTGAGGTCAGGGATTACAATCTCTACTAAAGAATTTGAAAATAGCTATGAAGAATAGAATATCACATTTCTAAAATATACAATAATTGAGTCTCTATATTTCTGTATTATTTTATATTAATGCAACATAAATAGAACATTATGCTATTGCCTAGAAAATATTAGTTTCTGTGAGAACTTAAAATTAATCAAATTATATGGCTGTCATCTTTAATCACCGTGAAATATTTATTTTGAAATGTTTCAAATAATGAAATAATAAAATTATTTAATTAATTTATAATTACTTAAAAACATTCAGTATAATCTCAGACATTTCATGTAGCAATATTTTTGCCAATACATCCTCTAAGGCAAGAGAAACAAAGGGAAAATATACAAATGGGACTACATCAAACTAAAAAGTGTCTGCACAGCAAAAGAAAACATCAACAAAATGAAAAGGGAATCCACTGTATGGAATAGAATAACATATTCATCAATGATACATGTGCTAAGGGTTTAATTTTTAAAATCTATAAAGAACTCATACAACTTAATACCAGGAAAACAAACAATCCAGTTTAAAAATGGGCAAAGGACTTGAATAGACAATTCTCCAAAGAGGACATATAGATGGCCTATATTCATATGAAAAAAAATGCTCACCATCACTAATCATAAAAGAAAGGCAAATTAAAACTACAGTGAGGTATCACCTCACACCTGCCAGGATGGCTGCCATCAAAAAATCAGCAAACACGTGCTGGTGAGGATGTGGAGAAAAGGGAACCCTCGTGCACTGCTGGTGGGAATGCAGACTGATGCAGCCACTGTGGAGAACAGTATGGAGTAACCTAAAAAATTAAAAATGGAATTGCCTTTTGACACAGTGGTCCCGCTTCTGGGAATATATATCAAGAATCTTGAAACACCAATCAGAAAGAATATATGCATCCCTATGCTCATAGCAGTGTTATGTATAATAGCCCAAGTGCCCATCAGTAGATGACTGAATAAAAAAGCTGTGATACATTTGCACAATGGACTACTAAGCAGTTGTAGAAAAGGAGCTCTTTCCCTTTACTACAGCATGGACAGACCTGGAGAGCATTATGCTAAGTGAAATAAGCCAGTCAGAGAAAGATAAATATCACATGATCTCGCTTATATGTGGGATCTAATCAACAAAATAAACTAACGAATAAAATATGTCCAGATGCCTGGATGCATGGAATAGACTGACAGATCCCAGAGGGGAGGGGAACCTGGAAGAGATTAACCAAGAACACATATGCATATATGCATAGCCCATGAACACACAGACAATTGTGTGAAGGCCTGGGGTGGGGTGGGGGCTGGGGGGGGGAGGACAGAAGGGGAAAGAAGGGGGCATCTGTAATACTGTCAACAATAAAAATATAATTTTAAAAATTTAATCCACAGTAATCTTCAGTTGCAGCTTCAAGAATTCTATAACAGATTAAAGGTCAAAATCAGAATCTTCATTATTTTTAGGAAGGCCAAGACCCTGACATAGAATCAGCAAATATAATTTGCATAACTTAAACCTAAGGAAAGAGACCTACTAATTGTAACAGTAATGTGAAATAAGTGTAGTTAATATGTGCATAAAGATGAAGAATGGAGCATATTCATGATAAAATACAGTATTATAAAGAAGGAAAAAAGTTACAAAAAGCATCAAATACAAAGCTATAAATTTAAATATATATATTTATTAAATATATACATAATTGTTAAAATCCAAATATCCTTATATTTTTGAATAGCAGAATGAACAGAATGAGTTAGTGTCTTTGATATTCAACCTGAAAATCCCATTACCATAAATTTCAAGTTGAGAAATGATAAAAATATCAAAAAGTTTCAATATCTATCTAATGGGATTTTCAGAAAAGGAGCTATGTAATTTTTACATACTTGAGAAGTCACTGACCTTCCATCAAAAACACACATCTTGAAGTGACCTCCAAGAGAGGAAACCAGGGGAATAAAAATTATTCTCCCTCCCAACTATCTTCAGCTGTTACTTGGTCAAAGTCTATATGAAGACAGAGACCATGGGAATCCTCCTGATACAGTCACACAAGTTAGCTTCATGGGTGAGACAGTACCATGGAGAAAAAAGAGAATCATACCAAGAGGGACAAACAGGTGTCCACACACAAGTTTTGTCCAGTTCTAATTAGGTTGTCTTCTTCTTGTTGATTCTAAGACATAATATTTTGTCTTCTCTCATTTTGCAGCTTACCCTTTTACTCTTTGAGTTTATTTGAAACACAGAGACTTTACTTTTATATAATTAAAGTTACAATTTTTTTCTCTAGATTGTTTTTCTACTGACATTTTTATGAAATATTATTTTTAATTCTCACAGCAAATATATGTTGTACATACCACTGTTTTTTTCTCATTTTATGGATTAAAAAAACAGCCATACAGAGGACAAACTAACCTTTAAAAAAAAGTCAAGCAAAATATAGAGGCACATGGGTAATGAAAAATTACTTAATTGTTTATTTAAAATACTGCTATAGTACTTACTGTCAATCACTAAGTATCTTACAAAAGTCAAGTCATTAAATCCTCAAAACTCTATAATGCAGCTGAGAACTTGATTTGTCAGTCCAAAGAGTAGGAGGGATTCAATTCCAGGCAATCTAGTTTCAGATCTACCAACACTGAACTATTGCTTCTCTTCTTGGGCTGAAAGACAAAGGACCAATCTTCTCTCTTGCCATAAAATATGGTCATTTTTATTGTCTAATCAGACCTCCTCAATTTCATCAGTTACCTATGATATGAAATCACCAAACTTAAATTTCCAGCCCAATACCTTATCCTAACTCAATATAAATAATTTTGTTTATTGTTTTCCCTTTATTATAAAATTAATTCATAGTCATTATAGAGAGTGATTCATTGTCAATGCACATTTGAAAACTGGATATATTTTAAATAATAAGATAAAAATTTTATTTTACTTATTGAAACATATTTGTTATATAACATTATGTAAATTTAAGCTATACAATATGTTTATTTGATATATTTATTATTATAATATGATTGCCATTATACCAATAGTACCTCTATCATGTCACAAAATTATTTATTTTTGTGTATGATGGAAATAATTAAGGTGTAATCTTTTAGCAAGCTTGATGATTATACTACAACTAGAGGCCCAATACACAAAATTCATGCAAGAATAGGCCTTCTTTCCCCTGGCTGCCAGCAGTGGCTTCCCTCTGGCACCCAGAACCCAGGCTTCCCTCCAGCCACAGACTTCATCCAGAAGGTCGCCCAGAAGGATGTCCAGTCTAGTTAGCATATTATGATTTTATTATTATAGATACATTGTCTATATTCACTATACTTTGCATTAGACCTCCAGGACTTATTTTATTAGTGTAAGTCCATACCTTTAAGGGTATGGACTCTCATACCCTCAGTATCTCTCTTATTCCCCTATCCTCCGGGCCACAAGTTTACTCACTTTATTTACAAGTTTAGCTTTCTGGATTTCAAATAAGTAATATCATACAATATTTGTCTTTTTCTGTTGGACTTACATCACTTGACAAAATGTCCACAAGGTTTATCATGTTGCCACAAATGATGGGATTTTTATCTTTCTCGTTGCTAAATAATATTCCATTGCACATGTATACCACATCTTCTTTAGCTATTCATCTCTTGACAGGCACTTAGGTTGTTTCCATATCTTGGCTATTGTGAATAATGCTACAATAAATATGAGAGTGCACACATATCTTCATTATACTCTTTCATTTACTGTGGGTATATACCCCTAACTGAAATTGCTGGATTTCTTTCTTTCTTTCTTTATTTTGAGGAAACTACATACTATTTTCCATTGTGTCTGAACCAATTTACATTTACATTACCACCAACAGTATACAAGTTTCCCTTTTCTCTACATCCTCACTAGCACTTACTAGTATTTTTTGTCTTTTTTTTTTTTTTTAGAAAGTGAGAGAGAGGCAGGGAAAAGGAAAGGAGGAAAAGAGAGATAAGAATTGATCTGAAAGAGAAGCATCAATCTGTTGCCTCCCACATACACCCCAATCGGGGATCATACTTGCAACCTGGGTATTTGCCGGGACTGATAATCAAACCAGCAACCTTTCTGTGCCCAGGACGATGCTCAACCAACTAAGCCTTGTCTCTTAATGATGATCATTCAAACATATGATGTCTCTTAATGATATCTCATTGTGGTTTTGATTTGCATTTCCCTGGTGATTAGTGATAAGAATCTTTTCATGGACTTGTTGGCAATTTGAATTTGTTTTCCTACAAATTCATCACCCATAATAAATATTATTAACTTATAATGTCTTTCTTTCTGGTCTTTTCACTGAACTATATATATTCATAAAATTGATTGTACTATGCCAGTGGTCGGCAAACTCATTAGTCAACAGAGCCAAATATCAATAGTACAACAATTGAAATTTTGTTTGAGAGCTGAAAACCAACTTCTGCGCATGGGCCACGAAGTTTCAATCGCACTGTATGGGCGCGTCCACAGGTGATATTTTGTGGAAGAGCCACACTCAAGGGGCCAAAGAGCCACATGTGGCTCGCGAGCCGCAATTTGCCGACCAATGTACTATGCAATCAATTTGACTTCCTACTTGTTAAGTATAACATTATTTTACAATAAATTTCCCATTTTGATATACTTCAGCAATAATAAATATGGCATTATATGGATGTACCAAAATTCATTTAAAAACTCTTCTGTTGTTGAACATTTGAATATCTTCCATTTTTTTCTATTACAAATAATTATTACAAACCCATGCTACCTTTCTTGATCCCATCTTACATATATTATTCATTCTGCCCTGACTATATTTTCTCATTTTTCTCCCTGAAAATCTCTCACTCACCTTCTAATACCCAGCTCAACTGCCATTTTTTGACCATTATACACTCTCTCTGTAAATATAATTATTCTTTTTTTTAGTCTTTTTATATAAATTTGTTAATGACTCTGCTATAGCATTTATCATTGTGTGTTATAATTTAACTCTCTGAATGTCAACTTCTGTGAGACCACAGGATACATTATTGTAAATGTTCTGTCATACTCATTGATCTTTCCCCAATACCTAGTACATTACCTAACTTATATAGACCATCAAAAACCATGTGTGTAATTATTAAACGAACAGATGAATAATGGAATAAATGAATTATTGAATAGAAAATCACACAAATTGAAAGATACTACAGAAATATGTTGACAAACGACTGTGGGCCCTGAAAAAATGTTAGGCAAATATTTATAGACTAGAAGCCTGGTGCACAACGTTCATGCACTCAGGTCAGGGGGAGGGGTCCCCTCAGCCTGGCCTGTGCCCTTTAGCAGTCTACGGGCCTAAGCTGGCAGTCAGACATCCTCAGCACTGAGGTGGAGGCAGGAGAGGCTCCCGCCACCGCAGCTGCGCTTGCCAGCCATGAGCCCGGCTTCTGGTTGAGCAGTGCTCCCCCTCTGGGAGTGCACTGACCACCAGGGGGAAGCTCCTGCATTGAGCATCTGCCCCTGGTGGTCAGTGCATGTCATAGTGACTGGTTGTTTTGCCATTTGGTTGATTTGCATATTACCCTTTTATTATATAGGATAATTAGGAGCCAATGAAGTGTAAAGCAGATTAATGCCCTAATTATCATCACTTTTGTGTTCACTTCCTATCCTTTTCTCATGAAGATCTTTTTATATCATTTACCCATTCATAGCATAAGCCACTATATACATACCAATATGCATATAGTATATATTTACAAATATGTAGCAATACAAAACTATATAAGTCCAAATTCCAACACCTAGATAACTTGTGACAATGGAAGAATTTAGCAATTTGGCATTACTTTATGGTTATGATAATAAATAATAACAGCAATAGCAACAGGAATTACCATTTACTGGATGCCTTCTCTAAAGAGAGAACTATAAAATTATAATTATAAAATATTCATATAAACAACATATTAAGCATACTCTTAATCCCAACTAGAGACAAAACCACTGATTTAGAAAGAATAACTAAGTTCCACAGGGCTTCACAATGAAAAAGCAGTGGAACTAGAATTCAAACTGGAATCATGTATCTGTTATTTTTTTCATCTCATGGCACAAAGGCAGCACGAAACTGTGTTTTACAAACCTCTTACAACATAGCATGTTTTCTCTTAGAAGTGAACCAGTTATATTTCATTCAACTAATAATTTCAAGATTCTTTACAATGTAACTTTTCTGAAGTTGTAAATGAAACAAATTTATTAAACAATGAAGAGTTATCTTGTATAAATGTCAAAGCATCCCCAAATTATTAGTAACTTATTAATTATTTCATTTTGAAGAAAAAAAAATAGGTCATAAACTAGCCTGAATAAGAAGTTTAAGTAAAAGCTGATCCTGGAGTAATTCTAATTCCTTCTCCTCTTCTAACCATGCTGCCTTCAAAGTGAGCCTGTTCAGGTCACATGAGAGAGATGGGAATTGTCCGTAATGCCTACTCGTAGGTCCTGAAAAAGTAAAAGGTCTTAAGCACACTGAGCACTTCCCCTCAAGTAATTCTCCTGAATTTTTTTATAATAACTCACTAAGATAATTTAACTTTGTGGCACTTCTATAATAAAGGTTATTTTACAAAACTGCTTTAGAAAGACATTATTGCAATTGGGAATTCATAAAATTCTTACACTTTTTATTTGACTGCCAGGTAATTTGAGATATAAAATGCACAGTTACTAAAACAAGCTCAATGAAGAGGGAGCACCGGTTGTGTAATTTCTTTATTATAATTTTCCAAATAGTAAGGTGTCTTTTTTAATAACACTGAAGAAGATGTTTCTATGCCAAAGCTCACTGTCTTAGCTTTTCTGTATGTATTACTACATCACATAATTACTGCTGAGTTCTTTATGTATTCCATTTACAAAACATAATTATTTCAAGAGCTATCCATAAAATTATTAATGTTGTACTGTTCCCTTGTGAATACTCAAAATCTAACTCTTTTCACTCCTTGTGTAAGTTTTTAAGTAAGGTCTGTACTAAACTCATCTATTATTGAATGCACTAGGATATAGCTGCAGCCTGGTGATTGCACAGATATTTTATGTGAAAATTTGCCCAATATTCCCTATAAAAATCCTTCTCTTAAATGTGACGAGAGTTTGTAGGAAATCAGCTTAAAATTAAAGTTAGTTCCCTACTTTCCAGAATGAGTGGCTTTAATTCCTAATGCAAAATAGTCTTTTGTAGGTTGTGAATAATGCCTTCTTAAGGGAGTGCTTGTAATTATGCGTGAGTATCAGTGGGAAAGAAAAATAAATAAAATTAGACAATGAGCATAGCATGTCAAAACATTAAGCTGTCAATATGTTTATGTTCTCAAGATTATTCACATCAGGATATTACATTTAAAGACCAAAGTAAAGTTCAATGAGAGCTGTAAGTCTCTGCCAATGCCTTTATGAAGTGAATAGAAAATGTATTGTTTCGGCTTAGAATAACTTTGTATAAATGAAAGCTTCCCATGCTTTTAAGTTTAGGCCTTCATAAGAACAAACTGTTCCCCTGAAATTTCAACATCTCTCCTATTTCTGCCCTTAATGTCACATGCTTCTCCCTATTATTGTCATTCTAATCAAATTCAGCAAAATGATCCTGGAACAACACATTTATCGAGAAGGGTCTCACAATGAGGGAAAGTTAACAGATGAAGACAAAAGAGATTGTTATATTTGTTCGTGTATTTTCTTGATCATCATTTAGTAATGACACTGGGCTATAGAAGTCCTTATATCCCTTTAAAAAATACTACACAACATGTACTAAAATAGATGTATATTTTCTACATGAAATAGGAAAAAAATAATATGTTCCATTTTATTGTTTTGAGTTATCTTTTCCATGAGCTGTTCAATTCATCAGTGTTGAAGATATATGTACATATATATTGTGTGTCTATGCATACCTTAAAAGATATTTGTAAAATTACATTTGACAAAGTGAATCACATCTCTTTCTAAAACAATAGCGTTTGAAAAAATCTTTCTAAATGCTTGAAAGAGTGAAGAATTACTGCAGCAAAACGAGGACACAGAGGTTCCTAACTCCAACTCCATTACCTTCCAGCATGGTTTTTGGCAAGTAAGTTAACACCAGTATGCCGTTGCTTCAACAAATCCTACATAATAAAAGCTAATATGCAAATAAACTGAACTGCGGAACAACCAGAACAACCTGTCACTATGATGTGCGCTGACCCACCAAAGCCATGTGTGGAACATGGGGGGCATTGGCTGCAGCAGGATGGTGGAGCAGGTGAGCGGGGGCGCCAAACCAAGGCAGGGCGCCAGTCACTGTCATTGGAGCGAGCCTCTGGTGGTTACTGAAAATTCTTTGCTCCCACCATCACACTGTGGTCCCACCCGGAGCTCACACATGCTGCTGGTGCCCGGCACTGGTCCCAATCAGCGGGTGCGAGCGGTGACTACTAGCCCAATTTCCCCTGAGGGCTTCTTTACCTCCCCCTGCTCTTGAGGGGCGATCGGGACAGTAGCTGCCACTCACACCCACTGATGGCACTGGACTAACTTACACCCACTGCTGGTGCCAGCCCCAATCACTCTGTGCTGTCAGTAGGTGCAAGCAGGGTCGGCACTCCCAGTGTGTGGGAGCAGGGGCAGGGGCAGTGAGAGCAGGGCTGCCAGCAGACAGGGAACCAGGGCTGTGAGAATGGGTTGAGGGCACGAAGGATGGGTTGAGACCTGCCCCTGTGCCTACCATAGTCTCTAGGCTCACAGTTTCTCTAATTTCTTTCAAGATGCACGAATTCATGCACTGGGCCCCTAGTGTATAATAAGGAAGTTAATACAAGGCAGAAATGGCTAGTAGGTTTTTCTTCATGGGAAAATTCTGAATTGATGGAGGTAGCTGCATGAAATACATGTTGCAATTTAATCAAAGATTGTATGACCTTAAAGCTCAAAGGGTAAGAATGTGATGCGTTAGAAACATCTGCTTTAATCATGCGATGGGTTTGAAATTAACCATCACTAGGCTACATGACAGCCAGATGTCTCCTTGATATGTCTACAAATGCAGTCCCTCTGCAAATGTGCTTCAGGGACTGCAATAGGGAAAGAAATAGGGTCAAGATATATGAACTTCTCTTTAAAGTTTACTGCACTCATAACATACTAATGCTTTAAATCATTGTATCAGAGTAAAGAATGGATTTACTTTTATGAAAAAATTAGCTTTCTCATGAGTAAATGCTATGAAAAACAATTCTATGTGAATAAAAAGACTTAAGTTCCTCTAGCTCTAAAGCCTCAGGTAATTGGAGAGAGATTCTGATGGTAAAGATGTCAATTCATCTCTTTCCACACGAGTGGGCTATAAGGTCCAGCCACTTTTCGCAATCCCCTTAAAAGTAGAGATTATCTTTCTACTAACAACACTGGAGAATCTAGATTTAATTTTATTATACATTTTTGCAGATTATTTAATATGTGGTTCCAGGGGTGAATTAGCAAGTAATTCTGAAGAAAAGATGAATCTTGACCATAACAGCTGACTGCAAGGTTGAGTCATTGTCTGTAGAGGCGATTCTGCAAATCTTGAAAACATAAACTTTAAAGCAATCAAAAGTCTCCCTTATGCAAAGCTGTGAATAAATAGCGTGAGGGGGTGCTATGTATTTTACCTCATCTGTCACAGGAAATAAATCTTGAAAGGAATTTATATACTGAACAAATTTAGTTATGTTGATAAATATTATAAAAGATAACTCTGGGAACATAAAATAATACTTATCTACTTTCTAGGGGACTTAAGAAAGCATCTTTGAGTTAAAAAGCATGAAGAGTGTACCAGGCAAAACAATAGGGGAAGAATATACTTAGGAAAGGAAGCCATACGCTGAAGGTAGTATGATAAAAGATAGCTTCTAATAAGAATGAACCCTCCTTCACTGCTGGTGGGAATGCAGGCTGGTGCAGCCACTGTGGATAACAGTATGGAGTTTCCTCAAAAAACTAAAAATAGAACTCCCATTTGACTCAGTGATCCCACTTCTAGGAATATATCCCAAGAAATCAGAAACACCAATCAGAAAGGATATATGCATCCCTATATTCATAGCAGCACAATTTACCATAGCTAAGATTCGGAAACAGCCTAAGTGCCCATCTGCAGAGGAGTGGAATACTACACTGCTATAAAAAGCAAGGAATTCCTACCATTTGCAACAACATGGATGGAGCTGGAGAGCATTATGCTAAGCAAAATAAGTCAGTAAGAGAAAGATAAATATCACATGATCTCACTCATTTGTGGAATATAATGAACAATATAAACTGATGAACAAAAACAGATCCAGAGACAGAGAAGCATTGATCAGACCATCAAACCTCAGAGGGAAGGTAGGGGAGGGTGAGGGTAACGGGGAGAGATCAACCAAAAGACTTGTATGCATGCATGTAAGCCTAAGCAATGGACACATACACCAGGGGGGGTGAGGGCATGAGCGGCAAGTGGGAGGGGGGAGGATAAGAACACATATGTAATATTTTAATCAAAAGAAAATTTAAAAAAAGAAAAAGAAGAAATAGAAAAAGTCCAGGAATGGCTGGAACAAATGAAGAAGTGGAGAGAATTATAGAAAACTAGTGGCATGGAGTGGGGGTTCCCTTAGCCCAGCCTTCACCCTCTCCAATATGAGACCCCTTGGGGGATGTCTGACTGCTGATTTGGGCAGTATCCTGGCCTAAATCAGCAGTCGGACATCCCTCTCACAATCCTGGACTGCTGGCTCCTAATGGCTCACCTGCCTGCCAGCCTGGTCACCCCCAACTGCACCACCCCTGATGTCCTGGTTGGCCCTAACTGCCATCCCTTGCCAGCCTGGTTGTCCCCAACTTCCCCCCCCGGCCTAGTTGCCCCTCACTGCCCCCCCTGCCAGCCTAATCATCCCCAACTGCAACCCCTGCCAGCCTGGTCACCCCCAATTGCATCCCCTACCAGCCTAGTCACCTCTTACTGCCCCTCCTACTGGCCTGGTTACCCCCAACTGCCACCCTTGCTGGCCTGGTTGCCCCCAACTGCCTCCCCTGCTGGCCTGGTTTCCCCTCACTGTTCCCCCTGCCCCCACCAGCCTGATTGCCCCACACGGCCTGCTGTTCCATCATTTGGTTGTCCCTCACTAACCCCCTTGCTGGCCTGGTCATAGGCAGCCATCTTGTGATGGTGTGAGGGTTAATTTGTGTATTACCTATTTATTATACAGGATGGGACGGGAGCTTAAACAGAGGTCTTATTACAGAGAACTTTAGAATGACATTATGGGACTTCAATTAAAGCAATAGATGAGTTTTAAGCAAGCAAATGCTTGATCATATTTGTATTTTGTACATAGCATCCTGGCTACAAACTAGATGGCAGGCAAAAGTACATGCTAGAAAACCCCTTAGATTAGAAAGCTATTGCTTTAGCAATGGAGGCAGAAGTTGATAATAGACTTGGTTAGGGTGGTAATAATGGGTTTAGAGATATATATATGGAATTTCAAAATTACTTAATAATTTGAGATAAAAATGAACTTTGGCCTCCACAGAAAAACATGGCTTTTTCTTACTCAACTTTGTATCTCAGTACCTGCCACCTACATGATATGAAATGGAAGTTCAATTAATTTTACTGAGTTGAATGTAAATTGAGATAAATCATTTAATTCATCTGTTTTCTAAGCACAAAATAAATCTACAGGGCACAACAACAAAAATTTTGAAACAATGATTACCATTACAATATATATAAATATAATTAAAAGATTAAAATTAAAAACCTTTGTTTCCTGTTTTATTATTATAAATCATATAAATTTAGACATATATTCACATATTTGATGGTAATAGAAGGAAGTTGTGAAAAAATAGGTTATTAATATTCTCAGAGTGCACTGGCAATTTTCTAGTTAGATTTCAGTTTTTAATTTTTTCACAGGAAAATATGATATCTGTCATGATGTGAAAGCAAGATTACATCGATACTGACTAAAATAATTGCAGTATTGTAATAAAAGTGAAACCCATGAGTATACATGCTTATAACAATAACATCATACATAATTATGAATTAATTAAAATTCTTGTAATTATACTGTATAAATGACTGAGCTGAAAATTCTTTCTAAATTATACACATAAGGAGAATACTTAACAGCAGTTTGTGTGAAGCACCAACCTCAACTGGAAATAACAACATAATATATGACTATACATACATACATACAATATGAAATAATTATGAGGCAAATCTGGGAAATAAAGTTGATTTGAATCTCCAGTATTAAAGTCATTCTCAGAAGTATAGCATCTAGATAGGTATATTCCACTACATTGCTGAGATAATGTCTGGCAAGCATGTTTAATAGGCATAATGACATAACGGATAGACTATCTTTAGCAAGTTGAATCATAGAGTAAGGTCAGAGCACACTTCCATGAAATCATGAAAATTCATCTTTCTTCCCTGCCTGTGATAACAGGCCTCCAACTGTGCAAGGTTAAATATTGGTGGGATGCTTATTATGTCTATAGTGGACAGTCCTGCATATGTTCTCTCATAGAAAGGGAGGGAAACCCACCATGTTTATAGGACCCATGCCCCTGTTCTCTATTGGACAGTCTGAAAGGTGTTCCTTAAGATATGGGGGATATCTGTCTATATTATTCCAAACTATAAAAACGACTTATAGGTGTGTTATGACACAATAAGCCTGGTCCCCAACCTCACAGATCTTTATTGGAATCTTCCTTAGTTGTTCCCTACCTGTTTCCATAACATATGTCCAAAGAACCAGGTGGCAGGGTATGGAAAGGCACCACAGTATTGCCCCCACAACCTCTTTCTGAGTCTGCCCTTCACAAGATAATCTTTAATGATCCTCTGTCATCAGAATCACTACATTGGATTCTCCCTTTACTCATGAAGAGTATTCTCTGGCCTTTGGATTTCTCTAGTATTATTTCCTATCACTTTCCAACTGTTAGAGCCACCTCAGTCCATGGAGATAATAAACAAGAACTAAACTGCAAAGAGAAGGGTCTCAATAGCAGTCCTCCCAAAAGACCCCTTAGTCTCTGTGCAAATTGCATATCACAATCTCAAAACTTGCCATTTAGTGAGTCTTCCATAGGTGTGATATGTAGTTCAATAGAGACATAAAGCTGGAATTTTAGCCTGTATACCTCACTCAGAACAGTTGGTATCCATTCCCTTTTAACTGCATAATCAGAATGAACCACACAGGTGGATAAATGATTATTCATGGGAATGTGATGTCTTCATTTCTAGAAATAGAAATGGCTGCCACTTTCTCATAAAAATGCAAATAATGCCACCAACAATAGCAGCAGGAATGCAGGGACTCACAGTTGTGATTTGGGTTGTTTTCCTGAGCAGGATGCAAGGGTGATTTCTTTCTCGGGTCCTTGTCCCGATGGATTTGAAGAATGAAGCCACGGTCAAAAGGTGGTAGATGAAATTTATTGGAAGCAAGTACAGACTCCCACGTAAGGAGGGGGTCTCAAGGGGGTAACCTACCAAGTTTTTTTGCTAAGGTTCATAAAGGCTACAGTTCTTTGTCTCTTCATATTGCCTTCTAATTGGTCACTATATCAGGTTCAAAGCCCAAACCCCATGTGATGCCCCCCTCTTTTTCTCCTCCTTCAGTGGAGAATTCTCTATCTCTTGTGAAAATCTGTTTTCCTCTTTCTTCCAATTTTTGGCATTTCTCTATTCTCTGTGAAAGTTTGTTTCCTCTCTCTCCCCATACCCTGTGGCTTTTCCCTATCTTCTGTGAATGGAATGGATGGCTTCCTCTCCCCTTATCCTGTGGCACCTCTTTTTTTTCTCTGTGACTGTATGCCTTCTGGCAGAGATCCATTTGGGCTGAAAAACAAGTAAATGTGGTAAATGGATGAGATTAGCTAAGTTTAGGGTTACTGCAGACAGAAATAAGATAGGTACAGCCTAGTCAATGCAGGGCTTCAGGGACATGTTGATGATTATCATTCTAAGAGCCACCAAAAGCCTTTGCAGGATTTTAAGAAAGGAGGGTTATAATATAATATCTGAATTATGAAAAAATTGTGCTTAATGAAAGTTGAACTAAGTTGATATAGGAACTATTTCAGAGTCTTAGGCAAAAGATTGGAATATTTTAGATGAGGTGGCAGAGACAGAAAAAGAGGAACAGATTTGAGAAGTAAACAAAATTCATCTAGTGCAGTGGTCGGCAAACCCAACAGAGCCAAATATCAGCAGTACAAGGATTGAAATTTCTTTTGAGAGCCAAATTTTTTAAACTTAAACTTCTTCTAACACCACTTCTTCAAAATAGACTCACCCAGGCCTTGGTATTTTGTGGAAGAGCCACACTCAAGGGGCCAAAGAGCCGCATGTGGCTCGCGAACCACAGTTTGCCGACCACGGAGATTCTAGTGTATTGACATGGACAGATGAGAGACAGGGGCCAGTAGGACACAGGTCATTTTCCTTAGTATGTCCTAGAGGGACTTTCCTAAGTTGTTTCTAAGCTACCACCATCTTCATGTTTTACCATGACCTTTTTGCAGCCTCTGCTCCATTCGCTCTCATTGGTGGAAATTTGGTCTCTCCCCACTGAGTGCTGGGTGTGGGGTCCTTACGATATCTCGAGAAAAATCATTTTCTGAGACTCAGATGGGAGGAAGAGTGATTTTTATTTGTGTGGAATTACATCCCTGGGTTTCCAAAGTCCCATTTCCCTTAATCCAGTCCTGGAAGAAATATAACTGGGGACTCAGTAGAGCTAAAAGCAAAGCCAGTGTCTAAAGTTTCCTTTCCATGGTGGAGTTGGGTCTGGTACAGCATCAGGCTATTTTCAGTCGATCAGTCTCTTGTGTATGGGGTACACATGGTGCTGGGCCATGTAGGTGAATGCAGGGGAGCCAAGACAATGTACCCCAGCAACAAGAGTCCCCAGAGAACCAAAGGGCCAGGAGCAAAAAGGAACCATGAGCCAAGAGAGCAAACCCTTTTGTTTAGGAGATTAAATATCTCAAATCTTCCAGTGCTTGCAGTGGCCACTACTTGCCAATGACCTGTTCCCAGGTATGACTGGCAAGAAAGTACCTTCCCTATGTCACCCAGACTTTACTGGGCATGTGTCTATTCTCACTCTGTTCAGTCCCTTCCCCCAGTGATCTGTGAAGAATAGACCAGTGGCTCCCTGAGGAGTGTAAAGCTGCAACTTCCTGGCCAAACTGCACACTTAACATGCCTATAATATTTGTCCTTCCCTTTGCTCCTTTCCTGTCGTTAATAAATATGCTAATTACAACAGTATCACCACCCTTCCCTGAACATGGTGCACTCTCACCTATCTGCTTTTTCTTATTTTTAAAATTTTCTACATTTTTTTGCTCAAGACTGAGTAAATGTTATCTCTTCTATGAGTCTTTTTAAAAATTTTATTCATATAGAATTAAGTGATGTCTGGGATGTCATTTTAGTTTTCATATGCCTTACTGAGGAGATAGATAGAGAGTAGGCAGTTAGGGGAGGGACCCACAGAGGGGAAGCTAAATGGAGAAGTCTAGAAGGACATGAGGCAGCTTGCTGGCTACTGCTGGCTGCACCTGGTTTCAGAAAAATTGCTGGAACAAACAGGATGACCTAGTGCTGAACCCAGTGGGGCAGAGAAGACTGAGCCTGGCTAGGAGGGGACAGTAACATCACCCTGGACCTGAAGTGACAGTTCCATATCAAGTCTGTCTGGCCAGGGGAACTCAGGTTCTGAAGTGATTGGATATTACACAGAATAGACCAATCAAAAAGCTGTATTTCTAGACAAAGCGTTCCATTGGTAACCTGCGTTGGGCCCCCTTCCTGCCACCTCTTGGTGCAGGGAATCTGTCTTTTTCTAAGTAAACTTTGCTTCTGCTTGCCATCTTTGCTTGTGAATTAATTCTTCAATTTTGTGAGGCAAAGAACTCGGACTTTGACCACCGCATTTTGGTTTCATTACCACATGTTATGGACTGAATTGTAATCTCCTAAACTTCATATATTGAAGCCCTAACACCCCAGTACCAGAGAATGTGACTGCATTTGAGAAAAGGACTTTAAAGAAGAAATATAAATTAAATGAGCTCATCAGGGTAAAGCTGGTGACCTGATGAGGTCAATAGGACTGGTGTTTTTACAAAAAGAGACACCAGGGGTGCATATATGTCAGCATAGATAGCTAGTTATTAATATAAGGAAGAAAGCAAAAGAGAACTAAGTACTCTTAATAAACTGGAAGCTGAAGCAGGTAGCAGGACAGTATTCCATCTAGTATACTGGTAAACAGACTCATACACACACTCCAGGGAACCTCCACCAAGGAGATTTAATCCTGGGAACAGACAGGAAACCCTCCTAGGCATGCTAAAATCCCAGTACTGGAGGGAAGGAAGGAAATTCCTCTGCTGGTCACATGCTGAATAGAAACTAGATGATGTAATGAAACTTTAGGACATGCACAATGAGAGACATGGGGGATGAAATAGAGAAGCAAGGCCAAGCATGGGAGCAATTGAAAAGGTAACTGGACTAGATAGAGGGCATGAAACCCCAATAGAAATTGCTGGGAGGAGGGCCCAATACAGGCCAAGGAAAAATTAGAAATTTGGGTTGGATAGTTTGAGTGATTCTTTGTTCTTTACCTGAACTAAGAAGATATATGGAGGATTAACAAAAGCTAATCCTCCAGGGTGTATTAATTCCCCTTTAACTCACAATAAAATCTTACTGTCACATTTAAACTTCTCCATGTATGTGCCTTTGAAATTCTTTTCTCACAACACTGCAAAAAAACTCATTAATTTCACCAGCAACATATACACAATAAAAGACACAAGAAGATGGCTATTACAGGCAAGGAGAGAGACCCCAGAAGAAACCAAACCTGAAAAATTATTAATCTTGGACTTTAGAATCCAGAACTATGAGAAAATAAATTTTTGTTGTTTAAGCCACCCAGTCTGTGGTATTTTTGTTATGGAAGCCCTAGCAGACTAATATGCCACATTAAATTATATTTATACTAGAGGCCCGGTGCACAAATTCATGCACAGTTGGGGTCCCTCCACCTGCCCAGTCCTGATCAGGGTCGATTGGGGCTGGTGGCTGGGGAAGAACTGCAGGAGACTGTGGGAGGGCTCCAGGACGTGTCTGGCCCCATCTTGCCCAGTCCGGATTGTCCAGATCCCAGCAGCAAGCAAAGCTACCAGTCAGAGCATCTGTCTCCTGGTGGTCAGTGCACATCATAGCAAGCGGTTGAGCAGCCTTAGCATACCATTAGCATATTACACTTTGATTGGTTGACCAGATGACTGGATGACAGGACACTTAGCATATTAGGCTTTGATTATATATGATGAATTTCCCTCTTTTTAAGTAGCCCATGAATCATAAAATGTTCACTCTACTCCCTATTTTGTATTTCTAGTGTCTGGGATGGTGCCCATATATATTAGGCCTGTAATAAAAATTTGGATGAATAAATTAGTAAACTCCTAAAATACAAACAGTATATAATTCGCCCAAAGTACTGTTTTTATCCTGTACTCATCAATTTCTAAGAGTTTAACTAAATTTCTCTGTATGCTTTTCCTCTAAGTGGAGTTTGGCAAAATATTTTCATGTGCCTTTTGTTCTTTTCCAGTTGCTTATCACAACTTCACTTCAAACTGAACTTATGTTACTAGAAAAAGAACCTGGCCTTTCTAGAAGAAAGACTTTGGGGTGGGGGCGAGGTAGTAGAAGGTTTATTTCCCATGTTTTTCTTTTGGAGTAGACTGTAACAACATGAAATCTTGCATATGTAAGAAATATGCCTCTGATTTATCTTCATAGGAAAGAAAGAGCATGTGGCCAGG
This sequence comes from Corynorhinus townsendii, assembly GCA_026230045.1. Classification (NCBI taxonomy): domain Eukaryota; kingdom Metazoa; phylum Chordata; class Mammalia; order Chiroptera; family Vespertilionidae; genus Corynorhinus; species Corynorhinus townsendii. Next base: position 113,874,085 of record JAPDVU010000001.1, on the reverse strand, counting down.
AGGCTTCTGCTGAATTTACCCAGAGCAAACAGGATGTGGGGGTGAGGAGAGAGGATGGGAGCTGTACACGTGGCTGATAGCACATGTCCTAGGAAGATTCCCCTAGACAAAGGGAGGTGGAGGCAACTAGAGAAGGCCAAGTCCATTTTTTAAAAAATAGTCCAATAGGAGATAGCAAGACCTAGGCAACCTATTAGGAAATAGGTGTTGAAATAATACTCAGCCAATGAGGAACTGCAGGAGGGTCTAAATAAATAGGCTCTGTCCCCTGCCCCAAAGGTGAGCCATTTCTCCCACATGCAAGAAGACATCTTATCTTACTACTTAAAAACAATCCCTAAATTAAATAGATGAGCCTTAGACTCTTACCTCACACTAACCCAGTACAGCAAATGACCTTTGGTCTAAGTGGCGCAAAGTCCACACAGCAAAGACAGAGGATTCTCTGTGTTCATAAAACAGCAAAGAGTAAACTAAGTCCCCAAAAGATAAGAAAGAAAGCAAAGAACATCTGCAACCAAAGTTACATTGCAGACAGACAAGAACTCTTACTAACTGATGCCTTGAGAGGGAGAGCAAGGAGGTTCCCCAATATTAAGCACTCTAGGCAGCTGCTGGGAAGTTCCTGCCATACCTCTCACGGTTCAGCCTGCCACAAGCAGCTGGGGACCCCAACAAAGTGGGATGTGCCCCCATCTTTAAACACATTAAATAAAAAAGCAAAGAGACACAAAACAACCATCAACAGAGATATTTTTATATACAATATTTACAAGTGCACACAACAGACAGACAACTGCTGGTTGTTTACCGTGCATAGACGAGAATACCTGAGTGCTCTGCGCCTTGCAGGGTCATCATGTCTCTACACTAACTGGTCAAGCTCCAGTGTGGATGAGGAGGAATATAGGGGGTAACCTTGGGGGCAGAGGGGAAGGGGCGCTAGCAATCTGAATCTGCTCCAGTGACCAGTGTCCTAGTGTCCATTCTTGTTAGCCTATAATTAAGTCACTGCCCCTTCCTTAGGCAATCGTCTGTGCTCCCCATTTGCAGGGGCTACTGGCCGGGAATTTGGCAGCTTGGACGGTGGGGATTCGCTGGTGCCACTCAGGCCAGGCATTAGATACAATCTAACTTCCCCATTCTAACTGACTTAGGAGGGGCTGTGCAAGCCTGCCACAAAAGCCCGGAAGTAAGGAAACACAGAATTTAGAAATATATATAAGGAGTGACCTCATTGTATAAGTTATTCAGTCTTTGGATCATCAAATTCCCTGAGCCAGCAGTGCTGCTTCAAATAAAGTGTTTCTCCTGAATCTCCAGTACTTGTGTATTTTATGGTCGCCTGGTAAATTCTGCAACATGGAGACCCACCAGGCAAGGTCCATGAGAGGCCGCTTGCAACCAGAAGCTGGTCAGGCTCACACCAGATGCAACAGACAACAGAAAAGGGACACCTCATAACAAAATTACAGAATGCTCAATTCAGTTTAGGCAGGTGATGGGAATTGCTGAGGCTACAGCTGGGGCTCCAAACAGAAAAATTCCTGGCAGTTTTGTAAATAAGAGTCCAGGCCTCAGTCCCAGGAACCCCCAGTGCCGGCAGGAAGTGGGATCCCTGGTACTCACCTCAGAAGAGTCCCACTTGTCATCCCAACTGGTGCCAAAAGATGAAACCGGACAACAAATGGGTCCAGGCTGCCTGTCACTACTTGAGCCAATTAAGCAGAGACAAGGTATCATATATTATCCCAATAAGGTCATCAGTATGGGAGAGTAAAAGGTCATCCATGAAAGTCTGCTGTGTACCCTCCCCCCTGCCCCAAGCCAGCTGCTTATATGGAGTAGAAGGAGAAAGATTACATGGGGAAGTAGGCAAAAATAATAAGAATGGGTATCAAAGGGCTGGGCATTTGCAAAGGGATGTGAGTTTGCAAAGGGCAGGTGCCTCCACAAGCTTGTTAATCTTTCCATGATAATAAGCAGCTCTTGGATGAAGAGGTTGGGCCACATTTTCAGGTTAATTCCCAGATTCCGAGTACAACTCCGAGCCAGGTTAAAATGTGCTTTCTTTAATCAGAACAAGACAATTATGGGTAACAAAGAACGATTAATATTTCTTATAACTATAGCTAGTCCCCACTATACTATTTCTGACCTTAACCCTTACCCATAACTAATTTAGGATCTTTGCATCCACAAAGTAGTCTCTCTCTCTCTCTCTCTCTCTCTCTCTCTCTCGTTAATCCTCACCTGAGGATATTTTTCCCATTGCTTTTTAGAGAGCGTGGAAGGGAAGGGGAGAGACAGAGAAAGAGAAACATCACTGTGAGAGAGACACATCAATTGGTTGCCTCCTACACTGCCTTGACCTGAGCCAGGGATGGAGCCTCCAACTGAGTGTGTGTCCTTGACTGCAATCAAACCTATGATCCTTCAGTCCATGTGCCAACACTCTAACCATTGAACAAAACTGGTTAGGGCTAGCTTCTTCTCTTAATGTATCTCTCTTTATATTTACATTTAGTAGAATCTTGAAATCTTATAAGCATTTCACATATTGAAACGGGAATTTTAAGGAAATATAGGCAGGCTTAGGGAATTTTTAGAATTGGGGTCCATGGGAAAAACACAGGGCTACAGACTGGGAAAAGGTACATTTCTGTAACACAAGGGAGAGGCAATAGCTATATCTACATAAGACAAAGGAACTGGGAGTAGCAAAGAGGTCTATATTTACAAAATAAAGAAGGGAGAAGAAATCCCAGAAGGAAGAGAAGGACAATGAGGTATGAGGGCCTCAGGAGTTACTATAGTAACCAATTCAAAAGGGAATATTGACCAATCAGAGGCAATATCAAGACACAGGAACTGCAGCCTTTATAAACCATGGAAACAGGAAGTCTGTGGGACCCTTTCTCCTCCCCACGTGTGAGTCTGTACTTGTTTTTCAATAAATCTCCACCTTTACTAGACTATCTTCTGTCCATGGATTCATTCTTTGAATCCAGCAGACAAAGAATCCAGGTTCCAGTCCAAAAATTCTGTATCAATATCTTTCCATTGCATTCCACTGATGATGGTGTTTCCCCAAAATATCTACAAATTGTATATTTTCTCTTTCCCAATACTTCTTTCAAATCAGCTCTTATGTTTACATGTACCATTGCAATGCCATCTATCTAAGGTTTGTTCTTCCTATTTCTCCTCTTTTTCAGAATATTTTACAGATACAAACTTTTATTTACCACTTACATATTTAGATGTATAAAATATCAAAGCCTGTTAATAACTACATGTCAGTAGATCTTAAAAGAGAACTAAGAAGGGGGTGAGGATAAATTTTGTAAAGGGTAATAAAAACTTAAGCTGACATATATTGACATGAGTTGAGGAATAGGAATAAATATATTTATATTTATGAAAAATGGCAAAACATGCTAATGTCAAAATGAGACAGGCCAGTAAGCTAGAACAAGTGGAATGGGCAAACTGAAACAGATAGCTGAACAAAGTGGCAGCAATTTACAAAAATACACAAGGTCAACTTCCTAGAAATAACGTCTAGGCCTCAGTTGTATTTCGGCTCCAGAACCAAAAAAAGCAGCAAAACCAGATGGGCTACAGCTAGGACCAGCTGCGATGACTGACAACCCCCTGCCCTGATTCTGACCAATCAGTGAAGACCCTGACCCTGGAGGAGCACAACCCAGAAAACTGATGAATATTTTGCTAAAACTCTCCCCTGATACCTCCCCTAAGATTCCCACCTCAAGACAAAGGACCCAGGACTTGCTCTTTCTTTGGGGAGCAGCCCCCACCATTCTCTTTCCCCTCTTCTTCCCTAACTTCTTCCCCCACAGGCCTGCATCTCCTAAATCCTAAGGGATCCCATGAGACTTGCAATCAGGCTAAGCACATCCCAGGCTAAGCTCTGAACCAGATCCCAAGGCCCCCTTTTCTCTGACTACCTAGATAACTAGGGCAGCCAAGCCTAGGCTCTACTGTAGCTTCCTGCATACTAACCCCTTTCTTATTTATACCCCCAGCTTTAATAAATGTTGCCTCATACTCATCTGGACTCATGTTGTGAGGTTTTTCCTGCACAAAGTTAAGAACCCAAAGACTACCTGCCAGTCCTAAGCATACCCGCCAAGGGCCAGGTCCCCTTTTTTGGTAACTGACACATTTAAGTACCATGACTACAAGCCATCAGCATGCATACTTTGTGTGCAGTCAATTTGCAATTCTCTGAGAACTAGCTAATTTGGGGGAATTATGTCTTATGCTCTGTCCCAACACCATTATGTTTCTATTTCTGTTTTGTTTTTCTTTCATACAATAACAGGACAAGATGTAATAACTGCATTAAGCAAAGAGTGTACAGCTCAGAAAATGTGCTTTGCTATTGCTATTAACCAAAAAAAGTTTCAGGGATCATCTCTGAATTCCATTTATTGGTGGAATATTTGAATTGAAAATAAAATAGTAAAAGTTTACACCAAGGTAGATAATTCGCAAATATTATTACTGAAAATAAATATAAAATTTATGAAAAACAATTTCAGTTTATTTTCTTCTCCTTGTCAATGTGTTGAAAATCCAACAACCTATACCATCTGTTAAATTTTAGTTTTCATCTTACCTTAGACTTGTTTAGCTGATCATTTTTTTCAGATCTGACTTCATAAAAGTCAAGAGATTTGATGAGACTTTTTTTTTCCTGTATTTTATTTTATTTTTTTGTTAATCCTCACCCAAGGATACTTTTTCCATTTATTTTTCTAGAGAAAGTGGAAAGGAGGGAGAGGAGGGAGAGGAGGGAGAGGAGGGAGGGGAGGGGGAGAGGGAGAGAGAGAAAGAGAGATAGAGAGAGAAACATGAATATGAGAGAGACATATCAATTGGTTGCCTCCCGCATGCACCCCAACTGAGCCGGGTATCGAACCTGCAACCCAGGTACATGCCCTAGACTGGGAATCAAACCTGAGACCCTTTGATGTGTAGGCTGATACTCTAACCACTGAGCCACACCAGGGCTGGTGAGAATTTTTTTTTGCATTAGAGAAAATATGATTGTTACTCTAAGTGATTTTCAATATTTATTTTGAAGTTTCAGTACCAAATTTCAAATTTTTAATGATCTGAGAAAGGCAATAGGCAATTGACTTTACTCCTGGAGTAAAAGAGGCTTTTTTCTGCCTTCTATGTACATGTTTAGTTCACTTGGATTTTTTTTTGTGTGTGGGGAGGGGATTTTAAATCTTGAAAGGCAAAATAAAGTTTTATTTTTTCTTTAGTACAATTTAAAGATCAATTATAAAAGTGCTGCACTTTGAGGAAACATCCATTTCTGAACTGAAATCTATTGTTATAATTTTTAAAATCTATGATAATAGATCAAAAATAGGCAATACATAGGAGCTCACATGTTAGTGTTGCAATGCCTTCCCCCCAAGTCATTGTTTTTCCAGCCTTTATTTTTTTAAATATATTTTTATTGATTTCAAAGAGGAAGGGAGAGGGAGTAAGAGAGAGAAACATCAATGATTAGAGAGAATCATTGATTGGCTGCCACCTGCAAGCCCCACACTGGGGATAGAACCTGCAACCCGGGCATATACCCTGACTGGGAATTGAACCTGGGACCCTTCCATCCACAGGCTGATGATCTATCCACTGAACCACACCCATCAGGCCAGCCTTGATATTTTAAAAGCAAAGAAACCAATCCCACATTTTATTTCTTATTTTGTTGACATTTATATGAAATCTTCAATGTAGGTGTATGAGGGGGATTGGGTGGTAAAGAACTTGTACAATCTATGACTTATTTAATTTTATTTTTTATGACTGCATTTTTACTTTTCTGAGCCCAGCTTTTTAGAAAAAGAAAATAATTCATGTTCTGTACTCCAATTAAATAAAAATGTTTCACTAACAAGTTAGGTCATCTAAGATGCTCGCTTGGACACCATCCTAACATCTGTATGGAGACTGTACATTGGAGATGAACAGCAGACAAGTCAGACAAGCAGTTATAAAAATATTTCACAAATAATTCCCACACTGATTCCTTTAACCCTTAGAAATAATTTACTAAATATTCCTAGTGTTACATACAGAATTATTTCCTTAACCTCCAAATAGAGCATTAAAGTTTTCAGTGACAGTTTACACATCAAAATATTTTATTACTTAGCCCATTAGACTGAAAATTTGAAAACATTCTGTTGACTCCATTTTGTCAGCCAACATTTCATTTCTTATTCTTGTTCCTGCATGTCAGGACATACATTAGGTACCTATGCTTAAATAAACCTTGTCACCACTCTGAAAAGAAGAATGTGTAAATTAGCTTTAATATTCTACCCCAACATGCTATTTTATGTCTATAGAATCTATTTTTTTAATCAGGTACTCAGAATGACTAAACATTTATAGTATAGATAGCATGAGGCCAGGTTTCATAAAGATTTCTTGCATAATGTGGATATTATGATACATTCATAATAACTTTGCACCCTGACATAAAGAATGCCATTTTGCAATGTGTTCTATAGTGTGAACAAGTGAAAATATTTTAAAAACTTCTACTGCACTCACTGCAGTAAGAACAGATTCACATGTGCACATTTAGACAAGTATGAAAAGCATCTCTGACTTTTTTAATTCCTGCTTTTCTATTCTTTAAACATCCTCGAGAAAGATGGAAAGAGATTTTTTCAGGATTGACAACCTCCACATTTTTTCCTCTTTTTCCCTGACAGTGAGAGTTTTCACATAACAGGGAGAAAAGCACTTCTAATAAGTAATGTTGTTGCTAAGAACAGCCTAAGCTGTCCAAAAATAAATGGTAAATTGTGTATTGACTTCACTGATTGAAGAATTTAAGTGTGCTTAAATCAAAGTAATGGATTTATTCATTAAAATTATATGTAGTCATGGTTATTTCCAAATGAAATTAAAGGCGATAAAAGCTCTTTTCTATGGGTATAAAGTAAGTTTATAAAAATACAACCATCATAATAAATAGATGTTTTATTAATGGTTTCCAGTCTGTCCTCCGGCTCACAATAACTAATATCTTTCCCAAATGTAAAAAACACTCAACCATCCCAACTCATCCCATTACAGCAACATTTCTAAGTCCAAAATCCCATCATCTCATTAGTTCAAAGTCCAAAATCTAAATTAGGTCCAGATGTGGAATAGGTGTCTTCATTTAATCTGTTAAGGACAGCTGCTGAGGAACAATTCCTCTCCATATGTTGTTGACATGTGAAACTAAAGAAACAAGATATCTGACACTCCCAACAAACACAAGGGGGGAAGGAGGCAGGAAAAGAGTAACAGTTATAGATATTCTAGTCCAGAAATGGGGGAGATGAATGTAAAGAGAACATAACAGTTCTGAAATCCAGCTGGACAAATGTTGTATTTTTCTGGATTAAGTTTCAAGGTTTGGGGAAAATTCCTAATGGTTATTGCCTCTACCTTCTGGGCTCCTGATTCTGCCCTTTGAGTCATCTTTTCTTTCCTAATAATAGAGACATGTAAATTGACCATACCTCCACTATGCCCACAGCCAATCAGAGTGAGTACGCAAACTAACCCAATAAATATGGCGGTTAATTTGCATACATACCCAGCCGGCCATCCCGTGGAGGCTTTAGGTTTGGGGGATGGGGGTACCCACTTCCCAAGCCTAAAGCCTAAGGCGGAGGCTGTAGGCTTGGGAAGGGGCTGAGCCTGGGATCAGAGGGGCGGGGGGTGCCCGCTTCCTAAGCCTACAGCCTGGGGCAGAGGCTGTAGGCTTGGGAAGTAGCCAATCCTGGAATCAGAGGGAAGGGGAAAAAAAATCAATGGAAACATAGCCTCAGGTGAGGATAAAAAGAAAAATAAAGAAAGAAATGTCATATCTTATGAGAGGCACATCTTGAAAATACCTAAAGAAAGTTGTCATTTTTCATGGTGAAGGGACTGGAGTCCATGTTGATGAAAATATCTTGGTGGCTGCAGTGACTGGCAGTGGCTGCAGTAGCGGGGTGATGGGGCTCGTGCCTTCCCCTGATCAGCCCGGTAGCCTCCCGCAAAGGGAGGACAGACTGATCCAACAGGGAGCAGGCCTAAGGCATCAGTAGGACATCCCCTGTGGGCTCCCAGTGTTGGAGAGTGGGAATTTTGCCCATTCCAGAGAGACCGTGGACTATGCCCCAGATAGAGTTGTCAGTGCTGACACCAGGCCAGGCCTTGAGATACAGTCTCATGGCCCCTTCCCAGCATGTAGGCCTTCTTTCATAGATCACTGTCAGCTTTCTGAAGAACAGGATGACCCTGTGAATAACATGGTCGTCAATGGCATGATCCTGACGTTACTTAGGAAAAACTGTTTTGTCTTGTGTTACTTGTTCTGCAAAAACAGGATGTGGTTAATGTGCTTAAAAGTAGTCCCGCACAAAGGGTCTGGGCTGCTCTCTGGACTCCCTGTGTGAAGAAAGGCAGAGCAGTTGCCAGCTGGCTGGCCAGCCGGCCAGCTAATAAAGGCTCCCTTAATTTTAATTTGGTCTGGACTTCAGTGGTCATTCACTCGCGTTCACTCCACAACACCAGTATGTGAGAAGGGGCAGGCTGGGCTGAGGGACCCCTCCCCAGTGCATGAATTTTGTGAATCGGGCCCCTAGTCTTTTTCATAAAAGACAGCATATGTTTGCAGCTGCCCATTTGAAAAATTGAAAACTATTCATGCTTGATGGGACAGTGGCCTTTTTCTGCCACTGAACTCAGACTGGAAATAATACCATCGGCTCTCGTGCAAATCTGGTTGATTCATGAAAAAAAAATAACATTTACCCACGTTTTCAAAGGCATGGAGGGTGAAAGCATGACTAATCTGCTCAATATTCTACACCATAAGGACAGAGGATGTAGATTTAGAAAAATTAGTCAAGTTGCAATATCTTTCATTATAATAACCATTAACTGCAGGCAAAGAGAAATTTTTGCTACTGGAAGACAATATGTGTATTCTTCCAAAGATTTTATGTAAAAGGAGAATAATTGCTCCTAGAGAAAATATAAGGTGTATATTTCCCTAATTTGGGTTAGGCAAAGATTTTAGAAAAGCCACAAAAAGCACATGAAAAAAAAAATCAATTAGATAACACCAAAATTAAAAGCTATACTCATCAAAAATAATCATTAAAGAACAAACAGGCAAGTCATCTCAAGGTTAGATGATTCACTAGGAGTACCCACAGTATCCAAAATATAATTCTATTCATAGCTATGATTTATTACAGAAAAAGATACAAGACAAAATTAGCAAAGGGAAAAGGTACAATGTAAAATTCTAATGGAAAATGGTACAGGCTTCCAAGAGATTTCTCCCAGTGGAGTGACAGGATATATTTAATTCCCCTGGCAATGAATTAGGACAACATATGAAATTTTGCCAACCACAAAATTACATGAAATGCTTAATGCCCAGGGTTCTCCTTGAGGACTGGCCACATAGGCACACCCTGCCTGGCAAGTACCCAAATTCAGACTTCCAAAAGGAAAGCAGTTTGCTCAAAAAGACATAGCGAACCATTTATCAGTTATTGGTTAGAATCCTCTCAAAATCCAAGTTCTCAGCTTCCAGCCAAGGGCCAATCATGTAAACAGGACTTTCAAAAAATAGCAGTACGGTGTACTATATTAACTTTTTTCTGTACATATGTTGAATATAGTTTCATATGCATATTGGCCTTTTGCATAACTTTCCCTGTGAAGGGCAAGCTTAAAAATCACTCTTGGTCTTTCTTTTTTTTTTTTTAATTTGGTTGCTTGTCTTTTATTATTCCAGATACAAGACCTATGCCAAATTATCTGTTGTTTCTGCTTCCTCTTATTCTGAGGTTCTTGGAGACCCTCTAACAAAATGCAAATTCAATCCACAGTGAGATACAGCATGTAGTCTTTCCAAACTGGCTTCTTTTACTGGCTTCTTTTACATACTTCTATACTATATCCACCAGAGCAGCTAAAGTGACTGTGATTGACAACACCAAATGTTAGAGATGTAGAGTTCAGGTGAACTCTCATATGGTATAGAATGTAAAATGATACAACCGCTTTGGAGGAGAGTTTGATAGTTTCTTTAAAAGTTAAAACATACATTGCCTTCTCACTCAGTAATAACACTCCTAATATTTATCCATGATAAATGGAAACAAATGTCTACCAAAAGCATAGTAAAACATGTCTAGAAGCTTTAATCAAATTAGCTAATAACTGAAAACATCCCACCTGTCCATCAAAAGGAGAATGGATGATCAAACTTAGATATTCCCATATAATAAAATATTATCTCATTATAAAAAGGAATAAACTATTACTATTTGTAAGAATGTGGATGAATCTTGACAATATAATACTGAATGGAAAACAAAAGATAACAGAAAATAACATATCATGTGATGATTCAACTTGAAAGAAATTCTATAATATGCAAAAATAACCTATAAAAGAAATAAAAATTTTGGCTGCAGTTTTACTGGAGCGTGGGAAGTGATTGAATGGAAAGAGATATGATGGAACTTTCTAAGGTGATAGAAATATTTTGTGTCTTGATATACATGTGGTCTACATACATATAAGATTTGTCAAAATTAATGGAACACTGAATAGTAATCCTAAAATCTAAGCATTTCATTCTATATAAATTGTATCTTAATAAAAAAAATAAAAGGGTATATTAATCACAACACAGCAGTACATTTTGTATTTTTAATAATTATTAATATGGGCAAAACTAAAACTGCCTGCAGATATGGCCAGTATTTTCACTTTCTCTTCTTTGGAATCCTAATATATAAAAACCTTGGATCCACAATGACCGGAGGCTCGACCAACCAGAAGTCAGTCCTGAAGTCATCACTGGGTTGCCGTGGCAGCCCAACGCTGACTGCTGAGGCTGCAGGTGTAGTGACCCAGCACTGACTGCTGAGGGGGCTGCAGATTAGGCCCAGAGAGAGGCCTGAAGAGAGAAGCAGGGTCTGATTCATAGCCTCTGTGTCAGCTGTTGATCAGCACTTGCCTCTCTCTTTCTTTCTGAGCCTGGCCAGCAGCTGCACCTCCATTTCTCTCCAGGCCTCCACCTGGGCTGATGATCAGCCTCACCTTTCTGATTAGGCCCCTTTGATAGGTCCAGAGACGCTAACTGGCATAGAAACCGACCAATCAGAACAAAATCTGGGTGAAGTGTGAGGAGCCAATGGCTGCCTAAGAGGCAGAGCTTTTGACGTTGACTGGCATAGAAACTGACCAATCAGAACCAAATTCACCTGCAGGGGAGGGCAGTTGGGGACAAGATCAGGCCAGCAGGGGAGGGCAGTTAGGGGTGATCAGGCAGGCAGAGGCAGTTAGGGGTGATCAGGCCAACAGGGAAGGGCAGTTGGGGGAGAGATCAGGCCGGCAGGGATGAGCAGTTGGGGGCAACCAGGCCGGCAAGAGAGGACAGTTGGGGGGTACCAGGCCTGCAGGGGAGGGCAGTTGATGGCCATCAGGCTGACAGGGGAGGGCAGTTGAGGGTGAGATCAGGCCGGCAGGGGAGGGCAGTTGAGAGTGACCAGGTTAGCAGGGGAGCAGTTAGGTGTTAATCAGGCTGGCAGGGGAGTGGTTAGGGAGTGATCAGGCTGGCAGACAGAAGCAGTTAGGGGCAATCAGGCAGGCAGGCAGGTGAGTGGTTAGGAGCCAGCAGTCCCAGATTGTGAGAGGGATCCCAGATTGGAGAGAGTGCAGGCTGGGCTGAGGGACACCCCTTCCCACCAGTGTATGAGTTTCGTGCACTGGGCCTCTAATCTCTTAATAAAAGATATGCTTATTTTTAAAATTAAAAATATTTGTAAAGCACATGAATTTGATCATTAAAATTGAAGTAGTCAATTAACATTGGTTTGGTTTAAATATGATAACAAACTTTTAAGCTAAATAAAGTCACTCAAATTCAAAAAATAATTTTATACTTCAGAATGCCTTTAACCCTCAACTGTTAATTAAGCAGTAAATAAATAAATAAAACCTACAAAAGCATAAATATGTTCTATTACTTTTTTTCAGCTTTCAGGAAAATTTTATAAAATTAAATTTATCCAAGTGTCATATTTATATTTTATGTTTGCATATGCCTTCTATTAAGCCTATTGCTTTTTTTTCTCATAATTGAAGTTCAAAGTATCTATGCTCATTGAAGTTGCCTAGGTCATGGTATTATTATTAATTCCCAGCCATTCTTAGGCATACACCTTAAAATTTGATGCATGGATATAATCACATTAATCCAAAACTTACCTTCTGGTCCACTTAAAGAATATTTAATACTTAAATATTCTCTTTCAAACTGCATGATGTGGCAATACAAAACAAATTGAATCTAATTTTGAGTTAAATTTTTTCTCCTAAAAATTTGAAGGTGCCCAGCTGGCATGGCTCAGTGGTTCAGTGTTGAAACCTATGAACCAGGAAGTCATGGTTTGATTCCGGGTCAGGGCATATGCCGCGTTGTGGGCTTGAGGAGGCAGTCGATCAATGATTCTCTCTCATCGTTGATGTTTCTCTGATGTCTCTCTCTCTTTCTCTCTCTCTCTGTTCCTCTCTTAAATCAATAAAAATATATTTTTTATGTTTGGAGGTAATGAGTTATAAGTTATCAGTTTTAGCTATATTGATAAAAGATTATTTTTTTCACTAATTTTCTAGTTTTCATATATCAATTCAACTGTTCCTTTTACTTTACTAGAGACTCTATATAGATACTTGTTTATATAATTTAATTTCCCCAAATTTCTGTCACTCAAATGCAATATACTATTAATAATTGTGAAGGGACCTTCCAGTCAAGAGGCAGAGTAGGTAAATATTGTGTTTGCCTCCTCCCGTGACCATACCAACTACAATTAAATTATGGAACCACCATACTTGAGGACCACCTAAGACTAGCTAAACAGAACTCCTATAACTAAGGATATAAAGGAGAAGCCAAGCTGAAACTGATAGGAGGGGCAGAGATGCCAAATGGGCTGATCTTACACCAACTTATGGTGGTTAAGAATCAGACAAGATATCTAGGCTGCAGAGGTCACTCCTGAGGAGTAAGGGGTCTCAGCTCCATACCAGTATCCCTCTCCTGGAGCACCCTTTGGGGAAAGAGGAGTCTCTGTAACATCTGGCTGTGAAAATGAGTGGGGATTTCATCCAAGTGAGAAAAAGGGCTGCTGTAGACCCAGGTGTCCTCTTAAAATACCTGAACACAGACTCACTCAATCACCACAAACATTAGTACTATGCCCCAGTGGTTCAAGGAGCACCAGGGACATACAGGGAGAAACTGAATTGTCTGGCTTCAGGATGAGGACTGGAGAGGCAGCCGTCTCAGAATGGAAGTGCTGGCAGACACCATTAATCATTTGTTGAGCCCTTAGCCCACCAAGCCTGCAGTCACAGGTGGGCACCAAATCTGAGTCTCCAATAACCTGGTTAACACCTATTGCCTCACCCTGGTAATTCCCTAACACCCCATCCGACTAGCACACCCTCTTGAACCCCTTCAGTAGCTGTTCTACACAAGTAGTCAATCTTGACCAATGCTGCAAACTTTCCTAAAATTTCTCAAAGTCTCACAAATTCCAAAAAGGAAATAGCTGCTCTAGGCATGCCCTATACCTTTGGCAAAGTGGCCCTAATCCTGCCACTGGTGACAGCTGGCCTCAGTTCACAGTATAGCTTCTCACAGGCACCACCAAGCCAACACAGGCAGCTGTCAACTGAAGATCATAAAGTAGATCCTGCCAGGTGGCCCTAGGCTATACAAAGGAAGCTGCTGAAACTGTCCTGCACCTTCTAATAGGCCCCAGAACCAACATACCCAGGGGCTGCCTTCCGACCACACTAGAGCACCATCAAATTAGCTTCACAAATGACACACCCAAAGGGTAGACTCCACAGGCACCACAGCCCAGCTAAAGCAAAACCCATTTTGTAAAGTCAGCACACACACAACATCTTGCCCTACATGGCCATAGCCAATCCTCTCAGCTAATCAGCCTAAGGGTCAATCACACCTACTAATGTGAAAATAGGAGGACACACAACCCACACAAAGGACAACTTTGGAGCACCTGGCTAAGGTGACCAGAAAGATGGCAATGGTCCCCATAAGACCCTACTACATAATACCACACTGCTAAGCATTAATTTAAAAAAAAAATACACCCCAATGTTCATTATTTATGCATCATTATTTATTATAGCCAAGATACAGAAGCAACCTAAGTGTCCTATGATAGACCAATGAATAAGAAGAAATGTTACATATATGCCATGGAATATTATTCTGCCATAAACAATGAAACCTTATCATTTGCAACAACACAATACCTAGAGGGTATTATGTTAAGTAAAGTAAATCAGACAAAGACAAATACCATATGATTTTATTTATATGTGGAATCTAAAAAAATAGTATAAACAAACAGAAAAAGACTCAGAGAATCAGAGTACAAACTAAATATTAGTGTTAGGGTTAGGACTTACATATGTATATTAGAGGCTGATGCACAACATTTGTGCAAAAGTACACCTTCCTTCCCCCATCTGCCTGCACTGGCTTCCCTCTGGCACCTGGGACCCGGGCTTCCCTATAGCCCCGGCTTCGTCCAGAATGACTTCTGGTCTAATTAGCATATTATCCTTTTATTACATATACTAGAGGCCCGGTGCACAAAATTCATGCACGGGAGTGGGTTCCCTCAGCTCGGTCTGCACCCTCTCCAATCTGAGATCCCTCTCGCAATCTGAGACCGCTGGCTCCTAACCACTCATTTGCCTGCTTTCCTGACCGCCATTAACTGCTCCTGCCTGCCTGCCAGCCTGATCTCCCCTACCTTGCCCTCCTGCTGGCTTGATTGCCCTTATCTTGACCCGCTGCCGGCCTGATAGTCCCTAACCACCTCTGTCTTTGCCCCCAGCCTAAGCTGCAATCTGGCCTCCCTCCACTGGAGGCAACCTAGCTGATCAGGGGAAGGTGTTCCCCCATCTCCCAGCTGCTGCTGCCACCCGCCTGAGCCTCAGGCCTTGCAGCTGGACCTGGCTTGCTGAGCCTCGGGCCGACCCTTCCAGCAGCAGCTGCCATCCGCGGCTTGCCTGAGCCTCAGGCAGCCACTGCGACTTTATCCAAAATGACGTCCAGATGGTCATCTGGATGGTTGTCCAGAAGATGTCTGCCCTACTTAGCATATTACCCTTTTATTAGTATACTAGAGACCCGGTGCACGAAATTCATGATGGGGGTGGGGGGAACGGGTGAGGGGTGTCCCTCAGCCCAGCCTGCACCCTTTCCAATCTGGGACCCCTCAAGGGATGTCCAACGGCCCGTTTAGGCCCGATCCCAGTAGGATCAGTTCTAAACGGGCAGTCAGACCTCCCTCTCACAATCCAGGACTGCTGGCTCCCAACTGATCACCTGCCTGCCTTCCTGATTGCCCCTAACTGCTTCTGCCTGCCAGCCTGATCACCCCCTAACCACTCCCTGCCAGCCTGATTGATGCCTAACTGCTCCCCTGCCAACATGATTGCTCCTAACTGCCCTCCCCTGAAGGCCTGGTCACCCCTAACTGCCCTCCCCTGCAGGCCTGGTACTCCCCAAGAGCTCTCCCCTGCAGGCCTGGGTCCCCCCCAATTGCCCTTCCCTGCAGACCTGGTTGCCTCCAACTTCCATCCTCTGCCAGCCTGGTCACCCTCAACTTCCCTCCTCTGCTGGCCTGATTGCCCACAACTGCCCCCCCTTACAGGATTGGTCCCTCCCAACTGCCCTCCCTACTGGCCATCTTGTGTCCACATGGGGGCAGCCATCTTTGACCACATGGGGGCAGCCATCTTGTGTGTTGGAGGAACAGTCAATTTGCATATTACCCTTATTAGATAGGAGATATATATATACTGAGTTGCCAGATTATTATGACCACCCCATCAGTACTTTGTTGGGCCACCTTTTGCCTTCAATACTGCAGAAATTCTTCTTGACATTGACTCCCCGAGATGTTGAAAGGCGATGTGAGGAATCTGACACCATGCCTGATGAATAGCACTGTCCAGTTCTGTGGGATTTGATGGTTGTGGAACCACCTGCCTGATGACTTTTTTAACTTCATCCCACAAATGCTCGATTGGATTGATATCTGGTGATTGTGGGGGCCACCTAAGCAAGGTAAAGTCTCCTTCATGTTCTTTGAAACAACTCTTGCACAATACAAGCACCATGGAGTGGTGCATTGTCTTGTTGGAAGAAGCCATCTCCATTGGGATACACCATCAACATGTTAGGATGAACTTGTTCAGCAATGATACTTAGGTATGTTGTGCTATTCAGACGTTGTTCCACACAAATTAACGGGCCCAAATCATGCCAGGAAAACATGCCCCAAACCATAACACTGCCCCCACCAGCTTGAAGAGTTGTACTAATACATGTGAGGTGCATGTTCTCATGCTCTTTCTGTGAAATTCTCACTCTGCCATCTGCATGATGCAACTAGAAACGTGATTCATTAGACCACATGACATTTTTCTAATGCTTGACTGTCCAATCCTTGTGTTCTTGGGCAAATTGGAGACATTTTATCTTGGTAACTGCAGACAGCAAAGGTGTTCAAACAGGCTTTCAGCTTCCATATCCCATACGATGCAGTGTACAGATAATTTGCCTACAAACATCAAGTGGTCATAATAATCTGGCCACTCAGTGTGTGTGTGTGTGTGTGTGTGTGTGTGTGTGTGTGTGTGTTGCCCAAAAAAATGTATACACACATTTTGAATAATTATAAAGGCAGTGATTATTAAAATACATTTTATTTTCAAAATTGAGCTATCAGTTTTTAAAGTGTGCTTACATATTTTGGGACACCCTGTATATGTCAGAGAGAACCACTCTAAGTTCTTACTTTTTTACTTATCATATTCATCTCTCATGGTGAGTAAACTGAAAGCTGAGGTGATGGTTCATAAAATCCCCTGAAGTAAATCCATTTCAGGTTGCTCTCCCATTTCATATTTGCACATGGCATGTTTTACATAGGCCATCAAAGTCATGTTTTTATTTGGTGTGAATTAAAAACAAATAAAATATGAAATCCAGCAATATAAAAATCTAAGCATCTTGTTGATGTGCCATTTAACAAAGCTATTTATAATCTCATATTTCACTCAGAGCAATCATATGCCATATTTTGAGATTTGTTTGTTTGTAGATGAAGAAAAGTCTGAAAAATATTCAATTAACCTTTGTGTAAGAAGCAGTGTGATATTATGGAAAAAATATGGATTTCAGATGGGTGAGGGTTTCAGCACTCCCATGAATGCCAATTTTCTTAGTTATAAAAACATAAAAATTTGATTTTGCAAAGTTGTTGTGGAGATTTAATGAGATGCCATAAAGTAACAGCAAGTGAGTGAGATATAATAGAAACATACTTTTCAAAAGAGCTCTAAGTAATCATTAATTTACAGAATCTAACAATGCAAATAATAAAAATCCTTTACATTTTAAAAATGATATATATATATATATATATATATATATATATATATATATATATATATCCTAGAGGCCCAGTGCACAAAAATCATAATTGTGGGTGGGTCCCCTCAGCCCAGCCTGCATGCTCTCCAATCCAGGACATTCCTCTCACAATCCGGGACAACTAGCTCCTAACTGCTCACCTGCCTGCCTGCCTGGTCGCCCCCAACTGCCCCCCCTGCTGGCCTGGTCACCCCATGCAGCATGCTGTTCAGTTGTTTGCTTGTCTCTCACTAACCCCCCTGCCAGCCTTATTGTTCCACGCAGCCTGTGTTTGGTCATTCATCTGGTTGTTTCAGTCGTGACGGCCCGTTTTTTTTATATATTAGGATATATATACTATCTGATAAAGATTGATTATGCAAATTGACCATCACTCCACGAAAAGATGGCAGTGTTCCGCCCTGCCCGCAGAGGGCTTCTAGGCAGCCTGTGCAGGCAGGCCAGTGGGCAGCACACTCAGGGCGGAGTGGCGGGTGGGGCTCACAGGTGCAGGGCAGGATGCCTGGCTGTTTGTAATGCTGACTCTTAAAAGCTATGAAAGTAGTTAAACTTTCCTGAGACCACAGTATGAGGAAGCCCAAATTAGCCACAGGGAAGAAAGGCCCTGTTGAGGATGCTGATCAGGTTCTAGCCTCATTCATAGGAAATGCACATTGGAGTATTTAGACTCTCTGGGCCGGTGGGCAGTGCATGCAGGTGTGGAGCGGCCAGGGCAGGATGTCTGTCTTCATCACCAAGACGACTCCAGCGTTCTGCCCTTCCCCAACTGCAGCCGGCCGGTGGGAATTCCCACCCCCACAGAATCAGCCATTGGTCAGACAGCTCTCAGCGGCTGCCAGGCAGGACTCTCATTCATCTGCATCTCAGACTGTGACAGCAGGAAGGTGGGAATATGTCTAAAGAGCAACTTTTGATACAATGTAGCTCTGTAGCTAAAAGATGCCAGCATTATCAATAGAAAATGTCTGAAAACCAACATGCATCTGATCTTAAAGGAAGGCGACGCCTGTGACAAAATGTATCTGAAAATCTACTGTTGGAAAAATGTAGCGCTGAAGTCGAAAGAAGCCGGCATCATGGACAGAAAATGGCTAAACCAATGTGCCTTTGAAGTTGAAACAATGTGGTGGCAATGACAGAATATGTCTAAAGAACAGACATCAACAAGCACTACCAATACTGGTAGGAACTGCCTTCTCAGTGAAAATGGAGTACATGAGGATGCAATTCTCAAACATAATTGAGGTGGAATGACTGTTAGATGTCAATTTTGCCTATCAATAAATTTCTCTGATGAAAAACCATCCCATGGGAAATTTATTCAATGTGGTAGCAAGGGTAAAGTCTGTCCAAATGATATACATTTTCCAGCGAAGATTCTGACAGTAAAAATTTCATGGAAAATATTCGATCCATAAATAATTCTTTTGCTTTTGCTTCCATGGGTGCAAATATTGCATTGCCATCAGGATATGGACATACTGTTTTAGAACATATGGACAAGTTTATCACCAACCAAGAACTTTACATCTTTCGGATGGTGTTTCTCAGAAGTTTGCTCAACTCTGTATTTTGGATACAGCTGAAGCTCCAAGTAAAAGATTAGCAATGCCAGGAAACCAGGGCTGCTCAGAAAGACTCATGATCAACATCAACAACCTCATGAATGAACTAAATGAAATAACAAAATCGTAGAAGATGTTACATGAGGTAGAAAAGGAAGCCAAATCTAAAGCAACAGCAAAAGGTATTGCTCCCACGGAAGTAACTATGGCAATTAAATACGATCGTAACAGTGACCCAGGTAGATATAATTCTCCCCGTGTAACCAAGGTTGCTGTCATATTCAGAAACGAAGATGGAGAACCTCCTTTTGAAAGGGACTTGCTCATTCATTGTAAACCAGATCCCAATAATCCAAGTGCCACTAAAATGAAACAAATCAGTATCCTGTTTCCTACATTAGTTGCAATGACATACCCCATTCTTTTTCCACATGATGAAAAAGGCTGGGGAACAGATATTGCATTAAGACTCAGAGACAACAGTGTAATCGACAATGAAGTATGGCAAGCCAGATTTATTCATAACCATGACATGCAACCCCAAATGGGCCAATACTAGAAACAATTTACAATGCTGGCAAAAAGCTAAAAAAAGACCTGACTTGGTAGCCAGAGTTTTTAATATTAAGCTGAATGCTCTTTTAAATGAAAGTTCCATTTATTTGGCAAAATAATAGCTAAAATTCATGTCATTGAATTTCAGAAACGTGGACTGCCTCACGCCCACATATTATTGATATAAGTTAGTGAGTCCAAATTATGGACAGAAGATGACATTGACCATATCGTTAAGGTAGAAATTCCAGATGAGGACGAGTGTCCTCAACTTTGTAAACTCAAATATGGTACATGGAGCATGTGCAATACAAAATCCAAATAGTTCATGTATGGAAAATGGAAAATGTTCAAAAGGATATTCAAAAGAATTTCAAAATGCAAGCATTGGAAATATTGATGGATATCCCAAATACAAATGAAGATCTGGTAGTACCATGTCTACTGGAAATAAAGTTGTCGATAACACTTGGATTGTCCCTTATAACACGTATTTGTTCCTCAAATATAACTATCTTATAAATGTTGAAGTCTGTGCATTGATTAAAAGTGTCAAATATTTATTTAAATACATCTATAAAGGGCAGAATTGGGCAAATATTCAAATTTCTGAAAAAATTATTATCAATAATGATGAAGTACAGGATTTCATTGACTTCAGGTATGTGAGCGCTCCTGAGGCTGTTCAGAGACTTTTTGGAACGCAAATGCATGACCAATCTCATGCAATCACAAGATTAGCTATTCATTTGCCAAATGAACAATATTTGTATTTTCATACCAATGATTTTGTGAAGTTTTAGATAGGGCTAAAAGACATAACTCAACTTTGATGGCTTGATTCTTATTGAATAGAGAAGATGCTGATGCACGTAATTATTATTATTGGGAGATTCCACAGCATTATGTGTTTAATAATTCTTTGTGGACAAAACACCGTAAGGGTGAGAATAAAGTATTAGGTAGACTGTTCACTATGAACTTTAGAGAACCAGAACGATATTACCATAGACTTTTGCTTCTGCATGTAAAAGGTGTGATTAGTTTTGATGATGTGCGAACTGTAGGAGATGTAAGTTATGATACATTTCATGAAGCTGCTAAACACCGAGGATTATTACTTGACGACACTACCTGGAAAGATATGATTGATGATGCAATCATCCTTAATATGCCCAAACAAATACAGCAACTTTTGCATACATATGTGTGTTTGGATGTCCTTATGGGATGAGAATAAATCTCATTTTATTGAAGATTTTTGTTGGAAATTGCACTGAAGACAAGGTGCCTGTGTGAACTGTGAAATGCTTGCCCTTAATGAAATTCAGGAGATATTCACATTGCATGGAATGAAATGTTCACATTTCAAACTTCCATACTATCCTTTATTAATGAATGCAAATACATGTGAGGAATCATATGAGCGACAACAGGCAGAGGTTTTGATAAATTCTCTGAATGATGAACAGTTGGCAGCCTTTCAGACTATAACTTCAGCCATCGAAGATCAAACTGTACACCCCAAATGCTTTTTCTTGGATGGTCCAGGTGGTAGTGGAAAAACATATCTTTATAAAGATTGAATACATTATATTAGAGGTCGTGGTGGTACTGTTTTACCCACAGCAGTTACAGGAATTGCTGCAAATTTACTTCTTGGTGGAAGAACCTTTCATTCCCAATATACTGTAAATTACCAATTCCATTAAATGAAACTTCAATCTCAAGACTCATTATAAAGAGTGAGGTTGCTAAAACCATTAAAAAGGCCCAAATTCTTATTATTGATGAATGCACCATGGCATCCAGTCATGCTGTAAACACCATAGACAGATTACTAAGGAATTATGAATTTGAATGTTGTATTTGGTGGGAAAGTTCTCCTTCTCGGAGGGGATTTTCGACAATGTCTCAGTGTTGTGTTGCATGCTATGCCATCAACCATAGTACGAATGAGTTTAAAGTACTGTGATGTTTGGGGATGTTTCAGAAAGTTGTCTCTTACAACAAATATGAGAACAGAGGATTCTTCTTATAGTGAATGGTTAGTGAATCTTGGAGATGGAAAACTTGATAGCAGTTTTCATTTAGGAATGGATATTATTGAAATTCCCCGTGACTCAATAGATGATGCTGAAAAGAAAAATTTTCCCATCGAATTTCTTAATAGTATTACTCCTTCGGGAATGCCATGCCATAAATTAAAATTGAAAGTGGGTGCAAGCATCATGCTATTGAGAAATCTTAATAGTAAATGTGGTCCTTGTAATGGTAACAGATTTATTATCAAAAGATTGCGATCTAACATAATCGAAGCTGAAGTATTAACAGCATCTTCAGAGGGAGAGGTCGTTCTGATTCCAAGAATTGATTTGTCCCCATCTGACACTGGCCTCCCATTTAAATTAATTTGATGACAGTTTCCCGTAATGCCAGCATTTGCGATGACTATTAATAAATCACAAGGACAAACTCTAGACAGAGTAGGAATATTCCTACCTGAACCCGTTTTTGCACATGGTCAGTTATATGTTGCTTTCTCTGGAGTTCAAAGAGCATGTGACGTTAAAGTTAAAGTTGTAAATACTTCATCCCAAGGGAAATTAGTCAAGCACTCTGAAAGTGTTTTTGCTCTTAATGTGGTAATCAGGGAGATATTAGAATAAGTTTAATCACTTTATTAGCCATTGTTTGCATCAATGTTGTTTTCATATCATGTTTTTGCTGTTTTTATACCATGTTTTTCTTGTTTTTATATCATGTGATTGTTGTTGTTATATCATTTTACTATTGTTTATTTATTAATAAAATCATGTATTATCTTCATATACATTTTACTCATGTCTCACTCTTCTATTATAGAGAAAAGGCAAATAGCAATATTAAAATATTTCCTCTAATTAATTCCCTTTTAATGTGCACAAATTTTTGTGTACCAGGCCACTAGTGTATGTGTGTGTGTGTGTGTGTGTGTGTGTGTGTGTGTATATATCAGTGCAATGAGGAAAATAGAGCAACTTCACATTTATAAAAAGAACAGAATGTTTACCTAAATTGAGAGCAACATGATGATAACATAATAGAATTAATCTTTAGCCATTGTTAGAATGTTTTCAACACTTTTAATAAAGCCTCATAGCCATTATCAGTCACCGTTTATTTTTCCACAATCCTCCATCTCTAAGCAACTGTTTATCTATGTCCTATCTCTATAGCGTTGCCTATACTAGATATTTCACATAAATAGAGTCATGCAATGTGGGTTTTTTGTTGTAGTTTTTACAGGCTTCTTTCACTTAGTATACAGTCCAAAGTTTATTCATGTTGTATCATGTTTCAGTACTTCATTCCCTTTTTATTGACAAACTAGAGTCCTGGTGCACAAAAGTCGTGCATGGGGGGGGTGTTCCCTCAGCCCAGCCTGCCCCCTATCACAGTCTGGGAACCCTAAGGGGATGTCCTACTGATGGCTTAGGCCCGCTCCCCACGCTCTGAGCTCCCTCTGTGGGAGGCAACCAGCTGATCAGGAGAAGGTGCCACTCTAATCACCCTGCTGCTGCTGCCACTGCTGGCCACTGCAGTCACCAAGGTGTTTACATCAACACAGACTCCAGTCCCTTCACCACGAAAAAATGACAATTTTCTTTTGGCACTTTCAAGATGTCTCTTTCATAGGATATGACATTTCTTTCTTTTTTTTTATCCTCATCGGAGGATATGTTTCCATTGATTTTTAGAGAGCATGGAAGAGAGAGGGAAAGACAGAGAAAAACATCAATGTGAGAGGGACACTTCAATTGGTTGCCTCCTGCATGAGCCCTCACCTGGGCCTCAGTCAGGGAGGAGTCTGCAACCTAGGTACATGCCCTTGATCAGAATTGAACCTGGACCCTGCAGTCCACAGGCCAAGGCTCTACCCACTGAGCCAAACCGGCTAGGGCAGGATATGACATTTCTTAGCCCCTCCAGCAGCAGACCTTCCTTTTTTTCCTCCAGGAGTGAGGTGGAAAAACCCTAGATCACCTTCTTGGATTTTTATTACCCAAGTTACCAAGATCACTGTGAGTGGTGTACCGGGAGCTTAGCCAATGAACAGTCAGAAAAGGTGTTTCCTCTGCAGCTCACGCACAGATGCAGGACTGCTGGTGTGCCGCAGCTGGAGCAGCCTTAGGCACCCTGCCTGTGTCTACTCTGGGACTGGCCCAGGCCCCCCTGCCTGTGTCCGTTCTGGCAGCCCACCCCCCCCCCCACCCCACGTCTCTGTCTCCATCTCCACTCTGGGCCTCACCTGCATGCACAGCCTCCTCCTGACCAGTCATGACTGTTATGGTGTCCCGGCTAATTTTCATTTTTTTATATATATATATATATATATGGATGTATTCTCTTCTAGAAACATACCATGTTGTATTTACCTATTCATCAGTTGATGAACATTTGGTTTGTTTTCATTTGGGGGCTATGATGAACAATACTGTATAATAAAGATCATGACTCCATTTTTTGATGTTTGACTTACGACAGCTTTGAACATTCACCCCTCCCTCTTCCCTTTCAGTCCCACATCTGCAAAAGCTAATAAGAAATCCTACATGTTCTCTCCTTTGGCACCAAAGCAAATTTCAAAACATGCACAGAAATCCTAATCTCAGCTCCACCCAGCCCCCATATCCATCATGAAGACCACCAAGGCAATATTCTTTCTCTGCTCTTTCAAGGCATTTCAACTTGCTTGGAACCACCCTGATTCCCCCCAAAACCTCAAATTTTGGGTGGGATTCTATCTATTCCTGAAAGATGGTACAAAGCTCCTATAACACCTGTGTACAAGTTGTCACATAGAGATATATATTTTCAATCTTGAGTATATACTTAAGAGCAGAATTGTTGGGTCATATGGCAACTCTCTGTTTAACTTTTTGAGAGCCTGCCAAATAATTTTCAAAGTGGCTGTGCTCTTTTTCATTTCCAGCAGCAATCTATGAGGGTTCTAATATCTCTATATCTTTGGCAAAAGTTATCTTCTTTTTATTATAGCCATTCTAGTGTGAGTGAAGTGGTATCCCATTGTGGTTTGTATTTGCATTTTCCTAATGACTAATGTTTCTGAGCATCATTTCATGTGACCTTTAGGAATTTGTATACCTTCTTAGGTGGAAGGTCTATTTGAATCTTTGGCCCATTTTTTTTAAATTGGGTTGTCTTTTGGTTGTTGAATTTTAAGAGTTATTTACATATTCTGGATACAATTTCCTTATTAGATATATAATTTTCAATTTTCCCCATTCTGCAAGTTATCCTTTCACTTTCTTGATAGTATATTTTGAAGTATTAAACAATTCCCATTCAACAATTCAACCTTCAACTCATTGATTTTAATTATGTTACAAGGCCTCCAACCTACAAGGAGGGGTTGGAAAATGATGTTTTTTATGAAGGCAATATTGGCACTTCAGAAAAAATGTGGTTTTGTTAGTAAGAAGAAGGGCAAAATGGTATTGAGGTGGCAACTAGAATTTAGGGTAAAGGAATGAGAAAATAAATCACATATAGACCCTCAGAATAAATATTTCCTCTCAGAAGTCTGAAAAAAAATCTAAGGCAACCCTTGTTCTTTGTTTCCAAATTCCTGCCATCTGTATAATGTCTCCCTTTCACTCTTCAACCATTGAACCCAAAATGGCTCATCATAATCAATAATTGACACCTCTGCATTCCACCAAGCTTTCTGGAATCTTGCAACATTGTTACAAAGTCCCTGCTATAACCCATGGGAAGTTTTTCATAATAGTTGACTCACATCTTCTTAGCAAATTGAAAAATACAGATATAAGAGTTTTCTGTACAATAATCTTTATATAGAGGACTAGAAAGTTATAAATTATAAATGAAAAAATTGCACAAGCATTCACATACCTCATTTTATATCATGGATGTCACTGCATGTTTTAAGATTATGACCTCATATAATTTCCAAACTTTGTTGATTAGTATTAACTGTTTAATGAAAAAGGTATGACTGTGAAAAAATTCAAACTGTTGCTCCATTTACCATTTATTCACTCATTTGCTGAATAAATACACAGCAGGTGTTAACTGTGTATGAGACCCTCACCCTCAATGAGCTTATCCTTAAGAGGTAGATAAGTGGTCACCATGTTCAAAGGTGCTGTTTATAAATAAGGAGGCTACAGTACAAAGAGGTTTAGACTCAAGAACATGAGGTATAGTCATTCAATATTGATCATGTCTTCTTTTTCTCCTTTTATACTTAGGCTCTGTTACAGTGTTTATATTGTAGTTTTTAAAGTTTCCACTTTTAAATACAAATTTAATCCAGAGTTATTCATATAGACCTAATTCAAAATATTCCTATTTAATGGATTCCTGAAATATCCAGACTTTTTACATGATTTTTTTTATGTCTGTGTTCAAATTTTCAGAGCTGATCATAGGGACTATACAATACGCTAAAAAATCCATTGCATTGAGAGTGTGGAAGTGAGGCAGTAACATGAAAACATCCTGAAGCTGTATTATCTCTAGATTTGGTTTAGAAAGACATAATAATTACATATATGTTAGAAACTACGTAATAGGTTAACATACAGATGTCTTTTAAAATCATAATAAATAATCTATAAATTAAAATTTGAATATTTTATTCTTAATGTATATAAATGAATATTTATAATAAATTACAAATAATTCCCAAAGTGCATTTGGTAATTTTAACTCATTTACAGTTTCCTTGATATTATTATCCAAGGTAAACATAGCCAGAAATTTTAGCTTTTTCTTAATTAAAATATTTTTATCTCTCCAAAAATGCTATCATCTTCTTGCAATTTATCCAGTCATCTCTGCCCTCTCAGTCAATAAAAGGAAAGGCAGAAGCAACGGGACTATAATGGAGGGTCAGTGCTATAATCTTGCATGATTATTTGATCTTGGAGACATGCCACACAGTCAACTATGCCTGTTCCTCTAGGGGCACTGTTAAGGTTATGAAATGTGAACATCACCCTGGCTATATTAGATCATATTTCAAGACCCAGTACAGAAATTCTTATATCATCAGATGGTATCTTTTAGGTGATAGCCACAGACTGCCATTTCCTATTGTGGATTATCCATTTATCAATTGTTTGCTTACTCATGTTTACAGCTATGCATACTTTTCATGCTACCCAATGCTGGATCCCTGTAAATGTCATGTAATTACTCTTTAAAAGGCATTTTCCATTGTCATGCAAAACCAGGGCATTGAAATTGTTTAAACACTTGTAAGCCAGGCATAAACAGTAGGGGAAAAGGTCACCCCTACAAACTAATGCTGGAGTAAGGGTTGTAAACACGGCTATTGAATTTCTCATGTCTGTGCCTATCATTGAAAGAGTGCTAGATTTGCTGCAGATAAGCTGGTTTCACTTTTGGAATAAATATTTGTGCTTAATCTAATGTTTCATTCTATTTAGCGTATTCTATACTAATCTTATTATTCATTAACATATTCAAGAAAACTTTCTCATTTCCAGCCTGATTTGTGGATTTATGCCATGGACCTACAGATATATAAGACTATATCACCAATACTAGAGGCCTGGTGCACGAACTTAGTGCACTGGCGGGGGGGTTCCCCCTCAGCCAAGCCTGCGCCCTCTCCAATCCAGGACCCCTTGGGGAATGTCTGACTGCCAGTTTAGGCAGTCGGACATCCCTTTCACAATCCTGGACCATTGGCTCCTAATTGCTCATCTGCCTGCCTGCTGGATCACCCCTAACTTCCCCCCCCTGCTGGCCTGGTTGCCCCCAACTGCACCCCCTGCCAGACTAGTCACCCCTCACTGCCACTCCTACCAGCCTAATTCCCCCCAACTGCCCCCCTGCTAGCCTGGCCGTGCCCAACTGCACCCCTCCACCAGCTTGGTTGCCCCTTAACTTCTCCCCCACTGCCAGCCTGGTCACCCCTCACAGGTCCCCTGCTGGCCTGGTCACCGCACGCAGCCTGCTGTTCAGTTCTTTGGTCGTCCCTCACTCAACCCCCTGTTGGCCTGGTCATAGGCAGCCATCTTGTGAGGGCGTGACAATCAATTTGCATATATAGGATAATCAATTTTATTATATAGGATACATTTAGTATACACAAGAGAAAAACTACTGAATCCAAATTGGAATTTAATTAATACATGGTTAACATAGCATTGTTATGTTCAGGACAAGGAAATGTATTTACATGAGGGATTAGTTTATGAAAAGTATCAGTACTTAATTTCTCTGAGAATTTAATATGAGAATGCATAAAAGGATTTTGGTACAGGTTATATCCTGTATGACATTGGAGATTTGGGGGAAAAGACTGATACATCTTTTTTAAAATCCTGAAAGAACTTACGACCAAGACAGGCAACATCAAAAGTATTTTCAAAAATGGATGTGTAAAGTGCCACATGATAAACAACCAAAGTTTTTTTAAATTGACAAAGCACTTTTGTACATCATTATGTAGCTTCAAATCAGGCTTTTGAAGTATCCTGCCTTCATTGAATTGTGATAAATTCACAGTGCCTTATCTTCAAATGCAGACAATAAAATGCACCCTGATAATACTGACAAAATGTTTACTTTTAATAGAATTCTA
The DNA here is from genome assembly GCA_026230045.1 of Corynorhinus townsendii. Taxonomy (NCBI): domain Eukaryota; kingdom Metazoa; phylum Chordata; class Mammalia; order Chiroptera; family Vespertilionidae; genus Corynorhinus; species Corynorhinus townsendii. Next base: position 113,845,701 of record JAPDVU010000001.1, on the reverse strand, counting down.
GTCTTAGAAATGGAAATAGATGTACTTTCTGCTAACATATTTAATGTATATTGTGGAGAAGAATTTTACATAGTATACAATTATGCCTGGAATTAAACTTGTTTCATAGTCATACTCACTTTTTAAAAAAAATATTTTTTTTATTGATTTCAGAGAGGAAGGGAGAGGGAGAGCAAGATAGAAGCATCAATGATGAGAGAGAATCATTGATTGGCTGCCTCCTGCACGCCCCACACTGGGGATCAAGCCCAAAACCTGGGAATGGGAATCGAACTATGACTTCCTGGTTCACAGGTTGATGCTCAATCACTGAGCTTCACTGGCTGGGCATCACACTCAATTTTAAAGACACAGATGTTCAGTGACTTGTGGCTCCTTCCTGTGCTGCTTCTCTCTTTTGCTCAGGACTGCCCTCAGAACTGGAAAGTGTCTCAGTCTTCATACTGTCAGGAAGCATCAGAGCCCTGGCAAGATCAGAAGTGGCAAGATAAACAGTTCAAAAAAGCCCATCTGGGCACAGCCCTGAAAGCCAACTCTTTTGAAGACACTTGCCATGCAAAGGGAACTGGAAAAAGTAGGGGTTGAAGCCAAACAACCACATTCTGCCACTAGGAAGTGTGTCAGGGTCCAGCAGATCAAGAATGGAAAAAGATAAAAAATATCACAGCCTTTGTACCCAGTGATGGCGGTTTGAATTTTAGTGAAGAAAATGATGAAGTTCTGGTTGCTGGTTTGGTTACAAAGGCCATGCTGTTCCTGGAGCCCGCTTTAAGGTTATCAGAGTAGCCAATGTCTCTCTTTTGGACTTATGGTAAAGCCAAGAAGAAAAGATGATCTAAGTTTTGATGGTGAAAACACAGCAATAAAGTCATATGTGTCAAAATAAAAAAATAAATAAATAAAGACACAGATGTCCAATCATATTGACTGTTATTGTGTCTGACACAGGTTTCTTTGAAATCTACTTTGAGAATCCACAGCCTCTCTGAACTTCTATGAAGGCATATGTTTATTTTAACTTTAAAGTAAATTAGAAAAGCAATCACTATATATATTTAAAGTTAATCCTCTTCACCATTTTTAACTTTTACTTTTAATCTTTTTTCTTTCTTTGACACAAAGTCTTTATTTATTCTGGAAAAGCAACCAAAGCAACCAAATCCCTTCTCTTTTTTTGAGTTCTAAATATTCTTAAAATATATTTTGCTAGCCAGTTACAGTTTTCCAATTACAAGACTGATAATAACCAGTTAGCAATGATGAGACCTGTCAGAAACAATCTGGATGAAAATGTGGTAAATTATTTCATTATTTCATATATAAATACAATGCCACAGAAGATGCCTAAGTACAAAGACATTCTCTGTGTCTGTCAGCTTTGGCATCAGAAAATTCTGTGTCCAGATCCCAATACTTGTGGACAAATTATTTAACTTCTCCACAATAAATATTCCATCTGTACAGAAGGAATAATATATACTACTTCATGGTATTGTTGGGAGGATTATTTGAAAACACAAATGTAAAGAGCAAGCAGCCTGACCCAAAGTAAACACTTAATAAATGTTAAATTTGCTTTTCAACAATAGGCTTAGAGTCAGATATGATAGTAAAATAAGTAAATAATTAAATTCTGACCATCATATTATTAAGGTAATAAAGTGCACTGCCAGGGATCTATAAAATCTCCTTTGGCAAGTATCTCTCAAAATAGATACAACTGTTTCTCCAATAGGCTATGTTTGAACCTTACATCTCAACAAACTCAATTGCCTCTCTATTGGCCTTCAATCTCCTAGTGCTTTTACATATTATTTAATAGCTAGAAGTATGTTGCTTTAGGAATAGAAGAGCTTCTATGCCCAGAGGAATGCAGAGCTCTAGATTTAAATTAAAATTCATGATGTAAGCTTCAAAATCCTTCAGTATTGTTCCCTCTTCATCATATCTAACTCCTAGTTTATTGTCCAGTATACTTCTTTCATATTAATTAGTTGCTATTCATCTCTTACCAGCACAACAACAACAACAAAAAGGATGGTTATGGAATGAAAATGTTTGAAGTCTTGACTCCAACATTATTCCTGAGTATTGGGTTCTACTTTTGTGACGACTCTGCCTATGTCACAGGAGAAAGTCAATGTTCAATCACATGATGGGGAAAATACAAGACAGCGAAAACACAACAATGAGAAAACACAACAAATGTTTAACAGGGAATTCCAAGCAATTAATAAAGCCAGATTAATGAGTGCCATGACTAGGGAAGCTCATGCTTCAGTTTTATTATAAAGCTAATATCGGCTCTCTTCTACTACTAATTATGTGTTCATTTACTTACTAAAATGTCTTTCTTTAAAATTCTGCAAGAATCACAAGTAAGCCCTAACCAGTTTGGCTCAGTGGATAAAGCATCGGTCTTTGGACTCAAGGGTCCTAGGTTCGATTCCAGTCAAGGGCATGTACCTTGGTTGCGGACACACACTCAGTAGGGAGTGTGCAGGAGGCAGCTGATCGATGTTTCTCTCTCTTCGATGTTTCTAACCCTCTATCCTTCTCCCTTCCTCTCTGTAAAAAATCAATAAAATATATTTTTAAAAAAAGAATCACAACTAAATAAAAGTAAAAATTCACTTTCCACAGGCTCTTTCAATGTCTATGTGTGTACTTATAAACATATTCACTTATTTATCTAAAACTACAGTTGATTTTGATTAAATGGGTCTTTCATTTGCATTTATATATTTTTATTTGTTTGCCTTGTTGCCCTTATTGAACAAATTTCACTTTCCTTTATTATTCCTCATTATCATAATATGTTTCAATTAATAGATTTTTAAAAAATAAATTCCTATTGTAATTTAGTAAATGAAGGAAACATTTTGGTTAAATATTCAATTTTTTGACATTTCTTGTTTCAAAATTTTAAAATTAAACTATTACTCCTGATTTATTGGGCATTCAAATTTAATTTGGGATCATAGTGACAATCACAGATAAAAATTAAGGTGGAAAAGTTTTACTTGTGTATATATATATACTAGAAGCCTGTTGCATAAAGATTCATGCAATAGGCCTTTCTTCCCCTGGCTGCCAGCACTGGTTTTCCTCTGGTACCTAGGACCTAGGCCTCTGCTCTGGCCACCGCCTTCCATCTTCACTCCATCTGGAGCCTTCGGTCTTTGCTCCAGCCAGAGTGCCGCTCCTGTAGCTCCCTCCACCTCTCCACCCTCCCCCTCAAATCAGGTGTCCCACCCTGCCCAGCTGCTCTGTGCCTGCATGCATGCTGTCCAGATGCCTCAAGCGGCTGGGGGGCAGAGCCACCTCCATCTTTGTTGGGTTAATTTGCATACTCACTCCTGATTGGCTGGTGGGAGTCACAAAGTGATGGTCAATTTGCGTATTTCTCTTTTATTACTGTAGATATCATTATTATACAAGCAATACACATGCATTGTTGAAAAAACAGTAGAAACTAAAAGAAGTTTAAAAGAATCACCTATAATACTACACTGCATATATTTTGGAGTATATGTTTCATGATATTTTATGCACATGCATACAATATACTTTTTAAAATTAAATATTATTCCTAGTTTTATAATTAGTTTATTTCACTTATATGTGCTAACCATCTCTTCATGACAATAACCATGTATATATGTAATAATTATAATGGCTTTATATTATTCCACTAGAGGTCTGGTGCATGAATTTGTGCACTGGTGGGGTCCAGCCAGCCTGCCCCGATGGGGTGAGTGTCCAGGGGCAGAGCTAGCTGGAACAAGGGGCCATGGGCAGTTTGCTGGCCAGCCCCACCCCTGCTCAGGGTCGGGGGCCTGCTCGGGGGTGGAGCCAGCTGGAAGGAGGGGCTGCAGGTGTTCCATTTGTTCCGCTGTTCAGTTTATTTGCATATTACCCTTTTATTATATAGGATTATTATATAGGATTGCATATAGTCAATTTTATTCACCAATCTAATATAGTTAAATATTTACATTGTTTTAATTACTTTCATATATATAATACTAGAGGCCTGTTGCATGAAGATTCATGCAATAGCCTTCCTTCCCCTCGCTGCCACCACCAGTTTTCCTCTGGCACCTGGGACCCAGGCCGCAGCGGAGTCAAGTCTTCAACCTTCAGCGGAGCCAAGCCTTCAGGCTTGGCTCCGGCTGCAGCAAAGCCAAAACTTCAGCCTTCAGCAGAGCCTTCAGTCTTCAGTCCATGCCTGTGTATGCAAATTAACCCGCCATTTTGTTGGGTTAATTTGCACACTCACTCCTGATTGTCTGGTGGGTGTTGTGGAGGTACAGTCAATTTGCATCTTTCTTTTTTATTAGTGTAGATATGATAAATATACCTAGATCTTTGTACAATTGTCTAATTACTTTCCATAGGATAAATTTCTAAAATTAGAATTCCTTATGTCAAAGGATATCTATCTTTTAGCTGTCAGTATACTTTAACAAATTCTCCAAAGTGTTTTACTTTATTTTCACTCTTACTAGCAGGGTTGAAGGATGCCTCCTTTCTATATTCTCACTAATACTGAGTTTTAATTTTTTAAATGTGTCTGTATATAGAATATCTTGCTTTCCTCACATACCTTTTATTTCTACTAATGTTAATATTTACAACATCTTAGTTGGCCATTTGTTTTTCTTATTATATGAAATGTCATTTCTTGTCCTTTGCTCCATTTTTTCAATTGAGCTGCATTCTTTATGTTGCTTAATAAAGAACTTTTTATATGTTGATGTTTATAATCTTTACCTATTTATATGCTACAAATATTTCCCCTTCAGATGCATTCATTGTGGTTTTTGATATATGGGGTTTTTAAAACCATATGTATCAATTTTGTTATGGTTTCTGTTGGTAAGTTCTTCCCAGTGTGAAGGTGACATAAATAGTAGGGAACCTCAAGTCTCCTTGGGTTTTAAATGGAAAGTTAGTGAACTTTCCCCAGTCCCCTCAGTGTATATGAGGACACATCCTTTATGCCCCCAAGGCTCTTCTGCTTCCCAAAAATAAAATTTAAGAACTATACTACTTGTGTCTATTTGTCTCCACCTCCTTGAGGTTATGAACAATCTTACTTTTATCTCAGCATAAATGGAAACTATACTGAATTAGATCTGCCAGTTATTATCTAGTAGGCATTCATAACCTGTATATAAACTTACTGACAAAATTATACTAACCCAATGTTACTGATAAAAGTATTCAATTTTATAACCTCTTAATTCCATGTACATCTCCAAAACATGTCATAATTTTAATATTCATATTAGTATTACTGTGTATTGCCTCTCTAGAGAAAATTAAGTTTCTTTTATATATTACTGGATCACCATTCAATTTAATTAACTCTAATAGTTATAGAATAAATGAGATTGTGAATAAATCAACAAATAATATAAAGTTTATAACCAGGATCTCTAGACAAAACATCTCACCATTGCTCTGATTTTCTGTTTGAATTTCAGAGGAAAGGCGGGGGGTGGGGGGGGGGGGGTGAGAAGAGATCAAACAAAGAATTTGTATGCATATATTCATAACCTATGGAAACAGACAATAGGGTAGTTAAGGCCTTGGGTGAATGGAGGGGGGTGGGCTAGAAGGGGTCAATGGAGAAAAAAAGAGGACATATGTAATACTTTCAACAATAAAGATAGACTTTAAAAATAATGCAAAATATTTTCGTATTTCTATCCATATTATGATAGGAAACACTATGACAGGAAAGACTATGAAGGTTTCTAGTTTAATTTCTGCTTTTGTTACTGTGTCATATTGAAATAACTGGAAATCTATAATACTTAGATTTTTAAATAAATATAAATGTCATTCTACCAAACACTTTACATCAAAAGCATTTTGCTTCAAGTTGCCAAAGTTGTTCTTTTTTAAAATCATGGACTCGTATATATAAACAGCAAAGCACAACGCTGGACAAGAGAATAATAAAAACAGATGGAGGACATTTTCATTTGGATGACCTTTTAGTTCACAGGCTTGACTGAGAATGAATCTAGTTATGTTAAATAACTAGTGGTACCTCTGAGCACCTGTTCAGTCTCCTAAATGTATTCAACCTTTGCTTCTAAATTCTTGAGAATAACAGGAGCTTGTGATTAAAGGCAGATGTGACTTGATGCTGATGTAGTTGTACAAACTAATCTACTGATTCATCAAGGGTAAAAAAAATGCACAACCTTGAAGATGAACTCTAAACATATTTGCTTAAGGCTTTTATTTACTATGGAAAAATACTTTAGAGTTTTCAATGAAAAGCATAAATGCTATATTTATTTGATCATCTTTTAGCATGATACATGGCAACAAAATCAAACTGGGTTAATTCAAAATCTTTAATAATATATAAGGTTAAAATATGTTAAACTCATTTTTAGTAAACTAACAAATTATTTCATTTAACAGAAGAATGCAGTAGGTCAGATGCTGGAGTCATCATTCCTGGATTCAATTCTAGCTCTATATTAGCTATATGAACTCAGACAACTTCCTCAACTTCTAGGATTTCTTGGCTACAAAATGGGGTTTGTAATACTAAGTATTAATAATTAACTCAATATTGAATCACTTCATGATAATAATTACTATGTAAAACACCAAATAACTATTAGAATTATTTGGATTATTATATAAGTAAAACCTAACTTACAACAGTTTTATAGACATAGATCCCATTGTGTCCTTCAAGATCCAGATCATAAGTCACTAGTTTTATGAACTATTTCTTACCCAGAGTGGATCTAATTTCTTATTCATCTGAGCCCTTATTTCCTTATGATTAGTTAATATAATAAGATTCACTTGTTGGGTTACTATTAGATATATCATTTGGGCTAGGATAAGAACCTTCAAATGGGATTGCTTAAGGAGCAACAAGTATTCACAATTCCATTAATTATGGGGCTTTTGTTCTATAATATGAAGTGGCCAAGAAAACCTTTCTTCAGTAATAAAGAAGAAAAAGTGGAGAAATGAGGTAGCAGAAATAATTGAGAAACCTTGAAGAAAAGAACATACATACTTGAAGAAATTTATTGTTTCTGATATGCATTGTGTAATGTGAGTTCTCTTCCCCAGTAAATCTTTAGTGAAATGTCTATTGACATTGAAATCCTTGTAAAGTTTGGTAGGTCTGGAAATGAAGTTTAACCAATTACTGAGTGCATTCTGAGTGGCTTAAGAGGAGAAATAAGAGCTCTGTTGTCCGCCAATTTCCATGGCTAGCCTGTGAGTTCCTACAGGTGGGACAATGTGATTGATAGCTGATGCCTGCCAGAGTCCAAAGAGGTGCTGGGGATTATAAGAAAGATTCCTACATGTCCTTAGGCTTTCCAGTTATGAAATCTTATCTTCCATTAATATTGTGAGCCAAACTTGTAAATGCAGTCATATTATCCCTTTAAACAGAAGTGAGATTCTTATAGAAATCATGTACCTAAACCTAATGACAAACATAAATATCCATGATTGCATAGGTATATAAAAATATTAACCCATTTATTATTTTGTTAAAGTTTTATATAAAGTCTTCCAAAAATTTACAGTTTTAACTTGACATTCTAAGAACTGATTTTAGAGCCAGGATATATCAAAACAACTTTATTTTTAAAAAAATACTAATTGCAAAGATATTTTTCAACATTCCTTAATTAAATAAATCATACATTTTTTAAAATTATTGTTTAATAATGCTCACCTGAGGATATGTTTACTGATTTTAGAGAGAGGAGAGGAGAGAGAGAAGCACTGATCGGATTCCTCCCGCATGTGCACCAACCAGGGATTGAGCTCACAACCTAGGCATGTACCCTGACAAGAATCAAACTCACAGCCTTTTGGTGCACGGGATGATGCTCCAACCAACTGAGCCACCTGGCTTGGACAATCATGCACTTTTTAGCCAGCTAAATGCGATGCCTATTTCAGCTGGAACGATGCCTATTTCAGCTGGAATAATGAAGTTGAAGCAAAATTTAAGGGCTCAGGAATACCAAAGTATATTTTAAAACATAGTATTAAAGCAAAGGAAAATTAGAGAGGAAAAAAACCTAAACACATTGCAATAAATGCATTGTATATTTTGATAAATCCTAGGTGCAGTTTTCAAAATTAGGCCTACAAATTGTCATTTCTGTCACATTATTATAAAATCCATTGGCGTTTACAGTTAAAAACATTAGCACCTCTTGCATACCTAATTTCATGTTGGCAGATTTGTTAAAGTATACTCCTTCAATAATAAAGATAGACTTACTAGATTATGTTTCTTTTGCCCTTAGTTTCTATTTAAAGACCATTAGATTAAGCATGGATAATTTAAGATAAAATAGGAAGAATATTTAGAATGATATCAGTGATGTTGTACTCCACTTGGGATGGTCAAAATCCACACAACTCTTAAACAATGTCTCATACATGGGTGGACTATTTTGATTGAATTCACTATTCACTAGTGTGACCAATTTTGCTATTTAGATCTATTGAACTCAAACTGATGAAATCATTGTCTCTGAGGAGCAAAAAGCATTCCAGATCCCCTCATTTCTCAAACTCCACAAGACATTGCAGGAAGGGGAGATAATGATGAAGGGAGAGCATGAAAGCCATACATAGACGTTTAATGTTTTTATGCTCTCTGCTTGAACATTTTAGGAATGTCTAGGCTTACATTCATCCAACTGTGATGCTCTGGCTAATTTAAAGTTTTAAGGAGATTACATAACTGAACAAAACTTTTCACATCTTTTAAGTTATTAGCTGTAGGAGTTTCTTTTTTTCTTTTTTCTTTTTCTTTTTGTCTTCACTCAGCTGGATCCTTTTATATTAGGATCCTATTAGCTAGCTTTGGGATGATGATAATGTAGCTTGGCCAGTTCAATTACCACATTTTGTCAGTCGTTTTTCTCTCATGCACTTAATGTCTGCTTTGTACAAGATGAAAGACACTTAGTGCAAATCCTCCTTTAAACAAATAGAAGTTCACATAGTCATAAGTTAATGACAGGCAATCTTTCATTTCTACCTGCTTGTATCCTTTTGTTTGATTGCACATTAGTACCTCTCCTCTAAAGTTTCAAATAAATAAAATGTAATGCCACCTTCAAGTATAATTAGAATGGATAAATGAACAGAAGAGGAAGAAGCTTTCAGTCATTAATTGTCCTAACAGGATCAGTCTGGGAAACATGAATAATGAATATGCTAAACAAAAGAGAATATGCACAATTTGCTTAGAAGCAAAGTAAAAATTAAAGAGAAGATTGTTATACAGGAAGAAAATACAGGATACTCATTGCTAAGCATTGCTTAGCAAATGATGTCTGCTTCTAATATCATATGATATATGATATTGTTATAACAAATATGACAGTCACACTGGTAGAAAGCTTTGTGTTTGGATGGGTGTGTTTTCACTCACAGGACTAATATTAAGATGCCAAGCTCTCTTTCTTACATTGTGTTTACATATTCAAACTATTTATTTAATCTATTTTTGCTTTCTTGTTTAAATTTGAGAGACTGTATTATTTTTATGTGTTGAAAAATAAACTGGAACATATTAAAAATGTTAAGAGTTTATCTGAGCAAAATTCGAGCAGCCCCAAACTTTAACTGGTTGGGAGCTTGGGGAGAGATTTTTATAGAGAAAGGTTAGAAGCAAAGCAAGCAAATTATTGATTGTGTAAAGCTTAAAGCCAAATTGGCTGTTTGTGATTGGTTGTCCTTAGGTTTCAGTTTTATAACTGTGATGCATTTTAAGTGCTTAGATTTTAGTTTGCTCTTGTAGTCTATCACAGCATTAGAACCACCTCCATTGAATGACCTCCTTGTTTAATTAATTTAATACATGTGTTTATATGTATGTACATGTGAATCTGTGATTATGTGGGCAAACTTTCAAAGTAGGCTTAGTTGCTAGCATTCTAGTAAATAATATATAGCGAGAGGTGAGGGAGAACTAAGAATAGTAATTCATAAATTTCTCTCCTCTATTAGAGAGATAGTGTAGTGAGGAATTTAAAACTCAGAAAACATATCCCTCAGGCCCAAATCTCAGCTTTGTCACTTGCTTTGTAATCTTGAGCAAATTACTTTTTCTCTATGCCTGTTTTCTTTGCAAAGTGGGAATGTGAATAGCAAGCTAATGGAATTTTGTGAGGTGTAAATTATTAAATATATAGGAAATGCCTAGAATAAGGCATAGCCCATGACAAACATCCCTTATTTATCAAGATAAATATAAAATATCATAACTAGACAGAATCGGCAACTGTGTTCTGGTTGAAGTTGATGATAACATCAGGTTTTTACTGGATAATCCAGAGTTCAAGTAATCTATTCAGAGTCTGAAGGAAATGACATTTTCAAGATATAAAATATTATTATTTATACTAAAGGACTGATATATTAAACTCTGAACAGTAGAGTTTAACAAAATAAAGATAAATTTGTTATTGTTGAGGCCTTGGGGCTATTGCTTTTTGCTTTTCCTGCTATATTTGAGCCCTTCTGGTCCCACTTATAAATGTACAGTAAATCAGAAATTCAAAGTTCATGTAAACTGCTAGCTCACTGACATATAAAATGCAAAAAAAAAAAATTATAAAGGTGCTTACTTCCTGTTTGATATTCTCCTTGTTTCTCACCTTAGCAACTCATCAATAGACTATAAAAAGTTCATGTTTGTAACCATAAGCAGAGAACTAGTCTAAAACGGAGAATCCTTTTGAAGCACCTCCTAACATAGCTACCTTTATTGTAAGCTAGTTTCTCCCATCTGTCCCCACTCACCATTATAACCCAAGATAATAGGACAGAGCAAAGGGGAAACAATAAAATAGGACTTAGTTGGAGATCTACTAGGCATGAAGAGAAAGTAGAAAGCATTGTATCCACTCATCTTTTCATCCTGTGCCTTTTGGAAGAAATAAGCAAAATGCAGAGAAGTTGAGGAGAGCATAACTCTGTCTCTATCTCTTATTCCTAGTTCAAAGCTGATATGTACTGTGAGAAACAGAAGGCAAACTGTAGAAATATCCATATGGGAACAGGGGAGCATGGCAGCTAGAGACACACTGCCCTGGACATGGCTTCGGGAAATCTACAAGCTCCTAAGAGACACTCTCCAGCCCTTAGCACCATATCCACTGTGACATGGAAGTGACAGCACTTTTTATCATGACACAGAGATCATGCAGAAATGCAAATGGTGACAGAGAAGCCTATAACTGAGAAGAAGAGAAGGCAAAGGTAGAAACCTAACCTCTGAAGGCAAGGACCAAAGTAGCCATGATAGGCTATTACATTCCAAAAGGCAAAGTCAGGCACAGTCCAGCAGAGCAAGTTCTGAGATGGAGCTGACTAGGCCAGCCCTCCTGGATGGACAAGGGCCAGAATGCACAGTCAGGAGGCCCTCTCCCTTGGGGTCACGAAGTCAGATTATTCCTCCACTCCAACACAACCCAGATACAAAAGTGGGAGGAACAGAGAGAAAAATACCTGAAAGTCTGATCATTTTACCAAAAAAGACTTTAATAAGAGGGCTTAAAACCCAAAGAAACTAATATACTTCTAAATTTATGTTGAAAGTAGATCTCTATACCTCCAGACAAGACTACCCCAAGTCCAGGTAAGTTTCTGCTAATAATTAAATCATATATAAGAATAGAGAAGCTGCATTTTTTAGATTAGTGTTCATATGAATGCGATCCCATTACACTCCTTTCCATGAAAACCCATTGTACTGAAATATATGAAAATTGATTCTATCAACACTATCAAAAGGCAAAATGTCTTTTCAAGAGTTTAAATAAGAAAATGTTTTCCTTAGTACAAGAAATAAAAGGAATAAAGTAAAAAGGGTGTCATATCTTTTAATTAACAGAGAATTGGGGTTTCTTAGAGGGATACATTTGTTTTTGTTTGCTTATTTCATATGCAGTTAGAGCTTTTGGTTTTTATACATATGAAGTGTCAAATGGCCAAGAAAGCAGGGAGGACATATGGTAGCCCAGAAGAGATTAGTATGGTTTCTGAGAATTAGAACTTGCATGTAATTGTATGCAGTAGAAACCCAAGGGCCAAAAGTACAATTGGTTTGTACTACTTAACATCTTAGTTTTCCCTGAAAAATGTTTACAAAACAAACAAACAAAAACCCTCTTTTAACTTCTTTGACTGGATTTTGCTATACAAATCTTTTCCGAGGAAAAATGTAAACTGTATTTCCTATTTTGAATTAATTACAGCCTCTGATACTTATTACATCTGAAGTTAAATATCCGATAATCCATGAAGACAAAGGGAGAAAAAAGATATTCTTAAGTATCCCAATATAAGTATAATATAAAAATTTTAGCCAGATTATCTTGAATAACCATAAAGTATTCTTAAACTTTTTAAAAAAGTAAATAAAAATTGATAAATTTTTGTGTTGGTAATTGTTTCCCTTTCTTACTAAACATACAAAATATATTTCCTATTTGTTATATATAACATAATCTAGAGTATGAATATTATACTATTACATAATATAATAGTATAATATTCATACTCTAGATTTGAGTATTCAGAATTATACTATGGAATAGATACATATTTAGCTAAATAATATTGATGCAAGTTAAATAAGGACAAAATTAATATATTCACTATTCACATTTCAAAGGCAAGATACTAATATTCATTAAATGTATTAGTTAAGAGAATTTGAATTTTTCAGTGTTTAAGAAACAAATAAATGTAGTAACCAGTAGATATGAAAATCTGGTCCCTAGAGTTGAGTCCTAGAGTTCATCAGGCTTTATAGGGATACAGATTTCAATCACATCTTTTCATGATTTTCAGTTTCAGCCTCCCAACGGCCCCTCCCCAACCCACCCCACACCACCACCACCACTGCTGCCCTGGGGTCTATAGAAATCTAATAGGTCAATGAGAAGTTTAAGATCAGGTGTTCTTGGTAGCTCTGATAGCCATGTCTCCATTGGAAGTTGGGCAATATCCTGAGTCTTTGTCTCTTCTTTTGTTAAAACCTTATCTCAATTTGTATGGTCACTGTTTTATCTATTCCTTCTAATAAATGTAAGGAAAGTATGGTTTAGAATAAAATTTAGAAGATGACAAATGAGATGTCGTAATTCATATCCATGTTTCACCTCTTCCTTGCATATCTATTTATGTAAAAATTTTAAGGAATAACATTAAAAAAAGATAATGGCCAAATGCATAATTAACAACATGAGTAATTGACTGATTTTTTTTTAATGAATGCAGATGGCAGGAGTTAATACTATTGTTGACCTTGCCATAGCAAAGTCCATTTTCAAATCCCCACTACTATTTTTACTTTTTTATAACTTAGGTCTTCGTACTCACTCTTGAGTCATTGGATTGTTTTGCTGATTCTGAGCTCCTGAATAATAACAAAACCTGTATCAGTTGTTCAAGGATGGTCCTGTGGTTAGAAAGGTCAATGTAGCCCGCACCCAAAAACTAGATGGAAACAACAGAGAAATAACTAGTTTCAGAGATCCCCCTTAGAAGTAAAACTTTAAGAAACTAATTATTTTCAACTACATGTAATCTTCTGTATGGAATTCATTTTTTCAATATGTACTTGAACGTGTTTCAGAAAAATGATTTTGTAAGAATTGTTCCCCACCCCTGTCCGAGGAGCAGCAGCCTCAAGCGGCCTGCCCTCATCCGAGGAGCAGCAGCCCCATGCAGCCCGCCCCTGCCCAAGGAGCAGCAGCGGCACAAGCAACCTGCCCCCATCCAAGGAGTGGTAGCCGCACACATAATTGGAAGGTGGTTCTATATGTGCAGATGCCACTGCTTTGGACATATACACATCATGACTCCGCTTCCTCATGACATCATTTTGGGGACTAGCAATGTTAAGTGAAGGCTGCAGGTGAAAAACTATTTGTTTCTTTTTCTTAACTCTCTTTTCTTTGACCTTTCAAATTAAATCTTTCTTGGATTTTTTTTACTTAACATATAATTAAGTCATTGCTGTTTTCCTTTGCTCATGTCATGTCAAAGGTGAACATTTGTTTTGTTATTTGTGAGCTGAGAAAGGTGTTAAATGAACAACCATGTGCAATATAGTATTTACCAACCAGCAAATCATTCCACTTCTCTTTTAGAAGAAAAATATATGTAAGAAATATAAATCCATCCAAATAACATGAATACATGAACTGGAAACAAAGATTTCATAGAATAATCAATACCTTGGATATGAATTCAATGTGTCACAAAGACCAATACTTTAAGAGAAAAAGAGCTGCATCAGAAAATAATATGAAGAGTCCAATGAAACCAACACTAGACCAGTTTGACAGGTATATCTATTTTCCTGAATTATGACTACTTTATGATATTCAAAGATAATATTATTTGCAAACTATTAAAGCCATATTGAAATTTTATTGTGCAAAATAAAACCAATGATCACTATAAAATTTTAAAAATATTTTCATTTCTTTATTTGAAGGTCTAAAATGCATCCTGCATAAATAAAAGCAAAAAGAAAATTCAGCATAAACAATCCATCAAATGTGTGTGAGGCGTAAATTCTATGGGTCTTTGATAATACATTCAGTTTTCTAGTAGCAAGCTACAGCTTACATTTCTAATCCAAAGTAAGTTTGTTTAAAGGTTGATAGACAATGCTATGAAAAACAACAGTAATGATATTTCCAACATTAATGTTTTGCTTCTGCCCTGTGATAAGGTTTAAATTAACCACATGAATTAAGGGCAAAGTATAAATACTTTATATATTAGTATTTTAGAAGAAAGTTATAACTAGATATGCATACATGCTACAAATTAATAAATAGCGTTTACTAGGAAATATAACTCATGCAATCAAGATGTTGCTGATGAGCTATTCCATGCAAGATATTAACTGAAAACATGCATCACTATAATTTAGAAATGTGGTTTCATTCCTTGGAGAATTAATTTTAATTCACAAATATTCTTTTGTAAATCAACCTTCCTAAATATGTTCCATTATGAGATATAAAAATAAAGAAGAATGTATAAAATATATTTTAAAGTTTAAAATAATTATAAGGACAATATACTTAAAACTATTTCTGATACTAAAACTAGATTTATTTCACTGCCAAACATACTCCTTTGTCCTTCCCAATCACGACTCCCTATTTTAGACAAGATAACCACTGCCCTGACTTCTGTGATAAATGTTTCCTTGGTTTTCATTATTTTACCATTCTTATAATTCCATAAAACATTTAATTACATTTTGTCTTTTTGATGTTTTATATAAATGAAATCTATTCTAAATATTCTTCTGAGAATTTCATAATTGCTCATCATTATGTTTGAGAAAATCATCTACAGTATATTATAATGTATAACAACCAACTATCCTCAGGTTTTGGAATCTGAGATAATGATATGCCCTAATCCAATTAGAGAGTATTTCTTTTTCTATTTGCCAGAGGTTTCTGTGTAATATAAGAATCCTTTTATTTCTTTAATGTTGAGAAATTTCCAATAAAAATTACCATATATGTAGTAGTAATAATAATATAGTAATTCTTATGTATATGTTACCTTTATAATTTAAGCTTTAATTTTATAAATATTAATAGTGCTATTTAAATCAATAGATACATCATGTACTTACTCAGTTTGGAATGGCATTTAGTCTTCCCCTTGTTTTTTTCTGATGTCATGTTTTGTTTGTTTCAACTAGTAGGTCTATTCTTGACTAACAGCTATTTAGAAGAATAGAATTTTTAAAAAGTAGAAAAAATTTTGACTTTTTAATATAAAGATGGAAAGATATTTCCTCCAAATAAGTAAACATAAACTAAATGTTTTTAGTATTGAAAGTCTGTTTTGAAATAACCCTTGTGGATATTTTCATCTTCAACATAAAATAACAATTCAGTACCCCCGTTAACATTATGCGTTGAGTCATATGAAAGTTGCTTATTCTATACATAATCCTGAGTCCATATTCCCATGTAGTTGTGTGGAATTTCAAATTAGCCCCAAAGGGATAACCACAACCCCAATAAATGGGACTCATAGTACATTATGATAGAAATGCATGTTAAATAAAAATACAGCAAACATTGATGGCTAATATGATTCAGGTCCAAAATTAATATCAAATATTGAACTAAGTAAAGTCATGCATTTGAGTTTTCAACTTCTTTGTGCTCTGATTTTATTTCTTTAAAGCAAGTTTCTCCTGAGGTAAAAAATTTTAAAGACCTCATATAAACCAGTGTCCTCACCTAACAAGAGGGTATTTTTCTCTTTGGAGACATAAAATACTTGCCTCTGTTATATTTTTATAAGTTACACAAGATTATTGGATAGTTTCAAAGAAAAGAAGATTTTGTTCAAAGATCTATACATATATTTTCTCCTTAAAATAAAATAAAGTATGATATAGATCACAGACACATAAACCTAACAGCAATTATTAGCCTTACTAATTAATTATAAAGTAGTTAAAAATAAATAAACAAATTAAGGATAAGTCTATCTTCTTGTAATGGCACTAACAGTCATGTCAATGACAAGGCCAAGTTATATTATGTTGGTTTATTCTATCTTTGAAGCAATTAATCACATTAAAATGGCTACCACTGCCACACTAATGGTTATAAATCTTTTCAAAATTGTTATTGTTCTCTCAAGAGAAAATAGTAGCAATTTTAATTAGTTAGATATATTTTTGTGATCATAATATAACTAACCCACACTTCCAAAATACACAAAATTTTATGACCCAAAAAGATATTCTTTCTATTCTTTTATTCTCCTGATAGCCTTTTCTTGCACCTTTTCAAAAATCTGAATTTAATCTCACACCCTATTTAAAAAGTATCCCTGAAATAATAAAATAATTAAATTAAATAAACATTGAGTACCAGAAATTTTCTTATAAGAATGCCATTTTAGAAATTACTTTAAAAAGCTTTCTAAAATGGATTATCTCTCAGCAATTCGATGTCTTTCCCTAATAGCAATTCTTGGGAGCAAAGTTTTAGGCTAACTTAAAAAGTGAGAAAATACACATGAAACTTTCAAATTCCATCCTGATTTTCTCATATCCCTAGCCCTATAAATACGATAAAACTAGTTGAACAGTGCCTTGCCTAATGTGGCCATCTAGTCTTTGTCAAGTTTAAAAATCCCATTTAAAAGAATCAAGTTGATTACTACCCATTATGAAGCCTTACCTCCAGTTTAAAAGTTGTCCTTACCCACAGAAAGGCATAAAAGGATAATACCTACCACTGAAAAGCTCCATTCGTGCTCTCGGAAATGGAGGGCATATAGTCTGGCCTATATACCCTCGTGGAATACAGCAGAGATTTATACACATAACAGCAATTCACATTCACCTATGATAGTTTTCATAGGGGTACAATTATGGCCTGCCTCTACCTGATTTTTATGTACTTGGAAGAATGAAGTTGATAGTAATAACTTTCAGTGTTTAGTTATTTGAGGAACAGGGCAATTCCTTTGTTCTGCCAGTCCATATATAATTAATTTAGAGGCATTTTTGCTTTTCCTTAGCCTCTATTTAATGTTTGGTAATAATTTCAGCCTTTATTGTCTCTGCTGCCTCGGTGCACTTCTGGGACTGGTAAGGACTCTTTATATATATTAAAACATAATCTAATACTAACTTTTCAACAAGTTTATTGAATATAGGATTTATACAAAATAAAATAAAGTAAAAGCTATTTGTGAGCTCAAACTAGCATACTAGAAAACAATTTTAGTTTTTAGTTAGGAACAGAGATTAGCATTACTGGTAATTCAACATCCTTCAGCTATTAGTCATAAATAAATAAGAAATTTTCTCTTTCCTAATAGTCCCAACAATCTAGAGGTTAACAATCTCCTAAGATAAAAATCTGTTTGCATAATGCTCTACAATTTATTTTTTATTGACTTTATTGGGGTGACAATGCTTAACAAAATGATAAAGATTTCAGATGCACAATTCCACAATACATCATCTGTTCACTGCATTGTATGTCCACTACATTAAGTCAAGTCTCCTCCCATCACCATTTATAACTCCTACTAGAGGCCAGGTGCACAGATTCGTGCACCAGTGGGGTCCCGCGGCCTGGCTTGAGGGGATCAGTGGAACTCCATGCTGCTGTAGCCCAGCCTTATCCGCCAGCTTGTCGGGCTCCAGCCCACTGTCTGTGTCAATTCCAAGCCCAGGCCGGGCACCGCACCACTCTCACTCATCCTGGTCCTGCTGCACCTGCCACTGCCACTCGGGCACATAGGGGGAGTATCTGCAGGAGAGGGAGAGGGAGGCTCGCACCACTGCAGCTGCTCTTGTTAGTTGTGAACCTGGCGTCTGGCGCCTGTCTGTCAGCTGAGCAGCGCTCCCACTGTGGGAGTGCACTGACCACCAGGGTGCAGTTCCTGTGTTGAGCATCTACCCCCTAGTGGTCAGTGTGCTCATAACTACCAGCTGGTCATCTGGTCACTTAGGCTTTTATATATTTAGATATGCTCCTCCACTTTCTGCCACCCCCATTTCCTACATCCACCACACTGCTATACTTGTCCATGAATTCTTTCTTTTTTTCTTTTTTGCTCAATCCCTCTACCACCCCCATACAGCCCCCACCCTTCATCCTGACAGATGACAGCCTGCTCTTTATCTATGAGTCTGTCTCTATTTTGCTTGTTAGTTCATTTTGTTCATTAGATTCCACATATGAGTGAGATCATCTGGTACTTGTTTCTCTCTGCCTGGCTTATTTCACTTAACAGGGGTCCTCAAACTACGGCCCGCGGGCCACATGCGGCCCGCCGAGGATATTTATCCGGTCCACCAGGTGTTTTTGCCACTGCTGCCTGTCCTGCTTAGCAGCCGACTCGTCCCGGGCCCGCAGTGCACATGTGTGAAATGTTTTTTTTAAACTATAGTCCGGCCCTCCATCGGTCTGAGGGACAGTGAACTGGCCCCCTGTTTAAAAAGTTTGAGGACCCCTGACTTAGCATAATGCTCTCTAGGTCCATCCATGCTGTTGTAAAGGGTAATATTTCCTCCTTTTTTATGGCTGAGTTACAATTTATTTACTGCTTGTGTGATCACTAAGTTGCTTAACATTAATAAGCTTCAGTTTTTCTCATTTATAAATTTTTCATGTTTAAATTAGTTTATTACACTAGATGGAACTTCCAATACAATGTTATTATGGAAGTTATTTTAGTGAGAAAGTGTTTCATATTTACCATTGATTATAATGTTAGCTATAGGGCTTTTATGGACTATCAGGCATATATTAGACAGGAACTCTCTCAATGTCTTAAACCATCTTATTCCTCAAATCTCATAGTTACATAAATTACAACATTGTATTTTCAATAAAGTGATAAGTTAAAAGTCTGGTGATATATTAAAAGTCACTTAAAAAGCTGAGAAATACAGTGCTTTGTTTTTAGTCAGTGGAATTATTATGTGTACCATAAGGTCTATTTTTCTTTAAAGAAAAGCCATATCATTTATCCTTTCATCTTCAAGCATTTATTCTTTCAAATCTTGTCATAAATTTACTCCAAAAGTAAAATGCATGTTAATGAGACATATCTTAGTTTTTTTGTTTGTTTGTGTTTTTTTCCCTATTGGGCTGCTCAGAACTGAGAGAATTTAAAACTTTATCCTTCATAGACTGATTGAACTCATGAGAAATGTTCTTTTTAACAGATCAGTACAAAATATTATCCACGGGAACACCAAGCTCACATGTGTGCACACCATCTCCCCACTGTTGACAAAGATATATTACTTCATTATCTCTCCCTGCATGGCAAACCAGCTCCACTTTGCAGGCTGCCTCAGATCCAAAGACATTTTACAGGATTGATCTTTCCTTAATGTTTTATACATTCAATAACTGATTTATATTGGTGGTCTTCTCAGAGAATAGCATTGTGCTAAGTGAAATTTCCTGTGATGAGCTTGAGATGCTTTATATTTGAAGAAAATCCCTCCCCCTTTTCGTATGTAAATAAAAAGTTGTATGTTGTTTGAATTTGATAATGAGAGCTGTGGTGTTTCTGGTAGTATTAGTCATGTTTCTCTATGACTCCTCTTGTTTAGTTCCTTAATGCCAGTAAACTTCGTGTTTTAGTATTATTTATGAAAAGTATGTGTGGGAAGGAATTCTAGGTTCCTAGTGAATAAGAATGGCCACTTGAATATGAATATCTTCATACACCATCTCAATAAAAAGAGCAATAGGAAACAGCCAGAAGACAGAACACACTAGAAAACTTAACTTGCATGTAACAAAAATAAACATTCTACACTAGGAGAGCCAGCTCCAGAGTGCAAAGTTGAGAGCAAAGTCAGATAAATGCTAGGCATAAAATAGAAGAGAGCTCTTTGAACCTAGCAGTAAAAAAGGAGAAGTAAAATCATCACAGTCATCATCAAAAAAAGGCCTGCTTTCTTTGGGAGAAAATACTGAGAAAAAATCTGAAACCTGTTGGTTCAGATAACTTGCTACTGAAGAACTGAAGGCAAGGGATTTAAAAGTGCATGTGAACAGCAAGTAGTCTTGGGAAGGCACTACTTCCTAAGGAGGAGAGAAGAGTCTTAGAAGGAAGTGTACTTTAGATATTTGGTGGTGAAGCAAAAGAAAGAAGCAGGCAGTAGAATTTAGAGATCCTACAAAAATAAAAGGTAATCACAAAATCAGAAGTGTCTGAGTATCTCACCCAAATAAGGCATATGTTGCCTCCAAAATCTAGAGGCCCACTAGGCATTGTATCTCTTTTTTAGTGGTAGGGGAGACCAGATGCAGCAAATTTCCTTTACCTTGGAAGGTATATCTTAACATATTCCAGACCACTACACCTTAAAAAATGTTATGGACATGAGAAGGTCCTAAAATTTTGTGCAATTTATTTTCTATTCTTGGTCATGCATGTGCTTTACCAAAATATATAGAGTAGCTGCCACTTCCTGATTACCAGGTAACTATGGATTCTTGTGGAGAAGAGAAACAATCAAATTACATTTTGACATAAAGGTAATGAGCTGATATAGCCCTGAGGCAGGACATTGAAGATGCAATATTGGTTCTGCCAGTAAATTAAATAGTCTTTACTAACAGATAGCAAGAAGGATTTGCCAGTTACCAAATTTGTATATCAAGTACCAAAATATATGTTGATTTGGACTAACAAAAAATCAACAAAAAACACATCTACATCTGGATAAACAACTACAGTTGGAATCACCTTATTAAGCTTCCTAGTGGCCTGGTGCAGGAAATTCATGCACATTGAAAGGGAATTAATTAGAGGAAATATTTTAATATTTATATTTGCCCTTTCTCTATAATAAAAGTGTGAGAGATAAAAGGAAATGAGTACAATGTATATGAAAACAATAGATAATTTTATTAAAAACAATAACAAAATGATATAACAATAACAAACTCATGATATAAAAACAACATTGATGCAAATAATGACTGATAAAGTGATTAAACTTATTCTAATATCCCCCTGATTACCACATTAGGAGTGAAAACACTTTCAGAGTCCTTGACTAATTTCCCTTGGGATGAAGTATTTACAACTTTAATTTTAACGTCACATGCTCTTCGAACTCCAGAGAAAGCAATATATAACTGACCATGTGCAAAAACGGGTTCAGGTAGGAATATTCCTACTCTGTCTAGAGTTTGTCCTTGTGATTTATTAATAGTCATCGCAAATGCTGGCATCACGGGAAACTGTTGTCGAATCAATTTAAATGGGAGACCAGTGTTAGATGGGGACAAATCAATTTTTGGAATCAGAACAACCTCTCCCTCTGCAGATGCTGTTAATACTTCAGCTTCGATTATGTTAGGTCACATTCTTTTGATAATAAATCTGGTACCATTACAAAGACCCCATTTACTATTAAGATTTCTCAATAGCATGATGATTGCATCCACTTTCAAATTTAATTTATGGCATGGCATTCCTGAAGGAGTAATACTATTAAGAAATTCAATGGGAAAATTTTCCTTTTCAGCATCATCTATTGAGTCAATGGAATAATCACTCAAATAGGTGCAAAAATCTCCATCAATATATCCAAAATTTCTTTATTTAATTTTTGAACATGATCATTTTTTGGACAAAGAATCACATGTTTAGATATATATTTCAATGTTATCTATAGATATACTATTTCCAAAAGTAGCTTCAATAATAGATTCATTACAAATCATTTCACAGGGGATTTCAATAATATCCATTCCTAAATGAAAACTGCTATCAGGTTTGCCATCTTCAAGTTTTACTAACAATTCACTATAAGCAGAATCCTCTGATCTCATATTTGTTTTAAGCGACAACTTTCTGAAACATCCCCAAACATCAGAGTACTTTAAACTCATTCGTACTATGGTTGATGGCATAGCATGCGACAGAACACTGAGACATTGTCAAAAATCCCCTCAGAGAAGGAGAACTTTCCCACCAAATGCAACATTCAAATTCATAATTTCTTAGTAATCTGTCTATGGTGTTTACAGCATGACTGGATGCCATGGTGCATTCATCAATAATAAGAATTTGGGCCTTTTTAATGGTTTTAGCAACCTCACTCTTTATAACGAGTCTTGAGATTGAAGTTTCATTTAATGGAATTGGTAATTTACAGTATATTGGGAATGAAAGGTTCTTCCACCAAGAAGTAAATTTGCAGCAATTCCTGTAGACGCTGTGGGTAAAACAGTACCACCACCACCTCTAATATAATGTATTCAAACTTTATACAGTTATGCTTTTCCACTACCACCTGGACCATCCAAGAAAAAGCATTTGGGGTGTACAGTTTGATCTTCGATGGCTGAAGTTATAGTCTGAAAGGCTGCCAACTGTTCATCATTCAGAGAATTTATCAAAACCTCTGCCTGTTGTCACTCATATGATTCATCACATGTATTTGCATTCATTAATAAAGGATAGTCGGGTGTTTAAAATGTGAACATTTGATTCCATGCAATGTGAATAACTCCTGAATTTCGTTAAGGGTATGCATTTCGCAGTTCACACAGGCACCTTCTCTTCGGTGCAATTTCCAACAGAAATCTTCAATAAAATGAGATTTATTCTCATCCCGTAATTAGTCTGCAGCAGAAGGACATCCAAACACACATATGTATGCAAAAAGTTGCTGTAGTTGTTTGAGCATATTAAGGATGATTGCATTGTCAATCGTATCTTTCCAGATAGTGTTATCAAGTAATAATCCTTGCTGTTTAGCAGCTTCATGAAATATAAGTTACACCTCCTACAGTTCGCAGATCATCAAAACTTACTGCACCTTTTACATGCAGAAGCAAAAGTCTAGCAATGGTCGGCAAACTGAGGCTCACGAGCCACATGCGGCTCTTTGGCCCCTTGAGTGTGGCTCTTCCACATAATACCACGTGTGGGCGCACACATACAGTGCGATTGAAGCTTTGTTGCCCATGCACAGAAGTCGGTTTTCCGCTCTCAAAAGAAATTTCAATCGCTGTACTGTTGATATTTGGCTCTGTTGACTAATGAGTCTGCTGACCACTGATCTAAGGTACTATCATTCTGGCTCTCTAAAGTTCACAGTGAACAGTCTACCTAATACTTTATTCCCACCCTTATGGTGCTTTGTCCACAAAGAATTATTAAACACATAATGCTGTGGAGTCTCCCAATAATAATAATTACGTGTATCAGAGTCTTCTCTATTCAATAAGAACCAAGCCATCAACGTTGAGTTATGTCTTTTAGCCCTATCTAAAATTTCACAAAATCATCGGCATGAAAATACAAATATTGTTCATTTGGCAAATGAATAGCTAATCTTGTGATTGCATGAGATTTGTCATGCATTCCCATTGCAAAAAGTCTCCAAACAGCCTCAGAAGCGCTCACATACCTGAAGTCAATGAAGTCCAATACTTTGTCATTTTTTTCCAGAAATTTCAATATTTGCACAATCCTGCCCTGTATAGATATATTTAAATAAAATATTTGACACTTCTAATTGATGCACAGACTTCAACATTTATATGACAGTTATATTTGAGGCACAAATACGTGTTATAAGGGACAATCCAAGTGTTATCGACAACTTTATTTCCAATAGAAATGGTACTACCAGATCTTCATTTGTATTTGGGATATCCATCAATATTTCCAATGGTCGCACTTTGAAATTCTTCTGGATATCCCTTTGAATATTTTCCATTTTCCATACATGAACTATTTGGATTTTGTATTCCACATGGTCCATGTACCATAGTTGATTTTACAATTTGAAAAAGTCGAGGATACTGGTCCTCATCTGGAATTTCTGCCTTAACTATACGGTCAATGTCATCTTCTGTCCATAATTTGGATTTACTATGTAATATCAACAATATGTGAGCGTGAGGCAGTCCGCATTTCTGAAATTCAATGACATGAATCTTAGCTATTACTTTGCCAAATAAATGGCACTTACATATATCATTTAAAAGAGTGTTCAGCTTAATATTAAAAACTCTGGCTACCAAGTCAGGTCTGTTTTCAATTTTTTGCCAGC
This sequence comes from Corynorhinus townsendii, assembly GCA_026230045.1. NCBI lineage: Eukaryota > Metazoa > Chordata > Mammalia > Chiroptera > Vespertilionidae > Corynorhinus > Corynorhinus townsendii. The sequence goes on along the minus strand of JAPDVU010000001.1, from coordinate 113,821,043 downwards.
GTTGTAAATTGTTCGTAATATCTGCCCATTTGGGGTTGCATGTCATGGTTATAAATAAATCGGGCTTGCCATACTTCATTACAATTGCCATAGCATTCTGCTATCGCTGCTGCATATTTCTGGGACTACCCTCAAAAGATGATGGAAGTATTATCATTTTACAATGGGCACACTGTCATTTTCAGATCTAGATTTGAGATAATCCATCAAACCACTGTATTTTTCAACTCTCAACTTAGATTTGTTTACTTTAATGAAATTTATATAATTGGCCTCCATTTTTTAATATGAATCCACAATAAACTGTTGAGTTAACTTTCCTGCATTTAAAATAGGATTGGACGTGTCCCTCACAGAGAGATGAAATCCATAATACTGCATTTGTGTGACTCGTGTCCTTACATTTTGTCTAGTATTATTTTTTAGTAAACTGTTGTCTCTGAGTCTTAATGCAATATCTGTTCCCCAGCCTTTTTCACCATGGAAAAAGAATAGGATATGTCATTCCATCTAACGTAGGAAACAGGATACTGATTTGTTTCATTTTAGTGGCACTTGGATTATTGGGATCTGGTTTACAATGAATGAGCAAGTCCCTTTCAAAAGGAGGTTCTCTGTCTTCGTTTCTGAATATGACAGCAACCTCAGTTACGCGGGGAGAATTATATCTACCTGGGTCACTGTTACAATCATATTTAATTGCCATTGTTACTTCTGTGGGAGCAATATCTGTTGTTGCTGCTTCAGATTGGGATTCCTTTTCTACCTCATGTAGCATCTTGTACGATTTTGTTAATTCATTTAGTTCATGCATGAGGTTTTTGATGTTGATCATGAGTCTTTCTGAGAATCCCTGGTTTCCTGGCATTGCTAATCTTTTACTTGGAGCTTCAGCTGTATCCAAAATAGAGTTGAGCAAACTTCTGAGAAACCCCATCTGAAGGATGTAAAGTTCCAGTATGGTGATAAACTTGTCCCTGTATTCTAAAACAGTATGGCCCATATCCTGATGGCGATGCAATATTTGCACCCATGGAAGCAAAAGCAAAAGAACTATTTATGGAACGAAAATTTTCCATGAAATTTTTACTGTCAGAATCTTCATTTGTCATTCATCTTTTTAAATATGCTGGGTAATCTGGAAAATGTATATCATTTGGACAGACTTTCCCTTTGCTACAACATCGAGTAAATTTCCCATCAGATGGTTTTTCATCAGAGAAATCTATTGATAGGCAAAATTGACATCTAACAGTCATTCCACCACAGCTATGTTCGAGAATTGCATCCTCATGTACTCCATTTTCTCTGAGAAGGCAGTTCCTACCAGTATTGCTAGTATATGTTGATGACTGTTCTCTAGACATATTCTGTTTTCAGCACCACCTTCTTTCAACTGCAAAGGCACGTCGGTCTTTAGACATTTTCTGTCGATGATGCCAGTGTTTTTCGGCTTCAGAGTGACATTTTTCCAATAGCTGTTCTTCAGATACATCCTGTCGCAGGCATCACCTTCTTTCAAGATCAGAGGCACGTTGCTCTTCAGACATTTTCTATTGATAAAGTCGGCATCTTTCTGCTGCAGAGCTACGTTGTATCAACAGTTTTTCTTTGGACATAGTCCCACCTCTCTACTGCCACAGTCTGAGATACAGGTGAATTAGACTCCAGGCTGTCAGGCCTTTGAGAGCTGTCTGACCAACGGCTGATTCTGTGGGAGTGGGACTTCCTCCTACCTGTTGTCAGTTTCCACAGCTGGGATGAGGAAGCTGGGGCTCCAGAGAGATGCCCTCTAAGCCGCCAGCTTTCTCACTCTGCTGGACCCCAAGGGTGGGCCTTGGCAGGGGCTGCCCGGTTCCCCACAGCTTGGACCTGGACACCACCTGCCTGGGTCCAAGCCGGCCGCTATTGCCATCTGCCTGGGTCCAAGACATGATTGCCACCTGCCCAGATCGCGGCTTGGACCTGGCCAGCGGCGTCGGGCGCTGCCCCCACTGCCTGCCTGGGCTCCTGATTGTGGTTTGGATCCAGCCGGCAGCTGCCTGCGCAGCCTGTGTATGCACATTTACCCACCATCTTTCTTGGGTTAATTTGCTTATCACTCCTGATTGACTGTGGGAATAGAGGAGGTACAGTCAATTAGCATCTTTCTCTTTTATTAGTGTAGATGGTAATCCTTTCTTCACAGGCTCCATTTGTCTTCTGCATAGGGAAGTTGAGTGAAAAGTGATAGGAATGGCCAGCTTTGCACTGCATTTTTTCAGTCCTGAATAATGATGTTAATTTCTGGGATGTCTTCAGAAATGTGGTATTACTTTTGTTTTACTACTTTGGAAGATAGAAGTAGTATGTATGGTTCTTCAGGATCAACAGGATGTGTATGTGTGTGATTGTGGAGAGACAGACTGACTCACACAACTGTGGAGGCTCAGCAAGTCCAAAACCTGAAGAGTAGGCTGGATACTTAGCACTGAGTTGCAGATTCAGCCAAAGGTGGTCTGTTGGCAGAATTCCTTCTTGCTTGGTGGTCAGCTTTTGTTCCATTAAGGCCTTTAACTGATTAGATGAAGCCCACCCACATAATGGAAGGCAATTGGCTTTTCTCAAAGTCCACTTATTTAAATGTTAATCTCATCAAAAATACTACTATTAAAGAAACATCCAAAATACTTTTGATCAAATATCTGGCCACCAGGGCCAAACCAAGTTAAAATATAAAATTAGTTATCACAGGTTGTTGTTCTACCAGCTTCTACTTGGTAGAAGTAGACCTTTATCCAAGTGTCAAAATTCCTAATGTTGGAATGCTGCAAATTGCTGAGCATATCAATTCTAATTATTTCTCCTAGAGCCTTAGGAAAAACACCAGGATGGGTTCAAGACATAATGTGTTCACTTGTGAGACAATCCTGAGACATCACCCATTCTTCATAAGTCTACACTTTTTCTAGTAGATCCAGAGAGAGTTTCTCTAGAAATTTGTGTCTGCACAAAGCCATTGCCCACCAATCACAAAACAGTCTGATTATTACTCTTTCCTTAATGCATAACCCCCTAATAAATGGTCACAGATTTGTTTTAGAAGTCTAGGAGGAGGATTAACAGTATAAATTAAGGTCCCTTCCTCAGAGTATAAAGGACTCAAACTTCTTTCATTTAAACAGGCTTTAGGTCTGGGATTTGGTTGGGAGGCCTTGCCTCCCAATATTAGTGATCCAGGTCTGACATCTTTGTGTATTTAAATTTATTTTTATTGTTAAGAGTATTGCAGATGTTCCCTTTTTCCCTCATTGACTTCCTCCACCCCACTCCTGCCCCTGTACCCCAGTCCTTTACCCCACTGTTATCTGTGTCCATGGGTTATACATATATGCATATAAATTATTTGGTTAATTTCCTCTTACCATATTTAGGGCTTTTCTTTTTGTACTGAGCAAGTAAGCTTTAGAACACTGCCCATCTATTTCAGTTCTTGGAACATCATGATCAACTAACCAATGCTAAATGCCATTAAAGTTAAGAATATTTTGATTATTCCAATTGGTTCAAATCTACTGTCCATTATAATATTCACAATCACCTTGTTTTGTGTGATTAAAGTCCTGCAACTTTCAGATGGTGATAAAGTATCATCATTACAGAGAATTTCAGAAAATCAGTTGGAATTCAATAAATCTCACTCTAATTTTTATCATAGGGAGAAAACCAACGGGGAGAGAGAGAGAGAGAGAGAAAATAGAGAATATATATTCTCAAAGGCATATGAGTTTATAGTCTCAAGGACAATTTAAATTGACCACATGTTAGGTTATTTTTTTATCTCAAAAAGTTAGATAAAGCAGAAATAATATAAACATTCTCTGTTCAGAGTTAAATAAAATTAGAAATTAATAACAAAAATCCCAAAAGTTCTTACATCTGGGAATATTAAAATGATTATATTAAACAACTCTTGGATTAAAGTAGGAACTCAAATTACCACTTTTCTAAAATATAATGTTAATGACTATACTTCATATCAGTGATCATACACAAGTTCTTAACCTAAGTTTTTTATTATCAATAAAATTTAAAAATAGAATAAAATAAATTTAATTCCAAACTTAAAAAATATATAAAAATAATACTTTGTATACTAGTATCTATTACATGTCAGGTCTTCTTAGCAATATATTATTAAAACCATCTATTGTTTACTATACATAGAGGTATTTACTAGGTATTCTACAAACATACCTCTTTTCATCTTCCAACAATTCCACAAAGTAACATTATCCCCATTTTTCAGGTGAAGAAAATAAAATTGAGAATAATTTATCCAAGATCTGCAGCTAGTAAGTAAAAGAATCAGGATTACAGAGGGGGTCAATCTGACTTACCCATTTCTTCACTCAGCCTTAGTTTCAGATAGCATACTTACTTTGGCAGTGCCTAAGAACATATTTGCACTATTTACATGATTGTGTTTGAATAATTTTAAAGATGGCTGAAGAATTTATTTTTCCATTGATTATCCCAACTTTTAGCCTTTACCTAGTTAAGCTTGAGTACATGGAACTTCAACATGTAGAGAAAAAGGAATTTATTAAAGCACCTATACAAATTCATGAAAATAAAATTGTTTCATGCCCAGTAGAGAAGTAAGCAGTGTGCCAAGAAATACGGTGACAGCCAAAATTTACTTTCATGCCACTGTTAATTTATGTGACTTTCTACCTTTTAAAAGGTAAGAAGAAGAAAGCTTATTTAAAAATAATTGATATTCTAAAATTTTGATTTTGGAATGAGCCCTAGCCATGGAATGAATCATTAATGTATGGGTCACTATGGATTATTAAACATAAATTAGAATTAGTAGGTATTCATTCTGTAGAGGTTGAATATTAATGTATTATTCAAAATACACTAAAATTTTAGGCATAATGAATACTTCAATAATTCTGTATATTGATGAACCTATTACTTTAGCAAAGAAAAAATCAAAGTTATAGTATTTTGATTCCATCAGTGATTCTCTTTACAAGCTTAAAATTAATGACTTTAAGAAGTCATTTTTAAATATATTTTCTATGTAAAATGAAATTCACTGACATCTAATTTAGACAGCAGTGTGTAATCACCTAGGTATTTATCCTTCATGATGTTTTTATCTAGGTGGTATTGATAATAATTCTCTGAAATTTTCATTAAATAAATCCCAGTAATAATAAAGAATGAAATGAGCGTGTTATATTGATATTTTATTATGTACTAGAGGCCCAGTGCACAAAATTCATGCACTGGAGCAGGGGGTGGGGTCCTTCAGCCTGGCCTGCACCCTCTCGCAGTCCGGGACCTTGTTCCTTACTGCCCACCTGCTCACTGCTCCTTAGTGCTGCCGCAGAGGCAGGAGAGGCTCCCTTCACTGCCACTGAGCTCACCAGCTGTGAGTACAGCTTCTGGCTGAACAGCACTCCCCTTGTGGGAGCACATTGACCACCAGGGGGCAGCTCCTGCATTGAACATCTGTCCCCTGGTGGTCAGTGCACATCATAGCAACCGGTTGTTCTGGTCATTCTATCGTAATGGTCATTTAGGTTTTTATTATATAGACTAGAGACCCAGCGCATGAAAATTTGTGAACTGGTGGGGGTCGCTCAGCCCACCCTGCCCTCACAGTCTGGGAGCCTTCAGAGGATGTCCCCATGGGGAGTGGGCCTAAGCTGCAGTCTGGTCTCCCTCTGTGGGAGGCTATTGGGCTGATCAGGGGAAGGTGCTGTCCCCATCACTCTGCTGCTGCTGCCACTGCCAGCCGTGGTGGGCCTCGCAGCTGCTGGGGATCACAGCTGCCTGAGACCCAGGCCTCACAGCCACCGAGGCTCAAGGCTACCTGAGCCCAAGGCTGCCTGAGCCTCAGGCCACACAGCCACTGTGGCTTTGTCCAGATGGATGTCTGGATGGACATCTGGAAGACATCTGCCCTAATTAGCATATTATTACCCTTTTATTAGTATAGATGATAACATAGAATATTTTTATTAGTGGTGTCACATTTTGTATGAAAAATTTTCACAGAAGTTTTAGTTAGTATTTAATAATTTGAGATAATGTAAAATACATAGCATGTATAATAAAACACACAAAATTTAAAATGTCTAAAACGAATAAAATATATTTTTTCTCTCAAAACGACTATCATTCCCTGTATGTGGAGAGTAAGAATCTTGCCTGTCAAGTGGGTAGTCTGCTCCAATTGCCAGTGACAAAGTACATTTAGAAGGACTGAAATGCGAAGACAGTCCACAGCTTCACAGGGACATTACTACATGTTCTTTTAATTTGGTTATTAAAAAGGGATCATATCAATCAGGATAATATGAGTCTGGTAGCAGTAGAAAGCCTTGTGAATATTGACTTTTACTTTAGTAGTTTACTTTGGTTCATGTAAAAATTTAGAAATTTGGAGATCAATGCTATAGGGTGTTACAACTGCCCAAGGACATTTATCTTCCTGATCTTCAACTCAGATTTTATGTATGGTCATTTGATGGCTCCTCCAAATTACTGTCTCAGGCTTGAAAAAGAAGAAAGGGCAAGGCCAGTAGGGCATGCTAGCCAACCTGTCCCAGAATGCCTACCCAGGGCTTCTACTTATGTTTCATTGTTGGAACTGGATCACCTTTAGTTACAAGAAAATCTGAGGGGCATCTTGGCTCAACATCTTCAATACCAAAGGAAAGCAAATGGAAAAGGAAAGTTGGAATGGCCACTAACATATAGCAGATAGAACACTGGATACCTACAGAAGGTCTCCTCAGGTATTCAGCTGAATACTCATAGTATATATGCATATACTACAAGTACATGCATAGTGTGTATGTGTGTGTGTGTGTGTGTGTGTGTGTGTGTGTAGCCAAAAGTAGGATCATCTGAATGGATTAGAGATAATAGTACCAGTGCTCACTGTTGGCACAAGACACTGGGTAGAGTACAGAAAGATTTTGCTCCAGTAGTTGGAGAATATTAGCTCTAAACTGAGCATGTATACCTTATGCTAACATAATATTGTAGGCCAACTATATTTTAACAAAACAAAAAAAACAAGAAACAAACAAACAGAACACTGCTCCAGTTCCACCTTAAAAAATCTTAAAAGTAAAATCCAAAGGAATCAACTATTTCCAAATATCTTAACTGTAGCCAAGAATGAAGGCCCAAGAACTTACTAGGCATTCCAAAAGCAGTAAAATTCCACCCAAAATGAGGGAAAAAAGTTAATTAAATTAAAATTGACCCAGAATTGACATAAATTCTAGTAGAGATATGGACGATATTGACAAAAAAGACTGAAATCTAAATTCTACAGGTAAAAATTACAACGTGTAAGGTAATAAATACACCAGAAGGGATTATGGTAAATTGACATTGCATAAGAAGATATTAATGAATTTGGAAATAGCAATAGAAAATATCCAAAATGAAATAACAAAAAATAGGATTTAAAATGTGAAAAAGAACAGTGAGTTATGGGACAACTTCAAGAAACCTTATATGTATGTTGTTTAAGTCCCTAAAATAGAGAAGTGGGGGAGAGGTGCGAACAGTATTGAAGACATAATGTCTAATTACTCACAGTAGCCAAGACATCAAAACAACCTAAGTGTCCATCTACAAATAAAAGAATAAAGAAAATGTTGTATATATTTACAATGAAATATTATCCAGCCATAGAAAAAAGAGAGATTCTACCCAGTAGGCTTGGCTCAGTGGTTGAACATTGACCTAAGAACCAAGAGGTTGCAGTTTGATTCCTGGTCAGGGCGCATGCCTAGATTGCAAGCTTGATCCCCAGTGTGCAGGAGGCAGCTGATCAATGATTCTCTTGAGAAGGCTAAAGGATAATTCTTCCCAACATTTGGAGCCTTCCCAGAGAAGCAGAACCAAACTGTGTTGTCAACCTGAAGCATAATAACCTCTATTTTGTAAAACTGCTATTGGAAATTCTCTGCTATTTAGATGGTCCCTTATTCTGTGAGTCAACTCTGGTATTTTTAGAATTGTTCTGGTCACTTGTTCTATAAGTTAACTTTGCTTTTAGCTTCTATCTGTTTTTACCCACCCCCATACCAGCTGCCTGTTAGTTATCTACTAAGTTGTACTATGCTCAAGGTTACAAGCTCCCTGCAAAATATCTACATAGGGCTCTTTGTAAAGCCTGCAAAAGATCTGGGGGAAAAAAACATATTTAGGGGACAAAGAGACCAATGGAATATAAAGGAAAGCTTCCTCCATGTTTTTGCTCAGAATTTGAAACATATTCCTCTGAGCCCACTGGTGTAATAAAGGAATTAGTGTAACTCCATTTCTCTAAGCATTGCTTGGTTTTTCTCCAGTCTTCTGTAACACTCTCTCACAACTGCTATTTCTATTTTTCTCTCCCTCTCCTTTCCTTGCCTGCTCTTTGATTGGAACTTAAGGCCATTTATTTAGCTAAGTTAAATAAGTCAGACAGAAAATAGTTTCCTGGATTCTTACTTTCTCACACTCTGCTACTTGAAAGAGTTGCTTATATTCAATTTCTTTACTTGTTCTCCTTTAGTAAGTCCTCAATGCACTATTCCACTGGCATGACTGTGACTCAGGTCAAAAATGCTTGATTTGTTATTAAATGAATTGGACAGTTTTATCATAAATATATATAATTTTTGTTAATCTTCACCTGAGGATATTGTTTGTTTGTTTGTTTGTTTGTTTGTTTTAGAGAGAGAAGGGGGGAAGAGAGAAACATAAATGTGAATGAGACACATGGATCTGTTGCCTCCTGAACGTGCTGGGATCGAAACTGCATCCCAGGTACATGCCCTTAACAGTGAATCAAACCCAAGACCCTTTGGTGAGAGGGTAGATGCTCTACCACTAAGACACACCAGCCATGGCTGACCTTTCTGTAGCATTTAACTCTATTAACCACACTTACTTCTTGAAAATTTCTCCTCTTTAAATTCCTCATCTAGTTTCCTTTCAAGTATGTGCTGTCACCGCTCAGTGCCTTTTTAAAGTCCATCTTCTGCTTTGTCACAGAATATCTCTAAATGTCAATATCAGAGCTCTTATATCCATTCCAGATCATTGGTTGGCCCACAGGCACAAGATCAAATGTTAACACTTCCCTTCCCCTTTCTTCAGTGTTGACTTTCCTAACTCTGTAAACAGAACACCCAACCACCCAGCAGCTCAAGATAGAGAAAACTGAGCACTCCTCTTCCCCTGCTTCTCATATTTAGCAGTTATCAACTGTTACTTATGCAATAACTTTAATATCTCTTAGAAATTATTCTTTCACTCACTTCCATTATCTTTGTTTAGTCCTTCATGATTTCTCCTTCAGAAATCTCTTATCTGGTATCTCTGCATCTACTCTTGTTCTACTCTGACCCATGCTACTTGTCAGGTGCACAAACTTTTATTTAAAAAGGAAGAAGAACTTAGACCTCAAACACTTTTACATTAATTGATATAGACTCTTACAAGCAAGTCAGATAAATGTGTTTTAAACAGTTCTTCATTATACCAGTGCCATAAAATACAATTTCCAAATTGTGATTCACATCCAATTTAAAATATTTTTCTGTTATATGCACACTCTTTCAGCTTTGAGAGTAAAAATTATAGAGAGAAGAGATAGCAAGCAAAGATTAATAGGATCCAACTTTAATGGCTTGATACTTTCTCGGTTGCTAAAATAAATCAACAGATAGGTCAGAAAAGCCACTATCACATCTTAAAAGCATCAACCATAGATAATGGGATTTATGCATATTTAAGTAGCAGGCAGAAAATGCTAACAGATAGCACATTGTCATTTAAAAGGGACAAAAAAAAGCACCACTATCCACTACACTATACAAATTAAATGGAAGATAACAGCTATTTAAAAGATTGCTTAAAAGCACAATAAATTTAATTTTTGTAGAATTACAGTCTTTGATTTTTCACTAGACCTAATATATTCATTCAAAGCCATTACTGTAACAATATATAAGTGTAGAATTCACTTACCAGCAGTGACAAATGTGGTTTTTATAACCTATTTATTTATTTATTTTATTTTCTCATTGTAAAATTCATCCATCAAAGTGCCTCTAGGCATATGTGAATAATATTAAATACAAACTTATATTTTCCCAAAAGACAAAAATTAAAATGAGGGTTACTAGATACCAAAGGCAGATGAATTTAATTGCAATGTAGAATTTGATCTCTTCAATTCACTTCAGCATATATATCTAAACTGGCTATGGTTTCACAGAGGTGTTAGAAAGTAGGAATCCTAGCCTGTAAAACACATTTCCAAAGCAGTTTAAATGCTGAGGAAAATATGAGTATTTTTCAGTTCAGGGCCTGTTTTTAAAATTCTTACTGGAGGTCATGCTTAGTGAGAAAAAGGGAGAGGAAAGGATAGGAGAGGGAGGAAGAGGGGGAAGGAAACGGGAAGGGGGAGGGGAGGGGAGTGGAAGGGAGGGGGAGGAGGGACATCAATGTGAGAGACACATAGATTAATAGCTTTCTGTAGGGATCAAACAGGAAAGCCAAGGCATTTACCCTGATCAGGAATTGAACAGACAACCTTTTTGTGCACAGGATGGTGCTCAACCAATTGATCCACTCTGGCCTCTGGCTAGCCAACATCTCCTGTGGGGTCCCAGATTGCAAGAGGGTGCAGGCCAGGCCGAAGGGCCCCACTAGTGCACAATCAGGGCCAGAGAGGGATGTGGGAGGTTGGCCAGCCGGGAAGGGACCACAGGAGGGCTCCAGGGTCTGTCTGGCCTGTCTTGCTCAGTCCCAATCCACTGGACCCCAGCAGCAAGCTAACCTACCGGTCGGAATGTCTACTCCCTGATGGTCAGTGCGTGTCATAGAGACCAGTTGAGCGGCTTTAGCATATCATTGGCATATTACGCACTGTACACTTAGCATATTAGGCTTTTATTATGTAGGATAGCAATTTAGATATGTATTCCTTCTTTATCTCTTGCGGTATAATATACTTCTGAAAAATATAGATTACCATAATATAAAGTGCCCATAGAAATGGTACTATCTTAGCTAACTAGTTTCATCTGTCTTATATAATTTCTACTGAGTTTTTAATGCCTCCATTAATAGTGCTGAGGGCAAGTTATGAAAGATAATATCAATGGTGTAAATCAAATGTTAACTTTAAATTTGCCTAATGATTTAGCCAAAGCAGAAAAGAAAATTAAAGGTGGCTTGGTATAGAGAAAACAAGACAAAAAGCTTAGAGTAGTATCTGACAGTCCAGAAATAAAAAGATAATTTTATTTTAAAAATAATTTTAGATCAAAGGAAATTGAGTGATAGGCAAACTGTTGGAAGAGGTGAATAAATATATGGAATAACAGAATAAACCATTTTTTTTACCACATAAATATTGAAAAACAACAACAATCTACTCACCCATTGCAATAAAGTGAGAAATATATTACTAAGAAAAAGAAATTACTCACAACTATATATAAGAATTTTTTATTCTTCATATAGACTCATGTATTTTATATTTTTATTTATTTTTAAATCTTTGTTGTTGGAAGTATTACATATGTCCTTTTTTTTCTCCCATTGACCCCATATAGCCAGCCAGAGCCTACCACCCCAAGCTTTCACCACCTCATTGTCTGTGTCCACAGTTTATGCATATATACACACAAGTTCTTTGGATGATCTCTTCCCACCCACCCATCTCTGCTTTCCCTCTGAGATTCAACAGTCTATCCCATGCTTCTATGTGTTTGGATCTACTTTGTTCAACAGTTTATTTTGTTCATAGATTCCACATATGAGTGTGATCATATGATGATACTTATCTTTCTCTGACTGGCTCATTTTGCTTAGCATAATACTCTCCAGGTCATTCCATTCTCTCTCAAAGTATAAGAGAGCCTTTTTTCACTGCTGCATAGTATTCCATTGTGTAAATGTATCACAGCATTTTATCCACTCATCTCCTGATGGGCGCTTGGGCTGTTTCCAGATCTTAGCTATTGGAAATTGCACCCCTATGAACATAGGGGTGCATACATTCTTCTAGGTTGGTATTTTGGGTTTCTTAGGATACATTCCTAGAAGTGGGATCACTGGGTCAAATGGCAGCTCCGTCTTTAATTTTTTGTTGAAACTCCATACTGTTTTCCATAATGGCTACACCAGTTTGCATTTCCACCAGCAGTGCACTAGGGTTCCCTTTTCTCCACATTCTCATCTGCACTTGTCATTTGTTGATTTGTTGATAGTAGTCATTCTGCGGGTGTGAGGTGATACTTCATTTTCATTTTAATTTGCATCTCTCTGATAATAAGTGCTTTGAGCATTTTCTTCATGTCTCTTGGACATCTGTATGTTTACGTTGGAGAATTTTCTATTTATGTCATTTGCCTATTTTTTAATTGGATTGTTTGTCTTCCTTTTGTATGAGTTCCTTATATATTTTGGATATTAACCCTTTATTAGATGTATCATTGCCAAATATGTTCTCCCATGAAGTGGGTTCCCTTTTCGTGTTTTTTTTTTTAATGATATCTTTTGCTGTGCAGAAGCTTTTATTTTGATGTAGTTCCCTTTGTTTCTCCTGAGTTTCCTTTGCACAGAGATATGTAAGCAAACATATTGATATGAGAGATGGCTGAGATTTAGCTGCCTATGGTTTCTTCTTGGATTTTTATGGTTTCACGTCTTACATTTAAGTCTTTTATCCATTTTGAATTTATTCTACTGTATGGTTTAAGTTGGTGGTTTTGTTTCATTCTTTTGCATGTATCTGTCCAATTTTCCCACACCACTTATTGAAGAGGCTGTCTAGACTCCACTATATGCTCTTCCCTCCACTGTCAAATATTAATTGAGCATAATGGTGTGGTTTGATTTCTGTCTCTGATCTGTTCCATTGATCCATATGCCTGCTCTTGTGCCAGCACCAGGTTGTTTTGATTACAGTGTCTTTGTAGTATAACTTGATATCTGGTATTGTGATCCCTCCAACTTTGTTATTCTTTTTCAAGATTGTTGCAACTATTCAGGGTCTTTTGTGGTTCCATATAAATTTTTGGAGTATTTATTCTAGATCTGTGAAATATGACATTGGTAATTTAATAGCGATTCCATTGAATTTGAATTGCTTGGGTAGTATGAACATTTTAATGATGTTAATTCTACCAATCCGCAAACACAGTATATTCTTCCACTTATTTATATCTTCTATCTCTTTTTTAAATGCCCTGTGGCTTTCTGAGTATAAGTATTTTACTTCCTTGGTTAAGTTTATTCCTAGGTATCTTTTTGTTGCTGTAGTAAATGGGTTGTTTGTTTAGTTTCTCTTTCTGAGAATTTATTATTGGTGTGTAAAAATGCCATTGAGTCTGGATGTTAAGTTTGTATTCTGCTACATTGCTGAATTCCTTTATTAAATCTAGTAGTATTTTGGATTTAGGAATCTTTAGGGTTTTCTATGTACAATATCATGGCATCTGTGAATAATGACAGTTTTACTTCTTCCTTTCTAATTTGGATGTCTTTTGTTTTCTTCTTGTCTGATTACTGTGGCTAGGATTTTCAGTACTATCCTATCTAATAAAAGATAAACATGCAAATTGACCGTACCTCCACTATGCTACCAGCCAATAGGAGTGAATATGCAAATTAACCCAACCAAGATGGTGTGGCCCATAGCGGCCAGGTGGCACTGGGGCTGCCGGGGCAGATGGGAGACACAAACCCGCAGGGAGGTCGGCACCCAGCAGCCCCAAGCCCCACCATGGCCTCACTGGGACTGTGGGGGGGGCAGATCGGAGACACAAACCAGCAGGGAGGCCAGCACCCAGCAGCCCCAAGCCCTGCCATGGCTGTGCTGGGGTTGCGGGGGGCCAGATTGGAAACACATACCATCAGGGAGGCCAGCACCCCACAGCCCCAAGCCCTGCCACCGCGGACCTGGGGCTGGGGGCAGGGGCAGATTGGAGACACAAACCCACAGGCCTGGTACCCAGCAGCCCCAAGGCCCAAGGTGGAGACACAAACCCACAAGAAACCTGTGGAAAGGGAGATAAACTATCAGAACTTTATCTCCCTTTCCACAAGATGAGAAAACTGCCCCTGTTTTATTTAGTGATGTGGCCCACACCTTTCTACAAGCACATGGTTTGTTATGACCACTCCCAGGAAGGTCTGGTCAGAATACCATCTCCAGGGAATAATGTTACTGTGGCAAATCATCTAAGAGAAGAAACAAGCTTTTGTTGGGTTTATTCTGAAGGTCAGAGAACATGCCACCCCAACATATGCAGTGTTGTTATATTGATGATCTTGAGCTGCAGATGCTTGAAAAACAGCAAATGCATGCAGAGGATTTCACTGAAGTCTCCTGATCTGCCTAAAATGGGACTCCCATAAAGGAGCTTAAATGTCATAGGTCCCCTTGATGAGAGAAGTGTCATCAGGCAGAGAAGACTGACTCCTGTCACAGGACAGGAGAGTAGAAGTTGACATAACACCCAAACTTTGTTACAAACTATTTCCCCCCACCCCCATTCATCTTTTCTAAAAATCATTTACTCTCCTTTAAGAGGCCTACATCTCCTGTCCCCTTTCCCTCGGAAGAAGGTATTTAAATCTGCATTCTAAGCCACCTTGAGGAGTTACTCATTTTTACTTGGGATCTCTCACATATACACGAGGTACACATGTTAACGAACTTTAATTTTCTCTTGGTGATCTGTCTTTCATTACAAGGGCCTCCACTAAGAACTCAGAAAGGTAGAGGAAAACTATTTTTCCTCCTCCATAATTCTATCTCAGGAAATCAAGTCCCCAGCTGAACAATGAGGCTGGCTCAAATACCAAGCTGTCTTGGCTGACGGGAGGGAAGCTTCTAGGGAGAAAGCAATGATATTGGCATCAAAGTGGGACGGAGGGCACATGCATGGTTGCTGGTGGGAGTTTAAAGTGGTTCAACATTTTTGGAGGATGATTTGGCAAATTCGATAGAAATGTTCAAGGTACATCCAAGAGTCTTCTTCTAGGAATCGCATCTGCTGAGATAAAGCACAAGCACATAAGCCCTGGTCAGAACCCAGGATGCTACTGCGGGGTCCCCTTCCATGATAGGAAAACTGGGAACAAACCACATTTTTAGGACAAGGGGGCATCTATACTAATAAAAGGGTAATATGCTAATTAGACTAGGAGACCTTCTGGACAAAGCCATGTTGGCGGGGCCAAGGCAGAGGAGGTTAGAGGCGATCAGGCAGGCAGGGGAGAGCAGTTAGGGGGACCAGGCCAGCATGGGAGAGCAGTTAGGGTGAACAGGCTATCAGGGGAGAGCAGTTAGGGGGATCAGGCTGGCAGGCAGGTGAGCGGTTAGGAGCCAGAGGTCCTGAGGGGTCCCAGATTGGAGAGAGTGCAGGCCGAGCTGAGGGGACCCCCGTCCTGTGCACAAATTTCGTGCACCAGGCCTCTAGTGTTGAATAAGAGTGGTGAAAGGACACATCCCTGTCTTATTCCTGTTCTTAAGGGAAATGGTTTTAGTTTTGCCCATTGAATATGATGTTTGCTATAGGTGTGTCATATATAGACCTTATTATGTGGAGGTATGATCCCTCTACTTCCATTTTGCTCAGAGTTTTGTATATTGTTGAATGCTTTTTTTGCTTCTATTGATATAATCATGTAATTTTTATCTCTCAATTTCTTTATGTGATGTATCACATTAATTTATGTGTGAATATTGTACCAGCCTTTCATCCCCAGAATAAATTCTGCTTGGACATGTGTATAATCTTTTTAATATATTGCTGGATACAATTTGTTATTATTTTGTTAAGGATTTTGTCATCTATGTTCATCAGGGATATTGACCTGCAATTTTCTTTCTTTGTCTTGTGTTTATCTAGTTTTGGAATTAGGATAACACTGGCCTCATAAAACAAACTTGCAAGTGTTTCTTCCTCTTGATTTATTGAAATAGTTTGAGAAGGGTAGATGGTAGTTCTTTGACTGTTTGGTAAAACTCCCTTGTAAAGCTGTCCAGACCAGTTCTTTTGTTTTCTGGGAGTTTTTGTTTTGTTTTGTTTTGTTTTGTTTTGTTTTGTTTACTGTTTCAAACTCATCAATTATTATTGGCCTATGCAGTTTTTTTTTTTTATTCTTCCTAATTCAGTTCTGGAAGATTGTATTTTTCTAGGAATTTATTCATTTTATCCACATTATCCAGCTTGTTGGCATATTGGTTCATAGTATTTTTTCACAATCTTTTATCTTTCTCTGATTTCAGTTGTTACTTCGCTGCTTTTGTTTCTGATTTTAATTATTTCAGTCCTCTCTCTGTTTCTTTTTATTTTTATTTTCAGTACCTGAATGCATTATTTTATTTATTTTTAAAATTTCTTTATTGATTAAAGTATTATGTATGTGTCCCTATCCCCCCATTGCCCCCCCCCCCCGAATACCTCACTCATGCCCTCACCCCTATGTTGTCTGAGTCCACTGGTTAGGCTTATATGTATGCATACAAGTCCTTTGGTTGATCTCTCACCCTTACCCCCACCTTCTCCTACCTTCCTTCTGATGTTTGACGGTCTGATCTATGCTTCTCTGTCTCTGTTTTTGTTCATCAGTTTATTTTGTTCATTATATTCCATAAATAAGTGAGATCATGTGATATTTATCTTTCATTGCCTGGCTTATTTTGCTTAGCATAATGCTCTCCAGTTCCATCCATGCTGCTGCAAATGGTAAGAATTCCTTCTTTTTACTGCAGCTTAGTACTCCATTGTGTAGATGTACCATCATTTTTTAATCCACTCATCTGCTGATGGGCACTTGGGCTGTTTCCAAATCTTAGCTATGGTGAATTCTGCAGCTATAAACATAGGAAAGCATATATCCTTTCTGATTGGTAATTCTGGTTTCTTAGGATATATTCCTAGAAGTGGGATCACTGAGTCAAGTTCCATTTTTAGTTTTTTGAGGAAACTCCATCCTGTTCTCCACAGTGGCTGCACCAGCCTGCATTCCCACCAGCAGTGCATGAGGGTTCCTTTTTCTCTGCATGCTTGTGGGCACTTGTCACTTGTTGATTTGTTGATGATAGCCAGGTGTGAAATGGTACCTTACTGTCGTTTTGTTTGCATCTCTCCTATAATTAGTGACTTTGAGCATGTTTTCATATGTCTCTTGGCCTTCCTTCTGTCTTCTTTCGAAAAGTACCTATTTAGGAACGTTGCCCATTTTTTATTGGATTGTTTATCTTCCGTTTGTTAAGTTGTATGAGTTCCCTGTAAATGTTGGAGATTAAACCTTTATCAGTGATAACATTTGCAAATATGTTCTCCCATATAGTGGGCTTTCTTGTTGTTTTGTTCATGGTTTCTTTTGCTGTGAAAAAACTTTTTATTTTGATGTAGTCCCATTTGTTTATTTTCTCTTTAGCTTCCATTGCCCTAGGGGTAGTATCAGTGAAGAAGTTCTTTCAGCATATGTCTGAGATTTTGCTACCGGTGGATTCCTCTAGTATTTTTATGGTTTCCAGTCTTATGTTTAAGTGCTTTATCCATTTTGAGTTTATTTTTGTGAATGGTGTAAGTTGGTGGTCTAGTTTCATTTTTTTTGCATTATCTGTCCAATTTTCCCAACACCATTTATTGAAGAAACTGTCTTGACTTTATTGTATGTTCATGCCTCCTTTGTCAAATATTAATTAAGCATAGTGGCTTGGGTCAATTTCTGGGTTCTCTGTTCTATTCCATTGGTCTATATGTCTGTTCTTGTGCCAGTACCAGGCTGTTTTGAGAAGAGTGACTTTCTAACTCAACTTGATATCTGGTATTGAGATTCCATGTATTTTGTTCTTCTTTATCAGGATTACTGCAGCTATTTGGGGTCTTTTTTTAATTCTAGATGAATTTTTGGAAAGTTCGTTCTAGGTCAGTGAAATATGGCATTGATATTTCAATGGGGAGTGCATTGAATTTATAGATTGCTTTGACATTTTAAAAGTATAGACATTTTAATGATGTTGATTCAACCAATCCATGAACATGGTATGTTCTTCCATCTGTTTATGTCTTCCTCTATCCCTTATTTCAGTCTCCTGTAGTATTCCATGTATACGTCTTTGTCCTTAGTTAAGTTTATTCCTAGGTATCTTAGTTTTTTTGGTGCAATGGTAAATGGGATTGATTTTTTAGTCTCTCTTTCTGTAAGTTCATTATTGGTGTATAGAAATGCCATAGATTACTTAGCATTAATTTTGTATCCTGCTACATTGCAGAATTCATATATTAAGTCTAATAACTTTTTGATGGAGTCTTCAGGGTTTTCTATGTACAGTATCATGTCATTTGCAAATAAGAACAGCTTTACTTCTTCTTTTCCAATTTGGATGCCTTTTATTTCTTCTCCTTGTCTAATCGCAATGGCTAGTACTTCCAGTACTATGTCGAACAGGAGTGGTGAGAGTGGGCATCCCTGTCTTGTTAGGAGAAATGGTTTTAGTTTTTGTCCATTGAGTATGATGTTGGCTGTGGGTTTGTCATATATGGCTTTTATTATGTTGAGGTATGATCCTTCTATTCCTACCTTGGTAAGAGTTTTTATCAAGAAAGGGTGTTGGATTTTGTCAAATGCTTTTTCTGCATCAATTGAAGTGACTATGTAATTTTTATCTCTCAATGTGTTTATGTGAAAGTATCAAGTTTATTGATTTGCAGATATTGTACGATCCTTACATCTTGGGATAAATCCCACTTGGTCATGGTGTATGATCTTTCTGATATACTGCTGAATCTGAAGTGCTAGAATTTTATTGAGGATTTTGTCATCTATGTTCATGAGGGATATTAGCCTGTAATTCTCTTTCATTTTGTTGTCTTTATCTGGTTTTGGGATTAGGATGATGCTGGCTTCAAAGAATGAGCTTGGAAGTGTTCCTTCCTCTTGAATTTTTTGTAATAATCTAAAGAGGATAGATTTTATTTCTTCTTTTAATGTTTGGTAAAACTCCCCTGTGAAGCCGTCTGGCCCCAGGCTTTTGTTTGCTGGAAGCTTTTTGATGACTGCTTCAATTTCTTCCATAATTATCAGCCTATTGAGATTTTAAGAATCTTCCTGAGTTTTGGAAGGTTGTATTTTTCTAGGAATATGTTCATTTCCTCCACGTTGTCTAATTTGTTAGAATAGAGTTGTTCGTAGTATTTTTTAACAATCCTTTGTATTTCTGTGGGATCTGTTGTTATATCTCCTCTTTCATTTCTGGTTTTGTTTATTTGGGTCCTCTCTCTTTGTTTCTTGGTGAGTCTGGCTAGAGGTTCATCAATTTTGTTTATCCTTTCAAAAAACTAGCTCTTGGTTTCATTGATCTTTTGTGTTGTGGTTTTTTTTCTTCTTCTTCTTCTTTGTTGTTGTTTTTTTGTTGTGTTTTTTGTTTATTTGTTTGTTTGTTTGTTTGTCTCTATGTCATTTACTTCTACTCTGATATTTATTATCTCCTTCTTTCTGGTCACTCTGGACTTTTCTTGTTGCTCTCTTTCTAATTCTTTAAATTGTAGCTGATTTACTATGATTTTTTCCTTGTTTTTTTGAGGTAGGCCTGTAGAGCTATAAACTTCCCTCTCAGAACTGCTTTCATTGTGTCCCATAGATTTTGAATTGTTGTATTTTTATTGTCATTAGTTTCCAGGATGTTTTTAATTTCTTCTTTGATCTCTTTGGTAACCAAATCATTGTTTAATAGCATGCTATTCAGCTTCCAATTGTTTGAATTCTTTTATTGTAGTTTATTTCTAGTATTTTGCCATTGTGGTGTGAGAAGGTGCTTGATATGATTTCAATGTTCTTGAATTTGGGGAGACTTTGCTTGTAACCCAATATGTGGACTATTTTTGAAAATGTTCTATGTGCACTTGAGAAGAACGTATATTCCATGGCTTCGGAGTAAAATGTTCTGAAGATGTCAATTAAGTCCATCTGATCTAGTGAGTCATTTAGGATTGTTATTCTTTTGCTGATTTTTTGTCTAGAGGATTTATCCAGTGATGTCAGTGGGGTATTAAAGTCCCCTACTATGATTGTATTGTTGTCAATCCCTTCCTTGATATCTTCCAGGAGTTTTGTTTGTTTGATTTTATGTATTTGTGTGCTCCTGCATTGGGTGCATACATGTTTATCAGGGTTATATCTTCTTGTTGTATCGATCCCTTTACTATTATGAAGTGGCCTTCCTTATCTCTTGTTATGGCCTTCACTTGGAGGTCTATTTTGTCAGATATAAGTATTGCTACCACAGCTTTTTTTTTTTTTATTTCCATTTGCCTGAAAGATATTTCCTATTCCTTCACTTTTAGTCTGTGTGACTCTGTTGTACTGAGTTGGGTCTCTTGTAGACAGCATATATATGGGTCAGGTTTTTGTTTTTTGTTTTTTATCCATTCAGCCACTCAGTGTCTTTTGATTTGAGCATTTAGGCTATTTATGGGTAAAGTTACTATTGATAGGTACTGGTTTGTAGCCATTTTCATTTTTTGTTTTTTGTACCTGTGTTCCTTCTTACCTTTTTATTTCTTCTTTTTACACCATTCCCTTCAGCATTTCTTGCATTGCTGGCTTGGTAGTGATGAACTCCCTCAGTTTTTATTTTTGGTTTTTGTTTTGTTTTGTTTTTGTGTTTTTTTCTGTGAAGCTCCTTATTTCCCCTTCAATTTTGAATGATAGCCTTGCTGGATAGATTATTCTTGGATTCAGTTCCTTGCTTTGCATCACTTTGTAAATTTCATTCCATTATTTTCTGGCCAGATGTGTTTCTGTTGAGAAATAATTTAATAATCTAATGGGAGATCTCTTGTACATACCTTTCTGTCTTTTCTCTTGCAGCTTTTAACATTCTCTCTTTGTCCTAAACATTTACCATAGTAATTATGATGAGTTTTGGTATGGGTCTTTTCAGGTTCATCTTGTTTGGGACTCTCTATGCTTGTGTGACCTTTTTCTTCCCCACATCAGGGAAATTTTTTGAAATTATTTCTTCAAATAGGTTTTCTAACCATTGTTCCTCTTCCTGTCATTCTGGCACCCCTATTATTTGTATGTTGCTTCTTTTCATGTTATCCCAAAGTGCCTTTAGTCTCTCCTTCTGTCTTTTAAATTTTTTCTCCAATTGCAGTTCAATTTGGATGTGTTTTGCTTCCCTGTCTTCTAATTGGCTAATTCGGTCCTCTGCTTCTCCTAATCTACTGTTGAAACTTGCAATGGTATTTTTTATTGCAGCTATATCACTCTTTATTTCTTCTTGATTCTTCACAAGTTGTTGATTTTTTCATCCATCCGGTTTATCAGCTGTATGACCCTTATTCTGAATTATTTTTCTGACATATTGCATGCCTCTGTTTCACATATCTGTGTGTGTTTTTTCTGGTGATTCTTCCTTTTCTTTCCTTTGGGGATTTCTTTGTCTACCCAATTTTGATGTCACTGACAGATCTGGATGTATAGTCATGCAGGGTCTGCTCCTTGGGTGGCAGTGGCTCCTCAGGCTGTGGTTGCTCCTTGAGCAGTCATGGCAGTGACTGCTCCTCAGTTGGCAGGGGCTCCTCTGGTGGGTGCTATTTGCAGCAGTGGTGGCTCCTCTGGCTGGTGGGGGGAGGCTGCTCGCACAGCTGCTGCTCCTCGATGGGGGTGGGCTGTGCACAGCTGCTGCTCTTTGGAAGGGGATAGAACATTCACGTGGCTGCTGCTCTTTGGATGGGGCCTGGTTGCGCACAACTGATGCTCCTTGGATGGGAGTGAGCTGCACGTGTGGCTGCTCCTCCTCAGACAGAGGTGGGCCCCTCACCCTACTACTGCTCCTCAGTCCGGTGCGGGCTGCTGCTCCTCAGACGTGGGCAGTCTGTTCGTCTGACTGCTGCTGTTGCTCCTCGGATGGATGCAGTGTGTGGGCTGCATGCAGCTGCTGCTCCTCGGATGGGGGCAGGCTGCTTGCGTGGTTTCTGTTCCTCAAAAAGGGGAACAGGCCACTCAAACAGCTGCTGATCCTTGGACAGGAGCAAGCCACATGAGGCTGTTGCTCTCAGGCCTGGGTCAGGCTGCTTGTGGGGCTGCTGCTCCTTGGACAGGAGTGGGCTGCTCACGTGTCTGCTGCTTACTTGGTCACAGTGCCCTGGGCTAAAGCGTTGGGCAGGTCAGAGGGGAGCATGCTTTGGAACTCACAGGAGCCTGCGCCCAGTGTGGCTAGAGACTTGGTGACCATGGGACCACAGCTGAGGTAGCAGGTCCCTGGCAGGGGTGGCTGTAATGTCCCAGGTGTTATCTGAGGGCACCCTGGGTGGAGGTGAGGCTGGGCTCCCAGTTACAGCAGCTCTTCCCTTAAAAAAGGCTAGGCCTCTGAGGAAGAGTCAGCCTCCCGATACCGTTTGCACCAGTAACAAATGTTGCTTAGCTAGGCAATCCCAGCTAACCTGCCCCCAAAGGTCCTGCGGGACCTAACTGTGCCTCAGTCATACACACCCCACATGACCACACACTCCTCATTTGCTCCCTCACTCACTCGCACTCTCTTCCTCACTGTTGCCTTCTTCCTGCCTCTGTAATTGGGTCTGCAGTGTTATTGATCCATTCATAGATGGAGTTTCCTCTCCAGGTGTCTGTCTGGTTATGTGGCTCGATCTCTAGCACATTGGCCAGACAAGATAAAGTTCACCTCAACAATACACGACACAAAGGGAACAAAACACGAATATACTCATGGCACCAATAACCCCAATATAAGTGACCACCTGAGAAAAGAGAATTAGGGGAGCGAAAAGAGAGCACAAATTATATCGAAGAGAGAAAAAAAGATAAGAGAGAAAAGACAAAGGAGAATACACACACACACACACACACACACACACACACACACACATATATATGGAGAAAACACTCAGAACAAACTGATAAACCAAAAAATTGCAAACACCAAATATCCAGAAAAGAGGGTGAGGGCAGAATCTCTAGAGGCTGAGCTTATATACAGAAAATAAGGTTAAGAATTGGATTAATATGGGGAGGACCTCAGTTCAGTATAGAGGAGGTAAAGAAAGGATGAGTGGATAAGAAGAAAGAGAACAAGAAGAAAATAAATAATAATAATAATAAATTTACAGAAAGTTGATTTTAAAATGGTATAAAAATAAAAATAGCAAAAAAATAAAATAGAATGATTGAAAAAATAATGCAAAAAGAAAAAGAAAATAAAGCAACAAACAAAAAAAAGGAAAACAAAGAAAAAAGAAGAAAAAAAGAGATACCAAAATAATAATAAAATAAAATAACATAAAAATAAAAATGAAAAAATGAAGTGTCATTCCTTTGGCTGGCTTAAGATCCCAGTCTTCTGTACAGTCTGCAGTTTCTCAGTTTCCTGTTGCTGGGACTGAAGGCCTCTCTTTAAGCCAGTCCATGTGGACTCTCAGGGACTATTCAGATTTTTTTTTAATCCTTTGTACCACTCGGAGTGTATTCCAGGTGTGGTGTATTGGTTGCCTGGAGACTGGAGTGAGGGGCTATCTCTTCAGGAGAAAATGGCTGCCCAGGTCCCAGGCTCAGGTATGACTCAGTGCCAGACTTCCTGCCACTTCTCCTGGACCCTCTCCTCTCCTCAGCCTCTCCCCAGACTTCACAAGTGCGCACCTTCTCCTGCACCTCAGCTATGGGTGAGTGTCTATATCCGAAAGGTCCTATGAACTAGGTTCAGTGAAAAAAAGCATAGGCCACAGAGAGGGGAAAGATTGTGCCTCTGCAAGCTCTTCTCCTGCTGTCACTGCGTGGTCTGGTCAGCCCTTCAGGCTGCCCCCTCTGGGCTCAGCCTTTCATGATTGTGGACCCAGATTTAGAATCCCCTGCCACCAGCAGTCTTGCGGACCTCCTTTCCACAGTCAGACACTGTGCCTGTCCCAAGGGACATGGCTCGGTGCCATGTGGTTTTCCTCTGACCCTCTCAGCTCAGAGGTCTGGTAGATCTCTCCTGCCCAGATCCTTGATTTTACCTTTCTCCAGGGATCCTCTGCCCTTCCCAGCTGCAAATTGTCTCACCAGCTGAGTCTCCTTTTCCAATTCTGGGTGGATGTTCTCTCTTTATTCTCTGATGAGTCTGGCTACAGGTTCATCAAGCTTATTTATCTCTTCAAAGAACCAGTTCTTGGTATCATTGATTTTTTGGAATTGTTTTTTAGTCTCTAGGTCATTTATTTCTGCTCTAATCTTTATTATTTCCTTTCTTCTACTTATTCTGAGTTTTTCTTGTTGTTCTCTTTTAATTCTTTTTTTTTAAATAAATCTTTATTGTTCAGATTATTACAGGTGTTCCTCTATTTTTTCCCCCATAGCTCCCCTCCACCTGATTCCCCACCCCACCCCATGCCCTTACACCCCGCCACTGTCTTCATCCATAGGAGTAAGATTTTTGTCCAATCTCTTCCCCCACCCCTCACACCTGCTTCCCCTGAGAGTCGTCAGTCCACTCCCTTTCTATGTCCCTGATTCTATTATATTCACCAGTCCATTCTGTTCTTCAGATTTTTTATTCACTTGATTTTTAGATTCACTTGTTGGTAGGTATGTATTTGATGTCATTTTGTTGTTCATAATTTTTATCTTTACCTTTTTCTTCTTCTTCCTCTTCTTAAAGAATACCCTTCAGCATTTCATGTAATCCTGGTTTGGTGGTGATGAACTCCTTTAGCTTTTTCTTGTCTGTGAAGCTCTTTATCTGACCTTCAACTCTGAATGATAGCTTTGCTGGGTAGAGTAATCTTGGTTGTAGGTTCTTGCTGTTCATCACTTTGAATATTTCTTGCCACTCCCTTCTGGCCTGCATAGTTTCTGTTGAGAAATCAGCTGACAGTCATATGGGTACTCCCTTGTAGGTAATTAACTGTTTTTCTCT
The DNA here is from genome assembly GCA_026230045.1 of Corynorhinus townsendii. Taxonomy (NCBI): domain Eukaryota; kingdom Metazoa; phylum Chordata; class Mammalia; order Chiroptera; family Vespertilionidae; genus Corynorhinus; species Corynorhinus townsendii. The sequence goes on along the minus strand of JAPDVU010000001.1, from coordinate 113,796,079 downwards.
TGCTGCTTTTAATATTCTCTCTTTGTCTTTTGCCCTTGGCATTTTAATTATGATGTGTCTTGGTGTGGTCCTCTTTGGATTCCTCTTGTATGGGGTTCTGTGCGCTTCCTGGACTTGTACGTCTATTTCTTTCACCAGGTAGGGAAAGTTTTCTGTCATTATTTCTTCTAATAGGTTTTCAATATTTTGCTCTCTCCCTTCTTCTGGCACCCCAAAAATTCGGATGTTGGTTCACTTGAAGTTGTCCCAGAGGCTCCTTACACTATCTTCATATTTTTGGATTCTTTTTTCTTTTTGTTTTCCTGGTTGGATGTTTTTTGTTTCCACATATTTCAGATCTTTGGTTTGATTCTTGGGGTACGTTGATCTACAGTTGAGTTTCTGTATATTCTTTATTTCAGACAGTGTATGCTTCATTTCTGACTGATCCTTTTCCATTTTTTTGGCATTCTCATTAAGCTCCTTGAAGGTCTCATCAAGTTTCTCAGCTGTTTTAAGAAGATTCTTGAGTAACCTTATAAATGTGGCTCTGAACTCTACGTCATCCAGTAGTTTGCTTTCCTCCGTTTCTTTCATTCGTGACATGTTTCTTTGTCTCCACATTTTGGCTGCTTCCCTGTGTTGATGGAGTGGCTTTGTGTGGTAGGTGACCTATAGGGGGCAATAGCTCAGCCTCCCCAATCACCTGATGTGGATGCTCTTAGTACACCCCTTTGTGGGCTGAGTGCAAAGACTTGGTGTAGTTAAGCCTTAATTGCTGTTGGTATACTGGGAGGAATTGACCTCCAGGCCAATTAGCTGTGAGCACTCACTGTGTCTATAATGGAAGAACCGCTGCGCTGAAGACACACTTATGGGGCGGGACTTGTTTCAGTGGGGCTTTGGTGCTCGCTGAGTCTGCCTCTTGAATGTGTCACTTATGGATGTGAGGAGTTGAAATCTGGTGTCTCACTCTGACCACTAGGTACACTGGCTTCTGGATCTCCAATGGGGTGCAGGTCAGCTACTGTCTGAGGCCACCCAGCAGGAGCTACAGTGAGAGCTACAGTTTTCTCCTCTTTGCTTGTGGTTTGGAGGTTTTGGAGCTGTCTGACCCGGGCTGCAAGTTTGCTAGGTTAAGCTGCGATAGGTCAGGGCTTTCTTATGCTAAATACACTGCTTGGAGCTTGGGTGGGTTTGTAGGTTGTGCAGGGCGGGGTCTCAGGGTGTCACTAGACTAGGGCGTGGCAAACAGCAATGGCTGCTAGTTAGCCGGCTCTGTGTCCCCGATGGCGTCCCGGAGTCTCGTGCCCCAGCGCAGTAAACAATTATTCCTGCGCGCAGCTCTGCAAGCAAGCCACCCTCACTGGCAGACAGTCCAGCTTCTCCCCATAGGAGTTTGGGTCCCCCGCGTCTCCCCAGAAACTGTATTTCAGAGTAGTCGGGGGCTTGTCTCCCTTCGGGTTGAAAAAAGCAAAGCACCCAGTCGCCCACAGTCAGCCCAGATCACACGCCTTCGTACCTCAGCTTTTCAGCGCTCGTGCACGTCTCAATGCTCTTTTCTCTTTCCTTCTAGTTGTAGAACTTCCACTCAGCCAGCTTTCCCATTGTTCTGGGTGATAGACGTTTTGTCTTTTAGTTGAATTTTTGAAATTGTTGCGCGAGGCAGCAGTTTAGGTGTTTACCTACGCCGCCATCTTGGATTCTCTCCTCTTTTAATTCTTTAAGTTAATTATTAAAGTTAATTAGTTCTGTTAGTTTATTATTAATTTATTGTTTGTTTTTTGAGGTAGGCCTATAGTTCTAGGAACTTCCCTCTCAGGGCTGCTTTTGCTGTGTGTCATATATTTGGGGTTATTATGCATTCATTTTCATTTGTTTCCAGGTAGTTTTTTTATTTATTTCTTGATCTCATTGGTGACCCTTTCATTGTTTAATTACTTTCTATTTAGCCTCCATGTGTTTGAATGTGGTTGAGTGTTTTCATTGTAGTTCACTTCTAATTTCACTTCACTGTGATCTAAGAAGATGCTTGATATATCAGTCTTCTTTAACTTGCAGAGATTTGTTTTGTGACATAATTTGTGGTCTATCTTTGAGAATCACCCATGTGCACTTGAGAAGAATGTATATTCTGGTGCTCTATAGTAAAATGTTCTAAAACTGTCAATTAAATCCATCTGATCCAGTGTGTCATTATATTGCTGTTGATCTCTCCCTTAAAGTGCTCTAGGACTTTTTATATATTTAGATGCTACTAAATTGGCTGCATATATGTTTATCATTGTTATATCCTCTTATTCCGTTTATCTCTTCAGTATTATGTAGTGACCTTCTCTCTCTCTTGTGGTGTCCTTCATTTTGAAGTATATTTTGTTAGATATAAGTTTTGGCACCCTAGATTTGTTTTCTTTTCCATTTGCATGGAAAAATTTTTCCATCCCTTCACTCTCATCCTATGTGAATCTTTTGTTCTGAGATGGGTCTCTTGTAGAAAGCATATATTTGGGTCATGTTTTATTATCCATTCAGTTACCATATGTCTTTTGATTGGAGCATTGAATCTGTTTACATTAAGGTTCTTATTGATAGGTACTTATTTATTGCCATTTTAATTATTTTTGCCTAGGTTTCTCTCTCTCTCTCTCTCTCTCTCTCTCTCTCTCTCTCTCTCTCTCTCTCTCTCTTTCTCTCTCTCTGTCTCTGTATATATACACTGAGTGGCCAGATTATTATGACTGCACAGCCAAGCATTGGAAAAAAGTCATGTGGTCCGATGAATCATATTTCCAGTTGCATCATACAGATAGCAGAGTGAGAATTTGGCAGAAACAGCATGAAAGCATGCACCCCACATGCATGAGTACAACCCTTCAAGCTGGTGAGGGCAGTGTTATGGTTTGGGGCATGTTTTCCTGGCATGATTTGGGCCCGTTAATTCGTGTGGAACAACATCTAAATAGCATAACATAACTAAGTATCATTCCTGATCAAGTTCATCCTATCATGTTGATGGCATATCCCAATAGAGATGGCGTCTTCCAACAAAACAATGTGCCATGCCATGGTGCTCATATTTTGCAGGAGTGGTTTCAAGAACATGAGGGAGACTTTACCTTGCTTAGGTGGCCCCCACAATCACCAGATCTCAATCCAATTGAGTATTTGTGGGATGAAATTAAAAGAGCCATCAGGCAGCTGGTTCCACAACCATCAAATTTCACAGACTGGACAGTACTATTCATCAGGCATGGTGTCAGATTCTTCGCATCACCTTTCAACATCTCATGAAGTCAATGCCAAGAAGAATTTCTGCAGTATTGAAGGCAAAAGGTGGCCCAACAAAGTACTGATGGGGTGGTCATAATAATCTGGGCACTCAGTGTGTGTGTGTGTGTGTGTGTATCCTATATAATAAAAGGCTAATATGCAAATTGTCCCCTCACTATGATGCACGCTGACCACCAGGGGGTGGCGCAGAACAAAGGAAGGCACTGGCTGGCAGGCAACAGGTAGAGGAAGGAAGGCCCCAATCAGCCCCGATTGCCGGCCAGGACTAGGGACCCTACCCGTGCACGAATTTCATGCACCGGGCCTCTAGTATATATATATATACACATACATATACATACATGCACACACACACATATATGTGTATATATGTATATGTGTATATATATGTGTGTGTGTGCATGTGTGTGTGTATATATATATATATATATATATATATATATATATACTAGAGGCCCATATGTGTATATGTGTATATATATGTGTGTGTGTATGTGTGTGTGTGTGTGTATATATATATATATATATATATATATATATATGAGGCCCAGTGCATGAAATACATGCAAGGGGCTCAACCCTCGCAGCTGTGGCAGCTGTGGAGGCTTGCCTTGGCCCTTGCAGCCCCAGCTTCATCTGGAAGGTTGTCTGGAAGGACGTTCAGAAGGTTGTTCAGCTGTCCGGTCTAATGAGCATATTACTCTTTTATTATATATATATTTCTCATTACATTATCTGTTTACCATTTCTTGTAGGTGCTAGTTTGGTGGTGATAACCTTTAGCATTTTTTTTTTTTTTTTGGTCTGGAAAGTTCTTTATTTTACCATCTATTTTGAGTGATAGCCTTGCTGGATATAGTAATCTTGGTTTCAGATCCTTGCATTTCATTACCTGAAATACTTCATGTTATTCCCTCCTGGCCTGCAGAGTTTCTGATGCTAAATCTGCTGACAGCCTTATGAGAGCTCCTTTATAAGTAAGAAATTGTTTTTCTCTTGCTGCCTTTGAGATTCTCTCTTTGTCTTTAATTTTTGTCATTTTAATTATGAGCTGTCCTCCTGTTTTTTAATTGCTTTTTTTTCTTTTTGGTTCTCTGACTGAGTGAATTTTTTTCTACCCTGTCTTCTAATTCACTTGTCTCATCCTCAGCTTCCACTAATCTGCTGTGTATTCATTCCTTCCACTGTGTTGTTTATTAGTGATATGTCATTCTTTGTAGTTACTATATCCTTTTCCTTATTTTTTTTTCTTTTGAGAGCCAAATTTTTTTATTTTTTTATTGTTTAAAGTATTACATATACTAATACATATATCTCCTCTTTTTCCCCCATTGACCTTCCTCCAGCCTCCTCTACCCCCTGTCGCATGCCCTAATCCCACCCCCCCCACCCCCAGTGTCTTATATCCATTGGTTGTGCATGCATACAAGTCCTTTGGTTGATCTCTTTCCCCCCCTTCCCAACACTCCCCAGCCTTCCCGCTGTAATTTGACAATCTATTCGATGCTTTACTGCCTCTGTATATATTTTTCGTTCAACAGGTTATAATGTTCTTTATTTTCCATAAATGAGGGAGATCATGTGATATTTTTCTTTCATTGCCTGGCTTATTTCACTTAACATAATGCTCTCCAGATCCATCCATGCTGCTGCAAATGGTAAGAATTCCTTCTTTTTTATATCAGCATAGTATTCCATTGTGTAGATGTACCATAGTTTTCTAATCCACTCATCTGTCTTTTTAGCTTCCATTGCCCTAGGAGCAGTATCAGTGAAGAAATGGCTTCGGCATATGTCTGAGATTTCCATGCCTGTGGATTCCTCTAGTATTTTTATGGTTTCCCATCTTATGTTTAAGTCCTTTATCCACTTTGAGTTTATTTTTGTGTATGGTGTAAGTTGGTGGTCTAGTTTCATTTTTTTGCATGTATCTGTCCAATATTCCCAACACAATTTATTGAAGAGACTGTCTTGACTCCATTGTATGTTCATGCCTCCTTTGTCAGATATTAATTGAGCATAGTGGTTTGGGTCGATATCTGGATTCTCTATTCTATTCCATTGGTCTATATGTCTGTTCTTGTGCCAGTACCAGGCTGTTTTGAGAACAGTGGCTTTGTAGTACAGTTTGAAATCTGGTATTGAGATTCTCTCCTACTTTATTCTTCTTTCTCAGGATTTCTGTGGCTATTCAGGGTCTTTTTTTAATTCCAGATGAATTTTTGGAGAGTTCTTTATACGTCTTGGAAATATGCCATTGGTATTTTAATGGGGAGTGCATTGAATCTATAGATTGCTTTGGGTAGCATGGACATTTTAATGATTTTGATTCTAACAATCCATGAACATGGAATGTTTTTCCATCTGTTTACATCTTCCTCTCTCTCTTTTTTCAGTGTCCTGTAGTTTTCGCCTATAGGTCTTTTACCTCCTTAGTTAAGTTTATTCCTAGGTATCTTAATTTTTTTGGTGCGACGGTAAATGGGATTGCTTTTTTAGTCTCTCTGTACATTCACTATTGGTGTATAGAAATGCCATCGATTTCTTGGTGTTAATTTTGTATCCTGCTACATTGCCGAATTCATTTATTAAGTCTATTAGTTTTTTGATGGAGTCTTTTGGTTTTTTTATGTACAATATCATGTCACCTGCAAATAAAGACAGCTTTACTTCTTCTTTCCCAATTTGGATGCCTTTTATTTCTTCTTCTTGTCTAATCGCAATGACTAGTACTTCCAGTACTATGTTGAACAGGAGTGGTGAGAGTGGGCATCTCTGTCTTGTTCCTGTTCTTAGGGGAAATGTTTTTCGTTTTTGCCCATTGAGTATGATGTTAGCTGTGGGTTTGTCATATATAGCTTTTATTTTGTTGAGGTATGATCCTTCTATTCCCACCTTGTTGAGAGTTTTTATCAAGAAAGGGTCTTGGATTTTGTCAAATGCTTTTTCTGCATCAATTGATATGACTATCTGGTTTTTATCTCTCAATTTGTTTATGTGATGTATCACATTTATTGATTTGTGGATATTGTACCATCCTTGCATTCCTGGGATAAACCCTACTTGGTATTGGTGTATGACTTTCTGATATACTGCTGGATCTGATTTGCTAGAATTTTGTTGAGGATTTTGTCATCTATGTTCATGAGGGATATTAGACTCTAATTCTCTTTCATTGTGTTGTCTTTATCTGGTTTTGGTATTAGGGGAGATACTGGAATATGTTTGGAAATGACTGCTGTCATTTTTGGAATAGTCTGAGGAGGATATGTTTTAGTTCTTCCTTGAATGTTTGGTAAAACTCCCTGTGAAGCCGTCCGGCCCCAGGCTTTTGTTTGCTGAAAACTTTTTTGATGACTGCTTCAATTTCTTCCATAGCTACTGGCCTATTGAGATGTTTAGGTGCTTCCTGATTGAGTTTTAGAAGGTTATATTTTTCTAGGAATATGTCCATTTCCTCCAGGTTGTCCAGTTTGTTGGAATAGAGTTGTTCATAGTATTTTTTAACAATCCTTTGTATTTCTGTGGAGTCTGTTGTTATATCTCCTCTTTTATTTCTGATTTTGTTTATTTGGGTCCTCTCTCTTTGCTTCTTCATGAGCCTGGCTAAAAGTTCATCAATTTGTTTATCTTTTCAAAGAACCAGCTCTTTCTTTTGTTGATCTTCTGTTTTTTTGTTTGTTTGTTTGTTTGTTTTTTTGGTCTCAATGTCATTTATCTCCTCTCTGATCTTTATTATTTCCTTCCTTCTGCTTACACTGGGCTTTTCTTTTGCTCTCTTTCTAATTCTTTGAGTTGTAGGGTTAGGTAATTTATTACCATTGTTTCTTGTTTTTTGCGGTAGGCTTGTAGAGCTATGAACTTCCGACTCAAGACTGTTTTACCTGTGTCCCATAGATTTTGGGTTGTTGTGTTTTCATTGTCATTTGTTGCCAAGATATTTTTTATTTCTTCCTTGATCTCTCTGGTAACCCAGTCATTGTTTAATAGCATGCTGTTTAGTCTCCATGTGTTTGATTTTTTTGGATTGTTTTTATTGTAGTTGATTTCCAGTTTTATGCCACTGTGATCTGAGAAGATGCTTGATATGATTTCTATCTTCTTGAATTTGAAGAGACTTTGCCTATGACCCAATATATGGTCTATCTTTGAAAATGACCCATGTGAACTTGAGAATAATGTATATTCTGTGGCTTTCGGGTGAAATGTTCTGAAGATATCAATTAATTCCATCTGGTCTAGTGAATTATTTAGGATTGATGTTTCTTTGCTGATTTTTTGTTTAGAGGATTTGTCCAATGGTGATAGTGGGGTATTAAAGTCTCCTACTATGATTTTATTGCTGTCAATCTCCTCCTAGATATCTTCCAGGAGTTTTTTTATGTATTTAGGTGCTCCTGTATTGAGTGTGTATATGTTTACCAGAGTTATTTCTTCTTGTTGCATGGCTCCCTTTAGTATTATGAAGTGGCCTTCCTTATCTCTTGTTATGTCCTTCACTTTGAGATCTAATTTGTCATATATATGTATTGCTACCCCAGCTTTTTTTCATTTCCATTCGCCTGAAAAACCTTTTTCCATCCCTTCACCCTCAGTCTGTGTGTGTCTTTTTTTCTGAGGTGGGTTTCTTGTAGACAGCAGATATATGGGTCGTGTTTTCTTATCCAATCCGTTACCCTATGTCTTTTGATTGGGGCATTTAATCCATTTATATTTAAAGTTATTATTAATAGGTACTTATTTGTCACCATTTTTATTCTTTACCCCTTTGTTCCTTCTTTGCTTCCTATTTCTTTTTTTGTAACAGCAGACCCTTTAGCATTTCTTGCATTGCTGGTTTCGTGGTAATAAATTCCCTTGGTCCTTTTTTGTCTGTGAAGCTCCTGATTTCACCTTCAATTTTGATTGATAGCCTTGCTGAGTACAGTATTCTTGGATTCAGACCCTTCCTTTGCATGACTTTGTATATTTCATTCCAATCCCTTCTGGCCTGATGAGTTTCTGTTGAGAAATCAGTTGCTGGTCTGATGGGGGTTCCTTTGTAGGTAACATACTGTCTCTCTCTGGCCGCTTTTATGATTCTTACTTTGTCGTTGGTGTTTGCTAATTTAATTATAATGTGCCTTGGCCTCGGTCATTTTGCTTGGGACTCTGTGAGCTTCTTGGATTTGTTTGGGGTTTTTCTTCCTAATATCAGGGAAGTTTTCTGTCATTATTTCTTCAAACAGGTTTTCTATTCCTTGCTCAGTTTCCTCTCCTTCTGTAATCCCTTTATGCAGATGTTGTTTTGCTCCCTGTTGTGCCAAAGTTCCCTTAGGCTCTCCTCCTGCTTTTTAATTTTTTTTTCTAGAAGCTGCTTTACTTGGGTATTTTTTCCTACCTTGTCTTCTAGCTCATTGATACCATCCTATGCTTCTTCTATTCCACTCTTGAGGCTTTCTATTGAGTTCTTTACATCAGCAATGTCATTTTTCATTTCTTCTTGGTTCTTCTTCATTTCCTCTTGTTTCTTACTCATGTTGTTGAAATTGTCTTCCATTCTTTTTATCCATCTTATGACCATTTCTCTGAATTCTTTCTCTGGCAGGTTGCTTGCCTCCATTTCGTTTACTTCCTTTCCTGGTGATGCCTGCTTTTCTTTCATATGTGGGCTGTTTCTTTGTCTCCCCATGGTCTCTCTTCTCTGGGTGTCTGGTTATGTAGTTCTCTCTCCCCTTATCCCAGGCAAAATCTGACCTTTCCATGGTGGAGTGTAGAGCTCCTCTGACTCTGCGTGTTTGCACCAATTGGGGACCGGTGTTCTGGGGTTCGCAGCTGTTTGGTGGGTGTCATAGTTGCAGATTTTCAGTCTTCCAATAACATCCACTTTCCCCTTCAAGACGGTGTGGTCTCTGCATCCAAGCTGGTGGCTCCGGGATGGGACCCAGCAGCAGTGTGGGCTGCCCGGTCAGGAGAGCCCTGTCCAGTAGTCCCCCACCTTCTCCTGATTTATAACTGTCGCTTAACTCTCCAACAAACACTCCCCGTGTGACCCTCAGCTGCTCTTTCCATCTGCTCTGGGACAAGGCTCAGGACACGTCCGTCTATTCTGCCACCATTTTTTTTCCTTCCTACTATATCCTTTTTCATGTTGTGGACTATCCTTGCCATCATTATTCTGAACTCTGATAAATTTCTTATCTCCATTTCATTTAGCTCTTCTTCTAGAGAATTCTCATGTTCTTTCATTTGGGATTTGTTTTTGTTTTTTTCTCCCCATTTTGGCTGCCTGTTTGGGTTTGTGTCTATGTATTAGGTAGATCTTCTATGTCTCCCAATCTTTATTGCAGAAAAATTTCAGACATTGTTTCTGACTGGCTCTGAGTCCCTATGTGGAGCTATGAGCAATCCACAGCTTTTGGCTCTCTCTCCTGGGGCTAGGTGCCTTTAGAAAGGACTAAGATGTGCACCAGTAGGCCATGTTTTTCCTATCCCTAGGCTCAAATTAGATCAAGCAAAGACTCAATGCCTCCAGAGACCCACCTCTGCCTGCAATCTGATTGTATTCAGTCTTATTTAGCCTCAGGCTATCAACCACAGGGCAGAGGGAGAGTTTTTGCAACAAGGTGGGTAATTGCTTTTGCTTGAAGGCTGATTATTATTCTCAGTCACTTAATGGGCCTCAAAAGCTCCACAGGGTGGGCCAAGAGATTTTTCAATAGGGTGGGGTAATTGCCCCACCCACCCCTCCTCTCCCCACCAGGCAAAAGCTGCCTGGATAGCAAAAGTCTGCCAGAGAAAGTTGTCCTCTGTAGTATGAGGGGATGACTTATCACAGGAAATTGGCATGTCTACCTTCTGAGGTCTAACCCCAAGGCCCCCAACTCTGACTTCTGCTTATACAACTCCAGTCCACTCTGCCCTCCCTCTGTCAGAGCCCAATGTGAGTGACTGCACACAAAATTTTGTGTGTTGGTCCTTAGTGAGGGTGCCTGCATTTCCAGTTGTCTTTCCCCAAGAGACAGCAACCCTGCTGCTTCCCACAACCAGATGTTCTGTGGGCACCTTTCTCAGTTCTGGTTCTCTGGAATGGGGAGCCCAGCTTGTGGTTTAGACCTCAGAGTTCTCAGTGGCAACCCCCCATAGCTGAGTTATCCCTCCAGATACTTTACTCTGCTGCCATTTTGGAATCTATGCATAAGAGCCTTGACTTCTCATTAGAGTCTATGTAATATTAAAATTGAAAAATGCAATAAATATCATTATCAAAGAGTGTAATTATTTTAAATGTATGATTTATTTAATACAACCTCTATAAAGCATGTATAGTTCTTTACTCATTTTTATTAAACCTCAGCAGAAATATATAACACCAATAAAAAGCTATGATTATTCCCACATGTTGTTACTGTATTACTATAGGAATTTCAACTTCTGTTTCTCATTGGATATCTGCACAGACCCAAATTTGACACAATAAATCTGAATTCTAGCTCACAGTGGTGAGATGAAATTGACAGTTTGGCCAACCTAGAACCTTGCAGGCTGGCAGGTTTCATTAGGTATAGCCATAACTTTTGTTTTCAGTTTAATTTCCTGGTTGAACATGGATTCATGTTTTTTCTCAATTATCATAAGATAAGAGGTAAGGGACTTCAAAGGACTGTGGCTTCCTAAAAGCATAGCTAATTATGATAAATTATTTTCAGATTATGACATTAAGGAAGACATTGTCCTATTTATTGGCTACCCAAAGGAGGATGTTGGAAGCAGTCAGATCTTGATGACTCCCTGACCTTTATCAGGAAAAGATAAGATAGGAAAATGAGGATTGGAGGGGTGGCAGGGATTGTCTTTCATAAACATTCAGACATTTCATCCTGAATATTATAATTATTCTGAAATAGATAATCTTTAAAATGATATAAATATTTAGGGTATGATATAAATATTCAGTCCTTTTAATCCCTGCATGTTATATAAATTTTGATGAAGGCCTTACTCCTTTATAAAAATGAAATACATAAGAGTCTATTTCCCTTTTCTACAGAGGACAACTGTTTGAAAACAGTGACTTGTAATTATTTATTTAGAGTTGATTCTTTAAGATAGCAGACTTATAGTTATCTCTAGCCCCACTAAGATCAAATATTAAACCCAGAATTGTTTTAAAACAAGAGACTCAAATTTTTCATAAGGAATTTGTGATCAAACTCACTTTGACTTGCAATTTCCCTTGTATATAACTATATACCTATATATCTATATCTATATCTATATCTATATCTATATCTATATCTATATCTATAAAGATATATAAAGTTACAACTAGGAAAGTAAATGAAATAGATAGATAGATAGATAGATAGATAGATAGATAGATAAATAGATAGGTAGATAGACTGTTTTATGTTGTTTTAAAAAGAGCTATTTTCATCAGCTTTAATTTACACAAAATATCTGAAATGCAACTCTATATTTTCTATGGCTTGTTCAAGATCAAATTTAAAAGATACCCTTTGAGATTTTTATTCAAGCCACTCTCTAAAGCAGGGAAGATTATATAACGATAACTATATCATGGGGTCTGCCCTTCAGGTGTTCAACATCTGGTTTCATGAAGACTATCATGCAATGTCTACCAGTGACTCCTGAAGAAATGTATTGGTTGAATGGGAAGTGGAGTTACTGGCCTGGCAAAGGTTTCTGACCTGTAATCTTCTTGGAGAATTGCTGTGAGGGTATTTGCTAATTGCTTAGTAAACAAAGCTTTCACTGAAATTAAGCACTTTGCCCACAATTCACTCACTGCTTCCTTCTAGACCCTTATCTAATATCTAGGATAGGCAGTATTTACCAGGTTTAATGAAGAAAAAAAAATAGCCCCTTCCTTTGCCCTGGCCTGTGAGCTCAGTGGTTAGAGTGTTGGTCCTCAAACTGCAGGGTCATGGGTTCGATTCCTGGTCAAGTGCATGTACCTAAGTTGCAGGTTTGATCCCCAGCGTGTGGGAGACAACCAATCAATGTTAATCTCTCTCTCTCTCTCTCTCTCTCTCTCTCTCTCTCTCTCTCTCTCTCTCTCTCTCTCTCTCTCCCTCTCTCCTACACACACACTCTCTCTCCTTTCATTCTCTCTAAAATCCAATGGAAAAAAAATATCTTCAGATGAAGATTTAAAAAAGTTTTAAAACAGCTACTTCCAAGTTATTTTATGCTAGAATTCTAAATTAAATTATATCATACTAGAGCCAATGCAAAGATATAGGTCCCTAGAAATCTTTCCCAACAGTACTTTTCTATTTCTTTATATTAGTAATCATTAGCATCAAATGAATATTTTTAGCATTATGTCCTGGACGTGTACTCATGATTTACTTTAGTTCTATGAAAATCTGGATAACATTGTTCCCTGGATTCTCATTATGAATAGTTGCCTAATTTCTGGTCTATGTACACTGAGATTTTCTCCATTATGTAATGAAAAGGCATTACACAAATACCCTCTGGAAATTAAATTAAAAGGCCATGCTTCTGTAAACCAGGCATATTTCATGGAGTTGATGCCTACTAACACACTGCTTTTTAAGCCAATTACTCAAATGGTTTGAATATCATCATTCTGCATTATTCTCAAGAGCCAGTCTTTAGATGTACATTCTTAAACAACAGATGCCTTGGGTGGAAGATGAGCCTGTCATAAAGTATCCACCACCTGCTTTTGCCCATCATTATTCCCTTAATAGCTTACTACTTCTGGGCACACTGAGTCACCAAAGAGCAGTGTTGTTCCCAAAAGTACCACCAAAAAAGCAATACTTATGAGGTTGGTATCAGAAAGCCAGCTGAATAGCATTTCCCAGAACACTGCTGCAATGTGTCATTTTTGAAAATGCCATATTAGTGGATATGACTTGTGGAATTGACTTAATAACAATAATAACAATAAAAATGGTGAGCACTTAGTACGAAAAAATGGGCCTACAAGTGCTTCAGACTCAGAATGCAGTCAACTCTGAGAAGGGTGATGGCACTCAGCACATTAACAATAGTTCAGAAGATGATTGCCAAGAAGAGCAATACAAACTCTTATCTAAAAGACAGAACATAAGCTTTTAATTTTTCACAGGGAGTGATACAACCTTGGATTTTCAAGTCTTGAAAAGGGTACCAGTACATCAAAAACAGGCTTTCGTGTCCCACTGTAGGTAGAAGCTGCTGAGTGGTAAGGAAAATGACCTTGCAGCTATGGAGCTCAGGTTTAGTAGCTATTGAAATGGATCCAAATCACCTTGGCACACCTTTTCACCACCCTGGATCTCAACATAGTGATCCTATATAGAGACATACTATTAATATATGAGTCAAGTGAGTGTCTACTTTAAAGAAAGAAAGATAAAGAAGATTTACCTGGTGGGTAATTCTCACCCTCACAGTCCATGTTCATATAAAAGGTTTCATCATGCTTTACATTTATAAGGCTTACTTTACATTTATATCCACCTCATATTTGTATGTTTAGTAGGTTAATTTTGATATAATTTACATACCGTACAATTTGCCCTTTTAAACTGCATTTTACTATATTCACAAGGTTGTGCAACTGTCACCAACACTCTGATTTCAGAACATTTTTATCTCCTACAGAAATCCTGTCCTCAGCAGTCACTCTCTGATCCTCAGCCCCTCTCCATTAACCTGCAACCACTAATTGACTTCCTGTCTCTCTAGATTTTTAAATATATTTTTATTGTTGGTAATGTTACAGATATCTCCCCTTCCTCCCCTTTAGGCAAACAGGTTTTATTCTTGAATGAATTTTCCATAGTTTGGACTGGCTGACTTCTTAGGCTCAATTATTACATTCATGAACAATACTGGCTATGAGGCTATTTTCTGTGATACATATCACAAAATATTTGAATGCAAATGATTGTCAAAAGCATACTTTTCTTAAACCATGAATAATTATTTTCTTCTCTTTAACATAATCATGCCTTAAGTACTAATTTTTCAGATATCTGTTGGCAAATGTGATCTGAAATTAGTTAGATTTAGTGTATATCTTACTATTAAAATGACTTAGCCAGTGTGCCCTCTGGCTCCCTTAATAATCACAAACTAACTATTTCAAATTAATTTATTTGTGAAGGTTTCAAATTTTCAGAAATATTCCATTATTTAAGCAAAATGATACCCTTTTTTTTCTTTCCTAGCCAACCCCATCTTGTAAAACTTTTCAAAGTCCATCCAGTGTTTTTTCCCTCCAAAATTAATTATTCTTAAGTAACTATCAACCCATTGGTAGTAACAAACCCAGGCCTGGTTTTCCTCTGAGTAACACATACATGGTATACCATGTGCCAATTCTTTTCACTGTCACTGTTGCAGAAGACCAAAGAAAACCAAAGACACTTCTAAGAAAAAGGAGGGACACTGTCTAATACACCGGCGGACTCAGGGAACAGCCTTCCAAATCTGAGTGAAGGAAAACACATGGGGCTTTCCTTTATATCTCCCTCCCTGTGGTCTTTGTCCCACAAACATGGATTATGCTTCCAGTCCTTTTTGCAGGCCTTGCAAGAAGGCCCCCAGGTGTTGGAGGTCTCCAAGCCATATCAGATGGTCTGGCCTGGTGCCAGCATTAATAACCCTCCCTCTGGGGCAGTGCACTGTTCACAGTAACAGGTTCTGCAAGACCAGTATCTGGGAAGAAGAGAGGGACTTAATTATAGGTTATCAGGAATGTACACTGAGCTTGCTGGCTTGGATTCAGATCACTAACCCCAAATATCAGGGTTACATTGGAATTAGCCCTTTTTAGCCTTTTCATTCCTTCTGACCCTTGACAGGAATTTGTGTCCTTGGAATAACATTCCCATGATCCAGAAACCTACAGCACCATGTTGTAGTATAGTTGTTCCAAACCCATTTGGCCCGGGGTCTCAGACCAAGACATTCTGGAGCTGGGGACTGGGTCTTCAAAACTTTCCCAAGGGGTCATCTGTCAGTTATAATTTATATACAGCTGCTAGTAGTGGGAACTTGAATTCAATGTGCTTAAACACAGTTTACTTTTTTCTCTTTTCCTTTTAGAAGTTAGGAGAAAAGCAAGGCCAAGCTGGTATAGAAGCAACTTTAAGTCAGCAGAATATCAGGCTTTTTCTTTCTGCTCTGTCATTTTTAATCATGGGTTCTAAACTCAAAGTCACTTGGTGTTCCCAAATAGCAGCTCACTATCCCTTTCTCATTATAGGCAAGAAACAGGAGAACAGGAGATGAGGGGAAAATACCATAAAGCACTACCAAGTTCTTTAAGCAGCCTTCCCAGAATCCCAGAAAATATTTATACATACAGCTCATAACACTTTATCTAAGATATAACATCTCATATCTGTACACCCTAAAATCCAAAATGAAACTGAACCTTGTTTCTAGAAAAGACAGAATGAATACTGGATAGGCAACTAGTAATCACGCCTCCAAATTAACAATAGATTGGAAAATTAGAGGAGGTTATAGCCCAAGATTGTGACATAGGAGCCCCTAAACACACATCTTTTCAAAGACACACTCTAAATCTACAGCTATACACAGAGAAATTTTCTCTGAAAGAAATTGAGAAACTAGCTGAGTGATTCCTACACACCAGGGAAAAGAGAAAATACACATAGAAGTTAACCTCAAAATGAGTAGGCAAGACTGAGAAACATTCTCACCATAAACACCACCCTAGCAGAGTGCCATACAATCAAGAGGAAACTCCCAACTCCTAGTTTCAAACTGAGGAGCAAATGGTTTGGACCCCACATCTAGCACTCCAACTATGTAAACTCCCACTGAGGAATGAGCTCCCAAAACACCTAGTTCTGAAAGCCAATGGAGTTTGCATCCATGAACATCACAAGATTATAGCAAACAAACAAAATAATGAAGCAGAATTTTTTGGACTGGAACAGGCAGTGTTCCCCTGGGCAGAATGGTTCCTGGGACTTTGTCCATTGGAGTTGAAGAATAAATCCACGGATGGAAGATGGTATAGCAAAGGTAAAAATTTATTCAAGAACAAGTACAGATTCCCACGTGGGGAAGAGGAAAGAATCTCGCAGCACAGACTTCCTTGGGGAGGGGGAAAGAGTCCCACAGAATAAACTCCCAAGTGGGAAGGGGGAAGAGTCCCACTGAGTTCCATTTCCCTATGGCTTATAAAGGCTGCAGATCTTGGTGCCTTGATATCCCCTCTGATTGGTCACTATTCCCTTAGACTGGTTACTATAGTAACTCCTGGGCTCAAAGGTTGAACTTCACATGGGACATGTGAGGTTCTCCCCACCTCCTTCCTTATTGTTTTCCTATTCCCTTTGGGCTTGCTTCTCCTTCTGGAGGAGGGTTTCCCCTCTCTTTATTTTGTAAATATAGACCTTTTGCTGTTCACAGCTCCCTCATTCTATGGAGATGTACCTGTTGCAGCTTTTTAGCTCTCCTATTCTATGGAAATATACCTTCTGCTGCTCTGCAGCCCTGTGCTTCTTCCATGGTCTCCTTCATTTCTAAAATTTCCTGAACCTTTTTCACGCTTAAAAATTTCTGTTTCAAACAAACAAGAAACAGTTCTTAAGGGGCTGTGAGGACTCACCATGGCTATAAATTCTAGGGCTCAGTGCAGAGGCAGCAGGGAAAAAAAAGCCACCTCTCTCTCTTTCTCTGAGAGTCCTATTTGCATACTTTAAAAGCTGTGGCCTGAGGGTCAGGCTTCTAATTTAGCACACATCCAGGGGCTGACAATGATCTTCCCCAGAGACCAGGGAAGCTTATGGACACCATCTCTGCCTTCTCACTTAAACTCACTGTCAATCAGTATCTCCATGAAAGGACTATAAACCCAAATTAATTTTAGATTTTAATAAAAAATAAAATGCATTTATATGAGCAAAAGGAACTGCAGACCACAAGACAGATTCTGGTAACAACCTAAATTGTGTTCCCTGAGAGAAAGTTCTGTCCAAGTTCCCAATTAGGGCTGCTTTATGTAAATGAAGTGTCCAAATTGTACAGTTCTGATTAGATGGGGTAAGTCTCAGTCTGATAGAAAGACAATACCAGGCTTCCCTGCAGTTGACCTGACTACTTAAATAAGCAAGGTCTAGTGCAGAAAGTTGAGAGTTCAGTCTGAGGTTCTTCCTGGTACACAGAGTATGTGAAAGTCCCTGTCAGCAAATAGTTGCTAGGCTCTTCTTATTTACAAAATTTAGGCCCTCAGTTAACCATGGGGAGTCCATTTAACAAATACATTCCTTCTCGGGGCTCACATCAAATGAATCTTTCTCTGAAAGGCCCATAGGATCTTACACACATGTCTGGCACCCAAGCTTTTGTGGCTGCTGCCCAAGAAATGAGCACCTGGATCACTGGTCTCTGATAGCCAAAGGGGGTTTCTATTCACAAGTCCCAAAGAATTGTAACAAACAAAAAAGCAATTATTAACTAACTCATGAGAGCACCTTCTCTGGTTATATACCTGGGCGCAGTGCAGAGGGAGTAGGCAAAAAAGCCCATATCCCATTTTCTCCCATGAAAGTCACCAACTAAACATTTTTCCTGCTGCTGCCTGAGGATCCAGCTCCAATCAGCGTGCATTTAGGTGCTGACTAAAATCCTCCCCTTGGGACACTGACAGGTCTTGGCAAACTCTCAATTACTGAGAGCCCCTAAGAACAAAGGGCCGCTTGGACAATCACAGATGTTTGAGAGACAGCCAAGAGCTTGGGCAAGGCTAGCCATTAAGGTTCCTCTCCTACACAAGACCACTCTGTCAAGACTGGGAGAGGTGATGGGCTACTAGTGCAGAAAAACCAACCCAGAGAGTCAAAGAAAATTAATAAGTAGAGGAATGTATATATATATTTTTTTAAAGTAAATCTCCAGAAACACACCTTAATGGGTGAAGGTTATTTACCTAATAAGAGTTCAAAATAATGGTCATAAAGATACTCACTGAGGTTAGGAGAACAATGCATGAAAAAGGAGAAAATTCAACAAAAATGTAGAAAATAAAAGACAGTACAAAACAAAAACACAAAGCTGAATAACAGAATAATTGAATTGAAAAATAATATAGAGGGGTTCAAAGCAGACTAGGTCAAGCAGAGGAAAGGATCAGAAAACTCAAAAACAGAGCAATGGAATTCATTCAACCACAAGAGTAAAATGAAAAAGAATGAAGATAAACTAGACAAAATAGAATTTAAGCCAAAGACTAACAAAAAAATACGATCATTATATAATTACTAGGGGCCCAGTGCACAATTTGTGCACCTTGAAAGGAACTATGGGTCGCAAAGCTGTGGTAGGCACAGAGGCAGTTCTCAGCCCATCCTCCATGCCCCCCCAGCCCCTCCCACAATGGTCCCTGGTCCCCTCTCAGCCAGCAGCCCCACTTCCACTGCCACCACTCCTATGTGCTGACAGTGCTGTCCCCGCTCGCACCTGCTGGCAGCACAGAGCAGTTGGGGCCTGAGCCAACAGTGGGTGCAAGCAGGCCCAGTGCCGTCAGTGGGTGTGAGTGGCAGCTGCTGCCCCAATCACCCCTCAGGAACAGGGGGAGGTGGAGAAGCCCTCAGGGGCAATTGGGGCCGGCAGCCACCACTCTCACCCACTGACAGCATTGAGTGATTGGGACCGGTGCCAGTCTGTCAGTGGGTGCAAGCAGGACCAGCTCCAGCAGTGGGTGCAAGCACCGGGTGGGACCACAGTGCATAGGATCAAAGAATTTTCAGTAACTACCAGAAGCTCACCCCGATCACAGTGACCAGCGCCCCGCCTTGGTCTGGCACTCCCGCTCACCTGCTCCACCATCCCACCGTGGTCAATGCCCACCATACTCTACACTCTGCCGCCTACTGCCAATGCCCGCCATGTTCCACGCATATCCTGTGGTGGTCAGCACACATCATAGAGACCAGTTATTCAGTTGTTTGGTTGTTCTGCCATTCGGTCTATTTGTATATTAGGGTTTTATATAGAAAGATAAAGGAGACAATCCAGGGACTATGACATTTGTAAATATTTATGCACTTAACATGTAAAAGAACTCAAAAAAGAACAACAAACAAAACCCAAAGTGAATATAAAGAAGGAAATGACAAAGATCAGAGCAGAAATAAATGAAATAGAGTCTAAAAAGATAATATAAAAGACCAATAAAATCAAGAGCTGCTTCTTTGAAAAGATAAACACAATTGACAAAATTTTAATTAGACTTATTAAGAAAAAAAGAGCCTGGCCAGTGTGGCTCATTGGATGAGTGTCAATGCAGGAACCAAGAGGTCACCAGTTGATTCCTAGTAGAGCACATGCCCAGTTTGCAAGCTTGAGGCGTGCAGGAGGTAGCTAATCAATGATTCTCCTCTCCCATGGATGTTTCTATCTCTCTATCTTTCTCCTTTCATCTCTCTCTAAAAATCAATCACAACATATTTTTTTAAAAGAAAAGAAAAAATAAAGAGTATCCAAATAAATATAATCAGAAATGAAAGAGGAGAAATAACAACTGACACCAAAGAAATGCAAAGGATTATAAGAGAATACAAGAACAACTATATGCCAACAACTTGGACAATCTGAACCAAATGGAATAAATTTCTGAATCAAATTTTTATAACATTTACAAGTTTACTTTAAATTCCAGACACTAAATACAGTCATATAAAATTCAGCTTCACATCTAACTTATAGCGTGCGTGTGCATGCACACACACACACACACACACACACACACACACACTTTCAAAGGTAAGTATAAATATTTTAAACTACAGGCATGGTGTACGAAATTTGTGCAAGTGGGGGGGGTGTCCCTCAGCACAGCCTGCACCCTCTCCAATCTGGGACCCCTCCAGGGATGTACGACTGCCTGTTTAGGCCTGATTCCACCGAGAGTCGAACATCCCTCTTACAATCCAGGACTGCTAGTTCCCAAACGCTCACCTGCCTGCCTGCCTGATCACCCCCTAACCACTCCCCTGACAGCCTGATCAATGCCTTACTGCTCCCCTGCTGGCCCAATTGCCCCCAACTGCCCTCCCCTGCAGGCCTGGTTGCCCCCAACTGCCATCCCCTGCAGGCCTGGTCACCCCCAACTGCCCTCCCCTGCAGGCCTGGTCACCCTTAACTGCCTTCCCTTGCCAGCCTGGTCCCCCCACTACGACCCTCTCCTGCAGGCCTGGTTGCCCCTAACTGCCCTCCCCTGCAGGCCTGGTCCCCCTCAACTGCCCTCCCTTGCGGGCCTGGTCCTCCCAACTGCCCTCCCCTGCTGGCCTGATCACCCACAAATGCCCTTCCCTGCTGGCCATCTTGTGGTGGCCATCTTGTGTCCACATGGGGGTGGCCATCTTGTGTGTTGGAGTGATGGTCAATTTGCATATTACCTCTTTATTATATAGGACTTACCCACATTTTATAATTGACCATATTTTTGTTCCTACTTATTATCAAGGAAAATATAAATTTGACTAAACTGTCTGTGAGTACACCTTTTTCTTTCCAAATTCCTTTACATTCTTACTTATCTTTTATTTGTTGAGCTGCTTTTATTTGCAGTTCCAAATTTTGGTTAAATATTAGATCATCATTAAAACATGCCTAAATCCCCAATAAACTAAATCAGAAACATCCTTTATTTATTGATTTCTAAAATGTTTTTTTCATTTATTTCTTCCTAAACTATGTATATTAACATAATTAATATCAAATGACATGGACTTGAATTTATATTTCATTGTAAAATCTAGTTTTTTTGTCCACCCCATATAAAATACCCATTCCTAAGAAGACTACTCATTTCCTCAAAGATCATTTCTCAGAAATGCTAGTGTTTTTTCATCAAACTCTTTGGTAAATAAAGAATAGGAAAAGAAGAATTTTAATTTGAAATGGATCAATTCTAGATGGATCAAAGGTTGAACCAAACTCAATAGGTCAAAATTACAAAGTATTTAGAAAATAATACAGTAAAATATCTTTATAATACCAGTGAAGGGGAGGATTTCTAGATAAGACCCAAAATGAACCATTAAAAAAAGTTTAATAAATTTGGACAAATAACAATTAAGAACTTCTCATTAAAAGACACTTTAAAGAAAAGTTTAAAACAGGTACCACAATGGGAAAAGAATGTTGTAAGACATACATTTAATAATGACCCTAGTATTATGAAAATACTTCATAAGTAAAAAATAAAAAAAAATTTTAAAAATCCAAACTCCCTAAAAGAAAAATGGGCAACAGACATAACACAACAATATTTAAGCAGTAGAAACCAAAAGTGACAGCATCATTACTAATTAGGCAAACAATAATTTTATTTGCAAAAAGATACTACTGAAAGCTCATTCAAATTGGTGGAAATTCTAAAATATAAAAACAATGTTGATGAAAATGAGGAGCAACTATAACTTCGATAACTTGCTGGAAGGAGTGTAAACTGGTAGTACCAGCTTGGACAACAGTGTAGTGTAATAGCAGAATAAAGATAGGCATTCTCTGTCACCCTTTATTTCACTCCTATGCATTTACCTTAGAGAAGTATGCACATGCCTGCACTAGGATGTTTATATATGAGTAAATGTGCTAATTAGCATTCCTCACATAACAAAAAATAGAAACAACCCAAATGTCCATTATCAGGTGAATAAATACCATATCTACATTATAAAAGGCTAGGGTCTGTAGCATCCAAAACAGCAGGAAGTTCATGGAGCACCTCTGGGTCCCTCCCGCCCCCACAGCCCCCAGGCTCCCATTGTTGGATGGCCAACAGGAACCAAGGGGAACTGGTCCTGGGTATTGGTGAGCAGGCACAAGGCAGACCTCCTGGTCTCTCCCCCCAGCCAACAGGCTCCAATGGATGCTCAGTTTCTTCTGCAAGGAAGGTGGCTCCGCAACTGCACAGCCTCCCAGAACGCAAACTCACTGCTGTGAGAGGCTCCTGAGTGGAGACTTCAACAAGAACTTCAGCACGTACAGTGATCCTCAGCCTTCACTGCTGGGAGGTGGACGGAGAGCATCAGCTTTAAAGCACAAATACCGTCCTCGGGAAAAACTGCCACCTCCCTACTCCACAGCTGCTTCGTGTCTGCAAGAAACTGCACATGCTCCTCCCTCTGGGATGGGCAGGGCCAGAGCCTGAGTTGAGTGGTTCCCTGGTGGGGGAAGGGCCAACCCAGGCAGCTGGGCCAGTGCAGAGATGGAGGGAGGGAGGGGCGAGGCAGGAGCAGGGGGGCAGCCCTGGTTCCCTGCACCTCCTCCCACCGGCATAGCCCTTCCTGGTGTTATGATAAAAGGAATTGTGTTTTTCTAACTCTGTCCCGGTAAAGGAAACAAGTGTCTGTTGACTTCCGATCTTACTCTCTGAGCCACCAGTTAATCCCTCTGGATGCATCATATCCAACCTCCAAAGGATCCTAGGGGTAGGTTCAACCTTCGTTCCACAGTTGAGGAAACTGACCAATACACACTGTGTCTCATGCCTCAGTGTCAACTTCCATGGAAATCTTCGGGTAATAACTCAGATTGTATGTCTAAGGGTATATTTCCTTCTGTTTTTGTGTTTAACCCCAGGAATCTAATAATACGATAAAGAATAAAATAAGGTCAGAGGGCTCAGCATTGTATTCCCAGGGCCCTTGGTCGCACACGAACTGCAGAGCTCAGTTATCCTGTGATGAAAGAAAAGGAAAGAGAAACGTGAAACGTTTCCCAGCTCAGTCACAGAGACATCTCATAGCCACATACTAAGGACACGGCATTAACTTAGGGGTGGAAAGGACACAAAAGGGATAGAGTATGGGGCCATTTCTGTTCAGATTCAAGCCAAGTTAACGAGGCAGAATAAACACTGGACGCCACGGAAGAATAAGATGAAACGGTCCGGTAGGGAGTGTCACAGACCTCGCAGGGACAGCACCTGAGCTTAGGACATGACGGGAGGAGAGGGGATGAGGCGGGGTGAGAGGAAGCATGGGAAGGCCTGGGAGTAGGAACAAGAGCGTGATATGCGGAAGGTGGGCCCCACCTGGTGATGACAGAGGGCAAGCCTGCGGGAGGTGGCCAAGTGCCCCCATCTCTGCTGAGAGGTGCATGCGTCTGTCCTGGGAGCTGCGGCTGGTGGAGAGGGAGGCTATGGCTCTATGTGGATGAGTTGCCAACGAGAGCCTCCCTGCAGCCACAGTACTGGGTGTTCTCAACACAGCGGGAGCACAGGATCATGTACACAACGTCACTAAATAAAAACATCCTATTCCTAACTTATTCACAGACTTCTGTTTCTGGTATCTATATTCCCAATGTGTCCACAAGAACATTTGGAAAAAGAAAAAAGATTTGTACATGATGTGACTGCATCCTTAGAAAACCCAAGTGATCACAAGCAGAGCACTTTTAACACCTAATGAGCCAAATACACTGATGAACAAAAATAGACCCAGAGACACAGACACATGAACAGACTGTGGAACCTCAGAGGGAAGGCGGGGGAGGGTGGGTGGGTGGGAAGAGATCAACCATTGGCCTTGTGTGCATATACACACATACCCCTGGACAGAAACAATGGGATGGTGAGGGCCTGGGGGGGATGGGGAGGTATTAGGCTGGAAAAGGTTAATGGGTGGAAAGAGAACCTATGAAAACCATTCAACAATAAAGATTTAATAAAAAAGAGTAAAAAACAAAAGAAAATAAAAAAAGAAAAGAAAAGCCAAGAATAACTGTCCTGGCCAGGTAGCTCCATTGGTTGGAGCTTCATCCTCTACACTGAAAGGTTGCAAGTTTGAACCCGGGTCAGGGTGTGTGTGGGAGGCCACTGAGCAAGTGGTGCCTGGAGGAAGGAGGCTCCTCAGACCTAAACACAGTCCAGGCCTCAACCATGATCCCATTGGGAATATAGATACTCCTCTGCTGAGTGAGACCAGACCTCCCAGCTTCCTGTCGAGTTCCTGGTCTCTGAGTCATAGGGCTGCTTCCCCATGTTCCCCAGAATGCACTGCTAAGTAACCATCTATATTAATAAAAGGTAATATGCTAATTAGACTGGATGCCCCTCCAGACAAAGCCACGGTGGCAGGGACTGAGGCAGAGGCAGTTAGGGCGACCAAGCCAGCAGGGGAGGGCTGTTAGGGGCAATCAGGCTGGCAGGCAGAGGTGGTTAGGGGCGATCAGGCAGGCAGGGGAGCAGTTAGGGGCATCAGGCTGGCAGGCAGAGTGGTTAGTGATGATCAGGCAGGCAGTTATGTGAGCGGTTAGGAGCCAGCAGTCCCAGATTGCGAGAGGGGATGTCCGAGGGGTTCAGGATTAGAGAGGGTGCAGGCTGGGCTTAGGGACACCCCCCCCCCATGCACAAATTTCGTGCACTGGGCCTCTAGTGACAAAAAAAAAAAAAAAAGAGAGAGAGATAATGACACCAGAATGCAACATTGTGGATAATCTTACACAATACAGGCAGTCCTCAAGTCTGACACAATATGTCAGACTCGATGTATGTCGTTTCGTGGTTACATCGCCATTTCCCATTTATTTAAAAAAAAAAAAGTTCCGTCATTTTGACATATGTACATAAGTGCTTTATGTTTTTTATTATTTATTTACCACAAGTAAAAGTCAGAACTTGTTTCTTTTTTTAATTTTTTTTTTACTATTTCACTTCATTACTACTGTGTATGTGCTCCATGTGAGTGACATAGATGCTTATGTAGGTGGGTTTCGACTTACGGCAAAAATCGCATTATGTTGCACTGTAGGAATGGATCTCCGACGTAACCTGAGGACCTACTATATTGAGCTAACTCAGCAGCAAAGGAAAGAGTATGTATAACTTAATAAAATGGAAAGCTAAGCACATTTTAGTTTTGGCTGCAATAATATCTTATTTCTTGATCTGAGTGACAATTATGTAAGCATTTACTTAATAACTAGTTGTTAAGCTGTGTATTTTATGGTCTCTTCAATATGCATATTTTATTTCACAGTAAAATTTTAAATTAAGTTGACCTCAGATGTTCCTTGATATGTCTTCCTTTTTTATTCCTTAAGTATATAATAATACCATAAGTGGTTATGAATTTTAACTTTTAATCTAGGCTTTTCAATGTCATTTTCATTAATATTTTAACAGAAAGAATAGTATAAAGGGGATAAGATGAAATAGAGTTACATTTTCTATCATATGTGCTTCATATTAATCAATTTAAAAACTAAAAATTATAAATGTACCTCAAGCTACTCCCTTATCTATTTCTCTTCACTCTCTCCTCTGAGGTAACTGTTCTTTATTTTTCTCAAACTGGGCAGTATAATTACCATATATTTTTAAATATATATATATATATATATATATATAAAAATTTCAAAAATATAAAACTGGTTTTAAAATTTATAAAAGCTGTTATCACATCACAGCTACATTTTTACAACTTTTTTGTTGCAAAATTATCCATTAATATTTATATATGTTGATCTAGTTTTTTTTTCCATTTCAACTGATGCAGTGTTGTATTGCACCACCAAAACACAATCCATTAGTCCATTGAAAGATAATCCATTTGAATCTACTTGTTTGCTATGACAAAGAATGCAGCATCAAAAATGTGTCTTTTGTATGTTGCAATATCTTAAGAATTTAAAAAAATACAGACAAAAAGTGAAATGAAATTTAGAGCACTCATAACCTCACCACTAGAAATAGTTGTTTTAAATGTCTTTAGTTTATTTTTATTTCAGCATAATGAAATTGGAAATTTATATAACACACACATACACACATAGTTTTTATATTCTTCTTTTTAATTATGATGAATAATTCTATACACCATAAAATAGCCTCCAGAAACACAGTCACCAATGGTACAAGGCACTCTTTTGTACAGATGGACCATCCTATATAATAAAAGGCTAATACGCAAATTGTCACCTTGACTGGAAGTTTGACCAGGAGGCAGGGCCTGACTGTGGCCCCTCCCCCCAGCCAGCCCCTCCCTTGATCAACTCCACCCCCACCCCAATTAGGAGGGGGGTTGGCTAGCTAACTGCTTGCATCCCCTCCCCTCTGGCCAGCTGGGCCAATCAGTCCCAATTGGGGCAGGCCAGGCGGACCCCACCCATGCACGAATTCATGCACCAGGCTTCTAGTAATTTATAAAACCATTTCTCATTGTTAGACATGTAGCAGTTTCCAATTATTCTTTTCTCTCTGCTGTTTCCTGTACTCTATCCAACCTAGCTTTCTTTCATTTCTTCACATATAATAGCATCTTTCATGCATCACACCCTCTGTAAATAAGTTTACTCTGCTCCTTCCCATACTTTTCACATGGCCAGTTTCTTCTCATCTTTGAGATACCAATATCAGTATCCCTTGACAATTTAGTTCTTTCTAAATTATTACTCTTTTTCAGGTGCTTTTTTTCTCCTACAAAATAGTATCAGACCATGTAACTCTCTATATATCTTTATTTTTGTGTCTCTGTCCATGAGGGCAAGAACATAATTGTCCTTAAATCACTTTTGGCTTTGGACAAATTGTGCACTGAACAATTATAGGAGGAACACTCATATTCTTGTTATCATATATT
Organism: Corynorhinus townsendii; assembly: GCA_026230045.1. Classification (NCBI taxonomy): domain Eukaryota; kingdom Metazoa; phylum Chordata; class Mammalia; order Chiroptera; family Vespertilionidae; genus Corynorhinus; species Corynorhinus townsendii. Next base: position 113,769,212 of record JAPDVU010000001.1, on the reverse strand, counting down.
TGTATATTTATTACAACAGTGTTTCAGCAGATGGCCATAAAGTATCTTGAGGAAGGGGTCCCTTTTCAAATTTCCCTCAATGTTAGCTTTGGGATAATTCATAAATAGCTCTTCAATGAATGAATGAACTCATATTATAACTTACTAGTTATCCCAACAGCAATGTTTTTCATGTCCTTTCTCTCTACTCTTCCCCAGAACACCACGTTGCCACAAGATGAGTGCAAGAAGAACAATCACAGAATCTTTGTGGCACTTGGCACAAGGTCAGTAATTTTAAAAACCAAAGATTGAATGGAACACCATATATTTTTTATAATTAAAAATATGAGGCCTAACCCACCACAAACATGTAATTAATGCAGTAAAAATAACTTAAGTAGGTGATTAACATGTTGTAAAGTGGGTTCTGTCTTGCTCTCACAAAACTTAAAAGCACGTTATACTTTTTGTAGGGCTTTATTTTCACACTGGTCATGTGAAAATTAAATTGTACTGTCTGCAAGGAAAAATATCAAGATTGCTTGATATTGAAATTATAAATGCTCCCAATTCTGAGAATGCTATGCACTAACACTTTGTAGACCATAAGAATCTACTCCACTTTCATTAAAGTAAACACCACTCTATGCTAGTAAAGTCAAGAGTAATGAAAGTACATTTGGCACACTAAGAATAAGCCTCTCTCTACACCAAACAGTATGAAAAGTAAACCTTGGCAGCTGCATTTCAGCTATGATAGAAGCTTTCTGACAGTTTTCCTCTCTCTTGCTCCTAAGAAGAAGACTTAAATTAATCAGTATTAGATGGATTAGTCAGATCCTGTTCAAAAGATCACATCTGTAAAGCTACTTTGAACTCTCAACATTAGTCTAAAGCAGCGGTTCTCAACCTGTGGCTTGCAACCCCTTTGGGGGTTGAACAACCCTTTCACAGGGATCGCGTAAGACCATTGGAAAACACAGATATTTACATTACAATTCATAACAGTAGCAAAATTATAGTTATGAAGTTGCAATGAAAGTAATTTTATGGTTGGGGGTCACCACAACATGAGGAACTGTGTTAAAGGGTCATGGCATTAGGAAGGTTGAGAACCACTGGTCTAAAAAATGGAAGAATGTCCTGTATTTAAGATTGAGCTTTTAAATATCAAATGTATTTCTTTGAGAAAAGTTGACATTGTGTCTAATTTAGAGGAGGGGAAGCTGTAGCTTAGTCAAATATAGCACTAGCGTTACCTGATAAAATTGGGTTATAGTTTATGTACTTCTGTAGTTAATATTTTACCTTATAGACTCATAATTGATTTGACCAGATGTAATAAAATAGCAGTTTAAGTTATAAAAATGTAGCTAAGGATGGCAAAGACCCTATAAGATCATATAAAGCAATTGCTTTATTTTACATTCAATGGACTAGATGAGAAACAGAGAAGTAGAGTTATCTGAAGTCAAATAGCTAGTTAATTTCAGAGTAAGAAAAAAACAGTTTGAGTATATACTAGTGAAAACTTTTATTTTAGAGCATCCAAAATAGCCAAAGGATAAACAATACCATATCTATAATTATGAAGTGATTATTATTATTATTTTTAAATAATTACATTGAACAATTTGTGATGGTATTAAAACCTAAGATTTAAGACTTCTAACATTGATTTCTAAAATATTAGGGAAGTCATGTGACATGATCAGCTCTGTATATAATTTATTGAGCTTCAGTGTATAGAATAGATTGAAATGAGGATGCATGTTTTGAGATCAATGTTTTCCATATATCATTTTTCCTTCTCCTTCCAAAATTTCCATTATCATCTCTTACAGGGAAGTTCTGCTAGAGATGAAGTCCCTCAGATTTGTTCTTCTGAATAAGCCTTAATCCTCCAGTTTTGAAATGTTTCAGTGGATTTAGAATTCCAAGTATGTAATATTTTTCTTTCATAACTTTAAATATTTCACTCCATTCTTCTCTTACTTACATGGCTTCTGATGAGCATTCCAATGGAATTATTAACTCTTGTTTTGTTATAGGTAAGGTGTTATTTTCCTCTGACTGCTTTCAATATCTTCTCTTTGTCTTTGGTTTTCCACAGTTTGAATATGATATGCCTAGGTGTAATTTGTTTTATTGGCATGCATTCTTTTTGTTGTTTTTCCAACTTCCTGGATCTGTGGTTTTATTTATGTCATTAATTTTAGAATTCTCAAACAACACTACTTCAAATATCTCTTCCTCTTTTCTCTCTTCTCTGTGTAGTATACTATTTATGCATATATTACACCTTTTTAAAATTTTCCAAGTTCTACCATGTGTGTTCTATTTTCTTTTTTCATTGGTTTTTCTATTTACATTTCAGTTTAGTAAGTTCCCTTGAACCCATAATTAGGCTCACTGATTCTTTCCTCCACTGTAATAAAGTCTTCTAATGAACTCAGTCTTTATTTCTGTTACGTAATTTTTATTCAGACCATTTTCCTTCTGAGCTTTCTGAAATTCTAAAAACTTCTCTTTCTCTAATTATATTATCTTTTATTGCATTTTGTCTATTTTTCCCACTACATCTCTTAATGTAATTATAGTTTTAATTTTTTTGTGTCTGTTAATTCCAACATCTGTGTCATATCTGAATCTAATTTCTGAGACTTGCTTTGTCTCTTCTTTGTTTTTTTTTCTTGCCTTTTAGGATGCCTTGAGAATTTTTGTTGAAAGCCTGATATGTTGCATTGGGCAACAGAAACTGAGATAAATAGGTGTCTAATGTGAGAATGTATGTAATCTAGTAAATAACTCGGCTTTGTTTAATTTTTTATGTAGATGACAAAAGTTTCAAGTTCCCTAGCATTTTTGTTTTTGTTTCCTGTCTTTGGGATTTTCTAAGTACTATTCCTCAGAAACAGTCTATCTTCCAGTTCATTCAGATATAATCTGTTATTATTACACTCAAGTCATTTTGGTGTGGTTGCGGTAAGGTGTTTGTGTAAGGGGCATTCTATAATCTTCCATTCAAATCTCAATCTTTCCTTGGGTCTGTGTCTCTGGTCAATGATTTTCACTAGTGCTTCTTCTTGCAGCTCTACTCCCTTAGGTGAGACATGGAGACCAGAGAGCTGGATGAGATAAATGCCCTATATCCACATAACTGGGACATACTTCTTGTGAAGATTTCTCCCCCTGGAGACTCGACCTCTACTATGGAGAAAGCTGTGGTTACATTTTACAAAGATTACTCTTCCTCTTTTCCTGCCAAAGCCACAAAGGGATCTTTCATAGATCTTCACCTTGGGCTTCCTAGAAGTAAGGACCGTGAAAGTTTGAAGACCCTTCTAAAATCAGAAGTTTCTCACTCTCATGCTAAGTCACACTCAGCCTCAAGTAATTTATCAAAATCACCATTTAAGTGCTCTTGACAATTTATAGCTATAGTGTCTCCTGTTCCAATAAGCAGATATTGGCTCTGACTCTGGATTTACCTGTCACTCCAATTTTCTGAGTGGCAGTTTACTGCACAAATTCAGTTCTCTAATGGGTCCAAGAATGGAGATTTTATTTGCTTAACTTTTTCTTGTTGTAATATTAGCAGTGACAATTTCCAAGTTTTTACATGTTGGATTTGAACAAGAAGTCAATTGGTTGTTTGAGTCATTAAATTTATGGTAATTTATCATATAGCAGTAGCTAACAAATACAATGACATGTAAAATCTATAGACATCACAACCTATGGTCTCCCAAGCACCCAATCACTGTGAAAGGCTAAACAAACTTTAAGACCTAACAAAGGATCACATGGCACAATAACACTCTTTGAAGTGTTATTTATTCCAGTGACAAGTCAAAATGTCCTCATATATCATCCTCTAGTGCTAGCCTTTAAATAAAAAATATATATATTCAAATTTACATTCTGTTTGTAGAGCTGAAAATAGGATATAGTCCATCATATGTTGGTAATGTAAAGCCAGAGTTAAATGTTAGCCATTTATCTCATACTCTCTAATTTTCAAATTCAAAGGCCTTTTCTGTTTCCATACCCTTCATAGATTTTGACTCTTACTTTCCTTCTAGAAATATTAAACTCCCCTGGCTTATGTACCATCTCTGTCCTTACTTTTCTCCAGGCATTCTAACATCTCCCTTTAGTTGCCTTTATTGCTGTAGTCTACCTCCACCTTAACTGAACTTTCAAAGCCAATATAAAATATTATCATATTTAAAACTAAAAATAGACTCAAATCTAGTTAACTCCTATATACTCCTTCATATTACTTTACTTTTCAAAGGGTAAATAATTTTTATTTTACTTTTAGAATGAAGGCTTTAGAAATTTTTCTAGAATATATTACTTAGTCAGAATATTATTAATAGAGCTGCCCATTCTTCCAAGAAGCTTAATGAAGCACTAAATTGCAAAATAAGCAGTAATCTTCAGAATAATGCTAAAAGATAGATAAAATTAAATTAGAATAAGATCACTTCAAAGATTTAGATCCCCTAAAAAAGGTAAAGCAGGCAGTTTATTATAAAGAGTGACACTTCTTACATGTATCACACAAGTTAAATCAGATATGAATCCAGGAATTCTGGCAGCATTTAATTGGTGATTACTAATTTCACCAAATAATCCATTTTCTCCACTATTAATCTGCCCTAAAATCACCTATTCACACACTTCCTTTTTTTAAAATCTTTATTGTTGAAAGTATTACGTATGTCCCCTTTCCTCCCCTCATTGACATTTTCTAGCCCACATCCACTCCTCCCAGGCCTTTACCACGCTGTTGTCTATGTCCATGGGCTATCCATATATGCATATAAGTTTCCTGATTAATCTCTCTCCATCTCCCAACCCTGTCTTCCCTCTGAGATTTGTCAGTCTGTTCCATGCTTCTATGTCTCTGGATCTATTTTATTCACCACTTTCTTTGTTCATTAGATTTCACATATGAGTGCAGTCATGTGATACTTGTCTTTCTCTGACTGGCTTATTTCACTTACCATAATACTCCCAGGTCCCTCCATGCTGTCTCAAAGGGTAAGAGAACCTTCTTTTTCCCTACGTCATAGTATTCCACGGTGTAAATGTACCACAGCTTTTTTATCCACTCATCTACTGATGCACAATTGAGCTGTTTCCAGACTTTAGCTATTGTAAATTGTGCTGCTATGAACATAGGGATGCATATATTCTTTCTGATTGGTGTTCCATTTTTTATTTTTTAAGAAAACTCCATACTGTTTTCCATAGTGGCTGTACTAGTCTGCATTCCCACCAGCAGTGTACCAGGATTCCCTTTGTTCCACATCCTCACAAGCACTTATTATTAGTTTATTCTTGATGATAGCTATTCTAACATGAGTGACATGATACCTCACTGTCATTTTCATTTGCATCTTTCTGATGATTAAAGACTTTGAGCATTTTTTCATATGTCTCTTGGCCACCTGTATATCCACTTTGGAGAAGTGTCTATTTAGGTCATTTGCCCATTTTTTAAAATGGATTGATCATCTTGATTTTGTTAAGTTGTGTGAGTATTTTATACACTGAGTGGCCAGATTATTATGATCTCTGAATGCATAATAATCTGGCCACTCAATATATATATTAGAGGCCCAGTGCATGAATTCATGCATGAGTGGCCAGGGGGAGGGGACAGGGGTGGTTGGCCAGCCTGCCTGCTGGTCAAACTCTGGTCAAGGGGACAATTTGCATATTAGTCTTTTATTATATAGGATATACACTGAGTGGCCAGATTATTACGTGTTCAGAGATCATAATAATCTGGCCACACAGTGTATGTTTTGTAAATTAACACCTTTTAAGATGTGTCATTGGCAAATATGTTCTCCCATGAAGTGGGCTCTCTTGTTATTTTGTTGATGGTTTCTTTTGCTGTGTAGAAGCTGTTTATTTTCATGTCCCATTTCTTTATTTTCTCCTAACTTTCCCTTGCCTTAAGAGATAGATTTGCAAATATATTTCTGTGAGAGGTGTCTGAGATTTTTATGCCTATGGTTTATTCTAAGATATTTATGGTTTCACAACTTACCTTTAAGTCTTTTATCCCTTTGAGTTTATTATTGTGTATGGTGACATTTCAATTTTTTCATATGTACCTCTCTAATTTTCCCAACAGAATTTATTGAAGAGACTATCTTGACTCCATTGTATGCTCTTGCCTTCACTCTCAAATATTAATTGATCATAAAGGTTTGGGTCAAATTCTGGGGTCTCTGCTCTATTCTGTTGATCTATATGCCTGTTCTTTTGCCAGTACCAGGCTGTTTTGATTACAGTGGCTTTGTAGTGTAACTTGTATCTGGTATTGTGATCACTTCAACTTTGTTCTTCTTTCTCAAGATTACTGTGACTATTTGGGGTCTTTTTTTGGTTCCACATAAATTTTTGGAGTCTTTGTTCTAGATCTTTGAAATATGATGTTGAGGATTCTAATATGGCTGCTGAAAGGACAGCAGGTAGCAAGATAGTGTGTGAGTGAGTGAGCAAAAGGAGAGTGAATGGATGTGCAGGGAGTGTTTTATTTGTGAGTGAGGAATAGCTATATTCCAAGGAATTGTTGGGGACTGCCATACCAGGCTCCCCTGGCTGGGCAGCTCCTACTGCTGCTGAAATATCTCCTGGAGTGGCCAGCTCTGCACAGAGACTGCACATCTTGAAGGGGAGAGTAGCGGTGATCTGAAACTCAGGCTTACCTTCAACTGGGGAGACCCTTAGAAACCTCCTGGGACCCTTCAATCACAATGCCCAGTGACCAGCTACCTCAGCTACGAACCCAGGAATACCAAAAATCCAGCCTTTCTGACCGTGGGCACCTAGAAAGTCTGTCCAGGAGTAGACAAAGTGGTGCGAGTATGCAGACCACTTCTGTGCATTCTCACAGAGCAGAGAGAAGGAACAGCTGAATAAATTAATAACCACCTGGAACTGGCAAATTAAACACAGTTGATGAGAAATCCATGGACAGAAAGGTCAGCTATCACCTAGGGAGAGTCAACACACGAGAGAGAGAGCTACATAACCAGACATCCAGAGAGGAGCGATCATGGAGAGACAAAGAAAAGGCCTGCATACAAAAGAAAAGGAGGCATCACCAGAAAAGGCACTAAATGAAATAGAGGCAAGCAATGTGCCAGAGAAAGAATTCAGGGCAATGGTCATAAGAATGCTGAAAAGGATGGAAGACAAATTCAACAATATGTATAAGAACCAAGAGGAAATGAAGAAGAACCAAGAAGAAATGAAAAATGACATCGCTGCAATAAAGAATACAATAGAAAGCACCAACAGTACACTAGAAGAAGTGGAGGACCACATCAGTGAGCTAGAAGACAAGGTAGGAAAAAATACCCAAGCAGAACAGTATATATTAAAAAAAAAAAAAAGCTTAAAAAAACAAGAGAAGAGCCTAAGGGAACTTTACAACACGAAACAAAACAACATCTGCATAATAGGGGTGCCAGAAGGAGAGGAAACTGAGCAAGGAATAGAAAACCTGTTTGAAGAAATAATGACAGAAAACTTCCCTGACATTGGAAGGAAGAAAAAAATCACACAAGTTCAAGAAGCTCAGAGTCCCAAACAAAAGGAACCCCAAAGACCAACGCCAAGGCACATTATAATTAAATTGGCAAATACCAACAACAAAGTAAGAACCTTAAAAGCAGAACAGAGAGAGACAGAAAGATACCTACAAAGGATCTCCCATCAGACTAGCAACTGACTTCTCAACAGAAACACATCAGGCCAGAAGGGAATGAAATGAAATAAACAAAGTCATGCAAAGCAAGGGTCTGAATCCAAGAATACTCTACCCAGCAAGCCTATCAATCAAAATTGAGGGTGAAATCAGGAGCTTCACAAACAAAAAAAGACTAAGGTAGTTTATCACACCAAACCAGCAATGCAAGAAATGCTAAAGGGTCTGCTGTAGAAATAATAAATAGGAAGCAAAGAAGGAACATAGGCATAAAAAATAAAAATGGCAACAAACAAGTACCTATCAATAATAACTTTAAATGTAAATGGATTAAATGCCCCAATGAAAAGATATAGGGTAGCTGATTGGATAAGAAAACATGACCCATATATCTTCTGTCTACGGGAAACCCACCTCAGAAAAAAACAACTCACAAACTGATGGTGAAGAGATGGAATTAGGTATTTCAGGTGAATGGAAATGAAAAAAAAAAAAAAACTGGGGTAGCAATACTTATATCTGACAAATTAGACCTCAAAGGGAAGGCCATAACAAGAGATAAGGAATGCCACTTCATAATACTAAAGGTAGGAATTCAACAAGTATATATAACTCTGGTAAACATATATGCACCCAATACAGGAACACCCAAATACATAAAAAAAAAAAAAACTTCTGGAGGATAACAAGGGAGAGATTGACAGCAACAGTCATAGTAGAGGACTTTAATAGCCCACTAATACCACTGGACAAATCCTCTAAACAAAAAATCAGCAAAGAAACAGCAATCCAAAATGACTCACTAGATCAGATGGAATTAATTGACATCTTCAGAACATTTCACCCCAAAGCCATAGAATATACATTCTTCTCAAGTGCATATGGGTCATTCCCAAAGATAGACTACTTATTGGGACATAGGCAAAGTCTCTTCAAATTCAAGAAGATAGAAAACAAAACAAGCATCTTCTCAGATCACAATGGCATAAAACTAGAAATCAACCACAATAAAAACAATCCAAAAAAATCAAACACCTGGAGGCTAAAAAGCATGCTATTAAACAATGACTGGGTTACCAAAGAGATCAAAGAAGAAATAAAAAGCATCATAGCAACAAATGACAATGAAAACACAACAATCCAAAATCTATGGGACACAGCAAAAGCAGTCCTGAGAGGGAAGTTCATAGCTCTACAGGCCTATCTCAGAAAACAAGAAACAATGGTAATGAATTAACCAACTCTTCAACTCAAAGAGTTAGAAAGAGAGCAAGAATAAAAGCCCAGCTTAAGCAGAAGGAAGGAAATAATAAAGATCAGAGCGGAGATAAACGACATAGAGACAAAAAATAAAATAAAAAAGATCAACAAAACGAAGAACTTGTTCTTTGAAAGGATAAACCAGATTGATGAACCTCTAGCCAGGCTCACCAAGAAACAAAGAAAGAGGACCCAAATAAAGAAAATCAGAAATGAAAGAGGTGAAGTAACAACCGATCCCACAGAAATACAAACATTTATGAAAAAATACTATGAACAACTCTATCCCAACAAAATGGACAACCTAGATGAAATGGATATATTCTTAGAAAAATACAAGCTACCAAAACTCAATCAAGAAGAATTTAAAAACCTGAAGAGGCCTATAACTACTGAAAAATAGAAGCAGTGATCAAAATCTTCCAGCAAACAAAAGCCCTGGTCCAGATGACTTTATAGGGGAGTGCTACCAAGCATTCAAAGAAGAACTAAAACTATCTTTCTCAGACTATTCCAAAAAATTCAAGAGGAAGGAACACTTCCAAGCTCCTTCTATGAAGCCAGCATTACGCTAATCCCAAAACCAGATAAAGACACCACAAAAAAAGAGAACTGCAGGCCAATATCCTTGATGAACATAGATGCTAAAATCCTCAACAAAATTATAGCAAATCGGATTTAGCAATACATCATAAAGATCATACACCATGACCAAGTTGGATTTATTCCAGGGATGCAAGGATGGTATAATATCTGCAAATCAATTAATGTGATATATGACATAAACAAACTGTGAGACAAAAATCACATAATCATATCAATCGATACAGAAAAAGCATTTGACAAAATCCAACACCCTTTCTTGATAAAAACTCTCAGCAAAATGGGAATAGAAGGATCATACCTCAACATAATAAAAGCCTTATATGACAAACCTACAGCCAATATCATACGCAATGATCAAAAACTAAACTCATTTCCCCTAAGAACAGGAACAGGACAAGGATACCCACCTTCACCACTCTTGTTCGATATAATACTGGGAGTGCTAGCCATAGCGATCAGACAAGAAGAAGATATAAAAGGCATCCAAATTGGAAAAGAAGAAGTAAAACTGTCATTATTTGCATATGACATGATAATATATATAGAAAACCCCAAAGACTCCATCAAAAAGCTATTAGACACAATTTGGCAAAGTAGCACGATACAAAATTAACACCCAGAAATCTATGGCCTTTATGTACACCAATAATGAACCCACAGAAAGAGAAAAGAAAAAAAACAACCCAATTTACCATAGCACCAAAAAATTAAGATACCTAGGAATAAACTTAACTAAGGACATAAAAGACCTGTACTTGGTAAACTTCAGGACATTGAAAAGAGAGGTAGAGGAAGACATAAACAAATGGAAGAGCATACCATGTTCATGGATTGGTAGACTCAACTTCATTAAAATGTCCATACTACCCAAAGCAATCTATAGATTCAATGCACTCCCCATTAAAATGCAAACAGCATATTTCAAAGATCTAGAACAAACTCTCCAAAAATTCATCTGGAATAAAAAAAACTATCCCAAATAACCACAGCAATCTGAGCAAGAAGAGCAAAGTTGGAGGGATCACATTACCAGATATCAAGCTATATTACCAAGCCACGGCTCTCAAAACTGCCTGGTACTGGCACAAGAACAGACATATAAACCAATAGAATAGAACGGATAACCCAGAAATTGACCCAAGCCATTGACAAAGGAGGCAAAAGCATACAATGGAGTCAAAACAGTCTCTTTAATAAACGGTGTTGGGAAATTTTGACAGGTAGATGCAAAAAAATGAAACTCGATCACCAACTTATACCATACACAAAAACAAACTCAAAATGGCTAAAGGACTTGAATGTAAGACAAGAAACCATAAAAATCCTACAAGACTCCATAAGCAGAAAAATAGCAGACATATGTCATAGCAATATCTTTACAGACACAGCTCCTAGGGCAATGGAGACTAAGGAGAAAATAAAAAAATGGGACTACATCAAAATAAGAAGCTTCTGCATAGTAAAAGAAACAATCAACAAAACAACAAGAAAGCTCACTGCATGGGAGAACATATTTGCAAATGATATTTCCTATAAGGGTTTAATCTCCAAAATTTACAGAGAACACATACAACTTAACAGAAGGAAGATAAACAGTCCAATCAAAAAAATGGTCAAAGGATCTAAATAATCACTTTTCAAAAGAGGACATACAGAAGGCCCAGAGATATATGAAAACATGCTCAAAGTCACTAATCATCTGAGAGATGCAAATCAAAACAACAATAAAATACCATCTCACACCTGTCAGAATGGCTATCATTAACAAATCAACAAAGGACAAGTACTGGCTAGGATGTGGAGAAAAAGGAACCCTCCTGCACTGCTGGTGGGAATGAAGACTGGTGCAGCCAACTGTGGAGAACAGTATGGAGTATCCTCAAAAACCTAAAAATGGAACTCCCATTTGACCCACTTCTAGGAATATATTCCAAGAAAACAGAAACACCAATCAGAAAGGATATATGCACCCCTATGTTCATAGCAGCACAATTTGCAATAGCTAATATTTGGAAACAGCCTAAGTGCCCATCAGCAGATGAGTAGATTAAAAAACGGTGGTACATCTACACAATGGAATACTATGCCGCTATTAAAAAGAAGGAATTTTTACCATTTTCAACAGCATGGATGGAATTGGAGAGCACTGTGCTAAGCGAAGTAAGCCAGTTGGAGAAAGATAAATATCACATGATCTCACTCATACGTGGGATATAATGATAAACATAATTTGATGAACAAGAATAAATCAATCTAGAAACAAATGGTAGGGGAGGGGCGGTTAGAGAGCAACCAAAGGACTTATATGCATGCATATTAGCATAACCAAGGGACACAAACCCTGGTGCAGTGGGGGCATGCTGGGCTGGGAAGGAATTGGGGAGGGGGTCAATTTGTCAAAAGGAGACATATGTAAAACTTTACACCAGGTTTGCAGCTCTGTTGACTGAGTTTGCCGACCACTGCTGTAATGCATTACCCTTACCCAGAAGTTTTGACTTCAGGTTAAAGACATTAGTACATTATTAAAATGTTTTTTAAGTGTTTTTCCCTAAGGCAGTGGTCAGCAAATTCATTAGTCAACAGAGCAGCAAACCGTGGCTCGCGAGCCTTATATGGCTCGTGAGCCACGGTTTGCTGACCACTGCTTTAGACAATAAAAAAATAAAGAAAAAAACAATTAAAAAAAAGAATTATGCTGTTGATATTTTAATAAGATTGCATTAAATCTATAGATTACTTTGAGTATTGCTGGCATTTTAATGATGTTGATTCTGCCAATTCACTAACACAGCATATTCTTCCACTTATTTATAACTTCCTCTATATCTTATTTCTAAGTCCTATAGTTTGCCGAGTATAGGTGTTTTACCTCATTGGTTAAGTATATTCCTAAGTATCTTAATTTTGTCATTGCAATGTTAAATGGGATTGTTTCATTAGTTTCTCTTCCTGAGAGTTCATTATTAGTGTATAGAAATGCCATTGAGTTCTGGGTATTAATTTTGTATCCTGGTACATTGTACAATTCATTTATTAAGTCTTGTGGGGAGCTGTCCTGGGCATACGGGGGTACTAGAGATCTGAATGCAGACTCTAGACATAGCTTTCTGCTCTCTCACCCTTTAGTTTAATAAACAGGTTGGCTGAGGTTTGACCTAGAACAAACATGCCTACATACAAGATCCTACAAGGTCTAGATTACTTGGAAGGTTATCTTGATTAGGGTTATCTTGATTAAGGTTATCTTGAAGGTTATCTTGATGGTTATCTTGAAGGTTATCTCGATTGTTCAGAAGGTTATCTTGATTACTCAGGTTAAAGAATAATCAGGGCGTAATTGAAGCAATGAGGAAATATAGCAATAGCGATTGACAAAATGAAAGGTCAGTGGTTGTGTTTACAAAATATCTGAATTGTAACTTCCTCCTCTACTTGTGCTTAAATACTGTGCTGTAAATAAACTCGGGACTGCAGTCTCAGTCCTCCCAACCCCATCTTTTCTTGTCTGTCTTTTTCTTTATACTCACCCCCTCAATCAGGTACTGTTCTTTGCCGGCGGGTTCCGGCAAAGTCTAGTAATTTTGGTGTCGTTTTTATGTATATCATTTTATCTACGAATAGTGGGTGCCTTTCATTTTTTCTCCTTGTCTGATCACTATGGCTAAGACTTTCAGTTCTATGTTGAATAAGAGTGGTGAAAGTGAACATACCTGTCTTGTTTCTGTTCTTAGTGGAAATTGTTTTAGTTTTTGCCCATTGAGTATGATGTTTGCTATAGGTTAGTCACATATGACCATTATGTTGAGGTATGAGGCCTCTATTCTCACTTTGCTGGGAGTTTTTATCAAGAAATGGTGTTGGATTTTGTCAAATGCTTTTTTTGCATCTATCTATATGATCATGTGGTTTTTGTCTTCCAATTTGTTTATGTGATGTATCACATTTATTGATTTTTTTATGTTGTACCAGCCTTGCATCCCCTTAAATCCCACTTGGTCATGGTGTATGACCTTTTTAATGTATTGCTGGATTCTATTTGCTAATATGTTGTTGAGGATTTTAGCATCTATGCTCATCATAGATGCTAAATGTAATCCTCTTTCTTTTTAGTGTCTTTATCTGGTTTTGGCATTAGGCTAATGCTGGCCATATAAAAAGAGCTTGGAAGCATTCCTTCCTCTTGAATTTTTTGGAATAGTTTGAAAAGGACAGGTATTAGTTTTTGAATGTTTGTTAAACTCCTCTGTGAAGCCTTCCAGATTGGGGCTTTTGTTTACTGGGAGTTTTTTTTTTATTATTATTACTGCTTCAATTTCATCAATAGTTATTGGCCTATTCAAGTTTTCCGATTCTTACTGATTTTTAGAAGATTTTATTTTTCTAGAAATATGTCCATTACTTCCCAGTTGTCCAGCTTGTCCTATCCAATAAAAGAGTAATATGCAAATTGACCATCACTCCAACACACAAGATGGCTGCCTCTATGTGGTCAAAGATGGCTGCCCCCATGTGGACACAAGATGGCCACCACAAGATGGTCAGCAGAGGAGGGCAGTTGGAAGGACCCAGGTCTGCAAGGGAGGGGAGTTGTGGGCGGTCAGGCCAGCAGGCGAGAGCAGTTGGGGGGAACCAGACCTATAGGGGAGGGAAGTTGGGGGCAACCAGGCCTGCATGGAAGGGCAGTTGGGGGGGACCCAGGACTGGGAGGGACTCAGGCCTGCAGGGGAGGGCAGTTGGGGGTGACCAGGCTGGCAGAGGAGGGAAGTTGGGGGCGATTGGGCCTGCAGGGAAGGGCAGTTGGCGGTGGGGGGGACCCAGGCCTGCAGGGAAAGGAAGTTGGGGGGTAGCCAGGCCTACAGGGGAGAGAAGTTGGGGGGACTAAGCCTGCAGGGGAGGGCAGTTGGGGCGATCAAGCTTGCAGAGGAGGACAGTTAGGGGTGACCAGGCCTGCAGGGGAGGGCAGTTAGGCATCAATCAGGCTGGCAGGGGAGTGTTTAGGGAGTTATCAGGCTGGCAGACAGAAGCAGTTAGGGACAATCAGAAAGGCAGGCAGGCAAGCAGTTGGGAGCCAGCAGTCCTGGATTGTTAGAGGGATGTCCGACTCCTGGTGGGATCAGGTCTAAATGGGCAGTTGGACATCCCTGGAGGGGTCCCAGATTGGAGAGGGTGCAGGCTGGGCTGAGGGACACACCCCCCCCATGCACGAATTTCATGCACCAGGCTCAAGTTGGAATGTAATTGTTCATAGTATTTTTCTACAGTCCTTTATATTTCTGTGGGGTCAGTTACTTTACCTCTTTCATTTCTAATTTTGTTTTTGTTGGTCCTCTCTCTTTGTTTTCTTGATGAGATTGACTAAATGTTCATCAATCTTATTTGTCTTTTCAAAGAACCAGCTTTTGGTTTCATTGACTTTTTGTATTGTTGTTTTAGTCTCTATGTTATTTATTTCTGCTCTGTTATTCATTATTTCTTTCCTTCTACTTACCCTGGGCTTTTCTTGTTTTCTCTCTAATTCTTTAAGTTGAAGGATTAGATAGTTTATTAATTTTTGGGGGTGTTTTTTGAGATAAACCTGTAATGCTATGAATTTCCCTCTCAGGACTGCTTTCACTGTGTCCTATAGATTTGGGGTTGTTGTGTGTTCATCTTCATTTGTTTCAGGAAGTTTTTTTATTTCTCTCCAGATCTCTTTGGTAACCCATTAATCATTTAATAACATGTTATTTAGCCTCCATGTGTTTGAATATGTTTGATTGTTTCCACTGTATGTAATTGATTTCTAATTTCACTCCATTGTGATATGAGCAGATGGTTTGTATGATTTCAATCATCTTGAACTTATAGAGACTTAGTTTTTGTCCTAACTTGTGATCTATCTTTGGAATGATCCATGTGCACTTGAGAAGAATGTATATTCTGTAGCTTTGGGGTGAAATGTTTTGTAAATGTCAATTAACTCCATCTGATCCATTTAGGATCCTGTGTTATTTAAGATTGCTCTTTTCTTGTTCATTTTTTTGACTAGAAGATCTACCCAGTGATGTCAGTTGGGTATTAAAGTCCCCTACTATAATTATATTGCTGTCAATATTGCTGTCTCTCCTTTAAAATCCTCCAGAAGTTATTTAAATATATATTTACTGCTCCTGAAGTGGGTGCATATATGTTTAGCAAAGTTATAACCTCTTGTTGTATTGATCCCTTTAGTATTATGAAGTGGCCTTCATTGTCTCTTTTTATGACCTTCTTTTTGAAGTCTATTTTGTCTGATTTGAGTATTGCTAACCCAGATGTTTTTCTTCATTTCTGTTTCCTTGGAAAATGTTTTCAAGCCCTTCACTTTCATTATGTGTGAGTCTTTTGTTCCAGGGTGGGTCTCTTGTAGCAGCATACATATGGATCATGTTTTCTTATTCATTCAGCTACCCTATGTTATTTTATTGGAGGATTTAAACCATTTACATTTAAAGTTATTATTGATTGGTACTTATTTGTTGCTATATTTACTCTTTATGCTAGTGCTCCACTCTCTCTCATTTCTTCTTCCCATAACAGTCCCTTTAGCATTTCTCGTAATGCTAGTTTGGTGGAAATAAACTCTTTCAGCCTTTGTTTGTTTGTTTGTTTGTTTGCAAATCTCATTATTTCACCTTCAATTTTTAATGATAACTTTGCTGTATAGAGTAATCTCAGATCCAGTCCCTTACTTTTTCTTACTTTGTGTACTTCATGCCACTCTCTTCTGGCCTGAACAGTTTCTATTGATAAATCAGCTGACAGTCTAATGGGAGCTTCCTTGTAGGTAACTTTCTACCTCTTTCTTGCAGGCTTTAAGATTCTCTTTTTGTCTTTAACATTTGCTATTTTAATTATGATGTACCTTTGGGTTCATTTTGATTGGGACACTCTGTATTTACTATGTGATTTTTTCCTTTCACCAGGGAAATTTTATGTCATTAATTCTTCAAACAAGCTCTCTATTCCTTGCTTGTATTCATCTCCTCTGGTCCCCCAATGATGCGAAGTTGTTACATTTCTTGTTGTCCCAATGCTTCCTGATATTCCCCTTCTGCTTTTACTTTTTTTAAAATGAATCTTTATTGCTCAGACTATTACAATTGTTTCTCTTTTTCCCCCCATAGCCCTCAACCTGTTTCCCACCCCAACCTCTGCCCTTACCCACCCCCACTGTCCTCATCCATAGGTGCATGATTTTTGTCCAGTCTCTTCCCACACCCCCCACACTTTCCCCATGAGAATTGTCAGTCCACTCCCTTTCTATGCCCCTGATTCTATTATATTCACCAGTTTATTCTGTTCATCAGATTTTATGTTCACTTGATTTTTAGATTCACTTGTTGATAGATATGTATTTGTTGTTCATAATTTTTATCTTTACATTTTTCTTCTTCTTCCTCTTCTTAAAGAATATCTTTCAGCATTTCATATAATACTCGTTTGGCGGTGATGAACTCCTTTAGCTTTTTCTCATCTGTGAAGCTCTTTATCTGCCCTTCCATTCTGAATGATAGCTTTGCTGGGTAGAGTAATCTTGGTTGTAGGTTCTTGCTACTCATCACTTTGAATATTCTTGCCGCTCCCCTCTGGCCTGCACAGTTTCTGTTGAGAAATCAGCTGACAATCGTATGGGTGCTCCCTTGTAGGTAACTAACTGTTTTTCTCTTGCTGCTTTTAATATTCTCTCTTTGTCTTTTGCTCTTGGCATTTTACTTATGATGTCTCTTGGTATGGTCCTCTTTGGATTCCTTTAGTTTGGGGTTCTCTGTGCTTCCTGGACTTGTAAGATTATTTCTTTCAGCAGGTGGGGGAAGTTTTCTGTCATTATTTCTTCAAATAGGTTTTCAGTATCTTGCTCTCTCTCTTCTTCTGGCACCCCATAATTCTGATATTGGTACGCTTGAAGTTTTCCCAGAGGCTCCTTACACTATCTTCATAATTTTGGATTCTTTTTGCTTTTTGCTTTTCCAGTTGAGTGTTTTTTTGCTTCTTTGTATTTTAAAACATTGACTTGATTCTTGCGATCCTCTAGTCTGCTGTTTGATCTCTGTATATTATTTTTTATTTCAGTCAGGGTATGCTTAATTTCTAGTTGGTCCTTTTTTGTATCCTCCAGGGTCTCACTAAATTTATTGGCCTTTTCTAGAAAATTCTTGAAAAACCTTGTAACCGTAGTTTTGAACTCTATATCCAGTCTTTTGCTTTCCTCCATTTCTTTCATTTGTGACCTGTTTCTTTGTCTCCACATTTTGGCTGCTTCCCTGAGTTGATAGAGTAGCTTTGTGTGCTAGGTGTCCTATAGGGCCCAGTAGCTCAGCCTCCCCAGTTACCTGAGGTGGACACTCTTGGTGCACCCCTTTGTGGGCTGTGTGCACAGTCTTGTTGTAGTTAAGCCTTGAATGTTGTTGATATCACTGGGAGGAATTGACCTCCAGGTCAATTGGCTGTGAGGATCAGCTGTGTCTACGATGTGAGAATTTCTGTGCTGGAGACACCCTTATGAGGCAAGACTTGCTTCAGGGGGGGTTTAGTGCTCTGAATCTGCCCCCTGAGTGTGTCCCTTATGGATCTGAGGAGTTGTAATCTGGATGGTCCCACTTTGACCCCTGGGTACCCTGGCTCTTGGATATCCAAGGAGGTGCTAATTTAGCCTCTGCCTAAGGCCACCCAGCAGGAGGTATGGATAGATATGCAGATTCCTCTTCTTTGTTTGAGGTTTGGAGGTGCCCAGATTAGGCCCAGCTGTGAAGCAATGCAAGCTGCTGTGGGGCCTTGGGCCTTCTTTTGGATGTTCTGGTTCTCACTGACTCAGCTGTAGTTTGTTAGGTAAGTTTAGAATTCAAAGGACCAGACCATTCATATGCAAAAGCCTCTGTGCTCAGCTTTGATGGGGCAGAGTCTCAGGGTGGAGCAAGTAGCAATGGCTTCCTTTCAGCCTTGCCCTAAGAGACCCCTGGGTCTTAGTGTCCCACGGTTGCAAGCACCTCTGAGAGAAAGCCGCCCTCGATTTTCACTCACTTCCAGCCAGTCCAGTTTCTCCCTGTATGAGTCTGGGTCCCCAGAGTCTCACCTGGAACTGGAGTTCAGAGCAGTTGCAAGCTTTTGTCTCCCTCCTGCTTGAGAAAGCCAGCTGCATACTCAGTCGCGAGCCCTCTCTGCACACGCGCCTCCATACCTCCTTTTTCCGCAGCTCCTCTGAGTCTCAGTGCGCTTTTCTCTTTCCTTCTAGTTATAGAATGTCCACTCAGCCAGCCTTCTTGTGGTTCTGCATGATGTCTGTTTTATCTTTTAGTTGTAGTTTTGAAATTGCTTTGCAAGGCAGCAGTTCAGGTGTTTACCTATGCCACCATTTTGGTTTCTCTCCTCCCCTTCTGCTTTTAAATTGTTGTTTCCATTAGCTTCTCTGAATGAGTGTTTTTTCTATCTTATATTCTAATTCACTGGTTTGGTCCTCAGCTTATTCTAGCCTACTGTTGAATCATTCCAAGGTGTTCTTTATTTCAGCTATGCGTTCTTCATTTCCACTTGATTTTTGCTTGTAGTTCTTACTAAGTTGTTTGAGCATACTTATAACCATTACTTTGAATTCTTTATCTGACAAATTACTTACCTCAAAATCATTTAGTTCATTTACTGGTGATTCTTCCTCTTCTTTCCTTTGGGGATTCTTTGTCTTCACATTTTTGGTGTCATGTTGTATTTGTTTCTATGTATTAGATCAAACTTCTATGCCTCCCAGACTTGGTGGGGTAGTCTTATGTAGTAGGTGTTATGTAGGACCCAGTGCTGCAGTCTCTTAAATCTCTGAGCTGGGTACTCTGGGAAATCCCTTTATTTGAGTTATCTGGGTTTTCTTATTGTAATTGGGTCTTGAATGTTATTGTCCTCTTTGTGGATGGAATCTCCTCTCAGGCTGGCTGACTATGAGGCTTCGCCAACCACATCATGCGAGCTGTTATGGATATGCTGACAGAACAGAACAAAGTACAACACAACAAAACATGAAAAAAAATAAACAAAACAAAAATATATACAAGCCCCCTACAACAACAAGAGCAAAAGAAACCACCAGGGAATTAGGAAAGACAAAAAAAAAAGCAAGAATGATAGAAGAAAGGAAATAAAAAAATATATAAGGAGAAAACAAAACAGAAAAAAAACATAAAAGGGGAGAGAAGAATATGAAGGAGGGCAAAGATGAAATAAAGAAAATAATAATAAAGAACAGGAGAAAAGGGGAAGGAGAAAGTTTAAAATAAAAGAGGAAGAAAATAATTGAAAGGGAAAATAGAGGAGAAATCAGATAGACCCAAAATAAGAAAAGGAAAAAAAAAAAAATATGAGAAAACAGGAGAAAGAAAAAGAAAAAAAAAATTGATAGGAAAGGGGAAGAGAAAAATTGGATATATAAATGAAACAATAGAGACTAAAGTAATAACACATCAATAAAGTAAATAAAGAAGATAAATTCAAAAAAAGAAAAAGGAAAGGGGAAAGAAAAATAGAGTGGGGAAAAAGAAGTAAAAAAGTGAAATGGTATTCATCTCAGCCAAATTTAATGTCTCCTGGGAGCTCCCTTTGGATCCTGCTCTTCTGATGAGTGCAGCTGACTGTTCTAACGATTCTGGGCTTCCTAGGTGCTAACCACTGTCAGAAACTGTGTTTCTGTGGCTCTCAGTAACCTGCTTGAAGCTACAAGTAATCCATAGTTTGTGTCTATCTCCACAGATCTTGGCTGCATGTGGGATGGACTAAGCTGCCCTCTAAAGTAGGTTAGCAGCAAGGGACCTAGGGCTGGGTCAGTAAGCTTCCCCGGGTGCCCTGGGCTCTACCTCTGACCACCTTCACCTGCCAGGCATCTGTCAATCTTAATCACTCAAAAGTCTGTTTCTGAAAGGGCTTTAGGCAGAATTGGGAGACTAGACCTATGATTCTCCCCTGAGGAGGAGGTGTTCAGATTTCAGGGAAAGTGGTGGATGTGTTCCCTGTCCCAGAGCTCTTCCTCTGTGAGTGGCCAAGAATATTACTCTGCCCTCGACTGGGCATAAGTCCTTGTATGCAATCCAGTGGGATCATCTGGTAACCTTAAGTTTCTATCAGATCTCCCATATGGGGGAGGCACCAGTCAGGTTCCTGGGATATTGAGGTAAATGGACCCACCCCCGAGCCAACCACAGAGGCTCCCAGAAAGTGTTCAAACTCAAACCCATAGGTTTTGCCTTTGTAGCCATCTCCTTTGCAAAAGTCAAAGTACAGGGTGTGGCAGGCTGTATCGCCTGGGACAGTTTTGGGTTTTTTTTCTTTTCCTGCCCTGTGGCTAATGTGAGTGGCTATCTCCTCTGAGGAAAATGGCTGTTTTGGTTTGGGGCCATACCTCTGAATGTAGTAGTTTCCAGACAACTGCTTTTCCACATTTCTCCCTAATGCTTCCCACCCAGGCTCTCCTTAGGCACTTCAGGTCCACACCACTCCCCCTGCACCAAAGCTTTGGGTGAGTAGCTGCAAATGAAAGCTCTTGTGCTCTGGATTTTAAAAAACAAACAAACAAACAAAAAACAACACAGAAACTGAGGCTTTCTCTCCAAATGACTCCACTCTAATTGGCTCCAGATTCTACTGCCTTTCATGCTGGATGCTATGTTGGCTGCCGGTCTTAGCTCTCAGGCATGCTCCTGGGTGTGGTTCTGAGCCTCTATATTCTGAAGGAACAGACCCTTCTCTAACAAAGAGCTCCCTCCTCACTCTAGGCCAGATGCCCCTGGGAGCTCCGTCAGCCCCTCTTGAGACCTCCCCTTTCTACCAGTCTCTAAGTGTTTTGTGTCCTTTGATATAAGTCTCCTGCTTAGGTGCACCTCAGTTGGTAATTCTGGGTATATATTCCCCACTTTAGTTTTATTTCCAGTATAGCCCCACTTTAGTTTTATTCCCAAGGAGGTGCAAGAAAGGTCTGTCTATTCGGCTACCATTTTTCCTCACACACTTTCTTGAATCCTGTACACTACACTGAGATGTAGGCATGATTTTTAATCCGATGCTTCTTTCTGAACCTTGCCTATTTTATCTTCTTAATAGTAATATTTCTCTTTGTTAGGCTCTGTCTCCAATGTTAATGATTTGAGTGACATCACTCAAAGTTTGGCTTCATTTAACAGAAATGCTATAGCTAAACAAATTGGGATGAACTAAATTCTAATTTGGATGATTTCTTTCATTAGGCATTATTCCCCTATCCTTGAAAGAACAGTACCCTCAGTGAGAATTCTAGCTACAGAGTTGAGGATAATGGCAATTTAATTCTCTAAAAAGCACTAAACCTGAACAAAATTGACTGAGGAGGAAGAGCAGAAGTAGGAGGAGAGAAACCAGTGCTCTGTAACCCAATCAAAGGGATACAACACTCCGAGAAACATGCTTGAAAAGCTGCTGAAATTCAGGTAACAACAGTGAAAAATCTGTTGCATTCTGGTTTGGGATGCAAAGTGTAACAGTAAGAACTATGGAGTGGCCGAGAACTGTCCTGAAGCATTAAATATAGAGATAAGTCAGACATGGTTCCAGCCATTGGAGAACATATAGTCTACAAGATAATATTCCTACTAGTAAATATTCTACTGACTAAAAAAAAGATGTTCTGTTTCTTATTGCAGGTTTGTTGTGGCATGAGTCAGTTCCCCTACTTTTATGTTATGCTGAATTTTTTTAAATATGTTTTTATTGATATTAGAGATAGAGGAAGGGAGAGGAAGAGAGAGAAATATCTATGTGAGAGAGAAACATTGATTGGTTGCCTCCCATATGCCCCTCAACAGGAAACCGTACCCACAACCTGGACATGTGCCCTGACGAGGAATTGAACCAGTGACCTTTGGTGCACAGGATGATACTCAACCAGCTGAGCCACACCAGCCAGGGAATATGTTGAATTTCTTAAAATTGCAGTGTATTTTACATTTAGGTAACTTGTTATTATAATTACTTTATATTTGTCAGATTATTTACTTAATAACTATTTGAAAATATTTTAAATATGCTTTTGAGAACAGATTTATATGATGTGTAAACCAAATCTCAAAGAATATCCTTAAATTTTGTTACATTACTAATTGCTCTATTTTATTTCCACATTGTAAATATAATTTTAGTACAACTAATTTCATTTATTTTGCAACTCTTATTTTATCCCTTTCTTAGCAAAATTAAAAGTAAATACTTTCAATACAGCTTCCCTTGGTAAATTTTGATTCTTTAACATGAGCAGACTTAAAATATATGTAACATATTTTAAACTATATGTTATTAAGTTGCATTATCATAAGATCAATACAACTTTTTATGAAATTTGTATATTTAAGTTAAAGTCTTTGCTTTGATTTTGTTTGTAAATTATACTTGGATTTTATAAGCTTCCATCTTAACACAAGAATAATATTACTAATTACAATCCCATTTGCTAAAAGTTTACTTAAACAACTAACCTTGAAAGCTAAAAATCTAAAGGAATAGATTGATTGATTTACTATTTTTTCTTCTTCCACTTCTTAGTTTCACCAGCCTCTACCATTCAATAAAAAGGTTTTTATTTTTACAATAAAGAAAATGTCCTCAGCAAAATAAATTATAACACAAAGTAAGTGTCAGGTTATTGACAGCTAAACTTTCAAAGGAAAATCAGTTATGACATATTTTAATAATTCTATTCATATATCTATTATCAATTCTAAACTGAAATATCCCACTTTTATCATTAGATAAACATTATATAATTAAAATGTCCACATCTTATATTCTATACTAGACAACAAGGACTGGTCATATTTTATCTATAATCAAGGTCCTAAGATTATTTAACCTAAGAAATGAATATTATTTATAATAGAATAATGTTCAGATATTACTGGTTTCTGCTGAATGTGGGAATAACATGGTCTTCCTCAGATATACTAAGAGTTAAGGAATTCCTCTTCTTTTTATAGTGTTCTTAGGTAACAGGATTAAAAGAATATTAAGTAGGAATAATGCTATTCTATTAAAAAGAAAGAACATGTTACTTTCATTGGAATACACGTCTAAATAAAATATATTATTCTAAAATGTGAGTGCATAACATAAAAATAGAAGTGTTTCATTAACAAATGCATATAAAAATAGTCAAATTAAAAGGAATCAGTCTAGAAAAAAATTTTTAAGATTTACATAATTTAGTCCATTACTTTTATATTTGTCTTTCATGATATAACCATTGCATTTTGTTTTTCTTAGCAAATATGAGAGGTGACTGTAGGGACAAAGAATTTAAGCTCTGGAGTAGCTTGTTTTAGTTCAACCAGCTTGGTGAATGGGAGAACGAATTAAATTCTCTATGCCTCAATTTTCTTCTCATCAGCAATGAATGATAATAGCACCTATTCTATTCATTTGTGGTGAAGATGGAATATGTTAATTCATGTAAAACACTTAGATTATACCTGAGTACACAGTAAGTATTCAATAAAAGTAGCTACCAAATATATACATATACTGTCTTTATCAGCATGGACTGCTGGAACAAAACACTATAGACTGGATCACTTAAACATCAAATATTTCTCTAGAGGGTGGAAAGGTCAAGATCAGGTGCTAGGAGATCAGTGTCTGGTAAAGGCATTATCCTGGTTTGCCAAGTTCCATTTTCTTGTATATTCATGTGGCTTTTCCCTGGTACATGCATGAGAGGAGAAAGAGATCTGTTTCTTTCTTTTTATAAGGGCATTAATCCCATCATGAGGCATTAATCCACCTTCATGACCTAACCTAACCTTACTACTTCCCAAAGACCACACCTCTACTAGTAAATACTATTACATTGCTAATTAGGGATTCAACGTGTGAGTGGGGGGAGATAAACATTTAGTCCATAGCATACATGTGAATAATGTGAATATGTGTATATACTAATACACATACAGAGATACATAAATAATAAGAATGGAAGAAAATTTCTTTGGATTAGAAAGTGTTATTTCATTAATGTGTATGCACTTTGCACGGGGCTGGGGCTTATAATAATTGTTAGCACTCAACAAAGTTAACTTAATTATTTGCAAATATTTATCAGAATTTAACTCAATTCTGCTTTTAAATTTTAGTTTAAAAACTTTAGCCCTAACCAGTTTAGCTCAGTGGATAGAGCATTGGCCTGTGGACTGAAGGGTCCCAGGATGTCAAACATTTCTTTCGTCAAGGATTTTTGGCACTGAATTCTTTCAGAGAAAAGTGCACATAGGGTCTCTTCTATAACTGCTTTCTGCTGAAAGGGGAACGTTTTCCTTCAAAAATCCTTGCTCTCTGTCAAAGGGACAACAATGAGGCCTGGGCACAAAAGGAGTTTGTGGTGGTGTCTAGGGGTGGTATTTTCTGAATATAAGTAGGGCTTGTAACCTGGTGGAGACAGACTGTTTTATAAGTTTTAATATGATTGGGACAAAAGCTAGAACAGCAAGAATTATGACAAATGGTCTGGTAGAAGGAAAGAAACAATAGTTTGGAGGTTTGAAGCCAAATGTTTAAGAAAACTAGAAAAAAAATCAGGATTTAGTTTAGTTTAGTTCATGGGTGAAACATAAAACTTTGAAGATAATGAACTGAACTAGAGTCTAGTAATATCCACAACTGCATATACAGAGAGAAGGTTGAGACCGAAGGGTGAAAAAGGCCTGGGCATAAGGAATTGCTGACCATTTATTATTGTGGTGACAGAAATTACCTAAATCGCACAATGTGTTAAAATAGAAAGTGCCATTTTTAGGTCATTGAGATTCATTACTTAGTTTATATTGTGGCCAAACAGTGTTACAAAAGAAAATGAGGTTCTTGGGTCTCATCTCCCCCTATTGAGATTTTTAAGGAGACCGCTGAGAGGTGTCATTTTAGGGGGGTGTGAAGGGAGTGTTGCCCAAGATAAGGAGAGTAAGCATGGCCCACAAGAGAGAAAGGGTGAGTGACAGACCACAAGCCCAAAGGTGACTGTGTAGAGCAGGTGTCCCCACCACTAAATAAACCACCATGAGAAATGAGCGACAGCTCTCCAGACTGGGCATCCCCAGTCCAGAAGAACCCAAAGCTGAACAGCTGAGGAATCTTCTGGCCTAGCTCTAGGACTTTCAAGAAGAGAGAACTTTCAAGAAGTCAGTGAGAGTATGTGGACCAAAGACTCGAGACGAGAGAAATTGTGAAATATCACTCACCTAGAGAAGATTGGCCGATGTGTGATGGAGGGTCAGCAATGGAGAAGGAGATGTTCCTGATCCAATGTCTCCTTGGCTGGTTCAGGAGGGCCCATAAGGGAGGGAGGCCTAATTGAGCCTGGTGATTGTGTCACCTGAGTAAGATTTGGAGGTAAGCCCAAGGTGAGCTGCCACAAGCTATGGCTCTCTGAGTAGCAGACTTGGGGTGACAGAAGCTGGGGCAATGGCTCCCCTTACCCATGGAACCCTCCTGGGTTTTGGCACCAAATTTTAGGGTCACTGAAGGAGGTATGTACAAGGCCGAAAGTGATAAAGAATTATACATTTATTGAGTCATCTGGAAAGTAGATGGACTGAGCTCCAAAATGGTGTCAGCACCCAGGGATGAGGAGCCAGATATTTTAAAGGACTCTAGGTGAGCTTTTTCTGTGGGAATTCTCTGGTTGGGTCAAGATACTGGGCAAGTCTGGAGCAAATGGAACGTGGTCTAAGTGAAAGGGAATGTCAGCTGTGAAATGATCTAAAGGTCAGTCTCCCAGGGGAGAGGATATCAATTCCATTATTTAATCAGACCTAACATGCCTTAAGGTGAAGTCCCTATTACCAGTCCAGCCAGTGATCACCACTGCCTAGATTAGCATGCAGGATCACTTCTCTGAGCAGAAAGATAGTTCTTGAGTAAGATTTATTGAGTACTGTTAACATATCTGATACAATAAGTATCCATGTGTGCATGAACATGTGCACATAAACAATACCACACATTGGAAATCGGCTTATTTTAATGTATGGTGAATATTCTAAGTCAGTAGTTGGCAAACTGCGGCTCGTGAGCCACATGGAGCTCACAAGCCACGGTTTGCTGCTCTGTTGACTAATGAGTTTGCTGACCACTGTTCTAAGTGGATATGGAGACCTGACTAGTCAATGACTCAGTTATTTACACTTTTGGGAAACCTAAACATTTGTAACCTTGATATTTCTGCTCTAAATTATGAAAAAAAATGGAAGAAACAAATCACGGTACATACTCAATGACAACACATAATTAGTCAAAATTTAACATTGTACAGTTCCAGTTAGAGGAACTATGATATAGTAGGTGCTAACTAGTGGCTTTAACTATCTGTCCTCAATCACTAAAGCTATAGGTTCATCCCTGGCAGGTTTCAAGAGAACCATTCCCAGACAGTTTGGATAGTGTGGAGTGGGGCTTGGGGTTCTATATTTAAAAAATTTTTTCTACGTAACTCAAATATGCAGTTATGTTTACATATCACGGGCCTAGGAAATCATGATGGTCATTTGGACTCATTTCATTCACTTTACCTGGTTTGAACTTCCCAAATAAAGCTTAATCATAGCTGGATCTTTCTGGTGACCAGCCTGTGCAGGAGCCCTCCAAGAGTTACCTCATTAGAACAAAAGACACTCCTATCACTCAGGAAAATCCAAGGGATTTAGGAGCTCTGTGTTAAATGCTCCTATCACTTAGAAAATTCTGAACCCTAGAAGCTCTTTGTCAGGAACTGGGTCAAAGATCAAATATTAGAACATAGGATTCTAGTACCCCTATTTGCAAGGTTTTAGAACTATGTCAGGAACTGTGGACTAAGTCCAATTTATATTTCTTATCCTTTCACAGAGCTCATTAACTCTGAGCATTATAAATGAGAATAAACTTAAAATAATGTAAACAGTATTATGGATATGCTATATTTACCTATTTACTTATTAATAATTACTTTCATTTGCTTAATGATTTTACTATATTCAGGGTACTTTATAAAGAACTTTACTTATACTTAGCTCATTTAATTTTCACACAACCCTATGCAATGACTAAGATATATTTATCTTCATGTTACAAATAAAAAACCAAAGCATGAAATGTTAACTCCTCAAGGTTACATAGCTAAGACATGACAGGGCCAGGCAGTCTGACTCGGGACCCATACTTATAAGAAGATGCTGCCTCAACACACACACACACACACACACACACACACACGCACACACACACAATGTTACATACCTTACAATTATCTTAGGCACAGAGGCAATTTATTTTACTATGTGCAACTCAGAAGCAATCTTATTTTATCACAAAGCCAATCCCTCCCCACTAAGTATTAATAAACACATCTAGTCAGTCTGGGTAGAAGTGAATTTATGTCTGAGGTCCAGGATCCCACCCTCTTTCAATCTATCTTTTCATTCTGACACTGACTTGCACTGTCTGCTTATTGAGCCACATGCTAACTTTTTTTTTTAATTTAATAAATCTTTATTCTTTAGATTATTACAATTGCTCCTCATTTTTCCCCCATACCTCCCGTCCACCCGGTTCCCACCCAACCTCTGCCCTTACCCCCCCCCCCACTGTCCTTGTCCATAGGTGTATGATTTTTGTCCAGTCTCTTCCCGCACCCCCCACACTTCTTTTCCCCTGAGAATTGTCAGTCCACTCCCTTTCTATGTCCCTGATTCGGTTATATTCACCAGTTTATTCTGTTCATCAGATTTTTTGTTCACTTGATTTTTACATTCACTTTTTGATAGATATGTATTTGTTGTTTATAATTTTTATCTTTACCTTTTTCTTCTTCTTCCTCTTCTTAAAGAACACCTTTCAGCATTTCATATAATACTCGTTTTGGCGGTGATGAACTCCTTTAGCTTTTTCTCATCTGTGAAGCTCTTTATCTGTCCTTCAATTCTGAATGATAGCTTTGCTGGGTAGAGTAATCTTGGTTGTAGGTTCTTGCTATTAATCACTTTGAATATTTCTTGCCACTCCCCTCTGGCCTGCACAGTTTCTGTTGTGAAATCAGCTGACAATCGTATGGGTGCTCCCTTGTAGGTAACTAACTGTTTTTCTCTTGCTGCTTTTAATATTCTCTCTTTGTCTTTTGCTCTTGGTATTGTAATTATGATGTGTCTTGGTGTGGTCCTCTTTGGATTCCTTTTGTTTGGGATTCTGTGCACGTCCTGGACTTGTAAGTCTATTTCTTTCACCAGGTGGGGGAAGTTTTCAGTCATTATTTCTTCAAATAGGTTTTCAGTATCTTGCTCTCTCTCTTCTTCTGGCATGCCCATAATACGGATGTAGGTACGCTTGAAGTTTTCCCAGAGGCTCCTTACACTATCTTCATAGTTTTGGATTCTTTTTGCTTTTTGCTTTTCCGGTTGAGTATTTTATGCTTCTTTGTATTTCAAAACTTTGACTTGATTCTTGTGATCCTCTAGTCTGCTGTTAGATCTCTGTATAATATTTTTTTTATTTCAGTCAGTGTATGCTTAATTTCTAGTTGGTCCTTTTTCATATCCTCGAGGGTCTCGCTAAATTTATCAGCCTTTTCTAGAAAATTCTTGAAAAACCTTATAACTGTGGTTTTGAACTCTATATCCAGTCATTTGCTTTCCTCCATTTCTTTCATTTGTGATCTGTTTCTTTGTCTCTGCATTTTGGCTGCTTCCCTGAGTTGATAGAGTGGCTTTGTGTGGTAGGTGTCCTATAGGGCCCAGTGGCTCAGCCTCCCCAGTTATCTGAGATGGACACTCTTGGTGCACCCCTTTGTGGGCTGTGTGCACAGTCTTGTTGTAGTTAAGCCTTGATTGTTGTTGGTATCACTGGGAGGAATTGACCTCCAGGCCAATTGGCTGTGAGGATCAGCTGTGTCTAGCTGGGAGAACTTCTGTGCTGGAGACACCCTTATGAGACAAGACTTGCAAAAGTCTCTGTGCTCAGCTTGGATGGGGCGGGGGTAGAGCAAACAGCAATGGCTTCCCATCAGCTCTGCCCTAATAGGCCCCTGTGTCTCAGTGTCCCCTGATAATTGTTGTAAGCATCTCTGGGAGAAAGCCGCCCTCAAGTTCTGCCCACTGCCGGACAGTCCAGTTTCTCCCTGAATGAGTCTGGGTCCCCAGAGTCTCGCTCAGAACTGGAGTTCAGTGCAGTTGGAAGATATTGTCTCCTTCCCGCTTGAGAAATCCAGCCGCGTACTCAGTTGCCCGTTCTCTCTGTGTGTGTGCCTCGGTATCTCTGCCTTCCACAGTTCCTCTGAGTCTCAGTGTGCTTTTCTCTTTCCTGACAGTCAGTTTCACCCCGTATGAGTCTGGGTCCCCAGAGTCTCACCCGGAACTGGAGTTCAGCGCAGTCAGGAGCTTTTGTCTCCCTCCCACTTGAGAAAGCCAGCCACGCACTCAGTTGCCAGTCCTCTCTGTGTGCGCATCTCAGTACCTCTGCCTCCTGCAGCTCCTCTGAGTCTCAGTGTGCTTTTCTCTTTCCTTCTAGTTGTAGAATTTCCACTCAGCCAGCCTTCCTGTGGTTCTGGATGATGTATTTTTTGTCTTTTAGTTGTAGTTTTGCAATTGTTGTTCAAGGCAGCCGTTTAGGTGTTTACCTGTGCCACCATCTTGGTTTCTCCCCCACATACTAACTTTTGATGACAGTCAATAGGAGCTTTCAGATTGCCTCTGCAGTTGCAAGTTACAAAGAAATGTTACTACAACTGCTACAATTAATTTTTTATTGTGATTATGGTTACTTTTGATTAAACTCTGTGGGTGAGGGTTAACAAAAGACTTTTCCCTTCTGTATGAGAATTTGACCTTTGGTTAACATTCTAGCTCATTTTTTCCTGGAAAACTGATATAGAATCTCAGCTTTGTTATTCTACAACTTGTAGTAAAAATGATCTCTGAGTGCCAGATTGCATCTGTATGATCTATACTTTGTGGAAAGACATAATATTAGGCATGTGCTGCTTCTCATAATTAGGCATGTCACATGTGTCACATGCATTCTGTAGCTCAGAATCCCCCCCTGCTCTAGAGTACTGCATAACCCTGAAGGCATTTGAATTTTAAATTCCTAGTAGTCTTCCATGATGGAAGGTATTTTATTATCTGACCTAAAATGGGAGACAGATTTAATGGATCATGCTATTAAAACTGGACCCCAAAAGAAAAAAATTTAAAAAAACAGCTCTTCTTTTTTTCTTTTTAGACATGTATTTGCTACATATAATAACTCTGTTATCTTGCACATCTAAACAGATATCATGAACTATAGAATGGTTAAGAATAGCAAGAACAGATACAAATGGTAATACTAAGAAATTTAGAGTACAATTTATTTAATTTTTTAATTTCTTTGACAAATCCAAGATTAATTACTTTTAATAAGATGTCATGTTCTCATAATGAAATCTCAAGATAAATTCAGAATGAAATAATTAAATACATGTTTTCCAAAGTCATCAAACATGCATAATAAATTCAGCAAAATGATATTGAATGGGTCCAGTTTATTCTGACTTCTGAAAATAGAATGTTAAAGGGAAAAAAATTCAAATAATGCCCTGCATTTAAAGAATAATGTAGCTTAATAGTGGGAAAATATCAGACCCATGCCTTCTTGGTTTAATTCTATATCTTAGGTTAGAGCACTGTGTCAATGTAAGAAATGGCCAAACCTCTAAAGATTCTTATACGTTTATTTGAGCCAAACTGATCACAATTGCTGGGAAGCAAAATCTCAAGGAATTAAGAAAATGCCCCAGAGAATGGCAGTTTTACACTTTATTTGATACACTACCATCAAACGAGGAGGTGTAAAGAGGGTTACATGAAATTCATTAGTGATAGATTAGAGAGTTGAGAGAAGGCAAAACAAGGAAACTCTGGGATTGGATGAAAAGTAAAATGGAGAAACACACACTTCTGTTTCATTGATGGGTACAGAATAGTTAATGAACAGTTACAGCACATGGAGATGATAAGCAGGGAACAAGATAATAGTGAAGGGTTCCATGGTCTTGCACTCTGGTGGGAGATTGTGACCTAAGGGATTTGGTAAAAAGGGGATTACTCAAATATCCCAAAGGTATGTTATTTTAGATGAAAAAAAGACAACAGACAGGTTTAGTTAAGGTAAAGATTGATGTTTGTCAATGAAGATACCAGCCTAGGACTTGACTATCACCATGACTTACTATTACAGAAAGTTTTAATTTCAGACAATCCTATGTGGTTACTGTAGGTCTCTGAGTTTGTAAGGCCATGCAGGCCTCCCCTGAGCTTGTCAGATTTAGTATGTGGCTCATTTTTTGTCCACATATGCAACTATTTATCTTAGAAATAGAATTAAAATTACTAAACAGAGAATTTCCCTCCAGTATAAATCAGCTCAATACTAATGAACTCCATTTTAATAAGTAAATTTGTTCAATATGTATATCAAATTCCAATGTTAATTAACATCTTTCTAAAAAACCCTGAATAATCAAATTCAAGCAAAGTTTAAATTATATTTTATATGAACATTAATTTCTATTTTGACAGTGTGTTCTCATAGTAACTTGCATTTTAATTGGAAGGATAATGATTCTATATAAATAAAATTTTTAGTTGTGGAATATTTGAGCCACTAAAACTTAAACATAAGAGAGAAGTGTGAGGCTTAAGCTGAATTAAATAAGGGAGAAGATGAGTGGCTGGAAGTAAAAATAAAAAGGACCAGAGAGGCAGGCAGGTTGCCCAACTGTGGGACTGGGAGAAGGGGAAAATATTAAATTCTTTCTTTCTGACCAAAATGTACTTTCTGGACAGATCCAAGGACACATGACTATATTTATAACTGCAATTTTTCCCACTATTAAAATTCTGTACTTTCTAATGCGCTTCTTTAGTTCACTGGAATTGAACTGCATTGGTAACATATAGTCATATTATCTCCAGATATACCTAACTCATTGAGTTATATTATAATGGCTAATGCAACACTATCCATCTATACCTAAATGTTTTGAGGAGGAAACTGGTCTTGCAGAACTTGTTATCTAAATGCAGAGGCCATGGAACTGTGAACAATGCATTGCTGGGGGGGGGGGGGGGCGGTTTGTTATGTTGGTGCCAGGATGGACCATCGGATGTGGCCTGACACCTGGGGGCCTTCCTGCAGGGCCACGAAGGGGGCAGGGGACATATCTGACAAAGACCCCAGCAGGATATATATAGACAGGCTCTCTGCATGTATTTTCACTCTGATTTGGAAATTATTCCCGGAGTCCACTAGTGTTAATAAACAGGGTCTCTCCCTTTCTCTAAGAAGCATGCTTGGTATTTTTTTGGTCTTCTGTAACATTGGTTCCCTGACCAAGAAGCTAACCGCGTTTTGGCTTTGTTTAGTCTCTGGTGAGTGGACAGGGTTTGGGGCCCGGGGGCGTGGGATAGGCCTCCGGGAGGCGCGTGCTGCTGATTTTAACAGAATTGAACGGGCGGGGAGGGGAGGTGTGCAAGGGTGGGGGGAACTCCAGGCGCTCCCGGACCCAGCCCAGGACCCAGCCGGCATCTGGAGAAAGTGGACGGATACCTCTGGGCCTGTCAACAAAATCTGTAAGGTAGGGGCCCCAGTCAGTCAGGCCCACTCCAGTGAGTGGAAGGGGGAGCTTGATCACCTCCCCGGAAGTCATAGGACTTTGTCAGGTAAATCAGGAATCAGGACTCTGGAGGTGAGTGAATTCAGATTCTATTAAGGAATTATGGGTTCACTCTTCTGTTTGTTTGTGTGTGGGACTAGCCAATTTGCTACCAAGAAGGGGGGCTGGACACAGCCTTAACTCCTCCGGTAGGTTCTCACTGAGAATTCTGGTCTGGGGCATGGGTGCCAGGAGTGCCCACATGCCCATCTGGGGAGTTGGGCATTATCTGCTCAGCTTCAGTCTGGGCTAGTCTACTGAGAGAGTGTGAGTACGGATGTTTGTCTGTCTTGGCATAATTACCTGCTGATTAACTGGTCTGTGTGAAAGCAAAAGCTACTTTGATTTTCTGTTCACTCATCTGGTTAAAATGTTTGATTTGCTGAAGACTGAACCCAGGATGGTCTGCAAAAGTCTCAAGCAGTGCTGTTGAGTTAGTGTTCTCAGAGACGTTTGCTCTCTATCACGGGAGGAATCAGACCACTTAGTAAAAATTTCTGTCTATGTTTGTGCACTAGGGACTTTGGTTTGCTCTGTGATTTTGCTGTGTTAGGTTGAAATTTTGGAATTCTGGGGTACATTTAAAGGTATTTGTGGCTTTCCTTGTCTGACTGGGACTTTCAGGGGCAGGGCTCACAGCTCCATAGGGCGGAGAGATTTTACAGGTCCTGCCCCTGTCTGTGCTGAATTAAGGATCTTTTCTTTCAGGAGACCCTCCGGGCTTTTAGTAAAATTCCCTACACCCATGTCATCCTCTGCCTTCTTTTCCAGGCCGACTAAGAATCACTTTCCTCCACAGGTCGGACCCCAGCCTCCGGGAGGGAGGGCTACTACAGTGACGGCCTGTGGTTTTCTCTGAAACTCCCGCTGTTTCTATTTCTCCCCTCTGTAGGAACTGTCTTCCTCTAACTCACAATAGGAAATAATACAGGCCAGTGTCATTGGGCTTGCTGGTTAAAAGAAGACAATGGGCCCTGGAATCTGTAGAAGTGGCCGGGAATGAAGCTGGTCACATGTACTGAAAGAGTTCGGTACCTGTTGCTGCTAGCAGAGGAGGGGCTGATATCCCCTTCCAGTGCACTCCCTTGGGAGAGGCCTGATCGCTGCTCTGCCACAGGGGATGGGTATGAAGGCAGGGGCCTGGTACCCAACCCACTGCCATAAGAGTGCTTTGTAATATGCAGGGCTATTTCTAACTGCAACTCTGGCTGGTTTGGACTGGCAGCCTATGGCAGGACCCTGTAAACTAGTAAACAGGGTTAACAAAAGGGCAAAGGAAAGACGCTCGCCCTGGACCCGGGAGGAGCCTTCAGGACTTTGAGATTCTCCAAGAGAGGAGAAGTCTGACTGAGGGACTGGCCGAGACCCCGTTGGGTTGGGAGGACCGGAGGCTGCATATTGAACTTGTAGACTGCAGTTTGCTAGGCAAAGGTCCAAGCCCAGTTGTATAGGGGTTAAGCTACCTGTGTACAGTGAAGCAACTTTCTCCCGTGCCAGAATACATTTTGGGGAATTGGACAGACTGTGTTTGTGGCTGGAAAGAGGAACCAGCCGCCACGCACAGACCTGACAGTGGCCTGCAGAAAACTGTATAATAATAGACTTAGAAGATGCCTGCGTCTTCATGGACATGGCTCCAGAGAGACAAGGATGTTGTGACTCTTACTATTCTAATTGCTACAGTTTGTCTCTGCCAGGTCACAAGCCCACCTCCTTCTGTGCCCAGGCCTCATCGTCCCTCTGACAGACAGCAAGGATCTCTTAGCTCTGAGAGAAACTTCTGACCCATCTCAGCATGGAAGTAATTACAGAAGAGAATCTCAATGCCTATTTTCCCTGAAAGAATTCGTAGCCAGGATCCTTGAGGTAATATATTAGGCGGTAAGACAGACATGAGCAGAGCAAGGATGATGGGCCAACTGGCACTCCCAGATGTGTATGTGAGACGAGGGGCATAGCCAAAGGGGTCCTCACCCAGTCTTGGGCCTTGGAAAAGACCAGTAGCCAACTTGTCCAAGAGACTTGACCCTGTTGCATCCGGTTAGCCTGCTTGCCTCTGTGTGGTAGTGGCCACAGCTATGCGGTTGAGGCTTTGCAGCAGACCGCTGGATGTCAAATGCTCGAGTCATCCAGTTTCAGGCTCTTCTGCTACCAGCCTCCTTCCGGAAGATGACCCTGAGGAACCTCTACATAACTGTTTAGAGGTCGACGACTTTATAAAGATAGCCCACCTGGGCCTCACTGACACCCCGCTGGCATCGCTGGATGAGGTACTATTCATGGACAGGAGCAGTTCTGTCCAGGGAGGAATCCGGTATGTGGGGGCGGTAGTGGTTGCTTTGGACCGAACCATCTGATCTCAGGCGCTTGCCCGGAGGACTTCAGCACAGAAGGCCGAGTTGATTGCCCTTATTCAGGCTCTCTCTGGTGGGCAGGAGAAGAATCAGTGACAATTTGTGCTGATGGCAGGTATGCGATTGCAACAGCTCACGTGCGGAGTGCTGTTGCAGGGTATGGGGACTCCACAGAGGCAAGAGGGAACCAGACCTCAGACGAAGCAGCCCGGAAGGCTGCCTTGGAAACCAGTGGGGCCTCTACAGATTCTGGTGGGTAAAGGCTGAAATCCATAACTAATTTTTACTCAAGTTCTTACAGGCTTTACAGTCTACCCAAAAAGCAATCCTGGTGACTCTGTTTGGGTAAAGACCACCCAAGGACTGACTCCTACCTGGAGGGGACCACATACCATCATCCTGACTACTCCCACCACTCTCAAGGTTGCAGGACTGAACACCTGCATACCAGAAACATCCCCTCTATGTATTCGTTGCTCCACAAGGCTAAATGAAGCTTGTGGGACAAGTGGGGGGAATGAGGAGGAAACTGGTCTTGCAGAACTTGTTACCTAAATGCAGAGGCCATGGAACTGTGAACAATGCACTGCCCTGGGGAGGGAGGGTTGTTATGCTGGTGCCAGGATGGACCATTGGATGTGGCCTGACACCTGGGAGCCTTCCTGCAGGGCCACAAAGGGGGCAGGGGACATATCTGCAAGACAAAGACCCCAGCGGGATATATATAGACAGGCTCTCTGCATGTTTCTTCACTCTGATTTGGAAATTATTCCTGGAGTCCACTAGTGTTAATAAATGGGGCCCCTCCCTTTCTCTAGGAAGCATGCTTGGTATTTCTTTGGTTTTCTGTAACAGTTTAATAACGCCGGTTTTCTGTTGTTGTTTTTTTTACTTAAAATATAGCTTATGAGTAACACTGGTTATAGTATAA
This sequence comes from Corynorhinus townsendii, assembly GCA_026230045.1. Taxonomy (NCBI): domain Eukaryota; kingdom Metazoa; phylum Chordata; class Mammalia; order Chiroptera; family Vespertilionidae; genus Corynorhinus; species Corynorhinus townsendii. The sequence goes on along the minus strand of JAPDVU010000001.1, from coordinate 113,732,610 downwards.
TTAAATTACAATATATTCTCAATTTTTAGAAAATTCTTTCTAATCTTTCTGAATAGAGAGGCAACCAATTTTAAACTAGCAGAGATTCACTAAGTTAAATAAAATTAACATAAACAACCCCAAAATATTAGTAGCTTAATATATTAATAGTTTATGTTTCATATGTCACAGTTAATAAGCATACAGGTCACATGTCATAGTTAACAGCATGTTCGGGGAGCGGTGTGGTGCTAATCTGCTTCACATAATCATTTAGGGATCCAGGAGCTTCCCATATAGTGATCCAACTATCTTCCAGGAGTCTATTTTTATAAAAGCAGTATATGCATTCTATTCCTTTAAAAATTCCCCAAAGCTTTCAGACTCTAATTCCACTCCATATAAAGTATTAAGATTGCATTTCTCTTAAAAAGAAAAAGAAATTGCTGAATCTAAATGAGCCAGAAAAACTTTAATAGAAAACCTCTTTCTAGAGTAACTTTTCAGCATGCAAATATGATAAACATAGGCATAAATGTATAAAACTATAGTTTACATTTTTATAGCAATTCACCTTTAAGGGGTAAACGATAGAGGGCTACAAATCTATAGCTCAAAACTTGCATTCCTTGCAGGAAATGGACTATATTTCAGCATATACAGATGCTAAAAGTAATTAACTATATAAAATATAATCACAGTTATTAATGTCTCATACGTTCTAGCTTTGTAAATCCTGCAAAGCTAGTCAAAGTCTGATACATTAATATGAATATACAGATAGCACAGCAATACTTTAACTCACATAGCCCATTTAATGTGAGCTGTGAAATGTGGGTACAGAAGGCCAACTAAAGAGGAGTATTTTTCCAGCCTCACAAGTGAGACAGACCCAGTGTACTCTATTGCCATTTGGTCCCTGCTTCAATTTCGATTGAGACAAAAAATATGATACACAGAAATGAGTATAAGACAGATCACATGCAAAATTAAAAAAGAAAATGTTAATAATAATTCTCAGAATCTTCAAGCAAATCAGAGAAAATAAATTGGGTCAAAGTACAGTAAAACCTTGATATAATGGACTAATTCAGGTGAGGTGGTGTCCATTTAAGCCAAAATTCTGTTACATGATAAAGTAGGCTTTCTAAATGCATGTGTTAAAAAATTGACAAGTTAGTTTACCTGTTTTTACTTATATGGACATGTTTGTGTAATTAAATATGTATGAAAAGTTTAATTTCACAGAAAAGTTTTCTATATGTATTACTGAACAGATCTAGTAAATGCATGCATTCACCAATCATCTCCAGTAAACAAATGGCTGAGGTGTGGCTTAGCACACATTGGAACTTCTACCAGCACAAGTTAAAACGGCTACAGAAGGTCAAGACACTCAACGACAGAACCAATTACCCCATGGGATGTGGTGTGATCATGTGCTAATCACTAGTTTTTTTTAACATATGGCCTATTCACTAAAATTTGTTAAAAATAACAGTGAATTTATATTTTAAAAATCCCGTTAATTTAATTATAAGTAAATCTTTGTTAAAGGCATTCTAAAATTAGCAGGGTGTTAATTTTCACATACGACATACAGACCAGAAATTTTCTCCATTAAATCCAAAGTCCATTAACTCTGAGGTCCACAAAATGGAAGGTTTTCTGTAAGAAGGGTTTCTGAAAAGACTCATTGGTGGAAATCCCTCCTCCAAGAGGGATGGGATAAATGTGGGTGGTGCTAATGAAAGGAATTAAAGCAGAATTAGGTAGATAGAGTAAGGGGTGGAAGAAGGAGGAATTGTGGATCTAGGTAAAACCACAAAATGTTTTGCAGAAAAATAGGATAGCAGAAAAACAGATTGTTTTGAAACAAGGATGTTCTTCTTGCAAGTGCCAAATAAAATGTTGCAAAAAGGCTAGGAACCAATCAGAGAGCTGTACAGATAGACAGAGTGCTGTCCATTAGCAGATATAAGGGGAAGAGCAGAATGCTTGGAGGCAACCCATTTGAATTCCCTCCTTGAGGGGGCAGCTTGTGTTTGTGTGTTTGCAATAAACTTCTGCCTTGTTGAACTCCTCTGGTCTGCAGCTTCATTCTTAGATTCCGTGAGACAGGACCCCAAAAAGAATTCCTGCTCACTCATTCTGGTATCACTAACTCATTCTTCTAACGCCTTAGAATGGGCATTTCCACTCACAGAAAAAAATCAGCCTGTAACATCTACCTGGCCCAAAGCTTATGACATCATCAGACATCTCTTAAGTAATATATTTCTCTGCCCTATGTCCTTTTCTCTCTTTTCTCCACCTACTTCCATTCATTGAAGCTAAAGAGTAGGAAAGTGAGGAAGGAAGGGGAAAAGAAAATAAAAAATTAGCTGAGCATATTATCTTCTTCTTACTAGACCAAAGGGAGAAACTACCAACAGGTGGACCTCCTATAGAGAAAGGTGTTAAAATCTTCAATGAAGGTAGAAATATTGACTATTATATAGAGTGAGATTTTTACTTAATGAATTAACACTGAATTGATAACTTTGGAGGACAAGCACCATGAAATTGTTGTTATCAAAGAGTAAAAGGAAATGTTTTGGGCCTCCCAATGACCAGGATAAGAACACTGTCTCTCTGAATACATTTTATGGAAATGGAAGATAAAAATGAAACTGTGCTTTGATTACAAATGAATCGAATCTGTTAAACATCTAAAGGAAACAATATTTATAATTAAAAAGACTTGGCTCTAAATGACTTTAGGGGGCCCCAGATTATTTTTTAATTCCCATGAAAAAGTTAGTCTTTTATATTTAAAAAAATGAAAATTAATCAAAATGTGACCCAAATTCTTTTTTTTTTTAATGAAAACATATATTGCAAAGGAGTTTTAGACTAATGTCTATCTTCTGCACAGGGGTCACTGCAAACCTTTTCAAAGTGTATTCAACTGACAAAATTATCAATAGTTACAGAACAAAGCAGAAAGTCATTTGCTGAAAACAACACACATTCAGTGGCCCTGTCATTATTCCTTCATGCTAGAACTTTTCCGTTGAATGAAAACCTCTGTATGGGCCCTCAGCTTTACAAGTCCGTTAAATTACTGTAAATCACAGATCATTTCTTATTTACAATAGGCAGGCCAAGCAGCTAAGTAAGTTTCTGAGGCCACAATGTCCTTTGATTCTCAGAATTCCACCTTGTTAATGGTAATAACACATCAAGAAGAAAACCAGTTTCTCCCCAAAGCATAAAGCATTTGTCTAATTCTTTTTAAGCCCAGGGCAGTTAAAAAAAAAAAAAAAAAAAGCCACAATGCCTACTTCTTGGGAAATAGCCACAAGACTGTTTTATTGAAACAATCAACTGACAGATAATATTCCCAAAAAGTACATCAGAGAAGTCTAACCAAAAGGCCAATGAATCAATAAAACATATTTTATTCCAAAATCCCTGCCATGTCTGGTTCTGATGTTTATTGTGTCTCTTCAAATTACGTTTCTTGCTTTTTAATATGTGTTGCATTTTTTCTTGATAGCCAGGATGAGCAAGCTACTGGATAAAAGAAACTGCTTTAGAAAGGCCTTTAGGAATAGAGTAGTGAGGGATGGGTGGAAGGGGCATGTTTTACTCCTGTAAACTGGAATTTGATCCCTCTCTTTCAGTAAGCCTGTGCCTCACGTGTTTTTCAGTTTTCTCCCCACTTGGGTGGAACAGGATAGCAAGAGGGTGCTGGATTTTGGTGCCTGTATTTCCCTTACCCCAGGTCAGTTAGGCTCTGATAATATCACTGCAGTTAGACTCCAGTTAACTAGTTTCTCTTGAGGGCAGACCTTGTTAAGTACAAAATGCTCTGAGTATTTCAAATGTCCCCCCCCACCACCACCCGCCTCCTTGCCAAAAGCCTGAGGGGATTTTTCTCCCATATTTATTGGTCAGTTTCAGTCATTTATTTTCTAAGACCTGGTCCAACTATAACTAGAGAGCAGCCCAAGTCTCCCCCTCTTTGGCTCTTGTCATGCTCTTGAGAAAGAATTCAGACAAGTGACAGCAGTATTGAAACAATGCAAATGAATTTATTAAGGAAGCAAAATGAGCAAATCTATTAAAAATACAATTGGCATAAAGCACAAGTGGGCAACTCTGGTTGACTACCTTGCATGGTGGATGTTCAAGGGTTTTATACTTTTGCCCCTATAGATTTCAAGGTTCCTCTGGTAGATAGATTAGACTTCAAGGTTATCCTTTTCACATTATTCTGACTTTTCCAAGCACTTATGAGAATATCTGATGATTTAATCATGGCAAGTCCCAAGACTGCTGACTTCTTTGCTCAGTGAGTGAGATAAACTCCCTTTCTTTCCCACTTTCTCATCCTCCTGCCCTAGAAGCTATCTATGCTGCCACATTTCACCCTTCAAGTGATACCATCCAAATGGTTTGTGGGTTTTTGTTATTTGTTCCCCCGACTTCATCTCTCCTTGAATTAGTTGGCACAAATGGCTTTAATTGGGTCTTTGTTCCCTATTTTCCCAGGCCAGGATAATTTAAGCTATGTATTACCTGGTTAGAGAAGAGAGGTATAAACTTACGTGTCCTTGGTTGGGAAAGATAAGGTCTTGAGATTCACAAGCTGGCTGCAAGCTGCCCAAACTATTTGGCCTGGTTTAATTTTCTTGTCTCAATTTCCCCATTGCATTTACCCAGAAATTTTCCTAGCTTCTTATTAATCTGTCATACAACCTTCAAAAAGTAATCAGCTTAGGAAAACTATAGTTTTGAACATAAAGTCTTATGGCCAAAAACAACATCCCAGCATTCTTATAATTCTGTGGTCATCCTTCTAATTATTCTGAACCAAGAGGCAGCAAACTCCAATCAGGCAAAGATTCACTAACTTAACTAAAGCATCTAAGGAAAACATAACTCTATTGTCAGTGTGGTGATTGCAGGCATAGAGATTCATTGTGACATAGTGTCAAGTGAGTTTGGAGTTATTCCCACACCAATAGAATTAGTAAATTAGTCTCTCATTAGTGGACATTATGCTATCAGATACAAGGAAAATAATAATACATTCAATGTGGAGGATTACAGGTAGACCCAGTGCTAAGATGAAATAATTATGGTATGGCCATTGAGGAATATCGTAATATAAAATATTGTTAGCTTAGCTCTGTCATCCTTCTGGCTGATAAGACAATATCTTGTCATTAGTTTAGGGTTCATAAATAGCCTTTACGGATTTCTGGTCTATAAATATCTTCTTTATATACCTGCTAATTCTTTAGAATTAGAACCTTAAGAATCCATGGTTCTTGCCTTAAAACAATGATATTTCAGCAAGGCCACATTAGAATCCCCTGGGGAGCTTTAAACCTAAATATTCTCCAAACTACATTCTTAGAGTTTCTGATTTAATTGGTTTGGGCTAGTGTCCAAACAAAATTTTTTCTTTAGTGACAAAAGAAGATTTGAAATGGAGCTGATTTGGGTGCATGCAGTACTTAAGTAGAAAGGCAAATTTGTATCAGGTGCTTTGTATGTTGAGTAAGATGAAATCCATACCCACATTGTAGAGATATCGAGGAGAAGGGCACAAACACACACACACACACACAGGGTAGATGTTGATTGAAACTGTTCACTGTAATATTTTGCCCAGAACCAATTCTGACTCATCATCATGGCTTAATGAGAGTGCCAAAGTGTGATGAAGAGTGGATGGCACAAGGTGAAGTTTAGAAAACTTGCCTGCAATTGTATCACGGTTGACTTCTTTCTGAGAAGAAACAAAAATGTTTGACAAACATTGTCTTCACCATGCTCCTTAGCTCAGCAAGTATTTTCTCTACTTCAGAAGGAGGAACTTTTCAGGGAGACAATGAGTAACTCTTCAAAGGTCACCCAGCACTGTTTGTCACTCCCATAGGGAACATAATAACAAGCTAAACTTAAGTAATGCCTTCTTTCCAAAGAGAACTAACACACATCTCCGGGTGGAGGGGAGTGGCAGGCTTCACTCTCTCCTAGCACAATGTTGACACTTAAACCCACAGTTTTAACAAAATGCAAAAGAGTATATGGCAGACCCCATTACTAAACCTCAAATTCAAAAACTGTGACTCCAGTTAATAAGATTTAAAACTTTTTCAGAGTGCTATAAATGTTTGTTGAGTAAGATTTATTTTAAAAATGTAGCAAAACTGCTTCCATAACAAACAAAAATACTGGTTTTCTACAATATTACAAACAGTTTTGTTTTAAAAAAACAGGACCATTTGAACAGAGAAGTTTTAAAAGAAAATAAAAAACTTTAATCCAAAAGAAAACTTTCACTCCTTTTAACGCATTTTAGGGAAAAGCCAGTAATTTTTTGTTGGTTTTTTCTTGTATTTTGCAAGCTTACCCGGGCATATTAGCACATAAAATACAGCAATTAGGTGTGTTTTATAGTGTTACACCAATATCAGGAGATTATGATGGCAACATGTCACAAATTAAATAGCTCTGATACAAACATTTTATTTAATTTTTCTTTTTTTAAGCCGAAATTAGATATTGGAGTTAATTTTTTAGCAACCAAATGGAAAATAAACAACACTACAAGATCACTTTACTTCTGGATGATGTTAGCAACAAATTACCGCCCAAGGTGAGCCGGGAGTCCGTCTGCTCCTTCCTACTTGATTTCTTGAAGCCGTTCTAACTGCTAATTAACCGTGGAAAGTTGTGCTGTGAACCTTTCACCTGATTATCTTCAGAAAGAGTAAAACGTTCTTAAGGAGCGCTCAGAGCAATGTATATATAATCCATTGCCATTTCAGTGGTGACCTGCTGTCTTGCAGAACAGAGCCTCCAACGGTAATTGTTCAGCTCTTGGGGAGGAAACTTGCTTTTTCACTTTTTATTGGTGAATATGCACAAACACATCTGTTGAGCTGTTTGAGTCATTCGGTTAGCTTTTCTCATAAACATTTGCTCATTAGATGATCAAATCCAGGAGGCAGGCAAATCTGATTCCTACCTTATACGCCAGAGGTGGTCTATCTTAGCATGTGGACTCAGGTTAGAGTCCAAGTGTCTCGCTGCTTCTTCTGGGTTCACAAATAGAAAACTGGTTCTTAGCCCTTGCAGCAAATTGGAATTGATTTCATTGGTCTGCGGTGAAACTTGGGCATTAGAAACTTTTTAAGTTCCCTCTTGTGATTCTAATGTGCAAGCCACGCTGAGAACAACTAACTTAGAAGTAGTTTCTAATTAGATCTGATTATCACCTCCTAAAACACTACCAAGGCTAGTTTCCTGGTTGCCTTAGGAAACCAAGAGAAGCCTGTGACTCTGAGCCCCTCTGAACTGTGACCCCTGTAATACATTTCCATACAGCCCCCCACCCAGCACATTTCCCCACTCCTCTGCCATCCCCCATACTTTTCCACTTTACTGTAGGTAACTCACAGTCTGTCATCATGAAACTCACCTGACTCAGGAACTACAATATGTTATTACCAATTACTACATCCAGTTTCTATTATCCCACTCTCCACAGCTAAGATATTGCTGGATCCTCTTTATCCCAACTCTAAGAATTATTTGCCTCACTGTGGGACCTTGAATCTATTGATAATTATTTTTTCTCCATCATGTGTTTTATAAGTTTTTTTCATCCTTATCCTATTTAGGTTCCATGGTCCATCACAATGCTCAGTGCTTTCTCCAAGTCTTCCTCCAGTTTACTAACTGGGGAAGATGCCAACTCTGATTAACTTCTAGTCCTCACCTACTTACTACCTTTATTTGAGAAAATGAAAATTGCTAAAGAAAATCTCAGATTCATGCTGGTCCCATCTTATGTGCATGAACACAGATCTTGAGGAGAGAGGTAATGTTGCCTGAAATTCCATAAAATTGCCATAGTAAAATTATTCACTCACTGTTAGATGATGATTATTCACTTGTTTTTAGTAATAGTCAAAATCCCATCTTCCCTCCTAAATGTAACCTAACTTTTTTGCTCTTATGTCTATAGTGAAAACAGGAATATCAACGATAACTTCTTCATCCTTCTGTTACAGGATTCCAGGGCAGGAGGAATAGGGAAACTCAGACAGGGAAGTTAAAACAAGGCCAAACAGTGTGGGCAATTTGCAGCCAGCTTGTAACTAACAAGCCATCATCTTCCCCAGCCAAGGATGCAGAGCAAATGGTTAAAAACCTCCCTAATGAGAGAATGCAGAAAGGGAGGGGGGAAAAGGTAAGGGGAAAAAAGGGGCAGTTTTACTCCCTAAGCAGAGAAGCCAGTCCCAAGGCATGGCAAGATAAAGTTGGCAGGTGCTTCTCATGAGTTCTAGAAAGACCACAACAAAGTAAAAAAAGAGACCTTGAGAATTAATCCATACCAAAATATTCAGTGGAGGAATTTTGAGACCTATGGACAGGAGGATACATGACACCTCAGACCCTCACCCAACCTGCTCTTCAGATTAGCTGAGAGCCCATTTGCACTTCATAAGCCAGATGTATAGGTTTGCTTGATTTGCTTTTTCAATAAAGGTGCATGCTTTAATTGCTTTAATAAATTTGCTTTTCACAACACAGTCAATGTCTCTCGTATAAATTCATTTAGATGCAAAGACAAGGATTGAGGTTGGGGACAGCCCCCTCCCTCTGACTTAGGGGCTGTCCGGGAACATCTCTGGTGTCGGTGAGAGGTGCCTCAAACACTTCCAACAATTCATCAAGGTCAGAAACGACCTCCATATTACAAACCAACGCTCAGTTTCCCTGGGACCCCACCTGTTAATCACTTCTTCCTGAAAAACTTTCATTTGGCCTCTAGAAAACATCTCTCTTGTTCTCTCTGGCTTTCCCCCTTCCCTCTTCCCTATTACTATTGGATTTTCCTCATATTCTCCAGACTTCTTCTTTTGTGTATCTACAGACTTGCCATGTGATTTTATCCAATGCCATGGCTTTCAGTATGAGCTCTTCCCTGAGCCCTAGACTCTATTTCCAACTGATTACTTGACATTTCCACTGAAATACCTAACACAACTTCCATACTTAACATACAAAAGTCTTAATCTAGTTATGTTCCAAAACATGCTGTTTTCCTAAACATCTTAATAAAATGTAACTTCCATTTTTTTCAAATGTCCAGATCAAAGACATGGGACTCCTCCTTAATTTCTATCTCGCTTTCTCTACTCAAAATAAACCTAGAAACTAACCACTTTTTGTATCATTTAACATTATCCTAGTCTCTTGCCCATGCTATTGAGATTCTTCTTAGTGGCTGCCTCTTTGCATCATTGTCCTACTACAGTCAATGAGAATGATATTTCTTACGTGTAAATCAGAGCATGTCACTACTCTGCTCAAAATCCTCCAGTGACTTTAATCTCATTCAGAATCTTCATCAAAGCCTATAAAGAAGGGAGTTAGAGGAACTAAAAAGGCTGTGGTTGCTGGAGTGCCCAAAGCACAGATTTTGTGCACTGGGCCTCTAGTAATTTTATAATACAGTTTGAAATCAGGAGTGTGATGCTTCTAGTTTAGTTCTATATTCTCAGGATTGCTTTGGTTGGGGTTTTTTGGTGGTTCCATATGAATTTTAAGATTGCTTTTTCTATTTCTGTAAAAAATGCCATTGGAATTTTTGTGTGTGGGGGGAAGGGGGTTGCATTGAATATAGAGCTACTGGTATTAAAACAACTTTTAAATTTAAAATATTACTTTTTTTCCCTCCACCTTCTCATTTCTGCTCCCCCACACTGATTTGCATCTTCCTTGGTGTTTATGGGAGTCAATTCTGCATGGAGCTAAGAGTGTGGATTTTTGAAAGCAGGAACTCAGACAGATATTGGCACACCCATGTTCACAAAAGCTAAAAAACAGAAGCAACCTACGTAACTGTACATCAGGGGATGAATGTTTAAACAAATGTGATATATCCATGAAGTACGATGTTATTGAGCCTTAAAAAAAAAAAAGGAAGGAAAATCTGACATACACTACAAACAACATGGATAAACCTTAAATATATGTGGACGAAAGGAGCCACATGCTAACCTGACAAGCTCAGGGGAGGCTTGTGTGCCAGTCTTGCAAACTCAGAGACCTAAAGTAACCACAAAAGATGGTCTGAAAATTAAATATTTAACTACAAACAGGTTTTAGTGGGTAGTCATGTCCTAGGCCGATATTTTCCCTGACAAAGATCAACTTAGGTCTTTACTGAGACCATTTGCCTTTTTGCCTCTAAGATAACATATCTGTGAGATGTCTGGATAACTTTTAACTTCCTTTTACCCCGGACCCCTCAGGGCACAACAAATGGCACCAGGACATTCCCTCATTGTTATTGTTATCAAGTTAATTGTCAACTGTTAATTATGTTAAACTATCCTGTATCCATCTCTGTAAAAGAAGCACATGCCCATCATTTCACTTTTAAACCTATCCCTGGGGTTTTCCCCCTTTGCTTATCCCACCTCCCTAATCTATCACCAATGAATTTCATGTAACCCACCTACGTCCCTTTCCTTTGATTGCAATGTGTAAATACAGATGTAACCCTCCATTCTCCAGAGCATTATCTCAATTCATTGAGGTTCTGCTTCCAGGCATGTGTCCACAGTTTGGCTCAAATAAATTCACAAAAATTCTTTACAGACTGAATTATATTTTTACATTAACATATGTTATGCTAAGTAAAATAAACCAGACACAAAAGGACAATTACGTATGATTCTACTTATCTGAAGCACCTAGACTAGGTAAATTTATAGCGACAGAAAGTAGAATAGCTGTTGACAGAGGTTGGGTAAGGGGAAGGAGAATAGTGAGTTGTTGCTTAAGAGCTATAGAGTTTCTGTTTAGGAAGATGAAAAAGTTCTTAAGATGGATGATGATGATGGCTGCACAACATTGTGAATGTTCTTGATACGATTGAACTGTATACTTTAAAATAGTTAAAATGGTTTTAAAAATTGATCACAGGACATAAATACACATTTTTTCAGAGAAGACATTCAGATGGCCAACAGGTGCATGAAAAAGGTGTTTAATAGCACTAATCGTCAGTGAAATGCAAACCAAAACCACAATGAAAATCACCTCACACCTGCTAGAATGGCCACATCTGAAGCCTATATAATTTTATTGACAAATGTCACCTCAATAAATTCAATTAAAAAGTTGTTTTAAAAAAGCTATCATACATTTACACAATGGAACACTATTTGGCCACAAAAAAAGAAGGAAATCTTACCTTTTGTGACTGCATGAATGGACCTAGAGAATATTATGCTAAGTGAAATAAGCCAGTCACAGAAAGACAAATGCCACATTCCTAAGGAAGGAACAAAATAACAAGTAACAGACTCATTCATACAGAGAACGGACTAACAGCTCTCAGAAGGGAGGGGGTTGGAGGCTCATTGAAAAAGGTGAGAGGATTAAGAAAAAAAAAACACCTCATGGATGCCGAAAACAGTATGGTGTTTACCAGGAGAGAAGTGGGGTGGGGGAGAGTTGAAGAGGGAAAAGGGATATAAATGATTATGGAAGTGATATCATTGTGATTAGCTAGTCAATAATAGGAAAGGAGCAAAAGGGAGGCCAGACATAAGCATAGCCATCTGGACAGCTTCACCAGGAATTTCGCACCCCAGGGAACCACCAAGCCATTTCCCACAGATTACTTGGGGAAGGGTCCAACAAAGGGGAGATGAACACATGAACAGAAAGGTCTGGGTGAAATAGGGAAGGTACTTGCCTGGTAATCTAGCCTGGGGAACCATGGATTAGCCAGAGTGGGCAGGACCACTATGAAACGAAATATTTGGACTGGAACACACGGTGTTCCCCAGGGCAGGATGGTTACCCAGATTCTTTGTCTGTCAGAGTGGAAGAATAAATCCACGGACTGAAGGTGGTATAGCAGAGGTGGAAATTTTATTGAAGAATAAGTACAGACTCCCACGTGGGGAGGGGGAAGAGTCCCACTGAGTTCATTTTCCCTATGGCTTATAAAGGCTACAGATCCTGGTGCCTTGATATCCCCTCTGATTGGTCACTATTCCCTTAGACTAGTTACTATAGTACCTCCTGGGTTCAAAGGTCCAACCTCACATGGGACATGTGAGCTTCTACCCCCTCCTCCCTTCTTGTTTTCCTATTCTCTTTGGGCTTTCTTCTTCTTCTGGGTGAAGGGCTTCCTTCTCTTTATTTTGTAAATATAAACCTTCTGCTGTTTCCAGTTCCCCTTTTCTATGGAAATGTACCTTCTGCTGCTCTGCAGCCCTGTTCCTCTTCCATGGTCCTCTTAATTTCTAAAATTTCCTAAACCTGTCTTTTTCACCCCTTAAATATTCCTGTTTCAACTACGAGTCTGTGCAAATTTGAGGTACATAATCTCCCAGAGAAAGGAACTCACCCTCTTTTGGCACTCCCTTAGCTTTCTTTGCTCTGGGTTCTCTGGTTCCTTTGGCTTTGCTCTTGCCTTTGTTCCCTCCGTAGCTATGTGGGCCTGGGGACCGTACACGCAATGGACTGAAGGACGGCAGCAGGGAACATAAACTAAGCTAGCCTGATGCTGTACTGGACACTGCTCCAACATTGAATGGAAATTCTGAGAAAGGAAGAGCTGGACTTTTCCCTTGGTAGGACAAAGGGAAATGAGACCTTAGAAACTCAAGGATTTCATTCCATACAAATAAAAATCACTCATTTTCCTGTGCAAGTCTCAGAAAATTATTTTTCTTCAGATATCACCAAGAAGCCCACTCCCACCAGCAACAGATGAGGATGAGGAGAGCTCTCCAATGATAGTAGAAGGAGATCTGACTTGAGGTAGTGAACACACAATGCAATAAATATGATATATATTATGGAATGGTAAACCTAAAAATCTATATAATTTTATTAACCAATGCCACCCCAATTAATTCAATAAAAAAGATAAGAGGTAACAAGTATTGGTGAGGATGTGGAGAAAAAGGAACCCTTGTGCACTGTTGGTGGAAATGTAAATTGGTGCAGCCACTATGGAAAATAATACACAGGTTCCTAAAAAATTAAAAATAGAACTACCATATGTTTCAGACGTCCAGCTTCTGAGTATATGTAAGGTATCCCACAAAATGTATACACACACTTTGAATAATTATAAAGTGTTTATTAAAATACATTTCATTTTCAAAATTGAGTTGTCAGTGGTGTTAACGTAAAAAAACCATTGAAACCTGTAAAGAATTTTTGTGAGTTTATTTGAGCCATACTGTCGACATATGCTGGGAAGCAGAACCTCAAATGAATTGAGATAATGCTCCGGAGAATGGCGGGTTACATTTATATTTATACATTGCAATCAAAGGAGGGACGTAGGTGGGTTACATGAAATTCATTGGTGGTAAATTAAGAAGGTGGGATAAAGCAAAGTGGAGGGTGGGGGGAACCCCTAGGATTGGATAAAAAGTAAAATGATGGACACATACTTAGGTATGCAGGAATAATTAACATGATAATGAAGGAATCTGTGGTATCTGTCCTGGTGCCCACCACATTTGGTTGTGCCCCAGGGGTTTCAGAAAAAGGGAAGTTACAAGTTACCCAGACATTTCAAGGGTATGTTATCATAAATGCAAAAAGACAGATAGGCTCAGTTAAGGTAAAGGTTGACCTTGTCAGTGAAGATACTGGCCTAGGATGTAACTGCCCACCACCATAACTGCGTTTAGTTAAGTTTAATTTCAGACCATCCTTTGTGGTTACTTTAGATCTCTGAGTTTGCAAGACTGCCATGCAGGCCTCCCCTGAGCTTGTCAGGTCAGCATGTGGTCCCTTTCATCCACAGTGGTTAAAGTGTGTATATGTTTTTTTAGGGACACCTGTATTTAATATAAACAACGTCAGGATCTTGAAGAGATATCTGTACTTCCTTGCCCATTGTGGTATTATTCATAATAAACAAGATAGGGAAACAACCTAAGTGTTCATCAATGGGTGAATGTATAAAAGATGTATTATATACACACTGTTAGGTCAGAGGAATTCCAGAAGCCGACGCATGAAACCGATGGTGATGCAGATAACAGACTAGTGCAACAAACAGATGGCGACACAAATGCTGGTCCCTTCCTGGAACCCTTGATGGACCAGTTCTTCAGCCCAGCCTGCATCTTCTCACAGTCCGGGACACTTCAGGGGATGTAGCAGTGTGCCAAGTGGCAGGCAGCCAAGGAGGAGCCTGAATCGGGACCAGGCGCGGCTCGTGCTCATCCTGGCCCACTGCGCCTGCTGCTGTGGAGTCAGGAGAGGCTTCTGCTGTGGCAGCTGTGCTTGTCAGCCATGAGCCTGGCTTCTGGCTGAGTGGCACACCCCTATGGGAGCACAATAGCACCAAGTTTTTATACAAAGCACATTCATTCTCATAAAATAGACTACATTGGAGGAGAATCCAAGATGGCGGCGTAGGTAAACACCTAAACTGCTGCCTCCCACAACAATTTAAACTGCAACTAAAAGACAAAACGTCTATCACCCAGAACCACGGGAAAGCTGGCTGAGTGGAAGTTCTACAACTAGAAGGAAAGAGAAAAGAGCATTGAGACGTGCACAAGCGCTGAAAAGCTGAGGTACGGAGGCGCGTGATCCGGGCTGGCTGTGGGCGACTGGGTGCGTTGCTTTTCTCAACCCAAACGGAGACAAGCCCCCGATTACTCTGAAATCCAGTCTCTGGGGAGACGCGGGAGACCCAAACTCCTATGGGGAGAAGCTGGACTGTCTGCCAGTGAGGGTGGCTTGCTTGCAGAGCTGCACGCAGGAATAATTGTTTACTGCACTGGGGCCCGGGACTCGCGGATGCCATTGGGAACACAGAGCCAGCTAACTAGCCTCCATTGCTGTTTGCCATGCCCTAACCTAGTGACACCCTGAGGCCCTGCCCTGCACAACCTACAAACCCACCCAAGCTCCAAGCAGCGGAGTTAGCATAAGAAAGGCCTGCCCTATCGCAGCTTAACCTAGCAAACTTGCAGCCTGGGTCAGACAGCTCCAAAACCTCCAAACCCCAAGCAAAGAGGAGAAAACTGCAACTCTCACTGTAGCTCCTGCTGAGTGGCCTCAGACAGTAGCTGACCTACACCCCATTGGAGATCCAGAAGCCAGTGTACCTAGTGGTCAGTGTGAGAAACCCGATTTCAACTCCTCACATCCATAAGTGACACATTCAAGAGGCAGACTCAGTGAGCACCAAAGCCCCACTGAAACAAGTCCTGCCCCATAAGCGTGTCTTCAGCGCAGCAGTTCTTCCATTATAGACACAGGGAGTGCTCACAGCTAATTGGCCTGGAGGTCAATTCCTCCCAGCGTACCAACAGCAATTAAGGCTTAACTACACCAAGACTTTGCACTCAGCCCACAAAGGGGTGTACCAAGAGCGTCCACATCAGGTGATTGGGGAGGCTGAGCTACTACCCCCTATAGGTCACCTACCACACAAAGCCACTCCATCAACACAGGGAAGCAGCCAAAATGCAGAAACAAAGAAACATGTCACGAATGAAAGAAACGGAGGAAAGCAAACTACTGGATGACATAGAGTTCAGAACCACATGTATAAGGTTACTCAAGAATCTTCTAAAAAACCACTGAGAAACTTGATGACACTTCTGAGGAGCTTAGTGAGACCTTCAAGGACCTTAATGAGAATGCCAAAAAAATAGAAAAGGACCAGTCAGAAATGAAGCATACACTGTCTAAAATAAAGAATATACAGAAACTCAATTGTAGATCAACGTACCCAAAGAATCAAACCAAAGATCTGAAATATGTGGAAACAAAAAACATCCAACAAGAAAAACAAAAACAAAAAAGAATCCAAAAATATGAAGATAGTGTAAGGAGCCTCTGGGACAACTTCAGGCGAACCAACATCCGAATTTTTGGGGTGCCAGAAGAAGGGAGAGAGCAAAATATTGAAAACCTATTAGAAGAAATAATGACAGAAAACTTTCCATACCTGGTGAAACAAATAGACTTACAAGTTCAGGAAGCGCACAGAACCCCATACAAGAGGAATCCAAAGAGGACCACACCAAGACACATCATAATTAAAATGCCAAGGGCAAAAGACAAAGAGAGAATATTAAAAGCAGCAAGACAAAAACAGTTAATTACCTACAAGGGAGTACCCATACGACTGTCAGCTGATTTTTCAACAGAAATCATGCAGGCCAGAAGAGAGTGGCAAGAAATATTCAAAGTGATGAACAGCAAGAACCTACAACCAAGATTACTCTACCCAGCAAAGCTATCATTCAGAGTTGAAGGTCAGATAAAGAGCTTCACAGACAAGAAAAAGCTAAAGGAGTTCATCACCACCAAACCAGGATTACATGAAATGCTGAAGGGTATCCTTTAAGAAGAGGAAGAAGAAGAAAAAGGTAAAGATAAAAATTATGAACAACAAAATGACATCAAATACATACCTACCAACAAGTGAATTTAAAAATCAAGTGAATGAAAAATCTGAAGAACAGAATGGACTGGTGAATATAATAGAATCAGGGACATAGAAAGGGAGTGGACTGACGATTCTCAGGGGAAGCAAGTGTGAGGGGTGCGGGAAGAGATTGGACAAAAATCTTACTCCTATGGATGAAGACAGTGGCGGGGGGTAAGGGCATGGGGTGGGGTGGGGAATCAGGTTTAGGGGAGCTATGGGGAAAAATAAAAGAGGAACACCTGTAATAATCTGAACAATAAAGATTTATTTTAAAAAAATAGACTACATTGGAACTCACAATGGGTCCACTTTTCTACCTCTATTCCCAAGATAGTATTCAAAGCATATTAATTAGATACTGTATTTTTTTAAATATTTACCCATAATCCCCAAAATCCTCAGAGCAAATATAAATCATAAAGACGTTAATAATGCACTTGAGCCCCAGCCAGGTGGCTCAGTTATTTGGAGTGTTATCGCATGCACCAAAAGTTTGTGGGTTCCAGTCCTGGTCAGGGCACGTGGTAGTCTCTAGTCCCTGGTTGGGGCAGGTATGGAAGGCAACTGGTCAATGTTTCTCTCTCACATCGATGTCTCTCTCGCGCTCTCTCTCTCTCTCTTTCTCTTCCCTTGTCTCTCAAAAAAATTTTAAAAATCAATAAATATATTCTTGGGTGAGTATTTTAAAAAATGCTCTTGAAGCCATTTTAACTTCACTGCAAAAATTCAACAGCTACTCAGCAATTTTTGTTTTGTTTTCTATTTTATTTTTTCTCTTTCTTTATTTTTTTAAAATTTATATTTATTGTTGAAAGTATTATAGATACCCCCTTTGTTTTGTTTTGTTTTTTTCCCCATTGACCCTCTCCACCAGTCCCTCCCAGGCCTTTACCACACTATTGTCTGTGTCCATGGGCTATGCATATATGCATATAAACTCTGGTTAATCTCTCCCACCTCCCCATCCTGCCTTCCCTCTGAGATTTGTCAGTCTGTTCCAGGCTTCTATATCTCTGGATCTATTCTATCAGTTTATTTTGTTCATTAGATTCCACATATGAATGAGATGAAGAAGAAGAAGAAGAAGAAGAAGAAGAAGAAGAAGAAGAAGAAGAAGGAGCTCTCACCATTTGCAACAGCATGGATGGACCTGGAGAGTATTATGCTAAGCAAAATAAGCCAGTCAGAGAAAGATAAATATCACATATTTCTATTTTAAATAATGAACTACTCATTTTTCACTCGTGGGATATTATTTAAAAAACACAGAATTGTTCAACAATATATATAGAATTTATACCTTTAAGTTATTTTTCTATGAACAACCTCTAATATGTTTCATATACAATATACTCATAGCCAACTAATCCTCAGGGAATAAATATCTAGCCCTTGAAGAATAATGGAATTACCTAGGCAGCAGCTCCTTGTATTCACCTATTAAAATAACTCATAAATGGGTCTTTAACTTTTTGATAACACAAGCAGTAACCTGGATTTCAAGCTTTTTCCATCCTCCCATTGAAAATTGATGATTACACCCTGAATCATAATAGCATTTTAGCTTAAGGGAAGCAACATACGCTTCTCTTCACCTAAAGTACATGTTGTTGGTTTGGCAGTTATCTGTTGCCTTGTAATTTTAATGCATGTTAAAATCATGTACTTTCAGATATAAATCATAAATGTGAACTAAATCAGATCTACATCTGAATTAAGATCAATCATGAATGAAAACGTGTCAACATGTATTTTGCAATCAGAATGGACATAAATTCCTGAATTTGAAAAAGATTCATTGTTCAGAGTGATTTTAAACCATTTGTAACACTATTATGCAATACTAAATTATGCAACTGATATAACATTCAAGAATTATTTTTTTCTTGATATACAGAAAATTTATGCAAATCTTTGATGAAAATATTGAAGCTTCATTTAAAAATAAAAAAAACAAGAGCCGTAATTATAAACAGACCATTCACTCCATTACTAGTACAGGTATAAAAAAAATAAATATTCAATTTTAAGACTTTGAAATATATATATATATCTACAGAGAAATAAAATATAACTTAAGGCCCACCCCCCAAAGCATTGTGATATATTTTCTAAATTTTATTTTATATATTTATTTAATTAATTATAGAATGGAAATAATAATGTACAATTTTGTTTCCAATTTTCATTCACATTGTGATAATTTTCTCCAGTCACTAAACATTCCTTGAAAACATCCTATAGACATATTAAAATAAACAAATCCTTTAGCAAATATTTAGGAAGTATTATAAAGTCATATTCAAATGACTTTCTATCACCCACAGATTTTAGACCATAAGGGATTCCCTATGGGGAGTTGGGACAAAGACTTTGTCCTCTAAGGTACTTCCTTAGTCTTTATATGATCTTGCCAACTGGTGTTTTTCTCAATTTTTGTCCTAGATTTAATTTTTTTCTGATTAAATGTCACACCACCTATGCAGAATTCTATTATTTAACAGTAGAGGCCTGGTGCATGAAAATTCATGGACTGGAGGGGGGCGGTCCTCAATTGGACCTGCCCCCTCTAACAGTCCAGGAGCCCTTGGAGGCGGGAGGTGATCAGGGGAAGAGGACACCTCCATCACACTTCTGCTACTGTTACTACCGGCAGCACAAGCCTTGGCTGGCCCTGGTTACCTGAGCCTCAGGCAGCCCTGGGTGGCTGGGCAGCTGCCATCCAAGGCTTGCCTGCTCCTTGGGCTGGTCCTGGGTGGCTGGGCAGCCGTCATCTGAGGTTTGCCTGCACCTCCGGCCGGCCCTGAGCAGCTGGGGGGCTGAGGAGACTGGGGGACTCTGGAAGCAAGTGCGTGGCGGGGCTGAGGGGAAGGAGTGCCACCATCTTGTGGCTGTGGGCGCCGCCATCAATTAGCATATTCCCTCTTTATTAGATAGGATTACTGTCTTCAGAGAGTTCCCTTTGTGATTCCAGAAAAATGATAATTTCATAAATTTAATATAGTAATTTATTGTTTTCTTAAGTAACCAAATTTTTTAAATGCTTTATTAATTATATAGATTGGCCAAAACCTCCAGTTGTCTTTCTTTCTCTCTTCATGTACTTTCAGATATCCTTCTTTCTTTCACCTTTCTTCTTCTTTTGTTTTTACTAATAGAGCTCTGTCCACAGTGTGCAAGCCATTGTTTAAGTACATACATTCACACTAACAAGAGCATAAATTCCCCATTCTTTAACCAAATTAAAGTTTATGGCTCCAAGGTTGATATCTTGTTATTTTCAATCATCCTAGAAAACTGCATTTTTTATCAACTTTATAAACAGTCAAAAGTTCAAATTTTAACATATATTCTTTTTTTTTTAAATAAATCTTTATTGTTCAGATTATTACAGGTGTTCCTCTTTTTTTACCCCATAGCTCCCCTCCACCTGATTCCCCACCCCACACCATGCCCTTACCCCCCCCCCACTGTCTTCATCCATAGGAGTAAGATTTTTGTCCAATCTCTTCCCGCACCCCTCACACCTGCTTCCCCTGAGAGTCGTCAGTCCACTCCCTTTCTATGCCCCTGATTCTATTATATTCACCAGTCCATTCTGTTCTTCAGATTTTTTATTCACTTAATTTTTAGATTCACTTGTTGGTAAGTATGTATTTGATGTCATTTTGTTGTTCATAATTTTTATCTTTACCTTTTTCTTCTTCTTCCTCTTCTTAAAGAATACCCTTCAGCGTTTCATGTAATCCTGGTTTGGTGGCGATGAACTCCTTTAGCTTTTTCTTGTCTGTGAAGCTCTTTATCTGACCTTCAACTCTGAATGATAGCTTTGCTGGGTAGAGTAATCTTGGTTGTAGAAATGAAAAGTATTATAAGGCTTGTGTAAAGACTATACCTTTCCTCAGAAGTTTTATAAAATGTTAGATAGAGAAGAAAATTTAGTTATATAGTATACAAACTTGGAATTACTTGTCTTCCTTTAAATATTTGTTTAGATCAGGGAAAATGCACATTTGGATTTACTTAAAGCTATTTGTACACATGTTATGGAAAAATAGCCTCAGGGCTGAAACTGTCCTGTACTCACAAGCCCTAGTGACTTCCCATTGCATAATGGATAGAGTCCAAAGTTTTTTTCTAGAAGAGTTTATGCTTGGCAGCTCAGGTATCAGCAGGCCCCAGGTAATCTGTTGAAGCTTCCTTTTACTATGCCCTCTCTTCAGGCAGCTGTCCTCTTCATTTTTTTATAATAACCACACTTCTTCTGTCTTCACGGTTTTATGGACCATTTGCTCTATTTTACTTTATCAAGTTCTAAAAAAGAGCCAGGTCTTTGAGATCTGCTCTCAAGTTCACTTCTTCCATTAAACCTTCTATGTACACAGGACTCTTATTTTAGTTGTCCACAGGTTGGTGCTTGGTTATATTCAAATAGCCATTCTTTTTTTGACTATATTCTAATTGATATACACAAATTCTCCCTCTCACACAAGATCATAAGATACTGGAAGGCAATTATAAGAGACCCCATGTACAGCACATTGAGATGCAGCCCTTTCTCTAACGTGTATTCTAGTAAAACTTGACAAAGATAAATAAACAAAGAATTTCAGTGCTAAGTGGTACTGAGACAAGCCGAGCCTCTCTTAAGCAGATGGGAATGATCTTTTATTTTATTAAGCCTCTCCTAGCTAAGTTAAGTTTAGCTTCAGGCATGCCCCAAAGGGCTCTGCTCTGTGCCTGTGTGAAGATCCCAGCCCTGTATAAGCCTAAGCCGGGTCTGGCAGCAGTTTGGGAGCCTTGCTGTGTCCTTAGTGTGTGCTTCCTTGATGCTCAAGCTCCCGCCTCTTTCTCCTTTCCCTCCAACTTGTTTTCACTAAACCTCTTCTTCTGAATCTGTTTTGCCTTTTCTCCTGATTTCTATCTTGAGGGAGTGGGCAAGAACACCTTCACTGGTGACCGAAGAACGGTAAAGATTGACTGGGACATGACTGAGGAAAAAGGGACACTACTGAGGGGAATCACTGCTCAGTCTGATAGCCAAAAATGGAACTGATACTGAGACTTCATTGAAAATGCCCCATGTGAAAATGGGAATGGGTTAGCTACTTGTTGAGTTTTCATAGTTAAAAGAGAAAATAGAGTTTAGAGATCCGTGGAGGGAGGATGCATAGCATCATCCAATTACTATAAGAAGAAACGCAGGATGGCTGAGAAGTAGAATGCAGGGAAAGAGTTGTGCAAGAAGGCACTGAGACAAGTGGAGGAAAGATTTTGTAAGGCATCTTAAGTGGTAATGGGAGGTTTGGATTCTAAGTGCAACGGAAAGCAATTAAATAGTTCTAAACAGAGGAGTAGTGTTACTAGATTTATTTTTTAAATAATAAACTACCAACTAATATGTGTTTACTATTGCTAAGCAATTTGATAATGATTCACAATGTTAATCACATCAATCCTGTTAAGTCGATCTTATTTTTTCCACTTTACAGAATATAAAACTGAGGTAGAGGGGGTTAATGGGACTTGCCCAAATCACAAAACTGCCAAGTGCTGGGAGAGGTATTCTAATCCAATTCTCTATTCCAGAGTCTGGGCTCACAAATTGTCTTGCACTCTAAACGGTGCTCGCTTTCTCAGGACACCTGAGCAGGGTCTACAGAGGAAGGGAGAATTTTCAAACGGCTCAAAAAAGAGAGATCAGTTGTACAGCTAGAATAAAATGTTCCTTGAAACTAACACTGTGGAATATTTTAGTCCTCATTATAAGGCATCAGTTTTGTTTAAATTAATTTCTGATAAGCTTTTTAAAAGATGTCAGCAATTACTACTTTATATTACTCTTTTTCACCTTAAAGACATAACAATTACCTCAAACATCTTTGACTCCTCTAAATTCCTTAGTACAGTGCCTTGCAGAAACTGTGAGCTTTAAAGTACTTGTTGAACAAATGAAATATTAAGAAACAACAAAAAATGCTTCTTCAGTAGCTGGCACCATGGGAAACCTTAGATCTAACAATCACTAATGCCGGTTGATGCTGGTTTTTAATGAAACCAGTTTTCAGTGAGTTCCTATTGAACTGGAAGCTGTACTTTGAGAAATCTTGAAAGTGCCTTTAAAAGTTTTTCAAAATCTAGCACTAGACGTTTTTCACTTTATGAATTTTTAGATGTTTTTTACCCAATTTTTGAGACATCAAGTTCCTGCCTTTTGTTTGCATTAACTGGAAAACTTCACAGATGCATTGTCAGTTGGATAAATATATCTCCTCCCCTGAAAATTTCCTACTCCCTCTGACATTCTCAGGAGGATATGTAATAGTAACCCCTTTCTATTAAGTTCTGACCCCCCTAGTAATATCTTGTTTCTTTCAGGAAAAAAATGTAATGGCAACAGCTTTGATGTTTTTATCCTTTCTTCTCTAAGAAGCAGTTTTTGTTCATTCTTGGCTCTCAGGACGTGCTTCATGTCACATAAACATGAAAAGAATTAGAATAGAAATGTATATCCCGTTTTAGAACTGTCTGTTTGCCTATTATAAAAGATACAGTAGCTTTTTCAAAAGGATAATGGAATAATGCTGTACTCTTCCCAATTTCATAGGACTATCTGGGCCATGACCAAACTATTTGACAGGAATGAATATTAAATCAGTACACAGGGAAGAAAGATAATGAAGATCTTTCTTACTTAAATAATGAATGAATGATAGATGCATTTTAAAATAAAAACTGATAAATAATTAAAACATGCTTGGAAGAGGAGATGTAAATTGTCAAAAATAAATTGAAATAGTCTGATTCTCTAATATTTAAATAATGACTTCACTTACTCAATGGTAATAATGTATTTTCATGTCACCTATCCATTTTTTCTTTTGTTTCATTTTCACCCCACCCCCAATCTCTCAGAAACTATAAAAAAATCAACCAATATTTATGCAATATTTACTATGAGTTCAGAACCATGCTAGGCCAAGTTATCTATTATATAGAACCTGCCCTCAAAAGGTATCCTGTTATTGAAACAAGAGTAACTCAACAGAAGTAGTAAAAAAATCAGTAAGGGCTAGAGCAGATGTCATGATAATTCTATGTAATAGGATTTTCAAGACCATATGTATCCATATGAACTGGAACAGTGTAGGGTAGAGTTATTGAAGAAAAGCTATTTTGAGCTAAATATTTGAATATGAAGACAGAAGTTAAAAATTTAACTCTGGGGAGTTCAAGATGGAGGCTGGCAGGACAGAGGTGAGGGAGAGGATGTGAGTGAGGGTATGAAAAGAGAGTGTGTGGATATGTGTGGTGTGTGTGTGAGTGAGTGAGGGACAGTTAAATCTGGCAGGAGCATCAGGAGCTGGCAGACCAGGCTCTCTGGGACAGGGAGCACCTACCACCGCTGTGGGCACTTCCCGGGCTACAGGGCTTTGGCATGGAGCCCACGCCATCATGAAGAGGAGAGTGGCCTCTTCTAGGAACTCATCAACACCAACACTGAGACAGCCCTTAGACACTGCCTGTGACCTGGCAGCCAATTCAGCCAAAATCTTGCTACCCCACCCACAGACCCACAGACCCTGGGACCTCCACCTCCAAAGGTGCACTGCTCCAGCAGCAGGAAGTGCAACTTCCCCCCTCCCCAGCGGCAGACCTCTGGACACTACAGTTGTACATATCCTGGGAACTAGCCTCCAGGCACACCAGTCCACTGGCTGCTCTTGGGAGCCACTGTGAGCCCCCGCTGGGTGTGATTTTATACAGACAAGGGTGCACTGACCCACAGTAGAAATTCTGAATTCCCTCTTCCTCAATAACTGCCCACAGACTCCCCAGCTGTGAAACTTCAGTGCCAGGGCCCCTCAGAGTGCATCAGAGCTCTACACTGCCAGCAAACACACTACCACACTCATGTGTTTCCAGCGCACAGGCCACGTGGGCACACCACTTCATAGGCAGCTCTTGGATGCTGCTGTGAGCTCCCATTAGGTGCGATTTTGTACAGACAAGAGTGTGATGCCCTGCAGTAGAAATTCTGAATTCTCTCTTCCTGAATAACTACCCACAGACACCTCAGCTGTGCAATTTCAGCATGAGGGCCCCGCAGAGTGCGTCAGAGCTGCATGCTGGCAAACGCACCATGGGTGCCCCTGTGAGCCGCCACTGGGAGCACGCGTATCCAACCACAGACCCAGCAGCAAAACTAAGTCTTCCCTCCACACAGCGGCAGAACTCTGGACACTACAGTCAAGCTTTTCCAGCACGCAGGTCTTCCAAGACCACCACTCCACAGGCAGGTCTTGGGTGCTGCTATAAGCCTCTGCTAGGTGCACACTTATACAAACGGGGACACACTGCTGGACAGTAGAAATTCTGAATTCCCACTTCCTGGAAAGCTGCCCACAGACACCTTGACCACGTGGCTTCAGCACCAGGGCCCCTCAGAGTGTGTCAGTACACCGTGCTGGCAAACACACACAGGTGCTGCTGTGACCCGCCACTAGGGGCATGTGTATCCAACCATGGAAGCAGCAGCAAAATCTGAGTCTGTCTACCCCACAGCTACAGAACTCTGGACACCACAGTCATGCCTTTCTGGAGCACAGGGCTCCTGAGACCCACCACCCTGACAGATGGCTCTTGGGTGCCACTGTGAGTCCCTGCTAGGCATGCACAATTTCAACCAAAGGTGCAAGGCAGCAAAAATTGGGACACACCCCTCCATGGCTGCTGACTTCTAGACACTGCAGTTGTGCCTTTCCAGCTCACACCCCTACATCAAGAGAACCCAAATAGCTAAAGTAGGGAGCTACACTAGATTACCAAGCCCAGGAGACCTGAGAGATCACACCAGTAGCACCATCCCCAAAAGAAACTAGGTAGCAAAGCAATTGGATCTAGGACACAGAAACAATTAAAATGTTACAGCAAAACATGGGAAGACAAAAAAAGCAATCCCCAAAGGAGAGAAATAGAGGAATCACCAGAAAGGAAGTTAAATGCAATGGAGGCAAGTAACATGTCAGAGAAAGAATTCAGAGTAATGGTTATAAGGATGCTCAAACGGCTGGATAACAAATACACACAACTCAATGACAAATACACACAACTCAACAAGAATAATAAAGAGCTTAATGAGAATGTCACCAACATGAAAAGGGACCAAGAGGAAATGAAGAACAACATAGTTGCAATAAAGAACACAATGGAAGGCTTAAACAGTAAGCTAGAAGAAGCTGAGGACCGCATCAGCGAATTAGAAGGCAAAGTAGGAAAAAACACACAAACACAGCAGCAACTGGAAAGAAAATTTAAAAAGCAAGGGGAGAGGCTAAGGGAGCTGTGGGACAACACAAAATGAAACAGCATTCGCATAATAAGGGTACCAGAAGGAGAGAAAGAGAACGAAGGAATAGAAAACTTGATTGAAGAATTAATGACAGAAAACTTCTCTGATATTGGCAAGAAAAAAACTATGCAAGTTCAAGAAGCCAAAGAGTCCCAAACAAGATAAATCCCAAAAGACTGACACCAAGACACATCAAATTAAATTGGCAAAAATCAACGACAAAGTAAGAATCTTAAAGGCTGCCAGAGAGAGACAGAAAGTTACCTACCAGGGATCTCCTATTAGATATCAACTGATTTCTCAACAGAAACACACCAGGCCACAAGGGAATGGAATGAATATATACAAAGTGATGCAAAGCAAGGGACTGAATCCAAGAATACTATACCCAGCAAGGCTATCATTGAAAATCAAAGGTGGAATCAGGAGCCTCACAGACAAAAAAGGACTAAGAGAGTTTATTACCACATAGCCAGCAATGCAAAAAATGCTAAAGGAACTGATGTAAAAAGAAGAAACAGAAAGGCAAGAAGAAACACAAACATTAAGAATAAAAGTGACAACACACAAGTACTTATCAATAATAACATTAAACATAAATGGATTAAATGCTCCAATGAAAAGACATAGGGTATCTGAATGGATAAGAAAACATGACCCAATTATCTTCTGTCTGCAAGAGAAACACCTCAGAACAAAAGATTCACACAGACTAATAGTGAAGGGATTGAAAAAAATTTTCAGGCAAGTGGAAATGAGAAAAAAGCTGGGGTTACAATACTTATATCTGACAAAATAGACCTCAAAGTAAAGGCCATAACAAGAGATAAGGAAAGCCACTACATAATACTAAAGGGATCAATTCAACAAGAAGATATAACTCTGGTAAACATATATGTACCCAATACAGGAGCACCCAAATACATAAAACAACTTCTGGAAAATATCAAGGCAGAGATCAATAGCAATACAGTCATAGTAGGGGACTTTAATACCCCACTGACACCACTGGATAAATTCTCTAAACAAAATCAGCAAAGAAACAGCACTCCTAAATGACTCACTAGATCAGATGGACTTAATTGACATCTTCAGAATATTTTACCCCAAAGGTACAGAATATACATTCTTCTCCAGTGCCCACAGGGCATTTTCAAAGATAGACCACGTATTAGGACACAGGCAAAGTCTCTTGAAATTCAAGAGGATAAAAATCATAACAAGCATTTTCTCAGACCACAATGGCATAAAAGTAGAAATCAACCACAATAAAAACAATGAAAAAAAATCAAACACTTGGACACTAAATAGAATGCTATTAAATAATGATTGGGTTACCAGAGAGATCAAAGAAGAAATAAAAAGCATCCTGGATAACAAATCACAATGAAAACACAACAATCCAAAATCTATGGGACACAGTGAAAGCAGTCCTGAAAGGGAAGTTCACAGCTCTACAAGCCTACCTCAAAAAAACATGAAAACCTGGTAGTAAATTATATAACCTTGCAACTTAAAGAATTAGAAAGAGCAACAAGAAAAGCACACACATCCAGAAAGAAAGAGATAATAAAGATCAGAGCAGAAATAAACAACACATAGACACCAAAAAAAAAAAAAAAAAATCAATGGTTCTTTGAAAGGATAAACAAGATTGATGAACCTCTAGCCAGGATCACCAAGAAACAAAGAGAGATAACCCAAATAAACAAAATCAGAAATGAAAAAGGTGAAGTACCTACTGACCCCACTGATATACTAAGGATTACAAAAAAAAAAAAAAATACTATGAACAACTCTATTCCACAAACTGGACACCCTTGATGAAATGGACACATCCTAGAAAAATACAAGCTTCCAAAACTCAATCAGGAAGACTCAAAAAACCTGAATAGGCTGATAACTACTGATGAAATTGAAACAGTAATCAAAAAGCTTCCAGCAAACAAAATCCCTGGACCAGATGACTTCACAGGGGAGTTTTACCAAACATTCAAAGGAGAACTAAAACCAATCCTTCTCAGACTATTCCAAAAAATTCAAGGGGAAGGCAGAGTTCCAAGCTCTTTCTATGAAGCCAGTATTACGCTAATCCCAAAACCAGATAAAAACACCACAAAGAAAGAGAATTACAGGCTAATATCCCTGATGAACATAGATACTAAAATCCTCAATGAATTCTAGCAAACTGGATCCAGCATTACATTAGAAAGATAATACACCATGACCAAGTGGGATTTATTCCAGGGATGTAAGGCTGGTACAATATCCACAAATCAATAAATGTGATACATCACATAAACAAATTGAGATATAAAAATCACATAATCATATCAATTGATGCAGAAAAGGCATTTGACAAAGTCCAACACCATTTTCTGACAAAAATGCTCAGCAAAATGGAAATAGAAGGATCATACATCAATATAATAAAAGCCTAATATGACAAACCTACAGCCAACATCATACTCAATGGGCAAAAACTAAAACTATTTCCCTTAAGAACAGGAACAAGACAGGGATACCTGCTTTTACCACTCCTGTTAAACATAGTACTGAAAGTGTTAGCCAAAGTGATCAGACAAGAAGAAGAAATAAAAGGCTTCCAAATTGGAAAAGAAGAAGTAAAATTGTCATTATTAGCAGATGACATGATACTGTACATAGAAAACCCTAAAGACTCCATCAAAAAATTATTAGACTTAATAAATGAATTCGGTGATGTAGCAGGATACAAAATTAATGCCAAGAAATCTATGACATATTTATACACCAATAGTGAACTTACAGAAAGAGGGATTAAAAAAACAATCCCATTTACCATTGCACACACCAAAAAATAAAAATAAAAAAAAATAAGATACCGAGGAATAAACTTAACTAAGGAGGTAAAAGACCTCTACTCAGAAAACTGTGGGATGTTGCAAAAAGAGATAGAGGAAGACATAAACAGATTGAAGAACATATCATGTTCATGGCTGGTAGAATCAACATCATCAAAATGTCCATACTACCCAAAGCAATCTATAGATTCAATGCACTCCCCCATTAAAATAGCAACAGCATATTTCACAGATCTAGAAAGAACTCTCCAAAAATTCATCTGGAATAAAAAAAAACCCCAAATAGCTGCAGCAACCCTAAGAAAGAAGAACAAAGTAGGTGGGATCTCAATACCAGATATCAAGATGTATTACAACGCCACTGTTTTGAAAACAGCCTGGTACTGGCACAAGAACAGACATGTAGACCAAAGGAATAGAATAGAGAACCCAGAAACTGACCCAAACCACTATGCTCAATTAATATTTGACAAAGGAGGCAAGAACATACAATGGAGTCAAGACAGTCTCTTTAATAAATGGGGTTGGGAAATTTGGACAGATACATGCAAAAAAATGAAACTAGACCACCAACTTACACCATACACAAAAACAAACTCAAAATGGCTAAAGGAGTTGAATGTAAGATGGGAAACCATAAAAATATTAGAATAATCCAGAGGCAACAAAATCTCAGATATATGCCGAAACAATATCTTCACCGATACAGCTCCTAGGGCAATGGAAACTAAAGAGAAAATAAACAAATGGGAGTACATCAAAATAAGAAGCTTCTACACAGCAAAAGAAACCATCAATAACAGAACATGAAAACCCACTGCATGGGAGAACATATTTGCCAATGATATCTCCGATAAAGATTTAATCTCCAACATTTACAGGTAACTCATACAACTTAACAAAAGGAAGATAAACAACCCAGTCAAAAAAATGGGCAACAGACCTAAATTTATAGTTTTCGAAGAACACAGAAGGAAGGCCAAAAGACATATAAAAACATGCTCAAAGTCACTAATCATCCGAGAAATGCAAATCAAAATGACAGTGAAGTACCATCTCACGCCTGTCAGAATGGCTATCATCAGCAAATCAACAAATGACAATGCTGGTGAGGATGTGGGGAAAAAGGAACCCTCCTGCACTGCTGGTGGGAATGTAGACTGGTATAGCCACTGTGGAGAACAGTATGGAGTTTCCTTAAAAAACTGAAAGTGGAACTCCCATTTGACCCAGTGATCCCACTTCTAGGAATATATCCCAAGATACTAGAAATACCAATTAGAAAGGATAGATGCACCCCTATGTTCATAGCAGCAGAATTTACAATAGCTAATATTTGGGATCAGCCTAAATGCCCATCAGCAGATGAGTTGATTAAAGAACTGTGGTACATCTACACAATAGAATACAATGCAGCTGTAAAAAGGAAAGAACTCCTACCATTTGCAGCATGCATGGAGCTGGAGAACATTATGCTAAGTGAAATAAGTAAGTCAGGGAAAGATAAATATCACATGATCTCATTCATTTGTGGATTATAATGAACAACATAAACCCGATAAACAAAAACAGATCCAGAGACAGAGAAATATCAATCAGATGCTCAAACCTCAGAGGGAAGGTAGGGGAAGGTAGGGGTAAAAGGGAGAGATCAACCAAAGGACTTGTATGCATGCATATTAGCATAAGCAATGGACACAGACAACATGGGGTGAGGGTGAGGGCAGGATTGTGGGGGTGGGGGGAAAATGGGAGGATAAGGACACATTTGTAATACCTTAATCAATAAAGGAAAAAAAATTAACTCTTGAATTAGGTCACTTGGAATCTGGCTCTCTGCTACTTCTCAGTACTCAGATGCTGCCCAACTCCTCTCTCCAGTCACAGCTGTCCTCTTGTTATGTCTTGGTGGATTCAAACACATAGCTCAGGCCAAGGTACTTTAAAAGTTCAAAAAATGAGTTCAAATGGTTCCAACTGAGAACCATTGCTCTAAATAACCATTTATCATTGCCTATTAAACCCTGAATCATATCCTTGGTGTGGGAACCATGCCAGGTCCCCGGATAGTCAAGGCTGGTAGGAGCACAGAGGCCTTGTTATCAATACACCAGAATGGCCAAAGGCCACTCTGAGCATGTGCCTAAATGGGATGTTCAAGGACTCTGAGCCTGGGAATCCTAATCAGGCCAAGATACCATGAGCGGCTGCAAGGCCACAGCTCTCTCACAGTACACTGTGCCCTTCAGTAGCCAATATGATTGATGTAACTATTGGCACACAGCCTTCTTTATCTAAATAATATAAAAGTAGGTAACTGACCAGATAGTAGGCTGGAGTATGGAGAGAGAGCAGCTAGGATGGAGTGTGTGAAGTCTGCTAGAGAGAGCATCGGGGCAGGAGAGACTGGAGAAACTGCTGAGCCTGAGAGCTCAGGTACCACTCCAATGTGAGGCGTGAGGCGGTGGGTCTAGAAGGCAGCACACAGCTGCTCAGATAATAGCTGTGGGTATAGAGACTGATGCTACTTTATAGGAAAGATATATATTGAGCGGCCAGATTATTATGACCTCTGAAAGCATAATAATCGGGCCACTCAGTGTAGACTGACCACAGAGTTAGGATTTTAAAATAAGGTTTTTCCATGTATAAGAACTGCATTGTGGGTAGTTAGAAAGAAGCAGAGGACTTACTAGCCAGAGGCTGGGGGCCACTATCTCCTGGTCCTTTGACATATCAAGATTTGCAAGCTTTCCCTTATACATAAGTACACTGAGTGGCCAGATTATTATGTGTTCAGAGGTCATAATAATCTGGCGACTCAATGTATGTTCACCAGCCGGTGTCTGGCTGCCTGCCTATATGGACTTTGCTGTGAGGACTGTTCTTGTCTGATGGTTATATAGCTACTGGCTTCCACAATAAAGACTCATTCTTATACACCCACAACCTCTAATCATTAGTCTAATGGCATCTCTGTCTAAGACCCAGCATCCTAGGAGGTCTAGCTCAGGCAGAGGGGCTCAGACCCAATACCTGCTGTGTAGTGAGCCGAGGATAGAGGAGAAACTTGGACTAAGTTCGCAACAGTTAGTACAGTGGGCAGAGTTTGAGCAGGAACCAGCCCTGGAGTAGTCAATTGGGAGAATTTAGAAGAATACATGGACTCAGAGCCAGTCAGACCAGCAGAGCTGTGTGGTGCTCTTGTTGCTGGCTCTGACACTTGGGAATAAATTAAGTATGAAAACTCTATGCTAACTTTATAATCAAAACCCAAACTAAGGGCAAAAATATTTTCATAGAAATTGTATGAGACAGTACCGAAAACAGTCTCTTAAATCACTGTTTTTCCAAAGAATCATATAAGCACGTATTAAAATATACCTGTCTCATATAAAACCATTCTAATTCAGAAAATCTGTAGCAACAAAGCATAGCAAACATAAGCCAAATATTTGTGGAGGCTTTCATTATAGCCTTCCCAAACATATTTCTAGCCAAGTCTACTTAGTATATCCACTGGTCTAGCACTTACTAATTACTCAATAAATATCATTAAGTAAATTGATGAATAAATGAAGAAAAGAATGAATTACATCACTTGGCTTTTAACCAGACTGAGCTATGACATTCTGGGAAAATACCCTAGCCTTGTAAACTCACATTTACAGGTGTAACTAGTATTTGCTATAAGAGGTTCAGAAATTGGGCCTCATGACATTTTTTATATTCTTTATTTTCAAAGACCCTAACATATCACTTAATTTAGTTTTTAGGAAAAGTATTATGGTTGCCTACTTCTGATTCCCCACTTGATTAAATCTCTCATTCTTCAAAGCCCATCTCAAAAATAAAACTCTCTATCAAATCTTATGTAGAGCCAACAATTCCACTTTTTGAACTTAATTCCAAAGAAATAATTGGGAAAGTATGTAGAAATATTCAAGGATGTTCATTATAAAAAAAAATGGTAAGTAAAAAGAGTATGGAAAATATGATTCCATTTTTAACACATATGTATATAAGTGGACATTTGAAAAAATAAACATTTTCCAAAATTGAATCATATTGAAATATTAAAAGTGATTAGTTTGGGGTGGTGGGATTATATAAAATTCAAAAAGAATTGTTATTCATTTCTTAATTTCTTTATAATAATCATGTATTACTTATGTTATTTCAAAAGAGACAAATAAAAAGAAATGTTATGAATTCTTAGCTTATCATATTTCTCCACTTCTAAGAAGCACAAAATAAAATGTAAAGATTGTCACTGGCAATATATTAGATTCTATGGCATATAATTTGTGTACTAACCTTGTATCTGGCTTTATATTATCCTTACATTTTATTTTGTCTTCATCATGGTTCCATCACTCCTTTTTATCTTTTTAAAAATGTTTTTTGTAAATGCTATGGTTTTAAATATGGAAGGCTAGATACCAACTCCAACGGAGTCCCACTAGGTCTGGTCCTCAGCCGTAGGGGTTCATAAAGCTGATTTTCATCAGTCTCTCCAGGACCAGTTCCCAAAGACCAATGTTGAGCAGAATGGCAGTATATTCATTCACAGTAAGAAATAAATGTTACACTAAATATCCATATTGACATGACCAGCCAACTGCCTTCCTGTGGGAAAACTACAGAGGGACCCAAGTTATCAGAAGTTTGCTTGTTGGTCATGGAATCAGAAAAAAGGGGCTTTGAAGACAGGCAAAGTGATTTTCAGAGACCAGGTCCACCATGTCCTCTCTAGGTGAACTTTAACTCACTAAGCCTCAGTTTTCTGTAAGTTGCATATTTAGGTAAAAACTGAGGTGGCTTAAATGTAAACCACATTAAGCTGAGGATTTTCAATATTAATTGTGATCATATTAGTACTAAGTATTACCTCATTAGGCTGTGAAAAGAAAATGGTTATTTTTAATAAGCAGCTATGATCTGTCAAATCCCTTCTTTCCCATTAGATATCAGGCTCTCTTAGGTGACATCTCAATTAACTTTCAGTCACTTTTAATTAGTTACATAGTCTCATTTTCATATTAAGACTTCATCCTGTTCATTTTGCAAGTTGAAATGCATAGCTATTTGAAGCCTTTCTGCGTGCATAGTTTATTGGTAATTCCTGAGCTGATATCTCAAATGTGACCCATTTACTGGTGCTGGTCTCATAATTGATCTTTCCTGCACTGCAATAGGATGAGGAGCTTGCACCAGAATGAAAATCAACTCCATTACTAAGCACAATGTGTAGTTCAAATGAAAGAAGAAATAGGTAAACCCAGAATTACATTTGGAATTCCAACACTCTTCTCTCAGCAATGAAGAAAAGTTGACCAAAAAAATCCTAATATGTAAAAAGCCAGGGGTGAAAAATAAATAAATAAAAAATAAAAATAAATAAATAAAAAGCCAGGGGTGGGTGACCAAACAGCAGGCTGCGTGGGGTGACAAGGCCGGCAGGGGGGTTAGTGAGGGACAACCAAATGACTGAACAGCAGGCAGCATGGGGTGACCAGGCTGGCAGGGCGGGGGGGGGGGGGGGGGCCAGATGGGGGTGATCAGGCTGGGGTGGGCAGTTGGGGGTAACCAGGCCAACAGGGAGGGGGGGAGCCAGTAAGGGGCAACCAGGTTGGCAAAGGGGTAGTTAGGCATGACCAGGCAAGGGGGGGGGGGGCAGTTAGGGGTAATCAGGCTGACAGGCAGAGGCACTTAGGGGTGTTCAGGCTGGCAGGGGGGGACAATTAGAGACGATCAGGCAGGTAGGCAGGTCAGCAGTGGGATCAGGCCTAAACTGGCAGTCGGACATCCCCCAAGGGGTCCCACATTAGAGAGGATTCAGGCTGGGCTGAGGGGACCCCCCTCCATGCATGAATTTCGTGCACCAGGCCTCTAGTAAATAAATGAAGATGTAAAAGACTTGAAAAATACTATCTTAAAAATTTGATCTAATTTATATTTACAGGACACACCACTCAATAAAAGCAATATACAAATTCATTCAAGTGTTTATGGAAAATATTTTCAACTAAATGAAAATTAAGATGGAACATGACAACTTTGCAACATAAAATGAGATTATGTTTAGAGAAGAATTTATATCTATAGGGTGGGGAAAATGTAGGTTGTAGTTGTTCCTATGGAAAAATAATACAATAATTAATAAACAATGATGCAAAAATAAACCATTTCAGGTACTCACAATTGTAAATCTCTTTTTGCTCCACCCTGTATATTACTATTTATGTTTTTTTAAAGTTCTTTATTGATTAAGGTATTACATATGTGTCCTCATCCCTCCATTAACCCCCCAACCTCCCCCCACTCGTGCCCTCACCCCCCTGGTGTTCATGTCCATTGGTTAGCATTATATTCATGCATACTAATCTATTGGTTGATCTCTCCTCCTTTCCCCCACCCTCCCCTACCTTCCCTCTGAGTTCTAGCAGTCTGATCAATGCTTTTCTGCCTCTGGATCTGTCCCTGTTCATCAGTTTATGTTGTTCATTATATTCCACAAATGAGTGAGATCATGTGCTATTTGTCTTTCTCTGACTGGCTTATTTCACATAGCATAATGCTCTCCAGTTCCATCCATGCTGTTGCAAATGGTAAGAACTTCTTTTTTTATTGCAGCAGAGTATTCCATTGTGTATATGTACCACAGTTTTTTAATCTACTCATCTGCTGATGGGCACTAAGGCTGATTCCAAATCTTAGCTATGGTGAATTGTGCTGCTATGAACATAGAGGTGCATATATCCTTTCTGATTTGGGTCTCTAGTTTCTTGGGATATATTCCTAGAAGTGGGATCACTGGGTCAAATGGGAGTTCCACTTTTAGTTTTTTGAGGAAACTCCATACTGTTCTCCACAGTGGCTGTAACAGTCTGCATTTCCACCAGCAGTGCAAAACAGTTCCTTTTTCTTCGCATCCTCTCCAACACTTGTCGTTTGTTGATTTGTTGATGATAGCCATTCTGACGGGTGTGAGATGATACCGCATTGTTGTTTTGATTTACTTCTCTCAGATAATTTGTGACTTTGAGCATGTTTTCACATGTCTCTTGCCCTTCCTTCTGTTCTCCTTTGAAAAGTGTCTGTTTAGGTCCGTTGCCCATTTTTTGATTAGATTGTTTATCGTCCTTTTGTTAAATTATATGAGTTCCCTGTAAATGTTGGAGATTAAACCCTTATTGGTGATGACATTGGCAAATATGTTCTCCCATGAAGTGGGCTTTCTTATTGTTTTGTTGATGGTTTCTTTTGCTGTGCAAAAGCTTTTAATTTTGATGTAGTCCCATTTGTTTATTTTCTCTTTAGTTTCCATTGCCCTAGGAGCAGTATCAGTGAAGAAGTTCCTTCCCATATGTTTGAGATTTTTCTACCTGTGGATTCCTCTAGTATTTTTATGGTTTCCAGTCTTATTTTTAAGTGCTTTATCCATTTTGAGTTTATTTTTGTGAATGGTGTAAGTTGGTGGTCTAGTTTCATTTTTTTGCATGTATCTGTCCAATTTTCCTAACACCATTTGTTGAAGAGACTATCTTGACTCCATTGTATGTTCATGCCTCCTTTGTCAAATATTAATTGGGCATAGTGGTTTGGCGTCGATTTCTGGGTTCTCTATTCTATTCCATTGATCTATATGTCTGTTCTTGTGCCAGTACCAGGCTGTTTTAAGAACAGTGGCTTCGTAATACAGCTTGATATCTGGTATTGAGATCCCACCTACTTTCCTCTTCTTTCTCAGGATTGCTGCAGCTATTCGGGGTCTTTTTTTATTCCAGATGAATTTTTGGAAAGTTCATTGTAGGTTAGGGAAATATGCCATTGATATTTTAATGGGAAGTGCATTGAATCTATAGATTACTTTGGGTAGTATGGACATTTTGATGATGTTGATTCTACCAATCCATGAACACAGTACGTTCTTCCATCTATTTATGTCTTCCTCTCTCTCTTTTCCAGTGTCCTGTAGTTTTTCGCATATAGGTTTTTTACCTCCTTAATTAAGTTTATTCTTAGGTATCTTATTTTTTTTGGTGCAATGGTAAATGGAATTGCTTTTTAAGTCTCTCTTTCTATAAGTTCACTATTGGTGTAAAGAAATGCCATAGATTTCTTGGCATTAATTTTGTCTCCTGCTACATTGACAAATTCATTTATTAAGTCTAGTAATTTTTTGATGGAGTCTTTAGGGTTTTCTATGTACAATATTATGTCACCTGCAAATAAGGTCAGTTTTATTTCTTCTTTTCCAATTTGGATGCCTTTTATTTCTTTTTCTTGTCTGATCGCAATGGCTAGTACTTCCAGTACTATGTTGAACAAGAGTGGTGAGAGTGGGCATCCCTGTCTTGTTCCTGTTCTTAGGGGAAATGGTTTTAGTTTTTGTCCATTGAGTATGATGTTGGCTGTGGGTTTTTCATATATGGCTTTTATTATGTTGAGGTATGATCCTTCTAAACACTTGCTGAGTGTTTTGATCAAGAAGGGGTGTTGGATTTTGTCAAATGCTTTTTCTGTGTCAATTGATATGACTATGTGATTTTTATCTCTCAATTTGTTTATGTAATATATCACATTTATTGATTTGTGGATAATGTACCATCCTTGCATTCCTGGGATAAATCCTACTTGGTCATGGTGTATGATCTTTCTGATGTATTGCTGGATCCAATTTGTAGAATTTTGTTGAGGATTTTGGCATCTATGTTCATGAGGGATATTGGCCTATAATTCTCTTTCATTGTGTTGTCTTTATCTGGTTTTGGTGTTAGGGTGATGCTATCTTCATAGAATGAGCTTGGAAGTGCTCCTTCTTCTTGAACTTTTTGGAATAATCTGAGGAGGATAGGTTTTAGTTCTTCCTTGAATGTTTGGTAAAACTCCCCTGTGAAGCCGTCTGGCTCCAGGCTTTTGTTTGCTGGGAGCTTTTTGATGACTGCTTTAATTTCTTCCATAGTTATCAGCCTACTGAGATTATTAGAATCTTCCCAATTGAGTTTTGGAAGGTTGTATTTTTCTAGGAATATGTCCATTTCCTCTAGGATGTCTAAATGTTGGAATAGAGTTGTTCATAGTATTTTTTTGTATTTCCATGGGGTCTGTTGTTATTTCACCTCTCTCATTTCTAAATTTTTTTTTTTGAGTCCTCTCTCTTTGCTTCTTGGTGAGCCTGGCTAGCGGTTCATCAATCTTGTTTATCCTTTCAAAGAACCAGCTCTTGGTTTCATTGATCTTTTGTATTGTTTTTTTGGTTCTATGTCATTTATTTCTGCTCTGATCTTTATTATCTCCTTCCTTCTGCTCACTCTGGGCTTTACTTGTTGATTGCTTTCTAACTCTTTGAGTTGTAGAGTTAGATGATTTACTACTATTTTTTTTTTTTTTTTTTTTTTGTGGTAGGCTTGTAGAGCTATAAACTTCCCTCTCAGGACTGCTTGCATTGTGTCCCATAGATTTTAGATTGTTGTGTTTTTGTTGTCATTAGTATCGAGGATGCTTTTAATTTCTTCTTTGATTTCTTTGGTAACCCAGTCATTATTTAATAGCGTGCTATTCAGCTTCCAAGTGTTTGAGATTTTTGGATTGTTTTTATTTTAGTTTATTTCTAATTTAATGACATTGTTGTCTGAGAAGATGCTTGGTATGATTTCAATCTTCTTGAATTTGGGGAGACTTTGCTTATGACCCAATATGTGGTCCATTTTTGAAAATGTCCCATGTGCGCTTGAGAAGAACATGTATTCCGTGACTTTGCGGTGAAATATTCTGAAGATGTCAGTTAAGTCCATCTGATCTTGTGAGTCATTTAGGATTGCTGTGTCTTTGCTGATTTTTTGTCTAGAGGATTTATCCAGTGATGTCAGTGGTATATTAAAGTCCCCTACTATGATTGTATTGTTGTCGATTTCTCCCTTGATATCTTCTAAGAGTTTTGTTATGTATTTGGGTGCTCCTGCATTAGGTGCATATATCAGGGTGATATCCTCTTTTTGTATCAATCCCTTTAGTATATGAAGTGGCCTTCCTTATCTTCTGTTATGGCATTTACTTTGAGGTCTATTTTGTCAGCTTTAAGTATTGCTACCCCAGCTTTTTTCTCGTTTCCACTTGCCTGAAAGATATTTTCCATCCCTTCACTTTCAATCTGTGTGAGTCTCTTGTTCTGAGGTGGGTCTCTTGTAGACAGTATATATATATGGGTTGTGTTTCTTTATCCATTCAGTCACTTGATGTCTTTTGATTGGAGTATTTAATCTGTTTATGTTTAAAGTTATTAATGAAAGGTATTTGTTTGTATTCATATATATTTTTTGTGTCTGTTTTCCTTCTTACCTGTTTATTTCTTCTTTTTACAGTATTCCCTTTAGCATTTCTTGCATTGCTAATTTGGTGGTGATAAACTCCCTTAACCTTTTTTTATCTGTGAAGCTCCTGATTTCCCCTTCAATTTTGATTGATAGTCTTGCTGGATAGAGTATTCTTGGATTCAGTCCTTTGCTTTGCAACACTTGGTATACCTCCTTCCATTCACTTCTAGCTTGATGTGTTTCTGTTGAGAAATCATTTGATAATCTGATGGGGGTTCCTTTGTAGGTAACTCTCTGTCTCTCTCTTGCTGCCTTTAAGATTCTCTCTTTGTTGATGATATTTGCCATTGAAATTATGATGTATCTTGGTGTGGGACTTTTGGGGTTGATCCTGCTTGGGACTCTCTGTACTTGTGTAATTTTTTCTTTCTCATATCTGGGAAGTTTTCTGTCATTATTTCTTCAAATAGATTTTCTAATCCTTGCTCTTCTTGTCTTTCTGGCAGCCCCATTATATGTATGTTACTTCATTTCATGTTGTCCCAAATCTCCCTTAGGCTTTCCTCCTATTTTTAATTTTTTTCTCCAATTGCTGTTCAGATTGGGCTTGTTTCTTTACCTGATCTTCTAACTCGCTGATTCGATCCTCTGCTTCTTCTAGTCTATGTTGAAAATTTCCATGGTGTTTTTGATTGTAGCTATATCATTTTTCATTTCTTCCTGATTCTTGCATAGGTTGTTGATTTTCTCATCCATCTGATGTATAAATTCCGTGACCATTACTCTGAACTCTTTTTTGGTCATGTTGCATGCTTCAATTTCACTAATTTCCTTTCTTGCTGACTCCTCATTTTCTTTCCTCTGGGGATTGTGTCATCTCCCCATTCTGACTATCACCAGAATGTTCAAACTTCAGGTTGCGTGGACCTGGGCCATGTGCTGTGGGAACTTCGCACCACCCGAGTTTCACTGAAGTGCTCTGACACTAGGATGTGTGGCTGCCGTGGGTTGGTGGGAACCAGGCTTGCCCAGAATCAATGTTCCCAGAGTTCATTGTGGTCTCGTGTGCGCACCTAGAATCAGGGACCCCGCCTGCATTGTGCTGTTGGCGCATGCCAAAAATGAGTCCCCTAGCACATGCCAGGTGTCAGAGTTTCCCTGTATCTGTATCAAGAATCGAGTATCAGAGTCTCTGTTGCCTCGTGCAGCTTCTCGCTGAGAATCAGGGTCCCTGTGTGGGCATGCACCAAGAATTGGAGTCACTGGCTCTTAGTGTGGATGTGCTGTGAGTCAGGGATCCCAGGCGCACACAGTAAAAAACAGAGTCAAGTCGGTGGTGCTCAGTGCTGCCTCTTGCCAGGAGAATTTGGGTCCAGGCCACCATGGGGGACTGGATTGCACAATAACTCTGTGGCATGCCTGTGCTGCGAAAAACTGACTTTGGTGTGCGTTTGCCCAGAATCAAAGTCAGGTGGCACTGCTGCCCTGCATGGGCTTCAGGTTTGTTCACCTGACTGCATTGCAGGGAGGAGATTCCAGTCTCTCAAATTCCAGAAGCAGCACTGTGGTCCATGAGGTCTCTCTCAAGCTCAAATTTCCCAAAGGGATCTGCATCCTGCGCGCGTTCTCAAGCTCAATTTCCCATAGGGGCACTGTGGCTCCAGTGAGGGGCGGGTCTATCAGTTACTATGGAGCTATCCGTGAGCCTGCGGGGAGGGAGACAGGCTCTTTGACTCACAGAAATCTGCTGCTGGGAAGGCTGGATTCTTGTCTGTTGGTCTGAAGCTGTGGTTGCAGTTCTCTGTCCCCAGTGGCTGCAGGGTCCTGGTTTGTGTCTGAGACCAGGATCCTAGTCTCAAGCAGCTCTGTTTCTCAAGATGGCGTGGTCTTCGTGCCCACACTGGCCGCCCAGAAGTGTCCGGTTTGTGCGCGGGGCTCTGCCATCTAAGACTGCCTAGTTTGGCATCCCCTTGGAGGACCTGCAGAATCTAACTGTCCCTAGCTCATACACACACACACCACACATGGCTACACTCTCCTCTATGGGTTCCTCACTCTCTCACACTCTCTCCCTCCCTACCTTCCTGCCAGTCACCATCTTCCCTATCTTATATTACTATATTAATAGAAAAAAATCTAAAATCTATTATCTAATCTTCTACTTCAAAAATTTTAAGAGAAAATTAAACCCAAAGTAAGTAGAAAGGGATCACTGATAAAGATACGATAGAGAAGAAATCAATTTAAAATTAAAAATAGAGAAAAAAAAATAAATCCCCAAACTGCTTCTTCAAAATTAATCAAAAGACATTATAAAAACATAGCTAGAATTATAAGAACAAAAAGAGAAGACACAAATGATCAGTGTCAACACAGGAAAAGAATAAATTACTTCAGAACAG
Source organism: Corynorhinus townsendii (assembly GCA_026230045.1). Lineage (NCBI taxonomy): Eukaryota > Metazoa > Chordata > Mammalia > Chiroptera > Vespertilionidae > Corynorhinus > Corynorhinus townsendii. The sequence continues at coordinate 113,691,202 of JAPDVU010000001.1, read as the reverse complement.
AAGGACTAAGTAAAAATAATAAGGGGATATGATGAACAACTGTGGCACCTTAGCTGATAATTTTTCTAATAATTTTCAAAAAAAAACCTTAAACTTTTATGTATTGTTTGAAACACTATTTTAGAATCTGTTCCCATCACCTATGTGGTCATTATTCATTGAAATTACTTTTAAAATATTTATGCTAAACTCCAAAAATCCATTTCCCCAACTTTATTTATGTTTTCCTCTATCACAGCTTTTCCTAATTAGTCTGCACAGCTCTAATGATAAAGACTTTTAGCACTTTTGTTTTTAAAAAGGGAAACTAAAGACCAGAGAAGTAGAACAAATTTTCTAAACATGACTGTGGTGGATTTCTTAATTAAGAATATCAAACCTTCTGTCACTTAGGCACATTGCCTATCTGCTGCTGAGTCAGATAAATCTTCATGTCAGATAAAGATATAAAAAACAAACATTTTTAATCCATCCTCTCCATATTGGTAAAAAAAAATAAACGACAACAAAAAAGCAACAACATAGAGCTCACACATATGAAAGGAAAACTAAATCACACTATGCTGATAGCTATGGTGCTCTCAGTTTTCTGGTGCGTGTGTGTGTGTGTGTGTGTGTGTGTGTGTGTGTGTGTGTACATTTATTTTAAATTTGTAGCCACTAATTCTCTGATGCCATAGCAAAGAGATTATAGACAGCTAACAACTAAATTGAGGACTTCTATGAAGGGACCTCAGTGTGTCTGTCCCACTGACAATTCTCATGGCTCCATTCTGGAGTCCCTCTGATCAGTTTTGATCAGACTAGACTTCAATCTTTTTTTTTTTTTTTGCATTTTATCCTATTTTCTATCTCACTCTCATCCATCTTTCTCTTGATATTCCCTAAGACTCTCATTGGTTTTCCAAAATCTAAAACTTCTTCCAAGAAGGAAATCCAGAATTACCTTCTCTAAAGTAGTATAAATATACAGGGTGTGGCAAAAGTAGGTTTTCAGTTGTTCGTATGAAAAATAATATAATAACTAATAAATAATACAAGAGTAAACTCTGTTTCGCATACTCACAACTATAAACCTACTTTTGCCTACTCTGTAATAAAATGCGACGAGTTGGCAGACACATTAAAAAAATGCTAGTACTACTACTCACTGCTATGTGATTTGAAGCAAATTTATTTGACAAATGTGAAATAATGTACCCATTACCTAGTACATTACAGGAACTCAATAAGAACTAATTTATTTTCTGTACCCATTTATCATGTAGTGCAGTTGTTATGATCTTTGCATATTACCTTTCTCTGTAATCTATTTCTACTGGAAGTGTGCTCTCATTTTCATGGGACACCCATTCCATGTGGTATAAGTGATCTCTCCCTGTTATCACTGCCACTACATGTGTGGTGGCCACATAACACAGGTCAGCAAATAAGAGTACTCCATCCACACACACTCTCCAAAATGCAGCAATTAGCTCAGGAATGAGTATTTTCCCCATCAATCAGGTCAATCCCTAGAAATTTTGCTGGACCCTGAAGAATTGGACACTAGTCATTGGGGTGTCTGACTATGCCATTGAGGTAAGCCTGGAGATGTCAGTGATCAGCTTTGCTATCATGCTAGAAAATCAGCCACCGAATTAAACCAACTAAGAGGAAAATGGAACTCAAGTGTGGAAAGGCAATATCCTGATAACACCATTTTTATCCCTGAATCCATCATGCCTGAGATCTATAAACTTTTCATTCATAGGAGTCAATGAACTCTTTTTGGGTTAACATAGTTTCCATAAGTTTTCTGTCACTTTTACATGATAGCCCTGACTAACACAGAAATATCAGGAAGTAGGTTGTTGCAAATAACAGAACTTAAAATGTGAACAGATTGATGTAACATAGGTGAGAACCTGGAAGGTGAAGGCAGTGCCTAGATGAGACATTAACTTGCCTCTCTTTGTTTTGGGGTTAAGTGTTTTATTGGTTGTAAGTCTATTTCCATTGCCAGGCAGTGGCATTTTCAAATGATGCATATGGGAAGAAAGTTTGTTGTTGAGTAGTCCAGAAATAAATGGTTTCTATGAGGAATCAAACTAGCTCTTTATAACTTATACTAGATGCCCAGTACACAAAATTCATGCACGTGTGGGGTCCTTAGGCCTAGACGGTGAACAGGGCCAATCAGGGCCTTCCTGCTGGTTGGCAGCTGCCGGCCAGGGCCTGCAAGATGGGGGAAGGGACTGCAGGAGGCTGGCCGGCCATGGGAGGTTGGTTGTGGGAGCACACTGACCACCAGGGGTCAGCTCCTGTGTTGAGCATCTGCATCATAGTGACTGGTTATTCTGGTCGTTCCATCATTCTGGTTGCTTAGCCTTTTATATATATACATAGACTAGAGGCCCAGTGCATGAAATTCATGCTTGGGTGGAGGGGGGGGAACCTCAGCCTGGCCTGAACTCTCTCCAATCCAGGACCCCTCAGTTTAGGCCTGACCCACAGGGATCAGGCCTAAACTGGCAATCAGACATCCCTCTTGCAATCTGGGACTGCTGGCTCCTAACCACTCACCTGCCTGCCTGCCTGATCACCCCTAACCCCTCTGCCTGCCTGCTTGATGCCCCTAACTGTGCTCCCCTGCCACCCTGATCACCTCTAACCGCTCTGCCTGCCTGCCTGGTCACCCCTAAATGCCTCTGCCTTGGCCCCCACCACTGTGGCTTTGTCCGGAAGGATGGCCAGAAGACATCTGGTCTATCTGGTTTAATTAGCATATTACCCTTTTATTAGTATAGATAATTGAAACACTTGGGAAAAAAAGAGAAAGAAATGGTAGTAGACTGTGATAACCATAGTTTCTATCTGTTCACCCTACTTTTTCTCATCTTTCTCTTGTTACACAACTTGTCTTTCTCATGGAAACTCCATTTTATGACCCCTATACATCCCATCCTCACTTTCCACAGGGATAAGCACATGACCTTAGGTGGGCCAATCAGAGCACCCTATCCACAAGGATATTCAGGATGGTACATGATCTAGATAGGAACAATCGCAACCTTCCTTGGGAATTTAGCTGCAAGTAACAGAAGAGGCATATTCTTTTGGTAAAAATTTCTAGCTATAAGGATAATATGAGTTCCATGTCTTTCCTCTAATAGCTGATTTCTACCACCAATCATGAAGACACTGGCTAAGATTAAAGCCAACACAGAAGAAATAAGACATGATTGATGGTGGTAGAATATGTGACTGAATGGCTTCCATTTAGCCAAAAGATAACTCTCTCCCCCTATATTTCTCACTTATGTGAACAATAAATTAATTTTTTCCTAAATTAATTAGTCTAGGATTTCTGTTATTAGCCAATATGAGTTCTGAATAACACGTTTGGTCAGTGCTTGCATTGCACTCACAAATATTCTCTAGTCTTTTCATGCATACGTTTCTTCTGATTAAACAGTAACAGAAGAAAAGACATTGTCGTATTGATTTCCTTTTCCATTCCTATAGTTCCACTAGAACATTACAACTCATTAAATGAAAATTTACTAACTATAATAAAAATTTACAGCCACCTATTCTTGCAGTTTTATGACCACATTTAATTACTTTCCTCCAAAAGTACTCTAAGGGTCCACCATCCCAGGTAAAATATCACACAAAGATCTGAGCAGCTCTGGCTTTCACTCCCTGAGAAGCTTCTCAGTGGTTTTCAGCTTTTATGTAGAAGACGCATCAAAAACACTACAATTCTTCTTAACCCATGAAAAGTGTTTTAAACTCACAAAGTAACTAACCTAGCCAGCAGTAATTCCAGCAGAATCACCAGAGTCACATGATAACCCCTTCCTGTGTCTTTAAAAGCATGTACTCCAACAGCAGTATTTATAGCTCACCTCTCATGGCTGTGTCATGATTCAAAAAGTACTTACTTCCATGACTCTGCTCTCTTATTATATACTCTTGGTTTAATAATTATCACTAATAACAAAAGGTACTTGCTAAATATTAGTGAGCTTTATGGGGGCAAAAGCATTGCAATTTTGTTTCCCAGCCCATTAACTGGTGAACATACCACATTAAAGAGGAATAGCTGAAGAAGACCTAGATCCTGCCCACTACTCTTTTTTTCATTTTCTATTCATTTCTCTCAATTAAAAATACACTTCGAGGATACAGACTCCTATATACAAGGGTGTAATTATAATCTTGAAAAAAAATCCTGTTTTTTCTTCAGATAGAAACTAAAGAGTAAAAGACCTTAGATATTTGCTATTGTAGCAGTCAGGTCATCCAGCAAGAAACAGAAGTCATCCCCAGCTGATTCAAATAAAAAGACTTTGGTGAAGGGACTCCTTAAAAGGTGAGAAGAGTGGGCAGAGAGAAGAGAGTAAGTAAGGGATGGAGAGGCACACATTAGTAGAAAGTCAGCACTACGCCAAGGGCTGAAGGACTGAAGGAAAAGCATTGCCTGAACCCATGACATGCAACTTCTTTTCTCCTCTCACTTATATTTTGAAAGACTATTCTGACTTCTTATTTTTAAAATTTTATCACTCAAAAATTTCTACTTTGCCTTATGTCTTAAAATACTTTGTAAGATAAAAGATTTGCATTCTTTAAATCAGTGCAAGCTATTTATGTCCCCTCTTTCCCAATAAAATAAAAAGACTCTGCAATAAGGTGAAGAATTTGCACAGAGCATTTGCGTTAGGGAACTGACTGAGAACTCCAAGGCTAAACAGTCTGTGCCTAGGAATCTTTAGAGATTTTATTTTAGTGAGTTCAACACTATTTACTCAACACTATTTAACAGACACAGAATGTTTCCATTAAACCATATATGCTTTTGAAGAAGGGGCAGGTGATCCTTAGTAGAATAATAGCGTGAAATGGTGGTTACTGGAAGTATAGAAGTGAAAGGAACATTAACCAAGGATGCTAGAGAAGTGCATGAAGGGAAAGGGGAGAAAGAGGACAAGCTTAGCCAATGAAATTTCAGCTCTATGGTATTTTTCTTAAACCCCAACCTTGTCCTCACTTGTTAGATTACATTGCCTTCACATTTTTATATTCTCCCAAGATCATATCCCTGGGCCTACTATTGCAAACAAATGTTGTTCTGACATAACATGGCAGATTTTTTAAAAATGTGATAAAATAGGAAAGACAGACACTAAGATGTGAAATAGCAATGCCAGTGGCCTATAGGTTTACAAATTGCTTCCCTGAGTTTGTATCACAGCAATTTTCACTCACTTTGAAGATTTCTCAAGGGCAAAGAATGCTTTCCTCTCCTCGCAAACAGTTCCAGTTGCAGCAGGAATAAGGTATAGTGTGTATATCCAGACACCAAAGCTAATAAAGCAAAACTGATAAGAGGATATCTGGAATTGAATCTTTTCCAAATGATCTTTCTCTCTCCACTGGGGAAGAAGCACTTAGTGCATTAGTCACACATTAGCCAACTATGCATATAAAACTCATCAGTAAAGAAAAGATGGCTTTAAATGAAAATCAGAAATCTGAGAGTAAAAAAGAAACATTGATAAAGGTCCTGGATTCTTCCGTCACTCACTTCAGCATTATTGAGTTGCCCTGGCTTGTTCATTTCAAACTTTAGGAGCCCAACTCTATAAAAAAGGAAAATGAACACACCTACCAGTTAATGCCACTGAAGCGCTATAAGGGGTTTATTGAAAGACAATTCTAAAGTGAGCATTACTGTTATTTGGGCAATGGCTCATGTCACTTTCTAACATTATCCATAGAGAACTCCCTCATAAAAATGTTACGTTGCCAGCTGATGTTGCTCATTGGCTAGTACCAACCTATGAACCAGGAGGTCACGGTTCAATTCCCGGTCAGGGCACATTCCCAGGTTGTGGGCTTGATCCCCAGTGTGGGGCATTCAGGAAGCACATCAATGATTCTCTGTCATCATTGATGTTTCTATCTCTCTCCCTCTGCCTTCCTCTCTGAAATCAATACAAATAAAAAAGATGCTTATATTAAAACAGACTGGAACACAATTCAGCATTGAAAAATAAAGTTGGTTGAAGTTTAATTTATGCTGGGAAGTACAGTTATGACAAAATGAAAATGGTCAAATCACTAGAAACATCACATCACACATGTTGTTATCATAGCACCTCTACTAGCAAAACAGACTAAAACAGAAAATTTAAAATTAGATCTATTTTGAATAAGAATATAAAACATAGATTCTAAACCTTTTTATTTTAGATATCACATATTGGGCCACTACCAAATAGCATAGCTTAATTTTCTTCTTCTTCATGTAAAATAACACACAGAGAGAAACTTGCCTAGCATGAACTCACCACTTTGGCTACAGACAAGTTGATATTAACATTTCCTGAAAAAAGAATGTGAAGGTAAGTTATGGTATGATTATTGCCCACTACAAATGGCCAATAGCCATAAAAATATTTTAAGATATACTAAAACATTCATTAGATGCTATTTTCACCCAATAGATCAGAAAATATATAAAAACCAATAATATCCAATGTTGGTGAAGGTGTGGAGGAAAAACATGTTCTTATACCCTGTAACTCTTCTGAGGGGGTTGGAGGAGGGAGGCAGAAATGAGAAATACATGTCAAAACCCTTAAAAATATGTACACTTGCCTGGCTAGTGTGGCTCAGTTGGTTGGGCGTCGTCCTGTGTTTTGACAGGTTGCTGGTTTGATCCTTGGTCAGGGAACATGCCCGGGATGTGGGCTCAATCCCCAGTGTGAGGCACGAAGGTGCCAGTCAGTCAATGTTTCTCTCTCATTGATGTTTCTTTTTCTAGCCCTTTTCCTTCCTCTCCCACTCTAAAATCAATAAAAACATCCTATCTAATAAAAGAATAATATGCAAATTGACTGTCACTCCAACACACAAGATGGCTGCCCCCATGTGGATACAAGATGGCCACCACAAGATGGCCAGCAGGGGAGGGCAGTTGGGAGGGACCAGTCATGCAAGGGAGGGCAGTTGAAGGCAATCAAGCCTGCAGGGGAGGGCAGTTGGAAGGGATCAGGCCTGCAAGGGAGGGCAGTTGAGGGCACTCAAGCCTGCAGGGGAGGGCAGTTAGGGGTGACCAGGCCTGCAGGGGAGGGAAGTTAGGGGTTACTAGGCTGGCAGGGGAGCAGTTGGGCATCAATCAGGCTGGCAGGGGAGTGGTTAGGGGGTGATCAGGCTGGCAGGCAGAAGTGGGTAGGGGCAATCAGGAAGGCAGGCAGGCGAGCAGTTGGGAGCCAGCAGTCCTGGATTGTGAGAGGGATGTCCAACTGCCCATTTAGGCCTGTTCCTACCAGGATTGGGCCTAAACAGGCAGTCAGACATCCCTCGAGGGGTCCCAGATTAGAGAGGGTGCAGGCTGGGCTGAGGGACTCCCCCCCACCCCATGCACAAATTTCGTGCACTGGGCCTTTAGTATTTAATAAAAATGTATACTCTTCATCGAGGATTTCATTTCTAAGGTTTTATCTAAAGGAAATTATCATTCACATGTCCAAATGACTAATGTTATAAAATTGCTTATATTAACAAAAGAATCAGAAACAACATAAATGCCCAAAGTGAAAATATGGGCTTCCTTTAATTCCTAGTATTTATTTTTGCAACAAGCATGTGTTATTTTCCTACCTCAAAAGAATAAATAAATTATTATTTCTTCAGAAATATAATAGTAATGCAAAACTTACAAGAAAATAAAACAAATAAAAGCAAGCAAGAAAGAAACACTAAAGACATTATATTCAAGTTCTTCTTCAAACCATAGATTTATTACCAAGGTATAATATTTGTAAATGTGACTTCAATATGTATAACCCTTCTTTATTTAGAATCATGTACTATTAGATCACATGAACCAAACAGCTCATATCAGAGCAGAGCAAGACATAGAGACTTATGTGAGGTTACCTGGGTCTCCAACCTGATGCTCATAGATTATGTGTCCACTCTGTATCACCACACTCCTCTCCTACCTTTCCAGCCCCTATTCTCTCTAATTCATTTTATGTATCATCTATTTATCATCTATCAATCATCTAAATACCTACTTATCTACCTACTTACTATCTATCTGGCTTTTTACCTATATTCTATCTTCATTTCTATTTAGTGAAATAAAATTGCACTTTTATAAAACAATTGTAAGCACAAAATGAAGCCACTGCAGATATCTGGCAGGGGTCTAGTATAATAAAAACTAGAGGCCTGGTGCATGGATCCGTGCACTGGTGGAGTCTCTCAGCCTGGCCTGCGGGGATCAGGCCAAAACTGGCTCTCCGACATAGGATCGCAGATTGCAAGAGGGTGCAGTCCAGGCGGAAGGACCCCTCCGGTGCGTGATGGAGGCCAGGGAGGAACCAAAGGAGGGCTCCAGGGCGTGTCCAGCCCCTCTCACCCAGTCCCAATTGGCTGGACCCCAGCAAGCTAATCTGCCAGTCAGAGCGTCTGCTCCCTGCTGGTCAATGCACGTCATAGTGACTGGTCGAGTGATCAAAGGAACTGTCAGACACTTAGCATTTTATTATATAGGATTAGCTTTTATTATATAGGATTAGTATGTGGGCTAGAATGAGGGCAGGAGTAGGAACAGGAAAGACCAACAGGCTTCATCATGAATTACTGAAATCAACTAAGCCAGTGGTCAGCAAACTCATTAGTCAACAGAGCCAAATATCAACAGTACAACAATTGAAATTTCTTTTGAGAGCCAAAAACCGACTTCTGCACATGGGCCATGAAGTTTCAATCACACTGTATGTGCATGCCCACATGTGGTATTTTGTGGAAGAGCCACACTCAAGGGGCCAAAGAGCCGCATGTGGCTCACGAGCCACAGTTTGCTGACCACTGAACTAAGCAAACGGTAATATGAAGAATGTGTGACATGCAAGAGTTCAAAGTCTGTGTGTGGCTTAAAGACATAAAGATATGAGAAATGCCACAAGGGGGTACTCACATATATAAGGAGATGAACATTGCCACATGTCTTTGTATCAAGTGTCCATCCCACTGGCAGCCATTCTATCTCTAACAAAGTAGCAACAGAAAACAATCACTTATGTCTGCATATAGCTAGATATTTTACCTTTTCCATCTTTAATCTTCCCCACAATCTTTAATACTAGGTATTTTATCTTCAATTTACAGAGAAATAAATTGAAGCTAACAGAAGTTATTTGCTCAAGATCACACAACTAACAAATGGCAAAATTGGTTTAAACTCCTGGCTTAATTCCAAAGTCTTTCCATTATGCTACATTTCCTTCTCATGACCTAGTCCAGTGGTCGGCAAACTGTGGCTCGCGAGCCACATGCAGCTCTTTGGCCTCTTGAGTATGGCTCTTCCACAAAATACCATGGCCTGGGCGAGTCTATTTTGAAAAAGTGGTGTTAGAAGAAGTTTAAATTTAAAAAATTTGGCTCTCAAAAGAAATTTCAATCGTTGTACTGATGATATTTGGCTCTGTTGACTAATGAGTTTTCCGACCACTGACCTAGTCCAAAAGCTTAGAGATATTTGTCTCCTGACTTCCTTTAATAATCTACTTTTCATGAATTAATGTAAAAATTGTTGAACTATTTTTTATTTTTATTAATGCATTCATGTTCAAGAAATGTTTGAGAACATACAATGCTCAGGTTCTTCAGAGTACTCAAATTCACTTTCTGCTGATAAAAATGTCCAGAGGGTTTAAGCCAGTTCTATACACAGTAGAAATGAAATGACACGTGTTGCTTGGTTGAATGGCACCTTCTTGTATTTACCTTAAAGATTCAAACCAAATTATAGTTTTGCCTTTTCTTCTTAGCCATTCCTTCAAGTTTATACTTGCCAAAAAATGTGGTATACCCACCTTTCCTAGGTGGAGTCTTACATTTTCAATGCTATATAAAAAATTACTCCATTATCTTGATTCTCTTCAGTACATATTCCTTCACAAACTTTGTTTGCCTTTTATTATATACTGGGCATAAAACTGCACTCAGTATTCTGTTATGTTTTATATAAGGTAAACGTAGAAAAGGGCAGGCAAAGAAAACTCATAAAACAATTTTGAATAAGTATGTGAGACAACATAATTCAGCATCACAAGTGTTAAACTTTATCCAGACAGTGATAAAGTTAATCCTAAAAATTCAATTATTATTTTTCTTGTCATAACATGAATTGTGAAATATATGCCTAACTCCCTTGTAGCTTGTGTTTCAGATATTTTTCCTCATAAGACACTTATAAAAGACCTGATTTCTGAACTGAGGTAAGTTGGAGGGAGGCAGGAACAACACATTCATTTGCTGGGGTAGATATTAGCAGAGGTGACAGTGTTCTGAAGACGGAAGTTGGTACAGCAACTTCCCTCCCTGTTCATCACAAAACCACTTAATTGAGGTGGAAGCAGCAGCAGCTTTGCAGCATTGGGAGTCTATTCATCCCTATGATTCCATAAGCTATATAATACTCAGTAATAAATCCCTTTGTCTTTAAACTAACTAAAATGGATTCAGCTCTCTGCAACTGAATATTTTTATCTTTATATCTAACTAGAGACCTGGTACATGAAATTCGTGCATAGTGGGGGGTGTCCCTCAGCCCGGCCTGCACCCTCTCCAATCTGGGACCCCTTGGGGGATGTCCAACTGCCAGTTTAGGACATCATCTCCCACAGTCCGGGATTGCTGGCTCTTAACTGCTAGCCTGCCTGCCTGCCTGCCTGATTTTCCCTAACTACTTCTGCCTGCCAGCCTGATTGCCCCCTAACTGCTCCCCTGCTGGCCTGTTCATGCTTAACTGCTCCTCTGCCAGCCTGATCACCCTCAACTGCCCTCCCCTAACAGCCTGATCACCCTCAACTGCCCTCCCTGCCAGCCTGATTGCCACCAACCATCCTCCCCTGCCAGCCTGGTCACCCCCAACTGCCTTCCCCTGCATGCCTGATCTTGCCCTGAACTGCCCTCCCCTGCACCTCCAACTGCCCTCCCCTGCAGGCCTGGTTGCCCCCAACTGCCCTCCCTGCTGGCCTGGTCACTCCTAACTGCCCTCCCCTGCAGGTCTAGTCCCCCCCTCAACTGCCATTTCCTGCTGGCCATCTTGTAGCAGCCATCTTGTGATGACGTGAAGGTGTCGCACAAGGACGCAAGGACCGCCTAGGCTTTTATTAGTATAGATGGTTTATATTTAACCATTAGAGTAGGATATAAATGATCTCTGAAATATTTTTAAATGAGATTAATTTTCTTTATTTTTCTAAAACTCAGAATAAAACAAAAAAGAAAGAAAACATGACAGAAATTCTCTACATTCAGGAGCTTTTATTATATTCCCAGAAGATATTCATTTCCTACTGAGAGCTCTCATAAACAGAATGATCTTGAATTTTTTTCAAGTGCATGTTGAGTTTGAATAGGAAAGATGCCATTCAGTCTGCACACCAGAGGTAGGGAAGTGGAGTGTATCAGAATCTCGTTCCTCTCAAGGGTGTCTCTGGCATTATGAGTATACAATTAAGCAGATTTTAAAGTTGCTATTTGTTATTGACATTGAGGTGCCCCTTTTCCTTGGCCTTACCCTCCATATAGTTGATGGATAGGTGTGCAGAATCTTCAGAAGTATTGCCCTTGTGGTGCCCATAAATATCTTGAAAGAAATTTGTGCAACAAGTCAAATTTAGGTCACATAAATAAACTCCCCAAGTGCATATCAGTTATAAACACAAGCCTCCACTTAACCACCGAATATATCACTTCCCAAGTTGAAATACCCTACTAAGACCATTAAAAACAAAAATATCATAAAAATAAAGTAAAAAATCCCATAATTAGCAGTTTCAACATTATTAGATAACAAATCTTCATGGTCAGTTTAGAGAAGCTTGCCATCGACAATTCAATATTTTTTTTTTCTTCTCATGAGTTTTGGCATCTTGTAACAAAAACAACCTCCCATTAGCACTGGTTAAGTTACAGGTGGAGTCAGGCAGAATTATAATCTTAGCACAAAGATAATCACTTAGATAAGATGGTTTTTAAAATTATATCCCTCTTACTTATCAAGTGAAGGAATTGTCTAGCTGTCTAACTAACATTCTAATTTAGAAAAGTGACTCAAAAAAGATGTCATTTATCCCTATATGACACTCTCTGTAGATAAAGAAATGCAAGACATTAAATAGTATACAAGCTCCACCCACAAAGACAAAAGGAAGACTAATATAAACTCAGGCAAGATTTTAAACAGGCACTACCTTCAAATCTCTATTTCTTAGCTTGTTACTCAGAATAGCTTACTCCAATCTGATTCTAGTAACCCTCTCTCCTTTCTTAGGCTATGGCCTTAATGTCAGCTTAGAGAGTTTTCTTTGGTGAGTCACTAACAGTTGCAGTGGCACCAGTACCGTAAAAGAAAAAAAGAGGTAGAGAGAGTGTTTGAGGGAAGGAGGAGGAGGAAGAAGAGGGAAGAAAGAGAAAAAAGAAGAAAATAACTTAAAAAGGAAAGAAAGAACAGGAGTTTGCTTCCCCAAGGATTCCAACAACAAGCTTGTATCAACCAGAGCACATCAAGCCCTTCTTGAGTAAAACCCAATCATTTAAATATTTATAGAAGCAAGCCTGGTGATTGACGGACTGACTGCTTCTCACTGCTTTCAGAACCACACTGCCATGTGGCCAGAACCTCCGAAATACCAAGATGAGGAGTTCCATCTGTTAAAACCTGTCTTCCAGTTCATCTCTGACCCTCATGAATAAAATATAAATAAAACACACAGATGAGACACTGGGTGATTATGAATGACCTTAAATTAGAGTTATAAAAAGAAAGTTGTTCTCTACCTGAGGAGTATTATAAATCCTGCATAATCCATTGTTTTATTACTTCAATTTAGTAGAATCTGTACATAACAAGAGGAAAAACTGGACCCTGCCCTATGTGAGTTTTATTTGCATCACAGATCAGAAAACAGACTTTTTGCTTAACCTAGTTAAAAAATTTAAAATAAACCTAGCTGCCTAAAATGATCTGAAATTCTGCCATCTGTGGAAATTTGGAAATATAGCAAATGACTAGTTTCAAAGTTTTATATTTTACTTAATTTAAAATGTTCATACAATTGTTAGCATGAATGGATATAGTACCTATAATAGCATAAAACATGACAATTTTTTTTATTTTTCTGATATTTTTATATTTCATGTAAAAATAATTTAATAAATTATTAACCTCATTTATCTGAACCAGCAAATCCATAAATTTACATAATTTAGACCTGGTTGAAACTTGAAATAAATTGTAACATTTTCTTCCTATTTTTTTCATACATAAAGTAATAAAGGCTTATTTTAAAGTTGATTATTTCCATTTACTAATCACATTTTTAAATTCCCATATACATTAATAAAAGAGGAAGAAGCAAATTGACTGTACCTTCATGACACCCACCAGCCAATCAGGAGTGAGTATGCAAATTAACCCAACAAAGATGGAGGGTTGATTTGCATACACAGGTGATGAGCGGTGGGGGGTGGGGTGGGACACTTGTGTTGTTGCCATGGTGATAACGCAGGCATTCCACACCGCCTCAGCAGCTCCTGGCCTCTGGGTAGCATGGGAAGGTGGAAAGGCAGATTCAAGCTGTAGCCAAGGCAGAAAGGTGGCTCCCGGGCAAAGTGAAGGCTGAAAGGTGGCTCCGGCCAGAGCAAAGGCAGTGCCAGCCGCCAAGGAAAGGAAGGCCCATTCTTGCATGAATCTTCATGCATCAGTTCTCTAGAATAGTACAAAGCTCAAAAGTAATATTAGATTATTATATCACTTAATTAATTGAATATTTTATTCTTTTTCACTCTCTTCATTTCTTCTTATATTTTAATGAATATAAATAATCATCACCCTAGGGATATTCAAGATAGTGGCAGATTAGGTGGAAGCTCTACAAACCTCCTCCCTGAACAAAACTGGAATTACAACTAAAGTATAAAAGAATCATCCTAAATAATCAATTGAAGACTAGATGGAGAAAAGGTTTCTTTTTTTAATTACATTTATTGGGGTGACATTGGTCAACATAAACATATAGGTTACACATGTGGGTCCCTATGCTACAAGATCCGTATAATGAATGCACCATGTGCTCACTACCCAAAGTCAAATCTGAAAGAAAGTTTATAACCACATGCCACAACCTTTTGCATCAAGGATTGAGAATCTGGAGAAGGGGCCATGCACAAATGGATATACTAGATAAAAAATATAAATTTAGAAATTCAGGCAGAGGCCCTTCTCTAGTGGAATGGCTCCGTGAATCTCCGGACCCATGGCTTTTTATTTACTGGAATACACATTTGCCCTTTAGCAAAGCAAATAAGCATATCAAAGGTAAGGTTTGGTAAACAGTAAAAGATTATCAGGTTAGGAAATTGCCTTCAGTCACCATTGTCTCGACAGAACAATAGGTGCATAGAATTTAGCCCTTGCTAAAGCCCAAGGTCCAGAAAAAAAAAAAGCCTTCTGTCAGACCTCTCCCATTTATTATGCTAACTACTTGTTGATCTTTGCCTCCAGTAACCACGGACTTACAGAAGAAGTTACATTGAGACAGCTGGAAGCATAGAGGCCTGAGAGTGCTGTCCAGGTCCCCATGGGCAGCAAAGGAATTTTGAGGGATATCTCAGCTGTGGCAGGAGGGTTACCCCTGGGAAGTGTGTGGTCTAAACCCCAAGCTAGGCTTCTCAACCTAGAGCACCAGAACCAGGAAAGGAGCCCATATAACATTCAGCTGTGAAAAGCAGCAGGATTACTGTCCACCTGGGAAAGATAGTATAGAGATGCAGGCACCCTCTTAAAGGGCCAATGCACAAAATTGTGTTCACACCAACTCACCCTGGGTTCTGGCAGAGGGCGGAGAGAGCATACTAGAGTAGCATGAGTACAGTCTGGGGTCGGTGGTTCTGGGGAGAGAGCTGAAGAGCCAGCTGCCAGGATCCCTGTGTGGAGTAATTTCCCCATATCTCAGAAGCCATCTTTCCTGGGAAAATCACTGCCCTCCATGGAGCATCAGCCTGGAGAGAAGCAATAGCCTCACTTGCTGCAATACCTCTCATCCCACCCTGTAGAGCAGGAGTGGGGAACATCCAGTTTATGAACCATATAAGGCCCATGAAATCATTTGGCCTGGCTCTGCCAAGGTGTTAGGGTGAGTTAATTAAATGTTTGACCAAATAGAGCAGGCTAATTTTTAAGTTGATGATTAAGTATGGCCTATGAATGATGTTATAAATATCCAAATGCTTCTTGGCAGAAAAAAGGTTCCCTGCTGTAGAGCTAACCCTGCTGAGGAGTATAACCAGAAGTTCATTCAGTGACTAAGTCTAACAAGCAGCCTGCAGGCATACTTGGATCTATGCATGCTTTGAGGCTTTTCCTGACCTGCCCCAGGGTCAGAGGTTGGCCTTGGTGTGAGCTAGGTCCATTATGCACATACACAGACCTAGCAGAGGGAGTCACAAGTCCTGGATCACTCATATCTCCAAAGAGGTTGCTCAGGGTTGGTCACAGGCAATATCTGACATTGGCTTACAACATAGTCCCTCTAAAGATGTCCAGAACCAATACACCCAATTCCCAGCCTCAGATAACAATAGAGTAGGACCCAATAAGCTTCACAAGCTGCATATCCACAGGGAGAACTCAGCAGGCATCAAAACCTGCTGATGCAAATTCTGCTTCATGTGATAAGCACCTGCACAGCAGCTTGCATGCTGTGTTGGTAGCTGAGCCTGACAGTCATCCAACTTGAGAGTCAATCTCATGCACAAATAGGCCAATAGCAATTAAGACTCAGTTACACAGGAAGGTCTACATAATGTGCACAAGAGACATTCCTAGAACACTCAGCTCAGGTGATCAGGGAGACTGTGCCACTGGGTCCCACGGGACACCTACCACATAATGCCACCCTACCAAGACTGTAAAGCATAGCAGATCTATCTAATACATAGAAAAAAAAACACAAAGTATCAGCCAAAATGGAGAGACTAAGAAACAGGCCCCAAATGAAAGAAGATAGTTCTCCAGAAGAACTAAATGAAATGGAGGCAAACAATATATCAGATATAGAGTTCAAAGTTCTGATTATAAGGATGCTCAATGGCAGGAAAAGAAGACCTAAAACCATAAAAAAGAACCACTCAGAAATAAAGAATGCAATATCTAAAATAAAGAATATACTGGAAAAAAACAAGCACTAAGTTGAATGAAGCTAAGGACTGAATTAGCAATTTGGAAGACAAGGTAGCAGAACACCTAATCAGAGCAGCAAAAAGAAAAAAAGAATTTAAAAATGAGGAGAGTTGAAGGGACTTTGGGGCCAACATGAAGTGTAACAGATCCATATCATAGCAGGTACAAGAAGAAGAGAGAGAGCAAGGCACCAAAAACATATTTGAAGAAATAATGACTGAAAACTTCCCTAACCTGCTGAAGGAAACAAAAAACAAAAAACATACAGGCCCAGGAAGTGCAGAGAGTCCCAAAAAGAGGTCCACATCAAGACAAATCATAATTAAAGTGGCAAAGGTTAAAGACAAAGAGAGAATCTTAAAAGCTGCAAGAGAAAGACAGTTACCTAAAAGTCAGCTGATTTCTCAATAGAAATATTTCAGGCCAGAAGTGAAAGACCTGAACAACCTGAAAGTGATGGGGCCTGTTTCTTTGTCTCCCCATTTTGGCTGCTACTTTGTGTTGTTTCTATGTATTAGATCAGCAGTTGCCAACTGATGATCTGTGAACCACTGGTGGTCCATGAGGTCCAAAATGTTGGCAACTGCTGTATTAGATAGATATGCTATGCTTTCCAGTCTTAGTAGGGTGGTCTTATGAAGTGATGAAAAGCAAGGATTACTTTACCCTGCAAGGCTATCATTTACAACTAGAGGCCCAGTGCACGAAATTCATGCATGGGAGGGGGGCCCCTCAGCCTGGCCTGCACCCTCATGCAATCCAGGACACCTTGAGGGATGTCCGACTGCTGGTTTAGGCCCGATCCCATAGGGATCCCTGCGGGATAGGGCCTAAACCGACAGTAGGGCAATCTGGGACTGCTGGCTCCTAACCGCTCACTTGCCTGCCTGCCTGATTGCCCCTAACTACTCTGCCTGCCTGCCTGATCACCCCTAACTGCTCGCCTGCCTGCCTGATCTCCCCTAACTGCTCCCCTGCCTGCCTGATTGACCCTAACTGCCTCTGCCTTGGCCCCCGCCACTGAGGCTTCATCCAAAAGGATGTCTGCAAGGTAGTTTGGCTGTCCGGTCTAATTAGCATATTATGCCTTTATTATTATAGATTGAAGGAGAAATAAAGAGCTTCCAAGAGAAGAAAAGACTAAAGGAATTTGTTACCATCAAACCACTATTATAAGCTAAGAAACAGAGGAACATAGTAAAAAAAATAAAATATCAATTAATACTTATCAGTAATCAGTTTAAATGTAAATGGCTAAAGTGGTCCAATCAAAAGACATAAGTGTAGCTGAATAGATAACAAAACAAGACCTATATATATGCTTTATTCCAAAGACCCACTTCAGAATGAAAGATACACAGAGACTAAAGTAAAGGGATGGAAAAAAGTATTTCATGAAAATGAAATGGATAAGAAGGCTGGGGTAGCAATACCTATATCAGACAAAATAGAGTTTAAAACCAAGGCTACAGTAAGAGACATAGTAGGATACCACATAATGATAAAAGTATCAATCTAACAAGAGGATATAACCCCTGTAAACACTTATACACCCAACATAGAAGAATCTAAATATATAAAGCAAATCTCAATAGACATAAAGGGAGAGATTGACAGTAATACAGGCAAAGTAGAGGATTTTAACACTCCATTGACATCAATGGACAGATCTTTGAGACAGAAAATCAGCAAGGAGACATCAGCCTTAAATTATACACTAGACCAGAAGGATTTAATTGATATCTTCAGATTATTTCAGTCCAAAGCAGCACAATATACATTCTTTTCAAGCGCACATGGAACATTTTCTAGGACAGATTACATACTGGGACAAAAAACAAGTCTCAATAAATTTAAAAAGATTAAAATCATATCAAGCATCATAATATTGTGAAACTAGAAATCAATCACAGGAAGAAAACTGAAAAATACACAAATACATGGAGGCTAAAGAACATATTACTAAACAATGAATGGGTTAACAATGAGATCAATGAATAAATTCATAAAACATCTTGAAGCAAATGAAAATGAGAACACAACAACCCAATATCTGTGGGACACAGGGAAAGCAGTCTTAAGAAATAAAGATAATAAAGAATAACATACAAAGTCAAAAGTGAGAAAAGAAGATAAACAAGATTGGTAAAACTTTAACTAGACTCATAAAAAAAAGGGGGGGGGGACCCAAATAAATAAAAGCAGAAATAAAAGAGGAGAAGTAACAATGGACACCAAATAAATAGAAAGTATTATAAGAAAACTAAGGGCCCAGTGCACAAATTTGTGCACAAGTGGGGTCTGGCCAGCTGACTCTGCCCCCAATAGGGGTTGGGGGGTCAATCAGGGGCAGGCTGGCTGGGGAGAAGGGCCACAGACAGTTGGCTGCCTGTCCTCACACCCTGGACGAACTCTTGGCTGAACTCCCAGTTGAACTCCTGGTTGAAGGGACAATTTGCATATTAGCCTTTTATTATATAGGATGTCATGAATAACTAGATGCCAACAAGTTGGACAATCTAAATGAAATGGATAAATTCCTAGAATCATACAACCTTCCAAAACAAAATCAGGAAAAACCAGATAATCTGAATAGACAGATTACAACTAGTGAAATTGAAGCAGTAATCAAAACACTCCCAACAAACAAAAGCCTTGGACTGGATGGCTTCATTGATGAATTTTACCAAACATTCAGAGAAGATAAAACAGCTATACTTCTCAAACTATTCCAAATAATTCAAGAGGTGGAAAGACTCCCAAGCTGATTTTACAAGGCCAGCATATCCTAATTCCAAAACCCGACAGACACACTACAAAAAGAGAAAATTATAAGCCAATCTCTTTGATGAACATAGATGTTAAAATTTTCAGCAAAATATTAAGAAACCAAATCCTGCAATACATTCAAAAGATCATATACCATGATCAAGTGGGATTTATTCCAGGGATTTAAGGTTGGTACAACATTCACAAATCAACAAACATGTTCAACATATAACATAAGATAAAAACCGTATGATCCTATCAATAGATGCAGAAAAGCATTTGATAAAATACAATAAACATTTATGATAAAAACTCTCAGCAAAGTGGGAATAGAAGGAACATACCTCAGTGTAATAAAGGCCACATATGACAAACCCACAGCCAACATCATGCATTCCTCTTAAAGTTGAGAACAAGACAGGGATGTCCACTTTAAGCACTCTTATCCAACACAGTACTGGAATTCCTAGCCACAGCAATTAGACAAGAAAAAGAAATAAAATGCATCCAAATTGGAAAGAAAGAAGTAAAGCTGTCATTATTTGCAAATGAAATGATACTGTATTTAGAGAACCCTAAATATCCCACACAAAAATGTCTATGTAGAACTGATAAATGAATTCAGTAAAGTAGTAGGATACAAAAATAAATATCAAGAAATTGGTTGCATTTTTATACGCCAATAATGAACTATCAGAAAGGGAAACTAAGAAAACAATCCCATTTACACGTGCTTAAAAACTAATAAAATACCTAAATTTAACCAAGGATGTTAAAGACCTATATTCAGTAAATTATAAGACACAGAAAAAGAAGTTGAAGAAGATACAAATAAGTGGAAGCATATGCTGTGTTCATCGGTAGAAGAATTAAAATGTTCATACTACTCACCCTGGCAAGTGTGGTTCAGCAGTTGGAGCTTCAGCTTGTGCACTGAAGGGTCATGGGTTTGATTCCCTGTCCAGGGCAACCTACAGATTCAACACAATTCCTTTCAGGATAACAATGGCATATTTCAAAGAACTATAACAAATATTCCAAAAATTTATATGGACCCACAAAAGATCCCAAATAGCAACAGCTATCTTGATAAAAAGAACAAAGTTGGAGGAATCACAATACTTAATATCAAACTATACTACAAGGCCATAGTAATAAAAACAGCATGATGCTGGCATAAAAACAGACATATAGATCAATGGAACAGAATAGAAAGCCCAGAAATAAACCCATACCTTTATAGTCAATTAATATTTGACAAAGGAGGCAAAAACATACAATGGGTTAAAGATAATTTGCTTAATACTAGTAAATAGTGTTGGGAAAATTGGACTGATATGTGAAAAAAATGAAACTAGACCACCTTCTTACATCACACACAGGAATAAACTCTAAATGGATTAAAGACTTAAATGTTACACTCAAAACCATAAAAATCCTATAAGAAAACATAGGTAGTAAAATCTCAGACATTTTTTCATAGCAATATATTTTCTGATATATCGCCTTGTGCAAGGGAAACTATAGAAAAAATAAAAATAGAAAGCATGTTCCTTCTATTCCCACTTTGCTGAGAGTTTTTATCATACAATAGCCAAGATTTGGAAGTAGCCCCAGTGTCTATCAGTAGATTAGTGGGTAATAAGCTTTGGTACATTTACACAGTGAAATACTACTCAACTGTAAAAAAAAATAAAAAATAAAAAAAAAAAAATATATATATATATATATATATATATATATATATATATATATTTCTTTTAACCCGTTGCAACAGCATGGATGGACTTGGAGAGCATTATGCTAAGTGAAATAAGCCAGTCAGAGAAAGACAAGTACCATATGATTTCACTCATTATGTGGAATCTAATGAACAAATTGAACTACCAAGCAAAATAGTGACAGACTCATAGACAGAGAGCAGGCTGACAACTTCGGGTGAGGAGGGAGGTGTTAGGGGGATGGGGGACTCAGCACAAAAAGAGAAAAGGAGTAAGAACTCAAGGACATGGACAACAGTGTGATGATTGTGGAGGTAGGGGGTGAGAGGAAGGGGAGGAGGGATAAATGATAATGGGGGAAATAAAATAATATAAAGGAAAAATGTTTAAATCATCATCCTATTATTATCTTCTTACCTAAGTATTGCACTTAATAAAATATTTTTTTCTAGATGAGTACTATTTGAGACTCACGTTGTATGTTTGGGAATAGAAAACAGTAAAAACTAAATACCTACTTATTGTATATCTAGCAAAGTCACTGAGGATGTTTTTCCAGATCCTGTGCTAAAGATCAGACATTGAACATAACCTACTGGTTGCCTGTTCGTGTCACTACAGGAAATTGACAAATCAACATCCACAACTGTGAAACCTACCAATTCAGAGTTCACTTTCTAGTACAGGAAATTACTCCACTAAGTAGGAGAAAAGAAGAATTTGATGTGCCTACTCACGTTAGCATATGGTTATTTGTGGTCTCCTATACATGTAGTTTCTAGTGCAGTGTTTCCATGAAATCAGGTCATGGATAAAATCACCTTCAAGTCTAATTCAACTGATATAGACAGCAGTTCAAAATAAGCATAAACTGTCCAATGAGGGCATGAAGGCAATGAAAGATGGAAACAGGTCCTTAAAAAAGAAGATGAACAACAGAATTTTTAAAGTGGATTAATGATGAGAACTGCCCTCTTTCAGATTCTAGAATGTGTTTTTTCATATTAGCTGGTAAAAATAAAATGAAGTTTAAAAATTAAAAAAATATATGGTTGCTCAATGTATTGGGTTTTCCCCATCATTTTAGGGCTGTAGTCAATTGTCCCCCTTCTTACAGGAAACTTCAAACAATCCTAAAGTCAATTTACAGTTGTTTTTGAAATACATTTTATTTATTTAATGGGATAAATTTTCAGAATGTACATTAATTAAACTTATATTAGTCAATGTCATCTGAACCTAAATAGGACCCCCAATATGGGATAAAAGATTTGCAAGTAGCCACTGAGGACGCAGGCACTTATAAAAATAATTGATTGATAATAAACCAGTAACCTGTTTCCAAAGCAAAATCAACATGCCATCTAGATCTAGAGGTAAATTCACAAGTCTGGATGCCTCCATCAAAAAAATATATAAATAAATTGTCAGTGAGCTTTCAAGCTTAGAAATATCAAAAAGAATGGGTATTTACTTGTCTTGTTTCTCCTGATGCCTTCTACAAGCCTACATGTACAAGGAGTTAAGACCGAGTCTGACATAGAAAGCACACAACAAATGCTGTTTATTATTACTATTTCTTCCCAGTGCACATGAATCAAAAATTCAGATTCTGCAAGTACAGGAATTGAGGGGGGCAAAAAGAGAAAGGGGTGGGCAGACATTTAACAATATAGTTATTTGAATACTGGCATGTTATGTTAACTTTCCAAAAAGTTCAAGGAGAATATTTTATGCTTCTTGATACACAGAAACACACGATTTGATTGTTCTTATTTTTTTCTCCAATGTAGCTATTTCAATAAATGACAGAAAATAAGTATCATCATAGACACTGCAAACTTGTGCATTTTTGTTGCTGTTAATGAGGAACGTTTTCTTTGGGATAAATTGTTATTTAAAAGAAAAGAACTTGAATTTGCCCACAGGTGAACTTCAGCAACTGAAAAATATTTGCACAATGCATGTAGGTTGCTAAGAAGGAAGCAGCAGACAATTAAATTCTCGACCACATTCATATTTGCTTTGTTAGTTCTTTTTCTCCTAAGGTGGCTATAAAATCCATGCTAATTACTTATCTACCTCACAGGGATGAAGCTAGGAATAAATGGCAAGGAAGCAGCTGGAAACCCCTGAGTATTGCATATTTATGGGGACAGGAGATTGTCTCACTTGATCTGTCAAGGCTGAACCAAAGCCCTGGACCCATCCTCAAGAGACTGCCAACAGGAGCCCTGCAAAGCAATTTAGAACAAGAGCCCTCCCAGAGCAACATGCACAGCAGCAAAAAGTAATGTCCAGTCTAGTGGGAGGGGCACTCATCCAGGATCGCTCTGCAGATGCTAAGAGGTAACAAACTTCTTGTGAAAACAGGTAATTCAGCCACAGATGTCTGTCATTTATGGTATTATTTGAGCTTTCTTCCTTGATGTTAGTCATCACAGGTGACATTGAATGATTATCATGTAGTAGTCATTTTGCTTTCATTATCTGATTTAATTATCATAACAGTTCTGTGAGATAGTTATTTTTATTATTCCTACTTATGGATGAAGTAACTGAGACTGAGAAGATTAAGTAACTTGTCCAGAGACTTGCAAGGTAGAAAGTAAGTGGAAGAGTCAGAATTAGAATCTTGCAACTCTAGAACTTGCCTTCAATCATAAAGCTCCTAGATTTTCCTGTGACCTCCTTTTAATTTCCCAATATTTAATTATTGTCTTCTTGTCCTTCCTTTTAGTCTACTGCCTGCTGGCTGACTCCTATAAGGGTAGAAATATACACACAGGATACGTGCACATTCACCAGTTCCCAATCCTGGACTCTGTTGATGTGAGGCAAACATCGCAGGAGGACAATAATTTGCTGTGTCTGAACTTGGAAAGGAAAGACGTGAGACACAGATCTCTCTACCTAACAATATAACCTGAAGAGAAATTTCAATATACGCTCACTGGAAAGAGAGTCTGTTTTAATTTTTCTGAAGGATTTATCGAAATTCCAAATACTTGAATTTATTTGATGATTCTGTTCTAAGACTGTGAAATGCTTTTAAGTCTCTGCTGAATTTTACTCTAATGTAGAACAATAGGGAGGTGCTCCACCTCCTGTAGTCACTTGAAAAGCTCACCCAAGCTGTTTACCATGAAGTGCATTTAAGAAATTGACCTGAAAAGCACAAGTCCAGCCTGTCTGCCTTCAGCTGTACTGCTGATAGAGAAGGTAGCAGCCCACACAACTTCACAGCAGCTTCTCAAATGGCTTTTACATTTACTTTGTGACCAGAGAGAAAGAGGAAAGGCAAAAAAGAGTGAAATGGCCTTTACCTGATCCTCTCATTTCTTTTTTGGCACAGATTTTCATTAGCTTGTTCAGATATCAAAGCAGAAATAGTGCTACCTATAATTTAATGGGAGCAATATTAATCCCATCATTTATCAAATTATAGAAGCTGAGAGGTGAAATAGCCCTTTAGAGGAAACCAGTCTGAATCACCCACTCGCAAATGAATCAATGGGAGGACAGGAGATGAAATGTCTTGCTCAACTCCTGATAATCTAGGCCTGCACTCCAGGCTCAGTTCTTCCCATGTAGTGTCCCCTCTGCCACACAGCCATTCTCTTTCAGAACACTATGGAAAAGAGTCTATGCATGGCCTGTTCTACATCTCTTTCATGATATTTCAGATGCAGAAATACCTGTTCTCTTCCCCTGCCTCTCTTTCTTCATCTAGGTAACCTCAGTTTATAAATTAATTCAGCAACTATTTATTGTAACTCAATGAATACCAAGAGTATTATCAAGCCAAAGAATAATACAGTAAATCAATACTGGTGTAATTATATGCTAAGGAGTGTTCAGACCTTCCCATACTCTTAACCATGGGATACATTCAGACCCTGACAATCAAGATATACCAGATTCTGACAGGTGGAGCAAGAGGAGAGAAGAGACACGGCCTGAGCAAGATGAGCCTGCTAATAGGAACGAGTGAACACAGGATGCCTGGAGGAAGGCAGGTCAAAACACAGTAGAGAACTGTAGTGTTTGGTGATATGGCATCAGAGAGAAGTCTAGTCCATTTCATAGTTTCTTATTGCTTCTGTATTTAAAAATTTTTTTCAATCTTCTTCCTATTATTTATGTCACATCATAGATCAATTAATACCAAAAAATACACGTACATTGTAATACAGCTATGAAATAGAAGTATGGCACACCTGAGGAGTTATCCTTTATTTTATTTTTAATTAAATTTACTGGGGTGACATCAGTTATTTAGATAATATAGGTTTCAAGTGTGCATTTTTATGATACATGATCTGTATGTTGCACTGTGTATCCACCACCCAAAGTCAGATCATCTTCTGTCACTGTAAATTTGGCCTCCTTTACCTTTTATTACTCATCCAATCCCTTCCCTCTGATAACCACCATATTATTCTCTGTGTCAATAGTTTTGGTTTGTTTTATGTTCATTTGTTATTTTTAGTTTTATATCCCACATATAAGTGGAACCATATAGTTCTTAAGCTTTTTTTCTGACTGCCTTATTTCACTTAGCATGATATTCTCAAGGTCCATTCATGTTGTTACAAATGACAGTATTTCACCTTTTCTTATGACTGAGTAGTATTCCATTGTATGTATGTACCACATCTTCTTGATCCAATTATTTATCAAAGGACACTTTGGCTGTTTTCATTCTTGGCCACCGTGAATAATGCTGCAATGAACATAGGGTGTATATATCTTTGCACATAAATGTTTTCAAAATTTTCAGGTAGAGACTCAGAAGAGGGATTGCTGGATCAAATGATAACTCTATTCTTATGAGCAGCCTCCACACTGTTTTCCATAGTGGCTGTACTGGTTTATATTCCCAACAGCAGTCAATGAGGGTTCCTTTTTCTCCACAAACTCTCCAGTACTTGTTGTTACTTGTCTTGTTGATAATTGCCATTCTAACAGGTGTGAGGTGGTATCTCATTATAGTTTTTATTTGCATTTCCCTAATAGATAATGAAATTAAGCATCTTTCCATATGTCTTGGTAGAAGTGTCTGTTCAGGTCCTCTGCCCATTTTTAAGTGGGTTGTTTGTATGTTTGGTGTTGAGTTGTATGATTTCTTTATATATTTTGTATATTGACCCTTTGCCAGAGCTATTGTTTGCACATATTTTCTCTCAAGGAGATAGCCTATGATCCACCACAGAATT
The DNA here is from genome assembly GCA_026230045.1 of Corynorhinus townsendii. Classification (NCBI taxonomy): domain Eukaryota; kingdom Metazoa; phylum Chordata; class Mammalia; order Chiroptera; family Vespertilionidae; genus Corynorhinus; species Corynorhinus townsendii. Next base: position 113,665,235 of record JAPDVU010000001.1, on the reverse strand, counting down.
ATTAATTTAATAAATATATATTCAATGTCTGTGTCCTATGCTAATTTTGTTTCCTTTCAGTATCAAATGTGATCATTGTGATGAACCAGTACTTTTATTACATTTATCTGCCACATGTGATATTTCCTAACACTGGGTTTTTTTCTATGTGTATAATTTACTTATATCCACTAACCACCTTACTAAAAACAACAGTTGTTAAGGAAAACATTGACTGTCCTTTTATATATATATATATATGCATCTAGAAATACATCAGACAGCTATATGTCAAACATCTTAATAATACAGTCATGAAAAACTCAATAAGGTAATTTATTTCTGTTTCTAATGCTATATGAATGAGTTTTATTTCTAATTGTTGTCACTACTTGAACTAATTCCAATGTATTCTTATTTTTCAAATATTATCGCGTATTTTATCAATCACTACCCACCAGAGACCATCCTGTCACTTTTATATATTGCTACAATCTTTCTCTGGTTGCAAGCTACTATGAGACCTGCATTTTCAATTTATCTCTCTTCAAATAATTTTCTGTGTTTGCCTATTACCCTAAATCATGTCAAGAATGAATTGGAATAATGACAGAAAGAGTATGCTAAGGAGCCCTCACTCTGTGTCTCTCTATTACAACTGCTTGACTCAGTGCAGACTCTCTTACAAATAAAATCCTGGAATTACAAATAAAGCCAATACCATTGTCATTGCCCAGAACCACCACCTGGGTGCCAAATGGGAAATGAGCAGTAACTGAACATTAAAGAGTGGTTAATGATCATGATGTCACTGGCTACAATTTAGTATGCGGTGGCCACCTACTGCATCTCAGGGGCTAGGAAAAGTGCCTACAGATATGCATTACCACAGTTCATCCTTTAACAGACTCCAAAAAGCAAGTGCAAAACAGAAGACTGGCCCAGGCTGGTATCCTAATCTCAGCACCACCTGGAAACATGGGACACTCAGGAAAAGATTCATGCTGACTTTAGACCCAAGTTCTGGCAACCTTGAGTGTAGTGAAATAACATAAGTTTTTCAAATTTTCATTCTTCAGAGAAATAGCTTTCATTGCCTCTGTGCCTATCACTATACTAAATATAACACACATTTTTTGCTCAGTCTTTTCAACAACCTCATTATGACATGAATTATATCCACATTTTACATTAAGGAATCCAAATCCAAAAAGCAAATGACTTTTAAAACAATATTTGTTAATCCTCACCCCAGGATATTTTTTACACTGATTTTTAGAAAGAGTAGAAGGGAAGGAGGGAGAGGTAGAAAGAGAGAGAGGGAAAGAGAGAAACATCAAAGCAATTGATTGTCTCCCCCACAGCCCTGGCCCCAAACCTGCAACCCAGGTACATGCCCTTGACCAGGAATCAAACCTGAGACTCTTCTGTGGGCAGGCTGGCACTCTAACTGCTGAGCAACACAAGCCACAGTGTAAAATGACATTAATAAGATTAAGTGACAGTACTAGTACACTGCTAAAATAAAAGGTGTAATTCTATAAAATAGCAGTGCTTATTTTCAAAGTCACAAGATATAAAAATAAACATCTTCATTTTTTGAAAAAATGGAAAACGGTATTTTTTGGAATGGTATGTGTACCCAAAACATTTTTTTTCTTTTTGAGAGCATGTGACTCAAATTAAATACCATTCCATCACAACTGACTTATGTGGCAGGAATAAAAATATACATTCCAATGCAATAAAGAAGAGTAGTGTTTTTCATCGATGAAGGCATGATTACTAGCATCTATTTAGCTCTTAACCAAAAAAGTACTAAAAAATAGAATTATGAAGTTTTGCTTTCTCTGAATAGTCAAATAAATAGATTTCATATGGAGGAGTTAGTATCCTCCTCATAAACTCCTCATAATATTATGCATATTAAAATGCCTTTACCTATTGTGAACCCTCTTTTAAACATGAAAAAGGCACAAAAATCAGAACTAAGAAGCAGGCCTCTACTCAGCTTAATGTCAGGTCACACTGCTATGAAACCATTAGAAACATGGTGAACATTACACTAAAATAATCATAAAATTTATGAATAAGCATAATAATTCATATAATCCCAAAATTTTAAAAAACAGTAGGCTGCTCAGTTGATCACTGCATTATTTTTCCTGAGTATTTACATAGTATCCACAGTAAAACAAGCTCCAAAGCCTGGCCGGTGTGGCTCAATAGTTGAATGTTGACCTATGAGCCAGGAAGTCACAGTTCGATTCTGGTCAGGGCACATGCCCAGGTTGTGGGCTAGGTCTTCAGTGTGGGCTGTGCAGAAGGCAGCCAATCAATGCTTCTCTCTCAGCATTGATGTTTCCATCACTGTCTCCCTCTCCCTTCCTCTCTGAAACAAATAAAATTCCATTTAAAAAAATTTATGATGACAAAATAATTAATTTAATCCAATCAACCTTCCTTCTTGGGTACTGGATGGCTATACAACAGAAATTTATTTTCTTACAATTTTGGAGGCTAGATACCCAAGATCAAGGCACCAGCAGGGTTGATTTCTGGTGAGGCCTCTCTTCCCAGCTTGCAGATGGTCACCCTCTCATTGTGTCCTCACATGGAAGATTGTGTGCGTGCAGAGAGAAAGAAAGATTTATTATGTTTCTTTTTTTTATAAGGACTCCAGTCCTATGGTATTAGTGACCCATCCTTATGACCTAATTCAGCCCTAATTATCTTCCTAAAGGCCATATATCAGAATCCAGGCGCATTCTTGGTTTGGACTTCTACATATGAATTTTAGGGGACCCAATTCAGTTCATAACAGGTAATCAAAGACACTTAAGCAAGGAATTTCAATTGCATAAAAATAATATACTAAATGTCAAAATCTGGCAAACAAGAAGCCAGGAGATACCTGAGGGGTATCTGAAAATACTAACCAAGCACATTGATCTTTTATGTAATGAACTGGTGAATTCAATCAATTTTTAGTTAACAACCTTCCAATTGAACTAATCCAGCAAATGTCAGTATCAACTGCCTTAAAATATACAATATAATAAAATAACTTTTCCTAGGAGTCCTTTGGAGATTCACCTACTCCTTCAAGATGGAACAGTTACTAAACAGTCTATGAATTACTTTCAGTCAAATCTATCAACCATGCTCATTCACAGAAAACAAATTTTGATCTCTCTGAACCCTGAACTGGTTAAGGTTGTAGCTCACCCAAAATTGTGTACTATATCACTGTCTGGTGGTTCAGAAACCATGTGTATATATCAAGCCTAACTATCAGCTAGGTGGCCTTTAAGACTGTGTTAAGTACTCATTATAAATAAAGACTGAAAGAATAGGTTCTGACCGTTGTATCTTTACTTAATTTTATAAAATATATTTTTCATCATAATAAACCTATGAAAGCAGCAACACTATGATAAAAAAGTGAATTTCCTGGGATCCAAGATTGTGGTCAATGAGATGGCAGGCTGCAAGATAGTCTGTGAGTGAGAAAGCAAAAGGAGAGTGCATGGACATGCAGGGAGTGTCTGTATTTGTGAATGAGGGACAGCTATATTCCACAGGACTGTTGAGGATTGGCAGACCAGGCTCCCCTGGCTGGGCAGTCTACTACTGCTAAAATCTCTCCTGGAGTGGCCGGCTCTACCAGAGAAACTGTGTCATCTTGAAGGGGAGAGCAACTATGATGAGAAACCCAGTCTTACCTTCAACTGGGAGACCTCAGATACTCCTGGGACCCTACAACCACAACGCCCAAGGACCAGCTGCCTCAGTTGCGAACCCACAAACAACGAGACTCCAGCCTCCCTGGCCATATGTGCCTAAAAAGTTTGTCCAGGGGGAGACAGAGTGGTGGCCAAATACAGAGAGAGGTCCTGCACCTTCTCACAGAGCAGATAGAATGAACAACTGAATTGAATAACATCCACCCAGGAGTTGCTGAATTAAACACAACTGGTGAGACAATCCTGGACAGAAAGGTCAGATATTGCCTAGAGAGAGCTCTCCCTCCTCAGATTCATCTGGATGTTTGTTGTTTGGGTATTTGTTGTTTGCATATTTTTTTATTAGTTGTTGTTTGTTGTTGGCATTCATCTCGGGTATTTGTTGTTTGCATTTTTTGCATTAGTTATTGTTTTTTTTGGAGTTTTCTCTCCATATACATATATTTACCCCCCCCCCTTCTTTTTTCTTCTCCTTTTCTCTCTTACAGTTTTTTCCTTTCCTCAATATCATTTTTGCACACTTTTATCTCCCCTAATTCTCTTTTCTCTGGTGGTCAACTTTATTTGGGGTTATTGGTATCATGAATACATTTGGGTTTGGTGTGCATTGTGTATTGTCATGTTGTATTTTGTGCCTTTAAGTCAATGCAGGAAAGAGAGAGCTACATAATCAGACACACTGAGAGAAGTGAACATGGGGAAACAAAGAAACAGCCTCCATATGAAAGTAAAGGAGGAATCACCAGAAAAGGAAGTAAACGAAATGGAGGCAAGCAATATGTCAGAGAAAGAATTCAGGGCAATGGTCATAAGAATGCTGAGAAGGATGGAAGACAAATTCAACAATATGTGTAAGAACCAAGAGGAAATGAAGAAGAACCAAGAAGAAATGAAAAATGACATTGCTGCAATAAAGAACACAATAGAAAGCATCAACAGTAGAGTAGAAGAAGTGGAGGACCACATCAGTGAGCTAGAAGACAAGGTAGGAAAAAATACCCAAGGAGAGCAGCAACTGGAAAAAAAAAACTAAAAAAACAGGAGGAGAGCCTGAGGGAACTTTGGGACAACACAAAACTAGAGAATACCTGCATAACACAGGTGCCAGAAGGAGAGGAAATTGAGCAAGGAATAGAAAACCTGTTTGAAGAAATAATGACAGAAAACTTCCCTGATATTGGAAAGAAGTAAAAACTCACACACAATTCCAAGAAGCTCACGGAGTCCCAAACAAGATGAACCCCAAAATACCAACACCAAGACACATTATAATTAAATTGGCAAACACAAATAACAAAGTAAGAATCTTAAAGGCTGCCAGAGAGAGATAGAAAGTTACCTACAAAGGATCTCCCTTCAGACTATCGACTGATTCTCAACAGAAATACATTAGGCCAGAAGGGAATGGAATGAAATATACAAAGCCATGCAAAGCAAGGGTCTGAATCCAAGAATACTGTATCCAGCAATGCTATAAATCAAAACTGAGGGTGAAACAGGAGCTTCACAGACAAAAAAGGACTAAGTGAGTTTATTACCACCAAACCAGCAATGCAAGAAATGATAAAGGGTCTGCTGTAAAAAGAAGAAATAGGAAGGAGAGAAGGAACACAGGCATAAAGAATAAAAATGGTGACAAACAAGTACCTATCAATAATAACTTTAAATGTAAATAGATTAACTGCCCCAATCAAAAGACATAGGGTAGCTGAATGGTTAAGAAAACATGACCCATATATCTTCTGTCTACAGGAGACTCACCTCAGAACAAAGGACTTACACAGACTGATGGTGAAGGGATGGAAAAGGATTTTTCAGGCAAATGAAAATGAAAATAAAAACTGGGGTAGCAATACATAAATCTGACAAATTAGACCTCAAAGTAAAGGCCATAACAAGAGATAAGGAAGGTCACTACATAATACTAAAGGGAGCAATTCAACAAGAAGATATAACTCTGGTAAACATATATGTACCCAATATAAGAGCATGCAAATACATAAAAAACTTCTGCAGCATAACAAGGGAAAGATTGACAGCAATACAGTCATAGTAAAGTACTTTAATACCCCACTAACACCACTGGATAAATTCTCTAAACAAAAAATCAGCAAAGAAACAGCAATCCTAAATTACTCACTAGATCAGAAGGAATTAATTGACATCTTCAGAACATTTCACCCCAAAGCCACAGAATATACATTCTTCTCAAGTGCACATGAGTCATTTTGTGCACTTGAGAAGAATGTATAGACCACATATTGGGACACAGGCAAAGTCTCTCCAAATTCAAGAAGATAGAAATCATATCAAGCATCTTCTCAGATCACAATGGCATAAAATTATAAATCAACTACAATAAAAACAATAAAAAATCAAACACCTGGAGGCTAAACAGCATGCTATTAAATAATTATTGGATTACCAAAGAGATCAAAGAAGAAATAAAAAGCATCATGGCAACAAACGACAATGAAAACACAACAATCCCAAATCTATGGGACACAGTGAAAGCAGTCTTGAGTGGGAAGTTCATAGCTATACAGGTCTACTTAAAAAAAAGAAGAAAAATGAAAATAATTTACCTAACCCTACAACTCAAATAGTTAGAAAGAGAGCAAGAAGAAAAGCCCAGCTTAAGTAGAAGAAAGGAAGTAATAAAGATCAGAGTGAAAATAAATGACACAGAAACCAAAAAAAAAACAATACAAAAGATCAACAAAACCAAGAGCTGGTTCTTTGAAAGGATAAACAAGATTGATGAGCCTCTAGCCAGGCCCACCAAGAAGTGAAGAGAGAGGACCCAAATAAACAAAATCAGAAATGAAAGAGGAGAAATAACACAGACCCCACAGAAATATAAAGGACTATTAAAAAATACTATGAACAACTCTATTCCAACAAAATGGACAACCTAGACAAAATGGACATGTTCTTAGAAAAATACGAGCTCTCAAAACTGAATCAGGAAGAATAAAAAAACCTGAATAGGCTGATAACTAACGACGAAATTGAAACAGTGATCAAAAATCTTCCAGCAAACAAATGCTCTACTCTGGACAGTTTTACAGGGTAGTGCTACCAAGCATCAAAGAAGAACTAAAACCTATCCTGCTCAGACTATTCCAAAAAATTCAAGAGGAAGGCACAGTTCCAAGCTCCTTCTATGAAGCCAGCATTACCCTAATTCCAAAACCAGATAAAGACACCACAAAAAAAGAGAACTACAGGCCAATATCCTTGATGAACATAGATGCTAAAATCCTCAACAAAATTCTAGCAAATCGGATTCAGCAATACATTAGAAAGATCATACACCATGACAAAGTGAGATTTTTTCCAGGGATGCAAGGATGGTACAATATCCACAAATCAGTATATGTGATACATCACATCAACAAGTTGAGAGACAAACTCACATAATCATATCAATTGATGCAGAAAAAGCATTTGACAAAATCCAACACCCTTTCTTGATAAAAACTCTCAACAAAGTGGGAATGAAGGGATCATACCTCAACATAATTAACATCCAGAAATGTTTGGCCTTTTTATACACCAATAATGAACTCACAGAAAGAGAAAGGAAAAAAGCAATCCCATTTACCATTGCACCAAAAATTAAGATACCTACGAATAAATTTTACTATGGAGGAGGTAAAAGACCTGTACTCAGAAACCACAGGTCTCTACTGAAAAAAGAGATAGAAGAAGACATAAATAAATGAAATAACATACCATGTTTATGGATTGGTAGAATCAACATCATTAAAATATCCATACTACACAAAGCAATCTACAGATTCAATGCAATCCCCATTAAAATACCAATGGCATATTTCAAAGATTTAGAACAAACTCTCCAAAAATTCATCTGAAATAAAAAAGACCCCAAATAGCCACAGCAATCGTGAGAAAGAAGAACAAAGCTGGAGGGATCACAATATCAGATATCAAGCTATATTACCAAGCCACGGTTATCAAAACTGCCTGGTACTGGCGCAAGAACAGACATAGACACCAATGGAACAGAACCAAGAACCCAGAAATTGACTCAAGCCATTATGCTTAATTAATATTTGACAAAGGAGGCTATAGCATACACTGGAGTCAAGAGAGTCTCTTCAATAAATGGTGCTGGGAAATTTGGTCAGATACATGCAAAAAAAATGAAACTAGATCACCAACTTACACCAAACGCAAAAACAAACTCAAAATGGCCAAAGGACTTAAGTGTAAAACGGGAAACCATAAAAATCCTACAAGACTCCATAGACAGCAAAATAGCAGAATATGTCGTAGCAATTTCTTCACCGATACAGCTCCTAGGGCAATGGAGACTAAGGAGAAAATAAACAAATGGGACTACATCAAAATAAAAAACTTCTGCAGAGCAAAAGAAACCATCAACAAAACAACAAGCCCTCTGCATGGGAGAACATAGTTGCCAATGCTATCTCTAATAAGGGTTTATTTTCCAAAATTTATAGGGAACTCATACAACTTAACAAAAGGAAGATAAACAACCGATCAAAAAATGGGCAAAGGACCTAAATAGACACTTTTCGAAAGAGGACATACAGAAAGCCAAGAGACATATGAAAACATGCTCAAAGTCACTAATCATCTGAGAGATGCAAATCAAAACAATAATGAGATGCCATCTCACACCTGTCAGAATGGCTATTATCAATAAATCAACAAACAAGTGCTGGCAAGGGTGTGGAGAAAAAGGAACCCTCCTGCACTGCTGGTGGGAATGCAGACTGGTGCAGCCACTGTGGAAAACAGTATGGTGTTTCCTCAAAAAGTTAATAATGGAACTTCCATTTGACCCAGCAATCCCACTTCTAGGACTATATCCCAAGAAACCAGAAACACCAAGGATATATGCACCCCTATGTTCATAGCAGCACAAGATTTGGAAACAACCTAAGTGCCCATCAGCAGATGAGCAGATTAAAAAACGGTGGTACATCTACACAGTGGAATACTACACCACTATAAAAAAGAAGGAACTTTTACCATTTGCAACAGCATGCATGGAACTGGAGAACATTATGCTAAGTGAAATAAGCCAGTCAGAGAAAGATAAATACCACATGATCTCACCCATATGTGAAATATAATGATCAACATAATTTGATGAACAAGAATCGTTCCATAGACAAATGGCAGGGGGGGTGGGGCGGTTAGAGAGCAACCAAAGGACTTGTATGCATGCATATTAGCATAACCAATGGACACAGACACTGGGATGGTGGGGACTTGCCCAGGGTAGGAATGGCTGGGGGTAAGGGGACTCAATCAGGGAAAAAGGAGACATATGAAACTTCAGACAATAAATAAAAAAATAAAAAGTGTATTTCCTGAGGTATTAAAAGTAATAAGTCCATACACAGACATAAATACTAAAAATTATGTTAAAAGACCTCAAAGAGAAAAGTAAAATGTCTGACTTCATGCTTCTTTCACAGAAAAGCCTTGGAGAGCATTATTGGTATTCAAAAGAACTTGAACGTCACAAATACTTTAAGCATATCTTTGCATTTCACTTGAATATTTAGAATATTTAAAACATTTTGTGATTCACAATGAAACCACAAATTAATTATAAATTTAATCATTATTTCTAGATTGAATAAATTCCCATTTTAGGTACTGCTTATAATTAACAATTTTCTTTCTTTCCTTTTATGAGATACTTTGTGTTATCAGGACCTTTAAAAATTCATTGTCTAATTTTATTGTGCTAAACTAATTAAAAATTAATTTTTTATTTTGTAATTCTTTCCCATTTTTATTCACCCTCTGGGCACTAAACTATAATTAATTCTGCTCTTTTCCTCTAATACATTTATGTTTATTATCATATATATTAAATTTTCAGTTCTGTAACTTTTTCATTTTATTGCTTTGCACACTGACAATGTGCACTTCATTAAAAACATGTAATCCCCTAGCTGCAATCAAGGATAACTGCAAATCTCTATAATATAATAATGTGCATGATATTCATATTTTATTACAAAAACTCCCCATTCAACTTGAAAATTCAGAAGTTCCAGGTTCTTATGACAAAACTATTAATAGGTATATCTGTCATTTTTTTTTGCCTGCTACCACTATAAGTTAAAATTTACTGACTCATGTATTTATTTTTGTCAGAGATATTTAGATTAATTTAGATAATTAACACCACACACAAAAGGACTGAGGGTTGTTGTTGTTTTTTACCTGAAAGTACTAAATATCTTGTGGTAAGATAAAGCAATAGCTTCTGCTGTTAAACCTAGATTCTTTGACCCAGTCCACATATTCCAGAGATGTCTTAATACTAATAGGTCAAGTCAAAAGTCCAGACTTTAAAGAAATGCAAAGGGCAAAATGCAGTGTAGCAGGACAGGGAATAATGGGACTAAAAAGAGGGCTTTTTTCCAATTAGTACTTCAGAAATGCTATTATGCTCTCCTTCATCCCATCTCTTCATCATGAATCTTAGCAACATTCTCCTAACGTTCTCCAGAATTCACATAGTCCCTTTGGGATTTCACATAACAGTGGTATCATTCAAACTTGCCAGGTTTCTTTTCTTTTTTTTTTTTTTTAAGAAGGGTAAAATGTGGGAAGGTGTTCTAGGGGACAACTGAAAGCATTCTGCAGAAGTTTGCTGGGAATGGCAGTGATAAGTGACCATTATAGTCAGGTACAATGATCTGCTTAGCACCTTAATCCAAAAAAGAAAACCAGGATAATGGATCAGCTTTAAAAATTAGTCCTTTCCCCTTGGTTAAGTGGTAACTATGTTTGGTAGAAATTATTTCCTTCTATTTAGAGGCCTACTTACTCTTTTTGTCTGCCAAAATTCCTTTACTGGAAACTAAGTCCATCTTAAAAGGTCAACTAAAGGGTAAAAAACATTCCAAATTATCAACATCAGAATATTTGCCTTTAGATTAAAAATAAAAATCGCTCCCTAACAGGTAAACTTTCTCAAAGTCAGAACACCTTTGCTCTCTTCAATATTCTTATTTCAAGGTAAGCCTTTCAAGTAGACACTTCTAACCATCTTAGGCTTTGACTGTCAATTCTCTTAACCACTTTAGTTCTTTACCAGTCTTTCCCTGAACTTACTTTTCTTATCTTTGATGTATAAAAATGTTCTCACTCTTGCTAAGTATAGTACATTAGGACATTAAACTCCTTGGATCTTGAACTATCTATTTATTGAGCTCCACGAAGGCAGAAATCTTGTTCTTTTTTGTACCCCCCATTATCTCAGGAATGTAGCAGTAAAATAAGTAAAAATGTAATGGTCCTATAACCTCCACAATTCCACACATAGTTCATTTTCACTAAGGATTTATAACAGCCGTGGGTTGGCAGCCAATACAGCAGGTCCCTTGCCAGAGTGGCTGTAGGGTCCCGGTGGTGTCTGAGGGCACCCTGGGCAGCGGTGAGGTTGGGCTCCCAGTCACAGCAGCTCTTCCCTTCCGGATGGCGCAATCTGTGAGGCAGAGCCAGCGCTCCAGAGATTACAGCGGTAGCAGAGGCTGCCTGGTTATGCAAGCCTGGTCTGCCAGGCCCTGAAAGTCCTGCGAGATCTAGCTGTCCCTCACTCAGTCACACACACACACCACACGTCCACACACTCCCTTTTCGCTCCCTCACTCACTCACACTCTCCCTCAGTGCCATCCTCCCATCCACCATGTCTTGGACTCTCCTCCATGGCATCTTATAACCTCATGTGATTACCTTTTACTCCACTAGGAAATTCTGAGAACAGAACCTCTGTTTTTCCCATTTATTTTCTGAATATCTAGTATAGTGCCTGGAACACAATAGAAATTCTATATTTTTCAAATTCATGAAAAAAAATACACTGAAGATCTTATGGTGTGGTGCCCAGCAAAAATAGTATATAGGAACTTGCTGCAAAAATGAGATTATATATGGAACTGGATCTGCATCTCTGCTTTGCCAGAGAACTCAAAGTTAGAAAATTATGGAAGGAAGAATAATGGTCATGAAACATATTCACACCCTAATCCCCAGAAATTTTGAATATGTTACTTTACATGGCAAAGGAGACTTTTTAGATATAAGTAAGTTAAAGAACCTTAAGAATGCAATATTGCCCAACTGGTGTGGCTTAATAGTTGAGCATCACCTATAAACAAGGAAGTCAGGATTCCATTCCCAGTTTGGGCACATGCCCAGGTTTCGGGCTAGATCCCCAGTAGGGGGCATGCAGGAGACAGCTGATCAATGAATTCTCTCATCATTGATGTTTCTATCTCTCTCTCCTATTCCTTTCTCTCTGAAATCAATTTTTATTTATTTATTTATTTGTTTGTTTGTTTATTTGTTTATTTTTAAAGAATGGAATATTATCTTGAATTATCCAGGTTGGTTCAATCTAATTACACAGTCTTTAAAAATAGAGAATTTTGAGCAGCCTGTGTTGCTTAGTAAGATTGAATGTCAACCCATGAATCAGAAGGTCAGGGCTTGATCTCCAGTAGGCAGCATGCAGGAGGCGGTTGGTGGATGATTCTCTCTCAACATTGATGTTTCTATCCCCCTCTAGCTCTCCTTTCCTCTCTCTGAAATAAATAAAAACAGATTTTTTTAAAATAGAGACTAATGTCACAAAGAGATGGGGAAATAGGAGCAGGATCCTAGGGATGCTACATGAGTGGCTTTAAAGTTAAAATTTGGGCAGCTTAGAGATGATGGGAAACGGATTCTCAGCCTCAAGAAAGGAATGATAGTAATCAAGTTTTCAGATTAATTTAAATAGGCTAATTGAAATAAGTGAATATTCAAGTAAATTTAATTGTACTGGACAAAAAGCTGTTCTTAAAGTAATAACTAAAATTTCTATTCATAGTTCATCTCATGGTAAAATTCCTGAATATGCAATGAACCTAAAGCAGTCATATTTTTGGGCAAAAAAAAAAATTAAATTTAAAGTTATCAAGACTGCATTATAAAATTTACAAAAACCTCCATTAATCAAAAAAAAGGGGGGGGAATAGTAGGGTAATATCATGTAAGGAAAAAATATCCTATAAGTAAATTACATCTAGAAAATTTTTACTTTACAAAATTAATTTTCATTTGTAATGCTAACAGCAAGACACTCATGAAAAACACACATGGTATCTAAATAAGACAAAGGAAAATCATTTGGGCAAAAATAAAAAGGATCCCAAATCAATTACATAGAAAAGATTCCTTTATTAATATGTGGTTGAGAATATGTTTGTATATTTTCAGAAAACTACTTCCAGACCATGTGGATTCCTGCAACAGAGAGGAATTGACAGGTATGCCCCAACCACGAAGACAAGAGGAAAAACAGTCCAGAGATGGAAGATGCTGACAACGCCTTGCCACGCAAGCAGTCAGAAGCTGTGCACCGCTGCAGGTTGCCTAGGAACAAACCAGAGAGGGTTGGACCTGCATTGCCACCGTGTGCCCACCATCCAGATATCATTGCTGACATGTACACATAAGGAACTGTTAGACATTGAAACGGGGACTCAGAACTGTTGGACATTGAAATTGGGACTCAAACATTTTTTTTGTTTTGTTTTGTTTTGCTATTATATGTTTATTTCTAGTCTGCAAAGGCAAAACTTTTTAAAGGAAATAAATGGTGGGAAAAAGATACAGAGGCAAAGAAGCATTGAACAGACTGTCAGACTACATCGGGAAGACAGGGGAGGTTGGGCGAGGGGGCCTCTAAGAGACCAGCCGAAGGACTTGTACGCATGCATATAAGCACAACCAATGGATATAAGACACTGGGGGGGTGGGGGTAGTGTGGGCAGGTGAAGGCATGTACTGGGGGTAGGGGAGGTCGGGGGGAGATCAATGGGGAAAAAAAGAAAAAAGGAGACATATGTACTACTATTTGTAATACTTAAAACAATTAAAATAAATTATTTAATTAATTAAAAAAAAAAAAAAAGAAAGGAATGAAGCCCTGCAGCTACGAAGATTTTTGCACAGTGAGACTGGTGTAGGATTCTTATGGAACTGTAAGATAACAAAGCTGTGCTATTTTAAGCTTTTAAATTTGAAATGTGCTGTTGTGACAGCAATAGTAAACTAATACAGAACCTGAGGCTACCTGCTCAGAGGCTACGTCCTCAGACACATCTGGTGTTGTCTATAATAAAATAACTTCAAAAGTTTATTTTTTGTATTTTATTTTTTTGTTTGTTTTTAATAAATCTTTATTGTTTAGATTATTACAATTGTTCCTCTTTTTTCCCCCCATAGTTCCCCTCAACCTGGTTCCCACCCCAACCTCTGTCCTTACCCACCCCCACTGTCCTCATCCATAGGTGTATGATTTTTGTCCAGTCTCTTCCCGCACCCCCCACACCCCTTTCCCCCCTGAGAATTTTCAGTCCACTCCCTTTCTATGCCCCTGATTCTATTATATTCACCAGTTTATTCTGTTCATCAGATTTTTTGTTCACTTGATTTTTAGATTCACTTGTTGATAGATATGTATTTGTTGTTCATAATTTTTGTCTTTACCTTTTTCTTCTTCTTCCTCTTCTTAAAGAATACCCTTCAGCATTTCATATAATACTGGTTTGGCGGTGATGAACTCCTTTAGCTTTTTCTTATCTGTGAAGCTCTTTATCTGCCCTTCAATTCTGAATGGTAGCTTTGCTGGGTAGAGTAATCTTGGTTGTAGGTTCTTGCTATTCATCACTTTAAATATTTCTTGCCACTCCCTTCTGGCCCACATAGTTTTTGTTGAGAAATCAGCTGACAATCATATAGGTGCTCCCTTGTAGGTAATTAACTGCTTTTCTGTTGCTGCTTTTAATATTCTCTCTTTGTCTTTTGCTCTTGGTATCTTAATTATGATGTGTCTTGGTGTGGTCCTCTTTGGATTCCTTTTGTTTGGGATTCTGTACGCATCCAACGAATGACTTGTAAGTTTATTTCTTTCACCAGGTGGGGGAAGTTTTCAGTCATTATTTCTTCAAACAGGTTTTCAGTATCTTGCTCTCTCTCTTCTTCTGGCACCCCCATAATTCAGATGTAGGTACACTTGAAGTTGTCCCAGAGGCTCCTTATACTCTCTTCATATTTTTGGATTCTTATTTCTTTTTGCTTTTCCATTTGGGTGTTTTTTGCTTCTTTATATTTCAAATCTTTGACTTGATTCTTGCAATCCTCTAGTCTGCTGATGGATCTCTGTATATTATTTTTTTATTTCAGTCAGTGTATGCTTAATTTCTAGTTGGTCCATTTTCATATCCTCGAGGGTCTCACTAAATTTATCGACCTTTTCTAGGAAATTCTTGAAAAACCTTATAACTGTGGTTTTGAACTCTATATCCAGTCGTTTGCTTTCCTCCATTTCTTTCATTTGTGATCTGTTTCTTTGTCTCTGCATTTTCACTGCTTCCCTGAGTTGGTAGAGTAGCTTTGTGTGGTAGGTGTCCTCTAGGGCACAGTGGCTCAGCCTCCCAGTCACCTGAGGTGGACACTCTTTGTGCACCCCTTTGTGGACTGTGTGCTCAGCCTTGTTGTAGTTAAGCCTTGACTTTCGTTGGTATCACTGGGAGGAATTGACCTCCAGGCCAATTGGCTGTGAGGATCAGCTGTGTCCACGCTGGGAGAACTTCTGTGCTGGAGACATGCTTAAAAGACAAGACTTGCAAAACTGCAAAAGCCTCTGTGCTCAGCTTGGATGGGGCGGAGTTTCAGGGTGGAGTAGACAGCCTTGGTTTCCATCAGCCCTGCTCTATGAGGCCCCTGGGTCTCAGTGTCCCTCAGTAATCACTACAAGCACCTCTGAGAGAAAGCCACCCTTGAGTTTCACTCACTGCCAGAGAGTCCAGTTTCTCCCCAAATGAGTCAGGGTTCCCAGAAACTTGCCCAGAACTGGAGGTCAATGCAGTAAGGAGCTTCTGTCTCCGTCCCATTTTAGAAAGCCAGCCCTGCACTCAGCCTCCCATGAGTTCAGCAGTCAGTCCTCTCTGGCGCGCACGCGCCTCCAGACCTCTGCCTTCCGCAGCTCCTGAGTCTCGGTGTGCTTTCTTTTTCCTGACAGTCCAGATTTCCCCCAAATGAGTCTGATTTCCCAGTGTCTCATCGGGGACTGGAGTTTAGTGCATTCTGGAGTTTCCTTCTCCCACCCACTTTAGAAAGCCAGCCACGCACTCAGCTGCCTGTACACACAGCCTCCTGTCCTCTCCACATGCAAGTCTCCATACCTCAGCCTTTTGCAGCTCCTCTAAGTCTCAATGTGCTTTCCTCTTTTTTTCTAGTTGTAGAATTTCCACTCAGCCAGCTCTCCTGTGGTTCTGGATGGTGTCTGTTTTGTCTTTTAGTTGTAGTTTTGATATTGTTGTGTGAGGCAGCAGTTTAGGTGTTTAGCTATGCCGCTATCTTGGTTTCTCCAGATTCCTCTTCTTTGTTTGGGTTTTGGAGGTGCCCAGATGAGGGCTAGCTGTGAAGCAATGCAAGCTTCTGCGGGGCCTTGGGCCTTCTTTTGGATGTTCTGGGTCTCACTGACTCAGCTGCAATTTGTTAAGTAAGTTTAGATTTCAAAGGACCAGGTAATTCATATGCAAAAGCCTCTGCTCACAGCTGGGGTGGGGTGGAGTCTCAGGGCAGAGCAAACAGCAATGGCTTCCCATCAGCCCTGCCCTAAGAGGCCCCTGGATCTCAGTGTCCCTTGGTAATCGCTGCAAGCACCTCTGAGAGAAAGCTGCCCTTGAGTTCTACCCGCTGCCAGACAGTCCAGTTTCTCCCTGTATGAGTCTGGGTCCCCAGAGTCTTACCCGGAACCGAAGTTCAGAGCAGTTGGGAGCTTTTGTCTCCCTTCAGCTTGAAAAAGACAGCCGCGTACTCAGTTGCCAGCCCTCTCCACGTGCGAGCATTCATACCTCCGCCTTTACTTCCGCAGCTCTTCTGAGTTTCAGTGTGCTTTTCTCTTTCCCTCTAGTTGTAGAATTTCCACTCAGCCAGCCTTCTTGGGGTTTTGGATGATGTCTGTTTTGTCTTTTAGTTGTAGTTTTGAAGTTGTTGTGCGAGGCAGCAGTACAGGTGTTTACCTATGCCACCATTTTGGTTTCTCCTCCCACTTCGAAAGTTTCTTAATAAAATAACCAAATAAGCACGTCAATATAGGTACTGATTCTTTAATATCTTGGTATATTAAACAACAAATTCAAATAATGACTGAAGACTTTCCTTCAAAAAATATATCTTTACCTATATCTGCCCATCCTACTTAATTTATATATTTACTCAGCCTGAAAAAAAATTATTAAATTATTTTAGCTTGCTCAGAGATTTATTAGAATACAAAGTATATTGAGCTATCATCTTTCTTTTATAAATGACATGATATTTCTGCAGTTTTTAGTGTGCATAATAAATATTATTAATATGCATAAAGAAATATGACTTCTCTACTACCCTATTTCAAATAGGAATTTCTCATTTCCTCCTCAGGTTGCCTGTTGGATGTGTGCTGATTTAAATAGAATGTCAATATGGTTTGCAATCTCACCCTACTTTTAGGAAAATTCTGCACTATTATGTCAACTTTATGATTTCATGTAAAAACGATTGTTCTGGTGTCCTGGTAATATCAAGTTTGCAAATAATTTTCCAACATTTTATTTCATGAGAATAATATTCCATAAAAGGTTGCCTACTAATTACATTCTTCTAATAACTGTCATAAGAAAAACCTGAGCCATATATTCCAAGTTCAATAGGAAAGTGTCAGGTGTTATGCAATTTTCTACTCAAATCAAATAAAAAACATTTCTGCTGAAGGAGTTACATGGACAACTATGTGGTGATAACCAGAGGGAAAGAGGGGTGGAGGGAGGTGGAAGTAGGCAAAGGGGGGATAAATGCGGATGGAAAGAGACATGATTTTGGGTGATGAGCACATGATGCACTGTGCAGATGATGTTTTACTTATTTGACACTTGAAAACTGTATGGTTTTATTAACCAATGCCACCCCAATAAAATTCAATTAAAAATACATGTCAGCATGGGAGAACATATTTGCCAATGTTATCTCTGATAAGGTTTAATCTCCAAAATTTACAGGGAACTCATACAACTTAACAAAAGGAATATAAACAATCCAATCAAAAAATGGGCAAAGGACCCGAATAGACACTTTTCAAAAGAGGACATACAGAAAGCCAAGAGACATATGAAAACATGCTCAAAGTCACTAATCATCCGAGAGATGCAAATCAAAACGACAATGAGGTACCATCTCACACCTGTCAGAATGGCTATCATCAACAAATCAACAAACGACAAGCACTGGCGAGGATGCGGAGAAAAAGGAACCCTCCTGCACTGCTGGTGGGAATGCAGACTGGTGCAGCCACTGTGGAAAATATTATGGCATTTCCTCAAAAAATTAAAAATGGAACTGCCATTTGACCCAGTAATGCCACTTCTAGGAATATATCCCAAGAAACTAGAAACGCCACTCAGAAAGGATATATGTACCCCTATGTTCATAGCAGCAAAATTTACAATAGCTAAGATTTGGAAACAGCCTAAATGCCCATCAGTAGATGAGTGGATTAGAAAACTGTGGTACATATACACAATGGAATACTGGCGTACTGTAAAAATGAAGGAGTTCTTACCATTTGCAGCAGCATGGATGGAACTGGAGAGCATTATGCTAAGTGAAATAAGCCAGTCAGTGAAAGAAAAATAGCACATGATATCACTCATTTGTGGATAATAAAGAACATTATAAACTGATGAACAAAAATAGATACAGAGGCAGAGAAACATTGAACAGACTGTCAAATTACAGTGGGAAGGCTGGGGAGGGTGAGGGGAAAGGGTAAGAGATCAACCGAAGGACTTGTATGCATGCATATAAGCATAACCAATGGACACAAGACACTGGCAGGGAGAGAGGGGGAGAGGAGGGCATGTGCCAGGTGGTAGGGGAGGTTGGGGGAAGGTCAATGGGGAAAAAAAGGAGACATATGTACTGCTATTTGCAATACTTTAAACAATAAAATAAAATTTTAAAAAATTATAAAGGTAACACTTTAGCTAAATATTATTTTTATTTTTGTTTATATGTTGGCCCATATTCGTTACATCGTGTAAAACAATTTGTAAATTGTTAAGTCCACAAAATATGATTATTCAGATAAATTGGGAAGGGTACTCCTTATCTTATTCCACTCATGGAGCATCAGAAGGTGAAGGTGGAGCAAGGGGATAAAGTCAGTTCCAAAGCTCTGCCTCCCTCACACAGCCCAGAGTCAGAATGTCCAACTCTACCTCAGAGATGGGAAGTTTTCCCTGCATAAATTGAAAGGATCTAAACTTGGGACCTTATGAACATTTGGCTTGAGTTGAGACTCAAGTTGGAATCTTGGGATTTAAGAGAAATCTGCATGCTGAAATCTGGAACTTCAACCCTCTTCCCTTGGTCCAACTACAAGAGGCTGGTGTACAGAATTACTCTTTAGGCAGGAACCCAGACTCCACAAGGGAAACATTCTTTAGATATTGATACTGAAGGTTGCCAAAGTGAAAATTCCGGCTCGCCAGATGCAATCACCCTATGGTTAAACTCATTTGTCAAAAGGATTTGCTTCCCCCACACAAAGCTCCCAGCCAACATTTTTGTCACTCACTCTTAACAAAGAACAAAAGACAAGAGTCACCAGACCTTTGTGAAAAATCTTTCAAAATAAAAGTAGAGACCAAAACAAATAATTTTTAGTAGTGGCTACCTGAAAAAACAAATCAAAAGGAGGATAAAGGATACTCGCTTTATTCTTCAATATGTAATTCTGTATTCTTTGGCTATAGTCTCAGTAAGCATATGTTTGTTTAGTTTAATTTTTAAGAAGTGTATAATTGCCCAAAAGAAATCTGATTTTGCTCACTTGTTTGGATGACCACAAAGCAGGTTAAACTTCAGGAAAGAAGTTCTCTCCATATTTTTGTACCCTCTAGCATCTGTCAGAATTTGAGATCTCACAGAAATCCGCTGACTCCAACACCAGCACAACTCAGTCCCTCAGCTATTTCATAGCACACCAATTAGTACACCATATTTTCTTTCTTTGCAGCAGATGGTGTCAGAGACAGTTTGCAAGACTTCTGCCTTCCAGAAAGATTTGACTCAGCTTGATTGGCTTCATGAATTGGTTATCTAGGGACAAAATGAAGACAAAAATGATATTATGACTAGACTTTCCAGATGGTGAACATACACTAATCAAATTATTCCAGCCAATCATATAATATCTTCTTACATGCGCCCAGAATATTCCACAGTAGAATAGTCAGATTACCTATCCCCATGGAGACAGGCAGCCTAGGCTCAATTTATTTATTATGACTCTAAGTTGATTTTTACTAACAACATTGTAATTATAAAGCAAATCATGAATTATTAGAATATTATGCCTGATTTGATTCAGTAAGGCTTTTAAAATAATTTATAATTGCAAAGTTGAATTCTGTTTCCATCAGTTAAAAATAGGCATCTATATTTCCTAATTTATAGATTCTAAATATTCACAATTCTAGCTTTAGATTCCTATGTTAGTAAAGATAGGCTAATTGCTATAATAAACCAATTCAAAAATGTATTAAATTTGACAGTAAAATATTAATCAAGTTTTCAGATTAATTTAAAACAGGCTAATTGAAATAAGTGAATATTCAAGTAAATTTAATTGTACTGGACAAAAAGCTGTTCTTAAAGTAATAACTAAAATTTCTATTGGTAGTTCATCTCATGGTAAAATTCCTGAACATGCAATGAACCTAAAGCAGTCATATTTTGGGGCAAAAAAAATTAAAATTTAAAGTTATCAAGGCTGCATTATAAAATTTACAAAAACCTCCATTAATCAAAAAAAAGGGGGGGGGAAGTAGGGTAATATCATGTAAGGAAAAATATCCTATAAGTAAATTACATCTAGAAAAATTTTACTTTACAAAATTAATTTTCATTTGTAATGCTAACAGCAAGACGCCCAAGAAAAACACACATGGTGTCTAAATAAGACAAAAGAAAATCATTTGGGCAAAAATAAAAAGAATCCCAAATCAATTATATAGAAAGGATTCCTTTATTAACTTTTGGTCGAGAATATGTTTATATATTTTCAGAAAACAACTCCAAGACCATGTGGATTCCTGCAACAGAGAGGAATTGACAGGTCTGCTCCAACCACGAAGACAAGAGGAAAAACAGTCCAGAGATGGAAGACATTGACAACGCATTGTCACGCAAGCAGTCAGCAGCTGTGCACTGCTGTAGGTTGCCTAGAACCAAACCAGAGAGGGTCGGACCTGCATTGCCACCATGTGCCCACCATCCAGATATCATTACTGACATGTACACATAAGGAACTGTTAGACATTGAAACGGGGACTCAGAACTGTTGGACATTGAAATTGGGACTCAAACATTTTTTTTGCTGTTGTTTTGTTTTGTTATTATATGTTCATTTCTAGTCTGCAGAGGCAAAATTTTTTAAAGGAAAGAAATGGGGGAGAAATAGATACAGAGGCAAAGAATTATTAAATAGACTGTGAAACTACATTGAGAAGGCAGGGGACATTGGGCGAGGGGGGCTGTAAGAGATCAACCAAAGGACTTGTACGCATGCATATAAGCATAACCAATGAATACAAGACAACAGGGGGGCAGGGGGGAAGAGGGCAGGCAGGTGAAGGCATGTACTGGGGGGTAGGGGAAGATGGGGGGCGGTCAATGGGGAAAAAAAGGAGACATATGTACTACTATTTGTAATACTTCAAACAATAAAAAATAAAAAAATTTAAAAAAATGTATAATATCTCAAGCACAAAATACATATTTTTTCTTGCTCAAAGTCCAAGTGGTGACACAAGGATTCAGGGTCTTTCCTTCTTGTGGCTACTCAACCTATAATCTGCTGCTTCCAGAGTCAGGGCTTTTCTGAGACAAGCTGAGGAGGAGAAAAAGGCCTACTGTGCTACACATAGCTATTGCATCTATAAAATTTGTAAAAATAGGGTACTTTAGAGAGTAAAAGCGCCAGTAACCAGACTTGACAAGTGTAACCCATGCCTGTCTTAACACACTAAGATTATGATAACCCTGTGCATGAAAGGATTTATGGACCAGGCCTGCGGGTAGTATACTTCACTCCTCCTCACATCTCATTTTCTCACGTGATCACCACCAACTGCAAGGTAGACTGTAGTATCAGTTTGATCAAAGCTCATCAACCAGCCTGTCTTTGCTGCTCTTATTTTTACCACACTTAAGTGTTATAGCAAATATTTTACCTAAAAATATTGATTCATTCTACAATATTGATACAAAGTCCCTGTTCTCATGGAGTTTATATTCTAGCGTGGGAAATAGTGATAAACAAATAAACTAATATATAAAGAGTACACTGTCAGGTATCTAGACATTCCCTGAAGTAAAAAGTCAGGAGGAGGATAAAAAGTAAGTAGGGTACTTTTTATAGAGAAGGGTCAAGGAGAGCTACACTGTGATATGGAGCAGGAACTTGAATGAAGCATGAGAGGGAGCTGTTTGAGGATCTGAAGGATGAGCTTTCCAAGCAGAAGAAATGAAAGCAATAGACAGGGCAGGTTTATAGTTGTGAGTGTGTGAAACACAGCTTATTCTTGGATTATTATTTATTAATGATTCTATTATTTTCTATACAAACTGTAAGCCTACTTTTGCCCCACCTTGTATTGTTATAAACATGTCAAATTATTCAGTCAAACCTGACCAGTGTTGCTCAGTGGTTGAGCATCAATCTATGAATTAGGAGGTCATGGGTCAATTCCTGGTCAGGGCATATGCTCAGGTTGTGGGCTCAATCCCTAGTAGAGGGCATGCAGGAGGCATCTGATCGATGATTCTCATCATTGATGTTTCCCTCTCTCTCTCTCCCTTCCTCTCTGAAATCAGTAAAAATATATATATTTTTATAAATTACTCAGTCAAAAAATGTTTCCCTTTATTTTAGACTAGTGGCCCTGTACATGAAATTCATGCACCTTAAAAGGGGATTAATTAGAGGAAATAATTTAATATTGCTATTTGCCCTTTCTCTATAATAGAAGTGTCAGAGATGAAAGAAAATTAGTAAAATGTATATGAAAACCTTCCTCCTGTCAGAGTCTGGGGCACACCACGGGACCCAGAGTCAAGTCCCCACCCACCCACATGCGCCTCAAAATCTCGGAAGACCCAGACCCAGCTGGCCCGTGCCCCCATGGGGCTAGATCCAGACCTGGCCAGTCCCACCCTTGTCAAGCCCCACAGGGCAAGGGACATAGCCTCAGGTCCCCTGGCCCGGCACCAGGACGGGGGGCATGGCCAGCCCAGACCAGATGGGGGACACAGCCTGAGATCCCCTGTCAAGTCCCCTGGGTGGGGGGCATGGCCTGAGGTCCCCTGTCAAACCCCTCTTGGTGGGGGGCACAGCCTAAGGTCCCCCAGCCTGGCACTAGGGCGGGGGGAGCAGCCTGAAGTCCCCTACCCCAGCACCAGGATGGGAAGCGCACCCTGAGTTCCCCCGTCAAGCTCCGCCTGGCATTGGCATGGCCTGAGGTCCCCTGTCAAGCCCTACGGTGGCAGGGGAGGGCGTAGCCTCAGGTCCCTGCTGATTGCTGGTTAAGGCTCCTTATGGGAACTTGGCTTCAGCTGTGGGTGCAGCCATCTTTGTGATGTAGTGATGGTCAATTAGCATATTCCCTTTTTATTAGATAGGATAAGCCTAATAAATAGTGAATCACGACTATCACTACCTGCTGTCATATTTTCAAGAAAACTAAAATAAAAAATACTTACTTTTCAGCCTCTCTGAGAAACTATAACTAAAATTTTTCATACAGTTATTTTTCCCTTCAAGCACAAAATTATTTTATTTTAAAGTCTTACAGTAGAAGCTCATTACAAAAGAGGACACATTTTTTTCTGAATTTCTAAAAGAAATAATTGATGACATTTTATGCTCTCTTTATTTCTTTCAGTTGCAAGTAACAGAAATACAACTTAAACTAGTTCATACAAATAAGGGAGAAGTATTAGCTCACTGGACTATATGAAATTTTGATTCAGGAACTTTTTCTATCTTCAAGACTTTTTCTATCTTCTTCACTCCTCATATAGTTTATCTCTGCGTTGACCTCCCTTCTCTTCAGGGGACTTTGTCTGTGGAGCAAACGTGATATGGTTCACATTATCAATTATTCAGTTATTATTTAGCTTTCAGCTTCCAGCTTGCATTATCCTACTATGGCAATCCTAAAGGAACTAAAAAAACCTCTCACTCCCTTGAACATAGCATAAAGAAGATTCTAAATGCCCTTACTTGACTTACCCTCCCCTTATACTAATCCCTGTGGCTGGGTGGTGACAGTTCCATTAATTGAAGTGGCTGAAAACTAATTTCTCAATGAAAAAAAAAGTGCTAGAAAAATGGGAAAAGTATTTCTCGGCAGACCAAAACAACAGATGTCCACTCTAGTCATCATTAAAAATGCATATCTTTATAGGAGAGGTACCAAGTATTAAGTACTATGTACTACATATCACAGACATTAGAATCATGTAGATTTACGTATGAACCAGGGTTCCACAGGTTACTAGTGTGTGACTTGAGGGATGTTGGTGAACTTCTTTAAGCTTAGTTTCTTGATCTGTTAAATGTTAATAACAATAGTACCTGTCCCACAGTTGTTGGTATAAATTAAGGGAACGTTTACTTATTGTTCAATAAATTATTGTTTGTATTTTAATTTCATGTGCTTTTCAATGAACTCTCACACTAGTTCTATAAAACAGATATTAATAGTTCTAGTTATAAAGAAACTGAGGCTCGAAGAGATTCAATGACTCTACCCAAAGTCACACAGCTGGTAAGTGGCAGGTCTGAAATTGGGTTCAAATCCCATGTCTGCAAGATTTTAAAGCCTGTCCTCTTTCCATCATACTACATTGCCTTAATAATTAGTTACATAACTCCTTGTAATTGTCTTCAGAGACACTGAAGTACAGAGTTATTTTCCCCTAAATAAAGTGACATCTCCCTTTTCCTTTTTTATTAGATTCTCATGCCTTCAACCCAGTAATCTACCAGTCTATGAATTGTAACCATGGAGAAAATGAAATAGTTAACAGAGAGTTTGCTCACTGCAGACAACAAGTGACAACACAAATTCTAATTGAAGACTCATTAGCTTCAGATTTTTATCTCTGCAAACGTGTCAGATTCTCATAAAACAGCTATTATTATGAAAAGTCAGGGTTTAGAGACCTGAACTCAAAGCCTAATTTTAGTATGTCTTGGTTTCATCATTCATAAAGTTGAGACTCCATTTTCTTTATAAGGTTGTAGTGGTGATTAAATGATACAGGGTATGTGAAAGTGTTTAGCAAAGTATAAAATGTTAAATAAATAGCAGGCATATTAACAGTAAAGAATAAAACATTTTTTATCAGTTTTTAAAATCCTGGTATAAACAATGTTTAGATCCTGTCCTAAGAGTAACTTTTAAAAGAAGAAAGAGCAGGGGTTCTAAAACACTTCAGGCAAAAAAAAAAAAAAAAAAGGAAAGTAAGCTCTGCTGAAAAAAAAAAAAAAAAGCAAAGAAAGTAGGCCCTGGTGGTACCTACTTCCCTATATACAAAACACAAAACAAAATTACTCAGCTTTGCAGGGTTAAGAAAGAAAGTTGCTCCCCACCACTCTCACACAAGTTTAACTAAACTACAGCTAATTTTTAAAATGTGCAAGTTCATAAATAATTTATAGTCTATATTAAAACATCCATTTTAACAGGTGAACTTTGTGCACTTGCAAGTGAAGAAATTAACACCAATAAATTACTTTGGATACATTATTGTCACCAGTGTGCTATATTAATTTATTGCATTAATTAACTTACTATCTCACACCAAATCAACATGCCCTCTTTGGGATAAACTCATATTAACATGGATCAGATAATGACCTGCCTTTACCTCTTTATCAATGTTCCTCAATATACATACCAGATACTTCCAAGAATTTATCTACAGTGCAATCATTTTCCTTATTTAAACAATTATTTTAGTGCCTATGATAACATTTTGCTTTAATTTTAGCATTTCTATTTTAAATGCCATCAGTCCTGTCTGTGAAACCTTTCTTTTGTGTGTGCGTGTGTTGTTGTTGTTTTTGTTTTCTTTGGTTACAAGAAACAAAGACATACTGACCTACTACACAGGTCAAGTAAGGCATAGTAGAAGAACAGAGATCTCACAGAATTGAAGAATAAGACATCTTATACCCATGCCTCATGGGAACGGAAAAGGGACTAGAGATAGGATACTTTTTCTACCTTTTAGAAATCACAAGGTTTCTTTGGTCTCTGCTTCCCTTTTTCATTGCTTCTCCAGTTTGCTCTACACCAGCAATTTTCAACTGATGTGCCACAAAAAATTTTAAAACGTGTAATACCTGACTACTGGTATTTAGTTGGGCACTAATGTCTTTTCTCTTAGATTGTCAAATTAAAAAAATGACAGCAGCCAGTGCAACAATAGCCATCTGGTGTAAATGAATCAAAATTATACCTAATGCAGACTGGTACAGTCACTGTGGGAAACAGTATGGAGTTTCCTCAAAAACTTAAAAATGGAACTGCCTTTTGAGCTAGTGTTCCCACTTCTGGGACTATATCCTAAGAATCCCGGAACACCAATCAGAAATAATATATGCACTCCTGTGTTCATAGCAGTGTTATTTAAAATAGCCAAGATCTGAAAAGAGCCCAAGTGCCCATCAGTAGATGAATGGATAAAAAGGCTGTGGTACATTTACACAATGGAATACTACCCGACAGTGAAAAAGAAGGAACTCTTAAGTAGTTTATGTGTGCCATGAGATGAAAAAGGTTGAAAATCACTGCTCTAGACTATGTTTCATCCTTCTCTTCTCTGAATTTACTTATCTGAATCATAGCTCAGTATGGCTACCTCAGCTGAATTTCTATGATCTTTGAATTTGAACCAAAAAGTCATTGTTCAAATTCTTAGGAAAATCTGATTGGCTCATCTCATTTTTTTAAAAATCCTCACCCAAGGATATTTTTTCCATTGATTTTTAGAGAGAATGGAATGGAGTGAGGGAGAAGGGGAGAGAGACAGACAAACAGACAGACACAGAGACAGAGAGAGATATTGATTGGTTGCCTTCCACTGGCACCCTGACCCAGCCAGGGGATAGAATCTGCAACCCATGTACATGCCCTTGACAAGGAATAGAACCTGTGACCCTTCAGTGAGCTGGCCATTTTAATTGATTAGTTTGCCTTGGGAAAGGTGTTTGTTCCAGATCCAGCAGTTATGGGCAGGGGAAACCTGGGTTTTCCCTTCATCAGTGGCTGTAAATAGAGCCAGTTCATTCATAAGAGGACATGAGATCTTTCCAATTTCAAAAGATGGAGTAAATTTAGAATAAGAAATATAAATACATATTTATATTGCACAACTAAAATCATGAATCAAAATAGATGAAATCACTATTACAAGGATTAAAGACCAAATAGGAGTTCCTAAAAATGTGGAGGGAGAATACACGGTACTATTGATCTCACAAGAACATAAAGATTAAAGGCTCCTCTTGTCAGATAAAAACTAAAATTCCCTATTTCTAACAGTGGAAAGGGCTGAGCAGACTGGCAGTATGAGCTTTCAAGGAAACCATTTGGTTTTGAGAACAATGAGAGACAGTTCTGGAGAAATCACTTTGTAGCAATTGATCTTTGTTGCTGAGTCACAAGAGCAAAAATAAACAGCATTAATAGCCCCACAGCTTCATCTCCTTTGGTTGGGAAGGAGTCAAGGCGAAAATAACCCACATACAAATCCCTAGGCAACAGAGAAAATTCCTGCTCTCCGGAAATCCAGCTCTGGGTCTTCCCTACAGAAAGGAAAATCCTTCAGATATCTGGTCCAGGAAGAACTCTTTTTAGTCAATGAGCATTAAAAAGGATTCAAAATAATGTATATACAAGAAGAGTACATAAGAAACAGAATTAGGGAGATGTGCAAAAAATTACTTATGAGGAAAATGTTTCCATGGAGCAATTAAAACTATGACTAAACATAGCACTAATATACAAAAACAATTAACAACAGCAAAATATGTTAAAGAAACAGGAAAAGGAAGAATCATAGAAATGAAGATAATATTGGAAGTAACACACACATATAAACACAGAAACCTAGTCATGCTAAACAATATACACGGTCCCTCCTTATAATGTGGTAGGAAAGATGAAAATGCCTGATAATTACCATGCTGGAGGACTCTGTATCGTATAGTGAAACAAAGTGTCTGCATCCACTTTGGAGTCTGTGAAGGTTCAGAGAAGTACCTTTGAAGTGAAACTTGTAGTAAGAATCTAGCAGATCAAGAGAAAAGGGAAGGCATTCAGGCAGAGGAATAAAGGAGAGGAAATGTGGTCCAGATAATCTAAAATTGTGATCATTCAAATATCCACATTGATTTAGGAGAATAGAATTTTCTTAGTATTTATTTAGGTCTCACTGGTTCCAAACTCAAGATTTGGGTATGTTTACAAAGTTTTACAGATCAAGATAAAAGCAGTAAAAGAGAAAAACAGAACAAAAAAAAAAAAAAAAAAACACAGCTTTTTTTTTCTCAGCAGATTTGGATCCCTAGTTATCCCTTGTTTAGTTTAATATGAAAATGAATTTGCAGTCTGTAAGAACATATAAAATGCAGTAGGCATCATTCTAAGATGCTCACTCCATGATCCCTACCCAGGGTGTACATTCTCTGTAAATCTCCTCTTCTTGATTTGGGCTGAACCATGAATGTGATGAATTCTGTTCCCTTGATTAAATGACCTACTACAATAAAGATGGAGAGGGTTGTGAAGATGTAATTAAAAACACAAATTAGGTAATTTGGAGCTAAATAAAAAGGAAATTATCTTGGATGAGCCTGGCTTAATCAGGTGAGCTCTTTTAAGAGACCAAGCCTTCCAGAAGGAAGACATTTACAGCATAAGAAATTCTTTTGCTGGCTTTGAAGTGATAAACTAACAGGTTGTTAAAGGGCAATGTGACTAGGACCTAAGAGAATCCCTTAAGTATTAAAAATAATTGCTGGCTAACAGCGAGTTAGAAAGTGAGGACCTCCATATTACTGCTGCAAGGAATTGAATTCAGCCAAGAACCATGTGAGCTTGGAAAAGGGTACATAGAAAAATATACATCTCTAAACAAACCTGCCATAATCTGAGATTTTAGTTGTTTTTCATTTTCATCAAGGCAATAAAAAGATAATGCTCAAGATTGAAATTACATGAGGCATCAGCAGAGGTTAAATATAAATAATTTCAATATTCTTATGGCAAATATTATATCCAGTCACTATAAGTATTACTTTTGTTTCTTTCTTGACACTATTACCCTCAGATTTCTAAGGAAGTAAGTCTCTGTCTTGAGAACTACATAAAGACTAGAACTCAAACCTGCATATTTTTCTTTCCCCTTTTGTACCACGACTTTTTTCACCCTGACCTGTCACAAGCTTGCAAGGACCTATTTTCTCTGATTTCCTCATACTGCAATGTCTTAGTTTTGAGAATGGGGAAATTTCATGATGATTGGGTAATACAGCCAGAAAAAATTAGATCCTATTCAGCTTTATATCCCTGGAGCCCACATCTCCCTACAAACCATGTTTTTTTATGTTAAAAATATATCAGTAAAAGATGTTGAGAAATAACATGTTTTTTCTACTCTCATTTTTCTTTCCCTCAAGTCCTTTCCCCCTGACATACACACTCTCATTTAGAATTTTTAGGAACCAGACTGAAGAAATGAAGGCAAAATTTTGTGGTAGTTGAGAAATAGACTTAAAGTCTGAATTCTGCCAATACAAAATATTCTATAACTAAAATTTTAAAAGGAGGTAGTTCTTCAGCTATAAGCAATCTATTTGCCATTTCAGAAACTGAAATAGTGAAACTCACCAGATAGATTACAAATGTGAATTGCTGGTGTGAGCACATATAAGAAAGAACATCTTGAAGCTGTATCATTCACTGAATAAGATTGATCACTAAAAACCAGGATTATTAACAAGTCTAGATTTTACAGGATAATTGATTAGGAAAACACATAAAATTGTAGTATATCTCCAATTTTTCATTAATAGGTTGGCATATATCTATGAAAGAATGATTGGAATCTGTGTATCAAGACAACCTGGAATAATTATTCTAGCACCACAAAGATGAGTGTGTGTGTAACCAAAAAACAGATTTGGCACACTTAAAGAACATTGTAGGGAAGTGCATATACATAAATATATACAGAAGGTCATAGGTATACATATTTCTTTCCCATAGAAAACATGATTTTTAGCAATGAAGTAATGTGAAAAGCAAACCCGAATTACATCTAAACACCAGATCAAATTTTAAAACATGAAAACAAACAAAAAAAAAAATGGCTAAAAGCACTGTTTTATTTTATTTTAATAAGATTATTCACTTTGAAATGCGTAGCAGGGGAGATGGAAGGAAGGAAGAAAAGAAGGGAAAAAATGGAAGGAAGGAAGGAAGGAAGGAAGGAAGGAAGGAAGGAAGGAAGGAAGGAAGGAAGGAAGGAAGGAAGGAAGGAAGGGAGGGAGGAAGGGAGGAAGGGAAGGAGGAAGGAAGGAAATGAAGGAAGGGAGGAAGGGAGGAAGGGAAGGAGGAAGGAAGGAAAAGGAAAAAAGAAAGACTTCTTATGTCATGTCAAAATGGCAATTATCAAAAAGTCCACAAATGACAGGTGGTAACAAGGATGTGGAGAAAAGAGGACCTTCATGCACTGTTGGTACAATTGTAAATTGGTGCAGTCACTATGGAAAACCCTATGGAGATTCCTTAAAAAATTAAAAATAGAACTACCATATGATTCAGCATTTCTACTTCTGGGTTTATATCCAAAGAAAACAAAAACAGTAATTTAAAAAGGTATATATCCACTCCTATGTTTATTGCAGCATTATTTACAATAGCCAAAATGTAAAAGCAGCCTAAGTGTTCATCAATAGATGAACACATTATCTATAACACATTATCTATAACACATCAGTGTACAGATAATGTGTTATAGAACTGTGCACCTGAAACCTGTATCATTTTGTTAACTAGTGTCACCCCAATAAATTCAATAAAAATGAAAAAAAAGATCTGTATGCTGAAAACTATAAAACACTGTTGAAAAAAATACTAAAGAAAACAAATAAATGGAGATATATAACATCTTAATATGAAAAATATGTCAATTATCTCCAAAATGATCTATAAGTTCATTGCAATCCCAATCAAAATCTGAGCAGGATTTTTTGGTAGAAATTGATAAAATTGTAGTAGGCAGTTAGATAGACAGGAGCAGAGCAGGAAAAATGAGCCAGGTGCAGAAGAGTACCAGGGCAGAGAGCCCTAGGTGCCTAGTAGCAATGGGCAAAACTACAAGCCCTTGCAGGACCACTGCCTTAAGCATTAACCCCTGGAGATGACATGTGGGCCTTAGCTCCAGGCCCAGAAAAGCAGCAAAACCAGGCAGAGTGAGCCCATGACTGACATCAGGACCAGATGCAAAAACTAGTAACCCCCTGGTGTCAACCAATCAGTGGAGACCTTAACGGGTCACACCTGGAAAGCTGATGAATAACCTATTGAGATTCTCCCCTGGGACCTCCAGATAGAAGCCCTCTGGATGGAGAACCCAACACTGCTCTCTCTAGGGAGCAAGCCAGTGCCTTTCCCCACCCCCTTCTTTACTCAGGGTGTTCTCTTCCCCCAACACACACACTGTCTCTCTCTCTCTGGCTCCAAGGCCCTTCTTGTGCCATAACTTGTTTCCTGAACCCATTTCTTTTACAGCTCATTTCTGCCTCTCTGACTTCCTAATAAACTTTCACTTACTCATAAGCTGAGTCTAGGCTCTGCGTTCTTCTCTTAGCCAGAACTCAAGAACTGAAGTTGCTGAATCACAGCTGGTGCCCGGTGCTGTTTTTCCACCGCTATCAGGATGGTTTTAAAATATGAAAAAGGAAAGAACTTAGAATAGCAAAAAATAATTTTTAAAGGAAGAACAATGTTAGAATACTTATACTACCTGATTTTGAAACTTACTACAAAGATAGTGAATTTTCTACAAAGCTAGTAAATCAAGACAGTATGGTATTGGTAACAGAGACTCCAGAAATTAACCCACACTTATATAGCCAACTGATGTTCCATAGTGTTCGAGTAATTCAATGTGTTAAGATCACGTTTTCAGCGAATGGTACTGGAATAATTGAATACCTGTATGGGGAAAAAACAAAACTTGACCTTAATCTCACACGATTCACAAATATAATTCAAAGTAGATTTAAATATAAGAGCTAAACTTTAAAACTTCTAGAAGAAAATATTTTTCTAAGAGAAAATCTTTTTATCTTGGGTTAGATAAAATTTATTAGGACCAAAAAAAAAACACAAAACACAAGAAAAAATGGTATATTTGCCTTCATCATAATTAAGAACTTTTGCTCTTTAAAAGACACTTTTTGAAAATGAAAAGAGATATGCCACAGATTGGGAGAAAATATTTGCAAACTGTATGTTAGAAAAGGACTTCTATCCAGGATAAAGAGCTCATCTCAAAGATAAGACAAACGACCTAATAAAAAATGGGCAAAAGAAGATATACAGACAGTCAACAAGCTCAAAATGCTCAACATCATAGATCACTAGACAAATGTAAATTGAAACTATGCGACACCGTTACACACACTAAAAATATTTAAAAATTAAAAAAAAAACTTTAAACTGATCATACCAAGAGTTAATGAGAAGGTGGAGTATATTAGTTTGTTAGGGCTGCCATAGCAAACTCTACAAACTGAGAGGCTTAAACAGAAATGCATTATCTCACAGTCCTGGAGGCCAGACTGGAGGCCTGCGATCAGAGTGTCAGCAGGGTTGGATACTTCTGAGGACCATGACAGGGAATCTGTTCTATGCCTCTCCCATAGCTTCTTGTGGTTTGCTGGCAACCTTTGGCGTTCCTTAGAATATAGAAGCATCACCCTGATTTCCACCTTTTTCTTTACATGACATTCTCCTTCAGTGTGTATCGCTGTGTCCAAATTTCCTTCTTTTTAAGGAAACCAGTCATATTGGATTAAAGCCCACCCTAATGACCCAGTCTTAAATAATTACATCTATCCTATATAATAAAAAGCTAATATGCAAATTGACCAAGCAGAGGAACGACTGGTCGCTATGATGTGCACTGACCAGCAGGGGGCAGATGCTCAATGCAGGAGCTGCCCTCTGGTGGTCAGTCTGCTCCCACAGGGGGAGCACCACTCAACCAGAGGTCCTGAGCCAGGCTCATGGCTAGCGAATGCAGCAGGAGTAGTGGGAACCTCTCCTGCCTCTAAGGCAGTGTAAAAGATGTCTGACTGCTGGCTTAGAGGGATGTCCTAATGGTCAGTTGGACATCCCCCGAGGGTTCCTAGAGTGCAGGAGGGCACAGGCTGGACTGAGGGGACGTCCCCCCGCCCCCATCCCGGAGTGCATGAATTTTGTGCAGCAGGCCTCTAGTGTCTAAATAAGATCACATTCTGGGACTTAGGACTTCAACACATGAATTTTGAAGGAACACAATTCAACCCACAATATGGAGCAAGGAAAAACTCTCATATATTGCTTATGGGAATGAAAATTGGTACTGCCACAGCAGCAATTTCTTTTAAGGTTAATTGTGCACTTAGTATATAACCCAGAAATTGCATTCCCAGTATCATCACAAGAGACATAAAACATGTCCACACAAAGACTTGTATGCTATTCATAACACAACACTAGTAGTTCAGGACTGGAAATAATCCAAATGTCTATTGGCAGGCAAATTATGAACAAAATTTGGTACATTGACATACTTCTACTCAAGCTGTAAAAATGAGTAAAATGATAATATGCAAACAACTTAGATGAATCTTTAAAAACTGTTAAGTAAAATAAGCCAAACATAAAAGACTATATATTTTATTATGTCATTTATTTGAAGTTCTAGAAAGTCAAAACTATAGTGACAGAAAGCAGATAGATAAATGGTTGTCTGAAGCCAGAGGTGGGAGTGGAGAATGACTGCAAAGAGACATGGTGAAACTTTCTGGGTGATGGAAGTATTCTAAATCTTCATTGTGGTGGCAGCAGCAAGACTCTATATATTTACCCAAAGTCAGCACACTTATCATGGGTACATTCTATTGTATGTAAATCATACATCATTAAGTCCACTTAAAAAGAGTAGCACATTCTAAAATACTCAGAATTAGGTAAAAGATGCTTTTATTATCCAGTAAGCACAGCAACACATACAAGTTATTTTACTCTAATACAAATACATATGAAACATGTGTTAAGCAGTGTGCTGCGGTGGAACAAGAACAGGGTTTTTTGTGTGTTTTCTTTTTCAATCTTTATTGTTGAGATTATTACAGATGCCTTCTTTTTTTCCACCCCATAGTTCACCTCCAGCAGTTCCCACCCCACCCCAGACCCTCGCTACCCTATTTTCTGTGTCCATAGGCAATGCGTATAAGATCTTTGTCTATTCTCTTCATAACCCCCCCACACACACACACTCCCTTCCCTCTGAGAATCATTAGTCTGTTCCATTTCCATGCCCCTGATTCTATTCTGTTTACCAGTTTATTCTGTTCATCAGATTTTTTATTCATTTGATTTTTAGATTCATTTGTTGATAGATATGTATTTGTTGGCACTTTGTTGCTCATAATTTTTTATCTTTACCTTTTTCTTCTTCTTTTTCCTCTTCTTAAAGAATAACCTTCAATATTTCATATAATACTGGTTTGGTGGTGATGAACTCCTTTAGCTTTCTCTTATCTGTGAAGCTCTTTATCTGACCTTCAATTCTAAATGATAGCTTTGCTGGGTAGAATAATCTTGGTTTCAGGTTCTTGCTATTCATCACTTTGAATATTTCTTGCCACTCCCTTCTGGCCTGCATAGTTTCTGTTTAGATCAGCTGACAGTCGTATGGGCACTTCTTGGTCACTTTTCTCTGGCTGCTTTTAAGATTCTCTCTTTGTCTTTTGCTCTTGGCATTTTAATTATGATGTGTCTTGGTGTGGTCCTCTTTGGTTTCCTCTTGGTTGGAGTTTGCTGTAGTTCCTGGACTTGTAAGTCTATTTCTTTCACCAGGTGGGGGAAGTTTTCTGTCATTCTTTTTTCAAATCAGTTTTCAATATCTTGCCCTCTCTCTTCTGGCACCCCCATAATGGATGATGGTACACTTGAAGTTGTCCCAGAGGCTCTTTACACTATGCTCATATTTTTTTTATTCTTTTTTCTTTTTGCTCTTCTGATTGGGTGTTTTTTGTTTCTTTGTATTTCAAATCATTGACTTGATTCTGGGATCCTCTAGTCTACTGTTGAATCCCTGTATATTATTCTTTATTTCAGTCAGTGTATGCTTGATTTCTGACTGGTCCTTTTCTTCTTTTTTTTTTTTTTTTTTTTTTTTTTAGCATTCTCTCTAAGATCCTTGAAGGTCTCACTAAGTTCCTCAGAGGTTTCTAGAAGATTCTTGAGTAACCTTATGACTGTAGTTTTAAACTCTATATCCAAAATATCCAATATATTTGCTTTCTTCCATTTCTTTCACTTGTGACATGTTTCTTTGTCTCCACATTTTGACTGCTTCCCTGTGTTTGCTTCTATGAATTGGGTAGCTGCTAAGTCTCCTTGAGTTGATAGAGTGTCCTTGTATAGTAAGTGTCCTATAGGGCCCAGTGGCTCAGCCTCCCCATTCACCTGAGGTGGACACTCTTGGTGCACCCCTTTGTGGGCTGTGTGCAGAGTTGTGTTGTAGTTGAGCCTTGATTGCTGTTGGGAGGAATTGACCTCCAGGCCAATTGGCTGTGGGGACCAGCTGCAACTACAGTGGGAGAGCTTCTGTGCAGGAGACTTATGGGGCACTTATGGGGCAGGAATTGCTTCAGTAGGTCTTTGGTGCTCACTGAGTCTGCCCCTTGAGTGTGTCACTTATGGATGTGAAGAGTTGTAATCTGATATGGCCTCACACTGACCACTGGGTACACTGTCTCTTGGGTCTCCAGGGAGCTGCAAAGTCAGCCACTGCCTGGGGCCATTCAAATGCAAAAGCCACTGCACACAGCTTGGGTGGGGTTGTAAATTGGGTGGGGCAGGGTCTCAGGGAATCACCAACGCAGAGCAAACAGAAATGGCTGCCAGTCAGCCCAGCACCAGGGAGGTCCCAGCACACTACCCTTGAGTTCCTGCCCCAGTGCCAGACAATCCAGTTTCTCCCTGTATGTGTCTGGGTCCCCCAGAGCCTCACCCAGCACTGGAGGTCAAAGCAAGTAGGAGCTTGTAAGTTCAGTTTGTGGTGCCAGCCTTTTAAGAGGAGCAGCTGGGTATTTAGCAGCCTGTGTGTCACTCAGCCTCAGTCAGCACTGGTTTTTACAGCCCATAGTTCTTACTGCCCATAGTACTTCTTTCCCCAGCTTTGGGACCCTGGGCTGGGGGTCTGGTGTGGGACTGGGATCCCTTGATCTCTCTCTCCCAATTAAAAAAGTGGCACACCAGGGTGCTGGACCAGCCCATTCCGTGCCTCCACACCTCCTACCAATCTCAGTGTGCTTTCTTCTTTACTTCTCTAGTTATAGTACTTCCACTCAGCCAGCTCCCCTGCAGTTCTGGATGATAAATGTTGTGTATTTTAGTTGTAATTTTGATGTGGTTGTGGGAGGTAGCAGTACAGGTGTTTACCTATGCTGCCATCTTGGTTCTCCTCCAAGAACACGTTTTTGAATCCAGACACATCTAGGAACAAAACTTGGTCCTTCTACTTCATTTTTTAACAGGCTAATCTCTCATTCTTGATTTCCTCATCAGAAAAGAATATTTTGCGGTATGTTCTTGTGAGTCTTAGAGAAAGCAGTATTACAAAGCTCATAACATTATCCCCAATTAAGTCACAAAGTTACTATTAGATTTCTTACAAATAGTCATAGTGAAGCAATATTTTGCATAGTCAGCTTCTTGGGTAAAGATACAATTTATGGCTATTATTCAGAGATGTCATCAGAGTCCTGTATTGGTCTTCAGTAAGTGTTTAGTTTATCTCTCTGACAAAATTAAAGGCAAATTGTAATTGCATCATTAGGATTCCATTTGACCACAAATAAAATCCTCTCTGGCCAATAATCTTCAGCACATATGAGTACTTAAGAAGATAGAATATGATCACCGCTATCTCCTAATGTCAATATTATTAGAGATGTGTTTCAGTTATATTTACTTATCTGATTGAGATGACTGAAGATAATTATACAATATTGTTATCTAACCAGCTGTTGATTGCATTACTGCCCCAATTCTTTATCTTTCCCTGTATTCAAAGCCATTATTATATATCTTTTGACCTCCTCCAATCAAAAGGTATATTTTCCCACTCAGATTCTGAGCATAGCCATGTACTTTCTTTGGCAAGTAAAATTCTGGAAGACAGTAAGTAAATAAAGATTGTAAAAGCCCTTACTTGTGTGCTTTTATGCCTCTGCCATAGTCATAAAAATATGTCTCTTCTTACAGACATATGAGCAACACTTGATAAGAATTTGATTTCCAGTTATTGTCTCAGGCAGACCAGTCTAGGTCAGCCAACAACTGCGGACACCTAGTGTCCAATGAGATGAACAAGGCTCCTAGCCAACCACCCAACACACTGTGAAAGCAATAACAAAAAACTCGCTTTGTGCCACTGAGTCTCATGGATGTTTGTTACCTAAGATTACTGCAGTGGTAGATTACCTTAGAACATGCTCAAATTGAAGTTTCTTTTAAAAATACTATCATCCATAAAGTATATGCCATCTTGTTTTGAGAAAAGAAAATCAGTGTTTGTTTTTTAATAAGAAATAATGGCCCACATCCTATCTAATAAAAGAGCAATATGCAAATTGACCGTATATCCGCTACACTAACAAGCCACACCCACCAGCCAATCAGGAGGGAATATGCAAATAAACCCAACCAAGATGGCTGCAGCCACAGAGAGCAGGAGGGAGGCTTGGGTTTCCCTGGCAATGGAGGAAGCCAAGCTTTCTGCCTGCCCTTGCCAGCCCAGGCCTCCACTCAATGCTACGAAGTCTCAATTATAGAACATAAATAAATCCCAAGAGAAATGGCGGCAGTCACGGAGCTGAAGAGAACAAGAGGCTAGGGTTGCCTGCAGCAATGGAGGAAGCCAAGCTTCTGCAGCCCTGGCCTGCTTTGGCCTCCACTTAAGGCTACAAAGTTTCAATTATAGAAATACATAAATCCCAAGAGAAATGGCTGCCACATCTGAGAGGGCAGAAGGCTTGGCTCCACTCCAGGCTACAAAGTTTCAATTGTAGAAGATAAATAAATCCCAGATCCCAGGGCCTCTGCTTGGGTCTCTGGGAGGCGTGGCCAGCCTGCAAACCACCACAGGCCCCTCTCCCAGGCCACCCCACACCCTGAGGGAACCCCCACGCTGATCCAGGACACCCTTCAGGGCAAACCAGCTGGCCCCCGCCCATGCACCAGGCCTCTATCCTATCTAATAAAAGAGTGATATGCAGATTGACCATCACTCCAACACACAAGATGGCTGCCCCCATGTGGTCAAAGATGACTGTCCCCATGTGGACACAAGATGGCCACCACAAGATGGCCAGCAGGGGAGGGCAGTTGGGAGGAACCAGGCCTGCAAGGGAGGGAAGTTGGGACAATCAAGCCTGCTGGGGAGGGCAGTTAGGGGTGACCCAGCCAGCAGAGGAGGGAAGTTGGGGGTGACTGCGTCTGCAGGGAAGAGCAGTGGGGGGAACCCAGGCCTGCAGGGGAGAGCAGTTGGGGGGGTACCAGGCCTGCAAGGGAGGGCAGTTAGGGGTGACCAGGCCTGCAGGGGAGGGCAGTTAGGGTTGACCAGGCCTGCAGGGGAAGGCAGTTAGGGGCAAACAGGCTGGCAGGGGAGAAGTTAGGGGCTAACAGGCTGGTAGGGGAGCAGTTAGGCATTAATCAGGATGGCAGGGGAGTGGTTAGGGGGTGATCAGGCTGGCAGGCAGAAGCAGTTAGGAGCAATCAGGAAGGCAAGCAGGTGAGCAGTTGGGAGCCAGCAGTCCTGGATTGTGAGAGGGATGTCCCACTGGATTGGGCCTAAACAGGCAGTCAGACATCCCTCGAGGGGTCCCAGATTGGAGAGGGTGCAGGCTGGGTTGAAGGACACACACCTCTGTGCACAAATGTTGTGCACCGGGCCTCTAGTTTGTTAATAAACAAAGTTATGAAATAAACATTTAAAAAGAACAAAATGAATATGGCATTTATAAGCCAGTCAGTTCTTATCTTTCAGGGTTTTTTTTTTTTTTTTGGCATTTTTATAGCACTCTGTTTTATAGCACTTGGCTTTTTCTTTAACATTGTAAGGCTGCTTGGTATTCTTCAAATGGATTTCAAAGCCACCAGTATGTCCTGATATTTATCCTTCCTGAATATCTTATACTGCAGTTCAATTTTAAAATAGGTCTGAGAAACTTTTTTAGAAGATTTTAAGTCTGTAGCATATGAAGGAGGAACCATGTCCTAAACATTCAGCTAATGAGATACTAATGGTGGTTGATAGAAGGTCCCCTCTTCTGATATTCACAGACTCCCTTAGGAGAACATTAATATTTCCACACTCACTCTTGCAGTTCACTTCCCAGACCTCTGTTGTCTCCCTCATACACTCTCACAAAAGTGTGTCTATCTCCATTTTTCAAGGAAATACATTGTAAATTTTTCTCATGTATAAAATATTCAAACTCAAATTACACAGATGTTTAGGACACAATAGGCATGTGAACCTAGAGTTAGACATCCTGAGTTTACAGTCCTAGCTCATCCACTTACTTGTTGTATGTCCTTGGACATGTCATTTAACCTCCCTAATTCATAAATAAATAATCTGTAAAAGGAGGAATTAAACATAAAATCATATGGTTAGTCTCATCAGGGGATTAACTTTATGCAAAATGTAAAAACAGTGCCTGGTTGATTGCAAACTGCTACATGTCAGTTCCCACTCTAATGATTGCACACTGCTTTACCAAAGCTTTTGCATGTTTTATCTTTTAGTGACATATGCTGAAACAGGGCTATTCACTCCCTTTTTGCAGGATAACAACTAAGCAATATGAAAAAAATAATTTAAGTGCATATATGATGTATTATATAATACATACACATAAAACATAAAATGTTCATCCTATAATAATGAAATGGTCAACACACTAAAAGTACATTAATAAGGATTGTTTAAACAAATACTGATATGATCATTTCATTAAATAATATGCACCCATTAAAATTAAATTGCTATGTATTATTTATATTTTAAACTCTCTGCAATAAGTTTTTTAAAATATGTTTTTATTGATTTTTAGAGAGAGAGGAGAAGAGAGAGGGATAGAGACAGAAACATTGATGAGCTTGCCCCCTACAGAGGATTGAGCCCACAACCCAGACATGTGGCTGACCAGGAATCAAACTGTGACTTCTTGGTTCCTGGGTCGACATTCAATCACTGAGCCACACTGACTAGACTGCCAATATATTTTAAGCAAAAAATTATGTTATCAAATAGTGTAAAGATAATTTCATTTAAAAACTGGAAATGCAAATAATTGTTCCTAAGTGGTGAAATCTTTGTGCCTTCCATATTTTCCAATGCTTCAATAATCAACATGGCCCGAGTCAATTTGGCTCAGTGGATAGAGCCTCAGCCTGTGGATCAAAGGGTCCTGTGTTCGATTCCAGTCAAGAGCATGTGTCTTGATTGCAGGTTCCTCCCCAGCCCAGGCCTTGGTCAGAGTCCTGGTCAGGGCTCGTGTTGGAGGCAACCAATCAATATGTTTCTCTCACATCAATGTTTCCCTATGTCTTTCCCTCTCTCTTCCACTCTTTCTGAAAAACAAAACAAAAAATAATCAATGGAAAAATATCCTTGGGTGAGGATTAGGATTAATAAAAATAACAATAACATGAATTATGTTTATAATTATCCATAATTACTTATTATTTATTTATAAAGTTATATTTTAAATTTTGTTCAAAATATTCACTCTACAATTTCCTTATATTTCATGTAAACCTAATTATGTTCAACATATTTTTTCATTGTACTTTATATGTTATATTTTCTTTATCTACTTTCACTAAAAAAGATTTCAAATCATCAGGGATTGTTTATTTGTTCTTGAGACTTTTTTTCAATTATAATTGAAAAAATATTATAATTGAAAAATATGCATTCAATATTATTCTGTATTAATTTCAGGTACACAGCAATAGTGGTTAGACAATCATATAATTTGTAAAGTGTTCCCCTGCATAATTATTACAATATTATTGACTATATTTCCTATCCTGTACTTTACATCCCCGTTACTATTTGGTAGCTACCAGTTTGTACTTCTCAATCCTTTCAACTTTTTCACCAATTCCCCCAACACTTTTCCCTTCCTTTGTCTATTTGCTTTCTCCTCTATTTTCCTACCCTTTTCCTTTGTCTACCTGATTTCTCCTCTATTTGCCTTTTTCACAATTATTTTCTTCCTCTTTTCATTTATAACATTTTTCTTACCCTATTCTCTATTCTTATTTTCTTTCATTCATCTCTGCTCTTTCATATTCTTACTCCCTGCCCACTCTTTTTCCCCTCATATTTCTTCTTTTCTTCTATTATTATTCTGTTTTCTCTTTCCCAATTCTGTCTTCTTTGTGATTGCTTTGGTTATTATTGTAGGACTCTTATGTATGTTTTGTTTCATTCCTTCGTTTGTTGCGTTTTGTTTTGTTCTGTCAGCACCTGCACAACAGCACACATAATGTGGTTGGGGGTGAGCCTCACAGTCAGCCAGCCTGAGAGGATATTCCCCCCATGAATGGGACAACATTCAAGACCCAACTACAACTATCCCAAACAATACAACAAGGGATATCCCTAGAGCACTAAGCTCAGTAGATCTAAGAAACTTAACCACTGGGTCCCACAAAACACTACATAAAGCCACTCCATGAAAACTGAAAGACATAACAACTTGATCTGATATATAGAAACAAATATATAGGGTCAGTAAAAATTGGAAAACAAAGAAACAACCCCCAAATGAAAGAGGAGGAGGAAACTCCAGAAAGAGAGCTAAGCAAAATGAAGGCAAGCAATTTTTTCAGTTATAAGGTTCAAAGTAATGGCTATAAGGATGCTCAGGAACTTAGTGAGAATTTTAAGAAACTTAGTGGTGACTACAATAGCATGAAAAAAGAAATATAAATAAGAATCAGTTGGAAATGAAAAATAATGTATCTGACATCAAGAATACACCAGAAGGAATCAAAAGTAGATTAAATGAGGCAAAGAATGAATCAGTGACTTGGAAAACAAGGTAGAAAAAAAAATACCCAATTTGAGCATCAAAAAGAAAAAGGAATTAAAAAGCTGGAGGATAGCTCAAGGGAATTTTGTGACAGCATGAAGCATAACAACATCCATATCATGTGGATGACAGAAGGAGAAGAAATTGAGCAAGGAAAAGAACTTGTTTAAAAAAATAATTACAGATAACTTCTCTAACCTGGTGATTTAAAAAAAATCAGACAAGTTCAGGAAGCACAGAGAGTTCCAATCAACATGAACACAAATAGACCCACTCCAAGACACATCATAATCAAAATGACAAACATTGAAGACAAAGCAAGAGAGAGACAGAAAGTTACCTACAACAGAGTACCCATGAGAATGTCAGCTGATTTCTCAACAGAAACATTCAGGCCAGAGGGAATGGCATGATACCTTCAAAGTAAGAAAAACAAGGGCCTGAACTCAAGACTACTCTATCCAGCAAGGCTATCATTTAAAACTGAAGGGGAAATAAAGAGCTTCCCAGGCCAAAAAGAAAGATTAAAGGAGTATATTACCACCAAAATAGCATTATGGAAAATGTTAAAGGGAGTGCTTTAATAAGAAGAGCCAAGTTGGTGGGCTCAGTAGTTGAGTGTTGACATATGAACCAGGAGGTCACGGTTTGATTCCCAGTCAGGGCACATGCCAGGTTGTGGGCTTGGTCCCCAACGTGTAAGGAGGCAGCCAATCAATGATGCTCTTTTATCCTTGATATTTATATCTCTCTCTCCCTCTTCCTTCCTCTCTGAAATCAATAAAATATATTTTCAAAAAGAAGAAGAAATTGAAGAGACAGGAACACAAGTATAAGGAAAAAATGGCAATAAATAAGTACCTATTACTAATAACCTTAAATGTAAATGAATTAAATGGTCCAATTAAAATACATAGAGTATATGAATGGATAAGAAAACATGGCCCATATATATGGCCCACCTCAGAACAAAAGATTCACACAGACTGGAAGTGAAGGACTGAAAAAAATTTTTCCATGTACATGGAAATGAAAAAAAATCAGAAATAGCAATACTTATATATGACAAAATAGATCTCAAAGCAAAGGCAACAACAAGAAACAAAGAAGGCCACTACATAATACTAAAGGGATCAATATAACAAGAAAATATTAACCTAGTAAGCATACATATATAACCAATATAGGACCGCCTAATTATATAAAAAAGCTCCTAGAGGAATTTAAGGGAGAGATAAACCACAATACAGTCATAG
The DNA here is from genome assembly GCA_026230045.1 of Corynorhinus townsendii. NCBI lineage: Eukaryota > Metazoa > Chordata > Mammalia > Chiroptera > Vespertilionidae > Corynorhinus > Corynorhinus townsendii. The sequence goes on along the minus strand of JAPDVU010000001.1, from coordinate 113,621,662 downwards.
TAGGGGACTTGAACACCCCACAGATATCACTGGATAGATCTTCCTGGAAAAAAAAATCAACAAGGAAAGATAAACTTTAAGTGACACAGGAGATCAGATGAATTTAAATGACATTTACAGAATATTCCATCCCAAAACTACAGAAAATACATTGTTCTCAAATGCACAATGGGACATTCACAAAGATAGACCATATGTTAGGACACAGAAAAGGATTGAAATCATATCAAGCATCCTCTTGGATCACAATGGCATAAAAATAGAAATCAACTACAGCAAAAACATTCAAAAAATTCAAACATATGAAGGATAAATAGCATCTTATTAAACAATGAATGAGTGACCAATGAGATCAAGGAAGAAATAAAAAAACTTCCTGGAAACTAATAAAAATGAATACATAACAACCCAAAATCTATGAGACACAGCAAAAGCTGTCCCGAGAGAGAAATTCATAGCATTACAGGCCTATTCCAAGAAACAACAACAACAAAAAAAAAAAACTCTAATAAACTATTTAACACTACAACTAAAAGAATTCCAAAAAGAACAACAAGAAAAGCTGAGAGTAAGTAGAAGGAAAAAAATAATGAATCTCAGAGCAGAAATAAATGACACTGAGACTAAAATAACAATACAAAAGATCAATGAATCAAAGAGCTGGTTCTTTGTAAAGATAAAAAAGATTGATGAACCTTTAGCCAGACGCATCAAGAAACAAAGAGAGGACCAAAATTTTTTAAAAATCAGAAATAAAAGAGGTAAAGTAACAACTGACACCACAGAAATACAAAGGATTGTAAGAAAATACTATGGACAACTATGTGCCAACAAGTTGGATAACCTGGAAGAAACGGATAAATTTCTAGAGAAATGTAATCTACCAATACTGATTTAGGAAGAATGAAAAAACATGAATAGGCCAAGAAAAAGTGATGAAATTGAAGCAATAATCAAAAAACACCCAGCAAACAAAAGCCCTGGTCTGGATGCTTTCACAGGGGAGTTTTACAAAACATTTAAAGAAATAACACTGATTCTCCTCCAACAATTCAAAAAAATCCAAAAGGAAGGAATACTTCCAATCATTTTGATGAGGCCAGCATTATACTAATCCCAAAACCAGATAAAGACAATACAAAGAGAGGACAACAGAAGATGGTTCCGACACAAAGACATACTGCAACATAGTGTGTGAGTGAGAAAACAAAGAGAGAGTGTGCGATCACACCAGGAGTGTTTCTTGGTGAGTTGAGGGGCAGCTATACTCCAAGAGACTGTGGGAGACTGCTGGATGAGGCTCCCCTGACTGGGCAGCCCCCACTGCTGCTGGGTTCCTTCCCGGAGCGTCCAACTCAGACATGGAGACCACACCATCTTGAAGGGGGAAGTGAATGTTATTGGATGCCTGAAAAGCCCGGGAAATCTACAAATACGGCACTCACCAAACAGCTGCAAATCCCAGAACTGCAGTCCCCAATTGGCGCAAGCATGAGGATTCACAGGAGCTCTACACTTCACCAGAGAAAGGTCAGATTTCACCTGAGATAAGGAGAGAGAGAACTGCATAACCAAAACCCAGAGAAGAGAGACCATGGGGAGAGAAAGAAACAGCCTGCATATGAAAGAATATCAGGCATCACCAGAAAAGGAAGTAAAAGAAATAGAGGCACACAACCTGCCAGAGAAAGAATTCAGAGAAATGGTCCTAAGGTGGCTAAAAAGAATGAAAGACAAATTCGCCAATATGATTAAGAACCAAGAGGAAATGAAGAAAAACCAAGAAGAAATGAAAAATGACATTGCTGCTGTAAAGAACTCAATAGAAAGCATAAAGAGTAGACTAGAAGAAGCAGAGAACTACATCAGTGAGCTAGAAGAAAAGATGGGAAAAAATGCCCAAGTAGAGCAGCTTCTAGAAAAAAAAAAATTTTAAAGCAGGAGGAGAGCCTTAGGGAACTTTGGGACAACATCTGTATAATAGGGGTGCCAGAAGGAAAGGAAACTGAGCAAGAAATAGAAAACCTGTTTGAAGAAATAATGACAGAAAACCTCCCTGATATAGGGAAGAAAAAAACCCATCCAAATTCAATAAGCTAATAGAGTCCCAAGCAAAATGAATCCCAAAAGACCAACGCCAAGGCACATTATAATTAAATTGGCAAACACCAACGACAAAGTAAGAATCTTAAAAGCGGCCAGAGAGAGACAGAAAGTTACATACAAAGGAACCCCCATCAGACTAGCACCTTGATTTCTCAACAGAAACTCATCAGGCCAGAAGTGAATGGAATGAAATATACAAAGTCATGGAAAGGAAGAGTCTGAATCCAAGAATACTGTACCCAGCAAGGCTATCAATCAAAATTGAAGGTGAAATCAGGAGCGTCACAGAAAAAAAAGGACTAAGGGAATTTATTACTACCAAACCAGCAATGCAGGAAATGCTAAAGGGTGTGCTGTAAAAAAAAGAAATAGGAAGCGAAGAAGGAACACAGGGGTAAAGAATAAAAATGGTGACAAATAAGTACCTATCAATAATAACTTTAAATGCAAATGGATTAAGTACCCCAATCAAAAGACATAAGGTAACTGATTGGATAAGAAAACAAGACCCATATATGTGCTGTCTACAAGAAACCCACCTCAGAAAAAAAGACGCACACAGACTGAGGGTGAAGGGATGGAAAAAGGTTTCTCAGGCGAATAGAAATGAAAAAAAAGCTGGGGTAGCAATACTTATATCTGATAAATTAGATCTCAAAGAGAAGGACAAACAAGAAATAAGGAAGGCCACTTCATAATACTAAAGGGAGCAATCCAACAAGAAGAAATAACTCTGGTAAACATATACGCACCCAATACAGGAACACCCAAATATATAAAAAAAAGTCCTGGAGTATATCAAGGGAGAGATTGACAGCAATACAATCATAGTAGGAGACTTTAATACCCCACTATCACCATTGGACAAATTCTCTAAACAAAAAATCAGTAAATAAACATCAATCCTAAATGACTCACTAGACCAGATGGAATTAATTGACACTTTAGAACATTTCACCCAATAGCCACAAAATATACATTCTTCTCAAGTGCACATGGGTCATTTTCAAAGATACACCATATATTGGGTCACAGGCAAAGTATCTTCAAATTCAAGAAGATAGAAATCATATCAAGCATCTTCTCAGATCACAGTGGCATAAAACTGGAAATCAACTACAATAAAAACAATCCAAAAAAATCAAACACTTGGAGACTAAATAGCATGCTATTAAACAATGACTGGGTTACCAGAGAGATCAAAGAAGAAATAAAAAACATCATGGCAACAAACTACAATGAAACCACAACAACCCAAAATCTATGGGACACAGCAAAAGCAGTTGAGAGGGAAGTTCATAGCTCTACAAGCCTATTGCAAAAAACAAGAAACAATGGTAATAAATTACTTAACCCTACAACTCAAAGAGTTAGAAAGAGAGCAACAAAAAAAGCCCAGTGTTAGCAGAAGGAAGGAAATAATAAAGATCAGAACAGAGATAAATGACATAGAGACCAAAAACAATACAAAAGTTCAACAAAACCAAGAGCTAGTTCTTTGAAAAGATAAACAAGATTGATGAACCTCTAGCCAGGTTTACCAAGAAGCAAAGAAAGAGGACCCAAATAAACAAAATCAGAAATGAAAGAGGAGAAATAACAACAGACCACACAGGTATACAAAGGATTGTTAAAAAATACTATGAACAACTCTATTCCAACAAACTGGAAAACCTGGAGGAAATGGACATATGCCTAGAAAAATAACAACCTTCCAAAACTCAATGAGGAAGAATCTAAACATCTCAATAGGCCAATAGCTATAGAAGAAATTGAAGCAGTCATCAAAAAGATTCCAGCAAACAAAAGCCTGGGGCCAGATGGCTTTACAAGGGAGTTTTACCAAACATACAAGGAAGAATTAAACCTATCCTCCTCAGACTATTCCAGACAATTCAAGAGGAAGGAACACTTCCAAGCTCCTTCTGTGAAGCCAGATCACCCTAATGCCAAAACCAGATAAAGACAACACAATGAAAGAGAATTACAGGCCAATCTCCCTCATGAACATAGATGCCAAAATCCTCAACAAAATTCTAGCAAATCGGATCCAGCAGTACATCAGAAAGATCAGACACCATGACCAAGTAAGATTTATCCCAGGGATGTAAGGATGGTACAATATCTGCAAATCAATAAACATGATACATCACATAAACAAACTGAGAGATAAAAATCACATAGTCATATCAATTGATGCAGAAAAAGCATTTGACAAAATCTAGCACCCTTTCTTGATACAAACTCTCAACAAAGTGGGAATGAAGGGATCATACCTCAACATAATAAAAGCTATATATGATAAACCCACAGCTAACATCATACTCAATGGGCAAAAACTAAAACTGTTTCCACTAAGAACAAGAACAAGACAGGGATACTCACTCTCACCACTCCAGTTTGACATAGTACTGGAAGTATTAACCATTGCTATCAGAGAAGAAGAAGACCTAAAAGGCATCCAAATTGGAAAAGAAGAAGTAAAGCTGTCCTTATTTGCAGATGATATGATACTGTACATAAAAAACCCGAAAGAGTCCATCAAAAAACTATTAGACTTAATAAATGAATTCGGCAATGTAGCAAGATACAAAATTAACGTCAAGAAATCTATGGCATTTCTGTACACCAATAATGAACTTACAAAAAAGAGAGACTGAAAAAGCATTCCCATTTATCATCAAACCAAAAAAATTAAAATACCTAGGACTAAACTTAACTAAGGAGGTAAAAGACCTGTATGTGGAAAACTATAGGACAATGAAAAAGGGGATAGAGGAAGACATAAACAGATGGAAGAACATACTATGTTCATGGATTGGTAGAATCAACATCATTAAAATGTCCATACTACCCAAAGCAATCTATAGATTTAATGCACTCCCCATTAAAATACCAACAGCATATTTCACAGACTTAGAAAGAACTCCAAAAATTCATCTGGAATTTTTTAAAAGGCCCCGAACAGCTGCAGTAATCCTGAGAAAGAAGAACAAAGTAGGTGGGTTCTCAATACCAGATTTCAAGCTGTATTACAAAGCCACTGTTCTCAAAACAGCCTGATACTGGCACAAGAACAGACATATAGACCAATGGAAAAGAATAGGGAATCCAGATATCGACCCAAACCACTATGATCAATTAATATTTGACAAAGGATGCATGAACATACAATGGAGTCAAGACAGTCTCTTCAATAACTGGTGTTGGGAAAATTGGACAAATGCATGCAAAAAAATGAAACTAGCCTACCAACTTACACCATACACAAAAATAAACTCAAAATGGATAAAGGACTTAAACATAAGATAGGAAACCATAAAAATACTAGAGGAATCCACAGGGAGCAAAATCTCAGACATATGTCGAAGCAATTTCTTCACCAATACTGCTCCTAGAACAATGGAAACTAAAGAGAAAATAAACAAATGGGACTACATCAAAATAAAAAGTTTCTGTACAGCAAAAGAAACCATCAACAAAACAACAAGAAAGCCCACTGCATGGGAGAGCATACCTGCAAATGTTATCACTGATAAAGGTTTAATCTCCAACATCTACAGGGAATTTATACAACTTAATAAAATGAAGATAAATGGTCCAATAAAAAAATGGGCAACAGACCTAAATAGAATCTTTTAGAAAGACAGAAGGAAGGCCAAGAGATATATGAAAACATGCTCAAAGTCACTAATTGTCTGAGAGATGCAAATCAAAACGGCAATGCAATACCATCTCACACCTCTCAGAATGTCAATCATCAACAAATCAACAAATGACAAGTGCTGGCAAGGATGTGGAGAAAAAGGAACCCTCGTGCACTGCTGGTGGGAATGCAGAGTGGTGCAGCCACTGTGGAGAACACTATGGAGTTTCCTCAAAAAACTAAAAATGGAACTCCCATTTGACCCAGTGATCCCGCTTCTAGGAATATATCCCAAGAAACTAGAAACACCATTCAAAGAGGATATATTCACCCCTATGTTCATAGCAGCACAATTCACCATAGCTAAGATTTGGAAACAGCCTAAGTGCCCCTCAGCAGATGAGTGGATTAGAAAACTATGGTAAATCTATACAATGGAATACTATGCTGCTATAAAAAAGAAGGAATTCTTACCATTTGCAGCAGCATGGATGGATCTGGAGAGCATTATGTTAAATGAAATAAGCCAGGCAATGAAAGAAAAATACCACATGATTTCACTCATTTATGGAAAATAAAGAACATTATAACCTGATGAGCAAAAAGATAGATACAGAGGCAGTAAAGCATCGAACAGACTGTTATTTTCCATTAGGAAATCGGGGGAGTGTTGGGAAGGGGGGGAAAGAGATCAACCAAAGGACTTGTATGCATGCATATAAGCACAACCAATGGACACAACACACTGGGTGGGTGGGATGAGGGCATGCGACGGGTTAGGGGAGGCTGGGGGAAGGTCAATGGGGAACAAAAAAGGAGATATATGTACCACTACATGTAATACTTTAAAATAAAAATAAATAAATAAATAAATAAATAAATAAATAAATAAATAAATAAATAAAAATACATTACAAAGAAATAGAATTATAGGCCAATATATCTGATGAACACAGATGCTAAAATCCTCAACAAAGTATTAGCAAATCAGATCCAGCAATATATTAAAAAGATCATACATGATGATCAACTTGGATTTCTTCCAGGGATGCAAGCCTGGTACATTATTCACAAATCAATAAACATGTTACATCACATAAAAAAATTGAAAGACAAAAGGCACACGGTCATATCAATAGATGCAGGAAAAATATTCCATAAAATAGACACCCACTTATTTATTTATTTATTTATTTATTTATTTATTGTTTGAAGTATTACAAATAGTAGTATATATGTCTTCTTTTTTTTCCCCCATTGACCTCCCCCCAGCCTCCCCTACCCCCCAGTATATGCCTTCACCTACCCCCCTTCCCCAGTGTGTTGTATCCATTGGTTATGCTTATATGCATGCGTACAAGTCCTTCGGTTGATCTCTTACAGCCACCCTCACCCAACCTCCCCTGCCTTCCCGATGTAGTTTGACAGTCTGTTCAATGCTTCTTTGCCTCTGTATCTATTTCCCACCATTTATTTCCTTTAAAAAGTTTTGCCTTTGCACACTAGAAATAAACATATAATAACAACAAAAAAATGTTTGAGTCCCAATTTCAATGTCCAACAGTTCTGAGTCCCCGTTTCAATGTCTAACAGTTCCTTATGTGTACATGTCAGCAATGATATCTGGATGGTGGGCACATGGTGGCATTGCAGGTCTGACCCTCTCTGGTTTGTTCCTAGGCAACCTGCAGTGGTGCACAGCTGCTGACTGCTCACGTGGCAAGGCGTTTACCCACTTTTGATAAAAATTCTCAGCAAAGTAGGAATAGAATAGGAAGATAATATCTCATCATAATAACAGCTATAAACACAAACTTATAGCCATCATACTGAATGGGCAAAAACTAAAACTATTCCATCTAAGAACAGGAACAAAACAGGGGTGTCCACTTTCACCCCTCTTATTTAACCTAGTACTGGAAGTCTTAGTTACAGGGAAGAGGCAAGAAAAAATAAAAGACATGCAAAATGGAAAGAAGGAAGTAAAACTGTCATTATATGCAGAGGACATGATATTGTACATAGAAAAACCTAAGGACTCCACCAAAAATAAAATAAAAACCTGCTAAATTTAATAAATGAATTTAGCAATGTAGCAGGAAACAAAATTAACATCCTTAAGTTGATGGTAGTTTTGTACACCAATAATGATCTCTCAGAAGGAGAAACTAAAATAAAAATCCCATTTACCATTGCAATAAAAAAATTAAGATACTTAGGAATAAATTTAATCAAGGTGGTAAAAGACCTGTACTCAGAAAATTACAGGACATTGAAAAAAAAGATAGATTAAGATCTAAACAAGTGGAAGAATATACCATGCTCATGGATTGGTAGAATTAACATCATTAAAATGCCCATACTACCGAAAGCAATCTATAGATTCAATGCAATCTTTATTAAATTACCCAATAGCATATTTCACAAATCTAGAATAAACACTCCAAAAATTTATATGGAGCCAAAAAAGAAAGATAGACATAATTGGAGGATTCACAATATTGAATATCAAACTATACTACAAAGCCACTGAATTCAAAACAGCCTGGTACTGACACAAAAACAGGCATATATATCAATGGAACAAAAGAGAGAACCCAGAAACCTACCCAAAACATTGCAATCTATAACAAAATCATAATATGCTAATTAGACCAGACAGCCAAACTACCTTCTGGACATCCTTCCAGATGACCTTCCAGATAAGCCGGGGCTGCGAGGGACGAGGCAAGCTGCCACAGCTGCGAGGGCCAAGCCCCTTGCACGAATTTCATGCATTGGGCCTCTAGTCAATTAATATTTGACAAAGGAGGCAAGAGCATACAATGGAGTAAAGATAGTCTCTTCAATAAATATATAGAGAAAATTGGGCAGGTACATGTAAAAAAAAATGACATTAGACCACCAACTTACACCATACACAAGGATAAACTCAAAATGGATAAAAGACTTACATATAAGTCTTGAAACCATACAAATCCTATAAGAAAACATGGGCAATAAAATATCAGACATTACACTTAGCAGAAATTTCACAGATACATCACCTAGGGCAAGAGAAACAAAGGAAAAAATAAACAAATGGGACTACATAAAAACAAAAATCTTCTATAGAGCAAAGGAAACCAGCAAAGGGAGCCCACTGCATGGGGGAACATAATTGCCCATGATACATCTGATAAGGGGTTAATTTCCAAAATATACAAAGTACTCATAGAACTTAATAAAAAGAAGACAAATAATCCAACTAATAATGGGCAAAGGACCTAAATAGACACTTCTCCAAAGAGGACATACAGATGACCAAGAGACATAAGAAAAAATGCTCAAGTCACTAATCATCAGAGAGATGCAACTTAAAACTACAATGAGGTACCACCTCACACTTGCCAGAATGACTATTATTAATAAATCAACTAACAACAAATGCTGGTGAAGATGTGGAGAAAAAAGAACCCTAGTACACTGAAGGTGAGAATGCATACTGGTACAACCTCTATGGAAAGATGTGTTTCCTCAAAAAATTAAAAATGGAACTGCCATTTGACTCAGTAATACTACCTCCAGGAATACTAGTATATGCTATGAAATCAGAAACACCAATAAGAAAGAATATATGCACCCTATGTTAATATCAGCACAATTTACAATAGCTAAGGTCTGGAAACAGCCCAAGTGCCCATCAGTAGACGAGTGGTTAAAAACCTGAGGTACGTTTACACCATGGAATACTATGTGGCAGTAAAAAAAGATGAATCTCTTACCCTTTGAGACAGCATGGAGGGACCTGGAAAATATTATTCTAAGTGAAATAATCCATATGGAGAAAGAAAAGTATCACATGATCTTACTTATATGTGGAATCTAATGAACAAAATAAACTGATGAACAAAATAGAATCAGAGACATTGAATCATGCAACAGACTGATATATTTCAGAGGAAAGGGGGGTGGAGTGGGAAGAGATTAATCAAAGAATTTATAAGCATATATGCATAACCCATGGACATAGACAACAGTGTGGTGAAGGCCGGGGAAGGGGTTAGAATACGGGGAGGGGGTCAATGGGAAAAAAGAATAGGGACATCTGTTATACTTTCAACAATAAAGATTAATTTTTTTAAAATAAATGAAGTAAAGAAAAAAAATCAAGTTAAGTAAAAGATTCATAGGTTTTGATGATTTTACTTCCTTTATTTTTAGGGATAAAGATTTATTTAACCCCCAAACTTTCAGGGACTTAAAGATGTGCTGTGACTATAAGGGTCTATTTTTTTTTAATTACATTTGTCTTCTTTTTCCCCAATTGACACCACCACCCCCGCCAGCCATTCCCACCCCAGGAAGCCCCTGCTGCCTCAGTGCCTCTGTCCATTGGGTATGCTAATATGCATGCATACAAGTCCTTTGGTTGCTCTCTAACCACCCTCTACCCTACCATTTGTCTCTGGATCTATTCTTGTTCATCAAATTATGTTGATCATTATATCCCACATATGAGTGAAATCATGTAATATTTATCTTTCTCTGACTGGCTTATTTCGCTTAGCATAATGCTCTCCAGTTCCATCCATGCTGTTGCAAATGGTAAAAGTTCCTTCTTTTTTTATAACATCATAGTATTCCACTGTGTAGATGTACCACAGTTTTTTAATCCACTCATCTGCTGATGGGCATTTAGACTGTTTCCAAATCTTAGCTATTGTAAGTTGTGCTGCTATAAACATAAGGATGCATATATCCTTTCTGACTGGTGTTTCTGTTTTTTTGGGATATAGTCCTAGAAGTGGGATTACTGGTTCAAATGGGAGTTCCATTTTTAACTTTTTGAGGAAACTCCATGCTGTTCTCCACAGTGGTTGCACCAGTCTGCATTCTCACCAGCAGTTCAGGAGGGTTCCTTTTTCTCCACATCTTCGCCAGCACTTGTCGTTTGTTTATTTGTTGATGATAGCCATTCTGACAGGTGTGAGATGGTATCTCATTGTTGTTTTGATTTGCATCTCTCAAATCATTAGTGACTTTGAGCATGTTTTCATATGTCTCTTGGCCTTTTGTAGGAATAAACTTAAGTAAGGATGTAAAAGACCTGTACTCGGAAAACTATAGGACATTGAAAAAAGAGATAGAGGAAGACATATTCAATCAGAAAAACATACCATGTTCATGGATTGGCAGAATCAACATCATTAAAATGTCCATACTACATAAAGCAATCTACAGATTCAATGCAATCCCCATTAAAATACCAATGGCATATTTCAAAGATTTAGAACAAACGCTCCAAAAATTCTTCTGGAATAAAAAAAAAAAAAAAAAAAAAAAAAGACCCTGAATTGCCACAGCAATCCTGAGAAAGAAGAACAAAATTGGAGGGATCACATTACCAGATATCAAGCTATATTACCACGCCACGGTTATCAAAACTGCATGGTACTGGCACAAGAACAGACATATAGACCAATGAAACAAAACCAAGAACCCAGAAATAGACCCAACCCATAATGCTCAATTAATATTTGACAAAGGAGGCAAGACCATACAATGGAGTCAACACAGTCTCTTCAATAAATGGTGCTCAGAAATTTGGTCAGATACATGCAAAAAAAAATGAAACTAGATCACCAACTTACACCATACACAAAAACAAACTCAAAATGGCTAAAGGGCTTAAATGTAAGACAGGAAACCATAAAAATCCTACCAGAATCCATAGGCAGCAAAATAGCAGACATATGTTGTAGCAATTTCTTTATAGACACAGCTCCTAGGGCAATGGAGACTAAGGAGAAAATAAACAAATGGCACTACATCAAAATAAAAAGCTTCTGCACAGCAAAAGAAACCATCAACAAAACAACAAGAAAGCCCACTGCATGGGAGAACATATTTGTCAATGATATTTCTGATAAGAGTTTAATCTCCAAAATTTACAGAGAACTCATACAACTTAACAAAAGGAAGATAAATGATTCAATCAAAAATGGTCAAAGTTTCTAAATAGACACTTTTCAAAAGGGTCTATATTTTTAATGCATGGAGTTTACCAGAGTTCTTTTTTTAATTCAGAAATCTGTAATAAATTTTTGTGATCACATCAGTCAAGTTGTTTTCTCCAATTGACATATTTGTCAGAACTTTTCATAGACATAAAAAACTATGATGACTATAAAATTGATCATTATACAGAATGACCAAGTCTTTAGGTTGAATGGGATATGTAATAAATTTTACTGGAAAATGTAGTCTTGAGAAGAGTAAGGAAAGTCATGGTGGGGTGGGGGTCTCACTATGTTGCAATGCAATTGCTATGTTATAATTCTGTTATTCCACTATTCTGAGTGGATTTAAGATCAAAGGAACCAAATGCCACTACATTGACTTTCTCATGTATTTTCTATTTGAGCAAAAATGCTAGAAGACTCCCAAGAAAGCCCAGACATTCAAGATTTATAACTCAATTCTTTTAACTGGAAATGTTTGTGTAAATTGCCAAACTTGTATTTGTTTCTTTGAGACTTTATAATGGAGAACAGTACTGCTTCAGATCAAACATGGTAATAAGCCAATTAAATGATATCACTTCAGATAATTTCCTCAAACTTCTTCCCTATTCAAATAGCCATAATGTAAGTTCATACTCAGTTGCAAAAAAGTTTTTGATCATAGTGAATACTTCAAGTAAATACAGCCAGGCAAGGTTGAAAAATTCTGAGTTGTCATCTTATAGCAATCAATGAAAAACAATAAGAGATAATTCCCCTCTTAGAAATTAAGACTAAAAAAACTAGGACTAAAGAAAAATTCTGCTGGTTGCTTATTGATCTTTTTTGATTTTGTTAATTATTTTTAAGTTGTTTTGATTACTGCTAGCATGGCAACTCATCAGGAGAGGAATATATATTGTAGTCTGTTGCTTCTGTGTTTCACTAATAGCTCCCTAAATCCATAGGGATAAAGTGAAGTAAATGAAGGATAAAAGCAAGTTTTTTCCTAATTTATAGCCCTCAGCTAGCTGAGGCAAAGCTCCATCGATCTTTAACCACTTGGGAAGAATGCTCAATAAAGGCTTACCCTCGTCTTTACTTAAGTAATATCAATTGCTTTAATTAGCAAACATTGTAAATACTCTTGCATTTATTAACCACTTACTCATACCATCTCTGATTCCCACAAACTTGGCATTGATGAGTAACCTGTGCAATGTTTAAAGATCTTAGTTACTCAAGTAAAAGCATCAAATTCAAACTCTTCTTCATCTTAATGATATTTTAAATTAAACAAATATTGTACTAAGAAATACAATTACAGTGTTCTATACTCTGTGTCCCAAACTCACACTCTGAAAGTGGTAACTATTACAAGCAATTCATATCTCTTCTTTAAAGAAATCATGTTTGTTTGTTTTAAAGGCAAAAAATAATTGGGCATTTAAAAAATACTCCAATGTGCCGAAACCGGTTTGGCTCAGTGGATAGAGCGTCAGCCTGCGGACTGAAAGGTCCTAGGTTCAATTCCCGTCAAGGGCATGTACCTGGGTTGCAGGCACATCCCCAGTAGGGGGCATACAGGAGGCAGCTGATCGATGTTTCTAACTCTCTATCTCTCTCCCTTCCTCTCTGTAAAATATCAATAAAATATATTAAAAATAATAATAATTTAAAAAAATAAAAAATACTCCAATGAAATGCATTATGTTCTGTAAAAGCTAATCTGATATGGTGGGAAAAACACCATCTCAGTTTTCAGCTACTCAGTCTATGTGCCAATGCACAAGTCACTTATCTTCTGTGGGTCTCATTTTCTGCATTTAATTATCTAGTTAAAGGCAGCAGGATAGACTAAATGGCATCTTGAGGTACCATCCTACTCTACAAGTCCTGGTATATAAGCCCTGACATTTCATTTCAGGGCCAACAGAATAATTAAGTGAACTGTAGATTTGGAGAGTCATTCTTACAGCAGTTATCATTTTCTCTTTATCTCATTTTAGCCTCACAACCTCCTATGTGAAAATGGGCTTGTATTATTAGCTGCTTCTACCAGGTAACAAAACTGAGTCTCAAAGTGGTTAATGCCTTCACCAAGATCACAGGCTTAATAAATTGAACCAATATGATCAACTCCTGGGTCTTCTGCTCCATGTCTAATGTTCTTTCCACTGTACCACTTTATATTTCACACAGGTCTGATATCAAAATTTCTGAAATTGCATTTTCAAATATATTCTGTTAGCATTTGAGAAGGCATACCTCCCAGATTTTTCATTTACAAACCTTAACATGAAATTTCACAGTGCAAGAATATGTCCTGAGTTTTTGAGACACGTCAAAGAAAAATTTTCTCAGCCTTCATATATCTCTAAAGACAATCCACAAGCACAGGTGGTCCTCATGCAGATAAGTGGAAGTCAGCTGCATGTAGTTGAAGTATGAAGTCATGGCTTACAGACTATCTTCTCTTTGCTGCATTTACTCTTGGTCATCTGGAGAGATGCTTCATGTACATGGCAATAGTATGAAAATAGCCAACTGGCAGATTTCAAACCATTTAAGACATTCGGTGATGAAGGGAGGGGCTGAAGCAAGAAGTAACTAACTAGAATAAAAATGTAGGAAAATGGAGTAAGAAGCAATCAATTTTTTAATACTCAATTCAAGTCTTACGTCCTTCTTAAAGACTCCCTTCTTAAAGACTTCAAACTTTCATTAATCTCCTCTTTGACCTTCTATAGTGTGCCCTGTCTTCTTCACACAGTAAGTTGGAAGTATTTTTCTCTTTAAAGAAAACAAATTTTATTTTTATAATCAAAGCATTCTAATAAAAATATTATTATATTAGCTACCTTTATTTTCTGGACCTTGACTCTGTACCAGATGTGCCACAAAATGCTTGTCCACATCAGTTAGCCCCCTAAGGCTTCCCACTTCCCTAAGGTAAATCCAAAGGAATACCCTAAGAGCCCCCCAACCTTCCAATCTACCTTCCCCAAATACCCTCTTCCAGGCTTCCACCCTCATCTTATCCACCCCCACCTCTTCCAAGGCAGGGCAAGGGCCTGCATGAAAACTCCCAAAACACTCTCTCCAGGAGCCCAATCAGCATGTGTTGGAATTCTTGCCTCCCCCTCTCAAGCAGGACATGTCTTAGGCTGGTCTCATAGCTTAGAAATAGCAGGTGACAGTAAGGAGGAGAGAGGGTGGAGCCACAAACTGTCCAAGAGATGCTGTGTTTTAGCCCGTCAGCCAGCATCACCTAGGGCCCCACTCCCTCTGGTCTCTGTAATGGTGGTGGAGAGGTTGTGAGAGGACAAGCTTCTGAGACAATTTGCTGTCTCTGAGATAAAACTTTAATAGTGTGTACTCTCTCTTTAAGACCTTATTACTCTCAGATTGCCCTAAATGTGAACACCTGTCTTTGGAAACCACCTTCCGATTCAAATATCCACACCTCCCGTTTGCAAGGTTTTCATTTATCTCCCAGCTACCAGAGACATATCCCAATACTGGTGCTACATGAGGAAGATGTGTTTCTAGTGTGCCAGTTAAAATTTAGGATTATCTTCTCCTTGCAACTTTTAAGTTCTTTACCACCATTAATCCCATTAATTATAACCATAACTAGCTTTCTGACACTTGATTATTATTGCCACACAATATTTTTTTTCTGCGAGGAAAAAATTTTCAAAAAAAAATTTATTTCAAATAATATTGAAAGATACCCTATTTATAAATTGGGAGCAATCCACATTCTGACTTGTACTGTTCATTAAAGTCAATCTTTCCTAATTAAACTGTAACTATTCACTTGGGTGTGAGAGCTACTGCTTTATTTTACTAACTTTCCACAATTCTTATCAAAGTCCTGAGTCTACAGAACATGTAAAAAAAAATGCTCTTGGCTGATCAAAAAGCAAAGAAAATCCGCAAGTAGAAATAAGTCACAGGAAAACTTATAAATAACTACCCAAAACCATTATACCAGCATATGTTGAAATTCAAGCTACATAAATATATCAGAGTGCTCTCATATATATGTTGAGGTCTTGAAGTTATTGTTTTAGAAGAGAAAGCAGAATGACAAAAATGACATCAAAAGTGGGAAGAGGAGAAAGAGATGAGATAGAGAAACACAAAGGGAGCTAGAAAGAGAGAATGAGGCAGAGAATGACACTTGTTAGGAAGAGAGAGAGAAGAAGAAGAAAGAGGGGAGTGCAATAGGAGATCCAGGGACAAAGAAAGAAACAGAAGGAGACAGACATTAAAATAAATGCTACTAATAAAAATCACCCAAAGGTAGGAGGTTGTTTATTATCTAAGAGAAAATAATCAATAATTTTTCCAGGTTTGTGTTTCTAGACTTCCTTATTTTAGCTTCCACATCAAAGGGAAAGGAAAGGAGAATAAAAAACACAAAATTGATTAAGTCTATTTAAAGTAGATTTCTGAAAAGAATTGCTATGGGAAAAAACTGAAATAGATTAAATTGGTGTCTATTTCCTCAACCTTCTAATTAAGTATCCTTTTCACCTTCTTAAATCTGTGCCTGCTTCTGATCTAATCTGATTTTTTAATTAAAAAATCTACTTTTAGGAAAGGTTTTAAATTGCATTTATGCTAAAATATAACAGACAGAGTCTAGTGTTCAAGGCAAATTATTGTCAGTAATGTGTCCAAATAATTTCTTGTAAAAAAAAACACATTTTTTTGTCCTGGTCAGTGTCACTCAGTTGGTTAGAGTGACATCCTATACACAAAAAAGTGGACGGTTCGATTCCCAGTCAGGGAACATACCCAAGTTGTGGAGGGTTTTTTCCCTGGTCTGGTCTTTCTCTCTCTGTCTCTCCCCCTTCTTCTCTCTAAGATCAACTAAAAAAAAAAAAATACAAAGGTTCAAGTTATTTTTTTTTTAAGGAACACTTTTGAGAGAAAGGAGATACTGTTAATAATTATGTCAGGGGTTGTATGGTCATTCCTAAGTAGGAGACATAGATCTGGGGGAAAGAGCCCTTTCCTGAGTCTCTGAAGCATGCAGTAAAGTCAGTTCTATAACAGAGTCTACTGTGAATCAAATTACTACACCAAACAATTTTGTCTATTCTTAGGATGTTATAGAACAAGACATACATATATCATTTCAAATTATGATCCTATCACATAGTCATTGTAATATGTTCTGCCTTTCTGAATACATAAGGCAATAATTTACAAGGTTTGGCTTCTAGAGCTACAAATATCTGCTAATAAACTAGCACTGCAAACAGAAATGCTAACAATTGCTTGATTTGCATTCATATGTGATTTTAGATAATTCAGGTCAAGACCTCCTGTGTTTTTCCCAATTATAGAAAATTCATGTTAGAACTCAAATCACAGTCTTAAAATAAACCAGACATGTTTCTTGCAAGTAGAATTTATACAATAACATGTATACACACAATAAATTATATATTTGAAGGTTATGTTCATAAACCATATAATCAGCTTGCCAGAACATTTAGGCTGTTGATACTAAAAATTGACAAAACTATATTTTAGAATTAATAATATGATTTTATTGCAAAATGCCTTTTTCATTTAGTACATGTTTTTCTAAAATTGTTCCACCCCCATTTCTTTAATCTCCTTCTAACCAGAATCACCCACACAAAAAAACTGAGGAGTCATAAAACACCCTTTTATTTCTAGTCATTCATAACTGGTATTCTCTTAATTTATGGCACAGACTGATCTATTACTTGTAAGCTTCCTACAAGCTGTCTCTAAAACAAAAACATGCAGGCAATGAATTAAAAACTCGCTAGAAAAATATCCTAAGTTTAATTTTCAATTGTTCTGTGGATGTCCCAACTAGTTCTAGTTTAAGTGTAAAAAATCAGCAAATTTTATATTTATTAAAAATTTAAAAGTGATATCATTAAAACCATTAATTCATTATTTACTCAAAAATATATGTTGAAAATATACTCAATGCAGACACACTATTATAAGATCTGGGCATATTAGAATTAACCAGACAAGATCCTTGATTCATTAGAGTTTATATTGCAACAGAGGAACAGTAAAAAAGAATCAAGTTTATCACAGTACTGTTTAGATTTCTCTGCTATGCCAATAGAGGAGAATTTATGCCATTCTCAATCAATTTCAATTAAGTGATAGCAAATTATTAGCATGCAACACATGCTTATATGGGTAAATGAAGTTGGACAACTGCTGTGCTACTTTTACTACAAAGCCATCTGCTTAGACTCACAAGTGTTAAGAGGGCTCTTCTCCTTCTTAATCTGTCAGATACAAAGAGAAGCTTAGCCTTTTAAGATTAAGATCTCAGAATACACCATGATGCAGTTAGAAATATAGTAGTTTTGCCAAGCTTTTCACAAATAAGCAAAGCAATATAAACTGTAGAGCATAAATATTTATCAAATAGCATAAAGATAATATCATATGCTATACACATGTCACTCATCGATAAACACATTGTTTAATCCTCTTCACTTTTCCACACTTTCCATTCACACCTACTCCAGAGAATTTGTGAAGTAGCACTAAGCTGCTCTCTCGAGACATGTAGCTCTCTTAAGCATTACGTGAAAAAACGTGTGTACTGAAATGATTCTTGAAACATGTCATTAGCAGAGTAGTTTTTAAGTAGAGAAATAGGATCAAGCATTCTCTTTAAGGTTAAAAACTAAGTAGATATCATTATAGAGTTATAATTAAATTTCACTTCATCTCTGAGAGCCAGGACTACAGTCAACCATTATATATTTCATCTAAAGCACAAAGGGATCTGGCAAAGGATGTGAATGAAACTAAAATTCAAATCAAAGGGTATGAATGAAACTAAACCCTGCACTCCAGTGTAGGACTCCATCAGCCTTTAAGAAAAGAGCGCCTCTTCCTAATTCACCTTCCTAAAATAGCTTCCTTTTTTATAATTTCCCCAAAGATTCTGTGTAAGCTAGCAACCTTGGACAAGTGCTACTAGCACAACAGCAACTAAAGTCAGGGGCAACTACTCAGAGAAGTTTCTACAAACCAATCTTTTCCTGTCAAACATCCAGGGTCAATTTAAAAATAAGAATTGAAATTCAACAAGTTAGTTTCCATAACTATAAGCCTAAAAGAACAACAACAAACAAAACTTAAAGGTGAAAATGTTCTTTGTAAGAGGAGATGATGCTACTGAACCCTTTGGTCACATGTTTTAGAGGCGTTTTTCCCCAAAGCAGTAATGACTGCACACAGATTCACATGGTCTTTCATCAAGTCCCTCTTGTGACCAGTAACATAGGTCTGAGAAGCTATAGAGAATAGTGTATGACTAAATGGACTGAAAGAATTACAAATTACCTTGACCTGAGAAAACAGTGACCTAAATTTTGAACTAATCTAGCACCCATTCCAGCTAAATATCCTTAACAATATCCTGTTGTTGGGACCCTCTTGAGGGCCTGGGCTCTTAATGATTCCTCTTTGTCCCCAGATCCCAGCACAATACTGGGCATGTAAATTCAATAAATGTTGGTTAATAAATAAGAGACATTTAGAAATTGCCATTTAGTGGTTCCTATTATCCCTGTTGTAAAATGAACAATGAAGGGAATTAAAATCCTATCTTCTGTGGCATGTAAGTTCATTTCCTCTTATTAGGCTCTCAGTTCAATTCTATAAATATTTATTAATTACCTAAAACTAAACTGTGAGGAATGCAATGATAAATTCATACAGAGTTGCTGCTTTTAAGGTGATTGTTGTTTCATGAAAGCGATAGAGGTACAAAGTCAGAATGTATCAACCAGCATGCTGTCATTCTCTACTAATAAGTCGAGAAACCCATAAACAATGCAATTCATTTTAGAATCACCTTAGAAATCTAGGCTGAGCTGATATAGCATGAACCAAAGTAAATAAATAGCAAAAGTTTTTACATTAGCTGGGGGGGGGGGGGGGGGGGGCGGGGGGGATAAAGTAGGGGACAGCGTGGGATTTGTTGAACATTTTCACCTCAGATTTCCCAAGATACCAATGTTCAGTTGTTCTCCCAGAGAAGACAGTAAATGTTGTCTTGGTGCACAATAAGGGAATGACAATCAAGATTATAAGAATGGAAGCTCTTGCAACAAGAAGCTAAAATAAAAGAAAAAATTAGTCAGGAAGCCAATCCTATTGCTCAACAGACTAGAAGTACATACAGTACATGCTTCTCACACTCTGATTCCCTCATATGTCCCAGGGCTACTGCATCCCCATGAGGATTTATAAGTACCTTATGCCCAATAATTTACACTTAACATTCTAAAACTCCAAACTATGATCCTTGTATATTTTATACATTTTGTATCCATATTAAAAAAATTATATAACTGCCCAATGGCTTGTCAATGCTATGGCATGTTTTAAGAAAAAAATGCAATAATTTATTTTGAGTAGGGTTGGTTTTAATTTGCTCCTTGTCCAACTCGAATAACGTCCAATTTGAATACTATTAATTTAATGAGAACAGTTTATATTATGATATTAGCATATCTAACTATGATCTTGTTTTAATGAGAACATTTTATTGTGATATTGATGTTGCTTTTGAATTATAGGTTCTTAGTATTCTGCATTTGGGTTACCTAACTCTTTGAACCACAAGTCAGAATGCTGCATAGTCAAACTATATGAAGCAGTTGACCAACAATATAGTGTAGACAAAACAAAAAAAACAAACAAAAAAAAACTCCACAAAATGTTATTGCACTCGACCATCATTCATAAAATGTAATAGGCATTACACAGTCTTATATTCTCATTGCAGAAAATGTAATGAAAAAGAAAATGTCACATGATTTATCATTTCTCCTGACTAAAGTTTAATAGGAAAGGAAGACTGTTATATTACCAATGTAAATTAGTCATTATGCCCTTAATGCTATATTTGCATGGTGATCCCACAACACTGTGTTCAAGAAAGCCTGAATCTCCCTTCACCATAGGCATCTGGCTGGCTTTCAGATAACCTTGATAATGTGAAAAAGCTCAAGAAACAGCGAAAAGATTTAGAAAAATGACTATTGCAATAAAAAAAACACCTTGCTTTTGATGATATCTTCTTTTGTAAAAACAGCTTTTAATAGATTGAAGCACAGCCCAGGTGGCATGTCTCAGTGGTTGAGCATCTACCTTCGAACAAGGAGGTCACAGGTTCGATTCCTGATCAGAGATGTGCCTGGGTTGTGGGCTTGATCCCCAGGTGGGGGCATGCAAGAGGCAGCCGATCAATGATTCTCTCTCATCATTGATGATTCTGTCTCTCTCCCTTTCCCTTCCTCTATAAAATCAATAAAAGTTATATTTTAAAAAATAAATTGAAGCACAGATACAAAAATTAAATTTCAAATACCAAAGGCAGAGAACACATTTTTTCCCCTTTAAAATACACAATTCTTAGGATTATACAAATCTATACTAATAAAATAGAAACATGCAAATTGACCATACCTCCGCTACGCCCAACCGCCACACCCACCAGCCAATCAGGAGTGAGTATGCAAATTAACCCAACCAAGATGGCTGCAGCCACAGAGCGAGCAGGAGGCTTGGGTTTCCCCAGCAATGGAGGAAGCCAAGCTTCCTGGCTGGCCCTGGCCTCCACTCAAGGCTACAAAGTTTCAATTATAGAAACTTCCAATTGTAAATAAATTCCAGACACCAGGGCCTCCTCTTGGGTCGCCATGGGGTGTGGCCAGCCTGAAAACCACCACAGGTCCCTCGCCCAGGCTGCCCCATACCCCAAGGGAACCCCAACTATGATCTGGGACACCCTTCAGGGCAAACCAGCTGGCCCCCACCCATGCACCAGGCCTCTATATTACCTAATAAAAGAGTAATATGCAGATTGACCATCACTCTAACACACAAGATGGCTGCCCACATGTGGTCAAAAATGGCTGCCCCCATGTGGACACAAGATGGCCACCACAAGATGGCCAGCAGGGGAGGGCAGTTGGGAGAAACCAGGCCTGAAAGGGAGAGCAGTTGGGGGTGATCAAGCCTGCAGGGAAAGAGCAGTTAGGGGTGACCAGGCTGGCAGAGGAGGGAAGTTGGGGGCAAACAGGCTGGCAGGGGAGCAGTTAGGCATCAATCAGGCTGGCAGGGGGATGGTTAGGGGGTTATCAGGCTGGCAGGCAGAAGCAGTTAGGGGCAATCAGGAAGGCAGGCAGGAGAGCAGTTGGGAGTCAGCAGTCCTGGATTGTGAGAGGGATGTCCGACTGTCCGTTTAGGCCCGATCCTAATGGGCAGTCAGACATCCCTCGAGGGGTCCCAGATTGAAGAGGGTGCAGGCTGGGCTGAGGGACACACACCCCCATGCACGAATTTCATGCACCGGGCCTCTAGTAAATAAATAAAATTTGAAACAATGGGGAGAAAAATAGAGGTTCACTGTTAAATAAAATGGCCCTACTATAGGGTGTGCTCTAAATTCAATAAGCAGAAGATAGTTCTTTCTCACTAATAGGAATTTCCTCTTGAAAGAAAATGATCAGAAAACTTTGTCAGTTTCTGACCCCAAAGCAAATATATCCAGTTTGTATCTAACTAGAAGCAGGATAAAGTTAAAGTGGTGAGCAATTATAAAAATTAATGAAATAGCAGAAAAGTTCAAAAATTAAGAAGAGATATTGAGCAAATTTAGGGTGAAAATAAAATTGATTAGAAATTAAAATAAAATTCTAAAAATATATTTCAAAATTTAATCCTATAAATTACTTGGGAATTTCAGCAATGCAGATGTTCAACAATGCATCTCAACAATTGAAAAAGTAAACTGTAATTAATTTGGTTCTCTTCCATTCCACAAATCCAAGAGTGAACATGTGCCTAAGAACCACAAAGGCAAAACACAACTGCTCTTCCCAAAGAGATTTATCCTTGATTTGAAGAAAAAGCTGCAATGGCAGTGAAGGGAGCCGATCTGGCACACAGGTGGGTGGAAATGAGCAGCACTGGGAGGAACAGTCATAAAAAATACTCTCAGAACATTCAAATTATTTTGACTCCTGAACCAATCACTTGATTATTTTTTTAAAAAATGATAACCCATACATTTGGGGCTGAAAAGTAAAAATATAGAAAATGGAAATCTGAATCTTTAAAAAAGGAAGTTATTTGAAGAGTTTAATGGCATAAAACTTAACATGTTTGGGAATCAATTAAATAACTGGAAATACTAAAATCATAGAAACAAAAACACCATAAACATAGGAAGAGAACAGAGAATTACCCGCCAGGGATTTGCAGCAGCTGAGAGCTGTGTGCTGTGATGTGAGGCAGGGCTATGGGATTAGACACAGCTCCTAGAGGGCTGCTGTAAATTATAAACCAGCATATGTGCAAGGGGAAGAAGCAGCCCATTAGTAAATCTTTCAAATATAGATGGTCTCCCAAGAGGTTAGTTTGTACATTATTCACAGAAATAACTTTGGCTGCATAAAGATTTGTGGAGCATTTCAATTGCCCTGAGATAATTAAGAATTTGTTCAGTGAACAAAAATGGAAACCTTAAAATCACGGTAGCTGAACAAATTATTCCAAAATGGCATCATTCATTTGATAGTAAAGTTTGGACAAAAATTAATAGAACATTCTATTGTGGTCACTTCAACTGTCTGAAGGAATACAAAACAAAGAACAGAGGACTATTGAGTTGTTAAGTCCCTTTCCAAAGAAGGATATCGAGCTTCCATTAATAATTATAACTCAACATGTGCCATATCTGACTGAAATTCAATATATTTCTTGGCCTATAACTTATAAAACTTCTCATAATTGATTCCCTATAATCATAGCATTGGTACAATCTGCTAAAATGTTCAATAAGGCAGTTGCACTTGGGATCTAAGTGGCATACAATTTTCATTTCTGCCCTGTGACTGAGTGGCTAACTCGGGCAAAAATTCTTCTAATTAAATGTGGCTTTGAATAATAAATTCACTATCCTTTAAAAGAAGAGAGCTGGATGTATGAAATGAAGAGTGGCCTTCACCTAAACCTACTTCCATCTTAACTGTGTTACTCCTCCTGTTCTTGTGAGGGAAATATTGATGCAGCTTTGAGAGAAGCTACTTTCATCCTATATTTAAAGGAGACATATCAAACTCACACAAGCGGAGTATTCTATTATGCAAAAGAACAACTATTCCTTTTGTCAAGAAAAAAAATAATTTAAGAAGTGAGGACAAGCACAAAACTAAAAATTAAAATGGCATCAGAAAAGGCACAGAACAAAGGGTCAGGAGGGAAGTATTTGTGTTCTAATGTTCTAATCACTTTCTTACTTTTTACCTAATCTTTTTATCAGGGTTTTTTTTCCTTATAGAAGAGGATTTTAATAATGAATATACTAACACTATCTAACCAAACCCAAACTTATGTTATGCTTACTGGTTATATTAGCAGGTCATTCTTCCTTCCTCATAAGGTTTTTTTCCTAATCAGGTTATATTTCAGGACTTAAATCAAATGTCAGTGGGGAAAATTCCCAGGGTCAGAGAGTTCAGATCATTATTCTTTCTCTGATTCTTTTAGTCTCTTAGTGCCAAGAATGAATTACTTGATCATTTACAGGAACAGCATAAGAATGGAGAATAACAGGGAAGCTCGATATCTAAACCTAAACCCATATCTTCTGCTCATTCCTTGATTCTAATAATAAATCATCCATAATATTGATTTTTAACAGAGAAACTTGATTACATTTCAAAAATTTCCAAAAGTCACTTGTTCATTCAAATCTAAGGCTAAGGGTCATTTTGTTAGCATGGTAGGTCATGAGCTTAGCAAAATCATTATGGCTACATTTCAAAAGCTTCTTGTATAATTAAGTTCTTAGAAGGAAAATAGTTAAAGAGAGCCAGGATTTTTCTATCAAGTGCCAATCACAATGATGAAAAAGCATACTTTCTCCACTTCCTTTCAGCTTATGCTGCCTAGATATTCTGTTTTAAATACTGATAAGACTTAGATCAGTTCAAAAGGCCCACATTGATTCTCATAGCTGCAAAAGTCATCTCTACTCTTACTACTCAAAAATACATCTGTATAACCAACCCTGATCTCTCAACTATATTCAAGTCCTATAGTTTCAGTTGCCAATTGGATTATCGCTATTGGTTGTTCCATTTCCTCCAACTCCAGATTCTCTTCCCCAATATTTTAACTTCCCTCTTTGAATTGCTTCTACTTCTAAATTAAATCATATATGAAAGTGAGTAGGACAATTCTTGGAATATTAGCCTGAGCTTCCTCAGGGTTAGCTCCTTTTCTAAAACTCCCTATTTCTATTAGTCCCAAGCTGAATATTAAACCATTCCATCTGCTGTATTGTTTTTATTAAGTCACTGTCAGGTTATTTTTTTAGTCCCACTTCTCTATTCTAGACTATGTTTATTCATATCTGTATTATTGCATTAGCATTCTATAATTTACCTCTATCTAACTATATTCACTTATAATTAATAAGTAGGTGGATGGGAAAAGATCAATCAAAGAACTTGTGTGCCTGTATGCATAACCCATGGACATAGACAATAGGGTGGTGAAGGCCTGAGGTGGGGAGCAGGGGAGGGCTAGAAGGGGTCAATGGAGGAAAAAGGAGGGCATATATAATATTTTCCTATTCTCTACTGCCTGCTACCTGACATTTCTAAGTTCTCAAGATTAATCTTGCTAAAGACCTACATTTAGCATATTGGTCCCCCTCACAAAATCTACAGTAGACTCTTGTATCATGTAAAAAATATTATGATTCTTCTGCAAAAATTAAAGTTTAACAATTAACATGGGAGTATTACTGGTGAGAAGAAATCACTGCTATCACACTGAAAGCAAGACAGAAAACGCTGACACATGGGGTCCAAGATTAAAGTCTGTATTTCCAGGGACTGAGATAAGATCTATGAGGAAAGAAATGTTCATAACCTGTTCAGTCAGTAAGTCTTCTCACTGTTGTCTTGTTGTAAGTGTGTATTGGTGGCCTTGTCTACTGGTGGTGGTCAATCATTTTTCAATTAAAATAAATATTAATATGTTTACATTCATTATATACTGTAAACAAATCCTATGAATGAAATTTCAAGAAATAAGAGGTAATTGAAGGAAACGAAGTCCTTAAATTAGCAATTTTGATGTGATTCCCTATAGTGCTGTTAATATTGCTTAGAGATCCAAATGTCACACTACTTGAACACTATTGAATAATATAGGTTGGCATTTCCAGTGTTTGAAGATTGGCTATAGGCTTTTTTAAATAAATACTTTTAAATTAATATTTCCTATTTAATGCACAACTTTTAAAGAAATACATGATATAAAAGGTAAGAAGTGCTTTAAGAGTATCTTAGAAGGAACTCATACAACTTAACCAAAAAAAGACACACAATCCAATTAAAAAATGGGCAAAGGACCTAAATATACACTTTTCCAAAGGGGAAATACAGGTGGCTAAGAGATATATGAAAAAAATGCTCAAAGTCACTGATCATCAGAGAGATGCAAATTAAAATGACAAATGAGGTATCACCTCACACCTGTCAGAATGGCTACCATCAACAAATGACAAGTGCTGGCAAGGATATGGAGAAAAGGGAACCCTAGTACACTGCTGGTGGGAATGCAGACTGGTGCAGCTGTTATGGAAAACAGTAAGGAGTTTCCTAAAAATATTAAACATGGAACTGCCATTTGACTCAGTGATCCCATTTCTAGGAATATCTAAGAAACTCAAAACACAATGCACCCCTATGTTCATAGAAGCACAATTACAATAGCTCTGGAAACAGCTCAACTGTCCATTAGTAGATGAGTGGATTAAAAAGCTGCGGTACATTTATACCATGGAATACTATGCAGCAGTAAAAAAAGGACTTCTTACCCTTTGAGACAGCATGGAAGGCTCTGGAGAGTATTATGCTAAGCAAAATAAGCCAGTTAGAGAAAGACAAGTATCACATGATCTCATTCATATGTGGAACAAAATAGATCCAGAGACATAGAAGCATGAAACAGACTGTTGAATCTCAGAGGGAAGGTGGGAATGGGTGGAAAGCAATCAGCCAAAGACCTTGTATGCATATATGCATAACCCATGGACACAGACAATAGAATGGTGAAGGTCTGGGGCGAGGGGCACGGGTGGGCTAAAAGGGGTCAATGGGGATGGGGGAGGGGACATATGTAATACTTTCAACAATAAAAAATTATTTAAAAAATAATAATAGAGCTTTTTAAAATAAAAAAAAAAAAAAACAATAAGTTAGGACTTCAGGCATTCCCAAGAATTCCTGGGAATTCCAATTTCTTATTCCTGAATCCAAAAGATTAAAATCTGCCAGGAATTTCAAAACACTAAGAATTATACAAACAGAATTCTAATAAATTGAAATGAAGAAAAAAAACAAAAATAGGAAAAAAAACAAGAAAGTAGCATTAGAAATTGGTTATAAACACTAAAGTAGAAAAGAGTTTTCTCAATAAAGGGGAATGAGTTAGATACAGAAAGAAAGCACACATAACACCACAGCAGTGTAAATCCACAGCTTATTTGGAGAGCAGTAAATCGTCTGGTTTGGTTACTGTTGGGAGTACAAAAAAAGACCAGGGTAGACAAGACTAGGGTTGAAAAAAATGTTGAGGCTACGTTTTGAAGGGTGTTGAATGCTTAAAAGCCAAGTATACCTATTTGAAATTGGTTCAACAAATAGTTGTTGAATATTTACTATTTTCTCCACAAAGACTTTCCCAGTGATTTTCACACCTCCTTCTTTGAATTTCTATAGAATTTAACACTTTTACTAGACAATTTAACAGCTGTGAGCTTGTGAGATCTCAGAGACAGGTTTCAGTGCTACTTGATGGCATTACCACTAGAGGCCAAGAACTGCCTTGCATCCTGTCATGTCAAACACCTTCTTCCCTGTGGAGTTCCTGGGGGATCCATATACATGAAGAGCAGAGTGGAAATCCAAGGACCACTGTATTTACAGCTGAGCACAGAGCACAGAGTCTTCATGCTTAATCGAATCTAACATATATCATGGGACCTGGAGACAAGTTCAGGATCTCTCAAGAGAGAACAGGAGTGGGCAAGAAATTCGGAAGTGGTCCTAGAAAAGAAATATAAGAAAAAGAAAGGAAGGTAGTTTTATTTACCCCCAAAGAGATAAGTTCTGCCTCCATTTTTAGTATTGTGAAAAAAAAAAAAAAAACCACCTACAAGATGGTACATAAAATAAAGTCATGCCTTTAAAGGCATGAAATTCTACTCACTAGCAAATTTTGGTCCAATGATGATTCTGAGCTCTGACTAATTTTGACTCTTCTTTGTGGGGACCAGAAAGCATCTAGTAGAAGATGGCAGGTGGTGGGTGCATCAATTTGCTATTACCTTCAAATAGGATTTCTTTACAGCAGCACTATTGACAATTTAAGGCCATACAATTCTTTTTAGTGGGGGGCTATCCTGTACATTATAAGATGTTTATCAGCATCCCTGACTTTCACCCACTAGATGCTAATACCATCGTTCAAACTGTGACAACAAAAAATGTTTTGAGACATCACCAAATGTCCCTGAAAGAGTGAAGTCGCACATTGTTCAGAACCATCAGTTTCTCTCTCTCTGTCTCGCTCTCTCCCTCTCCTTTTTCCCTTCCACTCTCTCTAAAATTCAATATGGAAAAATATCCTCAGGTGAGGATAATAAATAAATAAATAAACAAATAAATAAATAACCATTACCTTCATACAGCTACCATTTATTCTCACTCACGTGACTATTGGTCATGTGTTGGGAGGTCAGCTGGATCTGCTTCAACTTGCAGATTCCACTGGGTTTATTTATTCTGCGTAGGTTGGACTCAGATCTTCAAGTATGTTCATTTCTGTGCCCATGTTGAAAGTACAGCAGCTATCTAAGGGAAATTCCTATGACAGTGGCAAAGACACATGAGGTGAAGCCCAACCATGCTAGCTCATTTCGAGTTTTTGCTTGTTTCATGTCTGCTGACATCCTATTAACCAAAGCAAAGCAAAAAGTCAACTCCAAGTTAGGGCTGGAAGCACACTTGGCCAACAGTGGAACACTTTTTATTTATGTAGTAAAAGGCATGAATACAGGGAAAGAAGAATAATTAAGGGTGGTAATTCACTCTACCACAGTGGACCTGCTGAGAAGAGGAGAGATCTTTATAACATCAGGTTTGTTAGCAGTTGAAAGTGTCTAAGTAAACAGATACATGTTTGCATGCTTTCATCTTCAATCTATGTGTCCAAGGGTTATGTCTGAACAGATGTGATATGATTCCAAAGTAAAACCATGAGCCATTTTAGCTAGAAAGGACACTGAACTGTATAGAACAGCCAGTGTGGCCCTTTGTTACAATTCAAGTTCAGCTTTGCTTCCGACCCCATTTAGGAAATAACTCACCTCATCAATAGGAGAGAATACAACCTCTCCAGTCACCAAAACAGGTATAATTTAGGATGCAACCTGAAAAACTCAGAGCATGCAGATATCAAAAAAAGATGTGGAGTTGCAGGGCCACAAACAGAAAAGTTATCTAAGAGCATTTGTACCAATTCTATTAGAGGATCAAACTTCCTTTGGAATATAATCAAGACTCTACTGGTAAAAGACATATTTTTCTGCAAAAAAAAAAAAAATAGTAAGAGTTCTCCTGAAAAAAAGAAAAAATAGTAAGAGTTCTTATACAAACAAAATCTTAGTTCAGATTAACACAGGACCTAGAAAACTTGAAACAACAAAATAAAAAGGGAGTTTATACATAGCAAAAATCAACTATTCTCTTCTGCTTTAGAATTTTCTCCATATCTTTAGTGAGAAAAAGTTATCAGGCTTTGTTCAAGAGCTTTCCACATCACTTATAGTTGAGTAGATATAATACCACTTAACTATAGAGCAAATTGTACTTGCTTCTCTTCCCCATTCAGTGGATTTAGTTATTCTACATCCATTCTTCTATGATCTTTAAAATCACATTTTATTCAAGATGAATAGCCAGATTAGTCAAGCCCCACATGACTATTTAGGTCAATTGCCCAGTGGTGATTTCTGAAAGTTCTACACATTTTAGCTATTCAACATCTCTTCCACAGAAACGTCTTGTTCCATACCCAAAAATTATCTGATCCCTCTTCTTATCCATGGAAAAAAGAGGTGTTTGAGCACAAAGCACACAATTGCCAAGATCCATTCAGGCATTTCTGCTTTCACTACAATATTTATGGAGCACCTATTATAAACTAGACACTGTGCTAGATGAAAAGTGAATAGCCCTAAATGGTTTAGCTCAATGGATAGAGCATCGACCCCCAAACTGAAGGGTCCCGGGTTCAATTCTGGTCAAGGGCATGTACCTTGGTTGTAGGCTCAATCCCCAGTAGAGGGTGTGCAAGAAACAGGTTTCTCTCTCATGGATGTTTCTAGCGTTCTATCCCTCTCCTTTCCTCTCTGTAAAAAAATCAATAAAAATATATTTTTTAAAAAAGAAAAGTAAATAGTTCCTACCCTGTAGACAATAGGTCTAGAAAGTGATAGTGATAAGTAAACAAATAAATGACAGAGAATGGAAAGAGGTCATCAACAGAAAGAAGCTCCTATGCCACCTGGGTAAGGAATGATACAGAAGAAGGAATGGGTCACTCATCATTCTAGAGGCATCAGGAACAACTTTCACAAGATGTAAATACAGTATGAAGTAGACCACATTTCTCCCATTAGGAAAGAACCTAAATAATCAAGGTGACAATATATCTTTATATTTAAGCATGCTTTTCTAGCTCTGCATTTTCCATTTAGTGAAAAATATATCACAAATGGAAGTATTAAAGTGTTAATGAGTTGTTGCTATTTGAGTTGTTAGAATTTCAAAAAATTCCAAGGATGTGCTATATTTGAAACTATACTATCCAAGGATCTCCATCTTCTCACCATATTTTCTAAGTGTTTTTATAAACTATAGATTCTAGAGCAAATGTTACCTATGATTAAACTGCATTCCATATTATTGATCTTTGTGACCTCCTGCTTACTTTGCTAAAGTACTATAATTACCTTATAAAAAAAGAGTGAAGTAATAGATGATAAAAACATTCACTAAATTTAGCTCTCACCCAGGCTATCATCTAGAATCTCTGAGTCTCTCAACCTTTTCTAAAGCTATTAATATTATTGCTGTGTCGACCTCTGCTGCTGTTTGCCATTTTGAAATTTACAGATCAGCAAGCACCAGTAAATCTTGTCAGAATTAATGCAAATGTAAGACACAGTCATTACCAGCTCCTCACAGTAAAGAATAGCTTGCTACAGTGTTATTACTGAGACACAATTTATCCCGGTTGCCAGAAAGATGAGACAGCCTGAACATAAGCAGTAAACTGGCTTGGAGAAATAAGTTTCACGGGCATTGCCCACACAGAGGTTTGCTCACAGGATGAATGCTGTAATTTCAATGAGTGGCGGAGTGATTGATTCACTCCACGCATCTCCCATCGCCCTCTGCTGGAAAATGGAAGTTAATTTGCTCTCATTCATTCTCTTCACCACACAAGATACTTTTAGGGGTTGAACTCAGCAAGTGAAGACAGGTATATCATGGTCTAATAAGTCCTTTCCCCTCCTCTCCAGGATTGTGCCTTTATATTTTAGCCCTGCACATTTCTTTCATAGGGCTTCCTAGGATTAATATACAGTACCAATGAATTCCAAGCCTAACAGAAAGTGTTCTTCACTCTATTCGATGTGCTTATGTTTCTGATATATAAATAAGTTGTACCAT
The DNA here is from genome assembly GCA_026230045.1 of Corynorhinus townsendii. Lineage (NCBI taxonomy): Eukaryota > Metazoa > Chordata > Mammalia > Chiroptera > Vespertilionidae > Corynorhinus > Corynorhinus townsendii. The sequence goes on along the minus strand of JAPDVU010000001.1, from coordinate 113,590,064 downwards.
AAAAGAGTTGACTATATAAAGGTAGCAGAATTCCTGTGCATGACAATTCCATCTCCGAAGTGCATTTTTAAATCTCTATGAAGAATTCTTGAGATGATGTTTATTGAACGAAGAATTTGAATGTAGTAGTCTTCTTAGAGAAGAAGTGTGAATAAATGAGTAAACCCTAAAAAAAATAAAGCTAAGGAAGAAATACTTGTACGTTCCAGAAAATAACTAGCTAAAATGTAGGTGTTTATCAATCCTTGGAGAAAAAATGAAATTTTAAAAGATATTTATTCTAAATACATGGGGGGGGGGCATGAACTTGGATGAGCAAAAAAGAAATGTGGGCATGAAACAGACTCATCTTTTTCCGCTTCCAGCCTCAACTGAGGACCTCACACTTCAGAGACCATGAGAAATCACATGTCACAAAAATGCCACAAAATGATTGTGGGAACCATGCCAGAGGCGCCTGATAATCACAGCCAATCAAAGCACAGAGGCCTTATCAATACACCAGGCTGACCAAGGCCACTCTGTGCCTGGGTTAAGATACCATAAGCAGGTGCAAGGCCACAGTGATCTTGTGGTACGTTGTGCCCTTCATAGCCAATATGACTGATGTCACTGTTGGCAACTAGCCTTCTTTGTCTCTGGAGTAATATACAGGTTCCTGACCAGCTAGAGTGAGAAGCAGAGGCGGCAGGCACAGAGTAGGTAGCTCCTGTGTGTGAAGAAGAGAGGCTTGAGGGCTCAGACGGAGCTGAGAGCTGCTGCTGCGATGTAAGGCTAAGCGCTCATAGAGAGTTCAGAGGTAATTACTATGTGAGGCTGCAGAGACCAGCCAGTGTGCTGGGCAGGGGAGACAGGAGAAGCTGCTGAGCCAAAGAGCTCAGATACCTCTATGATGTGTGGCAGTGAGTTTAGAGGCAGCGTGCCGCTGCTCAGATAATAGTTGTGGGTACAGAGACTAATGCTGCTTTGTGGGAAAGATGTATCTGTTCACCAGCTGGTATACAGCTAACTGCCTGTTTGGACTTTGCTGTGAAGAGCTGTCTTGTTGGATGGCTATGTGGCCACTGGCTTCTGCAATAAAGATTCATTCTTATATACCCACACTTCTTATGGCTTCTCTGTCTAAGACCTGGGCCCTAACTGGTTTTCTTCAGTGGATAGAGTGTTGGCCTGCAGACTGAAGGGTCCCAGGTTCGATTCCAGTCAAGGGCACATGCCTGGGTTGTGGGCTCAATCCCCAGTAAGGGGGTGTGCAGGAGGCTGCCAATCAATGATTCTCTCTCATCATAGATGTTTCTATCTCTCTCTCCCTCTCTCTTCCTCTCTGAAATCAATAAAAATACATATATATAAAACAACAACACCAGGTATAAATCCTATATCTAAAACAAAAGCACCTATATGGTTTAGAAACTTTAAGACCAATATTTTGATCCTTTAAATATTTCTGTGCTGCCCATATACCAAACATCATTCTAAGTGCTGAGGATAAATATAGCCCCCCTTTAAGAGCCATATAATCTAAGAAGAGATGCAAACAATATAGTTGTTAACTTTTGATGATCTACATAAGGTAGAGAAAATATTAAGTGAATCTCCTTTTTAAACAAAAGTCCAGGAAAATGGAGGGTTACATGCAGATTTACTTTTCCAATAAGAAGGTAACTGATTCATAAGAAAATTGTTTTCATTAAATTTTTTCAGCTGTCAGAAAAACTAAAAATCAAATATTAGTTTCCAATGTTAATAATAGCCAATCAACCAAAATGAGTATTTACAATGAAGTAAAACCTTCGTAAATTTAACTTTAAAAAATTAAGAGCAGTCCTGGCCGCATGGCTCAGCTGCTTGGAGAATCATTCCATCCGCCAAAAGATTTCAGATTTGATTCTCAGTCAGGGCACATACTTGGTATGGGTTCGATCCTGAGTTTTCCTCTCTATCTCTTTCCCTCTTCTCTCTCTCTCTAAAATGGAAACACATCTTCAGGTGAGGATTTTAAAAAATTAAAAGCAGAACTTAATTGTTCTTGACCAATAAAGATTATAAAACTTACAATAGATTAAAAGATTATGGTATTTTAAGAAATGACTTTGTTCCTCCTAATAAGAGCAACTAGTAACTATTGATGGACAAGATACGGTTGAGAAGATCTTAGAACAAGGGGATGAGGACAAAGCACTCTGTACCACACAGACCAAGACAGACCACGTTTGATGGGGCAAGAGGAGCAGCAACACGCTAACTTCCTTGTCCCTCCCTTAAGCCAGAGCAGCACCTCATGGAGAGGTTTCCCCTGAGCTTACATTCTAACATTGGGAAAACAGAGCCCATGGTGGACATCAGCTAACCCAGCATTGTGGGTCACTTCTTGGGAGTTCCCACTCTGTCTCATCTCATAGGGATCATGAGGGAATCCATGAGGATTGACCACTGGGAACCTGATTTTGACCGAGAAAGGAAGAGGGGTTTGCAATAAAACAACACTAATATCTGAGTAGACCAAGTTTTTACCTGCAGCACCCAAGTAGTAACCTGTCTATCCCCACACCTGCCACATCCCCCCACCATGGTGGTGGTGCCCTGAGACCCAGGAGACTCAGACACAGTGGGGGCACCCACCATTCTGGTCATCCATCAGCAGCTCTCACAACCACAGCAGTGCTATTCCCCCACTTCACCCCCCTCCTGCCCCCCACAGAAACACAGACAGAGGTGGGCACCAGCAATCCTGGAGGTGCAAGTAGCAGGCAAATAAAACAAAAACTTGCACCATGCCACCATCTACTTAAAAACAAAAGGAAATATCTAATTATCAACCTGCTGAATTGTTAAAACCAAAAATGTGCCTAAACGGAAAAAGCATTCATTACTTCAAATGTGTTAAGCAGAAGAAAAACACACCTAATGCCATGAATGAGCAAGGTAACATGGTATCACAAAAAGAAAATGACAATTCTCCAAAAACCAAATTCAAAGTCATAGAATATTGTGACCTAAGTAATAAACAATTCAAAATAACAATCAAGAAGAAACTTAACTAGATACAAGAAAACTCAGAAGGGCAGTTCTACAAGCTCAGGAATAAAATTAATGAACCGAAGGAGTATAATACCAAAAAGATTAAAACACTAGAAAAGAACCAAACTAAAATTCTGGAGCTAAAGAACTCAATAAATGAGACAAAGGATGCATTAAGAAGCATTGAAAATAAAGCAGAGCATATGGAAAAGAGAATTAGCAAACTCAAAGATACAAACCTAGAAATGATTCAGGTGGAAAAGAGAGAGAACTGAGATTTAAACACACACACAAACTAAGCCCAGCCTGTGTTGCTCAGTGGTTGAGCATCAACTTATGAACCAAGAGGTCACGGTTCAATTCCTGATTGGGGCATATGCCTGGATTGCAGGCTCAATCCCTAGTAGAGGGTGTGCAAGAGGCAGCCAATCAATGAATCTCTCTCATCATTGATGTTTCTATCTCTCCTTCTCCCTTCCTGTCTCTGAAATCAATTAAAAAAACACATTTTAAAAAAACTAAAATAACTATATGATAGCTATCTGACATCATTAGAAAGGGCAACATAAGAATAATGGACATTTCAGAAGGAGAAGACATGGAGAAGGGAAAAGAGAGCCTATTCAAAGAAATAACAGATAATAATTCCCCAAACTTAGGGAAGGAACTGGACATATACATACAAGAAACCAAAAAAACACTTAATTGCATCAATGCAAAAAGACCTCCAAGACACATTATGTCAAAACTGTCAAAATTCAATGATAAAAAAATAATAAGGCAGCCAGGAGAAAAAAAAATGACAGTAACTTACAAAGAATAACCCATCAGCATTAGGTTATTACCCCGTTTCTTAGCAGAAGCTCCACAATCCAGGAGAGACTAAAATAATATATTCAAAATATTGGGAGTTTAAAAAAACGTCATCAGCCAAGACTACTCTATCCAGCAAAGTTATCCTTTAGCTATAAAGGAGAAATAAAGGCTTTCCCACACAAGACTTGCATTACAAGAAATGTGGAAAGCTCTTCTACTTTAAACAAAAAGACCAAAAAAATTTTTTTTTGAGTAAGGTGACTCAAATCAGGTAAACTGAAACAGAAAATGACAACTCTATTTTGGAATAGGGTATTAAACACTTATTTACAGCATTAGGTTAAAGCTTTAAAAAAGCATTAAAAATAACTATAGCTGTTTCAATTTGGTAATAAACATGTAACATTGAAAGAAATTGCTTGTTGCAGCAAAAACATGAAAAGATGGGGAGGAAGACTTTAACACCCCACTTAAACCAATGGATAGATCATCCAGAGTGTCAATAAGGAAACATGAGCCTTAAATGACACATTAGAGTAGTGGGACTTAATAAATATTCACAAGACTTTCAATCCAGAAGCAGAATACACATTCTTCTCAAGTACACATGGAAAATTCTCAAGGATAGACCATTAGTTGGGAAACAAAACAACTCTCAATAAATTTAAGTATGTTCCAATCATATAAAGTATTGTTTTATACCACAACAGTATGAAACTAGAAATCAATTGCAAAAAGAAAGCTACAAATATCACAAATATGTGGAGATTAGACAACATGCTGCTGTATGACTATTGGGCCAATGAAGAAATAAAAAGATACATAAATGAGTGAAATTGAAAATACAAAATATAAAAATATTTGGGATGTAGCAAAAGTAGTACTAAGAAGTAAGTTTGTGGCCATACAGGCTATTTCAAAAACCAAGAAAAATGTCAAATAAACATTTTAGCATTGTTATGTAATTAGTTTTAAAAAAAAGAACAAATAAAGCCAAAAGTTAATAGAAAGAATGAAATAATAAATAGCAGAGCATCCTATCTAATAAAAGAGTGATATGCAAATTAACCATCACTCTGCTACACCCACAAGCCACACCCACAAGCCAATCAGGAGTAAGTATGCAAATTAACCCAACCAAGATGGCTGTGGCCACAGAAAGAGCAGGAGGCTTAGGTTTCCCTGGCAATGGAGGAAGCCAAGCTTTCCACACACCCTGGCAGGCCCAGGCCTCCACTCAAGGCTACAAAGTTTCAATTATAGAAGATAAATAAATCCCAACAAAAATGGCCTCTGCTTGGGTGCCTGGGGGCATGGCTGGCCTGCAACCACCACAGGCCCCTCGCTCAGGCCACCCCACACCCCAAGGGAACCCCTACCCTGATCTGGGACACACTTCAGGACAAATAAGCTGGCCCCCACCCGTGCACCAGGCCTCTATCCTATCTAATAAAAGAGTAATATGCAAATTGACCATCACTCCAACAGACAAGATGGCTGCCCCATGTGGTCAAAAATGGCTGCCCACATGTGGACACAAGATGGCCAGCAGGGGAGGGCAGTTGGGAGGGATCAGGCCTGCAGGGGAGGGCAGTTAGGGGCAAACAGGCTGGTAGGGGAGCAGTTAGGCATCAATCAGGCTGGCAGGGGAATGGTTAGGGGGTGATCAGGCTAGCAGGCAGAAGCAGTTAGAGGCAATCATGAAGGCAGGCAGGCGAGCAGCTGGGATCCAGCAGTCCTGGATTGTGAGAGGGATGTCCGACTGCCCATTTAAGCCCGATCCTACTGTGCACAGGGCCTCTAGTCTATATATAAAATCCTAAGCAACCATTACAATCAGACAACCAGATGACTGACGATTGGCTGGTAACTATGATATGCACTGACCACCAGGGGACAGATGCTTAACACAGGAGCTGTCCCCTGGTGGTCAGTGTACTCTCACAGCCAACCTCCTATGGCCAGCCAACCTCCAATGGTCCCGCCCCGCAGGCAGTCAGCCCCAATCAGTCCTGATTGCCAGTCAGGGTGAGGGATGCCACTGGGCCTCTCGTAAATAAATAAGAGACTAAAAAGTCAATAGAAACATTAATGAAACTAAGAGCTAGTTCTTTGAAAAGATAACAAAATTGACAAACCTTTAGCTAGACTCACTATTGAAAAGAGACAAGACTCAAATAAATAAAATCATAAATGAAAGCAGAGAAGTTACAGTGTATACCACAGAAATACAAAGGATCATAAAGTAACACTATGAAAGGCTGTACACAACCAAATTTAAAAATATAGAAGAAATGGATAAAATCTTAGAGTTTTAGACTTCAGATTGCTAAATTGAATCATGAAGAAATAAAAAATCAGAATTGACCAATAAATACTAAATAATTTTTTTTTAATGATCAAAAACAAAAGCCCAGGACCAAATGGCTTCATTGGTGAATTCTAGGAAATAGTCAAAGAAGATTTAATGCACAGTCTTCTTAAACTCTTCCAAAAATTTGAAGAGGAAGTAATGCTTCCTAACTTTTTTACAATGTCAGCATACCCTGATACCAAAAACAGGCAAGGAATACATATTTAAAAAATTGAAGGCTAATATCTCTGATAAAAGTAGATGCACAAATCCTCAACAGAATGTTATCAAATAAAATACAACAATACATTAAAAGGATCATATACCACCAATGAGTGGGATTCTTTCCAGGGATGCAAGGATGATTCAACATTAGCAAATCAATTAATGGGACACACCACATTAACAAAATGAAAGATAAAAATAATGATTTTCTCAATAAAAGTGGAGAGAATCTTTAACAAGATACAACACCTATTTATGATAAAACTCAGTAAAATGAGTATACTCAACTGTGAAAACTAAAAGCTTTTCTTCTAAGTTAAGGAAGAAGAAAAGGATTCTCATTCTCACCACTTTTATTCAATGCTAGAGGCCTTGTGCATGAAATTCGTGCACTGGGAGAAGGGGTCCCTCAGCCTGGCCTATGCCTTCTCACAGACCAGGACCCTGAGAGGGATGTCCACCTGCAGGCTTAGGCTCGATCTCACTCTTGCAGTCTGGGACCCCTTGCTCCTTACCGCCCACCTGCTTGCTGTTCCTTACCGCTCAGCTCACTGATCCTTACACCGCCACCGCTGCACTTGCCAGCCATGAGCCTGGCTTCTGGCTGAGTGGTGCTTCCTCTATGGGAGCACACTGACCACTGGGGGACAGCTCCTGCATTGAACATCTGCCCCCTGGTAGTCAGTGTGCATCATAGTGACCAGTCATTAGGGTTTCATTATATAGGACAGTGGTCGGCAAATTCATTAGTCAACAGAGCGGCAAACCACAGCTCGTGAGCTGCATGTGGCTCGCGAGCCGCAGTTTGCCGACCACTGATATAGGAGGATAGTACTGACAGCCTTAGCCAGAAGAAGTAGGCAAAGAAAACAAATAAAAGGCATCCAAACTGAAAAGGAAGAAGTAAAACTGCCACTATTTTATAAATAGAAAAACTTAGACTCCACCAACTAACTATTAGACCAATAAATGAATACAATTGAAAAGAGACAAGACTCACTATTTACAGTAAAGTAAATAAACAAAAACCTGTTGCAGATAATCCAAGATGGTAGTAAACTAGGTGGATGTTGCATGCACCTCCTCTCAGTACTAAACTGGAATTACAATTAAAATATAGGACAATCCACCTGAATAACCAACTGAAGACTAGATGGAGAAGTCTTATAACCAAGGATTTACAGGGGAAGCCACAGTGAAACTTGTAGGAAGGGCAGATTCGAAAAAGACCGACTCCACTTCCACAGTTGAAAGCTAAGATTCTGAAGTGATATCTCAGCTGCAAAGAGATATTCTGAAGTGATATCTCAGCTGCAAAGAGACCCCCTGAAGAGCATGGGGGTCTCAACCTCATGCCAGGCTCTACAGCCCGGAGCACCAGATCAGGGTAGAGGCACCCACATAACATCTGGTTGTGAAAATCAGTGGGAATACTGTCTGTCAGGGAGAGATGAAAGCGTGATGGAAACACAGGTATCCTCCTAAAGGTCCAACATACAAAATCACATTTGCAGCCACTCACCCTGTGCTCTGGCGAGAGAAGGTAGAGTTTCCTGGAATCATATGAAGAAAGACTGGGATTTGTATGGAGACAGACAATAGTGTGGTGAAGGCCTGGGGAGCAGGGAATGATTGCAGGGTGGAGAGGGTCAATGGGGACAAAAATGGGATATCTGTAATTCTTTCAACAATAAAAATCAATTTAAAAAAGAAAAAGACTAGTCTGTGGCTCTGGGTAGAGACTTGAAGGGACAGATTCCAGATATACTGTGCTGAGCTACTCCCCTGCACCACAGATGCCATCTTTCTTGGATGCAGTACTCCCCTCTTTACAGCATCAGCCTGGGGAAATGCAATAGCCCCAGCCTCTAGACTATCTGTTGTTTCAACCTATATGTGTGAACACATTTGTAAGAACTTGTTGAATTATACATTTAAGATCTATGCATTTCACTGTAGGCAAATTTTAACTTAATAAAGCATTTTAAAGTATAAAATATCATAGCTCATTAGCCAAAAATCATTGCTTGAAATTACATATATGGTGCCTCTTAGGAATATATGTGTTCTCAAAGACAGATATTATTGAGGAATTTTATGATATTTGAAAGTCTAGGCATACTATTTGGTGATTGGACACAGCACAGTCTTGACCAATGCTTGAACATAAAATGTCGTAACCTTATATATTTTACTAGGGACACCAGTACATGGGCACTATGAAATGACAATCCTTTGCTCAAATTGTTTCAACAGGTTATTTGAGATTAGAAGGGTCTGAAATCCAAAGTGCTGGACTAGCATAAAGCATGGAGAATAAAGTGTAGAAATCATTAAATATTTGGTGCATATGCTTTGTATTTTCTGGTTACTAAGACTGAATTTTCTAAAAAACTATGTAAAGTATATTTCAATTTTCTGAGTTTTATTTGTCTACAAATAGTTTTTATTTTTAGCACTAGAGGTCCAATGCACGAAATTGGTGCACTGGGGGAGGAGGGGCCTCAGTCCAGCCTGCCCCCTCTCACAGAATGGGAGCCCTCTGGGATATCCTACTGATGGCATAGGCCCGTTCCCAGTGCGGAGCGGGCCTATGCCGCAGTCTGGCCTCCCTCTGCAGGAGGCGACCGGGCTGATCAGGGGAAGGCGCCAGCCCCATCACCCCACTGCTGCTGCCACTGTCACAGCCACCAAGGTGTTTTCATCAACACAGACTCCAGTCCCTTCACCATGAAAAAGTGATAACTTTCGTTAGGCATTTTCAAGATGTGTCTTTCATAGGATATGACATTTCTTTCTTTTTCTTTTTATCCTCACCTGAGGATATGTTTCCATTGATTTTTAGAGAGTGTGGAAGAGAAAGGGAAAGACAGAGAGAAGCATCAGTGTGAGAGGGTCACTTTGATTGGTTGCCTCCTGCCTGAGCCCTGACCTGGGCCCCAGCCAGGGAGGAGCCTGCAACCTAGGTGCATGCCCTTGATCAGAATCAAACCTGGACCCTGCAGTCGGCAGGGTAGGCATTATCCACTGAGCCAAATAGGCTAGGGCAGGATATGACATTTCTTAGCCCCTCCAGCAGCAGACCTTAGTTTTTTCCTCCAGGAGTGTGGTGGAAAAACCCTAGATCAGTGGTTGTCAAATTGCGGCTTGCGAGCCACATGCAGCTCTTTGGCCTCTTGAGTGTGGCTCTTCCACAAAATACCATGGCCTGTGCGAGTCTATTTTGAAGAAGTGGTGTTAGAAGAAGTTTAAGTTTAAAAAATTTGGCTCTCAAAAGAAATTTCAATTGTACTGTTGATATTTGGCTCTGTTAACTAATGAGTTTGCCAACCACTGCCCTAGGTCACCTTCTTGGATTCTTATTACCCAAGTTAACAAGAACACTGCAAGTGGCAACTTACAGGGAGCTTAACCAATGAGAGGTCAGAAAAGGTGTTTCCTCTGCAGCTCATGTGCAGAGGACCCCTGCATTGTGTCCACTGGGCTGGGGGCGTACCCTGAGCCAGGCCGCCAGAGGCATGCCCAGCCCAGCGGCCCCGCTTTGTGTCTGCAGCCCTCCCTCCCTCCACAGCCTGGGCGCAGAACGCTAGCGACATTGCCAGGGCCATCTTTGTCTCAGAGTGATGGTTATTTTACATATTACCCTTTTATTAGATAGGATTTCCATTAAGTAAATGCCAATATATGTTTAGACTTATTTCACAAGTAGAAATATTGAAGCAAAGAGAAATTAAATTCATAATTATTTGATACTAGTGTGACTAGTTCAAAGGCAAACAGTTATTTCTGACAGTGTTACTACCCTGGTTGCCTTGATTGTTCAAAATCAAACAACTAATAAAATGTATTAATTAATGGATCATTTTTAGAATGAGCATCACAATCTGTTCTCCCAATATTAAATGATCAGGCAATGGAAGAAAAAAATTTAAACCAACCTCTCAACTTCTGATCTAAAGTACTTCCAGTAAATGGTAGCGCCTTACAAACACAGAAGGTAAAATAAAAGTGTGTTAATTATTAAAACACAGGTTAGTATTGGCAAAAGTTTTCTAAAAGTATAAATAGTATATCTGAATTTTCCTTGTCTCTAAACAATTACCAGAAGAATATATTCAATTTATTGTTGGAATTTGCCATTCTGCTACAAAAGCAACCCACAAAGGCTTTTCTGATGTGCTGACTTAAAACTTTTTATCTTTTAAGAATATTTAAGTTAATTCCAAGAAATTCAGAGTAAATCCACTCTTTCAGGTTCATTTCTTTCCCTCACACAATATTTTCCAATCTTGTTATGATCACAGACATTTTTGTTAATTGAGTGAACACTGCTCTGGATTCTCTCTTTAGAAAATATGAACATACTAGAGGCCTGGTGCACAAAATTTTTGCACAGGGGTGGGGGATATCCCTCAGTCCAGCCTGCACCTTCTCTAAACTGGGATGCCTCGAGGGATGTCCGACTGCCCATTTAAGGTCCGATCCCAATGGGACCTAAACAGGCAGTTGGACATCCCTCTCACAATCCAGGACTGCTGGTTCCCAACTGCTCACCTGCCTGACTTCCTGATTGCCCCTAACAGCTTCAGCCTGCCAGCCTGATCACCCCCTAACCACTCCCCTGCCAGCCTGTTTGCCCCTAACTGCCCTCCCTGCAGGCCTGGTCACCCCTAACTGCCCTCCCCTGCAGATCCAGTCACCCCCAACTTCCCTCCTCTGCCAGCCGGGTCACCCCTAACTGCCCTCCCTTGCAGGCCTGGTCCCTCCCAACTGCTCTCCTCTGCTGGCCATCTTGTGGTGGCCATCTTGTGTCCACATGGGGGCAGGATCTTTGACCACATGGGGGCAGCCATCTTGTGTGTTGGATATTACTCTTATTAGATAGGATAGAGACTTGGTGCACAGGTGGGGGCCAGCTGGTTTGCCCTAAAGGGTGTCCCGGATAAGGGTGGGGGTTCCCTTGGGACATGGGGAGGCCTGAGCGAGGGGCCTGTGGTGGTTTGCAGGCTAGCCACGTCCCCTGGCAACCCAAGCAGAGGCCCTGGGATCTGGGATTTATTTATTTATTTATCTTCTACAATTGAAACTTTGTAGCCTGGAGTGGAGCCAAGCCTTCTGCTTGCTCCATGGTGGCAACCATTTCTGTTGGGATCTATGTATCTTCTATAACTGAAACTTTGTAGCCTTAAGCAGAGGCCAAAGCAGGCCAGGGCTGCAGAAGCTTGGCTTCCTCCATTGCCACGGGCAATCCTAGCCTCCTGCTCTCTCCAGCTCCATGGCTGCTGCCATTTCTCTTGGGATTTATTTATGTTCCATAATTGAAACTTTGTAGCATTGAATGGAGGCCTGGGCCGGCAAGGGCAGGTGGAAAGCTTGGCTTCCTCCATTGCCAGGGAAACCCAAGCCTCCCTCCTGCTCTCTGTGGCTGCAGCCATCTTGGTTGGGTTTATTTGCATATTCCCTCCTGATTGGCTGGTGGGCATGGCTTGTGGGTGTAGCGGAGTGATAGTTAATTCCATATTACTCTTTTATTAGATAGGATGCTTGAATACATAAAATTTTGCAAGTAATTTCCAGAGGTCCATGAACTTGTGATTAAGAAACCCTGCTCTAATAAAATCATGCTTGAAACTCACAGTAATTCTTTTAATGACCAATTTATTATTCAACATATTGGTACAGAAGTGATTAACAACTAGGAGTATGAGAAACTCCCTTTTAGATTTACATGTAAAACATTCATTTGACACAGGTGATACTTTGAGAACCTGTTAAGAAAGTTCATAATCAAAAAGAATTGTCATGATTTTATGTCAGTTTTAAATAAATTAAGTCTGCTATATTTAAATATATATATATATATTTTGGAGAGAGGAAGGAAGAGGGAGAGAAAGACAGAAACATCAATGATGAGAGAGAATTATTGATTGGCTGCCTCCTGCACACCCTGCACTGGGGATTGAGCTTTCAACCTAGGCATGTGCCCTGACCAGGAATCTAACTGTGACCTCCTGGTTAATGGGTTGACACTCAACCACTGAGCCACACCAGCTGAGTCTTTCTGCTATATTTAAAAACAATGGTCCATGGATGGGAAAAACACATTATTCAGTGTAGTAACAATAGTTGGGATACAGATGGATTTGTAGACCCTGAGGAACAACTCCAAGACACATAAACCCTACTTCCAACACAATTCCGGAGGCATGAAGCCTGACTAGGGAAAATATTTTTAAAGTTTCTAAGAGAACGTTTTTTATTTAAATACAAAAGGATATCATCTGACAGACTATTAATTTAAAAAAACATGTTAGTTATAATATAACCCTTATAATTATATTGGACTGCTCTTTTAAAATAGCCCTCATTGGTTTCAATAAGCTATTTGCATTTGTTTCAAAAAAATTTCTTCCCAGCAAATTGTTTCCATTTTCATTTATAACCTGTTGTGACACAAAATGAACCTGATTCTATAAATTACCGTGGAAAGTAGTGGGCCAACAATTTGACAGAACAAAGTCTCACGGATATAGCAAGCCAGAGGGGAATATGGTGTTTGCAATTGCAGACTAAAATTGAAGGAGAAAAATATCTGAATTGCAAATAGCATATCAAAAATGGACACTGCTCATGACTGCTTTATACAATAGCTTTTTAGGCCTGAGATGAGAAATGAAAAGTTGGTCACTCTCTTTAGTACCAATGAATACTCGGACTACTCGAGTATTCTCAAGGTCACTAGTGTTGAATTCTGCACTGGAAGTGAACCTGAGGTCATTGACCTTTGATTGCTTTAAGGCTAGCAAACAATTTAAGGAGCTTTAAAGCTTTGCTTCACAGAGTCATGATCAGGTAGCTTAATAAAGCCACTTTGTGTGAGACCAAGTTTTATTTTGTTTATAGACATTTTGTCACAGAATTAAAGTTAACATTTTAAAAAATTCTCTTTGCAATAGAGGAACCAGACATGCTCTATTTGCAAACTGACTGCATGAAACAAAAAGCACCGTAATTCTGAAGCTGTTGGCTTGGATAAAATGAGAATGTAATTAAAAAGAAAAAGGATAGTAAAAGATCGTGCTGGGAATTGAAAATAAAAATCTGAAATGACGCCCCAGCTTGCCCATAAGGTCTTTTCACAACAGAAAGCTCTACTGTCCCAAGGTCTGTGTGCTTTCCCTCCTGTTGCCTAGTCAGATACTTTGTTTTAACAATCTCCACAAGCAATCAAAATTATTTACATTCAGAATATGTGCTGCATTGCTCTAATGCTAATAACTATCTAAAATTATTTGTTTATTTTTATATTGAAGATTAAAAAAGACTTTTAAAACTATATTTCTTTTCATTCCAAACTCTTGTCACTAGCTCCTTTCCCAACACCAAGCACATTACCAATCTTTTCAGGAAAATTCCAGCCATACTTTAAGCTGAATTGTGATTCTTGAGAGTATGAATACACTTGGGGAAAAAAAGGAATCTTTTTGGCTTTGTTTCTCTATACACCAATAGTGTACAAAACACAGAGGCTTTTTAAAACACTTTTCACAGGATCACTGACTCAGAACAGAAGCGGGTTTTGGGAATCATGTAGTGAATGCTCCCATTTTACACATAAAGAAGCTTCGACTCATGTGATTTACAAAGGGTGACCCAGTTAGTGGCAAAACTAGTGCCAGATAGTTCCCAAGTCCATAAACCAAAAGCCCTGGTGATGCTAAGTGTGTATACTGAGGTCAAAATCCTCTCAGTTGATAATGAGTAACTTTATTCTTCCATTTCCTATTTCCACTATCACTACCCTGGTTTAGGTTTTAATCTCTATTTTATATGACTTCAAACTCACATTTCATCAAGTTAATTGTCTAATACTCCAATGCTACACTAATTTTCCTAAGAGTCTCCTTTTGTCTACTTTGACAAAGATGGCCATATTTTTCTCTAGGCCTCCTTAGAAAATTATGGCAAGCAAAATTCACATCCAATCTAAAGTCTAGGTCCACAATTTTCACCATTGGGATGAGGTAAAGTCAGCTTTAGTGATTGAGCAAAGGAAGACACAAGAGGTAAAGCAGTTTCTATATGGGAAAAAAGACAAGTTTGATTTCTGATGCACTTTATCACAGCAATCAAACTTTCAGAAGTAGGATAGACCAGGACATTATCTTGCCTAAGATCTCCCAAAGAGTGCTCCTAGGAATTCTAGAGGCAAAGAATAATAGTGTTAGTGATGTTGTGGCTAGGAAGATTTAGGAAACTTTGCAATTATACAAATTTAAATGGATTTCTTTCCTGTAAAATTCTCAGAACTTTGTAATTGTTAACAAGCCTAGTAACAAACCAAGGCAGGAAAATTTTAGGTAGTATGTTCCAAACTAACTTGACCAAGAAACCCTTTTACAGAGGTTCCCATAGAATGACTGTTTTTGAGGAATAATCACTTGGGGAAATGCTGATCTAGACCAATTTGACAAATTGCAACTTAGTGGCAGAGTCAGAACAGCACCAAATCTCTTTCTTTTCAATCCAATGTTTATTGACAGGACTATTTCTGTTTGTCTTGGGCTTTTTGGGCTGTAGAAAACTCCGCCAACCTATATCAAATAAGAAGATAATGGTGAGAGGGGCAGAGACAACAGGGAGCTTCATCCGGGTGAGCTGATCACAGGCCTGAAGAGAAGCATGGAGAATGCTGTCTCTGCACAAGACTCAAATTGAAAGGCATAATTCTTGGTTGAATAATAATAAGGAGTAAAAAAAGTGTGTGTAAAGATAAAGCATTAAAATTATTTAAATTAAACTTGAAATAAACAGAAACTCTCAGGACATATATTAAGGGAACTTTTTAAAAAATACATTTAAAATTTTCTAAACTCCCACTAGCCAAAAATAAAACATTTTAAGCAATAACACAAATAGTAACTGCAATTGATTGAAAACTTCATATTATGTTTATTTTTTTAAATATATTTTATTGATTTTTTTACAGAGAGATAGAGAGTTAGAAACATCGATGAGAGAGAAACATCAATCAGCTGCCTCCTGCACACTCCCGAATGGAGATGTGCCCGCAACCAAGGTACATGCCCTTGACCGGAATCAAACCTGGGACCTTTCAGTCCGCAGGCCGGCGCTCTATCCACTGAACCAAACTGGTCAGGGCAACTTCATATTATGTTTAAATCAATTGTTTATATATACATATAAATATGGCATACACAAATATATATATAGGACACATTTAGATAATTCTAGATAAAAGAATCACATATATATTTCCTATACAAACTCTACTTTAGGTAACCAAATAGTTCATGTGGGGAAGCTTCTCTTTACAGAAATTTTCCAAGTAATAAATGAAGAAGAAATGAAAGAATTACAGAAATAATGGATCTGGGCAATGATCATCAAGGCCCTTAAATCACAAAAAGAGAGACTTATAGAAAATTGTTCTGCCGCCTGGTGGATCTCCTATGAGGTATTCTTGTCCTAAAATTGAACATGATTTTGATCAATCTTCTATTTTCAAATACCTTTTGTAGTAAATTCAGGACACAGAAGAGCATATTAAAAGACACCAGTATGGTACAATGAGCAAAAGTTAACAATGTGGGAAAATCTATAGAGCAAACACCCTGGTTTCTTCAACAAATATTGCATGGGGAGAAAAGAGGGCAAGAAAATTATAAATTTGAGACATAGCAGCTAATTTCAAATGCCTGTCCTTTATTTGGATCCTGACTTAATTTTTTTTGTGTGAGATAATGTTGCTATTTTTCTAAGTGATTACCTTTCAGAGATACTATAGACACTTGGTTCAAAATATTTCATTGTTGGGTGAGATCTTTTTAAAAATGAAACAAGATTGGCTCTGAGATTATAATTGTTGATGATGGGTAATGACTGTATAAAGGGCTTATTATACTATTCTCTCTACTTTTGTACATGTTTGAAGTTATCCTTAATATTCATTGCTGAATCACAGTACAATTTTTCATACTACATCATATTAAGTCGAAAGGAAATAATCAATGCTTGATTATAAGATGGTCAAAGTTTACAAGATTAGTCAGTCATTTACTCATCCAATATTTTTTCTACCTATAGAATTGTCAATCCATCACTTTTTCTACTGAAAAACATCATAAGTAATGATAACTACCATTTATTAAATACCATTTATTCAGAAATTAGTATAAAAGGTAAGATGTAAAGCTGATTATATAGTTCATATAATAGTTTCCATTTTATATTATTTTGTAATTTATATGTTATTGTGAATCTTTATGAGTTAAAATCACACTTCACAAAATTTAGAAGAAAAATACTAGTCTTTAACTCTTTCCTAGGTGTAACGACATTTCATGATACTTTCCTTTTTGCTGTATTCACTGCACATGTGTGTACAAAATCTGTAGCTCAATATCACAAACTTAATCTATATTTCACCAACTACTTTATGAATGTACCTATTTCCTAACCTATTATATTGTAAATAACCCAATAATTAGGTCCTTATTAATTACTGGGAAAAATCTGTGGTTCTCAGTAAATCCAATTAAAGACATTAAAAAGTATTGTGTGTTTTAAAATAACAGGTTTTTTTCAAACCAACAAATAACACGTAGATACAAACAACAGAATGGTGGTTACCAAAGGGGAAGAGGATGAAGGGGACAAAGAGGGTAAAGGGGGTTAAGTATATGGTGATAGTAGGAGACTAGACTTCAGATGCTGAGCGTACAGTAGAGGAGACAGATATTGTACACCTGAAAGTTATATAATGTTATTCACTAATGTTACTTCAATAAATTTAATAAAACATAAACATTAAAAATACAGGTTTCTCTTCCAACATGAACATTCTTTTTTTTTTTTTTTTCATTAAACTAAGTTTTGTAGAGAGCACCTGGGAAGGCACATGAGCATTTCCTTAATTATTGTTAGCTGAATCCAGTGGCGTTGGCAGAGCCACGTCCTGAAGACATACCATGCCAGAGGCAGGTAGGTGGTCAGCCTGACCTTTAGCTCAGGTGCCATGGGGTGGGTTACATTATCTAAGTTCAGCCAGGCACAAGGAACAGACTCAATTTCCCACACTTAGCCAGGAGTGACAATTACAAAGAAGCCACAAAGAATGAAAAATTACAGCTTGATCTTTAACCATGATTTCACATAATTTCCTTTGTTTTAAAACTCTAGTAAAACTTCCTGGAATTATACTGTATATAATAAATGCACTGCACCAGCTCTGGGTCACTGTCTCTCCATCAGAGGACAGCTGTCCCACCCCGTCCCAGCTTTTCCCCTCTGTCACGTGTCTGTCTCTTTCTTTCATTTTCTCAATCCCTAGCCACCCCTACTCAGGATTTGTGGACCGCTCTCTAGCCACACTGGTCGCGGTAAAGAGAGAAATACTTAATAAAGTTTTAAATGTTTGTCTTGTTGAGAAAATATGTAAAACCCAACCTCTGCTACTAATATGATCTTAGACAAACTATTAACAACATGGAAAGAGCTTAAATGCTTAGAAAAATCTATCCTATCTAATAAAAGGAGTAATATGCAAGTTGACCATATCCAACACACAAGATGGCCACCCTCATGTGGCCAAAGATGGCTTCCACCATGTGGACACAAGATGGCTGCCACAAGATGGTCATCAGGGGAGGGCAGTTGTGAGCAATCAGGCCTGCAAGGGAGGGCAGTTGGCGGGGACCAGGCCTGCAGGGGAGGGCAGTTGGGGGCAACCAGGCCTGCAGGAGAGGGCAGTTGGGGGGGGACCAGGCCTGCAGGGGAGGGCAGTTGGGGGGGACCAGGCCTGCAGGAAAGGACAGTTGGGAGTGACCAGGCCTGCAAGGGAGGGCAGTTGGGGGGGACCAGGCCTGCAGGAGAGGGCAGTTGGGAGGGACAAGGCCTGAAGGGAAGGGTAGTTGGGGGGGACCAGGCCTGCAGGGGAGGGCAGTTAGGGGCAACCAGGCTAGCAAGGTAGGGCAGTTAGAGGTGACTGGGCCAGCAGGGGAGGGCAGTTAGGAACAACCAGGTTGGCAGTGGAGGGTAATTAGGAGCAATCAGGCCAGCAGGGGAGCAGTTAGGCATCAATCAGGCTGGCAGGGGAGTGGTTAGGGGGTGATCAGTCTGGTAGGCAGAAGCAGTTAGAGGCAATCAGGCAGGCAGACAGATGAGTGGTTGGGAGCCAGCAGTCCTGGATTGTGAGAGGAATTGTGAGATTGGAGATGGTGCAGGCTGGGCTGAGGGACAATCCCCCCCCCCCATTCACAAATTTTGTGCACTGGGCCTCTAGTATATATAAAAGCCTAAGCGACCAGCTGACTGGCCAACAGGCCAACTGGTAGCTATTTTGTGCACTGACCACCAGGGGGCAGAAGCTCAACACAGGAGTAGAAACCACAGGCATGGAAACATGGAACAGATTGATGAATTTCAGAGGGAAGGGGGGGTGGGAGGAGGGCGGGAAGAGATTAACCAAACATCTTATATGTGTACTAGAGGTCTGGTGCACAGATTCATGCACCAGTGGGGTCCTTCAGCCAGCCTGCACCCGCTTGCAATCCAGGACCCCTTGGGGGATGTTGAAGAGCCAGTTTCAGCCCAATTCCCACAGGCCAGGCCGAGGGACTCCACTGGTGCACAAATCCATGTGCCAGGCCTCTAGTATATTATAAATCATAACACAGACAAATGGCATTTCCTACAAAAGGCTTCAGACCAGCGGTCAGCAAGCTCTTTTTGTAAAGGGATGGATGGTAAATATTTTATTCTTTGCGGACCATGCAATCTGTGTGCAACTACTCAACTCTGCTGATGCAGCATGAGAGCAACCATGTGAATAAATGAGAGTGGCTGTGTTCTAATGAAACTTTATGACACTGGAATTTTAATTTTATATAATTATCAAGTATTTAGAAATTTTATTTTTCTTTTGCTTCTTTTCAACCATTTAAAAATTTAAAAACTGTTCTTAGGTGGCAAGCCCTCAGAAACAGACAGTGGGCCAGATTTGGCCAATAAGCTATAGTTTTCCAACCCTTTATGCATATTCTTTTCCCAAGTCGGAAAATAACCAGAATTGGTTTTCTTGTTAATAGCATTCTATTTCTTAGACCACTGCAGAAACAGGCATCTTTATGCATATAGTTCGCACTTAGTGGAAGCATGTTATGTAATTGCAACATCAGATGCAAATGACTACCATGTAAAGGATCTTTAGTATATTTCTGTTTGAAATTTTTGTATAATGCATTCTAAATATTTAGATGAAAAGAACCCTGACACCCTTAAAAGTCTCTGGCAAGATCCAAGTTATAAAACAGTTGGAAGAATGAAAGGTTATTTAAAAGGTAATCATAAATAACCTTGTATAATTACTATTTATACCAATGCAGGTGACGACAGCCAGGAGAGAGTCAGTTTAACTTAGGACTCTAATTGCAAAGGAGGGCTTGGTTAGAAAGATACTATGAAGGAGAAAAGTTGACAGTCTACTGTGTCAGTGGGATGGGGGTGGTGTATATATTTTTATATTGGGTTCTAGGGTTCAGGATGAAGAAAAGTCAGTAACTTTTCTTGCAATATCTGCAACAGTGCAGAGAAAATCAAAGTACAACAAAATGCAGTTCTTCCTTCTAAAAAGTGGATAAAAGGGTTAGGAAGGTAGAATGAGGAAAGACCCTGGAGATAAGGAGCTCTAAAAATGCAAAGTAACGTCTTCTCCCTAAAATCCTGCATGCAAATAATTTGAAGACAGAGTAAAACCACCTCTCCCAAGTTCTTGAATCCTCAAGTACCTGAATTAAGAATGAAGGTATGTGTGAACATTAGGTGACTTCAATTCTAAGAAAGGATTCAAAGTGTCAATATTGTATTAATCAATGCTGGATAATAAAATAGTTATTATTTATCAAGTCCCTACTGGGTGCCTGGCAATTTCTCAGATGATACTCAACCAGTGCACAATTCTCATCTTCATAATGAGGGTTGAAGAAATAAGTAACCTTCCTAGGCTCACAGGACTAGAAAGAGGCCAGGCAGAAATTTAAACACAAGCTCTTTTCCTTTTCATAGTGAGCAGTATAAGACTTGCTTTGGCATCCCAGAGCTGCCCTTCCATGCTCCTGAATGAGCAAAGTGGCAATGTACTATAAACAAGCCAGTAGCTCTACAGGGACACTCAGACTGGAGGAGAGTTAGCACCAGTCTTGAGCCCCAGCTGCCTGCAAATGCCATTGCAAGCCCCTGAGTTTATAGCTGATAATAAGGAGAGATTACATAAATGGCAGTAAAAATCCAGTTAAAAGTTGGGCTTCTGTCCATGATGCATTTCAGCACTTTGAATCTCCAAATCATTTCCCGTAGAGCAATTAAAAGAGTAGAGGGATAGTCCAAATCTACATTTTGACATCTGTGATTTTTATTTATATTAAGAGATTTGATTGCCAAGATTTAATTTTCCTTAATAAAAAGAGTGCAAATTCTAATTCACAAAGGAAAAGCTTGAATTGGAGCCTTGACTTCCAAAGACATGAAAAAGAAAACTCTTTTCACTGGAGAGCTGCAAACAATTCTCCAAACACCTTTCAGCTCTTCATTTAATTAACAGGGATGATTTTTTCCCCGTAAAGAAACAGAGAGACTGCCATTTATCCTCTCTGTATTTCCTTACACAACTGGATCCCCTGGGGCTCAGGACTTTGAAGTAGCACCGTGTTAATAACCTCCAAGGCCGCTGGCTAGATGAGCAGAAGAAATGCTGTCACAAGAACATCTCTAAAGAGCCAAGCCAGATGAGAGGAACCATCAATGTTCAGAAAATGTGGAATCAGAAAGTCTGAATATTTTCTGTGCTAAGGGCTCTAACATCCCAGGAAAGTTTTTCTGTAGCAAATGACTTAGCATATTAATGAATTGTGAAAATGGCCATGGAAGCTTTACTTAATGTGCGGATATTTGTTCATCTACCTTCTCTATTTCTTTCTCAGTATTTCTCACTATTTCCCTTTTTTTAATTAATCCTAATCCTGCATCCTCTTACTAGTTCTCTACAGAAATATTGTAATTTCCTTTTTTAAGAATTTGCCATTCCTGGGAGGACAAAATGGCGGCGGAATAGACAGATGTGTCCCAAGCCTTGTCCCAGAGCAGATAAAATGAGCAGCTGAAACAAATAACATCCACCCCAAATGGGTGAAGGAGACTCAGCTGGTGAGACAATTCGCAGCTGGGAAGGGCAGAGGACACCTGGAGAACAGTAAAATCAGGGATCTGGGCTGGAGAGAACTGTCAGACCTCTGAGCCCTGAGGGTCAGAGAGAAACTGCACGACACCGAGGCCGGGTCCCTTAGAACAGGCACAGCGTCTGACTGTGGAAAGGAGGGCCACAGGACTGCTGGTGGCAGGGGATTCTAGATCCGGGTCCACAGCCAACAGAGACTGAGCCCAGAGGGGGCATTCAGGACAGGTGCCCAGACCACACGGTGCAGGGAGGAGAAGGGGGAGGAGAAAGGCTCGCAAAGGCGCAGCTCTTTTCCCTCTTTGTGGTCTTTGCTTTTCTTCACTGAACCTAGTTCATAGGACACTTTGGATACGGACACTTACCCATGGCTGAGGTACAGATGAAGGTGCGGACTTATGGAGTCTGGGGAGAGGCTGGGGAGAGGAGAAGGTCCAGGAGAAGTGGCAGCGAGTCTGGTGCTAGTCATACCTGAGCCTGGGACCTGGGCAGCCACTTTCTTCAGAAGAGATAGCCCCTCACTCCAGTCTCCAGGCAACAAATACAGCCACACCCAGAATACACCCTGAGTGGTACAAAGGAAAAAAAAAATCTGAATAGTCCCTGAGAGTCCATAGGGACTGGCCTAAAGAGAGGCCTTCAGTCCCAGCAACAGGAAACTGAGAAACAGTACAGGACAGAAGACTGGGATCTTAAGCTAGCAAAAGGAACAACACTTCACTTTTTCATTTTTATTTGTATTTTATTTTATTATTATTTTGTTATCTCTTTTTTTCTTTTCCTTTTTTCATTTGTTTCTTTATTTTCTATTTCTTTTCACATTATTCTAATGTATTTTATTTGTTATTTTTATATCATTTATAAATCATTTTTGTAACTTTATTACTATTATTATTATTTTCTTCTTGTTCTCCTTCTTTGTATCCACTCATCCCCTTTCTACTTCCTCTATACTGAATTGAGGTCCTCCCCATATTCATCTAATTCTTAACCTTATTTTCTGTATATAAGATTCTTCCCCGACCCTCTTTACTGGGTATTTGGTATTTGTTTTGGTCTACCTGTTTTGGTTTACCTGTTTGTTCTCTGGTGTTTTCTCCCCGTATATATTTTTTATTTTTATTTTTTCTTCTTTTTTTCTCCTTTTTCTTATCTCTAATACCATTTTTTTCCTCTCTTTGATATCATTTGTGCTCTTTTCTCTCTCCCCTAATTCTCTTTTATCTGGAGATCTCTTGTATTGGGGGTATCGGTGTTGTGAGTACATTCGTGTTTTTTTCCTTTTGTGTCATGACTTGGAGAGGTGAATTTTATCCTTTCAGCCAATGTGCTAGAGAGCAAGCCACATAACCAGACATGTGGAGAGGAAACTCCATCTAAATATGGGTTAATAATGCCCCGGACCCAACTACAGAGGCAGGAAGAAGGCGGCAGTGAGGGAGAGAGCATGAGTGAGTGAGGGAGCAAAGGAGGAGTGTGTGGTCATGTGGGGTGTGTGTGTGTGTGTGTGTGCGTGTGTGAGTGAGGCACAGTTAGATCCTGCAGGACCGTCAGGGGCAGGCTAACGGGGCTCGCCTAAGTAGGCAGTCTCTACTACTGTTGCAAACAGTACCAGGAGGCTGGCTCTTCCTCAGAGGCCTAGCCTTTTTGAAGGGGAGAGCTGCTGTAACTGGAAGCCCAGCCTTACCTCCACCCAGAGTGCCCTCAGAGAACACCTGGGACTCTACAGCCACCCCTGCCAGGGACCTGCTGCCTCAGCTGTGGTCCCAAGGTCACTGAGACTCCAGCCATATTGGGTGCAGGCTCCTGTGAGTTCTGAAGTGTGCTCCCCTCTGACTAGCCCAACACTTTAGCCCAGGGCACTGTGACCATGTGAGCAGCAGACACCTGAGCAGCCCACTACTGTCCAAGGAGAACCAGCCCTGGGAGCAGCCCGCCCCAGGCCAAAGAACAGCAGCCTCACGTGGCCTGCCCCTGTTTAAGGAGCAGCAGCTGTGTGAGCAGCAGGCCCCCCCTATCCAAGGAGCAGCAACTGCATGAGCAGCCCGCCCCTGTCCAAGGAGCAGCAGCTGCACACAGCCCACACTCAGCACCTGTCTGAGGAGCAGCAGCTGCACGAGCAGCCCGCCCCTGTCTAAGGAGCAGCAGCTGCACACAGTCTGCACTCAGCACCCGTCTGAGGAGCAGCAGCTGCACGAGCAGCCCGCCCCTGTCAGAGGAGCAGCAGCAGTGTCAGCAGCTCACCCCCATTCGAGGAGCAGCAGCTCTGTGAGCAGCCCACCCCCATTTGAGGAGCAGCAGCTAACTGAGCAGCCCGCCCCACTCCGAGGACCAGCAGCCACACGAGCAGCCCACCCCCATCTAAGGAGCAGCAGCTGCATGAGCAGCCCGCTGCCATATGAGGAACAGCAGCCCTGTGACCAACCTGCCCCTGTACAAGGAGCAGCAGCCTCATGAGTAGCCCGCCCCCATCTGAGGAGCAGCAGGTATGCAAGCAGACTATCCCACCAGCCAGAGGAGCCACCACTGCTGCAAACAGCACCCACCAGAGGAGCCGCTGCCAACTGAGGAGCAGCCACTGCCATGACCATCCAAGGAGCAACCACAGCCCGAGAAGCCACTGCCACCCAAGGAGCAGCCCCTGCACAACTCAACATCTAGATCCACTGGTGAGAACAAAAATGGGTAGACAAAGAAACCCCCAAAGGAAAGAAAAGGAGGAATCACCAGAAAAGCAGCTAAGTGAAATGAAGACATGCAATATCTCAGAAAAAGAATTCAGAATAAGGGTCATACAGTTCATAAACCAGATGGATAAAAAAATCAACAACTTATGTAAGAATCAAGAAGAAATGAAGAGTGATATAGCTGCAATAAAAAACACCATGGAAAGTTTCAACAGGAGACTAGGAGAAGAGGAGGATCAAATTAGTGAATTAGAAGACAGGGAAGGAAAACACACCCAAACTGAACTGCAATTGGAGAAAAAAAATAAAAGACAGGCGGAGAGCCCAATAAAGCTATGGGACAATATGAAACAAAGAAACATATAAATAATAGGGGTGCCAGCACAACAGGAAGAGGAACAAGGGTTAGAAAACCTATTTGAAGAAATAATGTTAGAAAACTTCCCTGATGTGGGGAAGAAAAAAGTCACACAAGCACAGAGAGTCCCAAACAAAATGAACCTGAAAAGACCCACACCAAGACACATCATAATTACGATGGCAAATGTTCAGGACCAAGAGAGAATCTTAAAGGCTTCAAGAGAGAAACAGAAAGTTATGTACAAGGGATCTCCCATTAGATTATCAAATTATTTCTCAACAGAAACACATCAGGCCAGAAAAGAATCAAAGGAAATTTACAAAGTGATGCAAAGCAAGGGACTGAATCCAAGAATACTCTATCCAGCAAGGTTATCATTCAAAATTGAAGGGGAAATAAGGAGATACACAGACAAAAAAAAAAAAAAAGGCTAAGGGAGTTTATCACTACCAAGCAGCAATGCAAGAAATGCTAAAGGGACTGGTGTAAAAAGAAGAAATAAAGAGTTAAGAAGGAACACAGACACAAAAAACTAAATGGCTACAAACAAGTACCTATCAATAATAACTATAAACGTAAATGGACTATATGCTCCAATCAAAAGACATCGAGTGGCTGAATGGATAAAAAAAACATGACCCATATATATGCTGTCTTTAGGAGACATACCTTAGAAGAAGGGACTCACACAGACTGAAAATGAAAGGATGGAAAAATATATTTTAGGCAAATGGAAATGAAAAAAAGCTGGAGTAGCAATACTTATATTTGACAAAATATACCTCAAAGTAAAGGCCATAACAAGAGATAAGGAAGCCCACTTCATAATACTAAAGGGATCAATACAACAAGAAGATATAAACCTGATAAAGATATATGTACTTAATACAGGAGCACCAAAATACATTAAAAAAAATCCTGGAAGATGTCAAGGGAGAGATTGACAACAATACAATCATTGTAAGGCACTTTAATACACCACTGACATCAATGAATAAATCCTCAGGACAAAAAATCAGCAAAAAAGAAAATCATCTTAAATGACTTACTAGATCAGATGGACTTAATTGACATCTTCAGAACATTTCACCTCAAAGCCACAGAATATACATTCTTATCAAGTGTACAGGGGCATTTTCAAAAATGGATCACATATTGGGTACAAGCAAAGTCTCCCCAAATTCAAGAAGATTGTAATCATATCAAGCATCTTCTCAGACCACAATGACATAATATTAGAAATAAACTACAACACAAACAATCCAAAAAACTCAAACACTTGGAAGCTGAATAGCATGCTATTAAACAATGATTGGGTTACTAAAGAGATCAAAGAAGAAATAAGAAAAATCCTGGAAATGAATGACAATAAAAACACAACAATCCAAAATCTATGGGACAAAATGAAAGCAGTCCTGAGAGGGAAGTTTATAGCTCTAGAGGCCTACCTCAAAAAAAAAAAAAAAAAAAAAAAAAAAAAAAAAAAACAAGAAAAAAATGGTAGTAAATCATCTAACTCTACAACTTAAAAAATTAGAAAAGAGAGAAACAAGAAAAGCCCAGAGTGAGCATTAGGAAGGAGATAATAAAGATCAGAGTGGAAATAAATGACATACAGACAAAAAAAATAATAATACAAAAGATCAATGAAGCCAAGAGCTGGTTCTTTGAAAGGATAAACAAGACTGATGAACCTCTAGCAAGGCTCACCAAGAAGCAAAAAGAGAAGACCCAAATAAACAAAATCAGAAATAAAGGAAGAGAAATAACAACAGACCCCACAGAAATACAAAGGATTGTTAAAAAATACTATGAACAACTCTATTCCAATGAACTAGACAACCTGTAATAAGTGGACATATTCCTAGAAAAATATAACCTTCCAAAACTCACTCAGGAAGATTCTAAAAATCTCAATAGGCTGATAACTATGGAAGAAATTGGAGCAGTCATCAAAAACCTTCCAGCAAACAAAAGGCCGTGGCCAGACATCTTCAGAGGGGAGGTATACCAAACATTCAAGGAAGAACTAAAACCTATCCTCCTCAGACCATTCCAAAAATTTCAAGAGGAAGGAACACTTCCAAGCTCATTCTATGAAGTCAGCATCACCCTAATCCCAAAACCAGATAAAGACAACACAATGAAAGAGAATTACAGGCCAATATCCATCATGAACATAGATGCCTAAATCCTCAACAAAATCCTAGGAAATTGGGATCCAGCATTACATCAGAAAATCATACACCATGACCAAGTAGGATGTAAGGATGGTACAATATCCACAAATCAATAAACATGATACATCACATAAACAAATTGAGAGATAAAAATCACAGTCATATCAATTGATGCAGAAAAAGCATTTGGCGAAATCCAACACCCTTTCTTGATAAAAACGCTCAGCAAGGTGAGAATAGAAGGATCATAACTCAACATAATAAAAGCCATGTATGACAAACCCACAGCCAACATCATACTCAATGGGCAAAAAATAAAACCATTTCCCCTAAGAACAGGAACAAGACAGGGATGCCCATTCTCACAACTCCTGTTTGACATAGTACTGGAAGTATTAGCCATTGCAATCAGACAAGAAGAAGAAGTAAAAGGCATCCAAAATTAGAAAAGAAGAAGTAAAACTGTCCTTATTTGAAGATGACATGATACTGTACATAGAAAACCCTAAAGACTCCATCAAAAAACTAACAGACTTAATAAATGAACTCAGCAATGTAGCAGGATACAAAATTAATGCCAAAAAATCTATGGCATTTCTATACATCAATAAAGAACTTACAAAAAGAGAGACTAAAAAAGCAATCCGGTTTAACATCGCACCAAAAAGAATAAGATGCCTAGGAATAAACTTAATAATGAGGTAAAAGGCCTGTATGTGAAAAACTACAGGACACTGGAAAAAGAGATAGAGGAAGACATAAACATATGGAAGAACATACCGTGTTCATGGATTGGTAGAATCAGCATCATTAAAATGCCCATACTACCCAAAGCAATCTATAGATTCAATGCACTCCGCATTAAAATACCAATGGCATATTTCACAGACTTAGAAAGAACTCTCCAAAAATTCATCTGGAATTAAAAATAAAAAGACCACGAATAGCTGTGGCAATCCTGAGAAAGAAGAACAAAGTAGGTGGGATCTCAACACCAGATATCAAGCTGTATTACAAAG
The DNA here is from genome assembly GCA_026230045.1 of Corynorhinus townsendii. Lineage (NCBI taxonomy): Eukaryota > Metazoa > Chordata > Mammalia > Chiroptera > Vespertilionidae > Corynorhinus > Corynorhinus townsendii. The sequence goes on along the minus strand of JAPDVU010000001.1, from coordinate 113,562,152 downwards.
CCACTGTTCTCAGAACAGCCCGGTACTGGCACAAGAACAGACATATAGATCAATGGAATAGAATAGAGAATCCAGATATTGACCCAAACCACTATGCTCAATTAATATTTGACAAAGGAGGCAAGAACATACAATGGAGTCAAGATAGTCTCTTCAATAAATAGTATTGGGAAAATTGGACAGATACATGCAAAAATATGAAGATAGAGTACCAACTTACACCATACACAAAAATAAACTCAAAATGCATAAAGGACTTAAACATAAGATGGGAAACCATAAAAATACTAGAGGAATCCTAAGGCAGCAAAATCTCAAACACATGCCGAAAGAACTTCTTCACCCATACTGCTCCTAGGGCAATGGAAACTAAAGAGAAAATAAACAAATGGGACTACATAAAAATTAAAAGCTTTTGCACAGGAAAAGAAACTATCAACAAAACAAGAAAGGCCACTGCATGGGAGAACATATGTGCCAATATTATCATCAATAAGGGTTTAATCTCCAACATTTATAGGGAACGTATACAACTTAACAAAAGGATGTAAACAACCCAATCAAAAAATGAGTAATGGACCTAAATAGATACTTTTTGAAAGAAGACAGAAGGAAGGGCAAGAGACATATGAAAACATGCTCAAAGTCACTAATCATCTGAGAGATGCAAATCAAAACAACAATGGGGTACCATCTCACACCTGTCAGAATGGCTATGATCAACAAATCAATAAATGACAAATGCTGGTGAGGATGTGGAGAAAAAGGAACCCTCGTGCACTGCTGGTGGGAATGCAGACTGGTGCAGCCACTGTGGAGAACAGTATGGAGTTTCCTCAAAAAACTGAAAATAGAACTCCCATTTGACCCAGTAATCCCACGTCTAGGAATATATCCCAAGAAACTAGAAATACCAGTCAGAAAGGATATATGCAGCCCTATGTTCATAACAGCATAATTCACCATAGCTAAGATTTGGAAACGGCCTAAGTGCCCATCAGCAGATGAGTGGATTAAAAACCTGGTATATCTACACAATGGAATACTACCCTGCGGTAAAAAAGAAGGAACTTTTACCATTTGCAACAGCATGGATGGAACTGGAGAGCATTATGCTAAGCAAAATTAGCCAGTCAGAGAAAGATAAGTATCACATGATCTCAGTCATTTGTGGAATATAGTGAACAACATAAACTGATTAACAAAAACAGATCCAGAGACAGAGAAACATTGATCAGACTTTCAAACCTCAGGGGGAAGGTAGGTGAGGGTGGGGGTAAGTGGGAGAGATCAACCAAATGACTTATATGCATGCATATAAACCTAATGGACACAGACAATAGGGGGGTGAGGGCATGAATGGGGGGGGGGGGGCATTGGGAGTTAAGGACACATATGTAATACCTTAATCAATAAAGAAAATAAATACCTAAAAAAATTTTTTTAAGTAGAAAAAAAAGAATTTGCTGTTCCTAGTTTCCACAGATCCTGACTTGTACTGCTTCTTTGCTAGAACACTTGTTTGAACTTTTTTTTTTAAATCTTCTGTCCTGTCTGTCTTTCTTGCCTATCATAATGGGAACTGGAGATTAAATAGACATAGGAAAAATGTGTTGCCTGAGATAAAAAATAGCAGACAGGCCCTACTCTCCACATCTTCCTGCCACGCAGCAAAGTGATTTCTGTTCCCAAGTTCTTCCTAAAATTCTCCCTGGCACTTTGAGACCAGAACAAAGTGCCTGGATTAGAACACATCACAAGGATTAGAACACATCACCACAAAAGCATTTAGGCAGGCTGATTTGCCTGGGGATATTTTAATGGCTGGTAAACTAAGGATATGGAACTCCAGAGACCCCTGCATTGCAGCTTGACCAGTTAGCTGGGCCACATCCAAGTATACTGAACACAGGTTTTATTCCCTCTGTTAGTCTTCCTCTGCCCAAATTCACTGCCCTGTTATTTATTCAAAAGTTATTATTCGAAGTAGATGGGCTAAGTAACATTGCACAAATGATTCTTATTTCTTTAATATTAGTTATTTGATTGTTTGAGAATATGCTACACACACATGCACAGAGACCAACAGACAAACACCACACACACACACACACACACACACACACACACACACACACACACACACACCAAAGAATGCCAGAAAAGAACTGTGAGTGAGATGGTGTTTATTGGATTATGTGGGGTTTTGTTTAACTTGAAGATAAATGGAATACTAATTCATCTAGTTTTATATTTAATATCTTCTGAAACTCAAATGAAATCTGGGTAACATGAACACATTAGAGCATACATTTAACAGAAAATAAAAATTCCATTTTTTGACAAAACACCAAGTATGCAAAACTGATTAACTTACATCTAATATATGATAAGCATAGAGAAAGGCATCTCTTTAAACTATTTCCTGAGAAACTTTTATTCCGGTTCATCTTCTCTCTCCTTTTCTGGTGTGATTCCTTTAAGAATACAGGGAAACTCACTCGTCATCACCTTCTTGCCCAGAGTGTAAGATTTGGGGAAAATAAAAACATTAGTTGGACTAAAATGCTTCTGTTAGATTTTAGTGCACTTCAGATTTCTCTGGTACAGTTTCATATAGTTGAAGCTTTGTGTTGTTATTTTAATGTTGTTGAAACTGAATTTGTATTGATCAATTTGAGTGGTGGGTTTAAATGTTAGTCATGTAACATCCTCAGTTATTGAAAAGTTATTTAAGCCTAGCTGCTGTGGCTCAGTGGTTGAACGTCGACCTGTGAACCAGGAGATCATGGTTTGATTCCAGATAGGGCACATGCCCAAGTTATGGGCTCAATCCCCAGTAAGGGGCGTGCAGGAGGCAGCATCAATGATTTTCATCACTGATGTTTCTATCTCTCCCTCTTCTTTCTCTCTGAAATCAATAATATATATATTTTAAAGATGCTGATGTCTGGGTCCCATGCTCAGTAGTTGTGATATATAGGGCTGGATATTGGCATTTTAAGTAAAAAAATGAAGTTAATACAGCTCTTTAGAAATAGACTCCATTCAGTTTCACAGTTTCACTATTGAACTTCTGAAATTCATATCAAAAAATGGAATGGGCCACATACTATAAAGTAAATGATGTCACTATACCAACTTTGATTGAATAAACTATAGTCCAATTAATATTCTCATATCAATGAGTTTCTCATATATTTTCTAACATACTTTGATTTTAATTCTAAATATGTCCATTATTTTAAAATATCTACTTTATTTTTAAAACTCAGTTAAAATTCCAGATGAATTGTACCCTATGCATTTATATTACTTTTAGAATTTCCATTGAATTGCAAAAGAGTTATGTAAATTACACATTAATTCATTCTATAGAATGATAAAAATGTCATCTCTTTTTTAAAAGTTCTTTCCATACAGAAAACAATAATATACTTCTGTGCTACTATTTTTGTTCTCTCTACCAGGATTTTACTATGAATTATTAAAGAGTGATTTAAATTACAAATATAGTCTACAATACATACTCAGACACAAACTGATTTTTTAAAAAACAAAAGTGAAAAGAATGGGCCATTGAAATAGTTTAATGTGCAAATTGGGTTAATATATTATAAAAAACCACTACTGGTGCAATGCTATTTTCCAAGAAATGTTTAAAAATATGAACCTTTTTCATTTTCAGAAATTTGATAAGAAATTTTGATTTTTCCAAGAATTGCCATTTCTTTTCACCTAAATCTATCCCCTACCTTTAAAGGCAAACAGGTTAACTCACTGCTGCATGCCAAGTTCTGTTGCAAAAGTGAAAAGAATTTTATTTAGGGAATGTCATGTTCCCACATGTTAAAGAATGAATATATTTTCTATGAAATTAAATAGGGGAGGGGGATTTAACCCTGTATGCTATTATACTATAGTTCACTCTCCATCTCACTTAGAATAAAACACAAAATCCTTACCATGGTCTGCAAGGCCTTACGTGATCTGCCCTCACTCCCATCTCAGTACCCAACCTTGTCTCTAACAATCTCCCCGCTTGCTCCTCTTTTCCTGCCAATCATCCTCTGTGTAATTCCTTCTATTACAAAGAACATCTTTACCTTAGGGCCTTTGTACTTACTATATACCCTATGTTTGAAATGTTCTTGTCCCAGTGAACCACACTGTTCAATTCATCAGTTCATTCAGCTCTCTGTTCAACATTACTTCAGAGAAATCAGTCATCCTACCTAAAATCTTTCATCTTTTACCCCATCACTCTCTATTCTCTTCTCTTGCACATAGTAAGTGTTAACATATTTTAAATGTCTGAATGAGTGCTGCAATAAAACACTGGTGACAAAGATTAAACAACTCTTCCCAAGTATCATGAATGTCTGCATGGCAGCCCTTAATCTGGGTCTGGAAGGTAAATAGAAACCCACTAGGCATGAAAGAGTATACACTTATGCAAAATGGCCACTGGTTAAAGAAACTGAAATATAGAGTAAAAAGGGGTGAGCAATTGGAGATGTGACTTTGTCTGACTTGCAAAGGAACTTAGTCACTGGGGAATAATTGAGCGTTTTTAACCCTGCAGAAAGCAGAACTTTTGGAAAGATCTTGCAAATAAAAGTATGGAGGACAGATTTTGGCCAGGTAAGAATGGAGTTTAGGAGACAATTTAGTAGCCTAATAGTCTAAGTGAGAGATGATGGAAATCTGAACTTAGGCTATGTAATATGAGATGCGAAGAAGAGGATAGCTTTTGCTCATAAAAAAAATCAGCAGTGATGACTACACTATATAAATAGCACAGTCAAAATATAATTTTAGAATAATCTTTCTTTACATTGTGTAATTTTTTGAGAAGATGCAACATGAAAACAGAGAAACAAATACAGAAAAATATCTAGATCATTGGATAATTTACTACATTCCCTAAGAGACAGCAGATAAATCATAATGGTCTCAACAGATGCTGCTGCACCTTGAAATGGCAACCACTGAAATACCCACTAAACAATGTTTCCAGAGCTTGTGGGTTCCTATGAGACAAATGCATTTGAAAAGGCTTGTGGGTTATACACAGAAAATAATTGTAAGTAGTGTATAGGGAATCTGATGAGTTGGAAAGATGGTTCACAGCAAGATTAATACATGGTATTAAATTAAATCAATAAATTTCTCTCTCGACTCAAGCACTATCTGGTCTTCACTTAGGTGGTAAAACTGAGTGATAAAACAAACCATTCCATCAACTTTCTCCAATAATGATACAGAATTATAGTCCAAAGATGGAATTTTTAAAATAATATTAGAAACTTCCATGCTCAAAATAGCTTCAGATAAAAAAAATATTTTACCCAAATACACTATTTTGTATAGAGAAAAGCAAAAAGATCCATTTTGCCTTATTTTCTAACTAGAGGCCTGGTGCACCAATTTGTGCAATGATGGGTCCCTCGGCCTGGCCTGTGGGGATCGAGTCAAAACCAGCTCACCGACATCCCCCAAGGGGTCCCGGATTTTGAGAGGGGAAGGCCAAGGGACCCGACTGGTGCACGATAGGGGCCAAGGAAGGAAGTTCAGCAGCAGGAACCCATCAGCAACAGTTGCCACAAGAACAATGGCTCTCAAGTTTCAAGGCAAGCAGACCCCACCAAGCACTGTAGTCAGCACAGTGGTGAACAGCATGATCCAGTGGCAACCACCTCTCAGAAGTCTGAATCAGCCTTGCAGAATCTTCTTCTCAGTTCCTGCCTTGTTGACTTTTTCCTCAGTTCTCAGGGGAGCAGCCACTCCCTATAGATGCTACCTCTGTAGATTTTGGTGTTCTCGTTTATCCTTTTTAGTTGTTTACCATATTTTATCTCATAAAAAATTATATCAAACTTTTCCTTGTCAAATGAATGGTGTGGTTTCTGGCTCCTCCCTAGACCCTGTCTGATATGCTATTTGTTTAGCAATATGACACATGAATATTTATCATCTCCCTCAATATCACCAGGAGTTAGGAAATTAAATAAAAAATTCAGCTAAAGGTATCTGAAAATATTAATATGCATACTTTTTAATCTAGTAATCTACTTATAAGAAATCATTCTACAAAAATAATGGGTAAATGCCAAAAATTAATGCATAAGAACATTTTTATCAAAGTTGAAAAGAACAAAAACAGATTCAAACTTATTTAAATAATATTTTATATATATAGTCACCTTTATTATAATTTACAAATACATTATAAAAGGATTTTAAAAACAACATTTAGATTTGCATGGGCTTTGCAATTAGAAAACCAATTTTGAGGATAAAAAAGCAAAGTATCATTTTAGTTTCAATTTTTTGCCTCATACATTCTGAAAAGTTTTCTGGTCCTTTTAGGTCCAAGGACCAATACTGTCTTAATAAAGCTGCCCAGCCCTCGGTAGTTTGGCTCTGAGTAGAGCATAGGCCTGCAAACTGAAAGGTCCGGGATTTCATTCTGGTCAAGGTCATGTACCTCGGTTGCAGGCTCCTCCCAGGCCCAGAGCCTGGTTGGGGAGCCTGCAGGAGGCAACTAATAGATGTGTTTTTTGTTTGTATTTCCCTCTCCCAGGCTCTCTAAAAAACAGTGGAAAAATATCCTCAGGTGAGGATTAAAAAAAAAATCTGCCCATGCTCATTGCCTTCTGTAATTACTTATAAATTTCAATGGGCCATGTGGCCAATAGACATTCTATTACCAGTTAATACAGATCTGGGGATGACAGAATTTGCATTTCTGTCTTTTTTCTTTTACTCCAAAGGGCAGCTACTTATTTTCCAAAAAAGCCATTGTCAACTGCCAAAAAGGTGAGGTGGCTCCTCTTCTTTCCCAAGTCAAGTTATTTAGAATCTTGACTGAAGGAAACAGCAGGAAGGCTGAGCAAAGGTCTCCCCCTAAAAGCTATTTAGATAATATTTTAAAAGACTTATTAAAGGATTCCTAAATGTCACAAAACCAAGCACTATAAATGAATACAGCTGGGCAAAATTCATGCAAACTGGAACTAGTACCTAGAAAATTGTCAAAACCAAGACAGTGCCTTTCTCTTTGTCTCATAAGAGCCATATCATCCATCCCCATAACCTCTGTCTTCATCTCCCTTATCCCATTCTCCTTTTTCTTCTTTCCACAGCACTCCAATATGCTCTATTGCCCATTTAAAATATTGATTGTCTCTCTCCTCTAGGATATATGCTTTATGAAAGCAGAGATCTTTTCTCTATTCACTGATGTGTCCCAAGCAGCTACAACAGTGATTGGCACAGAGTAGGTGTTCTGTGCATATGTTCCATTTATCCTCTTTCTATAGACCCATTATTTCTTTGTAATCTTCTGCCTGCTGATGATTAAATATGGCTACTACATCCCCCACCTTAAGCTATTAGTTACTTGCCGAGTTTATTAGTTTACAATTCCAAATAATTGAGCAAGAATTCTGATTGCTACTACTCATCTTATCACTTTGAGCTAAACCACAAGCGATGGAAGCTCATAGTAAAACCTCAGTGGCCAGGTAGGAGAGGCAGATGCAATGTCTTGTATTCCACTGCCCATTCAGAAATTTCTAAGGTGATAATTAGGTCAGAAAATGTCCTGCATATCTAATACAAAGGTATTTACTATAGCATTATTTTTAATAATTACTAGATAGCATTATATGTGGTGAAAAATAGAAACTTTATAAATATCCATTAATTTATACCCATGCATTAAAATTGATTATTCAGTCTATATTTATTCACATGGAATTACATTCATCATACATAGGTTTTAAAAGGATATCATGAAATAAAATAAAGCGCAAGATTTTATTTCTATAAATTATGCATAAAAAAATTTTAAAAGGGTTTTTACTAAAGTGTTAAAGTAGTTAATTTTGGGTGGAGGGAATAAATTAGTTTTCTCTTTTAATGCTTTTTTGTGTTTTCTTATTTTTCTACAATAAATGTGTCCTTTCTTGCAACAATAGAATAAAACCACTTATACTCTGTAGGAGAAAATAGAAGAGGAAAGAAGAGTGAAACATATATTTTTAAAAAAGACTTAGTTACAAAAGAAGTCATCCTTAGTAAAAAAAAAAAAAAAAATGATTCCAGTAACATAAGGATTAAAATAAAGTTATTTATATAGTGTGTGAGCTTCAACAATGATACAAATTTCAATGAATTGAAATATATCAAGTATGTCCAAATTCATGAGTTCATCTAGCTTTCTCTGGTAATCCACAAGGTAGTCAAATGGGAGATGAAAGGAAGTTTCTCTTTACAAATGGTGCACGAATTCGTGAATGGCCGATCAGCCATAGTGTACGTCATAGTGATCAGTCATTCCAGTCGTTTGGGTCGCTTGACTTTTATATACATAAATTCCAATTAATAAGTGAAAAAAGAAATTATAAAATTAAAAAACTCTATTTATAACTGCCAATGAATAACTGATATAGGCATTAAACATCAATGGTTGCTAAATTACAAAAAGAGAAAAACTGGACATATACCTCCCAAAACCATAACAAAGACTCTAAATAGCAAATGACATTTGTATAGTCTTATAAAAGGAATCAAGGCAAGTCAAGTTGAACCTCTGAATTTAATAGCCAATATGTAAGAAATATCCATGACAAAGAAACATGTTGAACTTCACCAAAAGGATAGCATCATCAACTTCCAGACTGGGAAATTTTACAAATCAAATTTCCCAGGTTATTTAACAGATACACCTAAAGAAATAAAAGAGATGGAAGAGGAACATAGAGATTTTTTAAAAGATTTAAAAGCATATCAAATATTTTAAGAATATACCGTCTTCATGGATTGAAAGAGTCAACATCATGAAAATGCCCATACTGCCCAAAGCAATCTATAGATTCAATGCAATCCCCATTATTATACCAATGGCATATTTCACAGACCTATAACAAACTCTCCAAAAATTTATCTGGAATAAAAAAAAAGACCCCAAATAGCCACAGCAATCCTGAGAAAGAAGAACAAAGTAGGAGAGATCTCAATATCAGATATCAAGCTATACTACAAAGCCACTGTTCTCAAAACTGCCTGGTAATGGCACAAGAACAGATATATAGACCAATGGAAGAGAACAGAAACCCCGAAATTGACCCAAGCCAGTATGCTCAATTAATATTTACAAAGAAGACAAAAGCATACAATGGAGTCAAATAAATGCTGTTGGGAAAACTGGACAGATACATGAAAAAAAAAATGAAACTTGAACACCAACTTACATCATACACAAAAATAAACTCAAAATGGATGAAGGACTTAAACATAAGATGGAAAACCATAAAAACCTTAGAGCAAACCCCATGCAGCAAAATATCAGACATTTGTCATAGCAATATTTTTACCAATACAGATTCTTGGCAATGGAAATTAAGGAGAAAACTTAAAAAAATGGGACCTTATCAAAATATAAAGCTTCTGCACAGCAAAAGAAACCATCAACAAAACAACAAGAAAGCCCACTGCATGGGAGAACACATTTTCCAATGTTATCTCTGATAAGGGTTTAATCTCCAACATTTACAGGAAACTCATACAGCTTAACAAAAGGAAGATAAACAACCCAATCAAAAAATGGGCAAGGGACCTAAATAGACACTTTTGGAAAGAGGACATACAGAAGGCCAAGAGACATATGAAAACATGCTCAAAGTCACCAATCTTCTGAGAGATGCAAATCAAAACAACAATGAGGTACCACTTCATACCTGTCAGAATGGCTATCAGCAACAAATCAACAAACAACAAGTGCTGGCCAGTATGCGGAGAAAAAGGAACCCTCGTGCACTGCTGGTGGGAATGCAGATTGGTGCAGTCACTGTGGAGAACAGTATGGCGTTTCCTCAAAAAACTAAACTAAAAATGGAGCTCCCTTTTGACCCAGTAATCCCACGTCTAGGAATATATCCCAAGAAACTAGAAACACCAATCAGAAAGGATATATGCACCCCTATGTTCATAGCAGCACAATTCATCACAGCTAAGATTTGGAAACAGCCGAAGTGCCCATCAGCAGACCAATGAATTAGAAAACTGTGGTAATCTATACGATGGAATACTATGCTGCTGTAAAAAAAGAAGGAATTTTTACCATTTGCAACAGCATGGATGGGTCTGGAAAGCATTATGCTAAGCGAAATAAGCCAATCGGTGAATGATAAATACCACATAATCTCACTCATTTATGGAATTTAGTGAACAATGAACAAAAATAGATCCAGAGACAGAGAAGCATCTAACTGACTATCAAACCTCAGAGGGAAGGTAGGGGAGGAAGGGGTAAGAAATCAACCAAAGAACTTGTATGCATGCATATAAGCATTACCAATGGGCACAGTCACTAAGGGGTGAGGGTATTTGCTGGGTGATGGGAGTGGCCAGGGAGAGAGGTCAATGGAGGAAAAAATAATAATATTTTATTAGCTATGTATGAACCAAGGGGGTTACTTGAAATATTAGGGAGACCACTCTGTAAATTATATGATTGTCTAACCACTATGTTGTGCACCTGAAACTAATACAGAATAATATTGAATATGAGCTGTAATGGGAAAAATGATGGATAATTATATCTGTTTTTCATCATCATAATATAAAAAAGAAAAAACATTTTAAAATGTAAACTAGAGTGTCTAGTGATACATATTGTGTGATAAAACCATAAAAAGAAAAATGCAAAGAAGTAACTATAGTCTAAACTGAAGTCGGACAGAAGTACATTATAGTTGGAATAGGACAAATAGAAGGGGCTTCTTGGTGACTATTTCTTGAGCTGGATGATGCTTACCTTATAATAAGTCATTAAGCTATATATTGGATTTGGGTAATTTTCCATAACTGTCTTTTATTTTACAATAAACAGGGTTTTAAAAATAAACAGAGTTGACATACATAGGATTAGATAAAGTTTAGCATCCCTTTTTTAGGAGAGGAGGTTCAGTAGAGTAAATTAAAAGGCAGGAAATTGAGAGAGATGACAAGATATTGCAGGTAAGGTGGAAAGTAAAGTGAAGTAACATAGAGGAAGTTACATGTGATGAGAATAAAAAACTTTTCCAAGCTCACAATTTTTCTTGCTCAATTCATACCCCTTTTCAGAATCTATTGTGCTCCATAGGGCACAGCCATAGGAGGCCTAACAGTGAAATGATGCTTCCCAACCTGATCCTAGGGGATAGTTTCTGACGATCTTTTATTTTTTAGATATCAAAATAATTATGCATAAATGAAAATAAACATGTTAATAATATTGAAATACATGTTAACTGACTCATCTCCCATTGGTTTCCAAAGAAGCAAATAATCCATAACTTTTTAACAAAGGAAATCAGTCCAGTTCATACTGTAAACTAAAAGAAACCATTTTGAGATTCTTAAGACAGTATTTCCAAGTTGCAGCATACTGCGAACTAACTAAATTATAAATAATTTGTACTGAATGTCCAAGTACTCAAATTTATCTCTTTAAATTGTTTCATCCCTTCTTCTCCCATATTGTGTTTTGTTGTGGGTTTTTTTCCTCTGATACTCTTTTCTGTACTCCATTGACCACCATTCCAAACTTGGATAGTAACCAGAAAAGAGCTGGGAGTGGTGAAGAACACATGGCAGGTTCAAGAACAGAAGTGTGGCTCAAATGAAAAAATATTTTAGAAATAGTTGTAAAGGATGTATTGGGGAAGGAAGGAGGGAAGGAGGCAGATGCATAGAGAGACCAATGTAAAGGATAATCCAAACCGGGCCAATGACCTGGTTTCTTAAAACTAGACATGATTGTTGTGGTTTTTATTTGCATTTATCTGGTGATTAGTGACATTGAGCATCTTTCATGTGTCTACTGGCCATCTGCATGAACTATTTGAAGAAGTTCTATTCAGGTCCTTTGTCCATTTTTAATTGGATGGTTTGGTGTGTGGTGTATTTTTTTGTTTGTTTTGTGTTTTGCTGTTGAGTTTTTTGTTTCTTTTTTAAATTTATCTTTATTGTTGAAAGTATTACAGATGTCCCCCTTTTTTCTCCCCATTGACACCCTCCCCCCCCTGCTCCGGCCCCCTCCTCAGGCCTTCACAGCACTATTGTCTGTATACAAGAGTTATACATATATGTTTTTTAGTTAGTCTCTTCCTGCCCCCCGACTCCCACCTTCTCTCAGAGATTCATCAATCTGTTACTTCCATGTCTATGGATCTATTTTATAAGCTCTTTATAAATTTTAGATATTAACTCTTTAACAGATGTATTGTTGAATATGTTCTCCCACTCATTTTGTTGATGGTTTCCTTTGCTGTGCAAAAACTTTTTAGTTCGATGTAGTCCCATTTGTTTATCTTTTGTTCTGTTTCCCTTACCTGAGGAAATATAGCTAAAAAAATATATTGCTACAATAAATGTTCAAGATTCTATTGCCTATGTTTTCTTCTAAGACCTTTGTGGTTTAGAGACTAAATGGATTAAGTCTTTAATCCATTTTTACTCTTGCATACAGTATAAGAAGGTGGTTGGTTTCACTTCATTTGTTTGCACATACCTGATGAGATATTATAGAATCACTAGAGGCCCAATGCATAAAATTCATGCAAGGGGCTTGGTTCTTGCAGCCCTAGAAGGTCATCTGGAAGTATGTCTGGAAGGTCATTCAGCCATCCAGTCTAACTAGCATATTATGTTTTTATTATTATAGATACCCTTGAAATCTATATAATTTTGTTAACCAATGTCACCCTAATAAACTCAAAATATAAATAAGTAATAAAGTTGCCCATCAATTATATAACTAAAAAAACTACACCTAGACAGGATCAGAATAGACTCACCCAGTATCCAGACCCATGTTTCCAAAATATTATGACACAGATGAAGCCTTTGAGAGAGAGAAGAGGGTCCCTTTCAATCTAGCAGGTGCTACATTTAGGGATGTTTAACCTGCCCTTTCCAGCTTTCCCAGACATGAGAGAATTTGAAAGGCATCTTTGTGAATGATATAAACTGAAAGGAGAAATTGTGTTAAACACATAACACTATAGCTAATCTAATCTTAATATTTCTTTAATGATTCAGAGGCTCTTCAATATATAGCAATAACTAAAACTCATCATTATAATCAATCACTGCATTTGTGACTTACAGAAATGCTATTTGAAACTCTAATAAAGAGAACTCTGAGAAAACAACTATACACTGAAAACACTTCAGTAGGTTTCCTTTATTTATCTTTCCTATCTTTTTTCAGACAAAATTAAAATATTTACTGAGAACATGTCTTCCAAAGCCAGTAAAATGATACTTAAAAAGCCTAACAACATTTTTGAAATCTAGAACATATGCTGTTTATAAAATATATTTGGTCATAAATAAATATATTGAGCACATTAATAAATGCCCCTTTTGAAAGCTCTTCACTCACAAGGACTTTAAGTCATTTTTTAAAAAATAAAGGACTACTGGGAATTTGAAAATAAGCGTAATTCAGCCTTCTCCAAGTTATTTTGACCTGCTTCAATGTTAGTTGTTCTTCTAAAACATATAAATATGCATATCTTGTCTCTGAGTCAGGTTCATTTCAATGTCCTGAAGCAAAAGGAAATAAGAAAGTCATAAGAGACTTTCAGCTATGTGTTCAAATCAAACAAATACCTTCTATAAATGTGTACCATTAAGTGTTTTAATATTTTTCAGTACACAGACTGCATTTCTATCTGGCTACCAGGTATCTATATTGACTGCAAAGCTTAACAGCAGTCTGTGCAAGCAGTTTTCACCAGCCATTGTGTTTAATCCTTCTATGTGCAAAAACTGAATCCTATTGGCTCCACAGTGTTTGTAAAAACAAAGTGTTTTTATGTGGAAGTCCAAACAAATATAATTCTATTCTACACACTTTACTAATAGGACAGAATTCAACTGGCTAACTATCTGGGACAATTGCTATCTGGGACAATTTTTTCTTTACATATTGAGTTCATGGCAATAGTCAGTCTCCCCATCAAAGCATAATATGGAAATAAAGAAACAGGAAATAACTTTTAAAAATTAAAAAGAAAAGAAAACTTACACAGACAATTACCATATTTAGAGGACTCATCCTATTCAAGAGAGAAGTGGGTTCATTAATTTAAATTTCTCCTCTAATTTCAGTGTATTTTTAGTATTGATTTACTAGCCACTGAGATTAAAATTGAAAAATTCCCTTTTCTCATATCTTAATAACCTAAATAATTGTATTATTTTAAGCCACATTTCCTAAGCTATTGAGAAACAAAAAGGAAAGAGGGAGGAGGAGAGAAAGCAAAAGAGAGAGAAGACCATGAAAACCTTTCTTACAGTGACATGGAAAATACATCAAATTCAATAGCCTTATCAAATAGGATAAAGCAAAGATATTATTTGCCACAGTGAATATAAGTGCTCAAACACCAAGTCCAATCTTTGTTTAAAGTACTGTTGTTTAGTTTTCTCACATTCTACATTTGAAAAATGCAATAATATCCAAGAGATGTATGCTGCACACAAGCTGATAAACAGGATAGTAACAGGATAATTATCCAACTTCATGTAAGTCATTTCAGCTGCAATTTCCGAGCCAGTGAGCACAATAAAAATAGGCTTCTGATGATTTGATATATTATCAGACTACTCTCAGGACTAATGTGGCAGAAACACTAGTGCAGCCTAGAACATTATACATCCAAAACATGTATTGCTTCCTTTTTCCACAAAACACCAGGTGATGTCCCATATTGTAGCCAATATGTAATATAGGATGAAGTACCTTCAACTGTTCGCTTCAAATAAGAAGCTGAATGGCTAGTCTTGAATAGCCAGCTATGATGATCCAAGTTGAGCCCATGGTTCTCCTCTAAATATATCCATTATAAAAAAATGTAACAATAATTTTAGCTGAACATAATTTTTTCACACTAATTCAATTCAACAATATTTATTCTATATGCTATGTCCTGTGCTGGTCACAATAAGATATTAAAAATAAAACGCAATCTTTAAAAGCTAGAATGTACTCATCCAGAAGGCAAATGATAAAGTATCCAGCTTAAATTATTTTCATTGAACAATGACATAACAAATTAAAGAATCCATAACCTTGTGAATTCTAAAATCTCATCACTTATTTATTATATTTTCTATTTATAAATTAAAAAGTATTCTCTAAATGCAAAGTGAAAAAAGTAGTTATTATATGTACTAAAATAAGTGTTTTTTAAAAACATTATTAATTAGAAGTACAATGCAGATTCACTTCATGGAATGTATAAACCAGTTGGTAAGTCATTAGGTCAATTCAATAGAGATTTTTAAATCTGAACAAAATAACTCCAGAAATTTTATCTTAAGGTTCAACAATACAAGATGGGGCACTGTATGATTGAAATTCTGAGAAGGCCAGTCTTTCCACAAGCACATCATTAAAATAGCCTCCAGGGAATTGAATCACCTAAGAGTATTTATTATTGGAATAAGAAAATTCTTCCAACAGAAAATGCTATTCCATAGCTATGGACTTGGTATCTGCCCAGATCTCTAATCACCCTTACTCATGCTTAATTCACCCTTAAGCATTGCTTAATTTTAAAATGTAAATAATTCTTATCAATTTTAAGCACTCCACTTTTAGCAAAGGGGCTACCAACAGGTTTGAGTACATCGTTTAGCAACTATACTAAACCTGAGCATTTTTTCCTCCTTAGAAACAAACCTAATGTCTGGCAAGAAAAGCAAATGCAATCTAGAAAGCAAATCATGATAAATTACTTCCATTCTTTAAGCAAGAGTATTAATCTTAAAAAATTAATTTGACTAATTTTATCATGCAGAGGAACTTTTATGTTTGTCAAAGAGATCATTTCATCTGAAGGGACAAAACAGTTATCTTTTTTAATGTTAAAGAGACATCCAACTGACCTCCCCCAGG
Organism: Corynorhinus townsendii; assembly: GCA_026230045.1. Lineage (NCBI taxonomy): Eukaryota > Metazoa > Chordata > Mammalia > Chiroptera > Vespertilionidae > Corynorhinus > Corynorhinus townsendii. The sequence goes on along the minus strand of JAPDVU010000001.1, from coordinate 113,546,188 downwards.
ATGGATAGTGTAAACTGGTGAGTCTATTTCCTGGTATAGACAAGTACATTAGCCATTAAATTATTTTTTGTATGAATTCAAGGTATATGTACACTTGTTCAGTCCTCCACTGGAGACAGTCTGAGTGCACTTAATGTCATTTACATCAGTAACAGGCATTGGTGTAGAAGCATCCTTTTGCAAAGACAATATCGGGCTTAACAATTATAATGAACAATCATGAAAAATTTTCTGTTTCAACATGATGCTGAAGTAGCATCTCAGCAATTAAATTTTCTTCACTGAACCAAAGAAAAGGAAAATGTGGATTACTAGTCAAGGTTATTCATCAGCCTTCCTGGTGTGTTGCTTCAGGGTCTTGGTCTCCACTGATTGGTCAGCACCAGAGGCATGGGTCATTAGTCAATGCAGCTGATCTTGATGTCAGCCATAGTATCGCTCCACCTGATTTTGCTGCTTCTCTGGTCCTGGAGCTCAATGAAACACAGCTTAGGCCTAGATGCTATCTCCTTAACGTTTAAGGGCGTGCTGGTAGGAGGACTTCTAGTTTTGCCCATTGATAAGCACCTGGAACTCTTACCCTGATAAGCTTCTGTACTGGCCCATCTTTCCTGCTCTGCTCATGCCTGTTTAGCTGCCTGCTACAGGATTGTTGATTTTGGAAACTGAAAATTAGAAACACATTGACAATGTCTTTTCATGTAAAAAATTGTTTAAAAAACTGATTCTATGATGCAAAAAAATTCATCTAATTTGGTATTTCTATAATTATTTTTAAATAAAGAAATCAAACTCATATAAAGTAAATATCTGAATAGAAAATGGGTTTACTATGAATCACAAAAGTAACAACCAAACTTAGACATTCCAATCATGTGTGGCTTTTTATAATTATAATTAGCAAATATTTGAATATAACTAATCTGTGATAGAATAATAAATACATTGTCCAAGAGCTTACTTTTAAAAATTAACAAAAAAAACACTAATGTGATCCTATTGAAGGTGATCAAAAACAAGCTTTTATACCTCGGACTTTGTGAATGTAACATGGTTGGGAATTACTCTGATAAAAATCAAATTTGCCCAAAGGCATGCTTAATCTAAACATAAAATGTCTCAAAGCTGAACAACTATAAGGTAAGCCAAAAATAAAGTAACTCAAGTAGAGAGTAACCTACTTCTTCCTTAAAGAAACAGAAAAATCTAATTACTGATCTGTTTCAACTCTGAGGTTTTATCTTTAATCCTCTAAAAGTTAAAAGGCTATGCATCAAAACTGTAAGCCTGTGGGGGAAATGTTGCTATGGAAAACCACCTGGTTTCACATCCATATATTTAAAGCTTTGCTTTTATTCTTATTTCTCTACTAGAGGCCCAGTGCATGAAAATTCATGCACTGGAGGGGGAGTTCCTCAGCCTGGCCTGTCCCCTCTCACAGTCTGGGAGCCCTCAGGGGCAGGAGGCGACCCGGCGATCAGGGGAAGGTGATGCCCCATCACACCTCTGCTGCTGCCACTGCTGGCAGCACAAGCCTCGGCTGGCCCTGGTTACTTGAGCCTTGGGTGACCCTGGGTGGCTGGGCAGCTGCCATCAAGGCTTGCCTGTGCCCTGAGCTGGCCCTGGGTGGATGGGGGGTGGGCCCGGCCTTGCCACATGCCTGCCGCCCCAGCAGGGCAGATGGGACTGGGTGCTGCCATCTTGTGGCTGTGGGTGCAGCCATCTCTGAGGGTGCTACAGTCAATTAGCATGTTCTCTCCCTATTGGCTGTGGCACCGCCATCTTTGAGTGAGGGGCAGTCAGTATATTCCCTCCTTATTGTCTGTGGGTGCTGCCGTCATTGCAACAGTGTGAGGGTCAATTAGCATATTCCCTCTTTATTAGATAGGATTTTTATCCTCTAAGACTTGCTACACTAGAGACTTACGAGTACTATTTTATTGCAGTGACTTTTGAAAATCACATATAATAGACACTTGGATAAAACACATTTACTGACCTTACTACTAAAGAATGTGATTGTTTGGAAGACAGATTTTTCCCTGTAAGTATGAGGGGGTGGGGAAGGATAAGATAAATAATAATAATAATAATAATAATAACAACAACAACAAGGTAAGTAAAAATAAAAGAAAAGAAAGACATAAATAAGAAAGGTCTGTAATCTTTTGCCGTACAATCTTTCTAGCTTTATCAGCCATTTCTCCTCAAAGTATGCCCTGCATTCTCTGATACAGGTATGGGCCACTTCCTCATGCTTTCCCACCTCTGCAGTCTCTGCTGATTTAAATGTCATCCATCTTAGACTCAGCAGAAATCCCATTTCACTAATCTAAATTGTGCCCTAAAGCCCCAAACACATATTCAACCAGATGTTCTCTCTTTTCCTGAGCCTTTTGACCTTTTATTTCTATCATTGTCACAGAAACCTTTAACCTATTATGGTGTGTACTACAGATATATATACTAGCCACACTCCTACACACAGAGACTACCACCTCCTAAGGCAGGGATCAATGGTCATGGTCATTTTTGTATCCCTGCAGTGATTAGCACAGTGCCTTTCCCAAAGTGATTAAAGAACAAATAGTTGTTAATTAATAAACTTCAGTTTTGTTTCCACTCTCTCTTTACTTTTATTTTTACAATCTATAAAAATTGTTTGTTGTGTGTATTTTGTGCTCTCTTTATAGCTTTCTCCACTTAGACCCATTACAAAGAACTGGCAAAATCTTAGTCACGTTCTTTACAATTTGAAACTCTTTTTCCTTCTCAGTTTTCAGGAATCACCAGCATCATGACAATAGTCCACCATTGATGTAAATGTAATTCTGCTTTTTTAGAGATAATTCTGTGAAAGCTTTTTTTCAAACATTTTCTCCATAATAATGGTAATTTTGTTGTTGAGCAGGGGGAATGGGAAGGATGCCTAGCCTACTAGTCCCACCACTGCTCCACTACACTATGAAACCTGTTCTTACATTAAAGCAAATGGTGTAAATGAATAGTGAAGAATTGGGGAGAATATTTAAACTTAAAGAACTCGTGTCAAAACCTACTTTCCTCTATTGAAAGCACACTAGAAATGTTTAAACTTTACCATGGTTGTATTTGTACACTAGTGCATTGTACATTATTAGCACACTGTCTAACAAAGGCCTGCTGAGAAGGTATGTATGCCACAAATTTAAAGCCAAGAACTGGCAGTCCAAGTACCATATAAGTAGCCCTTTATGTTGTGTATACAAAAATCTCAAGGAAGAAAATCATGTTCACCTGAAGCACAAGGTCGTTGAGGACTAGGACTATACATTTAATCTGCTTGTATCTTCCAGGGCCCAGTAGAATATCTGGTACTTCTAAAGACCAGTGAATAATTAATGAAATCTATATATATAAAACCCTAAGCTACCGATTGACCGTTCAAACAGTCGACTGTTTTACTGGTTGCTATGATGTGCACTGACCACCAGGGGGCAGACACTCAACACAGGAGCTGCCCCCTGGTGGTCAGTGCACTCCCACAGGCCTGCAGGGATCGGGCTGAAACCGGCAGGCCAATATCCTCCGAGGGATCCTGGATTGTGAGAGGGCTCAGGCCAGGCTGAGGGACCCCCACCAGTGCATGAATCCATGCACTGGGCCTCTAATAAATTAATAAATGAATGAATGAATGAATGATTAGTGTTATTTTACTACATTAATATGTTTCATAATCCCTTAGCACTGTTAACAAATATTGAGGGTCAGCTTTTTATTTTGTCCATGCCTCAGTCCAACATGCTGCTACAACAAAATACAATAAACCAGGTGGCTTATGACAACAAACTTTTATGTCTCACAGTCCTAGAGGCTGGGAAGTCTGAGATCAGAGCACTAGCAGGGTGGCATTTTGGTGAGGGTCTCTTCCTGGTTTAGCTGGTGACTTCAACTGCATCCTATAAAACTGGAAGGGCTAGGGATTTCTCTGGAGACTCTTTCATAAGGCACTAAATCTCATTTGTGAGGTCTCTGCAAAAGGCCCCACCTCATCTTTGAGGGTTAAGATGTCAAAATATGAATTTGGTATTGGGGGAACAAGCATTCAGACGATACCACCGGGGATACTTTCAGGCACTGACTTATGTTATGGTTACAGGGTCTTAGCCGACATATGGAAGTGGATAAGTTGATACTTAGTGAAAACTCTTGGACCACATCATAATATTTCACTAAGTCAGTGTCTCCACCTGCAGTTTGGCTGGCCTTTAGGTAACCTGGGCCAGAGTATATCCAACAGGGAAATAAATTGTTGTCAGGTTACATCTTCCCAATTTGGACCCAGGCCTAACAAGCCTGAGTCACTAGAATTAGCCTAGATATGAAAGATTCAGACAGAGCAATCTTTTTTCCAGTCCTACTTCCATTGTGACTCTAGTAAGCACCACCTGGAATTACCCCTGGCTTCACAGCTCCTCTGTACAATGCTGGACCATCTGGTATTCCTCTCAGGCTGCTCATTTTATTTCCCCTTCTGAAATCTATATCCTTGTAAATAGGAGTATTTTTAAACTAAAGGACATTTCAATAGAATGAGTCTTTCGGCATAACATCTAATTTAATAGCTTACTTCTAAGGAAAGTAAAAGTCATATTAATCATTGTCAGACTAACTAGATCCATAAGGCATCAACAAAATTAAATTTTTATGAAGAACAATGTGAAAATGTGTCACTCGTTATCTGGGAAAAAGTCTCTATAATCTATAACACTTTTACTTAGCAATTTATTTTAATGACCTTATTTCTAAATGGACCACTTTATAATGTATATGGAAAATACGTCCAAAAACATCCCAGTAGTAACTAAGTTAATTTATTTGTTCTTATTTTTAATTATTGATATGACTATCTTCAACCAATTTAAAGTTACACTATAAAATTACATGGTTAGCATTAGTAGTAGACATAATATATATGGCTCAAAAACAAAATATAGGTAATCTATTTTTCTGATTATATATTTGAAAGTAAAATGTTGAAAAGTTGAACATGCATGGCTTCAAAGTGGTTTCATCCCCATAAGAATAAAAAATAATAGATAGCTACTTGGCTATTTAGCTATTATATAGAGCTATGTAATAATAATAATAGTTCTGGTACTACTGCCCTTCCAAGTCCAAGCAACATGGTGAAAAACCCTTGCAGACACATGGGAATGTCAGGAATCAATGACAGCTGAAAGAAATGCCAGAGGTCCCAAGAAACTATAGAAGTTTACACTTGTTCCCTTTCCATCCCCCACCTATGGGTGTTGAAGCTCTCTCTAGTCCTTACACCTCTGCCTGCAGGGCTCAATATGCACTGGGCACAAGATAAAAAGAGGCTGCCCTACTCTACATAAGCGCTTATGTGGCCTCCACAATCCTGAGCCTCCAGTTCAGAGTGAGTAGAGGAAGAAGTGGGATGCAGAGATAGTACATGAAAAGGTAAGTTAGGCTGGGTAAAAAATCACTATGTAAGTGTACAAGGTCCAAGCCACTGGTGGCACATGAGACCCCTTAGTTCAGAGAGTAAGAAGATTTGGGTACACTGAGGAAGATTTGGAGCTGGCTGAAAAATCTCCCTCTACTGACACACTAAAATCAGGTCCTTTTCCCAAGGGCCAGAATCAGACTACATTGCAGCTGAAATTTTATTTCATCAGACCCATATGAAAGACCCAATTCAGTGAATAAGAAACTGTCTATATAGGGATTGTATGTTGTATGAATGTGGGGGTTGTGTAAAAGATAAATGTTAAAGACAAGTAGTACAAACCATGCACACCTCCAACAATCATTTACTGATTGTGTTTTTATAAGTTTCTAACATGGGCAAGGTATTTTTCAAAGAACTGAAGATTGAGCAGTGAATAAAACACATGAGAAAAATGCCTATATGGCTGCCATTAAAGAGTATCTTTTAATGTTTACTTTTAAAATCAGAGAGAACATAAAGAGTGGTAGAACTCATTGTTCTCCCCCTTCTTTCAGAACAATCTTCCTTTCTCCAATTTATCCATGAATCCTTCCTGACCACAGCTAGCCAGAAATCTCCAAAATTTTCTGGGATCCAATAAACTTATACTCTGTTCTTCTCATTTCACTCTTAGCATATGCTTCTTCATTTTTGTTTTTCACTTTCTTATGCATAGGTCTTATAAGCATTGTAAGGTCAAGACTTCTAATTTGTTTTTTAACCCACACCCCCAAGTCCAGGTTGGCACAGAGTAGGAGATTCATAAATGTTGACTAGTGAGAACAAATTAAAAGTAAAATAATAATATATTCAAAAGACTAATTTCTTGTAATTCAGGATTTGCTGACACAAATTTGTTGGTCCTTGACTAAGTCTTACCATAAATTAAATAATTAAGGGTCAATAGATTTGATTCTAATACTAATCTAGCAATCAGAAGAAAATATTAGACATTTTTAGAGAGCTAGTTTTAGTCTTAACTCTGATACCAACTTTTGGAAGCTCAAGCGTGTCTCCACATTCATGCTAGGTATGCCAAAAATGAAAGACCCTAATGGCCCAGGTAGGGCCATTTATCAGGCTCATGATTGCAGTAAGCGGCCTTGAAAAATGAGGTAATGCCTTTCTACAGACAAAGAATATGCTCACTTCTACTCACAATAAAAGTAGTGAATTCCCCCAGTCCCAAGCTCAGTGTTTTCCGGCAACACAACTCACTGCTCAGCTGGGCCCACCTGCACAGGAACATAAGGAAACAACTCACATGAACATGAAATGCAGGCTATTTTTTTTTTTTTTTTTTTTGAGTAATGAAGTACTTTGTCTCTGATGCAGCAGTATCATGTCTTCTACCAACATCTGTGAAGTTGTGGAACATAAGCTTGTTAGCCTGAGAGTTGGGTAACATTTTAGACTTTTCACAGTTCCTGATGATAACTAGTAGGGTAACTTTTAGTAAGTCAGTCTCTGAAAGTCTCTCTTTCTCCTCACCTTTTAAAATAAGGAATTTGAATGAGATTACCTTTCAAATTACTTCTAAAAGTTTATAATTCCTCTGACTGGAGGAGGAAATAGCTTAGAATAGGATGTAGTCTTCTTTCTACTTATCTCTACCACCTTGAACTTTAAAGATAAAAATGGAAATATTTTATAAAATTCTGTTTGTTATTATTTAATCCCAAGGAGGTTGGCTGGGGGGAGGGGGGAGAGCATGTATGATGCTACATATGGAGAACTTTTTCTATATTACTATTGATATAAGAATATACTCTTATAAAAGGAGAAATAAAATCAGTGATCATATAGTATTTATCAGCGATCATTTTAATCCCTAAATATCTTCTGTCTCCTATGTTAGCCTAATATTAAGTAAGAGCCCTTCTGTATTCCACAGAGATATTTACTACTAAGCAAATACCTCTCAGCTTCTTTGTATTTCCCACCTCCCTTACCTTTAAGAGCTAGTAGATAGCTTCCTCTTCCCCTTCTGAAACAGCTATGAGGTCATATGCTGAAATAGTGACATTATAAGATGAAAGAGCCTTGGTCAGCCTGGGTCTGTTAGTAACTACAATGTACAGGGCCTTATGCTTTTTGGACATCTGGTATTAGCAAGTAATAATCCAGTGCTGTGTTAAGCCACTGATATCTCAGAGTAAATTTATTAACACAGTGGAATCTATCTAATTAATGCAGAATTCCTGCAAGGTTACTAGTATGTTATGTTATTGTGTTGCCATAATAAAAACTTAACATATATCTGGCCTAGTCATCAGATAGCAGAAAGCAAGGAAACTGATATCAGAGGATAAAAATAAGGTCATCCTTATTCATCATTGGCAAAATACTTGGTAAGTAGTTACATGAAGTAATTTGGAAAGCAAACAACTGAGTACTGAACAGGGATCTCTAAGAGAAGAGGTTGGGGAAAAAATTGTATGTGTGTGTGTGTGTTGGTTATTTTTTATTGAATCTGGCATGTAAATACCAGAGAAAAAAAGATAATAATCTCAGGAAAGAATTTACTGATTGTAAGAAGATATGAAAGAGAAAAGAGAATGTCCCAAAATTCAAGGCCCTATCTATAATAATAAAAGCGTAATATGCTAATTAGACCAGACATCCTTCCAGACGAAGCCGGGGCTTCAAGGAAGCCCAGGTCATGGGTTCCAGAGGGAAGCCGGTGCTGACAGCCGGGGGAAGGAAGGCTTACTCTTGCATGAATTTCATGCATTGGGCCTCTAGTTGGTTATATAAGTCAATTGCTTTTAAAACCTAAAACTGTAAAAGATTAAAAATTGAGCAGATAACACTCAATAAAACCTATGGATGGATTGAAATGCTTCAGGGGAAAAGCAGATTAAAAGTATAAAAGTATTTATTGTTCCAGATAGACTCAATGTATTTACTATTATTAATTCAAGGAAAAGAGAGTTTGAGATGAATATGTGAGGGAAGAAAAGCAAAGAAATATAGCAGAAAAGTCCCAAAGATAACGGTCTGTTCAATTACCAGATTATATCACTGACTTTATTTAAATACAAGTTTATTAAGTGTTCAAAAGAGTTTTACCAAGCAGCTTTTTGTCTCCTCAACTCTCGGCCTGGTTTGGCTCCCTTGCCTCCATTCCAACCTCCACCATCTCCACAAGGGAGACCCAGAAAACTTACAGGTGTCTATCCCTGGCCCCCAGGGCTTCAGCAGCCACTCCTACTCAAGTGGGCCCTGCACCTGCATCAGCTCCTTGGCCTTTTTCTGGGTTGGCATGGCTACCAGATTGGCCTGGGCACCAACATGAATATGAACAGGGACTATGGCAGGGCTGGGAGCGTGGGGAGCATCCCAGCTGTCCAAGTGAAACAAAGCATGCTGAATCCCCTGAAGCTGGAGGTGGACCCCAACATCCAGTCCATGTGCAACCAGGAGAATGAGCAGATCAAGAGCTTCAACAAATTTGCCTCCTTCATTGATAAGGTGTGGAGCCTGAAGCAACAGGATAAGATTCTGGAGACCAAGTGGAACCTCCAGCAGCAGCAGAAGATGACTCAGAGTAACATGGACAACATGTCCCAGAGCTACATCAACAACCTTCCACAGCAGCTAAGAAACTGAGTCTCTAGGCAGAGTTTGGCAACATGCAGGGGCTGGTGGAGTACTTGAAGAATAAGTATGAGGATGAAATCAACAAGAGCACCGAGATTGACAATGAAGTTGTCCTCATCAAGATGGATGTGGATGAAGCTTACGTGAACAAGGTAGAGCTGGATCTCACCTGGAAGGACTGACCATTGAGATCAACTTCTACAGGCAGCTGTATGAAGAGGAGATTTGTGAGCTGCAGGTCCAAATCTCTGACATGTCCGTGGTAGTGTCCATGGACAACAACCACACCCTGGACCTGGATGGCATCATCGCAGAGGTCAAGGTCCAGTCAAGATCACCAACTGCAGCCAGGCCAAGGCTGAGACCATGTACCAGATCAAATATGAGAAGTTGCTGACATTGGCTGGGAAGCACTGGGATGATCTGCATCACAGGAAGACTGAGATTTCTGAAATGAACTGAAACATCAGTCCACTCCAGGCTGAGAATGAGGGCCTCAAAGGCCAGAGGGATTCCCTGAAGGCCACCTTTGCTGATGCCAAGTGTGGGGAGCTCAGTCCAAAATGGCTGAGCTGGAAGTCACTCTGAGGGTGGCCAAGCAGGACATGGCCTGGCAGCTATGTGAGTATCAGGAGCTCATGAATCTCAAGCTGACCTTGGACATGGAGATTGCCACCTACTACAGGCTGTTGGAGGGTGAGGAGAACCGGATGGAGTTGGAGTCTGGGACGCAGAACATGAGTATCCATACTAAGACCACCAGCGGCTACTCAGGTGTGCTGAGCCCAACTTATGGGAACCTTAACTATGGACTGGGCTTCCAGGCCAGCTTGGGATCTGCCAGGGATATGACTCCTTCAGCTACACCAGCACCAGCTCCTCCAAGACAGTGGTTGTGAAGAAGATTGAGACCCTCCAAGGGAAGCTGGTTTCTGAATCTGATGTCTTATCCACGTAAAAGACTACTGCAGTCCCTCCTGTTCTCAAGCCTGTGGTAAAGTAGCTGTGCAGAGGAGCAGCGAGCACAGGAGACCTGCCTGAGGCTCAGCCCCGGTCTTCAACTCACCCTTGGGGTGGGGGTAGGGGAGTTACTGCCTGGAGACTGCCTCTTACCCATGCGCCCAACTAAAAGCCATATCAAGTGTTTTTTCCCAAAATAAAGTCTCAACTGGCTCTACCAACCTAGAGAGAGAGAGTTGTACCAAGAAAACTGCAAACTTGTGACTATTTGTGATATAATCTGACTCAGGCTTCCAAACTTCAAGGGATAGAAATTAGTCTTCAAAAGCCACACACTCTCTAAAAAGTTAATATTATTCAATCTCTGCTTCAGAATTGGACAAAGAAGATAAAGAAAAAGATGAACCTCACAAGGGGCACAGTCAGAGTCAGTGAGAACAATGAACAAAAAAGCAAAGAAGCTCTGAGGAGGAGCTGAGACTAGTCACTGCACATTCTTCTTCTCCAGAGTAGGGATAAAGGGCCCTCCCAGTGTCTGCCAGTGGGGATTTCAGAATCACTACAGACCAGTGACTGCCATGTCTTCCATTTTCCTATTTCTGAATAGTTATCCTGTCCATTTCACAGTACTTCAAATTATGTTTATCTTTTAGTTCATAGGATTCTACACTAAGAGAAATGCACTCAGACCTAAGAGACCAATGTGTATTATTTTGAGCTTAATGTAATAACTGGATGAAACTTTGTGTCCTTTGAGGAAATATTCTACATATGTAAAGAGAGAAGAAACTATTAATGACTAAAAGGGAATATTACACTGGAGACATTTACTGTTCACCAAATATCCATATGGTCCCTCCATATGTGCAGCCCCTGATAGTTACATATGAAGGTTGATGGGACTATTTCTGACCAATGGGCAGTAAGCAGAAGAATGTGTGTCACTTCTAATTCAAAGCATTAAAAGCCATCACACAACCCTCCAGCTTGTTCATCCCCTGCTGGAACAGTCATGCAACCAACCAAATTTTGAAATGGAAGTATTACAATGTGATGGTGGCTCAGCCAAAGTGGGTCTCTGAGCAACTATGTGGATCAGAACCCCACACCATCACCATTGGCCTTGTGAGCAAAAATATATATATTTATTTTATTAAACTACTGATGTTAGGTGCTTAATTTGTTATTTCAGTTTTACCCCAATATGTCCTAACTAATGTATTTTCCCTTGGGATAGAGGGATCAGTGAGAAGAATGAGTGGTCACAGACAAGGACTATAGGGATGGATTTATTTGTCACCCTTTAAGGAACAGATCCAGAGAACCTACCCTGTTAATGTGGTCCCAGTAGCATAGAAAGCTAAGCAATTAGCCAAGGGAAACCATTAATACTGCATCCATCACAAAACACATAATCCCACCTAATGGAGGAAATACTGAGAGTGAGAGAGTAATACCACAGAAACCACAGTGGTAGGAAAGAGTGGGAACATCATTTCCTTCTTTATTGACCTCACCCAGAAAATAAGACTACTTTTTTAGTGTCTGTATTTAAAATGCCATCAGTTGTGAGGATAGATCAGATAGGATTTAACAAAACTAGTCCAAAAGATTGTCTTCAGGCTAAGTCCCAAAGGAACAATTTGAAGCTCATATTTAATAGGTAATTTAAAAAAGTGTTTTAGCAAAGAAAGAAAGTTAATAGGCAAAAATCAGTTCCCAAAATAGTATTCATGTCTTTTGGTATTTAAATACTTCTTTTGGTAGAGATAGGGAAATGTCATTAGAGAAAAGAATTGTGAAAATTATGAGAAAAGGTGTTTGTTCATAGTTAAACTAAACAAAATCAATGTATTTAAAATAAAATTGGAAATTTTAATGCCTTTTTTGTTATTATTAAAATAGGAAAGCTTCCACTTATTACTCTTTTTGATTAATTAGTGCAATTTTCCCCATATTTGGCCTTTTGTATAACACATTGGAGAAAATTATATGTTGTGGAACAATTGTCAGGGAAGGCTGAACAGAGACTGCTAAAATTCTATCTTTCTTGTTTTCTCTAAACATTGTTTTATATTTATCCTAGAAGCTGTAAAATCAGTTACTAATGAACCAACTCTCCTTCACAGAAAACAAAGAAAATCTGTTAAAGCAGATTCTTAGATCTGGCACCTTGAGCAAGATGGTAATTCCCCAAGAAAACTCCTGTTTAGTTTGGGCTGTTGAATTTGTGGGAGAAATAACAAAACAATTGTCCATGAGAGAATCAGGATGCATTAGTGTGTACATGATAATTAATATTACATATGGATCAAAACATTCTTAAAAAGTGGTAAGGCTCATGTGGTAATTCTATTTACTCAAAGGCATTTTCTATTAAAACAGTGAGCTTTTTAGCCTTTTTCAATGTCAATCTCAGTCTCTATAATTTTTAGAGAGGAGTAGATTTTTTCTCTTTTATTTTCTTTTCTGGAACAACATAGATATGTATCTTTTAAACATTTTACATTTATCTGTTACTGAATTTATTAGGATGACATTGGTTAATGAAGATATATAGGTTTCAGGTATATAATTCCATAGTATATTGTAGTGTGTGTTTAACACCCCAAGTCAAGTCTCCTTCCATCACCCCTTTTTCCCCTTTTACTGTCTTCTACCTCCCATACACCCCCTTCCCTTTGACAACCATACTGTTGTCTGTGTCCATGAGTCTTTCTTTCTTTATTCCTTTATTCTTTCCTTTTTTTGCGGGGCGGGGGGGGGGGGGGGGGGCTTAATTCCTTTACCCTTCTTACCCAGATCCCAACACCCTTCCCTCTGACAGCTATCATTCTGTTCTCTGTATCCATGAGTCTGTCTCCACTTTGTTAATTTGTTTTGTTCATTAGATTCCACATATAAGTGAAATCATATAGTACTTGTCTTTCTCTGTCTTAATCTCCATAATTATATGTTGTGGAACAATTGTCAGGGAAGGCTGACAGAGCTGACTTCTTGAGTGATTTCTGATTGGGTGACCTCTAAAGTACTGGGTGGACAAGAGCATTAAGTGGTAACTTTCTGACTCTATTCATATTTTGCTATGCAACACAATTGTCCTTTGTGCTCACTTTACATTCAAAGAAGTAGCATTCTGCTGTGGGAGTATGAGAGCCTTGGTGTTTACTGTTCTATTTTAACCACTTTTAAATGGTCTGAATCTCATCAGATTCTTTGTGGGAATTGGCAACATCTGACCAGTTTGATACACTTGGACAATACCCCTTGAATTTAATGGAGGAGCCATGAAAGCAGTTTTTGATTCTGATATAAAATTCAATGCATAAATATCAGTGCTACTTCTACCAAAGCAAATATATTGCTAAAATTTGGGGATAATGTTTACCTTTTTCTCATTATTATTTTATGTCCACTTGTATCTCTATAAAGGGATTTGGCACTATTTTTGTCAGATTTTTCCCCTTACAATTCTGAGTATGTTAGTATTATCCACATTTAAACAGACAAATGGAATCATTATTTTTTTAAGCCAAGTACTATAGAAATGTGTCCTTATAATTATGTAAAAAATATTTACTAAGTCCACACAACTGTATTAAAAAGTCATATCCCTTCCAGGAACCATCTACTGTAGTAAAATGAATAAAATCATCAGGCTCTTATTAGAATGAAGATAATCATTTCCTAGGTGGGAAAGGAAACCATTATTTCTAAGGCTTTGGGGACTGGCATTTTAAGTGTTTGTACTGTAAATCTTGCAATATAAGAACTATGACCCTCAGAGAGTCATGGGTTCAGTAAAATGTGTTCGAAGCCATGTCTAGGATAAGAATGATTGAATAGCTGTCTTTCTCGGTGCTTTTATTTTGTTACAGACCAGAACTAGATCAAGGTGTGGGTTCAAGGTCTTCATGGATTATGTTTTTCTTCTATGTCAAAGGTTGCCCTAGAAAATCAGCTAACTGGTTTTCTATGTTCTTGGACTTAAAAGTGATAAGGAAAATGAATATGTGTGCTTTAATGCAAATAACTAATTGACCCTTGAAAAGAAATGTAAATGGCAAATCCCACTGAAAACAGAGTATGCAAAGAATGAGTATGTTTAAGTGTTTTATAAATTACTTTAAAATAAACCTAGATTTTCTTTATTTTTTTTAAATAAATTTTTATTGATTTCAGAGAAGAAAGGAGAGGGAGAGGGAGAGAGAGATAGAAACATCAATGATGAAAGAGAATCATTGATTGGCTGCCTCCTGCACAACCCCCTACTGGGGATTGAGCCCACAACCTGAGCATGTGCCCTTGACCAGAATCGAACCTGGGACCCTTCAGTCCACAGGCCAACACTCTATCTACTGAGCCAAACTGCTAGGGCTAAACCTAGTTTTCCTTAAAATATATAGTATTTGACAATCAAGTTTGGTCCCACCCTGTTCCCATATTTTCTAAGAGAGATAAGCAACATTTTCAGCTAAGATTCCTGGGTCAAAATTAAAAGAACTGAAATTCTCCTCCATTTGTAAAACTAAGTAAACTACTATGAGAGTATTCTCTTTGTGACATTATCCTTTCTGGTGCCATCTAAGGGGGGTGCTAGAGCTTATTTTGTAGTGAATATACAAACCCGAGGAACAGCAGAATCCACTTTAATTATATCTTTGCTGTCTCTTCAGTGTGTCCAATCATTTTCCATTTTGTTGCCTCCTTTTTTTTGGGGGGGGGGGTGTTGTCCCTTTTGTGTGCACGATTCTCCACCCCAAAACTAAATTGTATGGGATCCCCCACTGTGTTCTTAGATAGACACTTACTCCCATCAGATAAACTCATCTTGTGATTGCTTTACATAATCCTTCTTCCTGATTAAAATTGACCATTCAGGGGTTCCATCCCTTAAATATCCTACTGAAGGCAAATTGATGTTAATACCTGGTCTTCCTACATTATATATTTGCATTTTTGTAAATTTACCTCTAAAACACTATCTCTAAGGTTGAGTGCTTCATATTGTAGTAGGCAAGGAGGGGAGATATTTGGATCAAGCTCACCCTTTGATTCTGTCAAAGAAAAATTGCACCAAGTGCAGTTAATTTAAACAGGCAAGGAAGAATTTATTCAGGACTATTGCAATAGGGAAGAGAGACTATTGCAACAGGGGAGAAATCCTGAACTCAACTCTGAATACAATGGGTACAGCTGGGATTTATAGCCAATGAGCAGGGTCAGGAAGTCATTGAATAGAAAAATACTGAAAGGAGCTTGATTAGATCAAGGGTGGGGGGATTCCTTCTAAACTGGCTCAGTGGGATTTTCACTGAAACTGAGCTTAACCTGATTCTTTCCTAAAATTTGATTCAGCCAGCCAAAGACAGGGCCTAATCAAGAAGAGGGCTCTAAGGAGCCCAACTAAAGTTTGGTCAAGGGCGATGTCCTGTGAGGTCATAGTATTAAAGTGCCTTCTCAGATGTATGAGGGCACATCTTATCAGACAATTGTGTGATTGTCCCAATTGCTCATCTAAGAGAACTTTAGTTAGAACCTCCCATTTTTTTAATATTATTTTGTCTATTTTAATTTTATAGTTTCTGTATTCTTGCCTGTTGCCTGCACCTTGAGCTAAAAAAATCTAAGAATACTCTCTGAAATAAGTTATCCAGATGAGTAACATCTTTTTCTTAATGTATGCTTGGTCTCCTCCCTACCTATAGGAAAAATGGTACTGACAGGGATTTAATTTTACTTTCTTGCTACAATTAAAATTCAGGTTGGAACTGGCTACTAATAATAGTGTTGACTTAAATTTTGAGAGATAAGAGAATATTAGGGAGGCTGGTGCACTGTTGATGTTGCTGGTTGCAAAACTGTATCTGAAGTTGGCATTAGATGACTGAAATTCAGGACAGGAAATGGGAAGAACAGATGTAAAAGCCAGGCTTGACTCTAGGTGTGCTGTGAGCCCTTTGAGCCTTAACGTACGCTTTGGTTTGGTAACATAAAAGTAATGATTATTGTATCTAACATTTCTAAGTGTCTGTCTTACAATGAGTGCACAATAAGTATTTATTGAATGAATAATGCTTTGTACTTTTCAAAGTTCTCAATGTTTCAAAGAGAATTAGTTTGGAATATCTAATAGTGATTATTATGCATTATATAAGCATTAATAAAAAGCTAAAATTCATTATACATATTCAATTTTTAGAGGAAGCTGCAAGGTAGGGAAAGAAAAAACTGAAACACTAATACAAAGGGGACTGGTAGGAAGACTAAGAAACTATAAATATGTTTCTCTGAAATTTAGAGATATTAATGGTGCTGTGAAAGGCTAGAAGAATAAAGGGACTAGAGGATAATACTGTGATTAGTTTTCTCACCTTACCTCTTCTGAATATTAAAGAAAAATTCTTGTTACTTTTGTTTCCCTCAACTCTAAAATCATAAGTGACTTGAGAACAACAACAAAACCCTTTCTTTCATATATTTCTCAGTTCAAGGAAGGAGTTTGATATATGTATAAGTGAAGTACCCTGTGCTTTCCATGTAAAGTGCTTTATGTTTCAACTATATTATGTCATACTACATGGAATGAATACCAACAGCATGAATATGTTTTCTTATGCAGGTGACATGCACAATTTAAAAAAGAATCATAAATCATATTAAAAAATTAAATTTCTCTATTGCTTGTGGGAGTGAGGTGGAGGTCTTGGGGTGCTGGTGAAATAAGCATTTTCAGAAGCCCCCAAGGGAGAATGAGATATGGAAAAAGGCTTTATTTGTGTTGTTACATTTCTCTGGTTCCAAAGTCCGCTGCCCCATAAGCCAGTCCTGGAAAAGATGCCCCTGGGGTTCCAGCAGAGCCAGAAACAGGGCCAGTGTCCAGAACTTCCAGGCATGGTGCAGCCAGGCATGGTGTAGCATCCAAACTAATTAAAGCCCGCTAGTCCATGTGTGGAGCTCCATGTGGCCATGAGCCACATGGGCGCAGGGGAGCGTGCCCCTGCAGCAGGAGTCACAGGAGTCTGGGGCCCTGGAGCCAAGAAAAAGTGGCTCCTTTGTCTAGAAGTTTATATATTTAGATTTTATATGATTTCAGTGGCCATGGCCATCCTGGCCTAATTTGTTCCCAGGCATGGCTGGCAGACAGGTGGGTACCTCCCCACATCACTCAGACCTTACTGGACATGTGTCTAAGCTGCCTTAGTCCAGTCTCTTCCTCCATCCATCAGTGGGGAATAGACTTGGAGAATGTTAAATGCAGCTTTTTGGCAAAACTATATAAATGACTTGTCTATATTATTTGGCCTTTTCTTCTCTCCTTTTTTGTTAAATAATGACCAGGTCATTACAACGGCATCAAAACCAGGCTATTTTTTAAAACCAGAAGGATATATAGTACATCAACCTCTAGGTTTGTAAGATACCACAATGAAAAATCCAAAAGGAATTCTAAAATCTATGAAATCTATGAGAGTTTCGGTAATCAGATGTGTTTAGTACTACAATACTTTAATATAGTGCTATTCATTTCAAATCACTTATTTATACTAAAAATACTTTCCTGCGTTACTTCATCCAGTCAGGTACAGGGAGAAGGTGTTTGTGTGTGTGTGTTGGCGGGGGGGGGGGGGGGGGGGGGCGGGGGGAGGCAGGACGCGGGCAGGTAACCAGCATTGCAAAGTAGAACTGAGAACAATGTGTGTCAAAAAGAGACTATTTAGAATTCAAACTGTTGGTGAAATTGGAGTTGGCAGTTATAATTGTAGGTGGAATTTCTGTGAAAATAATGTAATTATCCAAACTGCACACCTGAACACTTCAAAAAATATATTTTAATAGCATAAATAAATACCTCCTTTGTCCCATTTCTCAGTGGAAAGATACCTATTCTGGGGTGGGTTGAATTCCTGGGATTTTGCTTTATTTAGTTCTGGCTCAGTGGGAAAAGTGCCACCTACTGAATTGCCAGTCTCCTGCCTATGGAGATCTTTGATCAAGCAAAGGAAATCATTATTAGGTATTGATGGTTATTAGTGTTTGATATCTTAGAAATCTGCATTCAAATGCTTTCCATTTTCATTAGATAAGTCAAAAATTTTAAATTCAAACTCTATCAGGGACACAATGAAGCGGCACTGATGTTAGTTGGCCTGGATTGGGGGAGCCTGAGAATCAGTTTTCCTTTTGTATCTCAATCAAGAAAATATTCCAGCCCTAATCGGTTTGACTCAGTGGATAGAGCATTGGCCTACAGACTCAAGGGTCCCAGGTTCGATTCCGGTCAAGGGCATGTACCTTGGTTCCGGGCACATCCCCAGTGGGGGATGTGCAAGAGGCGGCTGATTGATGTTTCTCTCTCATCGATGTTTCTAACTCTCTCTCCCTCTCCCTTCCTCTCTGTAAAAAAATCAATAAAATATTTTTTTTAAAAAGAAAATATTCCACCAATTACAAGTAACAGTGTAAGAGTCCTTTCCAGCCCAGCATATCTGGCATAAATCTCACTTGGTCATTGTTAGGGTCACCAAAGGAAGAACACATGAGGCCAAAAGCTGTAAAGAATTACGATTTTATTAGGTCATCTGAAAACCCAGATGGGTTGAGCCCCAAAAATGGCTCCAGCACCCAAAGACAGGCAGTCAGAGGTTTTAAAGAACTCTAGGCAGGATTTTCTGGGCAGAGAATTCTCTGGGATGGTCCTGAGGGAAAGATAATGGTCTTAGCAAGTAGAATGTGGTCTTAGCAAGTGCTAAGCAAAAGGGATTGTCTGTGGGGCAGTGGTCTAAGTCAGTTACCAGGGGAGAGGGTATCCATTCAATTATTCAATCAGACCTAACAGTCATGTTATATAATTTCTTTGGTACATTGTTGAATTTGATTTACTAATATATTATTGAAGATTTTCTGTCTACATTCATGAGAGATATTGATTTGTACTTTGCAGTATTTTACAAATAAACTTCAAGACTTTTCTTTGAGTACATTATTCAATTAATTATCTTATACAAAGCTTAAGCTATGGTCTTTCTTTCTTTTTTTAAACTTTTATTGTTTGAAGTATTACAAATAGTAGTACATATATCTCCTTTCCCCCCCTCCCACATTGATCTCCCCCGGCCTCCCCTACCCCCCAGTACATGCCTTCACCTGCCTGCCGCCCCCCCCCCACCCCCAGTGTCTTGTATCCATTGCTTATGCTTATATGCATGCGTACAAGTCCTTTGGTTGATCTCTTACAGCACCCCCCGCCCAACCTCCCCTGTCTTCCTGCTGTAGTTTGACAGTCTGTTCAATGCTTCTTTGCCTCTGAATCTATTTTCCCCCCTCATTTCTTTCCTTGAAAAAATCTTGCCTCTGCAGACTAGAAATAAACATATAATAACAAAAAAAAAGGTTTGAGTCCCAATTTCAATGTCCAACAGTTCTGAGTCCCCGTTTCAATGTCAAAGAGTTCCTTATGTGTACATGTCAGCAATGATATCTGGATGGTGGGCACATGGTGGCAATGCAGGTCCGACCCTCTCTGGTTTGGTCCTAGGCAACCTGCAGCGATGCATAGCTGCTGACTGCTAGCATGGCAAGGCGTCGTCAGCATCTTTCTCCTCTTGTCTTCGTGGTTGGAGCAGACCTGTCAATTCCTCTCTGTTGCAGGAATCCACATGGTCTTGGAGTTGTTTTCTGAAAATATACAAACATATTCTCAACCACAAATTAATAAAGGAATCTTTTCTTTATAATTGATTTGGGATCCTTTTTATTTTTGCCCAAACTACTTTCCTTTGTCTTATTTAGACCCCATGTGTGTTTTTCATGGGTGTCTTGCTGTTAGCATTACAAATGAAACTTAATTTTCTAAAGTAAAAATTTTCTAGATGTAATTTACTTATAGGATATTTTTCCTTACATGATATTACCCTACTATGATCTTTCAAGAGAGAATCAAATGGGCTATGCATAGAATGAAAGGCAGAGCAATGTGATATGTGTTACTTAGGAAATAGTCAAACTCATATATTTTATTCTTTGAACTAGAGGCCCAGTGCATGAAAATTCATGCACTGGATGCGGGGGGGGGGGGGGGTCCCTCAGCCTGGCCTGCCCCCTCTCACAGTCCGGGAGCCCTCAGGGGAGGGAGGCGACCTGGCAATCAGAGGAAGGTGACGCCCCATCATACCTCTGCTGCTGCCACTGCCAGCAGCACAAGCCTCGGCCGGCCCTGGTTACCTGAGCCTCAGGCGGCCCTGGGAGGCTGGGCAGCCACCATCCAAGGCTTGCCTGTACCTCGGGCTTCAGCTGGGCAGCCGACATCTGAGGCTTGCCTGCACCTCGGGCTGGCCCTAGGCAGCTGGGCAGCCAAAATCTGAGGGTTGCCTGTGCCTCGGGCCAGCCCTGAATAGCTGGGGGGCTGAGAGGACTGGAGGACTCTGGAGGCAGGCATGTGAAGCGGCCACACCTGCTGCCCTGACCAGGCTGAGGAGACTGGGCACTGCCATCTTGTGGCTGTTGGCGCTGCCATCTTTGAGGGTGTGGCAGCCAATTAGCATATTTCCTCCTTATTGGCTGTGGGCACTACCATCTTTGTGAGGGTGTGATGGTCAATTAGCATATTCCCTCTTTATTAGATAGGATTAGCATTATAATTTAAAAAATCAAAGTTAATACTGAAAGATTCTTCCTTATGTAAAAGTCTACTTTTATTTCAGTTTAATTCTCTAAACAATAAAAAATAAAATTTAGTCCTAGCTGGTTTGGCTCAGTAGATAGAGCGTCAGCCTGTGGAATGAAGGGTCCTCAGTTTAATTCCAGTCAAGGGCACATGCCAGGGTTGCAAGCTCAATCCCCAGTAGAGGGTGTGCAGGAGGCAGCCAATAAATGATTCTCTCTCATTACTGATGTTTCTAATTTTCTCTCCCTTTTCTTTCCTCTCTGAAATCAATAAAAATATTTTAAAAATAAAATTTATTGATTCAATAGTGAAGAAATTTTAAAACCTCTCTTATTCAGTAAAAAAATGTGTTTAGCTCTTCAAATATTTTTATATGGGAATAGTGATAATTTATGACATACATTTTAAATTGTGTGTACATTCCCTTTGAGACAATATTTGGAATATTTGAATAAGGGAAGAAAGTACAAATCAAATAAAATCTTCAAATTGAAGTTTGGCGAGACATTTAATTTTAATACTAAATTTTGATTGCCTAATATATGTATATATGTATGTAGTTAATAGATATAGATACAAATATAGATTATATCAATATAGATGTTAGATATATTACATAAAATATTAGTAATAATAATATATAATATAAAATTAATATACTAAATATAAATATTTCAAGGTTTACTTATATTTGATTTTCTAAATATAAGTATATTATAAACCAGTAGACAAGTTTTATTAAATTTTTGTGTGCTATTAGTTCAATATGATAAAATTTTATGTATTTTACTTTGTTTCAAAACTGATGAGCTCATGATTAATATTCCTAGAAAAAAAATTGAGAGATGATTGCTACTTTAGTAAATTTCATCATATTTAGAAGAATCAAACATTTTAAAAGACTGTAAATAAATTAAAAGTATTGGTTGGAAAGTCATTCATTTCCAAGGTAACAATAATAGAAATTATTATATTTTTATGATATATATTGCTATTTTAGAGACTTGAAATGGACTTGGAAGGAAATGTTTTAGAGCTATCTAGTTCCATATTAATGTATTTTCCTATCCAGGAGAGAAAAGTATATAAAAACTGGATAAATATGATGACTCTTGGCCATCATTTTAGTTCCCTTGAGTACAACAAAGCTAAAAACATCATGCAACACATACTGCATATTTCTTACTATAGCATTTCTAGTTGTCAGTTAATGTAATCATGCCAGATTCAAGAAAGGTGAGAAACAAACTTGGCAATGGAGTCTCTTGATGATTTTTTGTGTGTGTGTTTACAACTTACTCATCCATATTGTATCTTTAAACAATAATTTGTTCTAATTATTGGTGAGGCACTCAAAGGTCTACTTAAATCTCTGTCTATCCATCTAATATTAAATCAAGTTCAATTGTGCTGATTATGTGTTTGAAAGGGAATAAATCCTAGACAAATACACTACAACAATCTTTCTGCAAAGCACCTTCTGGGAAAAATGTAAAATTCATGTCTCCATTCTAACGGAGTGGAAGTGTGCAATTGAGAGACGCCATTGGTGCCAAACTAAGGAAATAATAGCTTACTTGCACTGTTCAACATTTTATAATTATTGAGGTTTGGGTATTTTGTGCTTAGAGGAATGTTTTAGTAATTAAAAAAAAACTGTGAAACTTTGTTGTCACCACTGTAAATGAATTTTACAACTCCTATGGAGGAAAATCCACTTTTACAATCCTCAGTCCATTTTATCAGACAGCTTTTCAAACATATAAGAGAATATTGAAACAAAGTGTGCAAGACATTTTATTTCAAATCATTATTTGGCAACAATACTGTCAACACTGCCTACAACTCACAGTATGGATAAATAAGCAACTAGGAAAATAGTAATATTCCTAATATGCTTTTTCCAAAAATGTCAATTCTTTATTCCATTTCTATAAAAAATGCCTTCTACCCCCCTTTTTAGCCTCATGGTTTCCTTTTATATCTATGCAGAAAGACTGAATGCCAATAGTAGAATTGACACCAAAGCTCACGTTTTTTGTAACATATGAGAATATTCTACTATTAAAAAGAAATGACTGCACTCCCAAATACATTTTTAGAGTTGTATTGCCTGACACTTCAGATATGTTCAGTTTTGGAATGATCCTGTCTGCAATCTGTTCACTTTTCTTTTACTTCTTTTTTCCTTCTGTACTGTTTTTCTATCTTTTCAGCATTCCCTCTGATTTCATTTTAGCATCTTCCCTTGAGTTCTCACCTTTACCCCCTTTTCCATTCTCAGTTTTAGTTTAATAATGTGTATTTTGTCTTCCTTTGCTGGGATTCTACCAAGTCATTATGGCTTTATGTATGCAATGGGCAGACTAAATCTGACAAAAATCTGTGAACTGTTCATCCAGTCACTTTTTCAACACATACTAAGTGATATGGGAGCTAAGGAACAGAGGTTTTACTTGCATATTAGTAGGGAGGATTGAGGATGTTTTATTTGAGGGTTAATGTTCTACCTTTTTCATTTTAGCACTTGTCTCTGATATCTACTTAAGGCAAATTCTGCAAACATCAAATTAAATCTCTAGATGTTCTGTGGTAAAGGCAGCCACTCACACTGTCGCTGCTCCCACTGCAGCCGCTCCCACACACTGATGGCGTGGAGCGATTGGGGCCAGTGCCAGCAGCGGGTGTGAGTGGCGGCTGCTGCCCTGATCGGGCTCAGGAACGGGGTAGGTGGAGAAGCCCTCAGGGAGAAGCGCCCAGAGATTGGGACCAGCGTCAGGTGCCGGCAGCAGGTGCAAGCGCCGGGTGGGACCGCAGTACATGGGAGTAAAGAATTTTCAGTAACCACCAGAGGCTCACCCAGATGACAGCAACCAGCACCCCACCTTGGTCTGGCACCCCCACTCACCTGCTCCACCATCCCACCGCGGCCTATGCCCACCACATTCCATGCTCTGCTGCCTGTTGCCATCACCCACCATGTTCCACGTGCACTCCCTGGTGGTCAGCGCACGTCATAGCAACTAGTAGTTTGGTTTTTCTGCCGTTCAGTCTATTTGCATATTAGACTTTTATTATATAGGATTGGTAGACATAAGCACATACCACATATACAGTGGTGGGTGATGAATTATAAGACATTGTACTTATGAAAATAGTATATGAAATATTAGGAATTTAAGTATAGTTATCCAAACTAGATCGAGTATAGCAGAAAATAACTAGCTAGATTCATAAATCCTGGAGGAAATGGTGAATTGAGACATAATTTGAATGGTATTTTTAACTATACATATCAATATTAAGTAAAAATTTTATTTTGAGTTAGTTAAAACAACAGAAAATTTCTTCTTGTGTTTCTGCAACTAAAACCTCTTAGTCTTTAAAATAAATATATTTTCCTAGTCATGTCACAGGACTCCAAGTGCAAAGTGTACCAAAGCAAGATGAAAATACTGATTAATACATAAATGTGACTTTTCTGATGTGTTGATCTCTGAAATTGTATGTCTTCAGAATGCATACCATTTAGCAATCTATTCTGGTGTCTACTATCTATTTTAACAAGTTAAACAGATAGGGAAATGGGTGAGCAGAAACAGATCGGAAAATACATTAAAAACTAAAATTTAAATAGCTCCACTTTGTAAAGTGCAGGGTAGGGCAAAAATAGGTTTACAGTTGTTTGTATGAAAAATAATACAATAATAAACTCTGTGTTTACATACGCACAATTGTAAACCCACTTATGCCCCACCCTCTGTATAAAATAGCCCATAAAATTATGAGAATAGTTTTTAATGTATTAACTTCCGTTAGTGTAGGGTTTTCTACTGACAGCTCAACTAAACTAAACAAGTATTGGTTTTTACAGCAACCTATTTAGAGGAGTTATATCTCAGGATTGCTTTAAAAATAACAAAGGTGCCTTTTGAATGAGTAAAACTAATTAATACTAAAATATTGTCAGTATTCTTATTAATATTGCATTCATTATTAGTGGAAAAAAATCAGTGTGTCCTGGTCAAAATGTGAATAGGCACCATGACACTCACATTTATATCTAAGCAGGCACCTTCCAGTCAGTAGCAAAATGTATTAGGCATTGTTTCTTTATTCACTGAAACAGTGCCTCTTTGCTATAACTGACTAAGATTTTTTGGATGTTTTAGAACTGAACTATTCTCATCCTACATGAGCCTACTGTCACCTTGAATATTCACCATTCACAGGCTAGCACTTTTGCCATGGGAACTCCCACATGTGATTCGTTTCCATGGTAACCCGTAAATTACAGAACCCAAAGTCAGCTGCAAGGAAAAGAAAATAATAAGAATCCTCGCCCTAGTTCTTTTGGAGTTATCCTGGACATCTTTGAAATCTTTTTGGGTTTGTTTCAAAACCAACTCTATCATAAGGTAGACAGTAAAGTTGTGCTTTATACCACTGTATATGTGGTATGTGCTTATGTCTACCAATCCTATATAATAAAGATGTAATATGCAAATTGACCCTCATGCCCTCGCGTCAAGATGGCTGCACCAATGTCATCACAAGATGACTGTCCCCACATCATCACAAGATGGCCACCCCCAAATCTTCACAAGATGGCTACCACAAGATGGCCACCGCCACATCATCACAAGATGGTAGCCCCCACGTCATCACAAGATGGCCGCCCCCACATTGTCACAAGGTGGCCGCCCCCACAGTGTCACAACATGGCTGGCAGGGGAGGGCAGTTGGGGGCGATCAGGCCAGCAGGGAAGCAATTAGGTGTCAATCAGGCTGGCAGTAGAGCAGATAGGGGGCTATCAGGCTGGCAGGCAGAAGCGATAAAGGGCAATCAGGCAGGCAGGCAAGTGGTTAGAAGCCAGCAGTCCCGGATTGTGAGATGGATGTCTGACTGCCAGTTTAGGCCCAGTCCCTAGACCAGCAGTCAGCTATCCCCCAAGGGATCCCATATTTAAGAGGGTGCAGACCAGGCTGTGGGATACTCCCCTCATGTGCAAGAATTTCATGCACTGGGCCTCTAGTCCTATCTAATAAAGAGGGAATATGCTAATTGACCCTCACACCATCACAAAGATGGAAGTGCCCACAGCCAATAAGGAGGGAATATGCTAATTGACTGTCATGCCCTCAGAGATGGCAGTACCCACAGCCACAAGATGGCAGCACTCAGTCCCCTCGGCCCCGCCAGGGTGGCAGGCATGTGTCAAGGGCCTGGCCACTCCTCGTGCCTGCCTCTGGAGTCCCCCAGACTCCCAACTGCCCAGGGCCAGCCCAAAGCTTGCACCTCTGATGGTGGCTTCCCAGCTGCCTGGGGCTGCCCGAGGCTCAGGTAATCAGGGCCAGCCGAGGATTGCGCTGTTGGCAGTGGCAGCAGCAGAGGTGTGATGCAGGTGTCATCTTCCCCTGATTGCCGTGTCACCTCCTACCCCTGAGGGCTCCCGTACTGTGAGAGGGGGCAGGCTGGGCTGAGGGACCTCCACTCCAGTGCATGAATTTTCATGCACTGGGCCTCTAGTATATAATATTAGCCTTCTAACTGCAAATGAATAAAACTATTTCTTCCTTGTTTCTAGCTGCCTTTATCACAGAGTATCTAGAGATTGGTGATTTGAACCAAGCTATCCTATCTAATAAAAGAGTAATATGCAAATTAACCATCACTCCACTACACCCACAAGCCACGCCCACCAGCCAATCAGGAGTGGGTATGCAAATTAATGGAACCAAGATGGCTGTTAATTTGCATATCCAGGAGTAGAGCGAAGACTGAAGACAGCGTAGAAGGGAGCCAAGCATTGCAGAAGGGAGTGAAGCTGTGGAGAAGCAAGCAAGTGGGGCTGCGGAGAAGGGAGGGAAGCAGGTGGGACAGGGGAGAAGGGAGGGAAGCAGGCGGGGTGGCGGAGAATGGAGGGAAGCAGACCACCACAGGAAGCCCTATTGCAGGAGGGCCTCTAGTCTATCTAATAATAGAGGAATATGCAAATTAGCCAGGACACTGTAATGTCACAACTGAACAACAGGGACCTAAGCCTGCATGGTGCCTGGCTGGGGTGAGGACCCTCAGGCCGTGCCCCCCACCAGGTGGGGCTTGACGGGGACCTCAGGCCATGCCCCTCGCCCAGCAGGACTTGATGGGGAACCTCAGACTGCACCTCCCACCCTGGCGCCAGGCTGGGAGACCTCAGACCGCACCTCCTGCCCCAGCCCCAGGCTGGGAGACCTCAGACCCTGTCCCCTGCCCCAGTGCTGGGCCAGGGGACATCAGGCTGAGCTCCCTGCCCGGCAGGGCTTTATGGAGGACCTGAGGCTATGGCCCCCACCCAGCAGGGCTTGATGGGAGACCTCAAGCCATGCCCCTCACCCAGCGGGACTTGATGGGGGACCTCAGACTGCAACCCCTCACCCTGGCGCCAGGCTGGGAGACCTCAGGCTGCACCTCCTGTCCCAGCGCTGGGCCAGGGGACATCAGGCTGTGCCCCCTGCCTGGCAGGGCTTGATGGGAGACCTGAAGCTATGTCCCCCACCTGGAAAGGCTTGACAGGAGACCTCAGGCCATGCCCCTTGCCCAGCAGGGCTTGATGGGAACCTCAGGCTACACCCCCACCCCAGCACCAGGCCAGGGAACCTCAGGTTGCATCCCCTGCCTGGCAGGGCTTGACAGAGGACCTGAGATCATGTCCCCAGCCATGGTGCCAGGCTGGACGACCTGATGCTGCACCCCACCTGGAGGGGCTTGACGGGGGTGGGGCCAGCTGGGTCTGGGTCTCATCCAATGGGGGTGGGGCCGGCTGGGTCTGGGTTTCCTACGTTTTCGAAGCCCATGAGAGTAGTGGGCGGGGACCTGACTCTGGGTCCCACAGCGTGCCCCAGACTCTGACAGGAGGGAGATTTTCATATACATTTTACTAATTTTCTTTCATCTTTGACACTTCTATTATACAGAAAGGGTAAATAGCAATATTCAAATATTTCCTCTAATTAATTCCCCTTTAAGGTGTATGAATTTCATGCACTGGGCCACTAGTCTTCTTATATGCAAGAATCTACAATCACACCTACAATCATCTTTATTTTTAGAAAAATAAACTTCTCAGCATGACTGTCTGCTTTGGCAGCAACCAGATGTTAAAGCCAAAACAATTTACATGTGACCTTCTGTAAGCAGGACAGTAGAAGCCTTCATGAACCAAGTACCCTATCTGTGCCCTACATGTTATCACGTTTAATCTTCATACCACTTCCAGAGGGAGAGGTTTCATTCCCATTTTTTAATTGAGGAAACTGAGGCTCAAAGCTGGTAAGTAACTTGTTCAAATCATCCAGCTATGAAGTAGAAGAATCAAAATTCAAAGCTGGGGAGAGGTCAATGGGGGAGAAAGGAGACTCATGTAATACTTTAAATAATAAAGAATTTAAAATTTTTTTAAAAATCAAAGAATCACTTGAATGAGTCCATTCAATCTACAATCATCTTTAAATACAGAATTTAGAGTAAAAAGTACAATTTCCTCACTTTTGTATCTTGAAGAACCCCTTTTCAAGTTAATTTATTTATTGAGATTTTTTTTTTACAACACACATTATTTTCAATAAATGATAATATGAGCATATTAATGCATCCATCTGGCTTATTAATGGTTTCACTCATTTAAAAAAAGGAAGAAAAGAAATGCAGGCATTTGCCACATAACAAGTCATTGTGCTTTTAGTATCAGTTGACTTTCTGCACATGTAGTTCTAGGACAGTGGTCGGCAAACTGCGGCTCGCGAGCCACATGCGGCTCGCAAGCTGCGGTTGCCACTCTGTTGACTAATGAGTTTGCTGACCACTATTCTAGGACATCCTAGGGCCTAATATAAAGACTCTTCTTGATGTATACTTTATTACCTATAGAAAAATAGATTACAATATGCCTTTTGTTTCAGATAAAATCAGGACACATAAAGCAGGGAGATATTGGCTTCCACATGATGCTAACAAATTTATACAGATTTTTAATTTATCACCCACTCTGAAAAGCCTGGATAAGATAATCATTGTGCCATACTGGGTTTGTTTGAATCCTGTATGGACATCAACCTTAAATAACAGTGCTTTTATAGATGTATGTGAGCTGGTCTTTTCTTCATGTAAATGTCAATGAGCTGAAAAATGTATTGAAAATCATGCAGTCAGCTAGCTTTATGTAACTTTTTGTTCTTTTCAGGATGCATTCCTAAATTAAATCATATTTTAATTTAATTATATGCACATGACTATATTCAGTTACTATAGAAATTTTTAATTTTATCTTGTTCCTGCCCAATCACAACTTGAAGCCAGTCTTCATCTAATACTAATTACTATACCTCATTAATGTTAGCAAAAGAAATCCTGAAAACACCACTGCTTTCCTCTTTCTGCATGATAGACTACTTCTTTCCTATTGTTTAAAATATTTCTTTGAATTCCCACTGAATATACATAAAATTGAAATTCCCATGACAAACAAGGCTCCTCACCGGTAGACTTCCCTTTACTGTCCACTCTTCCAAGAGTCAGAACACAGGCTTTAAATCCTGTTAGACCTGAATTTAAGTCCTGCCTCTACCACTTTCTGCCTATGTAAATTTGAGACATTTTTTGTTTTATTTTTACCTTAACTGGGCTTAGATTTCTTTTGGGCAGTATTAGACTAATAATACTTGACTCAGAATTTTTGTGAGGAGTAAATATTGGAGAACATATAAAACATTGAGAACAGCGACTGGTCATTGCTGCCCACACAACATCCCATCCAACCCTTTCCCACTCCCAGTTTTTCCCAAAATCCCCTTCTACTCACCCTGTTCTTTAACCACTGAACAATTTTCCTTTCCTCAAGTAATAACTGCTTGCCTGCCCCCTACCTTGACACATGGCAGGCACATGCCTTTACTCCCTTCTTCCCACTGCACTTCCCCTTTGGACATCTGGGTCACATCTTCTTTATAATGCCTTACTCCACATGAGTTCCAAGTCTTTACTTTTTTTCTGAACTCATGAAGAATCTTTAAATACCTCTGTTATGTAACTCAGGATATAAGGGCATGCTTACCTCTATTATCCTGAGCCCTTTCCAGGCAGAGTTGCCACCTAAAGTATGTTTGTGTCCCTAGTACCTAGTGTTCTACACTTGTTGAATAAAAGAATCCTATGCTCAGGAAATCATGGCCACTATATTCCATATCCTTTTTAATTATTTTTATTGTGTTTTCTGATCCACAAGACAAGACTGCTCTCTTGTTCTGGGACTAAATACTTTTGTCCAATGCATTTAGTAAGCGTTAGACAAATATCTGTCCAATTAAATATAGTGTGAGCAATAGGAATTGGTGTTGTTGAAGTAGGAGACTGATAATCGAGGGAAGGAGAAAAATTAAGAGGACTTGAAAAGAGAAGGGGACATGGGAACACTATCTTCATTTATCATCTCCATTTTAATTTCACTTTTGAAAACTTGACAAGTAGCCCCAACTATGTGTTGTGTTCTACAGAAGATAGATTTCCTTTTCCCCTTTTAACTTTTAAAAAATCATGCTCTAGGAAGAATGCAATTGGGAAGTGTGTTTCATTTTAAAAATTATGAGATAGATAGCCTTTAAAAGTCTTGATGATGAAAAACAGTATAGTAGAAGGTAGATGGTTTCCCTGAGATAAGAACATCAAACTTCCTTCTTAAAAACAATAAGAGGAGTCCGGGGTTAAAATTACTGTGTATTCTGGAAGGAGAGCTCTATCATGAAGTGTACCCCCATATGAAAAATCTCCTTTAGTCTGCTGACCTGGGCAGATGCTCAGGTTGATTGACTCTATCTCTATCACCAGTAGAGGAAAAGGCAGTGGTGACTGATGACTTTCTCGATATCCATTTTTTACTTAAAGTCAGGAAGATGTCTTGAAATAGATGCTGAACTAGGTGTCATCTGTCTTTTTGAACTGATATGGTTTCTTTAAGAACCTGAAGATTCATAGTTTCTTAAGAATCTGAAGTCAAGGGAATTGAAAAAAAAAAGAACATTTATCTTAATGAACAGATTAAATTTTTTGCTAACTCCTAATAATTTTTATATCTTTAAATTTCTTTAAGCATATATAAAAGATGGCAATAGCTAAGATGGTAAAGTTATACAGACACATTAATGTGTAAGTGTGCTCAAAAAATATACCACTCAACCACCAGTAATATATTTGTAAGTTGATTTTATGAGATCTACCAGAATACTACATGTTTCTTCTTGAAATTGTCACACACACATACAAAAGCCTTAATGCTTTTGTCTCTAATCTATCCAATCCATCTGTACTATTAGTAAAACTGTAAAATATAGGTCCAATAATCTTACACTTTTGCTTAAAACTTAATCCACAGAATATAATCCCACCTTAAAACCATACACAAACACTTCCAGTTTAGTTTTTATGTTTTTTTTCTCACTTCTTCAACATATGATCTGCAGGCAGACAAACTGCTAGACACTATTCCCTTATATGTTGGAGAACTCAGTTCTCATAATACGCTAAGCTGCCAGTTTTCTATTCATTGACTGTTTAAATTTTCTGCAATTGTCTTTATTTAAAACAACTTTAATTATACATTTATTAAATTAATTCATCTTTGTATAGATTTTCAAATAATTTCAGTGATTATAAAGTTCCCCTAGATTTTTACCCAATCCTCTTCTCTTCCCAGAGGAGCCATGACTATTATAAAAACACTAGAGGCTCAGTGCATGAAATTAGTGCACAGGTAGGGTCCCTAGGCCTGGCCAGTGAACAGGACCAATCTGTGGGGACTGGTGAGACGATCAGGGGTCCCCTGCTGGCACCCACCTTGGCTGGCTTGGCGCCGCCTGCTCACTGGGCTGGGGGCAGCTCCTGCTTTGAGCGTCTTCCCCCTGGTGGTCAGTGCACATCATAGCAAACAGTTTCTGCTGTTCAGTCGATTTGCATATTAGGCTCTTATTATATAGGATTTTCTTGTATTTTCTCTTTATTTCTATGCTACTTTTTCCTACTTTATTCATTTTTACTCAATTTAATCCATTTCTTTCAACTTCATCCAATTGCTTATTTTCTTTTTTTTAAAATAAATCTTTATTGTTCAGATTACAGGTGTTCCTCTTTTTGTTTTCCCCCTATAACTTCCCTCCACCTGATTCCCTACCCCACCCTACCCCATGCCCTTACCCCCTGCCACTGTCTTCATCCATAGGAGTAAGATTTTTGTCCATTCTCTTCCCACACCACTCACACCCGCTTCCCCCTGAGAATTGTCAGTCCACTCCCTTTCTATATCCCTGATTCTATTATATTCACCAGTTCATTCTGTTCTTCAGATTTTTTATTTACTTGATTTTTAGATTCACTTGTTGGTAAGTTTGTATTTGATGTCATTTGGTTGTTCATAATTTTTATCTTTACCTTTTTCTTCTTCTTCCTCTTCTTAAAGAATACCTTTCAGCATTTCATGTAATCCTGGTTTGGTGGTGATGAACTCCTTTAGCTTCTTCTTGTCTGTGAAGCTTTTATCTGACTTTCAACTCTGAATGACAGCTTTGCTGGGTACAGTAATCTTGGTTGTAGGTTCTTGCTATTCATCACTTTGAATATTTCTTGCCACTCCCTTCTGGCCTGCATAGTTTCTGCTGAGAAATCAGCTGACAGTCGTATGGGTACTCCCTTGTAGGTAACTAACCATTTTTCTCTTGCTGCTTTCAAGATTCTCTCTTTGTCTTTTGCTCTTGGCATTTTAATTATGATGTGTCTTGGTGTGGTCCTCTTTGGATTCCTCTTGTATGGGGTTCTGTGCACTTCCTGGACTTGTAAGTCTATTTCTTTCACTAGGTAGGGAAAGTTTTCTGTCATTATTTCTTCTAATAGGTTTTCAGTATTTTGCTCTCTCTCTTCTTCTGGCACCCCAAAAATTCGGATGTTGGTACGCTTGAAGTTGTCCCAGAGGCTCCTTACACTATCTTCATATTTTTGGATTCTTTTCTCTTTTTGTTTTTCTGGTTGGGTGTTTTTTGTTTCCTCATATTGCAGATCTTTGGTTTGATTCTTGGGGTACATTGATCTACAGTTGAGTTTCTGTATATTCTTTATTTTAGACAGTGTATGCTTCATTTCTGACTGGTCCTTTTCCATATTTTTGGCATTCTCATTAAGGTCCTTGAAGGTCTCACTAAGCTCCTCAGAAGTGTCATCAAGTTTCTCAGCGGTTTTTAGAAGATTCTTGAGTAACCTTATAAATGTGGTTCTGAACTCTATGTCGTCCAGTAGTTTGCTTTCCTCCGTTTCTTTCATTTGTGACATGTTTTTTTGTGTCCGCATTTTGGCTGCTTCCCTGTGTTGATGGAGTGGCTTTGTGTGGTAGGTGACCTATAGGGGGCAGTAGCTCAGCCTCCCCAATCACCTGATGTGGAAGCTCTTGGTACACCCCTTTGTGGGCTGAGTGCAAAGTCTTGGTGTAATTAAGCCTTAATTGCTGTTGGTACACTGGGAGGAATTGACCTCCAGGCCAATTGGCTGTGAGGACTTGCTGTGTCTATAATGGAAGAACTGTTGTGCTAGAGAGACGCTTATGGTGCAGGACTTGTTTCAGTGGGGCTTTGGTGCTCACTGAGTCTGCCTCTTAAATGTGTCACTTACGGATGTGAGGAGTTGAAATCTGGTTTCTCACACTGACCACTAGGTATACTGGCTTCTGGATCTCCAATCGGGTGCAGGTCAGCTATTGTCTGAGTCCACCCAGCAGGAGCTACAGCGAGAGCTACAGTTTTCTCCTCTTTGCTTGGGGTTTGGAGGTTTTGGAGCTGTCTGACCCGGGCTGCAAGTTTGCTAGGTTAAACTGCGATAGGGCAGGCCTTTCTTATGCTAATGCTGCTGCTTGGAGCTTGGGTGGGTTTGTAGGTTGTGTGGGGCGGGGTCTCAGGGCATCACTAGGCTAGGGCGTGGCAAACAGCAATGGCTGCCAGTTAGCCAGCTCTGTGTCTCTGACTGCATCCCGTGCCCCAACGCAGTAAACAATTATTCTTGCTCGCAGCTCTGCAAGCAAGCCCCCCTCATTTTCCCACCCGGTGGCAGACAGTCCAGCTTCTCCCCATAGGAGTTTGGGTCCCCTGCGTCTCCCCAGAAACTGTATTTCAGAGTAATCGGGGGCTTGTCTCCCTTCGGGTTGAAAAAAGCAACGCCTGCCGCCAGCCTGGATCATGCGCCTCCGTACCTCAGCTTTTCAGCACTTGTGCACATCTCAATGCTCTTTTCTCTTTCCTTCTAGTTGTAGAACTTCCACTCAGCCAGCTTTCCCGTGATTCTGGGTGATAGACATTTTGTCTTTTAGTTGTAGTTTTGAAATTGTTGTGCGAGGCAGCAGTTTAGGTGTTTACCTACGCCGCCATCTTGGATTCTCCTCTAATCCATTTTCTTTGCTTATATTTATAGTCTGATTAAGCAGTAACTGTCTTAAACATACATTCATTAATTGATTACATGTAATATCATAGGATGAGTCTTTCTAGAAAATCACATACAAACACATTGAAATTTTGTTTTATTACTGAAAGACTTAAAATATATCAATCAGAACATCAAACCTCAGGGAAGGAAGGGGAGGTTGGAGGTAAGGGGGAGAGATCAACCAAAGGACTTATATGCATGCATGTAAGCCTAATCAATAGACACAGACAACAGGGGGGTGGGAGCATGAATGGGAGGTGGGGGGTAATGGGGGAATAAGGACACATATGTAATACCTTAATCAATAAAGAAATTTAAAAAAATAAAAATAAATAAAATACAATGTGGCTGCCTCTTCCCGTGGGCTATTACCCTTGTGAAGCACATTCAAGCATGGGTGGAACAAAGGTTATGTTTCTATACTGATGTACTTTGATAGTCACAGCAATCTCAAAGAAGGGGCTCTAGGAAGTATGTTTTGAAAGAAAGCACACCATTTGTATTCAATTTATTATTTAAAATTAAATTACACGGTACATTGGGCCCTGGATAAAATATTCTAAATAAGATAGAGAATGTGAATACCACTATTTCTTTGCATGTGTGCTAAGCAAGATTCACAGAAGCAAAACCCTAGGATACAATGTTAAGCAAGGCCTTCAGAAAGCTAGCAATAGCATATGTTTGGAAAATAAAAGGTAATATGTGTACACCCAGGAGCTAAAACAGAAAAGCCTCCTGTGAACGTCCCTTATCATAGCAACATTCTCTGGAAAGGATGGACAGTCATATCTGTCGTTTTTAACCACGTTCCCACTTCTGAGTAGTAGCACTGTCAATATAAAATATTAAAGCCATCAATACATGCTGACAGGTGGTGAGAAACCCTGTCATCTGGAGAAGGAAAAACAAATATTGGAAGTAATATCTTGGACTGAGATGAGAACTATAGAAAACCACAGAAGAACAACAATGGAAATAAAAAGTGATGTAAATAAGAGAGAAAAAATAACTGATCATTTAAGGAAGAGAGGCAATACATCCATGTTTATTTAAATAAGAGTAAAAGCATCTGTTTTATTATTTATTATCGGACTTCTCATGCAAAGATGGTTGTTGGGGATTATACAGTGTAGAACAAAAGTAGGCTTACAGTTGTGAGTACGCAAAACAGTGTTTCTTGCATTATTATTTATTAATTACTGTATTATTTTCCATATGAATGACTGTAAATCTACTTTTGCTTCACCCTGTATTACCCATGTATAGCTGTGCTGCACCAGCACAGCCAAGGGTTCGGCTAGCTTGAGGGTGGGCCGGCAAAGGATGAAGAAAAGACAGACAAAGAGAATAAGCTGGGTCTAGGTGGATCTTCTGTGTGTGACTGAGGCCACAGAACAGATCCAGACTGCAAGCTGATGTTTTATTTTATAGTCAGAGGTAAACAAGAGAATTTACAATGTTCTTGTAACTTTCACTTGTTTTGGCAGCACTTGCTGCACCTCCCACAGCCCATTAGTTACCCAGGAAAGATCTAGGGAGCAGTCACAAAATCAAGCTTAATTATGCTAAGAGGGCTGTGCCCTCTAAGCTGGGACTTGTTTTTGCCTTTGCCAACAGGTCAGTCTGAGGCTTAACCCTATAACCGTTCCCTACATATAGCCATCCACTGCAAAGACTTTTCCCATAGTTGAATAATTATATATATAGTACTTTTCTCCTGTGAACATAAAATATAACCTGTTTAACTCTGAACTATAATAGTGGAAAAGCAGTTAGTGAATGTGGGAATGAAGTCACTTCACAAAGAAGTAACTAAAACACAGGAATGTAAAATGACTTCTCTGAAAAGATACTCTACCCATAAATAGAACAAAAGTCTACTTGTTTAATAAAATGTACTAGCTATTTTGTTAAGCCTTTCTGAAGCATGGTTCTGATAAGCTTATGATGTAAATTCAGAAATTGAAACACCCCTGGCTGGGTGGCTCAGTTGGTTGGAGCATCATTCCATTCACAGAAAGATTGCAGGTTCCATTCCCGGTAAGGGCACATACTAGGTTGTGGGTTCGATCCCAGGTTTGGATGCATATAGGAAGGCAGCCAATCGATGTTTCTCTCTCACAATGATCTCTCTCTCTTTCTCAAATAAATATATCCTCTGGTGAGGATTAAAAAAATAAAATTCCAACAAACATTCAGCCCTTGAGAGATTTAACACTGGTTAGTGATCCATGATACACACACAGAGTTCAGACACGCACATCAAGTCAAACGAGTACAGACATTGTGTACTTAAGAGAGTGATTTAGCCAGTAAAATATCATTTCCACCAGTTTTAAAATCAAATCTGTCTCTAATTCAGCTTTATAAATTAAAAGTGTGTAAATTGGAATAATTTCCAATTGCTATTAAAACTTTTTTAAAAACATGGAAATATTATTTTGGAAAATAAAGAAATTAAATTCAACAAATATTTATTGAGCAACTACTGAATATTAGGAGCTAGAAATAAAAAAAGTAACTGGAAAATGATTCCTGTTCTTAAGAAATTCTCAGTCTTATGAAGTCTATTTGAGAGGGTTCTACAGAGCTGAAGAGACAGAGGATCACAAGAAAGACATTGAATTCTACTTGAACAGCAGAGGTATTCAAAGAAAGAATTTTCAGTAGAGGGCACATCATATACATAGACACTGAATATAACTAGTATATGGGTAAAAGCTATAAGTGGTACTCGGTCACACGTGGAGAAACAGGAGAATCACATATGAGAATCAGAGAGTATTTAATAGCCCCTG
The DNA here is from genome assembly GCA_026230045.1 of Corynorhinus townsendii. NCBI lineage: Eukaryota > Metazoa > Chordata > Mammalia > Chiroptera > Vespertilionidae > Corynorhinus > Corynorhinus townsendii. Next base: position 113,509,169 of record JAPDVU010000001.1, on the reverse strand, counting down.
GTCACTCTATTTTTCTCTGAGAAGCAAAAAGAAGGAGCTCCTGCAACTTTCTAGCCTCTCTCACAAACTTATATCCACATCACTCTTCTCTCTAATCTTCATTGCGTTGGATAAATAATTCCTTTTAGCTCCTAACCAGATTCTCGATTATCACCTCCCTGGCCTTCTCTTTCTCTGGCTTTAGCTTTATTGGCATCTTCCTCAAAGACTATAAATACACTCCCATCCTTAAAAGCAAAACAAAACAAACCACCATCTCCAGGGGCTGCCTCTCTTCTCTCCTCTTCATACCACATGGCCTCAAAGCTCTTCAAAAGGAACTTCTCCATACAACTTCTGTTCTCATTCCTCCACTGACATCTTATTTGATTTTTTTTTCTGCTCTTGATATTACTGATCACTCCTCTGATGTGATCATAATCCCTTGGTTACTATATTTATGCCCATCCAAAATAATGCTATTAATTTTTCCTTTCCTTTTTCAGTTGTTTCTTTTTAGCCTTCTTCATTACTGTAGTCCCATGAACTACTACCATGATCCCTTCTCTATACTAATACTAAAAAAAACCCTTCACCTGGGAGAGGTGCAGAAAATGTAACTAAGACCTTATCTATACAAAAAAAATTGACAGCCAGTTTGAAATGGAATTGCCATGGCCTAGAGCAAAGAATATCCTTACATGGTATTATTCTACAATGTCATTATAATTTTTCCCAGATTTGTATTACCTATAATAGTCCCTCGCACCCTTGGGAATCAATAAAAAATCATCTTTTTGGTGCTTGGAGACCAGGTTAACACATCTCTTGATATTCTAGAATTACAACAAATAATGTACTATTATCCCAAACAAACTTAAAAACTAATTCTTTGAATGTCTGGCAGCAATTTAAAAAGGACATAAAAGGATTTAATCCTGCCCTGACTGGTTTGGCTCAGTGGATGGAGCGTTGGCCTGCAGACTGAAGGGTCCCAGGTTTGATTCCGGTCAAGGGCATGTACCTTGCTTGCGGGCACATCCCCAATAGGAGGTGTGCAGGAGGCAGCTGATCGATGTTTCTCTCTCATCGATGTTTCGAACTCTCCCTCTCTCTTCCTCTCTGTAAAAACCAATAAAAAATATTTTTTAAAAAAAGGATTTAATCCCTTACACTATGTAGAGGACCCCCTGGGAAGGCACCTGAGCATTCTATAGCCCCTCTTGCCCTTTTGGCCAAGAGGGACCCTCTTCTCATAATCCAATTGCCCACAGCTATTGCCTGAGCTTTCTGTTCATGCTGAGGTTGAAGCCTTGTGGTGGCTGGTACCATGGATCTGTCTCTCGCCCAGTGGGGTGAGCTGGGCCCTCTCTGGAGAAGAAACCTGGGTTCCCCAAGATATGTGATCAGTGCCAGGGCCCCACCAGCAGGCAAGGGGATCCCAAGGCAGGGGCTGGGTGTGGAGGCCATGGGGGTATAGGCTACCAAGGAGACAGAACTGAACCTCACATCACCCTTCTTGGCCCCAGAGGATGGCTGGTTAGCCAGAGATGGGTAAGATTCCTCAGGAAAGCAACAACCTAAGACAGGCACAGTCACAGAGGGGCCATCAGGAGAGAACTTGGGGGTCAACAGAGGTGGGGCACAGACCCTCACCCCCCCCCCAACTTTGCAGGGGCCTGAACCCTCGGCCCTTCTAAGGGAGGTCTCCTGCCCTCATGGCTGCTTCACTTCCCATGCCCAGCTCACATCGGGACCCAGGTAACAGACAGAGACTTGGCTGACAGCAGCTGCCCTCTCACTGCAACAAGACTTGTTTGAGTTGTCTTGTACCCATGGTGTGAGGAAGTGAGTTTTTGATATCTAAATCCAGCCTAGCACCAGGAATGCTCACGGCCTACTCAAGAAGGCAAATAATCCTTTCCACTAATATTTATAGGGTAAAATAAGATTGTTGTTAGAGTATTAAATTTGACAGTAAAATAGTAGTCAAGTTCTCAGACTAATTTAAATTGGCTAAGTGAAATAAGCAAATATTCTAGAAAAATTAATGGTGCTGGACAAAAAGCTGTTCCTAAATTGTTAACTAAAAATTTTATTGGTAGTTCATCTCATGGTAAAATTGTGTAACATGTAATGAACCTAAAGCAGTCATATTTTAGTGCAAAAAAATTAAAATTTAAAAGCTATCAAGACTACATTATAAAATTTCCAAAATCCTCCTAATATTTAAATCAAAAAAGGGGGGATAGTAGAAGAATATCATGTAAGGAAAAATATCCTGTAAGTAAATTACATCTAGAAAATTTTTACTTTAGAAAATTAACTTTCATTTGTAATGCTAACAGCAAGACACCCATGAAAAACACACATGGTGTCAAAACAAGCCAAAGGAAAATCATTTGGGCAAAAAATGAAAAAGGATCCCAAGTCAAATTTATAGAAAAGATTCCTTTATTAACTTGTGGTCAAGAATATGCTTGTATATTTTCAGAAAACAACTCCAAGACCATGTGGATTCCTGCAACAGAGAGGAATTGACAGGACTGCTCCAGACATGAAGACAGAAGAGAAACAATCCAGAGATGGAAGACACTGAAGAGACCTTGCCATACTAGCAGTCAGCAGCTGTACATCATGGCAGGTTGCCCAGGACCAAACCAGAGAAGGTCGGACCTGCATGACCACCATTTGTCCACCATCCAGAACTGAAATATCATTGCTGACATGTACACATAAGGAACTGTTTGACATTGAAATTGGGACTCAAAAGAACTGTTAGCCCAGAAAGAAACTCACTACAGACTAATTCATTTGCCTCTCAGCATAACCATTATTGCTCGTCTCATTTTTGGTTCTTATAAGTGTATTTCTAGTATCACATGATCTCACTCATCTAGGGGAAACAATGAACAACATAAACTGATTAACAAAAACAGACCCGGAGACAGGGAAGCATAGATCAGACTGTCAAACCTCAGAGGGAAGGTAGGGGAGGGTGGGGGTAAAGGGGAGAGATCAACCAAAGAACTTGTGTGCATGCATATAAGCCTAACCAGTGGTCACGGACAACAGGGGATGGGGGCATGCATGGGGAGGGGTTTGGGATGGGAATAGGGGGATGAGGACAAATATGTGATACCTTAATCAATAAAGAAATTTTTAAAAAAAGAAACCCTTCAGTGATAATACTTACCCCATAGTAATGGTACTTCCCCCTAAAATTACAATGATGCTTCCGTTGTTTACAAACTTTGTTCTTGTCAGACAATCTATACTTGTCCCCATTTATATTTCTCAATCTGCCTTTACTTTACCCATCAATTTGAAATTTCATCATTGGACTGAATCTGTTCTCTCAATCATCAAAGATTTCTTCTGAGCCTTTCCTTTGCTCAATCACTCTGTAGCAGTCAAAACTTTGTTCTTTCCTGGAACTTACCCATTATTTAGATCCAAGACACTCAGAATATCTCCTGGTTCTCCCCTAACCACTCAAATTAATCTTGTTCCTCAACCTCCATCTAAAAGTGATTCTCCCATGTTCAGATTTATTGCGTATCTCCTGGATGGTGCAGCCTGATATCTTAAGAGCATTCCCCTAGCCAAAGACACCAACCTGTGAAGGAATGGTTGGCAGAACATTTAATATTTGAAAAACATTTTCTTCAACCACACCTATTAATTGACTTTACAGATTATCTTTCATTCTTTGCCAAGAGAGACAGGCAATGTCCTTGATAGGCCTTAAATTATTTCCCATTGTATAACAATGTTTAAACTCTTATCTAAGCATTAAAAGCCTTCCACTCTGGGCCCTTATTTTCTTTAAATCTTACAATAGCTACTAGTCACCCAATTACACAAACTAATTACAACCAACTTAATTATAAAGATATGAATGGTGAAGCAGGAAAAATACAAAGTTTGGTTTGGGTTGAAATATAGCCTGTATCAATGGACAGGTTAATTAACTTGATTACAGTGATTCTTTCACAAAGTATATGCATATCAAATCATCAAATTCTACATTTTAAATATATACAATTTTTAGCTGTCAATTATACTTCAGCTTTACAAGTGTAGCCTGTATTATTTTTAGGAAGTTAATTAACTTTCCTAAGCATAAATATGTAAAACTGTGAAGATACCTAATTCTTGGTCTCATGATAGAATTATATTTCTCCATATGGAATGATTGGCACAAAATACAAATATGCATAATGACAACTAAAACTTTTTTTTATAATTACAGTAATATCTATTACTTTGGCCAGGTGCTATACATAGGTTAGTTCCTGTAATGACCTCAGAAACCCTTTGAGGTAAGTACTCTCACCACACCCATTTTACTGATGAAGGAACAAAGACACAAAAAGGCTAAATATCTCAAGAACAGAATTAAAAATTCTCTATGGACTAAAATTCTGTGTTCCCCAAAAATTCATATAGTAGCCCTCTTAACCTTGGTTTCACTTTCCATGGTTTCAGTTACCTACATCCAACCACAGTCCAAAAATATTAAATTGGAAATTCCAGAAATAACTCATATTTTAAATAGTGCACCATTCTGAGTCATGTAATGAAGTTTTGAGCAGCCCTGCTCTGTCCCACCTGAGATGTGAATCATCCCTTTGTCCAACTGGCCCATTAATCACCTTGTAGCTGTTTTGGTTATAAGACCCACGGTTGTAGTATCACAGTGCTTGTGTTCAACACTTATTTTACTGTTATAATTGTTCTATTTTATTATTAGTTGTTGTTAATCTCTTAATGTACCTAATTTATAAGTTATCATAGGTGCGTCTATACAGGGAAAAACACAGTTTATAAGTTAAACTTTGTCATAGGTGCGTCTGTACAGGGAAAAACATAATTTATAAGTTAAACTTTATCATAGGTGTGTCTGTACAGGGAAAACACAGTTTATAAGTTAAACTTTGTCATAGGTGCGTCTGTACAGGAAAAACATAGTTTATAAGTTAAACTTTATCATAGGTGCGTCTGTACAGGGAAAACACAGTTTATAAGTTAAACTTTGTCATAGGTGCGTCTGTACAGGGAAAACACAGTTTATAAGTTAAACTTTATCATAGGTGCGTCTGTACAGGGAAAACACAGTTTATAAGTTAAACTTTATCATAGGTGCGTCTGTACAGGGAAAAACACAGTTTATAAGTTAAACTTTATCATAGGTGCGTCTGTACAGGGAAAACACAGTTTATAAGTTAAACTTTATCATAGGTGAGTCTGTACAGGAAAAACATAGTTTATAAGTTAAACTTTATCATAGGTGTGTCTGTACAGGGAAAACACAGTTTATAAGTTAAACTTTGTCATAGGTGCGTCTGTACAGGAAAAACATAGTTTATAAGTTAAACTTTATCATAGGTGCGTCTGTACAGGGAAAACACAGTTTATAAGTTAAACTTTATCATAGGTGTGTCTGTACAGGAAAAACATAATTTATAAGTTAAATTTTATCATAGGTGCGTCTGTACAGGGAAAAACACAGTATGTATAGGTCTCAGGTATCCACTGGGATCTTGGAACATATCCCCCATGGATAAGGAGAGACTGCTGTGCATTGAAGCTTAATCCCTAATGTAATGGCATTAGGAGGTGGGGCTTTGGAAGGTAACTCGGTCATGAGGGTAAGCCTTCGTAAATGGGACCCTAATGCCCTTATAAGTAGAGATATGAAAGGGCTTGCTTTCTCTTTCTGCTGTCTTCACCATGTGGCAGGTACAATGAGAAGACAGCCATCTGCAAACCAAGGAGCAGGTTCTCACCAGACACTGGTTCTGCAGACACCTCGATCTTGGACTCCACAGCTTCCAAAACTGTGAGAAATAAATGTGTGTAAGCCACACAGCCTATTTGTTATATAAGCCCAAGATAAAAGTGGCTTAGAGTCAGCACCTATCAGTCCTTGAATGATTCGTTAAATCTAAAATAAAGCATCACTCTCTAGATGCTGCTTTGCTCACATAGTTCCCTTACGGGAAATTCTATTTTGTCTCTTCTTCACTTCATATTCAGCTGAAGGCAGGCTTTCCTTTCATTGTCCATCTCAATCCCACCTCAACACTCGTCCCTTACTCCAATAACTTCCTACTGGTAATTTGTTCATCGCTTATGAAAATAACTTATATGAGGTCAGGGATCCCTGGCCCCGTTCACCATATGAAGATACAATTAAAAGGCTGTAACCTGCCCTAGTCTGTGTTACTAAGCAGTTAGAATGTTGGCCTGCTTACCGAAAGGTCTAGGGTTCAATTTCTGGTCAAGGGCACATACTGGGTTACAGGTTCAATCCCGGCCCCAGCTGGAGCATGTGTGGGAGGCAACCAATCAACATGTCTCTCTCACATCTCTCTCTGTCTCTCTGTCTCTCTTTCTCTCTCCCTCTCCCCCCTCTCTCTCTTAAAAATCAATGAAAAAAAATTAAAAATATCCTCAGGTGAAAAAAGTCTGTGCCCTAGAAGAGAGCCCTCCTTTGTCCTGGCACCATGATCTCAAACTTCCAGCCTCCAAAATTGTGAGAAATAAATTTCCGTTGTTTAAAAGCTACCCAGTGGTAGGTATTTTGTTATAACAGCCTGAATGGACTTACATATTTGATGGAGATACATATTTATGTATATATCTATTTTTGCAATTAGCTTGAGAGATCTAAGAAGATGGAGATTATGTTTGTTTTTTGTTTTTAATTTTTGAACCCTCCACAACAATCTTGTACAATGCATTGCTTCAAATAAGTGTGTTCAATAAGTAGTTGTTAAATTCAGTTTTAAGATTACCAGAATAAATCTCCTAGGATTTTTTACTATTTAAAAATCACAAAACCTTCCTCCACACTTCTGTGACATTTATGCATTTTCAGACTAAGCTGGATGTTTCATGCAGACACAACTGAGAGAATGGGCCTCCAGCTTTGTGAAGTGATTTTGGTAGTAGGCCTCTTTCTTGGTCAAAAGAGTTTTGCACCAGATTTTATTGTCCCTGTGAATGCATTAATTGAAAAACAGACCTCCAAAATGACTGGCTGAACCATACTGGGCTTTAGTCATGCACAGATAAGTAACTACTTGCTGCATGACATCTGCTTAGTTTCCTAGTACGTGTGAACCTTTCCAATACACACAAAGAACTCAAAGCTGCTATGCACAAACATGTTCTTTATCTAAGTAACAGCAGTGCCACCTGCAGGAAAAGCTCAAGCAGCAGTTGTGGTTTTCGTTTTGTTTTTCATGTATTTCTCTTTAGTTCCGTCAGAAGACTTTGTCATGCTTTTACCTGATGAAAAACAATACAGGGCTCAGCTCCTATCAAAGATTTCCATCCATTCTCCTTAGTGGATGAAGTAAATGCTGTTAAAATATTAGAAACCATAGTACAGCTGAACTAGAGGAATCCTAGTGTTCAAAAGATCACTGGAATATGATTACAGAAACAAAAAAACGCTGGAATGTAGATAGAAGCCTTTCCTATGCCAGCCTGCAGAGTGAAGTTTCAGAGTAGCTTTCTTAGACTGAACTATCCAAAAGCAAGGTATGTGAGAAAATGCCATTTATTTTATAGCTATTTTTAAAAGAACTTTTTATTATGTAAGTTTGTTCTAACAAAGTTTCACTTGTATTCTAGCATGCACAACCAAGTATTTTAGCTTTCTTTTTGTCTATGTTTTCCTTTTCTTTTTTTCTAAGCTTCAGGTACCAAATTCTGGGTTCTATATAACACTTACCCCCCAAAAGCCATTAACACTTATTTGGGTAGAACTACTTCTAATCTTAAGTAGTTTGTATAACAATCATAATCCTGTAGAAATCCAATAGTTCACCCTTAATTGCAAGGGCACATTCCAAGACCCCCACAATGGTACATGTAATGGCAGACATTACCAAACCCTATATGTACTATGTTTTTTTCCCTATACATACATAATGTAAATTTTAATTTATAAATTAGGCACAGTAAGAGATTAACAACAATACCAATGGTAACTAAAGATAAAATAGAACAATATATTATGATAAATGAGAATATGATTACAGAATGTAATCAAAATGTCTTATTGTATTATACTCACCCTTCTTCTTGTGATTCATTGGTGGAACCATTCCATAAACAAGAGGACTCTCACCCAAGTTTTCTGACCATGTTGCCCAAAGACAAACAGATAGTTTTTGTTTTTGAGAGAACTTGGGTTCTTCACTCTGTATACTGAGCTCGGCTTTATCACATGCCCAGCAGCACTGTCACTACAAGAGCTCATCTGTCCTTCCATGTTTTATGCCCTGACGCTTCTTTGCACTTTTATGCATTGGGCATCTTCTTCCATTACAATTGAAGGTTTGCTTTCAATGGTATTCTTTCTTCTTAATCAACCTCTTTAACTCTGTCAGAAATGTGGCAGCAGATTCTTCATGGACAGTTGCAGCCTCTCCAGTGATTTTTGTATTGTTCAGTCTAAAACTATTCCTGAATCCGTGTAACCATCTCTTACTTGCAGTAAATGGTTTGGTGTCGCTTGTTTCAGGGGACCCCTTGCTGAAGTCATTATATAGGCTCAATGCTTTCTGGCACAACATAGCCATCAATCAAACACGTTTTCTATTCTTGTCTTCTACCCAGAAATGCAGTGCTTTTTCCATCCTCACTGAGCACTTGTCATGCACTGTGGTTATAACTTCTGCAGTTTGAGGTGTGACAGCAAAACTAGCATGAATTTCTTTTTCCTTCATCACAATTTCATAGACAGAAGATTTATTCTTACCAGAGATCTTAGTAACTTCCAGCATACAATTTTTTTCTTTCTTAAATCAAGAACTTTTACCTTTTCACTTAAAGAAAGCACTTTACAGCTTCTCTTTGACATACTCAAATTGCCAGCATCCGTATCTTGCATTATTGAGTAAAATATGAATTATTTGAACACAAGCGCTGCAATCCCACAACAGAAGATCTGACAACTGAGATGCTATCAAATGATTAACAGGTGAAATATCATACACAGCATGGATATGCTGGAGGACAGGATGATTCACATCCTGGGTAGGACAGAGTGGACAATTTAAAACTTATGAATTATTTCTGGAATGTTCCATTTAATATTTTCAGACCATGGTTGACTGTGGATAACTGAACCTGCAAAAGGCAAAACCACGGGTAGGGGTAACTAGTATACATACTATAATTTCCACAGCAAAAGTAGTCATGTTTCAATTCCATCTCCAATAATATAACAACATCACCTTATCCCCCCCCCAACATAAGGAAGTCAATATCTCAACTCTGTGACTATAGTTACCAAGGAAACACTTTTGAATAAGAAAAGCACAGTTATAGCATGGATGAAAGTGGCCAAGGAAACCACTTAACAACTAAATATTTTGTCACAAGAAGTTGTAGGATTACAAACCCTCTTTTTCATTCAGTTCTCAAAATAACACTGGGAATGAACCAAAATTCTCAAACAACAATAAGCAAAAAGACTAAAATCACTGTGTAATACAAAACCAATAATATCTATAATAATAAAAGTGCAATATGCTAATTAACCGGACAACCTTCCAGATGAAATGGGGGGGGGGGGTGAGGCAGAGGAGGAGGGAAGGGGCGGAGAGTGGGGGGCGAGGCAGAGGCAGCCTCTGGGGTGGCAGGGGCTGAGCCCCTTGCACAAATTTCATGCATCAGGCCTCTCATTAAAAATAATGAAAGCAAACTTTCTGTTCATATGAGCACTAACATTTGAATCATCACAACAAGATGGAAAATAGATCCACAGAGAAGAAAAATCTATTGAGATAAAGCCTATTTCACAGGTAAACTTGTCATGATCTTTAAAAGCATAAATTAGGATATTAAACTAGCACTTCACTTGCTTAAATAAATTAGGTTTGCATGCTCTCCATAAATTAAATAACAACAGTCATCTGTAGTTACAGAACACTATAATAGAACTGATCTATGATAGCAAAAGCAAATTGTGTACTATCCAGAAATAATCACATAATGCCACCTTTCATTCCTTTTATTTTACACTTCTCCCTAAATACATTCATTATGGTCTTTGTTTTGTTTTACAATGGATGAGTACAATTCTGGTCTCAGTCTGATGATGTCCTCAAACTGTGATTTACAGGAAGAAAAATTAATCAATTTTAATGTGTGCAAAGCTTGCCAAGTCCCCAACTGGGTACAAGGTTAGCACACTTTCCCACTTTTTCTTCCTCATATTTTCTGCCACTCTTCTTAAAAGAGAGCTCTTGACTGGGCTCATACATCATAAATGGTTACCCCTGAACATAGAGTAGTAAATTATTTCTGAGTGTTATTGAGAAATGCTAAAAGTTCTATTCTGCCCAACAAGCCTCTCCCATCAGCCTGCCAGAAAATCTAACTGCAGAGCAGGTGTCCAACAATTACCATGAGAAAACAATTTTAAAGATCAGAAATACTATTTACAATTACAGATGTTAACATAGCCATGTAGCTATGCACGAAGCCCTGAAAACCAACAAGACTGAATTGAAATGAACATCAAGCTTACATGTATAATATAGGATAATAACTATGATCATGTCGGTATTAAAGATTCCAATTCTGACAATTTTTTAAGAGTATGTAGTTGTGTAGAACTGATGCTAGACACTACTAAAATGAAGTCGACCCACCAAATGCTGAACCAACTCTTTTTCATAATGTCTACACTGCTGAGCATATATGTCCTAGCAAGAAAGAAAACTATGAAAAACTGCTTCTGTGTTAGTCTGTCATGAGATGAAGTCTGTAATAAGTGAGACTAGTAATAGGTGAATAAACATTAAGCTGTGTGAAAGTTAAAAAGAAGCAGTTTCCTAGAGTGTAAAAACTTCATCTTAGCTCTACCTATCTAAGGTGTAGATAGTAAAGTGACCAAAACTATATAGGAAAGATACCTAACTGTTAACCGAGAGAAAATAATATGAGTAATAAAATGTTTCAGCAAATAGGGAGGAAGAGGAAAAGACAAAGGTTGGAAGTCTGTAAATATAATGTAGTAATTTGTAGTCAACTAAATAGCCTTATGACATTACTAGAAGACCAGTGCATGAAAATTCATGAACTGGAGGGGGCAGGTCCCTCAGCCCAGCCTGCCCCCTCTCATAGTCCAGGAGCCCTCAGGGACAGAAGGCAACCTGGTGATCAGGGGAAGGTGATACCCCATCACACCTCTGCTGCTGCCACTGCCAGCAGCGCAAGCCTCAGCCTGCCCTGGTTACCTGAGCCTCAGGTGGCCCTGGGCAGCTGGGCAGCTGGGCAGCCTCCATCCAAGGCTTGTCTATGCCTCTGCCAGCCCTGGGTGGCTGGGGGGCTGAGGAGACTGGGGAACTCAAGAGGCAGGTGCATGGAGCAGCTGGGCTCGTCTGGGGGTGGGCCCAGCCTTGCTGATCGCTTGCCCTTCCAGCCGGGCTGAGGAGACTGGGCACCACCATCTTGTGGCTATGGGTGCCGCCATCTTTGAGGGCAGGGCAGTCAATTAGCATATTCCCTCCTTATTGGCTGTGGGTGCCACATCTTTGCGTTGGTGCGAGGGTCAATTAGCATATTCCTTCTTTATTAGATAGGATGTTTTTATTTAGATAAAACAAGGGGAACATTTTAATGTGCATAAATTGATTTGCTCTAAATATACAGTGTCAGCTGTGACATACATAAAGAATGATTAATCCAATGGCTTCTAAGTGTAAATGAGTGGGTAGCCTGCTTAAACTATTCCCACCACTTAATTAAGCACTTGTCATGCACTTTGTTTAGCCTCCCAACTCCAACATGTATACTCTCACTCACTCTACACCCATAATTCCACGCATCATAGTCCAGCACTCTGGGTTCACAGGGAGCCCATGACATAGAACACATCTGTGTGCTAAGGGAAATGATTTTCAAAGTGTGGTCCATCTGCAGCATCTACCCAGGGACTGGTTGAAAATTAAAGCTCTCAGACATCATCTTAGACCACCCATTTTCAATACATAAGCTAATTACTAAAATTCCCCAGTTGAATATGGCTGCCCTAGACCTATTGAATCAGAAACTCTAGATGTTGGTCTAAAACAGCTCCAGGAGATTCTGATATAGCCCAAAGTTTGAGGAGCATCATTATAGAGTAACTGATTTTGGCCACACACACTGTATAAAAACCAACCCTCTTTCATGGACCTTTAGCCCTTCGTGTTAGGTTTGCCTGAGCAGCCTCTATCTTTCCTCAAGGTCATTTTATTTATTGAGCTGTTTCCTGTTCTTGCCACTTGGTTGACTGAGGCTACCTTGAGAGTCTCCAGTTCCAAGTCTTGGGGAGAAGGGACGAGGAAAGTTCCTAGGGCAAACTGACCTATCTTCTCCTCTGGGACCCCGGTACCATCCTTCTCAAACCTGTAATTACAAGGAAAAGCATCTTGATTAATATGAACCCCAAATATGTTTTCACCTAATCCTATAACAATACTGCAAATGTCCTCTAAACTTGAATGACTAAGAAGGCCAGTCAGATAATATTTCCTCAAACAAAGAAAATCCAGGCAAAATTAAGCCTTCAAACAAGTTCTCCTTTTTCAATGGAAGTGCATGATTCCTGCTTATCCCCTAACTCCAGGAAAGCTATTGAACAGGCTGAACACAGACAAGCCCCGGAATCTGAGTCTGTACATAAACTCTTCTTTTCCTACACTTTCACCCACAGATTCTATAGCTACAAGTTAGTGATAATAAGATTATTTAACCTTGTCAAACACTTCGTAAATGCTTAGGTATTTTCCCTTTCTTGTATATATTTCCAAAGAAACAAATGTACTACATATAGTGAATAATCAACTTATTGCATAATTTTCTAATAGTCAGTATTAATTTATAGTCAATATCCAATCCATAAAGGAAACTAAAAATGCTTAACTTGAATGTAAAGAGAAAAAAAATCAAGAATATGATTATTACTCTCTCCCAAACTCATTAGCTTAAAAGATATACAGAATAGAAATTAAATAACAATATTGATTTGTGGTTCAAAATTTTCATAGAGGATAGCCAAGGGTATATATTTTATAGCTACCACAATAGTCAATGTTGCTTTGCCTTCATGTAAAATTTATCAAGTGACAAATTTCCTTTAAGCAGAAACTTTACAGCATACTACATGATGTTAGGTACTACTAATAGTGATAAAATCTTGTGGCTACTGCTAAGGATTTTAAGCATCAGCATAACCAGGTTGTCCATCAAGTGAACCAACTCGCCTCAATTGAGACCCCACCACAGTAGCTCGCCCAGAACTATGTCTACTATTTTGTGGCTGCTGGCTCTCCTCAGAGTAACACATGAAGCTGTTTGCTTTAAGGGTTTACTTTATTTCCTTATGAAACCATTAGGGCAATTATAAACCATTATAAGCAAATATAACTTAGTTTTTTTATTTTTAAAAGCAATACTGTATTCACTTGCTATCTGAGACCAATTTAAAGATTAAGAAAACTAAATTCAATTCAAGAAATCATTGAAATAAAGTTTGGTAATGTACCATTAAATTAAGCTGAAAAATAATAAACAAAGTTCATTCTAATCAGTAATTTCCATTTCCGGTTTCATCAAAACTTTTGCCGAGGCCGTTAATAATGAACAAAATTAATTAAACTGCCTTATTTCTTCTAGCATACATGAAATGGCGAAAGGGTAGCAGCAAGAAAGAGAAAAATATGGGATCTGGAAACTTCAAACCAGACAGTACTCAATGATTCAACGTTGTTTACAAGTGGCACTTGAGTTTTTAATATTGCTGATGTTTTATAAAGCAGACCTGTTTAAAATATCGTTTAGCACTGAGCACTTTTTGCCATAGCATAATAAAACTGAAATAGCATGCACTTTGGAGACAGATATATCTACAGTACATGTAAGTTTCCACTGTGTGACCTTAGGCAATTTACTCAATGTCTCTGAATATCATCGTATTTACAAACTATACTCTACTTCATAAGGGCTGGTGTGAGAATTACATTAAATGAGAGCAGTAAAGTACCTCCTGTGATATCTGCCACCTTAAAGCATTTAATAAATGCTAAGTATTCATGTAACTTTAAATAAAATGGAGAGAGCAACAAAAGGACTTGTATGCATGCATATAAGCCTAACCAGTGGTCACAGACAACAAGGGGGTGGGGACATGCATGGGGAGGGGTTTAGGATGGGAATGGGGGGATGAGTACAAATATGTGATACCTTAATCAATAAAGAAATTTAAAAAAAATAAAAATAAATAAAATGCTTAAGTGATCCTGTCAATTCATTCTGTCATACTCCACCCTGAATCACACACACAAATGAAAAGATGCAAAGCTTTTTCATCTCTGTAATCTAGATTAATTGTAAAACAAAAATTAATGCATGCTGCTGTGTCTTCCATAGGAATAGTTGAGATGCCATTACTAGTCTTACCTTCTTATTTTCCTTACAGTTTTGCTACTAGAATCTTAATGGTTATTTGAAATTTTGAAAAGATAAGATATTTTAAATGAACCACTTTTTGTTGAAATAGGCCTAGCTGTCTAGAATAATTAATTCTTTGTAGCATCCTAGTAACAGCAGGAAGGCTCTGTCGAGCTACTTGAAAACCAGCCAGGATGCTAGCAGGTAGGTGCTCCTTTTAGGTCACCAATTAATACAGGCGGTTTGGGTTTCTGGAAGCTTTGTTCTCAAAGGAAAAACATTTCAGTGAATCTGAGAAAGCATTAGGGCAACCATAATGAGTCTGAGACCAGATGCCAGTCGTAATTTTAGGCCAGCTGCTACTTCCTTTCAATTTTGAACAAAGACCTACCCTCTGAGAGCACAGTGCTCCCCCCACCCCAGGATTGCTATCATAGAGAAATTTATGAGGCAGATTCTGGCGGGACTTAAACATCATGCTGGGCTGTAGCATAGCTGCAGTGGAATAAGGCTTAAGTGGGGTGGGGATTTGTCAAAACTGTGCATGTAAGAAGTCAGGCCAAAAAGTACAGTTTGTCAATAACAAACTATGAAGTTTAGAGAAACAGTAGTTTCAAACAAGACCCTCAGAACCTCAGTTAAGTTTTATCCCCATCTGACAGCACGCTAGAGTAGCTAATACCCAAGCTTTAAAATCAAACAAATAAGTATAAAGCTACACACTAACTAGGTGATTTGGGGCAACTTATGGACCTTTCTAAAAATCATGTTCCTCACCTATGAAATCAGTGGAAATAATAGTACCTATGTCATATGATTACTGTGATGATTAATTAAGCTAATAATATAAAGTTCTTAGGCATCATGCCTGAAATATAATGACTCAATAAATGGTGACTGCATTAGTAGATAACAGTTGTATGAACATAAATACAAACTAAATTAGCCACAGGTTATATAAGAAAAAAAGGTATTTTTCTTTCACATAAAAGAAGTCTGGAGATGCGAATCTCAAGACTCTTCCTAGTCTTTGTTTCATCATCCTAACAATTACTGTCTACCCCTAATGGCATTTAATGATCAAAAATGACTGTTGTATCTCCAGCCATCATAGTATTTCCAACGTGCTGGAGACAGAAAAGAGGAAAGAGAGACACAAAAAGGATTCATCTCAGCTGTCTGCTCACTTTTAAGACTCCTTCTCATTCTGTCAACAACTTCTATTTCACTTCTTCTACTTACATCTCATTGGCCAGAACTGAGTCAAGTCTTGCTATAGAAGGAGGATAGAAAATATACCAACTTACATACACAATAAAAACTTGAGTTCTGTAACTAGGAACTAGAAATATTGATTGGGTGGGAAGCCAGCAGATTGTACCACAACATGCACCATTGGCTTCCATCTATCGCTTTGATCTTTCATTGCCTTTAAGAATCTATCATCTCACAGAAGGAAGACAAAGAAACATATGAAAACATGCTCAAAGTCACTAATTATCCAAGAGATGCAAATCAAAACAACAATGCGGTACCATCTCACACCTGTCAGAATGGCTATGATCAACAAATCAATAAATGACAAATGTTGGCAAGGATGCGGAGAAAAAGGAACCCTGGTGCACTGCTGGTGGGAATGCAGACTGGTGCAGCCACTGTGGAGAACAGTATGGAGTTTCCTCAAAAAACTAAAAAATGAAACTCCCATTTGACCCAGTAATCCCACTTCTAGGAATATATCCCAAGAAGCTAGAAACATCAATCAGAAAGGATATATGCACCCCTATGTTCATAGCAGCACAATTTACCATAGCTAAGATTTGGAAACAGCCTAAGTGCTCATCAGCAGATGAGTGGATTAAAAAACTATGGTACATCTACACAATGGAATACTACGCTGCGCTATAAAAGAAGGAATTCCTACCATTTGCAACAACATGGATGGAACTGGAGAGTATTATGTTAAGTGAAATAAGCCAGTCAGAGAAAGATAAGTATCACATGATCTCAGTCATTTGTGGAATATAATGAACAACATAAACTGATGAACAAAAACAGATCCAGAGACAGAGAAACATAGATCAGACCATCAAACCTTGGAGGTAAGGGGGAGAGATCAACCAAAGGACTTGTATGCATGCATATGGGCCTAACCAATGGACACAGACAATAGGGGGGTGAGGGCATGAGTGGGGGAGATGGGGGGTAATGGGGGAAGAAAGACACATATGTAATACCTTAATCAATAAATAAATTTATAAAAAGCATCTATTATCTCTTTTTTCTATCTGAAATAATTATTAACTCACAGGCATTTTTTTCCTCTGGTATTTTCCCTCAAGATTTCCTCTAGTACTCATCATCTCTATAAGTGGTAGCTCAACAATTTAAACTTCTAGCCTTGCCTGAATCAGAAGTTAGCTGGAGGATTCAGACCTCTTGCAACTAGGTAAGATTTGTTCAAATACCACTTTTAAGATCCAAAGCCTTCCCCAAGACTTCTGCCAACTCCTATGGCCTTCATTCTCCTGATTATATTTGCTTTCAAGCTCCTGCTACCATGAGCATCCTCTGTTCTATATGCCAATCTAGTTGTAACACCAGACCCTTTCTTGATTTAAAAAAAAAAAAGATAGCTACACACACACACACACACACACACACACACACACATTCCCACAATACATCTGTGAGTGAATGGGCTTGAATGGATACCAGTATCTGAAGCAGAAACAGAAACATGACAACAACTTCAAAAGTATTCTTTGACATTTACCTTCTTAAAATGTTCCTTATCCTCTACCCAATGGGAAACCTTCATTGGCCAGTTTCCATAAGTACTGTCTCTTTCTACTCTCCTTTCATCTCAGACGAAAAATAAATTCATCTCATTTTCTCACCTGGATTATTGCAATAGCCTCCTAACTGGTCTCTCTACCTCCACTGTGCCCTCCTGCTGTACATTTTCAACATAGAACCAAAGGACTCTGAAAATGTGTCAGTTCATGCCAGTTCAGAATATTTCCTCAGTTCAGAATATTTCAATAGCTTTCCATCTCACTCAGAAGAAAAGCCAATGTCCTTATAATGTTTTCTACATGACCTGAACCCCCTAGTAACTGTCAGACCTTTCTCCTACCAACTCCTGCCTTGTTTACCAGCTCCCAATACAAAAGCCTCCTTGCTGTTCTGGAACATTCCTGCCTCAAAGCTTTTATTTCCCTCTGCTTAGAACACTCTTCCCCTAATTACCTATGTGACTTACCCCCTCTGCTTCTTCACACTTCTGCTCAATTGTCAGTTCAGGGAAACTTTCCCAGACACCATTTTTATAAGAGCTACCTTTCATCCCCTAATTTCCCATCCACCTTCCCTGCTTCATTTCTCTCTGTAGTGCATATCACCTTCTGACAAGCTATATAAATTGTTCATTTATTTATTTACTATCTTTACCTTCTAAAATGTAAACCTCATGAAGGCAAGGATTCTTGTCTGTTTTGATGGCTGCTCCATCTTCACAATATCTGGCATGCCCTACGTGTTTAGTAAATATTTGCTTAAGTAACTCAAAAAGGATTTTTCTGCTCAAGGCATCTTATCTCTCATTTGTATTGCCTGGCCTTCTACAGACATCCTTTTTATATCAATTGGTTTTTTAAGTATTCTTTCAAATAAAAATGTTTCCTCCCTAAATGGAATGCTTTGCTGACTATTAAGAAAACAACCTCTCCATGTCTTTAAACCAAACTCCATTGCCTTTCTGGCTGTCTTTGTGGCTGTCATGGAGGAGTGTGGTTCAGATTCCCCTTCAAGAAGTGTAGTTGGCTGAAAACCTCCAACTTCAGGATTCACCAGAGCATTCACACCCACACTGAGGCCTCATCTTACCAGCTGCTACCTGCCAATAACCAAATACAAAGAGCATATTGGTGCTGGGCTACACCTGTTCAACACAGGACTCTGGGGGACAGACTCTACAGTGGGGTTCCCATTGTCTTGGCCAAGACTTGCTCAAACTTCACTGTAGACTGAGGCTCTTCCTACCCAACCTTCTCTCTTTTCACAGGTGTCAACACCTATATCTGTCTGTAGGTTCTCTATGAATTCCTGATCTCTCCTCTCTTATCTTTCACAAATATTTCCCTAATAATTCTCTTATACCTCAAATTCTGCTCCTAGGAGGGCCCATCCTAACATTGTCTTCTAGGCATTTTCACTTAGGTATTATTGTAGTCAGTGCAAATTCAATGTCCAAAACCAGACTCTAGAGGCTCTTGTGAAACTTGGCTCAGAGCATTGTGGATTAAGTCGGAGCCACTTGGGGACTGAGACCAGTTGTGAGAAGAAAATAGGGCACTAAAAACCATCTCCTGGGACTGAGCACAGCAGTACCCCACGGTTCTTCTGGTAGGAATGAATTACTCATATAATTGGAATGTTCATGTCTGAAGATCTAGGTTTTGCATAAAAGACCCCAGATATCTGAGGTAGCCATTTTTAGAATATAATGGTTTTGAATAATTTTAACCCTAAAGTTTATTAGAATAATAGTGGAAATGAATTTTTAAAGACCAAGTTTTAGGTGATTTTAATGAAATTTATTAAAATAAAATGAAATAATAGTAAAGTTTTAATTTTGTTAAATCTGAACATTTCTTTCATATTCAAAACAAGTTAGATAAATTATAAAGTATTTAAGCTGGTAGAATTTTTACCTTCTTTCCTTTTGTTAGTATTCTTCAGCCAGAGCTGTTAAGACATTTGTGATCTGTATATCAAGTAATTTAAACAGCTTCAAATTACTGTTTAAATGTTGCTAAAGTTTCATGATAGACATTTTTACCTTTATTAAAGTTACCGAATTTCTGGTGTTAGCTTGTTCCATGTCACAATAGGACAACTTTTTTAAATGAAGACTTGAAAGGATAAATTTATTTAAGATGTTTTATTACAAGGATAGCCACATGTCTTCATGATGATTTGGAGAGTTCTTTCTTTTAGATGTGAAATTTCTTTGGCTTTTTGCTTTTTAGCCCCTGAAATATGTTTCAATTGGACAGGATGTGTCAACTCTGCTAGTACATGGAGTGATATAAAAAACAGACCTCAGAAGACACTATAACCTTAAATTTGAGGAACTTGGCCAATTTGGGAGACAGCCACATAAGAATTTTTAACAGATGTACAGGTAGCTGACTTGAAATAACTCTGTCAAATAGCTTTATGTTAAGTATCTCAAAAAATAATCTGGATATTATTTCAAAGGAAACAACAATTTAAAAAACAAACTGGAAAAGACAAAAATTTCAGAGAAAAAGTCTAATACCTTTTTTTGCAGTCCTACTGAATTTTGGACTTGCCATGAGGTGTTGAAATCTGTTTTCAGTGAGTCAGAGAGACCACCTAAAATAGCATGACATAACATTGCTCTAGCCTGGGTTAATTATTCTTCTCTACCAAAAAAATCATCATTGAATTTTGAGAAACATTGTGAATATTTTTCATGGACAGGAAATTGTTATAATATGAATCAAAGATAACAAAATTTTTCTTTTTTAAAAAAATCTTCATTGCTGCAAGTATTACATATGTCTCCTTTTTCCCCCATTGACCTCTCCCAGCCTGCCCCTGCCCCCCACCACCACAGGCCTTTACCACCCTATTGTCTGTGTCCATGAGTTATGCATATATGCATACAAGTTCTTCGGATGTTCTCTTCCCACCTACCCCTCACCCCTGCCTTCCCTCTAGCTACAACTTCTATCTAACTTATTCTATTTACATCTCATTGGGAATTGAAATGTGTCCTCCTGGTTCATAGGTGGATGCTCAACCACTGAGCCATGGGGGTTAGGGGCACTAACCCCCATGCAGTTGAAAATCTACATATAACTTTGACTCAAAAAAAAAAAACTTAACTGCTAAGCCTATTATTGTCCAGAAGTTTTACCAATAACATAGTCAATTAACATATTTTGTATGTTATATATATATATATATATATATATATATATATGACTATATTCTTACAATAAAGTAAGCTAGAGAAAAGAAATTGTTAAGAAAATCATAAGAGATAGATAGAACCAAGATGGTGGCATAGGTAAACACCTGAACTTGCTGCCACACTCAACCACATTAAAGTACAACTAAAAGAGAAAACGAAGATCATCCAGAACCTTGGGAAGGCTGGCTGAGTGGAAATTCTACAACTACAAAGAAAGAGAAAAACACATTGAGTCTGGCAGGAGGTGTGGAGGTATGGAAGTGCGGAGGTACAGAGGCACAAGCAAAAGGGGCTGGCAGCTGGGTAAGCAATTGTCTTTTTCAATTGGGATGGAGATACAAGCTCCTGACTGCTCTGAACTCCAGCTCCGGGCAAGACTCTGGGAACCCAGACTCATACAGAGAGAAACTGGACTGTCTGGCATCAAGCCAGAATGTGAGTGTGGCTTTCTCTCAGTGGTGCTTGCAGCGATCATTGTTCCTGCATGGTGCCGCGGGACACCGGGGACCTCTTCAGGGCAGGACTGACGGTCAGCCATTGTTGTTTGCTACGCCCTGGTGATTCCCTGAGACCCCACCCAATTTACAACTCCACCCAAGCTGTACACAGAGGCTTTTGCATATGAATAGCCTGGCCTTTCTCCACCTAAAAACCTGTCAAACTGCAGCTGCGTCAGAGAGCCCCAGAGCCTCCAAAAGAAGGCCCAAAGCTGGACAGCAGCTTGCATTGCTTCACAGCTGAGCCTCATCTGGGCACCTCCAAATCCCAAACAAAGAGGAGCAATCTGAAGATCTCTCTGTAGCTCCTGTTGGGTGGCCTCAGGCAGTGGCTGACTTTGCACCTCCTTGGAGATCCAAGAGCCAGTGTACCAGTGGTCAGAGTGAGACCATCCAGATTACAACTCTTCAAATCCATAAAAGACACACTCAGAGTCAGTGAATACCAAAGCCCCACTGAAGCAAGTCTTGCCCCATAAGGGTGTCTCCAGCACAGAAGTTCTCACATTGTAGACACAAGTGGTCCTCACAGCCAATTGGCCGGAGAGCAATTCCTCCCAGTGATACCAACAACAGTCAAGGCTTAACAACAACAAAACTGTGCACACAGCCCACAAAGGGGTGCACCAAGAGTGTCCACCTCAGGTAAATAGGGAGGCTGAGCCACTGGGCCCTATAGGACACCTACCACACAAAGCCACTCTATCAACACAGGGAAGCAGCCAAAATGCGGAGACAAAGAAACAGGTCACAAATGACTGAAATGGAGGAAAGCAAACTACTGGATATAGAGTTCAAAACCACAATTATAAGGTTACTCAAGAATCTTCTAGAAACCTCCAAGAAATATAGTGAGACCCTCAAGGATATGAAAAAAGACCAATTAGAAATTAAGCATACACTGACTGAAATAAAGAATAATATACAGAGATCCAACAGTAGACTAGAGGATCCCAAGAATCAAGTCAAAGATTTGAAATAAGAAGAAGCAAAAGACACCTATCCGGAAAAGCAAAAGGAAAAAAGAATACAAAAATATGAAGATAGTGCAAGGAGCCTCTGGGACAACTTCAAGCATACCAACATCTGAATTATTGGGGTGCCAGAAGAAGAGAGAGAGCAAGATATTGAAAACCTATTTGAAGAAATAATGACAGAAAACATCCCCTACCTAGTGAACAAAATAGACTTATAAGTCCAGGAAGTGCAGAGAACCCCAAACAAAAGGAATCCAAAGAGGACCACACCAAGACACATCATAATTAAAATGCCAAGAGCAAAAGACAAAGAGAAAATATTAAAAGCAGCAAGACAAAAACAGTTAATTACCTATAAGGGAGCACCCATACGATTGTCAGCTGAATTCTCAACAGAAACTATGCAGGCCAGAAGGGAGTGGCAAGAAATATTCAAAGTGATGAAGAGCAAGAACCTACAACCAAGATTACTCTACCCAGCAAAGTTATCATTCAGAATGGAAGGTAAGATAAAGAGCTTCACAGATAAGAAAAAGCTAAAGGAGCTTATCACCACCAAACCAGTATTATATGAAATGTTGAAAGGTATTCTTGAAGAAGAGGAAGAAGAAAAAAGTAAAGATAAAAATTATGAACAACAAATACATGTCTATCAACAAGTGAACCTAAAAATCAAGTGAATTAAAAGTCAGAGAAACATAATAAACTGTTGAATATAATAGAATCGGGGCATAGAAAGGCAATGGACTGATAATTCTCAGGGGGGAACAGGGATGGGGGGTACAGGAAGAGACTGGGCAAAAATCATACACCTATGGATGAGGACTGTGGGGGGGAGGTAAGGGCAGAGGGTGGGGTGGGAACCAGGTGGAGGGAACTATGGGTGGGAAAGGGAGAAACAATTGTAATAATCTGAACAATAAAGATTTATTAAGTTAAAAAAAAAGACAAAAATTGCCAAGGGCAAAAGACAAAGAGAGAATATTAAAATCAGCATGAGAAAAACAGTTAGTTACCTACAAGGAAGTACCCATACGACTGTCAGCTGATTTCTCAACAGAAACTATGCAGGCCAGATGGGAGTGGCAAGAAATATTCAAAGTGATGAATAGCAAGAACCTACAACCAAGATTTCTCTACCCAGCAAAGCTATCATTTAGAATTGGAGGTCAGATAAAGAGCTTCACAGATAAGAAAAAGCTAAAGGAGTTCAACACTGCAAAACGAGTATTATATGAAATGCTGAAGGGTATTTTTTAAGAAGGGAAAGAAGAAGAAAAAGTTAAAGATAAAAATTATGATAAACAAAGTGACAACAAATATATATCTATCAACAAGTGAATCTAAAAATCAAGTGAATAAAAAATCTGATGAACAGAATAAACAATTGAATAGAATAAAATCAGTGGCATAGAAAGGGAGTGGACTGACAATTCTTGGGGGGTACAGGGTGTGGGGAGTGCGGGAAGAGACTGGACAAAAATCGTACACCTATGGACAAGGACAGTGGTGGGGGGTAAGGGCAGGGATGGGGTGGGAACTGGGATTTCAAGGAGTAGGGGAGCTATGGGGGGGAAAAGTGGAACAACTGTAATAATCTGAACAATAAAGATTTATTTAAAAAAAGAAAATCATAAGAAAGAGAAAATACATTTACAGTATTTATTGAAAAAAAATCCATGTGTAAGTGGAACGATGTAGTTCAACCCCATGTTGCTGAAGGGTCAACTATATCATCACATTGGGAATTAAGGTTCCAACATAAGAGTTGGAGGGACACAAACATTTAGTCCATAAAAGTTTCTGTAAGTTCCTATTCTTATTGGCAGCACTTTCCATTCTGGAAAAACACACAAGGACTGTATAGAAATAATGTCCTAGTGAAGGGTAGGAGAAGAGATAAGAATACAAACAGTTTGAGGCTGAAGACTTTGTATGTTTAATTCCTGAGCATGAGAAGTACCTAAATCAGAATCAGTCTTTAGCTACAGGTATATGGTGCCAAAGTGCCAAAACACAGAAATACCCAACCAAAAAGTCTCCTAAGCTTTTTCTTAGAATAGCCTCCAAAAACCTGTATCTAGAGAAGTAAGAAGCTTGATCATTGAGGAAGATAATATAAGAAACTGGCAGAAATCGGGATTTCAAGGAGTAAACAATTTTTAGTCACATAGCCAGTTAAGAGCAAAACTGGTCCCAGTAGGATAAAGGCTTAGTCCCTAAATGTGCTGCTCCTTCTGTAAACCTCACCATGAAAAAAAACAAACTAAAGAAACTAAAGTTGGGAGTTTTATTCATGAGTCTCCCTATGATATTGGCAATATCAACACTTTTAAATCAACTGCCAATAATGTTAGTTCAAAAAAAATTAGTAAAAGTATAATTGTTCAAATTCTTCTTCATTTTTTGGCAAAATTAATCAACCACCTCATCTACCCAAACTAATTTGAATGGCACTGATTAAAAAAATGCAAGTTACTCAAAAAGGGACCAAATGGAAGAGAAATGTGAAGATGGAAGTCAAGTTGTTTCTGATTTAGCATGATAGCAATAATATTCTCTAGAAAAGGATGTGAACCAAAACTTAGATGAAAATTACATTCCTCAGGACAATGGCAATGCTGCCATGGTTTCCCAACAAATCATTTAGTCTTTAAACTTTCCAAAAACTGGTGTTAATACATAGAAAGCATTTGGAACAGTACCTGGTATACAACAAACACTTGACAATGTTAAATATTAGAAAATGTTGAAGAAAATATGGCTGCTGTCAGCTCAGTATTTGGACATGTTTGGCTATTTACTCAGAGGTACCAGGTTAAGAACTAGGCTCTGGAACTTACAATATGGTAATAAAACATAAGATGAGCACTCAACATTATTAATGGGCATGCCAAATAATAAAAAATTAAATTGTATGGTACAAACCAATTCCTCATAAAATTTGAGAAGAGGAGAAAATCAAAGAAGCCTGGAATTTAGGATTTCTTGGAAAATGTGGAAATGACTTCAAAGGAAGAATTCTTTTTTCTTTTTTAAAAAAATATTTTGTAATTGATTTTAGAGAAAGAGATAAAAACATCAATAAGAGAGAAACATCAATCAGCTGTCTCCTGCAAGCCCCCTACTGGGAATGAAGCCCATAAACCAGGGATATGCCCTGACCAGAATCAAACCAGCGACCTCTTGGTGCATGGGACGACACCAAATTCTTCCTGGACCAAAGGAAGAATTCTTTTTTGTGCAGATAGAATGTGTATGGGAACAGGCATTTAATTTGAAATAATGTAAATAATATGCTCAGTCATTTTTAGAAAATAGTCTTTTTTCACCTGCATACTGTTTACTTTTTCACCCTTTTAAGCAATAAAATCAAATTAAGGCAAATGCTCAGTGATACAGAAATATAAACTGTTCCTTTTAATCAAGAATTAATTTCAAAAATTAAAAAAGTCAACATCTTCTTATATATTTTGAATTTCTATAAGTAATTCAATATGAATTGGATTCAGTAGAATATTCCAAATCTTAGAAAAGCATGGAAAGATAAACAGACTTCTTAGATCACTCAGGCAAATTACTGCCATGTGTCATACCTTGCAGCAAATTTATCCACATGTTATTTTATTCTCTCTGTGATCTGGCCCCAACAGAACTAGTCTACAAAATAGATTCACTTAACAAACAAAAACCCAAACATGCATCATGGCCCTATTCCCTTTTCTGTAATGGGACAGGTGCATCCTTGTTTGTTTCACAGAATGCCAGAAAACGGAGACAGTAGATAGAGCCAGCATGCCTTCCCTGGGCTTCTGCAAGAGTGCTCATCACTGGCTGAACCCCAGGGATCTGGAAATGGGATGAGAGTGAGCAAAAGGAGAGCAATATAAATGGAAGCTTAGAAGCCTTTCTTTCTGAAAAGCTGAGGAAACTTCTTAGAAATAGCTTATTAACAAAAATCACTTTTTGAGGAAATTAAACATGATGCTGATAAAATATACAGCTTTGTTAAATCTATGAACAATGTTAAAATATGTATCATCTCCTAGTTAAGAGATGAAATTATTATGTAAACAAAAATAGTGTGTCAAGAGAGGCTGTAACATCAATCTTATTGGTCTTAGAATTAGGTTTTGGCTGGTATTCTACTTTCCATTCTGCTGGCCATGTGATTTCCAACTCTACTTACTCATGTGTAAAATGGGAGTAACATTGTCACCCACTTCACAAACTATTGGAGGATGTTAATAGGTTGACTATGGATGCCAAAAATATATGTCCAAGTGTTATCAGTGAGGATCACTCCATTTCTCCACCTGTTGCTGGGGATGTGGGCTTCTTGCGATGTCATGAGAGAAAAAAAAATTTCTGAGACTCGGACAGGAGGATGAGATATTGGTAGAAAGCTTTATTTCTGTGGAATTACCCTTGAGTTTCCAAGGTCCCATCTCTCTTTGTCCCGCCAAGGAAGAAGTCCCATTTTGCTTTCAGCAGAGCTAGGATTACAGCTGTTGCCCAGAGTTTCCGTTTCATGTTGGGGTACAGTCAATCCAGCATCAGGCTAGCTTCGCTTGCATTTCTAGCTGCAATCCATCAGTCCATTGCATGTGAGGTCCACGTGGCCATGGGCCATGCAGCCTCTGGGAACACAGGTGAATGCAAGAGAGCCAAAAGAGCCAAGAGCTCCAAGTGCCAAGAGAGTGAACTCCTTTGTTTCAGGGATTATGTGTTCCCAAATTTTCACATGCTTGCAGTAGCTCTGCCCCCTCTGGCCAATGACCCTTGTTTCCAGGTATACTGACAGGCACCTTCCCTATGTCACCCAAACTTCACTTCACATGAGCCCATCTCCCCTTTGTTGGACCCCTTTCCCCAGTGATCTGCAGAGAATGAACCAGTGGTTCCCTGGAGAGTGTGAAGTTGCAGCTTCCTGGTGAAGCTGCCCAAATGGCCATGCTTAAAATGTCTAGCCTCTCCCTTTGCTTCTTACCCATTATTAATAATTAGCTACTTACAATGGTATCACAACTCCTAGTCCCCAATACTTCTCAGTATGACCTTATTTGAAAATAATGTCTTTGCAGATAGAATTAAGTTAAGAATCTCAAGTTGAGATAATTCTGGCTTGTAAGAGACAGAAATGGAGAAGATACAAAGGGGAAGAACATGTGAAGACTAAGACAGAAAATGGAGTTACTGCCCAAGAAGTGCGAAGAATTGCCAGCAGTCACCAGAAATTTAAAAAGAGACACTTATTTAACTGATTTTCCCTCACAGCCTTCAAAAGGAACCAACCTTGTCCACATCTTGATTTAGGAATTTTGGGCTCCAGAGCTATGAGAGAATAAATGTTTGTTGTTTTAAGTCACCTACTTTATGCTAATTTCTTTAAAGTAGCCCTTACATAGACTCAAATGAAATATTATAAGTGAAAGTGGGCATAACAACTGATAATGGCAGTCACTCAATTTTTTACTGAACTTTATTTTCATCTCTTTGGAAAGAGTTATAAATATTTTTGGAGTACAACAATGAAATTTGTGCTTTTGCCTGAGGGAGACATCTTCCATTAACTCTTGTCATAAAGAGATAGTGCAACCATGTCAAATATATTGTTAAGTTGTTTTAGTTGCAAGCGGAATCAACTCAGGCCAATGCAAACAAAAAAAAAGTAAAAAACTACTAAGTAAGAGATAGGAGCATTGAAGGGAAGACACAAGAGTATCTCTGAGACTTGGAGGAAGAATTGAACAATCAGAATTTAGACTCATTAGAAGTTGTTTCTGGATTTTAACCATCAAATCTGAAAGTATGTGATTCTTTATCCTGGACTGAAACATATTATTTCTGCATTATTTCCCTTCTAGAAAAAAATGACAATTGAGATCTAAAGAATCAACCCGTAGGGGGAAAAAAATCTCAATTGTCAGTGTTATTTGAAAGAATTGACTTTTACAGGGAGAGATTTGTAACTTTAGCTTGTAAATAGATCAAGAAGCAATCCCTTTATTACAAATCCTTAAAAATAAAAACTGGTTTTTTTTAGGGGGGGTGTTGTTTTTTGTTGCTGTTGTTTGTTTTTGTTTTCCTTTCTATTTCCTTTGGTAAGAGAAGCATAGTTTGAATGTTGATACTCATTTGAATGAAAATACAATCAAAACTTTTGAATTCTATGACTCAGGCTAACCAGGATGATGACTTAGGAAATACTTAAACTACTTACTTTAAACTCCTGTTGAGGAAATTATCACATTTAAATTATTTTGAGTTGCACACCGAAATAGGATATTTTGCAACAGTATATTCTATTTGCCTTTGGCAATTTGCTTTCTGCTCCATTCAGAATTCTCAGTAAGGGAAGAGTAAATGCAACTGGTAGGTTTCCTGCTCTGGACATTTAATTGAAAATAAAACTTAGATTCCAAGTGATGGATTGAAATCAATGTGATGGATTTCTTCAAACTAAAACTAAACTCAGCCATCTTTATTTGGAAAACATTGGCCTATGGGGTAATAAAAAAGACTAAGCTTACAAATATTTTTCAGATAGGGAAATAAAGCATTTACTGGAAACCCAAAATATGTAAGAAGAGGGGTAGAAAATTTTATTCTACAAGATTTTGAAGAAAATTTAAATACGTGAGCTACTTAATTTTGCAAAAAAATGATTTTTATAATCACCTAGAGATAGAACCATTAGTGTTTCAACAACCACAAGTTAAATAGCTATGTAGACATATATAAAAACAAAATTACCTCTGTTCTCTAGATGCTTTTGTCATAAATTAGTACAACACACCCCTCAAATGCAGTCATCTTTCTTTGTCCAGTTCCCAACATACAGCCATAGTTTGTGGATGGTAAAGATACAATATATTAACTGATTTTTTTTTTCAGTTCTAAGTGACAAACACTCAGCTCCAACTGGCAAAGATTGCTCCCAGATACTCCAGATTTACCATAATTTCAGGAAAGAGTCCCTCCTTTCTGGTAGTGGTAGAAAAGACAGCAAGAGGAGAAATAATTCTGGTGCTGTGTCCCTCCATAAACTAATAACTCAAGCTGTAGGGATGGATACTGTACCAGGTCTGAGTCCTGTGTCAATCCATGGAGCAGTGTTTGGAATTAGCCCTGTGAGGAAGGGCATTCTTAAAGGAATTTTCAGCCAAGGACAAGGCAGAGATAGCACTGTAATTTACAAGAGTTTTCCAAAGGGATAAGGGAAGGGAGCAGTTACTAAAACCAGGAAGCAGAGTCTGAAGAGAAATCACCTTGAAAGAAGCAAAGATCTTCAGTGAGGCAAACAACTAACCCAAAGTGACCTCACAGAAGAGAGCCTTGGAAATAAACCCTCTCTTCTTCCAATCTCCTTCCAGGACTCCTCACTGACTAAACTCAACCAGGAGGCAGAGGACATGGGTTCCAGGGCAGACAGCAGGGTAGGTAAGAGCAGAAAATTAATCTGACAGTTGCCATAGGTGAGGTATAATACTAATTGCTAAAATTTATAGAACCTCACTGTATGCCAGGCACAATTGTAAGAACTTATATGTATTAACATTTTTAGTCACTAGATCATAAAAAGCACAAGTAATTACACAGAGGGTTTAAGATACAGCTCTTAAGTATATAAAAAGAGAGATGGGAAAAGCAGAATCCAAGAAGTTAGAAAGAGCATTATACTTTGCTGTTAATTTAAAGTCCTTGTTAAATATTTAAATTGTTAAATATTATACTGTTTCTGTGAAAGGGTGTTTCTTGCAACGCTAACGAAAGTGAGCCACACAACGGCATTACAAATGCATTATATCAGTGTTTTTCAAACTATGGTGTCTATCAGAAACACCTGGACAGCTTGGCAAAAATGCAGAGGTTTGAGCCCCATGCTACTCAACAAGCCTGGTCCTCCTTAGTCTTTATTATCTTCCCCAGTGGGTCTTAATCACACAGAAATTTAAGAATCACTGAGCTATGTAACATTTGCTGTTGTCACTCACACGACTTGCCAGTTATCCCAGATTATCATGGGAAGTTCTGGTAAACTTTGCTGACCCTCTGCTGTCCAAAAAATAAAGCTTAGGCTCTTTGAGAGACACAGGACCTCTCAAAGTCTAGGCTTGCCCAAGAATCCAGTCTTACTGCCCACAATTCCCACAGTTTTCACTGTCCTCCCAACCCATACAAACACAACCCACAGCCTCAATTATTGCATTTCTTCAAATTGAGCCAGTGCAATTGGATCTTTGCTTTGCAAATTTCATTACCTCATTCTGGAAAATCCTTTCCCTACTTCACTGCCTAGAAAACCATATCATCTTTCAAGACCCACTTGAGAAGTCCTTCCCCCTTTCTTAAATTTTTTTGTCTTGTTCTCCTTTGCTATCACATCTCATTGGGAAACAAAAATCACTTTCCATATCTCAGTTATGACACAGCATTTTGCATTATATATTTATTTTTTAGCTTACATATCTACTCTCACCCTTCACCCCACATACTCAAAATTGAAAGCAGAAATTGTATGATACTCACCTCTATAGCCTTAGTATCTAGGCATAAATGGTGTTCAGAAATGCTTATTTGATGAAAGAAGCAAGTACTATAAACTTTCTCATACATTCTAACCAAATTCTTATGTACACAATGAGCCTTAGGGTTATGATTTTTTAGTCAATTTCTCCATAAGTGTTACTTATAAGTTTAAAATGTTGAAATTGATCCCAAAAAAATTGATCCATATACCCAAGAATAGGAATATGGCTAAATATCGCACATATACATACAAACTATGGAGTTATTAAAAATAAACATTTTAGGTGATGAATGGGTGAACACAGGGGATGTTGAGGACAGTAAAATTATTTTCTATGATGATACAATGATGGATACATGTCATTAAATAGTTGTAAAAACCCACAAGATATACAACACCAAGAGTTAACCGTAATGTAAACTATGACCTTTGGGTGATAATGGTATGTCAATGTTGGTTCATCAATTGTAACAAATAAATGTACCATTAGAGTGTGTGAGGTTGTGAGTGTGTGGGAGCAGAGAGGACAAGGGAACTCTCTATACTTTCTGTTCAATTTTGCTGTGAAATTAAAACTACTCTAAAAAATAAAGTCTATTTTTAAAAAACAAATGACTAAACATTTCAAATATATCAATATGTTGGAAGTATGTGTTTAAATAACACCATTAGATATTTCAGAATGCAAAATGGTACATACAATGGAATCATATACTGTATATGTGTATTTTCTTAGATACTAAATTAATGGAAAATAAGAAAAATAGAGTTAATTTCACTTTTTAAATTTTTCTTTATGGTTATTGAAATTCATAGGAGGGAGGAGAAATGAAAGGAAGAAGATAGGGCAAAAGAAGGGGAGAAAGATGGGAAATCAATTATGCCAATTTTCTGTATGTGGAATATTCACATCAAAATTCTAAGAACTACTTTTTCAGGGAGCAGTTCTCAACCTCATTCCACTGTCATTCTGATTATAGGCTTGAAATACACTTTTTGAGAATATTAGATTATTTTTGTTCATAAAGACTGCTGTGGTTTGGGCCTAACTAAAAACAGCTTTCTCAAGCAAAGAAATACAAACTTCAATATTCATTTCGATCTGCTTACCTCATAGAAAGCATACATTATCCATTATATGAATACAAGAAAAGAAAATAGTTATAGGCTAGATTGAGTTGGCTCTAAAAATGCAATTGCAAAATTCACAATCTGCTCTGCAGGCCTTCAATCCTACTTATATAACAATTACACACACACAGCAGTTTTCAGTATGTTCAGAGGCAATTAACAGAAATGCTGCTAACTTATGTGTTTGATAAATCTGTTTTAAAGATGCAAAAAGCTAACAGTTTAACATTATAAAGGGGAATCTTCTACAAGTTCATTCTCCAGGTAAGATGAATATTAGAAGCTGGGCAAATGGATATTTTAGATTTTCATTTTCATTAACATATAATATTGGTATAAGTCATTTTTCATTTTTGAGTTATTTTTTCTCAAAATAATTCTGATACGTAGCATTTTAAAATCAGCCATGTGTTTCAAAAACCTATGCAATATATGGTAGAGAGAGAATCCATATATAGGTTTATTTCTGTTTTACTTTCCTAATTGGAAAGAACAGGAGAAACCATAATATTTCACAGAGGCACAGTAACATAAATGTGCACACATTTTAGAATGTACATAAGAAGTGACTACATACTTTTTACAAGGCTGTAAAATCATTTCTGTGCAGCACATAATTGAGGTAAAGCAACAGGGGTTAGCATTTGCACTGACTTTTACTCTCAGGGTTTCTAAACTAGCTATTTGCTTCAAAACAGAGACTGACAAACAGATTGGCAAGCTTTCATTTTTCCCTCTACAAGATTCTGGCCAACTGTCTTGCTGACACAGCTGTACCACCTGGGGCAAGGGGACAGAGCAATGACCTCTCTGCATGGACCTTCTTCATTCACAACTCTGCAAGCCAGGTAAAGTAATGAGGGAAAATGATGGAAAGTCAAGATTGCAATTTTAATAAAAATGTATTAGCTCAAAAAATGGAAGGAAACACTAACTCAAAATGGATATTTTAAGGATGAAATTTTTAAAATTAGATATAGATAAGATTGAAGTGCTTATTCACAGAAAATCAACCACATTGCTTCTTATACTACCCATATTAAAAAGACACAATCATCCAAGTTATCTCTTTAGGGACATGTACAAAATAATACCTACAAAGAAAAATTATCTGGCCTTAGGAATGGACCTTGGAAGCAGCTGCCTTAAATGATGCCACCTGGGGAAACTATCGCATGGTCCATAGATAGCTCTTTGATACTTCTGAGAATCCATATCCCTTGGCCCCAAATTTACCCTATTAGACTTTCCAACATGGGTAACATGTTCATGTAGCATGTTGATATTGCATTGATTACTTATAATATGCTAAGAATGCACAAAGTGCCAGTAATTCAAAATGAGTAGGATGTGGTGCCCTCTGACACTGCTTAAAGTATGGTGGGAACAGATAAGGAAATACTAGTTCAGTGTGCAAAAAATATAATTTGAATGTACAAAGACCCTTGATAGAGGATTGTACATGGTTCTCTGCAACAAAATTCATATCTGACTGACCAAGCACAGTGTCAGAAAAGATCTGAAGGTTGGGTATTGACAATTATCCCGGAACAAGAAAGGCATTCCCAGCAGAAGGAGCAGAAACCAAACACATAGAATGGCAGGAGAGAGTTAGTCTTCAGAGAGCCATCTGTGTGACTGGACTGCAGGCCAAGTCATGGCAACTTTATGAACTGCTCTTGTCCAGAGACAGTAGTGGGAGCTAAAGCCCCCTGGAGGTAACTGCTCAAACAGAGCAACAAGCAGGGGAAGGAAAGCCAGGGGACCTTTGGTTTTAGTCCTCTGTCTGACATTTTCAGCAGAACTCAGGAGGAGTCTTAGCACAAGAAGGTTCAGTGAAGTGAGGTGGGAACCTGCAGCTTTAAAGGGCACTAGGCATTGCGTCACAGAAACATGAGAAGAAGACTCAGTGTCACAGCACAGAGCTTGGACAGTCAGATAGCAGCACCAGAGAACCTATGCCAACCAGAGGGAGAAAGTCAGCACAAAAAGTGACTGACCCTGTGATGGAGCATAGCTGGCCACTGGGAGCACAGAAGCAATCAAACAATAAGAGAAAAATAAATACTACATTATAAAATAAAGACCAGAAGGACAGTAGTTCTCTGAGTAAATTTATCTCCCTTCTCTTTTCGTCTTTATGCCTCCTTCTCTTAGAGGGAGACAGCAAGAGCGAATCTACAGCCCATATGGAAATAGTGAACAATTATATAAACACACATCACTCAAACAAAGAGAAGATAAAACATTTTTATGTCTGGGAAATTCCTAGCTAAAAGAGGGTAAAAGAACTCAAAGAATGAAGTCAAATGTATTCATTGCTTGTGTCTTTTAGCACAACCTATACCATTTTGCTACATAGTTCTCTCTTCGTCTCTCCCCCTACTTGTGACCCAAACCAACCTTTCCATTTTCTCTCCCAATACAAAGAAAAGGTGGGCAAGGTTCAGAGAAAGGATGACATAAATAAATATTGCCATTAATGGCAATATGGAAGAGTCATTCTAAGTGAAATAATAGAAAAGGACAAGAACCATATGGTTTCACTCACATGTGGGATATAAAACAAAAAGCAACAAACAAACTCAAAGACACAGGCAATAGTACAGTGATTACCAGGAGGATGGGGGATAGGGAGGGGATGAAGGAGGTAAAGGGGGTTAAATATATGATCACCGAAGGAGACTAGACAGATAATGTATTACAAAGCTGTACAACTGAAACCTATATGATGCAACCAAGGTTATGCCAATAAATATTTTTTAAAG
Organism: Corynorhinus townsendii; assembly: GCA_026230045.1. Lineage (NCBI taxonomy): Eukaryota > Metazoa > Chordata > Mammalia > Chiroptera > Vespertilionidae > Corynorhinus > Corynorhinus townsendii. The sequence continues at coordinate 113,474,814 of JAPDVU010000001.1, read as the reverse complement.
ACATAGAGTAAGTATAGAGATCCATGAAGACAGCCTGGGTGGCCAGGAGAGAGGACAAGAGGAAAGGTTGAGAGAGGGAGAAAAAGGGGGAAGCAAAAAGGGGGAAGATGACTAATACATCACAGTTCGGTTTGTTTTTAAATATTTTACGATTTTTTTTTAAAGAACGTGAAAAATAATGAGGAATTGAATCGGGTCAGGATGCAATGGTCAACCTCTACTCATTATGTGTAAGTCTAAATTCAAAGAAATCACAGCCTCTTGTGGGATCAACATTCATATCCTTCCATCCTAAATTAAGACTAAAAATGAGAATGGGATGTAAGTCTGCTTTATATAGGGTGTCCCCAAAAACGTATACACACACTTTGAAATAATTATAAAGGCAGTGTTTTTAAAATACATTTCATTTTCAAAATTGAACTATCAGCTGTTAAAGTATATATACATTTTGGGAGGACACCCTATATATTAATCCTGAACAAAGAATTGCATTCCTCAAATTACTAAATTTAAGTCTGTGAAGTTAGAAAGGAAATGTCTGAAGTGTTTTCATTCCTTAAAATGTCCTAAGAGGCCCCTTAACTACAGTTTCCACAGGAAAGGAAGCATTAGCAACACAATCACCATCTCATCGGTTCACTATTAAGGTTTTGTCACTTGTCCAGGCTACAAGAGGAATCCCTTTCTTCTCCCTAGCTTATCATACTGGTAGAATAGGCAATTAGACAAGCATGCACAGAGCAGGAACAATAAACAAGGTATGGGATGTCACCAGGGTGGAAAGTCACAGGTGCCTTGCAATGGGCAAAACTAGGGAAAATAAGTATTATAGGCTAGGACCTTACCCTCAGGGTGACTTTTTCTCCCTTAGTAGTCACTAGTCATGAGGTTTAGACCTCCTGGCTTTCTTCACCTAGAATGTCACCAGTCATGCAATTTAGACCCCTTAGAAGAGGAACAAGGGGCCGGAGAATAGCCTCATATGACTCTCATACAAAACCATTCCCTTAAATATTAAACCCTTAGGACAATGAGGTTCTGACCTACATCAAATAATCTTAGGAACAAAGCCTCCAGTCTGTTGACCACAGAGACAATTTTGGTCAAACTAGAGATAACTTTCAGGCCTCAGTTGTATTTTAGCTCCAGACCCATAAAAACAGCAAAACCAGATGAAGCAACACAGTTGCTGACATCAAGACTAGATGCAATGACCCCCTCCCCTACCGACCAATTAATAGAGACCATGACCCTGAAAGGACACTCCTGGAAAGATGATGAATATTTTATTGAAATACTCCCCTGAGACCTCTCCTAAAATTCCTGCCTTTAGAAAACAAGAAAAAACCCTTAAGACAAGGGACCCAGTGCTCTTGCTGTGGCTAGAACCAGATCATTCCAAGACAGAGGAAAAATTGACCCCAAAGCTCATTATACCATCATTATAATGAAAACTGACACAACCAGTAGAAGGGGGTGAAGGGGGGAAAATGCCATGACACGTCCAGAACCGGACCATGTTAGGAACCAACCCCCACCCCACCCTGACCAGAAGGCAGAATCAGCATTTGGCGCCGCAAAGCTTGGAGACAACCCCTCATCCTTGGTAACACATAAAAATCCCAAGAACTAACTGACCACGTGCACAACTCACTCCAAGTTTGGCTGCATCCACTCATATGTATACTTTTCGCTTCTTTCACAGTGGCATTCATGCTGCATTAGATGGTTGTCAGTAGCATGAATTTGCCTTCCTTTCCTGTTACAGTGAGATGTAACTTTGAGTGTAAAGACCACACATTTTTTTAAAAAAAGAGATTTCATCAGAAATGGGGAATTAGAATTGCCTTTGAGTTCAAAGGGACAAACAATGTGAACTGCTAAGTCTACAATCCAAAGAGATCCAATACCCCTTCTTTGAAGATCTGCCACTGTCATTTCATATTCAATCCTCTTATTAGTAAACTTTTTTCTGCCTGAGTAAGTGTCTACACACTTTCATCAACTCCATGGTGATATTTAAATGGTTGCAATAAATCAGTTAAAGTTCAGTTAAGACCAAAGCCCAAACAAACGGCCAATGTGAGGATTCAGAAGACCTCTGGGTGTTGACAAAGGGTTGCCCTTGAATACTGAATTAAAGTATTTAGCCTATCCATTGTCAAACTTAAGTCTCTGGGCTAGATGGAATCTATACCTAAAAGTGGCAAGATTCTTTTTTAATTTATTTTTCTTTTTTCCATCACCTTTTATCCACTCTATGCCCTCTAGCACCTTCACCCATCCCTCTCCATCCCCCCAATCACCACACTGTTGTCCATGTCCATGAATTCTCTTTCTTATTTTTTGTTCAGTCCTTCCATTCTCCAACCCTACCCGCTCCAAGTTGTCTGCCTGCTCTCTATCTATGAAAAAGTGGTAAGAGTTTTAAATTCTGGTTAATATATTGTAAAAATTATTCACTGGCTTCAGGGGTGTTTTTAATTAAATAATTTCCACCAACACCCCACCCCATGTATAATTATTCCCATTTTCATCTTTTATTGGAAACATTTTTATATTTCATTCTTGTGCAACAACCCCATTGAAATTTCAGCTCTTCATAATTCTTTGGAAACAAGCAAATTTGTGTGATCTTCAATTTTTGGCAAAAGAAAAGAGTAGGCAGTAAAAATGATAATTTCTCGGTTATTTTTCTCAATCTTTATAAAAGCAAGGCCCATAAAAATATCTAATCAACATATTTAATATAGCAGAATGTCTTCAGATACACTGGTAGGCTAATATATTACTTTTGGTGGATCTGCCATTTACTAGCCTATCCTGGAAATTATTATTTATTATCAAAAATTATAATTAATAGTAATCTTTTTATTTTCTTAAATTTATGTCAGCTCCCTCCACTGCTAGGTCTTTCCTCAAGGGCTCTTGCCCCACTGAACCCAACCTTCATTTGTAATCACCTTCAGCTTTCTGTTTAAATGCCATTTACTCAACAGAAAGTTTTCTTGGGTGCCCTCACTTTTTCAGGACTACTCAAAATAAGTCTGGCTCCCTATTATATGCTCTCATAAGCTTGTCATAACTATATGTTAAATAACTAACTTGAAATGTCTATATCTCCACCTAAACTACAACTTCCATAAGCATAAATATCATACTTGTTTTAGTAAGCTCCTGACTGAGTCTAGCACCCAGCACAAATCCTAGCCTTCAGTCAATGCTCAATACAAAGTCCATCTGCACGTATGTGCCTGTTTGAGGTGTGAAGCCATCATAGAAGAGGTCAGAAGCATATGTATAATGAATTACTAATAATGAAATATAAAAAATAGCAAATATTCTATTTGACTCCTGCACTGTTATATGGGAGATTTTACCACATCACTATCATTGTTGAAAAATGATTCCTAATCAAATCCAGTTAAAGATAATCATTGGTTAAGGCAGAGCAGTATAGGAATTTTTATTTATTATTATGTTTGCAAATAAAATGTATTCATATTTGAAATTATAGCTGGACTATAATGTCATTACAAATATGGCCAGCCTGGATAAGTTTTCATCAAGAAATTGGGTTTAAAAGTCTCAGTTTTATTTTTATGGTTGCTTGATCATCTCCAAGTATATGAACTCAGCCCTGTTATTTCCTAGCCAAAACTAGCATGTATCCCTCAGTCACTGCTAATGGCAAACTGGTTCAAGGAATGAACCAACCAATTAACTGTTAAATAACTTTAATTATTTTCAAATTCAAAAAATTCTATCTTTCAGAATATAATCAACCAAGAGGAATAAAAATGTTGAATGAATAAAACAAAGCTAATTCAATCATAATTGTTGGGGACACAGTTCCTCCTTTATCCTCTGTTCTCTGTGCTATTGTTGGAGTACTTACTCCTTGAACCGCAGGTCCTTCATCTGCCCGATTACACCAATTGTTAGGAACTCAGTTCCTTTATCCTGCTCCACTACACCAACTGTTGGGTCTGAGTTTCTCTACCAAGGGTTTAGCCTTCTTGGATGCCACATGGTAGATGGAGAAGACATGAGAAGATGGAGGTGTATAAGAGAATCTTCATGTAGGAGATATTGGCCATGTAGCCATTGCTAATAAGGAGCTACTAGAACAAGCATGTCGAACTCGTGGCCCATGGGCCAAATGCAGCCCACAATTAATATTTTTGAGGCCCAGCCAATATAATGGTATGTAAGAAATGTTTTAATAAAAAATTCATAACTTAATTTTTACAATATCCTGTTATTGTAAAACTAGAGGCCCAATACATGAAATTTGTGCAAAAGTAGGCCTTCCTTCCCCTGGCTGCTGGCACTGGCTTCCCTCTGGCACCCAGGACCCAGGCTTGCCTCTCAGGCCCAGCTTCATCCGGAAGGTCATCTAGAAGGACATCCAGAAGGATGTCTGATCTAATTAGCATATTATGCTTTTATTATTACATATTATTAATAACAAACTACAACTTTCGCTAATGACTGATTACTATAATCTATTGTATTCATTTCCCTTATGCGCCTTACATGCAGGTGCACCATTTCTCTCCACTAATACTAGCAGCAAATATTTTAGCAGCTGATTGCCATGTCATTAGTCTTGGAATGACTTGTTTGGTGTGCGCAACAGGAAATATTTCACTTTCGGAGAACAACAAATATAGGTTTATTTGCATTACACTTATTAATTTGTGTAGTTATTCAGTGTCTGATAAGTTAATGTTCAAGAAAAAATATTGTTTATTAAAATGTTTTATTATTTTACTAGAGGCCGGGTTCACAAAATTCATGCAAGGGGGTGTCCCTCAGCCCAGCCTGCACCCTCTCCAATCTGAGACCCCTCAAGGGATGTCTGACTGCCCATTTAGGCCCAAATGGGCAGCCAGACATCCCTCTTACAATCCAGGACTGCTGGCTCCCAACCGCTCACCTGCCTGCCTGCCTGATTGCCCCTAACTGCTTCTGCCTGCCAGCCTGATCACCACCTAACCACTCCCGTGCCAGCCTGATTGATGCCTAACTGCTCCCCTGCTGGTCTGATAGCCCCTCACTGCCTTCCCCTGCAGTCCTGGTCCCCCCCAACTGCCCTCCCCTGCAGGCCTGGTGGCCCCTAACTGTTCTCCCCTGCTGTCCTGGTTCCCCCCAACTGCCTGCCCCTGCAGGCCCAATCACCCCTTACTGCCCTCCCCTACTGCTGGTTGCCCCTAACTGCTCTCCTCTGCTGGCTTGGCTCCCCATAACTGCCCTCCCCTGCTGGCCTGATCGCCTACAACTGTCCTCCCCTGCAGGCCATCTTGTGGTGGCCATCTTGTGTCCACATGGGGGCAGCCATCTTTGACCACATGTGGGCGGCCATCTTGTGTGCTGGAGTGATGGTCATTTTGCATATTACTCTTTTATTAGAAAGGATGTTAACGATTACTCATTTATTTCAGCCCTTTGTTTTCAACATGTCTCTATTGAAATAAACCTACTTTTCTATGAAAATTGAAGCTTTTGTTTTTTTGTGGCCCACATAAACTTAAACCTTGTTTATTTGGCCCATGTTAGCCTTTGAGTTTGACATGCTTGCGCTAGACAAAGCAGTTCTTCAAAGTAAAGTCCCATACAGTAGGTAGCTGCACACCAGCTAGGTAACAGTAGATCTTTCCTACAAAGCAGTAGCCTCCTACATAGGAGCTAGTTATACAGAAACCATCCCTGGAGCCACAGCCTCACCAAGAAGCCATGCACTGCCAGCTGGTCAGTAACATATCTTCCCCATAATACAGCCTCTGTACCTGTAGCCTCACCAAGCAGTCCTGCCTTACACAGGAGCAACTCTCCTCCCCACCCCCAAGCAGTTATACTGTCTGGTCAGTAAAACCTTATTCTACTTAGACAAGAAAGGCTTCTTTCAAAATAGTAACATCAATCATTTGGGTCATAGAAGGGCACACTTGCACAGTGCATAGATTCCTGCATCCTTGCACATGCTTGAATGCTCTGATTAAGATTCTCACACCCTGAGTGGCCTTGAACATCCAGCATACTCTGAAGAGGGCTTCTACACTCTAGTTGGCCTTGAGCATCTGGCGCACTCTGAATAGAGTCCCCACAATAATGAATGATTGGAAAAGAAAACAAGTATCTCTCAGGTTAGAAAAATGATGGCAATAACTAAAATCAATCTATTTCATCATTTAATATATTCCATTATAAGTTAGGTGTGTGTCATTTACTTTTAAATAGAATAATTGAGCTTTCTTGAATTTGAAATATACTCACACATAAAAATCCTAGCTAATTTAGTTTATTAAGCTTGTCATTAACTTCACACATTAATATATTCTTTCTTAAAATTCCATCACTTAATATCTTTTGCTAGTAAAAAATACTCAGAAGGATAAGCTGTTTTATTTAAAATGTCATCCCACTTATCTTTATTCTTTAAAAAATTAAGATGCATCAAATATATATGTATTTGTAGATTATCAATATGAATAACAATTATTAAGAATCCTTGATCCCCTTTTTCTTGAGTCTCTTTTATTGCCACTCTCATTCTGCTCTCTGTTCTCCAGCTACAATAACTTTTACTCAGTTTCTTAAATATGCCATATTCCTTCCTACCCTGGGGTCTTTGCCCTTCACTAGAAAGTTTTTCCTCTATACTATGCTTCATGATTTTATACTTCTTTCATCCCAATTTAGCTCATGTCACTTTAGAAAGGAAGCCATTATGTGCTCTTCAACCAAGTCATTGACTGAATTTTACCCTCTCAAGATTCAATAGCCTTCTCCTACAAAGTATGCATAACTGCAACTTTTAAAATAATTAATGGATGTTTAGCATCTATCTTATAAGAATAAATAATTAAATTCACTAAGAATCCCCGGAATAAATCCAATTTGGTCATGGTGTATGATCTTTTTATAGAAGCAAGACAGGGATATCTGCTTTCACCATTCTTATTCAACATAGTAATGGAAATCCTAGCCACAATGATCAGAAAAGAATAAAAAATAAAAGGCATCCAAATTGGAAAGGAGGGTGTAAAAGTGTCATTATTTGCAGATGACATGATATTATACATAGAAATCCCTAAAGACTCCACACAAAAAATCTGCTAGATTTAATAAATGAATTCAACAATGTAGCAGGATACAAAATTAACGCCCATAAATAGATGTCATTTTTATATACCAATAATAAATTCTGAGAAAAATAAACTAAAATAACAATCCCATTAACCTTTGCAACAAAAAATTTAAGATATTTAGGAAGAAACTTAACCAAGGAGGTAAAAGACTTGTATTCAAAAAACTAGAGGACATTGGAAAAAGAGATAGAGGAAGATATAAACAAGTGAAAGAATATACAGTGTTTATGGATTGGTAGAATTAACATCATCAAAATGTCCATAATAGCCAAAGAAATCTACAGATTCAATGCAATTCCTATTAAAACACCAATGGCATACTTCACAGATCTAGAAGAAATACTCCAAAAATGTATATGGAACCAAAAAGGACCTTGAATAGCCACCACCATCTTGAGAAAAAAGAACAAAGTTGGAGGGAGCACAATACCAGATATCAAGTTATACTACAAAGCCACTGTACTCAAAACAGTCTGGTACTGGCATAATAACAGCTATATAGACCAATAGAACAGAACAGAGACCCCAGAAATCGACCCAAGCCATTACGCTCAATTAATATTTGACAAAGGAGGCAAGAACATATAATGGAGTCAAGAGAGGCTCTTCAATAAATGGTGTTGGGAAAATTAGACAAATACTTGCAAAAAATGAAACTTATATCATACATAAGAATAAACTGAAAATGACTTAAATGTAAGTCATGAAACCATAAAAATCCTATTAAAAAAAACCATAGGCAGCAAAATCTCACACATCTCTCATAGCAATATGTTTATAGGCACATTTCCTAGGCCCTCTCTTCAGTCTGACCACTAAATCTGGGAGTAAAAAACCAGTCCACTCTAGCTGTGTTCCATAGCTTCTTTTGAGTTCAGTGGTCGGCAAACTCATTAGTCAACAGAGCCAAATATCAACAGTACAACGATTGAAATTTATTTTGAGAGCCAAATTTTTTAAACTTAAACTTCTTCTAATGCCACTTCTTCAAAATAGATTTGCCCAGGCCATGGTATTTTGTGGAAGAGCCACACACAAGGAGCCAAAGAGCTGCATGTGGCTTGCAAGCCACAGTTTGCCAACCACGGTCCTAAGGCAATGGTAACTAAGGAGAAAATAAACAAATGAGACTACATTAAAATAAAAAGCTTCTGCACAGCAAAAGAAACCATCAACAAAATGAAAAGGGAGCCCACTGCATGGGAGAACATATTTGCTAATGATACATCTGATAAAGGGTTAATATCCAAAATATATAAGGGACTCATACAACTTAACAAAAGGAAGACAAACAATCCAATAAAAAAAAAAATGGGCAAAGGACCTAAATAGACACTTCTCCAAAGGGGACATACAGATGGCCAAGACACATATGAAAAAATGTTCAAAGTCACTGGTCATCAGAGAGATGCAAATTAAAATGACAATTAGGGTATCTCTTCACACCTGTCAGAATGGCTACCATCAACAAATCAACAAATGACAAGTGCTGGCAAGGATGTGGAGAAAGGCTACCCTAGTACACCTCTGGTAGGAATGAAGACTGATGCAGCCATTATAGAAAACTGTATGGAGTTTTCTCAAAAAATTAAATATGAAACTGCTTTTTGACCCAATGATCCCACTTCTAGAAGTATATCATACAAAACCTCAAACACTCATCAGAAAGAATGCATGTACCCCTACATTCATAGCAGCAAATTTACAACAGCTAAGATCTAGAAAGTGCCCAAATGCCCATCAATAGATGAGTGGATAAAAAAGCTGCTGTATCCTTACACCAAGAATACTTTGCAGCAGTAAAAAAAAAATAAAAAATAAAAAAGATTTCTTAGATCCTTTGAGACAGCATGATGGGAACTGGAGAGTATTATGCTCAGCGAAATAAGCCAGTCAGAGAAAACAAATATCACATGATCTCGCTCATATGTGGAATCTAATGAACAAAATAGATCCAGAATCACAGAAGCATGGAACAGACTTTAGAATCTCAGAGGAAAGATGGGGAAGGGTGGGTGAGTGGATGGGAAGAGATCAACCAAAAAACTTGTATGCTTTTATGCATCGTCCATGGACCCAGGCAGTAGTGTGGTGAAAGCCTGGGAGTTGTGGGTGCAGGGTGAGGGGGCAATGGGAATAAAAGGGAGGGCACATCTGTAATACTTTCAACAATACAGTTAAAATTTTTAAAATTACAATATAAAAATAAATAACTTCACTAAGAATCATTAAATTAAGATGCTATCCATTTTCCTAGAGTTGCTTATTTGCCCTTAATTTTATGGAAAAGAGATGTGAAGAATGAAGAGTAAACAGAAATCCTGAAAGTTTCCAGATGAAATGTTTAACTTACATGTATAATGTCCTATAAAATGAAATCTAACATTTTAAACTCTTTAGCTCTTTCAGTATAAAGTTGATCTAGGACCACCAAGCAGGCCACCCCTAAATTCCTACAATTAGTCACTTGTCCAGGAAAGTAGGTCGCTGCTGCCCTAACTAATCCTCTGTCCCAATCTTTCTTGATCTCTACTCTGCAATGGACATAAGGCAACATGCTACCAGACAGTCACCTAATTACCCTCTGGGGAGGGGGATTGCATCTTGCTTCAGAGAGCATTTTCTTTTTTCATCAAAATTTTCTTACTTTTATGCAGTCTTCTATTGCTCATTTAAGTTCATTAACACTACAGCACATTTAAGAACAGCCTTAGATCATGATCAAGATCTCATAATGGGCCTGGCCAGGTAGCTCAGCTGGTTAGAGCATCATCTGATACACCAAGGTTGTGGGTTCAATCCCAAGCCAGGACACATTCAAGAATCAACCAAAGAATACATAAACAAGTGAAAAAATAAATTGGTCTCTCTCTCTCGCTTCCTAAAATCAATAAACAATATTTTTGAAAAAAGAAGATCTCATAATTGGACAAGGAACAACACCTTCAGTCAAATGAAGGGAAAAAAAAGTGTATTTAAAACAGATATGTTCATCTGAAGTTACTTTGTCTTTGAATAGTAAAAGAAATCCTGACCCGAAATCAGGCCTTAAAGTCTAGTTTTGGTTATGCCATTAGCTATAAAACCACAAATAAATCATTAACCTCCCTTTGCCTCTTCTCTTCTCAAAAGTAACACAAATGAGCTAACTTACTATGTATGCCTTTTCCATGTTTGTGATTCTACCTGAATTTTTTTTAATAATTCTAAATGCTTATTTTTTTCACTCAACATTATTTCTTAAATCGAAAATACTAAGAGTTATTTCCTCTGTCCCTTACCCATTTAGCTAAAAAGGGAGCCGCTGTCTCCAGCATCTTTTCTTCAGCTGGCTTGTTACATCTGCATTCTGACAGTTAGCTTGTGTTTGGCAGCTTCAGTTAACAGTGTAACTTGTCAACAGCACTTGCATATTTACACTATAACTGTACTTCATAGCAAATATGATCAATAGAACTACTATGATTTCAATGCCCCCATAGGCACAGCTAGCACTAGAGATAAAACGTTTAGAGACATTCTCAAGCTGGTGCACAAAGCAGCAGTATTTCCAAATAAAAACAGTTGAGGCTTTAAAAAACATTTTGTTTTTAAAAGACTAAGGAACATTGACATATACCAGCCTGTGGTGTCAGTATAGAAAGACAGTATCTACTTAAATGTGTCTATAGAAAAACATGACAAAATATATCATAGTCTACTTGGTGGCTCTACAACTGCAAAACATGTTTCTTTGGGCCAAAATTATGAAACTCTAAGGCAAAAAAGTAAGTGAAACTATCATATTCAACTCACATTAATATTAAGTGATTGAAATAATATGACATTTTAGATCGGTGAATATATTGTCTGAAACCTATAATGAACAACATAAACTGATTAATAAAAACAGATCCAGAGACAGAGAAGCATCGATCAGATGGTTGAACCTCAGAGGGAAGGTAGGGGAGGGTGGGGGTAAGGGGGAGAGATCAACCAAGGACTTGTATGCATGCATATAAGCCTAACCAATGGACACAGACAACAGGGGGGTGAGAGCATGAATGGGAGAGTTGGGGGAGCAATGGGGGGATAAGGACACATATGTAATACCTTAATCAATAAAGACATTTTAAAAAATAGAAAATAAATAAATAAAAGATATCCTAAAAATCAAAATCAAATATGCTTTCATAAGTTTTACGTCATGGTTGAGAGGAGGAGGGAGTGTCGATGTGTGTGTGTATGTGTGTGTGGGGGGGGGGGAGGGGGTGTTGTGTCCATGACATGGCCTTTGTTACATTAAGTCAAGGAAGTGAGTGAAGGGAGAATTGAGCGGCTCTGAAAGCAGAGTTACTGGAGAAGAGAGTATGAAGCTATGGAAGGAGAAATCAAGAGCTGGAGAGAATTTAGGGAAATTTCAGAGAACAAACTCAAGAGATTTAGGGAACAGAGTCACTTCCTGAGAAATGGTGGGATGTGGGAAACTTAGCTGACCTTTATTATTGCAGTCTCACTTTGGTGTGCTTTATGAGACTTGAGTGATATTTTCAATTGCCTTTCAGAATGTTTACCTATTGGTCTGGTTTTATTCTTTGTGGCTAATATATTAAGAGTAGGCTTTAAAGCTGTTTAGATTTATATGTATGTGAATCATGTTTATGTTTTACAAAGTAATAAAAACCAGTTTTTAAAAGGCTAAGAGTTCCAAATACAGTAAGTTTTTGGAAGGATGGTATAGTTCATCTCACCTCACATTCCCATTCTTAGCCAGAGTGGGTGTTGAACAAACAATTGAGGAACAGAAGATGAATGAATGAGTGGTTTCCAGAGTCATGCAGTAGAAAAGACAATTTACAGATAATCTAAGAAAAATAAAGACCTCCAAATAATTGTTTCTCTATTATCCCAAAGTTTTGAATTATTGCATAGTTTTCTCAATTAATTATTTTACTTGCTGTGACTAAGTCAATGTTTAATTTCATTAAATAATATCTCTATTGCAAAAGTTTAATTAGAAAACAGAATTCATTCATAAATAATGACTTGTCTGTCATCTGGGTCTATCTAAATTTTTCTGCTTTTTCAGTATATTTTAAGTAGAAATAGTGGTTTTGGTTCAAGTCAAGCAGTGGTCTATGACAGAATAAGAAGGAAAATGCACACTTTTTTTTACATCTGATACTGATTTGCCCTTGACCCACAGTAACTTTCTGCCAAAGGCAGAGGATGTTTTGCATATTTATCATTTTCAGAAATTAATTTCTGACCTAAAGTTCATATTAAGCAGAGAACATATTCACCATGGAAACAATCTAACATAGCATAAGTTTGAAAGGTATAATAGCATAATGTTTTCTCACCTTCTACCACTTTACCCATATAATCAATATACACACACTCGGCCAAAATGTGAAGTAAGCAAACTACCTGTGATGTCCACCCAGGGTCAACCTTACCTCCACCTGTTCGTGGCCCCCACTTCTTCTCTAGAGAGTTAGTGCCCTTATCTGACTACCTCCCCAGCATAGATGGCAATTTGAGGGTGAATAGATTTACTTATTGATACATTCATTCTAGCTAAGGCCATTAATGAAAAGTAGTTTAACACACTTAAAATTCTCAGAGGTCTTCTGTGTTTTAACCCAAAGCAGCCATTAATTATGGGGGTGTTGTGTTGGCATTATGGTGCATTTTGACACTTTTAGGTTACATCATCTTGCCTTTACTTATGTCTAGAATATTTCTATATATACCCTATCAATCTCTGCTGCCAGAGAGACTGTAAGAAGTTATCTGTTCCTTTAAAACACCCAAAATAGTGTAAATGTATCACAGCTTTTTTTATCCACTCATCTACCAATGGAATGCTATACAGCTATAAAAAACAATCTCTTACCCTTTGAAACAGCATGGAGGAACCTGGAGAGTATTATGCTAAGCAAATGTATGTAAGCCTAATCAATGGACACAGACAACAGGGGGGTGGGGGCATGAATGGGAGGTGGGGGGGAATGGGGGAATAAGGACACATATGGAATACCTTAATCAATAAAGAAATTTTAAAAATAATAATAATAACCAGTCAGAGAAAGATAAATATCACATGATCTCATTCATATGTGGAATCTAATGAACACAATAAACTGGTGAACAAAATAAATCCAGAGACATAGAATCATGGAAAAGACTGATAAATCTCAGAGAGAAGGTGGGGGAGGGGAAGTTGGGATAACCGGAGAACATTTATGCATATATGCATAACCCATGGGCACAGACAATAGGGTGGTGAAGGCCTGGGGAGTACTGAGTGTGGGGTGGAGGAGGTCAATGGGGAAAAAATGGTGGGACATCTGTAATACTGTCAACAATAAAAATAAATAAATAAATAAAATATCCAGAAAATCTCAAGAGTAATTATCACATACCTTACCACAACTTCATAATTCAGAATGAGGGGGAGAACAATAAAAGTGAGTAAACTTGATCTTCTATTTTATGTTAAGAAATTAAAAGCTTACTAATTTCTGGGATTCTCATCAGGATGTGCTCTAACAAAAAGTTGAAAATTATTTCCTACCCATAAATTATTTATATATTAATATATGCCAAAATATTTGAAAATAATCTTGACATTTTACTGTGTTCATTAACTTTCTTAAATTTTTATTTATATTATTTGTTTATAGCAGTTTTACAAATAATTAAAAACCAAACTTCATCCTGGTCTAACCCAAAATTTTTCATCTTGTTAGTGACTAATGTGCATTTTTCCCCAGAGGGAAGTTAAAAAAAAAAGGTGTATATTTTGCCCTGGCTGGTTTGGCTCAGTGGATAGAGTATTGGCCTGTGGACTGAAGGATCATGGGTTCAATTCCGGTCGGGGGCACATGCCTGGTTGCAGGCTCAATCCGCAGTGGTGGGTGTGCAGGAGGTAGCCGATCAATGATTCTCTCTCATCATTGATTTTCCTATCTCACTCTTCCTCTTCCTTCCTCTCTGAAATTAATAAAAATATATTTTAAAAATGCATTATTTTGAAACCAAAGCAAAATATCATTTATCCTTTTAGGTTTTACTGGAACTGTCTAACTTTATTACCATCTTAATAAGAATTTAAACATTAATTTTTTTTTCATTCAAACTGAACTACAGCTACCCCAACTGTCTACCCAGAAAAGAAAGGCAAGTGATAATGCAGTTTTTAAAGAGATTGCACAGTCTGAACAGAAAGGTCATACTTTAAAATAACCTTGCTAAAGTTTCTTTAATTTTCTCCTTGTCTCCCTTACAGCTGTCATATAGAAGTAGTCCTGTGTTTATAAGATTGCCAAATTATTTGAGCTGCCCTGATAATTATAGAGTTTGACATGTCTTTTAATTTTTCATCTTGAAAAATTAATTTTTATTCTGTATTTCTTCTGAAACCACAATTCTTTTAACTGAGAATGGGAATGAGAATTTTCTTGCCAGACAAGTATATACAGATATCAGACTGAGCATGTCTTAACATAGATAGGATTTCTGAAACCTTGTCCCAACAGACTTCTTCTGAAAGAATGGTTGATGATGGCAAATCAAATATCTCATCAAATTCCCTTAGAATCCACTGTCCCCACTATCTTAAATCCAAGCCTATTGCTTTATTCCACAACCATTAAGTAACATTTTATTCAGCTAGCAAATAAGTTTCCACTTTGAAAAATCAGAAGGTAGGTAGAGAAGGGCAACTTTTGGATCTTCTGGCCATATCCCAGGCTTATCACATATGCAAATTAACCTGAATATGCAAATTAACCCGAATATGCAAATTAACCTGTCATCGTTGTTGGGTTAATTTGCATACTCACTCCTGATTGGCTGGTGATAGTCACAAAGGTACGGTCAATTTGCATCTTACTCTTTTATTAGTGTAGATTGTGAACTCTAATGCCATTTCTGAAAGCTTTGTGAATATTCAGTTCCATAGCAATTTTCAGAAGTAATAGAATCATATTGTTACTAAATTCCTCTTGCTATTTACACTACCCTTTGCTAACCTAGTAAATATCCTTAACAAGAAAATAAGTGAACCAGTAATGGCCTTCAAACCCAAGAAAGACAGGAGCAGAGAGATTTAACTTAATGAAATAATCTCAAAAGTAAAACATTTATTTGAAGAAGTAGATTAAAGAGATCATTTTCACTGAAATAAATTACTAAAAATTTGGTATAATTTCAAAACATTGTTCTCATTTTAAAAGCTGAAGTGATTAGAATGTATCACTGAAAAGATCTTCAGTTTATAAGTTATCTGGTTATGGATTCCACAGTGTCTATTATCCCATATGACAAGAGATTTAAAGCAATAGTTAAATTTTTAACTTGCACATATGTGTGCCTTCTAAATATGTATTCTCTATAAAAGATAATAGAGAACTTTTAACACATCACAATCATCTATTCTCCAAAGTTAGTCACATTTCTATCAGCCTGATAGTCATTTCCATGATTGGCCTGATGCATGACTCAGTACAATTAACATGTCACTCAACCTTAATTTCCACTATAAAAAATAAGACAAACACTTAACATATGTATATGGTATCTCTTGGAACTTGAATAATACATAAAACACAATAAAAATTTCTTTAAAAAAAGGATATTTTAGCCTGGCTGGCATGGTTCAGTGGTTGAGTGTCCACTTATGAACCAGGAGGTCATGGTTCAATTCCTGGTCAGGGCACTTGCCCAGGTTGCAGGCTTGATCCCTAGGGTGGGGCCTATAGGAGGCAGCTGATCAATGATTCCCTCTCATCATTGATATTCCTATCTCTCCTTCTCCCCTCCTCTCTGAAATCAATAAAAATATATTTTAAAAAATAACAGGATATTTTATCCTTTTGGTTGCAATTGTAAATGGGGTTGTTTTCTTCATTTTCCCCCAGTATTTTATTGTTAGTATATAAGGAACATAATAGTTTTCTGTGCATTGATTTTATAGCCTGGAACTTTACTATATTTGCTTATTGTTTCCAATAGTCTTTTGGTGGAGTCCTTAGGGGTATATATATATATATATATATATATATATATATAACCATGTCATCTGCAAATAGTGACAGTTTTACTTCTTTATTTTCAATTTGGATGTTTTTTATTTCTCTTGCTTGATTGCTCTGGCTAAGACTTTCAGTACTATGTTGAATAACTGTGGCAAGAGTGGGCATCCTTGTCTTGTTCCTGATCCTAGAAGAAAAGCTTTGTTTTTCCACATTGAGTAAGATATTAGCTGAGGGTTTATCATATATGACCTTTATTAACTTCAGGTACTTTCCTTCTATGCCCATCTTATTGAATATTTTAATTATAAGTAGATGTATCTTGTCAGACGCTTTTTATGCATCTATTGATGTGATCATATGATTTTTATGGTGGGGGGAGAATGAAAAGGGTAAAGATATGGTGACAGAATAAGCCTAAATTCTGGGTGATGAGCACACAATGCAATATACAGATGATGTACAATTATAAAATTGTACACTTGAAGCACATACTGTTATTAACCAATGTTACCCAATAAACTTAATTAAATAAAAATGGGATAGAATATGTGCTTCAGTGTTTGTGCATTTCTAAATAAGTAATGTCCTTACCTAGGTTTTTTTTTAATTAGCAAAGTACATGGTGATGGAAAAAAATCATGTTTTTTTCTCTCATACCTTTCAGCTGTCTTATGTATATCCTTTACTTTATATCTTTTATATTTATTTAGATCAGTCCTCCAGATTAATGTTTTAGTTCTTCCAGGAATTTTATAAAGTGAACAAAATGCTTATCCCAACCTCCTCAAAAAGAAAGGCTTTCTAGGCATAATTATTTTTATGCATCTTGCTTATCATTTTGAAGTCAAAATAACTATGTTTGTAGATTCAAAACCATTCTCTTTTCAAAATGAAATAGGGACTTTTTTTAATTCTAGTTGCAAACTGCTGAGGAATTTAATTTTGTTTCATTAATAGTCTCTCTTAACAGAAATTCTAATTCATAGCAGAGGGCCATGCTAAGGTCAGCAATTATGATGGCAGAGTAGCAAAGACTATTAATGACAGGCAATATTGCAGCTGCCTTAATGCCCATTGACAGCAGTTCATGTCAGAGTGTTAAAGAGATCTAAAGGCACATAGTTTGAATAAATCATCTTTTTAAAATCATTTGCTTAAGCATTCTATTTCACGTGTAAAGAGCTTACAATGAAGTTATGAATAGCCTGTCATTAATAGTTGCTGCTACTCTTTATTTATTTGTTTATTTATTTATAAACAAATAAATAAAACCCTCAAATTGCTATGCAGTTCACTGGGACAGGATCTTTTTAAAGTGAAGAGGACATTTGGGTATAAAATCAAGGGAAAGAAGGTTAGAAGACTAAGAAGAGTTGAGTAGATCCTAATATCTGTGTCCACAGAAACAGTCTGTAAAAGCTTTACAGGAATAGATGAATGCATATGCAACTTAATACATTAGTACTAGGGAATCTATATATATATAAAAGGCTAAGTGACCAACCGTACATGCGTCTAACCGTCTGACTGACCGACAAGCCGGTATATATGACATGCACTGGCAATTTAAAAATAAATGTTGACTCACTCATGTGCAATACATATAAAGCTCTTGCTGGCACCAATCACACCCATGTTTTAATTTTATGATACTACTAATGGCCCAGTGCATGGATTCGTGCACATTGAAAGGAAATTAATTAGAAGATGGCCAGTGGGGCGGGACTTGTCAAGATGGGCTGGAGCCAACTTCCCGCAGTCCCTCTTTGGCAGGTGCACCTGGGGCAGCGCCACAGCTCGAAGGGTGTCTGCGGTCACTGCAGCTAGGCAGTAAACCAGATTTTGGCCGACAGTGCCCCAGCAACAACACCGCCCATGGCCAAAGGTGGAATCATGCAGCCCCACGAGGAATCGGACTTTCTCCTCTCTGGTTCTGGGGTGTATCACCCAAGAACCGGTGCTGCCAAGTAACCACAGCTCAGCAGCTCCTGCATTGAGCATCTGCCCCCTGGTGGTCAGTAGGTGTCATACCTACCAGCCGGTCAGACAGTTGGATGGTCAGACAGTCGCTTAGCCTTTTATAAATAGAGATATTATATATACTATTTTGACATGTAATTTTTTGCAGCAATGTAATTACTGCACGAATCTTCTAATTAATTTCCTTTCAATGTGTACATATCCGTGCACTGGGCCACTAGTTTGTTTAATAAAAAAGAGACTGCTACATTTCTTTTTTTTTTTTCTTTTTTTTTTAGAGCTTTTGCTATTTTATTCTTTCTTTTTTTTTTTAATGTTTCCATAATAATGGGTAATTCTTTTTTATTTATTTTTTTATTTTTTAAATAAATCTTGATTGTTCAGATTATTACAGGTGTTCCTCTTTTTTTTTCCCCAATAGCTCCCCTCCACCTGATTCCCCACCCCACCCCATGCCCTTACCACCGCCACTGTCTTCATCCATAGAAGTAAGATTTTTGTCCAATCTCTTCCCGCACCCCTCACACCTGCTTCCCCTGAGAATCGTCAGTCCACTCCCTTTCTATGTCCCTGATTCTATTATATTCACCAGTCCATTCTGTTCTTCAGATTTTTTATTCACTTGATTTTTATATTCACTTGTTGGTAGGTATGTATTTGATGTCATTTTGTTGTTCATAATTTTTATCTTTACCTTTTTCTTCTTCTTCCTCTCCTTAAAGAATACCCTTCAGCATTTCATGTAATCCTGGTTTGGTGGTGATGAACTCCTTTAGCTTTTTCTTGTCTGTGAAGCTCTTTATCTGACCTTCAACTCTGAATGATAGCTTTGCTGGGTAGAGTAATCTTGGTTGTAGGTTCTTGCTGTTCATCACTTTGAATATTTCTTGCCACTCCCTTCTGGCCTGCATAGTTTCTGTTGAGAAATCAGCTGACAGTCGTATGGGTACTCCCTTGTAGGTAATTAACTGTTTTTGTCTTGCTGCTTTTAATATTCTCTCTTTGTCTTTTGCCCTTGGCATTTTAATTATGATGTGTCTTGGTGTGGTCCTCTTTGGATTCCTCTTGTATGGGGTTCTGTGCGCTTCCTGAACTTGTAAGTCTATTTCTTTCACCAGGTGGGGAAAGTTTTCTGTCATTATTTCTTCTAATAGGTTTTCAATATTTTGCTCTCTCCCTTCTTCTGGCACCCCAAAAATTCGGATGTTGGTTCGCTTAAAATTGTCCCAGAGGCTCCTTACACTATCTTCATATTTTTGGATTCTTTTTTCTTTTTGTTTTTCTGGTTGGATTTTTTTTGTTTCCACATATTTCAGATCTTTGGTTTGATTCTTGGGGTACGTTGATCTACAGTTGAGTTTCTGTATATTCTTTATTTCAGACAGTGTATGCTTCATTTCTGACTGGTCCTTTTCCATTTTTTTTGGCATTCTCATTAATATCCTTAAAGGTCTCATCAAGTTTCTCAGCAGTTTTAAGAAGATTCTTGAGTAACCTTATAAATGTGGTTCTGAACTCTATGTCATCCAGTAGTTTGCTTTCCTCCGTTTCTTTCATTCGTGACATGTTTCTTTGTCTCCACATTTTGGCTGCTTCCCTGTGTTAATGGAGTAGCTTTGTGTGGTAGGTGACCTATAGGGGGCAGTAGCTCAGCCTCCCCAATCACCTGATGTGGATGCTCTTGGTACACCCTTTTGTGGGCTGAGTGCAAAGTCTTGGTGTAGTTAAGCCTGAATTGCTGTTGGTACGCTGGGAGGAATTGACCTCCAGGCCAATTAGCTGTGAGCACTCCCTGTGTCTATAATGGAAGAACTGCTGCGCTGAAGACACGCTGATGGGGCAGGACTTGTTTCAGTGGGGCTTTGGTGCTCACTGAGTCTGCCTCTTGAATGTGTCACTTATGGATGTGAGGAGTTGAAATCTGGTGTCTCACACTGACCACTAGGTACACTGGCTTCTGGATCTCCATTGGGGTGCAGATCAGCTACTGTCTGAGGCCACTCAGCAGGAGCTACAGTGAGAGCTACAGTTTTCTCCTCTTTGCTTGTGGTTTGGAGGTTTTGGAGCTGTCTGACCCAGGCTGCAAGTTTGCTAGGTTAAGCTGCGATAGGGCAGGGCTTTCTTATGCTAAATCCGCTGCTTGGAGCTTGGGTGGGTTTGTAGGTTGTGCAGGGCAGGGTCTCAGGGTGTCACTAGACTAGGGCGTGGCAAACAGCAATGGCTGCTAGTTAGCTGGCTCTGCATCTCTGACGGTATCCACTAGTCCCGTGCCCCAGTGCCGTAAACAATTATTCCTGCGTGCAGCTCTGCAAGCAAGCCACCCTCACTGGCAGACAGTCCAGCTTCTCCCCGTAGGAGTTTGGGTCACCCGCGTCTCCCCAGAAACTGTATTTCAGAGTAATCGGGGGCTTGTCTCCCTTTGGGTTGAAAAAAGCAATGCCCACCGCCAGCCCGGATCACACGCCTCCGTACCTCAGCTTTTCAGCGCTCGTGCACGTCTCAATGCTCTTTTCTCTTTCCTTCTAGTTGTAGAACTTCCATTCAGCCAGCTTTTCCATGGTCTGGGTGATAGACGTTTTGTCTTTTAGTTGTATTTTTGAAATTGTTGCGCGAGGCAGCAGTTTAGGTGTTTACCTAGGCTGCCATCTTGGATTCTCTCAAGACTGCTACATTTCTCAAGTTCATAAAATGTGAAGTAGATTCATGATATTTTTTTTGAACCTCAGTTTCCTCATCTGCCAATGAAACACTCCCTATCTTCTCAAAGTAAAAGTGAAAGCATTAAGCAAACACTTGATGTAGTAACATCCCACTTTCCCCAAGCATTCTAAACCAAGTGTATAAACCATGAGCTGAGTAATATTGCCCAGTCCCCAAGAAAAAGAAGGAACAAAAATAAATAGAAGCAACTAAAAATAAAACAAGTTAAGTGGTGTTGTATCTGTCAATTTCACTAATCAGGAAAAAAGAGTGGTTGTTCCCTGGCAGCTGGTAATCATTTTATTTAAAACTAAGTTCACAAATGAAGCCCCAAAGAATAGAAGGAGAAGGAGGAGAGGAGAAAGAAGAACAGGAAAAAGGAGAAGAAAATGAAATAAAATGTGTAATAAAATCCCAGGCTGAATGAAAGTAAAAGCATAAAGCTAATGAGGTTAAAGCCTAGATTACTGTCCTGCTTGTGGTTCTGGGCTATGTGTATGTCCTAGATCAGAGTGGCATGACTGCAAGAGCGTGGATGGTCTAATACAGTGACTTGCAAACCATTTCAACCACAAACCAGTATTGTTTGTTATTTGTTTTGCTTTTAAATGCCAGAATGAAATAAGAGTTTTACAAAACAACATTGACAAATGTGATAGTATATAATATCTATAAGGTTGAACTGTATGAAATTGCCTCTTATTTGGTCAAAAATAGTAAAATATTGGTGATTTCATGTGATTCAAATAAGCTAATATTTTAAACTACTATGCTTTTTCCCTTCACTTTACCCCTTATTCAATTACTTTCTAAAAAACACTCCAACCCTGAATCAGTCATTCCAATTACATATCTCCATGTTCATACTGAACCAGTTGAAATTCGCTGAGTTCGGAAAAAAAATTTCATAGACATGCATATTAATACAATTTAAATATGTACACTTCAAAAAACTCCTCAGCCTTTTTGGCAGCCATAAAAATGTGCCACTCAGGTGTCCTGCCCTGAGAAGCAGAATTGACTAGTATCCCTAGCTCCCAGGCTCTGAATCCACCACTACATTTATACCTAGGCCATACTTCCTAAGAGCTGGTACCAGCCAATCACTGAGCACAGCAGAGGTTTAATGCAAGGATACTAATCCATTCCTATAAGGTGTGGCACTTCCTTGATTTGTAATCTTAGCTTAATGACTCCCCATCAACCTGGCCAAAACTTTCTAAGAACTGTGCTGCAACCTGAGACTCTCCCAACCCAGCTCTCCTTTCTCTCCTGACTTTTGCACAGCAGTCAGATGTACATGTTGATCTGAAGACTTCTTAGGTTCTCTAGCTCCCTCCCATATTTCTTCATAGATGATCTCTCCAGTAATTTCTAAACCTATCTTGGCATCTCCTTTTCAGAGGGCCCAAAATAGAAGCAAAGTAGTGAACAGAGAGAGAAATGTAAGAGGAAAGGACAGAAAAGTAAGCAAGAACATACTGATCTTATAGGCCGTGTTTAAAAGGATGTATTTTATTCTATTGCAATGGATAGCTATGAGACAGCTTTTGCGGGGAGGGGAGAGAGGCTCTAACTTTATTTTTAATTTATTTATTTATTTATTCATTAAATATTTATGGTTGAGAGTATTACAGATGTGCCCCCTTTTCCCCTCATTGCTCCCCTCCACCCAGTTCCTGCTCCTCAGCCTTCATCACCCCATTGTCTGTGTCTTTAGGTAATGCATATCTATACTAATAGTAGAGGAATGTGCAAATTGGCCAGGACACTGTAACATTATGACAGAACCTGAGGCTGCATGGCACCTGGCCGAGGCGGGGGACCTCAGGCGGTGCCCCCCACCCAGCGGGGCTTGACAGGGACCTCAGGCCACATCCCCTACCTGGCAAGGCTTGACAGGGACCTCAGGCTGCACCCCCCACCTCAGCGCCAGGCCGGGAGACCTCAGGCCGTACCCACCGCCCCAGTGCCAGGCCAGGGGACCTCAGGCCATGCCCCCCGCCTGGTAGGACTTGACAGGGACCTCAGGCCTGCCCCGCCCCCCCCACCCACCCAGAAGAGCTTGACAGGGGATCTGAGTCTGTGCCCCCTGTCCAGAAGGGCTTGACAGGGGTGGGACCATCCAGGTCTGGGTCTTGCCCAATGGTGTTGGGGCCAGCCGGGTTGGGTCTCCAGCATTTTTTAAGTACATGCAGGTGGTGGGCAAGGTCTTGACTCTGCGTCCCACTGAGCGCCCCAGACTCTGACAGGAGGGAGATTTTTCATAAACATTTTACTAATTTTCTTTTATCTCTGACACTTCTATTATAGAGAAGGGGCAAATAGCAATATTAAAATATTTCTTCTAATTAATTCCCTTTTAATTTGCAAGAATTTCATGCACCAGGCCGCTAGTATGCATATAAGATCTTTAGTTAATCTCTCCCTGCCCCCTACCCTTCCTTCTGAGATTTGTCAGTCTGTTCCATATTTCCATGCTCTGGTTCTACTTTATTCATTAGTTTATTTTGCTCATTCAATTCCTTGTTCATTTATCTTTATTTTTAGATTCAACTATTGATATATATGTATTTCTTGCCATTTTATTGTTCATATTTTTTATATTTCTTCTTCTTTTTCTTCTTCATGTTCTTCTTAAAGAACACCCTTCAACATTTCATATAATACTGGGTTGGTGGTGATGAACTCCTTTAGCTTTTTCTTCTCTGGGAAGCTCTTTATCTGATCTTTAATTCTAAATGATAGCTTTGCTGGATAGAATAATCTTGGTTATAGGTCCGTGCTATTCATCACTTTGAATATTATTTGCCACTGCTTTCTGGCCTGCATAGTTTCTGTTGAGAAATCAGCTGACAGTCTTATGGGCACTCCCTTGTAGGTAAGAAACTGCTTTTCTCTTGCTGTTTTTAAGATTCTCTCTTTGCCTTTAACCCTTGGAATTTTAATTGTAATGTGTCTAGGTGTGTGATTCTTTGGGTTCCTCTTGTTTTGAACTCTCTGGGGTTCCTAGACTTATAAGTCTATTTCTTTCACCAGGTAGGGGAAGTTTTCTGTCATTATTTATTCAAATAGATTTTAAATATATATATATCTTCTCCTTCTGGCACTCCCATTATGCAAATGTTGATATGCTTGAAGTTGTCCCAGAGGCCCCTTACACTATCTTCATATTTTTTTATTCTTTTTTCTATTTACTGTTCTGATTGGGTATTTTTTGCTTCCTTTTGTTCCAAATTGTTGATTTGATCCCCAGAATCCTCTACTCTACTGTTGAATCCTGTAAGTTATTCTTTATTTCAGTCAGTGTATGCTTAATTTCTGACTGGCCCTTTTTCATGTCTTTGAAATTCTCACTAAGATCCTTGAAAGTCTCACTAAATCCCATGAAGCTCTCTTTGAGTCCCTTAAAGCTCTCATGAAGATCCTTGAGTGACTTATAACCATAGTTTTGAACTCTGTATTCAGTAGTTTGCTTGCTTCCATTTCTTTAATTTGTTACATGTTTCCTTGTCCCCACATTTTGGCTGCTTTCCTGTGTTTGTTTCTATGTATTAGGTAGAGCTGCTATGTCTCCTAGAATTAGAAGAGTGGCCTGTGTAGCAGTTGTCATGTAGGGCCCAGTGGATAGTCTCCCCAGTCACCTCAGATGGGCACTCTAGGTGCATCTCTGTGGGGGCTCTGTACGCAGTCTTATCATTGAGCCTTGATTGCTGTTGGCCTCATCGGTAGGAATTGACCCCCAGGCCAAATAGCTGTGAGGACAAGCTGTGACTACATTGGAAGAGCTTCTGTACAGGAGACACCCCTAGAGGCAGGACGTGCTTCAGTAGGGCATTGGTGCTCACTGCATCTGTCCCTTGAGTGTGTCACTTGTGAATGTGTAGAGTTTTAATCTAGTGTGGGCTAAAGCTATCCATCAGGTGCATAGGCTCTGGGGTCTCTCAGGAGTTGCAAAGTCAGGCACTGCATTGGGCCCACCTGGCAGGAGCGACCCAGTGACCTACAGATGGAAGCGATTGGTATTGGACTTGGAGGTGCCCAGGTGAGGCAAAGTTGTGAAGCAAGGCAGGCTAGTGTCAGGGTTTGGGCTTCTTTTGATAAGTATGGCACACTGACATCAGCTGCTGCTTGTTTAAGAGATTTTAGAGAAGCCTGAAGCCTTAGCCAGGACAGGCAATTCACATGAAAAAGCTTCTGCTGACAGCTTGGGTGGGGTTGAAAATTGAATGGAGTCAAGTCTCAGGGAGCCACCAAGGCAGATCAAACAGTGTGAGCCAAACTAATGGAAACTGATATGACTGCCAGTCACCTTTGTTACAGGGGAGGTCCCAGCACAGGAGCAATGACCACTGCAAGCACCCCTGTCTGGGAGAAGGCCACACCCATGTTCCTACCCTGATGCCCCAGAATTCAGTTCCTCCCCAAATGACCCAGGTTATTTTCAAGCCATCATCTCAGCACTGGAGACCACAGGAATAGAGTCTAAGTAAGTCTGTGTGCTGACCCTGTGAGGGACTTGTACAACCTCGATGTCACTCAGCCAAAATCTCAACTGGGTTTTTTTTCCTTTATTGATTAAGGTATTACATATGTGTCCTTATCCCCCCATTGCCTCCGACCCCCCACTTATACCCTCACCCCCTGGTGTCTGTGTGCATTGGTTAGGCTTATATGCATGCATACAAGTACTGTAGTTGATCTCACCCCCACCCTCTCCTACCTTCGCTCTGAGCTTTGATGGTCTGATCAATGTTTCTCTGTCTCTGGATCTGTTTTTGCTCATCGGTTTATGTTGTTCATTATATTCTACAAATGAGTGACATCATGTGATATTTATCATTCTCTGACTTGCTTATTTCACTTAGCATAATTCTCTCCAGTTCCATCCATGATGCTGGAAATGGTAAGAATTCCTTCCTTCTTACTGCAGCATAGTATTCCATTGTGTAGATGTACAACACTTTTTTAATCCACTCATCTGCTGATGGGCACTTAGGCAGTTTCCAAATCTTAGCTATTGTAAATTGTGCTGCTATGAACATAGGGGTGCAAATATCCTTTCTGATTGGTGTTCCTAGTTCCTTGGGATATATTCCTAGAAGTGGGATCACTGGGTCAAATGGGAGTTCCATGTTTAGTTTTTTGAGGAAACTCCATACTGTTCTCCACAGTGACTGCACCAATCTGCATTCCCACCAGCAGTGCACCAGGGTGCCTTTTTCTCTGAATCCTCACCAACATTTGTCATTTATTGATTTGTTGATGATAGCCATTCTGAGAGGTGTGACATGGTACCACATTGCCACATTTGCATCTCTTGGATGATTAGTGACTTTGAGCATGTTTTCATATGTCTCTTGCCTTTCTGTATGTCCTCTTTTGAAAAGTATTTATTGCCCTAGCCAGTTTGGCAGAGTGTCAGCCTCTGGACTGAAGGGTACTGGGTTTGATTCCAGCCAGGCTACATGCCTGAGTTGCAGGCTCCATCCCCAGTAGGGGGAAGGCAGGAGGCAGCATTGATGATTCTCTCTCATCATTAATGATTCTTTCTCTCTCTCTCTCTCTCTCTCTCTCTCTCTCTCTCTCTCTCTCTCTCTCTCTCTCTCTCTCTCTCTCCCCCTCCCCCATCCTCTCTGAAATGAATATATATATATATATATATATATAACTTAAAAAATCAGATTAAGGCAGCTAGAGCCCATCTATTCCTCCTCCATTCTCAACATGATCTGAATCTGGTGAAATTCATCTGCTAAAGGAGTATTGGATAGCATCTCAATGGGAAAAGTGTCAAAGAATTTTTAGACCATGTTTTACATCAACAAACACAGGTTTTTCTGAGTATTTCTCCCACACCATATAAAATACTTCACAACTTCACAAATCCTTTCATAACATTCATGAAAGGAAAAATAAAATAAAATAGGCATTCAAAGCTAGAATGGAAAATCCCTAAATAGACATTTTGGTGGAAACCTTCTTGTTCTGGCGCTATAGGCACAGATAAGGGGAGAAGGCCCCATTGCTGGCATGGCAATAATTTTAAGGCCTGACGTTAAGGAGTCACAGTTAATATAATACATTTGCCCTAGATAAGTATAAACACAGTTCCTTTCACCTTTCCTTTTTGCTGAATGTTATTTTTATGTTAAAGAAGGCGATTTCATTGTAGCTAACTCTGTTAGAAGCCAAAGCAACATGGCCTTACATCTAAGGGAAAGTGCTAAGTGAGATTGTACATACCTGTAATTTAGTGTTTGCATGTAGTTTGGCTTGTACAGTCAGTGTCTAATAGGGACAAGACTTCTACTTAGAGAAGTAAGCCCTGTTAGTTACAAAAATCACAATAAGCAAGTTTCAGTCTTTAAGAGACTGTATTTCTTGACTTACCATTCTCTAAAGTAGAGTAGGAAAATCTCCCTTTGAAAGTGATAATGTGCAGCTTAGTTATAGGGCTCTTTTTGGTGTTTTGTCACTTTCAGCTTTAGAAAGCATGAAGAGGCCACTACTTTGCAACATTTAGAATTCTACAAAGATGAGCATATAAGATACTGATTCCTTACATGAACAAAGAAAACTGATTGATACTCTGCCTTGTTACCTGTTACGGGACCTGAATTAGGGAGGGAACCTTAGAATCATGTGATCCTAGTTCTGCCTCTTTTTTACCATTAACTGCTAGCTGGCACTTTCACATACTGGTAAATAAGAGGCATGTTACTCAAAAAGTAAGTGCATTTGGAATTTTCATATAATTGGATATGTTAACGCGAGTTATTTCACTCTATATAGAAAGGGTCTTTGAATTAGGGCAACTTAACATCAAATAGTGTGATTATATAACTTACTCAACTGGGCACTTTTGAGATGAAAAGGAATAGTTAATGTTACATTGGTATAATATGTATAAACTGGGAGAATTAAGACATGTGGTCATTCTAACTTTGAATACTTCTTTTCTATTCTTTTTCCTTTCATGGATAGTATGAAAGCATTTGTGAAATTGTGAAGTATTTTAGATGTTGTGGGAGAAATACTCAGAAAACCTGTGTTTGTTGATGTAAAACAGGGTCTCAAAATTCTTTGACACGTTTCCCATTGATGGGTGGGGGCCTATGATACCACCCCTTGAATATGGGTGGGCTTGTCACTGCTTTATCAATAGAGTATGAAAGAAATGCTACTATGATTTCCCAAGGTTGGGGCAATAGATGATACAGCTGGTTTCCTGGGACACTCCTGTTTGGAGCCCCAAACTGGCACCTTAGGGCCACCATGTTAGGAGGAAGCAAAACCATATGGAGAGGCCACATGTAGGATCTGGGCAGTAGTCCTAATCTTCAAGTCACCCCATCCTAGATGAATGTGAGTAAATGAGCCTTAAGATGACCCCAACTTGCAGCCTTTAAGTCTTCCCAGCTGAGGCCATCGCCATCATGGCCTCAGCTGGGAAGGAAGAGATGAGCCATTTCTTGTTTTATCTTTTTAAAACTTCTGACCCACCCAATGCATGATCATAATAAAATGGTTGTTTTAAGCCACTAACTTTTAGGATAATTTGTTATACAACGATGAGAATGCTGTTTTCTATTTTTGCATTCATCTGTTTTAGGTATTCTAGGACTTTCCCTAGTACCCTTGTCTCCAGGCAGAGCTAGCTCACTGTTTGACACTGTTGTTCTTCTCTGAGGTGGGTCCCTATGTTTTGAATCACTCTATCCACATGGTAGTTATCTTAGGGGACACTTATTTTCTTAAAACCTGCTCTTTGGACTCTAATACTCAATGACTTTTCTGTATTCTAAATGGTAACATTATATATTACAATATCAATCTTAGGGCTTTACTATATACTCTTTATATATCTCACTGTTGTTTTGTAGGTGTTTTTTTCTCCTCAGGTAGGTAGTAATATAAAGCTGCTTGGTATGAGGGGGTGTACTATGATTTTATCTTGTACTAGAGGCCTGGTGCATAAAACTCATGCACGGGGGGGCGGGGGGGGGGGGGGGACGGCGGAATCCCCTCAGCCCAGTCTGCACCCTCTCCAATCAGGTACCCCTCAGGGGATGTCCGACTGCAGGTTTAGGCTTGATCCCGGGGATCGGGCCTAAACCGGCCATCGGACATACCTCTCACAATCCTGGACCGCTGGTTCCAAATTGCTCACCTGCCTGCTTGCCTGGTTGCCCCCAACTGCCCCCTCCCTGCCAGCTTGGTCGCTCCTAACTCTCCCCCCCGCAGTCTGGTCACCCCCAACTGACTCCCCCTGCTGGCCTGGCTGCCTCCAACTGCCCTCCCCTGCCAGCCTGGTTGACCCTCACGGCCCCCGCACCATCCTGGTCACCCCACGCAGCCTGCTTGTTCAGTCGTTCGGTCGTCTCTCACTAACCCCCCTGCCGGCCTGGTCGTAGGCAGCCATCTTGTGAGGGTGTGATGGTCAATTTGCATATCACCTGTTTATTATATAGGATAGCACAGTACAGTAATGAACAAAGGGGAGAAAATACCTATTCTCCAGTCATTCCTTGGGACCATATTTACATTTTTAATATTTCCCATTAATCTTGAAATGGAGCCCTGATGTATTTGAAAACCATTATAAAGGATAATTCTGAATTGTAAAGAAAAAGCAGGAAAGACTATTTTAGGTGTGCTGTGCTTCAAGATGAGTTAATGTGATGCTGGGAAACAAAAGCACATAATGAACGGCTTTATTTGTGGGATAAACAAGGTTCCCAAAATGTGCCAATACAAAATCTGTTACTATTAGGTGGATTTAGATTCTTTTAAAGCTTTTGATTATGTTTAACAAGCTAATATATCTTCTTGGGAGAGAAGTAAAGCCTAAAATCTTTTCTATAAAGTATTTGATGCTTTTATTTCCCAAAATCGATGATTGTGCTCCAATAAGGAAAACTTTAAGGGAGTTTCTTTGCAACGGATAAACTGAAATTCTCAAAGAATTAGAAAGATGTTAAGGAGAGGTGGAGAGCGCTTTATGGTTAATTGCCTAGGAGGGTTTTCAGTTCCAGGACTATGAAGATAGGACAATCCTGATCTAATGTGACACTCCCACAGTGTCTTTGGGCTGACAATAATACTATTTTAGCCCCTCTTGTTGGGCCTTACTTAACGCTTACATCTGTAGTAGAAGAGTGTGGTAAAATTTCTAAGTTCTCCATTTCATCTCCTTGGAGTAGCATAAAATTTCAAGGGAAGATTTGGTACTAAAATAGATAATTGAATATGGAGGAAATACATGGAATTGTAGAGGAAATGTAAAGATAATGAGCAAGTACTGTGTACTTCTGTCTCCATGGCACATTTTGTCTGTCTGCCTTCTTGTTGCTACTGCATCTGATATTTGCTCATCCTGTTAGGTCTTAGGCTAGAGATTCCAACTTCTCTCAGAACACTTTCCCAGTCAGTGCTCATTTTGACCCCAACAACACCAGTTCATCCAAGTGGGACCTGGCTCTTCTGTGCTTCTATGGCATCTTGCATTTCACTCTTATAACATTTACCACAATCAATTGCTGCTGCCTATTTATACCTCCGTGTCTCCAAGAATGGGCCAGTGTCTTGTCTATTTCTCTATTCTAATTATTTAATGCTGTGCTTAGGAGGCATGCAAATAAAGATTTGCCAGATGAATGAAAAAGCTTTTTAAAAATTGTCCACCTTAAAAAGAGAAATTGCCCTTGATATTTTGTTTGATTTTATCTTAGGACAAAATTTAAATCTTAATGTCAAATATTTTTATAAAAAATAACAAAATCAATATGTTTTCCCCCCTGTTTTTCTTTAAAAAGGATTGGTTAGCTTTGGGCTGCTCCAATGGACTTAATCATTGGGCATTTCATGGAACCAATACTTGAGGGTGATATATCAAAGAATACTAGCATTAATTATATACAGTGTAGGTTAATTTCTCACGTTGAGGTAGAGAGAACAAATTCTGTGAAATTTTTATAGGCGGATAATCAAAAGGATATGTGAAGCATGTATGGGACACACTGACTCCAGGAGTTAGAATTTCTTGGAAACCTAGGAAGAATAGAATCAACTACAAAACAGTTATAAATCTGGCATCATAAGAAGAACAATGGAAAGGCAGAAGGAAAAGGAAGAATGAGATAGCTTTCATCTGGAGAAAAGGAGCAATTACTTTCAGAAGAAAGATGAAGACATTAGATGTCTGGGAGCATAGA
Organism: Corynorhinus townsendii; assembly: GCA_026230045.1. NCBI lineage: Eukaryota > Metazoa > Chordata > Mammalia > Chiroptera > Vespertilionidae > Corynorhinus > Corynorhinus townsendii. Next base: position 113,443,737 of record JAPDVU010000001.1, on the reverse strand, counting down.
TGTGAAAGGGTAAAAAAAACACATTAACTCTTATCCCCTTATAAAGAGAGGGTTATTTTAGTTGTTCCTAGTGACTGGGAGTTAAGAAAAATGAGAAGGTGAGATCTCAGGGATAAAATTGAACAGACTGACCCAGAGTTTGTCTAGGACCATGAAACAGTTGAGAATGCCTTCTGAAAGTTGCAGATAGGGAGTAAATATCAAGAGCGTTTGGTGAGTCTCCCCTGGATGACAGTAAAGGCTACACTAGGGATTATAGAAAATTTGGACAGGCTTGAGTTAACTATGCTGGACATTTTACTACTGATCATCTTGAATGTTATTAGATGAATTTCAGGGTAATGGCAGTTATTGTAGGTGCGGAAAACAACACTTGATATCTTTTTTTTTTTTATCTTTATTTTCTTGGGGAAATAGGACCAGAAATATATGAGAATTTGATTCTATGAGAATGTTCTTTGCTTATAAGGCACATTAAAAATGAAGAACCAATACAGACAAATAAAAACTATGGATTATAGGTTGGAAGGATAGAAGGTGATTTTCTGTGTGGCATAACCCTTATCTCTAACCAGAGAGTTGAAGGAAGGCAGAATTTATTGGACTTAGTGCCTTAATAACTCTCATCATGGATGACTCTATAAGTCAAAACCTAGTCACAGAAACAAATTTAAGGGTGGGAAGCAAAAAATACATACATACATACATACATACATACATACATACATACATACATAAGAAAACATATTGAACCAGTTAAGAGCATTCTTGTTATTACTTTTGTGGTAGAAAGGGAATGGCAACAACCTAAGAGTCATGTTGAAACAATCAAAACTCTCTTGGTCCTACTTAAAAGGAATAGAAGAACTACAGTGGGGTGTGGATGACTGGAGATGTGTTCAATTTTTAAGAGGAACAAGGCTGCCGAAAGAAGTGTTTCTTCTGCTAAGGAATTGGTGCAGGTTATAGCAGATTGAGAAATTAAAAAAACTAAGGTAATGAAAAACTTTGGGGACAAACACATGCCAGATGACAGACACAGTGTTACGGGGTCACAAGATTCTAAAACATGGGACTCTGAAGTGATTGTTTAGTGGAGACCAACATGGGGACAAAGAATAAAGTTCTGCTTTTGTGAAGATTAATATGCTCAAGGAATTCTACACCAGCCAGTAATTACACCTTCATCTTTGGTACAGAAATCTTTCTAAGGATGCAAGACACAGAAAAGAGCAAGTAAGTTGGGACTATAGGAAATGCAAGACATGAACTTTGCTTGGAGGAAATTAGAATATGTCCTGTTCTTAAGAGAGGGTGGAGGCCGCTGGTATGCCAGGAAATTTATAACTTATAAATTAAGTTGTTCACGTGTGGAGTGAACACTAAAGGATGAAGGGACGTTTAGTGTAAGGTTAAGAGGTGAATCCTAGAAGTGCCACCACTGATAATTTTTACAAATTTTAAAATAAATTAAAAGTGTTTAGATTTTATTCCTCCAGAGAGGAGGGAAGATAGTAGGCAGATTTCTCCTCTTTAGACGTGGAAAACCAGTACCATAATTACTCTCTTGAGAGACTTCTACTAGTTGAGTTTACTTTTACATGTCATGGGCACTAGACACTGGCATGAATTCACCTGGGTCCTGGCAGATATGAAATTAAAAAACATTTTCTTTTATTTTTCTTTCTATGCTATAGTAACAACTACTTTCCAACAACACAAAAATCTTTATAGGTGAAACACTATGGGTCTTGTAATATTTGCTTGGTTTTGAGAGTATTATGTTTACTTGGGTTGGGATGTCCAGTAAGATATTGATTTTTCTTTAGGTGGGACTTATCCTATCTAATAAAAGAGTAATATGCAATTTGACCATCACTCCAACACACAAGATGGCTCCCCCATGTGGTCAAAGATGGCTGCCCCCATGTGGACACAAGATGGCCACCACAAGATGGGGGAGGGCAGTTGGGAGGGACCAGGCCTGCAAGGGAGGGCAGTTAGGGGTGACCAGTCCTGCAGGGGAGGGCAGTTAGGGGTGACCAGGCCTGCAGGGGAGGGAAGTTAGGGGCAAACAGGCTAGCAGGGGAGCAGTTAGGTATCAATGAGGCTGGCAGGGGAGTGATTAGGGGGTGATCAGGCTGGCAGGCAGAAGCGGTTAGGGGCAATCAGGAAGGCAGGCAGGCAAGCAGTTGGGTGCCAGCAATCCTGAATTGTGAGGGGGGTGTCCGACTGCCGGTAGGATCGGGCCTAAATGGGCAGTCGGACATCCCTCGAGGGGACCCAGCTTGGAGAGGGTGCAGGCTGGGCTGAGAGACACACACCCCTGTGCACGAATTTCGTGCACCAGGCCTCTAGTGCTATGATAAAAGGCAAAGAAATGTTAGATTAATGAAACTTGTTTCTTGGACTTTAGAGAAAATTAAAAATAAAAGATATTCATAGGAAAGATAAGCATAATCTTTTGATCTGGGATTATAAAAGCAAGTCCTTACTTACGAGGGAAAGGGGTTCTAAAATATGTTTTTAATTTAAATTCCTGAATAAATCCAAAGGAAAGGGAAAAAGGATCTATTAAAAGTCATTGTAAGAACACCAGTTAATTTTTGGTACAAATCTAAAATCAATCTATCTATCTATCTATCTATCTATCTATCTATCTATCATCTATCATCTATCTGTCTATCATGTATATATGTTTGCATATGTGGCAAACATATGTATACTAGAATACATATGTAATAGAAAATATGCATATATAGTGGAAGATATACATATATAACGAAAGAGATGCATATTTATAATGGAATAAGTACCATTTTATAATGGAATAAGTAAGGAAGGCTTATGAACAAGAAAGATACAAAAGAGGTTTTTTTTTAAGGTAGCTAAAGCTAAGGATAAAATGAAGTTCACACCAGTGCTAAAGACACGTTAAACTTCTGAGCTCTGAAGAGAATGGAAGAAAGACAACAGTTCTGAAGAAGATTATGTAATGTTCACAGATGAGTTCAAGACAGAGTAACACGATTCCAATAGAACTTTTTATTTTACATCAAGGGGAGAAATATCAACACTGGAAAGGGCAGAACATGCAGTGTTAAGGAGAAATTGAAGTCTTCGGGAAGTGAGAAGATGGGAAACATCCATTTTCTTTCAGTTAATGCATGTATCCAGGTTCAGATGAAGTATATGAGCTTAAAGAATTTGATAACATCTCACAACAATTACCAATTCTTATGTAAAATAAGCCAGTTAGAGAAAGACAAATAACATATGATCTCCCTAATATGTGGAATCTAATGAACAAAATAAAATGATGAACAAAATAAAACCAGAGGCATGGATACATGGAGTGGGTTGACAAATGTTAGAGGGGATGGGTGTGGAAGTGAAGGAAGGTGAAGAGATTAGCTGGATAAAGGAAGGTGAAGAGATTATCTAAAGAACAGTGTGGTGAGGGCCAGGATGGGTGGGGGTGCAGGGGCTGGGTAGAGGTGGGCAAGGGGGGAAGGAATGGGGAACATCTGTAATGGTGTCAGCAATATAAAATTTAAATTATAAAAAAGATATTGAGGAAGAAGGTGGAAAAAAAATAATTTTACCATCATTGCCAGTTAGTCTGTAGATCTCTTGCTATTTAAGGACTTTTCCTGCAATTGTCTCTCTATTTTGAATTATGAATTTCTATCTCTTGTCAAAAGCCTGAGCCTTAATATCGCCAGTCTAAAAGAAAAAAAAATCCCTGAATGCTTGTCCTTCTCAACTACTTCCCTTTATCACTGTCTCCTTTTCATAACACATTTTGTTAGAATTGTACAATTGGTTCTTCATCCCCACCATTCTATTGAAATGACTATTATGGTCTTAAATGATTTCCACTTTGCCATGTTAAATACCGAAATCTTTATCGTCATTTAAAGTGGAAGTCCCAACAATATTTGACATACTTTCCTAAAACATTCTCTTTGCTTTCTCAATACCTCACTCTCCAAGTTTTCCTCCTACCTCATTGGTTTCTACTCTTTATGTCTTTTTATGGCTTCTTTTCTTCCTGATCTCTAAATTTAAAGTGCTAAGTGTAGATCCAAGATGTCCAACTGTTATCTCAAAATTATCATGTCCAGTACATAAATCTTGCTTTCCTGTTATTCAAATATGCATGAAATCTGTTCTATGGTCTTCCCCACTTAAATTAAAATATCCACACTTCATTTATTTAAGTAAAAAACTTAAATAAGTTTAAATTTTTGGGTTAGATAAATTTGTTACACAGGAATAATTTTTTAAATGATGAAATTCAGAAAATATTTTTGAAGACAAGCCAATATGACTTGCTGATGAATTGAAAATAACTCTCAAGTTTTTTTTCTCAGATCTCAGTGATCTGCCTGCCAGCCTGATCACCCCCTAATCACTCCCCTGCCAGCCTCATTGATACCTAACTGCTCCCCTGCTAGCCTGTTTGCCCCTAACTTCCCTCCCCTGCAGGCCTGGTCACCCCTAACTGCCCTCCCCTGCAGGACTGGTCACCCCTAACTGCCCTCCCTTGCAGGCCTGGTCCCTCCCAACTGCCCTCCCCCATCTTGTGGTGGCCATCTTGTGTCCACATGGGGGCAGCCATCTTTGACCACATGGGGGAGCCATCTTGTGTGTTGGAGTGATGGTCAAATTGCATATTACTCTTTTATTAGATAGGATAAGTCCCACCTAAAGAAAAATCAATATCTTACTGGACATCCCAACCCAAGTAAACATAATACTCTCAAAACCAAGCAAATATTACAAGACCCATAGTGTTTCACCTATAAAGATTTTTGTGTTGTTGGAAAGTAGTTGTTACTATAGCATAGAAAGAAAAATAAAAGAAAATGTTTTTTAATTTCATATCTGCCAGGACCCAGGTGAATTCATGCCAGTGTCTAGTGTCCATGACATGTAAAAGTAAACTCAACTAGTAGAAGTCTCTCAAGAGAGTAATTATGGTACTGGTTTTCCACGTCTAAAGAGGAGAAATCTGCCTACTATCTTCCCTCCTCTCTGGAGGAATAAAATCTAAACACTTTTAATTTATTTTAAAATTTGTAAAAATTATCAGTGGTGGCACTTCTAGGATTCACCTCTTAACCTTACACTAAACGTCCCTTCATCCTTTAGTGTTCACTCCACACGTGAACAACTTAATTTATAAGTTATAAATTTCCTGGCATACCAGCGGCCTCCACCCTCTCTTAAGAACAGGACATATTCTAATTTCCTCCAAGCAAAGTTCATGTCTTGCATTTCCTATAGTCCCAACTTACTTGCTCTTTTCTGTGTCTTGCATCCTTAGAAAGATTTCTGTACCAAAGATGAAGGTGTAATTACTGGCTGGTGTAGAATTCCTTGAGCATATTAATCTTCACAAAAGCAGAACTTTATTCTTTGTCCCCATGTTGGTCTCCACTAAACAATCACTTCAGAGTCCCATGTTTTAGAATCTTGTGACCCCGTAACACTGTGTCTGTCATCTGGCATGTGTTTGTCCCCAAAGTTTTTCATTACCTTAGTTTTTTTAATTTCTCAATCTGCTATAACCTGCACCAATTCCTTAGCAGAAGAAACACTTCTTTCGGCAGCCTTGTTCCTCTTAAAAATTGAACACATCTCCAGTCATCCACACCCCACTGTAGTTCTTCTATTCCTTTTAAGTAGGACCAAGAGAGTTTTGATTGTTTCAACATGACTCTTAGGTTGTTGCCATTCCCTTTCTACCACAAAAGTAATAACAAGAATGCTCTTAACTGGTTCAATATGTTTTCTTATGTATGTATGTATGTATGTATGTATGTATGTATGTATGTATGTATTTTTTGCTTCCCACCCTTAAATTTGTTTCTGTGACTAGGTTTTGACTTATAGAGTCATCCATGATGAGAGTTATTAAGGCACTAAGTCCAATAAATTCTGCCTTCCTTCAACTCTCTGGTTAGAGATAAGGGTTATGCCACACAGAAAATCACCTTCTATCCTTCCAACCTATAATCCATAGTTTTTATTTGTCTGTATTGGTTCTTCATTTTTAATGTGCCTTATAAGCAAAGAACATTCTCATAGAATCAAATTCTCATATATTTCTGGTCCTATTTCCCCAAGAAAATAAAGATAAAAAAAAAAAAGATATCAAGTGTTGTTTTCCGCACCTACAATAACTGCCATTACCCTGAAATTCATCTAATAACATTCAAGATGATCAGTAGTAAAATGTCCAGCATAGTTAACTCAAGCCTGTCCAAATTTTCTATAATCCCTAGTGTAGCCTTTACTGTCATCCAGGGGAGACTCACCAAACGCTCTTGATATTTACTCCCTATCTGCAACTTTCAGAAGGCATTCTCAACTGTTTCATGGTCCTAGACAAACTCTGGGTCAGTCTGTTCAATTTTATCCCTGAGATCTCACCTTCTCATTTTTCTTAACTCCCAGTCACTAGGAACAACTAAAATAACCCTCTCTTTATAAGGGGATAAGAGTTAATGTGTTTTTTTTACCCTTTCACATCTATGCTCCCAGACATCTAATGTCTTCATCTTTCTTCTGAAAGTAATTGCTCCTTTTCTCCAGATGAAAGCTATCTCATTCTTCCTTTTCCTTCTGCCTTTCCATTGTTCTTCTTATGATGCCAGATTTATAACTGTTTTGTAGTTGATTCTATTCTTCCTAGGTTTCCAAGAAATTCTAACTCCTGGAGTCAGTGTGTCCCATACATGCTTCACATATCCTTTTGATTATCCGCCTATAAAAATTTCACAGAATTTGTTCTCTCTACCTCAACGTGAGAAATTAACCTACACTGTATATAATTAATGCTAGTATTCTTTGATATATCACCCTCAAGTATTGGTTCCATGAAATGCCCAATGATTAAGTCCATTGGAGCAGCCCAAAGCTAACCAATCCTTTTTAAAGAAAAACAGGGGGGAAAACATATTGATTTTGTTATTTTTTATAAAAATATTTGACATTAAGATTTAAATTTTGTCCTAAGATAAAATCAAACAAAATATCAAGGGCAATTTCTCTTTTTAAGGTGGACAATTTTTAAAAAGCTTTTTCATTCATCTGGCAAATCTTTATTTGCATGCCTCCTAAGCACAGCATTAAATAATTAGAATAGAGAAATAGACAAGACACTGGCCCATTCTTGGAGACACGGAGGTATAAATAGGCAGCAGCAATTGATTGTGGTAAATGTTATAAGAGTGAAATGCAAGATGCCATAGAAGCACAGAAGAGCCAGGTCCCACTTGGATGAACTGGTGTTGTTGGGGTCAAAATGAGCACTGACTGGGAAAGTGTTCTGAGAGAAGTTGGAATCTCTAGCCTAAGACCTAACAGGATGAGCAAATATCAGATGCAGTAGCAACAAGAAGGCAGACAGACAAAATGTGCCATGGAGACAGAAGTACACAGTACTTGCTCATTATCTTTACATTTCCTCTACAATTCCATGTATTTCCTCCATATTCAATTATCTATTTTAGTACCAAATCTTCCCTTGAAATTTTATGCTACTCCAAGGAGATGAAATGGAGAACTTAGAAATTTTACCACACTCTTCTACTACAGATGTAAGCGTTAAGTAAGGCCCAACAAGAGGGGCTAAAATAGTATTATTGTCAGCCCAAAGACACTGTGGGAGTGTCACATTAGATCAGGATTGTCCTATCTTCATAGTCCTGGAACTGAAAACCCTCCTAGGCAATTAACCATAAAGCGCTCTCCACCTCTCCTTAACATCTTTCTAATTCTTTGAGAATTTCAGTTTATCCGTTGCAAAGAAACTCCCTTAAAGTTTTCCTTATTGGAGCACAATCATCGATTTTGGGAAATAAAAGCATCAAATACTTTATAGAAAAGATTTTAGGCTTTACTTCTCTCCCAAGAAGATATATTAGCTTGTTAAACATAATCAAAAGCTTTAAAAGAATCTAAATCCACCTAATAGTAACAGATTTTGTATTGGCACATTTTGGGAACCTTGTTTATCCCACAAATAAAGCCGTTCATTATGTGCTTTTGTTTCCCAGCATCACATTAACTCATCTTGAAGCACAGCACACCTAAAATAGTCTTTCCTGCTTTTTCTTTACAATTCAGAATTATCCTTTATAATGGTTTTCAAATACATCAGGGCTCCATTTCAAGATTAATGGGAAATATTAAAAATGTAAATATGGTCCCAAGGAATGACTGGAGAATAGGTATTTTCTCCCCTTTGTTCATTACTGTACTGTGCTATCCTATATAATAAACAGGTGATATGCAAATTGACCATCACACCCTCACAAGATGGCTGCCTACGACCAGGCCGGCAGGGGGGTTAGTGAGAGACGACCGAACGACTGAACAAGCAGGCTGCGTGGGGTGACCAGGATGGTGCGGGGGCCGTGAGGGTCAACCAGGCTGGCAGGGGAGGGCAGTTGGAGGCAGCCAGGCCAGCAGGGGGAGTCAGTTGGGGGTGACCAGACTGCGGGGGGGAGAGTTAGGAGCGACCAAGCTGGCAGGGAGGGGGCAGTTGGGGGCAACCAGGCAAGCAGGCAGGTGAGCAATTTGGAACCAGCGGTCCAGGATTGTGAGAGGTATGTCCGATGGCCGGTTTAGGCCCGATCCCCGGGATCAAGCCTAAACCTGCAGTCGGACATCCCCTGAGGGGTACCTGATTGGAGAGGGTGCAGACTGGGCTGAGGGGATTCCGCCGTCCCCCCCCCCCCCCCGCCCCCCCGTGCATGAGTTTTATGCACCAGGCCTCTAGTACAAGATAAAATCATAGTACACCCCCTCATACCAAGCAGCTTTATATTACTACCTACCTGAGGAGAAAAAAACACCTACAAAACAACAGTGAGATATATAAAGAGTATATAGTAAAGCCCTAAGATTGATATTGTAATATATAATGTTACCATTTAGAATACAGAAAAGTCATTGAGTATTAGAGTCCAAAGAGCAGGTTTTAAGAAAATAAGTGTCCCCTAAGATAACTACCATGTGGATAGAGTGATTCAAAACATAGGGACCCACCTCAGAGAAGAACAACAGTGTCAAACAGTGAGCTAGCTCTGCCTGGAGACAAGGGTACTAGGGAAAGTCCTAGAATACCTAAAACAGATGAATGCAAAAATAGAAAACAGCATTCTCATCGTTGTATAACAAATTATCCTAAAAGTTAGTGGCTTAAAACAACCATTTTATTATGATCATGCATTGGGTGGGTCAGAAGTTTTAAAAAGATAAAACAAGAAATGGCTCATCTCTTCCTTCCCAGCTGAGGCCATGATGGCGATGGCCTCAGCTGGGAAGACTTAAAGGCTGCAAGTTGGGGTCATCTTAAGGCTCATTTACTCACATTCATCTAGGATGGGGTGACTTGAAGATTAGGACTACTGCCCAGATCCTACATGTGGCCTCTCCATATGGTTTTGCTTCCTCCTAACATGGTGGCCCTAAGGTGCCAGTTTGGGGCTCCAAACAGGAGTGTCCCAGGAAACCAGCTGTATCATCTATTGCCCCAACCTTGGGAAATCATAGTAGCATTTCTTTCATACTCTATTGATAAAGCAGTGACAAGCCCACCCATATTCAAGGGGTGGTATCATAGGCCCCCACCCATCAATGGGAAACGTGTCAAAGAATTTTGAGACCCTGTTTTACATCAACAAACACAGGTTTTCTGAGTATTTCTCCCACAACATCTAAAATACTTCACAATTTCACAAATGCTTTCATACTATCCATGAAAGGAAAAAGAATAGAAAAGAAGTATTCAAAGTTAGAATGACCACATGTCTTAATTCTCCCAGTTTATACATATTATACCAATGTAACATTAACTATTCCTTTTCATCTCAAAAGTGCCCAGTTGAGTAAGTTATATAATCACACTATTTGATGTTAAGTTGCCCTAATTCAAAGACCCTTTCTATATAGAGTGAAATAACTCGCGTTAACATATCCAATTATATGAAAATTCCAAATGCACTTACTTTTTGAGTAACATGCCTCTTATTTACCAGTATGTGAAAGTGCCAGCTAGCAGTTAATGGTAAAAAAGAGGCAGAACTAGGATCACATGATTCTAAGGTTCCCTCCCTAATTCAGGTCCCGTAACAGGTAACAAGGCAGAGTATCAATCAGTTTTCTTTGTTCATGTAAGGAATCAGTATCTTATATGCTCATCTTTGTAGAATTCTAAATGTTGCAAAGTAGTGGCCTCTTCATGCTTTCTAAAGCTGAAAGTGACAAAACACCAAAAAGAGCCCTATAACTAAGCTGCACATTATCACTTTCAAAGGGAGATTTTCCTACTCTACTTTAGAGAATGGTAAGTCAAGAAATACAGTCTCTTAAAGACTGAAACTTGCTTATTGTGATTTTTGTAACTAACAGGGCTTACTTCTCTAAGTAGAAGTCTTGTCCCTATTAGACACTGACTGTACAAGCCAAACTACATGCAAACACTAAATTACAGGTATGTACAATCTCACTTAGCACTTTCCCTTAGATGTAAGGCCATGTTGCTTTGGCTTCTAACAGAGTTAGCTACAATGAAATCGCCTTCTTTAACATAAAAATAACATTCAGCAAAAAGGAAAGGTGAAAGGAACTGTGTTTATACTTATCTAGGGCAAATGTATTATATTAACTGTGACTCCTTAACGTCAGGCCTTAAAATTATTGCCATGCCAGCAATGGGGCCTTCTCCCCTTATCTGTGCCTATAGCGCCAGAACAAGAAGGTTTCCACCAAAATGTCTATTTAGGGATTTTCCATTCTAGCTTTGAATGCCTATTTTATTTTATTTTTCCTTTTATGAATGTTATGAAAGGATTTGTGAAGTTGTGAAGTATTTTATATGGTGTGGGAGAAATACTCAGAAAAACCTGTGTTTGTTGATGTAAAACATGGTCTAAAAATTCTTTGACACTTTTCCCATTGAGATGCTATCCAATACTCCTTTAGCAGATGAATTTCACCAGATTCAGATCATGTTGAGAATGGAGGAGGAATAGATGGGCTCTAGCTGCCTTAATCTGATTTTTTAAGCATATATATATATTGATTTCAGAGAGGAAGAGAGAGGGAGAGAGAGAGATAGAAACATCAGTGATGAGAGAGAATCATCAATGCTGCCTCCTGCCTTCCCCCTACTGGGGATGGAACCTGCAACCTAGGCATGTGCCCTGACCAGGAATCGAAATGTGACCTCCTGGTTCATAGTTCGGTGCTCAACCACTGACCCACACTGACCGGGCTTAATCTGATTTTTGACACTAAAAGTAATGTTCTTATATTAGAAAGTCCACAGTTCATTCAAATTTCGGGACCAGGTTTTCAAGAGATTCAATACTACTAGAGAGTTATTCCAAATTCATCCCTTGTTTAAGTTCCAGAGTGTACTGTACTCCACATTATAATTCTCACTTCATCTATTACAGTTGGCTCTGTGTTGAAGATCCCCAAGTCCACCCCCAGGTTCAGTGATTTGCTAGAATTCACTGAATTCTTTCTAGGACTCATGGCTCTGATTTGTTACAGTGAAAGGACCCAAAGCAAAACCAGGGAAGGAAAAAGGCGCATGGGGCGAAGTCTGGAGGAAACCAGGCACAGACTTCCAAGAGTCTTCTCCCTGCATAGTCAGATAAGATAATTCCGGAAGCTTCAAACTGTGTGATATGTGTGAAAGGTTGTCTACCGGGAAGTCTCATTAGAGCCTCAGTGCCCAATGTTTTTCCTGGGGGCTGATCATGGGGGCCCTTCCGCCTAGCACATACCAGCATTTCAGACTCTCAGGGTGAAAGCAGGTGTGAACGCATACACCATATTATTTGCATAAACATTTTAGGCGCAGTAAACCACCCTTATCAGGTATGGAATGGGGGAAACAGTCTCAAAATCTGAGACCCAGAAACCAGACAAGGCAAGCAGACTTTTCTAAACATAGCAGTCCCAGGCCAGCTATGTTAACTTCTCCATACGGGTTCACTAACCTTGAATTTTATATCTTGAACCCCCTTCCCTATTCCTTGCCCTCTATAAGATCAAGCCTCCCAAATTTTTGCAAACTGCCTGGGCCTTTTCTTAAGGTCTTTGGCTGGATTTTTCAGTTACTTATTTTGCCTCAGTGGTCTCAACACCTGCATGGTAATCAAAGCCAGGACAGTCTTGTGCTCCTTCTGACACCAATAGTCAAGGTATAATAAAGGCAGAGAGCCGGTACAAAGAGCCTACACACATTTGTGACAGTCATGCTCATTCCCCTGAGCTCTTTGCCAGAGCTATCCCTCTCACCACTTTCTTCTCTCGCTTCAAGCAACGCTTTTCCTGTTAATATAGGGGTGACAAGCAAGACAGAATTATTTTAAGAATCAAACCATGCCCAAGCAATTCCCATGAGAGAATATACCATATATAATAGTACACTTATGAAATTCTCCACAAACTGGTCTCTAAAACAAAGAGGTTGCTATGGCACCTATTTCAGGTTTCTTATCAGGCTTTTATATAAACACCTTCCCTATGAGTTCTGCTCAGACACCTGGAAGGTGAACAAAGATTGCAATAAGTTAATATACTCTACATAAAATTATCCTTCAGGGAATTTCCCAGATGCTCTTAAAATTGAAAGCAAAAAAAAATGAACCTTTTACAGAGCTCTGTGGCCTCAAGAAAGAAACCTTAGGCAGAACTTTTCTGTCCCTCTGGGGCACCATTTGACAATGTAATTTTGTAACAACCTAATATTTAAGAACTAGAGGCCCATTTCACGAAGAGATTCATGCAGTAGGCCTTCCTTCCCTTGGCTTCCAGCATTGGTTTTCCTCCGGCACCCGGGACCCAGGCCTTTGCTCCGGCCGGAGTCTGCCTTTTTCGTCTTTGCTGCAGACTCTGGCTAGAGTCCGCCATCTTCATCTTCGCTGCAGACTCCAGAGTCTGCAGACTTGTCTTCACTGTGGCACTTCGCTCCTGTAGATCCCTTGGTCCCCCCAACCTCCCTCTCATAGCAGACGTCCTTCCCCACCTGGCCACTCCACACCTGGAGCAGCTGGGCAGCCGCCATCTTTGGCCTTCTAATTTGCATGCTCACTCTCTTTGGCTGTGGGCGTAGCAGAGGTACAGTCAATTTACATGTTTCTCTATTATTAGGTAAGATATATCTACATCAGCATGGTTCAAAATCCCATCCTGGCTATATCAGATCTTCATAACACAACATCTCATTTTTTCTATTTCCATGGAACTCAAGTTGCACTTTAGAAACTGTTTTTCCCCAAGATTATTTTTAATTCAATTTAAATTAAGCAAATGCTCGCTTGAGCATTAAAGCTCTCTTAAGGACTCTTAAATTAAAGATAATTATTTAAACATTCATATACTCATATTCAGTTCTACTGATTTATCCTCCAATCAACATAATTCAAAATTATACCTATGGAGAGAGAGTTAGTTAATTCATTCATATCCTTTATGGAAAAAAATATTTATTTTAAGGATTATTTTAAAGGAAATGAAATGATTGAAATTGACTCTTAAATTGTTTTACCTCCACATCAGTTATAAGGTAGTATATCAGTCTTGGGTAAAGTTTTAAAACTTAGAATTCTTGTTAAAACTAAAAAATAAGAATGTAAAGCTTTTTTTTTAATCCTCACCCAATGATATTTTTATTGATTTTAAGAGAGAGAGGAAGGGAGAGAGAGAGAAACTTCAATGTGGATTGGTTGCCTCCCACACCCACCCAACTAGGGATCAAACCTGCAACCAAGGCAAGTGCCCTGACTGGAAATTGAACCCGCCACCATTTTTGGTGTACAGAACGATGCTCCAACCAGCTGAACCACCTGGACAGGGCATAAAGCTTCTTAATAAAACCTCATGAATGCTGTACTCAAAACACTGGATTTATCTTTAAACTCTGTCTTCACCTATCTGAGTTTCATTGTCTTAATCTACAGACAAGAGCAATGAAGACCAAAAAAGAATATAAATGAAAAATGTGAATGCATTATATGTAGGGTGACATAGACATCAAATTAAAATTATGAAATAAATCGGTTCAACAAATCTTCATTATCCTCTTGAGTTTCCATTAGCTCTATCAGCATTTTGCATTAGAATGATAGACTGTCTTATCTTTGCTGTTAGGACATGTTCTTTGAAGCCAATTCATCTTCGTGGCCATCACAACACCTAGCATGATGTTTTACATAATATAAAGGCTCAATAAGTACTAATTGAATTAATGTAGAAATTGAAATGTTACTCAGTCTCCTCTTCATAGTAACCTAGACTAGTAGATTAAAAGAAAAGGTGCATATGCCACACTCAAACATATCACGGCACCACACAGATTTCCATTTAAAACCTGAATGGACAGAGCATACATATCAATGGGCTTTTGATGCAGTGGGTAAAAAATAAGGAAATGGAGAATTGAGGCCAGACTTAAAGATGTAGGTAAATCTCAAATTAGAATTGTTAGGATAGGTGGAAATCACTGAGGCAACCTGGGCACCTAGAATGAAAAATATAAGAAGACCAGTAGACAAAACCTGAAAAGCAAGTTGAGACAAAGCAACAAGAAGAATATATATATATATATCTCCAATCATTTGCATCAAAGAAGTTTTCTTTTAAGCTTCTTGGGTTAGTAGAAAAAGCCCACCTAGAGTTTATAGAAGATGATAAGTAGAGATACTTGGTTAGAATGGGAAGTAACCAGCCAAAAGCAAAACCATTTGAGATTTATCCATAAGGAAACTCTAAAATATAGACATAATATTTCCCATTTCTGTTTTCCCCTCTTATTTACATAGCAACCCTTCTTCTCTTTTTATAAAGTTGAGATGATGTACAGAGAATGAAAAACTTTTCACTTCTGCAAAAAAACTATATCTCATCCAATTGCAGGAAGTACCCTGGCAACATCATTTGAAAAACTGTCAGGGAGATCAAGTATAAAATAGAAAAGTAAATTTCCCACTATCATATACTTACATGGTATAACCAAGGAGTAACTCAAGACCATGACTTCCCAAAATGTCTTTTAGTTCACAACAACTGATGTTCCCAAAGTTAAAATCACTGCATTGAGTTAAGACATTGCCTTCAGGCTGCTCTTATTACTGTGCACATGTTTCTTAGGAACAGTAAAAATTAACCCATCGAATGGTTAGTCAAACTGGCACATCAATATCATAGAATACTACCCAGCAGTCAAAAGCAATGAAGTACTGATTCACCCAACTTGGATAAATTCTAGAAAATTATACTGAGTAGGAAAAACATTCCAGAGATTACATACTGTATGATTCCACTTACATAATATATTTGAAATGATAAAATTATAGAAATCCCAGTATTATACTATAGTTTTGTACAATCTTTAAAATTTGCCTGAATTCTCCTCTCCCCTACTGTACTATAGGTTCACAAGATGTTATCATTGAGGAAACTGGAGTAAAATATACACAAGATTTTTCTGTATTTTTTCTTAAAACTGCATGTAAATCTATAATTACTTCAAAATAAACATTTAACTTTTTTATTATTATATATTGGTTTGGGGTATACAGCTTAGTGGTTAGACAATTATATACTTTACATAATGTTCCCCTCGATATTTCCAGTACCCCAAATGGCACCACACATAGCAATCACCATATTATCGACTATTTTTCCTATGCTTTACTTACTTCCCTGTGATGACTTTGTGACTACCAATTTGTGCTTCTTAGTCACTTCTTTCACCCTGTGACACAAATCCCCTCCCCTCTGGCAACCACCAGTTCTCTCTATGAGTCTCTTTTAATTCTGTTTGTTCATTTATTATGTTCTCTAGATTTCACATATAAGTGAAATCACTGTCTCTGACTGACTTATTTCACTAAGCTAAGTGAAGTGACTTATTTCACTAAGTAGTAACCCTCTAAGTCAATCCATGCTGTCACAAATGGTGAGATTTCATTCTCTTTGTGGCCAAGTAATATTCTATTGTATATATGTACCACCACTTTTTTTATCCACTCATCTATTAATGGGCACTTGGGTTGCTTCCATAGCTTGGCTATTATAAATAACACTAGGGGCCCGGTGCATGAAATTCGTGCACTGGGGAGGGGTCCCTCAGCCCAGCCTGCCCCCTCCCACATACTGGGAGCCCTCAGGGGATGTCCTACTAATGGCTTAGGCCTGCTCCCCTTTGCAGGAAGGGACTGGGCTGATCAGGGGAAGGCACCAGCCCCATCACCCTGCTACTGCAGCCACTGCCAGTCACCGCAGCCACCAAGGTATTTTCATCAACACAGATTCCAGTCCATTCACCATGAAAAAATGACAACTTTCTTTAGGCATATTCAAGATGTGTCTTTCACAGGCTATGATATTTCTTTCTTTTTCTTTTTATCCTCACCTGAGGATGTTTCCATTGATTTTTTTCTCCTTCCCTCCAATCGCAGGCTTGGCCCCTGCCCAAGCCTAAAGCCTCCACCCCAGGCTTGAGGCTTGGGAAGGGGTTCCCCCCCTGGCACCTCCAATTGCAGGCTCAGCCCCTTCCCAAGCCTAAAGCCTCCACCCCAGGCTTTAGGCTTGGGAACAGGTTCCCCCGCCCTTCCCCTCTGATGGCCGACTGGGAGTGATCTGGGTGCTGAGGAGGTTCCTGGGACCCAGGTATGTATGCAAATTAACTACCATCTTTGTTGGGTTAATTTGCATACTCACTCTGATTGGCTGTCAGCATAGCAGAGGTATGGTCAATTTACATGTTTCTCTATTTTTGGTAAGATTGCAATGAGCATAGGGGAGAATATATTATTTCAAATTAGTGTTTTCAGTTTCTCCATATAAATCCCCAGAAGTGAAATCACTGGGTCATAAGTCAAGTCCATTTTTAATCTTTTGAGGAAACTCCATACTGTTTTCCATGTGGCTGCACCAATCTACATTCCCCCCGACAATGCACAAGGGTTCCCTTTTCTCCACATCCTTGCAAACACTTGTCATTCATAGATTTATTGATGACTAGAGGCCCGGTGCATAAAATTTGTGCACTGGGAGGGTGTCCCTCAGCCCAGCCTGTACCCTCTCCAATCTTGGACCCTTTGGAGGATGCCCACAGGGATCAGGCCTACACTGGCAGTCGGACATCCCTCTCACAATCCGGGACTGCTGGCTCCTTACTGCTTGTCTGCCTGCCTGTCTGATTGCCCCTAACCACTTTTTCCTGCCAGCCTGATCGCCCCCTATCCGCTCCCCTGCCAGCCTGATTGAGACCTAACTGCTCCCCTACTGGCCCAATCACCCCCACAGCCCTCCTCTGCAGCCTGATCACCCACAACTGCCCTCCCCTGCTGGCCTGGTCGCCCCCAACTGCCCTCCCCTGCCGGCCATCTTGTGCCAATGTGGGGGCGGCCATCTTGTGACAACATGGGGGTAGCCATCTTGTGGCAGCCATCTTGTGATGCAAGGGTGTGAGGGTCAATTTGCATATTACCTCTTTATTATATAGGATAACTATTTTGACACGTGTGAGGTTATAGTTCATTGTGATTTAATTTGTGTTTCTCAGACAATTAGTGATGTTGAGCATCTTTTCCTATGTCAATTGACCTTCTGTATATCCTCTTTGGAGAGGTTTCTAGTCAGGTCCTTTGCCCTTTTTAATTGGATTATTTGTTTGTTTTTTTTGTGCTGGAGTAATATTTCTTTATAAATTAGGGGCATTAACCCCTTATCAGATATATCATTGGCAAATATGTTTTCCCATTTAGTTGGTTGTCTTCTTTTTTTATGATTTTCTTTGCTGTGCAAAGACTGTTTAGTTTAATTTTTTCTTTTGTTTCCATTGCATGAGGAGATATATCAGGGGGGGAAAAATGTTGCTATGAGAAATGTCTGAGATTTTACTGCCTATGTTTTCTTCTGGGATTTTATGATTTCAATTCTTACATTTAAATCTTCAATTCATTTTGACTTTATTCTTACATAAAGTGTAAGAAGGTGGTCTAGTTTCATTTTTTAGCACATATCTATCTAATTTTTCCTGCATCATTTATTGAATAGACTATCTTTAATCCACTGTACACTCTTACTTCCTTTGTCAAATATTAATTGACCATATTGGCGTTGGTTTATTTCTGGGATCTCTATTATGTTCCATTGATCTGTATGACTGTTTTTATGCTGGTACCATGCTGTTTTGATAACTATGGCCTAGCAGTACCGTTTGATATTAGGTAGTGTGATTCCTTCAACTTTGTTCTTCTTTTCCAGATTGCTGTTCCATGTACACTTGAAAAGAATGTATATTCTGATGCCTTGGTGCAAAATTATCTGAAAATATCAATTAAATCCATCTGTGTAGTTTTTCATTTAAGGCCATTGTTTTCTTGTTGATTTTCTGTCTGGAAAATCTATCCATTGATGTCAGTGGTATGCTAAAATCCCCTACTATTGCTGTACTAATGTCTACCTCTCCTTTTACGTACATAAAAATTTGCTTTATGTATCTAGGTGCTCCTATGTTGGGTACATAAATGTTTACATGGCTTATATTATCTTATTAGATTGAACCCTTTATCATTATGTAGTCTCCTTTCTTATCTCATATTATGCTTTTTCTTTTAAAGTCTATTTTGTCTGACATAAGTATAGCTATCCCAGCATTTATTTTTATTTCCATTTGCATGATATACCCTTTTTCATCCTTTTATTTTCCATCTGTGTGTATTTTTCATTCTAATTGGGTCTCTTGTAGACAGCATATATATATATATATATATATATATATATATATATATATATATATTTTGTTTTTTTATCCCTTTAGCAACCCCATGCCTTTTTATTGGAGCATTTAATCCATTTACATTTAAGGTGATTATTGATAGGTATGTATTGATATTTACGCTTTATAATTATGTTCTTCCATTTGTTATTTTTCTCCTTGTCCTTTTCTTTCTCCTCCTTCTCCTTCTCCTTCTCCTTCTCCTTATTCCTCTCCATATCCTTATCCTTACCCTTATCCTTATCCTTTCTTCTTTCTTCTTCTTCAAGCCCGTTAACATTTCTTGCAATACTGATTTGATAGTAATGAACCCCTTGAGCTTTTTCTTGTCTGGAAAGTTCTTTATTTCACCTTCAATTTTGAATGATAGCCTTGCTCAATAGAATAGTCTTGTCAGTCCTTGTTTTTCATCACTTTGAATATTTCATGTCAATTCCTCCTGGCCTGAAATATTTCTGTTGAGAAATTAGCTGACAGTCTTATGGCAGCTCCCTTGTATGTAACTACCTTTTTCTTGCAGCTTTTATGATTCTCCTTTATATTTAACCTTTGATATTTTATTTATTATGTATCTTGATATAGGCCACTTTTGGTTCATCTTGTTTTCAACTCTCTGCACTATCTGGACCTGTGTGTCTTTTCCCTTCACAAGTTTAGGAAAATGTTCAGCCATTATTTTTTCAAATGGGTTCTTGATTTCTTGATTTATCTCTTCTTCTGGTACCACTATGATGCTTCATAGTATCCCAGAGATTCCTTAGTCTATCCTCATTTTTTAAATTATTTTGTTGTTTTTGCTCTGATTGGTGTTTTCTGCTACCTTGTCTTCCAAATTGCTGACTCTGTCCTCTGCTTCATCTAGCTTGTTGTCAATTCCTTCTAGTGTATTTTTTTTTTTTCATTTCTGATTGGTTCTTTTGTATGGTTTCTATGTCCTCTTTTCTATGCTGTGAAAGTTTTTGCTAAGTTACTTGACCATTCTTATAACCATTATTTTGAACTCTGTATCTGATAGCTTGCTTGCCTCCATTTCATTTAGTACCTTTTCTAGGGATTTCTCCTGTTGCTATATTTGGTGCATGTTTCTTTGTCTCCTCATTTTTCTGCCTCTCTGTATCTGCTTCTGTTTATTAAGTGGCTCTGCTATAACTTGGCATGATGGCCTTATGTAATAGGTGTCTTGTGGTACTGAAAGGCACATCTTCCTAATTGCCTGAGCTAGCTGCTCCAGGAATGTCCCCTGTGTGGGTCATGGAAACCCTCCTGCTGTAGTTGAGCTTTGACTGCTGTTGGCCCATCTATGGGTATGGTTGCCTTTCTGCTGGCTATGAAGATTGATCTTCAGTCCAAAGTATTAGCTGCTGTGAGGGGGCTGGCTCCACAAAACTGAATTCACTCCAACAGGGTATGGCATCTGTTAAGGTTTCCTTTGGTGTGTGCCCCTTGTGGAGCTAATTGGGTCATGCTCTTATGTGGTCTGAATCCCTAGTTGTGTTGGGTCTGGGGGCCCTTGGAAAAGGATACAATGCCAGTCGATATCAGTCAATACCAGTGATAGGCCCTGGGAAACCTGTTTGGAGCTACAAAGTGATAATGCAGTTTGTGGCTATTTCTCCTGTGCCTGAATGTGTTAAGGAGGGGCCCAGCCAGGCACCAAAGCCAGTTTCATCCAGCCTCAAGTCCAGTGGCAGGTCAGCAAAAATCCCAAGTCTTTCCAAGGTCTGCCTTCACTTGTTAGCTGTCTATGATGGGTTTGAAGCCACTCATCAACAGTCTCAGATTACACCAAAATCAGCCGCCACCTGCCATGTGCTCATGGACCTTTGTGGTGGGCTGGTTCCCAGGGATTCACCAGGCTGAGGCCAGAAGTGTTCATCAGCCCCACACCAACCAGGGAATGGTGGCTCTGATCTGGAGTGCACTGGAAAGATAGCCCTACTTAAGAGTCACACATCTCAAATTTTCCCAGTCTCCCCAGATCTGCTGGAATCTTCTGCACTGGAGAACTAGAATGATAATACTGAGGAGCACAAGCTCAGCTTGGTGGGACCACCAGGAGTTAGGAGAGTGGAGCTAATGGTTCACTCCTGATGGGGTTAGTGAGTCTCCCATGTGGGGTTAGGACACTGTTACTCGGGCTGTTTCAGGGTGTGCACAGGCCACCACAGCTGGCAGGGAGCTCTGCTGGGGCAGGAGGGGCATGGAGGGCAGTGCTCCGGACAGCAGGCATCTGGGCTTCTATGATCATGAGGCTGGGTTCCCCAGCCTGTAACTGGTGGAGAGGACTACACAGCTCTGCCTCTGATTCTCCTTGAGGTTGTTCTCAAGAGCCCTTCAAGAGAGTTTATGCCCTAGGCTCAGGCAGCAGCCTCCTCTGCAGGACATGAGCTCTGGCAGGGCAACTGGGCATTAGGGGAGGGGAACTTGTGTACTCCCCCTATACCATGCAGATTGGAGGGGAGTATTCACCATAAGAAATATGGCATCTGTAGGAATTGCGGGAGAAGGACCCAGACCAAGGACCCCAGTGGCCACACAGAGTAGTCCGTTATTGGAAGTCTCTAATACACTCTCACCCTCCTCCATCCAATGGACCCCAGGGTGAGTGGCTGCAAAAGAGATCCTGTGCATCTGTCCTTCAAGAGGGCCCCTGGATCTCTGGCAGTCTCCCCCAGTCCCTGATGTACAGAATCCTCCCTGATCTCCACTGCCAGATGTTATGTGGGCACCACCTCTCAGCTCTGTTTCTTGGGTCTGTGGAGTCCACAGTGGGGTTGCAACCCCACTATCCTTAGGAGGATCTTTGCAGCTGAGATATCCCTCTAGATACTCATCCCTGCACATGGGCACAGAGCCAGTCTTCCTCAGGTCTTCACCCTTCCTACCAGTCTAATGTGGCTTCTGTAAATCTTTGGCTATGAGACTTCTGTTCAACTCATCTTCTGTTGGTTATTCTGGTCAATTATTCTACATTTCAGTGGTAATTCCAGTTGGGGCTGGGAGAAGATGAGTGAAGCTTCCACCTAGTCTGCTGCCATCTTCAATCTCCATTAAACATTTAATATTTAAAATATTAGCTCATTAACATAATTTTTCATATTGAATATACTAGCTCTTACCTGAAAACAAGGTCATGGGACAGAAACAAGCTAAATGAAGGTTGAGAAACCACATAGTCTAGCAAAATGGGCTTCAGAATTAGTCCCATTTTGACTCTATTGAGTCCCAGAGATCTCAGACTACTACATGTTATTAAAGTATGTGACCTCGTGGGCCCTCAGCTTACTCATCTTTAAAATGGAGCTAGTAATGCCTTCTTTGCAGGGCTGTTGTGAGGAATAAATTAGATAACCAGTGTCTGGCACCTTGGTTGACACTCAATAAGTGGGAGCTATTATTGGTGACAGGTGATCAATAAAGAGATAAAACATTGGAGCTTCCCAAAAAAGACAGAACTGTGGGATATACTGTAAGGGGTCTTCGATGCTCAAGTGTAGAAGGCCAAGTGTAGCAAAAAGTGATGAAGCACTGTGGGAACCAAGTTATTTGCAACACTCATTTGTTCATTCCCCACTGATAACTACTTGGCCAGCTTCTTCACTTCATCCAGGTCTCTGCTCAAATGTCTGCCTATGGAGACACTTAAATTATTATCTATACAACTAGAGCCTGGTGCACGAAATTCGTGCACGGTGCGGGGGGTGGGGGTGTCCCTCAGCCCAGCCTGCACCTCTCCAATCTGAGACCCCTCAAGGGATGCAGTTGGACATCCCTCTCACAATCCAGGACTGCTGGCTCTGAACCACTCACCTGCTTGCCTGCCTGATTGCCTCAAACCACTTCTGCCTGCCAGCCTGATCACCCCCTAACCACTCCCCTGCCAGCCTAATTGCCCCTAACTGCCCTTCCCTGCCGGCCTGGTCACCCCTAACTGCCCTCCCCTGTTGGCCATCTTGTGTCCACATGGGGCAGCCATCTTGTCTGTTGGAGTGATGGTCAATTTGCATATTACCTCTTTATTATACAGGATAGCTTTATCATTGTCTATGCCCTGACTTTAGAAAGGTATTTATTTGTGCGCGCTCTCTCTCTCTCTCTTTCTCTTCTTTGCCCCAACCAGAATGAAAATGTAAGCTTCATAAGACCATAAACATAGACTGTTTATTGCTATGTTCCCAGGACCTCATAACATCCATATAGCATATGTTTTATAAATATTCTTTGATTAGTGAATAAATTATTGCTTATTGAAGCCTAAATAATATTCTGGTTGGTCATATTTCCAAGTATGTGACAATGTAGAAAGAAAAAGAGAAAAAAGATCATAGTCATTGACTTTTAGAACAAAATAATTCCACATTTACCTTCTCCTAGCCTCTTTCTACATACCATTTCATTTTCATCCAACATAGTATCCACTATGTGAAAGTTACTCAGGACATGAAGTACCTTCATAAACATTTTCAATGTTTAAACTGCCTCTTCTGAAATTGGTTTTGGTCCTTAGTAGGATCTAGGATACTGCTGCCCATACTCTTGTTCCTAATGAAAGCAAAAGGACTGGTCAAACACTGTAAAACTATAAAGCAGGCCGTATCTACCTTTGATATTACTATACTTCCTTTATCAAGATACTTTACACCCTTCATCACTACAATATTATCATCACACTATTCCTTGGCTGCTTAAGCCAGTGCAACATCTCACCAAGCCTGATCATTATGGGGAGTCATCCAATACCCAGAACTTTTCTAAATTCTATGTCTCCATGAATTTTAGCACCCTTCAAATTACAAGAAGGAAGTCATATATTTCCCCTTTTTGCATAAAGCTATGACTCTCACTGGATATTTTTCACGTAAGCTTATCTAAGTACAGCACAGTATTCTGACTGAAGGTAATATAAGTCACTTAGAATACTCTAAAACAAGGATGTATAAAATTACAATACCAATTTCCAATTAGATTAACTTCCATTCTAGTGATTTGCAACAACCAATATATTTCTCTAATAGGACATATTAATTTTAATGCCTTTCACTGTAACTTTTACACAACAGTCTATTCTGAAAAAGTCTAAATTTCAAATAAAACTTTCAACTCCAGTGAAACATTATATAATCATCTCTGGAAAATTATGCATGATTCCATTTCAAAAAGCAAAGAGCTTCAGATGTAACATCAGGTTGTAAATTATCTATATCAAGCCCATAGAAGCAATTCTCTATGCAATTAATCTTGTTAATACAAATTTTCAATGCTAGCTAAATTTCTTAATAAGATCAGGCAGCTTCTACTAAAACAAAAACCTGAGCTGGTTAAAATGGGAAATTAATATAGACTTGTTGCAGGAGGAGACTGCTGTGCCCTAACATTTATTTTTAAACATTTCTAAAAAACCAAAAGCTCATACAAACTTACTAAGAAGGGGGTTTGGGGGACTTCTAAGGTTTTTTGTTTGTGTTTTGTGCATGTGTGTGTGTGTGTGTGTGTATTGCAGATTAAAGTTTGGCATACTGAGGAAACAATAAATATTAAGGTGAATGATAGTAGGGGGAAAAGTTATCAGGCTGTGCTCTGGTTTTAAAACTCATTTCTTACTGAACTCTATTATTTTATTTTAGAGAGGAAGAAGGGAACGAGAGAGAGAGAGAGAGAAACATCCACCAGTTGCCTCTTACACTAGCCCGATCAGCAATTGAACCCACAGCCTGTATATGTGCCCTGATGGGAAATCAAACCTGCCACCTCCTGGTGTAAAGGACAGCACTCCAACTAGCCAGCAGCATAGGTAACTGTGGTACTTGCCTCCTCCAGCAACCACATCAAAATTACAACTAAAATACAGAGCAACCATTATTCAGAAGCTCCTAAAATCTAGCTGAATGGAAGCCCTGCAACTACAGAATTAAAGAAGAAGCCACCTTGAAATTGGTAGAAGAGGCAGAGGGACTAGTTTGTCATCCATCATCCATGTGTGGCGTGTTTTTAATTGGGAAGGATATCTTGGCTGTGGAGGTCCCCTGTGAGGAACTAGGGGTCCCAGCCCCATACCAGACCCATCATTCCAGGTTTCTAGTGCAGGGAAGAGGCGTCCCCATAACTTTGGGCTGTAAAATCCAGTGGGGATTGAAGCTGATGAAGAGAGAAGGCTGCTAAGATTCCCAGGCAGTTCCTCTTAAAGGGCCCACACACGGACTTACTCGGAATCACTCCCTCTGAGCTCCAGCTCTGCAGCAACAGCCTGAAAGATTGCGAGACTTACAGGAAGAAACTAAATTGTCTGGCATCAGGGCAAGAACTGTGAGGCAGATTTCTCCCAGACAAAAGTGCTGGCAGAGTTCATTGTTCCTTTGCTAAGATCTCCCGACTGACAAGCACCATAAATGAGTCTTAATCATCCTGGCACACATTGTTTACACTGCCCTGGTGATCCCTGAGATCCTGTCCCACCCAATTTGCAGCCCCACCAAAGCTATTAAAGTGGCTTTTCCATATGAATACCCCGTCCTGGCTCAGGCTTCAGACTTTCCTAATATAATTCAAACAAGCAGCAGCTAACTTCAACATGCCCCATACCTCTAGATAAATGGCCCCAAGCCTGACACTAGCAGCAGCCTGCCAAGGTTCACAGCTAAGACTTTGCTGGGACCTCCAAGCCTAACACAAGTAGCAACCATCTGCAGATTCTTCTGTAGCTTGTGCCAGGTGACCCCAGGCAGGGCACAGGCAATAGCTGACTGCACCTCCTGGAAGTTCCAAGAGCCAGTACATGCATTGGTCAGCTTCAGACCATGCCAGATTACAATCCTACCACATCCATGAGCAATACACACAGTGAGCACCAAAGCCCCCACTTAAGCAAGTCCTCCTCCATAGAGTCAACTCCTGCTCAGCAGCTCTTCCACTGTAGTTGCAGTTGGTCCTCACAGCCAATTGGCCTAGAGGTCAATCCCTGCAAGTGATGTCAATAGGAATCAAGGCTCAATTACAACAGGACAGTGCACACAGCCCACACAGGGGAATACCTGGAGTGTTCAGCCCAAGTGACTAGAGAAGCTGAGCCCCTGAGCCCTTTGGAGCACCTACTACACAAGGCCACTCTAGTAATTCCAGGAGATATGCTAGCCCTACCTAATACATAGAAACAAACACTGGGAAGCAGCCAATGCAGAGACAAAGAAACATGTCACAAATGAAGGAACAGAAGAAATCTCTGGAAAAAGAACTAAATGAAATGGAAGCAAGCAAACTACGAGATAGAGTTCAAAACAATGATTATAAGGATGCTCAAGGAACTTGATGAGAACTTCAAGGAACTTATTGAGGACTTCAAGGCAAGCAATACAATACACAAATGATGTATTACAAAATTGTATGTCTGAAGTCTATATTATTTTATTAACCAATGTCACCCCAATAAAGTCAATAAATAAATAAATAAATAAATAGAAATAAAAATATTACTAGGTACATTAGTCAAAGCTATCAGGCCTATTAAAAATGTCCAATATTTTCTATACTAATAAAAAGGTAATATGCTAATTAGACTGGAAGACTTCCAGAAGACCTTCCAGACATTCTTCTGGACAAAGCCATGGTGGCAGGACTGAAGTAGAGGCAGTTAGAGGCCAAGAGGGGAGTGCAGTTGTGGGTGATAAGACCAGGATGGGACGGCTGTTGTGGGTGATCAGGCCGGTGGCGGGGGGCCATTGGGGGTGATCAGGCCGGCGGGGGGGGGGTTGGCAGTTGGGGTGAGCAGACCAGCAGGGGGGCAGTTAAGGGTGAGCAGGACAGTGGGGAGGGGAGGTAGGGGCAAGCAGGTCGGCAGGGGGTGCAATTGGAGGCAAGCACACTGGCACGGGGGGCAGGTGGGGGAGAGCAGGCTCACAGGGGGGCATTTGGGGGCGAGCAGGCCAGCAGCAGGGGCCAGTTGGGGGCAAGCAGGCCAGCAGGCAGAGTGGCTAGGGGCAATCAGGCAGGCAGGCAGGTGAGCAGTTAGGAGCCAGCAGTCCTGGATTGCAAGAGGGATGTCCAACTGCCAGATTAGGCCCGATCCCTATAAACCGGCAATAGGACATCCTTTGAGGGGTCCCAGATTGGAGAGGGTGCAGGCCAGGCTGAGGGACACCCCCACCCACCATGCACAAATTTCATGCACCAGGCCACTAGTAAATTATAAAGATAGAGACCCAAATTGTTACAAGTGTGCTTTTATTCTGTCAACTTGATAGAGAAATAAAGTAAAACAAACTTCTTCCTATTGACAAGTATTTATAAGCCTGAAATGTATTTCTACATAATGTTGCATTTTTCTAGGACTGTCATTATTATTTTTCCCTGCCCCTTTTTTCTTTTCTTTTTATTTTTTTTTTGTACACCTCAGTGACCAGACATTACATAACTTAATACATGATCATCCAATATATCCTGCACCCACCCAGCACCGCACCTAGTTATTACAATATTATTGCCTAATCCCCTATTTTATACTTTATATCCCCATTATTATTCTGTAACAACCAATTTGTACTTCGTAATACCTTCACCTTTTTTGCCAACCCCTTAAACACCCTTCCTAGCTACCAACCAACAAAAAGTTTTCTGTATCTATTAATCTGTTTCTGTTCTGCTTGTTCATTTTGTTTGTAGATCCAATTACTGATAAATATGTATTTGTTGCCATTTTATTGTTCATATTTTCAATCTTCTTTTCTTCTTTTTAAATAAGACCCTTTAACATTTCAAATAATACTGGTTTGGTGGTGATGAACTCCTTTAGCTTTTTCTTGTCTAGGAAGCTCTTTATCTGTCTTTGTATTCTAAAGGATAGCTTTCCTGGGTAGAGTAATATGGACTGTAGGTCCTTGCTTCTCATCACTTTGAATATCTCTTGCCACTCCCTTCTGGCCTGCAAATTTTCTGTTGAGAAATCAGCTGACAGACTTATGGGCATTCCCTTGTAGATAACTAACTGCTTTTCTCCTGATGCTTTTAACAGTCTCTGTTTGTCTTTAACATTTTGCATTTTAATTATGATGTGTCTTGCTGTGGGCCTCACTAGGTTCATCTTGTTTGGGACTCTCTGAACTTCCTGGACTTATAAGTCTATTTCTTTCACCAAGTAAGGGGAGTATTCTGTCATTATTTTTTCAAATAGGTTTTCAATTCTTACTCCCTCTCTTCTCCTTCCAGCACCCCCATGATGCAGATGTTAGTGTGCTTGAAATTGTCCCAGAGGCTCCTTACACTATCCTCTTTTTTTCTTTTTAATGTTCTGATTGGGTGTTTTTTGCTTCCTTATATTCCAAATTGCCTTTTATTCACCTAAGTATGCTATATTCAATTTAGTATTAAACTGTTTCAACCTTCCCATTTAAGAGGTGAGTTCCTGTAATTATTTTTACTTGCTAATCAAGCTGCCATGTTGAAATTGCCCTTAAAATTACGATATGGATGATGAGGTTCATTCTCAACCCAAAAACAAGACTGAAGCAATACATTTAAACAAGTGGCAGACCTACCTGCCGGAAGCCAATCATTGTAGAAAGCTGTAGACAGGGAATTTCAGAGGGCTGATCAACCTTAATTGAAGCACCCACCTGTCAGTCCTAAATTCAATGATTGGCTTCTATTGGAGTTTCCTGGGTGTATCCCATAATCTTAATAAAAGGGATGGCGAAGCCAGAGTGGGTAGTAGTTCTCCCACTAGAGTTGGACTACCACCTGCCTCCCATTTCCCAAATTAATATTTTTCTAAGTCTCTTTCACTTGTGTGTGGCCTTCTTCAGAACCCTAACCCTGACCCGGAACCCTGGATCATGCGGGACGTGAAAGGGGTTTCCACACCTACCACTAGAAAAATAGAAGTAAATATAAAATTTTTTATATTAAATAGAGGTAAATATAAAAATTTTATTTAATTCAAATTACTTTCCAAATTGTCTATATAAAGTGCCTAAGAATGGATAAATAATAGCAATAAAACTATATGATGTGTCCATAAGCATATTAAAACTTAATACAAAAGTATCTAATTCTAACAGTTATAAATGCAAAATGACAAATATTATATCACTTATCCCAGGCCTAAAACTCTACTAATACCCTTTTCTAATTTCCCCATTTTGAGCCACTGCCAAGTTTCTGTCAGGGTACTGACTTTCTTACTAAAATGAGTTCTAATAAACATAGTTTTGCTATATTAACAGGTTGTCTGATGAAATATTGGGCATTCAACAACAGTACATATATTATGATTCCACATAGGAACAGTATTGACTATCAGAAAGTATAAATAAGGATTGTATTAGGTGCTGATGTTATAGGTGAGATAGTTTTCTTTTTTACTATTATCTATATTTTCAAACAGTCCACATATTCTTGGTTTATATTCTTACTTTTATTTTATTTTTTATATATATTTTGTTGATTTTTTTACAGAGAGGAAGAGAGAGAGAGAGAGAGTTAGAAACATCGATGAGAGAGAAACATCGATCAGCTGCCTCCTGCACACCCCCACCGGGGATGTGCCCACAACCCAGGTACATGCCCTTGACCGGAATTGAACCTGGGACTTTTCAGTCCGAAGGCTGATGCTCTATCCACTGAGCCAAACCGGTTTCGGCCATATTCTTACTTTTAAAAGAAAACATTTATTTTAATAATTTAAGGGCCTACACAAACTCACTTTCTTAATTGATTATTTTAAGTCTCAGGCAATCTATTGGCATTGGCATTGAACCCAATAAATTACTGAAACAATACTCCTGGTTAATATTTATTAGAATAAGTTTTAGAAATGGGTCTGTTATTATGACACAAGGGTTTCTCTGCATTCTCAAAATTAAATGACATGAAAATATTGTCTCCCTCACTTTCTTTCAAAATTGAAATTACTAATATAAACTAACAATGGCAATATAGTTTTACCAAAAACTATAAGCAAAAAATAGAAAGCAATGCCCTAAATTGGGTTGCTACTATAATGGCAATATAGTTTTACCAAAAACTATAAGCAAAAAATAGAAAGCAATGCCCTAAATTGGGTTGCTACTATACCAATGATTTACAACCATTTCTACTTAAAAGATCACTCAAACTAATACATTACCCAAAGGAAGTATCTGTCACATGCTTCATAACTCATGTTAAGCCATGCTGAATATGTTCAGCCTTATGTATTTCAGGCTTATGTATTTTAGTTATATGAACTATATATTACTTTTAAAGAAAAGTATGAAAATGCAATAAAGCTACTTTTAACAAGGCATTGTTCTGAACTAAGGCTTTATTATCCCACTTAGCACATTATTCTTAAGATCAAAGTTTATTATTATCCTTTTTATGACACCAATTTGTCCCATAGTATTCTGTTCAATATCTTCCATTTAAAATTTTCTCTGCTTTCAAATCAAAGAAAATATTAAGGTACATGATGTGTCTCTGAAGATCTAAGACTCCAAATGCTTTGGGCCTTTAGAAGTGTAACTATAGAGAAGCCACAAAGGGTTACAAAGCAGCATGAAATATTATCCATGGCCCTTATATAGAATATTGCCAAAGGAGAATATTTGGCTTGAGGGATACAATGATTTATTACTGTTCAACTAACCTCCCAAGAAAATATTGCAATGTCTCTGGAATAGACTTTAGAAACACCTCTAGGTATCAACCACAAGAGAAGGGGAGAAAATGACTTAGCATATACACTGAGTCTGTCACAGTCAATAATACTATAAAATCATAATATAAAATATTTCCAAGTCCCTTTTGGCTAGTAAGAGAGACCAGGATCTAAGCTCTTAAGATCCTGATTTACTATCACTGTTTTCAACACATTGGTTCACTTGCTCATAATAACATTGAAATCACGATACTCCTTTTATAAGAAATAATCATTCTACTTTCATGCTTCCTGGTTTAGGAATCAAAAAATAGCTGGAGAAACATGGTGTTGAGTGTATGGCTGTGTGGTAGGAATACAAATGTAGAGAATGTGGCAGTGATAAATTGTTGATATACCAAACTCTGCTACTGATAGAACAGTTAACTGCTTTTATACTAGTTATTATCTTAGTAATGGGAATTCCAACCACTCAGCCATGCA
The DNA here is from genome assembly GCA_026230045.1 of Corynorhinus townsendii. Lineage (NCBI taxonomy): Eukaryota > Metazoa > Chordata > Mammalia > Chiroptera > Vespertilionidae > Corynorhinus > Corynorhinus townsendii. Next base: position 113,412,805 of record JAPDVU010000001.1, on the reverse strand, counting down.
AAAGAAGGAAATTCTGCCATTTGAAATAACATGGATGGACCTTGAGGACATTATGCTAAATGACATAAATCAGACAGAAAAAGACAACTACTGCCTGATATCACATATGTGGATTCTATAAAAGCCAAACACAGACCCTGGCTGGGTAGATCAGTTAGTTAGAGCCTCATCCTGATGCACCGAGGTTGTTGGTTCAATCCCTGTCCCAGGTGAGGGCACATACAAGAATCAACCAACAAATGCATAAATGAGTGCATATTGATGTTTCTCACCTGGCTGGTGTGGCTCAGCAGGTGAGTATTGACTCAGGAACCAAGAGGTCATGGATTCAATTAGCAGTCAGGGCACATGCCTGGGTTGCAGACTTTATCCCCAAGCGGGGGACAAGTAGGAGGCAGCCGATCTGTGATGATTCTCTCTGGTCTATGTTTCTATCTCTCTCCCTCTCCTTGCCTCTCTCTCTCTAAACAAAAATCAATAAAAACATTTTTTTAAAAATCAGTGCCTCTCTCTCTCTCTCTCTCTCTCTCTCTCTCTCCCCTTCCTCCCTTCCTCTTTTTCTAAAAAATCAATTTTAAAAATATCCTTGGGTGAGGATTAAAATAATTTTTTAAGAATATAAGGATTGATTTTTATTTTACTGTGATAATTCTATTAAAGTGCATATTACCAACACAACTGTACTTAATTATTAAATACTCTTCATTCAGCCACATCTATTCATCACATATTTATGGAACATCAGTTATCAATGTTTGCTCTGAGGGGTGCAAAAATAAAGGATAAAGGAAGAAGGTTCTGGTAGAAAGGAATAATTTTTAACTATACCTTAAAATCGTAAGATAATTATAATTAAAACAACTACTCAGATTTTGTAATAATCCCATTAAACCAATCAAGATTTTTTTAAATTCTAAAATGAAAAAAAAAAAATCTGGCAGTTAATACTGAGAAAATGCTTTATTTCATATGTTAAATTCAAAGAGAACTGAAATAAATAAATAACCAAACAAATGTTTTGAAATTGCTCTGCATTTAGAGAAAAAGTTCTTCTGCTAGGTAACCATAAAAATAGTGTAAGTAATGTTGTTTTAAGTGAAAGCTGCCTACAAAAACGTCATGATTTTTTTGCCACTTCATAAAAAAAATATTATCTACACCTTAATGCCTTAAACAATGGACTATAGAAGTAATTTATTACCAAGTCAATACCTTCATTTCTATCCCCAGAATAGAAAACAACTGCTAAATTCATAAGAATGAAAACAAACATTAATTTGCAAAAAGCTGTTTATTACATTCACAGCTGGAAAGCTATTAAACTTTGGAAAGATATTTTCCATCCTAGTCCAACTCAAATGATAGTGTCTACATCTTCATTTAACAGAAACTAAGTCTAAAGGGAAGAAATTAATCTCTAAATCCTTGCCATTCATCATCAAGGACAAATTAGGTAAACTGCTTGTTTCTTGTTTCACCATTTCAATAATTCATAAGATTCTCCTGCAAAGATTTTATGAGCTAAATCTCTAAGAGCAAAGTGTCTTTGCAGCTGAATATATGTGAGGTGGTTTAAATAACTGACTTTTACATTTCATGAACTAAGTTATAGCCAATCTGAATGGATTGAAACAACATTCAGCTACCAAATTCAGTCCTGACTAAAACAGGAAAGTTGGATTTTGTCTTTGAGGTCTTCTCAGGTCCATGTCTTTCTCTTCACTCACCTCTTTACCTCCCGTCACTCCAGTTGCCTGGTGCCTGGCCATCCTCTGGACGTTGGTGACTGTACTCCAGAGTTAACTCCTGTTTCCTCCAGTCTATTGAGGGCTCATATTATTTAAAAAGAAGTTTTAATTAATTTCCACTAAAATGTGACTGACTAATCGTTTGTTCTGTGTTAACTCTCCCAGGCGTATTTGCCTTTTAAGAACATTGGCAGGGGTGGGGAAGAGAGAATGAATGGTTCTAAATAACCAGTCTTTTATTGTGATAATTCAGGATGCATAACATAAAAAAATTTTAAATTCAAGCAGTTTGCGTAGGGCAAAAAATATTGGACTGAAAGACTTCTTAGGTAACCCCTCACTCCAACAGGGTTTGTCTTGTTTATGATTAATAAATAAGTTAATAACTCCTATTTCTTTGGTATACTATAAATATCTCTATTTACTCAGTTGGAAAGTACTTCATTTATTCATACAACCCTCAAATGTTTGTCAAATGTATATTCTGTTCCAGGCACTCTCTCAGGCCTAAAGGTACAGTGGTGATAAAGAAGAATGGACCTGCAATCGGGGAGGTTCTGGTAGTAAAAACCAGATAGTATAAAGGTAAAGAAATAAGTGAATGAGATAATTTCATACTATAAAAGGTCTATGAGGAAATAAATAAGGGGCTGAGGTAGTATGCACCTGGGAGAGGCTCCGTGAGAAAAACATGGTCAAGACAGTTTTCTCTGAAGAGCTCACTTTGACCTAAGACCTTAAAGGGTCAGAATAAGCCAGCCAGTCAAACTTCTGGGGAAACAGCATGTCAGGCAGAGGGAATGGCACAGTGCAAAAGCCCTACCACAAGAAGAGACGTGGCATATTCAAGGAACAGAAGGGAGGCTGGTGTGTTGGAGCATCAGAAGAGGCCAAATGGTGTGACATGAGTTGGAGAGACAGACAAAAATCTGGATTTCCTTCTCTGTGACAGTGCAAAGCCATAAAAAGGAGTAATAATATTTTTAAAGGGCCCAGTCAGATTTATATTTTAAAAGATCACTCTACTACTTCGCCTAACCTAGTGTCTTTTTTCATCTTACAGGCTAAGAGAGTACACTTTGGTATTGGATTGCCTGGATCAAATCCTGCCTACACCACTTATACTGCAATGACTTCGAACTAGTTTCATAATCTCTCTGAACCACCATGTCCTCATTTTTAAAATGATCTATAATAATAAAGGCATAATATGCTAATTAGACCGGACATCCTTCTGAATGACCTTCCGGACAAAGCTGGGGCTTCGAGGGAAGCCTGGGTCCCAGGTGCCAGAGGGAAGCCAGTGCTGGCAGTTGGGTGAAGGAAGGCCTACTCTTGCACAAATTTCGTGCATCAAGCCTCTATACTACTTATAAGATTTGTACTTTCTAATACAAAACAGAACTCTTGATCCTGCCTCTCATGCCTTACTAAAACTGTACCTCTCCCGGTCTTCTGGGTTTTAGTAAATGTCTCTACCCATCCCAACTCAGTTGCTCAACCAAACTCTAGTTTATCACTTTCCCTCGCATCCCATATCTAACTTATCAATCATTTCTACCTTTTAAAAAGTAGCATTTAAATCTTCCCACTTGTTATAGACTAAATCTTTGTGTCTCCTCAAATTTCATATGTTGAATACAAGATGGCTACAAGATAAGTGAAAACTACACTCACCTGCTTCCAGGCCCACATCAGATTTACAGCTAAATTATCAGAGCAATCAGCCTGAATAATCCTGAAGGCCAGCTGAACTGAAATATTATAACCAAGGATTTACAGAAAAAGCCACATAGAGACTGGTAAGAAGGGCAGAGATGCAAAAAGGGCTGGCTCCCACACCCACATGCGGTGGCTGAGAAGCCCAAGGGATATCTCAGCTGCAAAAATCCCTCCCCCCAACAGCATAGGATCTCAACCCGACACAAAGATCCCCAACCCACAGCAAAAGAGATGGGAAAAGGAGCTTGCATCACATTTGGTGGTAAAAATCAGTGGGAATTCAGTCCAACTGGGAGAGAAGTGAGTCTGATAGAGACTCAGAAGCCACCTTCCCAGGTTCAAGCACTCCTATTGCTGCAACACCAGCCTGGGGAGTGCACTGCCTGGTCCACTAACTACTGGAGACACCAGTCTGCCATGCTCAGGCCCTGCAGAGCGGGTCTGCTGGGAACATTTGGGGAGATCTTTCTCTGGAGAAGTTTTTGCTGAAGACTCAGAGAGTGATTGAACTGTGTAGCTTTGGAAAGGGGACCATTCTTCACCATCTCCAGCACACAGGAGACACCTCACCACAAACACACACCTGTTGAATCACTTTAGTCTGCCCTGCCACCCTGATGAGTTCAGTCACACAGGGGATCAGAGTATCCCACAGAGCTAGGGCTTTCAGAGAGCATCCCCTGGGGAGGCTTTTGTTCCAGAATCAGACAGGCAGGGGGTGGGTTGTGTGGCTACATTTCAAGGAGAGCTACTCCTATCTCCTGTGCACCCTCAGCCCATGCTATCCTAGTAAGGGGAAGAAGGACTCATCCACCCCTATAGGCTTGCCTGCACCACCTTTAATGGGACATTATTTGAATCTATCCTCCCCAGTCCCAGTGGCCCTGCCCTGATGAGCTCAGTTTCATTGGGAAAGGGTGTGCTGTTCAGTAATGGAAAATTGGAGTCTGTCTCCCTCCTAGGCTATTGTCTGGGACTGGGACAGAGTGCTTGCCCCCCTCTTGCGGGCTTGGACAGTACTACCCAAACTCCAGTGACTCCACCTTGCTGAGCGTGCTCCTGCAGAAGGGATGACTGGCTGTACCCAGCCTGAGAAAGCTAGAGTTGGAAACTCCAGCAGATACTGAGTGGTTCGACTCTGAAGTAAAGGCCACTTTCTCCTCATTGAGTGCCTGACTACACATCCCCCAAGCAGAGGACCCACTAACCCTGTCCTCCTGATTCTAGTCACCCTGTCCCACCAAGCTCATGACCTGTGGAAAGATCTATTAGTTGAAGCCAGTAAAAAAATAAGGATCTCTTACCCTTTGAGACAGCACGGAGGGATGTGGAGAGTATGGTGCTCCGTGAAATAAGCCAGTCAGAGAAAGACAAGTATCACATGATCTCATTCATATGTGGAATCTAATGAACAAAATAAACTGGTGAACAAAATAGATCCAAAGACATAAAAGCATGAAACAGACTGTGGAATCTCAGAAGGTAGGTGGGGATAGGTAAGTGGGTGGGAAGAGGTCAACCAAAGAACTTGTATGCATGTATGCATAACCCATGGACACGGACAATAGGGTGGTGAAGGCCTGGGGTGGAGAGTGGGGCATGGTAGAAGAGTTCAAAGGCGGGGGGGGAGGGGGGAAGAGGACATGTAATGCTTTCAAAATAAAGAGATTTTTAAAAAACTGAAAAACATTCAAACACATGGAGGCTAAATAACGTGTTATTAAAGGGTACTTGGAAACAAGTTAAAATGATTACGCAACAACCCAAAATTTATGGGACACAGTGAAAGTGGTCCTGAGAAAGACGTTCATAGCCTTATAAGCCAAACTCAAGAAGCCAGAAAAATCTCAAAAAATCTAGCCACACATGTAAAAGAATTAGGAAAAGAACAGCAAAGCCCATAGTGAGTAGAAGGAAGGAAATAATAAAGATCAGAGCAGAAATAAATGACATAAGGAAAAAAGAAAATCTATGAAACCAAAAGTTGGTTCTTTGACAAGATACTAGTAAACAAGATTAACAAACATTTAATCAGACTCATCAAGAAACAAAGAGAGGACCCAAATAAACATATCAGAATTGAAAGAAGAGAAGTGAAAAGATACACCACAGAAATACAAAGGGTTGTAAAGAAAATACTGTGAACAGTATATGCCAAATAATTGGACAACATGGGCAAAATGGATAAATTTCTAGAAACACAATCTTCTAAAACTGAATCAGAAAAAATCAGAAGACCTGAATAGGTCAATTGCAAGTAATGAAATTGAAGCAGTAATCAAAAAACTCCCAGCAAACGAAAGTCCTGGACCACATTGATTCACAGACAAATTTTAGCAAACATTCAAAGAAGAACTAACAGCTACCCTCCTCAAACTATTCCAAAAAATTCAAGAGAAAAAAAAGACTTCCAAGCTCTTTTTACAAGGCCAGCATTATCCTCATTCCAAAACCAAGTAAAGACACTACAAAGAAAGGAAACTTTAGGCCAATAACCATGATGAACAGAGATGCTAATATTAGCAAACCAGATCCAACAATATGTTAAATAGATCATAACCATAATCAAGTGGAATTTATTCCGTGGATGCAAGTTAGTACAATATTTGCAAATCAATAAATGTGATACATCACATAAACAAAATGGAGAATAAAAATTACATGATCATATCAATAGATAAAGAAAAAGCATTTTGACAAAATTTAGCACCTATTTATGATAAAAACTCTCATCAAAGTAGGAATAGAGGAATCATACCTTCATATAATAAAGACCATATACGACAAACCCATAGCCAACATCATACTCAATGAGCAAAAACTAAAAGTGTTTCCCTTAAGATCAGGAACAAGACAGGGATGCCCTCTTTCACCACTCTTATTCAACATAGTACTGGAAGTCTAGCCATAGCAATCAGACAAGAAGAAAAAATAAAAGGCATCCAAATTAGAAAAAATGAAGTAAATTTGCTGTTATTTCCAGATGACATAATACTGTATACAGAAAACTCTAAAGACACCCTCCCCCCCAAAAAAAACTACATGATTTAACAAATAAATTTGGCAAAATAGCAGGATACAAAATTAATACTCCAAAATCAGTGGCATTTTTATATACCAATAATGAACCATCAGAAAGAGAAATTAAGAAAACAATCCCATTTACTATTACAACAACAACAAAAAAAAATAAGGTACCTAGAAATAAATTTAACCAAGGAGGTAAAAGATCTGTACTCAGAAAATTATTAGACACTAAAGAATGAAACTGAGAAAAACACAAATAAGTGGAAGCATATATCGTGTTCATGGACAGGAAAAATTAACATCATTAAAATGTCCATACTACACCAAGAAATCAATAGATTTAATGCAATTCCTATTGACATGCCAATGGCATATCTCACAGATATAGAACAAATATTCCAAATATTAAACCACAAAATACCCCAAATAGCCTCAGAAATCTTGAGAAAGAAAAACAAAGTTGAAGGTATCACACTACCTGATATCAAACTGTACTACAAGACTATCATAATTAAAACAGCATGGTATTGGTACAAGAACAGGCATATAGATTAATGGGACAGAATAGAGAGCACAGAAATAAACCCATGCCATTATTGTCAATTAGTATTTGGTAAAAGAGGCAAGAGCATACAATCGGATAAAGACAGTCTCTTCAATAAATGGTGTTGGGAAAATGGGACAGATATATGCAAAAAAGTGAAACCAGACAACCTTCTTACACCACACACAAGAAACTAAAAGTGAATTGAAGACTTGAAAATCATGAAACCATAAAAATCCTAGAAGAAAACATAGGCAATAAAATCTCAGATAGCTCTCACAGCAATATTTTCTCTGCTATATCTCCTTAGGCAATGGAAACAAAGAAAAAAATTAACAAATAGGACTACATCTAACTAAAAAGCTTCTGCACAGCAAAGCAAACCATCAATAAAATGAAAAGAGAACCCACTGAATGGGAGAATATATTTGCCAATGATACATCTGATGAAGGGTTAGTTTCCAAAATATATAAAGAACTTACATAGCTCAACATCAGAAAGACAAACAACCAAATTTAAAAATGGGCAAAGGACTTCAATAGACACTTCTCCAAAGTGACCATATGCATGGCCAATAGACTCAACATCACTAATCATCAGAGAGATGCAAATAAAAACCACAGTGAGCCCTGGCCAGTGTGGCTCATTTGTTAGAGTGTCAGCCTATGCACCGAAGGGTTGCGGGTTCAATTCTTGGTCAAGGGTATGTGCCTAGGTTGCAGGTTTAGTCCCTGCCCCTGGTCTGGACATATGCCAGAGGCAACCAATGGATGTGTTTTTCTCACATTGCTGTTTCTCTTTCTCTCTGTCTTTCTCTTCTAACTCTCTCTAAAAATCAATGGGAAAAAAAATATTCTCAGGTAAGAATTAGCAAAACAATAAGATATCAGAATGGCTATCATCAATAAATCAACAGCCCTAACCAGGTTGGCTCAGTGGATAGAGCATCAGCCTATGGACTGAGGGATCCCAGGTTTGATTCCGGCCAAAGGCATATGCCTGGGTTCTGGGCTCGATCCCCAGTGGGGGTCATGCAGGAGGCGGCTGATTGATGTTTCTCTCATCGATGTTTCTGACTCTCTATCCCTCTCACTTCCTCTCTTAAAAACCAATAAATACATATATTTTTTTAAACTCAACAAACAGTATTGGTGAGGACATGGAGAAAAAGGAACCCTAGTGCACTGTTGGTGAGATTGCAAACTGGTGAAGCCGTTGTGGCAAACAATATGGAGTTTCCTCAAAAATTTAAATATGGAACTGCCTTTGGACCCAGGGATCCCATTTCTGGGAATATATTCCAAGAAACCCAAACACTCATTTGAAAGACTGTTTGCACCGCTTTGTTCATTGCAGCATAATTTACAATAGGCAAAGTCTGGAAACCGCCAAGTGCTCATCAGTAGATGAATAGAAAAAAAAAACCAACCATGGTATATTTACACAATGGGATACTACTCAGCCATAAAAGAGAAGGAAATTTTAACTTTTGCATCAATATGGATGGACCTGGAGATTAATATCTCAAGTAAAATAAGCCAGTCAAATACCATATGATCTCACTTATATGTGAAATCTAATAACAAAATAAACTAATAAACAAAATAGAAGCAGAGGCATAGATGCATGGAATAGACTGACAGGTGTCAGAGGGAAGGGGGATTGGGAGGCTGAATGAAAGAAGGCAAAGGAATTAAGAAAAAAAAACATATAGACACAGACAACAGTGTAGTGATAGCCAGAAGGTAAGAGGTGTGGAGGCTAGATGGAGGTGGCCAAAAGAAGGGTGTGTGTGTGTCGGGGGGGGGGGGGGGGGGGCGGGATTTTGAATGGGGACAGAAAGAGACTTTGCTTGGGGGGATGGGCACATAATGCAGTGTGTGAATGATATTTTCTTGAGTTATACCCTGAAACCTGTATGGTTTTGTGGACCCATGTCACCCCCAATAAATTCAATTAGAAAAAGAAGAAAAATTCACATGTGATGGTATTTGGATGTATAAGATATCAGAATGGCTATCATCAATAAATCAGCAGCCCTAACCAGGACCTTTGGGAGGTAATTAAGTCATGAGCCCTAATGAATGAGATTAGTGCCCTTATATAAGAGGTTCCAGAGAGCTCTCTCTGACCTTTCAACACATTAGAACACAGAGAGAAGATAGCCATCTATAAATCAGGAAGCAGGTCCTCCCTCACAGACACCAAATCTGTCGTCACCTTGATCTTGGATTTCCCAGCTTACAGAACCATTAGAAATATTTTCTGTTGTTTTGGGGTTGTTGTATTAAAGCAACCCAAATAAATTAAGACACCACTTCTTGCCATCTCCACTGATAAAGCACAGTACATGTTCTTTCTTCTCTCTCTGAGGCTACAACTACCTTCTAACAATTTCTTCCACTCTCAGCACCTATAGCCTACTCTTCATATAACAGAAAAAGTGATCTTTTAAAGGCAAAAGTCAGATAATATGACTATCCTACTTAATTAACTCACCAATAGAATCCTATTATATATGGGAAAATTCAGTCTTTTCATCATGTTCTATGAGACCCTAATGACCTAATCCTTACCCACCCCTCTAACCTGATCTCCTACTGACTTCCTTCTCCCTGGAAACACTCAAAACTCTATCCTGTCTTAGAGCTTTTTCATTGGCCACTTCCCACCATCACCCCTTGCCTAGAATGTTCTAATTCTTTTCTTGGCTACTTTCTTTTCATCATTCAATTCTCCACTCTCCACTCAAATGTCATTTCCACTGACATTCCTTTCCTGATCATCCAGCTAAATTCATCCTTCTCAATCTCAGCTATTCTTAAACTGTTTGGCCTTGAAACCCTTCTGTACTCTTAATAATTATTGAAAATCCCAAGGAGCTTTTGTTGTGTAGATTATACCTATTAATATAATTTAGAAATTAAAACAGATATATTTTTCAATTACATGTTTATTGTGTCATTTTAAAATAATAACAAAGGTCCAAAGCAATAAAAAGTTTTCTTAAAAATAACTCTATTTTCCAAGACAAAGTAACTGGTAAAAGCAGTGCCATTGATTTAATTTTTGGAGACCTCTTTGGTGTCTGGCTTAATAAAATAAGCTAGATTCTCATATTTGCTTCTACATTCAATCTGATATAAAATGGTCTTTTAGTTAAAGTGTACTATTAAACCCAGCCTCACACAGATTTGAAGTTGGGAAAAGTAGATATATTCTAATTAAGTGTAGATGTAATCTGATACTATACCAAACTCAACAAGCGACAGTGTCTTAAAGGTTAATTGCAATATAGAATCCGAAAATTTTCTGTTACATTAAAATTTATTGGTCTGATGAACAAAATAGATCCAGAGACAAAGAAGCATGGAACAGACTATCGAAACTCAGAGAGAAGGTGGAGGTGAGGATTGAGATTAATCTGGGTATTTATATGCATACTAGTGGCCCGGTGCACACATTCATGCACATTGAAAGGAAATTAATTAGAAGGTGGCCAGTGGGGAGGGTCTGGGCGGGACAGGCTGGACACGCCCTGGATCCAACCTCCCGTGGTCCCTTCCTGGCCAGCCAGACCTGGGGTGGCACTGTGGCTCGAAAGATGTCTGCGGAGTGAGTGGGGTCCCTCTGGCAGGTGGGGTCCCTTGGCCTGGCCTGTGGGGATTGGGCCAAAACTGGCTCTCCAACACCCCCCAAGGGGTCCCAGAGTGTGAGAGGGCACTCTGCAAAGTTGCTGTCATACAGGTTGTGGAATATAAATGCAAGTGTGCAGTAAACCAGATTCGGGGCTGACAGTGCCCCAGCAACAACATAATCCATGGCTGAAGGTGGAATTGTGTGGCCCCATGAGGAATTGGGCTCCCTTCTCTCTGGTTTCGAGGTGTGTCTCCTGATAACTGCTGCTGCCAAGTCACTGCAGCTCAACTCCTGTGTTGAGCATCTGCCCCTGGTGGTCAGTGTGCATCACAATGACCAGGTGGACAGAGGGAGGGACAGTTAACATATTAGCCTTTTATATATATAGATATGCATAACCTATGGACACAGACAATAGTTTGGTGAAGGCCTGGGAGTGGGAGGCGCAGGGTGAAGGGGGTCAATGGGGAGAAATAAGGGACACCTATAATACTTTAAACAATAAAGATAAATTTTTAAAAATATTTTCAGTTAAAACTATAACTTTAATAAAATTTAAAAATGTATTGGTCTATCTTGCACTTTGAATTTGATATTGTAACATCACTGAGTTATACAGCTCTTCTAAATGTTAATTGCTATACTTTATTATACAATAGCAAAAACTCACACTTGTTAATTATACAATATCAAAAACTCACACCATCAGTATTATCATAAAAATATTTAAGTACTGAAAAGTTGTCAACTTCATAGTGGTATAAAAGTTTTCCAAAATTATAAATTTTCCTGGGATCTCAAATTTTATCCTTGGCAACAAATCCTGTCAGTTATTCTCCTTGATGAAGAAACAGGTTGACTTGGACTTTACTTGAGACAATATCAGCCAAAAAAATCACAACAATCTAAACAGCCATAGTTTCTCTACCAGCTGTCTTTCAAGTAAAATGGGGTGGGGGGGGGAGGAATGCAGGGAATGACTAGTTCAGCTCACAATTTAAACAATGCACAAGTATTTTTCTCAAGGCAACCGTCAGACTATGGTACTCAGCAGACCTTCTTTATGGGTATTTTCTATTTAGTCATATAAAATATTTTAAAAGTGTATACTCAAGGGTTAATATTTCATAAAATGCATAAATCATACTATTTGTCAGTGAAGTGAAACTGGTTTGTTTGTGTTATTTGCTAGTGCCCAGCCGTGAAAAACACACTGACTTATTAAAAGTTTGACACCATTGCCTTGGTTTGTGCTAAGGCACAGTAGTGTTTCACCATCATTGCTAATGCATCACCATCGTTGAAAATATCAACAGGGTAAAAATAGTTTTAGTCTCACAAACTTCCTAATAGTTTTCAGAAATTTCCAAGGATCCACAGATTATACTTTTAGAACCATTATAGTAAACTATAAGAGACTAGAGGGACAGTTTTGAGGGACATATCTATAAAATGACATTCTTGAGACAATAAGGAAATTTTTAATATAGTTTGGCTATTATATATTATTATTGAATTATTATTAATTATTTTAGGTCTGATCAAGGTATTTTGGTTATATAAGCAACTGTCCTTGTTTTCAGGAGATAAATGTTACTAAAGTATGTAGAGGTAAAGGTGTCATGACATCTAACTTAACTTTCAGATGGAACGGAAAAAAATTTTTAGACATATCTGTGTGTGTGTGTGTGTGTGTGTGTGTGTGTGTGTGTGTGTGTGTGTGTGGAGAGAGAGAGAGAGAGGTGGGAAGAAGGACAGAAGAAAATGGAGGAGTTAAGGACATGCAGCCCCAAAACATGTTGCTTTGGCATAATGATTATAATTAAAAGCACTTGAAAAATAGCAGGTGCAAAATGAACATCTGACCTCCCCTTTTCTTTGTTCCAGATGGAACTCTCAGGTGAAAGATGCCTTCCATATCCTAGGAGAAAATAAACAAGAAAATTCTTACCACCAGAAAAGGGAAGTTGAGACAGAAAAATCTGTACAAACAGACGCTGGTAAGTAACTTTTCTCTTTCTTAGTTTCCCATATGTGTTAGCTACTTTTCTATGATTGACACTCTTTGTTCAACTTAATGTATAATAAGCACTTAGGCCTAACTACTTTTTGGGTATTAATTTTCCTGTGAGGATTCCCATACACATGAAAAATTTTATTAAATAAAATCTGTATTCTTTTCTCCTGTTAATCTATTTTATGTACATTTAATTCCTAGAGAAGCCACAGAACCCTGAAGGGTAAAAGGAAGTGTTTTCCTCCCCTATGGAAGAAAGGAAGGAAAGGAGGGAGGAAATAGAAAAGACTCCTATGAACTATAACTTTTCAATGACAGCAGAGCATTAAAATCATGGTAAATATCCCTGACCTTTTTATTGGCCTTTATATTTGTTTATAACATTAAAGAGAAGAGAAGAAAAAGGAAATCTCCCAAGTCCTAACAATCCACTGAAGAATCCTTAGTAGCTCCAAGTGAATCTGTTGCTTTACTTCATACTTATATTAATACAGCTATACTTCAGTTCTCACTCTAGATTTATTTGGCAAATATCAATTGGGTACATACTATATTAGATGTCATGGCAATTTCAACCATGCATATGCCATGATTGCTGCTATGATGCCATTTTCTCAAATGATTGCAATTCAAGAAAGGGTAGGAAAGTGCCCTATGAGGGAATTTACATGCTACGGAAGTTCTGAACAGATCACTTCCAATCCCATTTAGAAAAGGCATTTAAAGGACGTAGTGGTATCTGAGCCAGATGGAGAAGGATCAGAAGAATTCCAGGCCACTCCTGATGGATGCACAAAGGAAAGACTTCCCAGCAGAGAAGAATGAAATTCAGTTCACATATTCAGATGTATAAGAAATAAACACTTATTTTCCACAACAACCCACACCCTCATGGTATGAACTAGCAGAAAATACTTCAAGCTAATTCTATCCTTTCCTGAAGTTACATGAGTGTCGAGTCACTGAGGGCTGTGAATGTGATGGCTAATATGCAGTGGTCCAGTCCACACAAGTGGGCTGCCACTGTAATATCCATTATCTCTGATGACATGGCCCCTTCAGTTGCTTTCGCAGTCTGCATTTCCATCCCACACGTAAAGTAAGATAAGTCTTCTAGAATGCTGTAGGATTGCGACCTGCCTAGGTGCGACCGACAGCCACTCCTCTCTAGAGTCTTGCAGCTGTCTTAATGGCATTGGGAGCCAGCAGGCCCTGGTCCCCTCTTTTCCTGGGTCCCACAGGCCTCTTCCTCTTTCCTCTCTTCCTACCTGACAAACGTTCTTTCTGTCTGGTATAGATTATGGTCTTGCTCTCTTCTCAGCTTCTGGTGTTCTATTCCCATAAATTTTCTTCCCCAAAAGATCTAGGGTTTTGAAATATAAAGTTCAGAGACATTCACGGCTCATGTCTATTTTTTGTCCAGCTATATTCCTCCTCTGAAGTAATGAGCTCCAAATTGACTGCTTGCTTGAATAGGGAGATGAGAAAGGGAAAGATACAGTGAGAAAACGCATGGGAGAATGTTTCAAATATAATGCAGCCTATAATATTGTTAAAGGCTTTTAGATATCAAGAAAACCTTCCCCCGAGGAATTAACCTGAGATATTCTCTTCCCCTGTGGCGATAGTGTGAGCAAGGAAAGGTCTCATTTACCTGAACACACACACACACACACACACAATAAATAACCTGCTGCATACCAGTCCTGGCTTCGTTACAGTGATATTTTTACAGTTATAGGGGAAATGAGCCTGATATATCATTAAGTCACATTCTCTAGAAGATTCAGAATAAAAGCCATTTGCTCTAAGAACATGAACTATATCAGTATTAAATCACTTATTCAAGATATAGCCAGGAGGCTCTAAAACTAGGATCCCATTCCATGGCCAGGAAGCAAATACAGCAACAGGACAGAGGTCAAAAAGAAAAAAGCTTTATGTAGAAAATGCACCATCAGTGCCACCTAGTGGTAGAGTTGAGCAAAATCCTGAGGTTTGGGTCTGTCAGTGAAATCTGAGCAGTGAGGGGTCTCAGAGAACAATACCTGAACATCTCCACATGTTCCAACCAAGGAAACAAAGAGCTGTTTTCAACAAAACTCCGCAGCTTGGAAACCTGGAAATAGCACCAAGTCTTATTTTCAGTGTTCAGATCTTAGAAGCTACCTCTCCATAAATTCCCTCTGACTTCTGTTAACTTTATACAATTTCTATTCTTTAACTTCATTTCATTCCTGAAATTACTAAAATTACTCTGTGTCTTCTCCAGTGTCCAAATTCACAAGTCAGAATCTCCTAACCAACACTAACAATATTGAAGATAAAGAAGGCAATAAACTAGGTACATGTTCATAGACTTAGACTCCCTGAGGCAAAATCTCCATCTGAGGCCTCAGATGCACCCCCTCGCTCCCTGCCACAGTGATTTGAAAAACTCCAGGCAATCCTTATAGAATATTATGGCTGGAAAGATACCTATCATTTTACTGATGAGAAAACTGAAACCCAAAAACATTTTTAATATGTCCAATTTAACACTTAATTAGTGATACAGTTAAAACTAGAAGTCACAAATTTAAATTTCCAGCCCAGTGTTCTTTCTATATAATGCCACAGTACCTAACTTCCCTCTGGGATATTTTTAGAATAGAAAGCAGATTGGGAGAAAACAAGATGGCGGCATAGGTAAAACCTGAACTTGCTGCCATGCACAACCACTTCAAAACTACAAATAAAAGACAAAATGGACATCATCCAGAACCACAGGAAGGCTGGCTGAGTGGAAATTCCACAACTAGAAGGGAAGAGAAAAGCACACTGAGACTCAGAGGAGCTGCAGAAGTAAAGTCCAGAGGTACAGAGGCGCATGCGGAGAGGGCTGGCTTTTTCAATCCGCAGGGAGACACAAGCTACCAACTGCCCTGAACTCCAGTTCCGGACCAAGACTCATACTCTGGGGACCAAGACTCATACAGGGAGAAACTGGACTGTCTGGCAGCAGGCGGAACTCAAGGGTGCCTTTCTCTCAGAGGTGCTTGCAGCGACTACCAAGGGACACTGAGACCGGGGGCCTATTAGGGCAGGGTTGACAGGAAGCCATTGCTGTTTGCTCTGCCCTAAGACTCCGCCCCATCCAAGCTGTGCACAGAGGCTTTTGCATATGAATGGCCTGGTCCTTTGAAATCTAAGCTTACCTAACAACTGCAGCTGAGTCAGAGAGACCCAGAGCATCCAAAAGAAGGCCCAAGGCCCCACACAACTTTATTGCTTCACAGCTGGGCCTCATCTGGGCACCTCCAAAACCCAAACAAAGAAGAGGAATCTCCAGATCTCTCCATAGCTCCTGTTGGGTGGCCTCAGGCAGAGGCTAAATTAGCACCTCCTTGGAGATCCAAGAGCCAGTGTACCCAGGGGTCAGAGTAGGACCATCCAGATCCTCAGATCCATAAGGGACACACTCAAGGGGCACACTCAGTGAGCACCAAAGCCCCACGGAAGCAAGTCTTGCCCCATGAGGGTGTCTCCAGCACAGAAGTTCTCCCAGCATAGACACAGCTGATCCTCACAACCAATTGGCCTGGAGGTCAATTCCTTCCAGTGATACCAGCAACAGTCAAGGCTTAACTACAACAAGATTGTGCACACAGCCCACAAAGGGGTGCACCAAGAGTGTCCACCTCAGGTGACTGGGGAGGCTGAGCCACTAGGCCCTATAGGACACTTAGCACACAAAGCCACTCTGTCAACTCAGGGAAGCAGCCAGAATGCGGAGACAAAGAAACAGATCACAAGTGAAAGAAATGGAGGAAAGGAACCTACAACCAAGATTACTCTACTCAGCAAAACTATCATTCAGAATTGAAGAGCAGATAAAGAGCTTCACAGATAAGAAAAAACTAAAGGAGTTCATCACCACCAAACCAGTATTATATGAAATGCTGAAAAGTATTCTTTAAGAAGAGGAAGAAAAAGAAAAAGGTAAAGATAAAAATTATGAACAACAAATACATATCAATCAACAAGTGAATCTAAAAATCAAGTGAATAAAAAATCTGATGAACAGAATAAACTGGTGAATATAATAGAATCAGGGGTATAGAAAGGGAGTGGACTGCTAATCCTCAAGGGGAAAGAGGTGTGGGAGGTGCAGAAAGAGACTGGACAAAAATCATACACCTATGGATGAGGACAGTGCGGGGGGGGGGGGGGGGGGTTGGATAAGAGCATGGGGGGAAGGTCAGAGCCAGGTGGAGGGGAGCTATGGGGGGGGGGGGGGGGGAGAAGAGGAACAACTGTAATAATCTGAACAATAAAGATTTCCCAAAAAAAAAGAAAGAAAGCAGATTGGCCTAGTAGAGTGAGAACCAGTTCAAAGAAAATTGCTGTGAGTCTTGGCCCAGGTCCTAAACTTAAGTTTGCAGAATGGGGTAATATTTAGTATGTGATTAAAAAAGGTTGCCTCCTAATGAAGTTTTCACCATTAAGTGATGTCTCACGCTGCTATTCAGGACCAGGAACCACTAAATTGTATTTGATGCTGTTTTGTATAATACTAAAGGCCCAATGCACGAAATTCGTGCAAGAGTGAGCCTTCACAGCCTCAGGCAGCTGCCTGGATCCCTCCCTCGCAGCCGCTGCGGCTGCCTCTGTCCCATGGCTGCAGTCCTGGCTTAGCCTGGAAGGATGTTCAGAAGGACATCCAGTCTAATTAGCATATTATGCTTTTATTATTACAGATTCAGCCCCCAGGCATGTTCCCACATGTGTTCCCCTTCCTATCCTGTTCCCAACACATCTTGGATTGGTAGATACTGTTATTTTGTTGTCAGAAGCTTACGATTATCATCTTACATGTATTATTATGTCATATTTCTTGCTCTAGAGGGAATTTTTTTTCAAATGTAATTATTGATTTGCATCTTACACAGGACATAATTATAGATTCTCTCCTAAATGGAGAAGTTATCAAAAGAAGAACAAAATTTTGCTAATATATTTATTAGCAAAAAAATTTTGATGATATTTATTTTCTTATATTTCTTGTTCATCCTCCTCCGAGAGACTTCACACCAAAGGAAGCTAATGTATTACATATTTTTAAACCAACCTTCCATAAATGTAGATGGCTTTCTAATGTATGAGAAAGTTGATTCTTATTATATTTTAATTAAAAATAATAAAAGAGCTCTACCTGCCTTGGCTCAGGGGATAGAGTGTTAGCCTGCGGACTGAAGAGACTCCAGTTCAATTCCAGTCAAGGTCAGGGGCACATACCTTGATTGCAGGCTCAATCCCAGCCCTGGTCAAGACATATGTGGGAGGCAACCAATTGATATATCTCTCTCAAATCGATGTGTGTCTCTCCCCCTCCCTTCCACTTTCTTTAAAATTCAATGAAAAAATATTCTCAGATGAGGATTAAATAATAATAATCTATACCAGTGGTCAGCAAACTCATTAGTCAACAGAGGCAAATATCAACAGTACAACAATTGAAATTTCTTTTGAGAGCCAAATTTTTTAAACTTAAACTATATAGGTAGGTACATTGTTATTAACTTAATTAGGGTACTCCTTCAATCGCACTGTACGTGTGCACCTGCACATGGTATTTTGTGGAAGAGCCACACTCAAGGGGCCAAAGAGCCGCATGTGGCTCGCGAGCTGCAGTTTGCTGACCACTGATCTATACTAATAAAAGGGTAATATGTTAATTAGGGCAGATGTCTTCCAGACAAAGCCACAGCAGCTTCCCGAGGCTTGGGCAAGCTGCAGATGGTGGCTGTCACTGCCAGGGACAGCCCAAGGCTCAGGCAGGCCATGGATGGCAGCTGCTGCTAAGAGGGCCCGAGGCTCAGGCAAGCCACAGCGGCCGGCAGTGGCAGCAGCAGAGGCGTGATGGGGGCATCACCTTCCCCTGATCAGCCTGTTGCCTCCCACAGAGGTTTCTGGTAATAAGTAGGACATCCCCTGAGGGTTCCTGGACTGTGCAAGGGGGCAGGACAGGCTGAGGGACCTCCCCAGTGCACGAATTTTCATGCACCAGGCCTCTAGTCCTGTATAATTAAAAGCTAATATGCAAATTGGCCAAATGGCAAAATGACCAGTTACTGTGCTGTGCACTGACCACCAGGGGGCAGACGCTCAATGCAGGAGCTGCCCCCTGGTGGTCAGCATGCTCCCGCAAGGGGAGCGCCACTCAGCCAGAAGCCGGGCTTACGGCTGGCGAGTGCAGTGGCAGTGGTGGGAGCCTCTCCCGCCTCCAAGGTATCTGTCCAGCAGGCGGACATCCACCAAGGGGTCCCGGACTGTGAGAGGGTGCAGGCTGGGCTGAGGGATGCCCCCCCACAGTGCGTGAATGTCATGTACCAGGCGTCTAGTAATAATAAAAATAGAAATATTTAAAACCAATCATCCCTTTGCTCTTGTTCTTCTTCTTTCAGTTTCTAATTGTTCTTTTTCTAGACTAATTAATGCTTAGTTTTACATTTTCACCTCAGGTAAATTTCATTCTATTCTCTCCTTTTTTCTTTCTTTTTTTTTTTTTCTTTTTCTTTCTTTTTTTTTTTTTATCTAGGCACACATTCATAAGAACAGACATAGTTCAAAAGAAAAATACGGAGCTCAATATTTCAATCACTTAAACCTCCTGAAAAATAAATGCTTTCCTACGTGCTCTGTAACCATGAGTACAGGACTTTTACACCAGGGTGAAGGGTGAAAATTTACAAGTCATGATCTTGACAGCCCAGAAGCTAATGAGGGCAGGATCTGAGCTGATGTAAGCTACTCAGCGTGGTACTTTTCTATAGGAAATAGCCAAGGGTCATTATTAAATCTCAAATGGTATAGCTGGAGACTTAATAGCCTCTTCCCAAGCCATTTTTATGTCTTTTCCTAAATACACTTTGCTGAAATTCCCTCGGCTGTGAAGAGAAATTGCTGATTAGTCAAATGGGACTTCTGGCTTCCTTCACTGGCTTAGTAAATAGGGCTCTCTGGCTATGTGCCACTCACCCCCTCAAGTGTTTCTGGGTAGGGTTTCTTGAACCCACACACCCTCAGCATCACCTCTCTATAGCTCCACCCCAATGAAGATGATGATGACAGGCCACGCTATTAATTTATAATTCTTCTATAAATTAGTCATATTCAAGAATGATAAAATATCTGGATAAGAAAAATAAACCAGCTTTCTATGTACGCTGTTCTTTACAGTACATACTATCTGTTCTCAAACTAAGCTAAATAAATGCCATTTTCATAAAGATCAGACAGAGTCTAAGGTAGCTTGAAAAGCATTTATTGGCCTTCTTTCCCTCAGCATCCCCTTGCCCTCACCATGATGTAAAATTCTGAAAGAATCCAATTCAGGCCCTTACCTAAAAACATTTTACAGGATGGGATTTTTACTAAATTTTAATTCCTGTCAAGTTTCCACATGGATAAAAATAACTTCCAGAAGGATTACAAATTTAGAAGTCAATGGTTAGAAATTTCTTAGAGACAGAGGAAGATCATGAAAGAAATTTAAAATATTGCTGGCATTTCATATCTGTCTCCATAGCAAAATGAGTAGTTTCTGAATCAGTGGTGGAGGAGAAAGAAGCTGGATATCAAATCTCCTGGGCATTGAATTCACCCATGGAGTCAAAACATGAGTACAGCAGGTAACAAGAAGCCAGAGAAGGGACACGTGGGTCCAAACGAAGAATGCTCCCTCTGGGTTCTGGTAATAAGGGGCTTGCAAGGTATATTTTGCACAGCATCGAAACCCATTTGAGTACAAAGTAGATATTCCAAAGAGAGGGGCTTTGGGCTATGTGTAGGGAACTCTTCGCGGGTGGCATGTGTGCAGTTGATGTAATCTGTCCAAACAGGAGAGCCCTGTTCCATCATACAAGTGTTTGTTCTGATGACTGCGGTACTCAGCAAGCAGGGAACATCTTCACTAAAAAAGGAGAAAGTTTCGCCTGCTCAGAAAAGATATTCCCCTGGGGATATCTTTAGAAAAGAAAAGGACACAAGGAGAAAAGTGTCCTGAAAGGAGAAAAGTGTCCCTACCGAACCAGTTACCTCCCACTCGCTATCTCCACAAAGGAATTTCTTCCCCTCTTTGCCTCTCTGTTTCTCAGTTCCCTCGGCATTTCCTCACTTTGAACTTTTGATGAATTTTCACATCTCTGTAGTGATTTGGCTGTATCATGGTTAAGAACAGACTGAAGTACTTCTGAGAAAGGAAGCAGTTGGAAAGCAAGTCATGCATGTCAATGAGACTTTTTATCCTAACAGTCAATAGACCTACAGAGAATCCTAATGCCTATCACAACTGAAGCATCCCTCCTTATATCACAACTGAAGCATCCCTCCTTAAGTGTATTGGGAAGATACAGCCAAGTAACAATTCTAAGCTGAGACTCACTTATTTGTTAGCTAATCAGTTGCAGTTATAGATCAAATATTTATTGAGCTGGACTTTGTATTAGGCACAAGATAAAACAGAGGGAAAGGCAGACCTGAACCTTCCTTTTGGAATTTAAGAATCTAGGACAAGATTTTTCTACAACTACTGTGGAGGCCTCTCTTCACAGGCCTCTGTTAAAACAGCCCACTCAGGCTATGTCTGATTGAGATGCGTCAGGGCTAAAATCCAACTTGCACTCTGCTCTCCCAAACTCTGCCCTGCACAGAAGGGACCCCTTTAAAAAGTCACACAGAGGCAGCGCCAGGAGCCATGCCCTGTATTAAAGCAGTTTCTCCTTCCATGGGAGTTGCTGCACCTTTCCTTGCCCTGGGGTTTCCCAGTACAGCAGAAGCCACACTCATTTGTTAGACCCCGTCCAGGCCCTGCAGGCTATGGTTGAGGTGAATTAATAGGAGTAGATAGGAGTACTCAACTTAGAGAAGAATGTAAAAATGTATACACTAGTGGGACAATGATAGTGCAGCTGGTCTATTTCTTAGACCTTCTGGCCTAAGCCACTGTTTCTTAGTTGTCATTTTATTTTAAAGTCTCAGTCCAGCTTTTCTCTCTGAGCTAAATAGCACTCTGAAATCCAGAGTTCTTTGTCCAGAATCCAGTCGCTCTAATATGTATTTTTCCCTCCTAATGAGGACAAGAGCCTTTCTCCAACTGACTTACGACATCCCTGGGTTTATAATCAGTAAAGATGCAAAAGAGCAAAACATGACTAAGAAGGAAACCAAGTTTGAAGGAATGATTTGTACATAAAGATAAGAAATTGCTTTCAAAAAAAAAATTCCTTTCATACAGTTAATCTGCTGCTAGCCAGTTCTGCTGTTCATAGAGGAGGGAAATAACACACTTTTATTGCTCGCCTGCTGCCTCTGCTGCAAAAATAAACACTTAATTGGCAAGCCTTGAACATCTAATGGCATTTTATGTTATGGTCCGATAGAAATAATCTGCCCAGGCTTCGTGACAAAGTTGTTTTATAAATCCTTACTAATGGTGGAGGGAAAGACCTGGTAATGTATATGTTCTTATTTTGGTATTAAAATTTTACACTAGCTTTAGTTAAGACAAATTCTGACCCTGTCACTTGAAAATGTAATTCTTAGCATTCTTTCAATTATAGAGTTAGTGGTAAAAGCGCCTAAAGGTTAGTTTTACACATAGCTCTCTGGCAGCTTACTTATGGTTCTTCTGGGAATCATTTGAAATCTGTTTGCCTAGTGGTTCTCAACATGGGGCACATGCCCCACAGGGAAGCAATTTGATTTTGAAGGGGGGCAATTTGAGAACGAGTTAGCAACAGTGAATTTTTTGCATTTCTTACTGTTCTAGGGGCCTCACATACAGTACCTGAATATATATTGTGACATTTATGCATTTCAGTTCTCTATTATGTGTTTTAAAACTTTATTTGCTATTTTATATCACTCCATATTATTTTTTTAACAATTTCTTAGTGATGTCTTCCTTAGTACTTCAACAGTCCTTTCATTCTTTTATTTTTCCCTTTCATGAATGCCATGTTCTTTGGAAGCTTGTTTAGACCAAGTTAGTGGCCTTTTAGGGTTCCTCCATGTGAATAGGAGTTCACTTTTTGAATGATAAGAATTATATGTCACAGGGAGGGCATCAGGATTTTAGAGATGCTTAGGTGGGGCCTGGTCAAAAAAAAGGTTGGGAATCACTAGTTTAGCCTATAAAGATATTCTATCCAAAAAAATCCAAAGTGCTTTGTATTTTAACCCAAATTGTGGATTGCCTCCCACTGCCCTGTGATTGAAAAGTAATTAGAAACTGTGCCTGAATCCAGTTTTTATCTATTATTAAACACAAGTTTAATTTATACAAGCAAGCAATAGTCAACACATGGTTAAATGGTACCTAATAATCATTATCTTTCTGATTATTTCATCAAATAAATTACACTTATCATTCTTTCAACATAATGTGCCTTGCTGCCACAATGGGCTTCATATGATATCATATGGAACTGTCTGTCTTTTTAAAAAAACAACCAACAAACAAACAAAAAAAAACTTAGCTTTAATACAAGGACGAGAGTACTGAGAAGATAAACCTAATAGTATAGGTTATGCCTAATTGCATTTCTTTTATCTGGAGCAGCTCTCTCAAGGACAAGACCTCTCGCCCATAAAACCAATAAAAACCCTTCTCATGACTCTTCTTCAGCCCCTACACAAGTTCCAATCAGCCATGAAGCAAAGAAAAGTCTGAATCCAAATTCCTCGAATGCCTTCTCTCTTGTCCTCAGCAGACTGTGTGTCTCTGGTCCTTCAAGATTTCCCTGACACATCCTCTGCCAAACCCTTTATCTAACCCAACTTGGGTTGGTGTGGCTCCATCTTAGCACTTACTATGTATTTACAGATATCTGCTTAGCTGTCTTTCCCTCCACTAGAATGTGAGTTCCTTGAGGCCAATGATTGTGCATTTGAGTCTCTGTATTCCTAGTGCCAGCCATGCTGCCTAGAACATAATAAATGCTCAATAAGTGCTCTATCCATTAACTTCCTGAAGAACTAGCTACATTAATACAAAATCTGGGTTTCCCCTTCAAAGTTCCAATCACTTTCAACTACCATAGCATAGTTACCTCACTTTCAACAATGATGATATAGAAATGTGACCAGTGCCTTTAGTTCATTAAACAGTTATACCTCCCACTCATAAGGTCAGTCCAGAAGAGCCAAGATAATATAGAATGCTACCCACAGTTTTTCTTATGGAAAAAGCTAGCAACAGGAATATTTACCAATTCACCATTTATCTGTGGATTTCTAAAATCCTCTAAATCATTTTCTCAATATCGTGGCTTCTAAATTCTGAAAGTACTGAGAAGCTTGCTTATTTTGACATGCAGGGAAAATTGTCATTTGGGCTCCTTAGTCATTCATGTAAACTGAAATAATATGTTTCAAAAATAGTATTTCCTGACTATTTGCTTTCATTTAACCACATGTGTACCCTTTGTTAAGCTCTTGAATGAGTTTGCAATTCAACCTCTGTGCACAAATCTGCCTTCATGACAATCTTGATGGTCCTGAAAATTGCATTCTGTTAGTTCTTTAATGAAAAAGGAGGCACATATTTCCTTTGACTACGTTGTCTTCATGTAGATTTATGAAAATTTGGCAACTTTAGGAAGTTGGATCTTGCCCTAACCGGTTAGGCTCAATGGATAGAGTGTCAGCCTGCAGACTGAAGGGTCCCAGGTTCAATTCCACTCAAGGGCATGTACCCTGGTTGCAGGCACATCCCCAGTAGGGGGTGTGCAGGAGGCAGCTGATCGATGTTTCTCTCTCATTGATATTTCTAACTCTCTATCCCTCTCCCTTCCTCTCTGTAAAAAATCAATAAAATGTAAAAAAAAAAAAAAAGTTGGACCTCAGTGTGTCTGTCTTACAAACCCATGCACTTCTTTGATCTCCATGTTGAATCACTAAGGTAAGCTGCTCACAAGCTGACACAGCAGCGGTCATCTCTCCACCTGCTGCACACATCCCAGAGAAGCCATGGGCCCAAGAAAAGTAAAGGACAGGAAGGGAAAGAATGTCTTATTGTTTGTTTGTTTTTACTAAAATGCCTGGAACAAATCAAGCCCAAGAGTCTATCTGCTAAGGGAAAAGGAAGAATCATCAGCATTTCCATGGATGCTGTGTGAGGAGGCAGTGGGTGAAGTAAAATCAACACAAAGCAATTCTAAATCAGTGTAATGTTAAAACCCTAAAACAGCAAGTTGATCATTAAGAAGACCCTTTTTAAGAGCTCTCTCCCCCTTCCTGGGCTGTAAAATGATTTCTCCTGAGAGTCTCTAGAAGTGGACCAAGAAAATGTGAGTCAAACAGTGAGAAGACATATTCAATTTCAGGGGATATGAACACACCATTTGACATGTTGTTCTTCAACCAGCTCATTACACCATGCAAAGTTATAAGTAAAATCCTAGGTGTTGTGTGTCCAAATTGAAAAGAAACCAGCCTGCTGACTCCTTAACCAAGGCTGACAAACTCTCCAGACTAAAATCTGTGGCCATGAGAGCTACAATTATTGTTATTCCTTCTCTTTATTATTCTATTCTTAGCTGGCATAGTTTCTCTGTCAGCATAAAAGCATCAAACTTCTGACTGAACCAAAAAAGCATTGACTAATATGAACACAAGAAGAGTTCTGTTAAAACTGCAGGATCTTCCTCCAAACAACACAAGGACACAAAGCCAAACTTGCTACTGCGGTAACCAGCTTACACAGCTTATTATTTTTAATTACATCTCTTCTGTAGTGAGGTCTCTCCTTTGGAACAGTGGATTATTGTTCAGCAACTTCTGAACAAGAGGGGTGTGCACACAGTCCAGCAGGGAGCCAAGAGGGCTATCAGTGCCTCTCCTGTTAGACTTGCTAATCAATTCACCAAGGCTAAAATGAAAGCCAAGGTGCACAGTGGACATTAGGATCTTAATTTTAGGCAAACAGCATTACTCACACAACATAACACACCACAAATTTAAATGCAGAGACATTGATAACTTTCATCTCAAAGCCCATGAACAATTAACAGGCTGTAAAATTCAAAGTGAACTCTAAATGTTTTTAATATGTTGTTGATCAACATTGGGAGAGCTTATGTAACTCTATCTTTTGTTTGTTTGTTTGTTTATAATGTTAGTGTTGTGTAAGTTTAGGGAAGCAGTTCTCAACAGGGAATGATGTCATTTCCCAGGGGATATTTGACAGTGTGGAGGCATGTTTGGTTGTCATGACTGGGGAGGAGGATTGAAGGAGTTTGTTGGTGTCTGGTAATATTGGTATTGTGTAAGTTTAGGGAAGCAGCTCTCAACAGGGAGTGATGTCATCTCCCAGGGATGCACAAGATGGTCCCACAACAAAGAATTGTCTGGCTCAAGGTGTCAATAGTACCATGGCTTTAAAAAAAAAAATAAATGTAAAAAAGAGAAATAACAAGTATTTTATTTTTTAAATATTTTCATTAATCTAATGCAAGGTCATAGTTTTAAATGTTGAATAGCACTAATAAAACTTCTGTTTCTTCCCCTCTTCAGTTTCTCTTCCCACACATTTCATTATTTCAACTGGCTACCCTCATTTCTAAATATATCAATAGTTATTATTTAAGCAAGTTTAGATAGGATTAGTGACACTTATTTTTGCAATAGGAGGATTTAGCACTCTTTCAACACCTCTCTCCTTCAATTAATTCTTTAATTTTCTTTTTTTTTCTGTTTATATTTCTTTCTGAAAGGTTTTCCTAACTTTATTTCCAACTCTTTTATTGAACTTTAATGTCAGCTGTTGCACTTTAGTGTTTATTCCAAAGGATTTTTCTTGATGACTTTTTTTTTTAATAGCAGCCTGTTTTGTTTCATGGATCAACTATCTCCTCACATTCTGTTAGGGCTATAAACTATATTGTTTTTAAAATTTACTTTTGTTCACTGCTTTGTTTCTGTTTTCCCTGAGATCTATATTTTGTTTGTTTGTTATGATCCATCTCTTTAATACAGAAACATTTACTTAAATATCTGGTTATCTTTTGCTCTCCATTTATGCATAAAAGACATCTAAGCATGCATGGATAGGGCTTGTCCCCTGTGGACTTCACAAAGCACAATCCGGTGGCAATCAGCAGAATTGAAGGTAGTTCCAACTGCCAGTATTTGTATTAGTCAGGATAGGCTATGGAAGCAAACAACCCCTAGGTTTCTGTGGTTCAGAACACTGGGGCTCTGTGTCTACTGCAGGTCATATGATCTGTAGGCAGCTGGGTCCTTCCTGGTGGCTTAGGCATCTAGGCTGCTTCCAGGTTGCAATTTCTTCATGCCAACACACAGTTTCCATGGTCACCACTGATGAGTGACCCATATCACTTACCTTCATAGCCCATTGGCCAGAAACAGTTACCTGAGTCCATCCAACTACAAGGGAGTAGGGAGCATATAAATATTTCCTGAGTGGCCATTCAACTTCTCTTTTGACCTGACTCACATGTACAGATCTATCTTAAAAATGAGAAAAGCATGCAGAAATGAGGTTTTGAATATTAGAAAAGTTTAAAACATTCACCAGGAATATTCTTGCCTTTACTGTAATCCAATTTGACATAGTCTTTGCTCCCTTTGCTTTTTTAATTTTTAAATTACAATATTATATTAGTTTCAGATGTACAACCCCATGATTAGACATTTATATAACTCATGAAATGATCACCCCAATAAATCTAGCACCCACCTGACACCATACAGTTATTATAATATCATTGACGATATTTCCTATGCTGTACTTTCCATCCCCATGACTATTCTGTAACTACCAATTTATACTTCTACATCTCTTTACCTTTTACACCCATTCCCTCCAAGCCCTCTACCATCCTCAAACTGTCAAAATGTTCTCTGTATCTATGAATGTGTTTCTGTTCTGCTTGTTTGTTTTTTAGATTGCATAAGTAAAATCATATGGAATTTGTCCTTCTCTTCTGACATTTCACCCAGCATAATACCCTCTAGGTCCAGACGGTAAGAATTCATTATTTTTTATGACCGAGTCATATTGTATATGTGCACCACTTATTTATCCATTCATCTATTGATGACACTTAGGTGGCTTGCATATCTTGGCTATTGCAAATAATGCAGCAATAAGTACAAGGATGCAAATGTCTTTTCAATTTAGTGTTTTGGGTTTCTTCAGGTAAATACCCAGAAGTGGAATTGCTCTTGGTACAGCCTTTGTTTTAAAGTCTGCTTTGTCTGATATAAGTATTGCTACCCCAACATTTTGTTTCATTTTGTTTCCATTTTCATAAAATATCTTTTTCCATCCTCTACTTTTAGCCTATGTGTGTCTTTTGATCTGAAGTGAGTCTTTTGTAGACAACACTGACTTGGACTTTGATTGGAACTCTCCTTTTCTTTCTTCTTTAAGAATGGAATTGCTCAGAAGAAAGGAGAAAGAAGAAATCTACTCCTGTTTTTTTGTGTGTGTGTCTTTATTTGTATCTCTGTATAAAGAATTGCTTAGAAATACAAATCAATACAGAAATGTGATTAATATGACTGTGACCATCAAAAAGATTATTAAGGAAAGGGAAGTGATGCTTTTAAGTTTTCCAACATAATTTTTTATACTTTAATCACTACATTTACAAAATCCGCTGCCTTTAACACAGAGGAATAGGGATTCCAGTTACCTATTTCTTCTAAATAAATCAACACAAACTTAGTGTCTGTGATGGTTAATTTTATGTGTCTACTTGACTGAGCCATAGATTGACCAGGTATTTGGTAAAACATTATTCTGTGTATGTCTGTGAGGATGTTTCTATATGAGATTAAAATTTGAATTGGTAGACTAAGTAAAGACTATTGCCTTCCAGTGTGGGTGGAACTCATCCAATCTATTGAAGACCTGAATAGAACAAAGATAGAGTAAAGGAGAAAATGCTTTCTCCACCCCACTTTTTTTGAATTGGGACATCTGTCTTTTCCTGCCTTCAAGGTCAGACTTAGACTGGATTTTCTACATGTGGCCTCTCTACTCACCTGTATGGACTTCCTTACAGCCTGGTTCTGAGAGAAAACATTCCAAGAGAACAAGACAAAGGTATGTTGCATATGTATGACCTAACTTCAGAGTCATGTAACCTCATTTCTGCCAGACTCAATTGGTCAAGGTAGTCACAAAGCCCAACCCGGCTTCAAAGGCAGAAAACATAAATTCCACCCCTGAGGGGAGCGACAAGGTTCTAGGAAAGCATGTGAGATGAGAGATACTGTTGCCTAAGACATAGGAATAAGGATTTACTATTATAGTCCTTCTTAACCACTCATGCAAGAACTTTACAAGAACAAACTCAATGATCATTTATGCAGCCTCACCATGTCCTGCTGAATAAAATAGTCTCCAAGGATCAAAACTCAACAATTCAGGGGAAATTAAAAACCAAAACTCACAAAAAGTGAGCTTTAGTGTGTAATATTCAAAAGGTAGCAATGTTAGCCATCATATTCTCACTCTGGCAGTCCCTAAGGGAGTTGATAAAGGGAGAGATAAGTCTGTTTGTACCCCAAGTATAGAGGATGACCTATTTCGCAAAAGGAAGCTCTACCTTTTCATTTCCTTCAATATTTAAATGTCACCAGGAGACCAGGATAAGAATTAGGACTTCACAAATAGATCCTTATGCTGGAATTTAATTGATAAATTCATTCATTAAATTAATTCAAAAACATTTTAATTTCTACAACATAGACATATGACCATCCACTAACCATCCACTGACTCCCACACCCACCAAAACTTTGTCACCATATTAAATCTCATATACTATATCCTTAACAAATCATATATTCTATCTAATGTTTACACTAATTTACTTTTGCCACTGTTTACATAGCCATATTCATCTTATTAAGCCAAAATATATCTCTGGGAAAAGGTCATTTCTAAATTTACACTATATCTCTAGGATCTAGCACAATGCCTGGCTCAGTAAATGCTGAATGAACAAATAAATGAATGAACTAATTCAGAACAACAAGTAGCTCCTGCAATAAATTATCTTTGCAGCAGAGTAGACATTAAGACCATGGACTTTAGAGTCATATGAATATAGGATTAAGTCCTCATTTTAACAATGTGTAAGTAGTTTGTCCTTGGAAATTTGTTAGCCTTGCAAATTTTCGGTTTCCTCATCTATAAGGGATTAAATGGGAAAATGTATAAAAAAGAACCCAGGGGCAATTAGCATCTAGCAAGAACTTAATACACGGTAGTCATTAGTATTATTATCCTATGCTTTGCCCATATTGTTCCCTCTGCCTGATGACTTCCCCTCCCCAGGATACCCATCCTTTATTTATTTAATCTACCTAGCACCTTGTCTTCTTTTAAAACTCAAGGAGACTGTTGTCTCCTCTAGGAATCTTCCCTGACTTCCCCTTGTGATTTAGGTGCTATTCTTCTTTTTCACTTTTCTCGTTGTACTTCATACCTTCTCTCCCACAGTACATACCATACACAGCAAGTGTCTTTTTGCTTTCCCAACTCTTGTATTTGTTCATGAGCTTGATACAAACAGGAACTATGCCCCAGAACCTAGCAATACAGATACTTTGTGCTCAATAAGTGATCATTGAAGGGAGAAATACTGTCTATTAACGTATGTGAATATGGTGGCCTCACAAATATTTTTTAATGATTTGATGGGATCAAATGGGTGATTTGTTATTTGAAATAGATTAAATTAATTCCAGAGTGAATTAAATGATGCCACCAAGAATAGAGAGAAATTAAGAGGCCAGCTATGAAATTTCATTTCTGTCTATATTATAGGAATTGTGTGTAGCAATTCATGAACAAGATGTTGTTTGGTGATATTTGCAGCTCTATCTATAGTTAAGTTCATTGAAGTAGAATAAAGATAGATAGTAAACTCATTTAGTCCCAAAAGCTAGTTCTTTCCAGTCATTCTATTATTATTAAAAATGTTTATCATTTTATTCTCCATTCTGCTTAACATAAGTGACTTAAGACTATGAACCCTTGTCTCAATTTCCACAAACATCGCTACAATGACAACTGCAGAAAACAGCAAATTTGGTTCATTAATTTAAGATTTGATTTATATTTGGCAAAGATAAATTCTTCCCTGAAAACAGCATGGAATCCTAAGATAATGGCTTAAAATATTTATTTACAACTGAGAAGGCAGACAGACTCTTAATCATGGCATGGCTTAATTATAACAGAATAAGCATAATTATAATTATCACTGTTGCAATATATTACTAATTTGTAAGATAAATTATCTTGCTTTGTTTTTCAAAATAGATAGTATTCATACAATGTATTTCACATAGTTCTCAATACTATTATCTTTGTCATTGATACATGGATGGAAATCAGCAAAATGAATTTATACCTACAGTATGGTGATGTGTAGTGAGAAGGGCAGAAAAAATGCCTTGGGAATTATACAAGTCAATGGCTTCAAAAGTACTCTATATATATTCCTAATTCTTCAGAAGTAGTATAATTCAGTATTGTTATAAAAATGCCTTGCTTTTATTTTCAGCTTCATGTTCAGAATTCATTTTTAAAGTGACATAATTTTCTTTTAGCCATCATTTTGCATTTAGAAAAGAGACCACAAAAGCAAAATTTTACTATTTTTAATGTCACCTGCTTCCAATAGTATTTTCCCTTTATTATTTTTGTCATTGACTATAGAGTATATTCCAGTAATAAACTCTAGGCCAGACATATATTATTGGAGAAAGATGGCTTATTTTAAATTCTCTTTTTAACAGGATTTTTGCCACAAATTGTAGACATTGTTTTTTTCCTCTAAAAGAAGGAGAGTTTGGGAAAAAAGAAGTTGCCATTGTTGCATTGGAGACCAGAAAGTTTCTACAAAACTAAATAAAGGATTGAAACCAATTTCAGGATTATCTGAATTTCAGTATATGCAAGCAAAGTGGGTTTAAGGAGCTTGAGTTCTCCTGAAAGTTGACTCAATCCTCCAACTCACTTTCAAATTGTAGGGGACAATATATTGGAAGAGTGTATACATTTAAGCCTTGAGATATTCAACAAATAAATCAGGTTATGAGGTATTTTATGAGAACAGAAATGTAATCATCCCATTTTGGATCCCAACCTGCTTCACTTCAGAATCGCTCATCAACTTCATATCAGCTGTGCAAATGAGCTTTATGTACAGGCTCATCACAAATGTCTCTCAGATCAGCATGAATGAGACATGTGACTCTGCCAGGACTTCAAGAATCCAGTCTCTGTGACACAGCACTGAAATAACTTGCTACAATGAAGAGCCCTGGAGAATCAAAGGAGAAAAACTGATTTAAAAATTCCATTTGAAATTAATTACAGAAATTATAAAATTTACAGAGATTAACCTAATTAGATTTTTAGTTTTATTCCCCCCCCCAGAGTAATTAATATACCACAGCCTAGCCTAATTCTTCTGCATATTTCATTATAAAGTAACTAGAGGCCTGATACATGAAATTCATGCAAGAGTAGACCTTCCTTGCCCCAGCTTCATCCAGAAGGTCATCCGGAAGGACATCCAGAAGGATGTCTGGTCTAATTAGCATATTATGCTTTTATTATTATAGATACTCTCCACTTATTGTTTAGATTTTTAAAATTTAATTTCATTGCATCATGAGGTACAAATTATTCAATTAAATATTTTTATTTAAAGACAAATTAAAATGTGCAATATTATTGATCTTTTTATTTACTTAATCTCCTCCTAGACACTCTGATGGCTTCTTCTTGACACTACTATTCTCAGCATTAGTCAGAACAATGGAAGTCTAGCTTAGATGTGCAGGGAAGAACATCACTTAAAGCTGACATCATCATATCATTGACCTTGAGCTGCTCCTAAAGAAAATGAACTTGTTTACTGAAGCAATCAAGTGGAAAACAGAAACCATCATTTTGTAAAGGTTTTCAAGGTAGAAATCCTCAGGGACAGTCTTTGGTCAATGTCTAAGCCCCGATTAAATATCTTAATTCACTATGATTAATGATTTTTAAAACTCTGGGGTACCAAGTTTCTTTATATGTTGTATTACATGAACCTTATAGTAGTAAGTGGGATGTTCTTCAAATGAATGTCATAACCTATACACAAACACATCAAAAACTATAACATAATTATGCATTATGTCACTCAGCATGAAAGACATTTTCAGGTGAGGGCTCCTCATTCATAAACATCAATTTCTTACCCAAAATACATATCTCATCACACAGGGAATTTTTCCTTTATTAGCAAAGGATATCCCATTCTTCCTGTTTCCACAAGTGACTAGGACTCTTCAAAAGCCCACTAACGATTAATTTTTGTCAAACTCAGATTTGTCATATCATTTAAAAATCTATTTCTTAACTGCTGATGACTACAAAACATAAAGTAGAATGAATAAATATGTAATGTCAAAGCTCTGCATAATCTTAAAAATAAAGTTCAAGTTCCAACATCAATGCAAATTATATAAAATTTGGTGAACTGCTATTATCTTAAGTGAATAGAACAAAGGCTTCCATCTTTTTTTTTTAATATATTTTATTGATTTTTTACAGAGAGGAAGGAAGAGGGATAGAGAGCTAGAAACATCAATGAGAGAGAAACATCAATCAGCTGCCTCCTGCACACCCCCTACTGGGGATGTGCCCACCACCAAGGTACATGCCCTTGACCGGAATCGAACCCGGGACCCTTCAGTCTGCAGGCCGATGCTCTATCCACTGAGCCAAACCGGTTTCAGCAAAAGGCTTCCATCTTTAATCAAAAGTAGGATCAATCACAAACTTTTGCCACAATTGTGAAACTGGTAAAAAAAAAAAAAAAAAAAAAAAAAAAAAAACTTGCATTGAAATGTTAATCTTTATCTATGGGATGAAGAGAATGAGACCCTAAAACTTTCTTCAAACCCCAGTATAGTCTTCAAACAGATGCTAAAGATGACTGCACTGAGACAGTAATCATCTTTGTGGTAGACTACTCAGACTTCCATTTTAGTCTCATTCACCCTCACAAAGTCGGTTTCAGGTCCACAACCATTCAGGAAAGCAGACAAGTCTCGTGCTTCCAGGTTCTCCCTAAGTGTATCACCAATATACAACTCAAACTCTTGGACTTACTTATTCCTCCCAGGCTTTAGGAAAAATATATAAATAACATCATGACAAGCAACCAAAACTACTCAGGCTCCAAAGCACTACCTCACCAACACTACTGCTTTAAAGGATTTGTTCCAGAAGCATACAGTAACTTTAGAAAGGGGTATGTCACACTTAGTATGAAATTGGTATGATGTGTGTATCATATGATCATATGAAGCCTTCAGAAGTTACCAAGATTAAAGAACAAAGACAGGAAAATTTTACAAGGAAATAAAATCCTTATTCCGCTAACCTTTTTCCCTTAGTAAACATGAATAACTCTAGCTAGTAAAACAATTATAAATTATAATTTTGATCAGCCAAATAATTTGAATAGAAATGACTTCTTTCTAAAGTTTGTGTATTTCATTCTTGGTAGAGAATTGATCATTTCAATTATTTTTTTTCTTCCAGAAGGAAATAATGAGATTAATTTTGCATGGCTGATATGTATTTAAGATAGTTTTAAAATTTTACCAAGCCCTGGCAGGTGTTGTTTATGGTTACAGCATTTGCATGCACACTGAAAAGTTGTGGGTTCAATTCCTAGTCAAGGGAATGAACTCAGGTTGTAGGTTTGATCCCTGACCCTGGTTGGGGCCCTTGTCTCCCATCAACATTCTTTTCTCCCCTCTCCCTTTCCCCCCGCCTTCCTCCTTCCCTCCCTTCCACTCTATCTAAAAGCAATGGACATGCCCTCATCCCACTCCCCTTAGTGTCTTGTGTCCATTGGTTGTGCTTATATGCATGCATACAAGTCCTTTGGTTTATCTCTTCACCCCCCCCACAACACTCCCCAGCCTTCCCGCTATAATTTGATATGTACTACTATATGTAATACTTTAAACAATAAAATTAAATTAAAAAATAAATAAATAAAAGCAATAGAAAAATAACCTCGGGTGAGGATTAACAAAAAAGTGAATGCCACAGGAGAAAGCAAGATGGCGGCATAGGTAAACACCTAAACTGCCGCCTTGCACAACAATTTCAAAACTACAACTAAAAGACAAAATGGAAATCATCCAGAACCACAGGAAGGCTGGCTGAGTGGAAATTATACAACTAGAAGGAAAAGCACACTGAGACTCAGAGAAGCTGCAGGAGGCAGAGGTACTGAGACGCATGCGCAGAGAGGACTGGCAACTGAGTATGCGGCTGGCTTTCTCAATTGGGAGGGAGACAAAAGATCCCAACTGTGCTGAACTACAGTTCTGGGTGAGACTCTGGGGACCCATACTCATACAGGGTGAAACTGGACTGTCAGGAAAGAGAAAAGCACACTGAGACTCAGAGGAACTGTGGAAGGCAGAGGTACCGAGGAGCGTGTGCAGAAAGGGCAGGCAACTGAGTACGCAGCTGGCTTTCTCAAGCAGGAGGGAGACAAAAGCTCCCAATTGCACTGAACTCCAGTTCCTGGTGAGACTCTGGGGACCCACTCTCTTTCGGGGAGAAACTGGACTGTCTGGCAGCGAGCGGAACTCGAGGGAAGCTTTCTCTCAGAGGTGCTTGCAGCGATTACCACAGGACACTGAGACACAGGGGCCTATTAGGGCAGGGCTGATGGGAAACCAATGCTGTCTGCTCTGCCCTGAGACTCCGCCCCATCCAAGCTGAGCACAGAGGCTTTTGCAAGTCTTGTCTCATAAGGGTGTCTCCAACACAGAAGTTCTCCCAGCATAGAAACAGCTGATCCTCACAACCAATTGGCCTGGAGGTCAATTCCTCCCAGTGATACCAACAACAATCAAGGCTTAACTACAACAAGACTGCTCACACAGTCCACAAAGGGGTGCACCAAGAGTGTCCACCTCAGGTAACTGGGGTGGCTGAGCCACTGGGCCCTATAGGACACCTAGCACACAAAGCCACTCTATCAACTCAGGGAAACAGCCAAAATGCAGAGACAAAGAAACGGGTCACAAATGAAAGAAATGGAGGAAACCAAACTACTGGATATGGAGTTCAAAACCACAGTTATAAGGTTTTTCAAGAATTTTCTAGAAAAGGCCGATAAATTTAGTGAGACCCTTGAGGCTATGAAAAAGAACCAACTAGAAATTAAGCATACACTGACTGAAATAAAGAATAATATACAGAGATCTAACAGCAGACTAAAGGATCACAAGAATCAAGTCAAAGATTTGAAATACAAAGAAGTAAAAAACACTCAACAGGAAAAGCAAAAAGAAAAAAGAATCCAAAAATATGAAGATAGTGTAAGGAGCCTCTGGGACAACTTCAAGTGTACCAACATCCAAATTATGGGGGTGCCAGAAGAAGAGAGAGTGCAAGATATTGAAAACCTACTTGAAGAAATAATGACCGAAAACTTCCCCACCTGGTGAAAGAAATAGACTTACAAGTCCAGGAAGGGCACAGAACCCCAAACAAAAGGAACCCAAAGAGGACCACACCAAGACACATCATAATTAAAATGCCAAGAGCAAAAGACAAAGAGAGAATATTAAAAGCAGCAAGAGAAAAACAGTTAGTTACCTACACGGGAGCACCCATATGACTGTCAGCTGAATTCTCAACAGAAACTATGCAGGCCAGACAGGAGTGGCAAGAAATATTCAAAGTGATGAATAGCAAGAACCTACAACCTACAACTCTACCCAGCAAAGCTATCATTCAGAATTGAAGGGCAGATAAAGAGCTTCACAGATAAGAAAAAGCTAAAGGAGTTCATCACCACCAAACCAGAATTATATGAAATGCTGAAAGGTATTCTTTAAGATGAGGAAGAAGAAGAAAAAGGTAAAGATAAAAATTATGAACAACAAATACATATCTATCAACAAGTGAATCTAAAAATCAAGTGAATAAAAAAATCTGATGAACAGAATAAACTGGTGAATATAATAGAATCAGGGGTATAGAAAGGGAGTGGACTGACAATTCTTTGGAGGAAAGGGGTGTGGGGGTGCAGGAAGAGACTGGACAAAAATCATACACCTATGGATGAGAACAGTGCCGGGGGGGGGTGTGTAAGGGCAGAGGGTGGGTTGGGAACCGGGTGGAGGGGAACTATGGGGGGAAAAGAGGAACAATTGTAATAATCTGAACAATAAAGATTTATTAAAATTTTTTTTAAGTGAATTCCACCAGAGGTCTTTACTCATGGAAAATAAAATTGTTTCAGAGAATACATTGGATAGCCATTAGATGTTTTCCCTACATATCTTTTCCATGTTAAGCTTACTTGATGATGTAGCTCAGCTCTTAATAATGTAAAATTTTATGTCAATTTAAAAAGACACATATTAATTCATACGGTAAAGAAATGAATACACAGACACATGATCTTTAAGATGTTGATAGATGGTCATTAATCCTCCTAGGAAGGTTAAAATGGTACAGCCCCAAGTGAAAATCTGCAACATTTTATTTAGCACAAGGTCTGTGACAGATGAAAAATTCTTTCTATTTCAGCCCTTGTTAGTAAAATGCACTACTTATACATCTGTAAAGCTAAATCTCTAGTGACTGACTTTCTGTACTGTAAATCAAGAAAAAGTGTACAGAAGTGTAGCCTTGGGAGTAAATGACCTTGAAATATTTATTCATTGGATTATCTTACTTTTAAAGTAGTATAATTTTGAAGAAAGCAAAGGCCTATGCTAAATAAATGTCTGTCCCTTTGTGAAAAAACCTATATAACAAAATACTTTATGTTAATAAAATGTTATAATTCCCATACAATATGAGCTACAAGGGACAGTTACTTTATATATTTACTAACTAGTAAAAGATATACACTGAGTGGCCAGATTATTATGATCTCTGAATGCATAATAATCTGGCCACTCAGTGTATATCCTATATAATAAAAGGCTAATATGCAAATTGTCCCCTTGACCAGGAGTTTGACCAGCAGGCAGGCCAGCCAACCACCCATGTTCCCTCCCCCTGGCCAGGTTGGCTGGACCCCACCCATGTGTGAATTCATGCACCAGGCCTCTAATATATATATACTGAGTGGCCAGATTATTATGCATTCAGAGATCATAACAATCTGGCCATTCAGTGTAAATGGAGATTGTCATGCTTGTATCATTAGCTGTTGCTGATAACAAACCTCAACAAAACTCAATGGCTTATAATAACAGTCATTTATTATTAGAGTTAACATGTCTATGAGTCTGGAGAGGTCAGCTCAACTCAACAGGGCTTGCCTATGCATCTGCACATAGGGATTCTGTTCTAGGTTAGCTTTCACTGGGACAACTCTGCTCCAGTATATTTCATCTTCCTCCTAGGACCAGCATGCTAGGCTGGGCACAACTTTCTCCTGGTCTTAGCAGAATTACTATGGTGAAACTTAAAATACACAATCACTTTTTCAAGTTTTTGCTTATATCATGACTTCTAGCATAGTAAGATGAGCAAACACAGATTCAATGGAAAAGGAAATATATTCTGCCTCTTGTTGGAAGGAGTGGCAAACTCACCTGGCAAAGGGTGTGGTTAACAAAGAGAGGTAAATAATGAGGGTCACTAAAGCAATCTACCATATAACTGATAAAAGCCATGGACAATAAATGGAATGAATATAAAGTCTACAAAGTGTTAAAGAGTGGGAATTTTTGAGCACTACTGAGGCCATGGACTATGCCCCAGATAGAGTTGTCAATGCTGACACCAGGCCAAGCCTTGAGATACGGTCTCATGGCCCCTTCCCAGCACGTAGGCCTTCTTTCATAGAACACTGTCAGCTTTCTGAAGAACAGGATGACCCTGTGAATAACATGGTCATCAATGGCATGACTCTGACGTTGCTTGGGAAAAACTGTTTTGTCTTGGGTTACTTGCTCTGCAAGAACAGGATGTGGTTAATGTGCTCAAAAGTGGTCCTGCACAAAGGGTAGGGGCGGCTGCTCTCCGGACTCCCTGAGTGGAGAATGGCAGAGCAGTCACCTGGCCAGCTCGAATAAAGGCTCTTTGCTATTGCATCGGACTCGGCTCCCTGGTGGTCTTTGGGGATCTGAAATCTGGGCATAACAAAAGCAAACTCTCAAACATTTAGAAAATACTGGAAAAGCAGATAATTTTCTTCTTAACCTTATTTATAACAGCTGCACCAAGCCTTACTTGTCAGTATATGTATATCCCCAGGATAAAAACTGATATAAGTCATTTTGACCATTCATAATTATTAGGATTTTTAG
The DNA here is from genome assembly GCA_026230045.1 of Corynorhinus townsendii. Lineage (NCBI taxonomy): Eukaryota > Metazoa > Chordata > Mammalia > Chiroptera > Vespertilionidae > Corynorhinus > Corynorhinus townsendii. Next base: position 113,373,716 of record JAPDVU010000001.1, on the reverse strand, counting down.
TAAAGGGTCTCCAGTCATTAGGGATCATGCTATGATTTCTCCTCCATGACCTGACTACTAGGTGGTATGTTACAAATAAATTGTTTCAAAACTAATTCTGCCTTACATAGGAATATTCATTGACCATCATGCCCCAGAAAGTCTTATTTTGTAAGCTTGTGAAGTTCACACTTTGCTGACCTTTTAGGCATTCTGATGAGTGCAATGCATAAAATGTTCAATTCAAAGTGGAAACAATAACATTCTGAAGATAACATCAGACAACTCACTAGAAACCAAGAAATAGGGTTATTGGAATGCCAGATCTAGGGCACTATTAACATTATTTTGTATAAGTGAGGTTGTGTAGTGTGTGTGTGTTTTTCAAATTTTTATTCCTTGTTTTTGCAAGGGAGGAAATGAATGTACAGTTCTTCTAGTCATCAACATCTCCTGAACACCACTCATTTTAGCAGAAAATAATCATTTCTAATATCCATTTTGTTAACTAATAAACACTTGAAACTGTAACCTAAACCCAGGTTTGGCTGCTTGCTGCTGCTGCCACCAAAGCCAAACTTGTGAAACAGGTGCTTGTGAGAAAGGAAAAAGGTTTATTCAAGTGTTGGCTACCTAAGATGATGGGGGACTCTTCTCCAAAGTCCATCCCTACATCTCAGTGCAGGCAGAGATTTTTATAAAGAGGGAGAGGGGAAGCAGAACAAAGGGACCAAGGGGATGGGCTTGAAAAATTCTCTACATAAAGACCAGCATAGTCTATTCTGATAAGGACCTTGAAACTGCTCAAGTGATGGTGCATCATCCTGGCTTTATGGTTGAAGGTCAGCAATTCTCCTAGAGCTTGAATGACTGAAGGTTGGAATCTATACATTCTGAAGTTAGCTCCTAGTATTCTAATACAAACAGGCTATTTATCTACAAACTACATATAGGTAGAGTCAGCATTTACAGAAACAGTGTCAAAAAAAAATGGTGAGGTGGATTACAATTCCTCAATGTTATAATTCTCCATTGTTAATTTTTCTTCCATCTCCATGTAAGTTAGGGGCTGTAGCCAAGATATTTTAGAAAACTAGAAAAATTTAAGATTGAGTCTAGTTTATAGGTGAAAAATAAAATTTTCAGATAATTAACTGACTAGAATCTAGTATTCATAACTGTGTATTATAGATAATTTTACCCCAAAATTACACTCATTTTTATCAAAGAGCCAAATCAAGACCAATTCATTTATTGCATTAAGTCTAGTTTTAATTTGGCCTAATTATTATGCATAGACACAAGAGGAATAATAATTGATCACATAGGCTTTCTTAAATCTGCTTTGCTGGAATCTTATAAGGAATTTCCAGATTGAACTTTAATTAGCCTTTCAGGACTAAGAAAGCCAAGCCACATAGTTGCCATCAGGCTTTGCCTGCAATACTTATAAGTTTGGGTAAATTCCTCAAGTTATTAAGGTCCCCAAAATGTCTTGAGGTTCTTTTCTTACCATCTCCCAGGAAAGCAACTTTCATCCCTTACCTCAAAAGACTGACATGAACCATGTAAATAATCAACAGCTTTTTACTGACATTAAGAGTGTAGGCATGCCTTTCTCAAACATGACATTCCAGTCAAAGTCTTGGTTAATAAAACTACAATTGGAAACTGGCTTTAAGTGTCTTATTATGAAAAAAATCAGATTCCTATTTGATTTATAGAAACAAACATATTGCCATGAAAATAATAATGCTCACTTATTAAGAATTTTTAAATTCTGCCCTAGCCAGTTTGGCTCAGTGTTTAGAGCATCAGTCTGCAGACTGAAGGGTTCAATTCTGGTCAAGGGCATGTACTTGGGTTACAGGCTCAATCCCCAACTCCGGTTGGGTCACCTGTGGGAGGCAGCCAACCAATGTGTCTCAATCATGTCTTAGTTTCTCTCTCTCTCTCTCCTCCTCCCTTCCACTCTCTCTAAAAAAATCAATGGAGAAAATATCCTCTGATGCGGATTAACAGAGAGAGAGAGAGTTGTTAAATTCTGGAGGGATCAAGTAGAAAGAAAAATATAAATGGGGAGATCCAAGATGGCAGCTGACAGGATGGCAGGCTGCAAGATAGTATGTGAGTGAGAGAGTGAAAGGAAAGTGTGTGGATATGAGGAGAGTGCCTGTATTTGTTAGTGAGGGACAGTTATATTCCACAGGACTATTAGGGACTGGCAGACCAGGCTCCCTGGCTGGGCAGCTTCTACTACTGCTGAAATCTCTCCCATAGCAGCTGGCTCTGCCACAGAGATCACGCCATCTTGAAGGGGACAGTGGCTGTAATCAGAAGCCCAGCCTTACCTTCAACAGGGGAGACCTCGGATACCTCCTAGGACCCTACAACCACAACGCTCAGGGAACAGCTGCCTCAGCTCCGAACTTATGAAAACCGAGACTCCAGCCTCCCTGGCCATGGGTAGCTAAAAAGTTTGTCCAGTGGAGACAAGGTGGTGGCCGAATACACTGTCGGGTCCTGCACCTTCTCACAGAGCATATAGAAACAATGGCTGAATCAAATAACATCCACCCGGAATTGGCAAATTAAGAACAGCTGGTGAGACAATGCATGGACAGAAAGGTCAGAGATCGCCCGGAGAGAGCATTGTTTTACTCTGTCTCAATTTTTCCTTTATGCCACCACTCTCTTCCTCACTTTTCCCCTTTTTCGTCCTGTTTCTCTTACCCTGTTGCTGCTTTCATCTTTCTCTATCCTTTCTTTTGACTCCCTGTTAAAAATTGATCTTATCTAATTTCCTCTCCCCTGCTTCAAGTCCATGCACATTTCTCTCTTCTCTTTCTTAACTACCCAATTTTTTTTCTTTTCTTCCCTTTTTATTTTCCATTTTCTTTCTGTCTTATTGTTGTTATTTGTTTGATTGTCAGTTTGTTTATTTTCTAGTTGGTTTTTTTTTCTTCTGTTTTTCCTCTCCTCGTTTTTTCTCCTCTTATACTGAGAAGCCTAACCCTATTTTTGTAAAAACTACTGTTTAAAATTCTCTGGTATTAGATGATCCTTTATTCTGTGAGTCAACTCTATTATTTTTAGATGGCCCCTTACTCTGTAAATTAACTTTGCTTTCTAGCTGCTTGAATAATAGGGAAGATAAACTTGGCTGTCTGACCTTGTAGGCTAGTCATTTGACATAAGGTCTGGAAAAACCTTTATTTGGGATAGAAAGGGGGTGAAAAAATATAAATAGAGAAAGCTTACTCTATGTTTTTGCTCAGAAATTTGGGAGACATCTCCCTCTGGGTCCACTGGCAAATAAGCGGTGTAACTCCATTTCTCTGGGCATTGCTTGGTTTTTCTCTGGTCTTCTGTAAGCATCATTTCTTCCATAACACTACTAATACCTTAGTTAGTTTCAATCACCAAATCAGGAATATCTACTCTCTATTTTCCTTTTCCAAAAATAGATGAATACATAGATAGATAAAATAAAGAAAGGGAAGAGAATTTTTCATATAAATTTTCATTTATATCTTTTTACATATTTCTTTCTCTGTTTTATATTTTGCTTTTGACTTTTCTACTTATACACTCATTCTCTTTCTACCTCCTCTACACTGAATCATGGCCATTTCCCCATTTATTCAATTTCTTGACTTTACCTTCTAGAAATAAGCTTTGCCTCTTCAGATTCATCTGGGTATTTCTTGTTTGGGTGTTTGTTGTTTGTGTTTTTTAGAATAGTTGTTTGTTGTATGCATTCTTCTCTGGGTGTTTGTTGTTTGCATTTTTTGGATTAGATGATGGTTTTTTGGAGTTTTCTCCCCATATACATATATATTTCCCACCTTCTTTTTTCTTCTCTCTTTTTTCTCTCTTACATATTTTCCTTTTTTCAATATCATTTTTTCACTCTTTTCTCTATCATAATTCTCTTTTTTCTGGTGGTCACATTTATTTGGGGTTCTTGGTATCCTGAATACATTTGTATCTTATTTTGTTGTATTTTGTACCTTTAAGTCAACACAAGAGAGAGAGCTACATAACCAGACACCCTGAGAGGCGGGAACATGGGGAGACAAAGAAACAGCCTCCATATGAAAGAAAAGGTGGAATCACTGGAAAAGGAAGTAAACGAAATGGAGGCAAGCAAGTAATTTGTCAGAGAAAAAATTCAGAGCAATGGTCATAAGGACACTGAAAAGGATGGAAGACAAATTCAACAATATGTTTAAGAATCAAGAGGAAATGAAGAAGAACCAAAAAGAAATGAAGAATGACATCGCTGCAATAAAGAACACAATAGAAGGCATCAACAATAGACTAGAAGAAGTGGAGGACCACATAAGTGAGCTAGAAGACAAGGTAGGGAAAAAATGCCCAAGCAGAGTAGCAACTGGGGGAAAAAAAAACAGGAGGAGAGCCTAAGGGAACTTTGGGACAACACAAAACAAAACAACATCCACATAATAGGGGTGCCCAAAGGGCAGGAAACTGAACAAGGAATAGAAAACCTGTCTGAAGAAATGACAGAAAACTTCCCTGATATTGGGAAGAAAAAACTCACACAAGATTAAGAAGCTCACAGAGTCCCAAACAAGATGAACCCAAAAAGACCAACAGCAAGGCACATTATAATTAAATTGGCAAACACCAACAACAAAGTAAGAATCTTAAAGGCTGCCAGAGACAGACAGAAAGTTACCTACTAGGGATCTCCCATCAACATATCAGCTGATTTCTCAACAGAAACACATCAGGCCAGAAGGGAATGGAATGAAATATACAAAGTCATGCAAAGGAAGGGTCTGAATCCAAGTATACTGTACCCAGCAAGGCTATCAATCAAAATTGAAGGTGAAATCAGGAGCTTCACAGACAAAAAAAGGACTAAGGGAGTTTATTACTACCAAAACAGCAATGCAATAAATGCTAAAGGGTGTACTATAAAAAGAAGAAATAGGAAAGGAAGAAGGAGCACAGGCATAAAGAATAAATATGGTGACAAACAAGTACCTATCAAAAATAACTTTAAATGTAAATGGATTAAATGTCCTAATCAAAAGACATACGGTAGCTGAATAGATAATAAAACATGACCCATATATCTGCTACCTACAGGAGACCCACCTCAGAACAAAGGACTCACACAGACTGATGTTGAAAGGATGGGAAAGGTTTTCCAAGTGAATGGAAATGGGAAAAAAAAAAAGCTGGGATAGCAATACTTATATCTGACAAATTAGACCTCAAAGTGAAGGCCAAAACAAGAAATAAGGAAGGCCACTTCATAATACTAAAGGGAAGAGTTCAACAAGAAGATATAACTCTGGACAGGAGGGGAGACAGGGAAAGAGTGTGAGAGAGGGAGGAACCCATAGAGGAGAGTGTAGACATGTGTGGTGTGTGTGTATGAGCTAGGGACAGTTAGGTTCTGCTGGTCCTCCAAGGGGCTGCCAAACCGGGCAGTCTTAGACAGCAGAGCCCCGCACACAGAGCGGACACTTCTGGGCAGCCAGTGCAGGCACAGAGATCATGCCATCTTGAGAAACAGAGCTGTTTGAGATTAGGATCCTGGTCTCAGACACAAACCAGGACCCTGCAGCCACTGAGGACAAAGAACTGCGACCACAGCTTCAGACCAACAGACAACAAGAATCCAGACTTCCCAGTAGCAGACTTCTGTGAGTCAAAGAGCCTATCCCCCTCCCAGCAGGCTCACTCATAGTGCTATAGTAACTGATAGACCCGCCCCTTACTCAAGCCGCAGTGCCCGTGCGGGAAATTGAGCTTGTGAGGGAAATTGAGCTTGAGAGCACGCTCACAGTACGCAACTTCCCTATGGGGAATTTAAGCTTTGCAGGTAAAACGACCCTACTGGGAATTTGAGCTTGAGAGAGCTTGCGCAGACTGCAGCACTGCTACTGGAATGAGACTGGAATCTGCTTTCTGCAACGCAATCAGGAGAACAAACCTGAAACCCACCCAGGGCGGCAGTGCCACCTGACTTTGATTCTGGGCAAGAGCACACGGAAGTCAGTTATCTGCAGTGCAGGCACTCCACAGAGCTATTGTGCAACCCAGTTCCCCGTGGTGACCTGGACCCAAACTCTCCTGGCAAGAGGCAGCATTGAGCACCACCGACTTGACTCTGTTTCTCACCGTGTGAGCCTGGGATCCCTGACTCACAGTGCATCCACACTAAGAGCCAATAACTCCAATTATTGGTCATGCGCACATGGGTACCCTGATTCTCAGTGAGAAGCCACAAGAGGCAACAGAGACTTTGATACTCAATTCTTGGTGCAGACACAGGGAAACCCTGACACCTGGCATGCTCTAAGGGACTCATTTTCAGCACACGCCAACAGTGTGGTGCAGACAAGGTCCCTGATTCTAGGTGCGCACACAAGACCACACTGAACACTGGGAACACTGACCCTGGGCAAGCCTGGTTCCCACCAATCCATGGCAGCCACACATCCTAGTACCGGAGCACTTCTGTGACACTCGGGTGGTGAGAAGTTCCCACAGCACACAGCCCCGGTCTACGCAACTCAAAGTTTGAATCTTCTGGTGGATAGTCAGAATGGGGAGACGACACAATCCCCAGAGGAAAGAAAATGAGGAGTGACCAAGAAAGGAAATTAGTAAAATTGAAGCATGCAACATGACCAAAAAAGAGTTCAGAGTAATGGTCATGGAATTTATACATCGGACGGATGAGAAAATCAACACCTATGTAAGAACCAGGAAGAAATGAAAAGTGATATAGCTACAATCAAAAACACCATGGAAAGTTTAAACAATAGACTAGAAGAAGCAGAAGACCGAATTACTGAGTTAGAAGATAAGGTATAGAAACAAGCTCAATCTGAACAGCAATTGGAGAAAAAAAAATTAAAAAGCAGGAGGAAAGCCTAAGGGAGCTTTGGGACAGCATGAAACGAAGTAACATACGTATAATATGGCTGCCAGAAGAACAAGAAGAGCAGCAAGGATTAGAAAATCTATTTGAATAAATAATGACAGAAAACTTCCCGGATACGGGAAAGAAAAAAGTTACACAAGTACAGAGAGTCCCAAGCAGGATCAACCCCAAAAGTCCCACACCAAGACACGTCATAATTTCAATGGCAAATATCATCGACAAAGAGAGAATCTTAAAGGCGGCAAGAGAGAGACAGAGAGTTACCTACAAAGGAACCCCCATCAGATTATCAAATGATTTATGAACAGAAACAAATAAAGCTAGAAGGGAATAAAAGGAGGTATACAAAATGTTGCAAAGCAAAGGACTAAATCCAAGAATACTCTATCCAGCAAGACTATCAATCAAAATTGAAGGGGATATCAGGAGCTTTGCAGACAAAAAAAAAGGCTAAGGGTGTTTATCACAACCAAACCAGCATTGCAAGAAATGCTAAATGGAATAGTGTAAAAAGAAGAAATAAACAGGTAAGAAGGAACACAGACACAAAAACAGATATGACTACAAACAAATAACTTTCAATAATAACTTTAAACATAAGCAGACTAAATACTCCAATCAAAAGACATCAAGTGACTGAATGGATAAAGAAACACAACCCATATATATGCTGTCTACAAGAGACCCACCTCAGAACAAGAGACTCACACAGATTGAAAGTGAAAGGATGGAAAAATATCTTTCAGGCAAATGGAAATGAAAAAAAAGCTGGGGTAGCAATGCTTATATCTGACAAAATAGACCTCAAAGTAAATGCCATAACAAGAGATAAAGAAGGCCACTTCATAATACTAAAGGGATCAATACAACAAGAGGACATAACCCTTATAAACATATATGCACCCAATCCAGGAGCACCCAAATACATAACAAAACTCCTAGAAGATATCAAGGGAGAGATCAACAACAATAAAATCATAGTAGGGGACTTTAATACACCACTGGCATCAATGGATAATTCCTCTAGACAAAAAATCAGCAAAGACACAGCAATCCTAAATGACTCACTAGATCAGATGCACTTAACTGACATCTTCAGAATATTTCACCGCAAAGCCATGGAATACATGTTCTTCTCAAGCGCACATGGGACATTTTCAAAAATAGACCACATATTGGGTCACAAGCAAAGTCTCCCCAAATTCAAGAAGATTGAAATCATATCAATCATCTTCTCAAACCACAATGCCATAAAATTAGAAATAAACTACAATAAAAACAATCCAAAAATCTCAAACACTTGGAAGCTAAATAGCATGCTATTGAATAATGACTGGGTTACCAATGAGATCAAAGAAGAAATTAAAAGCATCCTGGAAACTAATGACAGCAAAAAAAAAAAAACAATCCAAAATCTATGGGACACAATGAAAGCAGTCCTGAGAGGGAAATTTATAGCTCTACAAGCCTACCTCAGAAAACAAGAAAAAATGGTAGTAAATCATCTAACTCTACAACTCAGAGAATTAGAGAGCAACAAGAAAAACCCAGAATGAGGAGAAGGAAGGAGATAATAAAGATCAGAGTAGAAATAAATGACATAGAGACCAAAAAAAAAAACAATAAAAAAGATCAACGAAACCAAGAACTGGTTCTTTGAAAGGATAAACAAGATTGATGAACCTCTAGCCAGGCTCACCAAGAAGCAAAGAGAGAGGACTTAAATAAAAAAATTCAGAAATGAGAGAGGCAAAATAACAACAGACCCCACAGAAATAAAAAGGATTGTTAAAAAGTACTATGAACAACTCTACTCCAACAAATTAGACAACATAGAGGAAATGGACATATTTCTAGAAAAATACAACCTTCCAAAACTCAATCGGGAAGATTCTAATAATGTCAATTGGCCAATAACTATGAAGAAATTGAAGCAGTCATCAAGAAGCTCCCAGCAAAAAAAAGCCCGGGGCCAGACAGCTTCACAGGGGAGTAATACCAAATATACAAGGAAGAACTAAAACCTATCCTCCTCAGACTATTCCAAAAAATTCAAGAGGAAGGAACATTTCCAAGCTCATTCTATGAAGCCAGAATCACCCTAATACCAAAACCAGGTAAAGATAACACAATGAAAGAGAATTCTAGGCCAATATCCCTCATGAACATAGATGCCAAAATCCTCAACAAAATTCTAGCAAATCGGATCCAGCAGTACATCAGAAAGATCATACACCATGACCAAGTAGGATTTATCCCAGGAATGCAAGGATGGTACAATATCCACAAATCAATAAACATGATACATCACATAAACAGATTGAGAGATTAAAATCACATAATCATATCAAATGACACAGAAAAAGGATTTAACAAAATCCAACACCACTTCTTGATCAAAATACTCAGCAAGGTGGGAATAGAAAGATCATACCTCAACATAATAAAACTCATATATGAAAAACCCACAGCCAACATCATACTCAATGGAAAAAAAATGAACCATTTCCCCTAAGAACAAGAACAAGACAGGGATGCCCACTCTAACCACTTCTGTTCAACATAGTACTGGAAGTCCTAGTCATTGCTATCAGAAAAGAAAAAGAAATAAAAGGCATCCAAATTGGGAAAGAAGAAGTAAAACTGTCCTTATCTGCAGATGACATGATATTGTACATAGAAAACCCTAAAGACTCCATCAAACAATTATTAGACTTAATAAATAAATTTGGCAATGTAGTTGCATACAAAATTGATACTAAGAAATTTATGACATTTCTTTACACCAATAGCGAACTTATAGAAAGAGAGACTGAAAAAAACAATCCCATTTACCATAACACCAAAAAAATTAAGATACCTAGGAATAAAATTAACTAAGGAGGTAAAAGACCTATATGCGAAAAACTACAGGACACTGAAAAAAGAGATAGACATAAATAGATGGAAGAACATACCATGTTCATGGATTGGTAGAATCAACATCATCAAAATGTCCATACTACCCAAATCAATTTACAGATTCAATGTAATCCCCATTAAAATACCAGTGGCATATTTCACTTTCCAAAAATTCATCTTGAATGAAAAAAGACCCTGAATAGCCACAGCAATCCTGAGAAAGAAGAACAAAGTAGGTGGGATCTCAATACCAGATATCAAGCTGTATTACAAAGCCACTGTTCTTAAAATAACCTGGTACTGGCACAAGAACAGACATATAGATCAATGGAATAGAATAGAGAACCGAGAAATCAACCCAAACCACTATGCCCAATTAATATTTGACAAAGGAGGCAGGAACATAAAATGGAGTCAAGACAGTCTCTTCAACAAATGGTGTTGGGAAAATTGGACAAATGCATGCAAAAAAATGAAACTAGACCACCAACTTACACCATAAACAAAAATAAACTCAAAATGGATAAAGGACTTAAACATTAGATGGGAAACCATAAAAATACTAGAGGAATCCACAGGCAGAAAAATCTCAGACATATGCCGAAGGAACTTCTTCACCGATACTGCTCCTAGGGCAATGGAAACTAAAGAGAAAATAAACAAATGGGACTACATCAAAATAAAAAGCTTTTGCACAGCAAAGGAAAACATCAACAAAACAACAAGAAAGCCCACTGCATGGGAGAACATATTTGCCAATGTTATCACTAATAAGGGTTTAATCTCCAACATTTACAGGGAACTCATACAACTTAACAAAAGGACGATAAACAATCCAATCAAAAAATGGGCAACAGACCTAAATAGACACTTTTTGAAGGAGGACAGCAGGAAGGCTAAGAGACATATGAATACATGCTCGAAGTCACTAATCATCAGAGAGATGCAAATCAAAACAACAATGCGGTATCATCTCACATCCGTCAGAATGGCTATCATCAACAAATCAACAAACGACAAGTGTTGGAGAGGATGCAGAGAAAAAGGAACTCTTTTGCACTGCTGGTGGGAATGCAGACTGGTGCAGCCACTGTGGAGAACAGTATGGAGTTTCCTCAAAAAACTGAAAATGGAACTCCCATTTGACCCAGTGATCCCACTTCTACGAATATATCCCAGGAAACTAGAAACACGAATCAGAAAGGATATAAGCACCTCTATGTTCATAGCAGCACAATTCACCATAGCTAAGATTTGGAAACAGCCTAAGTGCCCATCAGCAGATGAGTGGATTAAAAAACTGTGGTACATCTACATAATGAAATACTATGCTGCAGTAAAAAAGAAGGAGTTCTTACCATTTGCAAAAGCATGGATGGAACTGGAGAGCATTATGCTAAGTGAAATAAGCCAGTCAGAGAAAGATAAATACCACATGATCTCACTCATTTGTGAAATATAATTAACAACATAAACTGATGAACAGGGACAGATCCAGAGACAGAGAAGCATCTATCAGACTGCCAGACCTCAGAGGGAAGGTAGGGGAGGGTGGGGGAAAGGAGGAGTGATCAACCAAAAGACTTCTATGCATGAATATAAGCCTAACCAATGGACATGAACACCAGGGCGGGTGAGGGCATGGGGTGTGTGTGTGGGGGGGGGGGGGGTTGGGGGGTTAATGGAGGGATGAGGAAAGGTATGTAATACCTTAATAAATAAAGAAATTTTAAAATAAAAAGATATAACTCTGGTAAACATATATGTACCCAAAACAGGAGCACCCAAATACATAAAAAACTTCTGCAGCATAACAAGGGAGAGATTGACAGCAATAAAATCATAGTAGAGGACTTTAATAACCCACTAACGCCACTGGACAAATCCTCTAAATAAAAAATCAGCAAAGAAACATCAATCCTAAATGACTCACTAGATCAGATGGAATTAATTGACATCTTCAGAATATTTCACCCCAAAGCCACAGAATATACATTCTTCTCAAGTGCACACGAGTCATTTTCAAAGATAGCCCATATATTGGTGCACAGGCAAAGTCTGTTCAAATTCAAGGAGATAGAAATCATATCAAGCATCTTCTCAGATCACAATGGCATAAAACTAGAAATCAAGTACAATAAAAATAATGAACAAAATCAAACACTTGGAAGCTAAATAGCATGCTATTAAGCAATGATTGGGTTACTAAAGAGATCAAAGAAGAAATAAAAAAGCATCATGGCAACAAACGACAATGAAAAAAATCTATGGGACACAGTGAAAGCAGTCTTGAGAGGGAAGTTCATAGCTCTGCAGGCCTACCTCAGAAAACAAGATAAAATGGTAATAAATGATCTAACCTTACAACTCAAAGAGTTAGAAAGAGAGCAACAAGAAAAGCCCAGTGTAAGCAGAAGGAAGAAAATAATAAAGATCAAAGTGGAAATAAATGACTGAGACAAAAAAAAAAAAAACCAACAAGAGGTGGTTCTTTGAAAGGATAAAAAAGATTGATGAAGCAAAGAGAGAGGACCCAAATAAACAAAATCAGAAATGAAAAAGGTGAAGTAACAACCAATCCCACAGAAATACAAAGGATTATGAAAAAAAAATACTATGAACAACTCTATTGTAACAAAATGGACATCCTAGACAAAATGGACATATTCATAGAAAAATACAAGCTCCCAAAACTCAATCAGGAAGAATCAAAAAAAACAAATGGCCAATACTGCCAAAGAAATTGAAGCAGTGATCAACAATATTCCAGCAAACAAAAACCCTGGTCTGGGTGGCTTTATAGGGGAATTCTATCAAGCATTCAAAGAAGAACTAAAACCTATCCTCCTCAGCCTATTCCAAAAAATTCAATTGGAAGGCACATTTCCAAGCTCTTCCTATGAAGCTAGCATTACCCTAAACCCAAAACCAGAAAAAGACACCACAAAAAAAGAGAACTACAGGCTAATATCCTTGATGAATATAGATGCTAAAATCCTCAACAAAATTCTAGAAAATAGGATTCAGCATTACATTAGAAAAATCATACACCATGACCAAGTGGGATTTTTTCCAGGGATGCAAGGATGGTACAATATCTGCAAATCAACAAATGTGATACATCACATCAACAAACTGAAAAACAAAAATCACATAATCATATCAATCAATGCAGAAAAAGCATTTGACAAAATCCAACACCCTTTCTTGATAAAAAAAAAAAAAAAAAAAAAAAAAAAAACCTCTCAGCAAAGTGGGAATAAAGGAATCATACCTCAACATAATAAAAGTCTTATATGACAAACGTACAGCCAACATCATACTCAATGGGCAAAAACTAAACTCATTTCCCCTAAGAACAGGAATAAGACAGAAATGCCCACTTACATCAATCCTGTTCAACATAGTACTAGAAGTACTAGCCATAGTGATAAGACAAGAAGAAATAAAAGACATTAAAATTGGAAAAGAAGAAGTTAAACTGTCATTATTTGCAAATGACATGATATTGTACATAGAATACCCAAAGTCTCCATCAAAAAACTACTAGAACTAATAAATGAATTCAGCAATGTAGCAGGATACAAAATTAACACCCAGAAATCTATGGCCTTTTTATACACCAATAATTAACTCACAGAAAGAGAAATGAAAAAAAAAATCCCATTTACCATCTCACCAAAAAAATTAAGATACCTAGGAAGAAAATTAAGATACCTAAGTTTTTAACTAAGGAGGTAAAAGACCTATACTTGGAAAACTACAGGACATTGAAAAAAGAGATAGAGGAAGACATAAACAACTGGAAGAACATACCATATTCATGGATTGGCAGAATCAACAGCATTAAAATGCCCGTACTGCCCTGGCCAGTTTGGCTCAGTGGATAGAACATTGGCCTGTGGACTGAAGGATCCCTGGTTCAATTCCAGTCAGAGGCACATGCCCAGGTTGTGGACTTGATTCCCAGTGGGGGGCATGCAGGAGGCACCCCATCAATGATTCTCTCTCATCATTGACGTTTCTATCTCTCCCTCCCTTTCCTTTCCTCTCTCAAATCAATACAAATATTTAAAAAATAAAAATAAAAATAAAGAAATAAAATGTCCATACTAAATGCAATCCCCATTAAAATACCAATGGTATCATCTTTGTGGTAGTTGGAGACAAAGGTAACACATCTCTTGATATTTCTTTTTAATTTTTTTTACAATATTTTTTTATTGTTTTAAGTAGTACAAATAGTAGTACATATGTCTCCTTTTTTTTCCCCCCATTGATCTCCCCCCAACCTTCCCTACCCCTCAGGACATGCCTTCACCTGCCCACCCTCCCCCCCGTCCCAGTGTCTTATATCCATTGGTTGTGCTTATATGCATGCGTATAAGTCCTTTGGTTGGTATCTTACAGCCCCCCTCGCCCAACCTCCTCTGTCTTCCCAATGTAGTTTGACAGTCTTTTCAATGCTTCTTTGCCTCTGTATCTTTTTCCCACCATTTCTTTCCTTTAAAAAGTTTTGCCTTTGCAGACTGGAAATAAACATATAACAAAACAAGACAAAACAAAAAAATGTTTGAGTCCCAATTTCAATGTCCAACAGTTCCTTATGTGTACATGCCAGCAGTGATATCTGGATGGTGGGCACATGGTGGCAATGCAGGTCCGACCCTCTCTGGTTTGGTCCTAGGTAACCTGCAGCGGTGCACAGCTGCTGACTGCTCGTGTGGCAAGGCGTTGTCAGCGTCTTCTATCTCTGGACTGTTTTTTCCTCTTGTCTTCGTGGTTGGAGCACTCCTGTCAATTCCTCTCTGTTGCAGGAATCCATCTGGTCTTGGGGTTGTTTTCTGAAAATATACAAATATATTCTCGACCACAAGTTAATAAAGGAATCTTTTCTATATAATTGATTTGGGATCCTTTTTATTTTTGTTCAAACGATTTTCCTTTGTCTTATTTAGACACCATGTGTGTTTTTAATGGCCGTCTTGCTGTTAGCATTGCAAATGAAACTTAATTTGGTAAAGTAAAAATTTTCTAGATGTAATTTACTTATAGGATATTTTTCCTTACATGATATTGCCCTACTGTCCCCCCCCTTTTTTTTTATTAATGGAGGTTTTTGTAAATTTTATAATGAAGTCTTGATAACTTTAAATTTAAATTTTTTTTTCCCCACATATATGACTGCTTTAGGTTCATTGCATATTCAGGAATTTTACCATGAGATGAACTACCAATAGAAATTTTAGTTATTACTTTAAGAACAGCTTTTTGTCCAGTACAATTAACTTTATTTGAATATTCACTTATTTCAATTAGCCTATTTAAATTAATCTGAAAACTCAATTACTATTTTACTGTCAAATTTAATACTCTACCAACAATCTTAGTTTACCCTGTAAATATTAGTGGGAAGGATTATTTGCATTCTGGTGGGGCCCTGAGCATTCCAGATGCTCAGCTGAATTTAGATATAGGGCAGCTGCTGTCGGCCAAGTCTCTTCTCTGTTACCTGGGTCCCGATCTGAGCTGGGCCAAGTCTCTGTCTGTCACCTGTATCTCCATGTGAGCTGGGCCAGGTCTCTTTCTGTTGCCTGGGTCCCGTTCTGAGCCAGGTCTCTTTCTGAGCTGGGTGTGGGAAGCACGAAGCAGCCATGGGGGCAGGAGACCTCCTTCAGAAGGGGTGAGGGTTCAAGCCCCTGCAATGTTGGGGGGGTGAGGGTCTGTGCCCCACTTCTGTTGTCCCCCCCCCCAAGTTCTCTCCTGATGGCCCCTCTGCGACTGTGCCTGTCTTAGGTTGTTCCTTCCTTGAGGAATCTTACCAGTCTCTGGATAACCAGCCATCCTCCGGGGCCAAGCAGGGTGGTGTGAGGTTCAGTTCTGTCTCCTTGGTAGCCTATGCCCCCGTGGCCTCCACACCCAGCACCTGCCTTGGGAACCCCTGGCCTGCTGGCAGGGTCCTGGTGATGATCACGTATCTCGGGGAACTCGGGTTTCTTCTCCAGTGAGGGCCCAGCTCACACAATTGGGTGTGAGACAGATCCATGGTACCAGCCCCCACGAGGCTTCAAGCTCAGCATGAACAGAAAGCTCAGGTAACAGCTGAGGGCAATTGGATTGTGAGAAGAGGGTCCCTCTTGACACAAAAGGCAAGAGGGGCCAATATAGGATGCTCAAGTGCCTTCCCAGTGCCTTAATTCCTTCTGCAAGGGATTAAATCCTTTCATGTCCTTTTTTTTTTTTTAATTGCTGCCAACCATTCAAATAATTAGTTTGTAAGTTTGTTTGGGATAATTGTAAAATATGCTGTTGTAAAATATCTAAAATTATAATGACATTGTAGAATAATATCATGTAAGGATATTCTTTGCCCTAGGCCCTGGCAATTCCATTTCAAACTGGCTGTCAATTTCTTTTTGTAGCTTTATATAAACTTTGTCAGGGAGGCAAAAACACAAATTACTTACTTTAGTTCAAGAGGCCAAATATATTGACTTTCAATTACAATCCTTATGACTTTTGAAGGAAACTTCTCTTTGTTTCCTTCCAAAATAATTTTCAGTCTAAAGAGAGTTTCATTTAAAAATTTTTGTCACATGAGACAATTTCTCTTAATGCCCTGCCCCCTTGTTGTCTGTGTCCATTGATTAGGTTCATATGCATGCATACAAGTCCCTTGGTTGATCTCTCCACCTTACCCCCACCCTCCCCTACCTTACCTGAGGTATGATGTTCTGATCGACGTTTCTCAGCCTCTGGATCTGTTCTTGTTCATCAGTCTATGTCGTTCATTATATTCCACAAATGAGCAAGCTCATATGATGTTTATCTTTCTCTGCCTGACTTATTTCACTCAACATAATATTCTCCATCTCCATCCATATTGTTGCAAATGGTAGGAACTCCTTCTTTTTTACCGCAGCGTAGTATTCCATTGTATAGATATACCACAGTTTTTTAATCCATTCATCTGCTGATGGGCATTTAGGTTGTTTCCAAATCTTGGCTGTGGTAAATTGTGCTGCTATGAACATAGGGGTGCATATTTCCTTTCTGATGCGTGTTTCTAGATTCTTGGGATATATTCCCAGAAGTGGGATCACTGGGTCAAATGGGAGTTCCATTTTTAGTTTTTTGAGAAAGCTCCATACTGTTCTCCACAGTGGCTGCACCAGTCTGCATTCCCACCAGCAGTGCAAAAGAGTTCCTTTTTCTCTGCATCCTCACCAACACTTGTTGTTTGTTGATTTGTTGATAAAAGCCATTCTGACAGGTGTGAGATGGTACCTCATTGTTGTTTTGATTTGCATTTCTCTGATGATTAGTGACTGTGAGCAGGTTTTCATATGTCTCTTAGCCTGCCTTCTGTCTTCTTTCGAAAAGTGTCTGTTTAGATCAGTTGCCCATTTTTTGATTGGGTTGTTTATCTTCTTTCTGTTAAGTTGTATGAGTTCTCTGTATATGCTGGACATTAAACCCTTATCATTGATATCATTGGAAATATGTTCTCCCATGCAGTGGGCTTTCTTGTTGTTTTATTGATGGTTTTCTTTGCTGTGCAAAAGCTTTTTATTTTGATGTAGTCCCATTTGTTTATTTTCTCTTTAGCTTCCATTGCCCTAGGAGTAGTGTCAGTGAAGAAGTTCTTTCGGCATATGTCCGAGATTTTGCTGCCTGTGGATTCCTATAGTATTTTCATGGATTCCCGTCTTATGTTTAAGTCCTTTATCCATTTTGAGTTTATTTTTGTGTATGGTGTAAGTTGGTGATCTAGCTTCATTTTTTTGCATGTATCTGTCCAATTTTCCCAACACCATTTGTTGAAGAGACTGTCTTGACTCCATTGAATGTTCGTGCCTCCTTTGTCAAATATTAATTGAGCATATTGATTTGGGTCAATTTCTGGGTTCTCTATTCTATTCCATTGATCTATATGTCTGTTCTTGTGCCAGTACCAGGCTGTTTTGAGAACAGTAGCTTTGTAATACAGCTTGATATCCGGTATTGAGATCACACCTACTTTGTTCTTCTTTCTCAGGATTGCTGTAGCTATTCAGGTTCTTTTTTATTCCAGGTAAATTTTTGGAAAGTTCGCTCTAGGTCTGTGAAATATGTTGTTGGTATTTTAATGGGGAGTGCATTGAATTTATAGATTGCTTTGGGTAGTATGGACATTTTGATGATGTTGATTCTACCAATCCATGAACATGGTATGTTCTTCCATCTGTTTATGTCTTCCTCTATCTCTTTTTTCAGTGTCCTGTAGTTTTCTGAGTAGAGGTCTTTTACCTCTTTAGTTAAGTTTATTCCTAGGTATCTTAATTTTTTTTGGTGCAATGGAAAATGGGATTACTTTTTTAGTCTCTCTTTCTGTAAGTTCATTATTGGTGTATAGAAATGCCATAGATTTCTTGGCATTAATTTTGTATCCTGCTACATTACCGAATTCAGTTATTAAGTCTAATAACTTTTTTATGGAGTCTTTAGGGTTTTCTATGTACAGTATCATGTCATCTGCGAATAAGGACAGTTTTACTTCTTCTTTTCCAATTTGGATGCCTTTTATTTCTTCTTCTTGTCTGATCGCAATGGCTAGTACTTCCAGTACTATATTAAACAGGAGTGGTGAGAGTGGGCATCCCTGTCTTGTTCCTGTTCTTAGGGGAAATGGTTTTAGTTTTTGCCCATTGAGTATGATGTTGGCTGTGGGTTTGTCGTATATGGCTTTTATTATGTTCAGGTATGATCCTTCTATTCCCACCTTGCTGAGAGTTTTTATCAAGAAAGGGTGTTGGATTTTATCAAATGCTTTTTCTGCATCAATTGATATGACTATGTGATTTTTATCTCTCAATTTGTTTATGTGATGTGTCACATTTATTGATTTGCGAATATTGTACCATCCTTGCATCCCTGGGATAAATCCTACTTGGTCATGGTGTATAATCTTTCTGATGTACTACTGGATCCGATTTGCTAGAATTTTGTTGAGGATTTTGGCATCTATGTTCATGAGGGATATTGGCCTGTAATTCTCTTTCATTGTGTTGTCTTTATCTGGTTTTGGTATTAGGGTGATGCTGGCCTCATAGAAGGAACTTGGAAGTGTTCCTTCTTCTTGAATTTTCTGGAATAGTCTGAGGAGGATAGGTTTTAGTTCTTCCTTGAATGTTTGGTAAAAATCCCCTGTGAAGCCATCAGGCCCTGAGCTTTTGTTTGCTGGAAGCTTTTTGAGGACTGCTTCAATTTCTTCCATAGTTATCAGCCTATTGAGATTCTTAGAATCTTCCTGAGTGAGTTTTGGAAGGTTGTATTTTTCTAGGAATGTGTCCATTTCCTCCAGATTGTGTAGTTTGTTAGAATAGAGTTGTTCATAGTACTTTTTAACAATCCTTTGTATTTCTGTAGGGTCGGTTGTTATTTCACCTCTTTCATTTCTGATTTTGTTTATTTGGGTCCTCTCTCTTTGCTTCTTGGTGAGCCTGGCTAGAGGTTCATCAATCTTGTTTATCCTTTCAAAAAACCAGCTCTTTGTTTTGTTGATCCTGTGTATTGTTTTTTTGGTCTCTATGTCATTCATTTCTGCTCTGATCTTTATTATGTCCTTCCTTCTGCTCACTGTGGGCTTTTCTTGTTGCTCTCTTTCTAATTCTTTGAGTTGTTGAGTTAGAAGATTTATCACCATTTTTTCTTGTTTTTTGAGGTAGGCCTGTAGAGCTATAAACTTCCCTCTCAAGACTGCTTTCATTGTGTCCCATAGCATTTGCATTGTTGTGTTTTTATTGTCATTATTCTCCAGGATGTTTTTAATTTCTTCTTTGATCTCGTTGATCACCCAATCATTGTTTAATAGCATGCTATTCAGTTTCCACGTGTTTGAATTTTTTGGAATGTTTTTATTATAGTTTATTTCTAATATTATGCCATTGTGGTCTGAGAAAATGCTTGATATGATTTCAATCTTTTTGAATTTAGGGAGGCTTTGTTTGTGACCCAATATGTGGTCTATTTTTGTAAATGTCCCATGGGCACTTGAGAAGAACGTATATTCCGAGGCTTTGGGGTGAAATGCTCTGAAGATGTCAATTAGGTCCATCTGATCTAGTGTGTCATTTAGAATTGCTGTTTCTTTGCTGATTTTTTGTCTAGAGGATTTATCCAGTGATGTCAGTGGTGTATTAAAGTCTCCTACTATGATTGTATTGTTGTCGATCTCTCCCTTGATCTCTTCCAGGAGTTTTTTTATGTATTTGGGTGCTCCTGCGTTGGGTGCATATATGTTTACCAGAGTTATATCTTCTTGTTGAATTGCTCCCTTTAGTATTATGTAGTGGCCTTCCTTATCTCTTGTTATGGCCTTTACTTTGAGGTCTATTTTATCAGATATAAGTATTGCTACCCCAGCTTTTTTCTCATTTCCATTTGCCTGAAAAATATTTTTCCATCCCTTCACTCTCAGTCTGTGTGATTCCTTTGCTCTGAGGTGGGTCTCTTGTAGACAGCAAATATATGGGTCATGTTTTCTTACCCATTCCACTACCCTATGTCTTTTGATTGGTGCATTTAATCCATTTACGTTTAATGTTATTATTGACAAGTGCATGTTTGTTGTCATATTTTTCCCCTTAGTGTTTGTGTTTCTTTTTGCCTTTCTCTTTCTTCTTTTTACAGCAGTCCCTTTAGCATTTCTTACATTGCTGGCTTGGTAGTGATAAACTCTCTTAGCCCTTTTTTGTCTGTGAAGCTCCTGATTCCACCTTCAATTTTGAATGATAACCTTGCTGGGTATAGTATTCTTGGATTCAGTCCCTTGCTTTACATCACTTTGTATATTTCATTCCATTCCCTTCTGGCCTGGTGTGTTTCTGTTGAGAAATCAGTTGCTATTCTAATAGGAGATCCCTTGTAGGTAACTTTCTGTCTCTCTCTGGCAGCCTTTAAGATTCTTACTTTGTCATTGGTATTTGCCAATTTAATTATGATGTGTCTTGGTGTCGGTCTTTTGGGGTTCAACTTGTTTGGGACTCTGTGTACTTCTCGGACTTGCATAGTTTTTTTCTTGCCAATATCAGGGAAATTTTCTGTCATTATTTCTTCAAACAGGTTTTCTATTCCTTGCTTATCTTCCTCACCTTCTGGTATCCCTATTATTCTAATATTGTTTCTCTTTGTGTTGTTCCAAAGCTCCCTTAGGCTCTCCTCTTGCTTTTTAAGTCTTCTTTCCATTTGCTGCTGTGTTTGTGTGTGTTTTCCTACCTTGTCTTCTAATTCACTGATGCGGTCCTCAGCCTCTTCTAGTCTACTGTTTAAGTCTTCCAATGTGTTCTTTATTGCAGCTATGTTGTTCTTCATCTCCTCTTGGTTTCTTTTCATGTTGGTGACATTTTCATTCAGCTCCTTATAGTTCTCATTGAATTGTGTGTATTTGTCACCCATCTGTTTAAACATCCTTTTTTTTTTTATTTTATTTTTATTTATTTATTTATTTAATAAATCTTTATTGTTCAGATTATTACAGGTGTTCCTCTATTTTTTTCCCCCTCGCTCCCCTCCACCTGATTCCCCACCCCACCCCATGCCCTTACCCCCGCCACTGTCTTCATCCATAGGAGTAAGATTTTTGTCCAATCTCTTCCCGCACCCCTCACACCTGCTTCCCCTGAGAATCATCAGTTCACTCCCTTTCTATGTCCCTGATTCTATTATATTCACCAGTCCATTCTGTTCTTCAGATTTTTTATTCACTTGATTTTTAGATTCACTTGTTGGTAGGTACGTATTTGATGTCATTTTGTTGTTCATAATTTTTATCTTTACCTTTATCTTCTTCTTCCTCTCCTTAAAGAATACCCTTCAGCATTTCATGTAATCCTGGTCTGGTGGTAATGAACTCCTTTAGCTTTTTCTTGTCTGTGAAGCTCTTTATCTGACCTTCAACTCTGAATGATAGCTTTGCTGGGTAGAGTAATCTTGGCTGTAGGCTCTTGCTGTTCATCACTTTGAATATTTCTTGCCACTCCCTTCTGGCCTGCATAGTTTCTGTTGAGAAATCAGCTGACAGTCGTATGGGTACTCCCTTGTAGGTAATTAACTGTTTTTCTCTTGCTGCTTTTAATATTCTCTCTTTGTCTTTTGCCCTTGGCATTTTAATTATGATGTGTCTTGGTGTGGTCCTCTTTGGATTCCTCTTGTATGGGGTTCTGTGCGCTTCCTGGACTTGTACATCTATTTCTTTCACCAGGCAGGGAAAGTTTTCTGTCATTATTTCTTCTAATAGGTTTTCAATATTTTGCTCTCTCCCTTCTTCTGGCACCCCAAAAATTCGGATGTTGGTTCTCTTAAAGTTGTCCCAGAGGCTCCTTACACTATCTTCATATTTTTGGATTCTTTTTTCTTTTTGTTTTTCTGGTTGGATGTTTTTTGTTTCCACATATTTCAGATCTTTGGTTTGATTCTTGGGGTACGTTGATCTACAGTTGAGTTTCTGTATATTCTTTATTTCAGACAGTGTATGCTTCATTTCTGACTGATCCTTTTCCATTTTTTTGGCATTCTCATTAAGGTCCTTGAAGGTCTCATCAAGTTTCTCAGCGGTTTTAAGAAGATTCTTGAGTAACCTTATAAATGTGGTTCTGAACTCTATGTCATCCAGTAGTTTGCTTTCCTCCATTTCTTTCATTCGTGACATGTTTCTTTGTTTCTGCATTTTGGCTGCTTCCCTGTGTTGATGGAGTAGCTTTGTGTGGTAGGTGACCTATAGGGGGCAGTAGTTCAGCCTCCCCAATCACCTGATGTGGACACTCTTGGTACACCCCTTTGTGGGCTGAGTGCAAAGACTTGGTGCAGTTAAAGCCTTAATTGCTGTTGGTATACTGGGAGGAATTGACCTCCAGGCCAATTAGCTGTGAGCACTCCCTGTGTCTATAATGGAAGAACTGCTGCGCTGAAGACACACTTATGGGGCAGGACTTGTTTCAGTGGGGCTTTGGTGCTCACTGAGTCTGCCTTTCAATGTGTCACTTATGGATGTGAGGAGTTGAAATCTGGTGTCTCACTCTGACCACTAGGTACACTGGCTTCTGGATCTCCAATGGGGTGCAGGTCAGCTACTGTCTGAGGCCATCCAGCAGGAGCTACAGTGAGAGCTACAGTTTTCTCCTCTTCGCTTGGGGTTTGGAGGTTTTGGAGCTGTCTGACCCAGGCTGCAAGTTTGCTAGGTTAAGCTGCGATAGGGCGGGGCTTTCTTCTGCTAACGCTGCTGCTTGGAGCTTGGGTGGGTTTGTAGGTTGTGCAGGGCGCGGTCTCAGGGTGTCACTAGGCTAGGGCGTGGCAAATAGCAATGGCTGCTAGTTAGCCGGCTCTGTGTCCCGAAGGGCATCCCGGAGTCTTGTGCCCCAGTGCAGTAAACAATTATTCCTGCGCGCAGCTCTGCAAGTAATCCCCGCTCACTTGCAGACAGTCCAGCTTCTCCCCGTAGGAGTTTGGGTCCCCCACGTCTCCCCAGAAACTGGATTTCAGAGTAATCGGGGGCTTGTCTCCCTTTGGGTTGAAAAAAGCAATGCCCGCCGCCAGCCCGGATCACGCACCTCCGTACCTCAGCTTTTCAGCGCTCATGCACGTCTCGATGCTCTTTTCTCTTTCCTTCTAGTTGTAGAACTTCCACTCAGGCAGCTTTCCCGTGGTTCTGGGTGATAGACGTTTTGTCTTTTAGTTGAATTTTTGAAATTGTTGCGCGAGGCAGCAGTTTAGGTGTTTACCTACACCGCCATCTTGGATTCTCCTCTCCGTTTAAACATCCTTATCATCATTACTCTGAATTCTCTCTCAGTTAAGCTGCTAGCCTTTGTTTCATTTAACTCCCTTTCTGGTGATTCCTCTTTTTCTTTCCTTTGGGTATTGCTTTTTTTGTCTCCCCATGTTTTCCTGAAATGTTTTAATTGTAAATCCAATTGCTTTGCTACCCAGGTTCTTTTGGTGATGGTGCTACTGGTGAAATCTTTCTGTTCTTCTGGGCTTGGTTATCTAGTGTAGCTCCCTGCTTGAGGTATTTGGGTTCTCTAGATGTAGGCCTGCAAGCTTGAGAGGCACAACTGCAGTGCCTAGAAGTCAGCTGCTGTGGAGGGGAGTGTCCCACTTTTTGCTGACTTGCACCCTTGATTTAAATCACATGTGTCCAGTGGGGCCTCACAGTGGCACCAAGGAACCGTCTGTCAGGGTGATGTGGCTCAGGGGGCTACACTTTGGAAAGGGGTAACTGTGTTGCCCAGAGTTCTATAGTTGTGGGGTGGGCAGACTCAACTTTTGCTGCTGTGTCTGTAGTGGGTAGGTGCTTTCTCCAGGTGGCGGCTCACAGGAGCACTGGCGGTAAGTTTGCCAGCGAGGTACACTGAAGCACTCTGGAGGGCCCTGGCAGTGTAGCTGAGTAATTGAGGTGCTTAGCTTCTAAAGATTTCTCTTTAGAGCAGATCCTATGGCCTCAGGGAGTATTCAGATTCCATGGTGTTAATCAGGGTGGAATCTGGGTATGGCTATATTGGTTGCCTGGAGACTGGGGGGAGGGGCTATCTCTCAGGAGAAAATGGATTCTGTGGGCTTAGATACGACTCAGCACCAGACTTGCCACCACCTCTCCTGGACCTTCTGTTGCCCACTCTCCCAGATTCCACAACTCCACCCCCTGTCCCGCACCTCTGTCACAGGTAAGCGCCTGTCTCCAAAAGGTCCCACGAACCAGGTTCAGTGGGGAAAGGCGCAGGCCCCAGCGCAAGGAAGGACCGCGTCTCTGCCAGCTCCTCTACCGCCGGCACTCCGCGGTCTGGCAGCTCCCAAAGGCTGCCTTTGAGCTCAGATCCCAAATCCAGACTCTAAGGTCTAAAATCCTTCAGACCTTGCCTGTCCTCAGGGATGCGGCCTGGCACTGTGTAGTTTCTCCCTGACCTTCTGGGCACAGAGGTCTGGGAGATTCTACTGCCTAGATCTTTGATTTTACCTTTATCCAGGGGATCCCTGCTCTTCCCAGCTGCAAACTGTCTCACCAGCTGTGCCTCGCCAATTCGGGCTGGATTCCGCTTGTCTCAGCTGCCTCCTCTATTTGCTCTGGGACAACGCTCAGGACACATCCTTCTATTCCGCCGCCATTTTGTCCTCTCTCTCTTGATATTTTAGAATTATAACAGCATAATGTACAATTATCCCAAACAAACTTAAAACCTAATTCTTTGAATGTCTGGCAGCAATTTAAAAAGGACATGAAAGGATTTAATCCCTTCCACTGTGTAGAGGGCCCCCTGGGAAGGCACCTGAGCATTCTATATTGGCCCCTCTTGCCCTTTTGGCCAAGGGGGACCCTCTTCTCATAATCCAATTGCCCACAGCTGTTGCCTGTGCTTTCTGTTCATGCTGAGGTTGAAGCCTCGTGGTGGCTGGTACCATGAATCTTTCTCTCGCCCAGTGGGGTGAGCTGGGCCCTCCCTGGAGAAGAAACCTGGGTTCCCCAAGATATGTGATCAGTGCCGGAGCCCCACCAGCAGGCGAGGGGATCCCAAGGCACGTGCTGGGCATGGAGGCCATGGGGGCATAGGCTACCAAGGAGACAGAACTGAACCTCACATCACCCTGCTTGGCCCCGGAGGATGGCTGGTTAGCCAGAAATGGGTAAGATTCTTCAGGGAAGGAACAACCTAAGACAGGCACAGTCACAGAGGGGCCATCAGGAGAGAACTTGGGGGTCAACAGAGGTGGGGCACAGACCCTCACACCCCCCCAACTTTACAGGGGCCTGATCCCTCACCCCTTCTGAGGGAGGTCTCCTGCCCCCATGGCTATTTCACTTCCCATGCCCAGCTCACAATGGGACCCAGGTAACAGACAGAGACTTGGCCGACAGCAGCTGCCCTCTCACTGCAACAAGACTTGTTTGAGTTGTCTTATACCCATGGTGCGGGGAAAATGGGTTATTTATATCTAAATCCAACCTAGCACCAGGAATCCTCACAACCTACTCAAGAAGGCAAATTATCCTTTCCCCTAATATTTACAAGGTAAAATAAGATTGTTGTTAGAGTATTAAATTTGACAGTAAAATAGTAGTCAAGTTCTCAGACTAATTTAAATTGGCTAAGTGAAATAAGCAAATATTCTAGAACAATTAAGGGTACTGGACAAAAAGCTGTTTCTAAAGTGTTAACTAAAATTTTTATTAGTAGTTCATCTCATGGTAAAATTGCATAACATGTAATGAACCTCAAGCAGTCACATTTTAGTGCAAAAATTAAAATTTAAAACCTATCAAGACTACATTATGTACACATATAATACCTTAATTAAAAAAATGGAAAAAAAGACTACATTATAAAATTTCCAAAAGCCTCCTATTATTTAAATCAAAAAAGGGGGGATAGTAGAAGAATATCATGTAAGGAAAAATATCCTGTAAGTAAATTACATCTAGAAGATTTTTACTTTAGAAAATTAACTTTCATTTGTAATGCTAATAGCAAGACACCCATGAAAAACACACATGGTGTTAAAACAAGCCAAAAGAAAATTGTTTGGGCAAAAAATGAAAAAGGATCCCAAGTCAAACTTATAGAAAAGATTCCTTTATTACTTTTGGTCGAGAATATGTTTGTATATTTTCAGAAAACAACTCCAAGACCATGTGGATTCCTGCAACAGAGAGGAATTGACAGGACTGCTCCAGCCATGAAGACAGAGGAGAAACAGTCCAGAGATGGAAGACGCTGACAACGCCTTGCCATACTAGCAGTCAGCAGGTGTGCGTCGCTGCAGGTTGCCCAGGACCAAACCAGAGAGGGTTGGGCCTTCATTACCACCATTTGTCCACCATCCAGAACTGAAATATCATTGCTAACATGTACACATAAGAAACTGTTTGACATTGAAATTGGGACTCAAAAGAACTGTTGGCCTAGAAAGAAACTCACTACAGACTGATTCATTTGCCTCTCAGTATAACCATTATTGCTTGTCTCATTTTTGGTTCTTATAAGTGTATTTCTAGTATCACATGATCTCACTCATCTAGGGGAAATGATGAACATAAACTGATGAATAAAAACAGACCTGGAGACAGGGAAGCATAGATCAGACCGTCAAACCTCAAAGGGAAGGCAGGGGAGGGTGGGGGTAAGGTAGAGAGATCAACCAAAGGACTTGTGTACATGCATATAAGCCTAACCAGTGGTCACGGACAACAGGGGTGTGGGGGCATGTGTGGGGAGGGGTTTGGGGTGGGAATGGGGGGATGAGGACAAATATGTGATATCTTAATCAATAAAGAAATTAATTTAAAAAATACCAATGGCATATTTTAAAGACCTAGAACAAACTCTCCAAAAATTCATCTGAATTAAAAAAGGACCACAAATAGCCACAGCAATCCTGAGAAAAAAGAACAAAGTTGGAGGGATTACAGTACCAGATATCAAGCTATATTACCAAGCCATGGTTCTCAAAACTGCCTGGTACTGGCACAAGAACAGATATATAGACCAATGGAACAGAACAGAGAACCCAGAAATTGACCCAAGCCATTATGCTCAATTAATATTTGACAAAGGAGGCAAGAGCATACAATGAAGTCAAGAGAGTCTTTTCAATAAATGGTGCGGGGAAATTTGGTCAGATACATGCAAAAAAATTAAACTAGATCACCAACTTACACCATACACAAAAACAAACTCAAAATGGCTAAAGGATTTAAATGTAAGACAGGAAACCTTTAAAATCCTACAAGACTCCATAGGCAGCAAAATAGCAGACATAAGTCATAGCAATATCTTTACTGACATAGCTCATAGGGCAATGGAGACTAAGGAGAAAATAAACAAGTAGAACTACATCAAAATAAAAAGCTTTTGCACCGCAAAAGAAACATCAACAAAACAACAAGAAAGCCCACTGCATGGGAAAACATATTTGCCAATGATATTCCCGAGAAGGGTTTAATCTCCAAAATTTACAAAGAACTCATATAGTTAGAGTTCTTTAACAGGAAAATAAACAATCCAATCAAAAACTGGCCAAAGGACCTAAGTAGACACTTTTCAAAAGAGGATATACAGAAGGCCAAGAACCATATGAAAACATGCTCAAAGTCACTAATCATCCAAGAGATGCAAATCAAAACAATAATGCAGTACCATCTTACATTTGCTGCTATCATCAACAAATCAACAAACGACAAGTGCTGGCGAGGATGTGGAGAAAAAAGAACCCTTGGGCACTGCTTTTGGGAATGCAGACTGGTGCAGCCACTGTGGAAAACAGTATGGAGTTTCCTCAAAAAGTTAAAAATGGAGCTCCCATTTGACCCAGTGATCCCACTTCTAGGACTATATCCCAAGAAATAAGAAATACCAATCAGAAAGGATATAGTACCCCTATGTTCATAGCAGCACAATTTACCATAGCTAAGATTTGGAAACAACCTAAGTGCCCATCAGCAGATGAGTGGGTTAAAAAACTGTGGTACATCTGCACAGCAGAATATTACACTGCTGTAAAAAAAGAAGGAACTTTTACCATTTGCAAAAGCATGTATGAAACTGGAGAGCATTATGCTAAACGAAATAAGCCAGTCAGAGACAGATAAATATAACATAATCTCACTCATATGTGGGATATAATGATCAACATAATTTGATGAACAAAAACAGATTCAGAGACAAATGGCAGAGGAGGTGGGGGGAGGGGTTAGAGAGCAACCAAATGACTTGTATGCATGCATATTAGCATAACCAATGGACACAGACACTGGGGTGGTGGTTGCTTGCCCTTGTGGGTGGGAATGGCTGGGGGTGGGGGAGGGATTAATTGTGGTAAAAGGAGATATATGTAAAACTTTAGACAATAAAAAAAAAATTAAAAAACATCTTATATAATAAAAACCCAGCAACCATACCAGCAGGATGACCAGACGACCGCTGGAGCAGTCACTATGGGGCGCACTGACCACCTCTCGGTCCCTTTCCCTGGTTGGCAGAATCCGATCACCTGATAGCAAACAGGGACCTGGGGATGGGTGGAGGGGATGCATGCAACCCCAGGCCAAGGCCTCACCTCTTGCCAGTCACACCACACACAGACGGTGATACGGCGCAGGTGGAGCTGGCAAGCAGATGGAAGGGCCAACCTCTCAGTCCCTTCCCTTGGCCGTCAGGCTCCCATTGCCGGATGGTGAATGGGGAACTAGGGTGGGTGGCCGCAGGAGGAACAGCCAACCTCTTGGTCCCTCCCCCCGGCAGGTAGGCTCCAATCACCCCATGGTGAACAGGGACCCAGGGGTTAGTGGCAGGGGATGCGGTGGCACCAGGACAAGGCCCCTGTCCCTTAGCGGTGGCACCACACACAGAGGGCGACT
Organism: Corynorhinus townsendii; assembly: GCA_026230045.1. NCBI lineage: Eukaryota > Metazoa > Chordata > Mammalia > Chiroptera > Vespertilionidae > Corynorhinus > Corynorhinus townsendii. The sequence continues at coordinate 113,344,521 of JAPDVU010000001.1, read as the reverse complement.
CACGGCGGGGGTGGGGCTGGTGAGCAGATGGAACAGCTGACCTCTCGGTCCCTCTCCTTGGCCATTAGGCTCCCATCACCCAATGGCGAACAAGGAACCGAAGTGGGTGGCAGCAGGCGGAACAGCCGATCAGAAGGCTCCAATCACCTGATGGTGAATGGGGAACTGGGTTAGATGGCGGTGGGCGGCAGGACCAGCTGCTGGCAGCCGGGGAAGATGGCCCTGATCACAGACTAGGCCTAGGGATCATACCAACGCACAAATTTTGTGCGCTGGGCCTCTAGAATATATATAAATGCTTTAATATTGCTTATCAAGGTACAATTTACCAAACCACTCTAAGAAAACAAATAAGATTTTTTTATATCAGCAATATTTTGAACAAAGTCATAAGAATAATAATTATCTTAAATTTATTTAGTCCCATAATCAACCCTTGTTTATTCTAATTATTTTCCAGTATTTTATGAATCTAATTATTGCTTAGAGTTTTATAAATATTTATCTATTTTAAAGGTATGATCTAAAAATTTATTTTCAGAAATTTATATTTTAGAATAAGTCAGAGTCCTTTCCATTGATCTTTCTGAAGATGCAACATTTTTGCAAATACATCACAGTAAAACAAAGACGTTTCTAAATAACACACACACACAGAAACCACTTTAAATGGCATGGTTATAGATCTGATTATAATGCAATTGACAAAGGAATTTGCTTTTTTGTAAAAACATTTTAAGATAACACTCAGAATTACAAGTGAAAGTATATTAGACTAAGAAATCAATTAATTTGTTCCCCACTGTCAATTGTACATTAGGGAAATTACAATTGGTTTTGGAAAATCAAAGGGAGCTTATGGCCTTTTCATTTGTCGTTAAAATTATCACTCCACTTTACTATCTATATATGTGCCTTCCTTTTTCTTTTGTATTTCTTTTTTCCCATTTCCATGTCCCTTATTAAGTATTCCTCCTCCAATGTTCTTTCTTCCTGCCCCTTTCTTTTATCCTTTTTCACTTCCTTAATTCTTTCTCTTCTTGCTTTTCCCCTCCACACAATCCTTTGTCAATGTGCTCAGATTCTCTGCGATATGCATGAACCCTCTGTGACTTACACAGTCATTCTGCAATTTTCCTAATAACCAACTTTAGAACAATCTACTTTCAACTCTATATTACCAAAACCATACACTTTTTTCCAACTTAATTAGAATTCTCATTCTTAGAAACCCTAATTTTTGTAAAACTAATAGTAACAGCATTATTCAGATTGGCAAATTTATTAATACATTTCATAACTTTCAGAAACAGGCTATTTCATTGGCAGATATGCTCACACATTGTAAGAGGCATAACAGAGGTAATAGGAATCATTCCTTTAGTGTGCTTAAACGTGAGTTGTTTAATTATCTAGTTTCTTAACTACTTTAGAAGGCTGGAGAAGAGGCAGAGAGAGCTATCGGGCCCTGCCGTTTGAATTTAAAATGCCACATTTTTCCTTTACGCTGAGGTGGGGCAGTGGTCCCTGCTGCTTCACAGCCTGCACAAGGTTTGGGGTGCCATTAATTTCCCCATTGTTCCCAGGGCCGAAGCAACTCCAAGATCTTCAGGAGAAGGATGTAGAGTGCTTAAAAGACTTATTTTTTCACATTTCTTTTTTAGTTTTACTGTGAGATCTTTTTACCCATTTTGAACCATTAATTTAGATCTTTTGAGTAGAATTCTTATGATGTAACAACATGAAATCTTTCATATAAGAGATCCTATCCTATTTACTAGATCTTTGGCGAAACAGCTAACTGTAGGATGGTATAATAATTTAGAGAACCGCTTAGGGGCCATCATTCTTCAGGCCACAGGACACACATTGGCCAGGCTGTGTTACAATAAAAGATCATCTTTTTCTTGGTCATTGGCTCATAACCATAGTTGGACCAATCAGCCAGAATGCAACCCAGGGGGCTACCACTGGGTACTAATGTTGAGACCCTTACCCCACCCCACCCTCATGCTATGTAAGCCAAAGGTTACATACAACATAACAATTAGACAGGAAGAAGCAAGCAACTATATAGCAGTATGGTTCAGATGCAAATTTCTCTTAGCAATAATATCCCAAATTAAAAACACAACTATTAAGACACCCCACAAGATGTAGTCAACAGGAAAAACAAACAATACCTAAAAATACATATACCCAAAAGAGCACTCCAACCAATCCCACTCTGGGGGACTGGGATTTTTCTTGTCACTGAGCTGTGCCTACTGCCAAGAGGCACCTATTGATTCCTACGGAATCCCAAGTGGTTCAGAGACCCAAATGGTGAAGCAGAGGGCTCCTAGCTATGCATACCAGAGACTTTACCCAGTTTGGGCTTGTCAGTCCACCAACAACCCGTTTTCTACCCCCAGCCAAGCATAACACGCAACCAACAGCAAGAGAGCAAAGGGTAGTCCCGAAATAAAATCACTCAGGAGCTGATAAGAACTCCGAAGTTCTCTAACTGGGTCAGTCAGCTACAGGAAACCTGGGGAACCCCCCTCTGAAGTTCAGGGACTAACCTGGGGGCTCCTGCTTTCTCCTGGCTCGCTTGCCAAAACTGTAACCAAAACCAAGGTTCAGCTACCTGACACCATGAAAGCCAATCTCTTAAGATAGGTGATGACGAGAAAAGAAACAGGTTTATTCAAGTGTCAGCCACCTGAGAAGATGGGGGACTCTGGTCCAAAGCCCCTCTCTACATCTCAGTGCAGGCAGAGGTTTTTATAAAGGGAGAGAGAAAAGCAGAACAAATAGATCAAGGGGAAGGGGTTGAAAAGTTCTCTATGTGAAGACCAGCATAGTCCATTCCAATAAGGCCCTCAAAACTGGTCAAGTGATGGTTTGGTGTGCAGCTTCCTGGTTTTATGATTGAAATTCTCCTAGAGCTGGCATGACTGAAGATTATAGTCTGTATATTCTGAATTTAGTTCCTAGGATTCTTATACAAATATGCTGTTTATCTAAAAGCTACATATTAGAGTCAGCATTTACAGAAACAGTCAAATAATCGTGGGGTAAGTTACCATTCCCCACTGTTATAGTACTGGTTTAAATGATGATATTTAAATTGTTTGACATAAAATCCTCTGAATATATATTTCTCATTAAGTTATTTAAGAAAGTAACCAACCATCTCTGCAGTATAAATTCTTATTATTAGCTATAGAACAAAATTAACTTAAACCTATGATGTACTTCATAGTGTTTATATTGAAATATTTTTCAGTAAATTATAGGCAATATAATCACCATATAATACAAAACATATGGGGCAATCTTTAAAATAAATTCCGGAGCCCTAGCCAGCTTGGCTCAGTGGATAAAGCATCAGCATGTGCACTGAAGGGTCCCAGATTCAATTCCAGTCAAAGGCACATGCTTGCAAACTCTTCCCTGGCCCAGGCCCTGGTTGGGGCGCATGCAGGAGGCAATCAATCAATGTGTTTCTCTCACATCGATATTTCTCTCTGTCTTTTCCTCACTCTTCCACTCTCTCTAAAAATCAATGGAAAAAATATCCTATGGTGAGGATTAAAAAATAAAATAAATTCTGGTGTTATAATTGTATGATATTCAACAAAAAGCTCCTAATACAGCTCTTTTTTATTTTCCAACACTCAGAGTCTCAATTTTTAAAACTGACTCATCTGGAATGCTGTTCTGTTATTTCATTTGGAACATGTGTATTTGTTTTCTCATTTTGTCAGCCTCCTTATGTTTGTTTCTATGTATTAGGTAGAGCTATTGTATCTATCAGACTTGGTGGAGTTACCTAATGTAGTAGGTGTCCTGTAGGGTCCAGTGGCATTGCCTCTCCTTTCACCCCAGGTGTGCTCCCCCTCACCCTCTTGCAGGCTATGTACATTCTCCTGTTGTATTTGAGCCTTTATTGCTGTTGGTACATCCATGAAAGGGATTTACCCCCAGGCCGATCACTGCAAGGACTGGCTGCAATGGATCAGCTGTGCAGGAGCTCACCCACAGAACAGGACTTACTTCAAAAGGGCTCTGGTGCCTGCTGAGTTAGCCTCTTGAGTGTGACTCTTGTGGAGGTGGTTGGGTAGTGCTTCAACATGGTCTGAAGCTATACACTAGGTGCACTGATTCCAGCACTTCCCAGAAGGTGAGTGCCAAGGTAAGCAACCACCTGCATGAGTTACAAAGTGATCTGCAGATGGCTTCTAACTATGCTGGGCTTGGAGATGCCCAGGAAAGGCCAAGCTATGAACCAAGGCCATCTGTTACTAAGCCTGGGTCCACTTAGCAAGAGGTATGGGGCACATTGAGGCCATTTACTGCTTATTTGAGAGATTTTAGGAACGTCTGAAGCATGATCCAAGAAAAGGCATTTGTATGGAAAAGTTACTGAAAAGGGCTTGAGCTGGCCCACAATTTGGGTGGGGTAGGATCTCAGGGAATCACCAAGGTGGAGCAAATAATGATAGCCAGGTTGATGGAGACTCAGATATGGTGCCCACCTGCTGTCTCTGTGGAGGAAGGGCTCAGAAAAGGAACAATGGCCTCAGCCAGCACATCTGTCTGGGAGAAAGCTGCCCCTCCAGTTCTCACTCTGGTGCTAGAGAGTTCAGTTCTTCCTCATATGTCTCTGGTGCCTTTCAAGCTGCTGCCCCAGCACTGGAACTCAGAGGGAGTGAGTCCAAGTAAGCCTGTGCATAGGCTCTTTAAAAGGAACTGCCTAGGACTCAGAAGCCCTCATCTCACTTAACCACAATCCCTACTGGTTTTTACTGCCAGAAGTTATGGCGACTTCTCTTCCTGTCACTGGAACCCTGGGCTAGGGGGGCTGGTGTGTGGCTGGAACAACTTGATTCTCATGGGAGACATCTGCAGCCAAGATATCCCTCCCAATTTTTATCTGTCATGAGTGGGTGAGGGATAACTAAATACTTTTTCTTTTTTGACTTATTAGTATAGAAAATATTTGAGTAAATTCCTAGTAATTGAACTATCTTTGCTTTGTGATGATATTTACTGTTTCTAGATATTTTGAATTTAAAAAGTCCTGGGGGAAAAAATCCTGGATTTATAGTAAAAAAATAACATAAACTAACTCTTGTGTTCTTTCTAACTGTGACTATTTTTAATCATTTCACAAACCCTTCAAACTGCTGATTATAAGTGCCATCTTTATTTTTTTAATAAATTTTATTTTTCAATAACAGTTGACATACAATATTATACAGTGTATTAGTTTCAGGTATACAATATAGCAATTAGACACTTATATGACTTATTAAGTGATCACGCTGATAAAACTAGTACCCATCAAATTATACATTTTACTAAAATATTATTGACTACATTCCCTAGCCTGTACTGTGCATCCCCATGACTATTTATAAGTACCATATTGTATTTATTAAACCCTTCAACTTGTTTGCCCATTCTCTCAAGCCCCTTCCTATTTGGCAACCATCAAAATGTTCTGTAGCCCAGGCCACTGTTGCTCAGTTGGTTGGAGCATCCTCTTGTGCACCATGAGATCACAGATTTGAATCCCGATCAGAGCACATACCCAGGTTGTGGGGAGACAACTGATGGATATTTCTCTCATATTGATGCTTCTCCCTCACTCTCTCCCTCCCCCTTGCTCTCTCCTAAAATCCATAAAAGCATATGCTCGGATAAGGATTAAAAATATTTATTTACTTATTTATAAAACCTTCTTTGTTATCTATAAGTCTGTTTCTGTTGTACTTGTTCATTTATTTTGTTTTTTAGATTCCCCATAAGATGAAATCATCTAGCATTTGTCTTCCCCTGTCTTAGTTCACTCAGCACAATATCCTCTAGGTCCATCTGTGTTGTTACAGATGGCAAGATTTAATTCTTTTTTATGGCTAAGTCATATTCCATTGAATATATGTATCACTTCTCCTTTATCCATTCATCTATTGATGGACATTTTTGTTGCTTTCATATTTTAGCTATTATAAGTAATGCTGCAATGAACATATGTCTTTTCTATTTAGTGTTTTTTAGTTTCTTCAGGTAAATACCCAGAAGTGAAATTGCTGGGTCTTTCGTTGTCTCTTGTTATAGCTTTTGTCTTAAAGTCTGTTTTGTATGGTTTTGCTACCCAAGTTTCTTTTTTGTTTGTTTCCATTTTCATGAAATATATTTTCCATCCCTTTACTTGCAGTCTGTGTATGTCTTTCAATTTGAAGTGAGCCTCTGATAGACAGCATATGTAAAGGTCATGTTTTCTTATCCATTTAGTCACCCTTTGTCTTTTGATTAAAGCATTCAATCCATTTGAATTTGAAGTAATTGCTGATAGGTATGTATTTATTGCCATTTTATTATTCATAATTGTATCTTTTTTCTTATTTTTTAGTATTTTTATTGATTTTTAGAGAGAGAGGAAGGGAGAGGGAAAAAGAGAAACATCGATGTGAGAGCAAAACATCAATTGGCTGCCTCCTGCATGCCACCTAGCCAGGACTGAGCCTGCACCCAATCATTGAGAATACCATTGGAAAGGAAGTATATACTTGTGCATAAATAGAACAAAGGAAAAATATCCACTAAATTACTGATTGCAAAAATAATAGGTACCTTACATATGCCAAGAATCATTGTAAGACCTTTACAATTTTTAATCCTCAAAAAATCTTATCAAGAGGTACTGTTATTATCCCCATTTTTTAAATGATAAAACTGAAGCAGAGAAAAGTTAACTCTTCAAGACCAGTAAATGGTAGGGTTAGAATTCAAATCCAAGCAAATTTTATTCAAAAATCCAATATTCTTATCTACTCTGATACACTGTCTTTCATGATTCTGAGTCTACAGATTTAAACTTCTGACATTGTCAAATGCTTCTGTCCTGATAACCTTTGTGTCTGCATATTAATGTCATAGTAAAAGCTTCAACTGGCACTAGAAGAGAAAAATCCCTAATAAGTTCATGAATTGAAGTTCTGTTAACATATTAACTTTATATAGATTATTTTATATTTTTTATCCAAATCAAGACACTTTGGGGGGTAAAGGGAGTACCGTAATTATTATATATTACTGCACAGCAAATTATCCCAAAATTTAGCAGCTTAAAACAACAAATATTCATTATCTCACATACTTTCTCAGGGCATAAATCAAGGAGAGGCTTAGCTCAGTGGTTCTGTCTCAGGGTCTGTAATGAGGTTACAGTAAAAATATAGACCCAACCTATAGTTATCTGAAGGTTTGACTGGGCTGCACAATATGCTTCTAAGCTATAAATGGCTGTTGGCAGGAAACTTCAGTTCCTCACAAGAACCTTTCCATGAAAACTGGCAAGACATCAGGCTACCCTGAGGGTAAATAAGAGAAAGAGAGAGAAGAGGTATGAATATCAGAAGTAACAATCACTTTTGCCTTATTCTACTGAAGAGACAGGCCAACTGGTACAATGTTGGAGAGAATATGAATACTGGGAGGCAAGGATCATTGGGCATATCTTGGAGGATTGCTACCTCAGGTGCTATTAGTAACAACTAGCCAGGACAACAGGTATAAATGAGGACTGTCCCAGACAAATGAAGGTTTATGGTCACCTTACCTTGCCTGAGGCAAAGACCAACAGTAGTTAGCACATTCATGCCAAAAGTCCCACTGACTTTGCATAATATTGCCCTGCTGTTCATCAAATGGCTCAAAACAATCCCCTAATCTGATAATCCTTTTACTATTTACCAAACTTTACCTTTGATATGCCTGTTTGCATTCCTAAAGGGCAAGTGTATATTCAAGTAAATAAAAGCAGATGGGACTGAGTTTTCAGGGAGCTTTTCCTTTACTTTAATGGTTATTATAACCATTATTTAATGGAAACTAGAGGTAAGTTTCCACCTGGCTCTCCCATGCCTTCTAAATTCATATTTCTTGTCTAGTGTTTTCATTTGTGCGCGGCCCCTTCTTCAGATCCTGAACACTAGCTGCAAATGGATGCAGCTTCACACTACCCTTACTCATGAATTGATTTATATTTACCACATCCAGGAGTAATTTTCTATGTATAAAATTATTTATTTCTATGACTAAGTCCCTAAAATTCCATAATAATTGCCACAATCCTGCCCTCCTCACTCCCACCAAATTCATCTCATTCCATTGCTGTGGAAGCCACTAGCAGTGAACAACTAGTGGCTTCCCCACAAGTTCCCTTCTCTTCTATTGCAAATACTGGATTGTTGCTCCTCTCTGCCCCTCACCATTTCACCCAGGACCCTCAAAATTCATATGTATGTCTTCAGAAGTCTTGGAGGTTCATGAATAATAAGAGCTTCTGGCTCCTTGCAAAACATTAATAATATTAAAAATAAAGCACTCTACAATTTAAATAGTCTTGATAAGACTAACCCTGAAATTATAACCATAATATTTTCTATGATGGATCAATCTGCTGGGGAGGAAAGCACTAAAATCTAAACAGGATTTACTAATAATTATTGGTGTTTCCTACCCTGGGCATTTTTGTTCAACAGTTAATTTGACCATTATGTTATCTTAATAACTTCCAAGTGAACTTGGCCCTGGTGATAAAGTCAACTCTAACTCACCTTTTAAGTCTTTATAGAACAAGTACTAAAGCAGAGGCAAAATGTCTAGGTGAAGGGCAGATCTATCTATATTCTGATACATGACAAAAAGAAAAATAACAGTGAATGGTACCATATTATTATTTATGAAAACTGAGTTAAGTAAACCAAGTAAGAAAAACAATCTTTTGCTCCAATAACCATTAAAGTAAAGGCAATAAAAATAAAGAATTATAGACGTTAGAATTATTCAAGAGAAACTCAAACTATTCTTTTTTAACCTGTGCATATTACTATCTGTTCAGAGGTGAGCTCATTAAGCTGGAGAATGTGATGGCTGTGTCAAATACAACAATAACCTTCAACATACCATAGTCAGAGTGGTAGGTTGGGAGTCAAGCTTAAGACCAGAGAGTCCATTGATGATTCAGTGCCACTGATGTGTTGTTATGCTAAGGAGAGAGAAAGAAATTGAGACTGAGAGAGAGAAGAAAAAAAAAAAGCCGATATTATACCTTCTTCCTCTTAATTGTTTATTCAACCTCATGACTATGGAAGTCAGGCACTAACTAGATGAAGAATGAAAATGACTATAGGAGAAACCAAGATGGCAGCATAGGTAAACACCTATACTGCTGCCTCGCACAACAATTTCAAAACTGCAACCAGAAGACAGAGCAGACATCGTCCAGAACCACCAGAAAGCTGGCTGAGTGGAAATTCTACAACTAGAAGGAAAGAGAAAAGGACATTGAGACCCAGAGGAGCTGTGGAAGACAGAGGTGCGGAGACCAGTGCCAGAGGAAAGGGCGAGTGGCTGAATATGTGGCTGGCTTACTCGTGGAGGGGCGGGCAGCAAGTGCACGGCTAGCTGTCTCATTTGGGAGGGAAACAAAACCTCCCGACTGCACTGAAATCCAGTTCTGGGTGAGACTTTTGGGTACCCAAACTCATTCAGGGAGAAACTGGACTGTCTGGCAGCAGGTGAAACTCGAGAGCAGCCTTCTCTCAGAGTTGTGTGCAGCCATTGCCGCAGGACACTGAGACACAGGAGCCTCATAGGGCGGGCCTGATGGGAAACCAAGGCTGTCTGCTCCACCCTGAGACTCCGCCCCATCCAAGCTGAGCACAGAAGCTCTCCCAGCAGAGACACAGCTGATCCTCACAACCAATTGGCCTGGAGGTCAACTCGCCCCAGTGATACTAACAACAATCTAAGCTTAACTACAACAAAACTGCACACACAGCCCACAAAGGGGCACACCAAGAGTGTCCACCTCTGGTAACTGGGGAGGCTTGAGCCACTGGGCCCTGCTAGGACACCTAGCACACAAAGCCACTCCATCAACTCAGGGAAGCAGCCAAAATGCGGAGAAAAAGAGACAGGTCACAAATGAAGGAAATGGAGACAAGTAAACAACTGGATATAGAGTTCAAAACCACAGTAATAAGGTTTTTCAAGAATTTCCTAGAAAAGGCCGATAAATTTAACGAGACCCTCAAGGATATGATAAAGGATCAACTAGAAATTAAGCATACACGGACTGAAATAAAAAATATTACACAGAGACCTAAAAGCAGACTAGAGGATTGCAAGAACCAAGTCAATGATTTGGAATATAACAAAGCAAAAAACACCCAACTGGAAAAGCAAAAAGAAAAAATCCAGAAAGTTGAAGATAGTGTAAGAAACCACTGGGACAACTTCAAGCGTACCAACATCAGAATTATGGGGGTGCCAGAAGAAGAGAGAGAACAAGATACTGAAAACCTATTTGAAGAAATAGTGACTGAAAACTTCCCCCACCTGGTGAAAGAAATAGACTTACAAGTCCAGGAAGCTCAGAGAACCCCAAACAAAAGGAACCCAAAGAGGACCACACCAAGACACATCATAATTAAAATGCCAAGAGCAAAAGACAAAGAGAGAATATTAAAAGCAGCAAGAGAAAAACAGTTAATTACCTATAAGGGAGCACCCATACAACTGTCAGCTGATTTCTCAACAGAAACTAAGCAGGCCAGATGGGAATGGCAAGAAATATTCAAAGTGATGAATAGCAAGAAACTACAACCTAGATCACTCTACCCAGCAAAGCTATCATTCAGAATTGAAGGGCAGATAAAGAGCTTCACAGATAAGAAAAAGCTAAAGGAGTTCATCACCACCAAACCAGAATTCTATGAAATGCTGAAAGGTATTCTTGAAGAAGAAGAAGAAGAAGAAGAAGAAGAAGAAGAAGAAGAAGAAGAAGGAGAAGGAGAAGGAGAAGGAGAAGGAGAAGGAGAAGGAGAAGGAGAAGGAGAAGGAGAAGGAGAAGGAGAAGGAGAAGGAGAAGGAGAAGGAGAAGGAGAAGGAGAAGGAGAAGGAGAAGGAGAAGAAAAAAATTATGAACAACAAATACGTATCTATCAACAAGTGAATCTAAAAACCAAGGGAATAAAAAATTTGATGAACAGTATTAACTGGTGAATATAATAGAATTTGGGGCATAGAAAGGGAGTGGACTGACAATTCTTGGGGGGAAAGGTGTGTGGGGGTGCGGGAAGAGACTGGACAAAAAGTGTACACCTATGGATGAGGACAGTGGCGGGGAGGTAAGGGCGGAGGGTGGGGTAGGAACCTTGTGGAGGGGAGCTATGGGAGGAAAAAAGAGGAACAATTGTAATAATCTGAACAATAAATATTTATTAAATTTTAAAAAACAAAGAAAGAAAAGAAACCCAGTATAAAAAAAAAAAAAAAGACTATAAACTTCCCATGAAAGTCAAGCAAGAAACAATAGGGTGGTGAACGCCTAGAGTGGGGGTTGGGATAAGCTAGAAGGGGTCAATGGGGGGAAAAGTGGAACACATGTAATATTTTCAATAATAAAGACTAAAAAAAGAAAAGAAACAATGAGCTGGGAGAAACAGAAATAAAGCAGTTCACTGATGTCTATCATGATTCATTCCTTACATTCATAAAATTTCCAGAACATCTTGACAAGCCCTGTTAGTAAGGATAAAGAAAATTGTTTGACCAGGATACATTAAATTGCTTTCCTTCTTTCTTCTTTCAGTTGTGCTGGGAAAACAAGTTGGTTGCTATTTTCTAATTATTTTCCCTTGTTGATAATATATCTTTCCATAATCTGTAAGTACAGATCCTTTTTCTCCTTTCAGTTTTAAAACAAACCTCCTGGCATTTGAAGCTTACTTCGCCTTACTGAAGGCTGGGTAATTCCTCAGGCAGTAGACGGCCTCATTAGTTACTTGAATGTTGTTTTCCTTAGTGGAGTCATGTCAACAAATGATTTGTTCTTGCTCATTTATCCCCTCTAGTTCAGAGACCACTATTGATTTACCCTAACTTAAGTCAATTTACTCCAAAATTTTTCTAGCTGTAATTTGGAAATATTCTTTTTGGTGCACAGAATACCCACTATGAATCACATTTACATGTATCTTTAATCTTAGACCTTTACGCGCCCATTAGAGTTATTCTTGTTTCTCTCTTGTTTTTGCAACACACATACACACACACACACAAATTATTTAATGGAGAAGTAAACTGTAAACTTTTCCTTTGTTTAGAATAGATATTGCCATGTAAAGAAAATGTTTTCCTTTATGTAGTTTATAAACTACATAAAGGAAAGGAGTATTCACTCCTATTTGAAAGAAACTGAAAACTAACCTTATTGCTTAGGTTGTGTTTCCTAATCAAACTAAGTTACTTTTCTACTCTGCTCAAAATTTCCCAGTTTTTCTGTTTAGATTTTTTGGACTTTATAATGATATACCTTGTTCTTAGACTGATTTTCTGATTATATACACAAATTCAATAAAAGTAGCTATTGCCCATCAAACATAGTCCATATTGTTCTTCACTACTGGTTGCCACAAGCTATGTGGAAATCGTTGCCAACACAGATATGGTGCCTTGGGTTTTCACATTTCCTTCCCATGTGCACATTACAATTATTGCATTCATATAATAAATATGGGTGGAGTACCTGGTATGTGCTAGATAGTAAAAAAGACAAAGAGACAACATCCTTCCTCTCCAGACAAATACAATTTCTGAAATTTTCAGTTTATTTTATTTTATATCTTAACTTAGTGGTTTTCAAACTTTCTTAGCTGGATTACTTTTTTTCTTTTCAAATCTAATATGACTTAATATATATGACATCTATAAACTGAAAATCTGGGTTAGCAGCAGGCTCAGTGGAGGGCAGACAATCTGGAACCCTGATACTGAGCCTCCAAAGCAGATGATGAAGCACCTCTGAGAATCATGGGGCCTCATAAGCTCCTTTAAATCCAGAGACATAGCCAATCTGCCTATTTTTTAGGTTAAAAAAAAGTGAGTTCGAGGCACTGTACAACTTGTGGAGAGTCACCAGCCAGCCAGCGGCATACCCAGAACCATTCATGTCTCCTAACCCTCAGATTCTGGGTTCTTCCCAGGGAGCCATACCACACTTACTTTGAGTAATGTTGATACTTTGTCAGAAATATTTCTGTTTGTAAATATTTGCCTTGTAAGGCTTGATGAATTCTTAAGATAGATTTGATTACATCCTAGAAGAAGAAAGAAAACTTTCAAAATGCCTCATCTCTGATGTTAGACCTTAAGTTGATTTTTAAAAGCCTGGTCTCTTCCGTAAAGTAAATGAATGGGAAGAGGGTGGTTCATCAGCCTCTCCCAGAGGAAAGAAAAGGTTTATTCACCTTCAAATCACTGAAAGGAATTACGATTACTAATACCTCTCCTAGGAAGCAGCAATTCTGCATACTTTCAGGAAAATAACTAATGAAATGACAATGTTGTATGCCCAAGGCTGCTCTCCTTCCCAGACTATTTCTCTTCTATTGCTTTGCCCTTTTGTACTATTTCCCCTAGACCAGTGGTTGGCATACTCATTAGTCAACAGAGTCAAATATCAACAGTACAACGATTGAAATTTCTTTTGAGAGCCAAATTTTTTAAACTTGAACTATATAGGTAGGTACATTGTTATTAACTTAATTAGGGTACTCCTTCAATTGCACTGTACGTGCATGCCCACACGTGATATTTTGTGGAAGAGTCACACTCAAGGGGCCAAAAAGCCACATGTGGCTTGCAAGCCGCGGTTTGTCGATCACTGCCCCAGACCTTCTCACATCCTCTTTCAATATCTACAGTGAAGTTGTTATGTCACAACCTCCCCCGCCCTTTGTCCTGTCATATGCCTCACTGCTGATTAATACATTATTCCCATTGTTAAGAATACAATGGCAGCTGGGACACAGTGGTGAGAACAGGAATAATGCCTCCCTCTACATCACTGCTCATTATTGATCATAGCTATGCACATACCTGAACTACTATAAAAATTAATTTGAGCTGTCTTCATCTCTAGTTCTTACTCAAAATAAAGCATTCTTTCTCACTTCATTAATTAGGGTATATTCATAGCCAGGAGTCTAGCTGCTAGCACAATTTTAAAAAGTCAATTCTGATTCTTTATTTAAAATAAAAACATTATTCAATTTTAAAATAAAGAAAGAAAAGAAAAAACAATAACTGTTACCCCATGCTATGCTGGTAAAACCTTAAACCCATCTTCCTGAGGTACATTGCTTTTATATTACAGATATCAAAATGTTACCCTTACCATTATAGACTGATTAAAAGTGAGATTTTATGGCATCCCAGCATGCAGTCTGCTTTTAGAGATTTTTTTTAAATGAAGAGTGAAGAATAATGAATTACAAAGGCAGCTGGAACTATCAAAAAGTGCTTAATTTAAAAACATTTCCCATAATTGTGGTTCAAGATGTTGATGCTCATACCCAGCTTAGATTACAACTCACCTATATTAACTTTCCTAATCAGCGCTATGTACTAATATACTGTTTAAAGAGGCCAAATGAGTTTCAGGATAATTGCTTTCTTTTTTGTTTTTAATACACATTTAATTCCTTGAAACAGCCAATCAAATATATAACAAATTGCTTCAAAATCTGTTGTGTTAGCCCTGTCACTGTGGCTCAGTGGTTGAGCCTTGACTCCTGAACCAGAAGGTCATGGTTCAATTCCCAGGCAGGGCACATGCCTGGGTTGTGGGCTCAATCCCCAATAGGAGGTGTGCAGAAGGCAACCTATCAATGATGATCCTCTCTCATCATTGGTGTTTCTATCCTCTTTCCCTCTCCCTTTCTCGCTCTGAAATCAATAAAACGTATTTTTTAAAGAATCTGTGGTGTTAGGTAGCTAATACATTTTGGAAATTTTCCCAACAATATTCAGAAACCATGGACCTTAAAATCCTTGATGTATTATCCTTATTGTGCAATTATCTGATATAAGGAATAGCTTCTTGTTTTTCATATTTGGGTAAAATAAGTCATAACATCATTTTACCATAAAAGTGTTCACTATGTTAATAATTTTGTTTTACAACTGCACACTTAATTTTTCATAATTTTGCTATCCCTGCTGATTTAACTTCATATATGTACAAATTAGGCCTCTCTAAATGTTTTGAATATAGGAAAAGAAGATAGGTTATGTTTACAGTAAAACAATATTAAAACAGATGCAACCTATGTTATGTAAAGTAGCCTTATAATAAAGAAAAAAGAATATCGAATCATCCAAATGCTTTGAAAATGCCATAGGACTTTGTTACACATAAGGATATGTCCTAAGACCTTCATCAATCCCAACTCTGTGAATACACTAAAGCAAATCATTTCCTCCATAAAATTCAATGAGATATTTAGGTGATTACTTCAGACTTTTAATGATTCCATAAATATAAGACTGGAGTCATTTTTAAAACTATTAAAATGAATTCTGCCTCTAAAATAAACTCACCACTACATTACATCCTGTCATTACTGTAATAATGTAACACAAAATTAACTGTCTATATTCTGATAGCTTAAATTGAGCCCTGCCCAGGCATGCATGGACAAGAGCTTGTGTGGGAGCTGAAATCCACTGTCCAGGCTGAGTACTACACACAGCAGTATCAGGCTAGCATCAGCCTAACCTTTTTCTAACTCTCAAAAAGGCTCTATAGATCCTACTGATGATCCTACCCCTCCTACTAACTCTGGACAAGCCCAAGATTGGTAATAAGTCATATAGTTAAGAGCCCAGGTTGTTTTTCCTCATCTACCTGTTAGCACTATTGTTTAGAAGGAAAAATCAAGTACCTGGAATCCTGGCCGGGGGCAAGATGGATGCTGACTATCTTACTCCTGTGTAAGGGTTCTGAACAACCTGGGCAGACAGGTGCTTGGATTCTTCAGCCTCTCCTTCCATCTTCCAAGGGAAGGTGAGCAGACGGTCACTCTCTGGTGGTACCAGGTAACATAGCTCACAGACCTGCACTGAAGAGGATATAAGAACTAGAATAGTGCCTGGTGTATTCTCTGGGATGGAGTCATCCTTCTAAAAAAAAGATGATGCTAAATACAGGCCCATTTATATCTGATCTATTTGAAAAATCAGTGGGGGTGAAGGGTTGGAGAGATGAGGACAAGAGTCTTCTCAGGTGCCCAGGATGCTGACCAAAAAGATAAAGGCATGGAGAGCAGAGAACAAGGTGTCTATCTTAGGATATCATAAGAGCCCTAAGAGCTGGAGAAGTATAACAAGCACAGAAAACCTGGAATGCAGTGAAGCTGGAACAGATCATCTCTGTGCCTTCCTGGCCCCAGGAACTGTGCCAAGGACACTAGGGAGGACAAAAATGAAAAGAAACTTCCCTCCCCTTCTTTCAGTGGAGAGGGTGACTGTGAGCATTAGGGATACTGGGATGGCTGGGGCAGATCTCCAGGTAACGAACCCAGGGACTTCCGAGTACACCTGGCCAGAGGCCCCAGGGTGTTAAATCACTATGCCATGAAAGGTGACGTCACTCATACTAGAAGGCAGGTCAGGAACGTGAGCCAGATTACTTGAGGACTGATTCACAGATTCTGGATCCAATCCTTCATCAAGGAGGAATAGGAGAAGAGGGAGTCTAAGGATGGCAAGGGAAATTTTCTGATCTTTTTCAAGTAACTCTGCCTTCAGAGACAAATGAGAGAAATCTCTAAGTTGCCAGACACACAGAGGCCCCAAAAGAGCATTGCATAACACCAAAGGTTTCAAATGGTGAAGGAAGTATAATTGGAACTAAGAAAAGCTCTATTTTACTGGAATTTTCTGAAGAGGTAACTAAGCAATGAAGTTTCTAAGTTAATGTTTTATCTATGAGTATTAAAATGCAGGCACCAAATCTTTCTTCCTGAGTCTCTGAGAATGGTTTACATGTGCCCAGAGATTACAGAATTTGCTTCATTGGGAGAGCAAAGTAGGTTTACCATTGTGAATACGCAAAACACAGAGTTTATTCTTGTATTATTATTCATTTATTATTTATTTGTATTATTTGTCTTCTTCTTAAGAAGAATGTGCCATTGTGACATTCTTTTGAGTTAATAATACTATTATAATAATCATAACCTGCATGTCTTTTTCCACACGAACAACTATAAACCTCCTTTTCCCAACCCCTGTACATTTCCTTTGATAAAATTAGAAATAAACTTTTTGGAAATTTCTGCTTGAAATAGGTCTATGTGGTGTACATGGGGCCTGGCCAGGTGGACTAGTTAGATATTTGGTCTAAATGTATGGGACAGTGAAAATCTCTACATTTAATCATTTTTAGGATGGCCTAACATTCCCATGTATACTGCATTGCAATGGTCTTGAAAAAAAATTAAACTAAACTGTGGTATAAATGTAATTGTTTTAAATTACTAACATCTCTATTTCAATAATAAATTGTTTTGACTTAGGTGTGAATCACATCTGACAAAAAGATGGGAACCGAGGGAAACACGAAGCTTAAGCTGACATCTATGCTATGACTAACCAAGTCCTGTGTCTTCCAGCATTGGTGAAACTGTGCAGACGAACTTGTGAGTTTGCAAATAGGATAAAACCTTAGACATTTCACAGTTCTTAGTACTAGGCACACTGTAATTTGGGGGTTTTCTTGTATTCCCCTGGAGAAACATGGAATTTTTTGTTTTCATTCTTATTTCAGAAAGTTTAGACTTGAATGATGCTGACAAGATGCCCTTGGAGCCATTTCTAAGGAACTGGATCCAAGGTTCAAAAAAGGAAAAAAGAAAATGGCGACTTTAAAGCTTAAAAAGCAACATTGCAATTTAAACTCAAATTGGAGAGCTGAGAGGTAATACAGCATATATTAAAAAGCAGTAGTTAGTAAAAGCAAATAATTAAATAACAAGCTCCTGAACCTAGTGAAAGCTGAGATAAATTAGACCATTAATCTCCAGACACACTTGGGACCTCTTCTCTTTGAATCTCATTCTTTGTCTAACTCGTGGGCCCTGGTTTCTCTCTTTGTCACCTCACATTCCTTTTAGACTCACAACCCCATCTAGGGGCTTGAAATAGACTATCAACTGCCAGTAAGAGATTGTAAGATGTCACAAGATCAATAGACCTCCTTTGGTTTGCATGTATTTAATTTGTTTTTATATTACCTTGATTCTGAGCTACCTCAGAAAACTATAGAATGTGATGGCTAGGAAAGAGAAGGATGAATAAATGCAAGAAAGAAAATTCATCAAATTTATGCCTCTTGTTGTATAGATGAGGAAAGAAAGAGCTAGAGAAATTAGAACATATTATCCAAGTTGAGATTGCTGTATTTGCATCTCATTATAATAATCCAGGAATCCATATCACAGGGCACTCTGAAAGCAAGTCATCACTTCAGTCAGAAAAAGACCAGTATCACATGATCTCACTCATATGTGGAATCTAATAAACAAAATAAACTGTTGAAAGAAAATGGATCCAGAGACATAGAAGCATGGAACAGACTGCCAAATCTCAGAGGGATGGTAAAAGTGGGGAGAGGTTAATCAGGGAATTTATATGCACACTAGTACCCCAGTGCACGGATTTGTGCACATTGAAAGGAAATTAATTAGAAGGTGGCCAGTGTGGAGAGACTGGGTGAGATGGGCTGGACAGGCCCTGGAGCCAACCTCTTGCAGTCCCTCCCCAGCCGGCCGCACCTGGGGTGGCACTGTGGCTCAAAGGGTATTTATGGAGTGAGCGGGATCCCTCTGGCAGGTGGGGTCCCTTAGCCTGCCTGTGGGGATCAGGCCGAAACTGGCTCTCCAACATTCCCCAAGGGGTCCCAGAGTGCAAGAGGGCACTCTGCAAAGTTGCTGTCATACAGGGTGTGGAATGCAAATGCAAATGTGCAATAAACCAAATTCCATCCAACAGTGCCCCAGCAACAACATAACCCATGGCCGAAGGTGGAATCACATGGTCCCGCAAGGAATCGGGCTCTCTCATTTCTGGTTTTGAGGTGCATCACCCAAGAACTACCTCCGCCAGCTCACTGCAACACGGCACCTCCTGCGTTGAGCATCTGCACCCAATAGTCAGTGTGTGTCATAGCTACTGGTCGGATGGACACTTAGTATATTAGCCTTATATATATATATAGACTAGGGGCCTGGTGCACAAAATTCGTGCACTGGGCAGGGGGTCCCTCAGCCCAGCCTGCCCCCTCTCACAGACTGGGAGCCCTCAGGAGATGTCCTACTAACCGCTTAGGACAAGCTGCAGTCTGGCCTCCCTCTGTGGGAGGCGACCGGGCTGATCAGGGGAAGGCACCAGCCCCATCACCCTGCTGCTGCAGCCACTGCTAGCCACCACAGCCACCAAGGTGTTTTCATCAGCACAGACTCCAATCCCTTCATCATGAAAAAAATGACAACTTTCTTTAGGCATTTTCAAGATGTGTCTTTCACAGGATATGACATTTCTGTCTTTATTTTTTTTTATCCTCACCTGAGGATATGTTTCCATTGATTTTTAGAGAGTGTGGAAGAGAGAGGGAGAGACAGAGAGAAACATCAATGTGAGAGGAACACTTGGATTGGTTGCCTCCTGCATGAGCCCTGACCTGGGTCCCAGCCAGGGAGGAGCCTGTAACCCTAGTACATGCCCTTGATCAGAATCGAACCCAGACCCTGTGGTAGGCAGGCTGAGGCTCTATCCACTGAGCCAAACAGGCTAGGGCAGGATATGACATTTCTTAACCCTTCCAGCAGCGGACCTTCATTATTTCCTCCAGGAGTGTGGTGGAAAAACCCTAGATCACCTTCTTGGATTCTTATAACCCAAGTTACCAAGATCACTGCAAGTGGCAGTGTACAAGGAGCTTAGGCAATGAGCAGTCAGAAAAGGTGTTTATGCTTGAACTGGTTTGGCTCAGTGGATAGATAGAGTGTCAACCTGAAGACTGAAGGGTCCCAGATTTTATTCCTGTTAAGGGCATGTACCTTGGTTGGGGGCACATCCCCAGTGGGGAATGTGCAGGAGGCAGCTGATCAATGTTTCTCTCTCATCAATGTTTCCAACTGTCTATCCCTCTCCCCTCTTCTCTGTAAAAAAATCAATAAAATATTTTTTTTAAAAAAAGAAAAGATGTTTCCTCTGCAGCTCATGGGCAGAAGACCCCCTGTGTTGTGTCCATTGGGCTAGGAGTGTGTTCCTGCAGCCAGAGGGGGGAGCACGCCCCCGAGGCTGGCAGCCAGCCCCACATTGTGGGCGCCAGGCTGGGGGTGTATGCGGACCCCAGGGGGCATGGACCTGGGCCACTGCTTGGCACCAGTGCAAGCACAAGCAGCCACCCAGTCCCCAGCCACTTGGTGCCTGCACCCATAGGCCCGGAGTGGCTAGAGGTGTTCTAGGACCCCGGCTACTCTGGGCCTATGTGCGGGCCTACAGGCTAGGAACAGCCTGGATCCCAAGGATGTTCCCTGGACCCAGGCTGCTTGGTGCCTGCATATGCAAATTAACCTTCCATCTTTGTTGAGTTAATTTGCATACTCACTCCTGATTGGCTGGTGAGTGTAGCAGAGGTACAGTCAATTTACATGTTTCTCTTTTATTATATAGAATATGCATAGCCCATGGGCACAAACAATAGTGTAGTGAAGGTCTGGGAGGGGCAAGTGTAGGGTAAATGGAGTTAATAGGAAAAAAAGGGGGAGGGAACATCTGTAATACTTTCAACAATAAAGATAAAATTTTTTTTTAAAGAAAGCAAGTTATCACTTCTGCTGTCTTTATTTGACAGTATCATTGAATTATTTTTGACAAATATTCCTGTTTTTCTAATATGGTCTTCAGATTAAAGTTGCTTAACTTTGAACTATAGAAAACTACATTTAAGATCTTTGAGACTTGAACACTTTTTAAAGAGTTTTTGTTTATAGTATTATTTATTCTAATAATAAAAATTATAAAATGTTATATTTTAAATAGTTTTTTAAACTGAGCTAAAAATTGTGAGAAATTTTAAAAGGATGCCATGCAGTGAAGAAGGATCAGAGTTTTAAAACAATCAGCCCCACATTTGTTCCCATGTTCCAATCTCCCCAAATATAGACAACTTTAGGTGTTTTCTAGGTCTCTTCTGGTCTATAGTTTTCAGCAATATCTATTAATGTTCTTCAGGGTCAGTTTATTTTTCTATTCACCATTCTACCTCCAACATCACAAAATAAACCTAACACTCATGTAGTAATTTGCAGGACTGATACTAGGCACCCATGATTGTCACCACTGCTTGGTCAAATGTCTTTCCCAGCCTCTTTTTCTTTTATTCTTTTTCTGTAACTATCTTTTGCTTGGTGCTTTGGACTAAATATACCAACTATACAACCTTGCTCAAAACCCAACCCATCTGATTGTTTATACTTCAGTGGTACCTCCATTTTAACTTACTGAATCAGTCTTCCAGTCTTCAGAGCAAACAGTACTAGGCACTTAAGACAGGAAGACACCAGCAGCAGTCTAGCTCTTTGTCCTCTTAGAGGTCATTTTGAAGACACTTCACTTGAAGACAGTGGGTATCCTCTTACAATTTCTTCCCTTTCTTAGGGCTTTAGATTCCTCCTTCAAATATTTGTTTTATCCATGCCAACTATACTAGTAAGATCATTTTCCTCACAGAGAAGATGAAAGCCAGATTTGATTTGTGAATTCTTACTCATTTTTACCCTTTGGCTTTTTCCCATTAGTCCTGAGCAGGATATGTCACTTCTTTGACTTTGTGAAGCCCTAAATTTTTAAAAAGCCTTTTCAGTCTCATCATATTTTTTACAAGTCAACTCATGTGAAGATACAGACTTTCTGATTTTATTCTTAAAAGTCTGTGATAGTCACATTCATCCGTAGTCATGTGCTCTTCCTTCTACCTTCCGTTCATGGTTTTAAAAACCTGAGCTCATCTGAGAATCCTCAGTGTATCTGTGCTGATTTTTTTTAGTCTTCTTTTTCTTCTTCATTATTTGTTTGTAATCATGTGGCAAAACTGCTTCTTTGATAATATTCTAAACTTTTAGCTCATTTCTATTTCAGGGATTCATACCATAATTATGTCCATTTATTTTCCTGTCAACTTTGTAAAATCTGAGTTCCTAGATCTAGGCTGTTTATCATGCCCAGTATTCCTCTCACTGATTATCATTCAGTCTGCATGCATGCAGTCACAGACAGTAGGCATACAGTCAGAAAGACCTAGATTGTAATCCTATATTTTATTCATAACTTGACTGTGGAAAACATTATGTAACTTCTCTGAGCAGCAATTTTGTCATTTACTTTAACACCTATCTCATAAAATTAGTGGGAGAATTAGTGAAAAAATATAGTGTAACTAAAATGACTACCATGTTGCTTTTAAATATCCTCCTTTACTCATCACTAGAAATGTCTCTTCTTGGTCAGAGTTAAGTTCCAAGTAGCAAATCTCTTCATCGGTTAGATGAAGTTATTAGTATAACCAGTCAAGAACATGTCAAATGTTTTTGGTTTATAAGAGGTTTAGAATGTTATAATGGAAGTTTTTGTGATCTGATCATACAAACTAACCATCCATTCATATGGCAAAATAATCAGTAGTAAAATTCCACTATAATATTATTTCTCTCTTTTCCTTCATTCCATGGATTTTCTCATGGGCTTATTTGTAATAGCTAACACCAATATTCCTCATCCCTATCTTAACATGACTATTCTTTGGAATAACATATTCTGTCAACTGACTATATTTCAGTCCTGAGTTTCAAGCCACCCATGTTTCCCTTTCACAGTTTATTTTGTTGATATTCATATCTATACAATGCTAACAAGAAATCTGAGACCACAAATAGCAGCCTTGATCTCTTCTTAAGTGTTATATCATCTGCATGAAGCAACTTCTTCACTCTTTGCTTCAAGTCATATATGATATCATCATTATCCACTGTTTTCATCAGTCTATCTGATTATTTTTCTCTTTCTTCCTTTATATTCAAGTTATCACCCTGTCCTTAAATTAATTTGGCACTATCCACACATTATCTACTTCTATTTTTATGAAATGCACTAACCAAGAGTTCAATAGACTAGTATTTTAATCCACAGGACATAAATACAACTCCCATTAATGATATATATATGCACTGTTCATTACCCAGGTCAGCTCTCTTCTTATGCATCAATATTAAGTAGGACTAAGTCAATAAATTAAAAGCTGAGCACTTAATTCCTTCTGCTTCTATAATGCTTACATATTTTACAATGGGTATATTTTTCAGACAGTCTCTGGCTTCCAATGTTTCAACTTACGGTTGTTGTTGGGGTTTTATTTACTTTACAATGATGCAAAAGCAATATACATTCAGTAGAAATCAGACTTCAAATTTTGAATTTTGATCTGTCCCTGGGTTAGCAGTATGTGGTACAATATTCTCTGAAATGCAGGGCAGCAGTAGCATACCGCAGCTCTCAGCCAGCCACACAGTCACAAAAGTAAACACCTGACACCCCGCAGGGTACTCACTGTTAGATGATTTTGCTCAACTGTAGAATAATGTAAGTGTTCTGAGCACGTTTATGATAAACTATATTTGGGTGTAAATTACAAAATGACATATATATCAATATATAGAAAACTATTCTTAAAGGCATAAATACAAGCGAATATAGTGAATGACATCACCATCTAACCAATGGCTTAGTCTGTAACTCAGGAGTCATTCTTTTTTTTTCCAGTTTTTTGTTTTGTTTTTTTAAGAAAAATGGTTTTAAAAATAATAATGTTACATGCAATGAACCTTAATATTTCAAGAAAAACTATTTGAAATATGATGTTACATGCAATAGACACCAATTATTCAGGAAAAATGATCTTACATGTAATAATATTACATGCAATAAACATTAATATTTCAAGAATAAAAGGATTTTAAGTATAATAATATTACCAAGACTGTACTAACATAGTATGATATCACAAAAGTTGTAGGAAATATTAAAAATCTGCAAATAACAGAATCTAGAAAATATTCTAGAATATTTTCCCCTCTGGCTCTGTTTTTGTTCATTAATTTATGTTGTTCATTATATTCCACAAATGAGTGAGATCATAAGATATTTATCTTTCTCTGACTTGCTTATTTCACTTCGCAGGATGCTTTTAAAGTCTATTTTGTTGGATATGAGTACTGCTACTCCAGCTTTCTTTTTTTTTTTTTTTTTTTCATTTGCATGGAAAACTTTTTTCCATCCCATCACTTTTCATTCTGTGTGTGTCTTTTGTTTTGCAGTGGGTCTGTTATGGACAGCATATAGTTGGGTCATGTTTTTGTATCCATTCAGCTACCCTACACCTTTTGATTGGAGCATTTAATCCATTTACATTTAGGGTTATTATTGAGAGGTACTTATTTACTAGTATAGCCATTTTAATTCTGTATGGCTAGGTTTCTCTATCTGTTTCTTCTTCTCGGCAATCCCTTACAACAATCCCTTTAGCATTTCTTGTAATGCTGGCTTGGTGGTGATGAGCTCCTTTAGCTGTTTTTTTGTGTTTGTTTTTTTTTTGTCTGGGAAGCTTTTTATTTGACCATCTATTTTGAATGATAGCCTTGCTGGATATAGTAATCTTGGTCTCAGATCCTTGCTTTCCATTACCTTGAGTACTTCATGTCATTCCCTTCTGGCCTGTAGAGTTTCTGATGAAAAATCAGGTGTCAACTTTATGGGAACTTCTTTGTAAATAAACAGTTTTATTTTCTCTTGCTGCCTTTAAGATTCTCTCTTTGTCTTTAATTTTTGGCATTTTAATTATGATGTGTCTGGCCATGGGTCTGTTTGGGTTCTTCTTGATTGGGGTTCTCTGTGCCTCCTAAATTATGTGACTTTTTCCTTTACCAGGTTAGGGAAGTTTTCCACCATTATTTCTTCAAACACCTTCTCTATTCCTTTCTCCCTTTCTGCCTCTTCTGGCACACCTGCTATTCTAATATTGTTGCATTTCACATTGTCCCACAGCTTCCTTAAGCTGCCCTCCTGTTTTTTACTTGTATTTTCTTTTTGGTTCTCTAATTGAGTGATTATTTTCAACTCTGTCTTCTAATTCACTGATTCAATCCTCAGCTTCCCTAATCTGCTGTGCATTCTTTCTAATGTGTTCTTTATTTGTGTTATGTCATTCTTTATCTCAAACTCTTCTTTTTTTATAATCACTGGATCTTTTTTCATACTGTTGCACATTTTTAACATCATTACTCTGAACTCTGTTTCAGATAAATTTCTTATCTCTGCTTCATTTATCTCTTCTTCTGAAGAATTCTGTAGTTCTTTCATTTGGAGGTTGTTTCTTTGTTTCCTCATTTTTGTTGTCTGTTTGAGTTTGTGACTATGTTTTAGGTAGATCCTCCATACCTCTCAATCTCTAGTGCAGGACAGTTTTAAAAGCTATTTCTGACTAATTGGCTCAGGCAAAGACTCAAAGCCTCCAGAGATCACCTCTGTCTACAGACTAATAGGATTCTGACTTTAATTGTCCCCAGACAATCATCCTCAGGTATGGGGAGAGTTTTTTCAATAGAGTGGATCAGTCAAAATAGGAGAATTTTTACTTTTAATCTCTTAACTGGCCTCAGGGCAAGGTGTTTTCCAAAAGGGTGTGTCAACTGTCTTCCCCCGAGGCAAGGCAGACATCTATGTGGGAAAGATGCCCTCTGCTGTTTGAGGGAATAACTCAGCCCAGGAAACTTGGGGTGTCTGCCTTCTGAGCTCTATCCCCGAATCCCCAGTCCTGGGTTCTACTCTCACAGCTCCAGACCACTTCACCCTCCCTCTGCCAGAGCACAAGGTCAGGGAAATTTTTGTGCATTGGCCCTTTGAAAGGTTGCCCAAACTTTCAGCTGCCACTCCCTGGCAGACAGCACCCCACTGCCTTTCACAGCTAGATATTATGTGGGTACCCTCCTCAGTTTGGTGCTCTCTGTTGGGAATCCCAGCTTCAGGATTAGATACCAGAGTTCAGTGGCACCTCCTCCCCACCCCACAGCTGAAATAGCTCTCCTGTGGGTGCCAGCCATCCCTTTTGGGCCTCTGCCCCTCCTATCAGTCTCTATGCGGTCTCCACCTTCAGTCCTTGGGTATCAGGCTTCTCTCCTGTGAGTTTTCCATTGATTATTCAGGAAGCCTTTTGGTATTTCAGTTGTAATTCCATCTTGTTCTTGGGAGCATGTCCATGCAGCATCCTCCTACTCTGCCGCCATTTTTAATCTCTCAGAAGTCATTCTTAACCGTCTTCCCTGTTTCTTAATCCACATTTCTCATCTATCACCACTCTAAGTCAATAAAGCTTGTGGGCAAGATGAGCTGGGAACTTTTGTGAAATGCATTATCTACACAACTGTATGGGGCACCCTTATCCTACTTAGTCCAAATTCCTACTGTCTACTACCTGTAATTACTAGTCTCTAGGCATGACTCTTTCCTTTCTGTTCTCCACTGGCAGCCAGGGTGATCTCATCAAAATGCAAATCCTACATATTAACCCACTTATTTAGAATAATGTTTTAGTGCTTTTTCATTTCTCTTAAGATGAATGTAATATGGTCTTCAAAACTCTGCAATTTCAGGTCTGAGCATCACCTCCATGATGCCCCTCCATAACATAGGAACAGCCATGATGGCCTCCTCTAGTAATTTTAACTTGACATATGCCTTCCACTACTGGTCCTTTGCAAATAATGCTCCATCAGTCTTAACACTCTCTTCCAGTACCTCCAACCACTCCCATTACCATTTTCACATGTGCTTACTAAATTTCCTCTCATTCTTCAGATGGGCACCTGCAGGACAAATGGTTATATCCTTTGAGGCACTGATCAGGACTGTAATTTTAAGTTCATTTGTAAAATTACCTAACTAAGGTCTATCTTCTCTTCTAAACAAAAGTTGAATGTAAGCAGAAACTGTACCTACATTAATACATATTTCTTTAATTCATAACTGAATAAACAGCGGACTTACTGAAATCTACAAGGATATTGTAAAGGCCCTAGGGAACAACATAATTTTTTCTTCACAGTAACAAATCCTGAAAAAGTGGTTCCCCAATGTCATGAATACAATCTACATGGATAAGTTGTCCTGAAATAATGTCAGTACATAAAACACATGGAAAAACACAAATAAGGATAAGATATAATGGAAGTAAACTCTGACCTGGCACACTTAGGATTTTATGTAACCCTAAGAAATACAGCAGAGTTTTACCCTATTTTACATGACCCACCCCTAATCCTGTTTGACTCTTATTTTCATCATTTTAAATAACAGCACCATGCTGACAACAGACTCTGAGGAGGCTGATAAAAATGCAAAATCTCTTCAATAAGTCTCCTCTTCCATTTCCTTCTCAGTAAAAAGAAGTGTCATCTTCACAAAGCTTCTAGTCATCAGCACCCAGATAATCTGTTTTGTTTTGTGTATTTTTTTAATTAAACAGACTGAACATTGCTTCACTGAATTGGATGCTTTTCATTTTTACTAAAGTTTTTCTATCCACAGAGCAGATTATCTATTTTTTTTTAATTCAGGAATGATACCTCATTTTTCACTCTTTTACTAAAAGTGGAGATACTGATTTGCTAATGTATTTACTTCCTTATCCCATTTTTAAACCATATGCTACCTCCAGAAAAACAATGATTAATGTTTTAATTTAACTATGGGTGTTTAAGTGCTAGTAAGTATTTTCTTTTTAGATGAGTACCAAGAACAAAGTTACAAAGTTACCAGTAAATACTTAACAGAAAAACTATTTTATTCTATTCACAATAACTCAGTCACCCTACACCTGTCATGTTCATAAAGGAATTAATTGCCCACCTCCATTTATTCATTTGTACAACAAAGGTGTATATTAAATACTTGTCAGGCACTTGACTTAACTAGGGGGAAAGATGGAAGTTATAGAACCTGCCTTCAAGGAGCTCAGAGTCTAGTCCAAGAGAAAGAATATTGATAGATGCCAATAAAGAATTCAGACTTGTCAGGTGAAAGACAAGAAAGAGTTACCTTAACAAAGAAGGAGACTAGGACAATTAGGTTGAGGTAAATGCATAAATGTTTGAAAACTAAAGAGCTGCAGAAACTATAAAAGATGAAAGCAAAGGCTAGAAACATGAGTAGGATTTATGTTTAAAAAAGACCTTGAAGAGTTCAGATTTTATCTTGACATTGAAGAGAAAGGATCACAAAGCTGTCTTCTCTTTTAATCCCTAAAAGAGAAGACAGCTTCACATTACCATAAAATAAAAAGGGGGATATTACACCTAAGCTGACTATCTAGAGAAGTTTGAAATATTGTTCCTCTGCAACACATACAATTTGTTATAAAAATTCAGCAACCAAGCTATTTAACATTTAAAAATTAGACTCTAAATTATCAACTGTTAATATCTAACTTAATTTTTAATGTGACCAAGACGGACTGAACATTCCCCTCAACTTCACTAAAGCTTAGACAGGTTTCTTTCTGAATTAGGAACACCTGTGACCTCCCTTTTACTTGGAGCATTTACTTTAGAAACCTTGCAATTGTAAATTCTTTCTTTGCTCTTTTGAGATGTAAATCTTCTCTCAGGTCTTTGCCAGTTTTATAACCAAGGAGTGTCTTTCTGGAGAATCTAAAAGCTATCCTTTTGAAATGTAATCATCAAGAAAGATAGTGTCCTTATATCCCAGTCTCTCTGGGAGGGTAGAAGCCAATTAGCAAACAAGAAGTGCCAATTAGCAAACACAGATGACCTAATCACACTGATCACCCTCTGCCCTAACCTCCAGAACTTTCCCATAGCATATCCCAGTGCTTAAAGAACTCTCCAACCTTTTGTTTCAGTGGAATTGAGTTCAGTATCTCACCACTGTGGCTTTCCTGTTCATCTTTCACATCTCAGCTTAAATATCACTTTCTCTAAGCACTCTACGCTACCAGCCCTCCAAGTCTAGGTCTAGTAGCTTCTTCCACCTTATCTTGTATAACATTTATTAGGGACTGATGTTTGTGTCCCTCCAGCCCCCAGAATTCATATGTGAATTCATATCATCAATGTGATGATATTAGAAGCTGAGGACATTGGGAGATGGTTAGGGTTAGGTGAGGTCATACCAGTGGAATCCTCATGAATGGGATTAGTGCCTGATAATAGTTTTAGAAGAGCTTGCTTCCCCTCTGCTCTCTACCATGCAAGGCTACAATGATAAGTCAGCAGTCTACAACCTGAAAGAAGACCCTCTGCAAAACTGTATTTATTAAATTTTAGGAATTTCCAGTCCAGTTGTCTCTATTCCCTACTAAATTAATAACTCCAACAGGATAAGGAGCATATTAGTTGTGTTCTTCATGCTGTCTATAGTATTAATGAATAAATATGCGTTGAATGAAGTAGTAAATGGTTAAGAAAATGGCCCGGCCTTCCATTCACACCAGAGAACTGATTAGGTTCCTGAACTTTTAAAATAAGGTGATAACTATGTCATGCCCTTGTTTGTTTTCAGGCTCTGTGGTCTCGCCTTCAGTCTTTAATAGAAAGCACCAGCATGCTATGCTCTTGTCAAAAACTATAACCTCAAGTTATCTGTTCTTTTTCTCTAGAAATTTAGCCAAGAGAATTCAAGACAAATTGCCCTCAAAGTAAGCAACCTACCTTTTCCTTTACCTGCTCTAAACTAGTGGTCAGCAAACTCATTAGTCAACAGAGCCAAATATCAACAGTACAACGATTGAAATTTCTTTTGAGAGCCAAATTTTTTAAACTTAAACTTCTTCTAACACCACTTCTTCAAAATAGACTAGCCCAGGCTGTGGTATTTTGTGGAAGAGCCACACTCAAGGGGCCAAAGAGCCACATGTGGCTTGCCAGCCTCGGTTTGCCGACCACTGCTCTAAACTACCTATAAAAATCTAAGAGGAAAATAGTTTCATAATGAGGAGGAAACTGGTCTTGCAAGGTGTGTCAGGCCATAAAAACTGTGAACAATGCACTGCCCTGGAGCGGGGAAGGGTCATTATCGCTGGCCCAGGACAGATCATCAGATATGGCCTGTGGACCCCAACACCTGTGGGCCTTCCTGTAAGCCCTCAAAAGGGGGCGGAACCATATCTGCAAGACAAAGACCCCAGAAGGTTATAAAAAGTGAAGCCCTCTGTGTGTTTCTTCACTCTGATTTGGAAATTATTCCTGGAGTCCACTAGTGTTAATAAACGGGGTTCTTCCCTTTCTCTAGGAAGCGTGCTTGGTATTTCTTTGGTCTTCTCCAACATTTGTTTCCCTGAACCAGGAAGCTAAGCCCATTTGGCTCTTGCCTCCGGTGAGTGGACGGGGTGTGGGGCCTGGGGACGCTGGACAAGCCTCCAGAAGGCATGTGCTACTGATTCTAGCAGAATCGAACCAGGGGGACTCCAGGTGCTCCCAGACCTCAGCCCAGGACCCGGCTGGCATCTGGAGAAAGTGGACAGACACCTTTGGACAGAATTGGTAAGGTAGGGGCCCCAGTCAGTCAGGCTCACTCCAAGTGAGTGGAAGGGGGAGCTTGATTACCTCCCCGGAAGTCATAGGACTTTGTCAGGTAAATCAGGAATCAGGACTCCGGAGGTGAGTGAATTCAGATTCGCTTGAAGAATTATGGGTTCACTCTTCTGTTTGTTTGTGTGTGGGACTAGCCAATTTGCTACCAAGAAGGGGGGCTCGATGCAGTCTTAACTCTTCTGGTAGGTTCTCACCGAGACGTCGGTTGAGAATTCTGTTCTGGGGCGTGGGTGCCAGGAGTGCCACCATGCCCGTCTGGGGAGTTGGGCATTATCTGCTCAGCTCCAGTCTGGGCTAGTCTGCTGAGAGAGTGTGAATACGGGTGTTTGTCTGTCTTGGCATAATTATCTGCTGATTAACTGGTCTGTGTGAAAGCGAAAGCTACTTTGATTTTCTGTTTGCTCATCTGGTTAAAACGTTTGAAGGCTGAACCTGTGATAGTATGCAAAAGTCTCAAGCAGTGCTGTGGAGTTCGTTTTCTCAGAGACGTTTGCTCTCTACCATGGAGGGATAGTTGATAAAAATTTCTGTCTATGTTTGTGTACTAGGGGCTTTGGTTTGCTCTGTGATTTTGCTGTATTAGGTTGAAATTTTGGAATTCTGGGATAGATTAAAGGTATTTGTGGATTTTCTTGTCTCTTTTGGCTGGCTGGGACTTTCAGGGCGGGGCTCACAGCTCCACAGGGTGGAGAGATTTTACCCACCCTGCCCCTGCCTGTGCTGATTAAGGATCTTTTCTTTAAGGAGACCCTCCAGGCTTTTAGTAAATTTCCCTGCACCCTTGTCTGTCTCTCGCCACCGATCATGACGGGGTTGGGACAAAGTAAACCCATTGTTCTCAATTGCATGTTGGGAAATTTTGAAAAGGGTTTTATTGAGGACTATGGTATTAAAATGAACCCCAAAACACTGAGGAAATTCTGTGAATTAGAATGGGAAGCCTTTGGGCTCAGCTGGCCCCTGGAAGGCTCTTTAGATGTAGGACTGATCAGGGCAGTCTGGAATGTAGTCACGACAGACCCCAGACACCCAGATCAGTTCCCTTATAGACAGCTGGTTAGGAATTGCTCAAACCTTGCTGCCTTGGGTCCGGTTCTGTAAGGTTTAGTAGTAGGAGAAAAGAAACAGGTCTCTCAGAAGGGACTCCAACCCCTTGTTCTGCCAGGATCCCCTGAGGAAGTCCCGCTAGTTTTACCATCTCCATATGTGCCACAGGCAGCACCAAGTGCTTCCCCAGCTGGTCTGAAAGGTCCAGAAACACCACCCCCTTCCATTTCTCCTCAACCAGGCTCTCCAGAGCCAGTTGGGCAGTGCTTGCATTCAGCCAATCAAGGGCCCAGGCCACAACCAGCACGTCAGATGCCTCTAAGGGAGATTCAAGATGCCAGGGTAGTTGACGAAGATGGGACCTTGCAGGAGGGAGGGCCAGTCTATTACTATCAGCCCTTTACCACCAGTGACATCTTGAATAGGAAACATCACACCCCAGCTTATTCTGAAAAACCTCAGGCCATGGTAGACCTCCTAGAAACAATCTTCCAGACCCAGAAGCCCACCTGGGTAGACTGCAAGCAGCTCCTTTTCATGTTCTTTAACACTGAGGAGCACATGAGAGTGGTAACAGAGGCTCAGAAGTGGCTCCAGACCCAGGCCCCGGCAGGAATATTATATACAGACAGATGGGCCAGGAAGGCCTTCCCAGATGAGGAACCTGAATGGAACCTGAACTCAGAAGATGGAAAGACTGGGCTAGAAAGATATTGGCTGGCTTTCCTCCAGGAGGTCAGAGTCGGAGCCAAGAAGCACACCAACATGGCTAAAATCTCTGAAGTTTTCCAGAAGCCTGATGAAAATCCAGCAGCTTTCTATGAGAGACTATGTGAGGCATACCGAATCTACACTCCCTTTGGACCTGAGGCCCCAGAAAATCAAACCATGGTAAATGCCATTTTTGTAGGCCAAGCCCAGCCTGACATCAGGAGAAAATTACAGAAACTGGAAGGGTTTGCAGGAAAGAATGCTACTGAACTGCTAGAGATAGCTAACAAGGTTTTCATCAATCGAGACAGTGCAGCAAGGGAGGAAGAAAAGAGAATACAAAGAAGGGCCAATATAATAGCAGCGGATTTTAGAGGCTCAGCAAGGATACAGACCAGGGGGAAAAGGAAGAGCAAGCCTGAGACAAGACCAGCGTGCCTATTGTAAGGAAACTGAGACAACTGAAGCACAGACCCTGCCTGAAGGATGGTCAGCACAGAGGGCAGAACTTTGGGCCCTGGTCAGAGCCCTGGAACTCAGTAAGGATAAGCATGCCAACATCTACACTGACTCGCGCTATGCCTTTGCTACCCTGCATGTCCATGGGGCCATATATAAGGAAAGGGGGCTCTTGACAGCAGGAGGAAAAGGAATCAAAAATCAGAATGAGGGAGAGGAATCCAAGATGGCGGCGTAGGTAAACACCTAAACTGCTGCCTCGTGCAACAATTTCAAAAATTCAACTAAAAGACAAAACGTCTAACACCCAGAACCACGGGAAAGCTGGCTGAGTGGAAGTTCTACAACTAGAAGGAAAGAGAAAGGAGCATCGAGACGTGCACGAGCGCTGAAAAGCTGAGGTACGGAGGCGCGTGATCCGGGCTGGCTGCGGGCATTGCTTTTTTCAACCCAAAGGGAGAGAAGCCCCCGATTACTCTGAAATCCAGTTTCTGGGGAGACACGGGGGACCCAAACTCCTACGGGGAGAAGCTGGACTGTCTGCCAGTGAGGGGGGCTTACTTGCAGAGCTGCGCGCAGGAATAATTGTTTACGGCACTGGGGCACGGGACTCCGGGACGCCCTTGGGGACACAGAGCCGGCTAACTAGCAGCCATTGCTGTTTGCCACGCCCTAGCCTAGTGACACCCTGAGACCCCGCCCTGAACAACCTACAAACCCACCCAAGCTCCAAGCAGCAGCGTTAGCAGAAGAAAGCCCCGCCCTATCGCAGCTTAACCTAGCAAACTTGCAGCCTGGGTCAGACAGCTCCAAAACCTCCAAACCCCAAGCAAAGAGGAGAAAACTGTAGCTCTCACTGTAGCTCCTGCTGGATGGCCTCAGACAGTAGCTGACCTGCACCCCATTGGAGATCCAGAAGCCAGTATACCTAGTGGTCAGAGTGAGACACCAGATTTCAACTCCTCACATCCATAAGTGACACATTCAAAGGCAGACTCAGGGAGCACCAAAGCCCCACTGAAACAAGTCCTGCCCCTAAGTGTGTCTTCAGCGCAGCAGTTCTTCCATTATAGACACAGTGAGTGCTCACAGCTAATTGGCCTGGAGGTCAATTCCTCCCAGTATACCAATAGCAATTAAGGCTTTAACTGCACCAAGTCTTTGCACTCAGTCCACAAAGGGGTGTACCAAGAGTGTCCACATCAGGTGATTGGGGAGGCTGAGCTACTGCCCCCTATAGGTCACCTACCACACAAAGCCACTCCATCAACACAGGGAAGCAGCCAAAATGAGGAGACAAAGAAACATGTCACGAATGAAAGAAACGGAGGAAAGCAAACTACTGGATGACATAGAGTTCAGAACCACATTTATAAGGTTACTCAAGAATCTTCTTAAAACCGCTGAGAAACTTGATGAGACCTTCAAGGAGCTTAGTGAGAATGCACAAAAAATGGAAAAGGATCAGTCAGAAATGAAGCATACACTGTCTGAAATAAAGAATATACAGAAACTCAACTGTAGATCAACGTACCCCAAGAATCAAACCAAAGATCTGAAATATGTGGAAACAAAAAACATCCAACCAGAAAAACAAAAAGAAAAAAGAATCCAAAAATATGAAGATAGTGTAAGGAGCCTCTGGGACAACTTCAAGCGAACCAACATCCGAATTTTTGGGGTGCCAGAAGAAGGGAGAGAGCAAAATATTGAAAACCTATTAGAAGAAATAATGACAGAAAACTTTCCCTGCCTGGTGAAAAAAATAGATGTACAAGTCCAGGAAGCGCACAGAACCCCATACAAGAGGAATCCAAAGAGGACCACACCAAGACACATCATAATTAAAATGCCAAGGGCAAAAGACAAAGAGAGAATATTAAAAGCAGCAAGAGAAAAACAGTTAATTACCTACAAGGGAGTACCCATACGACTGTCAGCTGATTTCTCAACAGAAACTATGCAGGCCAGAAGGGAGTGGCAAGAAATATTCAAAGTGATGAACAGCAAGAACCTACAACCAAGATTACTCTACCCAGCAAAGCTATCATTCAGAGTTGAAGGTCAGATAAAGAGCTTCACAGACAAGAAAAAGCTAAAGGAGTTCATCACCACCAAACCAGGATTACATGAAATGCTGAAGGGTATTCTTTAAGGAGAGGAAGAAGAAGAAAAAGGTAAAGATAAAAATTATGAACAACAAAATGACATCAAATACATACCTACCAACAAGTGAATCTAAAAATCAAGTGAATAAAAAATCTGAAGAACAGAATGGACTGGTGAATATAATAGAATCAGGGACATAGAAAGGGAGTGAACTGATGATTCTCAGGGGAAGCAGGTGTGAGGGGTGCGGGAAGAGCTTGGACAAAAATCTTACTCCTATGGATGAAGACAGTGGCGGGGGTAAGGGCATGGGGTGGGGTGGGGAATCAGGTGGAGGGGAGCTATGGGGGAAAAAATAGAGGAACACCTGTAATAATCTGAACAATAAAGATTTATTTAAAAAAAAAAAAAATCAGAATGAGATTTTAAAGTTACTAGAAGCAGTCTGGGAGCCTAAGGAAATAGCCGTTATCCATTGCAAAGGTCACCAGAAAGGGAAAGACTCAGTGTCAGAAGGAAACCAGTGTGCTGACACCGCAGCAAAGCAGGCTGCCAAAGAACAAGCAGCACCGGCACGGATCATGTTGTCCCCCGAATTACCTGAACCTCGAAAGTACACTCCGCAGGAGGAGGAATGGGCTCAGCAAGAAGGGGGCAAGAGAACGAAGGAAGGCTGGTGGATACTCCCAGATCATAGGGTCTATGTCCCAGAACAGTTAGCCCATAAGGTATTCCTCCAGCAACATGAACTCACTCATTTAGGAAGCTGCCCTAGAAGCTTTGTTAGGCAGGTACTACCTAATTGCCCATCTACCCTCCTTGTGTGCCTCAGTTTCTCAGCGTTGCTGCCTCTGTGCTCAGAACAATGCTAAACAGGGTCATGTGGGACCAATAGGAGTTCAGCGTTGTGGCCAAGTTCCTTTTGAGGACTTAGAAGTAGATTTTACAGAAATAGGGCCTAGCAGAGAGAATAAATCCCTGCTAGTCTTTGTTTGCACCTTTTCAGGCTGGGTAGAGGCATATCCCACTCACACGGAAAAGGTGAGAGAAGTCACTAAGGCATTGCTGAAGGACATAATTCCACGATATGGAATGCCTCTGACCATAGGGTCTGATAATGGCCCAGCCTTTGTAGCAGAAATAATAGAACAGGTAGCCAAGGCTTTAGGAATTGAATGGAACCTACATACACCTTACAGGCCTCAGAGTTCAGGGAAAGTGGAGTGCATGAACCGCACTCTAAAGCAGGCTGTGGCTAAGCTATGCCAAGAGACAACCTTACCCTGGACAGATATCTTGCCTCTTGTACTTCTGTGGGTACGCTGTGCCCCAAGGGCCAGGGTAGGTTTCTCTCCCTTTGAAATTCTATATGGTAGACCCCCTCCCTTAATTCAGCCAAAGGGAGATTTGGGGGAAATAAGGAACTTAGAAATCCAGAAACAACTACAAGGACTTGGAAAAATTGTCTTTGAGATCCACAGATGGGTTACTGACCCACTACCCATCTATCTAGGAACAGCTGTACATCCTTATAAACCTGGAGACCAGGTTTGGGTAAAGGATTAGAAAAAGGAGCCTCTCAAACCTACCTGGAAGGGACCCTATCCAGTCATATTAACCCACCCCCCCCCCCCAGCTCTTAAGGTTGCAGGACTAAACACCTGGATCCACCACTCCCAGGTGAAGGCAGCCCACCAGCTTAGTGACATCCAGTCTGAGTGGAAGGTGACCTCTGACCAGAAACACCCCCTGAAGATCACCCTCAAGAAGATAGCAGACCTGGCCGAGCAACCTGCTCCAAGGAATTCAGATAACACCCTGCTGAATTCTCCCTAACACTAATCTTTCTTTCTTATCTCCTCCTAACGTAACGTGCTCTAGTATTTCTGGATAATCACTGGTATAGAGACTTGCTGAAAACAAAGGGCTGATATAAATAAGTAATCGTTAACATAAAATAATAGACTGTTTTAATAAAAATTAATATTTTTCTTGAACATTAACTTACCAGACACTGAATAATTGCACAAATTAATCATAATGCAAATAAGTCTATCTTTCTTGTTCTCCGAAAGTGAAATATTTCCTATTGCACACACCAAACAAGTCAGTCCAAGACTAATGACGTGGCAATCGGCTGCTAGAATATTTGCTGCTAGTATTAGTGGAGAGAAATGATGTGCCTGCACGTAAGGTGGGTAAGGGAAATGAATACAACATGATTATAGTAATCAGTCATTAGCGAATGTTGTAGTTCATTATTAATAATTATGTATAACAGGATATTGTAAAAATTAAGTTACAAAATTTTTATTAAAACATTTCTTACATACTGTTATATTGGCTGGGCCGCAAAAATATTTCTTGTGGGCCACATATGGACTGTGTCTGCGAGTTTCACATGCTTGCTTTAGAGCATTTGAATTTTATATTAAACAGTATCCTGGAAGGTTATATATTGCAGGGATCCTGCATTGAGTTGGTCACTTTGTTAAGCCTCAGGTTTTTATAAAAAGCTGGAAACAGACAGAAGAAGTTCACTCCTGCATTTTCAGTATACATGTTCATAGTGATATTACCCTCTTCAATAATTAATGTACTCTAGAAGAGAATCCAAGATGGCGGCGTAGGTAAACACCTAAACTGCTGCCTCCCACAACAATTTAAACTGCAACTAAAAGACAAAACGTCTATCACCCAGAACCATGGGAAAGCTGGCTGAGTGGAAGTTCTACAACTAGAAGGAAAGAGAAAAGAGCTTTGAGACATACACGAGCGCTGAAAAGCTGAGGTACGGAGGCGCGTGATCCGGGCTGGCTGCGGGCGACTGGGTGCGTTGCTTTTTTCAACCCGAACGGAGACAAGCCCCCGAGTACTCTGAAATCCAGTCTCTGGGGAGACGCGGGGGACCCAAACTCCTATGGGGAGAAGCTGGACTGTCTGCCAGCGAGGGTGGCTTGCTTGCAGAGCTGCGTGCAGGAATAATTGTTTACTGCACTGGGGCACGGGACTCGCGGATGCCTTTGGGGACACAGAGCCGGCTAACTAGCAGCCATTGCTGTTTGCCACGCCCTAACCTAGTGACACCCTGAGGCCCCGCCCTGCACAACCTACAAACCCACCCAAGCTCCAAACAACCGAGTTAGCATAAGAAAAACCTGCCCTATCGCAGCTTAACCTAGCAAACTTGCAGCCCGGGTCAGACAGTTCCAAAACCTCCAAACCCCAAGCAAAGAGGAGAAAACTGCAGCTCTCACTGTAGCTCCTGCTGGATGGCCTCAGACAGTAGCTGACCTGCACCCCATTGGAGATCCAGAAGCCAGTGTACCTAGTGGTCAGTGTGAGACACCAGATTTCAACTCCTCACATCCATAAGTGACACATTCAAGAGGCAAACTCAGTGAGCACCGAAGCCCCACTGAAACAAGTCCTGCGTGTCTTCAGCACAGCAGTTCTTCCATTATAGACACAGGGAGTGCTCACAGCTAATTGGCCTGGAGGTCAATTCCTCCCAGCGTACCAACAGCAATTCAGGCTTAACTACACCAAGACTTTGCACTCAGCCCACAAAGGGGTGTACCAAGAGCATCCACATCAGGTGATTGGGGAGGCTGAGCTACTGCCCCCTATAGGTCACTTACCACACAAAGCCACTCCATCAACACAGGGAAGCAGCCAAAATGCAGAAACAAAGAAACATGTCACGAATGAAAGAAACGGAGGAAAGCAAACTACTGGATGACATAGAGTTCAGAACCACATGTATAAGGTTACTCAAGAATCTTCTAAAATCCGCTGAGAAACTTGATGACACTTCTGAGGAGCTTAGTAAGACCTTCAAGGACATTAATGAGAATGCCAAAAAAATGGAAAAGGATCAGTCAGAAATGAAGCATACACTGTCTGAAATAAAAAATATACAGAAACTCAACTATAGATCAACGTACCCCAAGAATCAAACCAAAGATCTGAAATATGTGGAAACAAAAAACATCCAACCAGAAAAACAAAAAGAAAAAAGAATCCAAAAATATGAAGATAGTGTAAGGAGCCTCTGGGACAACTTCAAGCGAACCAACATCCGAATTTTTGGGGTGCCAGAAGAAGGGAGAGCGCAAAATATTGAAAACCTATTAGAAGAAATAATGACAGAAAACTTTCCCTACCTGGTGAAAGAAATAGACTTACAAGTTCAGGAAGCACACAGAACCCCATACAAGAGGAACCCAAAGAGGACCACACCAAGACACATCATAATTAAAATGCCAAGGGCAAAAGACAAAGAGAGAATATTAAAAGCAGCAAGACAAAAACAGTTAATTACCTACAAGGGAGTACCCATACGACTGTCAGCTGATTTCTCAACAGAAACTATGCAGGCCAGAAGGGAGTGGCAAGAAATATTCAAAGTGATGAACAGCAAGAACCTACAACCAAGATTACTCTACCCAGCAAAGCTATCATTCAGAGTTGAA
The DNA here is from genome assembly GCA_026230045.1 of Corynorhinus townsendii. Lineage (NCBI taxonomy): Eukaryota > Metazoa > Chordata > Mammalia > Chiroptera > Vespertilionidae > Corynorhinus > Corynorhinus townsendii. The sequence continues at coordinate 113,305,151 of JAPDVU010000001.1, read as the reverse complement.
GGTCAGATAAAGAGCTTCACAGACAAGAAAAAGCTAAAGGAGTTCATCGCCACCAAACCAGGATTACATGAAATGCTGAAGGGCATTCTTTAAGAAGAGGAAGAAGAAGAAAAAAGTAAAGATAAAAATTATGAACAACAAAATGACATCAAATACATACCTACCAACAAGTGAATCTAAAAATCAAGTGAATAAAAAATCTGAAGAACAGAATGGACTGGTGAATATAATAGAATCAGGGACATAGAAAGGGAGTGGACTGACGATTCTCAGGGGAAGCAAGTGTGAGGGGTGCGGGAAGAGATTGGACAAAAATCTTACTCCTATGGATGAAGACAGTGGCGGGGGGTAAGGGCATGGGGTGGGGTGGGGAATCAGGTGGAGGGGAGCTATGGGGGGGGGGGAAAGTGGAACACCTGTAATAATCTGAACAATACAGATTTATAAGAAAAAAAATAAAAAAATAAAACATCAAGTTAAAAACAAACAAAAAAAATAATAATTAATGTACTCTATATGAATTCCCACAAAGAAATGTATTTTTTAATTGGTGTTTGCACAAATCTAAACCTAGCTTTTTCAAAGAAAAGTAGTAAAATAGATAACTCACTATAAAGTCTAGAGGACTAGTGAGCCCCCCACTCACTGTGTTCCTAAGGAGAAAGAATCTTGCTGTGGATTGGTCAAATTCCAAAGTAATCTTTGAGTTATAGTAGGTATCTTTTGGGAATGTCTAACCTTCATGATACTAGAGACATAAGACAGGTCCAAATGTTTCACTTGCTTGGGAAGAGTACTCCTCCTCCATACTTTACTGCCTTCTTTCCTCTTAGAAAGCCAAGTTGAAAACAGAGTAAACCTGTGGGAGCAGGAGTGTATTTTGATCTGCCTATCCTAGGGAAAAGAAGTCCACCAGAATTAACCTAACTCACTAGCACTAGGGACCCAGCTAGGTTTTGAGTAGAAGCTCAGGAAAAATATATATATATTTATTTTTCTGGTATTGCCCCCATAGATATATTTCTCCTGAAGGGTAGTGATGGAAAGATGGATTGCATATTTAGTACACTGCTTTATCTCCACATAAATATCCATTTTGTCAGATTTAGGAATAGCTCAAAATTTTCAAGAGAAAATTAATGAGATTTTAAATATTAAAACATATTATCCTATATATTAAAAGGCTAATATGCAAATCGACTGAATGACAAAATGACCAGTTGCTATGACACTCACTGACCACTAGGAGCAGATGCTCAATGCAGGAGCGCCACTCAGCCAGAAGCCAGGCTAATGGCTGGCGAATGCAGCAATGGTGATGGGAGCCTCTCCCGCCTCTGGCAGTAGCACTAAGGATGTCTGACTGCCGGCTTAGGCCCCTGAGGGCTCCCAGACTGCAAGAGGATGCAGGCTGGGCTGAGGGGACCCCCCCCACCCCAAGTGCATGAATTTTGTGCACCGGTCCTCTAATAAAGCTGTAATTATTAAAATGTGGCACTTCCATACAGATAAATTGAACAGAATAGTTTTAAGCAAGGGAGTGACATAATCACATTTGCATTTTGAAAGACAATGTGGAGAATGGATTAGAAGAGGGTAAGAATGGACACTAGGATAACACTTTTTAAGTTTTTCTGGTAATACAGGGGTTTCAACAACAAAATGGCAGAGGGAATGGACATATTGTACAGATCCAAGAATATTTTTAAAAATTAGCCCTGGCCAGTTTTGCTCAGTAGTTAGAGCGTCAGCTCTCAGACCAAAGGGCCAGTCAAGGGCATGTACATCCATTGCAGGTTTGATTCCTAGCCCCAGTTGGGGCATATGCGGGAGGCAACAGTCAATGTGTCTCTCTCATGTTGATGTCTCTTACGCTCTCGCTCTCTCTCTCTCTTTCTCTCTCTTCCCTCACTCATCCTTCCCTTGCACTCTCTCTAAAAATCAATAGAAAAATATGCTTCAGTGAGAATTTTTTAAAAATTAGAATCACCATAACTTACTAGTTAATGAAATGATGGAAGTAAGAGAGAGAAAAAAGATTAGTTCTGAGCTTCCTAAGTTTACCACCTGGTGGATAATAGAGAGATTGGAAACACAATAGGATTAGAAAGACTGGAAGAAAAGTATTGAGTAGGGCTTTGTGATATTATTGGTACATAACTGCATGATAAACAAACAAAAATAAGGTGGTCGTTGTTGAGTTAAGAGAAAATTGTGGCATGAAAATGTAGCTTTGGTTAACATGTATATAGGTAATTCTTAAAGTCATTGTAGTGCTGAATAGCACACAAGAGACTGTGTACAATGAGAAAAGATATATGACAAAACTTTGACCATTACCTGAAGAATGGTAAAGATTGGTCAAAGGAGACTCCAAAAGCACAAGATTGATAAATTGGATTAAAAATTGGGAGAGTTACATATCAGAGCAATTAAGAGAAGAGCGATTTTTTTAGAAAGAAGTGTGTGTGACATCCGGTGAACAGTGTCAAATGCTACTGATAGAGATCAAGTAAAAAATTTCTAAAAAACTGAAAATTCCATTGGATTTAGCAACAAGAAAGTCAGGACCTTGACAAGAGTAGTTTAGTAAAATAAAACGATACTAGATGGCAAAAGATTGAGAAATGAATGCAAGTGAGAGTCCAGTAACAGGGAATAGAGACAACAGTTTCAAATATAGAAGAAAAAGGAGGGAAAGATTAGAAGTTGAATATTTCGGAGGGGGGGTGGATAATTGATATAACTGTTTCCTTGTTTAGTTGTTTGATTCATTGTTTTTATTGTTTTATTTGTTTTTAAGACAGGAGAAAATTGAATATGTTTAATATTTATGGAAAGGTTTGATAGCCAGCCACCAAGATGATGCCAATGATCCCTGACTCCTGATATTTTTGTAGCACCCACCCCAACACACACATCGAATAGCATAAATCTGTGTAAATAATAGAAGAGTGTGGAAATAATGATTCCTGAAGCTAACTGATAAAAGACATTGTGACTTGTACCTTGCTCTCTTGAATCAGTAGCTTGAAGGAAACCAGCTGCCATGTTGTGAGACACTCAAGGAGCCCTGTGGAGAGGTCCATGTGGCAAGGAATATTCATCCTTCTCACAGCTAACAGGGAACTGAGGCCTCCTGCCAATAGTCAAGTAAGTGAGGCACCTTGGACTAGATTTTCCATCCTCAATCAAGCTTTCAGATGATTGTCAACTGAGTTTGACATCTTGACCACATCTCGGAAGAGATTCTGAGCCAGAATTGCCAGGTTTAGCCACTCCCAGATTCCTGACCCACAAAAACTATGTGAAATAATAAATGTATGTTGTTTTAAGCTGGTAAATTGTTATGCAGCAATAGATAACTAATACAGAGGTATTAAAGGGGAGAGGTTAAATGTACCAAAAAAAAGGAGATCATTGATTTATAAGGTAGTATATATATCTATGGGAAGTGGAAGAAGAAATGTTCCCTAAGTGAAATGATTAGCTTCATATAAAAGAATGTCTCTTTCATTTCATAGGAGGAAAATAAAAGAATGACTATATGAGGTCAAGCTGCTGTTGAGTGGCAGTGAATGAGGAAGCATGCAGCTGATGTTCTTCAGTTTTCACTGATAAGAGAAAGTGGATAGGTGGATGGTTAAAGTTTGAAGAGAATAAAGAAATTTTATATAGCTGCTGTAGAGACAGAGGTGACTAAGCAAACATAGAAGGATTTCTCAATAGCATTGAAAGACCAGAAAATGTCAGAGATTATGACCAACCTATGAATTTTCTCCAAAATAGAGATGAGCTACAGGAGTACCTGTTGGCAAAGCTTCACAAACTAGCTTTGGATAACACTTCAAATTAAAACAAGGTTGCCTGTACTGCGGTCTAATCACAGCTTGATGATTAAAAATGGCAGGTGTGATTGAAGAGATGCACTGGGCTGTACATTCAAAAGAAATAGGAAACACCTAAGGAAATTCAGACTAATCCCCCAACTGTTGTTGTATAGAGCTATAACTATGTAACTAGTTATTTCAAAGGTCAGTGAATCTAATTGTGTAGTTAATTATTAGAAATATTTTCTGAGTACTATTAATAATGTTTTTTTCTTACTTCTTCATCTAAATACCTTTCCCTTCTCTTCTGGTCTCTCCTATCCTTGCATGGGCAATTTCATACAGTCTAGTGGAACTCATTCAAAAATAAGCAAAAATTGTCTACTTTCATGCTTATGCTATATAATAAAAGCCTGGGTGGCATTGCGCAATGTCACCACAATATGGCTGCCACGATGTCATCACAAGATGGCCTCCACAAGATGGCCACCCCCACATCATCACAAGATGGTCACCACCAGCAGGGGAGGGCTGTTGTGGGCAACCAGGCCTGCAGGGGAGGGCAGTTGGAGGCGACCAGGCCAGCAGGGGAGGGCAGTTGGGGGTGATGAGGCCAGCAGGGGAGGGCAGTTGGGGGCAATTGGGCCGGCAGCACAGGATAGTTGGGGACAGGGATCAGGCCTAAACCAGCAGTTGTACATCCCCCAAGGGGTCCCAGATTGGAGAGGGTGCAGGCCGGGCTGAAGGACACCCCCCTCCTGTGCACAAATTTATGCACCTAGTATGTAATAAATTGCATTCTTCAGAATTGGTCCATCGGATATGTTTTACCCACTGGAACACACTCTACATAGAAATTTAATCTAACAAATAATGAAAAATAATTGCCATGATCTAATTTACAAAATAAACTTTTCTCTCTAAAATAAATACCCATCATTGGAATTCAAATAGCAGAGCAGCAATACACAAACCAACTTCAGTCTAATAGTTCTAGTTTGCCTCTTCAGATACTTTATTTTAATTCCAAGATAAACAAGCTTAGATTTATACAATCCCACCATGCATTAGCTGAACAATAAACAATGATATCCTAAATATGACTACAACTCCTTTGTATTTAATAATGTTTATTAAAGTGTGAAATATTTCATACAAATAAAAATGTATAGACCCCCAAGATATAAAATGCAATATTTTTCAGCCATGACTATTTTAAAGCGGCATCTTTCTAAAAATACCTTGGGCTTTATTTTAGAAAACAGTAACACACACTAATGCAAACAGATACACTGCCAAGTCATTATTCCCATCCTTATTAAGGCAAATAGCACCACAGACTAACCTGAAGCACTATGAATAATGAGAGCACTAAACTGAATCCAATAAATAATTCATGAAACCGAATTCTTCCACTTTCGTTGGCAGTTCTCTCACAGCTGGCTGAAATAATGCAGAATGATTACAAAGATGTGTCATTTGTATTGTTGGGGTGTATGCCTTATCTATTAACCTAGCTCATTTATTAAAAAATAATCATCATCATCTCATGGCTACTTTGCATTCTAAATGTTTATTTTTATAGAATAATGTGAGGCAAATGAGTTTTAAAATGAGATAATGTCCAGGATATGTCTGCTTCACTCCTGAGACCTGATTTAGGTGTGAAGTGAAGCTCCAAATGTAAAATGGTACAGACAGTGACTGAGAGGCATTGTGTGCCCAGTCCAGCCCTTCACCAACATGAAGAAATATAGTATCCTCAGGAAGGGTCCTGGGAGTTAAGTGAGCTGAGACACCAGTTCTATTTCTGGATCTGCCATTGACTTAATTTGACCTCAGCTACATAGGCAAACTTGTCTAGACTCTCTTTTCTTACTTTATCACATTAGAATATGATCTGGAATAACTATGAGGTCCCCTCCATTCTTCATCTTCAACCAGCAACACCACCAACAAATTGATCTCCCAGCTTCCAACCATATTCTACTAGATTATGAGATTCATGAATAGGTCTATTTTGTTCACCAGCATATCCTCAGTGCCTAGCACAATGCCTGAGCCACTTGAGTATTTCAATAAATACTTATTGAATAAACAAAATAAACCTATTTAAGTTGAGAAACATAATAGCAATCCCAAGTTTGTATTATTCTTTCATACAATATTTAATAGCAAAAGATCATTAACAGCCAAAACCCCAAATTACTGATGGCAGCTAAACATAAGAGAATTATTACATTCAGCAATATATATCTTAGTATTTTTTTTTTACCAAGCAATCAGAGCAATATATTTTCCAGAGTTTATTATGAAGCAAGGATTGGAATGTGTTTTTTTATTACTCAATGTAGCTAAGTTTAGAACTAGCATTCTGAATAATCAACTAACTATCTTTTTTTACAGTAATCCTAACGTACACATATACACACAAGTCTATCTCTCCTCAAAACACAGACTCAAAACTGTACACACTGAAAAAAAAAGTTTAAAGTAGATACCATGTCCCTGGTCAGAGCACTCAAGAATCAACCAATAAAGGCATAAATAAGTGGAATAACAAATATCTCTCTCTCTCTCTCTCTCTCTCTCTCTCTCTCTCTCTCTCTCTCTCTCAATCAATCAATTTTTAAAAAATTTTCGCCCGGCCAATGCAGCTCAGCAATTGAACATTGTTCTATGAATCAAGAGATCAAGTTCAATTCTTGGTTGGGGCACACGTCTGGGTTGTGGGCTCCAACCCCAGTAAGGGGTATTCAAGAGGCAGCCGATCAATGATTCTCTCTCATCATTGATGTTTTTATCTCTCTCTCTCTCCCTCTCCCTTCCTCTCTTAAATCAATAAAAATATTTTTTAAAAATTAAAAGTAAAAAATAAAATTGTTTGTAAAGTTGATACCATGAAATATTCTAGAAGAGAATATTCTATAACTTCTGCAAACTTCAGGCCTAGCTGTTTTGCATTTTATCCCATTGTTTGATTCCACCTCTGTTCTATAGAAATATGGCATTGTATCCAAAAGTTGAGAATTAACACTGTGTTTCCTTCCTCAGGAATCCTTCCTGACATAGGACAGCAGTATATGAGAGAAGCTTTTCAAATTTTGGATTCCAGTATATCTGAAATTTATTAAAGGAGATTATTGTAATCACTCAAAATATGAAAGACATTTTATAGCTAATAAAACCCTCCATAACTTATACATTGTCCTATGTTGTGCTCTGCATAATAATGATACAGTATAAAAGATTTTAACATAAGCCATAAAGTATAGCAGATAACCTCAGAATCACTTAATAAAATTGTGGTGACCCTTATAATAAATATCCAATACTTATTTTTCTATTATCCCATTGAGTAATAGAAATGTGGTTACAGGAATATATCTAATAGCTCAAATTTGTCAATGGTTGGCTTAGGAATAAGTATGTGGCATAATTGTTACCAATTATACATAAGAAGAGAAATGCTAGAAGTTTCTACAAATATTATTCTTTTTAAGACAGAAGCAAAAAAACAAAAACAAAAACTAGTGTCTCTATATTTAGACATGAGTAAGAAAACATGTAGCCCAGATCGTAGTCAGTTAAAATCAGAAAGGAACCAGCCTTAGTTTGAAGTCCAATATCACTGATAGCATAATGGAAAAACAGAAAGAGCCTTGGTCCATGATGATATTAATGAGTTACTAAAGCAATTAAATGTGCAGCCTGCTCTACTTCTGGGTTTTCTTTCATATAAAACTAGAGGCCTGGTGCACAGATTCGTGCACCAGTGGGGTACCTCGGTCTGGCCTGTGGGGATCAGGCTGAAACTGGCTCTCTGACATCCTCCCAAGGGATCCCAAATTGCAAGAGGGTGCAGGCCAGGCCAAGTGCACGATCAGGGCCAGGAAGGGACACAGGAGGTAGGCTGGCCGGGAAGGGACTGTGGGAGGGCTCCAGGACATGTCTGGCCCATCTCACCCAGTCCCGATCAGCCAGACTCCTGCAGCAAGCTAACCTGCTGGTTGGAGCATCTGCCCCCTGGTGGTCAGTGCGTGTCATAGAGGTCAAATGAATGGTCGGACACTTAGCATATTAGTCTTTTATTATATAGGATTATAAATTTCCTTATTATTTAAGTCAGTTGTTAATGACTTTGTTACTTGCAACCCAAAGAATTATATCTGATACAGTTAGTTATCTATTTGTGGGACAATTGGGCCATCAGGGGAGAGCAATTGGGGGGGACCAGCCCTGCAGAAGAGGGCAGTGGGGTTGTCTGCTCCTCTCCTTCCTCACCTCATCACTGCAGGGGAGGGCAGTTGGGGGTAATCAGGCCTGCAGGAGAGGACAGTTAGGGGCAACCAGGCCAGCAGGGGAGGGCAGTTAGGGGTGACCAGGCCAGCAGGGGAGGACAGTTAAGGGCAACCAGGTCAGCAGAGGAGGGCAGTTAGGGGTGACCAGGCTGGCAGGGAAGGGCAGTTAGAGGCAATTAGGCTGGCAGGGGAGCAGTTAGGCTGGCAGCAAAGTGGTTAGGGGCAATCAGGCAGGCAGGTGAGCAGTTGGGAGCAAGCAGTCCTGGATTGTGAGAGGGATGTTCGACTGCCCGTTTAGGCCCAATCAGGGGTCCCAGATTGGAGAGGGTGCAGGCTGGGCTGTGGGACACACCCCTCTTCCCGTGCACGAATTTCATGCACCAGGTCTCTAGTTCTAAAATAAAACTTTGTGTTAGTCTGTCATTGTAAAAAGAACTCTATGGAAGTAAGAGACAGAAAGGGCCTGTCTGGTTTGTCCCTTTGCCATGGCATGAGGTTCCTACCATATATTTGTTTATTAAAATTATACAAAGGGTTGAAATCTTGAGGCATTAATGGATAATCTTACTTCTAGCTGGAATTGAAGTAAGATTTACTTTTTCCCTAAGAAATAGTACTACAAATGTGATCAAGCAAATTACTGAGCAATTTCACCCTACTCTATAAGACTCCTGGTATATTACAAGGTGATCATTTCTAAATACAGAGAATAAGGAAAGGGCAAATGTTATGAGTATTTAAGAGTAAAATGGAAACTCAAAAGAGAAATTAAATTCGACAGAAAGTGTTGCAAAATGCTCTCATTTCCACCATAGCCACAGACAGATATAGATTCTGTGTGCAACTAAACTTTCTAAAAGATCTTTGCTATTATAAGGGCCATAAAACAACCTCAGTAATCTAATTTGGCCTCGCTACCTAACACACATCAATTCACTAAAATAGCCAGGCTTCTCAGTTTCTTACAATACACTTATTCTTCCATGTTTTTATTTGTGCTGACTCCTTTGTTTAGGATGAACTCCCTTCCCACCCAACCCTTATCTTCCACAGTCCACTCCTCTCCTTCCTCACTTCAGTTCTTCTCTCACCAATCCTATCTTCCACTCCTCTCCTCCAATTCCCACTCATCACTTCAGGTCTAATTCAAGTCTGGCCATCTACTGGAAGCTCTCCCTGAGCACTCCTCTCCTCTGAATTCCTATGAAGGAAAGTCCTTGCCACAAAATTATAACACATCTTGATTTAATGAGGCAAAATGATGTAATGAGCATAGTGTTTAAGAGGAAACAGGAATTCAAAGGCCAGTTCTGACACCCAATAGCAGACCTCACTAAAATAGTACTGATTATTATTATTAATGGCAATAACAATTAATAATTATTAAAAACTGATTCTGTTATTTAGTAATTTTATGATCATGAGCAACACATTTAACCTACCAAAACCTCAGTTTTCCTATCTGTAAAATGAATAACATCTGTCCCATTAACTTCATAAGGTTGTGAGACTTGAAATGAGATAATGTGTGTGATAATGCTTGTAATGATTTTACAAATATCTACATGACAGATTCTAAGAGAGCTACTAAATATATTCATTAAGAGATTATAAATGCCCTGGCTGATGACTCAGGTGATTGGAGCGTTGTCCCATACACCAAAAGGTTGGGGATTCAGTCCTGGCTAATGTGGCTTGGTTGTTTGAGCGTCATCCCATGCCTTGAGAGAGTTCACTGGTTCCATTCCCAGCCAGTGCGAATGCCCAGGTTTCCGGCTCAATCCCCAGTAGGGGATTAGGCAGGAGGCAGCCAATTGATGTTTTTCTCTCTCTCTCTGTGTCTGTCTGTCTCTCTCTCTCTCAAATCAATTAAAATATGTGTGTGTTTTTAAAGTTTGTGGGTTCAATTCCCAGTCAGGGTACATACTAAGGTTTTGGGTTTGATCCCCAGTGGGGTTGCATATGGAAGGCAATCATATGGATGTTTCTCATTCTCTCTCCCTCCACCTTCCTCTCTCTCTAAAAGCAATAAAAACCTATTTTCAGGTGAGGATTTAAAAATTTAAAAATGTAAAAAGTAAAATATTATATCCCAGCTGGTGTGGCTCAGTGGTTGAGTGTGGACCCATGAACCAGGAGGTTCAATTCCCAGTAAGGGGGTGTGCAGCAGGCAGCCAATCAATGATTCTCTCTCATCATTGATGTTTCTACCTCTCCCTCTTCCTTCCTCTCTGAAATCAATAAAATCATATTTTTTTTTAAAAAGAAGCTAATACTTCTTGGATTTTAAAAAAAAGTAAAAGATTATTAATAAAATGGGGAATGCTTATATTGTCACTTCCTACTATCAGAGAAAAATAGACAAGTGTTCAACAATATAAGTAAAAACCACTTAAAAGGTTACATAAAACTCTAAAAAAAATACCAAATCCATAATAGTAGCTTTCAGGGCAGGGACTAGAGTGACACTAGTGAGGTGCCTAGAGCACAAAATTTAAGGAGGCACCCTTGCAAGTGCAAGGTCAGCCTCCTTAAATTTGGTGCCCAAGATAATATTCCAGGCAATGCTGATGGAAACAACAAACAGGAAGGGAACAATCCCTTCTCCCTACCTCCTGCCTTGATCTCCCTCTATCACCACCTCTAGCACATTCTAACAACAGAGAGCAATTGATGAATCTGGGTCTCTAGCATTACCAATTATAGAGTCATTTGCCCCTGAAAAACAATTGGCTAAATAATTGGCACACCAATTAACTAAAACCACCATTAGGAATACTACGTCTTAACTGTTTTTCTCCTAATCAAATTGTTTCTAAACCTGAATTCTGACAAAGGACAAAGTCCCAACTCCCAGCTAGAAGAGAACATAGAGCATAGACAGGAGCATATCTAATGAAAGAGCCTGCCTGGAATTTTGTTTATGACGATGCAAGCAGTATAATGTTGTGGTTGGCAGCATGAGGGTTCAAGTCAAATGACCCAGTTTCAACTCCCAGCTCTGGTTACAGGTCTCGTGATTTAAAACAAGTCACTTAATTTCTTTGTGCTTCAGTTTTCTCATTTATAAGACAAATATAATAATAGCACCTACTTGATAGTGCTACTGTGACTAAATGAGTCCATCTATATGCAGTGATTAGAATAATGCATGGAACATAGTAAATGCTTAATAAATCTTGACCATTATTGGTTGCTGATTATTTAAATTTTTCCCCTAGTTTAAAAAACAATAAATGCCTCTCCGGACAAAACTATGACTTATGATCAGTTATTTACACAATAATGTAAATAAAGATCTGAGGTCAGACTTGGAAGAAATACGTAAGCAAGCAGGGGTGGAGATTTAGGAAAATATGAGAGCACTAGGTTTATAAAAAATAAATGGCTGAAATAATACACTGTAAGATCCACAATACTTTTGCTCATGGTTATATCCCTTGCATAGTGTCTGATATACAACAAATCTCACTAATCTTATATAATAAGAGAGGAATATGCTAATTAGCCAGGACGCCCTCACAGTAACGTCGGGCAGGAATGGGTGGGCACATGAGGCTGCGTCAAATAAAATAAAATGCGTTCACATGCCCCAAGATGACAGGGTTCAAGGAAGAAGGGCTCCAGTTTTATTTCTCACACCCAGCTAGGAGGACTCCTTGGGGCAGCTCTCCCCTCCAAGCTCTGAGCAGGACGGGCGCTCTGCTCCAGCCCAGGAGCCCCGAAGGGAGGCAGAGCGAAGGGCTTTCCCTCGGGACCCCAATCTCCCTGGGAACCAGGAAATCCGCCTCCTGGGGCAACTGTGCAGCAGCCAGGCCTGGCGAGCCGCAGAGAGGGCTACCTACTCCGAGGCCACACAGCTGCCATAGTTGAAGTCGTCCTCAATGGAGGATTGGGGGTAGTGGGGATCAGAGTTGGCCATGTTGGCAATGGAACCCCAGTTCCTCGCCAAATGACTAGAGCACACGGACCTCAACAGTCCTCAGCCACGTCCTGAGCAGCAGTCAGCCCCAACCCGGGATCAAACCCAAAACCTAAGTAGGTGGCCTGACCGAATGGAACCCAAACCTTTGCTGTGGCAGAGGAGCTCCAACCCGCAGCAGGGACCAGGGCACGCCAGAGGGATTTTGTTGAGGGGCCCTGACAGGCAGCCCACAGCGCAGTGGGTCAGAACCTCCTCCTGATACAGCAAGGTTGCGGGTTGGATCCCTGGTCAGGGCACAGACAAGAAGCAACCAAAGAGCGCATAATAAATGGAACAACACACTGGTGTTTCTCTCGCTCCCTTCCTCTCTCTAAAATAATCCATCAATAAAAATTAAAATAAAAAATAAACCCTCTGGCCCTAACCGGTTTGGCCCAGTGGATAGAGCATCAGCCTGTGGACTGAGCGGTCCAGGGTTCGATTCCAATGAAGGGCATGTACCTTGGTTGCGGGCACATCCCCAGTGGGGGGTGTGTAGGAGGCAGCTGATCGATGTTTCTAACTCTCTATCCCTCTCCCTTCCTCTCTGTAAAAAATCAATAAAATATTTTTTTTTAAATAAAAATAAATCCTCTGGCTTGCAGAGTTGCTAAAACAGTTAGAAAGCGAAGTCCCATCCCTTCCCATTCATTCAATAAATACTTCATATGCTCCTTCAATAATCACACTGGGGATGTGTGTTTGTTTGTTTGTTTGTTTTGGTTAATCCTCACCTAAGGACATGTTGGCATTGACTTTTTTTTACAGAGAGTGGAAGGGAGGAAGAAAAACAGAAACTAATGTGAGAGACATCAATTGGTTGCCTCTTGCTGAATCCCAGACAAGGGCCCTGGATTGAGCCTGCAACCCAGGTACGTGCCCTTGATCGGAGTACAACCCAGTACCCTTCAGTCCGCCTGCAGAAACACTATCCACTGAACCAAACCAGTATTATTTTCTCTTTAAGTCCGCCTCTAAGGATGTGTTCTTTTCATTGATTCTAGAGAGAGAGGAAGGGAGAGGGAAAGAGAAAGAGAAAGAGAAACATCGATCAGTTCCCCAAGCAATCCGACAGGGATGGAGCCCACAACCTGTGTATGTGCCCTCACCTGGAATCGAACCCATGACCCTTTGGTGCGTGGGAGGACACTCTAACTACTGACCCACACTTACCAGGGCCTGGAGGTACATTTGAAAAAAAGTTTTTCAGATCTGCCCTGGCCAGGTGGCTCAATTGGTTGGAGTCACAACCTGTGCACCAAAGGATTTCCTGTTGGATTCTAAGTTAGGGCACATACTTAGGTTTAGGTTAGATACCGGTGGGTCAGCTGGTGCAGAGGCAGCCTACTGGTATTTCTCTGTCACATGGAAGTTTCTCTCTCTAAAAATCAATTTTAAAACATCCTCAGGTGAGAATTAAAAACATATATATATATTAAAAATTTTTCAGATCTAAAATTTTATTTGGTTCTTTTTTAAATTTTACTTTTCATTTACAGTTCACATTCATTATCCTATCCTATATAATAAAAGCCTAATATGTAAATAAACTGAACAGTGGAATGACTAGTCGCTATGAACTGACCACCAGGGGGCAGATGCTCAATGTGAGAGCTGCCCCCTTGTGGTCAGTGTGCTCCCACAGGGGGAGTGCCACTCAGCCAGAAGCCAGGCTCATGGCGAGTGCATCAGAGGTGGCGGAAACCTCCACAGAAACACTAAGGAGCAGCGAGCCAAACACTAAGGAGCAGTAAGGAGCGAAGGGTCTCACTGTGAGAGGGCACAAGCCGGGCTGAGGGACGCCACCCCACCCCTAGTGCATGAATTTCATGCACAGGGCCTCTAGCTATATAATAAATTACTTGAATGAATTTAATTATTTAACAGGATTGAAAGTAAACTTAATGAAAGTGACATTTCTGCTTCAGTTTGATCTAGAAGGAGGTTGTTCAATGCTTGAAGTGAGTCTCTAATAGGTATTATGTATCACTATAGACTGATAGGTTTAAATGTGGAACAGAAGAACCTAGTATTCCTTCTCTCCCTTCCACTAAATAAAATAATAGAAAGTATTTAGAGAGATTCTAATAGTTTCCTAGAGCAGTGGTCGGCAAACTCATTAGTCAACAGAGCCAAATATCAACAGTACAATGATTGAAATTTCTTTTGAGAGCCAAATTTTTTAAACTTAAATTTCTTCTAATGCCACTTCTTCAAAATAGACTCGCCCAGGCCATGGTATTTTGTGGAAGAGCCACACTCAAGGGGCCAAAGAGCTGCATGTGGCTCGCAAGCCGATGTTTGCTGACCACTGACCTAGAGCTATGCAAAAGTGTCCTTAAGAAACTCAATGGAGTCCTGTCTGGTATGGCTCAATTGATGGGATGTCAACCTTGTGCACCGAAACATTGCTAGTTCGATTCCCAGTGAGGGCACCTGCTGGAATTGCAGGCTCCAGCCCTAGAAGAGGGTGTGAAGCCTACCAATGTTCCTTCTCACATCTCTCACATTGATGTTTCTCTCTCTTTCTCCCTTTCCTTTCCTCTCTCTCTAAAAATATTTGTTTATTTATTTATTTTTCAATCTTTAATTTCTTTATTGATTAAGGTATTACATATGTGTCCTCGTCCCCACATTAAACTCCCACCACCCCCCGCCCCACACTCATGCCCTCACCCCCTTGGTGTCTGTGTCCATTGGTTAGGCTTATATGCATGCATACAAGTCCTTTGGTTGATCTTTCCCCCTTACCCCCATCCTCCCCTACCTTCCCTCTGAGGTTTGACAGTCTGATCACTGCTTCTCTGACTCTGGATCTGTTTTTGTTCATCAGTTTATGTTGTTCATTATATTCCAAAAATGCATGAGATCATGTGGTATTTATCTCTCTCTGACTGGCTTATTTCACTTAGCATAATGATCTCCAGTTCCATACATGCTGTTGCAAATGGTAAGAATTCCTTCTTTTTTACTGCAGCATAGTATTCCGTTGTATAGATGTACTACAGTTTTTTAATCCACTCATCTGCTGATGGGCACTTAGGCTGTTTCCAAATCTTAGCTATGGTGAATTGTGCTGCTATGAACATAGGGATGCATATATCCTTTCTGATTCGTGTTTCTAGTTTCTTGGGATATATTCCTAGAAGTGGGATCACAGGGGCAAATGGGAGTTCCATTTTTAGATTTTTTAGGAAACTCCATACTGTTCTCCACAGTGGCTGCACCAGTCTGCATTCCCACCAGCAGTGCAAAAGAGTTCCTTTTTCTCTGCATCCTCTCCAGCACTTGTTGTTTGTTGATTTGTTGATGATAGTCATTCTGACGGGTGGGAGATGATACCACATTGTCCTTTTGATTTGCATCTCTCTGATGATTAGTGACTTCGAGCATGTTTTCATATGTCTCTTGTCCTTCCTTATGTCTTCTTTTGAAAAGTTTCTATTTAGGTCCATTGTCCAATTTTTTATTGGATTGTTTATCTTCCTTTTGTTAAGTTGCATGAGTTCCCTGTAAATGTTGGAGATTAAACCCTTATTAGTGATAACATTGGCAAATATGTTCTCCCATGCAGTGGGCTTTCTTGTTGTTTTGTTGATGGTTTCCTTTGCTGTGCAAAAGCTTTTTATTTTGATGTAGTCCCATTTGTTTATTTTCTCTTTAGTTTCCATTGACCTAGGAGCAGTATCGATGAAGAAATTGCTTCGGCATATGTCAGAGATTATTCTGCCTGTGGATTCCTCTAGTATTTTTATGGTTTCTCATCATAAGTTTAGGTCCTTGATCCTTTTTGAGTTTATTTTTGTTTATGGTGTAAGTTGGTGGTCTAGTTTCATTTTTTTGCATGTATCTGTCCAATTTTCCCAACACCATTTATTGAAGAGACTGCCTTGACTCCATTGTATGTTCATACGTCCTTTGTTGAATATTAATTGGGCATAGTGATTTGGGTCGATTTCTGGGTTCTCTATTCTATTTCACTGATCTATATGTCTGTGTTTGTGCCAGTTGTACAGGCTGTTCTGAGAACAGTAATACAGCATGATATCTGATATTGAGATCCGCCCTGCTTTGTTCTTCTTTCTCAGGATTGCTGTAGCTATTCAGGGTCTTTTTTTATTCCAGATGAATTTCTGGAAAGTTCATTCTAGGTCTGTGAACTATGCCATTGGTATTTTAATGGGAAGTGCATTGAATTTATAGATTGCTTTGGGTAGTATGGACATTTTGATGATGTTGATTCTACCAATCCATGAACACGAAATGTTCTCCCATCTGATTATGTCTTCCTCTATCTCTTTTTTCAGTGTCTTGTAGTTTTCCATATATAGGTCTTTTACCCCCTTAGTTAAGTTTATTCCTAGGTATCTTAATTTTTTTTTGGTGCAATGGTAAATGGGATTGCTTTTTTAGTCTCTCTTTCTGTAAGTTCATTATTGGTGTATAGAAATGCCATAGATTTCTTGGCATTAGTTTTGTATCCTGCTACATTGCTGAATTCAGTTATTAAGTCTAATAATTTTTTGATGGAGTCTTTAGGATTTTCTATGTACAGTATCATGTCATGTGGGAATAAGGACAGTTTTACTTCTTCTTTTCTAATTTGGATGCCCTTTATTTCTTCTTCTTGTCTGATTGCAATGGCTAGTACTTCCAGCACTATGTTAAACAGGAGTGGTGAGAGTGGGCATCCCTGTCTTATTCCTGTTCTTAGGGGAAATGGTTTTAGTTTTTGCCCATTGAGTATGATGTTGACTGTCGGTTTGTCATATATGGCTTTTATTATGTTGAGGTATGATCTTTCTATTCCCACCTTGTGGAGAGTTTTTATCAAGAAAGGGTGTTGGACTTCGTCAAATGCTTTTTCTGCATCAATGGATATGACTATGTGATTTTTATCTCTCAATTTGTTTATGTGATGTATCATGTTTATTGATTTGTGGATATTGTACCATCCTTACATCCCCAGGATAAATCCTACTTGGTCATGGTGTATGATCTTTCTGATGTACTGCTGGATCCAATTTGCTAGAATTTTGTTGAGGATTTTGGCATCTATGTTCATGAGGAATATTGGCCTACAATTCTCTTTCATTGTGTTATCTTTATCTGGTTTTGGTATTAGGGTCATTCTGGCTTCATAGAATGAGTTTGGAAGTGTTCCTTCCTCTTGAATTTTTTTGGAATAGTCTGAAGAGGATAGGTTTTAGTTCTTCCTTGAATGTTTGGTATAACTCCCCTGTGAAGCCGTCTGGCCCCGGAATTTTTTTACTGGGAGCTTTTTGATGACTGCTTCAATTTCTTCCATAGTTATCAGCTTGTTGAGATTTTTAGAATCTTCCTGATTGAAATGTGGAAGGTTGTATTTTTCTAGGAATATGTCCATTTCCTCCAGGTTGTCTAATTGGTTGGAATAGAGTTGCTCAAAGTACTTTTTAACAATCCTTTGTATTTCTGTGGGGTCTGTTGTTATTTCACCTCTTTCATTCCTGATTTTGTTTATTTGGGTCCTCTCTCTTTGCTTCTTGGTGAGCCTGGCTAGCAGTTCATCAATCTTGTTTGTCCTTTCAAAGAACCAGTTCTTGGTTTCATTGATCTTTTGTATTGTTTTTTTTTGTTTGTTTGTTTGTTTGTTTGTTTTTTTGGTCTCTATGTCATTTATTTCTGCTCTGATCTTTATTATCTCCTTCCTTCTGCCCATTCTGGGGTTTTCTTGTTGCTCTCTTTCTAATTCTTTGAGTTGTAGAGTTAGATGATTTACTACCATTTTTTCTTGTTTTTGTTGAAGGCCTATAGAGCTATAAACTTTCCTCTCAGGACTGCTTTCATTGTGTCCCATAAATTTTGGATTGTTGTGTTTTTATTGTCATTAATTTCCAGGATGTTTTTTATTTCTTCTTTGATCTCATTGGTAACCCAGTCATTAGTTAATAGCATGCTATTCAGCTTCCAAGTGTTTGAGTGTTTTGGATGGTTTTTATTGTAATTTCTTTCTAATATTATGCCATTGTGGTAAGAAGGTGGTTGGTATGATTTCAATCTTCTTGAATTTGGGGAGACTTTGCTTGTGACCCAATATGTGGTCTATTTTTTAAAATATCCCATGTGCACTTGAGAAGAATGTATATTTCGTGGCTTTGGGGTGAAATGTTCTGAAGATGTCAATTAAGTCCATCTGATCTAGTGAGTCATTTAGATTGCTGTTTCTTTGCTAATTTTTTGTCTAGAGGATTTATCCAGTGATGCCAGTGGTACATTAAAGTCCCCTACTATGATTGTATTGTTGTCCATCTCTCCTTTGATATCTTCTAGAAGTTTTGTTATGTATTTGGGTGCTCCTGCATTGGCTGCATACATGTTTATCAGGGTTATATCCTCTTGTAACGATCCCTTTAGTATTATGAAGTGGACTTCCTTATCTCTTGTTATGGCCTTCACTTTGAGGTCTTTTTTGTCAGATTTAAGTATTACTACCCCAGCTTTTTTTCATTTCCAGTTCTGAAAGGGACTCTGTGTGAGTCCCTTGTTCTGAGGTGGTTCTCTTGTAGACAGCATATATATGGGTCATGTTTTTATATCCATTCAGCCACTCAATGTCTTTTGATTGGAACATTTAGTCTGTTTACATTTAAAGTTATTATTGATAGGTATTTGTTTGTAGTCATTTCTATTTTTGTGCCTGTGTTCTTTCTTACCTTTTTATTTCTTCCTTTCACAGCATTCCCTTTAGCATTTCTTGCATTGCTGGCTTGGTAGTGATAAACTCCCTTAGTCTTTTTTTGTCTGTGAAGCTCCTGATTTCCTCTTCAATTTTGATTGATAGTCTTGCTGGATAGAGTATTCTTGGATTCAGTCCTTTGCTTTGTAACACATTGTATACCTCCTTCCATTCCCTTCTAGCTTTATGTGTTTCTGTTGATAAATCATTTGATAATCTGATGGGGGTTCCTTTGTAGGTAACTCTCTGTCTCTCTCTTGCCGCCTTTAAGATTCTCTCTTTGTCGATGATATTTGCCATTGAAATTATGACGTGTCTTGGTGTGGGACTTTTGGGGTTGATCCTGCTTGGGACTCTCTGTACTTGTATAACTTTTTTCTTTCCCGTATCCAGGAAGTTTTCTGTCATTATTTATTCAAATAGATTTTCTAATCCTTGCTGCTCTTCTTGTTCTTCTGGCAGCCATATTATACGTATGTTACTTCATTTCATGTTGTCCCAAAGCTCCCTTAGGCTTTCCTCCTGCTTTTTAATTTTTTTTTCTCCAATTGCTGTTCAGATTGAGCTTGTTTCTATACCTGATCTTCTAACTCAGTAATTCAGTCTTCTGCTTCTTCTAGTCTATTGTTTAAACTTTCCATGGTGTTTTTGATTGTAGCTATATCACTTTTCATTTCTTCCTGGTTCTTGCATAGGTTGTTGATTTTCTCATCCATCCCATGTATAAATTCCACGACCATTACTCTGAACTCTTTTTCGGTCATGTTGCATGCTTCAGTTTCACTAATTTCCTTTCTTGGTGACTCCTCATTTTCTTTCCTCTGGGGATTTTGTCATCTCCCCATTCTGACTATCACCAGAAGTTTCCAACATCGAGTTGCATGGGCCTGGGCCATGTGCAGTGGGAGCTTCACACCACCCGAGTTTCACTGAAGAGCTCCGACACTAAGATGTGTAGCTTCCATGGGTTGGTGGGAACCAGGCTCACCCAGAGTCAGCGTTACCAGCCTCAGTGTGGCCTCATGTGCACACCTAGAATCAGGGACCCTGCCTGGACCACGCTGAAACAGAGACCCCGCTGGTGTGTGCCAAAAATCAGAGCCCCCTAGTGCGTGCCAGGAGTTAGAGTTCCCCTGTGCCTGCACCAAGAATAGAGTATCAGAGTCTCTATTGCTCCATACGGCCTTGCGCTGAGAATCAGGGTCCCTGTGTGCACATGCACTTAGAATTGGAGTCACTGGCTCTTAGTGTGAATGCACTGGGAGTCAGGGATCCCAGGTACACACACAATAAGAAACAGAGTCAAGTCACTGGTGCTTAGTGCTGCCTCCCGCCCAGAGAATCGGGGTCCCGGTCAGCTTGCGGAACTGGGTTGCACAGTAGCACTGTGTCATTAGGAGGTCCACTCCTGCGCTGTGGAAAACAGACTTCCATGTGCGCTTGCCCAGAATCCACGTCAGGTGGCACTGCCGCCCTGCGTGGGCTTCAGGTTTAGTCACCCGCTTGCTTTGCAGGGAACAGATTCCCAGTGTCCATGTGCTCCCAAGCTCAAATTTCTGTAGCAGCACTGTGGCCTGTGCGAGAAGCAGGTCTATCAGTTACTATGGCACTATCCGCAAGCCTGCGGGGAGGGGGATAGGCTCTGTGACTCATAGAAATCAGTGGCTGGGATGTCTGGATTCTTGGTGTCTGTGGGTCTGCAGCTGTGGTTGCAGGTTTCTGTCCCCAGTGGCTACAGGGTCCTGGTTTGCATCTGAGACCAGACTGGGTGGTGCTGAGGCCAGGATCCTAGTCTCAAGCAGCTCTGTTTCTCAAGATGGCATGTTCTCTGTGCCTGTGCTGGCTGCCCTGAAGTGTCCGCGTTGGGAGTGGGGCTCTGCCATCTAAGACTGCCCAGTTTGGCAGCCCCTTGGAAGACCTGCAGAATCTAACTATCCCTAGCTCAGACACACACACACACCACACACATCCACACACTCCTCTATCGCTCCCTCACTCTCTCGCACTCTCTCCCTCCCTACCTTCCAGCCGGTAGCCATCTTCCACATCCTCTAAAAATATTTTTAAAAGAAACTCAATGGAAGAAACAATTCATAATCATGGAATAGAGATTATCATCAGAAAGCATACAACAAAGAACTGAATTGTCTGAAATAAACAATTAAGTACCATAGAATTTAATGGTAGAAAAGACAAATCATCTATCTTTTTGAGGTTACAAGGACCCATCGCCCCTGCCCCAAACAACACTCCCCAATGTCAGTGGCTCCAAAAGTCCTGGGGTAACATAAATTTAGTCAGAGATCATTTGGCTTGCAGAATCTGAGATTTTGTTGGCACCTTCACACCATGGAGATCAAAGGTCTTAGAATGAGACAGAGAGAAGCATTCATGATGATCTTCTAAGTCCCCACATTACAACTTTATAAGTGTTCCCAATGTTCCCTCTTCTCAGTATAATAGCTATATCTATGTAGCATGAGAAGGGAGAAGAAGTCAGAAGAGAGGAAGTTTTGTCAGGAAAGAAAGCTTGCTATCTTTTTCATAAGATATTTCCAAACTTGTCTCAATAGTTTTATCTTATTCTTTGATCTTTCCAATAGGCCATGATAAGACTCCTTGATCCCACAAGACAAGCCTCACAAATCTTAAATGTATAGATAATGAGGGTAATCAGCCTTTACCATTTCACCTTAGCTTTGTTTTCAAAGTAACTGATCATAAGAAAATGGACCTTTGATTCTCAACTAATTAGTTTTCAATTTGTAAAGTGTTTTTCAAACAGTACTTTGCAATTATTTAGTGGATCATGAGAAACATTTTTTTAATTGTTATATGCCCTGCCAGAGTTGAGCATCATCCTGTGCACCAAAAGGTTGCCAATTCGATTCCCAGTCAGGGCACATACCCAGATTGTGGGTTCAAACCCTGGTTGGGGTGCATATGGAAGATATTTCTCTCACACATCAGTTTGTATCTATCTATCTATCTATCTATCTATCTATCTATCTATCTATCTTCCTTCCTCTCTCAAAGCATTCCCTTAGGTGAGGATTAAAACATTTTTTAATAAACATAAAAATAGTTATATATTTGTATTTAGGTTTACATGTATTTAGGTCATGATATAAAATATCTTCTTAATATGGGCCACAAGCCAACATATTTGAAAAACAATAGTTTAATCTAATAATAGGGAATGAAATTAAAAAAAGGAAATATATCATATTGATATCCAGCCATACAAAGCCATATTGATATAATTTTCAGCAAATGAGAGCAGGGGATAGGTCATCTGATTTGTCAGATCTTCTTAAAATATCAGAGTATTATCAATTATTAAGGATAGTTGATATTATAACAGAAGGAGCTGGAGAGAACTCCAGATTTATATGTTGGTTTCATTCTCCCTCACCATTTACTATATCATGGTTGTCATTTGCCCAGGTGTGTAAATAAAGGCATATGCTTATGGATGCTAAAGAGTTCATATGTCCATATATAAAATATGTAAATGTTAAAGTTTTGTGTCTACATACAGAATATATAAGTGTATGTCGTATTTTTTGTTATTATATGGAAAGTTGGATCTGTCCATAATAAAGTTTGTTAAGGAGACTTTATCTGGTAGAAGGTGGGCAGCACAGGCAATTACTTTAGAGATTGTGGGGGAGAATGCCCTAAAGAAACAACCTGCAAGTTACGATAATCTGTCTGCGGTCAGGTGGCCAACAAGACAGCTGACAAGTAACACAGATCAATGTATGTCTGAAAGGGATTCCTCCATCCTTCCTATTCTGCTGTTCAGCCCCACTAGTGCCAAAACTGTCCTGAATATTAATCAAACAATAGATAGAGCAATTGCCTTCATCCCCGTTACTGCTTATTATTTTATCATTCCTCTTTGCCCCTTTTTAGATGATGCATATTATATGTCTACTAGAGTTCCAGTGCATGAAATTTGTGCACAGGGGTGGGGTGTCCCTCAGCCCGGCCTGCACCATTTCCAATCTGGGATCCCTCGAAGGATGTCCTACTGCTGGTTTACAGGGATCAGGCCTAAACCGGCAGTTTGACATCCCTCTCGCAATTCGGGACTGCTGGCTCCTAACCACTCACCTGCCTGCCTGCCTGATTGCCCCTAATCACTCTGCCTGCTGGCCTGCTCACTCCAAACTGCCCCTCCCCCCACTGTCCTGATCACCCCCAACTGACCCCCACTGACAGCCTGCTCGCCCCCAACGGCCCCCTGCTGGTCTGCTCACCCCCAACTACCCCCCTACCAGCCTGATCACCCCCAATGCCCCCCCCCACTGGCCTGATCACCCACAACTGCCATCCCATCCTGGCCTGATCACCTACAACTGCCCTTCCTTCTTGGCCTCTAACCACCTCTACCTCAACCCTGCCACCATGGCTTTGTCCAGAAGAACATCCAGAAGGTCTCCTGGAAGGTCTCCCAGTCTAATTAGCATATTACCTTTTTATTAGTATAGATAGAGGCCTGGTGCATGGGTGGGGGCTGGCTGGTTTGCCCTGAAGGGTGTCCCAGATCAGGGTGGGGGTTTCCTTGGGGCATGGGCTGGCCTGGATGAGGGGCCTGTGGTGGCTTTCAGGCTGGCCATGCCCCCATAGGATGAGGGTCCTTGCTGGGGGGGCGTGGCCAGCCTGGGTGAGGGGCTGAGGGCTGTTTTCAAGCTGGCCACAACCCCTTCAGGGTGGGGGTCTCCTCTGGGGTGCCTGGCCAGCCTGGGTGAGGGGCTGATGGCTGTTTGCAGGCTGCCAAGGCCCCCAGCGGGGACTCTCACCCCAAGGAGGAAAACTTGGCTTCCTCCATCGCTGGAGGCAACACAAGCCTCCTTCTTGCTCCACCTCCGTGGCCACTACCATCTTTGTTGGGTTAATTTGCATACTTGCTCCTGATTGGCTGGTGGGTGTAGCGGAGTGATGGTTAATTTGCATGTTTCTCTTTTATTAGTGTAAATGTTATACATGCTAAACTGACAAAGTCATAAGATTGATTGTTTGCCCCACTTCCAGAATGTGTGTATTGTTATTTTGACATCTTTATAATAAAAGCATTTTCTCATCCATACATTTCTTATCTACACAAACTCTAAATCTAAAATAAATGGAAAGGTGAAGGGAAGCCTATAGAAATTCCCACAGAGCAGAATAAATCAACTTCACTTTAGTCTCTCCTCTTTATCCCCACATACAGTCATTACACTACTAGAACTGACATAAATAGGAGAAAGAAATGCATGAGAGAGGAGAGACTGGGTGGAAATACTATTATATGCCATTTTCTTAGCTTGTAGCAATTTTACAACAGCATTTACACATACATTGTAAAACTTAATCCAGACTGCATTTTGGTGTTGTAGATAATATTATTTATCTTCATTTTTCAAATAAGGAACGGAGGCTCAGAAAGATAAAAACAAAGCCAACACTCAAACACAATCCATCTGACCCTTCCTTCTACTACACTGCTCCCCTACTGACTCAGACACTATGGACTTGTTCAAACAGGATGAGTTGAAATTATGTATATATTTAAAAAATAGTGTAGGGTGGTATAGCATCTCAATCCCTTTTAACCTTACTTGCAATCTTACACAGTGTAGTGAAGTCCTCATTAATATTTGCTTTAGTCACAGGTCCTTGTTACCACTAATTATTGTGTCTTATAGCCATTCGAAGCAGTAGTGATAGCTATGTGGAACTGAGCAGATACCCTTCTTGCCTCATTGTCTCAGAACAAACCTAATTTCCATACCTGAACCAAAAAATTAACTAGTTGTGATATTCAAAATTCAGGATCAAAATCAGGAAATTTTGTCATGTTTAATCTATCTGTAAAATATAAATACAGGATAACCAATGAGCCCAAGTTGGTCCTAGGGTGTTCCCCCACTTGCATGGGTGTATTTTCTGGGAAAATCAGTGTAGATGTTAAAAAAAAAAAATACTTCTCTAGCAATTCAATCTTTCCCAGTCTCTTATGTCCTAGAAAATATGTTACATTATTAAAAGAAGATAACTTTGATGGATGTAGCTTTTTATTTTTTTAAATTATTGAACATCTCTAATATGCATGCCAAAATAATGATAGTGGTCGAGCTTCAGAGACCCTATGGACCAGGCCCTTGGCAAATGAACAATAATTAGTCTTTACTATCATGCCTTGATACGCCCTTTTTTCTCTATGTCTTGCTTTCTTGCCCATACTTACAGGCTGTAAATTTGACTCGGAACTTAAAGTTCCTAACTGAAACCACTTATGTCTGCATAAATGTCACAGAAAGAAAGACTCTAAATCTACCCTTGCCTTGATTTAATAGGTAAATCTCTAAAGAATTTTTAAATTATGTTCAGTTATACTTTGTTGGGGGGAGTTTTTTTGTTTGTTTCTTTGGTGTTTTTTTCCTTTGATTTTTGTTTTATTTTGTTGTTGTTATTATTTAGTTTCTTTTTACAATTAAAATTCTATTTAATAGAGTTTAGTAATGGGAAAAAAATTCCCAAGAATGACATAATGAGATTTCACACAGTACACAAATACACATACACACTAAATAATTTAAATCTAAATTCAAAAAAGTCAGGACCCAAGAGGAAAAATGTAAGAGACACTGGAGAATAAACTAGACTTGCCATTGCAATTAACAACAGTTTTATCTTTTCTTTCCTACCATATTGATAGTTTTATCATATTAGTGATTATTCATCCTATAATACTATTTATTCTTTAACAGATAGAAGCACTGCTGTTGTTTAAAGTTTTTATTGTGCATTACAAACAAATCTTCTATTTTAACCAATATTTAAAGTTATCCAATGTTAATCTTTTTGTTAAGTGAATATTTGCAACAATAGATAAATTTGAAATTTCATACATTGGGCTTCATATTGGCTATGTTCATAACTTACAAGGGTCATTTTGAAGTTCCATATTCACAACTAATGCTATACTGACTGCAAATAGGGTTGAGTGTGTGGCCATCAACAATTCATGTTAAATGATTGAAACACTATATAACTGTCTTGACCTACCTCATTACTGATCATTTCAAGTGGCCCAGTAATGCATTACAGATGCAATAATGTTATCAAAACACTATAGTGTAGATAATATTTGTTCTTGTAGATAATATTTCTCACAAGAAAATTAAAACTGACAACTTAAGTTGGTGTGAAAAGGCACAACCTAGCAGTCTGAAATATCACTCTTTCTTTCTGACCTCAATCTATCATCCAATAACATTCTGTTACCATAAGTGAACTGAGACTAAGATTTATGCATACAGAAACTTGTTTAGCATTTCTAGAACAGCACATGTCATAATGATGTGCATGGAAACTTCTCTGATTTAGAAGAATCAACTTCAAGAGTCACTCTCACCCCGCTTAGGTAAAATAAGATTCTAACTTAGCCACACCTTATTAACTTTAAGTCTCAGAAAAACAGCCACTCATTTTCTTTCCTGGTTCTTTCCAGAAAGGTAATGAGACAGACAATGTAAATAAAAGTAAGCGGGCTTTGGATCTCTACCCTGCGGAAGGTCCTAGAGAGAGGCTGATTTTTTTTTTCTTTAAATTCTGTTTTCCCGGTGGCTTAGGGGAAAGTAGATAGAAAAACTGTAAATCAGAATAAGAGAGAGCATTTCAGGAGAAGATGGAAAATATCAGAATTCCGCAAAAGATTTTCTAGGTCAAGTTCAGATTAATATAGTCATCTTAAATTATAAAGGAAAGAGAGCTGGTGCTGGAGAAAAGACAGAAATGGCGGCCCTAACTCCAAAGGGGAATACTCCACTTGTCCAGCTCTTCTCAAGGCTGTGGCACATACAAGTCCACTGAGCCAGCAATGAATCAACAACTCAGAGCCCCATGTGCATGGGGAGTTCAGGCCCTGGCTTGTGCCTGACTTAGCCTCAGCACCACAGCTGTTTGTCTCCCAAACTGAACTGAACTGAGCTAATATGTTTTACTAAGTAGCATCCCATTCCTCAAATGAGGAAAATCTGGCATTTGGTGCCTAAATCACAGACACCAGATAAATGATAAATGTCTTCTTTTCTCTCTGCTCTACATGTATGGCATATACTAAAATAATTTCATAAGAGCCTCCTTTCAACCTCTCTCTTACATTAAGACATGATCATAAGTTTAACAAATAGATTAGACTCAAACTTTGATCAGATAAGGAATCCAATGGCTTTAGTTTTTCCCTGTCCACATATGAGAGGTGAAGGACTTAACCTTTTTAAGCTTCTTAACTTCTTAGTATTTTTATCTTTCAGAAAACATAAATGCTGGTTTA
Organism: Corynorhinus townsendii; assembly: GCA_026230045.1. NCBI lineage: Eukaryota > Metazoa > Chordata > Mammalia > Chiroptera > Vespertilionidae > Corynorhinus > Corynorhinus townsendii. The sequence goes on along the minus strand of JAPDVU010000001.1, from coordinate 113,278,009 downwards.
TACATTATTTTCAGAACAACAAATCATTACACAACAAATCATTGTGTAAGATGAGCAACAGAATTGACAATTTTTGAAGCTACAGGTTACTTTTCCAATGCATGAAACCAAGGCATCTTACAAGACTCCTTTATTAGAAATAAAATTTGTAAGAATGGTTTTATGACAAAAATAAAATTATGTGTATGTTTCTGTAGCTATAGAGGAAGATGAAATATTTTATCCTTCTTATCTTGCTAAGATTGTCATCAGCAGTTAAAAATCCCAGCAGTTTTATTGTTAGAATTTCATCAAGACAAAAATAAAGACTGGCTGAGAAGCTCAAAGCTTACAAAATGAAAACAGGGAAAGGGCCAAGTAAGATTATTAATAAGTGAAAATGGGGGCCTGAATTGTTTTGCACCTTCATTGAACAACTCAGTAATATTGAAGTTAGAAAAATAATAATAATTGCTTGTATAAAATGGTCTTCATTGCATGGGAGAATTTTAATAATTTGCTCAGATAAAGCTTCAAAAGTCTGGCTTAACCACAAAATTGAAATTAACACATTAATTCTAGACATTTCTTTCATTTAAAAGTTGGTATCTATAGGTATAAAAGCCTAAGCAACTGTTTGACTGTTTGACCATTCGATCTATATCTATGATGCGCACTGATCACCAGGGGGGAGATGCTCAATAAACAGGCATGGAAACATGGAACAGACTGATGAATCTCAGAGGAAAGCAGAGAGGGGGAAGGATGGGAAGAGATTAACCAAAGATCTTATATGCATACTAGAGGCCCGGTGCACGGATTCATGCACCAGTGGAGTCCCTCAGCCTGGCCTGTGGGGATCGGGTGGAAACTGGCAGTCTGACATCCCCTGAGGTTTCTCAGATTGCGAGAAGGTGCAGGCTAGGCCGAGGGACTCCACTGATGCACAAATCCATGCACCGGGCCTCTAGTAAATATATAATGACTTCACCTAAAATACAAATGAAAGTTTAATTCCATAAAGTTATTCTGCATTATATAAAAGGAATTAGGAATTAGCATGCAATTCTGAGAATCACAGCCCTTTCTAGACACATAGAATATTCAATTAACTATCTTGCAGAATTTTTAATGTGACATTGAAATGCTAAGCAGAGCATTAACATCAATTATTTTTTATTAATTAATATTTTCCAGGGCTGCACACACTGTCAGTTCTATAATAACACTTTAGGGCAGTATTTATGGTTTGGGTTTTATTTCTGAACCCATATTAAAGGATAGTGTTTAATTATGACTAAGCTACCTTTTGTAATCAATGAAGCATAGTTTCAAACAAAGGAAACATATTTCCTTAATATAAAAAGGGGAGTATTTTTACTATGTTATGAGAACTTATTACATAATTTCAAAATCAATAAGATGTTCCCAATTCCCAATGCTATGCTATAAGGAGTTATTACTTTAATGTGCTTTCTGGCTCATTTCTTTCCTATGCAAAAAAAAAAAAAGAGAAAGAGAGAGAGAGGAGGATCCAAGATGGCAGCGTAGGTAAACACCTAAACTGCTGCCTCGCACAACAATTTCTTTTTTTTTTATTGTTTTAAGTATTACAAATAGTAGTACATATGTCTCCTTTTTTTTCCCCCATTGATCTCCCCCCAACCTCCCCTACCCCCCAGGACATGCCTTCACCTGCCCACCCTCCCACCCGCCCCAATGTCTTATATCCATTGGTTATGCTTATATGCATGCGTACAAGTCCTTCGGTTGGTCTCTTACAGCCCCCCTCGCCCAACCTCCCCTGCCTTCCCTATGTAGTTTGACAGTCTGTTCAATGCTTCTTTGCCTCTGTATCTTTTTCCCACCATTTCTTTCCTTTAAAAAGTTTTGCCTTTGCAGACTGGAAATAAACATATAATAACAAAACAAGACAAAACAAAAAAATGTTTGAGTCCCAATTTCAATGTCCAACAGTTCCTTATGTATACATGTCAGCAATGATATCTGGATGGTGGGCACATGGTGGCAATGCAGGTCCGACCCTCTCTGGTTTGGTCCTAGGTAACCTGCAGCGGTGCACAGCTGCTGACTGCTCGTGTGGCAAGGCGTTGTCAGCGTCTTCCATCTCTGGACTGTTTTTTCCTCTTGTCTTCATGGTTGGAGCACTCCTGTCAATTCCTCTCTGTTGCAGGAATCCATCTGGTCTTGGGGTTGTTTTCTGAAAATATACAAATATATTCTTGACCACAAGTTAATAAAGGAATCTTTTCTATATAATTGATTTGGGATCCTTTTTATTTTTGTTCAAATGATTTTCCTTTGTCTTATTTAGACACCATGTGTGTTTTTAATGGCCGTCTTGCTGTTAGCATTGCAAATGAAACTTAATTTGGTAAAGTAAAAATTTTCTAGATGTAATTTACTTATAGGATATTTTTCCTTACATGATATTGCCCTACTGTCCCCCCCCCTTTTTTTTATTAATGGAGGTTTTTGTAAATTTTATAATGCAGTCTTGATAACTTTAAATTTAAAATTTTTTTCCCCACACATATGACTGCTTTAGGTTCATTGCATATTCAGGAATTTTACCATGAGATGAACTACCAATAGAAATTTTAGTTATTACTTTAAGAACAGCTTTTTGTCCAGTACAATTAACTTTATTTGAATATTCACTTATTTCAATTAGCCTATTTAAATTAATCTGAAAACTCAATTACTATTTTACTGTCAAATTTAATACTCTAACAACAATCTTAGTTTACCCTGTAAATATTAGTGGGAAGGATTATTTGCATTCTTGAGTGGGCCCTGAGCATTCCAGATGCTCGGCTGAATTTAGATATAGGGCAACTGCTGTCAGCCAAGTCTCTTGTCTGTTACCTGGGTCCCGATCTGAGCTGGGCCAAGCCTCTGTCTGTCACCTGTATCTCATGTGAGCTGGGCCAGGTCTCTTTCTGTTGCCTGGGTCCCATTCTGAGCTGGGTGTGGGAAGCACGAAGCAGCCATGGGGGCAGGAGACCTCCTTCAGAAGGGGTGAGGGTTCAAGCCCCTGCAATGTTGGGGGGGTGAGGGTCTGTGCCCCACTTCTGTTGCCCCCCCAAGTTCTCTCCTGATGGCCCCTCTGCGACTGTGCCTGTCTTAGGTTGTTCCTTCCTTGAGGAATCTTACCCGTCTCTGGATAACCAGCCATCCTCCGGGGCCAAGCAGGGTGGTGTGAGGTTCAGTTCTGTCTCCTTGGTAGCCTATGCCCACTAAAAGACAAAATGTCTATCACCCAGAACCACGGGAAAGCGGGCTGAGTGGGAGTTCTACAACTAGAAGGAAAGAGAAAAGAGCATTGAGATGTGCACAAGCGCTGAAGAGCTGAGGTTCGGAGGTGCATGATCCGGGCTGGCGGCAGGCGTTGCTTTTTTCAACCCAAAGGGAGACAAGCCCCTGATTACTCTGAAATCCAGTTTCTGGGGAGACACGGGGGACCTAAACTCTTACGGGGAGAAGCTGGACTGTCTGCCGTCAGGTCTGAAAGCGAGGGTGGCTTGCTTGCAGAGCTGCGCGCAGGAATAATTATTTACTGTGCTGGGGTGTGGGACACTGGGACGTGGTCGGAGACCTAGAGCCGGCTGACTGGCAGCCATCGCTGTTTGCTACACCCTAGCCTACTGATGCCCTGAGACCTGCCCCGCACAACCTACAAACCCACCCAAGCTCCAAGCAGCGGCTTTAGCACATGAATGGCCCGCCCTATCGCAGCTTAACCAAACAAACTTGCAGCCTGGGTCAGACAGCTCCAAAACCTCCAAACCCCAAGCAAAGAGGAGAAAACTGTAGTTCTTGCTGTAGCTCCTGCTGGGTGGCCTCAGACAGTAGCTGACCTGCACCCCATTGGAGATCCAGAAGCCAGAGTACCTAGTGGTCAGTGTGAGACACCAGATTTCAACTCCTCACATCCATAAGTGACACATTCAAGAGGCAGACTCAGCGAGCACCAAAGCCCCACTGAAACAAGTCCTGCACCATAAGCGTCTCTCTAGCACAGCAGTTCTTCCATTATAGACACAGCGAGTCCTCACAGCCGATTGGCCTGGAGGTCAATTCCTCCCAGTGTACCAAGAGCAATCAAGGCTTAACTACACCAAGACTTTGCATTCAGCCCACAAAGGGGTGTACCAAGACCGTCCACCTCACGTGATTGGGGAGGCTGAGCTACTGGCCCCTGTAGGTCACCTACCACACAAAGCCACTCCATCAACACAGGGAAGTAGCCAAAATGTAGAGACAAAGAAATATGTCACGAATGAAAGAAATGGAGGAAAGCAAACTACTGGACGACATACAGTTTTTATTTTATTTTTTTTATTGTTTTAAGTATTACAAATAGTAGTACATATGTCTCCTTTTTTTTCCCCCATTGACTTCCCCCCGACCTCCCTTACCCCCCCAGTATATGCCTTCACCTGCCTGCCCTTCCCGCCCCCCCGCCCCAGTGTCTTGTATCCATTGGTTATGCTTATATGCATGCGTGCAAGTCCTTCGGTTGGTCTCTTACAGCCCCCCTCGCCCAACCTCCCCTGTCTTCCCAATGTAGTTTGAAAGTCTGTTCAATGATTCTTTGCCTCTGTATCTTTTTCCCACCATTTCTTTCCTTTAAAAAGTTTTGCCTTTACAGACTAGAAATAAACGTATAATAACAAAACAAAAAAATGTTTGAGTCCCAATTTCAATGTCCAACAGTTCTGAGTCCCTGTTTCAATGTCTAACAGTTCCTTATGTGTACATGTCAGCAATGATATCTGGATGGTGGGCACATGGTGGCAATGCAGGTCCGACCCTCTCTGGTTTGGTCCTAGGTAACCTGCAGCGGTGCACAGCTGCTGACTGCTTGCGTGGCAAGGCGTTGTCAGCGTCTTCCATCTCTGGACTGTTTTTTCCTCTTGTCTTCATGGTTGGAGCACAACTACGACATAGAGTTCAGAACCACATTTATAAGGTTACTCAAGAATCTTCTAAAAACCTCTGAGGAACTTAGTGAGAACTTTAAGGATCTTAATGAGAATGCCAAAAAAAAAAAATGGAAAAGGACCAGTCAAAATTAAGCATACACTGTCTAAAATAAAGAATATACAGAAACTCAACTGTAGATCAACGTACCCCAAGAATCAAACCAAGGATCTGAAATATGAGGAAACAAAAAACACCCAACAAGAAAAACAAAAAGAAAAAAAGAATCCAAAAATATTAAAATAGTGTAAGGAGCCTCTGGGACAACTTTAAGCACACCAACATCCGAATTTTTAGGGTGCCAGAAGAAGAGAGAGAGCAAAATATTGAAAACCTATTAGAAGAAATAATGACAGAAAACTTTCCTTACCTGGTGAAAGAAATAGACTTACAAGTTCAGGAAGCGCACAGAACTCCATACAAGAGGAATCCAAAGAGGACCACACCAAGACACATCATAATTAAAATGCCAAGGGCAAAAGACAAAGAGAGAATCTTCAAAGCAGCAAGAGAAAAATGATTAGTTACCTACAAGGGAGTACCCATACGACTGTCAGCTGATTTCTCAACAGAAACTATGCAGGCCAGAAGGGAGTGGCAAGAAATATTCAAAGTGATGAACAGCAAGAACCTACAACCAAGATTACTTTACCCAGAAAAGCTATCATTCAGAATTGAAGGTCAGATAAAGAGCTTCACAGACAAGAAAAAGCTAAAGGAGTTCATCACCACCAAACCGGGATTACATGAAATGTTGAAGGGTATTCTTGAAGAAGAAGAAGAAGAAGAAGAAGAAGAAGAAGAAGAAGAAGAAGAAGAAGAAGAAGAAGGAGGAGGAGGAGGAGGAGGAGGAGGAGGAGGAGGAGGAGGAGGAGGAGGAGGAGGAGGAGGAGGAGGAGGAGGAGGAGGGGAAGAAGAAGAAGAAGAAGAAGAAGAAGAAGAAGAAGAAGAAGAAGAAGAAGAAGAAGAAGAAGAAGAAGAAGAAGAAGGTAAAGATAAAAATTATGAACAACAAAATGACATCAAATACATACCTACCAACAAGTGAATCTAAAAATCAAGTGAATAAAAAATCTGAAGAACAGAATGGACTGGTGAATATAATAGAATCAGGTACATAGACAGGGAGTGGACTGACAATTCTCAGGGGGAAGAGGGTGTGAGGGGTGCGGGAAGAAATTGGACAAAAATCTTACACCTGTGGATGAAGACAGTGGCGGGGGTAAGGGCATGGGATGGGGTGGTGAATCAGGTGGAGGGGAGCTATGGGGAGAAAAATAGAGGAACACCTGTAAAAATCTGAACAATAAAGATTTATTTAAAAAAAACAAAACAGGTCCTCCACCCCACTTACAGAGAGCAAGCCAACTCTGCACAAAAGTGCAATCAGCACAATATTGAGGTACCCTGAAATAAAGTGTTGTTGAAGTCCCCAAAAACAAAAGCTTAAACAAAATAGGTGGTACCAATTACTGTTGAAGAGCCAGGGTTTAAAGTCAGAAGAATCAGACAGTGCTTATCTAAATACTGGTACTCATCAACTTACTAGCTCTATGATTTGGGACAAGTTTACTTAACCCCTTTACGCTTCAGTTTCTTCATCTTTAAAATGGAAATGATGATAATAACCTATATCACAAGGCTTTTGTGAGAATTAAGAGATAATACAAATATAACTTTGAACTCAGTGCCTAATCCCCAGGGAGTGATCAATAGATGTTTTATTTTTATTACATTAAAACTCTGATCAATCATATAAGCTCATTGTAACTATAGGATAATAAACAGGTTTGAACTTGTTTGTAGCTCCAATCAATTGGCAGCAGCTGTGTGGAGCATTTTAATAAGAATAACCAATGATGACTTTTGGTCAAGATGATGGAGTAGGTAAACTCTGTACTCATCACCTCCCACAATCACATCAAAATTACAACTAAATTCTAGAACGACCATCACTAATAACCACCTGAAGACTAGTTGAATAGAACTCCTATAACCAATGATATAAAGAAGCCACATCTACATTAGTAGAAGGGACAGAGAGGTGGACCAGACAGATCCCACACTCACAGTGTGGGATTAAGAGACGGGAGGGAAATCTCTATTGCACATGTCTCCATCCCTGAGGAATGAGGGGTCCCAGCCTCACACCAGGCTCCCCATCCCAAGGCACCAGTGTCAGGAAGAAAAATCTCCATATCATTTGGCTGTGAAAACCAGAGAGGATTTTGCCAGAGAAAAACAAAAATCTTCTAGAGACCAAGATGTTCCTCTTAAAGGGTCTGCACACAAACTCACTTGCTCACCAACTCACTCACTCTAAGTTCCAGCATAGGGGCAGCAGCTCAAAAAGCACCAGCGACATATGGAGAGAAAGAAAATTGATTAACTTCATGGGATGTCTGCAAGGACAGGGTTGGGTGAGCTCTGGATATCTAAGTATTGGCAGGTACCATTGTTCTTTTGTTGAGCTCTTCTTCCTACCCAGACAATTGGGTGTAGGGTGGGTACCAAATCTGTGCTCTCCATTAACCTGGCTAACACTATTCACCCTACCCAGGTGATTCTGAGACCTCACCCAACCCAAGTCACTGACCTGGCCCAAGACTCTTCCAACAACTGTTCCACATATGTGGCCTATCTCAGCTCACTGTGGATTTTTCCCAAAATCTACAAAAACCTGCATGAGTGGTGGCTTGCACTGATGTCTTTAAAAAAGATCCTCAAATACCACACCGCTGGTGGCCATTCTCAGCTCACACTATAGACTCTCTCAAAGTCCACAACCCCAAACAAGCAGCACCCACCTCAGTATGCATTGTACCTCCTGCCAAATAGCCCTAAACCCAGCATAAGCAGCAACCAGTTTCATCTCCCATCATGTGGCCCCAAGCTTGACGTAAGTGACAGATAGTCTGACCTGTAACATAGGTCCAGCTAAGTCAGGGATGGGAAACATCCAGACTGAGGGTCATATAAGGCCCACAAAATCATTTGGTCTGGCCCTGCCAAGGCATTAGAGGTGGGTTAATTAAATGTTTGACTAAATATTTAAGTTGATAATTTTGTACGGTCCACAAATGATGTTATAAATATTCAACTAGCCCTTGGCAGAAAAAAGGTTCCCCACCTCTGAATTAAATGGCCACAAGCACAGCACAAGTGGCACTGATCTCAGCTCACATCACAACACAAGCAGCAGCTAGCCCCAGTTCACAGCATAGCTTTTTCCAAGCTCCTCCAAGCCCAGCATAAGCAGCAACCAAACATATTTCACGTTGTAGCTCCTACCAAATGGTCTCAAGCTATCACAAACAGTGGCAGATATTGGCCTGTACTAGAGCCCCTCCCAAGAGACTCCAGATCCAACACACCCAGTGGACAGTTTTAGCCAACACTAGAGCCCTACCCAACTAGCTTCACAACACACACATCTGAAGAGCAACCTTAGCTGATACCAGAGCCCTGCTAAAGACACTCCTGCTCCTTGGGGTCAGCCATTGCCCAACAGCTTGTCTGCTACAGTCACAGCCAGCCATCATAGCCAGTCAGCCAGAGGGTCAACCACACTAACTGATGTGCCAGCATCAATCAAGGCATAATTATAATGGGAGGGCACACACAACACATACAGGAGACACCAGTGGAGCACCTAGCTAAGGTGCCCAGGAAGCCTGCATCATTGGGCCCTACAGGACATAAGGCCACTCTGTAAGACCAGATATACCAGATCTGCTTAATATATCAAAACAAACACAGGAAGTCAGTCAAAATGAGCACTCAAAAATCACATCCCAAATGAAAGGATAGGACAAAGAACTAAACAAAATGGAGACAAGTAGTCTACAGAGTTCAAAATACCGGCTATAAAGATGCTCAATGAACTTGGGACAAGAATAGATGAACTCAGACAGAACTTCAACAAAGAGAAAATATAAAAAAGAGCCCATCAGAACTGAAAAATGTAATAACTGAAATGAAGATTATACTACAGGGAATCAACATCAGATTAGATGAAGCAGAGGATTGAATGAGCAATCTGAAATACAAGGTAGCAGAAAAAACACAATCAAAATGACAAAAAGATAAAAGAACCTATGAACCAGGAGGTCATGGTTAGATTCCCAGTCAGAACACATGCCCCAGTTGTGGGCCTGATCCCCAGTATGGGGCATGCTGGAGGCAGACAATCAATTATTCTCTCTCATCATTGATATTTCTATATCTCTCTCCCTCTCCCTTCCTCTCTGAAATCAATAAAATACATTTTTTAAAGAATTTAAAAATGAAGATAGTTTAAGGCAGTGGTCAGCAAACTCATTAGTCAACAGAGCCAAATATCAACAGTACAATGATTGAAATTTCTTTTGAGAGCCTAATTTTTTAAACTTAAACTTCTTCTAATGCCACTTATTCAAAATAGACTCATCCAGGCCGTGGTATTTTGTGGAAGAGCCACACTCAAGGGGCCAAAGAGCCACATGTGGCTCATGAGCCACAGTTTGCTGACCACTGGTTTAAGGGACCTCTGGGACAACATCAAGCATAACAACATTCACACCATAGGAGTACCAGAAGGAGAAGAGACAAAGGGATTGAAAACCTATTTGAAGAAATAATTAAAAACTTCCTTAACCTGGTGAAGAAAAAAGGCACAAAAGTCCAGAAATTCAGAGAGTCCCTAACAAGATGAACCCAAAGAGGCACACACAAAGATACAACATAATTAAAATGGCAAAGGTTAAAGACAAAGCTAGAATCTTGAAAGCAGTAAATGAAATAGTTAGTTACCTACAAAGGAGCTCCCATAAGACTGTCAGAAGATTTCTCAACAGAAATTTTGTAGCCTAGATGGAATTGGCACGAAATAGTCAAAGTGATGAAAAGAAAGAACCTACAACCAATATTGTTCTAAAGAGTTTCACAGACAAGAAAAAGCTAAAGAGGTTCATCACCACTAAACCAGTATTACAAGCAATGTTAAAGGAACTTCTTTAAAAAGAATAGAAAAGATCAATAATATGGATAAGAAAATATAAAAAAGAAAAAATTTCTTCTTGACAAAGGCACTTAGTGAAAGCAGTGGATCAACCAAAAGTAAAGCTAGAATAAAGGTTAAAAGACAAAAGAAGGAAAATCATTTTGTAATTACAAAATAAATTAAGGAATACGCACAAAAGAATTTTAAAAGAATTACAGAAACATAAATGTGGAAGGGTGAGTAGAAATTGTAGTGTTCAAACATAAGCAACTATCACCTTAAAATAGGCTGTTGTTAACAAAGCTCGGTATATCTGAAGAACATGGCAACCACAAACCAAAAATCTATAAGAAATAAAAAGAAATGAATTTAAACATAACACTATAGAAAGTCATTAACATACAAGAGAAGTAGCAAGAAAATGAGAAAGGAAGGGAGAACTACTAAACAATAAAAGAAACCAATTAATAAAATGGCAACAACTAGAAATAAAACCAATCATGAACTGTAAAACTCCCAACAAACTCAAGTCCTGGACTGGATGGCTTCATGGGTGAATTTTACCAAACATTCAAATAAGACTTAATTTATCTATTCTTCTCAGACTATTCAAAAAACAGTTGAAGAGGAGGGAAAGATCCCAAACTCAAGGCATAACACCAACATTACCTGATACCAAAACTAAATAAAGACATTGCAAAAAAAAGTATAGGCCAATATCCCTGATGAGCATGATATAAAAGTCCTCAACAAAATATTAACAAATTGAGTTCAGCAATCCATTAAAAACATCATACATACAATCAATTGGGTTTATTCCAGAGATTCAAAGTTGGTTCAATATGCACAAATCAATTAACTTGATATACCACATAAAAAAAATGAAAGATAAAAGTCATATGACCATAGATGAGACTAGACTGCTATTTGTTCCCATACACAAAAATTAACTCAAAAAGATCAAAGACCTAAACATAAGACCTGAAACAATAAATTACATACAAGAAAACATAGGCACTATAACTTATGAGCCTTGGTCTTAGAGAGGATTTTATGAATTTGACCCCAAAGGCAAGGGAAGTAAAAGCAAAAATAAATAAAGGGGACCATATCAAACTAAAAAGCTTCTGCACAGCAAAAGAAGCCATCAATAAAACAAAAAAAGCAACTAATCAAATGATATTTTCAAACAGCTCCAACAAAGAACTAATATCCAAAATATATAAAGGACTCATACAATTAACAACAATAAATGAACAACAGAAAACAAACAATCTAACTTAAAAATGGGCAAAAGACCTGAATAAACATTTCTCTGAAGAGGACATACAGATAGACTCATGAGAAGATGTTCAACATCACTAATCATCAGAGAAATGCAAATTAAAACCACACTGAGATATCACCTCACATTGTCAAAATGGTTATCACCAATAAATCAACAAATAAAAAGTTGATAAGGGCGTGGAGTAAAAGGAACCCTCATGCATTGTATGTGGGTTGTAAATTATTGTAGCCTCTATGGAAAATAGTAAGGAGGTTCCTCAAAAAAATAAAAATAGAACTATCATATGACTTAGCAATTCTACTTCTTGGTATTTATCCAAAGAAATTCAAAACATTAAATTGAAAAGATATATGCATCCTTAAGTTCACTGCAGCATTATCCTATATAATAAAAGAGAAACATGTAAATTGACCATACCTCTGAGACACCCACCAGCCAATCAAAAGTGTGTATGCAAATTAACCCAACAAAGATGGTGGGTTAATTTGCATACACAGGCGCTGGGCAGAGAGCAGAGTGGGAGAGCTGGTGGCTTGGAGGACTTGGCAGAGTAGGAGGCCCTGGGACGGAAACAAAGCAGGAAGGGAAAACCAAGAGCACAGGGAGCACTAGGAATGCTGGGAATGGTAGTTCTGGCGGCAGAGGGATCTCCTAGACACTAGAGCAAAGTGAGCCTGAAGCAAGTTACTGTTGCAGTGGGGGATGGAGGGAAAGCAAAGGTGAGAGACTTAAGTAAAATCAGTGTCTAGGAAAAATTAAAGGGAAGATATCCTAAAACTTCCAGGAAATCTCCACCAATGAAGCAAAGAAAATAAATGCCTCTATTATTCTGTGAGTAATGAACCAAACTGGGCTGGGGTATCAGACAATTTGTTCATATGATTGCAAAGACAGACCGAAACTCCCGGATTGAAGAGGGCTCCCCTGAGGGATCCCAGATTAGAGAGGGTGCAGGTTGGGCTGAGGGACTCACCTCCCATGCACGAATCTTCATGCACCGGGCCCCTAGTTTACAATAATCAAGATAGGGAAGCAACCTATGTATCTATTGATAGATGGATAAAGAAGATTTGGTACACAGTATACAAAATTAAATACTACTTAGCCATAAAAAGGATGGACCTACAGGATATTATGCTAAGTGCACTCAGTCAAACAGAGAAAGACAAATATCATATGATTTCATTTACATGCAGAATCTAAAATACAAAATAAATGAACAAACAGAAACAAACTCATAGATTCAAGAAAATAAACTTATGGTTGCCAGAGGGGAGGGGATTTGGGAGATGGGTGATAAAGGTGAAAGGAATTAAGTACAAATTGGCACTTATAAAAATAGTCACAGGAAGTAAAGTACAGCATAGAGAATATAGTCAATAACATTGTAATAACTATATATGGTGTCAGATGTGTACTAGACTCACCAGGGTGATCACTTTGTGAGGTATATAAATGTCTAATCACTATGTGTACACCTGAAACTAATATATTTTATTCAGCTGTAACTGTAAAATACATCTTTTTAAAAGAATAACCAAAGAAGCATCGTTTGAAACCAAAGGAAGATTAAATGTGCTTAATAAAAGAGGGGGTATTTTTATTATAACAATGTCATACAAAATTTCAAAATCAGTGAGATTTTTCCAAATGTGAGGGTGGACTCAGGAGGAAAGAGTTCAATTATTATTTTCTACTATAGGTCTAGAATGCTGTAATAGGTGTTTTTCTATTCTTGGTACAGGTATGTATTTGTTGTAAATAAGTAATATTTCCCATTCATGAATTTTTTTGTTTTTCACTTAGTTTACCTTCGTGTAAATAGTAAAATCCATCCACAGGTGTGAAGGAATGACTGTGAACAGTTCCAGAGAAAATTATTAAATCAGCTTTGATCCAGAATATCCCAATTCAAACTGCCAAAGCAACATCACCAAGAATGTTCGAATAACTGACATATCATCATGAGAAATGCTTAACCTTTAAAATGAATATTTCTGTATAAACATTAAGTGAAATAGTTTTACATATTGAAAAATAATATATATGTTCCTTGTTGCAATGTGTGAGGGAAGCTGGAAATCACTTTCATTAAGGTATTTTGAAACAGTGGTGACTTTTTTTCAAGAAATGAAATAAACATTGAAAAGCAATAAGCCACAAGCTCCATTCTACAACCCTGATGCCAACTTCCTTAGTGTACAAGCAATGCAAAAAATATATAATTTTAGACCAATTTTATAAACAGCTTGTCTGCTAAACTTATATTATGTAAATTCATTAGATTTGCAAAAGATGTTTTCAACAGTTCAAATTAAATCCTATTCAATATTTATGTTCTGCAGCAGAGAATGTATGTATCAAAATAAGGATTTTGTTACCATTAAAGTAGCATAGTAAATATAGTATCTAGTGAGATATAAAAGATTAAGCCAGGTTCTCCAAAATAGCTACATAACCAAATACTCACATAATATGTTTACCGACTGAAAGTTATTGCTAATTCTATCTCCATATACAGCGTAATAAAGAAGTTTTATTAGAATACAATGCTACCATAATTTGACTAGTAGGAACTTTCTTTTAAATTTTCTTTTATGTTGTAACATATCTTTTTTGGTGAGTGAGCAGAACATTTCTACTATCACCTACAAATTAATATTTTCTTCATGAATGGTCCTATGAAGTACTTATTATAAAGCCAGTAGTCTAAGGAAGTTTTATGCAATTCCTTTCATTATGTTATTATTTTAAAGAAAGAAGACCCTTGCATATTAGCATTAGAATAATTTTACCTAAGAATCATGAAACTTAAGGTTGGAAGACTGCTTAAAGCAGTAGTTGCCAACATTTTTACAACTAAGTAGCCCTTTTTAATTTTATCTAATAAAACTCATGTTTTGGAAGTTTTTCTGTGTAAAAAAAAAAACAAACATTTAGAGAAGTGATTAATTTTCCCACTCTTTTTTTAATATGTTTTTATTGATTTTAGAGAGAGAGGAAGGGAGAGGGAAAAACAGATAGAAACATTGATGAGAGAGAATCATCAATTAGCTGCCTCCTGCACATCCCATGCTGGGGATCAAGCCTACAACCCAGGCATGTGCCCTGACCCCTTGGTGCATTGGTCAACACTCAACTACTAAGACACACCAGCCAGGCAATTTTCCCACTCTTTTTTTTTTTTAATTTCTTTATTGATTAAGGTATTAAATATGTGTCCTTATTCCCCCATTACCCCCCACCTCCCATTCATGCCCCCACCCCCCTGTTGTCTGTGTCCATTGATTAGGCTTACATGCATGCATATAAGTCCTTTGATTGATCTCTCCCCCTTACCCCCACCCTCCCCTACCTTCCCTGAGGTTTGACATTCTCTGTCTCTGGATCTATTTTTGTTCATCAGTGTATGTTGTTCATTATATTCCACAAATGAGTGAGATCATGTGATATTTATCTTTCGCTGCCTGGCTTATTTCACTTAGCATAATGCTCTCCATCTCCTAATAAATATATGGAGATATAAATGCCCACTTCCCATTGGGCTTTAGGAATACTAAACATAGTTCATGAGCCAGTGTGAGCGTAGTGTGCTGATAAAAGTGCGATTTCTGGAACGAGATGCTTAGGTTCAATCCTAGATCTACCACTTAGTTTTGTGATCTGTGCTTGTTTCCTCGATAGTATAATAAGAATAATGAGAGTAACTACCTCATAAGAATAAATATTAATACATGTAAAACCTTAAAATAATGCCTGACAGATAGTACTATTCATTAAGTGTTAATCATTATATTAAGACAGTATTACTGTTGTAGTCCCTATGGAGGGAACTATCTTTGGAACTTATCTAGTCTAAGTGTCCACACAGTATCCTTTCCTATAACAATCTTGACTGATGGCCATCCATCCCTTTCTTGAATATGCTCAACCAATAGGTAATTTCAACTATCTATTGCCACAGCAGTCGTGTAAAACAAACCACCTTTAAGTATTTATTTAGCTTATAATAAATAAATGGGTCAGCAATTTAGACTGGGATTGCCTGGGCAGTTCTGGACTCAATTGTATCCAACTCATATGTCTAAAGGTCAGTTGGCCCTCCTGAGTTAGAAAGGCCTCAGCTGGAATGACTAGGATGACTCACCCTACCCATGTACATCTAATTCTCCAATAGTCTAACAAGCATGCTTTCATGGTGCTGGTAAATGTGTAGGAGAAAATAAACCCCAATGTGCACGCCTACTTCACATCTGTTAACATCCCATTGGCAAAGCAAGTCACATGGTTCAGCCCAGAGTTAAGAAGCAGCACAGATCAACCTTCCCATCATGGGAGGCACTCCTAAATTACATGGCAAAAGATGTACATACAGCATGTTGGAAAGTTGGATCATCACTGCCATCACACACAGGGAGCTCATTAGATCAAAAGACAGTCCTTGCAATTATCAGGCAGATATACTTGGAGCGGAGCCTAAACTTCCCTCCAAATTCTCTAAATTCTCTGATTTGTTCTAGTTAATTATCTGGAGCCACAACTGCCTAAGTCTAATCATTCTTCCACATGACATTAAGTGCCACTAAAATATTTGATGAGGTTCCTCATAAATCATATCTTTTGCAAGCCAAAAAAAAAGCACTCATTCCTTCGATTGTATTTCATCTCATTTGAAAAATGAACTTGCTTTATGTCAATATTCCCTTTAAATCATTATATTTTATATGTGCCAGATACAGTCTGAAGTTATTTCCATTATTCTCATTATTCAGGGTACTATACATCTATTAATTCATTTTAAAAATAGCATAGGCTTTTTTGGATGTCACATCACTCTGCAAACTCACACTGAGCTTGAGTTCAAATAAAATCCCCAGGTGTTTTGCATGAACTACTGTTCAGGAAAGTTCCTCTTACTATAAATTTCCTACTGACCCAATATCAGCCTTTCCTGAGCATATGATTTAATTAATGACAAATCAATATAACATCATCATAGTGTTCTTGTTGCCAATTTGAAGTGGCATGTTTATAAACTCACTGATCAACCTATCCCAAATGTTGGTCCCTAGTCAGTTGCCTACCATCTACTGCCAAAGCACTTACCATGTTGTGTTGTGAATTATTTGTCTTTACATCTGTCTTCTCTATGAGCTCCAATGGGCAGCAATTACATCCAACTCATCTTTATATTTTCAGTACCTAGCATAAGACTTTATATGTGGCATTTTATTGAACAAGTGAATGAATGGAAGCCATTCTTCACCACCCTGCATCATCCCTCTCCCCTTCTCCTCACTCTCACCTGTCCAGCAGATTAACTCTGCAACGATTGCATAGGCAAAAGTTTGACTTGGTGCCGTGTCTTATTATGATTATTTCTCCTTCTGGCACTATTTCTTTCTCATTGCAAGCACCTACTTTGTGTCCCACTGTTGACTGTACCTCTATCTCCTCTAAGATGTCCATAAACATCAGAAGAAAGCATTAAACACAGAATAACTTCTACTAGGTCCCTAACAAGTAGTTGACAAGTCTCTGCATGAATATTTGAGCGTTTAGTGATGGTGAACTTCCTCCTAAAGTAGCATCTCCACTTTCAGATAACTCTTTATCTAAAGTATCCCACTCTCCCCAACACTCCCTTGGGCTTCTAGTTCTGCCTCTGAGGCTTTCCGGAATAAATGTAAGTCTTCTATGTGACAATCTTTCAGCTATTTAAAGAGAGACCCAAGTCAATGTAAGTTTGTCTCCTCCATTACATACATTTTTCCATTATTTCAGCTATACCTTGTATGATGTGGCTTCAGCTCACTTTTCTCTGGATACACTCCAGTTGGTAAAAGTCATTTTTAAAAAGTGATGCCCAGAACTAAACACTACCAGACTGTTTTACAGGGAAGGGAGACTCTTATTTCCTTGTGATAAGACCAGTGATTGCATTACTACTTTATTTTTCGACTGCATCACACTATTGACTTAACTTTACAGCCAACAATAACCGTAAGATGTTTTCAATGTAATATATTGACCACAGGGATTTTGTTATACTTTTTAAACCAAACTGCAGCATTTTATTCTTAGTGTTGGGAAATTTCACTTTCTTAGATTTAGCCTTACATCTCCCATTCCAGCTAATCAGGGTCACTTAAATTTTAACTCTATCATTTGACCTATTAGCAATGTCTCCCAGTTTAATAAGTATATTATTTTAATAATATACTTGTTAAATGTTGAATCTAACATTTCAAATGGCATTACCAGAGATATACCTTAGGCACTATTTAACCACATGGAACTGCCATTTGACCCAGTGACCCCACTTCTAGGAATATATCCCAAAGCATCAATCAGAAAAAATGTATGCACCCTTATGTTCATAGCAGCACAATTTACAATAGCTAATATCTGCAAATAGCCCAAGTATCCATCGGTAGATAAGTGGGTAAAAAAGCTGTGGTACATTTACACCATGGAATACTATGCAGCAGTAAAAAAAACGAAGCATTTCTTACACTTTGAGACAGCATGGAGGGACCTGGAGAGTATCATGCTAAGTAAAATAAGTCAGTCAGAGAAAGACAAGTATCACATGACTGCACTCATATGCGGAATCTAAGTAACAAAATGAACTGATGAACGGAGTTGATCCAGAGACAGGGAAGCATGAAACAGAGTTTGGAATCTCAGAGGGAAGGGAAGGTAGGGTGGGTGGGCGAGAGATAATCAATCAAAGATCTTGTATACATATAAGCATAACCCATGGACACAGACAATAGGGTGCTGGGGAAGGGGTGGAGGAAAGGGGTGGGCTGATAGGGGTCAATGAGGGGGTAGGGGGGACATATGTAATACTTTCAACAATAAAGAATTGTTTTTTAAAAAAGAAAAAAATTGTGTCACAGGAGGTTTCACCAATGGGGAGTTGCCACCAGATGGTAACAGAGATCCTTGGAATCTAATTTTCCTGAGCAAGTTTAAGAAAGGTCCACCTAGGACTCCTTTCTGATTTCAGCAGTTCTTATGACAAGTGCTGTTTCAAATGCTGGCTGACTTAGGAATCATGGTCATATTACATTTGGGGATACGATAATATAACATGTGAATTATACTCCTTTTATGAATACCTGGTTTTTGTTTTTAATTGATAGGGATTCTTCTGAGATTAAAAATTATTTTTAAATATGAAAGATGCAGTAAAATTAATATAACCAATTGGAGGGAATTTTGATATTTACTAAAATTAAAAATGAGAGCTTTCCAACTTGGGCCTGGCAATAATGACTCCCACAAAGAAGGGCGATGAGAAGAAGGGACATTCTGCCATCAACGAGGTAGTGACCAGAGAACACACCATCAACCTTCACAGGCACATCCATAGAGTGGGTTTCAAAAAGTGTGCCCCTTAGGCACTCAAAAAGATCTGGAAATTTGCCAGGAGATGGGAGCTCCAGATGTGTGCTTTGACACCAGGCTCAACTAAACTGTCTGGGCCAAAGGAATAAGGAATGTCCCATACTGTAAAGGTGTGCTTGTACAGAACACATAATGAGGATGAAGATTCACCAAACAAGCTCTATATGTTGGTCACCTACATAACTGTCACCACTTTCAAAAATCTACAAACAGTTAATGTGGATGAGAACTAACTGCTGTTGAATAAAGTTATAAAACTGCCCAAAAAGTCCCATTTCCCTTAGTCCAGCCATAGAAGTGTAGCTGTGGTTTCAATAAAGCTAGAAGTAAAGTCTGTGTCCAGTTTCCTTTCCATGTTGGAACTGTGTCTAGCTCAGCATTAAACTAGTTGCAGTCCATTGGTCCCTTGTGTGTGGGGGTCCATGTGGGTGAATGTAGGGAAGTGGGAGCAAAAGAGTCCCAGAGTCACACTAGTCACACGAGTCCCAAGAGAGCCAAGAGCACAAGAGAGGGAACTCCTTTGTTTAGGGATTTATGTATCTCAAATCTTCCCACCCTTGCAGTGGCCAGGCCTATTCTGGCCAACCATCTCTGTTCCCAAGTGTGATTGATAGGTGAGTATCTTTCCTATGGCATACCAACATTGTGGGGCATGAGTCTATCTTCCCTTGGTCCAGTCCCCTCCCCCCACTGTTTTGCGGGGAATGTACCTATAATGTCCGGCCTTCGCTTTGCTCCTTTCCTATCATTAATAATTAGCTAATTACAATGGTATCATTTCTACTTTGTCTTTCTCTGAGGCACATTTACAGAATTTCATGTCATTTGTTGTCTTACATAGTAAATAGGCAACATTGTCCAGACATTATTTGCTCTAATACAGTGCTTTGCAACCATTTGTATTTCTTTATATATAGTCTTTCCTTAAGATTATACCAGAAGGTTTCACTCTTGAAGGGGACAAAAGTTTGGCCACCCTGAAGCTGCCTTCTGGGATATTGATTTTAAGCTGTATATTCAGGAAAAAAAGGTTCAGAAAGAACCTTTAACCCTCCCCTGCCTAAGAGATTTAGATGGAAAGGTTTACTCTAGGAAGGGAATCTTGGGATGTTGCCTTAGGCTAATTTGGATTAAGTATGGTAAATAGGAGGACTTCAGGCTGGGGCCTGTTAGCTCAATATCCTATGTCCAATTGTTTCTGAGTTGTCTAACAGGAATTTGCCTGCCAATTGTGTTTCACCCTTCTTCAACTACCTGCAAATCTCCAATTTTCACTTCTGAAATCTAATATCCCACTCTCCACCTCTATCCTTTGTCCAAAATGTCATATATACTTAATGCTGCCTCACTATCTGTGCATTTCCATGCATATGTGAATTCCCTATGTGCATGTATTAAAATTTGATTTTTCTCCTGTTAATTTGTCTCATTTAATTTATTAGGCCACCCAGAAGAACTTTGAAGGTGGGAAGAAAAGTATTTTTCTTAGCCCCCAAACCCTGTTAATGTCTACCACAGAGAAGAAAATAATGCTATACAATAAAAGGATAATATGCAAATCAACTGAACAGTGGAATGACCTGAACGCCCATGGCCCCTCACCCCAGACAGCCCCACCGGCAATCAGCCCCAGCCCCAGCCAGCCAGCCCCCAAAAGCCCCCATTGGAGTGGGCCAGCTGGACCCCACCAGTGCATGAATTCATGCTCCAGGCCTCTAGTAACTAATATTTTTGAACACTACATGTCAAACACTGTGCTAAATGCTTTAAGTTGATTTATTATAATTTATTTAAGAGAAATACTAAGATGTAGTGATTAAGAGAATAAGCTCTGAATCAAACTATCTAAGCTTAAAACTAGACAGTTTATTTGGGGATAAAAAATTATTTAATCTCTCTAAACCTGTTTCCTAATCTCTAAAATGAGACTAATAAAAATGCCTAATATCATTGTCCGGGAGGGGAGTAAATGAAACAAAGTATTAAAAACACCTATGAGGCTCTTGGTGTTTGTCAAACAAATGAATGAATATATATTCTACAAATAAAACTTTTAACTGAAGTTTAAATAACCTAATTCTAAATTTGACTAAATTTGTGAACAGTGTTTTATCATTTTTTTATACCAAGTGCAGCTGTCTCATGCAAAGATGTAGGTTTGATATTGTAACCACTTTTTAGCTTGATGTCTCTGAGAAATTGAAAGAGGAAGCTTGCCATCTAGTGGAAACCTGTTGAATTCCAGAGCTGCTTCTGAGTTCTGGCAAATTCCTGAATTCCAGGGAATTGCTAATTTTATATATTTTGTGAGGAACTTTCTTCATGTAGATTTTTGGACACATTTATGGGGGAAATGTTCTGTGGTAGAGCAAAATAACAATAATAATCTGGCTCAAATTATATCTGATCAAACAAAATATGCTCTACAAGAAAACACATATCACAGTATTTTCAAGTCAGGCTTGAAAGAAAATTCCAGAAAATAATTAACAACAGAAAAGACACATACTTGTTTAAGGAGAATTTCTTCCACATTGCCCATGTAGAAGGGCCAAGAATATAAATAGCTTCATGCTCCAGGTTTCTATCTGATCTTAAGGTCCAGTTTCTCTATAAATAGTCTCCTTTTTTTCTCTCTGCACTTACCTTTTGTCTATGAAAGTCTAATCATGAAGTTCCAACCTGTTTTGTCTTTCAAAAAATCATTTCCTTTTACCATAAAAACACAACCTAAACAATTTCCTTTTCTCTTAATAGGTTATCGTGTTTAATAAAACTTCTTGGTTTGAATTTAATATTATTCTTTAATCACCGTAGAGATAAAACCCTGAAGTAGCCAAGTCTTATGAAACTGACTCATATCTCAAGAAGCAAATTATAGTGGTAGGATCATGAGCTGTGGCAATGATATACAGTTCTTGGGTAAAAAAGTAACTAATCTACATGTTGAATAAGGTTCCTTCTCTCTAAAAATGAGGAAACTTGACAAAGTTATGGGTAATCATTCTTAAAAGAGATAAGTACATGGATTCCATAAAATTATTTGAAAGGTTAATGGCTATAAAGTATAATGAGGCAAGAGGATGGTTAGGGGAAAAAAATGCACCAGTGAGGCAGGAAGAAATGCATTTGTGCAAAGAATAGGATAGACAATGGTTCCCAGGACCTTGTCTTTCAAGGCCTCCTTTGAGTGAGGCCATTTTTTAGTTTCATTTACATACTGAGCTGACCCATCCATAAACCAAGCTTGAGGGTTTTTTCTTACCCTTCAGGTAACCATAGAGAATCCCCCATGGAGTCACAGGCATGAGCTGAGGGAAGGGCACTGATACAACTGTGCTATAGTCATCTGCGATACCTGCTCATGAAGCTTGTTTGTGCCATCCGGTCATGCTTGTACTTGCTCCCAAATGTACCACTTCCATCTTGCAATGTGCTGTTGCTGAGCCTGTCTGATCTTTAATAATTTGGGGAATCTGACAGAATCCAGTTCCTTATAGGAATATATAGATAAGATAGTCATTTGATGCTCCATGGCCAGGCAGGACCAGAAGCACATTAAAAAATATATAATTCTCCACTGAAAATGGTATGGCCTTGCTTTAGAACTCAAGGGGTTAATATTATGATTTCCCTACCCCACCCTCCGAGTGGTGTTTGCCACAAATTCCAAGCAGCATCTTTGCTCACCAACACCTTTAATACCATAGATTCTGCAAAATTGTAGGGCCCAAGTGGCAGAGGTGCATGCATCACAACCTGGACCTGTTGGTGAGCTATTTTCTAATGTAGAGCCCATATAAAGTAGCCAGCCAGAGAAGTATCGTGGGCCAGAGAAGTATCCTGAGGTATAGAATTATGCTGCCTCCAGAAGTCAGGGGCCCACCAATATTGTGCTTCCATTTTAATGTAGGAGATATAAGATGAAACAACTTTTCTTTTAGATTGGAGGACCTACCCGGGCACAACACTGACTCCTAAAATATTTATAGATGTTGCAGGCACTTCACTTTTTGTAGGATTTGTCTCCTGCACTCAAGATTACATGTTGTACCAGTACTTCCACTGTGCTAGCTGTCTCTTGCAAATCCAACCCAACATAATGTCATCAAAGTAATTGGTTAAAGTAATGTAGTGCAGAATGTCAAGATTGCCCATATCTCCTCAGAATATATTATGACAGAAAGCCGGAGACTAAAAGAGCCCTAGGAAAATCTATAAATGAATATTATTATCCATTTCATATGAATCTGAACTGCTGCTTATTCTCTTTTTTGGATTAGAAAATAATGCATTTTCCAACTTTATGGCCACTGAACACATATCTGTAGCCAAATTAATGTACCTTAGAAAAAGTTCATTAAGTACACTGAGTGCAATTATTTATCTGAGCTGTGGTAGTCTGTAGTTATTCTTCAAAATCCATTGTTGCTGTTTTTTTTTTTTTTTAAGGGGCAGGTAAATTAAACAGATTATAATAGGGGCTACCACTCCAACAACCAACTAAGAGTTGCCAAACTTTTTTTGTAAAAGGCATGATTGTAAACATTCTTGTATATGACTTTGTGGGTCACACAGTTTCTATGGCAACTACTCAACTCTGCCATTATAGTGTCACAGTAGCCATGAACAATATATAAATGAATGGCCATTTGCTGTATTCCAATAAAATGTTATTTACAAAAAGAGTTATCAGGCCAAGAACTTAGTAATGGCCATCCAATTTTGCTACCTGTATATAGGTATGTTAGGTCTTTAATCTGTAAACCTCAAATACCTAATATATTTTATCCACTAGTACATTACCTTCAACCAGTTTACCTCCCAGCTCACTAAGTGTGAAAGCTTAACAATGAGCCATCACTTTGCCAGGGACTGTTTGAGCTCTTCATTGTCTGCCAGGCAATGACTGATCCAGCTATAAAAAAAAATCTTATCCACTGTTTTTCCAGCCTATGCTCAGTACTAACTGCCAGCAACTTGAGTTCTTTAGCAGCAAATGGACCAGAGTTGGAGGTATAAGATGTTGATTAAAGATCAACATCTATGAAAAGAAAGGAGAAAAAAATAGGATTGGGGAGAGGAAGAAATTAAACTATGACACAGACCCAGCAAAGCCTCAGCCAATTTGGCAGGAAGCCCAGGAGCAAGTATTTTCATTCAGAATAGCCTGGGCTGAGCCAAAATGGCCAGGCATTATTTGAGAAAATGCTCACCTCTCTGAATTCAAATAACAGACTCGAAGACAGAAGTTTGGGGAAAACAAGACTTTTTATACGTTCTTGAGAGCGGGTGTCCATCCCATTGTACAGACACACCTGGTGCAGGGAGCATAGGCTATTTATTTAGTCCCTCCTCCGGTTCCTCATTGGCTGAGTACTATGGGGTCACCTGTTTCCTCATAGGTTCCTAGGTCTTGCTGTCTCTTATTGGGTCTTTTAAAATATTGGGCTGAGGACTTTCTAGCTGCCTCCACCTACCCCTGTCTAGCAAAGGCAGATGCCTCAGGGCTTTCCACCATGATATTGGCCCAAGTGCGCAGTTCTTTGTTCCTCTTCCCTCCTCCCTACTTTCTGTTTGTCCTGGGAAATTCAGTAAATCCCATCAAAAGCCTACCATGCTGGAGTTAGATCACAGAGGTCCATTTCCTACAATTTATACCTGTTTCATTCAGCCACCAGACACAAGTGCCCAAAGAGGGTGTGATTTGAGGTAAAGTGGTTCCATGCAGCAAAGGCAGACACTGAAAATAGACAAGAATGGTAGATTGAATAATAGCTCCAAATGTGTCCATTTCCTAATGGAACCTGTGAATGTTAACCAGTATGGTAAAAAAAAAGACTTTGCATATGTGATTAAGTTAAGAATTGAGAGGAGATAATATATCTTGGATTATTGGGAACAGGAGCAGGAGGCAGGGGGGCTGGTATAATCACTGTGGTTCTTAGAAGAGAGATGCAGGAGAAGTTAGAGTCAGAGGAGAAAGACATGATTATGAAAGCAAAGATTAACATCGTATGCTTCAAAAATGGAGAAAATGGGCATAAGCCAGGGATACTGTTACAGAAAACCGAAGAAGAACAAAGCAATACTTAGAGAGATGGAGTTACTTTTATTATGCGCGGGTCCAGAGGAAAATGTCTCTCAAATTCTGGGCCCCAACATGCAGGAACCTTCCCTATTTATATGTTTTTACCTTCTTTGTCTCCCAAATATGGGGTGTTTCTGGCCCCTTTTGCAAGTTCTTAAAGAGCCTGTATGTGCTGGGGCCTTGAAACCTCAACCAGAGGCCTGGCCTGGCGCCAGCACTGATAACCTTGTCTGGGGAAGGTTTAATGGCCTCTCTGAAGTGGGAGTAGTCTTAACAAGCAAGAAGCCAAATAGCAGGGTTAAAATTTCAAACAGCAGTATTTATATAAGATGGATGCTTCAATACAAGTGACCACTAGAAGCTGAAAAAGGTAAGAAAACAGATTTTCCCCTGTATCTTGTGTTAGCCCAGTGAAACTGGTTTTGGATTTCTGATCTCTAGAACTACAAAAAAAAAAAGATAATTTTGTGTAGCTTTAAACCACTAAGCTTGTGGTCATTTGTTTCAGCAGCCAAAGGAAACTAATATAGCCAAAAATCTAGTTGGTGCAGGTCCCTGTCCACTGCACTGTGATAAAATCATGAAGTCTCAGTCTCTGGATCTTAGAGGACATGTGTAAGCTCCACTATAACACCTGCATCCAGAAAACACTTTACAGGAACAAAGAAAAAGAAGCAGAAAGAAAATATGATGTCATGCTATTAAATACATTCTGTAAATCATGATGGATCAGTTATAGTCTTCCACTGATGGGTAGGGGGCCCTAGTGATCATCTAGAGATAAAAGGCAATGTTGGTCGGGGATAGTAGCAGCCACACTTAGATGTCAGGAACTCCAAATGAGACCAGCTTAGACACTACTAGATTCTAAAATACAAATACCGGTTGACATCCAGAAATATCACCAAATCATGTGCCTGATGGGAGAATGTGTGCATTACACATCAAGGATGTTGTATGTTGTGGGGGAGAGTCCAGCACCCTCTGACCACAGTGAACATCCCTAGGACAGAGCGGAGGGGACCTGGGGGGAAGGGTTTCCTGACAGGGTTGAAGTTCTCTTTCCTGTGAGAAAATGTATGCTAGGAATTTTCCAATTTCCCTCACTCTGAACCCCAACATCACTGATAATACTAGACTGAGAAATCCTTTCACTTAACAGGCTACCATATCATTTCAACACATTAAAGATTCACAGTGGGCCCTAAGCAGTTTGGCTCAGAGGATAGAGTGTCGGCCTGTGGACTGAAGGGTCCCAGGTTTGATTCTGGTCAAGGGCATGTACCTTGGTTGCAGGCACATTCGCAGAAGGGGATGTGCAGGAGGCAGTGGATCGATGTTTCTCTCTCATCGATGTTTCTAACTCTCTATCCTTCTCCCTTTCTCTCTGTAAAAAAATCAATAAAATATATTTTTTAAAAGGATTCACAGTGGTACACATGCATAATCACTGTTTTTATTTCTATCATTTTCTCCCTCTTAAAACATGATAATTTGTCTTGTGATTAGTTTGAGGTCCCAGCAATATGCTGTGGGCTTGCATAAGGTAAGAGTTTGTACAGTGTGTTGTAACACAATAAAAAGTTTCCAACATCAAGAACCAAGGGTCTTCCTTTTTCCTGTTCTTGGGAAGCAGCTACTCATATCAAAGCAACCTCATAAATGAAGACAATGTGACAGAATAAATGGCGCTGTACTTTTCAAAATTATTTATACCAAGTGAACATAATTAGCATTAAGATGACAATGATAAACATTTGGTAGTTGTAGATATGTGTAAGTGTTGGATTTCAGAAACTGAACAAATGCTAATCCCTATGAAATTTATTTGAAGATGGATGAGAATTTGCCAATGTAACCAACTCATCTAGTCCAACATTTCTTCTGCCCAAATGAGGTTGTCCTTGACCTAATTCCAATGTGCTTCATGACACATGTAGTCCCTATCCCTGACTTACCTGATGAGTGAGTTCAACAGAGCTCAGAGACTACCTGGAATTTCATGACCACCTTTGTTGTTAACACACACGATCAGGCCTCTTTAGGAAAGTTCAAAGCCTGTTTCTTCTGATATCTCATTATTAGGTAAATGTCAGTTAAGTGATTTAATACAAGATACAACTATTTGCACTTTGATTCTCCCTCCATCTCTACTCTTAGCCCATCATGAGATCACAGCCACCTTCCCAGAAAACCAGCCTCCAGAATCCTTTCTTCACAGGAGGATGCTGGGAGGGCGGGTCCCAAAATGACTCTCTGTGACCAGGATCAGGAACGTGTCCACATCCATGTCAGAGCACCTGCTGGTCCAGAGTAAGTGCCCATGTCCCTCTGGGAGAAGATGATCCCAGATTCTCAGAGCCTGTTTGTGGTCAAGGACCCAGGAGACCTTCCTGAGCTGCTCACCTGTGGGAGGGGCTGCACTACCTGGGAGAAGTGAGGGAAGAGAAGGGACACAGTGTGTAAACCTGTCTCTGCTTCATGGCCAGGGCTGGACTCATGGGAGGCCGGTCCTCACCAGCATGGCCTGTTCCCCAGAGAGGGACAGAGACAGAGGCAGCCCCTGCACTGTCACCTGTAGGCCCAGGGACCTCAAGTAGGTCAAGGGAAGGATTCTTTTTACTTTACAATTATTTTTATATCAAAATTGACATTATAATGTTATTTTGCTAGTATATGAAACTAGAGGTCCGGTGCACAAAATTCATACATGGGTAGGGTCCCTAGGCCTGGCCAGAGATCAGGACTGATTGGGACCTTCCAGCTGTTTCCCCAGGGCCTTCCTTCCAGCTGTTTCCCTGGGGCCTTTCTTCCAGCTGCCTGCCAGGACCTTCCTTCATTCCGCACCACCCTCTGGTGGTCAGCACATGTCATAGCAAGTGATTGAACTCCCGGTCAAACTCCCAAGAGGACACTTTGCATTTAGCCTTTTCCACAGAGAGATTATGATTATTCAATCTTACTATATTGAACCTATTTAATGTTTTTTTGCACTTGGCAGTATTTTTTTATATCATATTAATCCATTTTATCAGCGAAAGGCGTGATTCTTAAGATTAAAGTAGTGTGACCCACTCATCTAGTGCAGCATTTATTTTTAAACTTAGAAAAATGGGGCTATCCATTGACCTGACTCCAAGGTGCCAATACCCCAAGTGCCCTCCCATCCCAGACCCACACCACTGAGTACAGGAGAAGGAATATGCTCAGGAACCAGAAGGACATATCAGACTGACCTCAGTCCCTCCCTACTTATGGGAACAGAGCTCCCCACATGCAAATATCTTTTCAAGCTGCAAGGTAAATCCTCTCCAGGGCTGAGCAGGCTCACAGCTTTCTCCTCTCACAGGGCTGAGGTCTCTGGGAACATAGAGCTGTGGTCCAGAAGAAGATGAGACTGCTGGGTCTTCTCCTGTGCCTGGTGACAGCTCCCCCCCCACCCCCCACTCCCCAATGTGAGGAGCTCAGGTGTCAGACAGGGGTCAAGGGATAGTTGTGACTGCACGTGACTGACAGAGACTGATGCCCCTTGTCCCCAGGTGTCCTGTCCAGCTGCAGGAGTCGGGCCCAGGACTGGTGAAGCCCTCCCAGACCCTTTCCCTCATCTGCACTGTCTCTGGGTTCTCTTTAAGGAGCCATAGTGTGCACTGGATCTGCCAGCCCCCGGCGAAAGGGGCTGGAGTAGGTCGGGATTATATGAATTGATGGAGATACAAGCTATAACCCGACACTGAAATCCCGACTCAGAGTCACCAGGGACACCTCCAAAAGCCAAGTTTACTTAACACTGAACAGCTTGAGAGCGGAGGACACAGCAGTGTATTACTGTGCGAGAGACACAGTTGAGGGGAAAGTCAGTGTGAGCTCACACACAAACTTCTCTGTAGGAGAGGCTGCGACCACCAGGGGGCGATCAGGACACCAGGAAGCACTCAAGACCTGAAGGGGACAGTCAGAACACCAGGGGCGCTCCTGACTCACCAAGCCCACAGAACAGCCCCAGAAGCAGGGCAGAGTGGGGTGGGGAAGAAAGGAGCTTTGTGTTGTGAGCAGGGATTTCCTCTCAAGCTCTCGGCTGCATCCAGGAAGGATTCTTGCTTTTTCTCTGTGGCTCTAATTTCCTGTATTCTCACTGCAGACAACAAAGGAGGAGGTAACACTGCTGTTTGCAGATGACATATCGGCAGTGACTGGGGATTTTCCTTCACCATGTTCCTGTGTTTCCTACTTTTCTTTCTACAGTGACCATCCTAAGTGCTCTCCTCAGTTTGTGGTTGGGAAATTTCCCACCAAGAGAGACATCAGCACAGTCCAAATTGAGCTGTGTGCTGAGCTCAGGGTCTGTCCCCCACAGGCCAACCTGTCCCCATAGGGGTCCTTCCTTCCAACAGTCCCACAATAAATAAAACATATGCACGTCCCACGGACAGTGGGAGCTAGATAACATCCATCAAAATAGTGCCAAGGGCCCTTGAGTGCTGATCCCTGGTCACCTCTCACCTTTATAGGTGCCCAGGATTTGCTGTTTCTGGTACAACAGGAGCAGGAAATCACTTCATCTATCTTCATAAAGGTGTCACACCAGCACTGATGGGAGATGATACCATAGTGCCTATCCCAGGTATTGTAGTTTAATAAGGAGGTTTAACAAGAATTCATTGGGAATCATCTCATTTCTTTTTTTAAACTGGTAGCTCTTTTTTTTTTTTCAGGTTTATTTTTTTTATTTTTTTATTTTTTTTATCACATAGTCATATCAATTGATGCAGAAAAGGCATTTGACAAAATGCAACACCCTTTCTTGATGAAAACCCTTAGCAAAATGGGAATAGAGGGATCATCCCTCAACATAATAAAAGCCTTATATGACAAACCTACAGCCAACATCATACTCAATGGGCAAATACTAAAACCATTTCCCCTAAGAACAGGAACGAGACAGGGATGCCCACTCTCACCACTCCTGTTCAACATAGTACTGGATGTGCTAGCCATAGCAATTAGACTATAAGAAGAAATAAAAAGTATTGAAATTAGAAAAGAAGACATAAAACTGTAATTAGTCACGTTTGACATGATACTATACATAGAAAACCCCAACGACTCCCTCAAAAAATTATTAATAAATGAATTCAGCAATGTAGCAGGATACAAAATTAACACAGAGAAATATATGGCCTTTTTATACACCAATAGTGAACTTACAGAAAGAGATTTTTTTAAAAATCCCATTTACCATTACACCAAAAAAATGAAGATATCTAGGAATAAACTTAACTAAGGAGGTAAAAGACCTATATGTGGAAAACTACATGACACTGAAAAAAGCGATAGAGGAAGACATAAACAGATGGGAGAACATACCGTGTTCATGGATTGGTAGAATCAACATTATTAAAATGTCCATACTACCCAAAGCATTTAAATATCAACAGCATATTTCACAGACCTAGAAGGAACTCTCCAAAAATTCATCTGGAATAAAAAAAGACCCTGAATAGCTGCAGCAATCCTGAGAAAGAAGAACAAAGTAGTAGGGGTATCAACACCAGATTTCAAG
Source organism: Corynorhinus townsendii (assembly GCA_026230045.1). Lineage (NCBI taxonomy): Eukaryota > Metazoa > Chordata > Mammalia > Chiroptera > Vespertilionidae > Corynorhinus > Corynorhinus townsendii. The sequence continues at coordinate 113,247,687 of JAPDVU010000001.1, read as the reverse complement.
CTGTATTGCAAAGCCACTGTTCTCAAAACTTCCTGGTAGTGGCACAAGAATAGACATATAGACCAATGGAATAGAATAGAGAACCCAGAAATCGACCCAAACCACTATGTTCAATTAATATTTGACAAAGGAGGCAAGAACATACAATGGAGTCAAGTCTCTTCAATAATTAGTGTAGGGAAAATTGGACAAATACATGCAAAAAATGAAACTAGACCACCAACTTACACCATACACAAAAATAAACTCAAAATGGATGAAGAACTTAAGCATAAGATGGGAAACCATAAAAATACTAGAGGAATCCACAGGCAGAAAAATCTCAGACATATACTGAAGCAATTTCTTCACCAATACAGCTCCTAGGGCAATGGAAACTAAAGAGAAAATAAACAAATGGGACTACATCAAAATAAAAAGCTTTTGCACAGCAAAAGAAACCATCAACAAAACAACAAGAAAGCCCACTGCATGGGAGAACATATTTGCCAATGTTATCAACAACAAGGGTTTAATCTCCAACATTTACAGGGAACTCATACAACTTAACAAAAGAAAGATAAACAACCCAATCAAAAAATGGGCAATGGACCTAAATAAACACTTTTCGAAAGAAGACAGAAGGAAGGCCAAGAGACATATGAAAACATGTTCAAAGTCACTAATTACATGAGAGCGGCAAATCAAAACAACAATGAGCTAACATCTCACAGCTGTCAGAATGGCTATCATCAACAAATCAACAAATGACAAGTGCTGGTGAGGATGCGGGAAAAAGGGACCCTCGTGCACTGCTGGTGGGAATGCAGACTGGTGCAGCCACTGTGGAGAACAGTATGGAGTTTCCTCAAAAAACTGAAAATGAAACTCCATTTGAACCAGTGATTCGACTTCTAGGAATATATCCCAAGAAACTAGAAACACCAATCAGAAAGGATATATGCATCCCTATGTTCATAGCAGCACAATTTGCTATAGCTAATATTTGAAAACAGCCTAAGTGCCCATCAGCAGATGAGTAGATTTAAAAAACTGTGGTACATCTACACAATGGAATACACACTGTGGTAAAAAAGAAGGAATTCTTACCATTTGCAACAGCGTGGATGGAACTGGAGAGCATTATGCTAAGTGAAATAAACCAGTCAGAGAAAGATAAATATCACATGATCTCACTCATATGTGGAATATAATGAATAACATAAACTGATGAACAAAAATAGATCCAGATACAGAGAAGCATCGATTAGACTGTTAAACCTCAGAGGGAATGTAGGGGAGGGTGGGGGTAAGGGGGAGAGATCATCCAAAGGACATGTATGCATGCATATAAGCCTAACCAATGGACACAGACAGCAGGGGGGTAAGGGCATGAGTGGGGGGATGTAGGGGCGTTCATGGGGGAATGAGGACACATATGTAATACTTTAATAAATAAAGAAATTAAAGATTGAAAAAAAATATTTTTAGAGAGAGAAGAGATAAGGACAATTTGTAATACCTTACTCAATAAAGAAAAAAAAATTTTAAGAAAAATGATTTTAAATATAATAATCTTACATGCAATGAACCTTAATATTTCAAGAAAAACTATCTTAAATATAATATGTTACATGCAATAAACATTAATATCTCAAGAAAATGATTTAAATATGTTACATGCAATAAACACCAATTATTTAAGAAAAAAGATCTTACTAGTACATACAATAATGGTACCTGCAATAAAATTAATATTTCAAGAATAAAAAGATTTTAAGTATAATAATATTACCAAGACTGTACTAACATAGTATGATATCACAAAAGTTGTAGGAAATATTAAAAATCTGCAAATAACATGATTACTTCTATTATATTCTAGAATATTTTCCCCTCTGGCTCTGTTTTTGTTCATCACTTTATATTGTTCATTATATTCCACAAATGAGTGAGATCATGTGATATTTATCTTTCTCCAACTTGCATATTTCATTTAGCATAATGCTTTTAAAGTCTATTTTGTCAGATATGAGTATTGCTACTCCAGCTTTTATTTCTTTTTCATTTGCATGGAAAATTTTTTTCAGCCCTTCATTTTCACCCTGTGTGTGTCTTTTGTTTTGAGCTGGGTCTCTTGTAGACAGCATATAGTTGGGTTGTGTTTTTATATCCATTCAGCTACCCTACACCCTTTAATTGTAGCATTTAATCCATTTACATTTAGGGTTATTATTGAGAAGTACTTATTTGTATCCATTTTTATTCTGTATGGCTAGGTTTCTCTCTCTGTTTCTTCTTCTCAGCAATCCTTTATAGCAATCCCTTTAGCATTTCTTGTAATGCTGGCTTGGTGGTGATAAACTCCTTTAGCCTTTTTTTTTTTTTTTTTTTTTTTTTGTCTGGGAAGCTCTTTATTTAACCATCTATTTTGAATGATATTCTTGCTGGATACAGTAATCTTGGTCTCAAAGCCTTGCTTTCCATTACCTTGAGTACTTTATACCATTCCCGTCTGGCCTGTAGATTCTGATGAGAAATCAGGTGTCAGCCTTATGGGAACTTCTTTGTAGGTAACAGTTTTCATTTCTCTTGCTGCCTTTAAGATTCTCTCTTTGTCTTTAATTTTTGGCATTTAAATTATGATATGTGTGGGCATGGGTCTGTTTGGGTTCTTCTTGTTTGGGGTTTTCTGTGCCTCCTGAACTTGTGTGACTTTTTCCTTTACCAGGTTAGGGAAGTTTTCCATCATTATTTCTTCAAACACCTTCTCTATTCCTTTCTTCCTTTCTGCCTCTTCTGGCACACCTATTATTCTAATATTGTTGCATTTCACATTGTCCCACAGCTCCCTTAAGCTGTCCTCCTGGTTTTTTAATTGTTTTTTTTTTCTTTTTGGTTCTCTAATTGAATGATATTTTCAACTCTGTCTTCCAATTCACTGTTTCGATCCTAAGCTCCCCCTAATCTGCTGTGTATTCCTTCCAATGTGTTCTTTATTTGTGTTATGTCATTCTTTATCTCAGATTGTTCTTTTTTCATAGTTACCATATCTTTTTTCATACTGTTGAGTATTTTTAACATCATTACTCTGAACTCTGTTTCAGATCAATTTCTTATTTCTGCTTCATTTATCTCTTCTTCTGGAGAATTTGCTAGTTCTTTCATTTGGGGGTTGTTTCTTTGTTTCCTCATTTTGGTTGTCTGTTTAGATTTTTTTACTATGTTTTAGGTAGATCCTCTATACCTCTCAATCTCTAGAGCAGGACACTGTTAAAGGTTGTTTCTGACTAATTGGCTCAGGCAAAGACTCAAAGCCTCCAGAGATCGCCTCTGTCTATAGACTATTAGGATTCTGACTTGAATTACCCCAGGCAATCATCCTCAGGTGTGGTGAGAAATTTTTCAACAGAATTGAGCAGTTGCTTCTGCCTGAAGGCTAATTGTTACTTTTAATCTCTTAACTGGCCTCAGGGCAAGGTGTTTTCCAATAGAGTGTGTCAACTGTCTTCCCCCAGGCAAGGCAGATGTCTATGTGGGAAATATGTCCTCTGCTGTGTGAGGGAATGATTCAGCTCAGAGAACTTGGGGTATCTGCCTTCTGAATTCTATCCCCCGAGTCCCCAGTCCTGGCTTTTGCTATCACAGCTCCAGTCCACTTCACCTTCCCTCTGCCAGAGCACAAAGTGGGTGGCTCCACAGGGAATTTTTGTGTGTTGGCCCTTAAAGAGGGTGCCCAAACTTTCAGCTGCCACTCCCTGGCAAAGAGTACCCCACTGCTTTTCAAAGCTAGATGTTATGTGGGCACCCTCCTCAGTTTGGTGCTCTCTGCTGGGAGCTTCGGGATTAGATCCCTGAGTTCTCAGTGGCACCCCCTCCTGAGAACTGAGGTAGCTCTCCAGGACTTCAGTTGCCATCTGTGGGTGCCCAGCCATTCCTTTCACACCTCTACCCCTCATACCAGTCTCTTTGCAGTCTCCATCTTTGGTCCTTGGGTATCAGGCTTCTCTCCTGTGAGTTTTCCATTGATTATTCAGGAAGCCTTTCCATATTTCAGTTGTAATTCCAGGTTGCTCCTGGGAGCATGTCTGTGCAACATTCTCCTACTCTGCTGCCATTTTTAATCTCAGAAATCATCTCATTTCAACAAGCAGCTGTCTTGAGAAGTCAAATGTCTTAGTGAAGGAGACAGCTATAAAGTTTTCCCTTATTTTTTTACTTAAAATAATTGGCTAAACTTTGACATTTCACAATGACGGCTTTGAATCCTCCATAGATTACTCTTGTGAGAGCTTAGCCAGGATAATAACCCAGGTTGAGGCAGCTTGTTGGGCATCATGATCTATTGCAGCATTTGCCTAGCCTCCATGTTATAGGTTTTGTAGTAACTCCTACCTTCACCTTACATCTCCAGGGTGGAGAGATCTCCCACACTTCCTCATCGGGCTTACTTGATGGGTTTCCAGAAGCTTTGAGAACCCACTATATCTGCAAAGCTTCTCTAAGTAAATCACTGCTCCCCAGACCTCTGTGTGTTTACCTTGGTCTCCTTCTGACAGGTCTGGTGACTACAGAACCTTTCACCACTAAGGAATGGGATTTGGTGAAACCAAGAGCTGCTTCTTTGAAAAGATAAAAAAGATTGATGAACCATTATCCAGACTCATCAAGAAACAAAGAGAGAGGCCCCAAATAAATAAAATCAGAAATGAAAGTGGAGAAGTAACAACTGACACCACAGAAATACAAAGGATTGTAAGAAAATACTATGCACAACTATATGCCAACAAGTTGGACAATGTGGATGAAATGGACAAATTCCTAGAAAAACACAATCTCCCAAAACTGAAACAGGAAGAATCAGAAAACCTGAATAGTCCAATAACAACTGAGGAAATAGAAGCAGGAATCAAAACATTCCCTGCAAACTTTAAAAGCCCTAGTTCGGGTGGCATCACAGGGGAGTTTTAACAAGCATTCGAAGAATACCTCTATTCCTCAAACCATTAAAAAAAAATCCAAGAGGAAGGGACATACTAAGCTCTTTTTATGAGTTTAGCATTATACTAATTCCAAAACCAGATAAAGACACTACTAAGAAAGATAATTACAGGCCATTATCCCTGATGAACATATATGCCAAAATCCTCAACAAAATTCTAGCAAATCGGATCCAGCAATATATTAAAAAGATCATACACCATGACCAAGAGGTATTTATTCCAGGGATGCAAGGCTGGTACAATATCCACAAATCAACACATGTGATACATCACATAAACAAATTGAAAGACAAAAATCACATGATCATATCAATTGATGCAAAAAAGGCATTTGACAAAATCCAACACCCTTTCTTGATAAAAACTCTCAGCAAAGTGAGAATAGAGGGATCATACTTCAACATAATAAAAGCCTTATATGACAAACCTACAGTCAACATCATACTCAATGGGCAAAAACTAAACTCATTTCCCCTAAGAACGGAAACAAGACAGGGATGCCCACTTTCACCACTCCTGTTCAATATAGTACTGGAAGTGATAGCCATAGCAATCAGACAAGAAGAAATAAAAAGCATCCAAATTGGAAAGGAGGAAGTAAAACTCTTATTATTCACAAATGACATTATATTGTACTTAGAAATCCCTAACAACCCCACCAGAAACTACTAGATTTAATAAATGAATTCAGCAATGTAGCAGGATACAAAATTAATACCCAGAAATCGATGGTATTTTTATACACCAATAATGAATTCTCTGAAAGGAAAACCAAATAAACAATCTCTTTTACCATTGCAACAACAAAAAAAAATTAAGATACTTAGGAATAAACTTAAACAAGGTGGTAAAAGACTTGTACTAAAGTATGTTGAAAAAAGAGATAGAGGAAGATATGGACAAGTGCGAGAATATACCGTGTTCACGGATTAGTAGAATTAACATCATTCAAATGTTCATACTACACAAAGCAATCTACAAATCAAATGCAATCCCTATTAAAATAGCAACAGCACATTTCACAGATCTAGAAAAAATACTCCAGAAATTTATATGGAACCAAAAAAGGTCCAATTGGCCACAGCAATTGTGAGAAAGAAGAAAATGGTTGTAGGGATCACAACACCAGATATCAAGTCATACTCCAAAGCCACAGTAACCAAAACGGCTTGGCACAAGAACAGGCATATCTATATACTAGTATATTAAAGCCTAAGCGACCATTATGACCAAACGACCAGTCAACCAGTCGCTATGACATGCAATGACCACTAGGGGGCAGAACTGAATGCAGGAGCTGTCCCCTGGTGGTCAGTACACTCCCACAGCCAACCTCCCATGGTAGGCCAACCTCCCACGGTCCCCCCCCTTGCCCATCCCTGGCCGGCTGGCCCAGATTGCCCCAATAGGGACTGGGCGAGATGGTCCCAATCAGCCCCGATTGCCAGCCAGGCCGAGGGACCCCACCCATGCACGAATTCATGCACCAGGCCCCTAGTAGTTCAATAAAACAGAACAGAGACTCCAGAAATTAACCCAAGCTATTATGATCAATTAATATTTGACAAAGGAGGCAAGCACATACAGTGGAGTCAAAACAGTCTTCAATAAATGTTGTTGGAAAAATTGGACAAACATGCAAAAAAATGAAACTAGATCACCATCTTACACCATACACAAGAGTAAACTCAAAATAGATAAAAGATTTATATGTGAATTGGGAAACCATAAAAATCCTAGAAGAAACCATAGGCAGCAAAATCTCAGACATCTCTCATAGCAATGTGTTTACAGATAGATCTCCTTAGGGCAGTGGTCGGCAAACTCAGGCATGTGCCCTGAATGGGAATCCAACCATGACTTGCAGGTTCATAGGTCGATACTCAGTCACTGAGCCATGTAGGCCAGGCCAACTTAGGCAAAGGAAACTAAGGAGAAAATAAACAAATGGGACCACCTTAAAATAAAAAGCTTCTGCACAACAAAAGAAACTCAACAAAATGAAAAGGGAGCTGCCCACTGTATGGGAGAACATATTTGGTAATGATACATCTGATAAAGGGTTAAAGTCCAAAAAATATAAGGAACTCATACAACTTAAAAACAGAAAGATAGACAATCCAATAAAAAAAAAAATGGCCCAAGGACCTAGACTCTTCTCCAAAGGCACCACACAGATGACCAAGAGACATATGAAAAAAATGCTCAAAGTTACTGGTCATCAGAGAGATGCAAATTAAAACAACAATGAGGTATCACTTCAAACCTGCCAGAATGGCTACCATCAACAAATCAACAAATGACAAGTGTGCTGAGAAAGTGAAGAAAAGAGAACCCAAGAACATTACTGGTGGGAATGCAGACTGGTGCAGCCATTATGGAAAACAGTATGAAGTTTCCTCAAAAAATTAAAGATAGAACTGCCATTTGACCCCAGTGATCCCACTTTCAGTAATATATGCTAAGGGACCCCAAACACCAATCAGAAACAATGTATGCACCCCTATGTTCATAGCAGCACAATTTACAATAGCTAAGATCTGGAAACAGCCCAAGGGCCCATCTGTAGATGAGTGGATAAAATAGCTGTGGTACATTATTCCATGGAATACTACATAGCAGTAAAAAAAAAGGCGGGGGGGGAATCTCTTACCCTTTGAGGCAGCATGGAGGGACCTGGAGAGTATCATGCTAAATGAAATAAGCCAATCAGAGAAAGACAAGTATCACATGATTGCACTCATATATAGAATCTAAGTAACAAAATTTATCAGTTTACTAGTAAACTGATAAATGGATACAGAGACATGTATGCATGGAACAGAGTGCAGAATATTGGAGGGAAGGCGGGGGAGGGTGGGTGAATGGGAGGTTATCAACCAAGGACCTTGTATGCATGTATGCATGGCCCATGGACACAAACAATAGGGTAGTGAGGGCCTTGGGTGTGGGGTGGGAGTGGGCTGGAGGAGGTTAATGGGGGGACAAAAGGGGATATATGTAATACTATCAACAATAAAGAATTATTTTTAAAAATGATAATAAAATAAACGCTATATTAAGTTACATTTAATTTTGAAGACATCAAATAAATTTCAGATTTGATGTAAATAATTCCACTCATGTGTTAAAAACATTCAACCTGAGATTTTATACATTAATTATTCTTATATCTGCAGAATTCTAATTTCTCTTTTTTAAAAATATATTTCTATTGATTTCAGGGAGGAAGGGAGAGGGAAAGAGATAGAAACATCAATGATGAGAGAGAATCATTGATTGGCTACCTCAGTTGGGGATGAGCTGCAACTTGGGCATATGCCCTGACCAGAAATCAAACCACAACTTCCTGGTTCTTGGGTTGACTCTCAAGTCATGCAGGCTGGACTGATTTCTCTTTTTCAAGCTATATTTGATCATAATGCCGTGGTCATAGTATGCTCTTCAGGTTGATCTTTAGTGAGAGGGCTCCAATAGGGAGTTTACAGGTTAAATTTATTATTTATTAACAAAAGAATATCTCCTGTCTCTGGGCGCTGGCCTCTGTGAAGTCATTGTTCCCTCTGCCCATCTGTGTCTTTCTCTGGAGTCTTCTAGCATTTAGTGATTGCACTTTAGCAATTACATATGTATATTACACTCTATCCTGTCTGGTCCAGTTCACCTGCACCCATAATTGAACCAGCCCCCCAGAACCTGCTCTGCGCCTCCAAGTTTCCTCTTCCAGCTCCTGTTCCTCACAGTTTAATCTTTTACATCTAGTGGCCGAGTGGCTGGTCACACCTGCTAGTTCTGTCTCGGGGGCTTCCCTCCCAGGTCCCACTGGACTGCGTTTATGCGGTCTCACTTCCTGTCTGCACCTTCCACACCGCTCCACGCCTCCACTCTTCCTGCTTCCCATTTCCGCCTCTTCTAGGTTCAGCGAGGCTTCAGAATGAGTGCTGTCTGATGTGCAGCGTTGCAGAGATGTGTGGTGATCTTTTCCCAAGGAACCCGATGGCTGCCTGGCCAAAGCAGTTCACCTTGACTTAGAAGATGAGAGGGTGTACTTACAGGGGAGGTCCCAGTCTATGGCGGATTGCTCCGTGCTTCATCTATACGGTACACTCAGACTGGTTTTTAAAGGATATTCCCTGTGGGAGTGTGTATCCTACCATGTGTATATTAATGCGTTAAGTTTAAAAGTACTTACTCTTTCACTGTAAACATTTCAGCTTGTTGAAAAGAAGGATCCCTGAGAGTAACTTGCTGCCACGATTGTCAGGTGTTTGCGATGACGTTTGGTCTGTTTCATTTGTGCACGTCCGAGCTCCCTTTCTGGAGAAAGGGAAGTTTGATGACATCTATAAAAACGGAAGCGAGGGCAAAGAGTGTGGCAACCTGTTCACCATCATTGCCCATTTGTATGACTTCCACCTGGTACAGTCTCTCCTCATCTTTGACATTTTGAAAAAACTTACTGGAACTTTCATAGTGAAAGACTGGGAACTGATCCTGTGAATGCTGAGAAATGGTGGCTTTTCGTTGAGAAAAGATGATGCTTTGTCACTGGAACTGATCTCAAAGACCCAGGCCAAAGCCAGGGGGCAGGCAGCAAGTTTCAGGACCAGACCTGGGTACGATGGGTCCCTGGACCTGCTTCCTAAGTGCCTAAATGCTCAGAAGCTGACCAACACGTAAAAATAAATGGGGTAAATATTATGTTTCATGTCCTGGCAATCTGTTATCATCTGCTTGTATGATTTGATGTTTTTATCTTTAATATTTGGGTAAACTTTGTTCCTTTACTAAGACCTTGGGTATTTTGTGAATTTAAGAATAGATTTATTTAACACTCATCTGCTCAAAAAATGTTTTCTGAGGAAGGCCACGTGGCTCAGGGCTTAGGTGTCAGCCCACCTGCACTTCTGGCTCAGCCACTGACCTGAGTCTTCCAAGCCTCAGTTTCCCCTTCTAGAAAACAGGGCTGAGCATGACTCCTACCTCATTTCCTTTTCTGCAGATTAGAGATAGAGGAGCTCAGAGAAGCCCTTAGCAATATGTGAAGAGCAGAAAAATGGTTCGTGTGGGGCCTGCATGGGAGCAGGGCAGAGGCCTTTGCAAAGACTTGGCCTTTTATCCCGGAGGCACCTGAAGGATTCTGGGTGGGAAAATGGCCTGGGAAGTGTTCATGCTAATGGTCACTTTGGCTACAACATAGAAGATGGAGGTGGTCAGACAGAGAGATCCCCCTTCAGGGGTAGAAACCGGTGGTGGGAGGATTAGTTCAGTTGCAGTGGACGTGGATGTGGGAGGTAGGACCGACCAGGTGGGGTATGGGTGGGAGGGAAGGCTGGGATCAGCCCATGTTCTCAGCTTGGGCCTTCAGTGCAGAATACATGCAAGTCACACAGCTAATAAGAGAAGATGGGCTCATTTCTGAAATCCCGAATGTTCAGTGGGAGGAGGTGTGGTCTGAGCCCTTTGAGGAGGTCCTGAGGCCCTGAGGTGGGAGGCCTCAGGGTTAGAAGCACTGACATTCAGACATTTGGGAGGAAGAGCAGGAGGAAGGTCACAGGACCCAGGCCAGAGTGTTCCAGAGAAGAAGTTTCCCCCATATTGAATGCCCAGTGGTCTAGTTTAAAACACAGAAGTCAGCCTGGCTCAGTGGTTAAGCATTGACCTATGAACCAGGAGGTCCTGGTTCAATTCCCAGTCAGGGCACATGCCTGGGTTGAGGGATCCATCCCCAGTGTGGGGCATGCAGGAGGTAGCCAATAAATTATTTTCTCTCATCATTGATGTTTCTCTCTTTCTTCTTTCCCCTCTGAAATCAATTTTATATATATACTAGAGGCCCAGTGCACAAAATTTGTGCATGGGGGCGGGGGTAAGGATCCCTCAGCCCAGCCTGTGTCCTCTCATAATCTGGGACCCCTAGGGGGATGTTGGGCCTAAACTGGCAGTCAGACATCCCTTTTACAATCTGGGATACTGCATGCATCAGTGACCATACTTTTCATACAGGTGAAAGGCATCTTGCTGTTATATGGGCAGCTACATTTTTTTGCCCTGATTATAAAAAGTAGTCCATAACATGATCCTTCTGAGGCAGTAGTACCATTTTCCACATCTTATGGGTGGAAAAACTGAAGCAGAGAGCAGTTAAGTAATTGGCTTTGTCTCAGTTATAAGTGTCAGAATCAAGGCTGACCGTAAAATGTGCAAGCCAGCGTCCATGCATGTCATCACTGCATCATCCATTTTTTCAGTGTTAGAGTAGCCTTGCCAGGTTTTAATTTTTAAATCTAAGAGACTGTTCCCAATATATGGGGTAGGGTTCCTAGGTTTGGTTGGCTATCAGGGCCATCTGTGGGACAACCAGAAAGTGGGGCAATCAGAGGGCCCTGCTGGCACCCACCTTGGCTGGCGTCCTGGCACCACCCACTAGCCGGCCCCACTCCCTGATTACCACTGCTGGTCACCTCCCTCTTGGGGAGCAGATGCCCAACGCAGGAGCTGCCCCATGTGTTGAGCATCTGCCCCCGATGGTCAGTGTGCATCATAGCAACTGGCCGTTCTGCTGGTCCTTTGACTGGTTGGTCGATTTGCATATTAGGATTATATAGAATACTAGAGACCTGCATGAAATTCATGTACGGGTAGGGTCCCCAGGCCTGGCCAGTGATCAGGGCCAATCTGAGCCTTCTGGCTGTTGCTGGGACTTTCCTCCCTTCCATATCATCCCATGGTGGTCAGTGCACATCATAGTGACCTCTTGGTACATGGGAGGAGGCTCCACCAACTGAACCACACCCTCCGGGCAGCTTTTTAATGAGATATTTTACATTCTTTCTAAAAGTGCTAAGTCTTCAGAACCTGTTGTGTATTTTGCACTTATGGCATGTCTCAGCTCAGACTGGCTGTATTTTCAGTGCTCAGTGGCCACACATGGGCAGTGGCTGACTGATTGGCTGGTGCACTTGGCCATCCCCATGTCATTGACTGTGTTGGTCCTTCCAACTGGTGTAGATCATACTGAAATGGCCATCTTTGTGCACGTGGCCTTTTTCTTCTTTTGGGAGCAGAATTCCAGCAGTAGAATCACAGGAGCACAGGGTGTTTGAGACATTGTTGATCTGTGTTTTAAATGCTCACCCGTGTGAGGAAGGACTTGGAAGAAGAGAAACATCACCTCAGGAGCCAGATCAAGACGTTGGCGGAGCAGAACTGGAGCTTTCTAGAAGAGAGTGTGGAGAACAGGACTCAGCACCTATAAGAGAGTGTGGCTGACCGACGTCTATCCACAAAGGGCTCCATCCAGGCTTCCAGCTCCACACCTAACCCTCGACATTCTGGGCACTGGTGTCTCAAGGGCAAGGGGATGGACCCTCTTCCCAGCTCATCCTTGTTTCCCTGTGGAATGGTTCTAGATTTCTGCAAGTAGGGGTGGTTGGCTTTTGTTGGCTTTTCAAAGACACTGCCCACTGCCAGATGCTTCTTAATCTGCTTTTGGAATTTAGTTCAGTTTAAAAAATATGACAGAGGTACAGGAGGTACCTACGGAAAGAATTCAGATTGGGGACTGAGCCCTTTGAGTGTCTGATTTCCCCTTTAATGGACAGGAGAGCTGGTTGTTGGTGAGCTGTGGTTGTGCTCCTTCTGCGGACAACCTCGTGGCCAGAAACCAGGATGGGTGATGGTATGTGAGAAGAGCTCTGTGCACACCAGACAGACGTTGAGGAGCTCCATGGAGGCATAGAAGGAAGTGTGGTGGTGGAAATGAGGGTTCTGCTGCTGACCCGGATAGGGACAGGGCTTGACAGTAGGGTAGGATGTAGAGGGACATAAAAGTGGAGCACAGCGTGGTCTGGGTGCAGGGAAGGTGCAGGCAGTGGCAAAAGGGAAGGCTGGAGCAGGCGGCGCTCAGCTGTGGAAGGCGTCCATGCCCCCCTAAGGATTCACTGAGAGGGAGTGTTTATGGGATGCTACAGAAATGGCTAATCCCAGGCCTGGCAGATACAAGGAAGCCCAAAAACATACTCTCTTGAGCTTGTCTCTGTGGTAACGGTATGGAGATTAGCTTTGGATATTTGAGGACCCACCACAGTGTACGTGATAGGTGAGGCTTCTCAGACTAAAGGGACTAAATAGCTCTTAGAGGAAACTGCCACAACAGTGATGTGGGTTTATATTTTCTACTTGGTTGTTCACATACCTAAGGGGGAAGACGTGGGGAACACCCCATGGACACACACACTTCAGCCTCCTACACACACATGTGCACACCCAGATCCCAGTCTCATTGGTTCTGCCCTGCCCATGAGGGAGACCTGAGATCCTCCCCTTCACTTCTGCCTGCAGCCTAGCCAGCCCCTCCTACCTATTGGCAGGGTCCCGCTGCGAGCATCTCCCTCTTCCACCCAGTGAGAGCATGATGGGGTGGCATCCAGGGACCCGGGAGGACTGTCTGGGATTGACTTCACTCGTTTTCTGAACTGGCAGCTTAAAGTCAAAGGGCAAAGGAAAGGCACTCTCCCTGGATCGGGGAGGTTCAGGACTTCTCCAAGAGAGGAGGAGTCTGACTGAGGGATGGCAGAGACCCTGTTGGGTTGGAAGGACCTAAGGCTGCATGTTAAACTTATAGATTACAGCTTTTTAGGCAGATGTCCAAGCCCAGTTATGTAGGGGTTAAGCTGCCTGTTTACAGCAAAACAACTTTCTCCCATGCCAGAATAAATTTTAGGGAAATTAGACAGGCTGTGTTTGTGGCTAGAAAGAAGATCCAGCCACCATACCCAGCCCTGACATTGGCCTGCAGAAAACTGTATAATAGACTTAGATGATGCCTGTGTCTTCATGGACATGACTCCAGAGAGACAAGGACAATTTTACTTTGTGTAGGAAGGTCAAGACTAGACTTTAGTCACCTCCCTAAGATGTTTGTGTAGCCCTATCATGTGTCATATATGGTAGCAGAAGATTTGGCTACGTAAGGTGGCCACAGTGCCGATATTGCACTTCATTGTGTTAATAATATTGCATTAACCTTACAGATTTGAAAGCAGTTGCCAAAAGGACAGGTGCCCAAATGAGCAAGGAAAATACCCACCTGGTTTTGGTCTCTATTAAAAGACAGCTGGCAGCCTGTATACTGCTTTGCAGGCCTGTGTGACCATGCCCATAGCAGGGGTGGCACAAACCTCAACTTTAGGAAACTGGGAAAGGCCTGTGTGGAACAGAGGGAAATGGTAAGTACCAGCCCTCTGTTACAGGAATTACAGACCCCGTGAGATGCTGTGACACATGAAACTATAAGTCAAGTAGGAGGAACCCTACTACAAGAATAGCTGTAATTGTCTACTTGAACATAAACACATTTTGAATTTCTTCTTGCCATTTGAAGACAGTTATATTACTGTAAAGAGTCCATGAAAAGGACTGATGAGGAAAATCAGAAGATCTTAAAGCAGGTCAGTATATTTTTCTCCTTATACAATTTCTCCAAAATTTGGCAATTCTTAATAAATCATGGTAATGCATTTCTTTGCATAAATTCAATAAGACAGGTTTCCAATAGTGGTTTTATTGACCGGAAACTTTGACTGGAGTATCATGTTTTAAAGAGCCCTGTCTGAACTCTGAAGACTTGAAGCCAATAATAGTGCCAAGGAAAAGCCTGGTATCCTGCTTGGGAGCCCTGAAAATGGCTGGCACTGGAGTGTCAGGCCCATGCCCTACCATCACTGGCAGTTGGTCAGAGTAGAAGGGGAGCAATAAGGACGACTCTGCGTCCCTGCGGAACCCCACACACTCTAGGCTGTGACGAGTAGGAGGGCTACTGAGATGGGCCTTAAAACCTAGAGCGTGGGCCCAGGTGGAGTCACTGCAGGTGAGGACTTCACCTAACTCTGCAGATACTGCAGGCAGGCCTGACAGCAGCTGGATGGTTTGGCTTCCTGGCCCTACGGGGCACACTAAGATTCAATCATGAAATTCTGGCAAAGGTAGTCAGTTACCATTCTTGTTGTGTTTATGCAAACAATCAGGCCTAATTGAATACAATAGATAAATTGGTCTTGATCTGGCTCTTTTGATAAACATAGAGGTAATTTTGAGGAGAAAAATTCTAGTTCAATAAAGGTTATTAAAACTGAAATGTTTTTTTTCCCTTCCACCGGACTATTTGTTACAGTTTGTCTCCGCCAGGTCACAAGCCCACCTCCTTCTGTGCCCAGGTCTCATCGTCCCTCTGACAGACAGCAAGGATCTCTTGGCTCTGAGAGAAAACTCCGTCCCTCCTCAGCACGAAGCAGCTACAGAAGAAATTCAACATCCATTTTCCCCAAAAGAATTCAGAGCCAGGATCCTTGAGGTAATATATTAGGCAGTTAGACAGACATGAGCAGAGCAAGGACAATGGGCCCACTATCACTACCAGATGTAACTAATCTTTCCACCTCTACGTATGTGAGACAAGGGGCATAGCCAAAGAGGTACTCACCCAAAGTCTCAGCCCCTAGAAAAGGCTGGTAGCCTATTTGTCCAAAAGACTTGACCCCTTTGCATTTGGGTGACCTATTTGCCTCTGGGAGGTAGCAGCCACAGGTATGCTTATTGAAAAAGCAAATAAGTTAACCCTAGGACAGGAACTAATCCTAACTGCCCCATATGAGTTTGAGGCTTTACTCTGGAACACACTGGAGTGCTAGATGTCAAACACTTGAGTCACCCAGTTTCAGGCTCTCCAGTGGACAAAATAAAAGTCGGTAACAATTTATACTGATAGCAGGTATGCATTTACAACGGTTCACGTACATAGTGCTATTTACAAGGGTAAGGGGACTCCACAGAAGCAAGAGGGAACAGGGCCACAGATGAAGCGGCTCAGGAGGATGCCCTAAAACCAGTGGGGCCTCTACAGATTCTAATGACTCTTCCAGACCCTGACCTACCCAATCTAGAAAAGCTGAAATCCATAACCAATCTTTACTCAAGTTCTTACAGGCTTTACAATCTACCCAGGAAGCAATCCAGAAGCACGTCCAAGATGCTCTTCCCGTACCAACTTCTGATCTGGTTCATCCCTTCCACCCTGGTAACCTGTTTGGGTAAAGAAATTTGCCACCCAAGGACTGACTCCTACCTGGAAAGGACCACCCCCACAGCAGTCAAGGTCAATGGGATCCTGACATGGCTTCATCACACCCGGCTTAAGACAGCCCAGGAAAAATTTGAGAGTCCAGGACTCTTTGGACTCTTTAAAGATTACTCCTGGCCCTCATTCTGGGCCCTTATCTAATAAGTAGGCCCACTAACTTTATTAGGCAGAAAATTAAGATTATAGTCCTCAGGAGTAAATATAACTCCCTCCCTGACAATGACTAAGAGTCAATGATTTCACTCATGTACATAAAACCAGTGGGGAATGAAGCATCCATCTTATATAAAAACTGCTGTTTGAAATGTTAACCCTGCTATTTGGCTTCTGTAAATTCTTGCTTGCTAAGGCTACTCCCACTTCAGAGAGGCCATTAAACCTTCCCCAGACAAGGTTATCAGTGCTGGCGTCAGGCCAGGCCTCTGGTTGAGGTCTCAAGGCCCCAGCACATACAGGCTCTTTAAGAACTTGCAAAAGGAGCTGGAAACACCCCATATTTGGGAGACAAAGAAGGTAAAAACATATAAATAGGGAAAGTTCCTCCATGTTGGGGTCCAGAATTTGAGAGGCATTTTCCTCTGAGCCCATGCATAATAAATATAACTCCATCTCTCTAAACGTTGCTTGGTTCTTCTCTGGTTTTCTGTAACAGTTCCAGGAAGTGAGCCTGGGAGTGGAGAACCACTAGGCCCAAGGATGAGGAGCACTCCCAACCTCTATCCCAGATATGCACCTTAATCAAATCCACAACATCTCTGGGCCTCAGGTTTTTCCACGGGTAAATGAAGGGTGAACAAAATCAGCAGTTTGCAAACTGTGTCTGTTGGGGTTCTATGAAGCTACTCCAGCTGCCCCACTGTGGGCTGTGGGAGACAGGACAGGCAGGCTCAGAAATCATTTCAACAATGTATCCTGTGAAAATCCTTTCCATGTAAGGCATTGCATATCTGCCACCTTGGAAAAAAGCTTTCTTCAAATGACACACTTTTGAAAAACATGGAGTCAGAACATTTTTTCTCTAAAAATCTATGTCTATGCCCAGCTCTTCTCCCCAATTCTAAGTCCCTTTCTAATTTCAACTCCTGAGACAAGTAAAATATGAGAGTCTGGAGTATTATGTAAAGCCACTGAAATCATCATCATCATTATCATCATTGTAATAATTACCTGACTGTGTTTCTGGGGTCAAGATTTATACCAAAAATCTCAAATGACCAGAGGCTCATGGACTCAATTTAATTTAAATTAATTAGTTAATGAATATTTAAAATTTTTTAAGTTTCACATCAACATTCAGATATCTAGCTTCTCGGAGGGTGGGGAGAAAGCATAAACAAAAGGCCCTGGCAGGTGTGGCTCAGCAGTTACAGTGTCAGGCCTTGTATGGAAGGGTCATGGGTTCAATTTCCAGTCAAGGGCATGTACCTGGGTTGTGGGATTGCTCCCCGGCATGATAGGGGTGTGTGCTGTAGGTATCCAAAATCTCTCTTGCATCAATATTTCTCTCTCTCCTACCCCTCCCTCCCTTTTACTCTCTGTAAAGGTCAGTGGAAAAATTATCCTGGGGTGAGGATTAAAAAAAAAAAAAAGCCTAAACAAAAGAATGACCTGGCAGCCAGGGACTGCCTCCCAGCTGAAACAGTTTTGAAAAACAGCCTTCAGAGGGTGTGTATTCTCCACGGGGGCCTGCTTTATCACTGACATTCCTCCCCACACCTGCTGGACCTGCCTGGCCACCACAGGCACCTGAGTTTGCAGCCCCCAATACATAATAAAACAAGGCTGTGGGAAGGAAGGCTTCAAGTGGTCATGCCTCTGGGTTGAGACAAGACCTGGATTTGAATCCTGACTGTGCCATTACACTCAGGATTGACCTTGAACAAATTATGTAATCTCTCTGAGCCTCTTTCCTCATCTGTTTGAAAAAAAAATGGATAATAGCTCAGTCAATTCTCATTTGCATATAATATCCTATCAAGCCACCTCTAACACTGCATTAGTGTATACTAAAACTGTTCCCAACAGTTCCTGTGAGTCTCTGGTCACATTTTTGTCAACCAATCAAGACATAAAGACACTTTGTGTAATATACTCACAGCCAACGGCACCATACCTTGGGCCTGAATGACCCGTATGTGCCACTTTTATATTTTCCCTGAGGCCCAGCACAGCCTTGCATTTGGGGACACTAGATAGCACTTCAGCACTCCATTTGGGGGCCATTTCAAACAGCGAAATTGCCACCAAAAAGCATGAAAATAGAACTCCATGGCACTCAATGGGCCACGAAAGGGATGCTCATTTGCAGTGTGAGAGCTGAAACAAGGCAGGAGTCAAAGGCCTTGTTCAACCACAGCTGCAAATGAGCACATCAGGCGAATCCCGCATCTCGCACTCTGGACCGACCCATGAAAGTACCGATTTGGGGGTGACAAGTGCATTTCAGCAAGGAGGTGAATTCACCGATAGGGAATGTGTGAATGACTTGGAGGGAGCATATGTTCTTCCCAGGATCTCTGATGTCAGAGGATGAAGGTGCCCGTGCCTGACACAGTCATCACCATCATCAATGTGGGAAGGGCGGTTATTCAAACCTAGACAATGCTCCATCCTAACTGTCACTAGTCCTTCCATCCCAGCCACCAGCTAGGGTCCCTTTACCTTGTGACCATCCATCCAGCTGTTACCGTGATAGGGTTGGTAAAAGTACCCCATTACTAGGGGACTCACTTGAGCTGAGCTCAGCGGATGCTGAGTGAGTTGGTCTGAATGAAACACTGCAGATGCCGCTGTAGGAGCTAAGGCAGTTACCTATCTACCTCCTGCCACAGCCTCTCATTCTCCTGGGTGGCCAGGGCCTTGGCCTCCTGCTCCTGCTGCAGGGCCTCCTGGTTGGTGGTCAAGAGCTTCCTCAGCTCCTGCAGTGCCACCTCCTGTGGGAGCTGGTCCTGCTGCCTGAGGAGGGACACCCACCCACTAGGCATGGACTCTCAGGAGCCTGCACAGCCTCCATGAGCAGCTTCTCTCTGCAGAGCTGAGGGAGGCAGGGATGGGAAGGGCTCTCCCCAGCCCCGGAGCCAAGTTCCCCACCCAACATGTCCCCATGGTCCTTTCCAGTCCCTGTGAAGCAGTGGGTACTGGGGAAACATGAGAGGTCAGGGTGAAGGTAGGGCAGGAGATCTGGAGAGACTGCCAGTCACCCCACCAGTTGCCAGCATATACATAAGCCTGACTGCCTTTCTCTCTATCTCCAGGGACCCACACAGCAGCATTTTGGGGCAGCTGTGCTCATCCATGCGGGCCTAGTCCTGCCCCGACATGTGATCAAGGGGCACCCCCAGGTAGGTGTGGTCCTGCAGCAGGGCCTCCTGGACATCAGTCAGCTGCTCTTGCTGCTCTCCCAGCTCCTGAAGCTCCTTCTCCTTGGCCCCCTGCTGGATCTCAGAGCCCAGAATGGAAGGTTCTACCTGCCAAGAGGGAAAAGGTGATGATGCTTCACTGGGTGCAGGCCACGGGGAGCCAGAGACTCTGCATCCCTGTACCCCCACACGCAGTGAGGGGCCAAGAGCAGGGCAAGTGCAGACACCAAAATAGCAGGGACCCTCACAGCAGGCAAAACCCAGCCGTGAGGACAGTTCCTCCAGGAATTAAGGAACTGCACTGGGATGGCCCACATCACGACATAAAGGGACTATCATATGGTGCTAAATGGAGTCCCGCACCACTCTCCACACACGTGAGCTTTTTGGCAAATGATGCCCATTCTCTGGATAAGCTCCTTGGGTACCCTCTTTGACTACTTTTAAAATCTTATTTTAAGAAAAGTACCTAGACCATCACTATGAATATCTGACACTACCAAGTAATTTACCCTGATATTTCCAGGAGCAACCACCCACTCAGCATAGCCAGCAGCACCTCCTTTCTCCCTCAAGTCCTGTCAATCAAAAACAAGATTGCCAGTGTCCCTGGGAGACAATAACTGCCCTCGTCCCCCTGCTACTGCTGAGAATTGCTGGTCTGAGCTGCAGCTGAGCAAGGAAATTGGTACCCAGGAGTCACTGATCAATGACCAGGACATGGCTGTGATCCTGAACGCTCCGGGGGGGGGGGGGGGGGGGCGGGAGGGCATGCGCTCTGGAGGGCCTACCTGCGGGGCTTTGTGCACCTTCAGGGTGTCTACTATGTTGAGCAGCTGCTCTAGGTCTTCCTCCAGCTCTTCATGAAGGGTCTCCAAATGCTGCTCTTGGCCTTTTCCTGCTGCAGTTGGATCTCCAACTCTTGCACCTGCAGAGCCTAAGCCACAGCCCTGCCAGTCAGTTCACAAAGTGAAGTTTGCTTTAAAGCAAATCCCACACCTGTCACTGCATGGGACACCTGGCAACCGGCTTGCCTGTATTCCGGACATCACCACTACCTGCTTCCGGAGCTGCTGGTTCTCTTTCTGCAGCTCCCCGCACTTGACGTTGCTCTCCCGCAGTTCCTGATCTGTGCCCTGGATTGTCTGGTTTTCTTCCTCCAACTCCAGGATCTGGCTGGAGGCTGAAAAGCAAAGTGGAGTCAGAGGCCAGATGCCAGGGCCTCCGCTTCCACTCTCTGTCCCCATCCTCGAGGCAGCCAAGACCCTGAGCCCTAGGTTTGAGGGGCCAGGGATAGTCAGCTGGGTGCCCTCCATTGTTCACAGGGTGCAGTTGCAATTGGTTATGGCCCCTCTGCTGGCTCAGCTGGGGTCTGTTTGGGGAGCAACCCAGCGCTTAAGAAGCAGGTGACTGGTAGAAACCAAGATGGCGGCATAGGTAAGCACCTAAACTGCTGCCTCACACAACAATTTCAAAACTACAACTAAAACACAGAACAGACATCATCCAGAAACACAGGAAAGCTGGCTGAGTGGAAGTTCTACAACTAGAAGGAAGGAGAAAAGCTCACGGAGAATCAAAGGAGCTGCAAAGGGCTGAGGTACGGAGACACGCGTGCAGAGAGGAAGGGCGGCTGAGTGCCTGGCTGGCTTTCTCTGGCGGGAGGGAGAAGGAAGTTCCTGACTGCACTGAACCCCAGTTCCGGGCGAGCCCCTGGGGACCCAGGCTCTTACAGGGGGATTCTGGACTCTCAGGCGGAAACTCAGAGGAGCCGCTAAAGGCAGAGGTCTGGAGGTGCGTGAGCAAGTGCGCGCAGAGAGGACTGACTGCTGAGTGTGCCGCTGGCTTTCTCTAGGTGGAGGGAACCGGAACCTCCCACCTACACTGAACTCCAGTTCCAGGCAAGAATCTGGGAATCCAGATTCATTGGGAGAGAAACTGGACTGTCTGGCAGTGGGTGAAACTCGAGGGCGGCTTTCTCTCAGAGGTGCTTGAAGCGATTACCGCGGGGCATTGAGACCCAGGGCCCTCATAGGACAGGGTTGACGGGAAGCCAAGGCTGTCTGCTCCACCCTGAGACTCCACCCCATCCAAGCTGAGCACAGAGGCTTTTGCAATTTTGCAAGTCTTATCTCATAAGGCTGTCTCCAGCACCGAACTTCTCCCGGCATAGACACAGCTGATCCTCACAGCCAATTGGCCTGGAGGTCAATTCCTCCCAGTGATACCAACAACAATCAAGGCTTAACTACAACAAGGCTGTACACACAGTCCACAAAGGGGTACACCAAGAGTGTCCATCTCAGGTGACTGGGGAGGCCAACCCACTAGGCCGTATAGGACACCTAGCACACAAAGCTACTCTACCAATTCATGGAAGCAGTGAAAATGCAGAGACAAAGAAACAGAGCACAAATGAAAGAAATGGAGGAAAACAAACGAATGGATATACAGTTCAAAACCATGGTTATAAGGTTCTTCAAGAATTTCCTAGAAAAGCCTGATAAATTTAACGAGACCCTTGAGGATATGAAAAAGGACCAACTAGAAATTAAACATACACTGACTGAAATAAAAAATATTATACAGAGACCCAACAGCAGACTAGAGGAATGCAAGAATCAAGTCAAAGATTTGAAATACAAAGAAGCAAAAAACACTCAACCAGAAAAGCAAAAAGAAAAAAGAATCCATAAAGTTGAAGATAGTGTAAGGAGCCTCTGGGACAACTTCAAACGTACCAACATCAGAATTATGGGGGTGCCAGAAGAAGAGAGAGAGCAAGATACTGAAAACCTATTTGAAGAAATAATGACTGAAAACTTCCCTCACCTGGTGAAAGGAATAGACTTACAAGTCCAGGAAGCACACAGAACCCCAAACAAAAGGAACCCAAAGAGGACCACACCAAGACACATCATAATTAAAATGCCAAGAGCAAAAGACAAAGAGAGAATATTAAAAGCAGTAAGAGAAAAACATTTAATTACCTACAAGGAACACCCATACGATTGTCAGCTGATTTCTCAACAGAAACTATGCAGGCCATACCGGAATGGCAAGAAATATTCAAAGTGATGAATAGCAAGAACCTACAACCAAGATTACTCTACCCAGCAAAGCTATCATTCAGAATTGAAGGTCGGATAAAGAGCTTCACAGATAAGAAAAAGCTAAAGGAGTTCATCACCACCAAACCAGTTTTATATGAAATGCTGAAACGTATTCTTTAAGAAGAGGAAGAAGAAGAAGAAAAAAGTAAAGATAAAAATTATGAACAACAAATACATATCTATCAACAAGTGAATCTAAAAAGCAAGTGAATTAAAAATCTGAGGAAGAGACTAAACAGGTGAATATAATAGAATCAGGGGCATAGAAAGGGAGTGGACTGATAATTATCAGGGGGAACGGGGTGTGGGGGTGGGGGAAGAGCCTGGACAAAAAGCGTATACCTATGGATGAGGACAGTGAGGGGGAGGTAAGGACAGAGGGTGGGGTGGGAACTGGGTGGAGGGAGCTATGGGGGGAAAAAGGAGAAACAACTGTAATAATCTGAACAATAAAGATTTATTAAATTTTAAAAAATTTGGCTCTCAAGAAGCAGGTGACCGTGGAGAAGCCAATGCAAAAGTTCAAGATGGTGGAACTGCTGGAACCATATTTTGCCAAGTTCTAACTTGACCATCAAGTCAAGGATTTCAGAGACTCACAGAAATGTCAAAGAGATGGTAGTGTCTGTGTCAGCCCTCAGAGTGAGGAGGCTTGTGGGGCTCAGCTGAGTATGTGGGGGGCACAATAATTGACTGGTATGTCTGCAGGTGGTAGAAGCTCTGGGAGTGTGTGCCCAGTACTTGCCATCCTTGGGTAAGGTTCCTCGGGAGAAGATGGCACTTAGCAGCCCCTTCCCAGGGAGACAGAGAGCAGACTGCAGCCATCTGCCTGATTATGAAATGAACGGAGGAAATCATGCCTAGGGTACTGTTATAATGGAGGTTAGTGACCACTGGGAAAGCATCCTGCCATCCAGAGATTTTAATCGCCCACAAACAGATCTGGGTGTCAGCATGCTGTCATCTGGAAGCTCGTAGGACTGTCCGCATGGGAGCTGAGAAATCTGACAACACTTACTTTGTAGTTCACGTCTGACTACAAGGCTGCCAGATCCTTCATGTTCTTTTTTTTTTTTTCCTCTCTCATTTTTTTTATTGTTTTAAGTATTACAAATAGTAGTAGATATGTCTCCTTTTTTTCCCCCCCCATTAACCTCCCCCCGACCTCCCCTACCCCCAGTACATGCCTTCACCTGCCCGCCCTCCCCCCGCCCCCGGCCCCAGTATCTTGTATCCATTGGTTGTGCTTATATCATGCGTACAAGTCCTTCGGTTGGTCTCTTACAGCCCCCCTCGCCCAACCTCCCCTGTCTTCCCACTGTAGTTTGACAGTCTGTTCAATGCTTCTTTGCCTCTGTATCTTTTTCCCACCATTTCTTTTCTTTAAAAAGTTTTGCCTTTGCAGACTAGAAATAAACATATAATAACAAAACAAAACAAAACAAAAAAATGTTTGAGTCCCAATTTCAATGTCCAACAGTTCTGAGTCCCCGTTTCAATGTCTAACAGTTCCTTATGTGTACATGTCAGCAATGATATCTGGATGGTGTGCACATGGTGTCATGTTCTTCTTGGGGAGAATTGCAATGAAACAGTTCCAAATGGCCCTTGAACAAAACCCTATTTACTTGGGGTGATGATGGGCTGACACAGGAGATTCAAAGCCAAGGACTCAGCTCCCTGGATGAGGGAGAAGCCGCAGCCAGGCTGGCTCCCAGGCACCAGGGGCTGCTGCGTACCATCTGATAGCTGCTCCAGATCCCAGCTCAGGTGGTCAGACTGGTTCATCCTCTGGACCTGTTCAGCCTCGAGGGCCATGTTGTCCCCCAGCAGCTTCTCAAGGAACTGCTGGAGGCTGTGTCCATGGTCCTAGTGCAGGAAGAGGGGTGGGGTAAGGATGGGCCCCAGGGCATCCTCTGGGCAGCCCCTCCCCCTGCATCTACCCTCATCCCACCCCTTCTCCCCCCCATGAAGGGTCTCCATGCAACAGCTCATTTCCAAAAGCACAGCCACACAAAAGTGACTCCAACACAGGGCCCAGCTGTGAGACTCACAGCCACTAAAATATATACTGGCCTAGTGACCTAGGTGATGAAGACATCCGAAGTCTCTGAGTGCTGTCTGAACAAAGTGACGTACAGCACAGGGCTTTAAAGCAAGTAACGTGATGACCGGCAGCTCTGTGGCCCCTTAGCAGGTCTAACATGTCTTGGAAAGCCTGTAGGGACTCCCAAATCACAGCTCAACCCAAATCCTAAACACCAACAGAGACCCTTTTTGCAACAGTCACCCAACTACATACATCCTTACAGAAAAGCAGCACAGCAGTCAGACCCTATCTGTTTGTTTGTTTGTTAACATATATAGATTTTTTTTTCATATATTTTTATTGAAATGAAGGGAGAGGGAGAGATAGAAACATCAATAATGAGAATCATTGATCAGTTGCCTACCACAGGACACCCCTGGGCATGGAGCCTGCAACCTGGGCAACCGCCCCAGCCAGGCAGGCCCTGTCTGTTTTGAGGGCTTTAAGTGCTGCCCACTTAAGCCACTGTGTTGGCAGCAGCACCAACCCACTAGCAGAAAATCAAAGGACACAACATAAACCTAAACTGCCCCAATCTGTTGTACACATAGTCCAAGAGTATCTGACATGTACAGGCTCATCTGGTTGGACGAGTGGACCTGCTGAATTCGCTGAGCTCGGTTCCTTAACAAGGAAGGGGTGGGGCTAAGAGTCCATTCCGGGTTTGAGGGCAGAGCCTAGGCCTCTCAATTCCAGTCGCTGCAGTGATCTGGGTCCTGGAAATAAATGGCTATTACGGCGAGCTTTTGTTCAACACACAGCTCCTATCTGAACAGTTTGTATATGTCCTCTTGCAAAACCAAAACTCTAGGCAGTTTCCTGGAAATGAGGGCTAAAAAACAATACTATGGGGCTGATGCTGGGTGTGGGACGCAATGGCTGGTCCCTCGCAGGCCCCCTCACGGGAGGATCCTCCTGACCCACTGCCCCCCAGCACACACCGGGGAGCCGTTGAGCTCTCTACCCTCAACTCTGCTCCCGCTCCAGGAGCCCTCCCAGAACCATTCGGTGTCATAGGGGACTGGGTGTCCCCTGAGTGCCTTCAGAGTTTGGGAACACGCATACACGGGATGTGTCCGTTTCTCTCGGTGGGCAGTTTCCCAAGGCTGGCCCCACTCACGGTTTTAACAACTAGGAACGGGCGGTAGCTCCTGCTTTTCCATCTCGTGTTCATTTTCCCTGCACGGGCCAGAACCCAATTCTTGGTAGAAAGGGAGCCGTGGACCTACGTCCGTGGATACAGTTCTGATCAAAGCCTGGCAGTGGGAAAAGTTTGCTCACAGACTCTGGATTCACCTGGGCACCATCTCTTTGCCCATCCCTGGCCCTGCACTAGGTGCCCTCTGTCCTCGCCACATTCACTCTTCACAACAGTGGCGAGGGGGAGGCAGGGACAGGCCCTTCTTACACATGAAGAGCTCTGCACTCACCGACTCCATACCACCGACTCTATGTTCACTGATTCTTCACACGCCGACAATTCACACGACTCCACGCCCACTGACTCTGCCCCCCGCATCCCACTGTCTCCATGCCCCCCATTCCAAACGGCTCTATGCCCTGTGTTCTAAACGGCTCTGCCAGCGGCTCACCCCCCATGCTGCTTTAGAATACACAAAAATTAAGACACTCTCCCTATGAAACTTAAGATCTATCAGGGCATAGAAAATATAAAGAAACATAAAGGTTGTATTAAATATACCATATCATTATAAATGGAAATTAACCACTTAATTCTAATTTTGTCTATCCACATTTCTAAAAATTATTTTTTTCCCATCAATCAAATTACAGAAATTTGATCCGTCCCTTTTAGGTAACACATTCATTTTATTTTGTGGAGTCTTACCTAGAAAGCTCAGCTCCATTAGGTCTTCTCACCACCAACTGTGAATAGTTCATACATTAGAACACCTGAACCCCACCAGTCAACTGCCTAGAAAACAGTTTGATAGACCATTCACTAATGTGTAATTTATAAGAAAAATGAACAAAGTAAAGCTGTATATTTGGAAAATACTTTATTTTTAAAAATATATCTTTATTGAGTTCAGAGGGGAAAGGAGAGGGAAGGAGAGATAGAAACCTCAATGATGAGAGAGAATCATCAATCAGCTGCCTCCTGCATGCCCCATAGTGGGGATCGAGCCCCCATGTGCCCTGACCAGGCATCAAATGGTGATCTCCTGGATCATAGTATGAAGCTCAATCACTGAGCCATGCCAGCTGGACTGGAAAATATTTGAACAAAAAGATTTTGTATATAGCTTTCTCTGCAAGGAGTATTAAATTAGCACATGCAAGAAAGACATTTAGAGAACAAATATACAGGTATCCTCAGAACAGAATTTAAATATTTAGGCTGTCAATTAATGAACCAAAAGTGTTTTGATTATTTTTAAACTAGTAATGGTTTTACTTGGGTTAATTAAAAAACTCATTCTTAATTTAAAGTAAATTTAAATTGTTTTAAGTAGATGAAATCTCTGGATTTATGATAGAGGGGGAAAAGGTACTGATTAGCATTTATATTAGTTATCCAGCTCCAATAACTGTTATAAAATTACTTAAAGTAAAACCGGACAACCAATGGATCCAGGCTGCTGGTCACTACGTGAGCCAATGAAGCAGAGACAGGGTTGACTCATATATGAGCATTTATTCCATTAATGCGGGTGAAATGGGAGAGCAGCAGGTCATCCACAAACATCAGACTGGTCCCAGAGGCACCCCTCCCCATAAGCCAGGTGCTTATCTTGGGTAGAAGAACAAAGATCCCATGGGAAAGTAGAAATTACAGACATAGGAGAGTGGACAAGGTATAGAGGTTAGGGTTATATGCAATGAGGGTTGGGGCTTCCCAGAGCGTGGGTGCCTCTGGGACCAGATTACAGGCAACAAGGTTGTTAATCTAGGCAGTTCTCAGAAAGGATGACCTCAATTCCACGTTAGCTTCCATGTCCCAGGGCGTACAGCTCTCAGCCAGATTAGAATGTGCTTTCTCTAATCAGAACTGAACTATCACGGTTAACAGAGCACAATATTCCTTATAATTATAGCTCATCCACAACAGTCTATTCCTGCCCCTAACAAAAGAACAAAAATGGGGAAAAAAATCCCACCTAAAGGTGTTATTTTTTTTGTAACTATCTCAATCAATTCCTCAGATAGAACCTATCCCATAAATCTAACAGTCTTCATTTGTGGGAAGCATGATGAGATTTAAAATAATGTCAAACAAAATGTGATCTAAACTGGAAATAAATTTATAGATGTAGTGACCTGAACTGAGAACAGAGCAAATAACATATAATTTAAAGAATCTTGATATATTGAAAATTACTTATTTTATCATTATGCAAATCAAGATTTCAATAACAGTTGAATTTATGAGCTTATGCCAATGAAATATTAACTGGATGCTAAAATTTTAAACACTCTGCTCCCAGTTTTCAGGGCCAGCATTTCAGAGAAATGATGCAAAATTTATGAACCTAAAGCTATTTTAAGGAAAATACATAACAATGACACCGAAAACAGGATGAGACCAACTGAAACCACAAAAGAGTGAGTGCAAGCCTGGCCCAGTGGTGAGCAGGATAAATACATTATATCTCATTTAATCAACTCAAAGTCATCAAGGTGTTTCAAGAACTCACATTGACTTACCTGTGTTTTAGACCTTGGATATGCAGAAATCTTAGGAGTAATAATAAGGTTTTCTTTCCTACAAGTTAGTTCCATGATCTGGCTGGTATGGTTCAGTTGGTTGGAGCATTGTTTTGTACATGGAAAGGCTGTGGGTTCAATTTCCAGTCATAACATATACCTACATTGGGCATTCAGTCCCCAGAAGGGGTGCATATAAGAAGCAACCAATTTATGTTTTTCTCTCACACTGATGGTTCTCTCTCCTCAAATAATAAGCATATCCTCGGGATAGGTTTTAAAGAAAAAAATTGGCTCCATTAGGTCTTAGAACAGTGGTTCTCAACCTTCCTAATGAACCTTCCTAATTCAACTGTTAATGAATCGTAAATATCTGTGTGTCCCGAACCGCTGCTGTAGAGCCTAAGATCATCGGAAAACACAGATACTTACATTATGATTCACTAACAGTAGCAAAATTACAGTTATGAAATACCAACGAAAATAATTTTATGGTTGGGGGTCACCACAACATGAGGAACTGTATTAAAGGATTGCGGCATTAGGAAGGTTGAGAACCACTGCCTTAGAAGGTAATTTTCAAATTTTAAGTTATAAATTCTTACCAAATTTCCCAACAGTTTCAAAGAATACCTTGAAGTGCACTAAACCAGCAATACCATTCTTTTATTTATACAAGCAGTTTTACCAGCACCTGAGCCTGGTCGGCCTGGCTCAGTGGTTGAGTGTTGGTGTTGAACTATGAACCAGGTGGTCACAGTTCAATTTCAGGTCAGGGCACATACCCCGATTGTGGCCTCAATCTCCAGTGTGGGGCATGCAGGAGGCAGCCAATCAATGATTCTCATCATTGATGTTTCTCTCTCTCTCTCTCTGTCTGTCTCCCTTCCTCTATGAAACCAATAAAAAACAAAAACAAAATATGCATTCTCTTTTAAAAATAAAAATAAAAAAGGAAGGATAGAGGAGAGGGCAGGGGGTCTCAGATGTGGCCCCACGTAAAAAATCTGAGGAGGTTCAACAGACAAGCCCCCTCTCCTCCTACTTCTGGTCTTGGTGGGGCCCTCTTCCAAAGTGACTAGAAGGCTCTATGGTGATTCTGTTGCACAGCCGAGTCCAGCCCCACTGGCTAAGTGTGGGAGATGCTTAACTCACAAGGACTGCCCTACACAAAGGCCACTCACAGGGTCTCACCTCAGAAACACAGTTGCCATTCAATCCCTGGGAACTCTTGCTGACCAGGTGGGGCACCTGACTCACAGCTCTATCTCCCAGACTTCCATGGTGGGTTCACAGCCACAGGGAACTCAAAGCAGTTAGGGAGTAAAAGTGACTCACCAAAGCTCTTTGCAATTTCCTCAGTTTCTCTACAGTCTTAGGGTCTGTTTTGGTAATACATAAAAATATTTTTAAATAAAATGTTAAATAAATAAAATGTCTAAAAATGTTTAAAAGGTTTTAAAATGTTTGAGTTAACTTTTCTGAAACCTAAAGCATGATATTAAAAACACACACCCCACTGCCCTAAACGTGTGTATCCCATAGATAAGGATTTGAACTTTGATTACTGACTTAGAGTGACTTGCTATGAGAGCCACATGTGTGAGTGAGGTACTTTCCCCAGATATGCACTCACGAGTGCACACCCTGATTGATAACATGTAATTCATGGACAGCCACCTGAACTGCTGCGGATATGAACAGGCTTTAAAAACGGGTCCTGACCAGTCAACAGTGCTCACCTATCAAGACATCCACAAAGGCACATCCTTCTGCCAGTCCGACAGACAACACCACACTGTGCTGCTCCACGCTCCACTCCCTGACAGATGACAGAAGAACAGCTAGTACCTCCCAATGGAGACTCGACCAAGCTCTTGGGTGAGAACGCCAGCCCCCTGCATCAGGACCAGACCAGTCCAGCTGCCAGACCCCCGAGGACAGCACCACCAAGATCCCGTTAAGCCTGTACCCGCAGCATCAGGAACTTTTGTGAGTAAAAAAATGCTGCGTGATTTGCAACTGCAAATGTTTTTATGTGGTGTAATTCCTCCAACAGTTAATTTGTTTTGCGTATGCTTGAAGCTGAAATTAAGGTTTTTGATCTTTGCAGTTCTTAGCCTGCCCTTGGTCCTGCTTGCATAGAGCAGTCTCTTCACTAGCAACTTCTTAAATGTCCCAACACCTACACGGTTAAGCTTATCTCAAGGGATGCCTTGGATAACACCCCAGACCCTTTTCCAGGATCAACTTAGGAAAGGGTCATAGCCCGGAATCCTCTGCATGTCACTGTTTTTCAGTACCAACATCTTTTCCAACATAAAGCAAATCTTAAAAATATAAACAAAAGAAAGAGAAAGCCAAAATTTCAAATTGTCTAAACAACTGACCTTCAACTTGGGAAGAAGTAAACCAACTCTGCACATGGCCATTACTGCAGATAAACCAGATGGTCTCAGGCAGCCCATCCCCACTCCTCCTCTGCAGCTTTTTCACATAAATCTGGTACCAGACCTCCACCAGGGCCTGACCACTACCCACAGATCTCCAGTTCCCTCTCCTGCTCCCCCCTACTCCTTCCACTGATCCCCCACACCTGGGCTCCTCCCTCCTGGCCCTGTGCTCTGAGTCACCCCTCCTCTCCATGACAGTTGCCACTCCTTCCCCACTCCTGGCCTGTTCACTTTTTTAACTTTTAAATGGGAAATAATGTCATACCAAGAGAAAAGTTGCAAGAACAGTACAGACACCTCCCAGATATCCCTTCTGAGATTAATCCAAATATTCACTTTTTATTGATATAATTCACAAACCATCAAACTCAGCCATTCAGATTGTACACTGAGTATATTAACGGTTGTCCATTCATCTCCACAAGTTTAGAACATTCATAGCTCACCAAAAAGAAGCTTCAAACACAATTTAACAGCCACACCCCAATTATCCACCACCCACCAGCCCTAGAAACCAAGAAAGTGCTTCCTGTCTAGGCTGACTTCTGTGGGATTTAAAAAAAAATTTTTAATGTTTTTATTGATTTCAGAGAGGAAAGAAGAAGGAAAGAGAGGGAAACATCAATGATGAAAGAGAATCATTTATTGGCTGCCTCCTGCACACCCCACCCTGGGGATGGAGGCCACAACCCAGGCCTGTGCCCTGATTGGGAATCCAACCATGACTTGTGGGTTCATAGGTCGATACTCAGTCACTGAGCCATGTAGGCCAGGCCGACTTTTGTGTTTTAAACCAGTGATTGGCAAACTCATTAGTCAACAGAGCCAAATATCAACAGTCCGACTGAAATTTCTTTTGAGAGCCTGTCCCAATTAATTGATTTGTTACAGAAAACCGAAGAAGAACAAAGCAATACTTAGAGAGATGGAGTTACTTTTATTGCGCGCGGGTCCAGAGGAAAATGTCTCTCATATTCTGGGCCCCAACATGCGGGAACCTTCCCTATTTATATGTTTTTAACCTTCTTTGTCTCCCAAATATGGGGTGTTTCCGGCCCCTTTTGCAAGTTCTTAAAGAGCCTGTATGTGCTGGGGCCTTGAGACCTCAACCAGAGGCCTGGCCTGGCGCCAGCACTGATAACCTTGTCTGGGGAAGGTTTAATGGCCTCTCTGAAGTGGGAGTAGCCTTAGCAAGCAAGAATTTACAGAAGCCAAATAGCAGGGTTAATATTTAAAACAGCAGTATTTATATAAGATGGATGCTTCAGTAGGACCAACCAGGTGGGTATGGGTGGGAGGGAAGGCCGGGATCAGCCCATGTTCTCAGCTTGGGTCTTCAGTGCACAACAATACATGCAGGACACACAGCTAATAAGGGAAGATGGGCTCATCTCTTAAATCCCGAAATGTTCAGTGGGAGGAAGTGTGGTCTGAACCCTCTGAGGAGGTCCTGAGGCCCTGAGGTGGGAGGCCTCAGGGTTAGAAGCACTGACATTCAGACATTTGGGAGGAAGAGCACGGGAGCCAGGCCTGAGTGTTACCCCCATATTGAATGCCCAGCGGTTTAGTTTAAAACAGTGGTCGGTAAACCGCGGCTTGCGAGCCACATGCAGCTCTTTGGCCCCTTGAATGTGGCTCTTCCACAAAATACCATGGCCTGGTCAAGTCTATTTTGAAGAAGTGGCGTTAGAAGAAGTTTAAGTTTAAAAAATTTGGCTCTGTTATAATAATATAACCCCTCTAATGTATGAAATAATTATTGTGTGATATGTTTGCTGTATGGAAACCCCCAATACTCTGTAACTTCCAAAATTAATGAACACCCCACTATCTTGATGTAAAAGCTCTGAGCCCTTAAAGTGTAAACCCTGCTCCCAGCATAAGGCACACTGTCTGGCCCACACTGATATGGACACAAGTTGCTTACCACGGTCTATATAACTCTGAGACGGCCTTCAGTTGAGGTATCCTGCCTGATAAGAGGACGCCACGTCGCTCCGAGAGGCAAGCCCCTGATTGCTCTGCTGTGTGAGCCTGAACCAACTGCAGCTGCCTGCCTGTCTCTGTTTTCGTCGTCTGTCCTTCAGTGTGTATCGCTGGGTGGCCTTTGCTGGAGCCTAGGACCCACTAGGAATGGGTAAATAAACCCTGTGTGATTGCATACTAATTCTGTCTTGTGTGTCATGTGTTCTGGTTTGGCTCAGCTGTCTAGACATTGAAGTACCAGGGGATAGGCCGTTATTGCTGACTCCTGGTCACCTGCATTTGTCCCACTAAGTCTAGATAGATAATCTGAAGCATCCATCTTATATAAATACTGCTGTTTGAAATTTTAACCCTGCTATTTGGCTTCTGTAAATTCTTGCTTGCTAAGGCTACTCCCACTTCAGAGAGGCCATTGAACCTTCCCCAGACAAGGTTATCAGTGCTGGCATCAGGCCAGGCCTCTGGTTGAGGTCTCAAAGCCCCAGCACATACAGGCTCTTTAAGAACTTGCAAAAGGAGCCGGAAACACCCCATATTTGGGAGACAAAGAAGGTAAAAACATATAAATAGGGAAGGTTCCTGCATGTTGGGGCCCAGAATTTGAGAGACATTTTCCTCTGGAACCACGTGTAATAAATGTAACTCCATCTCTCTAAGTATTGCTTTGTTCTTCTTCGGTTTTCTGTAACACTACCTCCCACACCCACATCCACTGCAACTGAGCTAATCCTCCCACCACTGGTTTTGACCCCTGAAGGGGGATCTCCCTGCCTGACCACCTCCATCTTCTATGTTGTAGCCAAAGTGACCATTAGCATGAACACTTCCCAGGCCATTTTCCCACTCAGAATCATTCAGGTGCCTCTGGGATAAAAGCCCAAGTCCTTGCAACTGAAACAGGAATTTTGAGGGGTGAAAAAGACAGGTTTTAGGACATTTTAGAAATTAAGGGAACCATGGAGGAAACACAGGGCTACAGAGCAGCAGAAGGTGTATTTCCATAGAATGATGAAGCTGAGAACAGCAAACGCTTCATTCAGACGGAGAAGAAGAAAAGCCCAAAGGGAATAGGAAAACAATAAGGAAGGAGGGGAAAGAACCTCATATGTCCCATGTGAGGTTGACCTTTGAGCCCAGAAGTTACTATAGTAACCAGTCCAAGGGAATAGTGACCAATTAGAGGGGATATCAGGGCACCAAGATCTGTAGCCTTTATAAGTCATAGGGAAAAGTGAAGCAGGAATTTTAGGGGGACATAGGCAGGCTTAGGGATTTTTTAGAATTGGGGTCCATGGAAGTGTGGGGCTGCAGACTGGGAGAAGGTATATCTCCATAACCCAAGGAAGCCAGGTGCAGTCACATCTCCAGAAGACAAGGGAACTGGAAGTAGACAGGAAAGGTCTATATTTACAAAATAAAGAGACGGAAGCCCTTCATTCAGATGGAAAAGAAGAAAGCCCAGAGGGAAGGAGAAGGGAGAACCACACATGTCGAAGGGGAATAGTGACCAATCAGAGGGGATATCAGGCACCAGAATCTGCAGTCTTTATAAGCCATGGAGAAAGGAACCCAGTGGGACTCTTCCCCCTCCCCACGTATGAGTCTGTACTTGTTCTTCAATAAATCTCCACCTTTGCTATACCACTTTCTGTCCATGGATTCATTCTTCAATTCTGGCGGACAAAGAATCTGGGTTACAGTCCAAAAATTCGGTATCAAAAGGAACTCAGTGGGACCCTTTCCCCCTTCCCACGTGGGAGTCTGTACTTGTTCTTCAATAAATGTCCCCCTTTGCTATACCACCCTCCGTCCGTGGATTCATTCTTCGACTCCGGCAGACAAAGAATCTGGGTTCCAGTCCAAAAATTCTGCATCACAACGGCCTTGGTCCTGCTCCCCTGGGGGCTCCACATGAACCATCTTCCTGCTCCTCACATCCCTAGGGTTTATTCTTATTTCACAGAATGGAGGTTAGATTTCTTCTGAAGGGTGGTTTGTGTGTTTGTATTGAAGAGGCAAACCCCTATTTTGTAAAAACTACTGTTTGGAATTCTCTACTGTCTTTTTTTAGACAGACTCTTATTCTAAGAAAACTTACTTTGCTTTCTAACATGCTTTAGCCTGCTTGAATAATGAGGAAGATAAACTTAACTGTCTGACCTTGTAGGCCGCAGACTAGATATGCCCATACTCTCAATGCCATGCCAGGTGCATTTTTTAATTGGATAGAACTGTGTTGTTTTCAAGGCCAGCAGCAAGATAACCACTAAGTGCACAAAGGGCTGGCTCTTTAATAAAAAGGGAAGTTCTGCTTGTAGCCGGGGCTTAGAATTTGAATTCATTTTCTCTAAGCCACCGCGGTAAATAAAGTGTTTCTCCAAACTCTCCGGCATTGTTTGATTATTCCGGTTCTCTGTAACATAATTTGGTGCATTGGCCCGGAAAAACCAAACCATGATTGGTTTTTTTAGCCTCTGATGAGGGGACCGGGTTTGGGGCCCAGGGGCGTTGGACAGGCCTCCGGGAGGCGCTGCTCTGCTGTATTAGCAGAATTAAACGGGGGGACTCTGGGCGCTCCCGGACCTCAGCCCAGGACCCGGCCGGCATCTGGAGAGAGCGGACGGACATCTGGACCTGTCTACAGAATCGGTAAGGTAGGGGCCCCATCAGTTCAGCCCACTCCAAGTGAGTGGAAGGGGGAGCTTGATCACCTCCCCGGAAGCCGTATGGCTTCCTCAGGCAAATAAATCAGGAATCAGGAATTGGGTGGATTGTTGTTTAAACTCTGAGTGAATGTCTGGTGAAAGTGTGTGAGTGTGGAGGGAGAGGGCCTGCCCTCTCTTATCCTTTGTGTGGCTCCACGACCTTGGTTACGGAGTCCGATTGGGCCCCAACCTGCGGTTCTGCTATTCGTCATATGGCATAACGGTGACTCACCCCCACGTGGAGGTGACCAGGCCCGGGGTTTATATGGGTGCACCTTAGCTAAGACAAATCTAAGCTCCCAAGGGACGTGGCCAGGCAGGCATCTGAGTGAGGATCTGTGAAAACAGGTCACCCCCTCCCTTGTCTGTCTCGCGCCACCGATCATCATGGGGTCGGGACAGAGTAAACCCACTGTTCTCAATTGCATGTTGAAAATTTTTAAAAAGGGATTTGATGGAGATTATGGAATTAAAATGAATTCTGAAACATTGAGGAAATTCTGTGAAGTGGAATGGCCAGCCTTTGGGGTTGGCTGGCCCTCAGAAGGCTCTTTGGATGAAGGATTGGTCAGGGCGGTCTGGAATGTAGTCACAGGAGATCCTGGACACCCAGATCAGTTTCCTTACATAGACAGCTGGTTAGAAATTGCTCAAACCTTGCCACCTTGGGTCCCGTTCTGCGTGTGTAAGAAGGGACAGAGTAAGGTTTTAGTAGCAGGAGTGAAGAGGCAGGCAGGGCAGGAGCAAGCTAAGGAGAGGCAGGCAGGGCAGGAGCAGGTCCCTCAGAAGGAAATTCAACCCCCTATTCTACAGGACCCCCCCGAGGAAGTCCCACCAGTGTTACCACCTCCATATGCACCACAGGCAGCACCAAGTACACCGCCCCCCTGCTAGCCTGGAAGGTCCGGAAGGTCTGGAAACACCGCCTCCCTCCATCTCCCCTCCACCAGGCTCTCCAGAGCCGGTTGGGCGGCGCTTGCGTTCAGCAGACCAAGGGCCCAAACAACAGCCGGCACGTCAGATGCCTCTCAGGGAGATTCGGGGTGCCCAAGTGCTTGGCGAAGATGGGACCTTACAGGAGGGAAGGCCTGTCTATTATTATCAGCCCTTTACCACAAGTGACATTCTGAATTGGAAGCAACACACCCCAGCGTATTCTGAAAAACCCCAGGCCATGGTAGATCTCCTAGAAATGATCTTCCAGACACAGAAGCCCACCTGGGTGGACTGCAAGCAGCTCCTTTTTGCATTCTTTAACACTGAGGAGCGTATGAGAGTAATGACAGAGGCTCAGAAGTGGCTCCAGACCCAGGCCCCAGCAGGAATATTAGATACAGACAGATGGGCAAGGGAGGCACTCCCAGATGAGGAACCTAATTGGTCCCCAAACTCAGAAGATGGAAAGACCAGTCTAGAAAGATATCGGCTGGCTTTCCTCCAGGGGGTCAGGGCCGGAGCCAAGAAGCCCACCAATATGGCTAAAATCTCTGAGGTTTTCCAGAAGCCTGATAAAAGTCCAGCAGCTTTCTATGAGAGACTATGTGAGGCATACCGGATCTACACTCCCTTTAACCCTGAGGCCCCGGACATTCAAACCATGGTAAATGCTGCTTTTGTAGGCCAAGCCCAGCCTGATATCAGGAGAAAGTTACAGAAGCTGGAAGGGTTTGCAGGAAAAAATGCTAGCGAGCTGCTAGAGATAGCCAACAAGGTTTTCATCAACCGAGACATGGCAGCAAAAAAAAAGAGGAGGAAAAGAGAATACAAAGAAGGGCCAATGTGATAGCAGCGGCTTTCAGAGGTTCGGGCCCCCAGACAGCCCAAAAAGGGAAGCAAGAAGACGGATGTCTGAGACGGGACCAGTGTGCCTATTGTAAGGAAACAGGGCACTGGAAAAATGAATGTCCCAAACGACAGAGCAAAAAAACAGGGCCCCCTTTCCCACCCAGTCGCTATCAACCAGAGCCACCAGAAGCAGACCTTGTTGGGCTGGCAGCAACTGACTCTGACTAGGACAGACCGGGCTCTTTTCAGCTGGGCCCCCACGAGCCCATGGTCAGAATGAAAATCGGGGGCCAGACTGTGAACTTTATGGTTGATACGGGAGCAGAGCACTCAGTAGTCACACAGAAAATAGCGTCTCTCTCAGGGAAGGAGGTCACCATAATTGGAGCTACTGGGGACCAGACCCGTAGACCATTCTGCCGGCCTCGCCGATGCCAACTTGGCGGCCACCGAGTAATTCATTAATTCCTGTACTTGCCAGACTGTCCAGTACCTCTGATGGGTAGAGACCTTTTAGCCAAAATGGGGGCAGAAATCACTTTTGCTCCAAATGG
The DNA here is from genome assembly GCA_026230045.1 of Corynorhinus townsendii. NCBI lineage: Eukaryota > Metazoa > Chordata > Mammalia > Chiroptera > Vespertilionidae > Corynorhinus > Corynorhinus townsendii. The sequence goes on along the minus strand of JAPDVU010000001.1, from coordinate 113,209,852 downwards.
CTCAGCACAGCTTCGCCTAAGTGAGGAGGCTTCTCCAATGATCCTGTCCTTAGCAGTGCCCCGGGAGGAAGAATGGAGACTTTATGCCCCTCAGTCAAAGGCCTCACTTTTAGAGCCTGAATTAGAGGAAGAATTCCCGCTGGTCTGGGCAGAAGGAAATCCCCCTGGCCTGGCCAAAGACCATGCCCCAATACTAATTGACTTAAAGCCTGGGACATAGCCTGTCAGAATCTGCCAATATCCAATTCCGAGGGAGGCACGCCTAGGAATTCAGATCCAATGAGACCGGCTCCTTCAGTGGGGACTCCTTAAAAGATGCCAGTCACCATGGAATACTCCCCTCTTGCCTGTCAAGAAGCCTGGGACAAATGATTACCGACCGGTACAGGATTTACGGGCTGTTAATGAGGCTGTTATAACCTTGCATGCGACCCTGCCAAACCCCTACACACTTCTAGGACTCATTCCATCGGAAGCGGAATGGTTTACATGCCTAGATCTGAAAGATGCCTTTTTCTGCCTCCGATTAGCCCCCATCAGCCAGCCGCTTTTTGCCTTTGAGTGGGAAAACCCAAATATGGGAGCCAAGGAGCAGTTCACCTGGACCAGACTTCCACAAGGATTTAAAAACTCCCCTACTCTCTTTAGTGGAGCACTGGCATCTGATTTATCTAAGTTCCCAGGACAGGACTTGGGGTGTGTTCTACTCCAGTATGTAGATGACCTCCTACTAGCCAGTTCAACACTCAGTGCTCAGTGCTGGGAAGGGAAACGAGCCCTCCTGAGACTGTTAACTGAAACACGTTATAGAGTGTCCAAGAAAAAGGCACAGATTTGTCAGAAGGAAGTCAAGTATCTAGGCTTCCAAATTACCAAAGGGAAACGAAGGCTAGGGACTGAAAGAAAGCAGGCAGTATGTGCCATCCCAGTCCCTAGCACCTGGCGGCAGATTCGGGAATTCCTGGGAGCAGCAGGGTTCTGTCGAATCTGGATCCCAGGGTTTTCAGACTTGGCCAAGCCCCCCTATGAAGCTTTAAAAGTGGAAGAGAAGGCACCCATTGCATGGGGCCCTGAGCAGGAGAAAGCCTTCATCAGCATAAAGACAAAGCTCACTGAGGCCCCTGCACTAGGGCTACCAGATGTGACACGGGACTTTAATCTCTTCGTCCATGAGAACAACGGGGTAGGCCTAGGAGTTCTAACCCAGGAATTTGGACCCTGGCAAAGACCAGTAGCCTATCTCTCCAAGCAGATTGACCCAGTTGCCTCTGGGTGGCCCCCGTGTCTCCGGGCCCTTGCAGCCACAGCATTATTAGTCAAAGAAGCAGATAAGCTTACCCTGGGACAAAACTTAAATGTAAAAGTACCTCATTCTGTTATTACTCTAATGGAAGCTAAGGGACAGCACTGGCTAACTCATGCTCGGATGACTCAATACCAAGGATTATTAAGTGACAACCCGCGGGTACGATTAGAAGCAGTAAGATCTCTTAATCCTGCCACCTTTCTACCCATTGCTGAGGGGGCCCCTGAACATGATTGCCTGGAAGTCCTAGAGGAGGTTTACTCCAGCCGGCCAGATCTAACGGATAGGCCCCTGCCAAACCCGGACTTGGTATTGTTCACAGATGGCAGTAGCTTCTTAGATGAAGGGAAAAGACAAGCTGGGTATGCAGTAGTATCAGACTTTGAGACAATTGAAACACAGGCCCTGCCTGAAGGATGGTCAGCTCAGAGGGCAGAACTTTGGGTCCTCGCCAGAGCCTTAGAACTCAGTAAGGATAAGCGTGCCAACATCTACACTGATTCACGCTATGCCTTTGCTACCCTGCATATTCATGGGGCTATATACAAGGAAAGGGGGCTCCTGACAGCAGGAGGAAAAAGAATCAAAAATCAAAATGAGATTTTAAAGTTACTAGAAGCAGTCTGGGAGCCTAAGGAAATAGCCGTCATTCATTGCAAAGGTCACCAAAAAGGGAAAGACTCAGTGTCAGAAGGAAACCAGCGTGCTGACGCCACAGCAAAGCAGGCTGCCAAAGGACAAGCAGCACTGGCACGGATCATGTTGGCCCCTGAATTACCTGAACCTCCAAAGTACACTCCGAAGGAGGAGGAATGGCTCAGCAAGAAGGGGGCAAAAGAACAAAAGAAGGTTGGTGGATACTCCCAGATCATAGGGTCTATGTCCCAGAACAGTTAGCCCATAAGGTAGTCCTCCAGCAGCATAAACTTACTCATTTAGGAAAAACTGCTCTAGAAGCTTTGTTAGGCAGATATTACCTAATTGCCCGTCTTCCCTCCTTGTGCGCCTCAGTTTCTCAGCGTTGCCTCCTCTGTGCTCAGAACAATGCCAAACAGGGTTCTGTGGGACCGATAGGAGTTCAGCGTTGTGGGCAAGCTCCCTTTGAGGACTTAGAAGTAGATTTTACAGAAATAGGGCCTAGCAGAGGAAATAAATACCTACTAGTCTTTGTACCTTTTCAGGCTGGGTAGAAGCATATTCCACTCGCACAGAAAAGGCGAGAGAAGTCACTAAGGCATTGTTAAAAGACATAGTTCCGCGGTATGGAATGCCTCTGACCATAGGGTCTGATAATGGCCCAGCCTTTGTAGCAGAAATAGTACAACAGGTAACTAAGGCTTTAGGAATTAAATGGAACTTACATACAGCTTACAGGCCCCAGAGTTCAGGGAAAGTAGAGCGCATGAACCGGACTCTAAAGCAGGCTATGGCTAAGCTATGCCAAGAGACAACCCTTCCCTGGACAGATATCTTGCCTCTTGTACTCCTGTGGGTACGCTGTGCCCCGAGGGCCAGGGTAGGTTTCTCCCCTTTTGAAATTCTATATGGTAGACCCCCTCCCTTAATTCGGCCAAAGGGAGATTTGGGGGAAATAGGAAACTTAGAAATCCAGAAGCAACTACAAGGACTTGGAAAAACTGTCCTTGAGGTCCACAGATGGGTTACTGACCGACTACCCATCTCTCTAGGAACAGCTGTACATCCTTATAAACCTGGAGACCAGGTTTGGGTAAAAGACTGGAAAAAAGAGCCCCTTAAGCCACTTTGGAAGGGACCTTATCCAATCATACTAACCACTCCCACAGCTCTCAAGGTTGCAGGACTGAACAACTGGATTCACCACTCTCGGGTGAAATCAGCCCACCAGCCGAGCAACGCCCAGCCTGAGTGGAAGGTGACCTCTGACCAGAAACACCCCCTGCGGATCACCCTCAAGAAAACAACGGACCTGGCTGATCAACCTGCTCCAAGGGATTCAGAAATGCCCTGCTGAATTCTTCCTTACACTAATCTTCCTTTCTTATCTTCTCTTAATGCGAAATGCTCTGGTATTTCTGGATAATTATTGTTTTTATCTTTCTAATAATTCTCATTTTGTCTTTTTATGAGTGTCGCCGGAACCCGAGGCTAGTCCCAGGAGGAGAGCTCTTCTGCCCTTGCTGGAACACAGAGGCACCATAAAATTACTGCTTCTTGCACAGCAAAGGAACACAATGAAGCTAAGGCTAATTTTTTCACTGTTACTGAACTCTCTTAATCTCGACCACTCACAGGTCTACACTCTGCCCCTTGAGAACTTCCTAAGTCCTCACTATCTCTACCGAACGCTTAACCTTACCTTTTCCCTCTTAAATCAGACCAATCCAGCCCTAGCCAGGGAGTGCTGGCTCTGTCTTCCCCTCTCATCTACAAGCTACACGGCAGCCCCCACCTCTCTGCACGCATGGTCTGATTCTAGCCTGTCCTTCCATTATAAAATACATGGAGGACCTCCATTCCAACTTATGCACCTCAATGAACTTTATAACTTCAAAATCACGGAGATGACAAAAGGAACACTTACAGGCAGGGCCGTCCAGCTACTCCAAACTTATCTAAATGATATGGCACCACACCAATCCAACAAGGTTCCTACCTTTGGACTGGTAACCACTAACACTGCCTTAACATTTCAGTCACCCCTCTGCATCAGAAGGGAACTCCCTGGAGGAGACACTTTGGGACATCTTGATCAACGCCTCTGCAATTTTACTCTCAACCTAAAACCTGCCTCTAATTGGGTTAACTATGTTGTCACCCAAACAGCTCCTTTTTGGAACCCTGTTCGATTTTCAGCAGGGCCCACCATTTCAGCGGCCTTCCCAACCACTGACACCTCTCAGTTCTGCTCAGGCCGACCCCGCACCTGCTCAAGGTTTCACTCATGGCAGGATTGCACATTGAACCAACAGGCCTCATGCCCTCGCCTCCCTTCCCATGGGCTCACACACTCTAAATTCTGGGTGGAGACTGACAGGAAATTTATTTTCTTTGAAAACACCACCTCTGGGGCCACACAAAATAATCCTCGAGGCCCCTTTCAGCCCCTAACAGGGGCAACCTTGGCAGGAACTCTCTCTGTCTGGGAACAGGAGAATAGGAAGCTCACACACCTCTTTACCATTGAGAATACCTTCTGTTTAGAGACCCAGGGAATTTTCTTCCTCTGTGGCACCAATACCTATCTCTGTCTACCTGCCAACTGGACTGGGACCTGCACTCTGGTTTACCTAGCCCCCAAAATAGACATTGCCCCCAACAATCAGTCCTTGCCTGTTCTGGTAACACACCATATCCAATACAAAAGAGCAGTCCAGCTAATCCCTCTCCTTATAACACTTGGCATTTCAGCAGGGGTTAGCACCGGAATAGGGGGACTGGCAACTTCCCTCTCCTACTATCAGAGCCTATCCAAAGACCTTGCTGACAGTTTAGAAGAAATAGCTCAAAGTATTGTTGCAGTAAAGGATCAGATTGACTCACTAGCAGCCATCATTCTCCAGAATCGAAGAGGACTAGACCTTCTCACAGCGGAGAAAGGGGGGGCTGTGCCTGTTTCTTGAGGAAGAATGCTGTTTTTATGCTAACCAGTCGGGTATTGTAAGGGATGGGGCCAAGAAACTCGCTGATCAAGCTTCAAAAATAAGACAGGAGTTATCTGAGACCTGGGCTGCATGGGGGGGAGTCTGGAAATGGCTCCTTCCATTGACAGGACCACTGTTAATGCTACTCATAGCCATAACCCTAGGACCATGTCTTCTAAATTTGTTAACTCGCTTTATCTCATCCCATCTAGATGCCTTTAAACTTCAAATGGTCCTACAAGCCAGAATTCCCTACAAACCTCTCCAAGAGGAAAAAACGGGATGTTAATCCTTTGGACGGCGTCCTTTTCCAGCGGGAAGCAGTAAAAGAGTTTCGACACCCCTGTTCACCATAACATCCCATGGTTATTGTACCACAAGGCTGAAAAGCTTGTGGAACAAGGGGGTGGGGGCGATGAAGAGGCAAACCCCTATTTTGTAAAAACTACTGTTTGGAATTCTCTACTGTCTTTTTTTAGACAGACTCTTAGTCTAAGAAAACTTACTTTGCTTTCTAACATACTTTAGCCTGCTTGAATAATGAGGAAGATAAACTTAACTGTCTGACCTTGTAGGCCACAGACTAGATATGCCCATACTCTCAATGCCATGCCAGGTGCGTTTTTTAATTGGATAGAACTGTGTTGTTTTCAAGACCAGCAGCAAGATAACCACTAAGTGCACAAAGGGCTGGCTCTTTAATAAAAAGGGAAGTTCTGCTTGTAGCTGGGGCTTAGAATTTGAATTCATTTTCTCTAAGCCACAGCGGTAAATAAAGTGTTTCTCCAAACTCTCCAGCATTGTTTGATTATTCCAGTTCTCTGTAACAGTATTTTACAAGGAAGAGTTGGTTTCCACTGAGCAGAGTTTACTCTCTAAGAAAGCAGGGACAAGGGATGAGACAATGGGCAATGGGTCCTAGCTATGGCAGTTTCTAGCTGTATCGGGATTTTTGGACTGCAACACAGTGTTCCCCTGGGCACAATGGTTCCTGGGCTCTTGGTCTGTCAGAGTTGAAGAATGAATCCATGGACGGAAGATGGTATAGCAAAAGGTGGAAATTTATTGAAGAACAAGTACAGGTTCCCACATGGGAAGGGGGATAGGGTCCCACTGAGTTCCTTTTCCCTGTGGTTTATAAAGGCTGCAGATCCTGGTGCCTTGATATCCCCTCTGATTGGCCACTATTCCCTTAGCCTAGTGACTGTATAAACTCCTAAGCTCAAAGATCGAACCTCACATGGGACATATGAGGTTTTTCCTCCCTTCCTCCCTTATTGCTTTCCTTTTCCTATTCCCTTTGGGCTTTCTTCTTCCTCTGAATGAGGGGCTTCCTTCCCTTTATTTTGTAAATATAGACCTTTTGCTGTTTCCAGCTCCCTCATTCTATGAAAATATACCTGTTACAGCTTTTCAGCTTCCCCTATTCTATGGAAATACACCTTCTGCTGCCCTGCAGCCCTGTACTTCTTCCATGGTCCTCTTAATTTCTAAAATTTCCTAAAATCTGTCTTTTTCACCCCTGTTTCATCATGTGCATGGATTGGTAGTGTTGTAGTGTAATCCCCATCTTACAAAGGACGCCTCAAAAAAAGGTCGAATTATGGAGTCATTTATTAAAAGCCGGTGGCATACAAGGGAGCAAAAGCGCTCCAGACCTCACAGCCCCTAACAGCTTGCCACTTCTGGCTTATATGCAGAATATCACAAAAGTATTGATTACATCTTTGGGTCTGGAATGAGGAACCTGTTTCACGAAAAAGCATTTTTACAGATGCAGAATTTGAGCAACTTAGTTATCTAAAGTATCTACGAATCACTGAATCAACAGAAACGCATTATCTGGGACCACCTGGACAATTTAGAATAATTGTGCTGTCCAGATTCCGGGACCACTGAGTCAACCGAAACACAGTTATCTGTAGCTGCTGAGACAATTTAGGATCACTGTCTGTCCTGGGTCCCAGGGGAATGTGCTTTGATGACCAGTGAGATCACAATCAATGGGATAATCAAACCGCCATCAAGGGAGTATTCAATCATACATAAGTTCAGAAAATCAAAATAACTTTTAAAAGAGTACAGAACCCAAAACAGCAAGGTTAAAATATTAAACAGTAATTTTTACCCAAGTATGGTTGCTACCACACTTCAGTAGAATCAACATCATTAAAATGTCCATACTACCCAAGGCAATCTATAGATTCTGTTGTAGTGTAACCCCCATTTTACAAAGGACGCCTCAAAAAAAGGTCAAATTATGGAGTCATTTATTAAAAGCTGGTGGCATACGAAGAGCAAAGTGCTCCAGACCTCGCAGCCCGAACAGCTTGCCACAGCTGGCTTATATTGGCAGAATATCACAAAGGTATCGATTACATCTTTGGGTCTGGAATGAGGAGCCTGTTTTGCAAAAAGCATTCTTTACAGAAGCAAAAATTGAACAAGTTAGTTATCTAAACTATTTACGAATCGCCGAATCAACAGAAACACATTATCTGGGACCACCTGGACAATTTAGAATAATTGTGCTGTATAATTTGTGCTCTTCTGATTCCCAGAAGAATGTGCTTCAGTAACCAATGAGATCACAATCAATGGGATATTCAAAGCATCATCAATAGAGTATTGGGATAGCATATGTAAGTTCAGTAAATCAAAATAGTTTTCTATTGTTTTATCAAATAAATAAGTACAGAACCCAAACAGCAGTTTCTACTACCATACTTCATTTCAATGCAATCCCTATTAAAATACCAAAGGCATATTTCACAGAGCTAAAACAAATACTCCAAAAATTAATATGGAATCAAAGGAGACCCCGAATACTGCAGCTATTTTGAGAAAGAAAAACAAGTTGGAGGAGAGCCCACTACATGGGAGAACATATTTGCCAATGTTACATCTGATAAGGATTTAATCTCCAAAATTTATAGGGAACTTATGCATCTTTTTTTTAATTTAATAAATCTTTATTGTTCAGATTATTACAATCGTTTCTCCTTTTTCCTCCCATAGCTCCCCTCCACCAGGTTCCTACCCCACCCTCTGCCCTTACCTCCCCCCCCCACAGTCATCATCCATAGGTGTATGATTTTTGTCCAGTCTCTTCCCGCACCCCACTCTCCCCTTTTCCCCCAAGAATTGTCAGTCCACTCCCTTTCTGTGTCCCTGATTCTATTATATTCACCAGTTAATACTGTTCCTCAAATTTTTTATTCCCTTGGTTTTTAGATTCACTTGTTTATAGATATGTATTTGTTGTTCACAATTTTTATCTTTACCTTTTTCTTCTTCTTCCTCTTCTTAAAGAATACCTTTCAGCATTTCATAGAATTCTGGTTTGGTGGTGATGAACTCCTTTAGCTTTTTCTTATCTGTGAAGCTCTTTATCTGCCCTTCAATTCTGAATGATAGCTTTGCTGGGTAGAGTAATCTGGTTGTAGGTTCTTGCTATTCATCACTTTGAATATTTCTTGCCATTCCGGTATGGCCTGCATAGTTTCTGTTGAGAAATCAGCTGACAATCGTATGGGTGTTCCTTGTAGGTAATTAAATGTTTTTCTCTTACTGCTTTTAATATTCTCTCTTTGTCTTTTGCCCTTGGCATTTTAATTATGATGTGTCTTGGTGTGGTCTTTTTTGGATTCCTTTTGTTTGGGGTTCTGTGCGCTTCCTGGACTTGTAAGTCTATTTCTTTCACCAGGTGGGGGAAGTTTTCAGTCACTATTTCTTCAAATAGGTTTTCAGTATCTTTCTCTCTCTTCTTCTGGCACCTCCATAATTCTGATGTTGGTACGCTTGAAGTTATCCCAGAGGCTTCTTACACTATCTTCAACTTTTTGGATTCTTTTTTCTTTTTGCTTTTCTGGTTGAGTGTTTTTTGCTTCTTTGTATTCCAAATCTTTGACTTGGTTCTTGCAATCCTCCAGTCTGCTTTTAGGTCTCTGTATAATATTTTTTATTTCAGTCAGTGTATGCTTAATTTCTAGTTGATCCTTTTTAATATCCTCGAGGGTCTCGTTAAATTTATCGGCCTTTTCTAGGAAATTCTTGAAAAACCTTATTACTGTGGTTTTGAACTCTATATCCAGTCGTTTACTTTCCTCCATTTCCTTCATTTGTGACCTGCCTCTTTGTCTCCGCATTTCAGCTGTTTCCCTGAGTTGATGGAGTGGCTTTGTGTGCTAGGTGTCCTAGCAGGGCCCAGTGGCTCAGCCTCCCCAGTCACCTGAGGTGGACACTCTTGGTGTGGCCCTTTGTGGGCTGTGTGCACAGTCTTGTTGTAGGTAAGCCTAGATTGTTGTTAGTATCACTGGGGGAAGTTGACCTCCAGGTCAATTGGCTGTGAGGATCAGCTGTGTCTCTGCTGGGAGAGCTTCTGTGCTCAGTTTGGATGGAGCAGAGTCTCAGGGTGGAGCAGACAGCCTTGGTTTCCCATCAGTCCCGCCCGATAAGGCCCCTTTGTCTCAGTGTCCCACAGCAATGGCTACACGCACCTCTGAGAGAAAGCTGCCCTCGAGTTTCGCCTGGTGCCAGACAGTCCAGTTTCTCCCCGAATGAGTCTGGGTACCCAAAAGTCTCACCCAGAACTGGATTTCAGTGCAGTCAGGAGGTTTTGTTTCCCTCCCGAATGAGACAGCTAGCCGCGCGCTTGCTGCCCGCCCTCTCTGCACCGCGAGTAAGCCAGCCACGTATTCAGCCACCCGCCCTTTCCATGCGAGCGAGTCTCTGCAACTCTGTCCTTCACAGCTCCTCTGGGTCTCAGTGTCCTTTTATCTTTCCTTCTAGTTGTAGAATTTCCACTCAGCCAGCTTTCCAGTGGTTCTGGACGATGTCTGCTCTGTCTTCCAGTTGCAGTTTTGAAATTGTTGTCAACTTATGCATCTTAACAAAAGGAAGATAAACAATCCAATCAAAAAATGGGCAAAGAACCTAACTAGACACTTCTCAAAAGTGGACATACAGAAGGCCAAGAGGCATATGAAAAAATGCTCAAAGTCACTGATCATCAGAGAGATGCAAATCAAAACAATGAGGTACCACCTCACTCCTGTCAGAATGGCTATCACCAACAAATCAACAAATGACAATGATGTGTTGAAAAGGGAACCCTCATAAATTGCTAGTGGGAATGCAGACTGGTGCAGCCATTATGGAAAACAGAATGGAGTTTCCTCAAAAAATTTTAAAAAATGGAACTCCCTTTTGACCCAGTAATCCTACTTCTAGGAATATATCCCAATCAGAAAGAATATATGTACCCCTGTGTTCATAGTAGTACAATTTACAATAGCTTAAGATTTGGAAACAGCCTAATTACCCATCAGTAGATGAATGGATTAGAAAACTATGGTACATCTACACAATGGAATACTAGGCTGCTGTAAACGAGAAAGAACTCTTAATATATGCAGTAGCATGGATGGACCTGGAGAGCATTATGCTAAGCAAAATAAGCCAGTCAGAGAACGACAAGTATCATATGATCTCACTCATATGTGGAATCTAAGTAACAGAATAAACTGACGAATAAAGTGGATCCAGAGACATGGAAGCATGGAACAGAATTTTGAATCTCTGCGAGGGAAGGAGGGGGAGGGTGGATGTGTGGGAGGTAATTAACTAAGAACCTTGTATGCATAATGCATGGCCCATGGACACAGACAATAGGGCAGTGAGAGCCTGGGATGGGAGGCTGGGCAGACTGGATGGTGTCAAATGGGGGAAAAAGAGGGACATATGTAATACTTTCAATAATAAAGAATTACTAAAAAACAAAAAAGAGTTAATGTCCTTACCCTGGCCAGCCCTTCCTCCCTTCCACTCTCTCTAAAATTCAATGGAAAATATATCTTCAGGTGAGGATTAACAAAACAAAAAAACAAACAAAAAAAATGAGAGAATGTCCAACACACATCAAGAACTCATACAACTCAATAGCCAAAAAAATAAAACTGACTTTAAAATGGGCAAAGGAACTGAACAGATATTTTTGCACCAAGGACACAAATGGCCAACATGTACATGAAAAGGTGCTCAACATCACAAGTCCTCAGGGAAACATAAATTAAAACTATAATGAGATGTCACCTCACACCTATTAGCATGGCTATCATAAAAAAACACATGATTTGGAGAGAATCCAAGATGGCGGCATAGGTAAACACCTAAACTGCTGCCTCCCACAACAATTTAAACTGCAACTAAAAGACAAAACGTCTATCACCCAGAACCACGGGAAAGCTGGCTGAGTGGAAGTTCTACAACTAGAAGGAAAGAGAAAAGAGCTTTGAGACGTGCACGAGCGCTGAAAAGCTGAGGTACGGAGGCGCGTGATCCGGACTGGCTGCGGGCGACTGGGTGCGTTGCTTTTTTCAACCCGAACGGAGACAAGCCCCCGATTACTCTGAAATCCAGTCTCTGGGGAGATGCGGGGGACCCAAACTCCTACGGGGAGAAGCTGGACTGTCTGCCAGCAAGGGTGGCTTGCTTGCAGAGCTGTGCGCAGGAATAATTGTTTACTGCACTGGGGCACGGGACTCGTGGATGCCTTTGGGGACCAGAGCCGGCTAACTAGCAGCCATTGCTGTTTGCCATGCCCTAACCTAGTGACACCCTGAGGCCCCGCCCTGCACAACCTACAAACCCACCCAAGCTCCAAGCAACTGAGTTAGCATAAGAAAAGCCTGCCTTATCGCACCTTAACCTAGAAAACTTGCAGCCTGGGTCAGACAGCTCCAAAACCTCCAAACCCCAAGCAAAGAGGAGAAAACTGCAGCTCTCACTGTAGCTCCTGCTGAGTGGCCTCAGACAGTAGCTGACCTGCACCCCATTGGAGATCCAGAAGCCAGTGTACCTAGTGGTCACTGTGAGACACCAGATTTCAACTCCTCACATCCATAAGTGACACATTCAAGAGGCAAACTCAGTGAGCACCGAAGCCCCACTGAAACAAGTCCTGCGTGTCTTCAGCACAGCAGTTCTTCCATTATAGACACAGGGAGTGCTCACAGCTAATTGGCCTGGAGGTCAATTCCTCCCAGCGTACCAACAGCAATTCAGGCTTAACTACACCAAGACTTTGCACTCAGCCCACAAAGGGGTGTACCAAGAGCATCCACATCAGGTGATTGGGGAGGCTGAGCTACTGCCCCCTATAGGTCACTTACCACACAAAGCCACTCCATCAACACAGGGAAGCAGCCAAAATGCAGAAACAAAGAAACATGTCACGAATGAAAGAAACGGAGGAAAGCAAACTACTGGATGACATAGAGTTCAGAACCACATGTATAAGGTTACTCAAGAATCTTCTAAAAACCGCTGAGAAACTTGATGACACTTCTGAGGAGCTTAGTAAGACCTTCAAGGACCTTAACGAGAATGCCAAAAAAATGGAAAAGGATCAGTCAGAAATGAAGCATACACTGTCTGAAATAAAAAATATACAGAAACTCAACTGTAGATCAACGTACCCCAAGAATCAAACCAAAGATCTGAAATATGTGGAAACAAAACACATCCAACCAGAAAAACAAAAAGAAAAAAGAATCCAAAAATATGAAGATAGTGTAAGGAGCCTCTGGGACAACTTCAAGCGAACCAACATCGAATTTTTGGGGTGCCAGAAGAAGGGAGAGAGCAAAATATTGAAAACCTATTAGAAGAAATAATGACAGAAAACTTTCCCTACCTGGTGAAAGAAATAGACTTACAAGTTCAGGAAGCACACAGAACCCCATACAAGAGGAACCCAAAGAGGACCACACCAAGACACATCATAATTAAAATGCCAAGGGCAAAAGACAAAGAGAGAATATTAAAAGCAGCAAGAGAAAAACAGTTAATTACCTACAAGGGAGTACCCATACGACTGTCAGCTGATTTCTCAACAGAAACTATGCAGGCCAGAAGGGAGTGGCAAGAAATATTCAAAGTGATGAACAGCAAGAACCTACAACCAAGATTACTCTACCCAGCAAAGCTATCATTCAGAGTTGAAAGTCAGATAAAGAGCTTCACAGACAAGAAAAAGTTAAAGGAGTTCATCGCCACCAAACCAGGATTACATGAAATGCTGAAGGGTATTCTTTAAGAAGAGGAAGAAGAAGAAAAAAGTAAATATAAAAATTATGAACAACAAAATGACATCAAATACATACCTACCAACAAGTGAATCTAAAAATCAAGTGAATAAAAAATCTGAAGAACAGAATGGACTGGTGAATATAATAGAATCAGGGACATAGAAAGGGAGTGGACTGACGATTCTCAGGGGAAGCAAGTGTGAGGGGTACGGGAAGAGATTGGACAAAAATCTTACTCCTATGGATGAAGACAGTGGCGGGAGGTAAGGGCATGGGATGGGGTGGGGAATCAGGTGGAGGGGAGCTATGGGGGGGGAAAAAAAGTGGAACACCTGTAATAATCTGAACAATAAAGATTTATAAGAAGAAAAAAAAAACACATGATATAAATGTTGACAGGAATATGAAGAAAGGGAAACGCTAGTGCACTTATCCTGGAATGTAAATTGGTCTAGCCCCTTTGGAAAGTAGTAGGGAGATTTCTCAAAAAATTAATAATAAAACTACCATATGACCCAGTGAAGCATCCATCTTATATAAATACTGTTGTTTGAGATATTAACCCTGCTAGTTGGCTTCTGTAAATTCTTGCTTGCTAAGACTACTCCCACTTCAGAGAGGCCATTGAACCTTCCCCAGACAAGGTTATCAGTGCTGGCACCAGGCCAGGCCTCTGGTTGAGGTTTCAAGGCCCCGGCACATACGGGCTCTTTGGAAACTTGTAAAAGGGGCCAGAAACACCCCATATTTGGGAGACAAAGAAGGTGGAAACATATAAATAGGGAAGGTTCCTGCATGTTGGGGCCCAGAATTTGAGAAACATTTTCCTCTGGACCCGCTCGTAATAAATGTAACTCCATCTCTCTAAGTATTGCTTTGTCCTTCTTCGGTTTTCTACAACATTATTGGTTCCCTGAGCCGAGGAACGACTGTGCTTGGCCTCTTTGGCCTCCGGTGAATGGGTCAGGTTTGGGGCACAGGGAACCGGATAGGCCTCTGGGAGGTGCTGCTCTGCTGGTTTAGCAGAATTGAACCGGGGGTCTCTGGGCACTCCCGGACCTCAGCCCAGGACCCGACCGGCATCTGGAGAGAGTGGACGGACACTTCTGGACCTGTCTACAGAATCTGTAAGGTAGGGGCCCCGTCAGTTCAGCCCACTCCAAGTGAGTGGAAGGCAGAGCTTGATCACCTCCCCGGAAGCCATACGGCTTCCTCAGGCAAATTAATCAGGAGTCAGGAATCAGGTGGCTGTTTAAACTCTGGGTAAATATCTGGTAGCAGTAAAAAACTGGGACTAGCTAGTATATAAATGTGGGACTCTGGAGGTGAGTGAAGGAATTATGAGTTCACTCTGCTGTTTGTTTGTGTGGGACTAGCCAATTTGCTACCGAGAAGGGGGACTGGATGCAGTCTTAACTCCTCCGGTAGGTTCTCACCAAGACGTTGGTTGAGAATTCTGTTCTGGGGCATGGATGCCGGGAGTGCCCCATGCCCATCTGGGGAGTTGGGCATTGTTTCATTTATCTGCTCAGCTCCAGTTTGGGCTAGTCTACTGAGAGAGTGTAAGTATGGATGTTTGTCTGTCTTGGCATAATTATCTGCTCATTAACTGGTCTGTGTGAAGCGAAAGCTACTTTGATTTATTCTGCATTTCTGTTGATTCATCTGGCTAAAATGTTTTATTTATTAAAGCTGAACCTGTGATAGTCTACAAACGTCTTAAGCAGTGCTGCTGAGTTATTTTTCTCAGAGATGTTTGCTCTTTATCACAGAGGGAGGGAATCAGCCAATTTAGCTAATAAAAATTTCTCTCTAATTTTGGTTTCAGTTTGCTCTGATTTGTGAATTTGCTGTATTAAATTGAAATTTTAAAGTCCTAGAGTTAATTTAAAGGTATTGTGACATTTCAAGGAACAAAAAACTTTTGTTTATGGCTTTCTTATCTCTTTTGGTGGTCGGAGACTTCAAGGGGCAGGGCTTACAGCTCCGCAGGGTGGAGAGATTTACAGGCCCTGTCCCTGCCTGTGACATCATAATCCAACGTGAGCCACCTGGGGTGGATCTAAGGCTAAAGTTATTAACTATCTATAGACCCCCGATTCTAGTAGCATCTGTAACTGGATTAAAGATCTTTTCTTTCAGGAGGCCTTCCAGGCTTTCAGTTCGCAAGAAATCTCCCTACACACCCTTATCTTCCTCCTCCCTATCTTTCCAGGCTGACTAAGAGTCATTTTTCTCCACAGGTCGGACCTCAGCCTTCGAAAGGGAGCACTACAACAGCGGTAGTCTGTAGTTGTCTCTGAAACTTCCACTGTTTCTATTTCTCCCCTCTGTAAGAATTGTCTTCCTCTGACTCACAATCAGGAAGAGAGACAAGCAACTAGACTGGGGGACGGGTCGGAGGAGGGGGGGGGTTGTCGGCAGTTAATTATGAAGCAGGGAGAGATAGGTTTTTGTTGATTTTACTGGCTGCAGACCGCTCTGCTGGCGTCCTTGGTTTCTTACTTATCTGAACTATGCTGG
Source organism: Corynorhinus townsendii (assembly GCA_026230045.1). Classification (NCBI taxonomy): domain Eukaryota; kingdom Metazoa; phylum Chordata; class Mammalia; order Chiroptera; family Vespertilionidae; genus Corynorhinus; species Corynorhinus townsendii. The sequence continues at coordinate 113,194,310 of JAPDVU010000001.1, read as the reverse complement.
CGTAGGGGTATGGTCCAGGTGTCTTATCAGAACTTCACTAGATTTAAGATTGCAAGTTTTCTGCAAGCATAATTAATCTAGCTGCCCTGGTGATTTAAAACTGGTTGCTAGGCAGACTCATCCCCCAAGAGCCAGATGAAAAAAGGGGGTGAGGGGGGTTAGATGCCTGAGCTGCCTGCAGTGACCCTGGAAGAAGCCTCAGCAGCGAGAAAAAGCGGGGCAGCAGACATTTACCTGACACTAGAGCTGCCCCGCTGCTGCCCAGTGAGTAATGAGTGTTTTACAATAAGCAATGCAAGACTTAGGCCTTTGGCTTGCTGGCTGCAGCAGTTAAATGAGAAGCCAGTGACTGCTACTGGCCTTCCTGCAGCCCCAGGAACAGAGCAGCAGGCCAGGGATCTGTAAAAGCAGCAGATAGAGCTAGTGAAAGCTCCCTGTTTGCAAATGTACTGAAAGGGTTCAGTACCTATTGCTGCTGGAAGAGGAGGGCCTGAGATCCCTTTCCAGTACACTCCCTTGAGAGAGGCCTGGTCCCTGCTCTGCCACAAAGGGGACTGGTGGAAAGACAAGGGGCCTAATACCCAAGCCACTGCCACAGAAGCGCTTTGCAATATGCAGAGCTGTTTCTAACTGCAACTCTGGCTGTTTTGGACTGGCAGCTTAAAGTCAAAGAGCAAAGGAAAGGCACTCTCCCGGGACCGGGGAGCCTTCAGGACTTTGAGATTCTCCAAGAGAGGAGGAGTCTGACTGAGGGATGGCAGAGACCCTGTTGGGTTAGAAAGACTTAAGGCCACATCTTAAACTTATAAATTACGGCTTTCTAGGCACATGTCCAAGCCCAGATATGTAGGGGTTAAGCTGCCTGTTAGACAGGCTGTGTTTGTGGCTAGAAAGAAGAACTGGCCACCATGCACAGCCCTGACAGTGACCTGCAGAAAACTTTATAATAGACTTAGATGATACCTGCAACTTCATGGACATGACTCCAGAAAGACAAGGACAATTTTACTTTGTATGGGAAGGTCAAGAATAGACCTTAGTCACCTCCCTAAGATATTTGTATAGCCCTACCATGTGTCATATATGGTAGCAGAAGATTTGGCTACCTAAGGTGGCCACAGTGCCAGTGTTACTATCTTGCAGGCCTGTGTGACCATGCCCATGTCAGGGATGGCACAAACCTCAACTTTAGGAAACTGGGGAAGGCCTGTTTGGAACAGAGGGAAGTGGTGAGTACCAGCCCTTTGCTACAAGAATTACAGACCCCGTGAGGTCCTGTGACATAGGAGACCCTATAAAGAAATAAAGCTCTCTTAGTCCTTTCTCAGAAGGCATGTCACCCCTCCCAGAGACCATCCATATAAAATTTTAAGGACACGTTAAGTAGGGGGAACCCTACTACAAGGATAGCTATAATTGTCTACTTGAATATAGACACATTTTGAATTTTTCCTTGTCATTTGAAGACAGTTATATTTCTCTAAAGAATCCATAGAAAGGACTAACAAGGATAATCAGAAGATCTTAAAGCAGGTCAGTATATTTTTCTCCTTATATAATTCCTCTGAAATTTGGCAATGCTTAATAAATCATGGCAATACATTTCTTTGCATAAGTTCAATAAGACCAGTTTCTAATAGTGGTTTTATTGACTGGAAACTTTGGCTGGAGTGTCATGTTTTAAAGAGCCCTGCCTGAACTCTGAAGACTTGGAGCCAATAAGAGTGCCAAGGTATCCTGCTTGGGAGCTCTGAAAATGGCTGGTGCTGGAGTGTCAGGCCCATGCCCTACCATCACTGGCAGTTGGTCAGAGTAGAAGGGGAGCAATAAGGACGACTCTGCATCCCTGCAGAACACCACACACTCTATGCTGTGAAGAGTAGGAGGGCTACTGAGATGGGCCTTAAAACCTAGAGCGTGGGCCCAGGTGGAGTAGCTGCAGGTGAGGGATTCACATAACTCAGCAGATACTGCAGGCAGGCCTGACGGCAGCTGGATGACTTGGCTTCCTGACCCTATGGGGCACATTAAGATTCAATCATGAAATCCGGCAAAGGTAGTCAGTTACCATTCTTGTTGTGTTTATGCAAACAATCAGGCCAAATTAAATACAATAGGTGAATTAGTCTTTATCTGGCTCTTTTGAGAAGCATAGGAGAAAAATTCTATTTCAATAGAAGTCATTAAAACTGAAATGTTTTCTTTCCCTTCCATGGGACCATTTGTTACAGTTTGTCTCTGCCAGGTTAAAAGCCCACCTCCTTCTGGGATGAGGCCTCATCGTCCCTGTGACAGACAGCAAAGATCTCTTGGCTGTGAGAGAAAACTCCGTCCCTCCTCAGCATGAAGCAGCTACAGAAGAAATTCAACGTCCATTTTCCCTAAAAGAATTCAGAGCCAGGATCCTTGAGGTAATATATTAGGCAGTTAGACAGACATGAGCAGAGCAGGGACGATGGGCCAATTAGTGCTACAGGATGTAACTAAGTCTTTCCACTACTACGTATGTGAGACAAGGGGCATAGCCAAAGAGGTACTCACCAAAGTCTCAGCCCTGAGAAAAGGCTGGTAGCCTATTTGTCCAAAAGACTTGACCCCTTTGCATTTGGGTGACATACTTGCCTCCAGGCAGTGGCAGCCACAGCTATGCTTATTAAAAAAACAAATAAGTTAACTCTAGGGCAGTAACTAATCCTAACTGCCCCACATGAGGTCAAGGTTTTACTCCAGAACACACTAGAGAACTGGATGTCAAACACTTGAGTCACCCAGTTTCAGGCTCTCTGGTAAACAAAAGAAAAATCAGTAACAATTTATACTGATAGCATTTACAACAAGGTAAGGATTCTCCCCAGAAGCAAGAGGGAACTGGGCCACAGATGAAGCTGCCCAGGAGGCTGCCCTAAAACCAGTGGGGCCTCTACCGATTCTAGTGAATCTTCCAGATCCTGACCTACCCAATCTAGAAAAGCTAAAATCCATAACCAGTCTTTATTCAAGCTCTTACAGGCTTTACAGTCTACCCAGGAAGCAATCCAGAAGCCCATCTGAGATGCTCTGCCTGTATCAACTTCTGGTCTGGTTCATACCTTCCACCCTGGTGACTCTGTCTGGGTAAAGAAATTTGCCACCCAAGGACTGACTCCTACCTGGAAAGGACAATCTCCATGGCAGTCAAGGTCAACGGAATCCCAACGTGGCTTCATCATACCCGGCTTAAGACAGCCCAGGAAAAATTGAGAGTCCAGGACTCTTTGGACTCTCTAAAGATTACTCTTGGCCCTCATTCCAGACCCTTATCTTATAAGCAGGCCCACTAAGTTTATTAGGCAGAAAATTAAGATTATAGTCCTCAGGGGTAAATATAACTACAATAACTAAGAGTCAATGATTTGACTCATATACATAAAACCAGTGGGGAATGAAGCATCCATCTTATATAAATACTGCTGTTTGAAATATTAACTCTGCTAGTTGGCTTCTGTAAATTCTTGCTTGCTAAGACTACTCCCACTTCAGAGAGGCCATTGAACCTTCCCCAGACAAGGTTATCAGTGCTGGCGTCAGGCCAGGCCTCTGGTTGAGGTCTCAAGGCCCCGGCACATACGGGCTCTTTGAAAACTTGTAAAAGGGGCTGGAAACACCCCATATTTGGGAGACAAAGAAGGTGGAAACATATAAATAGGGAAGGTTCCTGCATGTTGGGACCCAGAATTTGAGAGACATTTTCCTCTGGACTCGCGCGTAATAAATGTAACTCCATCTCTCTAAGTATTGCTTTGTTCTTCTTTGGTTTTCTGTAACACCAATAATTACATTGCTGAGTATATATCTGAAGGAAATGAAATTCGTATCTTAAAAGGGATACCAGAAAAAACCAAGAGGAGATGAAGAACGACATAGCTGCAATAAAGAAGACATTGGAAGGCTTAAACAGTAGACTAGAAGAGGCTGAGGACTGCATCAGTGAATTAGAAGACAAGGTAGGAAAACACACACAAACACAGCAGCAAATGGAAAGAAGACTTAAAAAAGAGCCTAAGGGAGCTTTGGGACAACACAAAGCGAAACAATATTAGAATAATAGGGATACCAGAAGGTGAGGAACAGAAGCAAGGAATAGAAAACCTGTTTGAAGAAATAATGACAGGAAACTTCCCTGATATTGGCAAGAAAAAAACTATGCAAGTCCAAGAAGTACATAGAGTCCCAAACAAGTTGAACCCCAAAAAACTGACACCAAGACACATCATAATTAAATTGGCGAATACCAATGACAAAGTAAGAATCTTAAAGGCTGCCAGAGAAAGACAGAAAGTTACCTACAAGGGATCTCCTATTAGAATAGCAACTGATTTCTCAACAGAAACACACCATGCCAGAAGGGAATGGAATGAAATATACAAAGTGATGCAAAGCAAGGGACTGAATCCAAGAATACTATACCCAGCAAGGTTATCAATCAAAATTGAAGGTGGAATCAGGAGCTTCACAGACAAAAAAGGGCTAAGAGAGTTTATCACTACTAAGCCAGCAATGCAAGAAATGCTAAAGGAACTGCTGTAAAAAGAAGAAAGAGAAAGGCAAAAAGAAACACAAACACTAAGGAAAAATATGACAACAAACATGTACTTGTCAATAATAACATTAAACGTAAATGGACTAAATGCACAAATCAAAAAACATAGGGTAGCTGAATGGACAAGAAAACATGACCCATATATTTGCTGTCTACAAGAGACCCACCTCAGAGCAAAGGATTCATACAGACTGAGAGTGAAGGGATGGAAAAACATTTTTCAGGCAAATGGAAATGGGAAAAAAGCTGGGGTTGCAATACTTATATCTGATAAAATAGACCTCAAAGTAAAGGCCATAACAAGAGATAAGGAAGGCCACTACATAATACTAAAGGGAGCAATTCAACAAGAAGATATAACTCTGGTAAACATATATGCAACCAACGCAGGAGCACCCAAATACATAAAAAAACACCTGGAAGAGATCAAGGGAGAGATCAACAACAATACAATCATAATAGGAGACTTTAATACACCACTGACATCACTGGATAAATCCTCTAGACAAAAAATCAGCAAAGAAACAACAATTCTAAATGACACACTAGATCAGATGGACCTAATTGACATCTTCAGAGCATTTCACCCCAAAGCCTCGGAATATACGTTCTTCTCAAGTGCCCATGGGACATTTACAAAAATAGACCACATATTGGGTCACAAATAAAGCCTCCCTAAATTCAAAAAGATTGAAATCATATCAAGCATTTTCTCAGACCACAATGGTATAATATTAGAAATAAACTATAATAAAAACATTCCAAAAAATTCAAACACATGGAAACTGAATAGCATGCTATTAAACAATGATTGGGTGATCAACAAGATCAAAGAAGAAATTAAAAACATCCTGGAGAATAATGACAATAAAAACACAACAATGCAAATGCTATGGGACACAATGAAAGCAGTCTTGAGAGGGAAGTTTATAGCTCTACAGGCCTACCCCCAAAAACAAGAAAAAATGGTAATAAATCTTCTAACTCAACAACTCAAAGAATTAGAAAGAGAGCAACAAGAAAAGCCCACAGTGAGCAGAAGGAAGGACATAATAAAGATCAGAGCAGAAATGAATGACATAGAGACCAAAAAAACAATACACAGGATCAACAAAACCAAGAGCTGGTTCTTTGAAAGGATAAACAAGATTGATGAACCTCTAGCCAGGCTCACCAAGAAGAAAAGAGAGAAGACCCAAATAAACAAAATCAAAAATGAAACAGGTGAAAAAACAACAGACCCCACAGAAATACAAAGGATTGTTAAAAAATACTATGAACAACTCTATTCTAACAAACTACACAATCTGGAGGAAATGAACACATTCCTAGAAAAATACAACCTTCCCAAACTCACTCAGGAAGATTCTAAGAATCTCAATAGGTTGATAACTATGGAAGAAATTGAAGCAGTCATCAAAAAGCTTCCAGCAAACAAAAGCCCGGGGACTGATGGCTTCACAGGGGAGTTTTACCAAACATTCAAGGAAGAACTAAAACCTATCCTCCTCAGACTATTCCAGAAAATTCAAGAAGAAGGAACACTTCCAAGTTCCTTCTATGAGGCCAGCATCACCCTAATACCAAAACCAGATAAAGACAACACAATGAAAGAGAATTACAGGCCAATATCCCTCATGAACATAGATGCCAAAATCCTCAACAAAATTCTAGCAAATCGAATGCAGCAGTACATCAGAAAGATTATACACCATGACCAAGTAGGATTTATCCCAGGGATGCAAAGATGGTACAATATTCGCAAATCAATAAATGTGATACATCACATAAACAAATTGAGAGATAAAAATCACATAGTCATATCAATTGATGCAGAAAAAGCATTTGATAAAATCCAACACCCTTTCTTGATAAAAACTCTCAGCAAGGTGGGAATAGAAGGATCATACCTGAACATAATAAAAGCCATATACAACAAACCCACAGCCAACATCATACTCAATGGGCAAAAACTAAAACCATTTCCCCTAAGAACAGGAACAAGACAGGGATGCCCACTCTCACCACTCCTGTTTAATATAGTACTGGAAGTACTAGCCATTGCGATCAGACAAGAAGAAGAAATAAAAGGCATCCAAATTGGAAAAGAAGAAGTAAAACTGTCCTTATTCGCAGATGACATGATACTGTACATAGAAAACCCTAAAGACTCCATAAAAAAGTTATTAGACTTAATAACTGAATTTGGTAATGTAGCAGGATACAAAATTAATGCCAAGAAATCTATGGCATTTCTATACACCAATAATGAACTTACAGAAAGAGAGACTAAAAAAGCAATCCCATTTACCATCGCACCAAAAACATTAACATACCTAGGAATAAACTTAACTGAAGAGATAAAAGACCTATACGTACAAAACTACATGACACTGAAAAAAGAGATAGAGGAAGACATAAACAGATGGAAGAACATACCATGTTCATGGATTGGTAGAATCAACATCATCAAAATGTCCATACTACCTAAAGCAATCTATAAATTCAATGCACTCCCCATTAAAATACCAACAACATATTTCACAGACCTAGAACGAACTTTCCAAAAATTTATCTGGAATAAAAAAAGAACCCGAATAGCTACAGCAATCCTGAGAAAGAAGAACAAAGCAGGGGGGATCTCAATATCAGATATCAAGCTATATTACAAAGCCACTGTTCTCAAAACAGCCTGGTACTGGCACAAGAACAGACATCTAGATCAAGGGAATAGAATAGAGAACCCAGAAATTGACCCAAATCAATATGCTCAATTAATATTTGACAAAGGAGGCACGAACATTCAATGGAGTCAAGACAGTCTCTTCAACAAATGGTGTTGGGAAAACTGGACAGATACATGCAAAAAAATGAAACTAGATCACCAACTTACACCATACACAAAAATAAACTCAAAATGGATAAAGGACTTAAACATAAGACGGGAAACCATGAAAATACTAGAGTAATCCACAGGCAGCAAAATCTCGGATATATGCCGAAAGAACTTCTTCACTGATACTACTCCTAGGGCAATGGAAGCTAAAGAGAAAATAAACAAATGGGACTACATCAAAATAAAAAGCTTTTGCACAGTAAAGAAAACCATCAATAAAACAACAAGAAAGCCCACTGCATGGGAGAACATATTTGCCAATGATATCAACGATAAGGGTTTAATCTCCAACATATACAGAGAACTCATACAACTTAACAAAAAGAAGATAAACAACCCAATCAAAAAATGGGCAACTGATCTAAATAGACACATTTTGAAAGAAGACAGAAGGCAGGCCAAGAGACATATGAAAACCTGCTCACAGTCACTAATCATCAGAGAGATGCAAATCAAAACAACAATGAGGTACCATCTCACACCTGTCAGAATGGCTTTTATCAACAAATCAACAAACAACAAGTGTTGGCGAGGATGCAGAGAAAAAGTGCTCTTTTGCACTGCTGGTGGGAATGCAGACTGGTGCAGCCACTGTGGAGAACAGTATGGAGCTTCCTCAAAAAACTAAAAATGAAACTCCCATTTGACCCAGTGATCCCACTTCTAGGAATATATCCCAAGAATCTAGAAACACGCATCAGAAAGGAAATATGCACCCCTATGTTCATAGCAGCACAATTCACTATAGCCAAGATTTGGAAACAACCTAAATGCCCATCAGCAGATGAATGGATTAAAAAACTGTGGTATATCTATACAATGGAATACTACGCTGCAGTAAAAAAGGAGTTCCTACCATTTGCAACAATATGCATGGAGATGGAGAATATTATGTTGAGTGAAATAAGCCAGGCAGAGAAAGATAAATATCACATGATCTCGCTCATTTGTGGAATATAATGAACGGCATAGACTGATGAATAAGAACAGATCCAGAGGCTGAGAAACGTCGATCAGAACATCATACCTCAGGTAAGGTAGGGGAGGGTGGGGGTAAGGTGGAGAGATCAACCAAGGGACTTGTATGCATGCATATGAACCTAATCAATGGACACAGACAACAAGGGGGCGGGGCATAAGTGGGGAGTGGGGGGTTATGGAGAAATAAGGACACATATGTAAAAAATGAAAATTAAAAAAATTAATTAAAAAATTATAAAATAAAAATAAAATACTAAATCTAACCAATACTAGTGGTCACCATAGCCTTAAGAGAAATTGTTTCATGTGACAGAAATTTTTTAAATGAAACTCTCTGTAGACTGAAAATTATTTTGGAAGGAAACAAAGAGAAGTTCCCTTCAAAAGTAATAAGGATTGTAATTGAAAGTCAAAATATTTGGCCTCTTGAATTAAAGTAAGTAATTTGTGTTTTTGCCTCCCTGACAAAGTTAATATAAAGCTACAACAAGAAATTGACAGCCAGTTTGAAATGGAATTGCCAGGGCCTAGGGCAAAGAATATCCTTACATGATATTATTCTATAATGTCATTATAATTTTAGATATTTTACAACAGCATATTTTACAATTATCCCAAACAAACTTACAAACTAATTCTTTGAATGGTTGGCAGCAATTTAAAAAAAAAGAAAAAAAGGACATGAAAGGATTTAATTCCTTGCAGAAGGAATTAAAGCACTGGGAAGGCACTTGAGCATCCTACATTGGCCCCTCTTGCCCTTTGTGCCAAGAGGGACCCTCTTCTCACAATCCAATTGCCCTCAGCTGTTACCTGAGCTTTCTGTTCATGCTGAGCTTGAAGCCTCGTGGGGGCTGGTACCATGGATCTCTCTCACACCCAATTGTGTGAGCTGGGCCCTCACTGGAGAAGAAACCCAAGTTCCCCGAGATATGTGATCAGCACTGGGACCCTGCCAGCAGGCCAGGGGTTCCCAAGGCAGGTGCTGGGTGTGGAGGCCACAGGGGCATAGGCTACCAAGGAGACAGAACTGAACCTCACACCACCCTGCTTGGCCCCGGAGGATGGCTGGTTATCCAGAGACGGGTAAGATTCCTCAAGGAAGGAACAACCTAAGACAGGCACAGTCGCAGAGGGGCCATCAGGAGAGAACTTGGGGGGGCAACAGAAGTGGGGCACAGACCCTCACCCCCCCAACATTGCAGGGGCTTGAACCCTCACCCCTTCTGAAGGAGGTCTCCTGCCCCCATGGCTGCTTCGCACTTCCCACACCCAGCTCAGATCAGGACCCAGGCAACAGAAAGAGACTTGGCTCAGCTCACATCGAGATACAGGTGACAGACAGAGACCTGGCCCAGCTCAGATCGGGACCCAGGTAACAGACAAGAGACTTGGCCAACAGCAGTTGCCCTATATCTAAATTCAGCCTAGCATCTGGAATGCTCAGGGCCCACTCAAGAATGCAAATAATCCTTCCCACTAATATTTACAGGGTAAACTAAGATTGTTGGTAGAGTATTAAATTTGACAGTAAAATAGTAATCAAGTTTTCAGATTAATTTAAATAGGCTAATTGAAATAAGTGAATATTCAAGTAAAGTTAATTGTACTGGACAAAAAGCTGTTCTTAAAGTAATAACTAAAATTTTTATTGGTAGTTCATCTCATGGTAAAATTCCTGAAAATGCAATAAACCTAAAGCAGTCATATGTGTGGGCAAAAAAAAAAAAAAAAAAAAAAAAAAAAAAAAAAAAAAAAAAAAATTAAATTTAAAGTTATCAAGACTGCATTATAAAATTTACAAAAACCTCCATTAATAAAAAAAAAGGGGGGGGATAGTAGGGCAATATCATGTAAGGAAAAATATCCTGTAAGTAAATTACATCTAGAAAATTTTTACTTTACCAAATTAAGTTTCATTTGCAATGCTAACAGCAAGACGGCCATTGAAAACACACATGGTGTCCAAATAAGACAAAGGAAAATTGTTTGAACAAAAACAAAAAGGATCCCAAATCAATTATATAGAAAAGATTCCTTTATTAACTTGTGGTCGAGAATACATTTGTATATTTTCAGAAAACAACCCCAAGACCAGATGGATTCCTGCAACAGAGAGGAATTGACAGGAGTGCTCCAACCAGGAAGACAAGAGGAAAAAACAGTCCAGAGATGGAAGACGCTGACAACGCCTTGCCAAGCGAGCAGTCAGCAGCTGTGCACCGCTGCAGGTTACCTAGGACCAAACCAGAGAGGGTCGGACCTGCATTGCCACCATGTGCCCACCATCCAGATATCATTGCTGACATGTACACATAAGGAACTGTTAGACATTGAAACAGGGACTCAGAACTGTTGGACATTGAAATTGGGACTCAAACATTTTTTTTGTTTTATCTTGTTTTGTTATTATATGTTTATTTCTAGTCTGCAAAGGCAAAACTTTTTAAAGGAAAGAAATGGTGGGAAAAAGATACAGAGGCAAAGAAGCATTGAACAGACTGTCAAACTACATTGGGAAGACAGGGGAGGTTGGGCGAGGAGGGCTGTAAGAGACCAACCGAAGGACTTGTACACATGCATATAAGCACAACCAATGGATATAAGACACTGGGGCGGGGGGGAGGGCGGGCAGGTGAAGGCATGTCCTGGGGGGTAGGGGAGGTCGGGGGGAGATCAATGGGGGAAAAAAAGGAGACATATGTACTACTATTTGTAATACTTAAAACAATAAAAAAAAATGGTAAAAAAAAAAAGGTATACCAGCATGCCCATGTTCCCTGCAGTATTATTTACACTAGCCAAGACATGGGAATAACCTAAATGTCTATTTATGGAAGAATGGTTGAAAAAAAAATGTGGTGTATAGTTACAATGTAATATTATTCAGCCATAAAAGAAAAGGAAATCCTGCCATTTGTGACAATATGGATGGTCCTTGACACATTATAAAAAGTGACATAAGTTAGAGAAAAACAAACACTATGTGGTCTCACCTATATGTAAAATCTAAAAAACAAAACAAAACACCTGAACTCATAGACACAGAGAAGAGATTGGTGGTTTGATGGGGGTATGGGTGCAGCTTCTCAAAAGGTACAAACTTCCAGTTATAAAATAAATGAGTCCTGGGAATGTAATGCATGGTGACCATATAATAATAATTATATTTAGTAATTACAGTTAATAACATTAATTACAGTTAATTAGTTAATGTATTGCATATTTGAAAGTTGCTAAGAGAGTAGACCTTATAAGTTCTCATCACAAGAAAAATAATTGGGGGGAGGGCGGGGTAAGAGATCAATCAAAGGACTTGGATACATGCATATAAGCATAACCAATGAACACAGACAGTAGGGGGGTGAGGACATGTGCTGGGGGGCAGGAGCAGGCAGGGAGAGGTCAATGGGGGGAAAAGGAGACATAGGTAACACTTTCAACAATAAAAAATTATTTTAAAAAGAATTGTAACTTTGGGTGTTAACTAGAAATATTGTGGTGATCATTTCACAATATATAAATAAATCATTATATACACCTGAAGCTAATGTAATGTTGTATGTCAGTTATACCCCTCAATTTCAAATTTTTAAATTAAAAAGAATTTTTAAAGCCTTTGAGCCAATGTCATGTTCTTCCCAAGCAGCCCTCACAAGACAAATTCCAGGAATTGCTCATTTCTGCCCATGGAAGGACACCTCTGATGAGTGACCCCAAATCTCCCTATTGGGTTAGCCAATAGTTTGTCAATTCCATATTGCAATTTTAGACTCTCCCTGCCCAATTCTATTTCCTTCTCCCTTTTTCTTTCAAAAATGTCAGATCTGTATCAAGGTCTGAAGATTTATCAAACCCAATCCTTCTTCCTCCCCCTTAAACTTTCACAGGACTTATCTTCCAATAAATCTCTTGTACTCCTAACTCTTATCTTACCCTAACCTTCCTGCAGGATCTGAACAGATACATCTTCATAACACGTATTACAATTTTCAATGTTATGTTCATGTTTGTGCATTTGTATAATATCTCTATCACACTGCAATCTCCTTGGCAATCTTGTCCACTGAAGGGTCCTCCTCTCACAAAGCCTGGATAACCTCCCTGTTGACTCCATCCTCTAGTCCAAGACAGGGCTACAGTGGTTGTACAATTGTATTTTACATAAGGGATCACAGCTGAGAAAGTGAGAGGAGACTAAAATTGTATTTCAGAGCTACATCTTCCAAGTGTAGGACTTCTCAAACTTGACTTATTGACATTTTAGATTGGGTAATTGTGGTGTGGTGTTAATCCTATACATTATAGAATGTTCAGTAGTATTACTAAACATATAGTCCTCTATTCTATGGTCCCCTTCTCAGTGTGACATTTACCGGTGCATGAAATTCATTTACCTCAGCCCAGCCTGTACCCTCTCCAATCCAGGACCCCTTGGGGGACATCCCTCTCACAATTCTGGACCACTGGCTCCTAATCGCTCATCTGCCTGCCTGCCTGGTCACCCCTAATTGCCCCCTTCCCCACCAGCGTGATCACCCCTCACTACCTCTGCTTGCCGGCCTGATCACCCCTAACTGCCCCCTGCTGCCGGCCTGGTTGCCCCTAATTGCCCCTCCCTGCTGGCCTAGTCACCCCCAACTGCCCCCACTGCTGGCCTAGTCACCCCTCACTGCCCCCACGTGGGCCTAATAGCCCCCAACTGCCCCCCCTGCCGTCCTTGTTGCCCACAACTGCACCCCCCCACTGGCCTAGTCGGCCCCCAACTGCCCCCTCCCCGCCAGCCTGGTCGCCTCTTACTGCCCCCCCTGCTGGCCTGGTTGCCCCAATTGCCCCTCCCCCCCTGCCGGCTTGGTCGCCTCACGAGCCTGCTTGTTCAGTCATTTGGTGGTCCCTTGGGCTGGCACTGGGCAGCTGGGGGGCTGAGGGGACTGGGGGACTCCAGAGGCAGGTGCATGGAGCAGCCAGACCCTTCTGCCGCCCCGGCGGGGCTGAGGGGACTGGGCGCCACCACCTTTGAGGGCGTGGCAGTCAATTAGCATATTCCCTCTTTATTAGATAGGATGTCCCTAGATATTGCTAAATATCCCCCAGGGGGTGGAGTAGGGTGCAAAATCAGCTCTGGTTGAGACCCATTGGCCTTGGAAAAAAACACATCTTTTTTCCTAATTCTCCCCCAAATGCCATATGGTGTATCCCTGATGGAATTTACTATGGTCCTGGGAATATTCCTCCAGGCTGAGCAGACCCAGATGCCTGGGTAGCAACTCCCACAGTGCGAGGCTTTTAGTTCCTTCCTCCTATGTCTATCCTTTGGACCCTAAGTGGGTCTGCATGTGTCCTTGTGAGTTACAGACTTACCACTGGACAGAAAATTCCAGGTGGCTGACTATGACTAAGAGAAGCTCTCCTGGCAGACAAACTCATATGAGGGCCCATCCAGGACATCACCATTTGGTGTTCCAATGGGCAAATGAACATTGTCTCTTGTCCTTTATGCCTTCTTATCACACTTGGTGATCCACCATCTGTTTTATCCAGTTTTGCTTAGAAAATCATTAGTCCTGTAAATTCCTGTTGCTTTTCACCCTGAAACATGCTATATGCTACTTACTTCTCCCATGAGAAGTGGCTAATTAAAAAGAAAATCTCTAATTCTGAGTGTCTGCCCTTAACATGTCAAGGTTCCTATTTTGGCTTAAATGTGTGAGCCATTGCTCTTTCCATCTGAGGCATAGAAACCTCTCAAACCTCTATTTCAGATAGATGCTTTGGAGTATGAACTCCATGTCTTCAAAGTCCCTTTATTCCACAAAGTGTATTTCATACATGTCACATAACATATATTTTAACTGTGGCTTTCCCCACAGATTTGGTGCAAATCCATGTCCTAGCGTTTACTCATTATGCTGCACAGGCAGAAACTTCATTTTATCTCTGTAGATTTGCTTCCCTCACCCCCAAGCCCAGCTGGTTTCATTTCCTTACTTTCCTTCATTTGCTTTTATTTTGGATTCTGTATACTCGGTATGCTCAAGACTTAGTGGAAAGAGAGTTTAGGAGGATTGTTCAAGTCACTTTAAAAAAGCTATTACAACCATTTCAGGCCACGCTTAATGGAGAAATGTGATATATGACTCGAGTGCTGAGGAATTTTCATGGAGACAAAGATTAACTCTTGTCCCAAATGCGGGGGCTGGGGTGGGGTAAATTCCTGGAGAGAAGACACAGGATGGGAGCTGGAAGGTGTTTAGATTTGAAAACCCTTGTTACTCTGGCTCTTCTCGCGCAAGAGTGAAATTAGGAGGCGGGCACGATGCTTCTAGCCGCCGCTGCGCGCTGCCGGCAGCGAGGCAAGGATCCACACTTCGCGGGGGTTAGTCAGAGAACAGCATCTCTGGGCGCAGTCTAGGCTCCACTGCCACTGCATCGCAGCCCAGAGTTCTCGAGATTCAAACTTTTAGGATTCGAGATAAGGTTAAAAAAAAGTCACAGTTCCTGCGGGAATAGCTCAAACTAAATTGAAGTATAACTTTGCATCGAGTCCATTCCCTTAAATACAAAACGTTTTTTCTCGGTCTCAAATATCTGACGGCCTGAGAAAACTAAAAGCGCTGGGAGGAGGGCGGGATGGAGGAGGTCACTAGGAGGGGAAACGGGGTCATCTGTAATGCTTTCAACAATAAAAATAAATTAAAATAAATTATCTCAAACATATTCAGCAGGCTGTTTCCTCAAAGAAGAAACGGAAAACTACCTGCCACAAACGAGCATACTGGTAGACAGGTGGTAGCCGGGAAGGACCAAACTTTAGAATCTTCAGCAGCGTCCGAGCGTGCAGGCAACGTCCGACGTAGATCTGTATGACGTAGTTCCCTGCCGCAGAGCATAATGGGAGGAAGGGCGGAGCGCCAGAGGGCGCGCGCTGTGTGAAGACCAAACGGATTCCTCGACTATAGAGCTTGGGGCGCGATCGATATCCGTGGCAACTTGGGGTTACCTACATTTTATGGAAACAGCATTGCCCCCGTGGCGAGGGAGTCGCCCCCAGTCTTCGTGAGTCCGCGTAAAACGCACGGTGACGCCATTCCTGAGCGCTCCAATGCCGTCCTGCCTGGGGGGCGGGCTCTTCAAATTTGAATTCACCTACTGTTGTGGGTGGTAGGGAACCCCGGGTTGCAGACTGAGGCCGATGTGGGCCGGAGGCGTGACTCCGGAGCTGCAGGCACCCATCTACACCAAGTCCAGCGGCAACTGCCGCCGGCTGGCCCTAGCTGGCCCTTCACTCCAGGTATGGCCTACCTTCCCTTTCCCTTCCGCTCACCTCTGGCGCTGCGACTCCCAGCCCTTCAGCATTCTAGGCTCTCTCGGGCTTTGGTACATTTCTGGCTTTGGCAGTGATTTCACAACTACTTATTCATTCGGTGTATGCATTTGTTGCGTGTGTGATGTAGTTATCAAGAAAGTAGGCCATTTTCAGATTCCTTTCGGTAATGAGCACTGTAGACCTTTGTTCTAAAATCACTTCTAGGACAAAACCTTTATTTTAGAATGATTACCAGGTAGGAAGATTGTGTGCATCACTGCCCGATTTTTCACCATGGAACCCAAGATCCACCGGACTATCGGGACAATTGATCCATCCAGCTTGTTTTCTTCTGATTAAATAATATATTGGTTGCAAACATTTTTAGACGTTAAAATTATTTATAAAATGGAAGGCCCCGTTATCCTTTTCAAACATAAACACTATTTACAGTTTGGTACACTTCCAGACTTTTTCCCTGTGCTTAATGCTTGTGTGTGTGTGTGTGGGGGGGGGGGGGGGGGCGGGGGCGGAGGGGAGGGGGTTATTACAGAAATGCAATTGTATGGTCTGTTCTGCTGCCTTCTTTTTTAAATTTAATATATCCTGGCTACTTTCTGTGTTATTACATATATATGTTGTCAACCTAAGAAACATTAAAACCTGTAGAGAGTTTTTGCGAGTTTATTTGAACCAAACTGACTACAATTGCTGTAAAGCAAAATTTCAATGAATTGAGAAAAATGCTCTGGAAAATGGCAGTTCTGTACCCTGCTTTATACATTACAATCAAAAGAGGACAAGTGGGTTACATGAAATCCATTGGTGATTAGGGAGGTGGGAGAAAGCAAAGCAGGGAAACCTCTGGGATTGGATAAAAAGTAAAATGATAGACACATACCTCTTTTACATAGGTGTGTACAGGCTAGTTAAAAATCTGCCATCCTATATAATAAAAGCCCTGTGACCATAATGTCATAACAACCAGAACAACCGCTTGACCAGCCGCTATGACACTTGCAGCTGGCCTGCGGCCTCCGATCGGCCACATGACAAACAGGGAACCAGGGTGGGTGGCAACAAGGCAGGACTGGGAACTGGTAAGTCAGCAAAAGATGGCCCTGATCGAAGGTTAGGCCTAGGTTCCCTACCTGCACATGGGCCTCTAGTTAACAATAATAGGATTTGTGATCTCCCTTCTGGTGCATAGGTCGTACTCGGAGGTGTCTGGGAAAAGGGAAATTACCCTGACATTCCAAAGGTATGTTATATATGCAAAAAGACAATAGACATGCTCAATTTACTTTCGTCAGGAAAGATTTTAGCCTAGGACATGACTACCTGCCATGAAACTGCTTTTAGTTCAAAAGTTTTAATTTCAGACCATCCTTTGTGGTTACTCTAGGTCAGTGGTCAGCAAACTCATTAGTCAACAGAGCCAAATATCAACAGTACAACGATTGAAATTTCTTTTGAGAGCCGAAAACCAACTTCTGCCCGTGGGCCATGAAGTTTCTATCACACTGTATGTGCGCGCCCGCACGTGGTATTTTGTGGAAAAGCCACACTTGAAGGGGCCAAAGAGCCGCATGTTGCTCACAAGCTGCAGTTTGCCAACCACTGCTCTAGATCTCTGACTTTGTAAGGCCATCATGCAGGCCACCCTGAGCTTGTCAGGTTTAGTATGTGATCCCTTTTTATCCACAAGATTTTTATTGACTACATAGAATTCAGTTGTATAGATGTAGCAAAATTTTGTCCCATATTGGACATTTAAATTGTTTCTAATTTCCTTCATACTTTAGTAAATGTCCTTATGTAGTGCCTGTTTAAAACTTGGGCTTTGAAATTAGATAGTCTTGGGTCCAGTTGTTAATCATTGTCAGTGGGACCTTGGTCAGGTTATTTAACCACCCTAATCCTTAGTTTCCTCATCTTCAAATTGGGAATAATAACTAGTTTTCTTAAGAATTACGGTAAAGTTATGTAGTGTCTGGCATATATGTAGTAAATGTTGGCTATTATTACCACACATAGCCTATCTAAGAAAAGAGTAATATGCAAATTGACCGCACCTCCGCCACACCAACAAGTCACGCCCACCAGCCAGTTAGGAGCGAGTATGCAAATTAACCCAACCAAGATGGCTGCAGCCACTGAGCGAGCAGGAGGCTTAGGTTTTCCCAGCAATGGAGGAAGCCAAGCTTCCTGCACAATCTGGCCGGCCCACGCCTCCCCTCAAGGCTGCAAAGTTTCAATTGTAGAAGATAGATAAATCTCAGATCCCAGGGCCTCCGCTTGGGTCGCCAGGGTGTGTGGCCAGCCTGCAAACCACCCCAGGCCCCTCGCCCAGGCCGCCACATGCCCCAAGGGAACCCCCACCTTGATCCAGGACACCCTTCAGGGAAACCAGCTGGCCCCCACCTATGCACCAGGCCTCTATCCTATCTAATAAAAGAGTAATATGCGAATTGACCGTCATTCCAACACAAGATGGCTGCCCCATGTGGACACAAGATGGCCAGCAGGGGAGGGCAGTTGAGAGGGATCAGGCCTGCAGGGGAGGGCACTTGTGGGCGATCAAGCCAGCAGGGGAGGGCAGTTGAGAGGGACCAGGCCTGCAAGGAAAAGCAGTTGGGGGTGATCAAGCCTGCAGGGGAGGGTAGTTAGGGGTGACCAGGCTGGCAGAGGAGGGAAGTTGGGGGCAACTGGGCCTGCAGGGAAGGGCAGTTGGGGGGGACCCAGGCCTGCAGGGGAGAGCAGTTGGGGGGGGACCAGGCCTACAGGGAAGGGCAGTTAGGGGTGACCAGGCCTGCAGGGGAGGGCAGTTAGGGGCAATCAGGCTGGCAGGGGAGCAGTTAGGCATCAATCAGGCTGTCAGGAGAGTGGTTAGTAGGTGATCAAGCTGGCCAGCAGAAGCGGTTAGGAGCAATCAGGAAGGCAGGCAGGCAGGTGAGCAGTTGGGAGCCAGCAGTCCTGGATTGTGAGAGGGATGTCCGGCTGCCCATTTAGGCCCGGGATCCTACCGGGATCGGGCCTAAACGGGCAGCCGGACATTCCTCGAGGGGTCCCAGATTGGAGAGGGTGCAGCCTGGGCTGAGGGACACACACTCTCGTGCACAAATTTCATGCACCGGGCCTCTAGTGTATGTGTGTGTGTGTGTGTGTGTGTATATTTGCATTATTTTAAAAAAATTTTATTGTTGAGAGTATTACAGATGTCCCCCCCCCCTTTTTATTCCCCAGCCCCTCATCACCTGGTTCTCGCCAGCCCCAGGCATCACCACCATATTGTCTCTGTTCCTGGGCAATACATATATGCATATTAGAGGCCCAGTGCACGAAATTCATGCACCAGTGGATTTTTTTTTCCCTCAGCCCAGCCTGCACCCTCTCCAATCTGGAACCCCTGGCTCCTAACTGCTCATCTGCCTGCCTGATCACCCCTAACAGCCCCTCCTAATGGCCTGGTCATCCTCAACTGCCCCCCCTCCCCCCACTGGCCTGGTCACCCCCAACTGCCTCTCCCTGCAGGAGGAAGCTAATCAATGATTCATGCTCATAATTGATGTTTCTTTCTCTCCCTCTCTCTTCCTCTCTAAAATTAACAATAAAAAAATATATTAACATATATTTAGGCTAAAAATTTACAGTCTTTTGGTATTACCCAAATAATTTAAATATTTGTAGAAAGTAAACACCTACTTTTTCTATAGTTTATCAGTATTACTACTGAGTCCACAAACTATGAGAATAACGAAAGACCTACTCTTTTACTTCCTCTTAAATTCCAGTTATGAATCATAAATGGTACTCCATTTGAGATATTTTTTGCAGAATATTTGGTGAATTATATTGAATTGTTAGTATGATTTCTTCAGAGTTCTTAATCAGGATAAATCCTCTTTCATTTTTCAGGGTTACTGAGCTGTAGAATTAGATCTTGATGGCACTATTATCTTCAGATGGTAATATGACATATCGGAGATTAGCATGGATTCTGAAAGCTGAGGAACCCAAGCTCAAATAATAAGCAACTTTCAGTGCTAGAAAACACTTATATTTAACTCCACCTGGGCATGAAACATAAATGTTACATATGTAAGCTTGTTTACATATGTATCACCCAATATAAGATGTAGAATCTTTTTCAAGATTTTAGACTTTTCTTTCATCCCCCTTTCTGACAACTACCCTCAGAATTTCTTAATTTTCTGACCTTTATAATCATTGATAGTACCATTAGTTCATGAAATTCATATCAGTGGATTTATATGATGTATTCTCATTTGTGTCTCACTTCTTTTGCTCAACATAAAATCTATGAAATTAACCCATATTATTATTCATATCAGGATTTTATTCTTTTTTTTGTAGGTGTGTAGTATTCTATTATTTGAATTTACTACCATTCTTCCATTTTACTGTAGGCAAATTTGTAAGTTCTTTCTAATTTTAAAATATTATGAATAAAGGTACACTAAACATCCTTTCACATATGATTATGAGGACCTATATGCTCATGTCTTTTGGATATATAAAAGCAGTAAATTTAATGAGTCACACTGTAGGTATATGTTTAGTTTTAGTAGATACAGTTTAGCATCCTTTTATCTAAGTTATACAACCACCTGCAGTGAATGAGAGTTCCAGATCCTGCACATACTTCCCAATAATTAATATTATAAACCCATTTAACTTTAGCTATCCTGGTAAGTAAGTAATGGAGGAATAAATTTGAGTTTACCTGGATAGATGATATTGAATATATTTCATTTGTTTTTTTGAGATTTGGATATTTTTCTTTATCAATTCTTGTTTACATTTGTGTTTTCTCTTTCCTGAGGTGCCTTGATTTTCCCCATATTGCTGAAGGATATTTTCATTAGAAATAGGACTCTGTTGACAGTTCTTTTATTTTTAGACTTTATGGTTTCTAATGGAAAACCTATTGTCATGAGAATTTTTCCTTATAGATAAAGTGTTATTTGTCATTCAGAACTTTCAAGATTTTTTTCTTTGTTTTTATTTTTTCAGAAGTTTGACTATGATGTGGGTGTTGATATCTTTGGGTTTATATCCTTTTGTATTTGCTCACCCTCTTACAATTTAGGATTTCTGTCTTTTGACCAATTGGAAGAGTTTTCAGCCATTATGTCTTCAAGTACTCTTTCAGCTCCATCTCCTTTAATTTCTTCCTGGACTCCAAATGTTACAGTTTTATTGATTGATTGATTGATTGATTGATTGATTTTTGTTGTTGTTATAACTCTGCTGGTTCCTGTGGTTCTGATCTTTTTCTGTTGTTGTTTTCAAGCCCATGTTCTCCCTATTCTCATTGGATTTTTTATTGTTATATTTTCTAGTTCCCTGAGTGTTTCCTCTGTTCCATCCATTCTGCTTTGAGCCTATTGACTGAGTTATTTATTTCAGTTATTGTATTCTTCTGTACTATAATTTTCATTTGGTTCTTCTTTATAGCTTCATTTTTTTTTTTTGCTGAGACTTTCTATTTACTTGCCATAACTTTCTTTTTTTCCCATTTAAGGATGTTCAAAATCACTCATGTAAAGATTATTTTGATGGCTGCTTTAAACTTATTATCAAATAACTGTCATCTCTACTCTCTCAGTATCTATTATCTTTTTTATTCAGTTTTAGATCTTTCTGCTTCTTTGTATGAATAATTTGATAATTGAAACCTAGAAATTTTGAGCATTATGAAACTCTGGATCTTTTTCAACCCTGTTTTATCTGGCTTTGCTTTGATATTCCTCTGGTAGGGGAAGGGTGAGATGCCACCTCATTATTTCAAGAAGAGAGTGGAAGTCCAGGTTTCCCACTTAGCCAAAGGTTTGTAAATGTGTGTGTCGGGGGAGGGGGATGAGTATTCATTATTGTTATGAGATGGTAGGAGTTCTGGCTCCCTTCTATTCTTCTGCCAATATCTCCCCATGTGGAGGGATAGGTCTGCCTTGTTTCTATTTCTTACGGTTTCCACTTACATGACCCAGGGACTGACTCCCGCCTGGGACTGACTTCCATCCAGGACTGGCTCCCACCCAGTGCAGCTGGGACCCAGGACTGAATCCCACCTGGACTGACTCTTGCACGAGACTGACTCCCACCTGGTGTGGCCGGCACAGCGGACCCGCAGCCATGGCAACCCAGCACTGACTTCCGGTCTGGTCAAGCCTTTGGTCTTAACAGTTGTTATGACCTTGGCTCTTTATTATATACATAAGTTCTTTGGTTAATCTCTTTCAATCACCCCTATATTTGTATTCTTATGTAGATATTTCTATAAGAAAAAAATTACCTTTTTTTGTTTTTTATTGATTTTAGAGAGGACAGGAGAGAGAGGGCCAGAGAGAAACATCAATTGGTTGTTCCACTTATTTATGCATTCATTGGTTGGTTCTTGCATGTGCCCTAACCAGAGTCAAACCCCCAACTTTGGCTTACAGGGGGTCTGTGCTCTAATTAACTGAGCTACCGGGCCAAGGCAGAAGAGGAATTTCTTGGTCAAGGGCATGCACACCTATGTTTTGAAATTAATCTTTATCCATCTGGTAAATTAAGAAGGCTTCCTCTTTTGATTTGCATCTCTTCATTTATTAGTAAAATGGAGTGTCATTTCACTCATTTGTCTTTGTAGTTTTTCTGTTAATTGCCTTTAATGTTCTTTGTCCATTTTCTGTATTAATCATTTTTTTTAATTGATTCATTTGGTCTCTTTGAATGTTATATATTTTAGTCCTTTGTATGTCAGGTACTGCTTTGGGGGGTAGGGGAGGTGCGATTCAGATTTACCATTTTCTAATTAATTTACAAGTCCTCTCATTTTTCCCAACTCCACCTACCAGTTTGATTAGTGTGTTTTGGGAATTTTGACCCATTTCATTTTTATGAGTAGTAGTAGTACTGCTACACTACAGTAAATTCCTATAAAAATTTTTCATGTCTTTTTGGGAAGAAGACTAACAGTTACATTTAGTATCATGTTCATGATAACAGTTGTTTAATCTTCTATATTTACATTTACTGTAAAGACTCATAGCTAGCCTGTTCATGCAATGGTTTTCCCATTCCTGAGTTTTTACTTTAAATAGATCACAATATTTTCCTAGTACATTGGCATTTGTCAGTTTTCAGAATCGATTTTCCAAATAGCTTTAAACAGTTAATGAAAGTGTTAGAGACACTTCTCCCAACACCAGACATGTTATTCAGTCCTCTGAGTCAGTGGGAGAGAGGGATGTCTCCAACTTCCATTCTTGCCTTCTCATATAAATGAATTTATACGAATGAGACCCTGACTGCCTTATGATGAAGCCAATTTTATTAAAAAAAAGTATGCACCTTTATTAAAGAAGCAAGGTAAGCAAGTCTGTACTTCTAGCTTATGAAGTACAGAAGGGCTCTCAGCTAATCTAATAGTGAGTTGGGTGGAGGTCTGAGGTGTTATATGTACTTTCCTGCCTATAAGTTTCAAAATTCCTCTGCTGAATACTTTGGTACAAGATTAGTTCTCAAGATCTCTTTTTACTTTGTTGTCACTTTCCCAGAACTCATGAGAAGTACCTAGCAATTTTATCTTGTGAAGCCCTCAAGTCTGGCTTCTTTGCTTAGGGAGTAAAACTACCCTTTTTTCCCTTTCCCCTTTCGTTAGGTCCAGAGCCAGGCCAAGAGACATTGTGAGAGTTTAAGAAATTTTATTGCATTCTCTCACAGCTGGCTGAGACCAGTGTGTTGGTTGTCAGCTCCAAAGGGATGTCTTGGTTCTCTTATATAGGGTAGAAGTGTGAAATATAGAGTCAGTATGTGGGTGCATGAGTAAGTCAAGCAGAGGGGAGGGCTTGAGTTGGTCAAGCGGAGGCGAGTGCGGAGGACGGTCAAGTGAAGGGGGATTCATCTTATCTTGCTTCTGCAGGCACCAGCTGTCTGCTCCAAGCTATTGGAAAAAGCTTGTAATATATATTTCAGAAAACATGTCCATACATGAGAGATTAAGGGTAATTCATCCTAACACCCTTCTCTCTTCCTTTTCTGCATTCTCTCAGTGAGGCTTTTGTCCTTGGCTGGTTCCGATAATGGCTTATTATTTGCAAGCTGGACGCAAATTGCCCACACTGTTTATCCTTGTTTTAACTTTTCTGTCTCAGTGTCCATATTCCTCCTGCCTTGGAATCCTGCAACAAAAGCACAAGCTTATCATTTTAGAATTCACCGTCTCTTCCCCAGTCCAAGAAGAAGCAAACCATTTCTTTTTTTTTTTTTAATCTTTATTGTTCAAATTATTATAGTTATTCCTCTATTTTCCCTCCATAGCTCCCCTCCACCCCGTTCCCACCCCACCCCATGCCCTTACCCACCCCTCTCCCCCTGCCCACTGTCCTCATCCATAGGTGTATGATTTTTGTCCAGTCTCTTCCCCCACCCCCTACATCCCTTTCCCCCCGAGGATTGTCAGTCCACTCCCTTTCTATGCCCCAAATTCTATTATATTCACCAGTTTATTCTATTCATCAGATTTTTTATTCACTTGATTTTTAGATTCACTTGTTGATAGATATGTATTTGTTCATAATTTTTATCTTTACCTTTTTCTTCTTCTTCCTCTTCTTAAAGAATGCCTTTTAGCATTTCATATAATACTGGTTTGGCAGTGATGAACTCCTTTAGCTTTTTCTTATCAGTGAAGCTCTTTATCGGACCTTCAATTCTGAATGATAGCTTTGCTGGGTAGAGTAATCTTGGTTGTAGGTTCTTGCTATTCATCACTTTGAATATTTCTTGCCACTCCCTTCTGGCCTGCATAGTTTCTGTTGAGAAATCAGATGACAATTGTATTGGTACTTCCTTATAGGTAACTTAACTGTTTTTCTCTTGCTACTTTTAATATTCTCTCTTTGTCTTTTGCTCTTGGCATTTTAATTATGATGTGTCTTGGTGTGGTCCTCTTTGGGTTCCTTTTGTTTGGGGTTCTCTGCACTTCCTGAACTTGTAAGTCTATTTCTTTCACCAGGTGGGGAAAGTTTTCTGTCATTATTTCTTCAAATAGGTTTTCAGTATCTTGCTCTCTCTCTTCTTCTGGCACCCCCATAATTCTGATGTTGGTACGCTTAAAGTTGGCCCAGAGGCTTCTTATACTATCTTCATATTTTTGGATTCTTTTTCTTTTTGCTTTTCTGGTTGAGTGTTTTTTGCTTCTTTGTATTTCAAATCTTTGACTTCATTCTTGCAATCCTCTAGTCTGCTGTTGGATCTCTATATTATTCTCCTGCCTTTATTTCAGTCAGTGCATGCTTAATTTCTAGTTGGTCCTTTTTCATATCCTCAAAGGTGTCTCTAAATTTATTGGCAGTTTCTAGAAGATTCTTGAGTAACCTTATAACCGTGGTTTTGAACTCTATATCCAGTCATTTACTTTCCTCCATTTCCTTCATTTGTGACCTGCCTCTTTGTCTCCGCATTTCAGCTGTTTCCCTGAGTTGACAGAGTGGCTTTGTGTCCTAGGTGTCCTATAGGGCCCAGTGACTCAGCCTCCCCAGTTACCTGAGGTGGACACTCTTGGTGCACCCCTTTGTGGGCTCTGTGCAGTCTTGTTGTAGTTAAGCCTTGATTGTTGTTGGTATCACTAGGAAGAATTGACCTCCAGGCCAAATGGCTGTGAGGATCAGCTGTGTCTACAATGGGAGAACTTCTGTGAAGGAGACACCCTTATGAGGCAAGACTTGCTTCAAGTGGGGCTTTGGTGCTCACTGAGTCTGCCCCAGTGAGTGTGTCTCTTATGGATCTGAGGAGTTGTAATCTGGATGGTCCCACTCTGACCCCTGGGTACACTGGCTCTTGGATCTCCAAGGAGGTGCAAATTTAGCCTCTGCCTGAAGCCACCCAGCAGGAGCTACAGAGAGATCTGCAGATTCCTCTTCTTTGTTTGGAGTTTGAAGGTGCCCAGATGAGGCCCAGCTGTGAAGCAATGCAAGCTGCTGTGGGGCCTTGGGCCTTCTTTTGTCAGCTCTAGGGCTCTCTGACCCAGCTGCAGTTTGTTAGGTAATTTTAGATTGCAAAGGGCCAGGCCATTCATATGCAGAAGCCTCTGCACACAGCTTGGGTGGGGTGGGGTCTCAGGGAATCAAAAAGGCAGAGTAAACAGCTATGGCTGATCCTCACCCCTGCCCTAAGAGGCCCCCGGGTCTCAGTGTCCCTCGGTAATTGCTGCAAGTACCTCCTCTGAGAGAAAGCCGCCCTCGAGTTCCTCCCGAAGCCAGACAGTCCAGTTTCTCCCCCGTATGAGTCTGGGTCCCCAGAGTCTTGCCTGGAACTGGAGTTCAGAGCAGTCGGGAGCTTGTGTCTCCCTGCGGATTGAAAAAGCCAGTCGCATACTCAGTTGCCAGCCCTTTCCAAACACGCGCCTCCGTACCTCTGCACTTTCTTCCGCAGCTCCTGTGAGTCTCAGTGTGCTTTTCTCTTTCCTTCTAGTTGTAGAGTTTCCACTTAGCCAGCCTTCCTGTGGTTCTGGATGATGTCCGTTTTGTCTTTTAGTTGTAGTTTTGAAGTGATTGTGTGAGGCAGCAAGTTCAGGTGTTTACCTATGCCGCCATCTTAGTCTAACCATTTCTTATTTGTGACCTCTGTTGGGTCAAGTATGCTTGGCCTATAGGACACACTGTTCCTTCCTTAATTTGAGGAATGCCAGTTACTGAATCCCCATTATCTAAGGTTTTTTTGTTTCATTAGAGTCTGAGCAACTTTTCTTCGTTTTGCTCTTCTTTTAAGTAGGCAGAGAATGGAGGTTCAGGTGTTTCCTGATTGCCTCTACCTGGTGGTATTTTTTATTCTGTATCTGTTCTGCAAAGCTTCTATAGTCAGAGAAAATCCTGGATGATTTTTTCCTATTGTCCTTTTTTGTTCTACCAACCACACTGAAGCTGAAACTGGACAACCAACAACCAATCAATTGGTCCTGGCTGCCTTTTGCTAATTGAGCTAATGCAGCAGAGACAGGATTGAATCATAAATGAGCATTTATTTCCAATAAAGCCGGCAGTATGGGAGAGTAGCAGGTCAGCCACGAAAATCAGCTCTCTATCTCCCCCCTATAAGCCAGCTGCTTATATGGGGTACCTGGACAAAGATAACATGGGTAAGTGGGCAAAAGGAATAAGAATGGGTATGATTTTTACAGGTTACAGGCAATGTAAGCAATGTGGCTGGGGGTTTGCAAAGGGCTAGGAGCATCCGGGACTCCATTGTTTGCTTTATGCAAAAAGACTGTTAATCTTTGCATGATAATAGGCAGATTTGGGGTGGGGAGGATGGGCCACATTTCCAGATGACCTCCCAGGTCCTGTGTACAACTCCCAGCCAGGTTAGAATGTGCTGTCTTCAATCAGAACAAAACAGTCACAGTTATCAGAGCATGATTAATATTTCTTGTTAACATTTGTAATAGCTGTAAAGAATTTTTGTGAATTTATTTAAGCCAAACTTTTGACAATTGCTGGGAAGCAGAATCTCAGTGGATTGAGATAATGCTCCGGAGAATGGTGGGTTACTTCTATATTTATACACTAGGAGCCCAATGCACAAAATTCATGCAAGAGTAGCTCCCCCTCCGCCCTGCTACTGGCACCCGGGATCCAGGGTTCCCTTGCAGAGGGAGGCCCCACCCACCTACCGCAGTCCGCCAGTCAGTGGCCTGGGCCTCCCTCTGTGGGGCCATCATGGGGCAATGGCTGGGCCCCAGACCAATTGCATTGCACCCACCTTGGCTGGCCTGGCACCAGTGGGTGTCATAGCATGGTTCCAATGGTCATTCCGCTATTTGGCTGTTTGGTTGATTTGCATATTGCACTTTTATTATATAGGATTGCAGTCAGTGGAAGGGATATAGGTGAGTTACATGAAATCCATTAGTGATAGACTAGAGAGGTGGGAGAAAGCAATGAGGGGAAACCCCTGGGATTGGATAAAAAGTAAAATGATAGACACATACTTAGGTGGGTGCAGGAACAATTAACATAACAATGAAGGAATTTGTAGTATCTGTCCTGATGCTCAGGCACATTAGGTTGTGCCTCAAGGGTGCAGAAAAAGGGAAGTTAAAAATTACCCAGACATTTCAAAGGTATGTTGTTATAGATGCAAAAAGACAGGCTCAGTTAAGGTAATGGTTGACCTTGTCAGTGAAGATACTGGCCTAGGATGTAACTACCCACTATAACTGCTTTTAGTTAAAGTTTAATTTCAGACTATCCTTTGTGGTTACTTTAGTTCTCTGAGTTTGGAAGACCACCATGCAGGCTTTCCCTGAGCTTGTCAGGTTAGCATGTGGCCCCTTTTTGTCCACATAGCTATTCCCCAGTATTCTATTTCTGCCCTTAACAAAACCACTGTCAACTATTGGCAACGCTTTGGGCTTCTATTGAGTTGCTGTTTAGCACATAATGGGAAAGAGAGGCTCATAAAAGAACTGTCTTCCTGAAGGGGAATGAAATTGGAGGATCTTTAAAATCTTGACTACTCACCTCTCCATCTACATTGAGAGGGAAGAGGTTGGGCAAAGTGAAAGAGGAATTATGGGGCTGGTCTTGGAGTCTTTCAATGTGACCATAATTATCTGCCTTTAGGTGAAAACAGTTATATATGTCTCTACTACACATTGGGCTTCTTTTAAGTTCTGGTAATTAATTTGTAATTTATATTCCCTATTGGAGCATTTCATTAGGTTCTGAAGAATTTTTGAGAGTTTAAAGTGTATGGCTAATGAGTGTTGTTAACTCCCAGCACAGGATTCCTGTCACTAGCCCATTGACATACCTATATATGGTAGTACGTATTTGCTGAATTAACATTCTGTGGAAGAATTCAGTGATTTTTGTGTCATAAGGCTAGACTCCCAAGATACCTTTCCTTGCTCTAGTTATTGAGAAATATTTCCTTCTGTTTTTCTCTTCTAAACTGTTTGTATATGAACTTCTAAGTTGCATATTTATTTCTCACAGAAGTTAACTGTAGCTAAAGATACTTGATGTCTTTGGTCTGGCATTATTAGTATTTTCTGTGATAGGTTTTTTATGTTTATATGATGTCAAAGAGTTATTGGTATAGTTATAAATTCAGTAATAAGAGATGCTTTAAATCTAGACTAATAAGCTCTTTGGGTTGAAATAATTTTTTTACTAAGTATTACAGAATACAGTTATATGGTTTATCGCACAGAATCTTAATTTCTAGGTGTCAGATATAAAATCCTATCTAATAAAAGCATAATATGCAAATTGACTGTCACTCCAACACACAAGATGGCTGCCCCCCATGTGGTCAAAGATGACTGACCCCATGTGGACACAAGATGGCCACCACAGGATGTTCAGCAGGGGAAGGCAGTTGGGAGGGACCAAGCCTGCAAGGGAGGGCAGTTGGGGGCGATCAAGCCTGCCGGGGAGAGCAGTTAGGGGTGACCAGGCCGGCAGAGGAGGGAAGTTGGGGGCTACCAGGCCTGCAGGGAAGGGCAGTTGTGGGGGCCAGGCCTGCAGGGGAGGGCAGTTAGGGGTGACCAGGCCTGCAGGGGAGGGCAGTTAGGGGCAAACAGGCCGGCAGGGGAGGGCAATTAGGGGCAAACAGGCTGGCAGGGGAGCAGTTAGACATCAATCAGGCTGTGAGGGGAGTGGTTAGGGGGTGATCAGGCTGACAGGCAGGTGAGCAGTTGGGAGCCAGCAGTCCTGGATTGTGAGAGGGATGTCTGACAGACATCCCTCGAGGGGTTCCAGATTGGAAAGGGTGCAGGCTGGGCTGAGGGATACCATCTCCCACCCGTGCACGAATTTCATGCACCGGGCCTCTAGTGTGTACATAAGAAACAAGCTAAAACAACTCTAAGTCTATGTATGCTCAAGTACTATTTCCTCAAAAAATTTTACATAGCACTAAAAATATTTTAAATTAGAATGGATATAATTTACTTTTGAATTGAGGGTTTTTCAACTAAAACCTCATAATTGAAATGTTCTGCAGCATAACAAAATCAGGACTGGGGATTGTTTAAATAAAAAATTGAATAGATTTTTCAGCTTTCATTAGGATATATGATTGTATCTGCCACCTTAAAATTTAAGTATCTAACGGAAAAAATCCTTAACCTTTTATGACCTAATATAATGCCACTAGAGGCCCGATGCACGAAGATTCGTGCAAGAATGAGCCTTCCTTCCCCTGGCTGCTGGCACCGCCTACACTCTGGCCGGAGCCGCCTTTCTGCCTTCTCTCTGGCCTGGAGCTGCCTTTCCACCTTCCCACCCTGCCCAGAGGCCCGGAACGGCTGGGGTGATGCGGAACGCCTGCATCATCACCATGGTGACAACTCAAGCATCCCGTCCCCGGCCAGTAGGCGCCTGTGTATGCAAATTAACCTACCACCTTTGTTGGGTTGATTTGCATACTCACTTCTGATTGGCTGGTGGGCGTTGCAAAGGTATGGTCTATTTGCATCTTTCTCTTTTATTAGTGTGGACTAGGGGCTCGGTGCATGAAATTCGTGCACTGGGAGGGGGGGTTCCCCTCAGCCCAGCCTGCCCCCTCTCACATACTGGGAGCCCTCAGGGGATGCCCTACTGATGGCTTAGGCCCGCTCCCCGTGGGCCTCCCTTTGTGGGAGATGACTGGGCTGATCAGGGAAAGGCACCAGCCCCATCACCCCGCTGCTGCAGCCACTACCAGTCACCGCAGCCACCAAGGTGTTTTCATCAACACAGACTCCGTCTGGTCCCTTCACCATGAAAAAATGACAACTTTCTTTAGGCATTTTCAAGATGTGTCTTTCATAGGATATGACATTTCTTTCTTTCTTTCTTTCTTTTTTTTTTTTTTATCCTCACCTGAGGATATGTTTCAATTGATTTTTAGAGAATGTGGAAGAGAAAAGGAAAGACAGAGAGAAACATCAAAGTGAGAGGAACACTTTGATTGGTTGCCTCCTGCATGAGCCCTAACCTGGGCCCCAGCCAGAGAAGAGCCTGCAACCTAGGTATATGCCCTTGATCAGAATCTAACCTGGACCGTGTAGTTGGCAAACCTAGGCATTATCCACTCAGCCAAACCGGCTAGGGCAGGATATAACATTTCTTAGCCCTCCAGCAGTGGACTTTCATTTTTTTCTCCAGGAGTGGTGGTAAAGCCCTAGATCACCTTTTTGGATTCTTATACCCAAGTTACTAAGAATATTACCAGTGGCATACAGGGAGCTTAGCCAATGAGCGGTCAGAATAGGTGTTTCCTCTGTAGTTCAAACCTATCTCCTCCCATCTCCGGCTCCACTCCTGTCAAGGCCTAAAGCCTTGGGGACTGGGCAGGGGCCCCCCAGTTCCCTCCAATCACCAGCTCCATCCCTGCCAAGGCCTAAAGCCTCCAGCCCTGGACGGGGGACCCCCCAGCTCATTCCGATCACCTGGCTCCACCCCCGGCCAAGGCCACAAGCCTCTGGCCCTGGCTCGGGTCCTGGGCAGAGGACCCCCAGCTCGCTCCAATCACCCGGCTCTGCCCCCGGCCTAGGCCGGCAAGGGCAGGCGGAAAGCTTGGCTTCCTCCATTGCCAGGGAAACCCAAGCCTCCCTCCTCCTCTCTATGGCTGCAGCCATCTTGGTTGGGTTTATTTGCATATTCACTCTGATTGGCTTGTGGGCATGGCTTGTGGTTGTAGCAGTGGTACCGTCAAATTGCATATTACTCTTTTATTAGCTAGGATATGCAGAGTCATTGAATGCTTTTTGATGCTAATATTAGGTGGGAACCTATAGGACTTATGTTCAAGTAAATTTCAAAAACAGATATTCAAAATTCAGTTCTTAGAGCTATTAAGTAGATGTTTTGGTGAATGCCCCTCACTTCCCCCCCTCACCCCCCCCCCCCCCCCCCCCCAGTCCGCACCTGAGGATATGTTGAGAGAGAGAGATCCATTGCCTCCTGTAAGCGCCTGGACCTGGCATCAAACCTGAAAACTTTTGGTGTATGGGACAACACTGACTTGTGAGCTACAGGTTATCCAGTGTTATTATGAACCAATTAAACCTTTTAACTAATATAATGTTATTATGGAAAGCAAACTTAAGTTTTTCTGCACCAAAGCCTGACAAAGTTTGATTTCACATTGAATTACAGGTTCTTCTGGGCCCTGCTGAAGATCTGTCCTGAAAACTGTGATTAGGTAAATTTTTTGATAGAGGAAATTTGTTGCTTCTGTTTATCAAGATGATTACAACACCTTCAAAACATCCAGGAATTCACTTGTCCTCAGAGACATCTTCTCAAAGGAGAAATATGCCCATTCATGCAGTCTTTTTTGACAGCATTCCTTCAGGGACACTTACTCCTGTAAAAGATTTGCTGAAATATCAGAACTCCTTTTTAAAATTGAATGACCAGAAAAAGAATCAACTCTCAGAAATGACATTTTTTCAAGATAAAAATGTGTTTCATTCTACCATGCTAGCAGAGCCTAGCACCTCTAACAGTCTTCTTAATATTGATATCAGTGCTATAAAGCCCAATAAGGATGGATTAAAAAATAAAGCAAATTATGAATCACCAGGAAAAGTATATCAAAGAATGAAAGAGAAGGTAATGTGTAATAAGCAAGAACAAGCATCACCAAAAAGTGAAAGTAACAAAATTTTGATGCTTAATGGAGCTGAGAAAAGAGTATTGCAGCATACCTACCTCTGTGAAGAAAAAGAAAACAACAAATCATTTAAATCAGAAAACAGCTTATTAAGAGGTTAGTTATATTATGTGCTGGTTAAAAAGCTATAATGTGTTATTTATTGTGTCTAGCACTGTTTTAGGTACTCAGGATACGACTGTGAACAAAATGGACAAAAATCCCTGCCCTCTTGTAGCTAACTCACATTCAGGTGGTGGTGATCAGATACAGTAGGTAATTTTTATGGTACAGTAGAAGTGCTTTGGAAAGAAATACATAGCAGAGTAAGGATGATAGGGGAGAGTTAGAGTAGGTTGTAATTTTCAGTGGGATAGTCAGGATATGCTTCCAAGAGAATGTGACATTTGAGCTGAAAAACTGAAGAAGGTGATAGATACAGATAGGTATCTTGGAGAATGGGGAAGGATGATCCAGACAGGTAATAGCTGGTACAAATGCCCTGAACTTTCTGCTATTTCAGGAGTGTGCCTCACAAATTCAAGGACTAGCCATGAGGTTAATGTATCATGGAATGAATGTACAGAGCTGGGAAGGTGGGGATAAATAAGAGGGTCAGATAATGTAGAGCCTTAATAGGTGAATGTAAGATTTTTCGGCTTTCATTGTGAGCAAAATAGGGAACCATTGGGAGGTTTTAAGTAGAGGGATGATATGATTGACTTACGTTTTTAAAATATCACTCTGGCTGTTAATTTGAAATAGTTATTGCAGTAATCCAGGTGAGAGATGGTGTTGGCTCGATCCAAGTGGTAGCAGTGAAGATAAAAAGTGGTTGGATTCTGGATATATTTTAAAGGAAAAGCCAATCACATTAGCCCATATGGGGTGTGGAATGTTAGAGAGGTTATAAAGGATGACTCCATAGAGTGTTTTTGTTTCTGTTGTTGTTGTTTGGCTTTGTTTTTATTGCCCAAGCTACTGGAAAGATGTGGTGATTTATTTGAAATAAAGGAGATTGAAGGAGAAGTGGGATCAGGATCTCAGTCATTTTTGTCATGTGAATTTCCATGTCTTTTAAAAATTTGGGTGTAGATGTGAATTAGGCTGTTGAAAAATAATTTGTTGGAATTAAAGGGCATAGTTCAGGTGAGAAAAATATATTTGGGAATTATTAGTACCTAAATGGTCTTTAAAACTATGAGATGAGATGAGATCATCAAGGATTAAGTGTAGAGAGAGAAAACATTCAATAATGAGTCCCAAAATTTAGAAGTTAGAATAAAGGATAGAGAGTAGTAAAGTCCACTTAAAAGATAAGGAAGAAGAAAAATTAGGATTGATACTTTGGCAGCCAAGACAACAAAACTAATGCTGCAAAATCAGTTGGGTAAAATAAAGGCTGAGCCGAAACCGGTTTGGCTCAGTGGATAGAGCGTCAGCCTGTGGACTGAAAGGTCCCAGGTTCAATTCTGGTCAAGGGCATGTACCTGGGTTGCGGGCACATCCCCAGTAGGGGGCGTGCAGGAGGCAGCTGATCGATGTTTCTCTCTCATAGTTGTTTCTAACTCTCTCTCCCTTCCTCTCTGTAAAAAATCAATAAAAATATATATTTTTTAAAAAAGTAAAATGAAGGCTGAGATTTGACCATTGGGTTTAAGAATGTGGAGGTCATTGGAGACTTTGGTGGAATGATGGAAGCAAAAACATGATACAATAGGGTTTAAGAGAGAGTAGAGACAGAAGTTGACAGTGGTGAATGTAGACAACTCTTTTTGAGAGGAGCTAAGAAATATGACAAGTATGGTTTTAAAATATTTTATTGTTTTTAATGATTGGTGAAATAACATTTTTGTATGTTGTTGGGAATAATCCAGTAAGGAAGGAAAAACTGAGATTAGAAGTCTGATACCCTTCAGTAGCTGAGAAAGAATAAAATCTAAAAGTGGAGATTTGGCAGCTCTAGCTGGTTTGGCTCAATGACTAGAGCATCGGCTTGTGGACTAAAGGGGCCCAGGTTCAGTTCTGGTCAAGGGTACATTCCTCAGTTGCAGACTTAATCCCTGGCCCCTGTCAGGACGTGTACTGGAGGCAACCAATCAATGTGTCTCTCGTGTCCATGTTTCTCTCTCTATCTCTCCCCTTCCCTTCCACTCTCTAAAAAAACAATGAAAAAAAATATCCTCGGGTGAGGATTAACACACACACAAATAATAATAATAATAATAATAATAATAATAAATAAATAAATAAATAAATAAAAGTGGAGATTTAGGAACAGATCATCAATCAAACAGGAAGGTAGACAGTGTTGTATTACTTTAGAAATAATCTGAAATAGGAAGTAAAGCCAGCAGCTGTGAGTGAGTATAGGAAACAGGTATTGAAATTTGAGGAGGTATGGAAGTTTGAATAGTGTAGGAGACTGGAAGAGTGAATGGTCTAGGCTTAAATTTAATTTTCTGGGCAACATTAAGAACCTAGCTGAGATTTGTGGACATGGATTTAAATAAGACCAATCAGTATGGTTGTGAGTATTCCTCTTGCCCTATTAGCTGTATAGGTGCTGGTGAGGAATAGGCAAGGAGTTGGATTTTAACAGGATTGTAATTTTGCTAAGTAGGGTGAAGTGAGAGAAAGACAGAGTAGTTGGGGTTGTGTGTGCAAGGTGAAAACCACAATGGGCCATGTAATTTAAGTTGGTTAGACAAGGAAAAGAGGACACTAAAAGAGATGAGGAAGTGTGAAGTGGCGTTGGTCTTATTGGAGTGGTCAGTGGATTTGAGAGAATGATCTGAAAGCTAGAAAGTGTTCAAAAATGGAACACTTGAAATTGAGATTTTAGTGAGTTCAGTAATTAATAAAGATATTTTACATCTGTTATTTAGCCCTTTCAGCAAATGATATGGTAGAAGCTCATTTAATAGACTAGGAAATGGAACTTACAAAGAGGTTTTATCTGCCTTATGTGTCACAGATAATAAGTGATGGGCTGAGAATTAAATACAGGTATCTGTTTGAAAGCCCACAGTCTTAACTACTGCACAATAGATTGTGGGTGCATTTTTGTGTTTCAAAGACAGTGATATATTTTGACACAAAAAAGTTCTCTAGGTGAGTTTAGGCTGGAGGTGGGGAGTACACAAAATAGTCTGTTGCTTATACAGCCTGGGAGAAAAGGGAGAAGCAAGTGAAATATGCACATTAAAGCACATTTTATATGTAATTTGGAATTAGAGGAAGAAATGAGTAACTGAATGCTTTGAGAATCTGATGACTCCCCAGAAAAGACACATATATACAAACACAAATTTTGTATGTAGTTTCAGAGACCCTCTACATGGATGTTGGACTCTCAAATAAATGACCCAGGTTATAAACAGCATGTTATATTTGATCAAATTATCTGCTTTTCTTTACTACATTGCCCTGCAATTTCTGTAGAATAAGTTAAATAGAAATTTACCCTTTTATAGCATGTCATTATAATAAAATCTTTATAGCCCAGCTGGCGTGGCTCAGTGGGTGAGCGTTGACCTATGAACCAGGAGGTCATGATTCATTTCCCACTCTGGCCACATGCCCAGGTTGCAAGCTCAATCCCCAGGGTGGGGTGTACAGGAGGCAGCCAATCAATGATTCTCTCTCATCATTGATGTTTCTTTTTATATTTTTTAGAGAGAGGGAAAGAGAGAAACATCTGTGTGAGAGAAACACATCAATTGGTTGCCTCCTGCACATACCCCGCCCAGGGCCCGGGACAGGGAGGAGCCTGCAACCAAGGTGGGTGCCCTTGACCAGAATTGAACCCATTGAACCCTGGACCCTTTGATGCTCTATCCACTGAACCAAACCAGCTAGGGCTCATTGATGTTTCTCTCTCTCTCTCTTTCTCTCTCTCTCTCTCTCTCTCTCTCTCTCTCTCTCTCTCTCTCTCTCTCTCCCCCTCTCTCTCTCCCTCTCTCTCCCTCTCTCTCCCTCGCCCCCGCTCTGCTTTCCTCTCTGAAATAATTAAAAAATTTTTAAAAATAAATCTTTATATTATTATTCTAAGGCCGAAGTCGCACGCTTAATAAAGCATATTCACTCCTGATTTTTTTAAGTATAATATGTGAAATTAAACATAGAATAATTTAGTTTAATGTTCTAGGAGGTATAGCAGAATAAAATGTAAGCAATACTCAAAGTTCTTATTGTTTAGTTTATAAGTCTACCAGATTTGTGCATTTGAAGATCTGCTAAAGAGCTGTCAAAGGGGTATAAATTATTATTGAGTTTGCAATTGAGTCTCAACATTTTGATTTTTAAAGTATAAGTTACAACTCGTCAACTATTCTTTCGTATTTTAGAAATTTACAGGAGCCAGAAGCAGACTTTTCAAAACTGGATGGTACTTCATATATTATATATACCTGATTTTATTCAAGATCTCTAGGCTTCTAAGTTCAGTAGTATATTTTTGTCTAAAGCTAGCAAGATGTAACATGAAATTTTAAAAAATGCTTTCTCAGCATGCCAGTGTGATTCAGTGGTTGAGTGTAGAGACCCATGAGCCCCGGTCAGGGCATATGCCTAGGTTATGGGCTCTATCCCTGGTAGGTGGAGTGCAGGAAGCAGCCAATCAATGTTTCTCTGTCATCATCAATGTTTCTATCTCCCTTCCTCTCTCAAAATCAATTTAAAAAGCATATATTTTTTAAAAAAGGATTGAAAGGAGGTTTTAAAAAAATTCTCAGCATAATGTAAGTATAGAGAATGGGTTGAAGGCATGAGAAAATAATGAAGGAAAAAACTTATGTAACTAATATGTTATAAAAGTCTATGTGCCTATATTTTTCTGGTCTTTACTAAACCTAAGTCTTTATTTAAATATTTTTAAAAGGCATTTTTTTCCTTCTCAGTGACTAACACATCTCAACTTCTTTCTTTAAAAAAAATCTCAACCTCAGTCCAAGAAGTTCCTCTAGAACCATCAAATATTTTACTCCCAGTCAAGCCAAAGATTCAATGTCAACAAGCAAAGAAAGCGCCTCGGCACAATTTAACTTATGGTAAAGTGCTATTGGTTTTGTTTTTTGTTTTGTTAATTGAATGTATTGTTAAATGTTCTAGATAATTATTTTCCCTGTGTAGGCAATAAGCTTTGACTGTGGATGAAAGATCTATACTAATAAAAGCCTATGTGGCCATCATGCCCTCACACTGTGATGCCCTCATGCCGTCACGCCATGACACTGTAACAATCCATCACTAGGAGGCTGCGTGCGTGCGTGCGTGCGTGTGTGTGTGTGTGTGTGTGTGTTTGTGTGGAGCCACAGAGTTTTGGGGACATGGTGGCTCCACCTGGCAAGGCTGGGGATCCCGGCAGCTCCGCCTCCATGCAGCGGAGCCATGGAGGCGGGACCCCTGGTGTGGGGTCCCCCAGCTCAGGCCTGCCTCTTTGGGGCAATCCATCGAGGACACCCGGTTGGGTGGGCAGGGCCTACCTTTTTGGGGAGACCTATCATGGGGCCACCGCACTGTGAGAGGGCACAGGTCAGGCTGGGGACAGCCTCTCCCCTCCCCCCAAGTGCATGAATTTCATGCACCGGGCCTCTAGTTAAATCATAAAAGGCAGAAGCACTCAGAAAGACTGGGCAGGAGGATGGAGTATTCTTAATCTGAAGACTTCTTCTTTTTTTTTTTTTTAATAAATCTTTATTGTTCAGATTATTACAGTTGTTCCTCTTTTTTCTCCCCATAGCTCTCCTCCACCTGGTTCCTCCCCCCACCCTCTGCCCTTACCCCCCTCCACTGTCCTCATCCATAGGTGTACAATTTTTGTCCAGTCTCTTCCCTCACCTCCCACACCCCTTTCCCCCTGAGAATTGTCAATCCACTCCCTTTCTATGCCCCTGATTCTATTATATTCACCAGTTTATTCTGTTCATCAGATTTTTTTATTCACTTGACTTTTAGATTCACCTGTTGATAGATATGTATTTGTTGTTCATAATTTTTATCTTTACTTTTTTCTTCCTCTTCTTAAAGAATACCTTTCAGCATTTCATATAATACTGGTTTGGCAGTGATGAGCTCCTTTAGCTTTTTCTTACCTGTGAAGCTCTTTATCTGACCTTCAATTCTGAATGATAGCTTTGCTGGGTAGAGTAATCTTGGTTATAGGTTCTTGCTATTCATTACTTTGAATATTTCTTGCCACTCCCATCTGGCCTGCATAATTTCTGTTGAGAAATCAGCTGACATTTGTATTGGTACTCCCTTGTAGGTAACTAACTGTTTTTCTCTTGCTGCTTTTAATATTCTCTCTTTGTCTTTTGCTCTTGGCATTTTAATTATGATGTGTCTTGGTGTGGTCCTCTTTGGATTCCTTTTGTTTGGGGTTCTCTGCACTTCCTGGACTTGTAAGTCTATTCCTTTACCAGGTGGGGAAAGTTTTCTGTCATTATTTCTTAAAATAGGTTTTCAGTATCTTGCTCTCTCTTCTACTGACACCCCCATAATTCTGAGGTTGGAACGCTTGAAGTTGTCCCAGAGGCTCCTTACACTATCTTCATATAGTTGGATTCTTTATTCTTTTTGCTTTTCTGGTTGAGTGTTTTTTGCTTCTTTGTATTTCAAATCTTTGACTTGATTCTTGCGATCCTCTAGTCTGCTGTTGGATCTCTGTATATTATTCTTTATTTCAGTCAGTGTATGCTTAATTTCTAGTTGGTTCTTTTTCATATCCTCGAGGGTCTCACTAAATTTATCGGCTGTTTCTAGAAGATTCTTGAGTAACCTTTTAACGTGGTTTTAAACCTATATCCAGTAGTTTACTTTCCTCCATTTCTTTCATTTCTGACCTGTTTCTTTGTCTCCGCATTTTGGCTGCTTCCCTGTGTTGATAGAGTGGCTTTGTGAGCTAGGTGTCCTATAGGGCCCAGTGACTCAGCCTCCTCAGTTACCTGAGGTGGACACTCTTGGTGCACCCCTTTGTGGGCTGTATGCACAGTCTTGTTGTAGTTAAGCCTTGATTGTTGTTGGTATCACTAGGAGGAATTGATCTCCAGGCCAAATGGCTGTGAGGATCAGCTGTGTCTACAATGGGAGAACTTCTGTGAAGGAGACACCCTTATGAGGCAAGACTTGCTTCAGTGGGGCTTTGGTGCTCACTGAGTCTGCCCCAGTGAGTGTGTCTCTTGTGGATCTGAAGAGTTGTAATCTGGATGGTCCCACTCTGACCCCTGGGTACACTGGCTCTTGGATCTCCAAGGAGGTGCAAATTTAGCCTCTGCCTGAGGCCACCCAGCAGGAGCTACAGAGAGATCTGCAGATTCCTCTTCTTTGTTTGGAGTTTGAAGGTGCCCAGATGAGGCCCAGCTGTGAAACAGTGCAAGCTGCTGTGGGGCCTTGGGCCTTCTTTTGTCAGCTCTGGGGCTCTCTGACCCAGCTGCAGTTTGTTAGGTAATTTTAGATTGCAAAGGGCCAGGCCATTCATATGCAGAAGCCTCTGCGCACAGCTTGGGTGGGGTGGGGTCTCAGGGAATCAAAAAGGTGGAGTAAACTATGGCTGATCCTCACCCCTGCCCTAAGAGGCCCCCGGGTCTCAGTGTCCCTCGGTAATCGCTGCAAATACCTCCTCTGAGAGAAAGCCGCCCTCGAGTTCCTCCCGAAGCCAGACAGTCCAGTTTCTCCCCCGTATGAGTCTGGGTCCCCAGAGTCTTGCCTGGAACTGGAGTTCAGAGCAGTCGGGAGCTTGTGTCTCCCTGCGGATTGAAAAAGCCAGTCGCGTACTCAGTTGCCAGCCCTTTCCAAGCACGCGCCTCCGTACCTCTGCACTTTCTTCCGCAGCTCCTGTGAGTCTCAGTGTGCTTTTCTCTTTCCTTCTGGTTGTGGAGTTTCCACTCAGCCAGCCTTCCGGTGGTTCTGGATGATGTCCGTTTTGTCTTTTAGTTGTAGTTTTGAAGTGGTTGTGTGAGGCAGCAAGTTCAGGTGTTTACCTATGCCGCCATCTTGGTTTCTCTCTGAAGACTTCTCTTTAATATTAAGTTTTAAATTTTCCTGTTTTTCTTTTAATTTCATATGAATCTTCTGAAAATTTTGTTTGACATTGTCTTTTTTTTTTTTTTTTTTTTTGCAGAGCTTCCAATTCTGAACCAAGAACGTGACAATGTTTCAGCTACAGGAGTCTCGAACAGGGCATTAACTAGAGCTCTGGCAAAACAAATTCTTTCAAAGGAAAATACAGTTGCAACCACTAAGTTCAAAAAGAACACATTTGTTTTAGAAGACATTAACTCTACCTATGAAAAATCCCAAAATACTGCTGAGACTCTCAATACTAACTGTGTTTCTGTTAAAAATGACAGTCAATTAATGATTTCTGATAATAAGGTCAGAATAAAAAGGACTTCACAACAGGAAATTAAGGGAAGAAATGAGAAAGCAGTGCCCAGAGAAACTGTTCTTCCGGGTTCTATAAACGACACATGTAAAATTGTGCTTGCAACTCCAGGGTTTAATGTAACAATACCTCAGGGATCAAAAAGATACACTTCAAAGCTTCTTCCAAGTATATGCCAAACTACTACAAACGGAGTTAAAAACAATAAGGTAGGAAAACTTTTAAGGCAGATACGTATTTTTGTTTTTATCCCCATTCTTTAAGAGCTTGAGCTCTTATGTACTCTCATTACTACTATTTAATGGTAGAGGCAGTGGGTTTAAAGTAAGAAGGCCCAGGTGTTAAGTCTTACCTTGCTTGATTATTAGTTGCATAGCCTTCAACAATTTACTTACCTCCTGTGGGGATGAACACTGATTTTATTCCTGTTTTTAATTTTTCCCCCCTGATTCTTGGGGTACTGTTAATAATAAGAGAAAGGAATTACATATAGCCCCTTAAGATTTGAGAATTTTTTCTCTTGTAAAGTAACAGTGATCAATAAAAGACTTCAGACCATCAAACTGTTACATTAGGACATTTGCTGAAGAAACTGGAATGGAACAATAAGTTCA
Source organism: Corynorhinus townsendii (assembly GCA_026230045.1). NCBI lineage: Eukaryota > Metazoa > Chordata > Mammalia > Chiroptera > Vespertilionidae > Corynorhinus > Corynorhinus townsendii. The sequence continues at coordinate 113,152,889 of JAPDVU010000001.1, read as the reverse complement.
AGGAGAAAGATAAGGTTAAGTTTATAGTTGTTAAAGGTTTGTCCATTAATTTTTAAAAGGATGATGGTGGGCATTTTCCAGACAGAAGCCAGGGTCTTTATGAAGTCCTCAATTTCTACTCAACAGCTCCTTAAAATATTAAATCATGTCATTCTCTGCTCAAAATTCTCCAGTAACTTCTTTTCTCAAGAGAAAACACTAAGCCTTTACGTGGTTTACAGAACTGTACATAATTCAATTCCTGGAGATAACCAGCCTCATATAGAGCTCAACAAATATTTGCTGAATGAATATTTTGACATTCTATATAAGCAATATGGTATGGGGTTCTAAAGCCAAAATTTCAGTTTTGTAATCCATCTGTGCCACTAACTAGCTATGTGTGACATGGGCAAGTTATTTATATTACTTAACTAGACCTTACCGAGTTTATCTATAAAATGAAGTTAATAATATCTCCCAGTGTTAGGGGGATAATCTGAGTAAATCCATCTAAAGTGCTTGGGACAATATCTAGTGTTACCTTTTATTTTTACTACCATCTGACTTATTTGATGTACGTGTCTCAGGTAGTTCCCAATGTGGAAGGAGAAAGAATTTTATTGCCTCTTCCCCAAATCCTACCTATAATTTTTTAAATGAACATAAATGTGAAGTATAGTAACTAACAGCACTGTTCCATTTTTAACATCTTTTTCTGACTCAACATAAAGTACCACTGGAGAATGTCTTTATATATAAACTTATGATTTTATATATAAAGTAAATGACTTGTCAAATTAGTCATTTTATGACCTTGGGCTACATATCTCATCAGAATTAGTTCAATGTTAAATTGTTACATAATAGAAATAATTTCCTACCACTGGTGTTCACAGAAATTTTCCTTATAATAGAATTTTACTTGTCCTAAAATAAAGAATTCTCTGCTATTTGGATATTTGCTTTGGAATAGAATGCTGTTAAATATAGATTCCCAGCAGTTACCTTTATAGTTTATAAGAAATTGAATGCAACTTCAAATCAACTTTGTAAAGAAAAAATATGTGCTGTGAGTTTTTAGGAATAAGAGTGATGGTGACATACATGTATATTACACAACTTACCCCTTTTCTCCAAGTTATTGGGTCTTTGGTGAGACTTAATGTTTTAATGACCACCTTAGGATTTTAGGTGATTCCCCCTCCCCTCTACCCCCTTCCAGGGATTGAGATACTAGATAATAAGAATATTTAAAGTATAATTGATTCTGGATTGGAAAGAAACTATGCAATAAGATTTCAGCGCAGTGTTTCTCACCATTCATCTTTTCTGTTTTGTTAACAAGAGTTTTATCTTATTGCTATTTAAAATAGAGTATGATTTTTATATAGATGAGCACTAAGGAATCATTTGGATTACTTATGAGTTTTTTCTTTTAATTTAATGTAAATTGATTTTGTAATGCTTTATGCTACAAGTAATGCAGAAAATATATGCTTTATTTTATGTTTAATTAGGTAGTCCAGCTACAGGAATGGATGATTAAAATAATCAATAATAATACTGCTATATGCGTAGAAGGAAAATTGATGTAAGTATAACATTTGAAAGTGTGTGTGTATATATATATGTGTATATATATATTACCATTGATTTCAGAGAGGAAGGGAAAGGGAGAGAGACCGAAACACCAATGATGAGAGATAATCATCAATCAGCTGCCTCATGCATATACCCACTGGGAATGGAGCCTATAGCCCAACTGGGAATTGAACCACGACGACCTCCTGGTTCACAGGTCAATGCTCAACCACTGAGCCACACCAGCCAGGATTGAATATTCTTTTAATAAAATAAGACACATAAGAGCTTAAAAGGCGATGCATGAGAAATAAAGACTGTTTAGGTTGCAAAGTAAAAGCAAAAATGGTAAAATGACTATATATTGATTGTAACCAGTTTTCTTATTTTTGCCTTATAGGTTATTTTTTAAATAGTGACAGCTCAAATTTTTATACACAGTGCTTTAATTTTTCCCCAGAGGTTTTAATAAGTTGACTGGTATTTGTTGCTTAATTACATTTGGTCGGTTAATATTTACTTACATGCATTTTAATTCAGGGTCTCACATCTAAATTTATATCTGGGATAACCAGGTATAAATTATTGCTTCAGACAAGGAATCAAAATTATTTTAAAACTTTGTCATACAGCTACATATTAAAACAGGGCACTTTCTGATTCTCCCCTAAAGTGAAAGCATCACTGTGTAAGGGCTTTACTTAATTCTGCTAATCTATTAGCACCATTTTTTATTCTTCAAAATCAATATTTTAGTGATTAAAAAATTTTTTTTGGTAAAAAAACACGTAATTAAAACAACACAGCATATCACTATTCAAAGGTATTGGCCTGGAAATTTATAAGTTGAGTATATAAACTCTTGTCTTGCCCACTCCATTTCTGCCTGCTGTGTGCCCATTTTCTGAATATCCAAGAGGCAGTGTAGCTTGTCTTGGTTGGAATTCTATTGCTGCTGCTTACTGACTGTATGACTTGGGCAGTCTCAGTTTTTTCATCTGTATAGTGATGATAATATTACTACTTTTTTTTTTTAGTTATTTTGAGGATTAAATGAGTTATATTTTTAAAACTTGAGACCAGAACATTAAAGTGCTATTGAAGTGTTTGTTAAATAAAATTAATAAAGCCAAAAAAACAAAAACAGGATGAGAAGTAATATCGTAGTAAGGTATAATATATTAATTTTGTACCATTTGACCAAATGTATAGAACTTAATTTTCTTATTACACTTAAATTTAGTATGTTTATTGTTAATTATCTAGTAAATTGGAGACTGTTCAACATTTATCTTCATATTTCATTCTATTTTATACTATTCGGATTCATGCACATTGAAAGGAAATTAATTAGAGGAAATTTTTTAATATCGCTGTTCACCCTTTCTGTAACATAGAAGTGTCAGAGATGAAAGAAAATTAGTAAGATGTATATGAAAATAATATATAAGTAGATTTAATAAGCAATAACAACATGATATAACATCAAAGACATATAAAAACAATAAAAACATGATATAAAATCAACAAAAACAAGATATAAAAACAAAATTGATATAAACAATGACTGATAAATTGATTAAACTGCATGCGTGAGTCAATGTTTATTTTTAAACTAGAGGCCCAGTGCACAAATTCGTGCATGGGTGGGGTCCTTCTGACTGGCCTGACCCAATTGGGGTGGATTGGGACTGAGCCTGTTGGGGGGATGAGATGGCAGGAGGTTGGCCGACTGGCCCACCCCTGATCAGGGCTGGACTGGATGGGGGAAGGGGCCAAGGGTGATTGGCCAGCAGGCCCCAACCCTGATTGGGGTTGGGGGCCCATTTGGGGGCGGGGTGGCCATGGGGAGGGGCTGTGGGCGGTGGGCCAGATGGCCCCACCCCTGAATGGGGTGGGGGGTGTTAATTGGGGACCAGCGGCCTGGGGGAGGGGCCATGGATGGTTGGCCAGTAGGCTCTGCCCCTGATCAGGATCGGGGGGCGATCTGGAGTGGGGCCAGGCGTGGGTGGGGAAGAGCTGCACCAGGTTGGCCAGCTGGCCCTGCCCTCTATTGGAGTGGCAGGAGGCAATCTCTAGCGGGGCCAGTCGGGGGAGGATCTGTGGGTCCATCAGGGTAGTAGGGGCCCATAGAGGGCGGGGCCCGCTGGCCGGGGGAGGGGCTGCAGGAGGTTGGCCACTCAGCCCTACCCCTTATTGGGGTGGGGGGGGTGTGGTCAGGGATGGGCCGGGTGTGGTCAGGGATGGGCTGGGAGGGGCTGCAGGCTGATCAGGGTGGTGGGGGCCCATCGGGGGTGTGGCCAGCTGGGGAGAGGGGCTGCAGGAGGTTGACCGCCCAGCCCCACCCCCTATTGGGGTGGGGCGGTGTGATCAGGGGCGGGCCTCTCGGGGTGGGCTGGGCTGATTTGGGGCAGGACTGGGGGGAAGAGAGGGAGCGTTTAGCTAGCCCCATTCTTGATCAGGGTGGGAGAGTCCAATCAAGGTTGGCCAGCCAGCCCCACTCTCTGATCGGACAGGATTGCTGGCCACAGTGGGCGTCATAGTGACCGGTCATTAGATCGTTATGGCCATTATGGTAACTGGTTTCTTACATATATACTAGAGGCCCGGTGCATGAAATTCATGCAAGGGAGGTGTGTGTCCCTCAGCCCAGCTTGCACCCTCTCCAATCTGGGACCCCTCGAGGGATGTCCGACTGCCCATTTAGGCCCGATCCCAGTAGCATTGTTCCTAAACGGGCAGTCGGACATTCCTTTCTCAATCCAGGACTGCTGGCTTCCAACTGCTCGCCTGCCTACCTTCCTTATTGTTCTAACTGCTTATGCCTGCCAGCCTGATCACCCCCTAACTACTCCCCTGCCAGCCTGATTGCTCTAACTGCCCTCCCCTGCCAGCCTGGTCACCCCTAATTGCCCTCCCCTTCAGGCCGGGTTCCCCCAACTTCCCTCCCCTGCAGGCCTGATACCCCCCAACTGCTCTCCCCTGCAGGCCTGGTCCATCCCATCTGCCCTCCCCTGCTGACCATCTTGTGGCAGCTATCTGTGTCCACATGGGGGCAGGACTTTGACCACGTGGGAGCAGCCATCTTGTGTGTTGGGGTGATGGTCAATCTGCATATTACTCTTTAGTTAGATAGGATAGAGGCCTGGTGCATGAAATACGTGCATGGGGGTGTCCCCTCAGCCCAGCCTGCATCCTCTCCAATCCGGGACCCTTCGGGGGATGTCCAACTACTGGCAGCCGGACATCCCTTCACAATCCTGGACCGCTGTCTCCTAACCACTTGCCTGCCTGCCTACCTGCCTTATTGCCCTAAACACTCTGCCTGCCAGCCTGATAGCCCCTAACCATTCCCCTGCCGGCCTGATTGATGCCTAACTGCTCCCCTGCCATTATGATTGTCCCCAACTGCCCTCCCCTGTGGGGCTGAGGAGACTGGGGGACTCCGGCTGAATGAGGCAGAGCTGAGGGGATTAGGGGATTCCGGCTGGATGAGGAGGGGCTGAGGGGATGGGAGGACTGAGGCTGGATGAGGCAGAGCTGAGGGGACTAGGCGCTGCCATCTTGTGAGGGTATGATGGTCAATTAGCATATTCCCTCTTTATTAGACAGGATGTAGATTGCCAGTGCGTATCATATGTACTGGACAGATGGTTGGTCACTTTAGCCTTTTATATATATATAGATTTGTCCTTAGCTTCATTTGAGGAAATATAGAGTAGATTTATGGGTAAATGGTTTGATATTGCAGTTTGTTTTTTCCCTGGAACTTCCTTTTGGTACTTTCCAAAGAGGAGGGTAAAAACATTTGGCTGTATAGTGAGGATTGAAAATCCACAAGCATGGATGGATCCAAACTATAAAATTGCATGAAAGCTAACACAGTATAGACCCCAACAAGAGGTTTAGGAAATCATTCTTTGGAAGCTTAGCATCAGGATGGAATTGCAAATATTGTCAACACCAGATATTTAGAGATACTCCCTGCTTCCTTACTAATGATATATTTTATATATACTGGTGCTCTGAGGATCACATTAAGCAAGCATTTGAATTTTGCTGCAGTGTTTGGCCCTGAAATGTTTATAATCCTATATAATAAAAGTCTAGGTTGTGTCATGCCCTTGTGCAATGTCGTCACAAGATGGCTGTGTGCACAGTGGAGGCGGGGCCCGACGGCCGCTCCGCGCCGTGACGCCTGAGGGTCCTGCGGCTACACGCAGCATGGAGGAAGCCAGTCCCGCCATCTCCACTGCCTCTCACGGAGGAGGTGGGTCGCAGCAGGCAAGGGCAGCTGTGAGCGATCAGGCCAGCAGGGGAGCAGTTAGGGGGTGATCAGGTTGGCAGTCAGAAGCAATTGGGGGCAGGCAGTCAGGCAGGCGAGTGGTTAGGAGCCAGTGGTCCCAGATTGTGAGAGGGATCAGGCCTAAACTGGCAGTTGGACATCCCCCAAGGGGTCCCAGATTGGAGAGGGTGCAGGCAGGGTTGAGGGACAACCCCTCCTCCATGCACAAATTTCATGCACCGGGCCTCTAGTCTATATGTATATAAAAGCCCAGCAACCAGAACGGCAGAACGACCAGAACGACTGGTGGTTATGATGTGCATTGCGGCAGCCAACCAGCCTAATCCGGGCCCTGATCAGCCCCCAACACCCTAATCAGGGGCAGGGCCAACTGCCCATGGCCCCTCCCCCCTGCCGGCGCGCCCCGATGGGCTCCCAACAGGGCAGAGCAGCCAGATCCCCACCCGTGCACAAGTTCATGCACCGGGCCTCTATATAATAAAAGCCTAAGCGACCGTTACAGCAGAATGACCAGAATGACAGGTTGCCATGATGTGCGCTGATACCAGGGACCAGGCGCTCAACGCAGGAGCTGCCCCTTGGTGGTCAGTGCACTACCACAGAGGAAGCATTGCTCAGCCAGAAGCTGGGCTCATGGCTGGCCAGTGAAGCGGCAGTGGCGGGAGCCCCTCCTGCCTCCATGGCAGCGCTAAGGAGCAGTGTATCAAGCAGTAAGGAGCAATGAGCAGGCAGGCAGTAAGGAGCAAGGGGTCCCAGACTGCGTGAGGGCACAGGCCGGGCTGAGGGACCCCCTTCCAGTGCACAAATTTCATGCAACAGGCCTCTGGTTAGATTATAATATTGTTAATGTAGCTGGAATGCAAATTTATTACTTGCTATTATAATTTGATACACTTATCTATATCCATTGTGACTCCTGTTTATATTTTGGCCTTAAATAAGCTATTTTTTTCCTCTTAGAGACTTCACTAATATCTATTGGCACAGTAACGCAATTGTAGAACGGATTGAACACAACAAACTTAAGACATTATCAGGCAACATTTATATATTAAATGGGATGATAGACCGGATTTCCATGAAAGAAGCAGGTAATGACTCATTATTAATTGATAAGTCATTTTAATAAGTTAATTAACCATATTTCTAATACTAATATAATTTTTTACTTTTAATTAGATGTTTTAAAACTGTGAATCAGTCAAAACTTAGTTAAAAACAGAATTGACCACATTATGTAAAATTATTTAACAGTTTAAATAAGTCCAATATATTTATTTATTGTTTTAATTAAGTGAAATGTTCCTTATTTGGGAAGAATTGCTTTATAAAAATATAATGTAACTCCTTAGATCCTCTCTTTGTTGAACCTGCCCTGCACAGCCCCAGTCTTGGTATAATCTAATTTTCTGCCTGTGACTTGCACACAGCTAATAGGGTTGAAGAAAACCACATCTGAGAAGTCTATTTTAAATTTGTGATTATTAGCAACAAATTGTGGTCCTTAATGCTACTTGGTATCCTACCACATTTCTCCATTCACTCTCCCATTCTCCATAATGACTACTTCATATATTTTTTAAAATATATTTTTATTGATTTCAGAGAGGAAGGGAGAGGGAGAGCGAGAAAGAAACAGTGAGAGAGAGAATCATTGATCAGCTGCCTGCTGCATGCCCCCTACTGGGGATTGAGCCCGCAACCAGGTTATGTGCTCTTGACCGGAATCAAACCTAGGAGCCTGCAGTCCAAAGGCCGATGCTCTAACCCCTGAGCCAAACCGGCTAGGGCTACTTCATATTTTTACAAGCATCTGCTCCCTCCTTCTCTTAGGTGGAGGTAGGGGTAGGGCAAGGAGGGTATGACCTGAGCAATAAAAATAATCAGAAAAGAACGTTTTTTCATATGTTCTCATTTGTTTGCACCTAGAACTGCTTTTATATGGATGAATAGTTCATATTTCTGTCTGTGTCAACCTCTGCATTTGTACTTTAGCTACCATTTTCCCTTTTACTTAAAGATATCACTATAGTCATTCTCCCTTCTCCTGTCAAAAACAATCCCTCTTTTCTTTTTTTAGAGAACAGTCCTTTTAACCACACTTCTTATAGCAAAGTAACTCTGAAAAGTTGTTATATCTAATTCCTCTTGAGTTTTCCCCCATTTTTTCCTTGAATTCTCTTTAATTATGCTTTAATCCCCAACTCTTCATTGAAGCATCTCTTATCAAAGTCACCAGTGGCTCCCACGTTGCTAAATCCAGTATAAACTTGACACAGTTGATCTTACCTACTGCCTTGAAACACTTTTTTTAAAAAAATAATTCTTTATTGTTGAAAGTTCTACATATGTCCCCTTTTCTCCCCACATTAACCCCCACCAGCCTGCCCCTGTCCTCCCACCCAGGCCTCCATCCCATTGTCTGTGACCATGGGCCATGAATACAGTATATGCATACCAGATCTTTGGTTGATTATCTCCTACCCTTCCTTCTTCCCCTGCCTTCCTTCTGAGATTCCTCACTCTGTTCCATGCTTCCATGTCTCTGGATTCACTCTGTTCATCAGTTTATTTTGTTACTTAGATTCCACATATGAGTGAGATCACGTGATACTTGTCTTTCTCTGACTGATTTATTTCACTTAGCATGATACTCCTCTCCTGGTACCTCCATGCTGTTTCAGAGGGTAAGCGATTCTTCTTTTTTATTGCTGCATAGTATTCCATGGTGTAAATGTACCACAGCTTTTTTATCCACTCATCTGCTAATGGATGGACACTTGGGCTGTTTTCAGATCTTAGCTATTGTAAATTGTGCTGCTATAAACATAGGGTGCATACATTCTTTCTGATTGGTATTTCAGGTTTCTTTTAGGACATATTCCTAGAAGTGGGATCACTGGGTCAAATGGCAGTTCCATTTTTAATATTTTCAGGAAACTTCATACTGTTTTCCATAATGGCTGCACCAGTCTGCATTCCCACCAGCAATGTACTAACTAGGGTTCCCTTTTCTCCACATCCTCTCCAGCACTTGTCATTTGTTGATGAAACACTTAACTTGGCTTCTAAAATACCATATTCTTATTTTCATGCTGTCTCACTCCCGTTCCTTCTTAGTTTCTTTGCTCGTTTTTCTTTTTTCTTTGCCTCTTAATAATGGGCAGACTAGGGCTTTTTCTACATTCAGTAATATGCTGATTTCTTTGAGGCTTTAAATATTAATCTATGTGGTGACAAATGTCAAATTTATACTCTTCTAGCCACTCAACTCACTTTCCATTTGCCCATTTGACATCTCCATTAGGATGTCTACAGGCATCTCAAACTTAATATAGTCATGTATCATTTAATGACAGGGATTCATTACGAACAAATATTGTTAGGTGGTTTCGTGATGTGAACATTATAGAGTGTACTTACACAAACATAAATAGTGTAGCATATTACACACCTAGGCTGTATAGCATAGCCTATTGTTCCTAGGTTATAAGTCTATATAGCACATTACTCTACTGAATACTATAGGCAATTGTAATACAGTGATAAGTATTTGTATATCTAGATTTGTAGAAAAGTTACAGTAAAAATCCTATCTAATAAAAGAGTAATATGCAAATTGACCGTATCTCTGCTACAACCACAAGCCATGCCCACAAGCCACCCCCACCAGCCAATCAGGAATGAATATGCAAATAAACCCAACCAAAGGTGGCTGTAGCCATAGAGAGCAGGAGAGAGGCTTGGGTTTCCTTGGCGATGGAGGAAGCCAAGCTTTCCACACACCCTGGTGGGCCCAGGCCTCCACTCCAGGCTACAAAGTTTCAATTATAGAAGATAAATAAAGCCCAACAGAAATGGCGGCAGCCACGGAGCTGGAGAGAGCAGGAGGCTTAGGGTTGCCCCAGCGATGGAGGAAGCCAAGCTTTCCGCACACCCTGGCCTGCCTTGGCCTCCACTTAAGGCTACAAAGTTTTAATTATAGAAGATAAATAATCCCAACAGAAATGGCTGCTGCCATGGAGGGAGCAGGAGGCTTGGCTCCACTGAAGGCTACAAAGTTTCAATTGTAGAAGATAAATAAATCCCAGATCCCAGGGCCTCTGCTTGGGTGGGGGGGGGGGTGTGTGTGGCTGGCCTGCAAACCACCACAGGCTCCTCACCCAGGGCGCCCCATGCCCCAAAGGAACCCCCACCCTGATCCGGGACACCCTTCAGGGCAAACCAGCTGGCCTCCACCCATGCACCAGACCTCTATCCTATCTAATAAAAGAGTTATATGCAGATTGACCATCACTCCAACACACAAGATGGCTGCCACCATGTGGAAACAAGATGGCCACCACAAGATGGCCAGCAGGGGAGGGCAGTTGGGAGGGACCAAACCTGCAAGGGAGGGCAGTTGTGGGCAATCAGGCCAGCAGGGGAGGGACTAGGCCTGCAAGGGTGGGAAGTTGGGGGTGATCAAGCCTGCAGGGGAGGGCAGCTAGGGATGACCAGGCCGGCAGAGGAGGGAAGTTGGGGGCAACCGGGCCTGCAGGGAAGGGCAGTTGGGGGGGACCAGACCTGCAGGGGGGACAGTTAGGGGTGACTAGGCCTGCAGGGGAGGGCAGTTAGGGGAAAACAGGCTGGCAGGGGAGCAGTTAGGCATCAGTCAGGCTGGTAGGGGAGTGGTTAGGGGGTGATCAGGCTGGCAGGCAGAAGTGGTTAAGGGCAATCAGGAAGGAAGGCAGGCGAGCAGTTGTGAGCCAGCAGTCCTGGATTGTGAGAGGGATGTCCGGCTGCCCGGTTAGGTCTGATCCAAGTAGGATCGGGCCTAAACGGGCAGTCGGACATCCCTCAAGGGGTCCCATATTGGAGAGGGTGCAGGCTGGGCTGAGGGGACACACACACACACACACACACACACACACACACACACACACACACACCCGTGCATGAATTTCGTGCACCAGGCCTCTAGTATGGTATAAAAGATAAAAAACGGTAACCTGTGTAGGTCATTTACCATGAATAGTGCTTACAGGATGAATTGCTGTAGGTGAGTCAGTGAGTGAGTGTTGAGTGATTGTGAAGCTTGGATATTACTGTAACTACTGTAAACTTTATAAACACTGAACACTTAGGCTACATTAAATTTATAAGAAAATATTTTTCTTCAATAAATTAACCATAGCTTACTGGAACTTCAACTCTAAACTTTTTAATTTTTTTAACTTTCAGCTCTTGCAATAACTTAAAACACAAGCACATTATACAGCTGTTTAAAAATCTTTCTTTAGCACAGTATAGCGTTTTCTCAAAAAAACTAAAAATGGAACTCCCTTTTGACCCAGTGAGCCCTCTTCTAGGAATATATCCCAAGAAACTAGAAACACCAATCAAAAAGGATATATGCATCCCTATGTTCATAGCAGCACAATTTACCATAGCTAAGATTTGGAAACAGCCTAAGTGCCCATCAGTAAATGAGTGGATTAAAAAACTGTGGTACATCTACACCAGTGGTTCTCAACCTTTTTAATGCCACAACCCTTTAATACAGTTCCTCATGTTGTGGTGACCCCCAACCATAAAATTATTTTCGTTGCTACTTCATAACTGTAATTTTGCTACTGTTAATGAATCGTAATGTAAATATCTGCCTTTTCCGACTGTCTTAGGCGACCCTGCTAGCGGTTCTCAACCTGTGGGTCACAACCCACAGGTTGAGAACTGCTGCTATAGAGTGAAAATAAACTGCTGCTAAGTGAAATAAACCAGTCAGAGAAAGATAAATACCACCATGATCTCACTAATTTCTAGAATATAATGAACAACATAAACTGATGAACAAAAACAGATCCAGAGACAGAGAAGCATCAATCAGACCGTCAAACCTCAGAGGGAAGGTAGGGGAGGGATGGGGTAAAGGGGAGAGATCAACCAAAGGACTTGAATGCATGCATATAAGCCTAACCAATGGACTCAGGGAGGTGAGGGCATGAGTGGGGGGTGGGGGGGAAATGGGAGGATGAGGACATATATAATACCTTAATCAATAAAGAAAAAAATAAAAAATCTTTCTTTACATCCTTATTCTTTATTAATATCTGTGAGTAATGCATTGCACTGTGACATCATGACACTACAGTGTCACTAGGTGATACCCGTTTTTTGATGTCATGACAATTACAACGTCACTAGGCAATACAAATTTTTCAACTCCATTATGATCTAATGGGACCACCTTCATATACGCACGCAGCCCATCGTTAACCAAAACCTCTTTATGCAGTGCATGACTGTATATCTAAAACCTGATCTTCTCCCTTAAATCTGCTTAATCTACAGACTTCCCCCTCTTTCCACTCTTCCAGTGGCTAGCTAAAATCCTTGGAGACATCCTTAAATTCTAGATTTCTTTCCCGCACACATTAATATGTCAGTACATCCTATTGGCATTATCTCCATAATATATCCAGAACCTAGGCTTCTGCTTGACCATTGTGGTCCAAACCTCTCTCTTGTTCTGAGTCATTGCAGTAACCTCCTAACTGGTCTCCATGTTTCTCCCGTTATACTTCCATAGACTCTTCTCAAAATAGCAGCTACTACAGTCCTGTTAAAGTCAATTCCTGTGGCTCCTCTGATCATAGCATTTCCATAGCTTTCTCTCTCACTCAAAGTAAGAGACTAGGTCTATAAAGTGACTCCAAGGCCTTATAATCGCCTATGCTCCCCCACTCCCTTTGTTACCCATCTGAGTATCCTCCTGGTACTAGTTTCTCCTCACTACACTTTAACTTTACAGGTCACTTTGTTCTACAAAGGCAGCCTTTTGTTTTGTTCTCTCTGCTTCCAGTGTTTTAACCTCATATTGCCATGTGGCTTACTTCAAGTCCTTCAAGGTTTTCAATGCTATTTCAGTAAGAATATCTCTATCCTTTTTTTTTTTTTTAATCTTTATTCTTGAAAGTATTACAGATATCCCCTTTTGTTTGTTTTTCACGTTGACCGCCTTCACCACTCTATTGTCTATGTCAATGGGCTATGCATATAAGTTCCCCAGTTAATTATTCCCCACCTACTTTCGCCTCTGAAATTCGTTAGTTTTTTTTGACTATCCTTTTTAAAATATATATATATTTTTTATTGATTTCAGAGAGGAAGGGAGAGGGAGAGAGAGACAGAAGTATCAATGATGAGAGTTGTTGATTGGCTGCCTCCTGCACGATCCAGGGGAATCAAACCCCGCAACCCAGGCATGTGCCCTGACTGTCACCTCCTGGTTCATAGGTTGAAACTCAACCACTGAGCTACACCAGCTGGGCTTGACTATCCTTTTTTAAAGATGCTGTCTGCAATGAACACACTGATATTTCTGTTCCCCCTCAACTGCATAATTTTTCTCCATAGCATCGATGACCATCTAACAAGATATTTTACTTGTTAGTTTGCCTTCTGTTTCACACTAGAAGGCAAGTTCCATGAAGGTATGGATTTGGGTTGTTTTGTTAATTGCTGAATCCTTGTATCTTTAACAGTGCCTGCCTGGCACATAGTAAAGAATAAGCTTAGTAATGAGTTGTTAACATGTCTTCAAAATTCTAGGTTTTTAGATAATTTTGTTTGTTTATTATTACATAGGCTATCCGTATTATCTCATAAGGAAGTTTATGTTTGGCTTTCCAGAAAATTGGAAAGAGCACATTGATACTTTTCTAGAACAATTAAGGTAAAGTACTTTTTATATTTTAAAAAAACTTTTATTGAGGCATAATTTTCATTTGATAAAATGCATCCATTTTAGGTGAGCTTCTAAAAATGTATACTTACATAACAGTATGCAGTGGTTTTAATTTCTTTTTTATGGAAAATAAAACCTTGGACATTTCAAGGAGTCATCCTTATTCTACCCTTTAAGAATCAAATAGCTGTTAAACAGGAGTCTGAAGTTCATGGTCCTTTTTTCTTTGATTCATTCCCTCTGTTAGCACTGGGGGAAAAAAGGTAGAATTTGGTTAATTCTTGCCTTTAAGGAACTCATAGGGAATGGAGTGATGTCAGTTAACTAGTCACAAAACAGGGGTTGACAATTTTTTTCTGTAAAGGGCCAGATAGTAAGTATTTTTATGGGCATGCTCTATCGCAACTGCTTCAACTCTTCGTAGAAGAAAAGCAACATAGTCAGTGCCTTAATGAATGTGGCTATGTTTCAGTAAACTTTTATATTGTACTTGAATTTTTTGTGGGAAAGGGGGTGGAAGCCATGGAAGCTTAAATTATGTAAGATTAAAGGTAATCTTTACTATGGTGAAGAACTTTAGCTGAGGGAATTTTCTTTATTTTTTGGAATAGTGTTAGTGTTAAAGATTAGGTTAGGGTTTGGGTTGAGTTCAAAATTATGTTTAGGGTTAGCTTTAGGATTAGAATAAAGTTAGGGCTAAAAGTTAGTTACGTTTAGGATTAGTCTTTGGTTTAGGGTTAGTTTAAAAATTAGGGTGGGCTAAGGTTAGTTTTAGGTTAGGTGTAATATTTGGGATTAGGGTTAGGGTGATGGCTCAGTTGAGGGTTAAGTTTTAGAATTATAGGCTTATTGTTAGGGTTAGTTTTATAATTAGAGTAAGGTTTATGGGTAGCTTTAGGGTAAGGGTTAGGATTAGGTTTAAAATTAGGAACAATATTAGGATTAGAGTTACACTTAGGGTTGGTATGTTATAGTTAGGGTTAGAGTTAGAGTTAGTACTATTATATTTAGGATTGAGGTTAGGTCATAGGAGAGTTTTGTTTTTTTGTGAGTTTTAGTTTTTTGTTTTCACTTTTTTGGGAACCAACATTAGAGGGAATATAATTATGTTTTTAGGGCTTGTGAAAAGAAAAAGGCCAGACAAAATCAGAAAAGTAGAAGATTTGTGCCTGACATAGGAAAATCAATGAAAAATGATGCAGGAGGAAACCAAACAGATGGGCCCCAAAGAACCAGCACCATTTATGACCTTGATTGTAACCATTTGGGTATGTTCTTTTCTGCTCTATTGGTATAGTGGTATATTCTTACATGAACCCACATTGTTTAATTTTTTACAGTGCATATAGTCTTGAGTTCTAATCTGGTCCTAAAATTTTAGAGTTTTCACTACTTGAAGAAAAACTACAAAGCAGTTAGCATTCAACTTACTTCATTAAATGTTACCTTTTAATTAATCTGATAAATAGATCAATGAAAGATAATAGTTCTTTTAGTTTCCTAGACGCAAGGTCTTTAGGCTGCTAACCTAACTCAAACCTATATATTAAATATGCCTAATTTGTACCAAATTTTATTCTCGTTAATAGACAATACCAGTTTGTTTTTATGGCGGTAATGGCATTTTTTTTTGAATGACCATTGCTATAAAGGTAGCTGGCAGAACTTTTCTGTGTCACCTCTTTGCCAAAACTATAATTTGCGTTACAGCCTTTTCTAGAAAATATAGATGAATAAAAGTTAATTAGAATCTGTTGTATAAATTTCTGTTGATTCTACCTTGACCTTGTAACAAAGCTTTACAGGATTGCTTCTACCAAAGTCATGGCACTGTATAAGTCCCCCACTGCACCCCACTGCCCTATGTTCATAGGGCGCTCCTTTGTAATTTTGCTTATCCTTTCTAGTGCAAAGGAATGGATTAAATATATAGATGACTGCTTGCTCAGAGCTAGCTAAAAGTCACTCTTCTAGTTTCTTCTCAACCTTTCCTCATTTTTTCAAAAGTCATCCTATTTGCCTGTAAATTTAAAATATTGCTCATTGTCATTTGCTAGACCATCTTCTGTATTCTGGAGTCCTGGGGCTACAGCAACTGCTATACTTTTTTACTCCTAAATTTAAAATTCCTAAACGTGTATCTCACTTTTATCATTTATTAATCTTCTTTAATCTTAGATCTTAAGCAGTGTTTTTCATAAATGTTTAAATTGTGAATGTTACTGGTGAAGTGTTTGAAGATACAAATGTAAAATGCTAAAGTTTGGTAAACTATTTTACATGCTACCTGTGTCCATAATAAAATAATTCAACAAATATTTTTAAAGCACTTTCCATGAACCTTGATCTTTGTTAGCTGTTAGTAATTTAGAAATGAATAAGATGAGATGATGCCTCCCCTTTGGGAAGCTCAGGTTAGGGGCAAATATTAGTGGATTTTTTTTTTAGGTATATCATTTTTCTAGTGTGATTTATTAAATCTTTGTTTTGTGAAGATGTTAAGACATTGTGTGTCCTCATATTACATAAGTTATTTTGAGTGGTGTTGGTCAGTGGTGTCTTTTTTTTTTTTAATGAGAAAACCACTGAAATAAAACAAAACCACATCTAACATTAAACAACTAAAGGTATGCAAAGGCGCTAATCAGTGATAATTTAAGATGATGTGCTTGTGTGTGTGATTTACCTAAAATGTGATTTTGCATATTTAGTGGTATAATCTATATGTCATAGTATTGTATTAAAATACCTAATGTCTGTTATACTTAACCAGAATATATTATAGGCGATCTATTATAATAGCCTTCTTCACCATACTGTAATAATCTCAGAGGAAGGACCATCCATTATGTATCTTCAAATACAGCTTCTAGAATAATAATAAAATGTTTATAGTTTTACGAGTCCTTTTTAATTTAGCTAGAATTTTAGCTCAATAACTGTTTCTTAAGCCCATATTGTATACTATTTAATTTGGTTTTGCTTAAAATTTTAATTAGCATGGATTTAGTTTTACATTGGTATACATAAATTAATTGAAACATAAGAATTCAATATACATGAAAAAATATAAGGGAAATAGAATTTGTAAAAAAAATTTGTGGATGAAAAAGAATTTGTATTTACAAAATGGTTTAATGTTTCTATTTTGCTTTAGATGTGGCAAAGGAGATTAAAAACATAATAAGGAATAATATGGCTGTCCATTTTTTCTTTTCTTTTTTTAAGAGAATAAAAGTGATTTGAACAAAATATGGCCCTATGCAGAGTGATTCTGTCCAACTAAAATTGCTTTATGTCATAATCAAATTTAACAAATATTTGTGACATTGGATTAGACTTTTTCAAAGTGAGTTCTTAATGGGGAAGAGCAGCTTAACTTTTATATAATCATTTATCTAAAGCTCCATCTTTGTACTCATAGAACTGAAGAAGAGTAAGCACAGTACGTTGCCAGGAGCTATAGAATTAAACATTTGCCAGAGTAATCTTCAAAATAAACCACCATTAAGCTTCCCAGATGACCAAATAAAGAATACTGCTCAAAATGGGGGAGAATATGACTTACCTAATCAGGTAAGCTTTTACTGAATACTGTGCAGATACTACTGAAAAGGTTCAAGACCAAATGAGAAATCATGAGTTCTCTTTGTTAAGTATTGCTTTTTATTAGTTTAGACATTGTATGTAAATGTCTTGATATTTATTTTCCTAGTGTCTCACTGGAAAAGTGCAGGCAAGAATAACAAAGTTTTTAGCTATAAAGTAAGGTTTAAATATATATAGAGAGAGATTTTGTGTGTGTGTGTGTGTGTGTGTGTGTGCACGCACATGCACGTTTTAAATGATAGTATTAAATCAGTAAAGAAGATGTGAGAATGTGGTTACCCACGTGGTGCTTCCAAAGCTTGAGCTTTGAATACCTCTGCTAATGAAATTTCTATAAGCTATAAGTACCTAGAAATTTGTGTGCTTGATTCATACTGTGAAAATGCTTACAGTCATGTTTATAGGTAGTACTTGTTATACTAAAAAGTTATCTTTTGATTTTGAAGGAATTGATTGGAAAAAGGGAATATAAGAAGTTATCTTCAAAGAAACTCAAAAATTATGAAAGAATAAATAAAAAGATAATTAAAAGTCAGAAGCAAGGTAATATATCCTTATTATTGTTTTATTTTGTAACTAGAGGTCCTGTGCACAAATTCGTGCACAGGTGGGGTCTGGCTGCCCCACTCCAATTGGGGCCCATTGGGCCGGGCTAGCCAGGGAGAAGGGACATGGGAGGTTGGCCAGCTGGGCCCGCCCCTGGTCGAACTCCTGGTCAAGGGGACAATTTGCATATTAGCCTTTTATTATATAAGATAAGTAGAAAGTTACTATTTGAAATTTTTTAACATAATAAAAGTGATTTCATAAATTTGCAAATCTAAAATGGTAGACTGTTTTAATGCTTATTAAGTATTCATTATCTTTTTACAGAAGATGATTTACAAAATGAAATAATTCATTGCTTTAAATATAGATTCACTTATAGGTTTGCTTTCTTTAATCTAGGTAGCTTTAAATAATTTTTTAAATCACAAAATATATATTACTTAAATATGTTTCTAGTAATGTTGAAAGAAAATCTTTTTATTAAATTGTTAATAAGCCATAATTTAGTTTTATGTAAGTGTGGATTTTTCAAAATGATTTCATTGAAATCCTGAATACCTGAATATATAGAACCTTTTCTCTATGCATTTGTGAGTTTACAACTTAATGTTTAATTGAATCTATCAGCTTAATAGCATTTTTTTTCTATTTTATTGCTTATAAGTGAAAAGTGAAAGTGGAGAACATTTATAAGTGTGTAAAAAAGTAGACTGAAGAGTAATAATACTACTTAGCAAGTTTATATGACTTAAAAGTATCCAGAATAGGCTAGATCTTTATTCAGGTTATTTAATGAAATCAATAAAAAGTGTTTTGCTCAAAATTAGAAAGTTTAAAATGTTTAAATTGCCAATTGAACATTTGAATCACATTTGTAATAAAGAATTAGAAGACAACACTTAGCTCATAATGTGAAAATATATAATTCCATTGAGAAGTGTTGTGGAAACTTTCTTGATTTTGATTAGTACCATTTCATGAATTATAATTTAGAAGCTTCTATTCTTTTTGTCATCTTTTAAATGTCACATAATATGTGTAGATTGTTGGCAGTATGTCACTGTGATGATTGGTGTGATAATTTACAGTTTATATCTATTTTTAATTACAGCTGGATATTTTAAAGTTAGAAACTAAATTAGTTTAGCTTCTGGTTTCTTAAATTTTAGAGTTGAGAATTTCATATAATTTGTTTTCTTTAAGTAGTGACATGGTATAATAAAGACTCTCAATTCTGTTTTGGTTGTTTTCCCCTGGTGATTCATAGAGTTTCTGGGGATTCAGCAAAAGATTGCCTTGATGGCTACCATTAGGGATGAATGAGAATGAGGCCGTGCAAATGGAGTTCCATGTTCTTCTAATTCCCTCCTTCAGTAATATACCTTCTATTTCATATGTTACATACCTAGTAAGGTTTTAGCAACCCAACAAATATTTATTTAGCATCTACTACATATGTGACTGAAATAACTCGAGTAAAATGAAGATAATTCACAAATGAAGACAAAATTATTAATTATACTTTCAGACTAGTTGAAAGATAAGACAAGTGTAATTATATGCAGGGCACATTGCCAAACATGGCATTATTTTAAAATATTCTGGAAATTTGAAAGAGCTTTCATTCAGTTGAGGAAATCAGAACAAAGTTTGTAGACTAGATAGGCTGGAGTATAAGACTGAAGCAGGTAGTGATTTGGTTTGTAAATGAGTGAAAAGAATTTTCCAGGTAGGGAAAATTTGAGAAACAGTGGTCTCACAAACATATAATATGGTTCGGACATGAATGCCGCAAGTGAACTGTATTAAAGGCCAGGTAGAGGAGCTTATATGCACACTAAGTATACTATGAGAAGTCCTGGACAAGTTGGTATTAAAAAATAGTATGTTTACAATCGAAAGGACAGTGATCTAAACAGACTGGTGTTTCAGCAAGATTAATATGATAGTAGAGTTTGTGGTGGGAAACAAATATATTTTATTTGTGAAAACAGTTTTTTAAATTTTGTTTGTAGCTAATTTGAGATTTTGATCTTTGGTTTTATCTTATGAAATTAAAGAGCAAACCGAAGAATCGAAGGTATCCATTGATATTATCATCTCAGGGAAATCACCTTTCTCAGAGGAAGAAAGAAAATATGTGGCTACTAATCAGAAGGAAGTCTATGTTGTGGTAACACCACTTAAATCTAAAAATGTGATAGAGCAAAAATGCATGAAGTATAATGTGTCCTATGGTGCCGTTAAAGCAGTAACAGATTTTATAGTGCCAAAGCATCAAAAAGAAAGTGAATCAGACTTAAATCAAACTACATGTCCAATTAGTAAGCCCAGAAAGACTTTCAAAGATACATTTGAGTGTGGCGTGGATCATACAAGCGTAAACAAGGAAGATTGCATTGAACGTGATATACTCACTGTCAACCAGAAAATAAAAATACCTAGTTCTGACAAGAAACAAACGGTCACCTCTGACTTTAAGAACAATACAAAGTTGTTATCAACATCGAAGAAAATTGAAAAGAATCAAGTAACAAATCAAGATTTGTCTGCTGACAAGAGTGAAACGGAAAAGAAAATTAGAACAAAAGCTGGGGATATTAAGAAAACCACAGCAAGAAATACCAAAGAAACAGTAGTCCACCAGAGAAAAAGCAGAAGGAACATCACTGGAAAAATCTCAGTGACCTCTGAATCTGAAACCGAAGAAAGTGAAACTGAATTTCATACCCTAAAAAAGAAAGCTAGATGTTCTGCTGAAATAATTTGTCAGAAATCTGATATTATGAACGAGTTTCCAATTATTAACAAAACAGGATCTGATAAGACGAAGAGGCATTCCTTAGAATGTTTACCTGGTTTAATTCAGGATGAAGAATGGAATGAGAAGGAATTAGAGAAGCTTCATTGGTAAGTAGTTAGATTTGACTCTGAAATATTCTGAGTGGCACAAAATAGTTAAAGACAAGAACTCCAGCCCTAGCTGGTTTGGCTCACTGGATAGAGTGTCAGCCTGGGGACTGAAAGGTCCCAAGTTCGATTCCTGTCAAGGGCATATATCTTGGTTGCAGGCACATCCCCAGTAGGGGGTGTGCAGGAGGCAGCTGATCGATGCTTCTCTCTCATCAGTGTTTCTAACTCTCTATCCCTCTCCCTTCCTCTCTGTAAAAGATTAATAAAATATTT
Organism: Corynorhinus townsendii; assembly: GCA_026230045.1. Classification (NCBI taxonomy): domain Eukaryota; kingdom Metazoa; phylum Chordata; class Mammalia; order Chiroptera; family Vespertilionidae; genus Corynorhinus; species Corynorhinus townsendii. The sequence continues at coordinate 113,131,947 of JAPDVU010000001.1, read as the reverse complement.
TTTTTAAAAAAATAACTCCAATGAGGGAGTAATTTAATGATTTCTAATCATTAAAATGGAATATGTCATCCAAAAGCACATAAAGAAAAATTACAATTTATACAGAGAATGAAGGGAAAATATAGATAACTGCCATCTACATGTGTTTTGTTTTGTGTGTGTGTGGTCATCTATACAGTATACATATGAGCTTATCATTCCCATTTAATATTGCAAACATGCACCTCCCCTTCCCACCCCCCATCTACTGAAGAAAAGTAACTGTGAGGGAGTGGATGTGTTCATTGTTTGTGGTGATCACAATGTATATGTCAAATGATCATGGGTAGACTTTAAATATATATAACTTATCAGTTATACCTCAATAAAGTTGAGGATATATTTCAACATAGACAAATGCTGCTCTCTTACAGCCTCACATTTTTTTTTTTATTGTTTTAAGTATTACAAATAGTAGTACATATGTCTCCTTTTTTTTCCCCCTTGATCCCCCCCCGACCTCCCCTACCCCCCAGGACATGCCTTCACCTGCCCACCCTGCCCCCCCGCCCCAGTGTCTTATATCCGTTGGTTGTGCTTATATACAAGCGTACAAGTCCTTCGGTTGGTCTCTTACAGCCCTCCTCGCCCAACCTCCCCTGTCTTCCCAATGTAGTTTGACAGTCTGTTCAATGCTTCTTTGCCTCTGTATCTTTTTCCCTCCATTTCTTTCCTTTAAAAAGTTTTGCTTTTGCAGACTGGAAATAAACATATAGTAACAAAACAAGACAAAACAAAAAAATGTTTGAGTCCCAATTTCAATGTCCAACAGTTCCTTATGTGTACATGTCAGCAATGATATCTGGATGGTGGGCACATGGTGGCAATGCAGGTCCGACCCTCTCTGGTTTGGTCCTAGGCAACCTGCAGCGGTGCACAGCTGCTGACTGCTCCCATGGCAAGGCGTTGTCAGCGTCTTCCATCTCTGGACTGTTTTTTCCTCTTGTCTTTGTGGTTGGAGCACTCCTGTCAATTCCTCTCTGTTGCAGGAATCCATCTGGTCTTGGGGTTGTTTTCTGAAAATATACAAATATATTCTCAACCACAAGTTAATAAAGGAATCTTTTCTATATAATTGATTTGGGATCCTTTTTATTTTTGTTCAAACGATTTTCCTTTGTCTTATTTAGATACCATGTGTGTTTTTAATGGCCGTCTTGCTGTTAGCATTGCAAATGAAACTTAATTTGGTAAAGTAAAAATTTTCTAGATGTAATTTACTTATAGGATATTTTTCCTTACATGATATTGCCCTACTATCCCACCCTTTTTTTTTTTATTAATGGAGGTTTTTGTAAATTTTATAATGCAGTCTTGATAACTTTAAATTTAAAAATTTTTTTTTCCCCCACACATATGACTGCCTTAGGTTCATTGCATATTCAGGAATTTTACCATGAGATGAACTACCAATAGAAATTTTAGTTATTACTTGTACTTGAATATTCACTTATTTCAATTAGGCTATTTAAATTAATCTGAAAACTCGATTACTATTTTACTGTCAAATTTAATATTTACAGGGTAAACAATCTTAGTTTACCCTGTAAATATTAGTGGTAAGGATTATTTGCATTCTTGAGTGGGCCCTGAGCATTCCAAATGCTCGCTGAATTTAGATATAGGGCAACTGCTGTCAGCCAAGTCTCTTGTCTGTTACCTGGGTCCCGATCTGAGCTGGGCCAAGTCTCTGTCTGTCCCCTGTATCTCGATGTGAGCTGGGCCAGGTCTCTTTCTGTTGCCGGGGTCCCGATCTGAGCTGGGTGTGGGAAGCGCGAAGCAGCCATGGGGGCAGGAGACCTCCTTTAGAAGGGGGTGAGGGTTCAAGCCCCTGCAATGTTGGGGGGGTGAGGGTCTGTGCCCCACTTCTGTTGCCCCCCCCCCCAAGTTCTCTCCTGATGGCCCCTCTGCGACTGTGCCTGTCTTAGGTTGTTCCTTCCTTGAGGAATCTTATCCGTCTCTGGCTAACCAGCCATCCTCCAGGGCCAAGCAGGGTGCTGTGAGGTTCAGTTCTGTCTCCTTGGTAGCCTATGCCCCCGTGGCCTCCACACCCAGCACCTGCCTTGGGAACCCCTGGCCTGCTGGCAGGGTCCCGGTGCTGATCACATATCTCGGGGAACTCGGGTTTCTTCTCCAGTGAGGGCCCAGCTCAGCCTCACATTTTAAAAAATATTTTATAATTATAAAATCTTCAAACTTACATAGATTATTTAATGGTGTTCTCCCCCCCCCCCCCATTTATTAAAAAAATTTTTTAATTGCTTTCTGAGGGGAAGGGGGAGAGAGAGAAATATCAATGATGAGAGAGAATCATTAATTGGCTGCCTCCTGCACGCCCCACACTGTGGAACGAGATTGGAACCCAGGCACGTGCCCTGATTGGGAATCCAACTGTGACCTCCTGGTTCATAGGTTGGCACTCAACCATGGAGACATATTGGCTGGTCTTCCCTCCCCACCTCCCCATTTATAGAGAAGAAAATAGCCCCAGAAATTAGGTGATTTTTCCTAGGTTACATAACTACTGCTGCTGATAACTAGATTTGGCTACACGGACTTGACAAGCAATATCAGTAGACTAGTAGTATTAGAAGCCAGATCATAGTTGAGCAATGAAGAGTGAATGGGATAATAAAGACAACTTAGAGGGACAGCACAAGAAGTTTTGCAATGATGGGAATAGAAAAGCATAGGTGATAAGAGTGTGAAGAAAAGGGAATGCATGTGTTTGGTTGCTTGCTTAATTTCTATTGTGACTCATTGCCAGAGTATGATGGTTTGCTGATGGAAGTTATCTAATAGAAAGAAAGGAAGATAAAAAAAAGAGAAGGATAACTTGGAAACATAGCACATTCAGTGTTCCACTCCTTTTTGCACCCTCAAATCTTATAACATTTGGAATTTATTTTCAAATCTGCCTTCTTGAAATATTCTTCTGAAGGCATCTCTGTGCCACTATACTCTTCCATTTTCAGTTGCCTAAATGTTCCTTCTCTTTCTTCAGACACAGAAGGTAATCTTCATTCTTATTCTTCAGTGTTTTTGGGTTGGGTGCTTTCTTGCTTCTCAATGATCTTTTTCTTCCAGAGTTCTAACTTCTTTCTATGTACAGGGACTTCCAAATCTGTATCTTTGGTCCTGAATTCTTATATTTAGATTTGTATTTTCCTTTGCCTACTGAAAATCTCTACATAAGTCTCACCTACATCTCTAAATATATCAAAAATCAGACTTATTTCCCCTGCCTGTACACTGCCTGAAATTCCTATTTCTGAAAATGTAATTTTTTCAGTCAACTAAGTTTAAACTTTTTATTGTTATTGATTTTTTTAAATTTTAACTCGTTCCCAAGGAGCTATAGATCTTTTCATGGGGTCATTTTCCATCTGCACCCTTTTTCTTGAGTCTACTCCTTTTCAGATTTTTAATGCCTTTTACCTGAACTATGGAGTAGCCTTATATTTAGACTTCATTCTTTTCATATATGTAATCTGTTTTATATATCTCCACATTAGTCTTATTGTATAATTGTGGTTCTAACAGATCAGAAACTGTCACTGCATTCTTACTAGTCTTCAAATTATATAGATTCTTCTGCCTTGCATTGTCAGCATATAATAATTGACCTCAGTTATTATTTCCAGCTGTATTGTCCAATCATTTACTTATAATAAAGGTCTTCAACCTTTGATGTATATTTATATATCATCTAAGGAGATTTTTTAATGCTTGAACTGCAGTTCCCAGTGAGATGGAGTAAGCACACTCCACTTTAGCTTCTACTGCACAGTTATAAAAACAAGACAATGTATACAGCAGCTTTTGTTGACTCAGAAAGGTAAATAGTAGCAGATCAATTGAGGAAGACTAAAATTTAAGTACTACCAAACTGGCTGTGAATTTCTAGTTTTTCCTCTGGTATCACCTAAGCTAAACTCAAGGCTAATTAAACAGGAAGTGAGCACTAGGGCATGACAAAGTTAAGAGAAGCCCTCCAGTTCTGACTTGAGCAGGAAAAGGGATTACTAATGCTCAGAACATTAGAGGAAATGCTCCAGTTCCCTTTTTCTCCCTTCTCATATCCCAGGTCCTTGCTGTCCTGCAGGGATGAAAATCAGTGCAGCAAGCCCATATATACCTAAACTCTGAAAGCGGGGAACCTTCCTCTCCAATAAGAGAAGTAGCACTCTCATGAGGGTGGGCTGTTGTGTTTTTCTCATTCTGTCCTTTGTTGTTTCTGGAGAAAGATGCAGTTGTAACTTTGCAGCAAAGCCAGGTAACTAAAGCCCCCGATTTCTGCCAGAGAAACAAAAAGAGGAACCCAAAATTGTAGAGAGGAAGAAGCTAACTAAAAACCTGATAACATTGTTTATGAACTTTTGGGCTCACCCTTGATTAATCAAGAGTGGCTATAGTAATACCTGTGAAAGATTTGTAGAAGAAGAAAATTATGAAGGATAAAGAAGTACTTTTCAAAATGATAAAAGTGTCAATTCACCAGGAAGACTTAACAATCCTAAATGTGCATGCACCTAACAACAAACCTCAAAATATATGAATCAAAATCTGTCAACTAAAAGGAAAGTACACAACTGAAAAGATGAGCAAATCCACAATTATAGTGGTAGACTTCAGGGCTCTTCTTTTGGTAGTAAATAGAACTAGTAAATAGGAAATTATCAAGGATATAAAAGGACTGAATGATACCATCAACCAACTATTTAATGGGCATTTATGGAACAGTCCATCCAGTAATGCAGGGAGGTGTTTATTCCAAAGGTAGCTAGAGCATTCATCAAGATAGAACATCATGTTTAAATAAAACAAATCTTAAATTTAAAATAAGTCATACAAAGGGTGTTCTGTGACCATAATTGAATTAAATATAAATAAATCAATGAATTCTTCCAAGTGGTTGAAAATTTAACACACTGTAAAAGTCCACAGATCAAAGTAAAAGTTTCAAGGGAACAAGTTTTGAGGAACAAGGGAACTGAACAAAAAAAAATTAAAATATTCAGAATTTGTAGTGTAAACCCCAGAAGTTCATAACTTTATGGGGTGGTTTTACTGAGCTAATCTCTTCCTGATTTCTGTGGTACTTTCTGTATAAATTAATTGTGGCACTTTTTTTTTTTTTCAGAGAAGAAGGAAGAGGGGGAAAGAGGTAGAAACATCAATAATTAGAGAGTATCATTGATCAGCTGCCTCCTGCACACCCCACACTGGGGATTGAGCCCACAACCTGAGCATATGCCCTGATCAGGAATCCAACCGTGACCTCCTGGTTCATAGGTTGATGCTGAGCCATGCCAGCTGGGCAATTGTGGCACATTCTTCATGAATGGACTATTAAGTAATAAGATGGAAGAACTATTGATACTTGTAACAACTTTAATGAATTACAGAGGCATTATGCTGAGTGAAAAGAGCCAGCTCAAAAGGCTATATGCTATATGCTTCCATTTACCACATATGAAATCTTGGAGGAGACAACTCAAAAGAAAATAGATCAGCTAGGCCAGCGTTGCTCAGTGGTTGAGTGTCAACCTATGAACCAGGAAATAACGGTTCGATTCCCAGTCAGGGCTTGTGCCCAGGTTGTGGGCTTGATCCCCAGTACAGGGGGCAGCCGGTCAATGATCCTCTCTCATCATTGATGTTTTTATCTCTCCTCTTTTCCTCTCTGAAATCAATAAAAATATATTTTAAAAGAAAAAAAGTAGATCAGGGATTGGCACTGTTATAGTGGTGGACGACAAAAGGATAGGTAACATGGGGATTTTTTTCAGAGTTCTGACCTGCAGGCATTCTTTTTGAAATTTGCCATATTAGAAATATAAACTATTTTTCATTCCTTAACCCTATATCTTGTTTCCTCATCTTCATTTCTCTGCCAGTGTAGTTGCCTTAATTTCACCTGTTTTTTATCCATCAGATTTTATGTCATCTCTTCATTGTAACCTTCCCTTGTCATCATCCATTTCTACCACCCACTCAGATATGATGCCTCTTTCTCAAAAATGCAAAGTATTACCACTACAGACCTACTAAATTGAAATCTTCGGGGATAGAGTCTATCAATATGTTTATTATACTTGTCTGCTTATTTGCTTGCTTACATTTTTGCTATAAGCTCAAGTATCTTTTTTTTCGAGGGTGTGTGTGTGTGTTTTAGAGAGAGAAATGTTGATCGATCAGCTGTCTCCTGTACGCAGATCAAAACTCCAACCTGGCATCAAACCCACCAGGTTTTGATGTACAGGATGACACTCCAGTCCATTGAGCCACACTGGCCAGGGCATTCCTCAAGTGATTCTTACTTGCAGCTGACTGCTTTGTATGCTACAACATGCTTATAAACTAGTAGGATAGACTGTTAGCAAATAAAAACTATAATCACTGTAAGAAATTTATAAGAATGTATATCGGAGAAATCTGACTTGGCTCATGCATATACTTGAACTAAGCACTAAAGGATAAACAAGAATTATTTAAGCCCAAGATTTATGATGAGTACATTTTAAATAGAACAGTATGTAAAAGTAGAAAGGAAGAGCATAATTAGAAATACTAAAAAGCCAAAATGACTAAAGTATAGAAAGTGAGGGAAGAATAGTACAGGATGAGACTAGATAGTCAGGTAAGGAACAATGGAAGTTATATTAAACTGGAGGCCCAGTGCACAAAATTCGTGCACTTGCGGGGGTAGTCCCTCAGCCCAGCCTGCACCCTCTCACAGTCTGAGAGCCCTTGGGGGATGTCCGACTGATGCAGAGGCGGGAGACGCTCCTGCCATTGCCGCTGCTCTCGGGGGGCAGCTCCTGCTTTGAGCGCCTGCCCCCTTGTGGTCAGTGCATGTCATAGGAACTGGTCGTTCCTCCCTTCGGTTAATTTGCATATTAGCCTTTATTATATAGGATATTTTGGTTTTTATGTTAAGAATAATGAAGTGAGTTTTAAGTAAGACTGGAGTGATATGATTAAATTTGCCTTTTAAAATTGTCTGGGAGGACAAATTAGTTTCTTGTTAAATGCATTAAGTTTTTTTATTATGATAAAAGCCCTTTTAGGCAACTTCATGCTTGAAAATTACCTATGTACACAGATTGGGAAGCTAGAGCTTTCTAATCTTTTTTAGTGATTTTGCAAAAGAGAAGATAATTCATTAACAGTGTTTAATACCTATAAGTATTCTCCTTTTATGCATGGAGAGAATGGTCTTCTGTGGTCAACTGGTATCTGTTCATAAGAGCTGATTTCTACAAATTGATTCTACAAATTGATTGTTTAATAGTCATTTAAAAAATAAAGAAATTTAGCCTTAGCTGATGTTTTCCAGTGGTTACAATGTTGGCCGACCCATCAAAGCACTCTGGTTCAATTCCTGGTCAAGGGTATGTTATGTGGTTTGCAGGTTGGATCCCCAACCCCTGTCAGGGTGCATGCAGGAGGCAACCAATCGATGTGTCTCACATCGATATTTCTCTCTGTGTCTCCCCTCACTTCCCTCCATCCCTTCCACTCTCTCTAAAAATCATTAGGAAAAATATCTTTTGGTGAGGATTAACAACCAACACAATATTAAAGAAGTTTATCAAAAACAATAATACTTTAAACTCATCACTTCCTAATTATTTTAGTACAGTTTATTATTATATACTAGAGGCCCAGTGCATGAAAATTCATGCGCTCGGGAAGGAGGGGGTTCCTCAGCCCGGCTTGCACCCTCTCACAATCCAGGACCCCTTGGGTAGGGTCCCTAGGCCTGGCCTGAGATCAGGGCTTATTGGGGCTTTCCTTCCCTGGGCTGCAGGAAGCTGGCCCCACTCCCGCCGCTGCCACTGCTTGCCATCTGTGCAGTACTGCGCCCTCCGCCCCCCTCCCCCCCCCCCACCCCACTCCCCCGCCGCCACTGGTAGCCTCCCTCTACAGGCAACAGGCTGGGGTGCAATGGCTTGGCTGGCCTGGGCCTCCCTCTTTCTTTGCTGGGGGGCAGGGCCAGCCCTGTGAGGGGCCGTTTGCCTACCTGATCAGCCCTAACCACTCTGCCTGCCTACCTGATCACCCCTAACTGCTGGTCTGCCTACCTGATCATCCCTAATCACTCTTCCTACCTGCCTGATTCCCCCTGACCGCTTGCTTGGGGGCAAGGCCAGCCTGGCGAGGGGCCGTCTGCCTACCTGATCTCCCCTAACCACTTGCCTGCCTACCTGATCACCCCTAACCGCTGGTCTACCTATCTGATGACCCCTAACCACTCTGCCTGATTGCCCCTATTGCTTGGGGACAGGGCCAGCCTGGTGAGGGGCCATCTGCCTACCTTGATCTCTCCTAACCGCTTGCCTGCCTACCTGATCACCCCTAACCCCTCTGCCTGCCTGCCTGATTGCCCCTTACCGCTTGCTTGGGGGCGGGCCAGCATGGACTTCCGGTTGGTCAGCCTCCAGTTGCTACTGGTTGTTAACAAACCAGGGTTTTTATATATTAGGATACCCTTAAGGTTCTTTATAGCTATTATACCTGTATGGTAGATATTTTATATAATGGTGTGATATGGCACATTTCTTATTCCTCATTCAATGACATCATGTTGGTTGCTTAAAATCAGCCACCTTGGGGTATTTACAATATGGAAATTTGCAAATACTGCAAAGAAGGACTTTTTAAACCCAGATAGCTGGTTGTTAAAAATTTATCAATACAACACTGCATATATAAAATATGTTCAAAGTGAGTGGTGGTGTAGTAATATGGGTACCTGGTTCTAAATACTAATTTACAAATGAACTATTAGGATGTAACTCATTTGTTAAATTGGAGAACTATCTTATATTGACTTAGGTTTTTTCTATTTCAATTTTCATTTCCCTTAAGTATTATATCTAAAATATTCTGTTCTATAAACCGTAATACTATAATGAAAGCAAGCCAAGCATAACACATAACCTGGAATGTATATGAACTCAGAGCTCATCTTTCAATATATTTAGCACCAGTAATATTTGAGCAACAATGTAGAAAATTTAGTCATGCTAGAGCCCCCCTCCAGCCCTCCCAAATCAAATCACTGATTTGTTGGACTTGGGAAGAAATATCTTGAGATTGGAGATGATTTTTCAGATTAAACAAAAGAGAATGCATCTCCTAGATGTTAAATTATGTCACCATATTTTTAAGCAGTAGAGTAAGTTATTGAGTATAGGGTGTATCTTCTTTCCAAATAGTCAAGTAGAATGATTTTGGTAAAATTCCTTTAGCACAGTAAATCTGATTGATTTAGTGGTATGCATTCAGGTTTTGTTTTTTGTTTTTAATTTCTTATTCTTTCACTGGATTTGGTCTTCCATAGTGCTTTTGCATCACTTCCCAAGCACAAACCTGGTTTCTGGTCAGATGTTGCTATGGCTGTAGGTTCTCGATCTGCTGAAGAATGCCAGAGAAAATACATGGAAGATCCCCAAGGAAATGGATTCCAGAAACATGTCACTAAGAAAAAGGCAGTCAATCCCAAAGGCCAAAAAAATGGTAAACTTTGTAGTAAATAGTTTTTTCCTAGTTTTCTGTATCAACTTATAATCACTCACTAGATGTATTATATACACACACACACATACACACACTAAAGGCCCGGTGCACAAAATTCATGCACGGGGATGGGAAGGAAGGACAGGTTCCCTCAGCCCAGCCTGCACACTCTCCAATCTGGGACCGCTGGCTCCTAAACCCTTGTTTGCTTGCCTACCTGATCGCCCCTAACCCCTCTGCCTGCCTGTCAGATCACCCTAACTGCTCCCCTACTGGCCTGATTGTCCCTAATTGCTCCCCTGCTGGCCTGATCGCCCCTAACCACCTCTGCCTCGCCCTGCACCGGGACCCAGGATTCCCTCCTCTGGCCAGTCACAGGCACCCAAGACCCAGGCTTCCCTCCCTCTGGCTGGTTGCAAGCACCCAGGACCTGGGCCAGCTTAGTCTGGGCTGGCCACAGCCACAGGGGGGGACCGTGGGTGGGCAGTTTCACCCAGGCCACAGCTGCAGGTGGCCGGGACCATGGGGCGGGCAGCTTGTCTCTCTCCTGGGCCGCAGACACAGGCGCTGGCACCCGGGATCATGGGGCGCAGCCACAGGCGCTGGCTTCCAGGATCACAGGGTGGGCTGCTTGTCCCTCTCCCAATCCGCAGGTACAGCTGCAGGCACCTGGGATCATGGGGTGGGCTGCTTGTCCCTTTCCCTGTTCACAGCCTGGCTGGTACCCATTCCTCTCCCCCCAGTGTTGAGTGTCTGAGCCATTACGGTGTGATGGTGTGACAACCATTTGCATATTAGCTCTTTATTATATAGGATATTCAGGTGTCTTGTAGATATTTTATTTTTATTGTTTTGAATTTTAGAGAGTGGAAAGGAGGGAGGAAGAGGGGAGAGAGAGAAAAACATCAGTTGGTTGCTTCTAACATGTGCCCTGACCTGGGTAGGGGATTGAACCTGTAATGGAGATATGTACCCTTGACCAGGAATTGAATCCAAGACCCTTTGGTCCATGGGCCGATGCTCTAACCACTGAGCAAACCCAGCCAGGGCTATAGATGTTTTCTTAAAACTTTAGAAAGAACTCCAAAGATCATCTGTTTACTTTGGACATCTTACCTAGTTAATTCCATCAACATTAGCCTTAGTAGCCTTGTGATTTGAGTTTGTTGTAGGAAATCAGCAATTGGATCCACAAATTTCAACATTTGTGTTACTGTTCTAAGGGTCTAATTTAATTTCAGGCCACTTGGGTAGGGTCCCCAAGGTAGGTTTTCATTATCAGAATAAATTTAGTTTTCATGGCTTCCAGGAGTACACACTTATGCCCAAGGTTTATGCTAAAGAAGTCCTAGTCTAAACTTGGGGGTGTGTCCAGTATTCCTGTCATAATTAAATGAGATTTATATTTTAGCAAAAACAATAAATTAGGTATCAGTAAGAGGAGTATGGGAGATAATCTTTCTTATAAGATTAAAACCTTTTTAACCAACCCCTTCCTAATCTTACATGTATTTTCTTCATGAGTATCTTGTGGGCTAATGATATTGCACAGATCCCAGTGCAGAAAGGATCCCTTGTTATAAAAAAAAAAACAAAAAAAAAAACTTATATATATTAATAGAGGCTGAATTTACTTAATATAAATACACAGTTTAGATTTTGTCAAGTTTGTTAACTTTAGAGCAGTTATTCTAATGACCAAGTTCTTACCAAAATGTTTTGCTGACTCTTAAGGCAGGAGAGGTGATTCAGATAAGAAGCAAGCTATTAAGATAACTGCCAAAGTGGGAACTCTTAAGAGGAAGCAGCAGATGAGGGATTTTCTGGATCAGTTGCCAAAAGATGACCATGATGATTTTTTTAGCACAACACCTTTGAAGAAACAAAGAGTGCTGGTAAGAGTCTTGAATGCATGATATTGTGTGTGTGTTTTTTCATTGTTTTCTTTATATTGATTTTTATCTTATTTTTATATATGGTTAGCATTCATCTCTAATATTTAGGCAAAGGATTGATAGTCTCCACAGACATAACCCAGTACAGGCCATTCTCATCAGTGTATAGAGTCTACCCTTCAGTGAAGTTCCAAGGTATCGTTTGTAGAACCAAATAGAAAACCCAGAAATATGCCAAATGTGTACATTTAAAATTTCATACACAATGAGGCAAACTGTTTTTTGAGAGTGATAAAAGATTATTACTCACTGTACAATAAATTGTCTACATCAAAAATCATGTAACTAAAAATTTCGATTGGGATAAAATATTTGCACAAATAACACAAGGCCAATAATATGATATAAAGAACTCATTTAAATGTTCCTATGTAAGTATACCTTTTAAATTACAGAATCATTTTAAAAATAAGTTAAAATATCCATTAACAAAAAGCAATGGAGATATTGATACAGTCATGCATCAGTGGATGCAGAGTTGAATCAGACCTTTTGGAAAGCATTATGGCAACATATGAGAGCCATGAAGATTAATTCTACTCATGGGAGTTTATCCTACAAAATTGAAAAGATGCCAAAAATCTTCACAAAGATAATCATTGCAGGTTTATTTTTATACAGAAAAAAAGCACCCTAGAATCAATCCATATATCAACTAAGAATATTCTTCATAACCATAGTGAAATACAGTACAAACATTAAGTACAAATTTGAAACTTAAGGATATTAAGATTAAAGTAATACGAAGATAGATGGATCTAAACAGCTAAACGATTAAGTGTAAAAATTGAGTTTTAATGACCTAGACAGAAGGGTACTTTCTTCATTTCCATTTTTTTTAATGTTTTTATTGATTTTTAGAGAGAAAGGGGGAGAGAGAGAAACATCAATGATGAGAGAGAATCATTTATCGGCTGCCTCCTGCACACGCCACACAGGATGGAACCCGTAATCAACTTGGAATCGAACCGTGACCACCTAGTTCATAGGTTGTCACTCAACCACTGAGCCACACCTACTAATGAGGCTCTTCTTTTTTTTTTTTTTTAATAAATCTTTATTGTTCAGATTATTACAGGTGTTCCTCTTTTATTTTTCCCCATAGCTCCCCTCCACCTGATTCCCCACCCCACCCCATGCCCTTACCCCCTGCCACTGTCTTCATCCATAGGAGTAAGATTTTTGTCCAATCTCTTCCCGCACCCCTCCCACCTGCTTCCCCTGAGAATCGTCAGTCCACTCCCTTTCTATGTCTCTGATTCTATTATATTCACCAGTCCATTCTGTTCTTCAGATTTTTCATTCACTTTATTTTTAGATTCACTTGTTGGTAGGTATGTATTTGATGTCATTTTGTTGTTCATAATTTTTATCTTTACCTTTTTCTTCTTCTTCCTCTTGTTAAAGGATACCCTTCAGCATTTCGTGTAATCCTGGTTTGGTGGTGATGAACTCCTTTAGCTTTTTTTTGTCTGTGAAGCTCTTTATCTGACCTTCAACTCTGAATGATAGCTTTGCTGGATAGAGTAATCTTGGTTGTAGGTTCTTGCTGTTCATCACTTTGAATATTTCTTGCCACTCCCTTCTGGCCTGCATAGTTTCTGTTGAGAAATCAGCTGACAGTCGTATGGGTACTCCCTTGTAGGTAATTAACTGTTTTTCTCTTGCTGCTTTTAATATTCTCTCTTTGTCTTTTGCCCTTGGCATTTTAATTATGATGTGTCTTGGTGTAGTCCTCTTTGGATTCCTCTTGTATGGGGTTCTGTGCACTTCCTGAACTTGTAAGTCTATTTCTTTCACCAGGTAGGGAAAGTTTTCTGTCATTATTTCTTCTAATAGGTTTTCAATATTTTGCTCTCTCCCTTCTTCTGGCACCCCAAAAATTCGATGTTGGTTCACTTGAAGTTGTCCCAGAGGCTCCTTACACTATCTTCATATTTTTGGATTCTTTTTTCTTTTTGTTTTTCTGGTTGGATGTTTTTTGTTTCCACATATTTCAGATCTTTGGTTTGATTCTTGGGGTACGTTGATCTACAGTTCACTTTCTGCATATTCTTTATTTCAGACAGTGTATGCTTCATTTCTGACTGATCCTTTTCCATTTTTTTGGCATTCTCATTAATCTCCTTGAAGGTCTCATCAAGTTTCTCAGTGGTTTTAAGAAGATTCTTGAGTAACCTTATAAATGTGGTTCTGAACTCTATGTCATCCAGTAGTTTGCTTTCCTCCGTTTCTTTCATTCGTGACATGTTTCTTTGTCTCCACATTTTGGCTGCTTCCCTGTGTTGATGGAGTAGCTTTGTATGGTAGGTGATCTATAGGGGGCAGTAGCTCAGCCTCCTCAATCACATGAGGTGGATGCTCTTGGTACACCCCTTTGTGGGCTGAGTGCAAAGTCTTGGTGTAGTTAAGCCTTAATTGCCATTGGTACACTGGGAGGAATTGACCTCCAGGCCAATTAGCTGTGAGCACTCCCTGTGTCTATAATGGAAGAACTGCTGCGCTGAAGACACACTTATGGGGCAGGACTTGTTTCAGTGGGGCTTTGGTGCTCACTGAGTCTGCCTCTTGAATGTGTCACTTATGGATGTGAGGAGTTGAAATCTGGTGTCTCACAGTGACCACTAGGTACACTGGCTTCTGGATCTCCAATGGGGTGCAGGTCAGCTACTGTCTGAGGCCACTCAGCAGGAGCTACAGTGAGAGCTGCAGTTTTCTCCTCTTTGCTTGGGGTTTGGAGGTTTTGGAGCTGTCTGACCCAGGCTGCAAGTTTGCTAGGTTAAGCTGCGATAGGGCACGCCTTTCTTATGCTAACTGAGCTGCTTGGAGCTTGGGTGGGTTTGTAGGTTGAGCAGTGCGGGGCCTCAGGGTGTCACTAGGCTAGGGCGTGGCAAACAGCAATGGCTGCTAGTTAGCCGGTCTGAGTCCCCGTCGGCATCCGCGAGTCTGGTGCCCCAGTGCAGTAAACAATTATTCCTGCGCGCAGCTCTGCAAGCAAGCCTCCCTCACTGGCACACAGTCCAGCTTCTCCCCGTAGGAGTTTGGGTCCCCTGCGTCTCCCCAGAGACTGGATTTCAGAGTAATTGGGGGCTTGTCTCCGTTTGGGTTGAAAAAAGCAACGCACCCAGTCGCCCGCAGCCAGCCCGGATCACGCGCCTCTGTACCTCAGCTTTTCAGCGCTCGTGCACGTCTCAATGCTCTTTTCTCTTTCCTTCTAGTTGTAGAACTTCCACTCAGCCAGCTTTCCCGTGGTTCTGGGTGATAGACGTTTTGTCTTTTAGTTGCAGTTTAAATTGTTGTGGGAGGCAGCAGTTTAGGTGTTTACCTACGCCGCCATCTTGGATTCCTCCGAGGCTCTTCTACTCATTTTTTAATATTGTTAAATCATTTTCAATCTTTAAAGGCTACATAATGCTTTAATAATTTAGTAACATCATTATCTGGGCCCCCTTTTATCTACACAGGTTATAAAGGGAGGTATTTTAAGGGAGCCATCTGAGGTTCTTACTGTGTTCTCTGCACAACAGTGTGGTCCTTCGGGGTTATACCCATTATATTATTCCACCATCATTTCAGGTTCTATATTTGTTTTGGCCAAAATGTAATAGTCTCAACAATTTAAAACTAAAGATATTAAAATAGAAATAGAAAGCAGTAAAGTAGTTCATTTTCTGTGGCATAAGTCCACTTTCTGTATGGTTTTAATATAAAGGTAAGTAAAATCTTAAGGATTGAATTAGTTATTGGACATATATACACAAAAGGTTTAATACTGCTTGAATTCCTATTTAGTACCAAGTATAATAGTAAATGAATCACAGTTTTGTTTTGTTCCTTCTACACAGAGGTCAGCAAACTATGGTGCATGAGACAAATCTAACATACCACCTTTTTTGTTAGCAAAATTTTATTGGAGCACAGACAAGGAACAGTGTTTACATGTTGGCTGTGGCTGCCTCAAACTACAACCAGCATAATTGTGTAGCTGGGACAGAGAATGTATGGACCACAAAGTCAAAATACTTATCTGACTCTTTACAGAAAACATTTGCTGACCCCTGGTCTATACAAATTGTAGAAACAGGTGTCATTGTCTTCATTTTACACATCCAAGTTTTTTAGAGGACAAGGCTCTCTTCTCTGCCTACTAATATTTTTCATTATCTCAGGAAATTATAAGGCAGAAAAACAAAGCCCTCCTAAAACATTTTGTGATGAGGAATTTTATTATTAGGGTTGTCTGCTGATAATGAATATTTGTATTCTAGTTGCCAAATTTCCAGTTCAGTCAAGAAGAAGAAATTCTGCCAAATATGGACAGAAATCCAACAACTCCATCCTCAGTTATCTTTCCATTGGCAAAAACTCCTCAATGTCAGCATGTCAGTCCTGGAATGCTAGCCTCTATAAACAGGTAAATATTTATGCATAAGATACTGTAATTCTGTGCATCAATATTTAACATTTCATGAGTTGAAGAGAATAAATGTCAGTAATGAGAAAAGTCATTATATTTTTAAAAATCAAGAATAGTTCCTAGAAGTCAAGGATTGAGAGTTTCTGCAAGCAGGTGTGTTATTCCGTAATGTTGGAACACAGCTCACACTTTACATCAGGATAAATCCCACTGGATCAAAGTTTTACATGTGAAAAATTATACTATAAAATAACCTTGGAGAATTATTTTATAGTCTTACATTAGTGAAGGTCTTTCTGACTATGATGGAAGACCCAGAAGCCACTAACAAAAAGAAGGTAGTTCACTATATTTAAAAAATTTCATTTGGTACCAATCAAACATAAACAATCAAAAGACTAAAAAAAACAAAAACAATTGTTGGAGAGGATACTGAGAAAAAGGAACCCTCATACACTGCTGGTGGGAACGTAAATTAGTACAACCATTATGGAAAACAGGATGGAGGTTCCTCAGAAAATTGAGAATAGAGCTATATGACCCAGCAATCCCTCTTCATAGTATCTACCCAGAAAACAAAGATAATTATTTGTAAAAACACAGGTACCCCCATATTCATTGTATTACTCACAATGGCCAAGACATGGAAACAACCCAAGTGTCCTTTGATAGATGATTGTATAAAGAAGATGTGTTACATATATACAATAAACTACGCAGGCATAAGAAAAGATGAAATATTGCCATTTGTGCCAACATGGATGGATTATGTGTGTGTGTATTGATTTTTAGAGAGGAAGGGAGAGGAAAAAGAGAAAAACATTGATGTGAGACCAGAACACCGACCAGCTGCCTCCTCTGCCTCTTATGCACCCCCCCCCCACCAGGGATCCAGTCTGCAACGTAGGCATGTGCCCTGACTGGGAATGGAACCAGTAACCTATTGTTGTATGGGACGACACCCAACAAACTGAACCACACTGGCCAAGACTCTATGGAGAGGTCTTGAGTATCATGCTCATTGAAATAAGTTGAATGGAAAAGGCCAACAGTCATGATTTCACTCATCTATAGGATTTAAAATAGAAAGCAACAAATGAATGAACCAAACAAAAGCGCATGAACACAATACGGTAGTTAGAGTGGGTAGAGGGGTCAAATAGATGATTGCAGGAGGAGACTAAATTTTGGGTGGTGTGCACACAATGCAATATACAGATGATGTATTATAATGACCATTTGAAACCTATATAATCTTATTAACCAATATCATCCCAATAAATTTAATTTAAAAACCCACAAATGACAATTTGAGAAAGGAATATGTGGAACTCATCACAGGATAAAGGCTAATTTCCCTGATACAACACTCCTACAAATTAGGAAAGTCATTCTCATGAATTACTAGCAAAAAGGTAAATTAGTTCAATCTCTGTAGGCAGCAGTTTGTCGATATATATCAAAGTTATATGCTTTGCACATGCTCTTTAACCTAGCAATCCTACTTTTAGAATTGTGAATGTTCAACTTATTCCTTAATAAAAGAGTAATATGCAAACTGACTGTCACTCCAACACACAAGATGGCCAGTAGAGGAGGGCAGTTGTGGGTAATCAGGCCTGCAGGAGAGGGCAGATGGGGGGGGATCCAGGCCTGCAGGGGTGGGCAGTTGGGAGCAACCAGGCCTGCAGGGGAGGGCAGTTGGGGGGGAACCAGGCCAGCAGGGGAGGGCAGTTGGGGGCAAACATGCCTGCAGGGGAGGACAGTTAGGGGCGACCAGGCCGGCAGGGGAGGGCAGTTAGCGGTGACCAGGCCGGCAGGGGAGGGCAGATGGGGGGGATCCAGGCCTGCAGGAGTGGGCAGTTGGGAGCAACCAGGCCTGCAGGGGAGGGCAGTTAGGGGGAACCAGGCCAGCAGAGGAGGGCAGTTGGGGGCGAACATGCCTGCAGGGGAGGACAGTTAGGGGCAACCAGGCCAGCAGGGGAGGCAGTTAGTGGTGACCAGGCCGGCAGGGGAGGGCAGTTAGGAGCGACCAGGCCGGCAAGGGAGGGAAGTTAGGGGTGACCAGGCCAGCAGGGGAAGACAGTTTGGGGTGACCAGGCCAGCAGGGGAGGGCAGTCAGGGGCAACTGGGTGGGCAGGGGAGCAGGTAGGCGTTGATCAGGCTGGTAGGGGAGTGGTTAGGGGATGGTCAGGCTGCCAGGCAGAAGTAGTTAGGGGCAATCAGGCAGGCAGGCAAGCGGTTGGGAGCCAGCAGTCCTGGATTGGAGAGAGTGCAGGCTGGGCTGAGAGACAGCCACCCCTCTCCCCCATGCATGAATTTTGTGCACCTGGCCTCTAGTATTATTTATAATGGCAAAATACTGAAAAAACTCAAATGTCCATAAATAGGGACTAATCAAGTAACTTCTGGTACATTATATAGGTATAGAAATTAATGAGAAAGTTCTTTATATACTGCTATGGTAAAATGTCCACAGTATAGGTGAAAAAGTTATATACATTGAATTATGTGTTGCCACTTCTGTATAGAGATATGGTATACATGAGTGTGTATATGTGTATAGTTGTACATAATTGCTTTAATTAAATATCTGTGAAAGGATACATAGGCTGAAAACACTGCTGATCCCTTGGGAGAGAAACTAAGATATCTTGGGAGACTGAATTTTGAGCTCTATGAATATAGGAACTATTCTGTATAATAAAACCCTACTATGCAAATTGACCAAACAGTAGAACAACCAGTTACTATGATGCACACTGACCACCAGGGGGGCAGATTCTCAATGCAGGAGCTGCCGCCTGGTCAGTGTGCTCTCACAGGGGGAGCGCCAATCAGCCATAAGCCGGGCTTATGGCTGGTGAGTGCAATGGCAGTGGTGGGAGCCTCTCCCGTCTCCACGACAGCGACTGCTGGCTTAGGCCCACTTAGGGGAGCGAGAGGGCACAGGCCAGCCTGAGAGATCCCCCCCACTCTGTGCACAAATGTCATGCACTGGGCCTCTAGTTTGAAATATAAATAATATTAAGAAAAATAGGGGTGGCCAACAGTAAAATGTTACACAGAAAAGATGGAAAGTGATAAGGAGGCCTAAAAATAGGCTATCCCATATGCTTATCTAGTAAGAACAATCTCCATGGAGTGTGAGGGGCAAGAGCCAAATCATAATGATTCAAAATAGCATATTCAGTACCCTCAATGAAGTCTGATGGAACTTTAATTTGCAGTTATTTTACAAAAACAATTTTGCCTATCCATCCCCAAATTATTTTTTGTTTACTTGTGATTTAATATTTAGTGCAGGTGAAGGTATATTGAGAGGATCATTTTGGACAGAGTTTTTGGTAAGCACTTTGACCAAATGAAAAGCATTAAAATACTAATTCCTTTTGGCCCTTTAATTAGTGATTTCTGCCCTGGCTGTTGGACTGTTGGCCCATGCACAGAAGAGTAGCGGGCTCAATTCCTAGTCAGGGCACATACCCAGGTCACGAGTTCAATCCCGGTCAGTCCAGGCACATAGGAAGGGCAACTAATTGATGTTTCTCTCTCTCTCTCCCTCTCCTTTCCTCTCTCTCTGAAATCAGTTAAAAAAAGAAAAAAAACACATACCCTCAATAACTTCATTATTGAGTTCTATAAAAATAAAAGATTTGAGCAAGTAGACATTTTTTCTTATAGAGCACATGATGGACTCATATAATGAATATATTTCCTATAACTATTTTTCATATTTTATTTTTTAAATATATTTTTATTGATTTCAGAGAGGAAGGGAGAAGGATAGAGAGATAGAAACTTCAGTGATGAGAATCATTGATGGGCTGCCTCCTGCACGCCCCACACGGGATTGAACCCACAACCCAGCTATGTGCCCTGACCAGGAATGGAACCATGACCTCCTGGTTCATAGATTGATGCTCAACCACTGAGCCAAGCTGGCTAGGCTTTTTTCATAATTTAAAACATGTGTTTCCTAGGCCTTCTAAATTCTCCCTTAAATTGAACCAGCTCTAGTTGACTCCCCTATTTTTTTAAGTTTTAAATTATGTAAGATTTTTATCATTTCAGAAATGATTCCTTTGTACAGACAGGAGAAGAGACTCATGAGATGGTGATCCTGAACTGTCTAGGCTTATTCATTTGCCTAGCCAATGAACAATATTTGTGGTACACATTACAACTTCTTTTTAAATCTTTTATTTTTAATTAATTACATTTATTGGGGTGACATTAGTTAATAAGCTCATATAGGTTTCAAGTGTACACATCTATAATCCACCACCTGTAGATTGCATTGTGTGCCCACCACCCAAAGTCAAATCACCTTCCATCACCATATATTTGGTCCCCTTTACCCTTCCCTTACCTTCCCCAACCCTCTTCCCTCAGTCTCTACCATACTGTTATCTGTGTCAATAAGTTTCAGTTTTATATTCACGAGTGAAATCATATTGTTCTTAGCTTTTTCTAATTTTGCTTAGCATGATATTCTCAACATCCATGTTGTTGCAAATAGCAGAATTTCATCTTTTCTTACAGCTGAGTAGTTTTCCATAGTTATATATGCCACATCTTTACCCAGTCATCTGTAGGATGACGCTTTCCATGTCTTGGCTACCATAAATAATGCTGCAGTGAACATAGGAGTGCATATGTCTTTGCAAATAAATGTTCTCAGATATTTCAGGTAGATACCCAGGAGGGGAATTGCTGGTGTCATATGGTAACTCAGTTATTTTTTGAGGATCCCCAATACTGTTTTACATAGTGATTATACCAGTCTACATTCCCACCAGCAATGAAGGTTCCTTTTTCTCTACAACCTCTCTAACACTTATTACCTATTTTACTCATAATAGCCATTCTAATAGGTGTGAGGTGGTATCTCATTATAGTTTTGAGTTCATTTCCCTAATAGCTATTGAGGTTGAACATCTTTATATTAACTCCTTGTCAGAGCTCTTTACAAATATTATTTCCCATTCGCTTGGTTGCCTTTTTGTTTTGTTATTGGTTCCTTTTGCTATGCAGAAGCAGCTTTTTGCTTGATATAGTCCCATTCATGTTTTAACTTTATTTCCTTTGTTTTTGGGGTCAAGTTCATAAAGTGTTCTCTATAACCAAGTTTAGTGGCTGTTTTATTCAGATCTTATATTTACGTATTTGATTCATTTTGAATTAATTTTTGTACATGGGGACAAGCAATAGACTAGTTTCATTCTTTTGAATGGCTTTCCAATTTTTCCAGCACCATTTATTGAAGAGGCTTTCTTTTCTCCATTATGTGTTTTCGGCTCTTTGTAAAAAAGTTTTTGCCCATATACATGTGGTTCTATTTCTGGGCTCTCAGTTCTGTTCCATTGGTCAGTGTGTCTGTTTTTCTTCCAATACCATGCTGTTTTCATTATCGTTGAGTCAGGTAATGTGATATCTCTGGCTTTTTTTCTTAGAATTTCTCTGGCTATGAGGGGTCTTTTGTATGGTTCCATACATATCTGATTATTGTTTTGTTCTCTTTCTTTAAAAAATGTCAGTGGTTAGAGTATGGGCTCATGCACTGAAGGGTTGCAGGTTTAATACCTGACCCAGGTCACAGCGCCTATGGGAGGCAACAAATGGATGTGTCTGTTTCACATCAATGTTCTCTCCTACCCCACCGCCACTCTCTCTAAAAAATATTCTTGGGTGAGGATTGACCAAAAAAAGAAAAAGTCATTGGGATTTTTATGGTGATTGCATTAAACCTGTATATTTCTTTGGGTAATATGCAAGAGTGTTTGTGGTACACATTATATCTTAATACAGTTACACATTTACAAATTTCTACCTGTCACACCTTTAAGATTGCTCCCAAATAGTCACAAAGGAACAGATAATCAATCATATAGGATATCTTGGGGCCAAGAGAAAGAATTAGAATTGGTGCTCGGCTGGTATTTACTGTAAAAAAAAAAAAAAAAAAAAAAAGACTAGGAATTGTAGGGGAAAATGAGAACAACCATTCTGTTTAATTTTCATCTGTAAATTATGAGTCAGGTCTATTTGCTAGGAAAGAGAGGATTAAGAGATAAGGTATATCTCAGAGGGGAGGGAGAGGAGAGACAGGAACAGGTTAACCAAAGAATTCATATTCATATATGGGTAACCAATGGATACAGACAATAGTGTGGTAAAGGCCTGGGTGGGGCAGGGGCTGGGAGAAGGGGGATGTTGAGGGGGGATGCAGGGACATTTGTAATACTGTCAACAACAAGATAGCATTTAAATAAATAACAAAACAAAAAATAAGAAATAGATAAGGTAAAGCCTAGTGTGTCACAGATTCAATTCCCTGGTCAAGGGCACATACCAGGGTTTGCAGGTTGGATCCCCAGTCCTTGTTGGGGCACATACAGGAGACAACCAATGTGTGTGTCTCACATTATTTCTCCCTCTCCTTTCATTCTCCCTCTCTCTCTCTCCCCCTCTCCCCCCCCAACACTCCCCTTTAATGGGAAAAATATCCTCCCATGAGAATTAACAAAAAAATAGGTAAGGTAAAAAGAAATGAAAAAAACTTCATAGATGTACATTGAATTAAAGACACAACACAGTTGGATGCTATAAATTAAGGGTTTTCGTCACCTTAAAGTTATCACCTTCAAGATTCAATCTGGATTAGGGAAGGAAGTGGCCAGGAGAAAGGAGGGAAAGGTGTAACAAAAGGGAATTCATGGATAAGAAGTCACAGTGAGTTTTGAAAAAGCAGCAGCAGCAAAACAGAGACTGGAAAGAGCACAAATGGGACAATGAACACATAAAACCATAGTTTCCTAGAATATTCTTATCTGGTATTTCCATTTCCTTTAAATCTTCTAAACTTTTTGTCCATCTTTCTGGGTACACCATTGTCTTTAAAAATGTTAATGAAAACGCACTTTTTAGAAATTGAAACATTAATTTTGTCAATTGTTCAATCTATGGATAAAATTATGGTAGTTAATGTTGACTTGTAATTATTTTGTGTTCAAACAGGAATGATTGTGATAAATATGTTTTTCATATGCAAAAAAAACATAAAAATAAAGGTGGTGTTGTCTGGGGCAATATCAAGAAAAAAACAGTAAGTATTTTTATTCTTCACACCAGATTTATTCAACGCATATTTATGGAACAACCGTAGTACATGGCAAACTGCGGGAGTTATAAGTTATGTAACAGGCCTTGCCTGTTTAAAATTTTATTAATTTTAAAATTTTGTTTGATTTTACTTCGGATAACTTATATTCCAGAATTCATAAATTATATATTTATGATTTAGCCCCATTTTTTCATAGATTAATGTTTTGTAGCCAATGTGTACTTACAGCCTAATTAATATAAGTAACTGGTAACATGAGGTTGTGGGTGAGGTAAGTACCCAAGTGCTGTAAATTACAGGTGGCAGCTGATAGACTCTAGTATTTGAGGAAAGTGAAAATGGTAAAAATTTTCATTCAAAGAGTTAGATAGGGTGGGAAAAGCACAGGTCAGGGAAGGACATTTCAGGCCAGACACAAAAGCCTATCTGTTCAGTGATTGGGGAATCATCCCAACTGAGTTAAGATTATTACAGAATAAGAAACTTCATCAAATTCCATGCAGCTTCTAAATGTTTTTCAGATTCAGTTAATTTATATATACGTAGATCAATATTTAAAATTAGTTATAGAAAAAATTTTAACTCAGCCTTGCTTTAATAGTGATCTATATCCCTTTGATAAAAAAATTGGGAAAATACTTTATCCTCTTGAATTAATTTTAAAATTTTGTTTGATTTTACTTTGGATAACTTATATTCTAGAAAAGCTAATTCACCTCAGATTTCCTCAAAGTAAACAGCTAATCTTAGAGAAATACAGTTTATGGAGGTAGTGGAATGGGAAATGACTGCCTTATCCCCTGAAGGTGTATTCCTTCTGACCAAGTTATGGACATCTCTTCCTCCCTCACTCATTTTGAAATATTTATATTGTACACTTGCCTAGAGTAAAATTCCTCTCAGAGTCTCTAAACTAAAGATTGGGATTAATCACATCCAATCTTTGTGGGCTTCACTTGTCCACAGGAAATGACACGTCTGGGGAGCTTGGTTAAAAATCAGCCTGGAGACTTAAATTCTTCAAAAGAAATCTCTGCTCCATAATTAAAGATGTAGGCAGTCTCCCTCTTGGTGTTTCTCAGATTCCCCTTTTCCAGTCCCACATTCCTTATGAAAATGAAATTTTGGTTTATTTTAAAGGACCAGGAATCTCCTTAACACAGTGAGAAGACTTGTCTTCTAGTGTCTGTTTTGCCAGTAAGAAGTTGGGTTGCCTTAACAAGTGTTTCTCAGACTTTGATGTGCATGGCAGTCACCTAGGGATCTTGTTAAATCTGTTCTAGTAGATTTGAGATTCTGCATTTCTAGAATCCTCCAGGTGATGCCCCTGCTGCTGATCCATGGACCATACTGAGTAGTAGCAAGACCCTAGTCCACTGCTCTCTGCAAAATGAGAAACAGTTCATATACATATATCCATATTAACTGTTTAATAGTTTAAAAACGATTAAAAACTTATTTCTCCGTATTTCTGACATAATTTTAAATACTTTTGATTTTCTTAATGGACTACAATTTCAGCTGCCAAATTATATATTTATGACTTAGCCCCATTTTTTTATAGATTAATATTTTGTAGCCAATGTGTGAGGATAGAAAGAGCAAAGGATTTATGTAGTGTTAAAAATTCAGGTGTCAAGGTTTGACTTCCAATACCAGCTTTGTGGTGAAGCAAGCTACTTGAGCTTTCTAATTTCATTTTATTCATGTGTGGTATGACCTGGGGGTCATAATGATACTGGTTTCTCTCACCAAATGATTTTGAGAGCTAAAAAAAATGTAATAATGTTTTGACTCATTTCACAGGGGAAAAAATTATTTACATCACAATCTATGAACATGAGTTTGTATCTCAAAAGTTTTAAAAATACTTCCCTTCACATAGTGCAGTGGTCGGCAAACCGCGGCTCGCAAGCCACATGTGACTCTTTGGCCCCTTGAGTGTAGCTCTTCCACAAAATGCCACGTGTGGGCGTGCGCACGTACAATGCGATTGAAACTTTGTGGCCCATGCGCAGAAGTCGGTTTTCGGCTCTCAAAAGAAATTTCAATCGTTGTACTGTTGATATTTGGCTCTGTTGACTAATGAGTTTGCCGACCACTGGCATAGTAGGTATACTGTCATATTTCCTTTTCTATTTGTTTCTTTTCAGTTTTTAAAGATAACCAGCTATGGCCAATAGTTTTAAAAGCACTCATGTATGTAAGCATGCATTACATAGTTAAAGCTTATAATATAAATTACCATTGTATGAAAGATTTTAAAGTACAGAGAATTTTAAAATGTTGCAAGTATAATGTCATGGCATAAGTACTTAGGAGATTTTGGCAACTTTCAGAGGCCCATAGACTATCCTTTAATTGCTGTTGCATAAGTTTGTAATGTGGGAAATGACATTGAATAAGTCATGGTTCTTGCCCCAAATAAATTCATCGTAAAAGAGAATTAGACACTTCATGGATAATTATATGACTAGAGGCCTGGTGCACGAAATTCATGCACTTGGGGGAACAGGGGGAGAGGTCTCCTCAGCCCGGCCTGGGCCCTCTTAACAGTCTGGAACCCTGTGATTGATCGCCCCAAAGAGGTAGGCCCCACCCACCCGGCTGGGGCTCTGTGATGGGTCACCTCCACCAAGGGAGGCCCTGCCTACCCATCGCAGCCCGCTGGTCAGTGGCCTAGGCCTCCCTCTGCAGGGTGATCCATGGGGTGATAGGAGGCCCCCCCACCAATCACATTACACTTGCCTTGGCTGGCATGGTCGGCCAGAGAGTCGTTGCACTGTTTGGCCGTTAGGTCAATTTGCATATTACACTTTTATTATTATTATAAATTAGGTGTTGTTGTAAGTACTCTGGGGATAAAGCAGGCTTAATTTTGTCTAGATTTGAGGCAGGCTTCACAGAAGGTACTATTTTGCTATTAATGTAAACTCTCTTTATAGGTTGAAAGTGATTTTTCAACTCCATCAAGAAGAAAAACCCCACTTAACAAAGGTAATACACATATCTTTCTTTAGTAGCTCAGTTCTGTTGTAGAGCAGTCTCTTTATTAACATGGTACTAAAATTAACTTATCAAGTGGACAGACCTACCATTTGATATCTTACAGTTATTTTTATTGAAATTACTTTTATAAATGTATTCATCATTTTTATTAAACTCTTCTTAGGAGAAAGCTCTACTATTGGAAAACTTTTCACTAATGCTATGGAGTCTTTGGATGAAGAAGAGAAAGATTATTATTTTTCAAGTTCTGATTCTGCATAGTAAAAGTGAGAAAATATTTCCAATATTTTTATCAAGAAGCAGACAGTTATGCATACCTTCATTTGCAACACATATATTTTCTTTATAAGTAGCTTCTTTTGAAATTGAGGGCTCCTTGTCAAAGGTTCTCTTGTTTGTAATCAAAGTTAAAGATATTTCTATAGTATATTCCTCATTGCTACAGCTTACTAAAAATATAAGGAAAATTGTTTTGCTTGCTATATAAATGGTCTCTCATAAGCATCTAAGTCTGTTTAAGAAAATCATGATCCAAACTGAATTTTTAAAATCTTTCAAGAAAATGTTAAAGGAGGAGGTTGAGGGGAATAAAGGATAGATTGTACTGGTAGCTACTGAATATATGAACATTTGAAGTTAGCGTTTTCAACACTTGGTATGTAAGCCAAAGTTGGTATGTTGAAACTATTCATTATGCTCTCTTTTTGCCCATTTATTTTTCTTAAAACTTACGATTGGCTTATCTATGAACCTATGTAAATTTTAATTTATTGCTTTTTCAGTATTTCATTAGGAGGAGTCAGAGAACAGATTTTGTTGCATCCATAAGCCTTATTTACATATTCAGACACAGCACATGTAAATATTAAAAAGACTGGAATGGACAAACATTCAAGTAATAATAGATCTACCATTATAAGGAGTTATTATGTTATAGTAAACGTTGTTTTAAAAAAAAACTAGCTTATTCTGCCATTATGTTTTAAAATTTGACATAGAATATTCCCCTCTGGTTTACAGTACATGTTCACCTACCCTTCTCTCCATAATTGTTCAAATAAAATTAGTTTGCTTTTATAATATTTGTGTTTTGGTTGTTTTTTAATCCAGAACTCTTAGTAAAAGATACATTTTCTTGTGTCTTTGTCTTACAAATTTAGTCAATGTTAATCAGCAGTTATATAATATAGGATTTATAGAAACACAAGATTTAAAAAGAACAGTGCAGTTAGATAGATCATTCTCCTTTAAACTTCCTTGCTTATTTCTACCACAAAGACTTGCCAGATAGATGTAGGATGGAACAAATGAAGGTTATTTTAGAGTGGCTCAAAAATAAGAGTTGTAGAGCTTAAGTTGCCAATATTTAGTATAATGCCATGCTGCTTGATGTTAACAGAAAGTGTTTTAGGAGTTAGAAGCTCCTTAAATTGCTTAATGGGAAACAAAAAGATAATTTTGAAATAACACAGACTGACATAAACCAAAGTATGACCCCCCCCACCACCACCACATTCACTGTGTCCTATCAAAACAGCTGTGTCCTTCCCAGTCTATTCTATTGTAGCCCACCTGCCAAGTTCCAAGTTAGTCCCATTTCTTTCCATGAGGCCATAAAATAAGCTAGTAGGGTTTAAGATAACCTCCAAATAAAAGTGGAAAAGAAAGACTTTAAGGACTCAAAGAAAAATAAGATGGACAGATAATCAATAGAATTGATAATTAAGTGCTATCAACGAGAGCTATTGCACCTTAACTCTGAATAGAGCTCTCTGTACAGCAAGCGTCTATATAATAAATGCCTAATATGCTAAGTATCCAGGCATCCGTTCAACCAATCAAAGTGTAATATGCTAATGATAAGCTAAGGCCGCTCAACTGGTCACTATGACGTGTACTGACCACCAGGGGGCAGACACTCAACACAGGAGCTGCCCCCTAGTGGTCAGTGTGCTCCCACAGGGGGAGCGCTGCTCAGCCAGAAGTTAGGCTCATGGCTGGTGCAGCGGCGGCAGTGGGAGCCTCTCCTGTCTCTGTGGCAGCACTAAGGAGCGGGCCTAAGCCATCAGTCAGACATCCCCCAAGGGCTCCTGGACTGCTAGAGGGTGCAGGCCAGGCTGAGGTGAGGGGAACATCCCCACCCAAGTGCATGAATTTTGTGCTCTAGTAAATAAAATCATGTAGTTCTGTCCCTCACACCATGTTAATTTATGAAATATTTTGTCTGCCAGGTGGACATAGAATCTGGGTACATTAGTGTCTGTGTGGGAGGTGCTGCCAGGTGTGGTCAACCTAGGTCATTGTTAGGTTGTTGAAGAACTGCACGCTTCCCGAATCACAAGGTGTCCCAGCCACCTGCACTGCTGACACTGCATCAGGAGCAGAAGAGCAAAACAAACTGAAACCAGAAAGAGACCCCTTTTCCTCCTCCTACTGACAAAACTGAATTGTGCTCACTATAGGGAGAAATGCTCAAAAAGTCCAGTCCATTATACCAAACAAAGATACTGAAGGGTAAATTGAACCCGAGAGATAACAGATTGATAACTGCTATCAGCCAATAACTTAGAACTTCTGTTCTCGCTGGCTTTAACAATTATGAACAACAGAAATATGAGATCAGTTGCTTTTAGACGAACTGAGAACTTACAGTATCCCAAAGGAGCTAAATTCACAATGATAGTAGGTTTTTAGTAGAATAGAACTTAGAGTATATAGTTTCTGTGATCTGGTTGTAGATATTCATATGTCGCTTGTTTGTGGGCCTCACTTTTATCATCTGATAAGAAAGCAATTTGAATTAGATAAGTTCTGAAGTTCCTGCCAAGTCTAAGGTAAGAAAAGCTCTCTTCTATGAGGGACCAAAAACCCAACAATATAACAAGAAAGAGGCAACCATACAATAAAAGGCTGTAAATAGGGGAAAATGTCCGCAATTAAAGGCTGATTTAGCACTAGACTGCCAAGACCAGTGGTTCCCAACCTTTTTTTGGCCATGCCCCACCTAAGCATCTCTAAAATCCTGATGCCCGCCCCACCCCCTGTGACATATAATTATTCAAAAAGTGAACTCCTGTTCACATGGAGGAAGCCTAAAAGGCCATTAACTTGGTCTAAACAAGCTTCCAAAGAACATGGCATCCATGAAAGGGAAAAATAAATGAAAGGACAGTTGTACTGAGGAAGAAATCACTTAAGAAATTGTTAAAAAAATAATATGAAGTGATATGAGAAACCAGCAAATAAAGTTTCAAAACATAAAGAACTGAAATGCATGAATATGTCACAATATATATTTATATCCTGTATATGAGGCCCCTAGAACCAAAAGGACTGCAAAAAATTCAGTTAATAACTCATTCTTGGAGGAGAACCAAGATGGCATCATAGACAAATGCCTGTAATCGCTGCCTCCCACAACCACATCAAAATTACAACTAAAATACAGAACAACCATCATCCAGAACCACCAGAAAGCTGGCTGTTACTTAACCTACAACTAGAGAAGTAAAACACACTGAGACTAGTAGGAGGTATGGAACGGGCTGATCCAACACCCATGTGTGTTGATTTTTAATCAGGGGAGAGATCGCCCCTGCGGAGGCTGCCTGGAGGAGCAAGGAGTCCCAGCCCCACACCAGAACCCCAGCCCAGGATCCCAGAGCTGGGAAAGAAGTCCCTATGTGCAGTAAGAAATAGGACTGTAAAAACCAGTGCGGATTGGGGCTCAGTGACACACAGGCCACTGGAGACCAGCTGTTCCTCTTAAAAGGGCGGCACCACAAACAATTTACAACCTCCAGCTTCCTCTGACCTCCAGCACCAGGGTGAGGCTCTGGGGAACACAGACACGAGGAGTACTAGACTGTCTGGTATTGGGGCAGGAACTCGGGGGCAGCTTTCTTCCAGACAGAGGTGCTCCCAGGGGTCATTGTTCCCATGCTGGGACCTCCTGGGATGCAGGGCTGACTGCCAGCCATTTTTGTTTGCTCCACCCTGGTGATTCCCTGAGATCCCGCCCCATCCATTTTACAACTCCACCCAAGCTGTGTGAAGTGGCTTTTCCATATAAATGGCCTGTCCTTTCTCAGGCTAAAAATCTGTCAAACAAGATGCAGCTGGGTCAGGGAGCCCCAAACCTATAAATAAAAGGCCTAAGACCTGGAACCAGCACCAGCCTGCCTTGCTTCACAGCTGGGCCTCGTCTGGGCACTTCCAAACCTGATACAAAGAGGAGGAATCTGGGTGGCCCCAGGCAGTGACTGAGTTTACACCTCCTTGGATACCCAAGAGCCAGTGTACCAGTGGTCAGTGTCAGACCATTACAACTCTTAACATCCATAAGCAACAAACTCAAGGGGCAGACTGAGCACCAAAGCCCCACTGAAGCAGGGCCTGCCCTATAAGGGTGTCTCCTGCACAGCAGCTCTCCCACTGTAGTCACAGCTGGTCTCCAATCCAGTTGGCCTGGAGGTCAATTCCTCCTAGTGACACCAACAGCAATCAAGGCTCAACTACAACAAAACTGTGTACACAGCCCACAAAGGGGTGCACCAAGAGTGTCCATCTCAGGTGATTGAAGAGACTTGGGCCCTATAGGACACTTACTACACAAGGCCACTCGATCAATTCAAGGAGACTTAGAAGCTCTACCCAATACATAGAAACAAACACAGGGAAGCAGCCAAAATGTGATGACTAAGAAACATGTCACAAATGAAAGAAATGGAAGAAAGCAAACTACTGGATATAGAGTTCAAAACCAGTTATAAGGTTACTCAAGAATCTTCTAGAAACCTCTAAGGGACTTAGACTTTCAAGGATCTTAGTGAGAATGCCAAAAAATGGAAAAGGACCAGTCAGAAATTAAGCATACCAGTACTCTGACTGAAATAAAAAATAATATACAGGGATTCAACAGTGGACTAGAGGATCCCGAGAGTCAAATCAATGATTTGAAATACGAGGAAGTAAAAAATACCCAACCAGAAGAGCAAAAAGAAAAAAGAATCCAAAAATATGAAGATAGTGTAAGGAGCCTCTGGGACAACTTCAAGCGTACCAACATCCAAATTATGGGGGTGCCAGAAGAAGAGAGAAAGATACTGAAAACCTATTTGAAGAAATAACGACAGAAAACTTCCCCACCTGGTGAAAGAAATAGACTTACACGTGCAGGAAGCACAGAGAATCCCAAAAAAGGACCACACCAAGACACATCATAATTAAAACGCCAAGGGCTAAAGACAAAGAGAGAATCTTAAAAGCAAGAGAAAAGCAGATAGTTACCAACAAGGGAGTATCCATACGACTATCAGCTGATTTTTCAACAGAAACTATGCAGGCCAGAATGGAGTGGCAAGAAATATTCAAAGTGAAGAATAGCAAGAATCTACAACTAAGATTACCCAGCAAAGCTATCATTTAGAATTGAAAAATCAGATAAAGAGCTTCACTGACAAGAAAAAGCTAAAGGAAGGAGTTCATCACCACCAAACCAGTATTATATGAAATGCTGAAGGGTATTCTTTAAGAAGAGGAAGAAGAAGAAAAAGGTAAAGGTAAAAATTATGAACAACAAAGTAACAACAAATACATTATTAACTATCAACAACTGAACCTAAAAATCAAAGGAATAAAAAATCTGATGAACAGAATAAACAGGAATGGAATAGAATCAGGAGCATGGAAATGGAACAGACTGACGATTCTCGGAGGGAAGGGGCCGTAGGGGTGCAGAAAGAGATTAGACAAAGATCTTACATGCATGTATGCATTACCTATGGACACAGACAATAGGGTGGCGGGGACCTGGAGCAGGGTGGGAACTGAGGGGAGGGGAGCTATGGAGGGAAAAAAGAGGGACATCTGTAATATCCTTCTTTTATTAATAAAGATTAATTTTAAAAATGAGAATGTTAGAGGGAAAAAAACAAAAAACTAGTTCTCAAATTGTTCCCCTTAAAAATCAAATTGCCCCCCTGTGGGGCATGTGCCCCACGTTGGGGACCACTGGACTAGACAGAAGGGCCTCAGCTGTTGCAGATAAAAATATGGAATCATCTTAAAACATGAATAGCATCATAAAAACAAGAATGGGTCACAATGAAAGTCCATATTCAGTAGCTCATCTATGAAAAATTTTCCAAGTCCAAAACAATATATCACTTCTTTGAATATGATATTTCAACAACAACCAAATAAGTAAAGTAGGTTAGAGTTTATACTAATAGGATTTGACTACTTGATTGGATCATCTTTGGTGAGGTGAACATACTCATTTACACTTTCTAATTTCCTAGTTACTGGGGCACTTATCTCATAATACACCCACATCTGACTCAATATGTATGTAAACTCAGGACATTTAAAATATTCTAGATATTATAGGAAAAGTTGTTTATGACCATTAAGTTGGCAGCAGGCAGATGCATCAACCTATTATGCTAACAAATGATGATAGTACAAAAATCTTTAGAAAAATTTCAAAATATATCTCAAATTCTACCTTTTACTTTCTTTTTCCCCAGCTTTTACTTTCTTAATTGCACCTTCAATAATGGTTTATTGTTCAATAAACATAGTTTCATAGTCCAGTTAATCAAGTTATTATACATATTTTTTAAAATATATAACATATAAATAAAAATATACACAATATAAAATAATAGATACAGATATGTTCTCTAATTTACATATTTTAAACTGATAATCCCAAACCACAGCAATGATTATTGGAGTGCATTTAGTGTTGTGAGAGTTCTTTGATAATTGCACCTTTGAGCGGTTTGGTCATACATCAGATTTCAATCTACTTTGGTTAAGACCATTTGGTATCATTTGCACATCAAATACATAGTGAATATACCGATAGATCTCCTCAGCCTTTTGATGAGTTACTTGTGCATACATGGAGATTTCTTGAGGTGAGCTGAAAAATAAATTAGACCAAGAAAAACATTACATGGCTGCTCTGTCTGTGGAGGAGTCCCTCTCTCACTGCTTCACTAATAAACTTTCACTTTAAACTCTAAAAAAAAATTACACTAGAAATTTTGACTTATAAAGTTTATTATCTTGTTTAAAGAACAACAAACATAAAAGCTTTTAAGAAAATCATCTCTTCCTAGAAGTGCTAGATTGCAACGTCCCATGAAAATGCTCTCTGTCTAGTTTCCTACAGAGCAAAGACTCTTCAAAGACAATGTCTGTCCCCACCCCTTCACCGCCCCCACTCTCCAATTAATGGTCTCAGCTTCATGCAGTGACTTACATGTTGGCAAGAAAAAAGTCTCTACTGAATGAAATACTCTAACAGACTAGCCTATACCTTTTAAAAAATATATTAAAATTTCCATGAAACAGTTCTAAGAATCATTTAAATGTAACCATTTAAAAATATTAAAACAGACATACCTGTTTGTCATCTTTTTAACAGAAGAAAACTGGTGACACATATTTAATGCAGTTATATAACTTACATTGGGAATACTTAGATAAAATTGAAGTGCTTCACATTTATTACTGTTCACTGTGGGAACTTGAATACCAACATTCTTTCTTTGCTCCACTAAAGACAGTTCCTTTATCAAATCTGCAGTTTCTTCTTGGCAGGAACTGAAAAGAATTCGAATTCCAGCACCTATTAAGGTAGTCAGCAGGTTGTCATA
The DNA here is from genome assembly GCA_026230045.1 of Corynorhinus townsendii. Classification (NCBI taxonomy): domain Eukaryota; kingdom Metazoa; phylum Chordata; class Mammalia; order Chiroptera; family Vespertilionidae; genus Corynorhinus; species Corynorhinus townsendii. The sequence goes on along the minus strand of JAPDVU010000001.1, from coordinate 113,098,203 downwards.
GCTCTTTGTTCTCTTAAAAATCCTGGATGTGTCTCCTAAATATTTCATGTTTCGGGAAATGCAAACATTAGTAACTTGTAACTAGAATCAGAATACTATATATTAAAATCCCAAGATCTACACCATTAAAAAAAACTAGTGCCACATTATTTATGATACTGAGAAACCCTACAGCTAAAGATTTAAAGGTTCTGAGATAAAATATGGAAACCTGTCTTTATGAGTGTCTTGAATTGGAATCAACATAGAAAGGTGAGTAGGCAGGGAAGAGCTTATTCATTCCTAAAGCCAAGACCACATTACTTGACTCTAATAAAATTTTTCATAATGCTACTAGCACTGAGTTTAACTGATACAAAATTATCTTATGTATTTATTCCAAGAGTAACTCAATACTCCACACACCCATTTTAATGTTATCTTTAACTCTTGCCTATTAATTTAATCCCCTAACTTTCTCATTTATTTTCTTTCCACATTTTACCTATATTCTCTTTTGGGCATTCTTTATATGCCAAAAAAAAGGTACTTTTCCATAACTTTTGATATATTATTTTCCAACATACTAAAAAATATGTTGGTAAAGATGAAATTACTTAATTTTAGAAGTAAAAGGACCCAAGAGATCACCTAACCTAAAGCCCTCGATTGTCAAACTAAAAAAGAAAAAAAAAAGATTACTGAAAGATACAGTTATTTGTCCAAGATCACGTGGTTCACCAGTGAAAGCATGGGGATAAAAAGATATTGTTCAATTACCAAACCAATCTATAATAATAAAAGTGTAATATGCTAATTAGACCAGACATCCTTCCGGACAACCTTCTGAATGAAGCCAGGGAAGCCCGGGTCCCAGGTGCCTGCTGGCGGCCGGAGGGAAGCCAGTGCCAGCAGAGGCAGGAAGGAAGGCCTACTCTTGCACGAATATCATACATTGGACCTCTAGTGTTTACATAAACTACATTTTTTCCTTTTAATGACTACAATCTTGAATTCTTGAATAGTCTCTTTCACCTACACGATTTCACTTAATCCTCCTAACATCACAAGTATATTAACTCCTCAGAGGGAATGATTTTTCAATGCAACATCAGAACTTAGTGCATTCTGATTCCATATCCCATGATCCTTTCACTATTCTCAGTGAATCCCATAGTAATTCCCCAAATGAAACTCCAATCCTATTATTTCCAAATCCATCCTCGGCATCCATTTCAGTGACCTATTGAGAACTCAATCTTGTCCCTCAAATCTGCTTCTCATGTTTATAATATCAATAAACAGCACCACTTCCTAACTGTCCAGTAACAAAGAAATTAGCCAATTTAAGAGACATGCCACCAACTCCTGTTAATCCTGCTTCCTAAACCTCCTGAATCCTTCTTCCCCACCACGGCTTTATTTAAGGGCCTCATTTTTTCTGGGGCAACTGAAAAAGACTTACGCTTGGATCACTTGCCTTCAATTTATCACCCTTCAATTCATAAGCTGCATTTAAACACAATGACTACTGAAAAACATTATGTAAATATGAAATGAGTCAGGTATTGTAAGATCGCTCCACATCCTGACAATAGAAGACTGAACTAATTAAGTCAAATTCCTGTACAGATTTATAAACAAACATTTAAAAATACAAACCTGTTTTTTCTCTGTCCTTTTCCACAATCACACATATTCTTTCAAACATGCTCTGTAGGTACTGGATCTGGTCAATGAACTTGTTTTTATTAATACTGTTTAGCATCTCAGATTGATACCTCCTTTCCACCACCATGCGGTTACTCACAATGTAATCACAACCATTAAGAGGACAAACCTCTACTTGAAAGCCATGAACTGCTCGTAGAGAAGAAATTATTTCTGAACCAGAAGTGATTTCACAGCTGTCTACAAGAATACAAGGTCTCTGGCCTTCCTGTGGGAGTCTAAAAGAGACATGTGTGCCAGCCAAACATGGTCTTGAATTGGAGCTGTAAGTTATTGAAGTGCTAGAATCTTCCAGAGAACTACCAACCTGAAAATGTAGAAAACATCGATCACAAACAGGTTAAATATATGTTAGTGCCGTAAGCCTGAAGTTGATTTTCTTTACTGATACACTTTTTCTTCAACATGACCAAACTAACTATATAGATGAAGAACCAAGCTGCCACTTCACGGAAACCTAGTAGGATGACTACAATTTTTAAAAAAAGCGGGGGGGGGGGGGGGCGAGTGTTGATGAGAATGTGAGAAAATTGGAACATACATTGCTGGTGGGAATGTAAAATGGTATAGCCTCCAAAAGTTAAACACAGAATTACCATATGACCCAATAATTCCACTCCTTGGTGGAAATACTTTCCAAAAGTAGTCAAAACAAATTCATATACTTGTATTCATTAATTTTGGAAAATTCTCAGCCACTGCCTGTTCAAATATATCTCTTACCCTGTTTGCTCTTAATCCCAATTACATGTATGTTAGCCTATTGATACAGTCCCACAGCTTTTGGATACTCCATTTGTTTTTTCACTCTGTGTTTCAGCTTGGGAATTTCTATTGTCCTTGCTTTAAATTTGTTGGTCGTTTTTATGGCTATATTGAGTCTACTGATGGGCCCATTGAAGACAACCTTCATCTCTTTTACCATGTTTTCCATTTCTAGCATTTCCACTTTATTGTTCTTTATGTTTTTCATTTCTCAGATGATATCCCCTATCTACTCATGCATTTTTGCTTAACTTTTCCTTTACAGCTTTTAACATATAAATCCTGGCTGTTTTAAATTCCCTGTCTGATTCTGATAGGTCATATCAGGGGTTCTTAAGAATGTGTTTTTTTCTTCCTCTTATATACTTTGTAACTTTTGGTTGAAATCCAAACATCTTGCATAGAACAGCAGTAATTGAGCAAATGGTATTTAGGCCTAGAAACAGGTATGCCTTTCTTTTGCTAGGCCTTAGTGTGTGGGGTTGAGTAAATCTAGTCAAACATTTCGTTGGGTTTGAATTTTCTTATTGCTGTGATTACTCTAGGTACAACCAGAGGCTTTAAACTTGGTAGTGCTATTTTGTAATTAGGGTGGGGGTGAGTTGCCAGATAATTTTTCTAAATGTTCTTTCAGCTTTAGGTCTTCTCTGTGAGCCTGAGCCTCAGAAAGCTTCTCTTCCCATACTGTCATTCCAGTCAGCAGATTGCTTTTATTTGTTACATAGTGCTTGCTAGCCTGGTTGGAGGGAGCACTAGGAGCATCTTGTTGGGGCCGGGAGTGGGGGAAGGCTGGTGAGAGGAGGGGAGGGGAGGGGGGTATTATCCTGGTTCAACCTGTCTTGAGCAGGACTTGTATCCCAGTCTCAGAGGTGGAACCTTCTCAGTGATCATGCCCTGCCTCCTAAGGACTGGAGATCCCTAATGTTCTAGGGCAGTGGTCAGCAAACTGTGGCTCATGAGCCACATGCAGCTCTTTGGCCCCTTGAGTGTGGCTCTTGCACAAAATACCACGTGCGGGCGCACACGAACAGTATGATTGAAACTTCGTGGCCCATGCACATAAGTCGGTTTTTGGCTCTCAAAAGAAATTTCAATCATTGTACTGTTGATATTTGGCTAATGTGTTTGCCAACCACTGGTCTAGGGCAAGATGTTTTCCTGACACTTTCTCAGCTTTAGAATTTTTTTGTTGTCAGTGTCCTTCCTCCATCTGCAAAGGGTCTTTGCCTAAGCCCTAAGGGCTATAAGGGTTTGCTGCTCTATCCCTAATGGCTTAAAGCTTCAAGCTTTTTGTTCCACAGGGGAGAAGGAACAATGAGTTTTGATGCCTTTTCCATAGAACTGCGATCACTTCCTGCAGCAGGAAAGAGGTTTTCTCTAATTCTCAATCTTTCCTGTGAACACCTGTGAGTCTGTGAAGAAGAGTGCATGAGTGTTTGCAAATTCCCCTTATGTCTGCAACTTGCAGGGATTCTAAACTGTCATGCTAGTTCACTGCCTTCTGCAGTTAAGTTTTAGCTAAATTCTTCTTCCCAGATTGTATAGCCCAGTGACTCTCCCAAGTCTCATCAAGTCTCTCATTGAAAGCACTTGTCTCTCCTTAGATATCAGACTAATTGGTTGTCCTGCAACCTCAACTCCAATAAAAATAAACCTCTGATATTGTAGATTATCTGGATTTTTTTAATGGTTATTGTTACACGGAAGAGAACAATGCTCTTTCCAGCTTCCTACCTCCTAAGATAAATATGGAAGTCCTAATCACTCAGAATAATCTTTAAAATACATTCAATTTCAAAACACAAAAAAGAATAAATGTAATCAAGGAAGAAATGGCCACTAAAAACAAAAATACTAGAAATATGTACTTATCTTAGAGTAGAAAATGGCTTTCCAAACATGACAATGAAGTCAGAAACTATAAAGAAAATAATGGCAACTGTATAAAAAAGTACTTCTTCCTACGGCAAAACTACTACAAACAAAAGAAAAAGGTAAATGACAGACAAGGAATGCTGTTTGCAATATACATGACAAAGTAAAGGTTTAATTTTAAATATCTAACCGTTTTTGACAGATATTTAGTCTATGTCCTGTCTTCTCAAATTTACCTCAAATTCTTTCCCCTTCTAATTTCAAGTATAAAGAATCATATTTTCTAGAATTGTAGTACTAGATATAGAAGAAAATTTAAAACCCATTCCTGTTAAAATCTGTGTATCTTTTCCACAATCCTCACAGTATTATTAGCCTACGTCTGTTTTTCAGTTAGAGCATGCCACAGTAGAAATGTGGATAGTACTTACAGGGCTTCAAAGTACTGTGCATATATTACCTACCGTGACCCTTGGGATTACTATCTTTATACTATAGCTGAGGAAACTGAGGCTCAGAGAAATTGATCTCCAATCTATTATAAAATGTAATCTAGTTACCTTTATCCTAATTAGACCTTTGAGAAAACTTTGGGCAATAAAAGCCTGAGAACAATTTAAAAGTGGCCCATTTGAGAGCCGTTGTGTGGACATTGTAGCACATTGGTAAGGCAGAAGGGACTGAAATACCTGGAATAAATGAGAAATAGAAGTCTAGGTCTAGGTCTCACTCCTAAATGACAATTAAGGAAATAAATCAATACAGTTAAGGAAATCCTAGTACTATGACTTTAATCCCTATTTTAGTAAAACTACTTACCTATAAACTCTTAAAAACTAAAAATGGTGTTAGGGATTATTTAAGCAATAGCAAGATAGGGGAAGTTGGAAACTGGACTCCTCAGCCATTCTGGAAGGAAGGAAATTAGGTGGTGCCCCTAACTCTTCTCCCCCATAAAGAGATGAGTTACATACCTGAAACCTTAAGTGGGAGAAAGGAAAGTTAATCAGGGTGGTGGCCCTAGTTCTGAGCATGTAATTTCTATTAATTTTACCTTGCAGAAAGCTAATTTTTCCACAGCCTTTTAATGAAATTAGTAAGTTTCCTTACAGTGTTATTAAGAAAACTATTACCATATTTAAAAAATTATAACCTAAGCACTCATATCTGAATTATCCATAAAATTTAATGTGCTATTTTCTTATTTGAAAATTTCAACATTAGCTAATCTTTCTTTGACCTAGTTATTTAACACAGAATATACAAGAAAGGAAAACAAAATAAAAACAACCTGTGGTAAACATATGAAGGCTTTTTCCTCTATTTTGGTCCATACCTTCAACTGAATTGGAAAATTTCTACAGTCCTTCTGTGAATCAACAGCAGTGAATGATGGTGAGAAAGTTTCAATTTTATTTCGTTTCTGAGGTTTGGAGTCCGAGACATCAGAAGCCATATCTTTTAAATCAAGTAGTGTCTGCTGTCTCTGCTTTGGCAATTGATTAACAATTGGATTAGAATGGTCCTTGGACTGCAAGGAAGACCCAGAATGCACTAAATTCAAACAATGGTCCTGTTGTTTGCTCTTTTTAAAAGTGCTTGGGTTAATCAAAATATTGGATTCTGTTTTATCATTTACGTTGTTTTCCTCCTCACTTGAATCATCCAGTAAAATAATTCTGGATAATTTCTTTTTTGAACGTGCACAATTCTGTCCCATCTTCATTTGTTTTAGCTTTACTGAACGTCGGGTTTTATATTTTTTACTCCCATTTGCAAAGCAATCTTCAGTTATTAAATTAAAATCAACAGACACTTCTTCACTTGATTGACTTTTGCAAGACTCCTCTTCATTAACACAAAAACTGTCTTCTAAATAGGTTTCATCTTGCTCAGGAATCTACAATAAAAGTGCAAATAAGAAATTACATGCCCTAGGGTTTGGCTCAGTGGATAAAGCGTCAGCCTGCAGACTAAAGAGTCCCAGGTTCGATTCGGATCAAGGGCACATGCCCAGGTTTCGGGCTCGATCTCCCAACCCCCAATAGGAGGTGTGCAGGAGGCAGCCAATCAATGATTCTCTCCCATTATTGATGTTTCTATCTCTCTCTCTCTCCCTTCTTCTCTGAAATCAATGGGGGGGAAAATTACAAGTTTCTTTCATAAAATCAGCCTGTAGTTAACATATTCTTTTAAGTACACGAGATCTTTATCAATATTTATTCCACTTGATTAATTCAGTCATTTGTTCAACTAACATATAATGAGTATAGTCTTTATGGAAGAAAGTGGGGACTTTGGAGATAAAAAAATATATAACTCTCTTCCCTCTAGAAATTAACAGTCTAGTGCAGGAAGCCAGAAAAAATAAACAGTAATATATAAGCAATGTGATAAGTGCTATATAATAAACACAAAGGACATGAAGAAAAATGAATGACTATATTACCCAGCTGAACATGTCAATTTATAAACAAATAAGACTAATATAAAAAATGTTAACCATAAATAAAAAAATAATCTATAATTTTTAGAATTAACATTTTTATGAAAAAAATTTTCAACATATAAGAATTAAAAATTTAGCCCAGCCGGTATTGCTCAGTGGTTGAGCATCAACCCATGAACAAGGAGGTCACAGTTCAATTCCTGGTCGGGGCACAATGCCCAAGTTTCAGGCTCCATCCCAGGTAGGGGGCATACAGGAGGCAACCAATTAATGATTCTCTCTCATCATTGATGTTTCTCTCTCCCTCTCCCTTCCTCTCTGAAATCAATCTATACTAATAAAAGGGTAATATGCTAATTAGACCAGGTCAACTGGCCATCTTCCAGACGTCCAACTTCCTTCCATTAAAAGCCATGGTGGTGGGTGCCGAGGCAGAGAGGGCAGTTGGGGACGAGATCAGGCTGGCAGGGGAAGGCAGTTGGGGGTGAGATCAGGCTGGCAGGGGAGGGCAGTTGGGGGCGACCAGGCCGGCAGGGGAGGGCAGTTGGGGGCGACCAGGCCGGCAGGGGAGGGCAGTTGGGGGCGAGATCAGGCCGGCAGGGGAGGGCAGTTAGGGGCAATCAGGCAGACAGACAGAGAGGTTAGGGGCGATCAGGCCGGCAGGGGGGCAAGACAGGGGCAATCCGGTCGGCAGGGGGGCAAGGTAGGAGCGATCAGGCCGGCAAGCAGAGGGTTTAGGGGTGATCAGGCAGGCAGGCAGATAAGTGGTTAGGAGCCAGTTGTCCCAGATTGTGAGATCCAGGGATTGGGCCTAAACCGGCAGTCAGACATCCCCCGAGGGGTCCCAGATTGAAGAGGGTGCAGGCCGGGCTGAGGAACCTCCCTCCGTGCATGAATTTTGTGCACCGGGCCTCTAGTAACAATCTATTTTTAAAAAAATTTAACTAGTTGCCCTCGCTGATGTGGCTCAGTTGGTTGAGCATCTCCCCACATACCAAAAGCTTACCAGTTCGATTCCCAGTAAGGGCACATGCCCAGGTTTCGGGTTCAATCCACAGTGAGGACACATGAGGGAGGCAACCAAAGGATGTTTCTCTCTCTCCTTCTCTCTTTAAAAATTCAATAAAAAACATCTTTTAAAAAAATTTAACTAGTAGATGATGAACTTTCTTTAAACATTCTCCTAATTAGAAAATAATTTAATGGCATATGCTAATTAACTAAAATTAAAGAAAGAATAATTTGATCAAAATAAGGATTAAAAGGGATTTTTGAGAATTCATTTAGTCCACCTTCCTGACTCAGAGCAGAAATTAACAGAATTAACTCTGATAGTCTAGTTTTAGAAATAAAATGGAGGTTTCATTAATAGGAAAATATTTCAACATCACCTTCAGGAAATTCTCTACTATATCTCTGGAGTTTATACCTGTGAGAAAATGTTTATGTTGTTATGTTTCTTATGGACCATTTTGTACCGGCTGCTCATCAATGGACTGTGCACAGATTTCAGGTAAATAGCTCTCATTTCAGAATCTGTGTAAAGATAATAAGAATTTTAAATAGCAAAATGATTTAAATGAAAACTAGAAAAGTACTTAACTTTGACCTATTCCAAATTCACATGATTCAAACCTTGTAGAATTATTTTATACAAAACATTTTTAATATATAAAAAGATGTCCAAAAACAATTATTTAAAATGCAAAGTTAGAAGTTTTGCATTTGAAATCAGACCATCTAGTTGGGTGATCACAGACAATTTATTTAAGTGCTCTACCTTAGCTATCTCTCTCCTCTGAAAATGAGGATTAGCATGGTGCCTTTTCATGAAAAAAATAAGTGTATACAAAGACCTTAGGACTGTACCTGATTTACAGAAAGTATTCAGTAAAACACAAGAAATCCAGGGCCCCCCCCCCCTCAAAAAACAGTCAAAACCAATAAAGCCATAGACAATGGTATGTATGTTTCATTATTTTCAGTCAAGTTAAAACTGAAAAACACATGATTTTCTATTTATGCCTATATATTTAAGGTTATCATCAGAAAGCAACTTAATTTTTGTTTCCCATTTCTCCTACATTTTAGGGTGATTAATTGACATCAACTATTTTGGGGGTAACTACTCATTTGAAGACTATAGTGCTTGCTACAAGATGTATAAATTTTTCTTTGAATACTATTTCCCTTATCTTCATTACATAGCTAGCTTTAACTGTTAGATATCTTCCTGACTCATGCTAAATCCCTACATGCATTACTTACTTCCAGTTTACTGATTAGAAGGACTGAAATCAAGGAGCTTTCAGAGATTTTTTTTTTCATGTTTCACAGATTGTTTTTAGATATAATTTATATACTCTAAAATTCTTCCTTTTTAGGGTATAGTTCTAAGTCTTGACAAATGCATTGTTATGGCAACCATAACCTATTTATTGTCCCTACAGTTTTACTTTTTCCAAAATGCTGTATAAATCAAAGTATATAGTATATAGCCTTTTGAATCTGGCTTTTTTCACTAAGCATAATATGATATTCCTATGCTTCTCATTTTCTAAAGTTTTAGCAAAGAGTACTTAAGAAATGAAACATGAAAAAAATGTGAATTTTGAGGTTTAAAAAGAACACTTTGAAATCCTACATATTTCAAACATACTGTGTCTAACATGTAATTTCAGATCTCCCTACTCTTCAACCCCACTGCTCCACAGGCAGCCTTCCAATGTCAGAGAGCAACAAGGACATCCCTCCTGTGCTCAAGCCCACTGACTCCTCTTTTCCTCTCTAATCCAGCAGAAAATCCTGTCAGTTGTACATATCCTGAATCCAATCTTTGTCACCCTCTCACTGCCAACACCTTGGTAGCAACCACTAACACTCCTTGATTAGATTACTGCTATAGCCTCCTAAATGGTCTCTTCTTCCACTCTTGCTCCCCTATAGGCCATTCTCAACACAGAAGGAAGAGTGATAGTGCTACAAGAAGTCAAATCATGAGCTGGCTGCTCAGCATCTCAGCACCTCTCTGATCTCTCTTCCTACTACTCCCCCTCTTCCTCATTCAATTCTAGGCACAATGCCTTCCTTGAACATTCCAAGCACACTCCTGTCTCAGGACCTTTATACTGGTTGTTGTCTATGCATCAACATTCTCCAACCAGATTATCCTATAAACCTGCAATAGCCACTTCTGTTAATATGTATCAAGTATAATACCAAGAAACCTTATTCTGTAAATCATATCAGTATCAATGACATAGCACTGAAAACTTCATCTTTAAGGCCTTTTTCCTTTAAAGGCAAGAACTGTACTGGCAGGGTAGCTCAGTTGGTTAGAGCATAGTCCCAATTCACCAAGGTTGTGTGTTCAATCTCTGGTCAGGACACATAGAAGAAAACAACCAATGAATGCTTAAGTAAATGGAACAGCAAATCAATGTCTTTCTGTCTCTCTAAAATCCATTTAAGCCCGGCCGGTATTGCTCAGTGGTTGAGTGTCGACCCATGAACCAGGAGTCACAGTTCAATTCCCAGTCAGGGCACAAGCCCAGATAGCAGGCTCAATCCCCAGTAGGGGGCATGCAAGGAGGCAGCTGATCAATGCTTCTCTCATCATTGATGTTTTTTATCTCTTCTCCCTTCCTCTATCTAAAATCAATAAAAATATATTTAAAATAAATTAATTAATGAGATAAAATCAATTTTTAAAAGTGATTAATACAATAAAGGCATGGACCTTGGGAAACTTTGCTGTCTTAAATTATATCATGAATTACAAGAGCAGAATAAGTGGCAAGATCTGTAGAAGATCAAAACACTGAAAAGCCCAACAGAATCTTTCTCATTTCAGTTACAGCCCATCTGAATCTTCTTCTTCTTCTTTGTTCCCATCTCCTTTTAATGTACTGTGTATAAGATCTGCTCCAGCACTGTTTGGAGAGAATATTTACTAAAAGTACATCTCCCCTCCTTGGCAAATTTAACAGTGAGCTTTGTGCCTCAGCTGATTTGCACAATCCATATTGCTAACCTCTTCATCTCCTCTGGAGTTTGATGAAGTATCACCTTCTCAATGAGGCCTACCCTCCATACCTTATATAAAATTACAGCTTGTCCAGTATTAATCCTCCAAACCCCTGCAAATCCTCAACTTCATTTTTTCATTTCTCTATAAATATTTCACCTTATAATATACTAACTTAGTTATTATGTGTACTGTTTGTCTCCTTCCATTCAAACATTAAAAGGCAGAGATTTTTGTCCATTTTATTCACTGATATAGCTTCCTCAAGAATGTTGCATAGTACTAGACACAACAGGAACTACATACTTATTATATAAACATTTGACAATGGGTCAGCCAGATTGCTCTGGAGATAAATAATCAAATTAGGAAAAGCCTATAAATAACCAAATCTAAAATAAAGCAAATATTATAGAATTTGAATGAAAATGACCAAAAAATTCAGTCATACCAAATTTAATTCCCTTTAAAGTCAATGTTATTTGAAAAGTAACTAAAATATTTAACTACAACCACATTAAAAGCATTGAAAATTAAAAGAAAAAGAAGCATCATTTACCATTTATGGCCTGTGAAAGTTGAGTCTCATCATTTAAGAAGTCAAGTAATGAGGAATCTTTTTCATTTTCAGAATCATCATTTTCATCCGATGAAACACCTTCTGCATCTTCTTGGGAAAGTTCTGCTTGATCATCTAAAAACTTCCTAGCTACAAGCTAAGACAAATTAGAAAACAAGATAATACTGATGAGAAAATCATTAACTTTCCTTAAATAATTGGAAATACTTCTGGAAAATGAATTTCTTCCCAATGCTTTTTAAGACAAAAAATAAAAATAGAAAACTGTAAGACTTGATAAAGTAGCATAGCTATTTAAATTTCTTCTGATAATTCTTATAAGTAAAATAAGTACAAGTTAGCATTTCAGCTTATTGAATGTTTTTCTTTTATTAATAAGCATAAAGTTTCCCAATGGGTCTTACAGTTATTTTAATTTTTGCCACAAAAGGTCTGATCAGAAAAAAAAGGTGCTAAGAATTATTTTCCAAGGATTTAAATATTAGATAGAGATAAGAAAAACAATATACGTGATTGCTTAGCACATCATCCCAATATGCCAAGATTGCAGGTTTGACCCCAGTCAGGGCATATACAAGAGTCAACCAACGAATGCATAAATAAGTGGAAAAACAAATCAATGTTTCTCTTCCTCTCTCTCTCAAAATCAATAAATAAAATAAAATTTTAAAAAAACCAGCAAGTACTCCAAAACTCAAAGTTCTGTCTCAGATTTTCTTCAATTTGATTCTTAAATTTTCAACATACTAGTTTCTTCATTTAGTCACTCAAAATAACACACTGCAAGATAGTTTCAAAACACGAAAATACTTTTTTAATTGGAATTGATATTTTAATTCCAATTAAAAAAGTAAAAGTAGAGTAAAAATATTTTTTTACTTTGGGATTTCTTTCTATAGAGAAATTATAGAGCCCTGACTGGCATGGCTCAGTGGTTACAGCATTGGCCTGCGTACCAAAGGATTTCAGGTTCAATTCTGGTCAAGGACACGTACCTAGGTTATAGGTTTGATGCCAGCCCCAGTTGGGGATGTGCAAAAGATAACCAATAGATGTGTCTCTCTCAACACTGATGTTCCTCTCTCCCTCTCACCCTCTCTTTTCTCATTCTCTCTAAAAATCAAAGGAAATATTATCCTCAGGCCCAGCCAGCATGGCTCAGTGGTTGAGGATCAACTTATGAACCAGGAGGTCATGATTCAATTCCTGGTCAGGGCACATGCCCAGACTGTGGGCTCCATCATTCTCTCTTATCCCTCTCCCTTCCTCTTTGAGATCAATAAAAATATATTTAAAAAATATATATCCTCAGGTAAGGGTTAAAAAAAATTATAGAGAGAAGTCTACTTCTGTATAAAATCTAATGTTTTTTACATACATATCTTATATAATAAAAGGCTAATATGCAAATAGACCCAACAGCGGAACAACCGGTTGCTATGACATGCGCTGACCACCAGGGGTGTGTGCAGAACCTGGAGGGCATTGGCCACAGCGGGATGGTGGAGCAAGTGAGCAGGGGCATCAGACCAAGGCAGGGTGCGATTCACTGTCATCAGGGCAAGTCTCTGAAAATTCTTTGCTCCCGTACACCCCGGTCCCACCCGGTGCTTGCACCTGCTGCTGGTGCCAGCCCCACTCGCACCCACTGGCAGTGCTAGCCCCACTCACATCCGCAGCCAGCTCCAGAGCCACCTCTTGCACCCGCTGCCAGTGTCCGGTGCCAGTATGAATCACTTGGCACCATCAGTAGGTGCGAGTGGCGGCTACTGGCCCTGATTGCCCCTGAGGGCTTCTCCACTTACTCCTGAGGGGTGTTCAGGGCAGCAGCCGCTGCTCGCAGCCACTGACGGAGCTGGCCCCACTGGCACCCGCTGATGGCACCGGCCCCAATCGCTGTGCTCCATCAGCAGGTACAAGCGGGGCCAGCGCCATCAGCGCTGAGTGGCGGCAGCAGGAGTGGGACTGCTGGCAGACAGTGGACCGGGGGCCATGGCGGGAGGGGCTGGTCCGGGGTGCGGAGGATGGGCCGAGACCAGCCGCTGTGCCTAACGGCAGCCTCACAGCCCACAGTTCCTTTCAAGATGCATGAATTCATGAAGTGGGACCCTGGTATAGTATAACAAACTAAAAAACGTTTACCTTCAGATGACTCTGTCTCTTTTGGACTTTGGTGCTTCTTTTGGAATTCATGTTACAACCCTTGAAGTCTTCTTGTTGTGGGTGTTGGTCAGGAAAATCTTCACTTTCACCACTCGATGACAATTCTAACTATAATAATTCAATAAAATTATTGCATACGAAAATATAATTGGATTATTATATCTTAATTTCCTAATTTCAAGGGATGTTGCTTTTATTTTCTTTTTTAAAGCTGGCCTAACATTTTCTTGTTAGAAAAAATAAAATGCTCTCACAACCTAGAGCCCTGTTACAAATACATAATACCTCAGAATTGATAAGTACTAAATACTTAATTAGGCAATACAGTAGGTCCTTGAGTTACAACGGAGATCTGTTCCTACAATGCCACGTAATGCGATTTTCGCCATAAGTCGTAACCCACCTACATAAGCACCTACATCACTCACATGGAGCACATACACAGCAGTAATGAAGTGAAATAGTAAAAAAAATTTAAAAGAAAGATAACAATTCCTGACCTTTACTTGTGGTAAATAAATAATAAAAAACATAAAACATATGTACATATGTCAAAATGATGAAACTTTTTTTTTTAAATAAATGGGAGATGGCAACGTAATCACGAAATGACGTACGTTGAGTCTGACATAACCCAAGGACTGTCTGTATATGTAATACTAGTATAATATTCATTCAATTACATCGAACGTATTTGATAAAAACTTGTTTCCTTTAGAAGATCCTGAAGACTTCACAAAATAGAATCTATATATATAAAAGCCTAAGCTACTGTTATGTTAGATGATGACCGGTCGCTATGACATGCACAGACCACCAGGGAGCAGACACGCAACGCAGGAGCTGCCCCAGCCCACAAGCCCCGATCACTGATAGGGCCTGCCAGCCAATCTCCCAGGCTCTCCACCTGGCCGGCAGGGCCCCTAGGCTGGGCCAAGGAACTGGGGTTGAGTGGTGGTGGACATGGCCCCTTTCCCAGGGGGGTCAGGGGCCAGCTCCCTCCTCGGGACCAGGTACCAACCTCTCAGGTCTCTCCCCCACAATGCAGCCCCTGATCAGCCTGCTGCCTGCCTGTCACGGTGGCAGTTGGCCCCTCCCCCAGGCTGGCAGGCCCCAATTGCCTGATTGGGGCCTTCTGGCCAACTGCCCAGTCCCTCCCCCTGGCCTGCAGGTCCCGATCACCCAACCCAGAACCAGGGGTGGGTGGCAGTGGACATGAGTGGTAAGGGAAGGAGGAGGTGGGAAGGCAGGAAACTTGATCAGCCATGATCACCGGCCAGGCCTAGGGACCCCACCCGTGCATGAATTTCATGCACCGGGCCTCTAGTTAAGTCTATAAATACAGGTACCAAAATCAGACCAAACATACAGGAGGCCTTTCAAACCAAAGTACTACTATAAAAAAAAACACAAATTTTTAATATATATTTTATTGGTTTTTTTTTACAGAGAGAAAGGGAGATAGAGAGTTAGAAACATCGATGAGAAACATCGATCAGCTGCCTCCTGCATGCCCCCTACTGGGGACGTGCCCGCAACCCAGGAACATGCCCTTGACCGTAATCGAACCCAGGACCCTTTAGTCCACAGGCCGACGCTCTATCCACTGAGCCAAACTGATTTCGGCAGAAAAACCAGTTTTGACTAGGGAGGCCTATCACTGTATCTTTTACAGACAAATATAAAACCAATCAAAAAACTCAAAAAAGTTTATCAATAACATTTCAATTAACAGGAATAATTTTAGTTTAAAATGGATTCATTACATTATCAATGGTTTAATTCATTTCTGATAAATCAAAACTTTTTCTTGTTTTACGTAGTATAAAAGTGACTTTTCTTGTTATATATAAGTAGTAGAGGCCCGGTGCACGAAATTCGTGCACGGGAGGAAGGGATAGGGGAGGGTGTCCCTCAGCCCAGCCTGCACCCTCTCGAATTGGGGACCCCTCGAGGGATGTCCGACTGCCCGTTTAGGCCTGATTCCAGTAGCATCGGACTGCTGGCTCCCAACTGCTTGCCTTCCTGCCTTCCTGATTGCCCCTAACCGCTTCTGCCTGCCAGCCTGATCACCCCCTAACCACTCCCCTGCCAGCCTGATTGATGCCTAACTGCTCCCCTGCCAGCCTGTTTGCTCCTAACTGCCCTCCGCTGCAGGCCTGGTCACCCCTAACTGCCCTCCCCTGCAGGCTTGATCACCCCCTACTGCCCTCCCTTGCAGGCTTGGTCCCTCCCAACTGCCCTCCACTGCTGGCCATCTTGTTGGTGGCCATCTTGTGTCCACATGGAGACAGATCTTCGACCACAGGGGGGCAGCCATCTTTTGTGTTGGAGTGATGGTCAATTTGCATATTACTCTTTTATTAGATAGAATAAAAAATAATATGAACTGATTATATTTTTAATTAATTTTGCACAAAGTATCCTAGATTTCAGTAGCGAATTAAAACACACAAGATTTTCTAATTTCAAAATTCAGTTACCAGCTATAAACTATTGAAAAATGAGTATCATCCTATCTAATAAAAGAGTAATATGCAAATTAAGCATCACTCTGCTACACCCACAAGCCACGCCCATCAGCCAATCAGGAGCAAGTATGCAAATTAACCCAACCAAGATGGCTGCGGCCATGGAGCAAGCAGGATGCTTGGGTTTCCCTGGCAATGGAGGAAGCCAAGCTTTCCGCACACCCTGGCTGGCCTAGACCTCCGCTCAAGGCTACAAAGTTTCAATTATAGAAGATAAATAAATCCCAGATACCCGGGCCTCTGCTTGGGTCGCCAGGGGGTGTGGCTGGCCTGCAAACCACCGCAGTACCCTCACCCAGGCCGCCCCACACACCAAATAACTCCCCCCGTTGATCCGGGGCAACCTCCAAGGCAAACCAGCTGGCCCCCACCCAGGCACCAGGCTTCTATCCTATCTAATAAAAGAGTAATATGCAAATTGACCATCACTCCAACACACAAGATGGCTGCCCCCATGTGGCCACAAGATGGCCAGCAGGGGAGGGCAGTTCGGAGGGACCAGGCCGGTAGAAGAGGGAAGTTGGGGGCGACTGGGCCTGCAGGGAAGGGCAGTTGGGGGAGACCCAGGCCTCCAGGGGAAGGCAGTTAGGGGTGACCAGGCCTGCAGTACAGGGCAGTTAGGGGCAAACAGGCTGGCAGGGGAGCAGTTAGGCATCAATCAGGCTGGCAGGGGAGTGGTTAGGGGGTGATCAGGCTGGCAGGCAGAAGCGGTTAGGGGCAATCAGGAAGGCAGGAAGGCAAGCAGTTGGGAGCCAGCAGTCCGATGCTACTGGAATCAGGCCTAAACAGGCAGTCGGACATCCCTCGAGGGGTGCAGGCTGGGCTGAGGGACACAACCCCCTGTGCACAGATTTCTTGCACCGGGACTCTAGTTAGCTATAAGACTTGCCTCCTACCTAAACTTCATATTCACTGTCACCAATGCTTGTCAGACACTGACACTTCACTATCAAACAAAAAACCTCAAACTCAAACATATTCCACACTGAACTCAATTCTTTGTTGTCTTCTCTAGATTTATGACACATTTACCAAAGAGCCCAAGCCAAACACCACAGTCATACGGGACTCCTTCTTTTCCTCCTTTCAAACCCATTGAGTAAGCAAATGAAAGAATAAGGCCTTGTAAAAATGGATCCAGATTTTTTTCCGTTTTCATTTCCTGGTACTCTTTGTAGTACAGTCCAGTTAATAAAGAGATGCTGTTTCCAGCTGTGTGTCATTCTTCAAGCTCTGTTGACAATGCCTTCCCTTCTCCCTTCTCTTGCCTAAGGTCACATATGCTTTAAGATTTAATAAGGTTTTAACTTCAAGAAGCTTGCCAGAATTCCCAAAGTCTAAGGGGTTATCTTTTCTTATTATTCGACTTAAAAGATTATATTAAAATTATCCATTTACTTATCTTTCTCTCCTAATAGATTGTAGGTGACTTAAGACAGTTCCAGGATATAATCATTATATAGGCAGTCCTTGGGTTACCTCAGACTCGACGCACATCGTTTTGTGGGTACATCATTACGTCGCCATCTCCCATTTACAGTATTTATGTAAAAAAAAAATTCTGTCATTTCGACGTATGTACATATGTACTTTATGTTTTTTATTATTTATATAACACAAGTAAAGGTCAGGAATTGTTATCATTCTTTTAAATTTGTTTTTACTGTTTCACTTCATTACTGCTGTGTATGTGCTCCATGTGAGTGTGTTGCACCGTAGAAACGGATGTTTAGCGTAACCTGAGGACTGCCTGTAGTATCTCCAAGCATCTCACATAGAAGATACACAGTATTTAATGAACATCTGCTGAATTGCTAACATGTGTTGACAAAAGTAGAAAGTTTTTAAAACAAGTATAAAATTAAAATAGAAATTCTAATCATAGTATTTATTACCCATTTTCCTGCTAACTACATTCCTGTAAGATCATATGTACCTATGTTCACCTATACACATTATTTTTGTAATATTTATTTTAATTGAATTACTATGCATTATCTATGCATCATCTGTTTACATACTTACTTTCTTTGGAGGAACCCTGCGCTTTTTTACAGCATGAAGCGGAGAATCATTTTCACTATATTTCTGATCCTAGATAAACAGATAAAGTAAAAGGTAAAAATAATGAAAAGACACAAGGAGAAAGAAAAAGCCTTTATATGGTCACATTATTGTAATTACTGAGTTACTCACCTCTGGGGATTCTAAAGCATTTCCTTTTGCTTTTTTACTCTTTCTTTGGAAAATCTCATCATCTTCACTTTCATTGCTTGTTAATTGTTGATCTATAAAATTTATTTTAAAAAAAAGAGTCTGGTCAATAGATTTAAGTTTATCCAACAACAACTATCTATTTTATTGATGGGTAAATAAGAATTTTTCTGTCACTGTCAAAAAAGATAGCTTTACAAACTTAGGCAAAAAAAAATCAGCATGAGAAGAGACCGAATAAATAAATAAATAAAAGAGTACCAGTAAGAAAATTAAGAGATGATAACTCTGTTTTTTTACTAAATTTTTAAAAAATATATTTGGAATTTTTAAAATATATATTTTATTGATTTTTTACAGAAAGGAAGGGAGAGGGATAGAGAGTCAGAAACATCGATGGGAGAGAAACATCAATCAGCTGACTCCTGCACACCTCCTACTGAGGATGTGCCCGCAACCAAGGTACATGCCCTTGACCAGAATCGAACCCGGGACCCTTCAGTCCGCAGGCCAACACTCTATCCACTGAGCCAAACTGGTTAGGGCAAGAGATGATAACTCTTGCTGTAAACATATTTGACTCAGGTTCATTTTTTAAAAATATAATTGAAAAGAGGCCAGAAGAGTATAAAACATAATTCTACTAGTCCCTGGGTCAGCAAATGCAGCTCGCGAGCCACATGTGGCTCTTTGGCCCCTAATTTAGTGTGGCTCTTCCACAAAATACCACAGCCTGGGCGAGTCTATTTTGAAGACGTGGCATTAGAAGAAGTTTAAGTTTAAAAAATTTGGCTCTCAAAAGAAATTTCAATCATTGTACTGTTGATATTTGGCTCTGTTGACTAATGAGTTTGCTGACCACTGTATTAGTTGATGGTTTTAGAATTCATCTCTAAAATCTATGATAATCTTCCTGCCTTTTTTATCTTATTCTCTTTCTAGTTAAACAAGATAAAGAAAATACAAGCTATAAAACAATATATATAAAGACCTTTTATGTATGTATGTAGCACATATATGTACATATTCATATGCTTTTGTGCACAAGCATGAAATTAAACATTGGTAAAATATCAGCAAAATGTAACTAAAAAACAAAAAACAGCCCTAACTGGTTTGGCTCAGTGGATAGAGCGTTGGCCTGCGGACTCAAGGGTCCCAGTTTGATTCTGGTCAAGGGCATGTACCTTGGCGGTGGGCACATCCCCAGTGGGGGGTGTGCAGGAGGCAGCTGATCGATGTTTCTCTCTCATCGATGTTTCTAACTCTCTATCCTTCTCCTTCCTCTCTGTAAAAAAATCAATAAAATATATTTTAAAAAAATAAACAAACAGCCCTAGCCAGTTTGGCTGAGTTGATAGAGTATAGGCTTGTGGAATGAAGAGTCCCAGGTCCGATTCGGGCCAAGGACACATGCCCAGGTTGTGGGTTCAATCCCCAGAAGGGGGCATGCAGGAGTCAGCTGATCAATGATTCTCTCTCATTATTGATGTTTCTATCTCTCTATCCTTCTCCCTTCTCCCTTCTCTGAAATCAATTTAAAAAAACAACTCTCATGTATGAAATAGATGCTTCAAATATTCAGGTACTTAAACAAAAGCTTAAATCTGTGTTTTCATAAAATTTTGATTGAAAACACTTCTTTGTGTCTTTATGAAACCTAATGTAAGAACCTTATTGTTGTTTTAAGATACATTCATAAAGTATTTGATATATCTCCCCTTCAAGAGGAGAGTCAGAATTCCTCTCCCCTTAAGTGTAGGGCAGACTTGGTCACTTGCTTCTAACAAAAGAATATAATGAAAATGAAAGTGCCTTACTTTAGAATCTAGGTCATAAAAGTGATTGCAACCTCATCCTTGCTCTCTCTCTGTATCACTCACTCTGGAGGAATGCTACATTATCTAAATATATAAAAGCCTAAACAGCAGTCTGACTGGTAGCTATGATGCACAATGACCACCAGGGGGCAGACACTCCGACCCGTAGCTATGATGTGCACTGACCACCAGGGGGCAGACGCTCAACACAGGAGGTGCCGAGCAACAGCAACTTTGCAAAGTACCCTCTCACACTCCAAGACCCCTCCAGGGATGTCGGACTGCCAGTTTCAGCCCAATCCCCACTGGCCAGGCCAAGGGATCCCACCTTCCAGAGGGATCCTGCTCACTCTGCAGATGCCTTCGAGTCCCGGCGCCACCCCAGGTGCAGCCAGCTGGGGAGGGACTATGGGAGGTTGGCACCAGGGCGTGTCCAGCCCATCTTGCCCAGTCCTGCCCTGCCAGCCACTTTCTAATTAATTTTCTTTCAATGTGCATGAATCCGTGCACCAGGCCTCTAGTAACAATATGAGAATAAATTCTATGGCCCTGACTCAATTGTTGAGCATCATCCTGTGCACCAAAAGGTTGACGGTTCAATTCCCAGTCAGGGCTCATACTCAGGTTTCGGGTTTGATCCCTGGTGGGGGTGCATGTGGGAGGTAGCCATTCAATGTTTCTCTCTCACACTGATGTTTCTCTATCTCCCTCCCTCTCTCTCTAAAAACATCGTTTAAAAAAATCCTATTCAGCCCTAGCAGTTTGACTTAGTGGATAGAGTGTCAGCCTGCAGACTGAAGGGTTCTGGATTCAATTCCAGTTAAGGGCACTTGCCCAGGTTGTGGGCTCGATTCCCAGTAGAGGGCATGCAGGAAGCAGCCAATCAATGATCCTCTCTCATCAATGATGTTTCCATCTCTCTCTCCATCTCCCTTCCTCTCTGAAATCAATAAAAATTTATTTTAAGAGAAACTTCTATGAAGAGGCCTGTGTAGTAAGAAACCAAGGCCTCCCACCAAAAGCAATGTGATTCTCCAAGCTTATCCAAGCCTTCAGATAACTCCATCCCTGACCAACGTCTTGATTGCAACTCCATGAAATATCCTGAGCCAAAACCACTCACTAAGCCACTCTTGATTTCTGGTCTACAGAAATATGTTTGTTGTTTTAAGCCATTAAATTGGGAGGAGGGGGGATAATTTGTTATGCAGCAGTAGAGAAATAATACAGATTGCAATACCTAGAAACAGTGAATTGCCATACCAAATAACTAAACGATGTAAGGAACTTTAGAACTAGATTAAGGGCAGAAGCTTGAAAGAACTTTTGAGGAGAGTTTTGGTGAAAGCTTAAAAAGACTCAAAGGAATTGTTTGTAGGAACAATTTCTAGGAATCTCAATGGCTACGTGTGAGAGGTTAAAGTAAGAAAATTTTATTGGAAATTGGAGGGAAAAGAATCCTTTATGTAATGCCAGAAAGTTTAGCAACCTTTCAGTAACACAGTAAGTAGAAAATGAACCTAATGAATGAGGTGATCTAGCTAAGGAAATTTCTAGATAAAATGTTTAAGGTATCATCTGTGCTTCTTGCTATTAAAGTAAATTGTAAGAGGAGAGAGATAAGCTAAAGAAAGAACTATTAAATGTGAAACAAACTTGCTGGCTTTTGACAATTCCCAGGTTCTTGAGCTGGCAAACCATGTTAAACTAAGAAATCTTCCAGGCAAAGATATCATTTAGAGGCTTGCCAGGAAAATACTGTTCAGATGCAGCTGAGGATATAACTGTATATGCTTTAAGACCTATGAAAGATCAAAAGTGGTGCCTCAGAGTACCATTCAGTCAGATATAAAAGCCCTCTCAACACTTTGGAATGTTTACCACAGATGCTCTCAGATAGACCTCCTAAGAAGATTAAAGAACTATCTCTAGACATTTCAGCAGAAGCCCAAGGTAGAACACTTAGCTCCAAAATATTTGTGGGCAAGCTAGTGTCTAATGGAATGAATCCCAATAAGATTCACAAAAAATGCAAAAATTTGTGAGAATTATATGGGAAGAAACACAGCCAGCTACAACTAAAAGTGGCAGAGATAGGACAAAATAAAAAGAGGGCTTTGGATTCCCAAATTTCTACTAAAAGAAAGTATGCTGAGAAAACTCCACAGGTGCTGTCTGTGAAAAAGGATGCTACCAAGCATCCAGAGAACAAAGAACCATGGAAAGTTATTACCAGGCTTTGAATCTTAATCAAAAAACTTCTAATCCCACTTCTGTTGGATTTTAGAGTTGCTATGGAATAGAGATTCCTGTGTGCCTCTATCTCCCCTCCCCACATTGAACAACCCCTCTTGAAAGCAGAGTATCCATGCCCAGTCAAGACTTCAGATAGCTGCAACCACAGGTGAAATCTTGATTATAACCTCATGAGAAATCCTATGCTAGAACAACCCAATTAAGAAACTCTTGAATTCCTAAACTATAGAAACTGTGAGATGAATGTTTATTTTAATCCACTAAATTTTGGGGCATAATCTGTTACACAGTAATAAAAAACTAACACAGCCAGTGTGGCTCAGTGGTTGAGCATTGATCCAGGAACCAAGAGATCACTGGTTCAATTCCTGGTCAGTGCACATGCCCGGGTTGCAGGCTCAATCCCTAGTGGGGGCTATGCAGGAAGCAGCTGATCCTGATTGATGTTTCTCTCTCATTGATGTTTCTATCTCTCTATCTCTGTCTCTTCTTCTCTCTCTAAAAACCAATAAAAACATTTTTAAAATATTTTTTTAAAAAATGAACACAAATTTACATAGTAAATTTCTCTACATACTCTATGACAATGAAACATCTACCCAGACAGATAAACTTGAATAAATCCTTTTTACAAATGAGCACTCTATAATGCAACTATTTCTTTTTTCATTATCTTCTAAGGCAGCTAGAATTAAATGCAGGACTCAGTTATAATAACCAACTAATTCCAGAAGGCTTTCCTTTTTTTTTTTTTAATATATTTTATTGATTTTTTACAGAGAGGAAGGAAGAGGGATAGAGAGCTAGAAACATCAATGAGAGAGAAACATCAATCAGCTGCCTCCTGCACACCCCCTACTGAGGATGTGCCCGCAACCCAGGTACATGCCCTTGACCGGAATCGAACCTGGGACCCTTCAGTCCGCAGGCCAACAACCGGTTTCAGCCAGAAGGCTTTCCTTTTAACTACAGCATCTATCACTGTATTTTCTTGTTTTTCTGTAACTGTGCAGAATTAGCTCACAGAAATGCAGATTCCCCAAGAGCTTCTGTGCTCTTATCTCAATCCTCCGATTAGTATTACTTCTCAACTATTTTGCTATATAAACCTTCTTCTTTACACTATCCCCTCAAAATCTTACACTTTCCTTCTTGTACTTTTCCCCACTATTTTATAACATCTAAATTCTCTCTTTATTACTTCCAACATATCCATATTCCCAAGGAGCCAAAATGAAAATTTACATTTAAAAATCTAGTCTAATCCACTTCAAAATTTTGACATTTTCTGTATCTCCTAAACATCCACTATCTTATTATTCCTTTAGTAGTTCTTTACACATTTTACTGGTGTCTTTTCAAATGTGTATGTCACACAATTGTTTGTTTTATAGTCAAAGGCTAGGGCCAAATCTTACACTTCTATATTTCATAGTGTAATACCTTTCTAATGGCATACATGCCATAAATATATACATAGATAACATAATCAGTAAGCATCAACTTTAAAAATATATAATACATCAATTATATAATTCAACACACCATAAACTGAGCAATTACATTTTGAAAAATTACAGAAGTTTATCTAGAGTAATTTATTCCAGAAAGATGAAATCTTACCTCCAGCAGAATGACAGGATTGATGTAGATTGATTTGTTCCCCGTTTTTAGCCTTTTCTATAAAAAGTCCTGAATCATCAAAAGTTGAGTTCAATGTTTCTTTGAAACTTTGTGAATTTACCTTATTAGAATCTAGTGTCCAAGGCATTTCCTTTCTCTTTTTAGAGTTCAATGGGCTTGATTCAGAAAGGGGTGTGCTCATAACTTTTTCCCCTACTGGCAAAGAAAACTGAGAATAACCAGGCAACATTAATTGTTTATTTTTTGCTATACTCAATGGAAAATGTGAAGAAGTTGGACTCGGCTTATCTTCACTTGATGAGATAGTAATGGTTCTACTCTTAGAACTATCAACATGATCTCTTGTTATTACTGCTTGATTTGAAACATAATTTGCATCACTTATCTCCTTGATATCTAAACATCTTTCAGGTAGATCATCTAAAGTTTTATTCTTATTTGTATTTGATGCATGTTCTATTATTTCATCATCAGAATCTGGTATACAAAATCCTAAATCAAAGGTAACAGAAAATAAGTCCTTAGAGCAGTCAAGAACATATTCATCACTCTTCAGTTTTTCCTCATGTACACCTGTCAAATCTTCATGAGATTTACTATTAGTATCATAGATAATTTGATCTTGGGGTTCAGAATTATTGTCTAACAAAAGTTCATCAGAAATTAAGAACTGAGAAACCAGTGCCATTTTGTTTATACAAGTTTCGTCTGACACGTGTAAAGATTTGCATTCATTATTCGAGGGAACATGGCTCATATCATTAAATTCTGTATTATCGTCATCAAATAGTGGTAAACTCTCATCCTGATCCGTGAACAATACTTGAAGCCCATTGTTATCAATACCACAATTGTTTTCTTTAACTAAGTATTGTGGAGGACCTGTGTTTATTTGAGTATGATTGTTGGTTACTAAAGTTTCGTTTTCAACATCTTTACGTACTTTATCATCACAGTCACAGAAGCTGGGCTCATCAACAATCTTATCATTAGTTGTACTATAAAGGCAACTTTTTTCAGAAGGATGATTAATAAACTTAAGTGAATTCAATTCTAAATTCTGTTGAGAACTGACAGTTGAATGTGATATCAAACAGGTAGGTTTATTGTTTTGTAAATACTCTGTGCAGGGTGGGTAAAGCAAATTTTCAAGTGCAGAACCCTTAGTAATTTCATGTTCCAAATTTGAGAGTCCACTTAGAGGTGGAGGAGAATGAGATAAAAATCTTTCTACATTAACTAGTACCTCTTTTGTAAGTGAATAACAATTATAAAATTGGTCTTCTGTTCTAGCTATAACAAGCTCTTCCTCAAATGGAAGAAATAAGCTATATGAAACAGATTTCTCATCACTGAAACTGTTATAACTAGAATCTAAAAAACTTCCAGTAAATGAATTAGATTTATTTGTAATCTGACATTCTGTTAATAATTTACATGGCTGATTAACATTTTCATTGATAGCACATGTGGCAGCAACTTCCTCTATATCTAATGCCCTTTTATCATTTAGGTCTACCTCAAAAATATTTTCAACAGTAGAGTTGCCATCAGTATCTAAACAATCCATAACAACATCATTATTTTCTTTTTTAGGCTGATCTTTTTTCAGTTTTTTAGAAGCTTTTCTCTTAAGAGAGACAATTTTAGGTTTGATAAAAGTCTGTTTAAAAATTTCAGCACATTCTTCATCAGACTCTGTCATTGAGAATAAATTGCCTTCATTTATATTCCCTGTAAATGAATATTTCTCGTTACTAGTAAAGTTGCCATTGGCAAGAAGATTAGATTTGTTCCTGGGAGCACTAAATGTTGAGCTAACATCTTCCATTTGTAAATGAGATTTAATTTCCAATTCATAGCTGCATTCTCCCTATAAAGGAAATGAAAAAGTCACAAGAAAACAAAACAAAAAAAAACAATTCTAAGAGATGAGTTTTACTCTATGTTAAAATATTTTCCATTTCAAATGATTTTCTTATACCTTAAAAAAGTATTCTGATAAATTAAATAAAATTATAAATGAAACGACTGAAATTATCATAACTTTCTTTAATCCATTAATATTTTTGTTTCCCCAGTACTTAATACATGGGAAAGACCCATGATAACTGTTTGTAGAAAGAACAAACTTAATGAATGCATAAAATAAAGATTATAAACACTAAGTTTTTTCACTTCTAACATTTAATTGAACAATTATTCTAATTTCCTAAAAATACATACTTAAGAAATTAATATATATAAATGTAAAGCACACAACTATATGTTAAATTACTCTCCTTTTGAAGGTAAACTAAGAACAGCTTTTAGAACATCTGAAATAATGATACTTATATGTGTACTATAGGCTAGAATAAACTTTTATTTCTAGTTTTATTTTTTTAATTTATCTTTATTATTGAAAGTATTACAGATGTCACCCTTTTTCTCCCCATTCAACCTCTCCACCCGCTCCCAGGCCTGTCCCCAGGCATTCACCACACTATTGTCTGTGTCCATGGGCTATGCATACAAGTTTTTTGGTTAATCTCTCCCCACAAAACCCCCATCCCTGCCTTCTCTCTGAGAATCTTCAGTCTATTCCATGCTTCTGTCTCTGGATCTATTTTGCTCATCAGTTTATTTTGTTCATTAGATTCCACATACGAGTATTTTTAAGAAATTTCCCAACCAAGAACTCTTATAGTGAATTCTAAGTCTTAATTATCTCTAAGTTTAAAATGAGTCCCCACCACTCCTGGCTCATCCTTCCCTCTTCCCCAAAAGGCTACTTTAATCATGATTCCTCCACTACTCAGGGACTTAAGCAATTAACTCTCCACTTTTTGAATAAATACAATAAATATTAATGTGAGGATGTTTGTCTCCCTGGTAGTGCATATGCTCTCCACTGACATAATATCTTTTTAAATGTTTTTATTAATTTTAGAGAGAAAGGGGGGGAGGAGAGAGAAAGAGAGAGAGAGAGAATCATGGATGCTAGAAATATCGATTAGCTGTCTCCTGCATGCCCCCCTACTGGGGATTAAGCCCAAAACCTGGGCATATGGCCTGACTGGGAATCCAACCCATGAACCTTTGGTACAGGGGATGACACTCAACCCACCGAGCCACACTGGCCAGGGCTGACAAAATATTTTATCTGGCTTCTCCCCTGATGTAGCCGCAAGGCCAGGAACAGAACATGGCATATAGAAGACACTAAATAAATATATGTTACTTTGATGACACAGGTTTTGCTGGTATTCACAATTCCTTTATTTACATACTAGAGGCCCAATGCGTGAAATTCATGCACGGGGTGGGGGGGGAGAGGAGGGGGCGCGGGAGTGTCCCTCAGCCCAGCCTACACTCTCTCCAATCTGGGACCTCACCGGGATTGGGCCTAAACAGGCAGTCGGACATCCCTCTCACAATCCAGGGCTGCTGATTCCCAACTGCTCGCCTGCCTGCCTTCCCGATTGCCCCTAACCACTTCTGCCTGCCAGCCTGATCACCCCCTAACCACTCCCCTGCCAGCCTCAATGATGTCTAACTGCTCCCCTGCCAGCCTGTTTGCCCCCAACTTCCCTCCTCTGTCGGCCTGGTCACCCCTAACTGCCCTCCCCTGCAGGCTTGATCGCCCCCGACTGCCCTCCCTTGCAGGCCTGGTCCCTCCCAACTGCCCTCCCCTGCTGGCCAACTTGTGTCCACATGGCGGCAGGATTTTGACCACATGGGGGAAACCATCTTGTGTGTTGGAGTGATGGTCAATCTGCATATTACTCTTTTATTAGATAGGATAGAGGCCTGGTGCACAGGTGGGGGCCAGCTGGTTTGCACTGAAGGGTGTCCCAGATCAGGGTGGGGGTTCCCTTGGGGCGTGGGGCGGCCTGGGCGAGGGGCCTGTGGCGGTTTGCAGGCTGGCCAAGCTCCCCGGCAACCCAAGCAGAGGCCCTGGTATCTGGCATTTATTTATCTTCTACAATTGAAACTTTGAAGCCTGGAGCGGAGCCAAGCCTTCTGCTCCCTCAATGGCGGCAGTCATTTCTTTTTTTTTTGCTTTTTAATTGCTTTATTAACTTTACATTTTTCCATGTAAATGGATGAAACTACTGTTGACAAAAACTTAAGACTGTGTGCCAAGGCAATCTCCAATTAGAAGCTGGTAACACAGAACCCACCTAACACATGGAAATTACATAAGGTTCATAGCAAACAGATCAGTAAAGGCGTATCAGAAAACACAAGGAAAAAGAAAACAGTGGGAATCACACTATTAATCTCATAGAAAATGGCAGGAATCAAGGCATAAGGCAAAATTCATCATGACGGTCATGGGGATTAGAGAGTTCCCCCATAAGGATACGCAGGCAATTCCTTAATTGCAGCTCCCTAAGTTTTCTCCTGATTTCTCTCATCTCCATCTCTGCCCATCCCATCATTGACCTGCCTATTGAGTATGGCCCATCGGAAGTTAGGGGCCAGTTGGCGGGCCTGTCCCTGTCTATTATTTCCTGCTGGCTGGTGGCCTTCCCCCCCTCCCAAAGGGCAGTCTTCCTCTCCATTCTGCATGGGCTGCTCCATTTCTTCGTTTTCACGGTGGATATCTGCCATGATGAGATTTTTTTCCTGGTTGTTTTTCTGGGCCTATCCTTGCAGTCGGCTCCTCCTCCCGATTCTCACCTGGAGTGTGCTGCTGCGACACTTGGACCTGAAGTGTCCGCTTTTCCTGGGCCCGAAGCCAGCCCGCCTGCACAGGGCAGCAGGGAGCTGGTACCCAGAAGGTGTGACGACTGCACCAAAGGCTGCGTCCCTCTGCAGCTCCCGGTCACGTGAGGGCCTCGGGGGCAGCCATTTCTGTTGGAATTTATTTATCTCCTATAATTGAAAGTTTGCAGCTTTAAGCGGAGGCCTGGGCCAGCCAGGGTGTGCGGAAAGCTTGGCTTCCTCCATTGCCAGGGGCAACCCTAGCCTCCTGCTCTCTCCAGCTCTGTGCCTGCTGTCATTTTTGTTGGGATTTATGTATCTTCTATCATTGAAACTTCGTAGCCTTAAGTGGAGGCCTGGGCTGGCCAGGGTGTGCGGAAAGCTTGGCTTCCTCCATCGCCGGGGAAACCCAAGCCTCCCTCCTGCTCTCACCATGGCTGCAGCCATCTTGGTTGGGTTTAATTTGCATATTACTCTTTTATTAGATAGGATACTATTCGTGAATAATAACTAATAATAAAAAGAGCAGCTACAAGCTACTGAGTACTTACTATGTGCCAGTTACTGTTCTAAACGGTTTATGCATATCAAGTCTTTTAATCCTACAACAACCATGTAAAGAAGGTATTAACAATATCCCCATTTTATAGATGAATCTGAGGCATAAAGAGGTCAAGTGTCTTACAAATGCACAATTAGTAAGAGGTAGTGTTTGGATTCTAATCCAGGCAGTTTGGATTTCACTCCTGCATAGGTTCATCATTCTGACCCTTTTATCAGATTATTATTCTGATCAAAGAATAATAATCAAGAAACTACTCAAGAAATCAACAATTCTCTAAACTACCACCAGGATATAAGAGGCATACCAAATGATCTATGTCAGTGGTCGGCAAACTCACTAGTCAACAGAGCAGCAAACCACGGCTCACAAGCCGCAGTTTGCCAAGTACTGACCTATGTCATAGGCAAGATTTCAATAAATCTCATCTAACAAAAATCCTAAATTACAAAGTTTAATAAATCATTACATGTATTAAAATTTTCTCTGGTCAATAGAGGCCTATCAAATGCAATGAGTTTGACTGGTCAAAGACAAAATGTGAGTGCAATGGATAAAATCCAAAATGATGGACTCCCAGGCTTGTATTTATGTTTTTCAGACTACTTGTTTCTCAATGGGAAAATGCCTATGAAGAAATACAAGGGTTTATACAACTTTACTTCCACTGCCAAAGGAACTGCTCTAATTTTCATTAACTTTTAAAACCCCCACTTGAGACAACATAGTCTAATAAAGTTGAATTAGATCCAAAAGCAAGAAACTAGATCCCTTTTCCCAACCCAGGGTCATATAAACAACTAGAGGCCCGATGCACGAAATTTGTGCAAGGGGCCTGGCCGCTGGAGGGATGACCAGTCTAATTAGCACAGTATGCTTTTATTATTATAGATAATACATGCTGCTTGTTTCTTGGTTCTTCCATATAAGACCAAAATAAATGATAGCTCCCTCTTCCTGACAAGTAATTTCAACTAATTTTAATTAAGTTGAAATTAATATATTACAATGTTGATTAAAGTTAATTTACTTGAGAAGAACAGCATTACAGATTACATTTAATTGAAAACAGCAACTGCTGCCCTAATCAGTTTGGCTCAGTGGATAAAGCGTCGGCATGCGAACTGAATGGTTCAGAGTTTGATTCTAGTCAAGGGCATATGCCTTGGTGTCGGGCTCAGTCCCCAGTAAAGTGTGTGCAGGAGGCAGCCAACCAATGATTCTCTCTCATCATTAATGTTTCAATCTATCCCAGCCCTTCCTCTCTGAAACCAATAAAGATATAAAAAAAAAAACAAAAAACTCAGCAACTGATACTAATAAAGAGGTGTTTGATGATTAAATTTTATTATGTCTTAAAACATTATTGCAATAATGGCAGAAAAATCAAAGTGATGTAAATGGGGAGATTAGGATTAATTTCCTCATATGTACATACTTTGGATAAGATGTGGCCATCCACATGCCAATTCTAAATGACCATTACAGGTAACAAAGTTAGAAGCCTAAAGCAAAGAGTGGTTGAAAGGATCTTGTTCCTATTAAAAATCTTCTGTGCTAGCATGTTATTGATAAGGGCAGAGGTGAGGAGGAATGGGGAGGCACTAGTAATGCTCATAGATATTATTAATCATGCCTGTTCTCTCTTGATCAAAGAAAGTGGACCCTGACC
Organism: Corynorhinus townsendii; assembly: GCA_026230045.1. Lineage (NCBI taxonomy): Eukaryota > Metazoa > Chordata > Mammalia > Chiroptera > Vespertilionidae > Corynorhinus > Corynorhinus townsendii. The sequence goes on along the minus strand of JAPDVU010000001.1, from coordinate 113,067,243 downwards.
TGGATGCTGTGTTTAGAAACTGACCCCCTCTGGGAGTTTGTCCCAGGAATGCTGTCCATTCTCCGATTCCAAGGATGGGATAAGCTGTTTGCCATGGTTAAAAGATTAACTACCTTGTCATTGGACTTCAAGATTCTGGGAGTGGACACACTGACCACATACTCTGCAGCCCTCATCCTGCTACACCCTCCCCACTGCACTAGCTTTTCTTCCCTACCCCTACAAAATGAGCCAACTGGTGGGAGATGTTAGAGCAGTTTTTTAAGGTGCCATACCTGCTACTCTCTGCTACTGACAATTAGAATAAATAAATGCTCATAAAAGATTCAACCTTGTATCTGCTTACTGGCTTAGTGGCGACAGGCAGTAATGGACCCTTTGTGTCCAGTATCATTACCGGACTAAAGGGGTTCGTTTGCCTGTGAGCACCAAAGCCCAATAAGACACTAACAGGGATTTGCAGCAAAGACAGAAGGGTTTATTTTTAGGAAGGGGCCCCTGCCCTGAGATAGGTGAGCTCCACATGTTTCCAGGCAATGGGTTATATAGGGGAAACATCATTAATCATGATGATGAAGGGAGCTAGCCATGGTCTCTAGGGTAGGAGTCATTGATCACTGCACCTAGCCCTGATGTCAGCCATGGTGTCACTTCATCTGGTTTTGCTGCTTTTCTGGGCCTGGAGCTGAAATACAACTGAGGCCTAGATGTTATCTCTACTTTGACTAAAATTCTGTCTCTGTGGTCATCAGTCCCGAGGCTTTATTCCTAATAGTATTTGATGCTGAGTCCTGAGGCCTCAATAATTAAGGAAGTAGACATGCAAGGAAGAAGCAGGCAGGTGAGTCAGCATGCTGGGGGGGGGGGGGGGGGCTAGTTTGAATTAATAGTAAAAAAAAGGAGAACATTTCATATTAAAGGACTGAAGTTTCTGCGGGTTATGCAGAGAAATGGACAGTCCAGGTCAAGATGAATATATGAATGGCTGGGGAATGCTGCAGAGTTTTAAATGGTGGCAAGTGTGCTTCAACTACAAATGATCTGAACAAAGAAAAATATTTATAAAACATAGAAGCATGGAACAGACCATCAAACCTCAGAGAGAAGGCAGGGGTGGGTGGGTGGCAAGAGATCAACCAAAGAACTTGTATGCATATATCCATAACCCGTGGACACAGACAATAGGTGGTAAAGACCTGGGGTCGGGGTAGGCTAGAAGAGGTCAGTGGGGGAAAAGGGGACATATGTAATACTTTCAACAACAAAGATTTTTTTAAAGTTTACTCTGGTCTATCAGTATTAAAAGATATTCCTCTAACTAATTCTACTTCTTCTATGGCAGAAAACTGGTTCCTTTTTGAGCTCACAAGGAGCTATATAGAAAAAAAATATTCCAACTCATTTATAATAAATACTAATTTCTTATTTTTTTTAAATTGATTTGAGAGAGGGAGAGGGAAAGGAAGAGCAAGAACAAAAGAGAGGGAAACAGGGGGAGTGGACGAGAGAGAGAGATAGAGATAGAGAGAGAGACACATCAATCGTTTTGCCTCCTAAGCAGGGTCCAAACCCGCAACCTGGGCATATGCCCTAACCAGGAATCAAACCACCAACCTTCCAGTGCATGGGATGATGCTCAACCAACTGAGCCACACTGGCCAAGGCAATACTTGTTTCTTATAATAATGACTTCAAATTAAGGAGAATAAAGATAAGTATTCTAGTTTCACATCATACCAGCAAGAGAAAATTACAATAAAAACCTACCTTGCCAGATGGCGTGGCTCAGTGGTTGAGCATCATTATATGAACCAGGAGGTCAGGGTTCGATTTCTGGTCAGGGCACATGCCCAGGTGGACCCCCAGTAGGCAGCCAATCAATGATTCTCTATTATCATTGATGTTTCTATCTCTCCCTCTCCCTTCGTCTCTGAAATCAATAAAATATATATTTTTAAATTTATGAAAAAAACCTACCTCTTCATGTCTCATTCCTTCTATCAATTGCATAATGCTTATAAAATGATGGCATCGATCTGAGTGGTCAACTTGATAAGTAGGAAAAGGATGATCTTGCCATAGCCTCCATTCAGATAGAGAGAGTTGACGAATTCCAATGGTTGGTTCTTGAGTCTTGATTGATTTTTAAAATAGTGAAAGTGATAAAAACACTCAGATTTCACAAAGTGATTTTTAAAAAAACATTTAATGCACAAAATAATATGAACTCATTTTGGTACTTTCAACTAAAATCTCAGAAGAAAAAAATAAAATAATTTCATAAAGTACAAAGCTGACCTTTAAATACATTTTTAAAATAAATATTACATGAGTAACTAGTTGACCATATTCCTGTTTATGTAGTTCCATGTTGAGTAATATTTAAGAAAAATGTGTTGTTTCAAAACTAATATTTATATCTAATAATCTAATAAGGAGGCATTCATAATCTCTCAGAGATACTAATCCTAATTCTTCGTGCCTGCTACCATTCCTCACTTTTCCAGTTAGTAAATAAAAAATACAAATCCTGGTGCTCGCTTTGGCAGCATATATACTAAAACTGGAACAATACAGAAATTAGCATGGCCCCTGCGCAAGGATAACATGCAAATTTGTGAAGCGTTCCATATTTTTAAACAATAAAGAATTTTTTTAAAAAATCCTGAATAGCCATATTTTCCAAGCACTATATATCTTCTAAAAGGAATCTTTCCTGAGGTTTTTCCCCCAGCTTTTTGGGTACAAAAGTATCTTTGACAATTCCCTTGGCTTTCATTAAATTTACTAAAAATTTGTTCTTAAAACAAAGTAAATCATAACATCAAAATAAAAGTTTTACTATAATTTCAAAACTGAAAATAAAAACCAGTTTGTACACAGATGCTCATGATAGTATAATTTTATGTTAATAACATATTGAAAAGAATTCTAGCCCTGGCTGGGTAGATCAGTTGATTAAAGCATCGTTCCAATACACCAATGTTGTGGATTTGATCCCCAGTCAGGGCACATACAAGAATCAACCAATAAATGCATAAATAACTGGAATGAGTTGATGTTTCTCTCTCTTTCTTTCTCTCTCAAATACATTTTTAAAAAAGAATTCTTAAAACACAACAGGGAACCAGTCAAAATATGGTATACTGCAGGGTAACATAATCATGTAAATTTTGCCTATACAGAAATGTTCATATGGCATAAAGTAATAAAGAAAAGGCAGAATAGCCCAGCCAGTGTAGCTCAATGGTTGAGTGTCAACCTATGAATCAGAAGGTCACAGTTTGATTCCTGGGCGGGGTACATGCCTGGGTTACAGGCTCAGTGCCCAGTATGGGGCATGCAGGAGGCCCTCTTATCATTGATTTTTCTCTCCCTCCATCGCCCTTCCTATCTGAAATCAATAAAAATATTTTTTTAAAAGAAAAGGCAGAACTTATGTAAATATATTATGGTCATATAAATATTTATACACAATAAAGAATATAAGAAAATTACAAGTTTTACAAACTTAAGACTTTAATAATCTCTTAAAAACTATTTATATTCTTAAATTTTAAGGTGACATTCTGATCATGAACATTCTCCTTACTCCCAAAGCTACTGCATAATCACTATAAAGGACATTGGAAAACATGTTTCACTTACTGATCCATTATCCTCATTTTGAAAAGACAGAAACTGCACTTGAGGCAATGTTATTTCCTTAATTTCATCACTGTCTCTTAATCTATAAAGTCTGTTCCATAATTTAAATTCTTCTTCTGATAAGAACCAATCCTTCTTTGAATTACTTTGTCTCAATCCTATAAAGTTGAAAAGTAATTGAAAAGAGGTTTAAAAAATCTGCCAAACACAAAATATACATAACTCTTTGTCTACTCATCTCTGCTAAAACCACTGACTATTCATTAAAAATAGTATTCTTCCTATAACCACTCTAGTTATCACTTCATACTTCTACATATCTCCTACACTTCTCTCACTTCTTTGAAAGAATTAGTGCACCCTTCTGTCTAGGAGTCCAGGAACTAACCTTTGCTAATGACTTAATTATCCAAACAGAGCCAGATAGCTAGGCTCATTCCTATCTTCTTTTGGACTTTCTCCATTTTGTTGTCTAAGACCTGGCATGAAACAGTCAGATAACATACAATAGAAACTAGTATCATGATTCCATCATAATGTTATTAAAAAGGTTATCTGAAGCTTGGGGGGGGGGACCCCAAAACAATAAAGGGTTTTTAGATGGTCTTAAATTGGGATTGTGGGATAGAGTAAAGGGTGGTGGAAAAGATCTACTGCTTTAAGAAAATAACGTAATAATATTCTTTGAAAAAAACACAACAGAGTAAATTAACCCTTTTTGATTTCCATAATCTCTATATAGGAAAATTAATTGCCAAGATGGAAAGGATAAACAGTATAAAGCAGAAACTCTGGCCAAATACAGATGAGGGAAGAAAAAAGTTAGAAAGACTACAGAAATAGAAAACAGAAAACTTCTGTCTTAGCTATTCCCAAATAGTATAATAAACTTTTATAAAATAAGGGGTTTGACATAAGTGCTCTCTCAGGTCCCTTTTAGATCTAACAATCTGAACCTCTAAGACTTTTGAAATAGGAAGGTATTCAACTTTCCTAGTCACTTTAAATAAATTCCTCTAAGACCACATGAATTATTTACTAATATATAGGACAATTCATTTATACATACAATCTTGGCAAGATGAATCACTAACACTTGAAAACTCAGGGAAAATGGGGGAAAAGTACAGAAAAATGAACATAAACTAATATCTCAATTTTTAAAAAATGACAGGTATTAGAATTTTACTAATATATATGACTAGAAGCCTGGTGCACGGATCATGCACTGGTGGGGTCCCTCAGCCTGGCCTTCGCCTTCTCACAATCCAGGACCTCTTGGGGGATGTCAGACTGCTGGTTTTGGCCTGATATCCACTGCGCCTGCTGCCACCGCTGCTTGGCAGCTGCCACGGAGGTGGGAGAGGCTTGCGCCTCTGCAGCTGCGCTCACCAGCTGTGAGCCCAGCATCTGGCGCCCATCGGTCAGCTGAGCGGTGCTCCCACTGCAGGAGCGCACTGACCACTAGAGGGCAGCTCCTGTGTTAAGTGTCTGCTCCCTGTTGGTCAGTGTGCATCATAGCGACCGGTTGACCAGTCGTTTGGTTGTTTAGGCTTTTATACATATAGATTGTCTAACCACTAAGCTGTACATCCAAAACCAATGCATAATGAAAAAATTTTTAAATAAATAAAAAAAAAAAAACCCAGTTTACACTTAAAAAAAAAAAAAAAAAGTTGGTTAGAATGTCATCCCAGTATGCCAAGGTTGTAGGTTTGATCCCCGGTCAGGGCACATACAAGAATCAACCAATGAATACACAAATAAGTGGAACAACAATCTATGTTTCTCTCTCTTCCTCTCTCTAATCAATAAAAATAAAATTTAAAAATATTAGAAAAAAATGTTACTAACAAAATTTGCTATCCATTCCAAGTAGCATTTTAGAAACAATTTTAAACATACGGTTAATTAACATTTATAAAAATACAAGAATAAGTTACGCCAACCTAATCAAGTTTTGATGGTTATTGTTAGTTGAATAAGTTCAAGAGAATTCAAAATACATGCCATTTTTTCATTTGAATAAAAAATTTGGCAAAGTCTTGTAAAATAACAAATATATTCCTACTAAGTGGATTTGTATAGGCATATCCAAAAAACACTGATTAAGGGAAAGAACATTAAAAAATTTAAGTGAATTCAAAGTAGGTGACTAGGAAGGAAAGGCCCTAAAAACATCATGGTTTGAAAACCTTGAAAGGTACTATCTTCAAATACATAAACAATTGCTACATAGGTAAACCAAGGATCCTAACTATTCTTTGTCTCTAGAAGACAAAATTAAATCAATATGAACAAGGTACAAGTAAGACAGATTTTTCAACATAAGGAACTTTCTTCTATTTAGGGCTGTTCAACAATGGAATGAACCCTCATTAAAAAAAAATAATAATAAAAATTAAAAATACAGCCCTAGCCGGTTTGGTTCAGTTGGTAGAGCATTCAACCAAGGACTGAAGGGCCGAGGGTTCAATTCCTGATCAAGGGCACGTAACTTGGTTGCAGGCTCCATCCCTGGCCCTGGTCAAGGTGTGTGGTGAGTGCATGAGGCAGCCAATCAACATGTCTCTCACATTGATGTTTCTCTCTCTCTCTCACCCCCTCACCTCACTTCCTCTCTCTCTAAAAAAAAAAATAATAATAAATGGGAAAAAATATCTTTAGGTGAGGATTAAAATATAATTTCCTTTAACACAGATATTCAAGTTGAGGCTGAATATTCATTTAACAAGAAGGTTGCAGAAAGCATTCCTACTCTGACAGTAATGGAACAGATGACTCCCAAGGTTCCTTCCAAATTTTAAAATTACATAATTTTATGATTCCTTAAAAGCCTCTTTAAAGATTAAAATTCAAAAGAAAACCTTTTTAGCTTCTCATTTTGTCATAGTGCTAATATTTCAAGGTATTTTCTTGATTTCACCAAAATCTCTGCAGTTTTTAGGCTAGCAACACGCTCATTACTAACTAAGCTCCGTGAGACCAACCAAAATATGTTTCTCACTGACTGAGTATCAGCAATAACTTGGTCTAACTTCACAATTTTAAAAAGAAAAATATACTTTCTCCTTTACAGAAAGGGAAAAACCACTCTCTCCCTTTTTAAGAGCAATTCCAGAGACACCTAATGTTTGTAAATCATTTCTTCAACCCTTTGGTGTATATGTGAATCTTTGTAAAGGCTAAGAAAGCCTCTAGCCAGGTTTTTAACCAGAAATGTTTATCTTTTTCTTTTTAAAAAATATTTCTATTGATTTTTTTTTTAAGAGAGAGAGAGGAAGTAAGAAGGAGAGAAACATAGATCAACTGCCTCCTGTTCAATGGAGCAACTGGGAACTTTTCAGTGCCTGGATGATGCCCAACCAACTGAACCACAGGGGCCAAGGCCAGAAATGTTATACTTAAAGGTTAAGGAGCTGTCTCTTTGAAATGTAAATATCAAGAAAGATGCTGTCCCTGTCTCCCAGTTAGCACAGGAGTTTAGCTTAGACACCTTTCTCTGAGTTGTCACCATCTGCTTCTCAGAGAGATAAGTTTTATTATTTCTTTGTATCAAGCCAACTAGCAACACAAATGGCTACCTCTATTACCAGATGAATTTGGGATGAAGTATGAATGAATGTATAGCAGATCGGGAAGATGGTGACCGGCAGGAAGGGAGGGAGAGAGTGTGAGAGAGTAAGGAACCCATAGAGGAGAGTGTAGACATGTGTGGGGTGTGTGTGTATGAGCTACGGACAGTTAGATTCTGCTGGTCCTCCAAGGGGCTGCCGAACTGCGCAGTCTTAGACGGTGGAGTCCCGCGCACAAAGCGAACACTTCTGGGCGACCAGTGTGGGCACGGAGACCACACCATCTTGAGAAACAGAGCTGCTTGAGACTAGGATCCTGGTCTCAGACACAAACCAGGATCCTACAGCCACTGGGGACAGAACTGCGACCACAGCTTCAGACCAACAAATAACAAGAATCCACACTTCCCAGCAGCAGATTTCTGTGAGTAAAAGAGCCCCCCCGCTCGCCACCACCCCGCAGGTTCGAGGATAGTGCCATAGTAACTGATAGACTCGCCCTTTGCTCCAGCTGCAGTGCCCCTACAGAAAACTGAGCTTGAGATCACGCGTGCCAGACTCAGCTCCCTGACAGGGAATTTGAGCTTTGTGGGCCACAGCTCCCCTACGGGGAGTTTGAGCTTGAGAGAGCTCACAGACCACTGCGCTGCTACTGGAATTTGAGACTGGAATCTACTCCCTGAAACGCAATCAGGTGAACAAACCCGAAGCCCACGCAGGGCGGCAGTGCCACCTGACTTTGATTCTGCACAAGCGCACACAGAAGTCAGTTTTCCGCAGCGCCCGCACACCACAGAGCTATTGTGCAACCCAGTCTCCCATGATGACCTGGACCCAAATTCTCCCGGCAAGAGGCAGCACTGAGCACCACCGACTTGATTCTGTTTTTTACTGTGTGCTCTTGGGATCCCTGATTCACAGCGCATCCACACTAAGAGCCAGTGACTCCAATTCTTGGTGCATGCCCACACGGGGACCCTGATTCTCAGCGGGAAACTGCATGAGGCAACAGAGACTCTGATACTCGATTCTTGGTGCAGACACAGGGAAACTCTGACTCCTGGCACGCACTAGGGGACACATTTTCGGCACGCGCCAACAGTGCGGTGCAGGAAGGTTCCCTGATTCTAGGTGCCCACAGGAGACCACACTGAATGCGGGGAACACTGACCCTGGGCAAGCCTGGTTCCCACCAACCCACGGCAGCCACACATCCTAGTGTTGGAGCACTTCAGTGAAACTCGGGTGGTGAGAAGTTCCCACGGCACACGGCCCAGGTCCACACAACTTGAAGTTTGAACCTTCTGGTGATAGTCAGAATGGGGAGAAGACACAATCCCCAGAGGAAAGAATATGAGGAGTCACCAAGAAAGGAAATTAGTAAAACTGAAGCACACAACATGACCGAAAAAAAGAGTTCAGAGTAATGGTTGTGGAATTTATATATGGGATGGAAGAGAAGATCAACAACCTATACAAGAATCAGGAAGAAATGAAAAGTGATATAGCTAAATCAAAAACACCATGGAAAGTTTCAACAGTAGACTAGAAGAAGCAGAAGACCGAATTAGTAAGTTAGAAGATCAGGTACAGAAACAAGCTTAATCTCAACAGCAATTGGAGAAAAAAATTAAAAAGCAGGAGGAATGCCTAAGGGAGCTTTGGGACAACATGAAATGAAGTAACATACATATAATAGGGCTGCCAGAAGGACAAGAAGAGCAGCAAGGATTAGAAAATCTATTTGAAGAAATAATGACAGAAAACTTCCCAGATATGGGGAAGAAAAAAGTTACACAAGTACAGAGTCCCAAGCGGGATCAACCCCAAAAGACCCAAACCAAGACAAGTCATAATTTCAATGGCAAATATCATGGACAAAGAGAATCTTAAAGGCAGCAAGAGAGAGACAGAGAGTTACCTACAAAGGAACCCCCATCAGATTATCAAATGATTTCTCAACAGAAACCCATTAAGCTAGAAGGGAGTTGAAGGAAGTATACAAAGTGTTGCAAAACAAAGTACTGAATCCAAGAATACTCTATCCAGCAAGACTATCAATTGAAATTGAAGGGGAGCCAAAACCAGTTTGGCTCAGTGGATAGAGCGTCAGCCTGGAGACTGAAAGGTCCCCAGGTTTGATTCAGGTCAAGGGCATGTACCTTGGTTGCGGGCACATGCCCGGTAGGGGGTGTGCAGGAGGCAGCTGATCGATGTTTCTCTCTCATCGATGTTTCTAGCTCTCTATCCCTTTCCCTTCCTCTCTGTAAAAAGTCAATAAAATATATTTTTTAAAAAAAAGAAATTGAAGGGGAAATCAGGAGCTTCGCAGACAAAGAAAGGCTAAGGGAGTTTATCACCACAAAACCAGCAATGCAAGAAATGCTAAAGAGAATACTGTAAAAAGAAGTAATAAACAGGTAAGAAGGAACTCAGACACAAAAATAGATATGACTACAAACAAATAACTTTCAATGATAACTTTAAACGTAAACGGATGAAATGCTCCAATCAAAAGACATTGAGTGGCTGAATGGATAAAGAAACACAACCCATATATATGCTGTCTACAAGAGACCCACCTCAGAACAAGAGACTCACACAGATTGAAAGTGAAGGGACAGAAAAATATCTTTCAGGCAAATGGAAATGAAAAAAAAAGCTGGGGTAGCAATACTTATATCTGACAAAATAGACCTCAAAGTAAATGCCATAACAAGAGATAAGGAAAGCCACTTCATAATACTAAAGGGATCGATACAACAAGAGGATATAACCCTGATAAAATATATGCACCCAACACAGGAGCACCCAAATACATAACAAAACTCCTGGAAGATATCAAGGGAGAGATCGACAACAATACAATCATAGTAGGGGATTTAATACACAACTAACATCACTGGATAAATCCTCTAGACAAAAAATCAGCAAAGACACAACAATCCTAAATGACTCACTAGATCAGATGGACTTAACTAACATCTTCAGAACATTTCACCCCAAAGCCATGGAATATACGTTCTTCTCAACTGCACATGAGACATTTACAAAAATAGGCCACATATTGGGTTACAAGCAAAGTCTCCCCAAATTCAAGAAGATTGAAATCATACCAAGCATCTTCTCAGACCACAATGCCATAAAATTAGAAATATACCACAATAAAAACAATCCAAAAATCTCAAACACTTGGAAGCTGAATAGCATGCTATTAAATAATGACTGGGTTACCAAAGAGATCAAAGAAGAAATTAAAAGCATCCTGGAAACTAATGATAACAAAAACACAACAATCCAAAATCTATGGGACATAATGAAAGCAGTCCTGAGAGGGAAGTTTATAGCTCTACAAGCCTACCTCAAAAAATAAGAAAAAATGGTAGTAAATCATCTAACTGTACAACTCAAACAATTAGAAAGAGATCAACAAGAAAAGCCCAGAGTGAGCAGAAGGAAGGAGATAATAAAGATCAGAGCAGAAATATATGACATAGAGACCAAAAAAAAAAACAACATAAAAGATCAATGAAACCAAGAGCTGGTCCTTTGAAAGGATAAACAAATTGATGAACTTTTAGCTAGGCTCACCAAGAAGCAAAGAGAGAGGACTCAAATAAACAAAATCAGAAGTGAAAGAGGAGAAATAACAACAGTCCCCACAGAAATACAAAGGCTTGTTAAAAAATACGATGAACAACTCTACTCCAACAAACTAGACAACCTAGAGGAAATGGACATATTCCTAGAAAAAATACAACCTTCCAAAACTCAATTGGGAAGATACTAATAATCTCAATAGGCCAATAACTATGGAAGAAATTGAAGACGTCATCAAAAAGCTCCCAGCAAACAAAAGCCCGGGGCCAGACGGCTTCACAGGGGAGTTTTACCAAACATTCAAGGAAGAACTAAAACCTATCCTCCTCAGACTATTCCAAAAAATTCAAGAGGAAGGAACACTTCCAAACTCATTCTATGAAGCCAGCATCACCCTAATACCAAAACCAGATAAAGACAACACAATGAAAGAGAATTATAGGCCAATATCCCTCATGAACATAGATGCCAAAATCCTCAACAAAATTCTAGCAAATCGGATCCAGCAATACATCAGAAAAATTATACACCATGACCAAGTAGGATTTATCCCAGGAATGCAAGGATGGTACAATATCTGCAAATCAATAAACGTGATACATCACATAAACAAATTGAGATAAAAATCACATAATCATATCAATTGACGCAGAAAAAGCATTTGACAAAATCCAATACCCCTTCTTGATCAAAACACTCAGCAAGGTGGGAATAGAAGAATCATACCTCAACATAATAAAAACCATATATGAAAAACCCACAGCCAACATCATACTCAATGGGCAAAAACTAAAACCATTTCCCCTAAGAACAGGAACAACACAGGGATGCCCTCTCTCACCACTCCTGTTCAACATAGTACTAGAAGTACTAGCCATTGCGATCAGACAAGAAGAAGAAATAAAAGGCATCCAAATTGGAAAAGAAGAAGTAAAGCTGTCCTTATTTGCAGATGACATGACATTATACAATCAGACTTATTAAATGAATTTGGCAATGTGTCCACAGGCCTCCATTAACCCCCTAAGCCCCCGCCACCACTCATGCCCTCACCCTCCTGGTGGTCATGTCCATTGGTTAGGCTTATATTCATGCATACAAGTCTTTTGGTTGATCTCTCCTCCTTTCCCCCACCCTCCCCTACCTTCCCAAATAAATACAAAATTAACGCCAAGAAATCTATGGCATTTCTTTACACCAATAATGAACTTATAGGAAGAGAGACTAAAAAAGCAATCCCATTTACCATAGCACCGAAAGAATTAAGATACCTAGGAATAAATTTAACTAAGGAGGTAAAAGACCTATATATGAAAAAGTACAGGACACTGAAAAAAGAGATAGATGAAGACATAAATAGATGGAAGAACATACCGCGTTCATGGATTGGTAGAATCAACATCATCAAAATGTCCATACTACCCAAAGCAATCTACAGAATCAATGCACTCCCCATTAAAATATCAATGGCATATTTCACAGACCTACAACGAACTTTCCAAAAATTCATCTGGAATAAATAAAGACCCCGAATAGCCACAGCAATCCTGAGAAAGAAGAACAAAGCAGGGGGGATCTCAATAGCAGATATCAAGCTGTATTACAAAGCCACTGTTCTCAAAACAGCCTGGTACTGGCACAAGAACAGACATATAGATCAAGGGAATAGAATAGAGAACCCAGAAATCGACCCAAACAACTATGCCCAATTAATATTTGACAAAGGAGGCATGAACATACAATGGAGTCAAGACAGTCTCTTCAACAAATGGTGTTGGGAAAATTGGACAGATACATGCAAAAAAATGAAACTAGATCACCAACTTACACCATACACAAAAATAAACTCAAAATGGATAAAGGACTTAAACATAAGACGGGAAACCATAAAAATACTAAAGGAATCCACAGGCAGAAAAATCTCAGACATGTGCCGAAGGAACTTCTTCACCGATACTGCTCCTAGGGCAATGGAAACTAAAAAGAAAATAAACAAATGGGACTACATCAAAATAAAAAGCTTTTGCACAGCAAAAGAAACCATCAACAAAACAACAAGAAAGCCCACTGCATGGGAGAACATATTTGCCAATGTCATCACCGATAAGGGTTTAATCTCCAACATTTACAGGGAACTCATACAACTTAACAAAAGGACGATAAACAATCCAATCAAAAAATGGGCAAAGGACCTAAATAGACACTTTTCAAAGGATGACAGAAGGAAGGCTAAGAGACATATGAAAACATGCTCGAAGTCACTATTCATCCAAGAGATGCAAATCAAACAACAATGCGGTATCATCTCACACCCGTCAGAATGGCTATCATCAACAAATCAACGAACGACAAGTGTTGGAGAGGATGCGGAGAAAAAGGAACTCTTTTGCACTGCTGGGGGGAATGCAGACTGGTGCAGCCACTGTGGAGAACAGTATGGAGTTTCCTCAAAAAACTAAAATTGGAACTCCCATTTGACCCAGTGATCCCACTTCTAGGAATATATCCCAAGAAACTAGAAACACCAATCAGAAAGGATATATGCACCCCTATGTTCATAGCAACACAATTAACCATAGCTAAGATTTGGAAACAGCCTAAGTGCCCATCAGCAGATGAGTGGATTAAAAAACTGTGGTACATCTACACAATGGAATACTATGCTGCAGTAAAAAAGGAGTTCTTACCATTTGCAACAGCATGGATGGAACTGGAGAGCATTATGCTAAGTGAAATAAGCCAGTCAGAGAAAGATAAATACCACATGATCTCACTCATTTGTGGAATATAATGAACATAAACTGATGAACAGGAACAGATCCAGAGGCAGAGAAGCATTGATCAGACTGCCAGACTTCAGAGGGAAGGTAGGGGAGAGTGGGGGAAAGGAGGAAAGATCAATCAAAAGACTTGTATGCATGAATATAAGCCTAACCAATGGACATGAACACCAGGAGGGTGAGGGCATGAGTGGGGGCGGGGGGTTGGGAGGTTATTGGAGGGATGAGGACACATATGTAATACCTTAATCAATAAAGAAATTTTAAAAATAAATAAATAAACCTACATCTCAAAAAAAAGAATGTATAGCAAATAGTGCTCTCCTGTTTTTTAAAAGATATGTTTTCGGGAGAGGAAGGAAGAGGGATAGAGAGATAGAAACATCTCCTGCATGCCCCTTACTGGGGACTGAGCCCACAACTGGGGCATGTGCCCTAACAGAGTCAATGTGGTGATTTCTTGGTCCATGGGTCCATGCTCAACCACTGAGCCAGACTGGCCAGGCAGTGCTCTCCTCTTATATGAGGACATGTTACTGTCTTGAGAATATGTATGTAAAGGATTTTAAGTGTCTCAGGGAATGAACAGGGTAGAATTTCTTTCTGTCTTTCTATTAATCTTGCTGTTTGGCCTACAAATGCATATCATAACTGGTTTAATGCTTATTCAAAATAAAACTGTTTTTTGCCCTGACTGGTTTGGCTCAGTGGATGGAGCGTCGGCCTGCGGACTGAAGGGTCCTAGGTTCGATTTCGGTCAAGGGCATGTACCTTGATTGCGGGCACATCCCCAGTGGGTGGTATGCAGGAGGCAGCTGATCGATGTTTCTCTCTCATCAATGTTTCTGACTCTCTATCCCTCTCCCTTCCTCTCTGTAAAAAATCAATAAAATATATTTATAAATAAATAAATAAATAAAATAAAACTGTTTTTTTTCTTTTCTACACTTTGTAAAGAAGATTATCTGGGTTGGTAGGATATTTTTAATTTTCCCAGCACTGAGTTTCAATCACTCTGTACTGCCAATGCCTCTTTCCCTTCACCACACATCCTTTCCAAAGAGAACACTCTTAACATCCCAGAATGTATGTTGAATTTCTCAAATAAAAAATATATGAATATATAATCTGCTAACTAACAACAGGAAAACTATGTATGTTTAAAATGCAAAATTTTTTATTTACCGTTCCTACAGGAAACAATAGATGACTTTCGCTGCAAGTTCTGAGAAGGCTTCTCTGGTTCATAGACACCATGTGTGATGAACATTTTATGTAATTCTGGATTGATTCCATCAGGAACCATTCGTGGACTTGCTTGATAAAAATGAAGGACCTGCCTGTTACCTGAAATAGCTTTATAAATACTTCTTTTGTTGGATTGACTTTGATTATAAGTCTGAAAAAAAAAACACATGTCAAATTACATGATTTCTACAATAACCAGCCATTAGAAGCAATTACTATATTAGTTTGGGTTTATTCTAAGCAGTAAATCTCTGATCTACTTAAGTACTTAGATAATAGAATATCTGTTGTCTTGAATTTGAAACCTGTCAATTAACTTGATGAAAATCATATCAAAACTATTATAAATCCAACCTTAGTAACTATATTGCACAAACAATATTTATATTTTATTTAGTATCTTGCTGTTTCTGAATAAGGCTCATATCCTATATAATAAAGAGGTAATATGCAAATTCACCATCACTCCAACACACAAGATGGCCGCTCCCATGTGGACATAAGATGGCCACCACAAGATGGCCTGCAGGGGAGGGCAGTTGTGGGCAATCAGGCCAGCAGGGGAAGGGCAGTTGGGAGGGATCAGGCCTGCAGGGGAGGGCACTTGGGAGGGACAAAGCAGCCTGCAGGGGAGGGCAGTTGGGGGCAATCCGGCCGGCAGGGGAGCAGTTAGGCATTAATCAGGCTGGCAGGGGAGTGGTTAGGGGGTTATCAGGCTGGTAAGCAGAAGTGGTTAGGGGCAATCAAGCAGGCAGGCAGGCAAGTGGTTGGGAGTCAGCAGTCCTGGATTGTGAGAGGGATGTCCCAGATTGGAGGGACAGGCTTGGCTGTGGGACACACACACACAGCCCCATGCACGAATTACATGCACCCAGCCTGTAGTTTATATATAAGTGTAAATTGCTTTTTTTTAATTTATTTTTTTATCCTCACCGAGGATATTTTTTTTCCATTTACTTCCAGAAAAAGTGGAAGGGAAAGAGGAGATGGGGAGAGGGAAAAAGAGAAACATTGAGAGAGACACATCAATTGGCTGCCTCCTGCACGCGCCCCTACTAGGGCTAGGGAACCTGCAACTAGGTCCCTTGACTTGACCAGGAATCAAATCCACAACCTATCAGTACACAGGCTGACACTCAGACCAGTTAGCAAACTGGCCAGCGCCTTTTAAACAATATGTGATTCCTTTATTTCAGCTTCTTCTTCTCTCTGCACTTCAGTTTTCTTTACTTGTATACAACAAGAAAACCATTATTCCCCTTAAATAAGATAATACATCTGAAGCTCTCAGAATACTGCACAGAGTAGGTGCTCATTAAATATGGGCCATTATGACTATTTTACAGATTAAAAAACCTTTCTATTCAGGTATTAGTTAAATGATTTGTCTACAATTAGCTAAAATCCAATTCCACTCATTGATAATACAAATTCATTCTACTCATTGTATTAGCTGCAAGACATATCATTTATTGGGATCATATCATAGATAAACTAAATGCTATACAAGAATATGCTGTAGTCACATGAAAAATATTGGGGAAAAGCTCATTATACAAGATGCTTTTTAAAAAAATGTGTGTGTGTGTGTGTGTGTGTGTGTGTGTGTGTGTGTGTGTGTGTGTTATTGATTTCAGAGAGGAAGGGAGAGGGAAAGAGAAACAGAAACATCAATGATGAGAGTGAACCATTAATCAGCTGCCTCCTGCACACCCTCCACTGGAGATCGAGCCCGCAACCTGGGCATTTGCCCTTGACTGGAATCAAACCCAGAACCCTTCAGTCCTCAGGCTGACACTCTATCCACTGAGCCAAACTGGCTAGGGCCAGGGTGCTTGTTTTGTAAATCACAAATAGGATTTTTATTTGTCACCATTAAATGTCTGAATTTTAAACAGATTCTTGGATTGGGGGTTCATATCCATCAGCTCATTCAACTCTAGGACCTGTCTCATCCCCAGTAGCTTTTTCAGAACTGCTAGCTTCACCAGGAAACTTCATGAGTTTTCTCAACTCAGACTTGGGCTTCTCCAGCATTATGACATTACTAACAAAGACATCATGGAGCAGATAAATAGACTGACAGCTTTTTCTATGTTTTTCCAATGCTATCTGGAATTAGTTTATTGACCAATTCTTTCAAGTCATTTGTCTGCACCTCTCAGGTCATGATTTCCATCATCTTCTTCCGGATTTGACAGACCTATTGATGCTGAGCATAATGCCTTCCGAATCTGATTGTTGCATTGTTTTAATAAATACAGAAAAGATGAAGCAAACAATCACTGGTTCTCCTGACATCAATGTGAGCTTCAGTCATGGTCTACCATTTTTTTTAGCATGGAACACATTTTATCGCATGTAAGGCCTATGCCATAGAAATTAATCAGCATTTTTTCACTGAACATCCTCAGTAATTAGCTTGAATTTTCTAAATGCAACTTAATCATTCTGAAAATTAGCTAGGCTCACTTCAAAAACATGACTCTTGAGACCGTCAGATAAGATTTTGGTTCCTTGAGTTCTTGTGACTAGTGTGTTTCCAATATTTCTTTTTTTAAAAAATATATTTTTATTAATTTCAGAGAGAAAGGGAAAGGGAGAGATAGAAACATCAATGATGAGAGAGAATCATTGATTGGCTGCCTCATGCACATCCCACACTGATCCACTTAAGTACTTAGAGAACAGATGTCTATGGTCTTGAATTTGACAACTGAGGATCAAGCCCACAACCTGGGCACGTGCCCTGACCAGGAATCGAACTGTGACCTCCTGCTTCATAGGTCAATGCTCAACCACTGATCCACACCGGCCAGGCTCCAATATTTCTTATATTGAACATAGCTGGTGCTTTTACATCATACCAATCTTTCTTAGAAAATGGATCAACCACTTTTTTCTTGGTTCCCTTTTTGCTGCCCTTCATAAAGTCCTTGTTCTTGCCAATTGCCATGGTGCTGTTCAGAGAGTCAAAGGGGTTCAGGATTATTTTTTTTTAAAACCAAAACACAGGAAAACAAATCCATTTTATTTATTTTCAGTAAGTTTAAGTCCTTGATGGGTATAGCATTACATGGATTCTGTGTCCAATGGCCTTAGCAGGAAGGTTGCTTCGGAATTTAGCACAAACCATGCCACTGTTTCCATGAGCACGAGTTACCTTTCCCCAGATTACTCTGGTTTTGTTTGGTTTGCCACCAGGAGTCACTGTGTTGTTCTTTGCTTTGTACACATAAGCACATCTCTTGCCTAGAAAGAATTCTGTTTCATCTTGAGGATAAACACCTTCAGTTTTAAGAAGAGCTGTGTGCTCCCTCTGGTGCCGGAGACCCCGCTTATCGGCAGCAAAAATGGCCTTGGACCACAGCCTTCCAGACATATTTGTCCTTATAGAAATCCTATTCCCAGCAGGCCTCCACAGGGTCCAAGATGGTGGGAAAGCGGTTCAGGATGATTTTTAAAGGTTACATGAATATTTAAAATCAAATTTTAAAAACTAACAAAATTAATGAAAAAGTCTTTAATGTGAAACTATATTTCTGGCCACAAAAATAGTCCCACTGAGACACAAAAGTTAGTTAATACTTTAGTGCAACAAACACAAAATAGCCCTAGCTGGCTTGGTTCAGTGAATAGAGGGTGCCGGGTTTGATTCCCATGAAGGGCACAGTTGTGCAGAAAGCAGCCATCAATGATTCTCTCATCAATGGTATTTCTTTCTCTCTCCCTGTCTCCCTTCCTCTCTGAAAACAATAAAAATATTTTTTTAAAAAACCACACAAGCCCTGACTGGTTTGGCTCAGTGGATGGAGCGTCGGCCTATGGACTGAAGGTTCCCAGGTTCGATTCCGGTCAAGGGCATGTACCTTGGTTGTGGGCACATCCCCAGTAGGAGGTGTGCAGGAGGCAGCTGATCGATGTTTCTCTCTCATCGATGTTTCTAACTCTCTATCACTCTCCCTTCCTCTCTGTAAAAAATCAATAAAATATATTTAAATAAATAATAAAATAAAAAATAAAAAAACACACAAAATATTATTATATACAGCATCGTATTTAAGAAGGCCTGTCACCCAAGATTGTAGCAAAGTATAAATGTAACTAAAGTCCCTTTTCACTTAGAATAGGCACCAGCAAAGTTCTCCAAAAAGAGCCAAACAGCAAATAGTTTAGGCCACATACTATCTCTGGTGCATATTCTTGTTGACTGGTTGGTTGGCTGGTTACTTGATTTAAGGAACTCTTTAAAATATAAAACCATTTTCAGCTCATTGTAGTTAGTAAGATAAACATAAAAAACAGGCCTTATAAGCACAGGGGATAGTAAAACAAAGTAATACCCATTGATTTTTGCATCTAGGTGTTTAAATTAATACTAAAGTAAAAGTGTTTATTTATATGGATAAAAATTTTAAAAAACTGAATCCAGTCCAAAGTTCTATTAATTAGAAATAAAGAACAGTCAGAATGTAATACAAAGTGGGGAGAAATAACCAATTACTTACAGGTTGTTTGGACTTTGAATCTTAACAGATTGATATTTGTATTTAGGCTGTATTTCTCAAATTTCATTTACAAATCATGTTTCCAAAAGTCTACTTACACGTTCTTCTCGTCCTTCAGCAAGGATAACAACAATCCTGCCTTGACGTTTACGGCCAGTCCTCCCCATTCGTTGTATAAGACGGATTGGGCTCTTCTGGGCATCAAAACATACTATCAGATCAACTTCTCCTATATCCAAACCTTCTTCACCAACACAAGTAGAAACCAATGTATTATAACCACCATTACGAAATTGTTTCACTACCTAAAATAAAAAAGATTTAGAAATAATTAGATGCAAACATAAAAGAATTGTAGGTCAAAATAAACTTTTTCCACTTGCCTCAAAATGGCAAAATGAGAATAAAAATTAGCATCCAGGATACTACTGAATAGGAAAAGTAGCAAAATGGCAATATAAGCCAGAAGAAATTGTGCTAAAATGCAAAGGGCTGTCTTGATTTCTTTGATTTAATTATGGTTGTGATTCCAAAAGGACTTGCTAACAATTTACACATGAATGGAAAATTCCATATATTATTTTTTAGCATCACTAAAAGGGGCATAGGACAGGTAAATGGTCCAGAGCAGTTACTGCTATTTGTCATATCCTAGACCTAAAGTACTATTTGGTGTATCTAAAGTAAGAATGTTTTATTACTCCTAGAATTTGTGAGTGAAAAAGGAGTGCTGTAAAAATTCTAATCCAAAGTAACCTCACAGGGGTGATCTGATCATAAATTCCTAACCAGACAGGTCAGGGTAGGTAGTCTGGCCCCAGGCCTATAACTTCTTTAGTAACAGGTTAACTTTGCCTTAAGCAAGTCCTGCCCATTGCTTTTGTGCATCTAGGTTAACACACCTATGAAATGTCTCTTTTTTGGACCCCTTAAGAGAGCACATAATCTTAACTATCCTGTAATCCAATCTCCTACCTCATTCTCTCCCACCTTAATTTAATCTTCCTAACTGTTCCCCCCTTAATTCCGAATGTCAAAAAGAAACTGCCAAACTGTAATCTTCCAAAGTACTTGAAATCTTACTTACCCGCACTGTTGTCAGTTTGGCTCAAATAAACAAAAATTCTCTACAAGTTTGGACATTCTTACATCAACAAATTCATACCTTGCCTTTTATACTCTTACTAGAAGACCAATGCATGAAGATTCATGCAAGAATGGGCCTTCCTTCCCCTGGCTCTAGCAGCACCTTCCCTCTGCCCGGAGCCACCTTTCCACTCCCGCCCAGAGCTGCCTTTCTGCCTTCCCATGCTACCCAGAGGCCTGGAGCGGCTAGGTTGGTGTGGAATGCCAAGTGTCCCAACCCCGCCCCCAGCCGCTCGGTGCCTGTGTATGCAAATCAACATACAAAGATGGGCAGGACCCATCTTTGTTGGGTTAATTTGCATACACACTCCTGACTGGCTGGTGGGCATCGCAAAGGTATGGTCAATTCACATGTTACTCTTTTATTAGGTAGATTCCAGTGAGGGGTAGCAGAATATGCCAACACAAAACATAACTGTAAGTGTTGTCAAATTATTTTTTACATCTCTTTAATAGTCTTCTATGATAATAATTAGTTAATTAATCCCATCTAATAAAAGAATAATATGCAAATTGACCGTCACTCCAACACACAATATGGCTGCCCCCATGTGGTCAAAGATCGCCGCCCCCATGTAGACAGAAGATGGCCGCCACAAGATGACTAGCAGGGGAGGGCAGTTGGGAGGGACCAGGCCTGCAAGGGAGGGCAGTTGGGGGTGATCAGGCCTGCAGAAGAGGGCAGTTAGGGGTGACTGGACCAGCAGGGGAGGGCAGTTGGGGGCGACCAGGCCTGCAGGGGAGGACACTTGGGGGGTGGACTCAGGCCTGCAGGGGAGGGCAGTTGGGGGGGACCAGGCCTGCATGGAGGGCAGTTAGCGCCAACCAGGCCAGCAGGGGAGGGCAGTTAGGGGAAACCAGGTCTGCAGGGGAGAGCAGTTGGGAACGACCAGGCCTGCAGGGAAGGGCAGTTGGGGGGGACCAGGCCTGCAGGGGAGGGCAGTTGGGGGGAACCAGGCCTGCAGGGGAGGGCAGTTGGGGGCGACCACGCCAGCACAGGAGGGCAGTTAGGGGCAATCAGATGGGCAGGGGAGTAGTTAGGCGTCGATCAGGCTGGCAGGGGAGTGGTTAGGGGGTAATCAGGCTGGCAGGCAGAAGCGGTTAGGGGCAATCAGGCAGGCAAGCAGTTGGGAGCCAGCAGCCCTGGATTGTGAGAGGGATGTCCGACTGCCGGTGAGTGTCTGACTGCCCAGTGGGATCAGGCCTAAACAGGCAGTCGGACATCCCTTGAGGGGTCCCAGATTGGAGAGGGTGCAGGTTGGGCTCAGGGACACCATCCTCCCCCGACCCCCCCACCCCCACCCTCCACACGAATTTCATTTTTAGTTATTTTCGTGTACTGGGCCTCTAGTTAATAAATAATATCAAACAACTTCATTTTTAGTTAACATGTATAAACTAACTTGTTTATATGCCTAGGATTTATATTACTTTGGCTAGAGTTTGAAAAATAAATAGGAATCAGAAATTATTTAATTCATCAGATGAAGGAATAGTGATTAATTAAATAACTTCCCTCAGGATTTATAATCTACTGATCCTATTATTTTTTCACTGCTTACCCTTTAACCTAGTTTAAATTCTTCTCTCTTGCTTCTCTCTCATTCCATATTCCTCTGGCTAAACTCTAACACTGGGTATAGCCTTACTTTCCACAGTCTGAGCCTGTAGCCTGCAGTTGAATGTGGCTGCAGAAAAACAAAGAACCATGCTTACTGATTTCACAATAACTCAATCTGTCACCTTGAATGAGCCCCTGGTGCTATCTGAAAATCATTTCATATTTTCCAAATCCATTCACTCTCCCCATTCCCTGAATAACTGTTTCCTATTTTCTCTCTCATCAAACTTTCAACATTTCCTCCACATCCTCACTCTCAGCTGATGACACTGCAAAAACTCCCTCTCCCTTCCCTTCCTCTCTGAAATCAATAAAATATATTTAATTTAAAAAAAAATAAAGATCTTCCAGCCCTGAGCAGTGTGGCTCAGTTGGTCAGGTGTCCCATCCTATGCACCAAAGGTCGCCAGTTCGGTTCCAGGTCAGGAGACATGTCCAGGTTTCAGGTTTGATTCCTACCGGGGGGCATGCAGCTGATCGATGTTTTTCTCTCTCTCTAAAATCAATAAAAACATATTTAAAAAAGAAAAAGAGCCCTAGCTGATTTGGCTCAGTGGATAGAATGTCGGCCCTCAGACTGAAGGGTCTCGGGTTCAATTCCAGTTAAGGGAATGTACCTTGGTTGCAAGACTGGTCCTGCAGCTTGCAGGTTGCAACCAATTGATGTGTTTTTCCCACATCAATGTTTCTCTCTCCGTGTTTCTCCCCCTTCCTTCCACTTAAAAATCAATGGGAAGCACTAGCCAGTTTGGCTTGGTGCATAAAGCACTGGCCTACGGACCAAAGGGTACCAGGTTCAATTCTGGTCGGGGCACATGCCTGGGTTGTGGGCTCAGTACAATGTGCAGGAGGAAGCCATGACTCCCTCTCATCATTGATGTTTCTATCTCTCTCTTCCTCTCCCTTCCTCTCTGAAATAAATAAAGACATATTTTTAAAAAATCAATGGAAAAATATCCTTTGATGAGGATTAACAAAAAAATTTTTTTAAAAAGGGAAAAAGATCTTCCATAAGATATCACTGCCATATCTATCCATCCACCAATGCCTGTGCCTGTATGTCTACCTTCACCCCTACTGTTTTGGATAAACTATCCGTGCTCTTAACTGAGGTCCATACCTAGGATTTTGTACTAGACCCTGTCCCTTTCCCTCATCTACTAGTACTCAAAGGTCATTCCAGCAATACTCTTCTCTCTGCTCTATCATCAATTTTTCTTTCTCAACTGATCATTCCTATCAGCATAAAAGCATGCTGCTACATAACCCAACATAAACAGGAAACCACTTCCATCTTTGCTCTTCTTTATAGCAAAATTCCTTAAAAGACTTGTATAGTTGCTAACTCAAGCTCTTCTCAATGCTGGCTTATCTCCACCATTCCAATAAATTATTCTTTTCAAGCTGGTTTGCCTTCTCATCTCTTAATTCAATTCCCAGTTATCATTTTATATGACCTATTAGCAACATTTACACATGTAATCCTCCTCCTCCTCACTTGGTCCCAGGATACCACATTCTCCTGGTCTTTCTCCTATTTCACTAGGACTTATTCTGGTTCCCTAGGGAATCATAATCATTGCTATTATCCTACATAATAAAAGGCTAGTATGCAAATCAACCGAACAGTGGAACAACCAGTTGTTATGATGTGCACTGACCACCAGGGGGTATACACTCAATGCAGGAGCTGCCTCCTGGTGGTCAGTGCACTCCCACGGCGGGGGGGCGGGGGGGGCGCCACACAGCCAGAAGCCAGGCTCACGGCTGGCAAGCACAGCAGCGGTGGAGGAAGCCTCTCCCACCTCCGCAGCAGGCAGACATCCACTGAGGGGTCTCAGACTGCAAGAGGGCACAGGCCGGGCTGAGGGACCTCCCCTCTCCCCGCAGTACACGAATGTCGTGCACCGGGCCTCTAGCTCATAATAATGAAGTACCCCATGGCTCAGTCTTTGGACATCTTCTCTATCTCCATTCAATCATCCAGTCTAATTTATATGATGATGATTCCCAACTGTTGAGCTCATTAAAAAAGATGTATATATTCAATTGTTTATTCAACATCAAGTAGTTGATGTTTAAAACACTGCTTCTCAATAGTCTATGAACTGTATATTACTGGTTCCAATTCACAAACTGTTTATTACTGGCCAACAAGAAGTACAAAAATTAAAAGTAAGGGTTTAGAAGTTTGACAGTTAGAATTTGTTAACTCTAATTTTACTTTTAAAGTAATTCATATTTATTGTAAAAAAAGAAAAGTATTTGTGACTTAGTTTTTTTCTTTTAAATGTATTTTTATTGATTTTAGAGAGGAAGGGAGAGGGAGAGAGACAGTTAGAAGCATCAATGATAAGAATCATTGATCAGCTGCCTTCTGCACACCCCCTATTGGGGATCGAGCCCACAACCTGGGCATGTGCCCTTGACTGGAATCCAACCTGGGAATCTCAAGTCCGCAGGCTGACACCCTATCCACTGAGCCAAACCAACTAGGGCTGTCTGTGACTTATTGAGAAGAAATCAACTGATCCTCCATCAGTTTTGATAGTCTGAAAACCACTAATCTCATAGTCATGCCAAAGTTAACTTGTCAAAAATCAAGCTCCTAATATTCTCTCCAAAACCTGCTTGTCCTGCAGTCTTACCTATTTTAAAGTTGCTCAGGCCATAAACCTTGGAATCAGCCTTCACACTCCTTTATCCCCATCTCACTCTAATTTATCAACTAAATACAGTCAGCTTGACCTTCAAAATATATCCAGAATCCAAACATTTCTCAAAACCTTTCCTGCTACCACCCTTGTACAAGCCACCATCATCTTTAGATTCAATTATTGCAATGTCTTCCAATCTGTCTTCCTGTTTCTACCCTTAGCCCCTTATAGTTTATCAAGACAGCAGACCTGTGATTATTTTAGAATACAAATCCGGCCATGACCGTTCTCTGCTCCAAAGCCTCCAAAGGCTTCTTCCCATCTCACTGAGTAAAACCCAATGTCATTAAGATGGGAATATCCTACAAGGCCCTAAAGAATATCTGCCCCTCCACTTCCTCTCTGACTTCATTGCCTATTTCTAAATCAATGAATAATTAATTATAGCTATTTACATTAAAGCTTATTTCAGAACAAAAGTGCTATTATGAAAGCAATTATGTATAGGAGTAATAAAAAGGTTACTCTGGCATACATAAAATACTACTGACATAGTGAATAAAGGACAAAGTCAATAAAATCAATAAGGTTTTTTATGGTACCTGACAAACTCAAGAAATAATGACACTAAATAATAATAAAATTGGCCAGAGACCAGATTGGGTACTATGGGTATTGATTTCCAAAGGTTGATCCCCTAAGTAAAAATCCATTTTATTTTTCATTTACATATAAATGTTAAGATTAGTAATAATCACCCACTAGATATCTGAACCCTTTAAAGTACTTATAATCAGACGAGATAGGGAAAGGTGTTATATTCGGACTGAGGAAAATTACAGTCCTACCAGATCCAGACAGCTTAAACAGACTCTTCTGAATACAGTGCTGACTCTACATTAAAGACATACTTAATTGTCAGTGAGAGGACCTATAGCTAATCTACAAAAACCAGTGTACATTTTATAAAAGTCAATAGTCCAAAATTTCTCACATATCATAGTACTTAGAAAACTTATGACTTCTTATTCAGAGCATATGGTACGATTTTTAAATAACAGAAATAAAGAAGTAACTGTTTAGAATAAATAACTAAAATGACTTAAAATAAATGAAACATTAATTGAAGGCTCTACAGTACAATTTCATTGAATGTTTACAACTCTATGAACTATATTTACATATAAAGAAAACTTAGGCACAGGAAATAAGAAAATATAAGTAGAAGAGCCAGGATTCCAACCCAGGTAGTATGATCCCCCAGCCTTTCTGCTGAACTATTACACTTTACATTACTTAAAAAAAAAGTTTCAAAACCACACAAAAAACAACACTTTTATTGCCTTTAAAAATATTTACTACAAAATTATCTTTATAAGAAGATAACCCATAGTTAAAACAAAAACGCATAAGTGTAAAGCTAATAACTGATATTTTTATTTTCATCATCTCCAAAAATAATTACCTCCAGTTGCTCTTTCTGGGTAAAACCCTTCATGCTTTTCCCTGAGGCATGGCCAACAAAAGTCATTGCTCTAATAACTGGCTGATGCCGTAAAAGCATTTCTGCAATTTCTTGAACACTATCTCGATATGAAGAGAAGATCATAACTCTGGTTTTGTCACATTTCTTTTCAGATGTGTTTTGAGCTAAACAACAAAAAAGATTTAATTACAACTTTTTAAAAAGCATATAGATAAGAACTAGTTCAAAAGACAAGCCTGAAACTAGATACTAATGAATGATAATTCTTGGGGGAAAAAATAAGATATCTTGAACCTTTGCTGGTTTTCCTACCTTTCCTAATAACTTTAATAACCTTTGCTCCTAATCTTTCGTTAGCTGACATAAAATATAATCCTAAACAAATCAAATAAATGTGACCTGAATCACTTTTGACCAGTCCTTTATTTCATGCATGATACCTGTTATTCCCCTTTACCTTCTACATCAGAAGTACAGGAGTATCAAGTTCCCACTGATTTTGTAAATCTTCCCTTCCCTTGCTTTCACTAGAGGCACTGTCCTAAACTAGGCCATGGCATTCTGTCCCCAATTCTATGGTACTTTCAAATTTTCCAGTAACTGCAGAATATACCCTACAGTTAATAGTTGATCAGAAAGTTCCTCCAATGTCTCTGTGCTTAGGAGGTAGTAGATTGCACGAAGAACCGGATTTTTGAGGCTGGGCCACTTCTTCTGTGGGTGATGTGTGGCCATGGTAGTTATCTCTTTATAAGCTTTAGTCTCTTCAGGTATCTACAATGGACTGAGGTGATGATTAAATTAACTGGTAAATATAAAGTATATGGACTTGCACAGAGCAATCTATAATAATAAAAGCGTAATTTGCTAATTAGACCAGATGTCCTTCCGGACGAAGCTGGGGCTGTGAGGGAAGCCCTGGTCCTGGGTGCCTGCTGGTGGCCAAAGAGAAGCCCAGGTCCCAGGTGCCAAAGGGAAGTCGGTGCCAGCAGCCAGGAGAAGGAAGGCCTACTCTTGCATGAATTTCATGCATCAGGCCTCTAGTCTATATGTAAAAGTCTAAGCAACCAAATGACTGAATGACCAAACGACTAGTTGACCGGTTGCTGTGACATGTACTGACCACCAGGGGGCAGATGCTCAATGCAGGAGCTGTCCCCTGGTGGTCAGTGTGCTTCCACAGCCAACCTCTCGTGGCCGGCCAACCTCCCGTGGTCCCTCCCCCTAGCCGCTCCCCCTCCCATTGGCCCCAATTGCCAGCTAGGCCAAGGGACCCCACCTGTGCACGAATTTGTGCACTGGGCCTCTAGTTGGTTAATAATTGCAAGTCGTGTAGGGCTTTCTGTAGTTATTAGTTTTCCTTTGATTTTACACTTACTTGGGACTTTGACAATCCTTCTTTCTTCCATGAGTTATATTAATCATCATGTGTGTGCCAGAAACCATACGAAGCATTTTATGTGTTAACTCATTTAGTTTTCATAAAAACCCTAATGATTAAATGACTTAATACATATAAAGTTAATTCACAATACATACAGAAAAAGGAGCAGCACCTGTTACAAGGAAAATTATTCCACATATGCTCCTTTGACTCACCACAGCATCAAGCCTCTATATCTGACCAATCTCTGACCAGTAGCTACTTTCTTTTTTTTATTTTAATCAAAGATAATTTTTATTTCGAAATAATTTCAAACTACAAAGAAGTTGCAAGACTAACCCAAGTAGTGTTTAATACCCCCTCCCCTGCCCCCTGGAAATTTGAGAGTCAAGTTGCTGACATGATAGCTCATCACAACCTAATGCTTCAGTGTGTAAATTCTACAAACAAGGATATTATTTTATGTAAAGACAATAAACCATAAAAACTAGAAAATTAACTCTGACACATTATTACTATCTAATTTACAGGCCTTATTTAAGTGTTGCCAATAGTCTTGATAATGTTGACAGAAAAAGGCACCAATTGCCAATAGCTCTGTCAATGCAACACCTATCTCCTTCAACTGGTTGCAGCCTGCCTTTCTGTCTTCATTCCACTGACGCTCCTGTACTAAAGTCATCAATAACTTTCATATTGCCAAATCAATGGACACTTTTTGGTTTACTTGACCATACCTCTCAGCGGTTGTTAACACAGTCCACTCCTTCCTACTGAAACAGTGTCTTCTCTCAGCTTGTCTGACACTCTAGTTGTCTGGTTTCTCAATCTTCTTTGTGGCTTTTTTTCATATGAACTCTAACTATAGTTACTCTTCAGGACTACATTGTGGGCCCTCTCTTATCTCTAAACTGTATTCCTGGTTATGTCATCATATCCATTCTTGAAACTTTAAATACAGCCTTAATGCTGATGACTCCAAAATTTATTCATGTAAATGTAAACAGATAAAACTAGCCCAGACTATTCTTCTGAGACTCAGATTCACTTATCCAATGCCTACACATCTCTATTTAGATGTCTCAGAAGCATCCTAACACCACCCCCCGCCACTATGATTCCTTTTTTTCCTTATACCCTATGTCCAATCCATCAACAAATAATGTTGGCTCCAACTTCAAAATGTATCTAGAATCTATGACCACTTCTGAGCACCTCCACCTCTATTACCTTGGTACGAGCCACCATCATCAGCTATCATCTTAGACTATTGCAAAAGCCTCCTAACTGGTCAATGTCTACTTTCCCTAACACTACCAGAGTGATCTTTTAAAAATGTAAGTGAGATCATGTCATTCTGCTGCTCTAAATGCCTCTGTAATGGTTTCACAAGGTACACACATTCATAGAATAGAGTCTGAAATCTTGACTTGGCATACAAGCCTGACATCTGCGCCTGACTACTTTTCCAACCTCCTCCTACACCACTCGTACCTTCATTTCAATACTCCAGCCAAATTGGTTTGTTTATTGATCCTTAATTATACTACACACCTTACTGCCGCAGGGTCTTTGAATCTGCTACTCTCGGCCTGGCATAAACCTCTCTGAGAAATCCACAGAGCTTGCTCCCTCACTTCCATCAGGTAACAGCTCAAACATCACCCTACAGAAAGGCCTTCTCTAACACTCTATATAAAACAGCCTCCTTCATGACTCTATCTCCTTACCTAGTTCACTTTTCCTTACCATCAAATTATATATTGTTTTAGTATTTTACTTATACTGCCCCAGACTCAGTGTTATTTTTCACATACCTTATAGTATTATTCTTAATGTTCTCACCTATCCTCCCAAAATTTCAGAGCTTTTTTATATTCATTATTCAGAGAAATTAAAAGACCACCTATTCCATAAGAAATGTTAGCACAAACTAATGAGTCAGGTTATTAAATATGACATACCATTCCATGACTTGAAGTGTTCAACTACAATTTCTTCTAATTTCTTTAATTTTGGATGACTATAGAAAAATTCTTTTTCTCCTGCAAAATGTAAAAAAAAACACCCCAATATCAAAATAATATTTCTGTATCTCTCGATATTCAATTACATCAATGTATTTTAATTATCCTTTTCAAAATGGATTTGTTAAAACTTTAAAGACTCAGTAGCATCTGGATAGCACACAAGTCTTACCGTAAAATAAACTTTGAATTCTTAAGAAAATTTCATTCTGAGAGAGAATCTAAAACAGGAATCAGCAACAATTTAGAAGGGAAAAAATAAATATTTAGTTTAGCTATACATCAGTTTTTGGTAGTTCTAAGAATTTCTTCACTACCAGTAACAACTATTAACTTCTATTATATATATACTGCTTGTAAATTTGTCCTGAGTTATTCCTTTTTTGTATTTTATTTATCTATTTTTTCTACTTATCCAACTTCTATCATTTGGTAGGTCTACTGCTACCAAAATATAACTATAGATATGTGGATCAATGAAGCAAAATTTCAAAATTAACCTTGATGAAGAGGAAACAATATACAATTTTAAAAGAAAAACCAGACCTTTTTCGATAGCAGAAATGCCACTTGCTGAAGTACTACATGAATGTGCAAACATGCACTCTAGATGGTTATAGAGTTTCATGAAGTCCTTATTTCGGTTAAGTTCATTTTTCACCCGAGTCATTCCTTCAGAAATTAAGAAAAGGTTTTCCCAGTAAGTAAACTTAATAGAAAAATTAATCACTTACTATGTATTTAAAAAATTAATCTTTAACAATGAAAGCAAGTTTTTCAAATTTAAATATGAAAACCAAAAACTTTTTTTCAGTTCCACATTCACATATGTATTAATGAATGGCTTGTTTCTTTCCAGCAATTTAGCAAAATCAAAGAAGAATAAAACCATTTGTTATATGACCATTTCATTGCTTTTTAAAAGCATTTTTAAGTAAACCAAAATGTTCAATTTCAGCCAAAATTATTCGTGTATTTCTTTAATTTACCTTTAGTTCCATCCATAATTCCACAAAGGAAGAAATATAGTGATCTCATTCCCATTTGCTGCAATAATTCATAACCATGATATAAACTAATACAAAGAGCAAACTCTCCTTCGATTATACCTTGTTGTATTCCCTAGAAAAATAAGCATATATCAAATTTAACCAGAGAAAATAAATGAAGACACATGTTCCACATAGAACTTAATGGTTCTACTAAATGTCATAGGATGGTGCTATGGAAAGGTGCCAATATATTTTCCATGTAACATGTCCCTTCACACTTTTTTCTTTAATTCAACAGGAAACTTAAATTTTATATCTGACTTACTTTCCATGTATCCCAAATGTTTAGTTCAATGCTTGACACAAGGAAAGGGAAGTAGACATTCCATATGTGAGCACATAGCAGCAGGTCTATCTATATAATAAGATCATTTTAAAAGAAGACTATTGAGAATATATTTAATCATTCTCCATTACTAGCTTACATTTTTAGTAGCATTTAACATCAGTGATAAGTCATTTAAAATGTTTCCAGAATAGTGATAAATGCCCTAAAATAGCAGCCTCACCCTGGCTGGGTAACTCAGTTGGTTAGAACATCATCCCAATACACCAAGGTTGTGGGTTCAATCCCTGGTCAGGGCACATGCAAGAATCAAGCAATGAATGCTTAAATAAATGGAACAGCAAATCAATGTTTCTCTCTCATGTGCTCTCTCCCTCTCTCTAAAATTAACAAATAAATTTTTTAAAAATAACAGCCTAATTGCCTGAAAGGGTAAAATCACTTTTCTGTATAACATAAATTGTCCTCAGTAAGATCAGGTTCAACAGTTTTAGATTTACTATTTAAAATTTCAATGAATCTTTATCTCCTAGCAGAAATTTAAAAATATTTTATTAAAGTTGAGTATATTATTCTGCAATTTCACAGAAAAGGGTCCCTTCATTGTTCCCCAGACACTGTAAAGTCCATATTTATGGTGTAGCATTTAAAGCTCCTCCCATGTGATCACACCTAGATTAATTATCATCTCTGACTTCCTCAGCCAAATTGGCTTGTTCACAGTCTCCATATCTTCGTTGATTCACTTCTGATCTTTTTGCACAAGAGTTCCTTCTCAGTTCCAAGAATGACTTGGTGCCTTTTTGTACTTGTGAGCATCTCCTGACTTTGGATCTAGCTTGATGGATATCTTCCTACCTGCCTTTTTCTATGAAGATTAGAAATAAGAAGCTTACTGTGATGTTTCTTCCAACCTCCATATCAAAAGTTAAGATAAAATGCTATGGATCTAAAAGTTAGTTAGGATCTACCCTCTAGCATGGCCCTCTGACTTTGCAAAACAGAAATGAACTAAAAGACCAATGCTTAATTAAAAGTTTAAGATAAATTTATCTTTCTTTTAATGCATTTTTATTGATTTCAAAGAGGAAGGGAAAGAGAGATAAAAACATCAATGATGAGAGAGAATCATTGATTGGCTGCCTGCTGCACCTTCCCCACCCCCACACTGGGGATCAAGTCCACAACCCAGGCATGTGCCAGGACCGGGAATCAAACCATGACCTCCTGGTTCATGGGTCAATGCTCAACCACTGAGCTACATTGGCTGGGCTAAGATACATTTATCGTAATTGAAATCATTAAATCATATTCTTGTTCAATTTTTTCATGCTTTTATAAACTATATAAATCATATCTGAATTTTTGATGAGCTAATATTATATTAAAAAAATCATTATTTCCATTTCGTTCTGACTCTGAGTTAAAACTTAATCTTTTACCAAATTTATTTTAAACTACCTACCATAATATTTGCAGGTGGGTTTTTCCTAAATTGATCTCTTGCCAGAATGATCTGGTATTTTGTTAAATTGGGAATATCCCTTCTCATTAAAAGATTCCTCTGAATCAAAGAACTGGCAAATGCTTCCAAAATCTGCAAATTACAAAGAAATTTAGTTAAGTTTCCTTTAAAGTCCTTTTTCCAATATAATCATTTTATCACATATTGAAGTAATAATATTAAACTATATATTAAAATCTGTCCTAAATGTTCAAATAAATACAAACAGATAATGAGAAAATTTAAAAGTACATTTGCTTAAAATAATATAAAAATTATAATTTATATAATCACATATAATAAGAATTTAGATAATATCGATATGAGAGTCAGCACAAACTTTTATTAGATCCAACTGTAACTGAAGGACATATGTGTTTATCTGTTTATTTTTTAACTTTCTTCCCTTTCTCAGTCTAAGTACAATGAAAAGATGACCTTGATTTCTGTTGTATCTTCAGTGACTAGAACAAGATCTGGCACATAGAAAAAACTTTGTAGACTAGTGATTAAATCAAAATGCTTTTAGTACATTTAATTTCATTTGTTGACTCATTCTTTTAAAAAATATTTATTAAACATATATTATATATCAGGCATTATAAATGCTGGGGATATTGTGGCTGATACTAATGAAATCCCTGTTTTCATAAAGTTCATATACAAAGAAGGGAGGCAAAGAGTAAAAAAGTGAACAAAGAAAGTAGAGAATTTCAATTATGGTAAATGCATTTAAGAACCTAAAACACAGTAATGTTATAGAGTTTTTAAAGGGAAAGGAGTCATCATTAAGGAAGGTAAACAAAGACAATCTCTTTGAAAAGGTAATACTTGACATCTGAATGATGAGGTGTGTCTAGCATAAGAGGTTCTGAGGAGCATTCTAGGGAGAGTAAACAGCAAACAAAAGGTCCTGATAAAGGACTGAACGTAATACCACAGCAAAAGAAAAAAGAGAAGATGAAGATACACTACAGCCATATGTAATAAACTATTTGCATTTTTAAAATTGATTTTACAGAAAGAGGGAGGGGGAGAGGGGGAGAGAGAGAGAGAGAGAGAGAGAGAGAGAGAGAGAGAGAAACAACAATTTGTTATTCCACTTATTTATGCATTCATTGGTTGATTCTTGAATGTGCCCTGATAGAGGATCAAACCTGAAACCTTGTTGCATCAGGAAGATGCTCTAACCAATTGAGCCACCTGTCCAGGGCCATATAGGAATGTCATATATATATATATATATATATATACACACACACACACACACACACACACATATATATACACACACACACACGCACGCACGCGCGCGCACACACACACACACACTAGAGGCCTGGTGCACGAAATTCGTGCATTTGCGGGGGGTTCCCTCAGCCCAGCCTGCACCCTCTCCAATCTGGGATCCCTTTCACAATCCGGGACTGCTGGCTCCCATACGCTTGCCTGCCTGCCTGATTGCCCCTAACCATTCCCCTGCCAGCCTGATTGACGCCTAACTGTTCCCCTGCCGGCCCGGTCCCCCGCAAGTGCCCTCCCCTGCTGGCCTAGTAACCCCAAACTGCCTTCCTCTGCCAGCCTGGTCAGCCCCAACTGCCCTCTCCACCAGGCCTGGTCTCCAACTGCCCTCCCCTGCAGGCCTGGTCCCCCCCAACTGCCCTCGTGTGCAGGCCTGGTCGCCCCCAACTGCCTTCCCCTGCTGGCCTGGTTGCCCCTAAATGGCCTCTCCTGCCGGCCTGGGCGCCCCTAACTGGCCTCTCCTGCTGGCCTGGTCCCCCCCCAACTGCCCTCCCCTGCAGGCCCGGTCCCCCCCAACTGCCCTCCACTGCAGTTTGACTCTGCTTCTGATGTTTGGAGCCTCAGATTCAGATTGCTGGGAATTGGCTGAAATAGCTCTACTGGGGCCATATGTATACACTTTCAATTCTAGCTACTTATCTACTCATTCCTCCTTTCTTCTAACACGGCTAACCTAAGGTACATCACATACTATTGGTCAGTCACAGGGCCAGCTTAGATCCCAAGAAAGAGGAAATGTATCCTGCCTCTCAATGGGAAGAGTAGCAAAGAAGCCACTTTAATCTATGGTAGTGAAGATATAATTAGCATCTCCTAGGATGCTAATTATATTACAATGTAACAATGTGTTACCAAAAATTTCTCCCAATGAAAGTGAAAACTGTGTAAGAAGTTTCTCAACTACTATAATATTGACATTTGAGCCAGACAATTCTTTGTTGTTAGGGGTGCTCTCCTATTAATTGAAGAAAGTTAAACAGCATTTCTGGGCTCTATAAACTTACTAGATGTCAATAGCAAGTCCACTCCCCATCCACTCCAGATATGACAACCAAAAATGTGTCAAGACATTGCCAAATACAGTAAAGCATCGAACAGATGGTCAAATTACAGTAGGAAGGCTGGGGACTGTTGGGGAGGGGGGAAAGAGATCAACTGTTGGAAGCTGCCCATTGCCTTCATTAGCAGAAAGAGGCAGAAAAGGAATCTGGAAGGCTGGTCAACCTTGAGACTCTGGCAAGGGTCAGAGCCATGCACCCACTGTCTAGTTGAGACAAAGGGAGCTGAAGCAACTTCCACCTTTTAGTCTTATGTAAATCCTTGCTGATGGGCTATCATTGAGCTATTACTGGAATTGCCAGCCTAAGGACTATAGGTGGATTCTAAACCTGAATAAAAGGGATCACAAGGCCAGAGCAAAGCATAGTCCTCTCTTGGGCTTCTGCCTGGCCCCCAATTCCCAAATTAATATTTTCTTATCTAGTCTCATTTGCGAACGGCCTCCTCCAGAGCCTGAAGCCTGTACCCTGAACACCACACGGGATGTGGGGGGGAACACTCTCAACTGGCAGCTCAACGTGGGGTACTCGCAATCAACCAAAGGATTTGTATGCATGCATATAAACACAACCAATGGACACTAGACACTGGGGGGGGGGTGTGAGGACATGCGATGGGGGAGGGGGGAGGGGAAGGGAGGCTGGAGGAAAGTCAATGGGGGGAAAAAGGAAATATATGTACTACTATGTGTAATATTTTAAACAATAAAAATCCTATCTAATAAAAGAGAAATATGCAAATTGACTGTACCTCCGCTACACCCACCAGCCACGCCTACCAGACAATCAGGAGGGAATATGCAAATAAACCCAACCAAGATGGCTGTAGCCACACAGAGCAGGAGGGACACTTGGGTTTCCCTGACAATGGAGGAAGCCAAGCTTTCCACACACCCTGGCAGGCTCAGGCCTCCACTCAATGCTACAAAGTTTCAATTATAGAAGATAAATCCCAACAGAAATGGTGGCAGCCACGGAGCTGGAGAGAGCAGGAGGCTAGGGTTGCCCACGGCGATGGAGGAAGCCAAGCTTCTGCAGCCCTGGCCTGCTTGGCCTCCACTTAAGGCTACAAAGTTTCAATTATAGAAGATACATAAATCCCAACAGAAATGGCTGCTGCCACGGAGCAAGCAGAAGGCTTGGCTCCACTCCAGGCTACAAAGTTTCAATTGCAGGAGATAAATAAATCCCAGATCCCAGGGCCTCTGTTTGGGTCTCCAGGGGGTGTGGCCGGCCTGCAAACCACCACAGGCCCCTCGCCCAGGCCACCCCACTCCTCAAGGGAACCCCCACCCTGATCCAGGACACCCTTCAGGGCGAACCAGCTGTCCCCCACCCATGCACCAGGCCTCTAT
The DNA here is from genome assembly GCA_026230045.1 of Corynorhinus townsendii. Taxonomy (NCBI): domain Eukaryota; kingdom Metazoa; phylum Chordata; class Mammalia; order Chiroptera; family Vespertilionidae; genus Corynorhinus; species Corynorhinus townsendii. The sequence goes on along the minus strand of JAPDVU010000001.1, from coordinate 113,031,006 downwards.
CCTATCTAATAAAAGAGAAATATGCAGATTAGCCATCACTCAAACACACAAGATGGCTGCCCCCATGTGGTCAAAGATCCTGCCCCCATGTGGACACAAGGTGGACACCACAAGATGGCCAGCAGGGGAGGGCAGTTGAGAGCGACCAGGCCTGCAAGGGAGGGCAGTTGGGGGCAATCAAGCCTGCTGGGGAGGGCAGTTAGGGGTGACCCGGACGGCAGAGCAGGGAAGTTGGGGGTGACTGGGCCTGCAGGGAAAGGCGGTTGGGGAGGTCCCAGGCCTGCAAGGGAGAGCAGTTGGGGGGACCAGGCCTGCAGGGGAGGGCAGTTAGGGGTGACCAGGCCTGCAGGGGAGGGCAGTTAGAGGCAAACAGGCTGGCAGGGGAGCAGTTAGGCTTCAATCAGGCTGGCAGGGGAGTGGTTAGGGGGTGATTAGGCTGGCAGGCAGAAGCAGTTAGGGGCAATCAGGAAGGCAAGCACGCGAGCCTTTGGGAGCCAGCAGTCCTGGATTGTGAGAAGGATGTCCGACTGCCCATTTGGGCCCAATCCCAGTCAGACATCCCTCGAGGGGTCCCAGATTGGAGAGGGTTCAGGCTGGTCTGAGGGACACCCCCCCACCCCTTGCACGAATTTCGTGCACCATGCCTCTAGTATATATATATTAAAAAAAAAGACATTGCCAAATATTGCCAGATGGGCAAAACTGCCTCCAGTTGAGAATATATATAAGGGATCCACAAGGAAAATATAGAAAGTATATTTCCTTACATAGAAACTTCTGATTGAATCTCAATACATGTTAAGGGTGTGTTCACTATGTGAAACATCACTCAGCTGCACACTTGTGTTTTGTGCACTCTGCTGTGTGTGTGTGTGTGTGTGTGTGTGTGTGTGTGTGTGTGTTGTATGGGAAAGTAATAAAATTAAAAGGCTTACTAAAAAATACAAAACCACATAAGGCTATTATTGTCTTTAGAAATAGTCCATCGCCCTAGCCAGTTTGGCTCAGTGGATTGAGCGTCAGCTTGCGGACTGAAGGGTCCTGGGTTTGATTTCGATCAAGGGCACATGCCCAGCTTGTAGGCTCAATCCCCGGTGGGGGGTGTGCAGGAGGCAGTCGATCAATGATTCTCTTTCATTGATGCTTCTATCTCTCTCTCCCTCTCCATTCCTCTCTGAAATCAATAAAAATAAATTAAAAAAAAAAGAAATAGTCGATCATTTTGTATTCTTCTTTAACAGCTTGTCAGTGTATACAAAGAATGGTGCTCTTTTCAAACTTTTTCATTTCAAAGAATTTTCCAACATATTAATTATAAAATGATAACTATATATTCTCAGCTAGATTCCGTTAACTAAAATAATTATATTATCAGTTTATCTTTAAAACCCTGGGCTGTGATAAAAATGGCTTACCTGTCCTGGCCAGTGTGGCTCAGTCGGTTGAGCGTCCTTATGTACCCAGAGGTGACCAGTTGGATTCCGGGTCAGGAAACATGCCTGGGTTGTGGGCTCAATCCCCAGTAAGGGTGAGCAGGAGGCAGCCAATCATTGTTTCTCTCTCTCCTTTTCCCTTCCTCTCTCTCTAAAATCAACAAAAACGTATTTTAAAAACATGGCTTACCTGTACATATGCCTTTTGGATGGCTACAAGTTCTTCACTAAGGGGAACAACAAGCTTTTCAACACGTCTTTCATGAGAGTATGGCAAAATATCTGGTGAATCTTCAGAACGAAGTTCTATCTGCCCAATTAGTAGGTTAGTAATAACCTGCTGCACAGCCTACACAAAACCAATTAAGTATGATTATAAATTATATTACATATTAAATATTTTACTTTGTCACTAAAAGAAATAAAACACCAGTAAAATTTTGAAGGAAATACTAGAAATTCATATCATTAAATATTTTTAACTCTAAATACATCATAAATGGCACAACAGGAAAATAAGGCTTTTGAAACATCTTTATTCCACACAGCCCTTCAAGTCAAACATTTAAGAAATAAGAATATTAGTAAATGTCCAACAACTTAATCCAATATATTTTGCACTTTCCAAAGGCAGTGATATATTCCATCAATATTTATTCATTTTTTAAATATATTTTTATTTCTTTCAAAGAGGGAGAAGGGGAGAGATATATAAAACATCAATGATGAGAGATAATCATTGATTGCCTGCCTCCTGCATGCCCCACACTAGGGATTGAGCCTGCAAACCAGGCATGGGGGTTTGACCAGGAATCAAACCATGGTTCAGAGGTCGACACTCAACCACTGAGCCATGCCAGCTGGACTCCATCAATGTTTTATAAAGACTCAGACAAGAGCCCTGACCGGTTTGGCTGAGTGGATACAGCATCGGCCTATGGAATGAAGGGTCCCAGGTTCGATTCCGGCCAAGGGCACGTACATTGGTTGCGGGCACATCCCCAGTGGGAGGTGTGCAAGAGGCAGCTGATCGTTGTTTCTCTCTCATCGATGTTCCTAACTCTCTGTCCCTATCCCTTTATTTCTGTAAAAAATCAATAAATATATTTTTTTTAAAAAAGACTCAGACAACAGAAGTTTTACAAACTAAATCCCCCCAAGTTATAACAGTCCATTTTAGAACCAAAACTAAAATCCAGATTTCCCTAAATCCTGGCAAATACTTTCCACTGATTTTTGTGAGGGAAAATAGAAGTCTTGTTACTATTAAAGCAATTATTGATAAAATAATGGAATATTTTTTTCATTTAAATCAATATATATGATGTTAATATATTTCTGCGGATAAATTTCATTCACCCAAAGCTCATAAAGGAACTAAATTGTAAAATTAGGGAACTGCAGTAAGAACATAAAGCCTGTTGATACAAACAACTATTATATCATTAGACTATGGTACTGACATTGTGATTGAGAACTAAATGAAGGGGCAGGAAGGGATGGGAGAAAGTTGGGAGGAAGGGGGGGTTTCGAAAATGGCGGCAGAATAGACAGACATGTTCCAAGCCTTGTCCGGAGCAGAAAGAAAGAACAGCTGAGGGTCGCACGAGGAGTGTTTGTTGGCAAGTTAAGGGAGAGCTAAACTCCAGGAGAAAGTGGGAAACTGCTAGACGGGGTTGCCTTGACTGGGCAGCCCCCACTGCGGCTGGGTCCCCTCCCGGAGCTACGGGCTCGGACGCGGATACTGCGCCATCTTGATAGGGAAAGTGGAGCTTATCGGAAGCCTGAAAATCCACAACTGCAGCAACCACTGAATAGCTGCGAGCCCCAGAACACCGGTCCCCAAATGGCACAACACGCGGATTCAAAAGAGCTCTTCATTCCACCACATAAAGGTCAGATTTTGCCTGGGATAAGGTGAGGTCTCTGGTCTCGGCAGGAGAAAGAAACGCGTTTTCCAGGACCTGGAGGACCAGGGAAGACTCTTCTTAGAAAAATCCGTGGCTGTTGGGGCTGGCGTGATCCGTGAATGTGGAAGGGGGTCCTCACAGCTGCTAATAGAAGGGATCTCTATAAAGCAACCCATTTTGATCTGATGGGCAGGGACAGCCTAAGAATTTCAAAGATATGCCAGCTGCTTAGACTTGCGCACAGACCCATTGTTCGCGCACTGGGGCTTTTTCCTCTTCAAATAATGGCTTCTGATTACTAAGCCCAATACATAGGATCACCCAGTTGGGGACACCCTGGGAGACTGCAGGGGAAAGTTGTTTTTCTGGAACCTGGGAATCGGAATGGGGAGTGACCATCGGAGAGCCAGCTCTGAGGCAGCCCACTTCCACAAACCCGTATTGAGTGCCACAGAGAAAGAAGGATCTAAATACAGCTAGAGAGGCCAAAGAGATCTAGAAGTCAATCCAGAAACACTGCCACCCAGGGGCTGGATCACAAATTGACTCTTGTGTAATAAACAATAAAGGAATATGAGAAATTAAGACACCGCCTGCTTAAAAATCAGGACTGGCTAACAACACTGAGGCACAGTGGACGCAAGGAAGTAAATGACCTTCACTACTGCACATTATTTATTTTATTATTTTCACTTTTTGCATCTTTTACTTAAGAAACTAATTTTTTTCTTTTTTCCTCACTTGATTTTACCTTCTTAATTATTATATTTTTATTTTCAATCAGGATTATTACTACTACTATTTTACTTTTTTTTTTAAGTGTCATTTTATTTTCTCTTTATTTTAGTTTGGGATTAGTGTTCTACATTCCATTTTCATCTTATCTTTAGCAGCGTTTTACCCTATCTCAACTCTACCTTTATGCCATCACTCTCTTCCAAAGCTTTCCCCTTTTGGTGTCCTGTTTATCTTACCCCTTTCCTGCTTTAGATTTTCCCTCTTCTTTCTATTTACCCCCTGTTAAAATTTCACCCTACTTATATATCTAATCTCCAATCCCCTGCTCCAAGTCCATACACACCTCTCTCTTCACTGTCTTAACTATCCAAAAAATTGTTTTTCTCTCTGTCCTTTTGTTGTTGTTTGCTTGAATGTTGATTATATCGAATTTTTATGCTTTTTTGTGAGATTGTTATGCTTATTCTTTGTTTTTGTTTGCTTTGTTTTTGTTTTTTACTTCTGTTTTCCCTTGCCTTGCTTGATATTATAGTTGGTGTTGTAGTTTGTATTAATCCCCAGGTACTTGTTGCTGGCAATTGCTGGGATTGGTGGTTGTTCTATTGGAGTTTTCTCCCCATATATATAGTTTGTTCCCCTTTCCTCTCTTAGTCTCTTTCTTGTCTCTTACTTTTTTTTCTTCTTTTCCCAATTTCATTTTGACACGCCTTTTTTTCCTTTCTTTCTTACTTTTTCCTCTTCTTCTTTCTCTGCTATCCCCTAATTTGCCTTTCTCTGCTGGTCACCTTTACTGGAGGTTATTAACATCATAAATACATTTCTGTTCAGTGCCTTGTGTGTTGTACCTGGTTGTGTTGTATTTTGTGCCTTTAAGTAAACACAGGAGAAAGAGAACCACATAGCCACACATCCGGAGAAGAGAGAACATGGGGAAACAAAGAAACAGCCCACATATGAAAGAAAAGCAGGCATCACCAGAAAAGGAAGTAAACGAAATGAAGGCAAGCAACCTGACAGAGAAAGAATTGAGAGAAATGGTCATAAGGTGGTTGAAAAGAATGGAAAACAAATTTGACAATATGAGTAAGAACCAAGAGGAAATGAAGAAGAACCAAGAAGAAATGAAAAATGACATTGCTGCTGTAAAGATCTCAATAGAAAGCATCAAGAGTAGACTAGAAGAAGCAGAGGACCACATCAGTGAGCTAGAAGACAAGATGGGAAAAAATACCCAAGTAGAGCAGCTCCAAAAAAAAAAAAAAATTAAAAAGCAGGGGTTTATCCACATAATAGGGGTTCCAGAAGGAAAGGAAACTGGGCAAGCAATAGAAAATCTCTTTGAAGAAATAATGATAGAAAACTTCCTTGATATAGGGAAGGAAAAACCCCATCCAAATCCAAGAAGCTCACAGAGTCCCAAGCAAATTGAACCCCAAAAGACCAACACCAAGGCACATTATAATTAAATTGGCAAACACCAACGACAAAGTAAGAATCTTAAAAGCGGCCAGAGAGAGACAGAAAGTTACATACAAAGGAACCCTCATCAGAGTAGCAACTGATTTCTCAACAAAAACTCATCAGGCCAGAAGGGAATGAAATGAAATATGCATAGTCATGCAAAGGAAGGGTCTGAATCCAAGAATACGGTAGCCAGAAAGGCTATCAATCAAAATTGAAGGTGAAATCAGGAGCTTCACAGACAAAAAAGGACTAAGGGAATTTATTACCACCAAACCAACAATGTAAGAAATGCTCAAGGGTCTGCTATAAAAAAAAGAAATAGGAAGTGAGGAAGGAACACAGGAGTAAAGAATAAAAATGGCAACAAATAAGTACCTATCAATAACTATAATGTAAATGGATTAAATGCCTCAATCAAAATATACAGGGTAACTGATTGGATAAGAAAAAAAGACACATATATCTGCTGTCTACAAGAAACCCACCTCAGAAAAAAAGACGCACACAGACTGAGGGTGAAGGGATGGAAAAAGGTTTTCCAGGCGAATGGAAATGAAAAAGAAGCTGGGATAGCAATACTTATATCTGACAAATTAGATCTTGAAGTGAAGGACATAACAAGAGATAAGGAAGGCCACTTCATAATAATAAAGAGAACAGGCCAACAAGAAGAAATAACTCTGGTAAACATATATGCACCCAATACAGGAGCACCAAATACATAAAAAAACTACTGAAGGATATCAAGGGAGAGATTAACAGCAATATAATCATAGTAAGAGACTTTAATACCCCACAATCACCATTGGACAAATCCTCTAAACAAAAAATCAGCAAAGAAACATCAATCCTAAATGACGCACAAAATCAAATGGAATTAATTGACATCTTCAGAACATTTAACCCCAAAGCCTCAGAATATACATTCTTCTCAAGTGCACATGGCTCATTTTCAAAGACAGATCATATGATGGGACATAGGCAAAGTCTCTTCAAATTCAAAAAGATAGAAATCATATCAAGCATCTCCTCAGACCACAGAGGCATAAAACAAGAAATCAACTACAATAAAAACAATCCAAAGAAATCAAACACATGGAGACTAAACAGGATGCTATTAAACAATGACTGGTTTACCAGGAAGATCAAGGAAGAAATAAAAAACATCATGGCAACAAATGACAATGAAAACACAACAATCAAAAATCTATGGGACACAGCGAAAGCAGTCTTGAGAGGGAAGTTCATAGCTCTACAAGCATACTGCAAAAAACAAGAAGCAATGGTAATAAATTACCTAACTCTACAACTCAAGGAGTTAGAAAAAGAGCGACAAGAAAAGCCCAGTGTAAGCAGAAGGAAGGAAATAACAAAGATCAAAGTGGAGCTAAATGACATAGAGACCTAAGAAATAATACAAAAGATCAACAAAACCAAGAGCTGGTTCTCTGAAAGGATAAACAAGATTGATGAACCTCTAGATAGGCTCACCAAGAAGCAAAGAGAGAGGACCCATATAAACAAAATCAGAAATGAAAGAGGTGAAATAACAACAGATCCCGCCGAAATGCAAAGGATTGTTAAAAAATACTATGAACAACTCTATTCCAACAAACTGGACAACCTGGAGGAAATTAACATATTTCTAGAAAAACATAACCTTCCAAAACTCAATCAGGAAGAATCTAAACAGCTCAATAGCCCAGTAACCATGGAAGAAATTGAAGCAGTCATCAAAAAGCTTCCAGCAAACAAAAGCCCGGGGCCAGAAGGCTTCACAGGAGAGTTTTACCAAACATTCAAGCAAGAACTAAAATCCATCCTCCTCAGACTATTCCAAAAAATTCAAGAGGAAGGAACACTTCCAAGCTCCTTCTATGAAGCCAGCATCACCCTAATACCAAAACCAGATAAAGACAACACAATGAAAGAGAATTACAGGCCAATATCCATCACGAATGTAGATGCCAAAATCCTCAACAAAATTCTAGCAAATCGGATCCAGCAGTACATCAGAAAAATCATACACCATGACCAAGTAGGATTTATCCCAGGAATGCAAGGATGGTACAATATCCGCAAATCAATAAATGTGATACATCACATAAACAAACTGAGAGATTAAAAATCACACAGTCATATCAATTGATGTAGAAAAAGAATTTGACAAAATCCAACACTCTTTCTTGATAAAAACTCTCAGCAAGGTGGGAATAGAAGGATTATACCTCAACATAACAAAAGCTATATATGATAAACCCACAGCCAACATCATACTCAATGGGCAAAAACTAAAACCATTTCCCCTAAGAACAGGAACAAGACAGGGATACCCAATCTCACCACTCCTGTTCAACATAGTACTGGAAGTATTAGCCATTGCAATTAGACAAGAAGAAGAAATAAAAGGCATCCAAATTGGAAAAGAAGAAGTAAAGCTGTCCTTATTTGCAGATGACATGATATTGTACATAAAAAAACCCGGAAGACTCCATCAAAAAACTATTAGACTTAATAAATGAATTCGGCAGTGTAGCAGGATACAAAATTAACGCCAAGAAATCTATGGCATTTCTTTACACCAATAGTGAACTTACAGACAGAGAGACTAAAAATGCAATCCCATTTACCATCGCACCAAAAGAATTAAGATGCTTAGGAATAAACTTAACCAAGGAGGTAAAAGACCTATATGCGGAAAACTACAGGACACTGAAAAAAGAGGGAGAGGAAGACATAAACAGATGGAAGAACATACCATGTTCATGGATTGGTAGACTCAACATCATCAAAATGTCCATACTACCCAAAGCAATCTATAGATTCAATGCAAACCCCGTTAAAATACCAACGGCATATTTCCCAGACCTAGAAAGAACTCTCCAAAAATTCATCTGGAATAAAAAAAGACCCCAAATAGCCACAGCAATCCTGAGAAAGAAGAACCAAGTAGGAGGGTCTCAATACCAGATTTCAAGCTGTATTACAAGGCCACTGTTCTCAAAACAGCCTGGTATTGGCACAAGAACAGACATATAGATCAAGGGAATAGAATAGAGAATCCAGATATTGACCCAAACTACTATGCTCAATTAATATTTGACAAAGGAGGCATGAACATACAATGGAGTCAAGACAGTCTCTTCAACAAATGGTGTTGGGAAAATTGGACAGATACATGCAAAAAAATGAAACTAGATCACTAACTTACACCATAAACAAAAATAAACTCAAAATGGATACAGGCCTTAAACATAAGACGGGAAACCATAAAAATAGTAGAGGAATCCACAGGCAGCAAAATCTCAGACATATGCCGAAGGAACTTCTTCACTGATACTAACCCTAGGGCAATGGAAGCTAAAGAGAAAATAAACAAATGGGACTACATCAAAATAAAAAGCTTTTGCACAGCAAAAGAAACCATCAACAAAACAACAAGAAACCTCACTGTATGGGAGAACATATTTGCAAATGTCATCACTGATAAAGGTTTAATCTCCAAAATCTATAGGCAGCTTATACAACTTAATAAAAGGAAGATAAAATATCCTATAAAAAAATGGGCAAAGACCTAAACAGAAACTTTTTGAAAGAAGACAGAAGGAAGGCCAAGAGACACATGAAAACATGCTCAAAGTCACTAACTATCTGAGAGATGCAAATCAAAACGACAATGCGGTACCATCTCACACCTGTCAGAATGGCTATAAGCAACAAATCAACAAACGACAAGTGCTGGCGAGGATGTGGAGAAAAAGGAACCCTCATGCACTGCTGGTGGGAATGCAGACTGGTGCAGTCACTGTGGAGAACAGTATGGAGTTTCCTCAAAAAACTGAAAATGGAAATCCCATTTGACCCAGTAATCCCACTCCTAGCAATATATCCTAAGAAACTAGAAACACCAATCAGAAAGGATATATGCACCCAATTTACAATAGCTAAGATTTGGAAACAGCCTAGGTGCCCGTCAGCAGATGACTAGATCAGAAAACTATGGTACATCTACACAATGGAATACTATGCTGCGATAAAAAAGAAGGAATTCTTACCATTTGCAGCAACCTGGATGGAATTGGAGAACATTATGCTAAGCGAAATAAGCCAGTCAATGAAAGAAAAATACCACATGATCTCACTCATTTGTGGATAATAAAAAACACATTATAAACTGATGAACAAAAAGATAGATACAGAGGCAGTAAAGCATCAAACTGACTGTCAAATTACAGGGGGCAGGTTAGGGAGAGGTGGGGGGAATAAGAGATCAACCGAAGGACTTATATGCATGCATATAAGAATAACCAACGGATGCAAAACATTGGGGGGTGAGTGCATGTATGGGAGTGGGGTGGGGGAGGGCAATGGTAAGATATGTACACATATAATATCTTAATTAAATAATGAAAAAGGAAAGAAAGTTGGGAGGAACAGAGAATAGAGAGAGAGAGAGGAAGGGGGGGAGAAAGAGAGAGAGACAGAGACAGAGACAGAGAGAAAGGAAGATTCAATTGTGAAAGTATCTAAAAATTAAAAGCTTTTTATAAAAAATTAATGATAATTTTATTTATTTACTGATTTAATTTTTTAATATATATTTTGATTGATTTCAGAGAGGGAGAGAGAGAGGTAGAAACATTAATGATGAGAGAGAATAATTGATCGGCTGCCTCCTGCACACTACACACTAGGGAACAAACTCACAACCTGGGCATATGCCCTGACTTGAATCGAATCATGACCTCTTGGTTCATAGGTCAATGCTCAACCACCAAGCCATGTCAGCTAGGCTACTTATTTAATTTTTTAGAGAGAGGAAAGGAGAAGGAGGCAGGGAGGAAGGAAGGGGGGAGAGAGAGAGAGAGAGAGGGAGGGAGGGAGGGAGGGAGGGGGGAGGGGGAGGGAGAGGGAGGGGGAGGGAGAGGGAGGGGGAGAGAGAGAGAGAGAGAGAGAGAGAGAGAGAGAGAGAGAGAGAGAGAGAGAGAGAGAGAGAGACGATGGGTTGTCTGCGGAACTCACCCTGACCAGGGATTGAACCTGCAACCTGGGTTTATACTCTGACTGGGAATCGAACCCGACACCTTTTGGTGTACAGGAGGAGAGTCCAACCAACCGAGCCACACCAGTGAGGATTAGAGCTTCTTTAAAAAAAAAAAAAATCACTAGAAAAGCTTAATGTGTTTTGTTTCAGGCAAAAAATTTTCGAAGGCAAGAATCACATCTTAATCACCTTTGTATTATCAATACCTGAGCCTAAAAAGGTAGTTTACTACAGTTAACAGAGGGTCCACATATATTTAAATCTAGAGTAAATTTATGACCACTTTATAAAAATGAGTAAGACTTTAATATTTTTACCCATTCATTCATTCCTCAAATATTTGAGTAACTTCCACATGGCAGGTTTTGAGTTGGTAATAGAGCCATAACCAAGATAAACATAATCCCAACATTCACATAGCTACTATTTTAGTAGGCAAATGGCAACAAATAAATGAATAAGCAAAAGAATGACAAATTATGATAAATATTAAGAAAAATCACATGATGGGGAATTGACTTTTGATGGCTTAGAAGGGATCTTTCCAAAAGGATGACAATTAAGCAGAGACTTAAAAGCTCAAGTGTCTACTAAAAGTAAGCATAGCCCTAGCTAGTTTGGCTCAGTGGATAGAGCGTCAGCCTGCAGACTGAAGGGTCCTGGGTTCAATTCCGGTCAAGGGCACATGCCTGGGTTGCAGGCTCAACATCCCTCAAGGGGTCCCAGATTGGAGAGGATGCAGGCTGGGCTGAGGGACACCCCCCGTGCACGAATTTCGTGCACTGGGCCTCTAGTAAAAATATATTAAAAATAAGCATATTTAAATAAAGTTAAGGGAAGGATAAGAGATAGAACATCTCTGAGCTGGCTGAGCTCAATGGATAGAGCACTGACCTGCAAACTGAAGGGTTGCAGGTTCGATTCCAGTCAAGGGCATATGCCTGGGTTGTGGGCTCGATCCCCAGTAGGGGGTATGCAAGAGGCAGCCGATCAATGATTCTCTCTCATCATTGATGTTTCTATCTCTCTCTCCCTCTCCCCTCCTCTCTGAAATCAATAAAAAAAGAGAACAGCAATTTCAAAAAATCATCTATAATAGAAAAAAGTCTTATGGATAGGCAGAGCTTAAAATACCTTAGAAAGTGCCCAAAAGCCAATACAGAAAACCACTCAGTTACTAAAATCAGAATGTCATGGATAGCCCTAGCCAGTTTGGCTCAGTGGATAGAGAGTTGGCCTGCGGACCAAAGGTTCTGGGTTTGATTTGGGCCAAAGGCACGTACTCTGGTTGTAGGCTCCTCCCTGACTCCACCCGGGCTGGGCCCTGGTGGGGCTCTTGCAAAAAGCAACCAATCAATGTGTTTCTCTCACATCGATGTTTTCTCAGTCTTTCCCTCTCTCTTCCACTCTCCCTAAAAAGCAATAAAAAAATATCCACAGGTGAGGTTTAACAAAGAAAACAAAAACAAAAATACAACGAATGTCATGGATAGCATTCAAAATATACATTTTTACCAACCTCCACTAAAAGAAGCCAGTCCTCTCTCGTGGAAACGGTTGTTTCCATGGCTGAGACATGGAAAAAAACTAAATAAACATAAAATATATATACTAGAGGCCTGGTACACGAAATTAGTGCATGGGGGGAGTGTGTCTCTCAGCCCAACCTGCACCCTCTCCAATCTGGGAGCCCTCAAGGGATGTCTGACTGCCCGTTTAGGCCCGATCCTACTTGGATCGGACCTAACCGGGCAGCCGGACATCCCTCTCACATCCAGGACCGCTGGCTCCCAACTGCTCACCTGCCTGCCTTCCTGATTGACCCTAACCAATTCTGCCTGCCAGCTTAATCACCCCCTAACCACTCCCCTGCCAGCATGATTGATGCTTACTGCTCCCCTGCCAGCCTGTTTGCCCCCAACTGCCCTCCCCTGCAGGCCTGGGACCCTCCCAACTGCCCTTCCCTGCAGACCCGGTCGTCCCCAACTTCCCTCCTCTGCTGGCCTGGTCACCCCTAACTGCCCTCCCCTGCAGGCTTGATTGCCCCCAACTGCCCTCCCTTGCAGGCCTGGTCCCTCCCAACTGCCCTCCCCTACTGGCCATCTTGTGTCCACATGGGGGCAGCCATCTTTGACCACATGGGGGCAGTCATCTTATGTGTTGTAGTGACGGTCAATTTGCATATTGTCCTTTGATTAGATAGGATAGACGCCTGGTGCATGGGTGGGGGCCGGCTGGATTGCCCTGAAGGGTGTCCTGGATCAGGGGGTGGGGGTTCCTTTAGAGCATGGGGTGGCTTCGGTGAGGGGCTTAGTTAGTTGCAGGCCAGCCAAACCGCCGCCCCTCCCCCCCCCCCAGCGACCCAAACAGAGGCCCTGGGATCTGGGATTTATTTATCTTCTATAATTGAAACTTTGTAGCCTGGAGTGGAGCCAAGCCTTCTGCTCCCTCTGTGGTGGCAGCCATTTCTGTTGAGATTTATGTATCTTCTATAATTGAAACTTTGTAGCCTTAATCAGAGGCCAAGGCAGGCCAGGGCTGTGGAAACTTGGCTTCCTCCATCGCCGGGGGCAACCCAAGCCTCCTGCTCTCTCCAGCTCCGTGGCTGCTGCCATTTTTGTTGGGATTTATTTATCTTCTATAATTGAAACTTTGTAGTCTTGAGTGGAGGCCTGGGTCCACCAGGGCAGGTGGAAAGCTTGGCTTCCTCCATTGCTGGGGGCAACCCAAGCCTCCTGCTCTCTACGTGGCTGCAGCCATCTTGGTTGGGTTAATTTGCATACTCATTCCTGATTGGCTGGTGGGCATGGCTTGTGTGTGGGAGAGGTGCAGTCAATTTGCATATTACTCTTTTATTAGATAGGCTTATTGGTTTTTAGAGAGAGAGGAATGGGGAGAAAGAGAAACATCAAAGTGTAGAATATCAACCGGCTACCTTCTGCACTTCCCCCACAGGGTATATGCCCTGACCGGGAATGGAACCAGCAACCTTTTGGTGCACTGGACTATGCGCAACTAACTGAGCTACACCAGCCAGGGCTGACCATACAATATCTTGATGTCAGAACCTTAGAAAGTGTTTTTTTGTTTTTTTTTTTGGGGGGGGGGGGTAAGTGCTTTATAATGGACACAGGAGCCACCTCAAGGCAGTCCCAATGTTCAAAACTGGAACAATTTGAACACCAAAATTAATGAGAGTATTGCATTATAGCCCATAAAAAAAATCCATTAGTCCATATTGATATAAAGAACTAAGTTGCCCGAACCGGTTTGGCTCAGTGGATAGAGCGTCAGCCTGCGGACTCAAGAGTTCCAGGTTCAATTCTGGTCAAGGGCATGTACCTTGGTTGCAGGCACATCACCAGTAGGAGGTGTGCAGGAGGCAGCTGATTGATGTTTCTCTCTCATTGATGTTTCTAACTCTCTCTCCCTCTCCCTTCCTCTCTGTAAAAAAATCAATAAAATATATATTTTTTTAAAAAGAACTGAGTTAATAAATAAATGGGAGAAAATATAGCTCTTCATTACAGACTAAGAATTCAAAGTACCAAATTTAAAAGAAATGAGGGAAAGAAGAAACGAAGATTAGGCAAACACCACTGAAATAATTGCTGTAGGCAAGAACCATTATTGGATGCTAAAACTGAATATTTACATAGTCTCAAAATATCTCCCCCACAACATACTTATCAGTTACAAAGAGAAAAACAATACAGTCTATTCTCTGGGAATACTGCATCCACGGATCAAAAATATCAGAAAAGAAATGTTACATTGTTGCTAAAATGGACTATGCAGTTAGGTCTAAAATGACTGCATCTGTACTGAACATGTACACTTTTTCTTCTTGTCATTAGTCCCTAAACTATACAGGTATAACAACTATTTACATAGCACTTACATTGTATTAGGTATTATAACTAATCCACAGATGATGTAAAATATACAAGAGAATGTGCATAGATTATATGAGTATCTGTGGATTTTGGTATCCATAGGGTCCTGGAACCAACCCCCTGAGGATACCAAGGGCAGACTGTAATTTTACAATGGAGAAATTGGAAAGTCATCCTATATAATAAAGAGGTAATATGCAAATTGAGCCACATGCCTTCACAAGATGGCTATGACCAGGCCGGCAGAGGGTGGTTAGTGAGGGACGACCAAACGACTGAAAAAGCAGCCTGCAAGGGGCGACCAGGCCGGCAGGGGAGGCAGTTGGGGGCGACCAGGCCAGCAGGGGAGGGGCAGTAAGAGCTGACCAGGCCAACGTGGGGGGGAAGGGCGGAGGGAGGAGCAACCTGGCCAGCAGAGGAGGGCAGTTTGGGGCAACCAGGCCAGCAGGGGTAGCAGAAAGGGGGGACCAGGCCAGCAGGAGGGGGGGGGCGCAGTTAGGAGCAACCAGGCTGGCAGGGAGGGTGTAGTTGGGGGCAACCTGGCCAGCAGCAGGGGGCAATTAGGGGCAACCAGGCCAGGAGGGGGGAGCAGTTAGGGTCGACCAGGCAGGCAGGCAGGTGAGCCATTAGGAGCCAACCATCCAGGATTGTGAAAGGGATGTCCGACTGCCAGTTTAGGCCCAATCCCTGGGATCGGGCCCAGAGATTGGGCCTAAACTGGCAGTCCGACATCCCCCAAGGGGTCCTGGATTGGAGAGGGTGGAGGCTGGGCTGAGGGGACCCTCCCCCATGCACGAATTTCATGCACCAGGCCTCTAGTCTTAACTAAATCAGGATTAAAAGCACCAGCAATAAAACTCATCAACATCAGGTATTCTCAAATACATGAGAAAGATATCCCTTCTGGGATATCCTTGCCAAAAATGCCTAACCTCACTCCAATCATGAGAAAGTATCAACCAAACCTAAATTGAGGGATATTCTACAAAATAATGGTACCCACTCTTCAAAAGTATCATGAAAAACAAGAAAAGGACATGGAAGACAAAAAAGACTGAGGAACTGTCACAGATGAAAGTCAAAGGAGACATGGTAACTAAATACAATGGGGATCCTGAATTGGACCCTGGAACAAAAAAGGACACTGGTTGAAAAACTGGCAAAATTCAGTAAGGTCTGCAGATTAGTTACTAGTATTGTACCAATGTCAATTTTCTGGTTTTGATAATTTTACAATGGTCATATAATATGTTAACATTTGGGGAAGATGAGCAAAGGATACACAGAGATTTCACATTTTGGAAATATCCTAAAATTCTAAAGTTACAGTATTTCAAAATAAAACTTTTTTAAAAAACTGAAAACACATAAGGAACTGTTAGACATTGAAACGGGGACTCAGAACTGTTGGACATTGAAATTGAGACTCAAATCATTTTGTTTTGTTTTGTTATTATATGTTTATTTCTAGTCTGCAAAGGCAAACTTTTTAAAGGAAAGAAATAGTGGGAAAAAGATACAGAGGCAAAGAAGCATTGAACAGACTGTCAAACTACATTGGGAAGACAGGGGAGGTTGGGCAAGGGGGGCTGTAAGAGACCAACCGAAGGACCTGTACGTATGCATATAAGCACAACCAATGGATACAAGATACGGGGGGTTGGAGGGAGGGCGGGCAGGTGAAGGCATGTACTGGGGGATAGGGGAGGTCGGGGGGAGGTCAATGAGGAAAAAAAAGGAGACATATGTACTACTATTTGTAATACTTAAAACAATAAAAAAAAAGAAGCATTAGAGAAAGCTGGAGGGAGGATCGTGGTGAAAATGTGTAAGATTGGCATGCTTTTATAATAAAACATTGTTTAATATAATTATAAAAAAATAAAAAAAGCTGAAAACAGTAACAATTTAACAAATGGCTTTAGGTGATTCTTATGCACACTGAAGTCTGAAAACTACCAATATAGAAAAACTTCTGTAAGCAGAAGGGAGGCATGTTATAGGAATGTTGTAGTCCTAATGTCAAATTAAATACTAGAATGAAAAACTGATGTGGCCACATACAAAAGTTCTTATTTTCATAAATTTTAATAAATTAAAAGACATTTTACTTACCTTTATATCACTACCTGGTGTGGCACTAAGAGCCAAGATTCTAAAGTGATTTGTATATTTGATTAGTTCTCTTACAACCTTAAAAAAAAAAACACAACTCTTTAATTTCATCATCCAGTACAAAAATAACAATGATTCTGTTAAATAAACCATTATATATTACATTATCATTATTTCTTTATTCAGAGTATTCATGGCCTAGTGGATGGAACTATTAATAGTAATATTATCCAAAGAGCAAATAATTTAGGTTTATACTCTACACCAGTGGTCGGCAAACTCATTAGTCAACAGAGCCAAATATCAACAGTACAATAATTGAAATTTCTTTTGAGAGCCAAATTTTTTAAACTTACACTTCTCCTAACGCCACTTCTTCAAAATAGACTCGCCCAGGCAGTGGTATTTTGTGGAAGAGCCACACTCAAGGGGCCAAAGAGCCGCATGTGGCTCACGAGCCACAGTTTGCCAACCATGGTTCTACACCAATCAAAAACTTTAGAGTTTCTTCTATATATAAAGCTACCACATCAAGGCCTAATACACTAGCAAATGGAAGAAAAGAGAGTCTGTTCTCCATTGCTTGGGCCACAGTCTAGCCTTGCAGCTATATCCATATGCACACTTACCAGATTAAGGTAAATCATAACAAAATGAAAAAAAATATTTTAGGGTTTTAAAGAAGTTAGACTGTATATTGAAGGCTTGTAATTTTTAAATTAAATCTATACTAATAAAAGTGTAATATGCTAATTAGACTTGGAGACCTTCCAGGAGACCTCTGGACATTCTTCTGGACAAAGCCAGGGTGGCAGGACCAAGGTAGAGGTGGTTAGAGGCCAAGAGGGGAGGGGAGGGGAGTTGTGGGTGATCAGGCCAGGATGGGATGGCAGCTGTGGGTGATCAGGCTGGTGGGGGGCAGGGCCGTTGGGGGTAAGCAGGCCATCAGTGGGGGTCAGTTGGAGGTTATCAGGACAGTGGGGGGGGGGGGCAGTTTGGAGTGAGCAGGCCAGCAGGGGGGCAATTGGGGGCAAGCAGGCCAGAGAGGAGGGGAGGTGGGGGCGAGCAGGCCAGCAGGGGGGGGCAGTTGGAGGTGAGCAGGCTGGCAGGGGGGCAATTGGGGGTGATCAGGCTGGCAGGGGGGGCATTTGGGGGCAAGCAGACCAGCAGGCAGAGTGGTTAGGGGCAATCAGGCAGGCAGGTAGGCAGGTGAGCAGTTAGGAGGCAACAGTCCCAGATTGTGGCAGGGATTTCCGACTGCCGGTTTAGGCCCAATCGCTGTAAACTGACAGTAGGACATCCTTCAAGGGGTCCCAGATTGGAGAGGGTGCAGGCTGGGCTGAGCAACACCCCCCTCCCCATGCACAAATTTTGTACACCGGGCCACTAGTTTATTCATTAAAAAAATAAAGTGCCCTGGCCAAGTTGATCAATGGTTAGAGTGTTGTTCGGTACACCAAAATGCTGCAGGTTCGATTCCCAGTTGGGGCCTGTACAGGAGGCAGCTGGTTGATGGTTCTCTCTCACATCAATGTTTCGCGCTCTCTCTCTCTCTCTCTAAAAATCCTTGGGTGAGGAATAATTAAAAAAATAATAATAATAAGGCTAATTTGGGGTAATGTTAAAACTCGAACTTTCCTTTTAAATCCTAAAACATTTTCTCAGTGGAATCAAAGCAACATTCTAAACTATGCAGTTTAAATTCAACACCACTTCTGGTATGATTATTACTGGATAATTTGTCAGAATCCAATATTCCCCTTCACACTAGTCCTCAATACCAGGAAGAAGGTCCCTTATAGTCAGTTGTAGAAATTGCTCTTAGAGTCCCACAATAGCTCTGGAAACAGTAAAATTAGATTATCTAAAACATTTCAACCTATGTCAAGGATTAATTCAATGAGACTTACACTGAATCTTGATTAATAATAAAAAAAACATTACTTCTGGAGGGTTTTTTTTTAATGATACAGAATATATATAAAGATACAGAATTATACTTAATGGAGACTTAAATAGAATTGCTCTAATTAAAATGTGATGTAAGGAAGAAGGAGAAGAAAATGAAATAAAATAAAAATAAAAACTGGTTGAAGACAAAATGTCCCTAATAACATGACTTTACTCCAGGAGGAATTCTCAAGCATTTGCAGAAGAGGAAATGGTATTATGTTTGTAACCCTGGACTTTCTAGGAGCTACATTCTTCATTAAGCTGGTGTGCCTGTTAGAACCTATATCTGAAATATTCAACATAGCATAAACTCTCAGGGCTGTTGGGTATTAATGAAGTAAATTCACTGAACTCAATAAAAGCATACACCTTATAGTTTAAAAAAGAAATCACCTAATGCCTAGAAATTGTTTTTAAATAAATGAGTTAGAGGTGCTAAATATATGCTAAGTCTACAAAATCAATTTCAGTTAGAATAAAATTTGTACATGCCCCTTTTAAGCAGAAACCATAACACATTTGGGTATTAATTTAACATGGAAAAATACAATTAAATAAAAAAAAATCCATTTCCTGGCTAAGATCAACTATAAGAAAGATGAGAAAGCCCTCAACCCTGGCTTCTGTTCACACAGCTCCAGTTCACTCTGCCCTCCCTCTGCAAGAGCCCAAGATATCTGCGAGTGTGATTGCTGGAACATATGAAAGGCATCTAATTCAATCTCCAGAACCTTTCAAGTGATGATTAATTCACTAGGGAGGGTAACGCAGCCATCTCTGTGAGTGTATCTACAACATCCTATTAAGTAGACAGAATTAACCATCAGCTCTAAAAGAAAACACCAGCAAAGAGAGAGAGAACTATATAACTAGACACCCAGAGAAGAGAGACCATGGGGAAACAAAAAAACAGCCGCATGTGAAAGAAAATCAGGCATCACCAGAAAAGGAAGTAAACGAAATGAAGGCAAGCAACCTGCCAGAGAAAGAATTCAGAGAAATGGTCATAAGGTGGATGAAAAGAATGGAAGACAAATTCGACAATATGTGTAAGAACCAAGAGTAAATGAAGAAGAAATGAAAAATGACATCGCTACTGTAAAGAACTCAATAGAAAGCATCAAAAGTAGACTACAAGAAGCAGAGAACCACGTCAGTGAGGAAAAAATACCCAAGTAGAGCAGCTTGGAGAAAAAAAAATTAAAAAGCAGGAGGAGAGCCTAAGGGGACTTTGGGAAAACATGAAACAAAACAACATCCACATAATAGGGGTGCCAGAAGGAGAGGAAACTGAGCAAGGAATAGAAATCTGTTTGAAGAAATAATGACAGAAAACTTCCCTGACATAGGGGAGAAAAAAACCAAACAAATCCAAGAAGCTCACAGAGTCCCAAACAAAATGAACACAAAAAGACTGACACCAAGGCACATTATAATTAAACTATAGGCCTGGTGCACAATATTCGTGCATGGGGGGATGGGGGATGTTCCCTCAGCCCAGCCTGCACCCTCTCCAATATGGGACCCCTCAAGGGATGTCTGACTGTCCATTTAGTCCCGATCCCAGTGGACATCCCTCTCACAATCCAGGACTGCTGGCTCCCAACTGCTCGCCGGCTTGCCTTCCTGATTGCCCCTAACAGCTTCTGCCTGCCAGCCTGATCACCCCCTAACCACTCCCCTGCCAGCCTGATTGATGCCTAACTGCTCCCCTGCCAGCCTGTTTGCCCCTAACTGCCTTCCCCTGCAGGCCTGGTCACCCCTAACTGCCCTCCCCTGCAGGCCTGGTACCCCTGAACTGTTCTCCCCTGCAGGACTGAGTCCTCCCCACCCCCCAAATGCCCTTCCCTGCAGACCCAGTCACCCCTAACTTCCTTCCTCTGCCAGCCGGGTAACCCCTAACACCCTGCCCTGCAGGCCTGGTCACCCCTAACTGCCCTCCCCTGCAGGCCTGTTACCCCCGAACTGCTCTCCATGGCAGACCTGAGTCCCCCCAACTGCCCTTCCCTGCAGACCCAGTCACCCCAACTTCCCTCCTCTGCCAGCCGGGTCACCACTAAATGCCCTCCCCAGCAGACTTGATCGCCCCCAACTGCCCTCCCTTGCAGGCCCGGTCCCTCGCAACTGCCCTCTTCTGCTGGCCATCTTCTGGTGTCCATCTTGTGTCCACATGGGGGTAGGATCTTTGACCACATGGGGGCAGCCATCTTGTGTGTTGGAATGGTGGTCAATCTGCATATTACTCTTTTATTAGACCTATCTAGAGGCCTGGTGCATGGATGGGGGCCAGCTGGTTTGCCCTGAAGGGTGTCCTGGATCAGGGTGGGGGTTCCCTTGGGATGTGGGGCAGCGATGGCGAGGGGCCTGTGGTGGTATGCAGGCTGGCCACGCCCCCCAGTGACCCAAGGAGAGGCCCTGGGATCTGGGATTTATTTATCTCCTACAATTGAAACTTTGTAGCCTGGAGTGGAGCCAAGCCTTTTGCTCGCTCAATGGTGGCAGCCATTTCTATTGGAATTTATGTATCTTCTACAATTGAAACTTTGTAGCCTTAAGCGGAGGCCAAAGCAGGCCAGGGCTGCAGAAGCTTGGCTTCTTCCATCGCCGGGGGCAACACAAGCCTCCTGATCTCTCCAGCTCTGTGGCTGCCGCCATTTCTGTTGGGCTTTATTTATCTTCTATAATTGAAACTTTGTAGAATGGGCCAGCAAGGGCAGGCAGAAAGCTTGACTTCCTCCATTGCCAGGGAAACCCAAGCCTCCCTGCTGCTCTCTGTGGCTACAGCCATCTTGGTTGGGTTTATTTGCATATTCCCTCATGACTGTCTGGTGGGCGTGGCTGGTGGGTGTAGCCGAGGTACAGTCAATTTACATATTACTCTTTTATTAGATAGCATTGGCCAACACCAACAACAAAGTAAGAATATTATTAAAAATATATTTTATTGATTTTTTACAGAGAGGAAGAGAGATAGAGAGTTAGAAACATCGATAAGAGAGAAACATCGATCAGCTGCCTCCTGCACGCCCCCTACTGGGGATCTGCCTGCAACCCAGGTACATGCCCCTGACCGAAATCAAACCTGGGACCTTTCAGTCCGCAGGGTGACACTCTATCAACTGAGCCTAACCAGTTTCAGCCAAAGTCAGAATCTTAAAAGCAGCCATAGAGAGACAGAAAGTTACCTACAAAGGATCTCCCATCAGACTAGCGACTGATTTCTCAACAGCAACACATCAGGCCAGAAGGGAATGGAATGAAATACACAAAGTCATGAAAAAGAAGGGTCTGACTCCAAGAATACGGTACCCAGCAAGGCTATCAATCAAAATTGAGGGTGAAATCAGGAGCTTCACAGACAAAAAAGGACTAAGGGAGTTTATTACCACCAAACCAGCAATGCAAGAAATGCTCAAGGGTCTGCTGTAAAGAACAAAAGAAATAGGAAGCAAAGAAGGAACAAAGGGGTAAAAAATAAAAATGGCAAAAAACAAGTTCCTATCAATAATAACTTTAAATGTAAATGGATTAAATGCCCCAATCAAAAGACATAGGGTAACGGATTGGATAAGAAAACATGACCAATACATCTGCTGTCTACAAGAAACCCACCTCAGAAAAAAAGACACACACAGACTGAAGGTGAAGGGATGGAAAAAGGTTTTCCAGGTGAATGGAATTTTAAAAAAGCTGGGGTAGCAATACTCATATCTGACATATTAGATCTCAAAGTGAATGACATAACAAGAGATAAGGAAGGCCACCTCATAATACTAAAGAGAGCAGGCCAACAAGAACAAATAACTCTGGTAAACATAAACACACCCAATACAGGAGCACCAAATACATAAAAAAAGTCCTGGAGGATATCAAGGGAGAGATTGACAGCAATACAATCATAGTAGGAGATTTTAATACCCCACTATCACCATTGGACAAATCCTCTAAACAAAAAATCAGCGAAGAAACATCAACCCTAAATGACTCACTAGACCAGATGGAATTAATTGACATCTTCAGAATATTTCACCCCAAAGCCTCAGAATATACATTCTTCTCAAGTGCACATGGGTCATTTTCAAAGATAGACCATATGTTGGGTTACAGGCAAAGTCTTTTCAAATTCAAGAAGATAGAAATCATATCAAGCATCCTCTTACATCACAGTGGCATAAAACTGGAAATCAACTGCAATAAAAACAACCTAAAAAAATCAAACACATGGAGACTAAAAAAGATGCTATTAAACAATGACTGGGTTACCAGGAAGATCAAAGAAGAAATAAAAAACATCATGGCAACAAACGACAATGAAAACACAACAATCCAAAATCTATGGGACACAGCGAAAGCAGTCTTGAGACGGAAGTTCATAGCTCTACAAGCATACTGCAAAAAAAAAGAAACAATGGTAATAAATTACCTAACCCTACAACTCAAAGAGTTAGAAAAAGAGCAACAAGAAGAGCCCAGTGTAAGCAGAAGGAAGGAAATAATAAGGATGAGAGCAGAGATAAACGACATTGAGACCAAAGAAACAATACAAAAGATCAACAAAAACAAGAGCTGGTTCTTTGAAAGGATAAACAAGATTGATGAACCTCTAGATAGGCTCACCAAGAAGCAAAGAGAGAGGACACAAATAAACAAAATCAGAAGTGAAAGAGGAGAAATAACAACAGACCCCACCAAAATACAAAGGATTGTTAAAAAATACTATGAACAACTCTAGTCCCACAAACTGGACAATCTGGAGGAAACTGACATATTCCTAGAAAAATCAACCTTCCAAAACTCAATCAGGAAGAATCTAAACATCTCAATAGGCCAGTAACCATGGAAGAAATTGAAGCAGTCATCAAAAAGCTTCCAGCAAACAAAAGCCCGGGGCCAGAAGGCTTCACAGGGGAGTTTTACCAAACATTCCAAGAAGAACTAAAAACCATCCTCCTCAGACTATTCCAAAAAATTCAAGAGGAAGGAACACTTCCAAGCTCCTTCTATGAAGCCAGCATCACCCTAATACCAAAACCAGATAAAGACAACACAATGAAAGAGAATTACAGGCCAATATCCATCATGAATGTAGATGCCAAAATCCTCAACAAAATTCTAGAAAATCAGATCCAGCAGTACATAAGAAAGATCATACACCATGACCAAGTAGGATTTATCCCAGG
The DNA here is from genome assembly GCA_026230045.1 of Corynorhinus townsendii. Classification (NCBI taxonomy): domain Eukaryota; kingdom Metazoa; phylum Chordata; class Mammalia; order Chiroptera; family Vespertilionidae; genus Corynorhinus; species Corynorhinus townsendii. Next base: position 113,007,273 of record JAPDVU010000001.1, on the reverse strand, counting down.
GATGCAAGGATGGTACAATATCCGCAAATCAATAAACGTGATACATCACATAAATAAATTGAGCGATAAAAATCACACAGTCATATCAATTGATGTAGAAAAAGAATTTGACAAAATCCAACACTCTTTCTTGATAAAAACTCTCAGCAAAGTGGGAATAGAAGGATCATACCTCAACATAATAAAATCCATATATGACAAACTCACACATAACATCACACTCAATGGGCAAAAACTAAAACTATTTCCCCTAAGAATAGGAACAAGACAGGGATGCCCATTCTCACCATTCGTGTTTGACAAAGTACTGGAAGTATTAGCCATTGCAATTAGACAAGAAGAAGAAATAAAAGGCATCCAAATTGGAAAAGAAGTAAAGCTGTCCTTCTTTGCAGATGACATGATATTGTACATAAAAAACCCAAAAGACTCCATCAAAAAACTATTAGACTTAATAAATGAATTAGGCAGTGTAGCAGGATACAAAATTAACGCCAAGAAATCTATGGCATTTCTGTACACCAATAGTGAACTTACAGAAAGAGAAACTAAAAAGCAATCCCATTTACCTTCGCACTAAAAAATTTAAGATGCCTAGGAATAAACTTAACTAAGGAGGTAAAAGACCTATAGGTGGAAAACTACAGGACACTGAAAGAAAGAGATAGAGGAAGACGTAAACAGATGGAAGAACATACCATGTTCATGGAATGGTAGAATCAACATTATTAAAATGTCCATACTACCCAAGGCAATCTATAGATTCAATGCACTCCCCATTAAAATACCAACTGCATTTTTCAGAGACCTAGAAAGAACTCTCCAAAAATTCATCTGGAATAAAAAAGAACTCTCCAAAAATTCACCCTGAATAACCACAGCAATCCTGAGAAAGAAGAACCAAGTAGGAGAGATCTCAACACCAGATTTCAAGCTGTATTACAAAGCCACTGTTCTCAAAACAGCCTGGTACTGGCACAAGAACAGACATATAGATCAATGGAATAGAACAGAGAATCCAGATATCGACCCAAACCACTGTGTTCAATTAATATTTGACAAAGGAGGCACGAACATACAATGGAGTCAAGACAGTGTCTTCAATAAATGGTGTTGGGAAAATTGGACAGATACATGCAAAAACAAAATGAAACTAGACCACCAACTTATACCATACACAAAAATAAACTCAAAATGGATAAAGGACTTAAGCATAAGACAGCAAACCATAAAAATACTAGAGGAATCCACAGGCAGCAAAATCTCAGACATATGCCAAAGCAATTTCTTCACAGATACCGCTTCTAGGGCAATGGAAGCTAAAGAGAAAATAAACAAATGGGACTACATCTAAATAAAAAGCTTTTGCACAGCAAAAGAAATCATCAACAAAACAAGAAAGCCCACTGTATGGGAGAACATATTTTCAAATGTTATCACTGATAAAGGTTTAAACTCCAACATCTACAGGGAACTTATACAACTTAATAAAAGGAAGATAAATCATCCAATAAAAAATATGGGCAACGAACCTAAATAGACACTTTTCGAAAGAATACAGAAAGAAGGCCAAGAGACATATGAAAACATGCTCGAAGTCACTAATCATCAGAGAGATGCAAGTCAAAACGACAATGCGGTACCATCTCACACCTATCAGAATGGCTATCATCAACAAATCAACAAACGACAAGCGCTGGCAAGGATGCTGAGAAAAAGGAACCCTCGTGCACTGCTGGTGGGAATGCAGACTGGTGCAGCCACTGTGGTGAACAGTATGGAGTTTCCTCAAAAATCTAAAAATGGTGCCGAAACTGGTTTGGCTCAGTGGATAGAGCGTCAGCCTGCAGACTGAAAGGTCCCAGGTTTGATTCTGGTCAAGGGCATGTACCTGGGTTGCAGGCACATCCCCAGTAGGGGACGTGCAGGAGGCAGCTGATGGATGTTCCTCTCTCATCAATGTTTCTAACTCTCTATCTCTCTCCCTTCCTCTCTGTAAAAAATCAATAAAATATATATATATTTTAAAAAATCTAAAAATGGAACTCCCATTTGACCCAGTGATCCCACTTCTAGGAATATATCCCAAGAAACTAGAAGCACCTATCAGAAAGGATATATGCACCCCTATGTTCATAGCAGCACAATTCACCATAGCTAAGATTTGGAAACAGCCTAAATGCCCATCAGCTGATGAGTAGATTAGAAAACTATGGTACATCTACACAATGGAGTACTACGCTGCTATAAAAAAGAAGGAATTCTTACCAATTGCAGCAGCATGGATGGACCTGGAGAGCATTATGTTAAGTGAAATAAGCCAGGCAATAAAAGAAAAATATCACATGATCTCACTCATTTATGGAAAATAAAGAACATTATAACCTGATGAACAAAAAGATAGAACAGAAGCAGTAAAGCACCAAACAGACTGTCAAATTACAGTGGGAAGGCTGGGGAGTGTTGGGGAGAGGGGGGAAAGAGATCAATCAAAGGACTTGTATGCATGCATATAAGCACAACCAACGGACACAAGACAATGGGGGGATGGGATGAGGGCATGGGACAGGGGGTAGGGGAGGCTGGGGGAAGGTCAATGGGGGTAAAAAAGGAGACATATGTACTACTATATGTAATACTTTAAACAATAAAAAATAAATTTTAAAAAGAAAAAAAAAACTATAAGAAAGATGAGCCTAGCTGGTGTGGCACAGTGGTTGAACATCAACCTATGAACCAGGAGATCCCAGTTCAATTCCTGGTCAGGGCACATGCCTGGGTTGCAGGCTCAGTCCCCAGTGGGGGCATGCAGGAGGCACCCGATTAATGATTCTCATTATTGATGTTTCTCTCTCTCTCCCTCTCCCTTCCTCTCTAAAATCAATAAAAATAATTTTTTAAAAAAGGAAGATGACAATTCTCCAAAAGATTATACAGATATAGAATATAATAACACTTGAAAAGTCCCCAATGAGCCCTGGCCGGTATTGCTCAGTGGTTAGAGTGTCAGCCAGTAGACTGAAGGATGGCTGATTCAATTCCTAGTCAAGGCATGTACCTGAGTTGCAGGTTCAATGATTGATCCCCAGCCAGGCCGGGTGTGTGTGGGAGGCAACCAATCTATGTTTCTCTTTCACATCAATGTTTCTCTCTTTATCTCCTCCCCCACTTCCACTTGCTCTAAAATCAATGGAAAAAATATCCTCGGGAGAGGATTAACAACAACAAAGAAACTACATTACAAATTCACAAACTGCCTGGGCATAGCTCAGTAGTGGAGCATTCATCTATAAACCGGGAGGTCATGGATGGATTCCCGGTCAGGGTACGTGTCCAGGTTGCGGGCTTGATCCCCAGTAGGAGGCGTGCAGGAGGCAGCTGATAAATGGTTCTCTCTTATCATTGATGTTTCTCTCTCTCTCTTTCTCCCTCCCCCTTCCTCTCTGAAATCAATAAAAAAAAGTATTTTTTAAAACATACAAAAAGCAAATTCACTGACAATGGAATGCATCTCTTTGCACTAAATGAAATCAACATTCCCTTCTATCCTTATGTGATACTCTCTCCCAATATCACCAGCTATTATATATGTAACTACCGACCACCTATATGCTGATTTCCAAATCTGTTACCTCCAGTTCAGAACTCTCCAGTGAGATCACTTCTATCACCTACTGCATATCTACAGCTAGATTAGTCATAGACATCTTATACTCAACAATCTAAAACTGTACTATCTTTCCTATTTTTCCATAATACTCCATATTTTCTCTGCTTCTGGAACTCTTCATCTTGACTGGTAACACCAATATCCTCCCAATCTTCTAAGTCAAATACCTGGAAGTCATCCTAAATTCCTTATAACCCTCATTTCACACCCTACCTTTAGTCTTCTCTAATCTAATCTTTTTTAAATCTTAAGTATCTTCCAGCTCACCATTTTTCAATGAGTGTCAACCTCCTACATCTCCTGTGGCCTACAAAGAAGATTCAAATTGCTAAGCATAAAATTCAAATGCCTTCATGACCTGGCCCTTAAGTATCTCATCAGCTATAACCCACCCTTTCACCTTTGTACTTTATATTCTTACTGGTGGCCCGGTACACAGATTCATGCACATTGAGAATAAATTAATTAGAAGAAATATTTTAATGTCACTATTCGCCCTTTCTCTATAATAGAAGTGCCAAGCAAATTCACGATCGACAATGACAGATTGAAACACACATGTGCTATTGGCGCCAGTGAGAGCTTTATATGTATCATGCATGCGTCAGTCAACACTTATTTTTAAATTGCCAGTGCAATTATGTACCAGCCAGTTGGCCGGCCAGTCAGACAGACATACAGTTGGTCACTTAGCCTTTTATATATTCAGACTAGAGGTCCAATGCATGACATTTGTGCACTTCACGGGGGGGGGGGGGCAGGAGTCCCTCAGCCCAGCCTATACCCTTTTGCAGACCGGGAGCCCTTGGGGGGATGTCTGACTGACAGCTTAGGCCCGCTCCCTTGGGGAAGTGGGCCTTAGTTACAGTAGGACAACCTTAGTGCTGTGGCAGAGGCGGCCCACTGCACTTGCCAGCCGTCAGCCCAGCTTGTGGCTGAGTGGCGCTCCCCCTGACAGAGCACACTGACCACCAGGAGGCAGCTCTTGCATTGAGCATCTGCCCCCTGGTGGTCAATACATGTCATAGCAACCAGTCATTCTGCCATTCAGTCGATTTGCATATTACCCTTTAATTATATAGGATTGCCAGTGTGCATCATATGTACCAGCTGATCGGTTGGACAGATGTATGGTTGGTCACTTAGCCTGGGCTGGGGAAGTCCCCCAGCCCAGCCTACACCTTCTCCAATCTGGGACCCCTTGAGGGATGTCCGACTGCCTGTTAAACGGGCAGTCGGACATCCCTCTCACAATCCAGGACTGCTGGCTCCCAATCGCTCACTTGCCTGCCTGCCTGATTGCCCCTAACCACTTCTGCTTGCCAACCTGATCACCCCCTAACCACTACCCTGTCAGCCTGAAAGACACCTAACTGCTTTGCTGACAGCCCGATTGCCCCTAACTGCCCTCCCCTGGTGGCACGGTCACACTTAACTGCCCTCCCCTGATGGCCTGGTTGCCCCCAACTGCCCTCCCCTACTGGCTCAGTAACCCCTAACTGCCCTCCCTTGCCAGCCTGGTCTCCCCCAACCACCTTCCCCTGCAGACCTTGTCCCCCCAACTGCCCTCCCCTGCAGGGCTGGTCACCCCTAACTACCCTCCCCTGCATGACTGGTCCCCCCCCCCAACTTCCCCCCTCCCCTGCAGTCCTGGTCCCCCCCAACTGCCCTCCTCTGCTGGCCCGGTCACCCCTAACTGCCCTCCCCCGCTGTGGCCATCTTTGACCACATGGGGCCATCTTGTGTGTTGGAGTGATGGTCAATTTGCATATTACTCTTTTATTAGATAGGATAATACTTAACTGGAAGGCACTATGTTAGGTATATTGCATACATTTTGTCTTTTATTTTTTATTATTTAAATATATTTTATTGATTTTTTTTTTTTTTTTTTTTACAAAGAGGAAGGGAGATAGTTAGAAACATCGATGAGAGAGAAACATCGATCAGCTGCCTCCTGCACGCCCTCCACTGGGTATGTGCCTGCAACCCAGGTACATGCCCTTGACCGGAATTGAACCCAGGACCCTTCAGTCTGCAGGCCGATGCTCTATCCACTGAGCCAAACCGGTTTCGGCCTACATTTTGTCTTTTAATCCTTCAAAACAACCTTAATGATTAAGTATTATTTTACCTACCTGCCAAGGAATGACACTGCATACCCACTACCAATTTTTGGATTATCTTAGTTACAAAACCTCAGTGAGACTCTACTATGAATCACTGCCTCAGTGATGGCCTTGTTAAGCACTAAAAAAAAAACAAAAAACAACAACAACAATAACTACAGCAGAGATACTGATTTGAATGGCTAGAGAAAAGTATTTTCTGTCACTGTCTGTTCTGAAATAATAGATAAGGCTTTTCATAATGTCACAATCAATAACTTCCATCATTAATAGTTATTCCCCAAAATGCTCTTTAACAATGTTTACACTAAAAAATACTTTTAGCTTTTCCCACCATATTGGACCCTGTGGAGGCCTGCTGGGAAGAGGACTTCTAAAAGACAAATATGTCGGGAAGGCTGTGGTCTTTGAAGGAATATTGTTTTGAAGGATTAAATGACAAAATGTATGCAAGGAAAGTCCATTTTTGCAGGCTATAATGGGGGGAGATCTCAGGAACCAGAGGGCGCACACAACTCTTCTTAAAATTGAAGGTGTTTATGCTCAAGATGAAAGTGAATTCTATCTAAGCAGGAGGTGTGCTTACGTGTACAAAGCAAAGAACAACACAGTGACTGCTGGTAGCAAACTGAACAAAACCAGAGTAATCTGGAGAAAGGTAACTCGTGCTCATGGAAAGAGTGGTAGTTTGTCCTTAATTACAAAGCAACATTCCTGCTAAGGCTATAATGGGGCACAGAACATAATTGGACACAGAATCCATGTAATGATGTGTTCCCCGCCCCCCCCCCCCCCCAGGATTTAAGCTTATTGAAAAGTAAATAAACAAAATGAATTTGCAAAAACAAACAAACAAAAAACACCCAAAACTTTTAAACAAAGTATTACCTGGCAATAAGCATAGTTTCCAAGAGCTTTATGAGCTTCATCAATAACTAGACACTTTATTTCAGCAGCAGGACAAGCTCCCCTAGAAAGATCATTTACCATGACTTGAGGTGTAAGAAAAATGACTCTCCTGTTGTGCCATATTTCCTTCCTGGTGAAAGCTTGAGTAGATCCTGTAAATAAAAGTGACACTGGGTAACCCATGGGGTACATATATACAAATAGCTTCAAAATACTCTGACAAGCTAGGGAGGTTCTCTGAAAACTGAATAAAGTAATTCTATTCATTATCGCTGGACTTGCTACAAGTATAGGCATACTTCAGAGACATTGAGGGTTCAGTTCCAAACAACCACAACAAAGCAAGTGTTGCCCTAGCCAGTGTGGCTCAGTGGATAGAGCAGCGGGCTGAAGGGTCCTGGGTTCGATTCTGGCCAAGGGCACATGCCAGGGTTGTGGGCTCATCCCCAGTAGGGGGCGTGCAGGAGGCAGCCGATCAATGGTTCTCTCTCATCATCTCATTGATGTTTCTATCTCCTCTCTGAAATCAATAAATATATTTATTAAAAAAAAAAGAAAGAAAGAAAGAAAGAAAGCAAGTGTTAATCTTCTAGCTGGTGGAGGCTCTTGCCCTCAATTTTTAAGAACTGCAACATCTGTAAAGCCCAAAGCTAAGCGCAATTAAAATGACATATGCCTGTAGATGATGTTTTAAGGGAGAGGATGTAAGATAAACATATGATCTGGGGACTATTACACATGGGTCAGGAATTTCTTTAGCTCAATTTCCACCAGAACATGTACTTTGCCCTACCAAGCTCAATTTCAAATTAGCCCGTTCTTTCCAAAATACCTGTCATTTCGGCCATGTGGGGCTGCGGGATACCCATCACTCGGTAGCAAGCCTCGATCTGCTGTGTCACCAAAGGTTTCGTGGGGGCCATGAAGACCACCTTGCCTGATGGGAACCAGCGGTAGAAATTGTACATGACCACGGCGGCAATAAAGGTCTTTCCCAACCCGGTGGGCAGACACACCAGCGTGTTGCAGAACAGAGCGGCCCGGGCGATGTGCAGCTGGTATTCGCGCACGGGGCAATTAGTAGGGTAAACCCACAGCGCGCCCGCTGAGGTGCAGAACCCGCCATTCTCTCGATTCAGCTGCCGCTCTGCCTCATACACTGCGACCAGCAACACATCATCGTCCGATTCCGGCTGTGCCTCCGCGGCGGCAGAAGGCGTCCGGGAGGTGCCAGGGCTCTGAGGCCGCTCGGTTCCGGAGCTGCAGCCCGGAACCCCGGTGGATCGGGAGAGGCTAGAGCCCCACGTCTGAAAAAGCGTTCTCTGCCGTCCGCTCATTAGGCCTACGACCACCAAAGGCTTCTCTCAGGCTCCAGCCGAACAGCTACGGTTTCGACCTCCATCTGTTACGCCCGCACTGTACTGTGGGACACAGGGCGGGGCCGAGGCCAGTTTACCCAGTTAAAAATGCCGCCACTGAGATTGCATAGAGAAGCTGATTGGCTGGCTTCCCGGAAACCCGCGCCGCCGGCCGGGGAGGCGTGCGCATTGTTTTGGAGTTACTCTAAATTTGGTCCCCTTTTCAGTTTTCCTATAGAGTCTGAATTTCAGTTCCTTCTCCAATGACTAAGTGTTAGGGCGTCGTTGCTAAAGTGGTATCGCTTAAAACAATAAAAATAAGTATCCTGGAGATCCCCAGGACAATGGATACTCATATTTTTTGTGAACTTTACATTATTGTCTATAACGTTCTTATTCTTTGTTGTGTTTTTAAATTGGAAGATAAGGTGGAAAGCGAAATTGTTTCAATTCAATTAAATGTCTTATTTATCTGTCCAGGCTGAGAAAATGAAAGATGAGACAGAGGGCCAGAGACCAGGACACAGGCTTTATTAGAGGAGAAGACCCCTGCCGGGCTACCTTCCAAATGGGGAAAGAGCACATGTGCAGGGGTGAAGGCACCTTTTGAGGGGAGGAAAAGGAAAGGATGGGGCTTAGGGTACTCGGCACACGCTGATTGGTGGTTTCATATAAGACACATAATTAGGTATTTGGCAGGTGCTGATTGGTGGTTCAATGTACAGTCCATATAAGGTGCCTGGTTAGGTGTTCAGGAATGTTTGGGCTGCAGGTGGAGTTTACGTCATTCTCTGTCCATCAGTTGGGAAAAGGGAGGATCTATCATTCCAGGCTTCTAGTAATATTAAAAAACAAAATTGAGAGTCCGGGCAAGGTCAAGGGATGAAGGTCCATCTTCTGTAGCTGCTTCCAGCTGAGAGGGGGCATCGTTAGGGGCGTCTACCCGGGGTCTCAGGGATTCTGGTGTTAGGTTCTGAACTAATGCCAGATAGATCTCTCCCACCTTCTGGTTGGCGAACGCCTGCATTCTGTCCTGAAAAAACTAGTGAAACAACGCATGAGACAGGGGCCGAAGAGCAAAATTAAGAGTATAGATACCAGTGGGCCTTAGTGGGAGGAGCCATGGAGTAAGTGATCCAAAAATGGCGTGGAGTAAGTGGTCCAAACCCCTTCTACCTGGTTATGTCGTCTTTGGTCAATCCTGACCCGGAGGGATTTAATGTGATCTTTGACAATTCCTGATTCATTTACAAAGTAGCAGCATTCTTCCCCAAGAAAAACACAGGTACCCCCCTTTTTCTGCTGTCAAGAGATCTAAAGCACGCCAGTTCTGTAGGGCTACCACTGCTAAGGAGTCTACCTGCCTTTGAAGGGATTCAAGGAAATTGCTAATGATGGAGATATCTTGTGAAAATTCAGCAGACAATTTGTGGTAGAAATGAACAGAGGAGGAAATGCCTCCCACTCCTGTCCCCACTGTAGTGAGGACTCCCGTACCCACTAAGAGGGGAACAAGGGCTGCCCTTTTATGGCGGGGCCTGAGGAGACCAAGAGAGGATTCGAGTTCTCCCTCTGTTTTGATAGAAAGATTGGGGGTTAGGAAGACATAAAGACAGAGCGAGTGTGACAGGTCTTGAGGGACACAGGTGTAGGCTGTAGTCCCACAGAGGAGAAAAATACCCGGTGGGGGGCAGACTAAGGGCGGGGGTAAATTTATAGATTGTGCACAGTAGTAAGGTGTAGAAGTAGTTGAGGTAGTAGTTTGAGAGGTATTTGTTAAACAGGTAGTGTTTTCCGTATTGAAGAGAGAGATGTTGTATAGGGTGCGTTGAGGTCTGGTATAGGTAAAAGTTAAGTTAGTGATCCAATAGGTTGGGGTTGGAGTAGCTATGATGAGGGTTCGAGCCAGTGACAGACAAATCCAGCAGGATGTAGAGAAGGAGGGATTGATATTAGAGAGTAGATGGAAAGTTGTGTTGATGAGTGTGGGCAAAGGAGTAGGTCCAGGGTTCGTAGGGCGAGAGAGAATGTCCTTTAGTGAGGAAGGGATAGGTCGGGGATTAATATAAGTTTTAATAAAGATAATTATACCCCCGGGATCTCTACCTCCTCCATCTATTCTGATTCCTGCTGACTGAGCCTGGCTCCAGAGTGGGTCTGCTGGGTTTGACATGGTAAAGCTGACAGGATTACACATAAGGGGGCCACAGTCCGAGGGGGGGTCTAAGATTTACCAGTGGACTGCGTAAAGCACCCAAGTGATAGTGAGAACACTGCCAATATGGACAGTAGAACTCCCCTACATCGTCACAATCCCCCTTTTGGTGATATTTCTTGCATAGGTATTTGGGGTCGCTGGCATAGGCCTGATACCACCCATCGCAGCTGGACCATCCAAGGGCCATGGTTGCACAAGCATTGAAATAAAGAGTGAGTGACACTAGAGGACCTCCCATCCCAGACAGTAGAATTGATGACTCCCTCATCATCCCAAGTCCATTTTACCTGAAAAGACCAAAAACCGTCATTGGTGCATGCATTGTTGGCTGCCTGTAGGAGAATTATGGTGAGGAGACAAGGCATATTGAAAGGAATTCGAAAACCTGAGCTTCTTCCAGAGTAAAGAATTGGAGGTTCCCTTGCCAGGTAAGATCCACTATCCATGAGTGTAAATCTTCTGGGGAAGCAGATTGTGGTCGCCACCAGAACCAGTCCTCCAGGATGCACTGCAGGAAATGGTAGAATTTAGCCTGTAAGGAATAATGGGTCATCAAGTCCTGGATGGTATTGTCGAGTCCTCTTCGGGGATGGCGGGGAGACATTTGGTGAGTCTGAGAGAGGTAGGTCCTGTGGGTGTAGAAGTGTAGGAAGGTAGTGTTTTGTGTAGAGGTTTGTATGGCTTAATGTGTGAGAGGTGATATCAGTGGTGGATTCCTTGTACCTTTGCTGCAGTAGGGGTGGATAGTATGACTGGGAAGGGTCCCTCCCATGTGGGTGTTAAGGATGCCTTTCCTTTTTTCTTGAAATAAACCAAGTCCCCAGGGAGGACTGAGAGATGAGTACAAGTTGTAGGAAAGGGACGGGGGAGAAGATTATCAGCGTGTTGTTGTAAGAGTGCCCTCATATGGGCAAAAGCAGGAAAGTAGTCTCCCGGGGAAGGGGAATTGTCCTCCGGGGTTTGGAGGACAATAGGCCGTCCATACATGATCTCAAAGGAGCTTAGAAGTAGTAGTTGTTGTGGCATGGCCCTCAGTCTCATTAGTGCCAGGGGAAAAAGTTCAGTCCAAGGCATATGGAGTTCTAAAGATAGCTTGGTTAGATATGTTTTTAAGAGATGATTGGCCTTTTCTACTTTACCCGAAGACTGAGGGTCGTAGGGGATGTGGAGGTTCCATTTGATGTTTAGCATTTGAGAAACCAGCTGCGTTACCTGAGAGATGAAAGCGGGGCCCGGGTTTCGGCATCAGATGAAAGATGAGACACAGGGCCAGAGACCAGGACACAGGCTTTATTAGAGGAGAAGACCCCTGCCGGGATACCTTCCAAATGGAGAAAGAGCACATGTGCAGGGGCGAAGGCGCCTTTTGAGGGGAGGAAAGGGAAGGGATGGGACTTAGGGTACTCGGCACACGCTGATTGGTGGTTTCATATAAGGCACATAATTAGGGACTTAGGAATCGGGGGCTTAGGGTATTTGGCAGGTGCTGATTGGTGGTTCAATGTACAGTCCATATAAGGTGCCTGGTTAGGTGTTCAGGAATGTTCGGGCTGCAGGTGGAGTTTACGTCATTCTCCATCCATCAGTTGGGGGAAGGGAGGATCTATCAGAAAACAAAATGTCAGGTCTGTTTTTTTTTTTTTTTTTTTCAGTATTAGAAGCCATTATCTTACACTATTTTTATTGCTAAGAGGAAGTAAGTGGTTTGGTGCTGATACTGTTGGAAAATCCAAAAGAAAAAAGGTGTTCTGGTGCTCCTTTACATCTTTATAAATATGGTTGGTGTGGTATGTCTACTCTAGCAATAGCTTTCTCAGACTTCTCCACCTACTCCAAACCTGGAGACTTTAACCTCTATAAATCTGTTTCTTTTATAGTGAGGGAAAGTAAACACACATTATGAGGTATTTTGAATATTAATATTAATGCTTTATTTGGTCAAGTTCTGAACTTGCTTTTAGACAAACTGTTTCTCTTGTGTTTGTATTTTTTTTTGGGGGGGGGGAAGGAGACCAATTGTATTTTAGTTTCATTTGTGTGAATCTCAAAAAGGAGATGGTCGGATAAGGGTTGTTCTGATGGACAAGAACTGAGTCGATTTAGGTGTAAATATTTGGGTTAGAACTAGATAAAATGAGATTAGATGCCTAAAGTCTCTGTTATTTTCTTTAGCAGGTTATAGACTTTAAAGGCATAGTAGCCCTTGACCTAGCGGGCTAGCCAGTTTGGCTCAGTGCATAGAACATCAGCTTGCGAACTGCAGGGTCCCAGGTGCACAAGTCGGTTTCGGGGTGGGGGGTGGGGGGGTGCATGAGGCAGCCAATCAATGATTCTCTCTCATCATTGATGTTTCTCTCTCTCCCTCTCCTTTCCTCTCTCTAAAATCAATAAAATATAAAAGGCACTATATATAGTAGCCCGACGTTAAAAACAACTGTGGGTAAATATCAGAGGTCTCCTAACAAGGGTTCCAACTAAGAATTGATGACAGCGTGCCATCTTCTGCAAGGGTCACATCAGCTGTTGCTTTTTTTGTGTGTGTGGGGGTTGTTTCCATCTCGCTCAGTCCTGATCAGCCCTATCAGCTGGGTTTTACCCGGACTCAAAAAAAAGCCCTGGAAGCGCAGCCTAGATGTCACTCAAGGGCGGCCCCAGTCTCGCGGGGTGGCGCCGTGACCCCGCCCCCTCAGCGCCAAGCGGGGGCCACGCCTCTCCTTGGGCGGGCGACGCCGCACCGCCGCGGGCCGGTTCAGTAAAGCCGAGGCAGCGGGGGAAGATGGCGGCGGCTGTCCCACAGCGGGCCTGGACCGTGGAGCAGCTGCGCAGCGAGCAGCTGCCCAAGAAGGACATTATCAAGTTTCTGCAGGACCACGGTTCAGATTCGGTACCAGAGGCGGCGGGGCGGCCGGGCTGGGGCGGCCGAGGGACGCTTCTCCCCCCCGGAGATGCTCGTGGATTCCGTATTCCTCCGATCCCCGCCCTCGTCCGGGCCGCTGGCCTGGAAGGCCGGAGAGGCCTCGCGCGCTGGGAGTCGCGCTCCCGCCCCTCGCCCGGCCCTGCTTGTGCGGGTGGAGCAGCTTTACAGCTGGTGGCTCGCTGGGAGGCGTCGCATTGTTCGAACCTCCTTGGGATCCCCGGATGAGGGCGGAGGCCGTGCTAACTGGAACGGAGAAACTGGCGTTGCGGGGCAGGGCGGGAGAGACCGGGGGCTTGGATGAGACCTCTAGAGGGGTGCGGCTGTTAGGGAAATGGGGAAGGATGGGATTTCTGGGAACCATGTGTGCGACTTGATTTTATCATCAGTTACTAATACTGAACCTAGCTTTCGATTTTAACTTAAAAACACAAACTCTACATGACCTTTTCACCTTTACACTGTGGACTTATATGTGCTGTTCATGTACAGCGGTCTCCCATTGTTACAAACAAAGAAGTCTATTTCTCATTCTTTATAGTGTACGCCCTGCGTTTTTAAAGCTTAGTCTCCATTTTAACCATGTCTTATCACAAGTAATTTCTTCAGAAATTAAGACCATTCATACGTCTTAAATTGTTGAACGACTGTACAATTTGTTATGCCCGTGGCATCGCCCACTATCAGATAGAAGCAGCAGTCTGTATCTGGTTTCTCTACAATTTTCTTATTAACATCTAAGCTAGCATTTAGAAATATTGTTTCTGGGTTCTTTAAGAAGATTGTAGATTTTTACTCTGAGTGGAGTAGGATTATTCTGCATCTTCCATCTCCATGCTCCTGAACAAGCATCTTGACATCAGTAAATATATGTACATTTACAGCAAGTGCTATGCTCAGTGTTTGGGGCTACAAGGATGAAAAAAGAAAGACCATGGTCCAGGGATACCATTTTACCATTTTAGTGGAATTATTTTAAACCAGTTATACTTCAACTAGAATAGAGTAGGCATATCATTTATTAACATGTTATCCCTCAATACTGTGCTTCATCAAATTCTGATAAACAAATCATCCCAATTTGGTATCTAATGTAAAACTAGCTAATTTTAAGAGACTTGGAGATATTTTTATAATGTTCTTTTAAGTGCATATTCTCCATTGTTCACTCACATACTTAAACCTGTACTTGATATTCACAGTTTATTGATCATAAGATACTAAGGAGATATTTCTTTGTTGGATATTTGGAACATTTTCTAAAGAAATCACAAGAATGCTAAAGGAACTGATTACTTCTGTTTAATTAAAGTAGCCTTTCCACCTCAGCCTTTATCATTTAGAACATTTCTCTAGGAGTGGTAGAGAAAAAAATACTATAGAATGGTGTTAGAAAAATTGCTTTATCAAAAGGTTCAAAGAGTCAGGGAACAACTGAAAAAGTAAGACAATGAGGAATCAAGCAAAGACCACAAGACAGAAAAGGAAGCATGAAAATCCCCATGTCACATGATTTTGAATTGAATTTAAATAATTTTGATGACTTCATATTTCAGTAGTATTTTGTTGTCCATTTACCAATTTAGTCTTATATTTGAGAGGAAGGTAATTCTATTGTAGATTATCCTTTCAACAACCCTCTGACATACATGCTGTTATTAATCTTCCACTATGATACAGAAACTGAGTCTTTAGGAAAGCTTAGTTCCCTTGTCTAAAAGCAGCTAGGATTTTAACCCCGATGGTCTAACTCCACAGCCTATAACTGTAACCACTGTATATCTAACATTACGTGGCAGTGCTTCTCAGCCTGCCAAGAATGGGTTACAGATATGTTGAGATAGCTGTGCCTAATATGGCTGGAGGCCTCCATTGTGCTAGGAGCAGCTTTGCCCAGTCACCAAAGTGTGCTTGCTGTATAACTGTGCTTTTCTGTGAGCTCTGATACGGAACTCACAGTATGACCCCTGTATAATATTACAGTACTAGGCTTGTGAATCTTACAAGTATTCAATTTTTTTTTTCAATCTTTAAATTTTGTTGTTATGAAGTAGGGTATAAAATACAATATTTAATTTTTTTTATCAGTAGTAGTACTATTGAAAACAATGACTAATATAAAGATCATTTTGTAATTTTAGACCCTTCTTAAATGAGGAAACTTGTTTTGACTAACCAGCTTTTTTCTTTATAGTTTCTTGCAGAACATAAGTTATTAGGAAACATTAAAAATGTGGCCAAGACAGCTAACAAGGACCATTTGGTTACAGCCTATAACCATCTTTTTGAAAGTAAGGTGAGTGTTATTATATTTTACTAGAGGCCCGGTGCATGAAATTTGTGCACGGGGTAGGGGTGGGGGGTAATCCCAATCCTGATAGGCAGTCGGACAACCCTTTCACAATCCAGGACTGCTGGCTCCCAACTGCTTGCCTGCCTGCCTTTCTGATTGCCCCTAACAGCTTCTGCCTGCCAGCCTGATCACCCCCTAACCACTCCCCTGCCAGCCTGATAGATGCCTAACTGCTCCCTTGCCAGCCTGATTGCCCCTAACTGCCCTCCCCTGCTGGCCTGGTCACTCCTTACTGCCCTCCCCTGCAGGCCTGGCCCCGCCAACTGCCCTCCCCTGCAGGCCTGATCGCTCCCAACTGCCCTAACCTGCTGGCCATCTTGTGGTGGCCATCTTGTATCCACATGGGGGCAGCCATCTTGTATGTTGGAGTGACAGTCAATTTGCATATCATTTTATTAGATAGGATAAAGGCCTGGTGCACGGGTGGGGGCCAACTGGTTTGCCCTGAAGGGTGTCCTGCATCAGGGTGGGGGTTCCCTTGGGGCATGGGGCAGCCTGGGCAAGGGGCCTTTGGTGGTTTGCAGGCCAGCCACACCCCCCAGCGACCCAAGCAGAGGCCCTGGTATCTGGGATTTATTTATCTTCTATAATTCAAACTTTGTAGCCTGGAGCAGAGGCCTGGGCCAGCCAGGGTGTGCAGGAAGCTTGGCTTCCTCCATTACCAGGGAAACCCAAGGCTCCTGTTTGCTCTGTGGCCGCAGCCATTTTGGTTGGGTTAATCTGCATGCTCACTCCTGATTGGCTGGTGGGCATGGCTTGTTGGTGTAGCGGATGTACAGTCAATTTGCATATTATTCTTTTATTAGATAGGATTGCCAGAATATTATTTTGAATATTTCCCAAATTAAATTTGAATGCATTTATTTGCAGAATATGTTGAAGTTTTTACAACTGCAAATTTTCTTAATTGTAACCATAAATAGACTAGCTGTCAATTCTAGTAAGTTTAGTCTGTAGTTTAACAGGATGTTTTGATATTTTGAAACGGACGACATTTTAAAAATAATTCTCTAGTTGTTTAAGACAACAAATTCTTTTTTTTTTTTTTCATTTAACAAATTCTTAAGGGCACTGAAAAATTATAAATCTAAAGTAAGTCCCATTTCATTAATGAACTTAAAGTCTGTTAGACTTATACTGAACCTTTAGAAAACCGAATTTTAAGACATTCCCCACTATGTGTTCACTATGAGATGACCATCTCCTACAGAAAAGAATATTAAGGAGTTGTTTGAATAATATTCATATCTCTTAAGTCTCCTTTCTGAATTTATATTGTGAGATGAGAGTTTGAGACTCATAATGTTTGATTAAAATGCTTAACATAAGATTATTTGTTCTTAGGCAGTTTCTGTTTATTTACATTTAAGTGCAGGTAGATGTTCATTTAATTGAAGCTGAATATCTAGATGTCTCTCCTAGCTTTTAGCCAATCCTGAATATGATAAACATTATTTTCCCTACAGCGTTTCAAGGGTACTGAAAGTATAAATAAAGTGTCTGAGCAGGTGAAAAATGTGAAGCTTAATGAAGATAAGCCCAAAGAAACCAAGTCTGAAGAGACTCTGGATGAGGTTTGTATATAATATTGTCTTATTTAGTTCTCATGTGAATTTGAGAAAAGTATTTATTTTGCAGCCCTGATTTCTCATAATGAGGGGTAGTTGAATATGGCCACTTAACAGTAAGCCAAACACTGATTTGTAGAGTATTTCCATTAGGTGTACTGAATCAGAAAAAGGCCTAAGCTGTGGGGGCCAGGTGAGGAAGCCTAAGAACCAGTGCTTTACAGTCAGGAAGCTTTTCCTTTGATATACCTTTAGCTTTGGTTGTTTTTTTGTGTGTGTTTTTAATCCTCACCTTGGAATATTTTCTTTGATTTTTAGAGAGAGGGAAAGGGAGGGGGAGAGAGAGACATCAATGTGAAAGAGAAACCTCAATTGGTTGGGGTTGGAGATGGGCCCTAAAGATAGGTATGTGCCCTGACCAGGAATCAAACCCAGGATCTTTCTGTGTATGGGATCATGCTCCTACCAACTGAGCCACACTGGCCAGGACTAGCTTTTCTTTTTATGTTGCCTCTATGTCTGCCCAGAACTTCTGAGCTCTCAAAGCTATTTTAAGATCCTCATTCTATAGCCAAGTTGGACTGAGTGAAAGAAACTTCATTTTGGTTATTTTTAGCTTTTTCAAATGTACATGGTGTCCTTGGCAATAGAAATAATCCAGGCCTGGCTTCAGGGTATAAATTCATCTTCTAATCTTTACCAACCCAGGTTTTGTACAAGGATTTGAAGAACCAGATAAAATCATTTCTGCAAATGGACAGCCCTCATGGAGCTAAGGACAGCTTTAAGAACAGCCTCAGTAGAGCCGAACTGATTATAATTTTGCCACTTCAGATAATAACTAAGCTCACTCATTCCTGGCAGTCTTAGTATCAGTGATAATAACCTAATAATAATATTATTAGTTATTGTAAAGAAGTGTAGCCTATTGATAAAGTGAAGCATTTGGGTATTAGTGGAAAGAGTATAAATAAGATCAGGTATAGAAGTGTAAATGTTTTATGACTAAAGCTAGTTAATTTGCATAACCTTTTAATGTTGGTTGAAAAGCAAATATTAATGTTTGTGGAAAGGTACACACAATCAAGCAATTTTGAGGTTTATCACAAGTATATTATTTAATACATGTAATAGTCAGCAAATATTGAGCAGTTAATAAGGTAAATAGAGGTATAATAATTACTAAAAGGGTTGCAAAGCAATTGGCAACATAGTTTACCTTACAGAAAATTAGAAAAAGGGAAGTATGAGGCAGCTGATAGTGTGTCATTAAAAGGTTAAAAGAGACTTACAAATAAAAGGCAGTAAGGGCTGGAGACAATCCAGAGATATCCTGTGAGCGTCCTAAACTATATCCTTTTATTTATTTAAGACCTCTTTTTTTTTTTTGGATTCGTGAGTTAATGTCATGTCAAAACATCTAAAAATAAAGTGGAAGTGACTGCTGTTCTTGACCATAATCTTGTGTCATATAAACTGAGTTACTCCCACCAGTTTTCATCTTGCATTTACAAATAGTAGCCTTTAGGGTTTTATGATCATGTTCCTCTTAATAATCTTTTCTTAATATATTTTTATTGATTTCAGAGAGGGAGAAAGAGAGACATCAATGATGAGAATCATTGATCAGCTGCCTCTTGCATGCCCCCTCCTGGGGATCGAGCCTGCAACCTAAGCATGTAGCCTTGACTGGAATTGAACCCAGCACCCTTCAGTCCACAGGCCAACTCTATCCACTGAGCCAAACCAGCTAGGATAGGAACTCTTTTCATTTCATTTAGCTGGCCAGCCTGAACCCAATTATGTGCTTTCATTGTCTTCCTAGCACGTGGATTCCATAGCCTTTGGACCAGTACTTTGCTGATTCCTGCTGTCTGCTTTCTCTGTTCCTGCCTAGTGATACTGAATGGGACAGTGTAATTCTAGACTGTCCCATTCAGTCTAGAATGATAGACTTACTAAAGTCTAGACTGATAGACTTACTAAAGATTCTTGAGCATGGTATGGTTTGCAAAATAGTACTTTAGAAAATTTACTAGAATAACCATTTGGACCTTGGCTAGGTTTTCTCAGTGATTAGAGTACTGGCCTGAGGAAGGCTTAGTATGATTTCTTTAAAGGGATGTAAAAACCTCAGTATTTTTTATATTGACTACATGTTGAAATATGTTTAACGTATTGGTTCAATGTGGAAATAAACAGCTTAAAATTACATTTGTGGCTCTCATTATATTTCTGCTGGGCATCATTCATAACATTCAGTCTTCCAGTGTCTGGCTCCTGCCCAGCTTCAGATTTACTATTTCTATAAAAATACTCTTCAGCCACAAATGGCTGCTGATTGTCTATAAACTGTCCTTTCCCACTTCCATACTTTTTTTACTTAGTGCCTCTTTTAACTTCCCTACTTGTCAGTTCTGTATCCACTTTATCTTAGCATCCTGTGCTTCCTCTACAGGTCTTACAACATATGTAATTATAGACATGTCTATACACTCCTAGAGGGAAGGCCAGTACCATGTCTGCCAATTCACCTATGTATCTCTAGTTTCTAACACATAGAATATGCTCAGATATTTCTTAAATTAATAATAGAACAGTTAGGTAATATATTCTCATTTTTAGAAGCTATGATGTGATCCAGTTCATTGTAATTGAATGATTACTCTCAAAGTCCCTTTATATCTGCATCTAGAAGTACCTAGGTCAGACCCAATCTTGAGAATATAGTTCTTTTCATCACTTGGACTAAGAAATTGCTGCAAAGCCAGGAAATTACCTAAGAGCCAGGTTCATTCAAGCATATAACTCTCCAGAACAGCCAAAGAACTGATGTGACTTCTCACTATGAACCAACCAGATTCTTGCAATGAAACCCAAAATCAGATTAAATAGCTAGAGCAGCATTTCTCAGAGTGTGTTCTTTAAGTCCCAGAAGTTCGAGATTGTTTTTCTGGCATCATTAAAACCTGTACATATATCTCCTACTATAAGATTCACGGTATATATTATTAGCTAATGACAGCTTTGAGAATTCTTGCAGAATGGAGTATGTTTAACTTTGACATCATGTTTTCCAAACTTAATTACATTAGACTCCTTTTCTTCTAACAGTGTTAGCAATGCCAAGGGATGAGTGATCCATAAAAGACACTTTGTGAAACACTGAAATGGAGGCTATCAGTGGGCAGATGGGCACCTTCACTGTTAAGACTGAATCATAACCACCAAATGTGTGTTTGAATTATTATTCTAGGACCTCTAATGTAGATAACACAACATGCCCATGTAACAACAAATAGGAAAACAATAGAATGACATTAAGATTTAATTAAATGTAGTTTTTGTTAGCTAATGAGACCTTGCCTTTCAAATATTATGTAATTTAGATACTCTCACATAATAAACTAGAGGCCCGGTGCACGAATTTGTGCTCCAGTGGGATCCCTTGGCCTGGCGTGCAGGATGGTGCCAAAACAGGCTCTCTGACATCCCCTGAGGGGTCCCGGATTGTGAGAGGGCGCAGGCCAGGCCGAGGGACCCCACCAGAGCACGATCAGGGCTGGGGAGGGACTGTGGGAGGACTCCAGGGCATGTTGGGCCTGTCCTGCTCAGTCCAATCAGCTGGACCCCAGCAGCAAGCTAACCTACCAGTTGGAGCATCTGCCCCCTGGTGGTCAGTGCACATCATAGTGAGTGGTTGAGCAGCCTTAGCATATCATTAGCATGTTACTCTTTGGTTGAACAGACGACTGGACACTTAGCATATTAGACTTTTAATTATATAGGATATATGTAACCATTCCATTTTGTAGCTTTAAATTTTTATTTATTTATTTTTTTGCCCTAGCTGGTTTAGCTCAGTGTATAGAGTGTTGGCCCAAGGACTGAAGGGTCCTGGTTTCGATTCCGGTCAAGGGTACATACCTCACTTGTAGGGTAGGTCCTTGGCCCTGGTCAGGGCACATGCAGGAGGCAACCAGTTGATGTGTTTCTCTCACATTAGTGTTTTTCCCTTTCTCTATCTTTCCCTTTACCTTCCACTCTTTCTGAAAATCAATGGAAAAATATTCTCAGGTGAGGATTAACAAAACAAAACAAACAAAAATTTCTTTTTTTTTTTTTTAAATTAAAATCCTTTTTCCCCAACACAGCTGGTGTTGTTTCCTATGAACCAGGTCATGGTTCAATTCTCAGTCAGGGCACATGCCTGTGTTTTGGGTTTGATCCCCAATAGGGGGCATGCAAGAGATGGCCAATGATTTTCTCATCATTGATGTTTCTATCTCTCCCTCTCCCTTCCTCTCTGACATCAATAAACATATTTTTAAAAATTATTTTTAAATTTGGGATATATCTATCTATATGTAAAAGCCCAGTGACCAGAACGGTGGAATGACCGAAACAACTGGTGGCTATGACATGCACTGCAGCAGTCAACCAGCCTGATCGGCCTCCCACCCCCCGGCCGGCCCGGCCCCCCAAGTGGCCTTGAACACCCTGGTTGGGGGCAGGGCCGGATGCCACCCATCCACTGCCCCTCTCCCCAGCCGACCTGGCCCCCAATCAGCCCCAACACCTTGATCGGGCACTGGGCTAACCGGCCAACTGCCTGTGCGCGCACCCTCCCACCCCCCCGCCGCCAGCCAGGCCTGATGGGCCCCCATTGGGCAGCTGGCTGGATCCCACCTTTGCACAAATTTGTGCACCAGGCCTCTAGTATTACTAGATTTTTGTCGAGTATGTATTTTTAAGCCATTTATTTTTCTGATATAAAAATATTGCCAGGGCTCACTGGTTAGAGTGTCGGCCCGAAGGGTCTCGGGTACAATTCCCAGCCAAAGGCACATACCTGGGTTGTGCATTTGCTCCCCATCCCCAGTCAAGGAGTGTGCAGGAGGCAAGCAGTTGTGGCTCTCTCACATGGATGTTTTTCTCTCTCTCCCTTTTTCTTCCTCTCCCCCACGTCCACTCTCTGAAAAAGCAATGGGAAAAATATCCTCAGGTGAGGATTAACAACAAAAATAGCACACTATTTTTATTTTATTTATTTATTTTTAATATATTTTTTAATTGATTTCAGGGAGGAAGGGAGAGGATGAGAGAGAGAAACATCAGTGATAAGAGAGAATCATTGATCGGCTGCTTCCTGCATGTCCCATAATGGGGATCAAGCCTGTAACCCAGGCATCTATCCTTGATCAGAATCAAATCAGGTACCCTTCAGTCCAAAGGCCAGTGCTCTATCCACTGAGCCAAACCAGCTAGGGTCCATGCTATTTTTAAATACAAAATAACAGAAAAGGATAGAGAATACAGAATATAATTCACCTTGAACATATTTAACATTCCAGAATATTCTAACATTTTTATGCATGTTTAAATAGTTGAGACATCACTGTATAGTTAGAACTTTCTATTATTTTTCCCTTAATTTTTTTTTTAAGATTTTAAGATTTTTTCCATTATTTTTTTCTTTTTGTGTTTTCTTAGAATTTTTCCACTATTGAAAACATCGGGTAATTGCATAATGATTTTTTTCCTAAGATTCAAATTACTTCTTGAGCATTTATTTCTATAAATGGAATTACTTGTTACACTTTGAACATCTTTAAATTGTATTCCAAAGATGATACCAGTTCACACTGCTACCAGTAGACACTTGACCATTTATAATACCACAAAGTAAGCTTATAGTGGGAGTGTCATGGGGGAAGATAATGTTTACTTTTATACTGCACATT
Organism: Corynorhinus townsendii; assembly: GCA_026230045.1. Lineage (NCBI taxonomy): Eukaryota > Metazoa > Chordata > Mammalia > Chiroptera > Vespertilionidae > Corynorhinus > Corynorhinus townsendii. Next base: position 112,984,410 of record JAPDVU010000001.1, on the reverse strand, counting down.
GTACTCAAGCTATAGGTGACTTACTTTTGATTGAGGATGGCAGTTTAGCTTTAGTTCAAAGTACTAATCCTAAAAAGTGGATAGGGATTTTTACCATATCCAGGCCTTTTATGTATTAAAGATGGGGTAAAAACTGTCAGATTGCTGTGAAATTAATTGATATAAGAAAATGACTTCTGTAACACCTGACTTCCATATGTGCTTGTGGTAGTAAAATAGTTAAGAGCATGGGCTTTATATTCAAGCTGCCTGGTTTCCAATTCTGCTCAGCCACCTAGGCGCTTTACGGCCTTAAGCAAATTACTTAACCACCCTGTCCTTATGTTTCCTTATTGGCAAAATAGGGATAACAGTAACTACCTCACAAGGAAGTGAAAATTAAAAGTCAATTTATTGTAACAACTATGTATGGTGCCAGGTAGATACTTGCAATATTAGGGGATCACTTTGTAAACTATTTGATTATCTATATATTTTGCTATACACCTGAAATTGATACAAAATAATTGAATGCAAACTGTAATTGAAAATTTTTTTAAAGGGGAAAAAACGTAAAAACAAATATGGAGTGGGAAAAAAGGCAATTTTTAAAATATATTTTTTTATTAATTTCAGAGAGGAAGGGAGGAGAGAGAGATAAAAACATCAATGATAAGAGAGAATCATCGATTGGCTGCCTCCTGCATGTCCCCACCAGGGATTGAGCCTGCAACACAAGCATGGGCCCTGAACAAGAATGGAACTTGACCTTCTGGTTCATAGGTCAACTCTCAACCACTGAACCACACCAGCTGGGTGAAAGAAAGGCAATTTATGTAAGGCATTTGGAATAGTGCCTGGCACATAAGGCATTCAATAGATATTATCTATTAACATCAATAAAGGTTATTATCACTATTACTTGGGGTACTTGGGTGTAGTGGAAAAAATAGGGGCTTTGGATTCAAACTCAAGTTCATATTTATTTTTTATTACTCACTAGCTCTTTTGCATAAATTCCCTGAACCTCAGTCTCATCTGCAAAAATTCAAGTAGGTGATGCCTTCCTTCAGAGGATTGTTAGGATTAAGTGGGATGTTATGTGTTAAGTGACTGGTAAACAATAGGTGTTTAATATTCTCTTACTTCCTTTCCCATTACTAAATACTACACAATTTCTATATATTAAATATGTCTAATAAATTGCTTTCCTTACAATATATGAACCATCATTGATTAGATTAGCCTTTGACTAAAAAATTAAAGAGATCCTGATAATCCTGCTTTGTTGTATGAAATATGCCTGTTATGATAATGTTTGTAGATAATTTCATTCATTGTGTGAACTTCTTTTCAAGTTCAGAAACAATTCCAACATAACTAACTATTCATTCTAATTTTATATATATTAAAAATGTTTAGTAATGCTAAAACCAATCAAATCTTTTAAGAAAATGTCACAATGCTTTATTTAATGCCTTATGATTTTATAGGAATAGTAATATTTCTAACCTTGAGGAATAACTGGATTCATTTTATGGTTTGTTGAATAACTCACAGAATTATTGTTAAAAAAAAACAACAAAAAACAACATTGGTTTCCAAGAAACTGAAAGTTATTGGAAATGAAATTATAAACATCCTGGTTACTAATATTTTCATCACAGACTTGAAATGAGACAGTGACTTCAACTCACAGAGGTGGACCAAAGACAAAATAGTTCACCAAATCTATGAAACTCTGTGACCAGACTTAGGTCACAGTTGGCTATTGATTGATTTTAGAGGGAAAGAGAAACATGTATTTGTTGTTCCACTTATTTATGCATTCATTGGGCTTTTTTTTTTTTAATTGATTTTGAGGGAGAGGGAGAGAAACACCGATGTGAGAGTGAAACAAGGCTTGGCTGCCTCCTGCACACTACCAGGGATCAAGCCTGTAACCCAGGCAGGTGCTCTGACCTGGAATCAAACTGGCAACCTTTCAGTGCATGGGACAACACCCAACCAACTGAACCACACCAGCCAGGGCTTGTTTGTTGATTCTTAAATGTGCCCTGACCAGGGATTGAACCCACAACCTTGATGTATTAGGATGATGCTTTAACTATCTGAGCTGCCCAAACAGGGACAATGGGCTATATGTATTCTTTTTGTCATCCTTCTAAAAGAAGGACCTAAGTTAATAAGTATGTATGTATTATTTGTCTTTGTTTTTAGGGTCCACCAAAATATACAAAATCTGTTCTTAAAAAGGGGGATAAAACCAACTTCCCCAAAAAGGGAGATGTTGTTCACTGCTGGTATACAGGAACACTACAGGATGGAACTGTTTTTGATACCAATATTCAAACGAGTAAGTCTAAATGTAATCTTATCTTTTTGGCTTTAAGGCATTATAAAATACTAGAGGCCTAGTGCGTGAAAATTCATGCACTGGAGGGGGAGTCCCTCAGCCCAGCCTGCCCCCTCTCACAGTCTGGGAGCCCTAAAGGGCAGGAGGTGACCAGGCAATCAGGGGAAGGCAAAGCCCCCATCACACCTCTGCTGCTGCCACTGCCAGCATTGCAAGCCTCAGCCAGCCCTGGTTACCTGAGCCTCAGGCAGCTCTGGGCAGCTGGGCAGCCACCATCTAAGGCTTGCCTGTACCTTGGGCCGGCCCTGGGTGGCTGAGGGGCTGAGGGCGGATCCGGCCACACTGCATGCCTGCCACCCTCCCCCCGCCACCCCCACTTCCCCACGGGGCTGAAAGGACTGGGGCACTCTGGCAGGGCTGAGGGGACTGGGCACAGCCATCTTTGTGATGGTCAATTTTCATATCCGTCTTTATTAGATAGGATTTGTAGATGAGGTGTTAGCAGTACCTTTTTCTTGGCTGTCACTTTTTTCCAAGAGTCTTTTGCACCTGTGATTTACTTGGAAGCGGTCTCTGCAAGTTCACTGCTTATTGGCTGGGTAAATAAAGACCTCTTGGTCATTGAAAAGCAAAAACAGAGCAGCAGCTTAGACTAAACTTGGTTAATGTCCCAAAGTGAGCCTTGAATATCTATACTAATAAAAGGATAATATGCTAATTAGACCAGACATCCTTCCAGACAAAGCCACAGTGGTGGGGACCGAGGCAGATGCAGTTACAGACTATCAGGCCAGCAGTGGAGGGCAGTTAGGGGGCGATCAGGCCGGCAGGCTGGTGGCCGGTTAGGATCCAGCAGTCCCGGATTGTGAGAGGAATGTCCGACTGCCAGTTCAGGCCCCATCTCTGTGGGATCAGGCCTAAACCGGCAGTCGGACATCCTCTGAGGAGTCCCGGATTGGAGAGGGTGCAGGCCAGGCTGAGGGGCCACCCCTCCACACCCCCCATGCATGAATTTCATGCACTAGGCCTCTCATCTATATATATATATAAAAGCCTAATATGATAAGCGTCCCCTCCAGGATTTGACTGACCAGGCGTTTAATCACTCGCTATGATGTGTGCTGACCACCAGGGGGCGGCACGGAATGAAGGGAGGCCCCAGCTGGCAGCCAGAAGGCCCCAATCACCAGCCAAGCCTAGGGGCCTTACCTGTGCATGGATTTCATGCACCGGGCCTCTAGTGTTAATATAAAAGGCGGGATACCTTGAATTAGTGGTGTAAGTATAGGTCCTTTCCCCTCTCTATTGTTTCAATCATAATCATTTGTTTTTTAAACATATTTTTTATTGATTTCAGAGAAAAAGGGAGAGGGAGAGATAGAAGCATCAATGATGAGAAAGAATCATTCATTGGCTACGTTCTCCACAATCCCTTCCTAGGTATCAAACCCACAACCCAGGCATGTGTACTCCTGGTTCATAAGTCGACACTCAACCACTGAGAAACACCAGCCAGGCCATAATTGTTTTTATATCAAGAATTTTCTTTTAAAGTATTTTTTAAAAAATATTTTTATTGATTTCAGAGCGGAAGGGAGGAGAGAGAAACACTAATGATGAGGGAGAATCATTGATTGGCTGCCTCCTGCACACCCCACACTGGGGATCGAGCCTACAACCCGGGCATATGCCCTTGGCCAGAATTGAACTCAAGACCCTTCAGTCTGAAGGCCAACCTCTACCCACTGAACCAAACTGGCTAGGGCAATAATTTTCTTGGTAAATTGCCTGGTTTTCTGCATTTTTTTCAAAAGCACAGTATTATAAGTTCTGAAATCAAGTTACAGACTTAAATCCCTTTGTTTTCCGATTGGAACTTAATTTCATCATCAATTATAAGGAAAATTTGTTTTACAGGTTCAAAGAAGAAGAAAAATGCCAAGCCTTTAAGTTTTAAGGTTGGAATAGGCAAAGTTATCAGAGGAGTAAGTAAAAAATGGCAGTGTGTCAAGAGATTCTGGCACATGCTACTGTTGAATGGTACTATAAAGAATTAGGATTTGGGGATATCATGAAAATAAGCTTTGGAGTAGGACAAATTTGTGCTATCATCACTAACTGTTCTGGCACAAATTAGTAAGATCTCTAGGTCTCAGTTTCCTCATCTATAAAATAAGGATAGCACAGCCTCTCTCAAGGTTATTAAAAGATTAAATGAACATAATTTAAATCATGTAATATAGCAGAGACTCCAATATTCTATCCTTCTTTTATTATTTTTTCCTTCAAAAGTTAATTTGTAGTATGTTTGGCTTTTTAAATTTGCCTTTTAGATTCTTATAAGATGTTGCATGGCTGTTGTACCACTTATAACATGATCAATAAAGGTAAAATATCTGTCCCACTGAAGTACTAATAAAAGCAAGAGTTTGTTCTGTAGCCCTCACCTCTCACAACTTAGGCTCAAATACCAGAAAACCTTTCAAACACAAGTATACCTTTACTGAACTTTCCCTGTGAGATAAGAGAAGAAAACTGAGAAAAAGAAAGTTAGCTGTACCTGACCACTGCAGTGTACAAGAGATAAAAAAGTAGTGCTGATTATCAGCTTCATTGAATCGGGTTGTCATGCTAGGGTCCACTTAATATTTTAAGCTGTCTTTACTCAGGACTCCAACCATTAATAACAAACGTATTTAAATGAAGTTATCAGAATCTTCAGTGTGTTTATCTTTGTAAGGCTTAAAATATGATTCAATCATATCCAGAGCCCAAAATATAAAATAATTTGGAACTATAGGCCTAGTTGAAAACAACCTTAATGCTACCTGATTATACTAAGTTGAGAGCAATTACTTGTAAGGCTGAGCTATTTTTATTTTTATAACTAATTTGCTTACTGATAAACTTCTAGTTTATTTTCTTAATTTTCAGTATGTGGCAAATCTATCTTTGTCCCTTGAACTTTATGGAACAGTTACATTTCAACTGAGTATATATTAGTAATATATTCTATATCCTTTCATCGTATTTCCTTAACTATATTTGGTAACGGGCTTTAAGATCCAAGTTTGGACAGAATGTAGCAGCAACCCAGAAATCTCTCACTTCTTTGAATTTTACCTTCTATAAAATATATTAACATGTTAAGCACCCAGCCTGTTTTGTCTTCCCGACAGAAAGTAGTGTCAGTCACTGGTGACTGGGCGCTTAATGTGTTAATGCTCTAGCATGTACATTTATTTAAACCACCATGCCTCCACTATTAACAATTTGGTAATCTTAAGATAGTTTTAGAGTTAGTACTTGTTAGTTTATCCTTATAAAAATAATTTCAGAAATTTGTCCTATGATATAACAGTGTAGCAAAAATATTATTATAGTAGTAATAAACTATTCTATAATGTTTCCACATTACAGTTTACAAAAGTGCTTTCACATTATATCATTTAAGGCATCTGAGTATTATACTAAAATATTGTTTAATATATCCTTTTTTCATTGAGGAAATAAAGGACAATGATTTGAGGACTCTCCCAAGGACATTACCATTTATGACATAATGAAATCCAGTAATAAAATGTTTTTCTGTATATAATCTTACCTGTCTTCTGGTTTTACATGTATTTTTGACAATCATTAGTTTTGATTTTATATTCTTACCTTTAGTGGGATGAAGCACTCTTGACTATGAGTAAAGGAGAAAAGGCTCGACTAGAAATTGAACCAGAATGGGCTTATGGGAAGAAAGGACAGCCTGATGCCAAGTATCCTTTTTTCCTTTGTAATTAAAGGAAAAACACTAAAAAGGATCACCTGAAGGTATGAAAGATGCCATGCTATCTAGGTTAACCTCTGGGTCAGGGATCCTGTTCAGACTGGAATTCCTTACATTTAGATACTTTTGTGTCAACACCTCCAATACTAGAGGCCTGGTGCACAAATTTGTGCACAGGTGGGGGGTCCCTCTGGCCTACAGGGATAGGGCTGAAACCTGCAGTCCAATGCTGCCTGCAGCTCCTGCCTGCCTCTCCCACTCATCCTGGCTCCACTGTATGCCACAGGCTTGCGTCCCATCAGACCCCATCAGGAAATGCTTGCACTGCAGTAGCAGCACTTGGCAGCCATGAGTCCTGTTCTGGCACTCTCCCAAGGGGAGTGGCCTGCAGGATCAGGCTGAAACTGGCTGACATACCCAAAGGGGTCCAGGATTGCAAGAGGGCACAGGCCAGGCTGAGGGACCCCATTGGTGCACAATTGGGCCGAGGAGAGACCACGGGAGGGCTCCAAGGCGTGTCTGGCCAATCTCACTCAGTCCCGATCTGATGGACCCAGCAGCAAGCTAACCTACTGGTCAGAGCATCGGCCTCCTGGTGGTCAGTGCAGGTCATAGCAAGCAGTTGAGCAGCTGTAGCATATCATTAGCATATTATGCTTTGATTGGTTCTTCGGTTGTTTTGCCATTCATTCTATTTGCATATTACCCTTTTATTATATAGGATTTTAAGAAACTGTGAGATTTAAGTTTTCCTCTGTGACAGGCAATTACTTGAAGGGTTTAAGTAGTTAAGTTGCCCAATACAAACAACTGTAGCATATTGTAGAATGCAGATACGTCTCATGGTATTTTGGTTACAGTGTAATTTCAGGCAATTATAAAAATGGAACACATGTTGGGGATTACCAGTTGTGAAATGGAGAACACGGGTTCAACATACTATAAGCTTTTGTAATCAATACTAATGACAGTAACTTTTCTGATTTAAAAAAAAAAAAAAAAAAGGAGCCATGACTCCAGACCATTCCACCAGGACTAAGTGGGAAGGTAGTTTTTTTCTGTTGTTGGTTCCATTCCCATTGTACTAGAGTAAGTTTGGAAAAAGAGTTTTTGGAAGTCCTCTCTAGTCTTACTAAATTTATCTGGGAATATAACAGTCTCTTCTAAGCCTATCAAAATGTGTTGGCTTGCTGAAGCTCTCTCTCTGTGAAGCATGTTAAGATCAATCAGTTAAAGTCACACTCTTCTCTAAACTCAACATTTTAAAACTCACAGCAAATACCAGGTACTACCTCATATGAACTTTGATTTAATATATACCCAGCTAGGTTGGGAAAAAAAAATATTTTTTTTGAGTACTGAATAACAGCAGTCTTCATTAAGTGGTTCTAATTTGGGAGTACTAGTTAGGCATCCAGATAAGGAACATCCTAGCCAAGCTAAAGCATAGTCAGCCTATAATCTCTGTTTACAAAGATATCTCTTATTAGGAACCACTAAATCGGATGCAAAGCCCTTTTCTTTGTAGTTAATTGCCAATATCCAGTCTACATAATTCTAATTTTAGACTAAAATTATTGGGAACGAGAAGCAATTGTATCCTATTTACCTTAACTTCTTCAACAGAATCCCACCAAATGCAAAACTCATTTTTGAAGTGGAGTTAGTGGATATTGATTGAAATAGCAATGTTTCTGTGATCTAAAGACAGCAATAGCCTTGAAGAAAGTTAAGTAATTAATTACAGCTGGTTACTATTGTAATGGAAGTGAACTGGAAAATTCAAGGAGTTATGTTAGAACGTGTTTACTTTAATCCCTGAAGTTTAAAATATTTTACTACAGCTGTGTAAAATACTGGTTAAGGAGAACTTTTCCTTTTACCTCATGTTGTAAACTAAAAGGCTCAATAAAAATGTACCAAATGTCTTGGATTTGTTTGGTGTTAATATTAATGTTCTGATTAGGCTAACCAGGACTAAGACTTCATCAAACCAGGGAGCAGCAGTCAAATTGTCTAGACAGCTTTGCCAGAGACATTCATTTAAAACATTTAAATACTTCTGCATAGTGAGAAGATAAAAAGCAGAGATTGAGAGGAATGAAAAAGATAAAAAGTCTAAGAAAAAGATTAATAGCTGAATATAACAGCTTTATATAAAGTTAATACTAGGTGATCCCCTAAATAAATTCATAACAATTGGTGGATGAGTATTCAGTTTTATTACAAAAATGTAGATGATCAGTTTGATCAAAATGAAAGCTTGTTCACAAATTTACATGAATATTGTAAATACAAAGTCTTCCGAAACAATGTAAGTTTTGATACAATTTTCATTTTTTAAAGGGATGCAAACATTCGATTTTCTGATTTGTAATCCCAATGCCATGACATACTATTTTAATAGTGTATCTTTTCTGCAGTTAAATCTAAATTCATAGGGATAACTGAAACAACGCAGACCAAGCCTGGTCAGTAAAGGTTAAAAATCCATTTTTTGGTGGAGTTTGGTTTTTTCTCTTTTTACAGAGAAGTAAATCCTTAATAACCAGCCCTTCACATATTTTCAGAATCTTGTACTACACTGACATGATTTGCAGTCAGTTTTTTTCCTACCCTTAAGGCTACAAAACTCTGTTACAAATGCATTGCAAAAGAATTCTAGACCACTTAATGCAAAAATCAAAAAAATAGTTCTCCAATAAAAAGTAAACTTTATAAATGGTAGGAAATATTATCTGTGGTAAGCTACTAAGTGACATTTTTCCCTAATACTAAACAAATCATATGTTACACAGAAACAGGGAAGACAAGTTGTCAAATATGACAAGCTTATGTGTACATCTCTCATTGGAAAAAAATATACTTTCCACACACTCCATCTGATATTTGTATTTTCCCATCAAGTTGGAGGGGGAGGATAATACTGTCCATAATTCCAAGGATTCTGGTAATTGTACTGAAAGGAAAAAGCAAACATGTTAGCATACCGGAACTATAGCTGAACTCGTACAAAATTAAAGCAAATATGTGTAAGAAAACAGACATGTATTCACTGTTGAAATTCTAAGACTTAACCACAAAGGATAATGTGTTATACCATCTGAAACAGAAGACCTGTTTTTTTCTAAAATAAAAAAGACTGCCCTAATTTATGCTTTTCTAATAACATATGAACAAAAAATTCATTTATAATTATGTAAACTCACTTGATACCAGGCACTATAATTATATGCAGCTTGATTTGCTTGTAAATCACCATCAATCAACTGCGTAGAGGATGAAGTTGTATCTTCTGTGTGTGCTTTTTTTTCCTCTGGTTCTTCTGATCTATATAAAAGGTCAAACGAACTTTTAACAGCTCTTACAATAAGTAACAAATAGATAAATGTCACCTGTGTACATTTATTTTACTGACGTTCTCAACCACTCAGAATTGTATACAATTTTTTCAAATCATGAAAATATCAAGTATCTAAATTACCACAACATAAAGGAAACAATTTTAAAATATATATATTTATTGATCTCAGAGAGGGAGAAAGAGACAGAAATATCGATGAGGAGAGAGAATCAATTATCTGCTGCCTCCTACATGCCCCATACTGGGCAATGAGCCCACAAGCTGGGCATGTGCCATAACTGGGAATTGAACCATGGCCTCCTGGTTCATAGGTCAACGTTCAACCACTGAGCCACGCTGGCCTGGCAAAGGTAACCTTTAAAAATATTTGTCTTATATCTCTAAAATATCAAACATATCCTTGGGTGAGGATCAATTATATATTTTTTTTCTTTAAAGGCATTTCCACAATGAAAAATGTCTTTTAAACATCCTTTCCTGATTCAACAAATATGTACATACCCATTTTCTGCTTTCCTTTTCAAAGAATCCTGTTCTTTTAGGAGTGTTTGATGCTCATCATAAGCATTCAGAAGCCTGAGAAGGAATAAAAAATCCATTGAAATATACAAAACCCAAAACGTTAATTTTTAAAAGTTATTTATTTCTACTTAGGAAAACAAAATATGTTGCAGTGGACATCCATTTGTTTGTTTATTTAAGCCAGCAGCCAAATCTGTCCTCAACTACCTTTTTTTATCTATTTCCTTTGCGAAACCATTGCCCTATACTTTCCTTTTCATTCTATGTGGTTCAAAGATATAGGCCTGGCTAATTACATTAAACCCCTGGACCAATTAATGGTTTAAGAGGTGAGAATATGACGCAAAGCAGAAGTCCCAAAATTTTTTATGAGCTACTGGAAAAGTGTTTTCTGTACTACAGTTGTCTAAAGCTGGTGGGATGCTGGCCAAGTTTATCATTTTTAATACATGGAGAGATCCTGCCTTTGAATCTACAATACAACTAAAACAAGGATCTTGATGTTTTTGTCCATTACAACATGAGACCTGACAATTCTACAATTTGTATACTTTTGAATCTAATTTAACAATGCTATTGAAGACACCTGCATTTAGGATAAATTGCTTGTAAAATTTGGCCATGTGATAAACTGAATTAGAACTAATATAAAATTACAGTATAATTGGTTACCATTATTAAAAAGGTAAGTTTTAACGAAATTCTGATGTGACATATGTAAAATTGTTAATACCAGTAATCTCAGGTCAAATGCTTACTCATTTTCAAGCACTTTAAATGGACTAATTTCCTTAAGCCCTTTAACAACCCATGGGGGATTAGGTGATACAGAGACTCAACCTCCATATGAAAAAGTATGAAAATAGGAATACACAAATCAGTAAGAGACAGAGCTAGGATTTAAGCCTGTATTTGTCAGACTGCAACATTAATTTGTACCAATTCATTATACTGCTACCTAAATTTTTAAATGGCTCATTTACTTTTCACATTATACCTTTTTAAAAATTTCAACAACATACTACCCAATACTAAAGGTCCTCCTTAACTGTATTTGCAAGGACCTAATTGGGATATTTGTATTGAGCTTCCGATTTGTCTGCATATTATTACCAAATTAAAATGTCATTTCATTTCCATAAAACCGCTAATAGTTTCCTACTGTCAATTGTGTACTCCATGTTCTCTCAACTCAGACTAGCTTTCAAAGCACAGAACAATCAATATCACTTTTACTACTACAGAAAACCTCCAAGCTGATGTTATTTGAATATGAATTTTAACTTGCTTTTACATTTTATCCTCTCCTCAGCTTATCAGTATCCAGTAGTTAACTAAATGAAGCCCTACCTCCTCTATGAAGGATGATAAATCCATTCTGATTCAGAGCCTTAAAAGTTCTATGTTACCTCATATACATGTATATCCTCTGATCATCATCCCATCCAACTAGACTAAAAGCTAGAATCACATACTTCATTTCTTTTAATTTTTTTCAATGCAAAACAAACAGAAGACATTAAATATACAGGACATGAGGAACTTAGAGCACAGACTATGAAGTATGTTCTAAATCCAGCTGGCACAATATTAAAAACTAATGCCAGATGCACTATGTAATAGCTAAGTGACCTTGGGGAAAATCCCTAATCTTTCTTTAAACCCTTTTCATCCATTGAAAGAATAACAGTACCTATACCCCTCATCAGATTGCTATGTATTTTACATTAGATAATTCTTATAAAACATTTAATTGAAGCCAAACACATATATACCAATGTATTAAAATGTAACTCATGTTAAATGATTGTTTAAAATCTTACTAAGCCATCAAGAATGTACACACACACACGTGTAAATACTCAGACACAAAACTAATACTTATTTTATCAACAGCTGTTTCAATGGAAATAACTCTAAATTAGAATAATTAGAGAAGGCACATGTCTAACAGGAACTGGGATATTTCCTTACTAGAATCATGTAAGAATGGAATCACAGCAATACTTTAATGGCATTCTTCCAGATTAATCCATCCACCTTTAGTGGCCTACATACCAAATGTTTCTGTGTTTTAAGGTTCAATCCTTAATCCATTTCCTTTTTCATGGCATTGCTGCTTCCTGCCTTCCCTCATCCATTCATTGTTTAAATTACCATGCTAAAATTTTAAGAATAGTTTGGAAGGAAATAAAAACCGTATGTCCTACGATTATGCACATACATGCATTTGCAAAACTGAATTTACTCCAGATATACCTGATGAAAAAGTAACCTAGGCTAACCTTCTAAATTTAACAATATATTAATTTGTACTAAATCATCAAATTCCCAACCAAAACTATCAATGCTCATTTAATATTCAAATAGATAATATATGATTAAGATCTTACTTATTAACATCTGAACCAAAATCTTCAAGAAATTCCACTTTTCTTTGAGAAAATGTAATTCTCATTTTAACAGGTAATGAACCATGTATAGCTTTGTCAAAACAATTTAGGATATTTTCTTCATTTTGTTTGAGGTCACCACTATATTCCATTTCAAGTAAATTGAGGTATAACTTTGTGTTCTCCTGTGTAAAAAGAAGTATCGTTAATAATATTTCTAAGATATTTTTATTAGACCACAGATATTTAAAATGCCCTAATTTTGATGTCTCAATTTGAAAAATTCAATACTGAAAATTGTGTATTACAATGTAACTTGTATTAAATGTTTTCAGCATTCACTGAATAAAAACTAACTAGCACATTGATAGCACATCATCCTAGTATTTCCTATACAATATGTAAATTGTTCAATGGCAATAAATTAAAGTCCTATATCCTATCTTGAGTTTATTGTGGCTTGACTTACCATAACAAATATACACTAAAACATGAAAAAAATGATCTCTGTACTTCTCAGTAAATTAAATCTTTACAACTGTAGATAATTATCTTAAACAGCAGGAAGCAAACAGTTATAAAACCTGTCTTATACAGACCTGGGATCAGCTAAAAATGTAAAATATGAGCTATTTCCCATATCCTGCCTCCTATCAACTGATATATAAAAAGAAATACTTTGGAAAAGGAGAATAATCTCACTGCCACATTTCCTGTAGGGTAGGTAACTGCCATGCTTTTGTTCTCCCAAGATACTCTACTCTACTTAATAATCAGTAAATCTGCTATACTATTTCTAATTGTGGAGAAAATAGAAGGTAACTATGTCTGCAACCTTTTAGTTGATAATTTTAAAAAAATTTTAAAGAATGGCAACATCAGTTTAGAGGGACTGTTGTCTTCATTTAGTAATTAAATATATTACATACAGACCAAATCTTTCATCATAGTTGCCAAAATGAAAATTAAAAAACAGAACCAAAAAATGACCACTGGTTTTTCATGGAAGATATTCTAAAAACACAAATACATACTTTGTCTCTTTCAATTGCTTCCAAAAGCACCTTTTTTGATTTTGCAAAGTTTTTTTGTATTTTGAAAAGATGCCGGGCTAGTTTAATAGCATAAAACGATGATTCATTATTCGATTTGGCATTCTTAATAGCATCTTGAAGCAAATGTTCAGCTTCTTCCATATTTCCATGTCGTCGTTCTAAACTTACTCTTCTCAAACGAACCATTGCCAATCCTAGAACACATTCTTCAAATGTTCTCAAGATATTCCTGGCTTCATTAATATTACCTAGAAATAGTAATTAAATGTTTATGCTTTTGTTTAAACTTTTGAAATATCCTTTAAGCCAGGTATTGCTAAGTGACAGCCCACAGGCTAAATCCAGCCTTCTGCCTGTTTTCGTAATGTTTCTTTTTTTAATTGAAAAAAATTGTTTTTTCTTTTGAGAGAAAGGGAGAGATAGAAACATTGATGATGACAGAAACATTGTTGGCTGCCTCCTGCACACCACCTACTGGGAATCGAACCTGAAACCAGGAATTGAACTGTGATCTGATTCACAGGTTGATGCTCTATCACTGAACCACACTGGCTGGGCTGCCTATTTTTAATTTTTAAAAACTGGAACAGACCCTTTTGTTTATGTATTATCTATGGCTGCTTCTGGGCTACAATGGTATAGTTTTGAGGGGAAAAGCCATATAGCCTGCAAAGCCTAAAGTATTTAGTATCTGGCCCTTTACAGAAAAATTTTACTGACATTTGCTTTACAATATCCCTTAACATTCAATTCCTATATCTTCAACCAGAAGTAAAATCCCCCAAATATCAACTATTTCCTCATTCTTACCCTGCTGTTCCTCAAAAGCTGCCCAAAGCATATGCACCACAGGTTTCTTTGGGAGATGAATAGTGCAAGCTCTGCTGAAGACATGCCTCACTCCTTCAATGCTATGGTTTTCCATGTACTTGGCATACTACATATAGAACAGAGGAAATACTGAATAATTTACAGTTGAACCAGCCATTAAATATGTGACAGAACGATAAAATTCTATTTTTAAACCCATTCAGCACCTTTATTGAACCACTAGACTAGTTTCTGTAAGGAAGGACGAAGAGAGGCAACGAGGTTGGCATATGCAGCAGTCAAATCTGGTTGCAAGCAGACCATCTCCTAATGCAACAGATATAGTTATATGTACAACATTCAACAGAAGTACAAAAAAGGTTAGTCACTTGTCAATGTTTTTAATATATTCAAGTTTCAGAGCATATAATTTTCTTACCTTAATCCAAAACTCCTCATAGAGGGCACATGATATGACACATCTTTCAAAGAGAACCACAACACGTTCATGAGTCCCATTTTCAATTTCAAATTCTAAGTATTCTTTCCAGTTTTTTAGTTGTGCCTTTTCCAATGGTTTCACATGAAAATAGGGTCTTTTAATCTGCAATAAAGTGACATGGCAATGAAAGTAAACCAACACCAAAATATGTATGACTATAGTAACAATGTTATTTTTTTGTGTTATTTAAATTATAAATATAATTACTGATATACCAAAAATTTAATAAGCATATCTCATGATTAAAAAAAATTTTTTAAAGCCTTTAAATTTCTTAGGCTTTACAAACAGAAAAATACTGTATTTTCCATTTATTTAGTTACTAGAGGCCCGATGCACAAAATTCGTGCATGGGTAGGGACCCTAGGCCTAGCCGGCGATCTGAGCCAATCTGTAGGGTGACTAGAGGGGCGATCAAGGCACCTGCCTTGGCCGGCCTGGTGCCGCCCACTCACTGGCTCTGTACCCCGCTGCCGCCAAGGGTTGCCTCCTATAGTGGAGGCTACTGGCAGGGTGATCAAGGGGCCACCCCGCTGGTACCCGTCTTGGCTGGCCTGGCATCTGCGGGCGGGGGACAGCTCCTGCATTGAGCGTCTGCCCCCTGGTGGTTAGAGTGTATCATAGCGACTGCTCATTCTACAGGTTGGTCCTTTGCATATTAGCCTTTATTGTATAGGATTTTAACAGAACTACACAATTTTTTTTATATTCAGGAAATCTTATTCTTTGGTCATTTTTAAATTGAACAATTACTCCTTCAGAACAGAAAGAAAATCAGTGGCTGCCTGGGCCTAGGAGTGGGATGGGGGTTACTGCCTAAAAGCAGCCAACGGGATCTTTGGGATGACAGAAGAGTTCTATATCCTGATTTTGTGGTGACTGTAATGCACAGACATTTGACAAAAATCATTTTACTAGCCAGTCACAAAAAAACATAGTTGGCCATCCACATCCAAGGATTTGCATCCATGGATTTAACCAACCACGGATCAAAAGTATTTAAGGAGAAACCAAGATGGCGGCATAAGTAAGCACCTAAACCGCTGCCTCACACAACAATTTCAAAACTACAACTAAAAGACAGAACGGACACCATACAGAACCACAGGAAAGCTGGCTGAGTGGAAATTCTACAACTAGAAGGAAAGAGAAAAGCTCACGGAGAATTGGAGGAATGGCAAAGGGTTGAGGTATGGCAAAGGGTCTTTGTGCGCGCAGAGAGGAAGGGCGGCTGAGAGCCTGGCTGACTTTCTTTGGCAGGAGGAGGAAGGAAGCCTCCAAATGCACTGAACCCCAGTTCCGGACGAAACCCTGTGGACCCAGGCTCATACAGGGGGAGTCTGGACTGTCAGGTAGAGAGAAAGGCACTCGGAGACTTGGAAACCCGGGGGAGAGCCAGGAGAGCCCCGGTGGGCAGGGGTCTGGAAGCGTGCATGCGCAAGTGTGCACAAAGACTGCAAAGGTTGCCACAGGCTTTCCCTAGCAGAAGGGAGTCGGAAGCTCCTGATTGCACTGAACCCCAGTTCTGACTGCACTGAACCCCAGTTCTAGGCGAGCCCCTATGGACCCAGGCTCTTGCGGGGGGAATCTGGACTCTTGGGCAGAGGCTTGGGCGGCGGGGGTAAGGCAGAGGTCTGGAGGCGTGCGCGCAAGGGCAGGGCTGACGGGAAGCCAAGACTGTCTGTCCGTCCTGAGACTCCACCCCATCCAAGCTGAGCACAGAGGCTTTTGCAATATGGCAAGTCTAATCCTATAAGGCTGTCTCCAGCACCGAACTTCTCCCAACGTAGACACAGCTGATCCTCACAGCCAACTCTCCTAGAGGCCAATTCTTCTCAGTGATACCATCAACAATCAAGACTTAACTACAACAAGGCTGTACACACAGTCCACAAAGGGGTGCACCAAGAGTGTCCACTCAGGTAACTGGGAGGCCGACCCACTGGGCCATATAGGAAACCTAGCACACAAAGCTACCCTACCAATTCAGGGAAGCAGTGAAAATGCAGCAACAAAGAAACAGATCACAAACAAAAGAAATGGAGGAAAACAAATGACTGGATATAGAATTCAAAACCACGGTTATAAGGCTTTTCAAGAATATCCTAGAAAAGGCTGATAAATATAACGAGACCCTTGAAGATATGAAAAAGGACCAACTAGAAATGAAACATACACTGACTGAAATAAAAAATATTATACAGAGACCCAACAACAGGCTAGAGGAACGCAAGAATCAAGTCAAAGAATTGAAATACAAAGAAGCAAAAAACACTCAACCGAAAAAGCAAAAAGGAAAAGAAATCCAAAAAGTTGAAGATAGTGTAAGCAGCCTCTGGGACAACTTCAAGCGTACCAACATCAGAATTATGGGGGTGCCAGAAGAAGAGAGAGAGCAAGATACTGAAAACCTATTTGAAGAAATAATGACTGAAAACTTCCCCCACCTGGTAAAAGAAATAGACTTACAAGTCCAGGAAGCGCACAGAACCCCAAACAAAAGGAATCCAAAGAGGACCACACCAAGACATATCATAATTAAAATATCAAGAGCAAAAGACAAAGAGAGAATATTAAAAGCAGCAAGACAAAAACAGTTAATTACCTACAAGGGAGCACCCATACGATTGCCAGCTGATTTCTCAACAGAAACTATGCAGGCCAGACAGGAGTGGCAAGAAATCTACAAAGTGATGAATAGCAAGAACCTACAACCAAGATTACTCTACCCAGCAAAGCTATCATTCAGAATTGAAGGTCAGATAAAGAGCTTCACAGATAAGAAAAAGCTAAAGGAGTTCATCACCACCAAACCAGTATTATATGAAATGGTGAAAGGTATTCTTTAAGAAGAGGAAGAAGAAAAAGGTAAAGATAAAAATTATGAACAACAAATACATATCTATCAACAAGTGAACCTAAAAATCAAATGAATTAAAAACCTGAGGAACAGAATAAACTGGTGAATATAATAGAATCAGGGGCATAGAAAGGGAGTGGACTGATAATTATCAGGGGGAAAGGGGTCTGGGGGGATGCAGGAAGAGACTGGACAAAAATCGTACACCTATAGATGAGGACAGTGTGGGGGAGGTAAGGGCAGAAGGTGGGGTGGGAACTGGGTGGAGGGGAGCTATGGGGGGAGGAAAAAGGAGAAACAATTGTAATAATCTGAATAAAGATTTATTTAAAAAAATAAAATAAATGAATAAAATAAAAAAATGAAAGAAATATAAACCAAAGAAAAAAAAGTATTTAAAAAAAAAAAAAAATCCTAGAAAGTCCCAAAAAGTAAAACTTGAATTTGCCACACTCCAAGCTCTATGGTGAATCCACATGAATAAAGTGATGTGTAGGCATACCCTGCTGTATCCTATATGCAAATACTGCACCACTTTATATAAGAAACTTGAGCATCCAAGGATTTGGATACCCGCAGGGGTCCTGGAACCAATCCTCTGAGGATATGGATACTGTACTATATGATTTCATTCATACAAAAGGCCAGAACAGGGAAATCTATAAGAACAGAAAGTAGATTAGTAGTACTTTAGGGCTGGGGCTGAGGTTGGGTGGTGTTAAGTGAGTAAAGGAATAGAGGGTTGAGAGCTAAGGGTAAAAAGTGTTTCTTTTTGAGGTGAAAAAAAAGTTCTAAAATTAACTGTAGTGCCTTGGTTCATGTGGCTCAGTTGGTTGGAGCATCATCCCATACACAGAAAGGGTCATGTTCGGGAGGCAACCAATCAATGTTTCTCTCTCACATTGATGTCTGTCTCTCAAATCACTTTTTAAAAATGGTAAAAACTGACTGTAGTGACAGTTGTAGTTTTCTGTGAATATATTATCATCTATTAAATTATATACTTTAATTGGATGATCTATATAATATGGGAATTATGTATTAATAAAGCTGTTAAAAAACAGAAATAAAAAATTAGCTTTTGAAAAAAACCTTCATTTCACTGTACACCTAAAATGGGTGTATTTTGCTACATCTGAAATATAACTCAGAGTGTTGTCCGGTACACTGAAAGGTCACAGATTTGATTCCCCATCAGGAAACATACGCAGGTTGAAGGCTTAATCCCTGGTAGGGTTCATGTGGGAGGCAACTAATTCTCTTCTCTCCCTTCCTCTCTATAGAAAAATCAATAAAAACATCCTTGGGTAAGGATTGGAAAAAAATGGAACAATTCTCAAAAGTATGATTCAGATTAAAGAAATAGCTTATAAGCCTGAATTTAATAGGATTCTAAAATTGATAATGGAAAATGATAAAATTGATAATGGTAGCAACAAATGGGAAGAATGCCTTGTTATTAGGCAAATATAAAGAAAAAGTAGCAATATAGACATTATTTGAAACTGAAAAATACATTATTATTATTATTATTTAAAGATAATTACAAAGAAAAAACACTTACACCTTCTTCAAATGTCCACCTTTTACTAACTTCATGCTCATTATAATTAAACATTTCTTGATGAATTTCAATGATCCTGTGCCTCATGTTTTCTATTTCAGTAATTAGCTTGGGAAGAAAAAGA
Organism: Corynorhinus townsendii; assembly: GCA_026230045.1. Lineage (NCBI taxonomy): Eukaryota > Metazoa > Chordata > Mammalia > Chiroptera > Vespertilionidae > Corynorhinus > Corynorhinus townsendii. Next base: position 112,965,103 of record JAPDVU010000001.1, on the reverse strand, counting down.
AAAATATTTAAAATTACACAAGTTATATAATGAAAATGTAAAATATTACTACTTACATTTAGTATTATCCACACATATTTAGTCTTAGAATACTATTGGGTTTAAACTGTTACTCAATTTTGTGTAAATACAAGGAACACTACTAAAATTTGTAACAATTTCCTTACAAACCATTTCCTATTATGTTTTTTTTTAAATAGACTAGAGGCCCAGTGCACAAAATTCGTGTGGGGGGTGGTGGTGGTGGTGGTGAGGATTCTCAGCCTGGCCTGCACCCTCTCCAATCCAGGACCCCTCAGGGGATGTCCGACTGCCAGTTTAGGCCCCATCCCAAACCGGAAGTCGGACATCCCTCTCACAATCCGGGACCACTGGCTCCTAACCGCTCACCTGCCTGTCTGCCTGGTCGCCCCCTAACTGCCCCCTGCCAGCCTGGTCCGGAAGTCACATCTGAAAGATGTCCGGTCAACCCAGTCTAATTAGCATACTACCTTTTTATTAGTATAGATATGGCTAGTACATCACAATGTAGGCAAAATATTCCTTCTAAGCTATTTCCAGATGTCTCATAGTAAACCATACCAGTTAAAGAATTCCAGTTGTCTTAATCAGAAATTAACTTTATATGAGCTACAAGTCATACAACAGTTAAGGGATATTAAAGTTTACTTTCTCATGCTTAAAGGATTTTTAAGTCTAATTACCTTTGCTGGATCAGTTATGTCTTCGATTCCGGACGGCAGATCATCACCAGGAGGACCATCATCACCACTGTGTCCATTTACAGAAGCTAATTCCCTTCGCAGCTGAATAAACTGTTCACCAGTTAGAAGATCTCTAGGCAAGTTATTCTGTACATGGTCTTTAAATCTAAAGGAAGACAATAAAAATATATGCTGTTAATTCCTACCATACATTACTCTTTCAAAGGACCTCTGACTTAAAGAAACCAAAACACAAAACCCTTTCTTCTTCCTATAGTAAAAACCTACTACTTGATAAAATAGTCTATAAATATCTTCATTTTCTCCCTGCCTTTGCAATGGAACAGAGAAAGCATGCACAGGCATAAATTCAAATCCTGGTTCTGTCCATTGTTAGTTGCTTGACTTAAGGAAAGTTTTTTTTCTTCTCTAAATCTTGGTTTTCTCATCTGTAAAATGGCACAACACCTATCTTGCAAAGTTACTGTAAAATTAAATATAGTTTTCCATATTTAAATTATAAATGACCATTAATAAATGACCAACAAATGTTTGTCTTTCCTTGCCCATCTGCCAATTGTTCCTGAATCTAGGTGTTTGGATCGAACACTCCAATAAAACTGCTATCAAGTCATGAAGAACTTCTTACATGCAAAATTAAATAGACACCTGTTTCATACCTCAATCCTAATGATGTCTTCAGTATTTAAGGTTGATAACCACACTTTCCTTTTAGAACCTTCTTCACCTTGGCTCTCTGGCTTTCCTCCAAGTCTATGAATGCCTTTTGAGGGTTCCCCCTTACTACCTGTGCCTAAGTGCTATGTATTCCCAAGGATACCACTCTGCATTTTCTTCTATTTTTATATAGTTCTCTGGCTGATCTTATAAATACAGTTTAAATATATTTCTCTGGCCAATATTGTTTGAAATAATAAGCATACTATGACTCAAAACTGTAACTCAAGCCCAAACCTTTCTCCTAAATTCCACATTACTATATCCAATTGCCAACACTCTACACATAGAAATATAGATTAATTTTAAGCAAAGAGTGTTTTGAAAAAAACTTTATTTCATTTTATTCCCATACACTAATTTATATACATACAAATTTTAATAAACACCCATTTGAGGAGCTAAATATCTACACTATCTCATTTTGGAAACTTATATACAAAAATGTCTTAAACTAAGTATGTCATCTTCATCCAAAAATCAACACGCCTGGCATTTCTAATTGTGATTAAAGGTAATGCCAACAAATCAGTTCCCCATTAGGAATGTCCCACCTAACTTAATACTTAGATTCCACTGAATATCAGGTCTTAATGATTCTGTCTTCTAAATACATCTTCATAACTTGCTCACTTTTCATCTAAATAAACAAACTAGTCTTCTAGCCCCAGTCTCACAATTCTCATACCCAAACAAATACTACTATCAAAACCATTATCAAAAAGTAAAAATAAATTCTGGCCAGATAGCTCAGTTGGTTAGAGCACTATCCCCATATGCCAAGTTTCGGGTTCGATTCCCAGTCAGGTCACATAACAACCAATGAATGTATAAATTAGTGCAACAGCAAATTGATGTTTCTCTCTCCCTTCTCTCACCAATAAATAAAATAGTAAACATGATCATAAGCCCCTCCTGCCAAAAATCATTTCCGTAGGTTTATCCTGTTGTCAAGCTAAAAATCTAACCCCTTAGATAAAGTCTTTCAGATTTTTATCCAGCCTTTGACCCAAACCTACCTCTTCAATGTAATTATTAGACATGGCTTTACATGTGGTTGTACATGTATCATATATTCCAACATTATGAATTTTTCCCTAAGTTTCTAAAAATTGATTTAGGCTATTGGCACCTGTATTTTTAAACTTTCACAATGTATGTAAATGACACTGAAACTAATTTAAATTATGCAAAGTCAATAGATACAAAGCTCAACTTGACCCAGTTCACCAATGGAAGGAAAAAAAGTCAAGTGTCTTATTTTTATTATATATTTACCTTTTAATTAATTTTAGAGAGGAAAGGAAAGAGAAAGAGAGACACATCAATGTGAGAGATAAACACTGACCAGCTGGCTGCCTCCTATACGAACCCCATCAAACCTGCAACCTGGGAATGTGCCCTGACCTCCTCAAATCAATGTTTCTATTTCTCACTCCTTTCCCTCTAAGATCAATAAAAACATATCCTCAGGTGAGGATTAAAGAAAAAGAGAAGAATATCTGAGTGTTTAATATACATTGAGCCCTATTCCTAGGTATTAAGAATAAAAAGAATTCATAAGCCTCAGAAACTGACAGACATGTATAGGACACAGGAGACAGAAATGTTATTAGTGCTAAGAAAAATATAAATAAATAGGTAGAGTGGTGGCACAAATGACAAAAGATACTTTCTGTTTACGTGAATTGGGAGTTTCCCCAAAGAAAACAGTAAGCTGTAAGTGCTTAAGAAAGATGAAGTCACCAGACAAATAGACAATGAAAAATGTATGATTACAGTCCTAAAAGTATAAAATACCACCTTTTAGGAAGTTATCAGTACACGGGTATGTCTAGAGCTTAGGACTACAAAAAATTAGGTCTGGGAAGTTAGGTAACGTCATGAAGTCCTCATGCTAAGGAAGATTTTAAATTAGATATTTTCTTAAATGTAAATCTAATATTAAAACCTACACAAAAGAAATATTTCTACTGCAGAACTTAGATTACTATTTTTTTTAACATTTCCTCTCCTAAACTCCTAGCAACTTGAGAGCCAAGACGAGTCACACAGAGCTGATTTAAGCCTTTATTCCTATAACTTAAAAGGCATATCTGTTACACAAGTGCTAAATAAATGACTTTAAGTGGGAAGAATATATTCTGCAAAAGAAAATATTTCAGTGGTTCTCAAAGCAGATAGTTATACTTTAATTTATTTGTATAAAGTATAAGGTTTATTTACATAAACACTATTTGTGAGTTTGCTATACATTAAGGAAAATGGTTCTCAATACATTAAGTGAAAAAAAGGATATTAAACAGCAGTATGTATAATGCAGTCTACTAATTTCTATTATAAACATATATGCATTTTAAAAAGCCTAGTGGAACATTCATATAAAAGAAAAACAAAAAAAGAAAGCAAGATTTGTAGGAGATAATATAAGAACTTTAGGACCAAACTGTCTAGCTTTGAATCCGCTTCTAACCACTTACTAATAATTCTGTGACCTTATGTGAATATTTTATTCCTCTGCTTCCATAAAATGGAATATTAATAATACCTATACCTCCCTGGCTTACTATGAGAATTAAATAAGTCATAAGGTACTCAGAACAGTGTCTGGCATATGGCAAATGATGAATAAGTATTTTATTTTTCTTACCAACAATAGTTCTCATAATTATAGATTGTAGCTGAACTTTGGATCCTGGAAAAACTGGTTTATGAAAAGGCAGCCTTCTTCACCCTGGCTGGATGGCTCAGTTGGTTAGAATGTCATCCCAATGCACCAAAGTTCTGAATTCAATCCTCAGCCAGGGCACATACAAGAATCAACCAATGAATGCATAAATAAGTGAAACAACAAATCAAAGTTCTGTTTCTCTCTCTCTCTCCCCCCCTCAACCCCCATATTCAATAAATGTATTTGTTTTTCTAAATGTCTTTATTTAGAGACAGAGGAAGGGAGAGGGAGAGACAGACAGAAACACCAATGTGAGAGAGAAACTTCAACTGGCTGCCTCTCACAGGCACCCTGACCAGGGATGAAACTCACAACCTGGGTATGTGCCCTCACTGGGATCTGAACCGGGACATATCAGTGTACAGGACAACATCCCAATGAATGAGCGACATGAGCCAGGGCCATGATCAATAATTTTTTTTTTAAAGGCACCCCTCTTTGTCCTATTTTAAAAACCTTTGTAGCAAACTATAGATTAAATGCAATTCGTGTCAAAATACCATTGGCATATTTCACAAAACTAGAATACAAAAAATTTATCTAAACCACAATAGACCCCAAAAAACTGCAGCAATTTTGATAAAGAACAACAAAGTTGGAGATATCATGCTACCTGATGTCAAACTATACTGTAAGGCCATAGTACTGGTACTGGCATAAAAACAGACATATAGATCAATGGAAGAGAATAGAAAGCCCAGAAATAAGCCCACATCTATATGGTCAATTAACATTTGATAATGGAGACAAGAACATACAATGGGGTAAAAACAGAGCATATCAATAAATGGTATTGTGAACATTGGAAAGACACATGCAAAAAAATAAAACTGGACCATCTTCTTACACGACATACAATAAAAAAGTCAAAACAGATTGAAGACTTAAATATTAAGACTCACAACCACTCTGGCCAGGTAGTTAGAACATCATCCAAATATGCCAAGATTGTGGGTCTGAATCCTGGTTGGAGCATATACAAGAAGCAACCAATCAATGCATAAATAAGTGAAACAGCAAATTGATGCTTCTTTCTCTTTATATATAAAATCAATTTTTAAAAAAGACTTGAAACCATAAAAACTCCTAGAAGAAAACATAGGCAGTAAAATATTTCTCTTCTTTTTTCTGATATTTCTCCTCGGGCAAGGGAAACAAAGAAAAAAGTAAATTAATGAGACTACATCAAACTAAAAAGTTATTGCACTGCGAAAGAAACCATCAACAAAATAAAAAGACAAAAAAAAGAAAAGATTAGCCCTAACCGGTTTGGCTCAGTGGATAGAGTATCAGCCTGCAAACTCAAGGGCCCCAGGTTCAATTCTGGTCAGGGGCATGTACCTTGATTGCGGGCACATACCCAGTAGGGAGTGTGCAGGAGGCAGCTGACCGATGTTTCTCTCTCATCGATGTTTCTAACTCTCTATCCCTCTCCCTTCATCTCTGTAAAAAATCAATAAAATATATTTTTTAAAGAAGATTAAAATAAAAACAAGACAACCCACTGAATGGGAGAACATATTCCCCAATGACACATCTGATACAGAGTTGATACTCAAAATGTATAAATAATTAATACAGCTGAATCCATCAAAAACCATCTAGATTTAAAATATAAATTAGGCCCTGGCAGGCATAGCTCAATAGTTTGAGTTTCAGCATGCGAATCGAAGGATCTTGGGTTTGATTCCCGGTCAAGAGCATGTACTGGGTTGCAGGTTTGTTCTCCAGCCCCAGTCAGGATACATGCAGGAGGCAACCAATCTGTGTATCTTTCTCACATCCATGTTTATGTTTCTCTCTCTCTCCCCTTCTCCCTCTCTCCCCGCCTTCTTCTCCCTCTCTCTCCTCCCATCCTCCCTAAAAAAATCATTAGAGCACTGGCTGGTTTGGCTCAGTGGATAGAGGAGCATTGGCCTGCGGACTACAGGGTCCCAGGTTTGATTCCCAGTCAAGGCACATGCCTGGGTTGCTGGCTTGATCCCCAGTAGGGGGTGTACAGGAGGTAGCCGATCGATAATTCTTCTCATCATTGATGTTTCTATCTCTCCCTCCCACTCCATTCCTCTCTGAAATCAATAAAAATATATTTTAAAAAATCATTAGAAAAAAATATCCTCTGGTGAGGATTAACAATATACTATCTAATAAAAGAGAAACATGCAAACTGACCATACCTCCACTACACCCACAAGCCACACCCACCAGTCACGTCCACCAGCCAATCAGGAACAAGTACGCAAATCAACCAACCCAAGATGGTGGTTAATTTGCATATCCAGACACAGAGCGAAGACTGAAGACAGCATAGAACGAAGTCAAGCGCTGCAGAAGGGAGCGAAGCTGCGGAGAAGCAAGCAAACGGGGGAGAAGGGAGGGAAGCAGACCACCGCAGGAAGCCCTATTGCAGGAATCTTCCTGCAATGGGCCTCTAGTATATATATATATTAGGCAAAGTAGCAGGATACAAAATTAATACTCAGAAACCAATGGCATTTTTATACACCAATAATGAACTCTCAAAAAAAAAAAAAAAAAAAGAGGCAATCCCATTTACCATTACTACAAAAAAATTAAGATACCTAAGAATAAACTTAACCAAGGAGGTAAAACACCTGTATTCAGAAAACTATAGGACATTGAAAAAGGAAATAGAGGAAGATACAAATGGAAGCACTGACATCCTTAAAATGTCCATACTACCCAAAGCAATCTATAGGTTCCACACAATCTCTATTAAAATACCAATGGCATACTTCACAGAACTAGAATACTCCAAAAATTTATATGGAACCATAAAAGACCCCAAATAGCTGCAGCAATCTTGAGAAAGAACAATAAAGTTGGAGAGATCACAATATCAGATAGCAAACTATACTACAAAGCCATTATAATCAAAACAGCCTGATACTGATACAAGAGCAGGCATATAGTTCAATGAAACAGAACAGAGACCCCAGAAATTGACCAACACCATTACAATCCTATGCAATAAAAGGCTAATATGCAAATTGTCCCCTCCACCAGGAGTTCGACTTGAAGTTTGAATGGGGTGGAGGGGGGGTGTTAGGCAGGCTGGCCAACCTCCAGCATCCCCTCCATTGGGGCAGACCCATGCATGAATTCGTGCACCAGGCCTCTAAATCAATTAATAGTTGACAAAGGAGGCAAGAACATACAATGGAATAAAGACAGTCTCTTCAACAAATGGTGTTGGGAAAACTGGACAGATACATGCAAAAAGATGAAACTAGACTGCCAACTTACACCATACACAAGAATAAACTCAAAATGGATAAAAGATTTAAATGTAAGTTCTGAAACCATAAAAATCCTAGAAGAAAACTTAGGCAGTAAAATCTCAGACATCTCATGTAGCAGAATTTTTGTCAATACATCTCCCAGGGCAAGAAAAACAAAGGAAAAAATAAACAAATGGGAGGGACTACATCAAAATAAAAAGCTTCTGCATAGGAAAAGAAACCATCATCAAAATGAAAAGCAAACCCACTGTTTGGAGGAACATATTTGTCAAAGAGGCCATCAAGAATGCTAGAGTTGTTAAGGGTGTGAAAGAAACAATGATCACAGGCAATTGAAGAAGTAGAAAAACATCAGTGACAGCATTTCAACTCAATGTTACATGAACAAGCAAAGATGTTGCATGCTGACCTGAAAGACAACCCTGGAATGAACCCTGGAATGATTCCTTTGTGGCTAGTAAGGGGTGGTTTGATAAACTTAAGAAAATTGTTTATTTTTTAAAAAAGAATTTATTTATAGATAAAAACAGTACATTAGACACATACTGTATATAAGAAAGGTTAAAATAGGTTATCATTTGGGGGTCTGGAATGAATTAATTCAATTTACACTATTTCTAATGGGAAGGAAGAAAGGAGGGAGGGATGAAAAGAGGGAGGGAAGACAGAAACTCATACAACTCAACACCAAAACAAACAATCCAATTAAAAAATGGGCAAAGGACATGAATAGACACGTCTCCAAAGAGGACATAAAGATGGCCAATAGACTGGTGTGGCTCAGTTAGTTAAGTATCATCCTGTGCACCAAAAGGCTGCCTGTTCGATTCTCAGTCAAGGCACATGCCCAGGTTGCAACCCAGTTCATGCTCTTGACCGGGAATCAAACCCAAGATTCTTCGGTCCACAGGCTGAAACTCAAACTACTGAGCTATGCCTGCCAGGGCCTAATTTATATTTTAAATCTAGATGGGTTTTGATGGAGTCAGTTGTATTAATTCTTTATACATTTTGAATATCAACTCCTTATCAGATGTGTTCACAGCAGCATTATTTACAATAGCCAAGATATGGAAGGAACCTAGGTTCTCATTGGTAGATGAATGGATAAACAAGTGTGATACGCTGGGGTATGCCCTGGAGAACGGTAAAAAAATAATTTAAAGAGAAAAAATATATTTTAAATTTGAAAAAATAAAGTGATATATGTATACAAAGGAATATTACTTAGCCATAAAAATGAAATCTTGCCATTTGTGGCAACATGGGTGGACCTAGAGGATATCATGCTCAAGAAATAAGTCAGTCACAAAAAGACAAATACCATATGATTTCACTTATATGTGGAATCTAAAGAACAGTAAAAAAAATAAATAAATAAAACACAAACAGAAACGGACTCATAAATACAGAGAACAGCCTGATGACTGCCAGAAGGGAGGGGCTTGGGGAGCTGGATAAAAAGGTAAAGTGATTGAGAAGTACAGATAAGTAGTTAAAAAAAGTCATGGGGATGTAAAAGCATAGCACAGAAAATATAGTCAATAATATTGTAATAATTATGGATGGTGTCAGGTGGGTACGGGAAATATAGGGGTGAACACTTTGTAAAATATATGTCTAACCACTATGCATACAAGTAAAACTAATACAAAATAATAATGAATGTAAAGTGTAATTTTAAAAAAATTAAGTTAAAAATGAAATAACCTTTAGTAAATAAAAATAATAATTAAAAAATAAAACTTTCAGCCTGGCTAACATGGCTCAGTAGTTGAGCTTCAACCTATGAACCAGGAAGTCACCATTCAGTTCCTGGTCATAGCACATGCCCAGGTTGCGGGCTTGATCCCCTGGGTGGGACGTGCAGGAGGCAGCTGATCAATGACTTTCTCATCATTGATATTTCCATCTCTCTCTCCCTATCCCTTCTTCTCCGAAATTAATAAAAAAATATTTTAAAAAACTTTTGTATTTATTCATTCAACAAATATTCACCAAACATTTCCATATGGCAAGCCTTATAAAATAATGTCTTCCTGTAAGTGTCTCTCTTGGCCATTAAATCCTAGAAACCTGCCCACCTCGTCTATTTCAGAAGAAACCAAAACAGTATACTCAGATCTATATGCTTCCTCTAACCTGGGTCTGCATAACCTCTGTCTTAGAAAATTGATTGATAGTACTTCTCAGATAGTGTATTCTACCTTTTAGTAAAGAAAAATTTAGAAAGACACATATTTAAAAAACACCTCAGTTTACAAACTCTAACACAACACTACATATAAAAATTATGACAAAAACATAGAAAATATTACAGTTTAAAAAAGCAACACAACAGGTGACGTCAGAGAAATGGTGGCATAAGGGCACATCTATCCTCTCCCCCTTACATTTCAACAAAATAACCACCTATAATTCAACAAAGAAGTCCCAGCTCAACACAGATGCATGCCTGAGAGACCTGCACACAGAAACAAGTAAGCTGGGCTCCTTGGAATAAGTGGGGAGACAAGAGAAGGTAGGGAAGCTGAACACAGCTACGCGCAGCAGCACCTGGGAATGGACAACAGCAGTTACAGGAATTTTCCTCAGCTGGTCTGGACCAATAGGGATCTAATCCAGCAAGTGGCTAGCTGTCGGAATGAGTGGCGGTATTGTGTGGTTGCGCACACAAACAGTGATAGAGTGCCTGAACTGTGGGGACACGTTGTGAATGGGATCTGAGTTGCATGCATGAGCTGTGAGTCAGCAGATATCCTCCCTACAAAATCGCTCCCTACGGCTGGGCCTGGCTGCCTGCTTTCAGGCAAAGAAATTAAGATTGCAGAGCCCTGCCACTGGTTAGACTCCCAGGTATCGCCTCCTGTTGCCCTTGGATTGCTTCCAGGAGTGTATTGTCTGTAGGCCAATAGCTGTTGCAGTAGAAACAGTCCCCCCACCCGCACCCCGACTCCGACCCCGTGACTGAACCTCAAGAGGGGTGCTTAGGCTAGAGCCAGTGGCTGGCAAACTTGAGATTGCGAGCCACATGCAGCTCTATGGCGCCTTGAGTGTGGCTCTTCCACAAAATACCATGGCCTGGGCAAGTCCATTTTGAACAAGTGGCGTTAGGAGAAGTTTAAGTTTAAAAAATTTGGCTCTCAAAAGAAATTTCAATCGCTATACTGTTGATATTTGGCTCTGTTGACTAATGAGTTTGCCAACCATTAGACCCTTGGAGGTCAAGGACTGACATTACTGTGAGGGTAAAACAAGCCTCAACCCCCAAGCAGCAGAGGCAGTACAGCCCTACAGAAGCCACAGAGGCTCAAAACTATGAAGCCTGCTGAAACCGGTTTGGCTCAGTGGATAGAGCGTCGGCCTGCGGACTGAAGGGTCCCGGGTTCGATTCCGGTCAAGGGCATGTACCTGGGTTGCGGGCACATCCCCAGTGGGGGGCGTGCAGGAGGCAGCTGATCAATGTTTCTCTCTCATCAATGTTTCTAACTCTCTATCCCTCTTCCTTCCTCTCTGTAAAAAATCAATAAAATATATTAAAAACAAAACAAACAAACAAAAACTATGAAGCCAAAGAGGAAAAAAAAATCTTGCAATTCAGCACCATTGACTGCAGCAGAGTAGAAAGACCTCCTCAGACATAAATGGGAAAACAAAGGAGAACAACGAATGCCATGAACAACCACAACAACAACGATGACCAGGAAGAAAACGAAAAAATCCCCAGAAAACAGGCTGGAACACATGGAATTATGTGAGCTAAAGGACAGATTTCAAGATTGCAGTTCTGAAAATGCTCAATAAGATGTGAGAAAATAAAAAATCAACACAGTCATCATACTTCCTTGTTCAGAAAGACTTTCTGAGTCCATGTCAATGGGATATTCTGAGTACACTGGAACATGGAATTAGTGGTTTAAACAGCTCTAATTAAAATGAAATACTATCAATCATAATGGAAAATCAGAGTAGAAAACTGAAATAAAATTATTTTGATTATTTGAATATATGCAGGTCTTACCACATAAAATACATACATTGCTACTTTGGAGCTAAGTTGTTACACGAATCACAAGAATATACTTTTAGTGAGTCATTAAGTTTTAAATAAGCATCTATTATGTGTCATGTGCAGTGCTAGTTTAGTACTACAGTGAATAATTAAACTTAATATTCTATTTTCTCATTCTTTCATTACTCCGAAATACCTCAGACAAAAGATAGGAATCCTCTTGTTTCCTCATCTATAAAATGAATAAGGACAACCTAAAGTCTAAAAACAGTACTATTCCTACTCATACAACTTAACAAAAGGATGATAAACAATCCAATCAAAAAATGGGCAAAGGACCTAAATAGACACTTTTCGAAAGAAGACAGAAGGAAGGCTAAGACACATATGAAAACATGCTCAAAGTCACTAATTATCCGAGAGATGCAAATCAAAACAACAATGCGGTATCATCTCACACCCTTCAGAATGGCTATCATCAACCAATCAACAAACGACAAGTGTTGGCGAGCATGCGGAGAAAAAGGAACTCTTTTGCACTGCTGGTGGGAATGCAGACTGGTGCAGCCACTGTGGAGAACAGTATGGAGTTTCCTCAAAAAACTAAAAATTGGAACTCCCATTTGACCCAGTGTTCCCACTTCTAGGAATATCCCAAGAAACTAGAAACATTAATCAGAAAGGATATATGCACCCCTATGTTCATAGCAACACAATTCACCATAGCTAAGATTTGGAAACAGCTTAAGTGCCCATCAGCAGATGAGTGGATTAAAAAACTGTGGTACAACTACACAATGAAATACACTGCAGTAAAAAAGGAGTTCTTACCATTTGCAACAGCATGGATGGAACTGGAGAGCATTATGCTAAGTGAAATAAGCCAGTCAGAGAAAGATAAATACCACATGATCTCACTCATTTGTGGAATATAATGAACATAAACTGATGAACAGGAACAGATCCAGAGGCAGAGAAGCATTGATCAGACTGCCAGACTTCAGAGGGAAGGTAGGGGAGGGTGGGGGAAAGGAGGAGTGATCAACCAAAAGACTTGTATGCATGAATATAAGCCTAACCAATGGACATGAACACCAGGAGGGGGAGGGCATGAGTGGGGGGCGCAGGGGTTGGGGGATTAATGGAGGGATGAGGACACATATGTAATATCTTAATCAATAAAGAAATTAAAAATAAATAAAAACAGTAACATTCCTAAACATTTCATAAGATATATGGGAAAATATCTACATTTAAAAGTGTATAAAATATGATTATTGTGCAAGAAAATATATTCCTAAGTATTAGGAATTAATTACCTGAGTAATCAAAGGTGTTTTAACTGATTTTTCCACCTACCTCTGAAAATGATGACTATACAGCTGTGTTGGAATACCAAGAATACGATCATATATAGCTGTCACTTCTCTCAGGTTTCCCTGTTCATTCTCCCAGTTTATATACATTTCCCACAGTCTGTCAGATCGGAAATCTGTGCCTGCAGCTAGAACAGCGTGCTCAAAAGTTCTGAAAAATTAAATTACCTTTAAATTATCTTTCTAAGATAAATGCACTTTCAAAATATGTCTATACTTTGCAATATATACAAATATCAAATCATTACATTGTATACCTCAAAGTGATATACAGTAGTTTCCCCTTATCCGCAGGGAATTAGATCCAAGACCCCCATTAGATGACTAAAACCACACAGTACCAATCCCTATCTATAATCTTTTCTTCTATACATACATACCACTGATAAAAGTTTAACTTATACATTAGGCACAAAGATTAATTAAAAAAATATAACAATTATAACATATTGTAATAAACTTATGTAAATGTGGTCTCTCAGCAAATTAGCACATTTCTTTTTTCTTCTTCATAATTTCATGGATAGAAAATTTGCTCTTACCGTAGATTTTAGTGACCTCAGCAAACGACATCTTTCCTTATTAAGTCGACAACTTTCACCTTTCACTTAAAGGAAGCACTTTACAGCTTCTCCTTGGCATACCTGAATCACCAGAATCACTACTCTTGCGCTTTGGGGCCAATATTAGGTAAAATAAGGGTTACTTGAACACAAGCACTGGATACTGCGACAGTCAATCTAATAACCTAGACAGCTACTAAAGCACACAGTGTGGATACAATGGACAAAGGAATGATTCCCATCCTGGGCACCCAAGAGCAGGAAGACACAAGATTTCATCACACTACTCAGAACAGCACACTATTTAAATATGAATTGTTTACTTCTGGAATTTTCCAATGAATATATTCAGACTGTAGTTGACTGCAGGAAACTGTGACAGTTGAAATCGTGAATAAGAGCGCTACTACTGCAACATATGTCAATAAAACTTCAATTTTTAAAATATTTAAAAACCAAATAGATAATGCTAAATTCAAAATTATATTCAATTGCTTCCTATACAAATAGAGATTAAAAGACAGAAGGAATTGCCCAGCTGGTGTGGAGTTCAGTGGTTGAGCGTCAACCTATGAAGCAGGAAGTCAGGGTTTGATTCCCAGTCACAGCACAAGCCTGGGTTGCAGGCTCATCCTCAGTAGGGGCCGTGCAGGAGGCAGCCAACAGATGATTCTCATCAATGATGTTTCTATCCCTCTCTCCCTTCCTCTGAAATCAATAAAAACTTATTAAGAAAAAAAAAAAAAAAAAAGATAAAAGTAGTAATAAAGAAGTGTATGAGAGCAGCTTTAAGAAAGTGAGAAAAGCCCGGCCGGTGTGGTTAAGTGGTTGAGCATCAACCTATGAACCGGGAGGTTACTGTTTGATTCCCAGTTGGGCACATGCCAGTGTTGTAGGCTTGATCCCAATTGTGGGGCATGTAGGAGGCAGCCAATTGATGATTCTTTCTCATCACTGATGTTTCTATCTCTTTCTCCCTCTCCCTTCCTCTCTGAAATCAATAAAAGTGAGAAAACATAAAGGGAATAGATAAATGTACTTTTATGTAATTTACCTTATGTAAAATTACAATGCAAAACATATACACTGTAAACATGTATTTGTTAAATTTGAAATGCTTGTTGAATAGATTCATTTAAGGGAGAAGCCAGACACAAAGTCTCTCCTGATTCTAAAATTCCAAAATTATAGTTTATTATAAAAACATATTTTTAAGTACCTAATTCATGTCAAGAGATTTCTGCAAGCAATGTTAAATCATTAGATCTGAAATTCAAATGAGATAAAACCATTAGATACATTTTCAATATAAATATTTTAGAATCAAGAGGGATTTTTAACAGTATAAAACTATACTACCTAAATTAATCTATAACTTTAACAGAATCCCAATCAAAGCTCTAACAAATTTTGGGTGAAAAGGAAAAACAAGTTCAAGCATTCATCTGGAATACAAAAATGTAAAATATTTTGTGAAAGGACAATGCAGTTTTCCTGAAAGATATCAAAAGAAACTAACTAGGAAGCTATAGTAATTAAAAGTATGACACTGGCTGGGAACAGAAAAATGGATCAACAGAACATATCAAAGTATATTTGAGAATTTAGTCTATGATAAAGGAGTATTTTTAGAATTAATGCAGAAAAGTTAGACTATTCAATAATTGAAAAAAATAATCTCTATTTCACAAAGAACACAAATTAAATGCCAGATGAGTGATTTTCTAAAAACTATTTTAAAAATTAGAAGAAAATACAAGATTTATATATTCTTGACAAGATAGGCACAAAAGGCCCTAACCTGTTTGGCTCAGTGGATAGAGCGTCGGCCTGCGGACTGAAAGGTCCCAGGTTCGATTCCGGTCAAGGGCATGTACCTTGGTTGCGGGCACATCCCCAATAGGAGATGTGCAGGAGGCAGCTGATTGATATTTCTCTCCCATCGATGTTTCTGACTCTATCCCTCTCCCTAACTCTCTGTAAAAAAATCAAGAATATATATATTTTTTTAAAAAGATAGGCACAACAGAAACTAATAAAAGATGGAATACTGAACATAAAGAAAAAAAAGCCTCTAGATGGGATAAAGATACCCTAAACAAATTAAAAGATATACCAAAACTGCAGGAAATATGTTTAAATATATATAGATAAAGGATTAAGAGTTTGTGTGTGTGTGAAGTTTCGGAGACAGTAAAATACATGTTATTGCCCCTGCAGAAACCCAAAATGGTCCAGTAAATCAATGCATCAGACACTAAGAAAGTGGAAGAAGTTGAGAGAGGAAGATGATAAAAAGGTAACAAAATAAAGACAGAATGTTTAGAAGGTCTGATTAATAAATGGTAAGACACCTTAAATCTCATTTCCTGCCCAGCTATGGAATTCAAAAACTAGGTATATTTCCCCTGGAAGTTCAGGTTATCCTTCAATGAAAAAACTGCTTGACATAGGAATCCTATCTAATAAAGAGGGAATATGCTAATTGACCATCACTCCGTCACAAAGATGGCTGCACCCACAGCCGAGGCCAAGTTCCCCTAAGGAGCCTTAACCAGCAATCAGCAGGGACCCGAGGCTACACCCTCCCCCACCCCTGTGGGGCTTGACAGGGGACCTCAGGCTGTGCCCCCCCACCCGGCGTGGCGTGACTGGGGACCTCAAGCTACACCCCCCACCCCAGACCGGGCGAGGGGACCTGAGGTTGCGCCCCCCTGCCTGGCGGGGCTTGACAGGGGTCCTCAGGCCCTGCTCCCCACCCAGCAGGGCTTGAAGGGGTCCTCAAGGTGCACCTCCAGTGCTGGGTCGGGGGAACTCAGGCCACACCCCCCTACTAGTGGGGCTTCACGGGGGACCTGAGGCTGCACCCCCCTGCCTGGTGGGGCTTGACAGGGGACCTCAGGCCATGCCCCCCACCTGGCGGGGCTTGACGGGGGACCTCAAGTCATGCCCCCCGCCCCATCTGGGGGACCTCAGACCACGCCCCCTTATCCTGGAGCCAGGCCAGGGGACCTGAGGCTAGCCCCCTGCCCAGCAGGGTTTGACAAGGGTGGGACTGGCCGGGTCTGGACCTAGCCCAATGGAGCGTGGGGGGCGGCCAGGTCTGGGTCTCATGCAATTTTGATGTGCATGTGGGTGGGCGGGGACTTGACTCTGGGTCCCCCTTTTAATATGCACGAATTTCGTGCACCGGGCCACTATTAAGATATAAAGATACTGCCCTGGCCAGTGTGTTCACTGGTTAGAGCATCAGCTCTGCACCAAAGGGTCATGGGTTTGATTCCCATCAAGGGCAACCCAGGTTCAATCCCCAACCCAAGTCAGGTCTGGTGTGGGAGGCAACCAATTGATGTATCTCTCACATTGATGTGTTTTTCTCTTTTTTTCTTCTTCTCTCTCCCCCCATCCCTCCTCTCACTCTCTGTAAAAAATCAATGGAAAAAATACACTCAAGTGAGGATTAACCACCACAACAAGATATAAAGACAACAACACTGGGAGTCCAATAAAAACTGTGTGGCCACCTGATCATTTTACTGTGAAGCCCTCAGGCAAGCTAAAACTGGACCCCAATACAAAATACACAGAGCTTCTATTCAATTTATTAAAATTTAATCTTCAACATAAGCAGAAATCCAGAAATTAGACATGACAGAGATTAAAAACAAACAAACAAAAACTTCAGAGGAAACAGTGCTAGGAGCAGTCTTCAACTATCCTAATACCCTCAAAGAAATGATAAAAAGATATGCAGCCATATAACAATAGGAGGCTATGAGACAAAGAAAAAGGGGGTGTTGAGGAGGTGGCTGATCAATGTTTCTCTCTCATGGATGTTTCTCTCTCTCTATCCCTCTCCCTTCTCTCTCTCAAAAAACAAACAAACAAACAAACATATTTTTTAAATAAACAAACAAAAGCTTCAATGAGGCCCAGTCGATATCCCTCAGTGGTGGAGCATTGACCCATGAACCAGGAAGTCACAGTTTGATTCCCTGTCAGAGTGTATGCCCGGGTTGCACGCTCAATCCCCAGTAGGGAGCATACAGGAGGCAGTTAATCAATGTTCTCTCACTGATGTTTCTATCTCTCTATCCCTCTTCCTTCCTGTCTCTCTAAAATGTCAACAAAAATATATTAAACAAAATAAAAAAGCTTCTTTGAGGAAAAATATGTCACATAAATATCAGGAGAATGGTATCATAATCATCAATAGCAACACAAGAAGCTATAAGTGAGTCAAGAGATGCCTTCAAAGCCCTAAGGAAAAATTACTTTCAACTCTATACCCCACTGGACCATTAATTTGGTTGTTTCAGACATAAAAAAAGACTTAATATCTTTTTCTTAAATCCCAAGTATCCTTTATTGAGTAATAAGATGCTTTTCTATAAAATGTGGGTACATAAACGAAGAAAGAGTAGGATCAAATAAACTTTTTAAAAAAACGTATTTTTACTAGAGGCCCAGTGCACAGATTCGTGCACCAGTGGGGTCCCTCGGCCTGGCCTGTGCCATCTCGCAATCTGGGATCCCTTGGGGTATGTCAGAGAGCTGGTTTCGGCCTGATCCAGACAGGAGGGAGCCCGATACTGTGTGTTGAGCATCTGTCCCCTAGAAGTTGTCAGTGCGCATCATTAGTGACCAACTGTTTGGTTGCTTAGGCATATAATATATATATATATATATATATTTCAGAGAGCAAGGGAGAGGGAGAAAGAGATAGAAACATCAATGATGAGAGAGAATCATTGATTGGCTTCCTCCTGCATGTCCCCCACTGGGGATTGAGCCCACAACCCAGGCATGTGTCCTTGACTGGAATCTAACCTAGGGACCCTTCAGTCCCCAGGCTGACACTCTATCCACTGAGCAAAAAACAGCTAAGGTTCTAATAAACTCTTAATAAATAGAGCTAGAAACCCAGGAATGAGGTAAAGACATATTGTAGAATCAGAATGATAAAGAAATCCCAAAATAACATCTGTATAACAGAAACAGAATAGAACAACCAGTCTACATTACAGAAGAGAAGATCCCAGGAGGGATAGCTTAAAGAGGGAAGGGAGAAAATCGAATTTACAGATTTCAGAGTGTAATTTTCTTTCACAATTTTCATACTAAGTAGAATACTTTTTTAAATATATTTTTATTGATTTCAGAGAAGAAGGAAGAGGGAAACATAGAAACATCAATGATGAGAATCATTGATTGGCTGCCTCCTACACACCCCCACTGGGGATCAAGCCCTCAACCTGGGCATGTGCCCTTGACTGAAATTGAACCTGGGACCTTTCAGTCCGCAGCTGACGCTCTATCCACTGAGCCAAACCAGCAAGGGCTAAGTAGAATATTTTTAACTCCCAAAAATAACTTACAAAGTATTTGTACATTATGTGAAGTAGTAATTAGTACTGACTACTGAAAGTAGCTGTTGGAAGGGGTGAAAATTTTTAAATGTGCAAAGAAAACCAGGCAAGTTGAATAATGGGGAGAAAACAGTAATTAAATCCAGGAAAAACAAAAGGCTATAAAACCTATCCATTTGGAAAGGTGAAGAATGAAAAAATAATATAGAAGTGAACTAAAATTTTTAGTTACCATTACAAAATTATATCTTAGCAAATGAAGAAAGCACTACTATATCATACATGTTAAAAAATACCAGAAGAAACAGCTAAAATATTTGAAGAAGGGTGGTAAGACTGCTTTTTATTATAAGCAGTTTAATACTGACTTTTTAAACATTTAAAAGTTCCTATAATTAATAAGAAAAACATAATCCAAAAGTAAAAGGAGTAAATGATATGAAGAGGCAACATGAAAATGGCTTATCTATAATAATAAAAGTGTAATATGCAAATCGACCAAACGACCGAATAGCAGAATGACCATCTGGACGACATTCTGGATGACCACTCTATGACACCCACTGGCAACAAGCCAGCCAAGGCAGGTGCAATGCGATTGGTCGGGAGCCCGGCCATTGCCCCATGATCGCCCTACAGAGGGAGGCCCAGGCCACCACTGACTGGAGGCCTGGTGGGTGGGGCCTCCCTCTGCGGGGCGCAATCAGTCACCCCAAAAAGGGAGGCCCAGGCTACGCCGTGGCGGTGCTGCAGTGGGTGGGCAAGGCCTACCTCTTTGGGGGGATTGATCACAGGGCTCCTGGGAGAGAGAAGGCTGAGGGGACATACGGACACACACACATACATATCCCCCCAGTGCACAAATTTCATGCACCAGGCCTCTAGTATAAGGATATGAAAGATGGCAAACCAGGATAAACAATCTGGAGATATGTAAACTAAAATAATGTGATATCACCTAAGGATAAAGAAAAATGTGGTCTGCTATGGGAAAATGACTACTCTCATACACTGTGTGAGTTCAAAATATCACTTCTGAAGAAACATTTGATAGATTTTAGCTGTGTGTTCCCTTTGATAGAATTCCAATTCCAGATGCTCTACATAAATACTGACATATAGAGACATTAACTGAAGCACTGGTTATTTCCTATGTATAAGAATTTGGTCAAATAAAATATAACACCTGGATACTGTAAAATACTTTGCAATAGTTAAAAAATTATGGCAGAGATTCCAAAACATTCTGTTAAAAAAAAAAATCAAAGGATAATATGAACAAACATGTATAGCTGTGTGTATCTAAAAGAATACACACCAAGCCATTAACCACAAGGGGAGTGGAACTGGGAACATAAGAAAAGGGAGGTATAAAATGGAGGGGGAGCCCAGCCAGCATGGCCATGGTTGAGCATCTATGAACCAGAAGGTCACAGTTCAATTCCCGGTAGAAACACATTTCCAGGCTGCGGGCTCGATGCCCAGTAGATGATGTACAGGAGGCAGCCGGTCAATGGTGCTCTCTCATCATTGATGTTTCTATTTCTCTCTCCCTTCCTCTCTGAAATCAATAAAAATATACCTTAAATAAGTAAGTAAATGGAAGGGGAATTGATTATATTTTTTTATATCATCATGCATACATTTATTACATGTATTTTTAAATATAGAAATTATATGGAATTTAAACTTTCGGTTTAGCATTCACAAATAGTTCTATTATCAACATAAAAAATTATTTATAATTTATATCTTTGAACACAAGTGATTAACAGAGTTTCACATACCCTCTTATTGTACTGTTTGTCTCAGAATCCCCAGGATCCAATGTTTCTTTTAAGAAGTTTATATAATGTATCCAAAGGTCAACACTAAGAGGTATTGCCTGAAGGCCCCGTCGATATACCTAAGAAGAAAACAACAAAACTGTACTTCAAATATTTAATGATTTCTTAACAGAGAGGTAACACTGTGTTATCCGGTGAACCTTAGAAATACTAATTACTGGAATTTTGTTTAAATAATCTACCATTACCATTTGGGTGGAGGTTGGATAGAACATGGCAATGTTCTGATCCCCACGTGCAGAGTCTTGATCTTCAGAGCGCAGCAGTCCCTGCATTCTGACCGGGTTGTGTGGGCAGGCTTTGGGTTACAGACCATAGGGCACAGACCCATTAGAGCACCAATGACAGCGTCTGACCAAAAATGCAATAAGACGTAGCAAATGTGACTAGCAAACCAACTATATTGTTTGGAAAATGAGAAATAAATGTAAGTGAGAGAAAAGCCCTGCCCTACTTGTTAAGCTGCAGTGTAATACAGAGGCTTGCACTGCAAAGCTTGACAAACTGTAGAGGTTTAACGCACCTGCCAACAAAGAGAGAAAATATTAGCTACAAATGCCACAAGAGTGACAAATGCAAATAAAATACCCTATAAAATTGTTTGACCACAAATCGTAGGTACTGCCAGCCAAAGAAAAAAAAAGTCTTTGTTTTGTTATTTGGCTTACAGTACCTAATGGAAATTATTTTATTCAGTAATGTACGCACCTCATCTGATTGTTTAATGTTGTCATGCCGCTTTTCAAGGTCTGCATACTTTTTCCAGTAACCATAGCAATACGGATAGTGTATGAAAAATTTGTCAAATGCTTTCCTGGCAGCCATCAAGTGATTCTGATGAAAATAAAATGAGGTATTTAAATATCTTGGAAGTTTTTGTCACAAAAATATTTATTATTACTTTCAAATGTATTATCTCAAATAAAAGAAATGGCAGGTTTAAAGACCACACACAGTTCTTTCCCTACAAATGCAATCTTATCCTTTGAAACAGAGGTACTAATTCTGTTAATCTACAAGGTAACCTTTTATTCACAGATTTTATCCAGATACACATGCACAGCACTTATTACGAACATTAGATTTTGACTCTACTGACTTTTCACAACACACCAATGTGATTTTTTTGAAGTTAAAAAAGTGTATATATCCAATGTCACGCAACTTAATCTGTAATAATTACAAAACAATAAGGCCCAGTCTAATAATGACTTGATTAATCTGTTCCTTTAGTCCCATTTAAAAGTTACTAACCTCCTGTTCTACATACTGAAGCAAATATACCCAGCCTGTAAAATCCTGAGGATTATTTTCTATAGTTTTCCAAAACTTTTCATATTCTGGAGGGAAATTTGCTTCCGTTTCTGCCACTGAAAGGTCCACAGCATTTGCTATTTCATTTTCTTCTATAGTTGCATTCACATTAGGAGATCCATCAGGTGACTGTTCCATTTCCGTAACATTCATAATTTCAGTACTGAAATCAGCAGACTGTTCTACCACTACCTCAGAACTGTTGCCTGTGCTGCCATTACTAGAATTTCTGTACTCATCCATGTGAGAATTTTGCATAGCTGTTTATTTTGTCCTCAGTTAATGATCTGTAGAAACAAGAAGAAAAACATTTTCCAAATATTTATTTAGCATCATCAAAAGCACCCCTTTTAAAAAATGATTTTTTAGAGAGGAAAAAACAGAAACATCAATGTGAGAGCAAAACATCAATCAGCAACCTCCTGCATGCCCTTACCCAGGATTGAACCTACAACAGAGCATTTGCCCTGACCAGGAATTGAACCAGCAACCTTTCAGTGCATGGGATGACAACCAACCAGCTGAGAAGCACCAGTCAGGGAAAAACCACCTTATTATAAAACACAAGCTCTCATTAGCTATTAAAAAATATATAATAATTTGATTCTTGATATCTCTTATAACTTTTTTTTAAATAAATCTTTATTGTTCAGATTATCACAGGTGTTCCTCTTTTTTTTTTCCCCCCCATAGCTCCCCTCAACCTGATTCCCCACCCCACCCCATGCCCTTACCCCCCACCACTGTCTTCATCCATAGGGGTAAGATTTTTGTCCAGAAAGAAATGGTGGGAAAAAGATACAGAGGCAAAGAAGCATTGAACAGACTGTCAAACTACAGGAAGACAGGCGAGGTTGGACGAGGGGGACTGTAAGAGACCAACCGAAGGACTTGTACGCATGCATATAAGCACAACCAATGGATATAAGACACTGGGGCGGGGGGGAGGGCGGGCAGGGTAAGGCATGTACTGGGGGATAGGGGAGGTCGGGGGGAGATCAATGGGGGAAAAAAAGGAGACACATGTACTACTATTTGTAATACTTAAAACAATAAAAAAAAAAAAAGAATTTTGTCCAATCTCTTCCCGCACCCCTCACACCTGCTTCCCCTGAGAGTCGTCAGTCCACTCCCTATGTCCCTGATTTCTATTATATTCACCAGTCCATTCTGTTCTTCAGATTTTTATTCACTTGATTTTTAGATTCACTTGTTGGTAGGTATGTATTTGATGTCATTTTGTTGTTCATAATTTTTATCTTTACCTTTTTCTTCTTCTTCTTCCTCTTCTTAAAGAATACCCTTCAGCATTTCATGTAATCCTGGTTTGGTGGCGATGAACTCCTTTAGCTTTTTCTTGTCTGTGAAGCTCTTTATCTGACCTTCAACTCTGAATGCTAGCTTTGCTGGGTAGAGTAATCTTGGTTGTAGGTTCTTGCTGTTCATCACTTTGAATATTTCTTGCCACTCCCTTCTGGCCTGCATAGTTTCTGCCGAGAAATCAGCTGACAGTCGTATGGGTACTCCCTTGTAGGTAACTAACCGTTTTTTTCTTGCTGCTTTCAAGATTCTCTCTGTCTTTTGCCCTTGGCATTTTAATTATGATGTGTCTTGGTGTGGTCCTCTTTGGATTCCTTTTGTTTGGGGCTCTGTGCGCTTCCTGGACATGTAAATCTATTTCTTTCACCAGGTAGGGAAAGTTTTCTGTCATTATTTCTTCTAATAGGTTTTCAGTATTTTGCTCTCTCTCTTCTTCTGGCACCCCAAAAATTCGGATGTTGGTTTGCTTGAAGTTGTCCCAGAGGCTCCTTACACTATCTTCATATTTTTGGATTTTTTTTTCTTTTTATTTTTCTGGTTGGGTGTTTGTTGTTTCCTCATATTTCAGATCTTTGGTTTGATTCTTGGGGTACGTTGATCTACAGTTGAGTTTCTGTATATTCTTTATTTTAGACAGTGTATGCTTAATTTCTGAATGGTCCTTTTCCATTTTTTTGGCATTCTCATTAAGGTCCTTGAAGGTCTCACTAAGCTCCTCAGAAGTGTCATCAAGTTTCTCAGCAGTATTTAGAAGACTCTTGAGTAACCTTATAAATGTGGTTCTGAACTCTATGTCATCCAGTAGTTTGCTTTCCTCCGTTTCTTTCATTCATGACATGTTTCTTTGTTTCCTCATTTTGGCTGCTTCCCTGTGTTGATGGAGTGGCTTTGTGTGGTAGGTGACCTATAGGGGGCAGTAGCTCAGCCTCCCCAATCACCTGATGTGGACGCTCTTGGTACACCCCTTTGTGGGCTGAGCGCAAAGTCTTGGTGTAGTTAAGCCTTAATTGCAGTTAGTACGCTGGGAGGAATTGACCTCCAGGCCAATTGGCTGTGAGGACTCGCTGTGTCTGTAAGAACTGCTGTGCTGAAGACACGCTTATGGTGCAGGACTTGTTTCAGTGGGGCTTTGGTGCTCACTGAGTCTGCCTCTTGAATGTGTCACTTATGGATGTGAGGAGTTGAAATCTGGTTTCTCACACTGATCACTAGGTATATTGGCTTCTGGATCTCCAATGGGTTGCAGGTCAGCTATTGTCTGAGTCTGCCCAGCAGGAGCTACAGCGAGAACTACAGTTTTCTCCTCTTTGCTTGGGGTTTGGAGGTTTTGGAGCTGTCTGATCCGGGCTGCAAGTTTGTTAGGTTAAGCTGCAGTCCATTCATATGCAAAAGCAGCTGCTTGGAGCTTGGGTGGGTTTGTAGGTTGTGTGGGGCGGGGTCTCAGGGCGTCACTAGGCTAGGGCGTGGCAAACAGCAATGGCTGCTAGTTAGCCTGCTCTGTGTCTCCGATTGCATCCAGTCCCGTGCCCCAGCGCAGATAAACAATTATTCCTGTGCGCAGCTCTACAAGCAGGCCCCCCTCACTTTCCGACCCGGTAGCAGACAATCCAGCTTCTCCCTATAGGAGTTTGGGTCCCCCGTGTCTCCCCAGAAACTGTATTTCAGAGTAATTGGGGGCTTGTCTCCACTTTGGGTTGAAAAAAGCAATGCCTGCTGCCAGCCCAGATCCCGCGCCTCCGTACCTCAGTTTTACAGCGCTTGTGCACGTCTCAGTTCTCTTTTCTCTTTCCTTCTAATTGTAGAACTTCCACTCAGCCAGCTTTCCCGTGGTTCTGGGTGATAGACGTTTTGTCTTTTAGTTGCAGTTTAAATTGTTGTGGGAGGCAGCAGTTTAGGTGTTTACCTACGCCACCATCTTGGATTCCTCCTCTTATAACTCTTAATTAGGTTTATTAGTTTCTATATTATAAGTGTAATTGTATAACATAAATTTTCCAAAAATCTATTTTATTGTTGGGTGTTTGAGTAAACACTAAATAACTAAGGATTTAGTTCCTTCATCCATAAAACAAGTGAGGGTTTGTGCCTGTTCCCTAAAGAAGCAATCATATCTGAATTCAATGTTTCTTAGCTAGCTAAAATTATAAAATTCAATGTCTGAATACCATCTTGCTATGGTATTAACCCTGGACAACAGCAATATCTTTAATATCTGTTTTGAAGACTAAAGGGAAGATAGCAAAAATTCTGGTCATGGATATAAATGTTTTAGAGGGAAATTTATCACTTAGCTCAGGATAAAGTTTTAGAAAAGACAAGGTTGAAGTTTTTGAAATATATTAATATATTTGAAGTATATTAACACATTTACAATAAAATTTAAATCCTAGCACCTAGGTTTTATTTTATTTTATAAGTCATAAGTGAAGGTACTAAAAGGAGTTCAGTTGGTTGGGCATCATTTGTGCACTGAAAGGTTACTGATTCGATTTCTGGTCAGGGCACCTGCCCGGGGTTATGGGCTCAATCCCCGGTAGGGGGGTGTGCATGAATCAGCAGACTGATGTTCCACTATCAAATAGATGTTTCTCCCTCTTCCTTCTTCTCTCTCTAAAAATCAATTAAAAATATATATTTTTTAATTACAAGAGTGACTTCTACAGTGAATATTATTAAAAACATATTTGTGGGAGGAGGAAAAAATGGAGGCGGAAAAGACAGACGTGCCCTGAAGCAGAAAGAAAGAACAGCTGAGGGTCACACGGGGAGTGTTTGCTGTTGAGTTGAGGGACAGCTATACTCCAGGAGACAGTGGGGGACTGCTGGTTGGGCTCACCTGACCAGGCAGGCCCCACTGCTGGTGGGATCCCTCCTGGAGCAACTGGCTCAGACACGGAGACTGCGCCATCTTGAAGGGGAAAGTGGATGTTATCAGAAGCCTGAAAATCTACAACTGCGGCACCCACCAAACAGCTGCGAATCCCAGAGCACCGGTCTCCAATTGGCACAAACACACGGATGCAGAGGAGCTCTACACTCCACCACGGAAAAGTCAGATTTTGCTTGGGATAAGGTAAGGTGTCTGCTCCCGGCGGGAGAGACAAACACGCTCACTGCAGGAGCTGGAGGACTGGGGGAAGTCTGCGCCTAGAAAAATCCGTGGCTGTTGGGGCTGGCATGATCCATGAATGTGGAAGGTCCTCAGAGCTGCTAACAGAAAGGAACTCTTAAAAGCAACCTGTTTTGATCTGATGCAAAAGGACAGCCTAAAAATTTTAAGTATGCCAGCTGCTTAGACCCAAGTGGAAAAAAAAGGCTTCATAGACTTGCGCACAGCCCTGGAGTTCACACACTTACGCTGACTCTTTTTTATTTTGTGGTTTGTTTGTATTTTTGTTTTTTCTTTTTCCTTTAAACCCTTGCTTCTGATTACTAAGCCCAATACATAGGATCACCCAATTGGGGACACCCTAAGAGACTGCAGGGGAAAGTTATTTTTCTGGAACCTGGGGATCAGAGCAGGGAATAACCATCAGAGAACCAGTTCTGGGGCAACCCAGTCCCACAAACCGGTATTGAATGCCACAGGAAAAGTAGGATCTAAGAACTGGCTAGAGAGGACCTATAGACCTAGAGATCAATCCAGAAACACTGCCACCCAGGAGTTGAATCACAAATTGACTCTGTGTAAACACAAATAAAGGAATACAAGAAATTAAGACACACTGCCTGCTTAAAAATCAGGACTGGCTTACAACACTGAGGAGCAGTGGAACGTAGGGAACTGAAATACTGTCCTGGCTAGAAAACAGGCGTGCCAAACAGAACAGGAGAGGAGGTGAATGACCTTCACTACTGCACTTTTTTTTTCCATCTTTTACTTAAGAAACTAATTTTTTTCTCTTCTCCTCACTTGATTTTACCTTTTCAATTATTACATGTTTATTTTCAATCAGTATTGTTACTACTAATATTTTACCTTTTTGTAAAAAAAAGTATCATTTTATTTTCTCTTTATTTTACTTTGGGACTGGTATTCACCATTCTATTTTCATCTTCCCTTTAGCATCATTTTACTTTATCTCAAATTTACCTTTATGCCATCACTCTCTTCCTCACTTTTCCGCTTTTGTTGTCCTATTTCTCTTACCCTTTTCTTGTTTTAGATTTTCCCAATTATTCCTTTTTACCCCTTTAAAATTTCACCCTACTTAAATATCTAATTTCCAATCCCCTGCTCCAAGTGCATACACACCTCGCTCGTCTCTGTCTTCACTATCCAAAAAATTGTTTTTATCTCTGTTCTTTTGTTGTTGTTTGATTAATTATATCAATTTTTAAGCTTGTTTGTGAGATTGTTTTGCTTATTCTTTTTCTGTGTTTGTTTTGTTTTTGTTTGTTTTTTGCTTCTGTTTTCCCTTGCCTTGCTTGATATTAGTTGTTGTTTGCAGTCTGTATTCATCTTGAGGTACCTGTTGCTGGCATTTGTTGGGATTAGTGGCTGTTCTATTGGAGTTTCCTCCCCATATATATAGTTTGTTCGCCTCTTCTTTCGTATTCTCCTTCTTTTCTCTCTCACTTATTTTTTCCTTTTCCCAATTTCATTTTTGCACTCCTTCCTTCCTTCCTCTTTCTATTTTTTTCTCTTCTTCTTTCTCTCCTATCCTCTAATTTGGATTTCTCTGGTGGTCAACTTTATTAGGGGTTATTAACATTGTGAATACATTTCTGTTCAGTGCCTTGTGCGGTTGTACCTGGTTGTGTTGTATTTTGTGCCTTTAAATCAATGCAGGAGAGACAGAACTACATAACCAGACACCCAGAGAAGAGAGACCATGGGGAGACAAAGAAATAGCCTGCATATGAAAGAAAAGCAGGCATCACGAGAAAAGGAAGTAAACAAAATGGAGGCAAGAAACCTGCCAGAGAAAGAATTCAGAGAAATGGTCATAAGGTAGCTGTAAAGAATGGAAGACAAATTTGACAATATGTGTAAGAACCAAGAGGAAATTAGAAGAACCAAGAAGAAATGAAAAATGACATCACTGCTGTAAAGAACTCAATAGAAAGCATCACGAGTAGACTAGAAGAAGCAGAAGACCGCATCAGTGAGCTAGAAGACAAGGTAGGAAAAAATAACCAAGTAGAGCAACTTCTAGAAAAAAATATTAAAAAGCGGGAGGAGAGCCTAAGGGAACTTTGGGACAACACGAAACAAAACAACATCCACATAATAGGGGTGCCAGAAGGAGCAGAAACTGAGCAAGAAATAGAAAATCTGTTTGAAGAAATAATGAGAGAAAACTTCCCTGATATAGAGAAGAAAAAACCCACACAAATCCAAGAAGTTCAGAGTCCCAAGCAAAATGAACCCGAAAAGACCAACGCCAAGGCACATTATAATTAAACTGGCAAACACCAACCACGAAGTAAGAATCTTAAAAGCAGCCAGAGAGAGACAAAGTTACCTACAAAGGAACTCCAATCAGACTAGCAACTGATTTCTCAACAGAAACTCATCAGGCCAGAAGGGAATGGAATGAAATACACAAAGTCATGCAAAGGAAGGGTCTGAATCCAAGACTGTACCCAGTAAGGTTGTCAATCAAAACTGAAGGTGAAATCAGGATCTTCACAGACAAAAAAGGACTAAGGGAGTTTATTACCACCAAACCAGCAATGCAAGAAATGCTAAAGGTTCTGCTGGAAAAAAAAAAATAAATAGGAAGCGAAGAAGGAACACAGGACAAAGAATAAAAATGGCGACAAATAAGTACCTATCAATAATAACTTTAAATGTAAATGGATTAAATGCCCCAATTAAAAAACATAGGGTAACGGATTGGATAAGAAAACACGACCCATATATCTGCTGTCTACAAGAAACCCACCTCAGAAAAAAAAACACACAGACTGAGGGTGAAGGGATGGAAAAAGGTTTTGCAGGAAAATGGAAGTGAAAAAAAAAGCTGGGGTAGCAATACTTATATCTGACAAATTAGATCTTGAAGTGAAGGACATAACAAGAGATAAGGAAGGCCATTTCATAATACTAAAGAGAGCAGGCCAACAAGAGGAAATAACTCTGGTAAACATAAACACACCCAATACAGGAGCACCCAAATACATAAAAAAAAAACAACTCCTGGACGATATCAAGGGAGAGATTGACAGCAATGCAATCACAGTAGGAGACTTTAATACCCCACTATCACCATTGGACAAATCCTCTAAACAAAAAATCAGCGAAGAAACATCAACCCTAAATGACTCACTAGACCAGATGGAATTAATTGACATCTTCAGAATATTTCACCCCAAAGCCTCAGAATATACATTCTTCTCAAGTGCACATGGGTCATTTTCAAAGATAGACCATATATTGGGTTACAGGCAAAGTCTTTTCAAATTCAAGAAGATAGAAATCATATCAAGCATCCTCTTACATCACAGTGGCATAAAACTGGAAATCAACTACAATAAAAACCCCAAAATATCAAACACATGGAGACTAAGTAGCATGCTATTAAACAATGACTGGGTTACCAGAGGGATCAAAGAAGAAATACAAAACATCATGGCAACAAACGACAATGAAAACACAACAATCCAAAATATATGGGACACAGCGAAAGCAGTCTTGAGAGGGAAGTTCATAGCTCTACAAACATACCGCAAAAAATCAAGAAACAATGGTAATAAACTACCTAACCCTACAACTCAAAGAGTTAGAAAGAGAGCAATAAGAAAAGCCCGGTGTAAACAAAAAGAAGGAAATAATAAAGATCAGAGCGGAAATAAACGACAGAGACAAAAAAAAAAAAAACAATACAAAAGATCAATAAAACCAAGAGCTGGTTCTTTGAAAGGATAAACAAGATTTATGAACCTCTAGATACGCTCGCTCACCAAGAAGCAGAGAGAGGGAACTCAAATAAACAAAAACAGAAATGAAAGAGGAGAAATAACAACAGACCCCACCAAAATACAAAGGATTGTTAAAAAATACCATGAACTCTATCCCAACAAACTGGACAACGTGGAGGAAATGGACATATTCCTAGAAAAATACAACGTTCCATAACTCAATCAGGAAGAATCTAAACGTCTCAATAGGCCAATAACTATGGAAGAAATTGAAGCAGTCATTAAAAGCTTCCAGCAAACAAAAGCCCGGGGCCAGAAGGCTTCACAGGGGAGTTTTAACAAACATTCAAGGAAGAACTAAAATCCATCCTCCTCAGACTATTCCAAAAAATTCAAGAGGAAGGAACACTTCCAAGCTCCTTCTATGAAGCCAGCATCACCCTAATAGCAAAACCAAATAAAGAGAACACAATGAAAGAGAATTGAAGGCCAATATCCCTCATGAACATAGATGCCAAAATCCTCAACAAAATTCTAGCAAATCGGATCCAGCACTATATCAGAAAGATCATACACCATGACCAAGTAGGATTTATCCCAGGGATGCAAGGATGGTACAATATCCGCAAATCAATAAACGTGTTACATCACATAAACAAATTGAGAGATAAAAATCACAGTCATATCAATTTATGCAGAAAAAGAATTTGACAAAACCCAACACCATTTCTTGATAAAAACTCTCAGCAAGGTGGGAATAGAAGGATCATACCTGAACATAATAAAAGCCATATACGACAAACCCACAGCCAACATCATACTCAATGGGCAAAAACTAAAACCATTTCCCCTAAGAACAGGAACAAGACAGGGATGCCCACTCTCACCACTCCTGTTTAATATAGTGCTGGAAGTACTAGCCATTGCGATCAGACAAGAAGAAGAAATAAAAGGCATCCAAATTGGAAAAGAAGAAGTAAAACTGTCCTTATTCGCAGATGACATGATACTGTACATAGAAAACCCTAAAGACTCCATAAAAAAATTATTAGACTTAATAACTGAATTCGGTAATGTAGCAGGATACAAAATTAATGCCAAGAAATCTATGGCATTTCTATACACCAATAATGAACTTACAGAAAGAGAGACTAAAAAAACAATCCCATTTACCATCGCACCAAAAAAATTAAGATACTTAGGAATAAACTTAACTAAAGAGGTAAAAGACCTATACGTAGAAAACTACACGACACTGAAAAAAGAGATAGAGGAAGACATAAACCGATGGGAGAACATACCATGTTCATGGATTGGTAGAATCAACATCATCAAAATGTCCATACTACCCAAAGCAATCTATAAATTCAATGCACTTCCCATTAAAATACCAACAACATATTTCACAGACCTAGAACGAAATTTCCAAAAATTTATCTGGAATAAAAAAAGAACCCGAATAGCTACAGCAATCCTGAGAAAGAAGAACAA
The DNA here is from genome assembly GCA_026230045.1 of Corynorhinus townsendii. Lineage (NCBI taxonomy): Eukaryota > Metazoa > Chordata > Mammalia > Chiroptera > Vespertilionidae > Corynorhinus > Corynorhinus townsendii. The sequence continues at coordinate 112,933,508 of JAPDVU010000001.1, read as the reverse complement.
AGTAGGTGGGATCTCAATACCAGATATCAAGTTGTATTACAAAGCTACTGTTCTCAAAACAGCCTGGTACTGGCACAAGAACAGACATATAGATCAATGGAATAGAATAGAGAACCCAGAAATTGACCCAAATCAATATGCTCAATTAATATTTGACAAAGGAGGCATGAACATTCAATGGAGTCAAGACAGTCTCTTCAACAAATGGTGTTGGGAAAATTGGACAGATACATGCAAAAGAATGAAGCTAGATCACCAACTTACACCATACACAAAAATAAATTCAAAATGGATAAAGGACTTAAACATAAGACGGGAATCCATAAAAATACTACAGGAATCCACAGGCAGCAAAATCTCGGACATATGCCGAAAGAACTTCTTCACTGATACTACTCCTAGGGCAATGGAAGCTAAAGAGAAAATAAACAAATGGGACTACATCAAAATAAAAAGCTTTTGCACAGCAAAGAAAACCATCAATAAAACAACAAGAAAGCCCACTGCATGGGAGAACATATTTGCCAATGATATCAATGATAAGGGTTTAATCTCCAACATATACAGAGAACTCATACAACTTAACAAAAAGAAGATAAACAATCCCATCAAAAAATGGGCAACTGATCTAAGTAGACACTTTTCGAAAGAAGACAGAAGGCAGGCCAAGAGACATATGAAAACCTGCTCACAGTCACTAATCATCAGAGAGATGCAAATCAAAACAACAATGAGGTACCATCTCACACCTGTCAGAATGGCTTTTATCAACAAATCAACAAACAACAAGTGTTGGCGAGGATGCGGAGAAAAAGGAACTCTTTTGCACTGCTGGTGGGAATGCAGACTGGTGCAGCCACTGTGGAGAACAGTATGGAGTTTCCTCAAAAAACTAAAAATGAAACTCCCATTTGACCCAGTGATCCCACTTCTAGGAATATATCCCAAGAATCTAGAAACAGGCATCAGAAAGGAAATATGCACCCCTATGTTCATAGCAGCACAATTCACCATAGCCAAGATTTGGAAACAACCTAAATGCCCATCAGCAGATGAATGGATTAAAAAACTGTGTTATATCTATACAATGGAATACTACGCTGCGGTAAAAAAGGAGTTCCTACCATTTGCAACAATATGGATGGAGATGGAGAATATTATGTTGAGTGAAATAAGCCAGGCAGAGAAAGATAAATATCACATGACCTCACTCATTTGTGGAATATAATGAACGACATAGACTGATGAACAAGAACAGATCCAGAGGCTGAGAAACGTCAATCAGAAGATCATACCTCAGGTAAGGTAGGGGAGGGTGGGGGTAAGGTGGAGAGATCAACCAAGGGACTTGTATGCATGCATATGAACCTAATCAATGGACACAGACAACAAGGGGGCGGGGCATTAAGAGAAATTGTTCCATATGACAAAAATTTTTAAATGAAACTCTCTGTAGACTGAAAATTATTTTGGAAGGAAACAAAGAGAAGTTTCCTTCAAAAGTCATAAGGATTGTAATTGAAAGTCAATATATTTGGCCGCTTGAACTAAAGTAAGTAATTTGTGTTTTTGCCTCCCTGACAAAGTTTATATAAAGTTACAAAAAGAAATTGACAGCCAGTTTGAAATGGAATTGCCAGGGCCTAGGGCAAAGAATATCCTTACATGATATTATTCTACAATCTCATTATAATCTTAGATATTTTACAACAGCATACTTTACAATTATCCCAAACAAACTTACAAACTAATTCTTTGAATGGTGGGCAGCAATTTAAAAAAAGGGACATGAAAGGATTTAATCCCTTGCAGAAGGAATTAAGGCACTGGGAAGGCACTTGAGCATCCTATATTGGCCCCTCTTGCCCTTTGTGCCAAGAGGGACCCTCTTCTCACAATCCAATTGCCCTCAGCTGTTACCTGAGCTTTCTGTTCATACTGAGCTTGAAGCCTCGTGGGGGCTGGTACCAGGGATCTGTCTCACATCCAATTGTGTGAGCTGGGCCCTCACTGGAGAAGAAACCCGAGTTCCCCGAGATATGTGATCAGCACCGGGACCCTGCCAGCAGGCCAGGGGTTCCCAAGGCAGGTGCTGGGTGTGGAGGCCACGGGGTCATAGGCTACCAAGGAGACAGAACTGAACCTCACAGCACCCTGCTTGGCCCCGGAGGATGGCTGGTTAGCCAGAGACGGGTAAGATTCCTCAAGGAAGGAACAACCTAAGACAAGCACAGTCACAGAGGGGCCATCAGGAGAGAACTTGGGGGGGGCAACAGAAGTGGGGCACAGACCCTGACCCCCCCAACATTGCAGGGGCTTGAACCCTCACCCCCTTCTAAAGGAGGTCTCCTACCCCCATGGCTGCTTCGCGCTTCCCACACCCAGCTCAGATCTGGACCCAGGCAACAGAAAGAGACCCGGCCCAGCTCACATCGAGATACAGGTGACAGACAGAGACTTGGCCCAGCTCAGATCGGGACCCAGGTAACAGACAAGAGACTTGGCCGACAGCAGTTGCCCTATATCTAAATTCAGCTGAGCATTTGGAATGCTCAGGGCCCACTCAAAAATGCAAATAATCCTTCCCACTAATATTTACAGGGTAAACTAAGATTGTTGGTAGAGTATTAAATTTGACAGTAAAATAGTAATCGAGTTTTCAGATTAATTTAAATAGGCTCATTGAAATAAGTGAATATTCAAGTACTGGACAAAAAGCTATTCTTAAAGTAATAACTAAAATTTTTATTGGTAGTTCATCTCATGGTAAAATTCCTGAATATGCAATGAACCTAAAGCAGTCATATGTGTGGGGGGAAAAAAAAAATTTTTTAATTTAAAGTTATCAAGACTGCATTATAAAATTTACAAAAACCTCCATTAAAAAAAAAGGGGGGGGGATAGTAGGGCAATATCATGTAAGGAAAAATATTCTATAAGTAAATTACATCTAGAAAATTTTTACTTTACCAAATTAAGGTTCATTTGCAATGCTAACAGCAAGACGGCCATTAAAAACACACATGGTGTCTAAATAAGACAAAGGAAAATCGTTTGAACAGAAAGAAAAAGGATCCCAAATCAATTATATAGAAAAGATTCCTTTATTAACTTGTGGTCGAGAATATATTTGTATATTTTCAGAAAACAACCCCAAGACCAGATGGATTCCTGCAACAGAGAGGAATTCACAGAAGTGCTCCAACCACGAAGACAAGAGGAAAAAACAGTCCAGAGATGGAAGACGCTGACAACGCCTTGCCATGGGAGCAGTCAGCAGCTGTGCACCACTGCAGGTTACCTAGGACCAAACCAGAGAGGGTCGGACCTGCATTGCCACCATGTGCCCACCATCCAGATATCACTGCTGACATGTACACATAAGAAACTGTTGGACACTGAAATTGGGACTCAAACATTTTTTTGTTTTGTCTTGTTTTGTTATTATATGTTTATTTCCAGTATGCAAAGGCAAAACTTTTTAAAGGAAAGAAATGGTGGGAAAAAGATACAGAGGCAAAGAAGCATTGAACAGACTGTCAAACTACATTGGGAAGACAGGGGTGGTTGGGCGAGGAGGGCTGTAAGAGACCAACCGAAGGACTTGTACGCATGCATATAAGCACAACCAATGGATATAAGACACTGGGGTGGGGGGGGAGGGTGGGCAGGTGAAGGCATGTCCTGGGGGGTAGGGGAGGTCGGGGGGAGATCAAAGGGGAAAAAAAAAAGGAGACATATGTACTACTATTTGTAATACTTAAAACAATAAAAATAAAATAAAATTTAAAAAAATAAAAAAATAAAAATAAAAAAAAAAGAAAATAAGGTAAGTGCAAGAAGGTCAGGTGGGGAGAAAAGTTTTTTGTTTTGTTTTGTTTTGTTTTTATTGATTTCAGAGAAGAAGGGATTGGGAGAGGGAGAGAGAAATAGCAACATCAATGATGAGAGAGAATCACTGATCGGCTGCCTCCTACACGCCCCCTACTGGGGATCAAGCCTGCAACCCGGGCACATGCCCTTGACTGGAAATGAACCGGGATCCTTCAGTCCACAGGCTGATGCTCAATCCACTAAGCCAAACTGGCCAGGGCGACAAAAAAGTTTTTGATACGTGATATATAGCACTCTACTACATTCCTTGCAGAAAATAGGTAGTATAAGATAAGTCCTCACTCTATAAGGCTTATTAACTAGTCAGATAGAGGGAGGGGGGGAAGGAAATAATGCAAGAAAGAGAAGTTCAAATGAACCAAAAGGAAAAATGAAGAAACCAACTGAAAACTATAGCCATCTAGAAATGCTTCATGAAATACAGAACTGGGTCTTGACTTTGAAAGTTAAAGGTTTTGAAATAAAAATATAGTGTTCTAGAATAGGAAACAGCTTATTTAACTTTACAGAACTAACTTTCTTGACAGTACACAAGAAGATAGAAATTAGGACTGGATCAAAGACAAGAAGACACACTGACCAACATGAAGAGGGTTTATATTAGGGAAGTGGAAAGATAAGCAGCAGAATAAGCAGTGTAAAGCCAGGGAGATTAGAGAAGAAATGATAAAAGAAGAAAATTTAGAGAGATTCAAGAAGAAATTACAGAAGAAATTCTAGCCCTGCTGTGTGGCTCTGTGGTTGAGCATCAACCTATGAATCAGGAGGTCACGGTTTGATTCCAGGCCAGGGAACTTGCCCAAGTTGTGGGCTCAATCCCCATTAGGGGGCGTGCAGGAGGCAGCCAATCAATGATTCTCTCATCATTGATGTTTCTCTCTCTATCCCTTTCCCTTTTTTCCCTCTCTCTAAAATCAATAAAAACATTTAAAAATTAATAAAGTAAAACATAAATCAGACAATGTCACTCCACTGATTCTTCTTAGAGTAAAAGTCAATGTCCTTCAATGGCCCAGTGCCCCCTCTCACCATTTACTTCGATGTCTCAATCTTCTACTAATCTTAACATCTCTCACTCAGCCCCAAACACACTGACAGCTTGCTATCTCTCAAAAATCCACACTCTCCAGCTGTAGAACCTTGGCACTACACTGGCTATTCCCTCTACCCAGAGTGATCTTCCAGATACCCACATGACTACCTTCCACACCTCCTCCTTTGCGGAAATGTCACCCTCAATAAGACCTACCTGGACCATACTATTTAAAATGTAAATTGCGCCCTAGCCAGTTTGGCTCAGTGGACAGAGTGTCGGCCTGCGGACTCAAGGGTCCCAGGTTCGAATCTGGTCAAGGGCACATGCCCCAGTTGCGGGCTCAATCCCCAGTAAGGGGCTTGCAGGAGGCAGCCAATCAATGATTCTCTCTCATCACTGATGTTTCTCTCTCCCCCTCTTCCTTCCTCTCTGAAATCAATAAAAATATACTTTAAAAATAAAATTGTAACTTGCTCCTATCCCCAGCATATCTAATCTCCTTTACTTTCCTCTACTTTTTTCTATTATCCATAGAATTTATTATATTCTAACATTAAATAATTTACTTATTTCTTATATACCATGATATAACAATTAACCAGCCTGTTCTTTTTGTTCACACTGTTCTTGCTATAGTTTAAGTAATCATTATCTCCCAACCGGACCAGTATTTTTCAAACTGCGTATTGCTTTAGATCAGGGGTGGGGAACCTTTTTGTTGCCAAGGGCCATTTGAATACTATAACATTATTTGAGGGCCATATAAAATTATCAAGTTGCCCTAACTGCTTTGGCTCAGTAGATAGAGCGTCAGCCTGCGGACTGAAGGATCCCAGGTTAGATTCCTATCAAGGGCACATGCCAGTGTTTTGGGCTCGATCTTCAGTGGGGGGCATGCAGGCGGCAGCTGATCAATGATTCTCTCTCATTATTGATGTTTCTAACTCTCTCTCCCTCTCTGAAATAAAAATATATTTTTTTAAATTATCAATTTTAAAATTAGCCCGCTAGGATCCTCTCCGACCCAGGCCAGGGGGGCTCGTGCAGGAAGCAACTAATTGTGTTTCTCTCACATCCGTATTTCTCTCTCTCTTTCCCTCTTTCTGTTTTTTAAAATATATTTTTATTGATTCAGAGAGAGGAAGGGAGAGAGAGATAGAAACATTAATGATGAGAGAGAATCATTGATTGGCTGTCTCCTACACGCCCTACACTTGGGGATCGAGCCCACAACTTAAGCATGTGCCCTTGACCTGAATCAAACCCAGGACCTTTCAAGTCTGCAGGTCGACGATCTACGCACTGAGCCAGACTGGCTATGGCTGTCTTTCCCTCTTTCTTACACTCTCTCTAAAAATCAATGGAAAAATATCCTTGAGTGAGGATTAAAAAATAAATAATTTAAAAAATAGTAAAATAAAATTAGCCTTCTATATTTGGTCAAATATCTAATTAACTCACCCCTAATGCCTTAGCAGGGCCAGACCAAATGATCTCGCAGACCTTATATGGCCCGCAGGCTGGACGTTCCCCATCCCTGCTGTATATTATCTTTGTGAATTTAAAAATTTTTATCAGAATACGTTGCACATAGTAAAGGTATATTGTTTGGTCACATTAGTTACAATTAGATCCACACATGCAATTCAACTATGTATCAGTTTTAAATTAAAGATCTGGCCCAGTTACTCATTAGGGAACTTTGGGCTATTATTTACTATCATTAAACCTCATCGACAAAATAATTACACATAAGTTGCTATAAAAATCAACTGTCCTGCCCTAACTGGTTTGGCTCAGTGGATAGAGCATTGGCCTGTGGACCGAAAGATCCCAGGTTCAACTGCGGTCAAGGGCATGTACCTTGGTTGCGGGCACATCCCCAGTAGGGGTTGTGCAGCAGGCAGCTGATCGATGTTTCTAACTTTCTATGCCTCTCCCTTCCTTTCTGTAACAAAATCAATAAAATATATTTTTTAAAAAATGAACTGTCCTCTTCTTTTCATTCACACTGCTATTGTTACAATTTGAATAATTATTAACATCCCTCCTGAATATTTTTTAAACTTCAAACTGCTTCAAACCAGCTTCCCTTTTTAAAAAATGAAAACATGCCAAGCCAGTGTGGCTCAGTGGTTGAGCACCGACCTATGAACCAGGAGGTCACAGTTTGATTCCTGCACATGCCTGGGGTTTCGGGCTTGACCCCCAGAAGGGGATGTGCAGGAGGCAACCAATCAATGATTCGCATCACTGATGTTTCCATCTCTCCCTCGACCTTCCTGTCTGAAATCAATAAAAAATATATATTATTTAAAAATGAAAACATATAGAAAAAATTTATCAGGTTAACACACACATTATGGGCATATTGTTGAAATAATTCAACTACCTTTTATTGGACTGCAATGTTATATGCACATAATACAAGGTGGGGCAAAGTAGATTTAGTTTTGAGTAGTCCAAACAGTTTTATTTTCCATAGGAAATTATAAACTTACTTTTACCCCACCCTGTATAATGAGTTGCAGTCAAAATATTTGAAAACCACTGCTACAACACTATTACTATGATAAATTAATATTCCTAGAATATTAAATTCAGTGAGAACAGAGACCTTAGTTTTGTTTATACCTTTAACTTTTAGTTATGACATATACTTTTGACTAACATTATACTTTTGACTAACAATTCTACCTACCAACGTAAAATTTGGAGGATGACTTAAATAATCCACACATAATTAAAGATGGGAAATTTGCCCTGACTGGATGGCTTGGAGCATAGTCCATACACCAAAAAGGTTGAAGGTTCGATCCCCAGTCTGGGCACATGAGAGGAAACTGATATTTCTACTTCTCTCTCTCTCTCTCTTAAAAAAACAAACATAAAAATAAATGATGTATCCTTAGGTGAGGGAAAAAAGGCAACTGTTAATTTTAAAAATACAGTAAGTTTGATCTAATACCTTTTTTAAAACTATACTTATGCCTATAGAGATAAGTGGTTATTCTTTTCATAAACAGCAACACATAAAAAACTGAAGATGCTACTAAGGACTCAAAGTCAGGAGGAGTTTGAGCAAAACAAATAAACTAATTTTGCAATCTACATGTTACTCTGTGCTTCATCCACAGTTAAGCTAATTTTAATGCTCAGGATGTTAGGAAAAGATACTATCATAACCACTGGTTTTAGCAACTGTTTTCAGAGACTAAATAGAATGGTCACAGATTATGTTCCAGAAATTGGAACTAACACACACACACACATCTGTACCACTCAGGTGTTGTTTTTTAATCCTCATCTGAAGATATGTTTGTTTTTATTCCATTGATTTTAGACAGATGAAGGAAGAGGGAGAGAGAGAAACACTGATGTGAGAGAGAAACATCAATTGATTGTCTCCCTAAAGCACCCTGATCAGGGATCAAATCCAAAACCCAGGTATGTGTCCTAACTGGGATTTGAACCCTTGACCTTTCCATGTGTACCCACTATGCTCCAACCAACTGAGCCACACAGGCTAGGGCAATCACTCAGGCTTTGTAGGGGAAAACAATCATCATTTGGCTAGAACTACCACTTTCTCCTTTGGCTAGTTAAAAAAAAAAAATCCTGCTTAATGCAGAATTGTTAACATACCATAGAAAGTTCTGTATTTTTGCTTGAAAAGCACAAACACAGGTTTTATCATTTGATTCATAAAATTCTTTTTCTTATTCAAATGTAAGTAAAAACAGTAGCACAGAGTGACACTAAAAAATTTCTTCTTTCCAATTAGCCATCTTTGGTCAACCTCTAATTATTTTAGAGTTCGCAATCTAAGAAAGAAGTCTTCAGTAGAATTCCTTTTGTTCACCTTTTCCCCACCAAAGACTGTAGAGTGGAAAGTTCCAGCTTTTGCAACTCCAGAGTGTAGTTATAAATACGGGGGGGCGGGGAAATACCCAACAGGAGTTGTTTCTTTTTTTTCAAGCCACTTAAGCTCCTATAGAGCCCAAAACACTCAAGTTCCACAGTGAACTTCATATTCATAATTCCATCATAAAACTTGCTTCCTTATAGAAAAGTTTCAAGTATTCCTAAACAAATTGGATCAGTTGCAAAATAACTTGAAATCCTCAAAGAGGAGGTACTGTGAATATCAAACTAAAAAGTAACAATTTCATGACATAAAATAATCATCAGTCACACATTAAGAGCAGCACTTATTAAGTTAAGGAAGCCATCATTCTTAAACAGATTTCTTCAAAAGATCTTTAATATCGCCCGACTGGTTTGACTCAGTGGATAGAGCCTCGGCCTGCGGACTGAAGGGTCCCAGGTTCGATTCTGTTCAAGGGCACATGCCCGGATTGCAGGCTCCATCTCCAGTAGGGAGCGTGCAAGCGGCAGCCGATCAATGATTCTCTCTCATCATTGATGTTTCTTTCACTCTCTTCCTCTCCCTTCCTCTCTGAAATCAATAAAAATATTTTTTAAAAAAGAACTTTAATTTCTAGTGTTTCTGCTTCTATCCTGCCAAAAGCTCTCACTTAATTTTGGGATGCTGTGACAGGGCCCAAAGATTTAGCTTATGCAGTCAGAATACGGAACGCGTCTATAAGGCGCCTAAATTAAGCTTTATTAACAGAATCTGTATTTTCCCAATGTTCTGGCGTCTGCTATGGAGCCCTTCCAGTTCCAGTCGTCCCCGCCACACCGGTTTCCAGCTCTTGGGGAAGCAAGGGCTCCAGACTTACCCCCAAATCGCTTCCTCCATCACGTGGAGGCCCACATTTCCAGGCCCGTCTGAGAAACGTTTAGTCTAAGAAAAGAAACCTCGCACTGCTCCACCCAACAGGTGGGAAGGCCAGAGGACCGGACAGCTGGGCGCAAAGGCAGGGCCAGGCCGCAACACGGCGGGAGGGAGGCCCGGCCCCGTGCGGCCTGAAAGCAGGCAGGCCCCAGCCAGCCCACCCTACCGCCCCTCCGCCAATTCCGAGGCGCCCACCCCAGCTGACCTGACGGTGGAGGCGACTCAATGCCATAAGCCGCAAACTGAGCGACGACGGCACTTCCACGGTCTCAGTGCCCACAGCCACCGCTGCACCGCCACCAGCGCCACAACACCTTCTCCAGAAAGAGCGCGCCGCGCATGCGCCGAGTGTTGGGGGATGCGAGGGAGTCACGTGATCGCGCTGCGTGCGTCCCGGCTTCACTCCGGATCCAAGAGCCCCCGCCGCTCCCCGCCCCGCCCCGCCCCGCCCCGCCCCCGGCTCCAGAGGCTGCCGCCGCTGCCCATCCAGTTTCCTCCCTCAGTGGGTTCTTCCCAAACTGAAAGGGTATTTAGGTCCTTTCACACCCGTGACCTTAAACACAGCCAGCGCTCAGCCCTTCCCCTGCCCCCCAAAGAAAGAAATTGTTTTTCTTTTTGGGCAAATATAATGTTTTCCAACAATTGTTGAGGTTTTACCTCTCTACCTGAAAATGGACAGAAATTAAGACTTAAAAACCCCTGTGGCCCTGCCAGAGTGCCTCAGTGGTTGAGCCTCGACCCATGAACCAAGAGGTCTCAGGGGTTCTGGGCTCAATCCACAGTAGGAGGTGTGCAGCAGGCAGCCATCAATTATTCTCTGTCATCATTGATATTTCTACCTCTTCCTCTCCCTTCCTCTCTCTCTCCAAAATCAATTTATAAGAAAATCCTGTTGGCCCTAGCCGGTTTGGCTCAATGGACAGAGCATTGGCCTGTGGACTGAAGGGTCTTAGGTTCAATTCTTGGTCAGGGCATGTGCCCAGGTTTTGGGCTCAATCCCCATAAGGTGTCTCTAACTCTCCCTCGCCCTTCCTCTCTGAAATCAATCAATATATTTTTAAATAAACACAGTGGAAGAAAAAGGGGACACATACTAAACCTGACAAGCTTATAGGAGACCTGTATGGCACGCCCTACAAACTCAGAGACCAAAAGTAACCACATAGGATGGTCTGAACATAAAAATCCTTAATTAAAAGCGAGTCATGGTGGTAGTCATGTCCTAGCCTGTAGCTTTCTTGACAAAGGTCAGTCTTTACCTGAAGTGAGCCTGTCTATTGTTTTTTTGCATCTAAGATAACATACACTTGGAATGTAAGAATAATCTCCTTTATCTGGACCTCTCCGTGTGCAACACACTGGCCCCAGAGCACTAGACCACAGAACCCCTCATTGTTATCTTGTTCCTCAAATACCATCCCCTTGTGCTGTAAATGTTAATTTTTAACCATCCTGTACCCACATATGCAAAAGACTTAAATGTTTCAGTGGTTGAGCTTTGACCCATAAGGTCACTGGTTCCATTCCTGGTCAGGTCACATGCCCAGATTTCAGGTTTGATCCCCAGCAAGGAGCATGGAGGAGGCAGCCAGTCAATGTTTCTATCTCTTTCCCCCTTCCCCTTCCTCTCTCTCTAAAATCAATAAAAACATATGTTGGAAAAAAGCAAATGTTCCTCTGTTTTACTCTGTTGGAAAAAGGGGCCATATACTTACCTGACAAGTTCAGGGAAGGCCTGTATGGCAGTCTTGCAAACTCAAAGACCAAAAGGAACCCCAAAGGATAGTCTGAAATTAAACTTCAACTAAAAGCAGTTAGGGTGGGTAGTCACTTTCTAGGCCAGTTATTTTCCCTGACAAAGATCAACCTTTACCTTCACTGAAAAGTATCTGTCTTTTTCATCTATGAAAACTTATCCTTGAAATGCCAGGGTAGCTTGTAACTTCCCCTTTTTTGGATCCCTCAGGGCACAACAAATGGCACCTGAGAGGAAACCACAAATTCCCTCATTGTTATTATTATCATGTTCATTGTCGACTGTTAACTATCCTGTACCCTCCTAAGTAAAAGAAGTACCTGTCTGTCATTTTACTCTCTATCCAATCCCAAAGGTCCCCCTCCCACTTTGCTTTCTCCTGCCTTTCTACTCTATCACCAATGGATTTCATGTAAACCACCTACATCTCCTCCTTTGATTGCAATGTATAATAGATGAAAAACCACCATTCTCTAGAGCATTATCCCAATCTGTTGAGATTCTGCTTCCCAGCAATTGTTGACAGTTTGGCTCAAATAAACTCACAAAAATTCTTTACAGGTTTGAATGTTTTTACCTTAACTCTTTATCCAATCTCAGAGATTTCCTGACTTTGATTTCTCCTGCTTCCCTAGGATCTACCACCAATGAATTTCATGTAACCCCCTTTATGTCTCTTCCTTTTATTCTAATGTATATAATAAACTGTAAAACTGTCCATCTCCAGAACATTTTCTCAACCCATTGAGATTTTGCTTCCTGGCAATTGTCATCTGTTTGACACAAATAAATTCATAAAAATTATCTACAGGTTTGGACATTTCTTATGTTGACACTCTCAAATCTATGTAGTCAGAAGTCCTAGTTACCTGAAGAGGAAACAATCCCATATAATAAAAGGCTAATATACAAATTGTTCCCTCGGGAGTTTGACAGCTCGCTATGATGTGCGTTGACCACCAGGGGGTGGTGTGGAACAAAGGAAGGCTCTGGAGGGCAGCCGGGGGAAGGAAGGCCCCGATTGGCCCTGATCACTGGCCAGGCCTAGGGACCCTACCTATGCATGGATTTTGTTCACTGGGCCTCTAGTAAGATATATAAAATTTCCTCTGGAAAAATGGAGATTAAAAGTTGTGTTGACAATCTTAGCAGTTCTCTTCAGTTCTACTCTTTGTTGTTGTTGTTAATCCTCACCAGAGGATATTTTTACCCATTGATTTTTAGACAAAGGAGGGGGAGAGACAGAGAGAGAGAAACATGGATGTGAAAGAGACACATTATCTGGTTGCCTTCTCCACACACACAGACCAGGGCAAGGGATGGAGCCTGCAACCAAGGTACATGCCCTTGAATGGGAATTGAACCCAAGACCCTTCAGTCTAAAGGTCAATGCTCTAACCACTGAGTTAACCGGCTAGGTCTAAAAAAACATTTTAAAAATTGATTTAGGCTTAGTTGGCTTTTTTTTTCATCTTTATTGTTGAGAGTATTACAGACATCCCCCTTTTTCCTACTATTGCACCCCTCTACCTGGTACCTGCCCCAGCCCAGGCCTTCACTACCCTATTGTCTGTGTCCATAAGTAATGCATTTCTCTATATATAAAAGCCTAATATGCTAAGTGACTCAACCAGTTGCTATGATGTGCACTGACCACCAGGGGGCAGATGCTCCGACTGGTAGGCTAGCTTGCTGCTGGGGTCCAGAGGATGGGGACTGGGTAAAACAGGCCAGACACACCCTGGAGCCCTCCCACCAGTCCCTCCCCAGTGGCCAACCTCCCATGGTCCCACCCCAGCCGGCTGGCCCCCATCAGCCCTGATTGGCCTAGATCAGGACTGGGTGAGATGGCCTCTATCTGCCCCAATCACTGGATAGGCCAAGGAACCCCACCCAAGCATGAATTCGTGCACCGGGCCTCTAGTATGCATATAAGATCTTCGGCTAATCTCATTCCTCTTCCCCTCTCCTCTTCCCCCTGAGATTCTTCAGTCTGTTCCATGTTTCCATGCCTCTGGTTCTATTATATTCACTAGAGGCCCAGTGCACAAAATTTGTGCATGGGGGGGGTGTGTCCCTCAGCCCAGCCTGCACGCTCTCCAATCTGGGAACCCTCAAGGGATGTCCAACTGCCCATTTAGGCCTGATCTTAAATGGGCAGTCGGACATCCCTCTCACAGTCCAGGACTGCTGGCTCCCAACTGCTCGCCTGCCTGCCTTCCTGATTGCTCCTAACCACTTGTGCCTGCCAGCCTGATCACCCCCTAACCACACCCCTGCCAGCCTGATTGATGCCTAACTGCCCTCCCCTGCCAGCCTGTTTGCCCCTAACTGACCTCCCCTGCAGGCCTGGTCCCCCCAACTGCCCTTCCCTGCAGGCCCGATTGCCCCCAACTTCCCTCCTCTCCTGGCCTGTTCACACCTAACTGCCCTCCCTTGCAGGCCTGATCCCTCCCAACTGCCCTCCCCTGCTGGCCATCTTGTAGTGGCCATCTTTGACCACATGGGGGCAGCCATCTTGTGTGTTGGAGTGATGGTCAATTTGCATATTACTTTCATTAGATAGGTTAGAGGCCTGGTGCACAGGTGGGGGCCAGCTGGTTTGCCCTGAAGCGTGTCCCGGATCAGGGTGGGGGTTCCCTTGGGTCATGGGGTGGCCTGGGTGAGGGGCCTGTGGTGGTTTGCAGGCCGGCCATGCCCCCTGGTGACCCAAGCAGAGGCCCTGGAATCTGGGATTTATTTATCTTCTACAATTGAAATTTTGTAGCCTGGAGTGGAGCCAAGCTTTCTGCTCCCCCTGTGGTGGCAGCCATTTCTGTTGGGATTTATGTATCTTCTATAATTGAAACTTTGTAGCCTTAAGCGGAGGCCAAGGCAGGCCAGGGCTGCAGACGCTTGGCTTCCTCCATTGCCAGGGGCAACTCAAGCCTCCTGCTCTCTCCAGCTCAGTGGCTGCCACCATTTTGTTGGGATTTATTTATCTTCTATAATTGAAACTTTGTAGCCTTCAGTGGAGGCCTGGGACCACCACGGTGTGCAGAAAACTTGGCTTCCTCCATTGTTGGGGGCAACTCAAGCCTCCTGCTCGCTCTGTGGCTGCAGCCATCTTGGTTGGGTTAATTTGCATACTTGCTCCTGATTGGCTGGTGAGCATGGCTTGTGGGTATAGTGGAGTGATGGTTAATTTGCATATTACTCTTTTATTAGATAGGGTTAGTTTATTTTGTTCATTAGATTTCTTGGTCATTTATCTTGATTTTTAGATTCAATTGTTGACAGATAGGTATTTATTGCCATTTTATTGTTCATATTTTTCTTCTTCTTCTTCTTCTCCTTCTCCTTCTCCTTCTCCTTCTTCTTACTCTTCTTGAAGAATCCCCTTCAATATTTCATGTAATACTGATTTGGTGGTGATGAACTCCTTTAGCTCTTTCTTGTCTGTGAGCCTCTTTATCTGACCTTCAATTCTAAATGATAGCTTTGCTGGGTAATCTTGGTTGTAGGTTCTTGCAATTCATCACTTTGAATATTTCTTGCCACTCCCTTCTGGCCTGCAAAGTTTCTGTTGAGAAATCAGCTGACAGTCATATGAATGCTCCCTTGTAGGTAACTAACTGCTTTTCTCTTGTTGCTTTTAAGATTCTCTCTTTGGCCCTAGCTGTTTGGCTCAGTGGATAGAGTGTCAGCCTGTGAACTAAAGGGTCTTGGGTTCAGTTCCAGTCAAGGGCACATGCTGGAGTTGTGGGGTCAATCCCCAGTAAGGGGCATGCAGGAGGCAGCCAATCAATGATTCTCTCTCATCACTGATGTTTCTCTCTCTCCCTCTTCCTCTGAAATCAATAAAAAAATATATATATTAAAAACAAACAAGCAGCTGAAACCGGTTTGGCTCAGCGGATAGAGCATCGGCTTGCGGACTGAAGGGTCCTGGGTTCGATTCCGGTCAAGGGCATGTACCTTGGTTGCAGGCACATCCCCAGTAGGGGGTGTGCAGGAGGCAGCTGATCGATGTTTCTCTCTCATCGATGTTTCTAGCTCTCTATCCCTCTTCCTTCCTCTCTGTAAAAAAATCAATAAAAAAAATATATAAAAACAAACAAGCAACAACAACAAAAAGATTCTCTTTGTCTTTAATCCTTGCCATTTTAATTATGATGTGTCTTGGTGTGGCCTCTTTGGATTCCTCTTATTTGGGACTGTTTGTGCTTCCTGGACTTAAAAGTCTATTTCTTTCACCAGATAGGGAAACTTTTCTGCTATTATTTCTTCTTAATTTTTGAAAAGTATTGTTGAAAGTATTACATATGTACCCTTTTCCCCCTATTGACCCAGTCTAGCCCACCCCTGCCCTGACCCCAGGCCTTCACCACCCTATTGTCTTTGTCCCTGGGTTATGCATATACATATGCATACAAGTTATTTGGTGGATAACTTCCCACTCACCCTCCCCTGCCTTGCCTCTGAGGTTCCACAGTTTATGCTATGCTTCTACATCTCTGGATCTATTTTGTTTTTCAGTTTATTTTGTTCATTAGATTCCATATATTATTGAAACCATGTGATACTTGTCTTTCTCTGACTGGCTTATGTCGCATAGCATAAAACTCTCCAGGTCCATCCATGCTATCTCAAAGGGTAAGAGATCCTTCTTTTTAACTACTGCATAGTATTCCATGACAAAAATTTACCACAGCTTTTTTTATCCACTCCTCTACTGATGGGTATTTGGGCTGTTTCCAGATTTTAGCTATTATAAATTGCCCTGCTATGAACATAGGGTTGCATAGATTTCTTCATATTGGTGCTTTGAGTTTCTTAGGATATATTCCTAGAAGTGGGATCACTAGGTCTAATGGCAGTTCCATATTTAATTTTTTGAGGAAACACCAAACTATTTCCCATAATGGCAGCACCAGTCTGCATTCCCACCAGGAGTATACTAGGGTTCCCTTTTCTCCACATCCTCACCAGCACTTGTCATTTGTTGATTTGTAAATGGTAGCCATTCTGATAGATGTGAGGTGACACCTCATCGTCGTTTTAATTTGCATCTCTCTGATGATCAGTGACTTTGAGCATTTTTTCATATGTCTCTTGGTTTTCTGTATGTCCACTTTAGAGAAGTGTGTACTTATGTCCTTTGCCCATTTTTTAGTTGGGTTGTTTGTCTTCCTTTTGTTAAGTAGTATGAGTTCCTTATGTATTTTGGAGATTAACCCTTTATCAGCTATATCATTGCCAAATATGTTCCCCATACAGTAGGCTCCTTTTTCATTTTTTAAAATATATTTTATTGATTTTTTTACAGAGAGGAAGGGAGAGGGATAGAGTTAGAAACAACGATGAGAGAGAAACATCGATCAGCTGCCTCCTGCACACCCCCTACTGGGGATGTGCCCGCAACTAAGGTACATGCCCTTGACCAGAATAGAACCTGGGACCCTTCAGTCCGCAGGCTGGCTCTCTATCCACTGAGCCAAACCAGCTAGAGCTCCCTTTTCATTTGATTGATGGTTTCTTTTGCTGTGTAGAAGATTTTACTTTGATGTAGATCCATTTATTTTCTCCTTGTTTATTTTCTTTTGCCCTATGAGATGTATTTGAATTTCTCAAACATACTGCTACAAAAAAGGTCTGAGATTTTGCTGCCTTATGGTTTTTTCCATGATTTTTATGGTTTCAAGACTTACACTCAAGTCTTTTAACCATTTTGAGTTTATTCTTGTATATGGTGTAAGTTGGTGGTCTAGTTTCATTTTTTTGTATTTATCTGTTCAATTTTCCCAACACAATTTATTGAAGAGAATTTCTTGACTCTATTGTATGCTCTTGCCTCCTTTGTCAAATATTAATTGAGCATAATGGCTTAGGTCAATTTCTGGGGTCTCTGTTCTGTTCCTTTGGTATATATGCCTGTGCTTTGGCCAGTTCCAGTCTGTTTTGATTATGGTGGCTTTGAAGTATAACTTGATATCTGGTATTGTGATCCCTCCAACTTTGTTCTGCTTTCTCAAGATTGCTGTGGCTATTTAGAGTCTTTTTTGATTCCATCTAAATTTTTGGAGTATTTGTTCTAGATCCGCGAAATATGCCCATAGTATTTTAATAAGGATTGCATCGATTCTATTAATGCAATAGAATAGTTTGCTTGTTGATTTTTTGCCTGGAAGATCTATCCAGACAAAACCTATACGAGTTTCCTTATTCATTCGACTGATCCATGAAAATGGTATGTTCTTCCATTTGTGTATATCTTCTATCTCTTCTTTTAATGTCCTGTAGTTTTCCAAGTACAAGTCATTTACCTCCTTAGTTAAGTTTATAACTAAGTATCTTATTTTTTTTTATGGTAAATGAGATTATTTGTTTAGTTTCTCTTTGTGAGAATTCATTATTGTTGTATAAAAAAGCCATTGATTTTTGGGTGTTGATTTTGTATCCTTCTACATTGCAGAATTCATTTATTAAATCTAGTAGATTTTTGTGGAGTCTTTAGAGTTTTCTATGTACAATATCATGTCATCTACAAATAATGACAGTATTACTTTTTCCTTTCCAATTTTGGATGCCTTTCATGTTTTCATCTTGTCTGATCACTGTAGCTAGGCCTTCCAGTATTATGGTGAATAGAGTGGTGAAAGCAGACATCCCTGTCTTATTCCTCTTCTTAAGGGAAATGATTTTAGTTTTTGCCCATTGAATATGATGTTTGCTGTAGGTTTGTCATATATGGCATTTATTATATTGAAATATGTTCTCTCTATTGCCACTTTGTGAAAGTTTTTATTAAAAAATGAGTGTTGGATTTTGTTGAATGCTTTTTTTGTGTTTCTTGATATGATCATGTGTTTTTTGTCTTTAAATTTGTTTATGTGATGTATCACATTTATTGATTTGTGAATATGGTACTGGCCTTGCATCCCTGGAATAAATCCCACTTGGTCATGGTGTATGATCTTTTTAATATATTACTGGATCCTATTTGCTAATACTTTGTTGAGGATTTTAGCATCTATTTCATCATGGATATTGGCCTATAATTCTCTTTCTTTCTGGTGTCTTTATCTGGTTTTGGAATTAGCGTAATGCTGGCCTCATAAAAAGAGCTTGGAAGTGTTCCTTCCTTTGAGTTTTTTGGAATAGTTCGAGGAGTATAGGTGTTAGTTTTTCTCTGAATGTTTGGTAAAACTCGCCTGTGAAGCAATCTGGACCTGGGCTTTTGTTTGGTGGAAGTTTTTTTTTATTACTGCTTCTGTTCATCAGTTGTGATTGGCCTATACAGGTTTTCTGATTATTTCTGATTCAGTTTTAGAAGATTGTATTTTTCTAGGAATTTGTCCATTTCATCCACATTGTCCTGCTTGTTGGCATATAGTGGCTCATAGTATTTTCTTAAAATACTTTGTATTTCTATGGTGTTAGTTGTTATTTCACTGCTTTCATTTCTGATTTTCTTTATTTGGGTCCTCTTTCTTTGTTTCTTGATGAGTGTGGCTAAAGGTCCACCAAGCTTATTTATGTTTTCAAAGAACCAGCTCTTGGTTTCATTGATTTATTTGTATTTTTTTAGTCTCTATGTCATTTACTTCTGCTCGAATCTTTATTTCCTTCCTTCTACATACTCTAGGCTTTTTGTTATTGTTCTCTTTATAATTCTTTAAGTTTTAGGGTTAAATAGTTTATTATTAATTTTTCTTATTGTTTGAGGTATGCCTGTAGTGCTATGAACTTCCCTCTCAGGACTGCTTTTGCTGGGTTCCATAGGTTTGGGTTGTTGTGTGTTTATTTTCATTTGTTTCCAGGAAGTTTTTTATTTATTTCTTTTTTTATCTCATTGGTAACACATTCATTTTTCATAACATGCTATTTAGCTCCCATTGTGTGAATGTTTTTGAGTGTTTTCACTGTAGCTGATTTCTAATTTCATTCCATTGTGATCAGAGAAAATGCTTGATATGATTTCAATCTCCTTGAACTTGTAGAGACTTGTTTTGTGTCCTAATATGTGGTCTATCTTTCTGAATAACCCATGTGTACCTGAGAAGAATGTGTACCTGAGAAGAATGTATAGATCTTTGAAAGTCTTACTAAGTTTCTTGAAGCTCTCATTAAGATCATTGAGTAACTTTATAACCATTGTTTTGAACTCTGTATCTCATAGTTTGTTTGCTTGCTTCCTTTTCTATCATTTGTGTACTTAGTTGACTTTAAAAGAAATTGAATATAACAGGATAAAGGAGTCAACATTTAAGTTTGTAACACTAGTGAGTTTCTCTAGTGAGATTTTGTTCTTTATTTAGGAAAGAAGGCCCTTCCTGTGTACTTCTGCCTACATCTCTTGTGACATGCTTAGATTCAAGGGAGGCTGGGAAATTGAGTATTTAATTCCAAGTCTTAATAGTAGAGGAAGATAATAGAAAGGTCGTAGGAATAGATGTGAGTGATCCAACCTACAATATTTCATATTCTAAAACTCTGCTCTGTCTGATGGCATTCTATGCCTTGAAGACTTGATATTAGTTTAGAACCAGTGTCCAATAAATTCTCAAAAGTAAGCACATTTTTTCCTAGTGAAAAGTTACTTTAAGAAATAGCTTTTAAAGGTTTCATGAAAAAAATAAATAAGTAAAATAAATATCTCTCTATATATAAAAGCATAATATGCAAATCAACCAGACAGTGGAACAACTGGTCACTATGACATGCACTGACCACTGGGGGCAGATGCTCAACACAGAAGCTGTCCCCAGCCTCTCCTGCCTCCTCAGCAGTGCTAAGGATGTCTGACTGACAGCTTAGGCCTCCCGTGCCCACCCCTGTGGCAGGTGGACATCCCCTGAGGGCTCCCTGGCTGCCAGAGGGATGTCTGACTACCAGTTTAGGCCCGATCCCCTGGGGAACGGGCCTAAGCTGGCAGGTGGACATCCTCTGAGGGGTCCTAGACTGCAAGAGGGCACAGGCCAGGCTGAGGGACCACCCCCCTCCCCGAATGCATGAATTTTTGTGCACTGGGCTTCTAGTTTTCTTTATAATAATAGAAAACACTGGCACTCAGTTGGTTAGAGCATCATCCCGATACACCAAAGTCATAGGTTCACTCTCTGGTCAGGGCACATACAAGAATCAACCAATGAATGCATAAAAATGTGGAACAACAAATTGATGCTTCTTTGTCTCTCTCCTATCCTCTCTCTCTCTAAAAATCAATAAATTAGAAAAAGAGAGAAAACACATAGAGTATGTAAAGTCTTCATTTCCCAGTAGTGATTATATTTACTGTACTTTCTTCAATATAAAGTTCAAACTGTATCTATTTAAAATAACATGTCAGCCCTAGCCAGTTTGGCTCAGTGGATAGAGTGCCAACCTGAGGGCTGAAGAGTCCCAGGTTCGATTCCAGTCAAGGTATATACCTTGTTGTAGGCTCAAACCATGTGTGTGCAGGAGGCAACAATTGATGTTTCTTTCTCTCTGTCTCTCCCTCTCTCTCCACTCTCTCTAAAAAGCAATGGAAAAATATCCTCAGGTGAGGATTAACAACAAAAAATAATAAAGTGGCTCCATGTATTTTAAAAAATAAAACAATGGGTCGGCTTATAGAGAAATAATCTTTTGCCTTTAAAATTTAAACTTTATCTTATCAACAACAATCGATGTAAACTTAGTAGACACATTTGCCATGACAGAAGGCTAGTATTCAAAATTAACAAAGTCTATGATATGTGTCATTGACACCATAATTACAGATTCCAAAGGGTTGAAGCAAATTTAATGACGCATTCAGATTTATAATTTAGGTTATATGAGTCTAAACTAGGTGTTGCAAACTATGTCAGAGGCCTGTTTTTGTTTGTTCTGAGTTAAAATTGTGTTTTATACTTTTTAAAGGGTTATAAGAAAAACAAAAACAAAGAATATACTACAATTTGTCTGTGGCTTACAAAGCCAAAATTATTTACTTTCTGGTCCCTTTCAGAAAAAGTTTGCCAACTTCAAACCTGAATTATAGGAACATAAAATACACTTAAAGATAAAGTATTTTAAAAGTATGTTTGTAAATATAAAACAGTGCATATAAATAAAGTAAGCCTTTACTCTCCTTTCAGCTTAGCTTCAAATGGCATGAAAAGCATTTTTTTAAACTTTTAAGTCATGGATTAATAAAAAAAAAAAAGCAAACCCATTTTTAAATAATCTTTACCCAAGGATATTTTTTCCATTGGTTTTTAGGAAGACTGGAAAGGAGGGAGGGAGAGAGAGACAAACATTGATGTGAGAGAGTCACACATCGATTGGTTGCCTCCTGCATGCACCCTGACCAGGGGTGGGATTGAACCTGCAACCCAGGAATATGCTCTTAATGGGCAATCAAATCTGTGACCCTTTCGTCAAAGGGCCAATGCTCTAATCACTGAGAACACCGACCAGGGTAAAACAAACAAACAAACACAATTTAAAAAGCAGACAAATACATTTAAAAACTGGTCAGTGACATAAGAAGTAAAAGAGAATGAAGTTAGTTTACAACTGTAATAAAGTGATCATAGAGTAAACTACAACCCAGAATCATAGAACTGTAGAACAAAATGGAACCTTAAAGATCATCTAGTCCAATGCTCACATTTTAGAAATGAGAAATCTGAGGTCTAGATTTGGTAAGTGACTTACTCAAGGTCACACAGCTACTTTCCTATAAAGGTACTATAACCCAGGTCAGTACAAATAGGTCAACATTATAGTATACACTGAGTGGTCAGATTATTATGATCTCTGAACGCATAATAATCTGGCCACTCAGTGTATATCCTATATAATAAAAGGCTAATATGTAAATTGTCCCCTCGACCAGGAGTTTGACCAGCAGGCAGGCTGGCCAACTGCCCATGTCCCCTCCCCCTGACCAGGCTGGCTGGACCACACCCATGCACGAATTCATGCACCGGGCCTCATAGATCATAATAATCTGGCCACTCAGTGTATATATATATTGCCATTTTAACATATATGGGAGTTGGAAAAATAGGATACTTTTCACACACTTACAGAAATAAACCCTTTTATTTTATAACAATCCTTTTCTTTTTTAAGATGCATATAGTACTTGTAGTCCAAGAATTCTGAGAAAAGCTATAGACAACCTGGCACTATTTTTGAGAATTATACAACTGGACAGCAAATTAACACCTTTATAAATGTTAGGACATATAGAAATATAATTTAGTGTTTGCACAAAAAATAGGGAAGTTACATTCAACACGTTTTCTTAAACGTGCATTTAAAATGTTTAAATGTTTTCTAAAACTTTGGTCATCATGCTTTATTATAATTTGTTAAATTTCACAATTATGTAGATGATTAAACCCAAGTGGTAAGCAAATATATCACATTAACACAAAACAGCAAAAACAAGCTAATACTGAACAATCATATTAGCAGACTGATTCGAGAATACATTTTTCACAAGTAGTACACAAAACTTTGTGATAACATAGTTCAATGACTTTTCTTCCACTTCATAAAATAAGGTTGAGTAACGAGACATAGCAGAACATGATTACATAATAAAAGTATATTTTTAATTACAAATCTAATTGTACATATAGGGCAACAAATTGCGATTTCTATAGAATAGTGCAAATGAGCAAGACTTTCTCAAAAATATTAAAATTGGATTCACTTCATGTTCCTTGTATTTCATGAATATTAAGTTATAATAATTATTTTAGGTTTTTGTGTGATGGGACAAGTGATAGGGTTGATATAGGTCAGATGTGTACTCATAGGCTGCAAATAAAAATAGCCATTGACTTAATTTACTGGATTAGAAGTGCAGGCACTGAAAATGTAACTTTAAAAAAGCTCCATTTGTCATCATGTAAACACTTTTGTTCATCATACCATATTTCATGAAAGCTTTATAATTCATTTCAAATTGTCATATTGAGCAATTCCTCTAAACTCTTTTTAATATGTGGTGGTTGAGATGCAGCCTGATTTAACAGATTCTGGCCCATCTGTGCAAAAAGTGCTTTTGATAATTTAGCTGTGGCTACTCGTATATTTCCTCCAGCTCCAGGCAGAGAGCCACTATTTGTCATGTTTCCTAAGAGGTGCCATAAAACAACCAACACTTTCTGTTCTGTGGCAAAGGGCTTCCTTTGATAGAGTTCCATAACAATATCTGAAATATAAAAATGTGATCAATCATAAGGTTTAAAAAAAATAAATTCAAGTTCTGCTAATTAAAAAGCATCCTAATAAAGAGGGAATATGCTAATTGACCTTCCCACCATCACAAAGATGGTGGCACCTCCAGCCAATAAGGAGGAAATATGTTAATTGACTGCCCACCCTCAAAGATGACGGTGCCCACACCCAATAAGGAGGGAATATGCTAATTGCTGCCACACCCTCAAAGATGGCAGCGCCCACAGGCAAAAGATGGCAGCACCCAGCCCTGCTGGGGTGCCTGCCTCCAGAGCCCCCATCCCTTTAGTCCCCCAGCCACCCAGGACTGGCCCGAGGCGCAGGCAAGTCTCGGATGGCTGCTGCCCGTCTGACGCCTAAGGCGCAGGCAAGACTCGGATGGCAGCTGCCCAGTCACCCAGTGCTAGCCGAAGGTGCAGGCAAGCCTCGGATGGCTGATGTCCAGCCTCCCAGTTCTGCCCGAGGCTCAGGTAACCAGGGCCGGCCAAGGTTTGCACTTCCGGCAGTGGCAGCAGCAGAGGTGTGATGGGGCGTTGCCTTCCCCTGATCACTGGGTCACCTCCTGCCCCTGAGGGCTCTTGGACTGTGAGAGGGGGTAGGCTGGGCTGAGGGACTCCCCTTCCAGTGCATGAGTTTTCATGCCCCGGGCCTTTAGTATATACATAACTTCTTCCCAATGCCAATTTTTTTAAATGTTAGTTATCTTAAAAGAAAGTCAGAAACTTCCCTCCTAAAGATTGGAATCTTCAAGTACTAGAATTCCATATATGATGATTAGTTCAGGCAAAAGTAGTAAAGATGGGAGTGAAATTCAAAATTCATCTGCATGTTTTCTAAATGTAGTTAATTAAAAATTTATACAGTTTTGACTCATGAACCTTTTGTCAAACACATAATTTGAAATAGGTTTTTATGAAACCAATATTTGATTTTAATTATTTTTATTCATTCTGTTTATTTCTACTAACAGGAAGACTAAAAACTTACTGGGGAAAAAATAATAAAATTCTTTTAAAGAAAATTTTTGCGTAAAAATCTTGTGAATCATGATACAATTTATTTCTACTTCATGGGTAATGATATTGAATTTGGCAACTTTCCTTAAATTAAAATGAAATACTCATCAGTTTATCCTTAATTAATAAAATATTTCTTTATCCCTGACCAGATAGCTCAGTTGGTTACAGTGTCGTTCCCACGCCAAGGTTGCATGTTTGATTCTCTGCCAAGGTACATACAAGAATCAACCAATGAATGCATAAATGAGTGGAACAACAAATAGATGTCTCTTTCTCTTTCTCTCCCCTACCCCTTTCTCTCTAAAGTAATAAAATAAAATTAACAAAAAATATTTACCAGCAAGTTTTTCAGTCATATCCTGTTTTGCTTTCCCATTTAAAAACTGAGCTTTTGTGCAAAATGGCTGTAGAAGTAAGTAATTGTCTGAACAAAAAGAACAGAGACATGTTTAAAGAGTTATGAGATCTTAGTTATTTTTAATTACATAGCATAGAAAACAAAAAATATGCAAATTATTGCAAATGCATTAGAAAGATTTTTTAAATCTTTCTAGATGACCACTATTTACAATTCTCTACAAAACCTTAACAGAGTAACATTCCTAGAGCAAATGAAACACAAAAATAAATCACAAAACATTAAAGGAGCTATTGTATGGTGTATATGTATAAAGAATTGTCTACATTCTAGGTATCTTATTCTAAATGATACTATATGTTTATAAAAAAACAAATAAACATAAAAATAGAGAGAAACCAAGATGGTGGCACAGGTAAACACCTAAACTGTTGCCTCACACAACAATTTCAAAACCACAACTAAAATACAAAATGGACATAATCCAGAACCACAGGAAGGCTGGCTGAGTGGAAATTCTACAACTAGAAGGAAAGAGAAAAGCACACTGAGAAAAACAGGAGCTGTGGAAGGCAGAGGTACGGAGGCGCGTGCACAGAGAGGGAGGTGTGCACACGGAGAGGGCTGGCAACTGAGTACGTGGCTGGCTTTTTCAAGCCGGAGGGAGACACAAGCTCCAAACTGCTCTGAACTCCAGTTCTGGGTGAGACTCTGGGGACCCAGACTCATTCAGGGAGAAACTGGACTGGCTGGCAGGGGGTGGAACTCGAGGGCGGCTTTCTCTCAGAGGTGCTTGCAGCAATTACCACAGGACACTGAGACCCAGGGGCCTCTTAGGGCAGGGCTGACGGGAAGCCATTGCTGTGTGCTCTGGCCTGAGACCCCGCCTCACGAAGCCATTGTTATTAGCTCCGCCCCATCCAAGCTGAGTGCAGAGGCTTTTGCATATGAATAGCCTGGTCCTTTGTTTTCAAATCTTACCTAACAAACTGCAGCTGAGTCACTGAGACCCAGAACACCCAAAAGAAGGCCCAAGGCCCCACAGCAGCTTGCACTGCTTCAAAACTGGGCCTCATCTGGGCATCTCCAAAACCCAAACAAAGAAAAGGAATCTGCAGATCTCTCTGTAGCTCCTGCTGGATGGCCTCAGGCAGAGGCTAAATTAGCACCTCCTTGGAGATCCAAGAGCCAGTGTACACAGTGGTCAGAGTGGGACCATCCAGATTACAATTTCTCAGATCCATAAGGGACACACTCTTGTCTCATAAGGGTGTCTCCAGCACAGAAGTTCTCATATTGTAGACACAGCTGATCCTCACAGCCTGGAGCTCAATTCCTCCCAGTGATACCAAAACAATCAAGGCTTAACTACAACAAGACTGTGCACACAGCCCACAAAGGGGTGCAGCAAGAGTGTGCACCTCAGGTAACTGGGGAGGCTGAGCCACTGGGCCCTATAGGACACCTAGCACACAATGCCACTCTATCAACACAGGGAAGCAGCCAAAATGAGGAGACAAAGAAACAGGTCACAAATGAAAGAAATGGAGGAAAGCAAACTACTGGATATAGAGTTCAAAACCACGGTTATAAGGTTTTTCAAGAATTTCCTAGAAACCGCTGATAAATTTAGTGAAACCCTCGAGGATATGAAAAAGGACCAACTAGAAATTAAGCATACACTGACTGAAATAAAGAATAATATACAGAGATCCAACAGCAGACTAGAGGATCGCAAGTATCAAGTCAAAGATTTGAAATACAAAGAAGCAAAAAACACCCAACTGGATAAGCAAAAAGAAAAAGAATCCATAAATATGAAGATAGTGTAAGGAGCCTCTGGGACAACCTCAAGTGTACCAACATCAGAATTATGGGGGTGCCAGAAGAAGAGAGAGAGCAAGATACTGAAAACCTATTTCAAGAAATAATGACTGAAAACTTCCCCCACCTGGTGAAAGAAATAGACTTACAAGTCCAGGAAGCGCACAGGACCCCAAACAAAAGGAATCCAAAGAGGACCACACCAAGACACATCATAATTAAAATGCCAAGAGCAAAAGACAAAGAGAGAATATTAAAAGCAGCAAGACAAAAACAGTTAATTACCTACAAGGGAGCACCCATACAATTTTCAGCTGATTTCTCAACAGAAACTATGCAGGCCAGACGGGAGTGGCAGGAAATCTACAAAGTGATGAATAGCAAGAACCTACAACCAAGATTACTCTACCCAGCAAAGCTATCATTCAGAATTGAAGGTCAGATAAAGAGCTTCACAGATAAGAAAACGCTAAAGGAGTTCATCACCACCAAACCAGTATTATATGAAATGCTGAAAGGTATTCTTTAAGAAGAGGAAGAAGAAAAAGGTAAAGATAAAAATTATGAACAACAAATACATATCTATCAACAAGTGAACCTAAAAATCAAGTGAATTAAAAACCTGAGGAACAGAATAAACTGGTGAATATAATAGAATCAGGGGCATAGAAAGGGAGTGGACTGATAATTCTCAGGGGGAAAGAGATATAGGGGGTGCAGGAAGAGACTGGACAAAAATCGCACACCTATGGATGAGGACAGTGGGGTGGGAGGTAAGGGCAGAAGGGGTGGGAACCAGGTGGAGGGAGCTATGGGGAGAAAAAGGAGAAACAATTATAATAATCTGAATAAAGATTTATTTAAAAAAAAAGGCCCCCCAAAAAAATCTCATGAACAGAATAAACTGGTGAATATAATAGAATTAGGGGAATAGAAAGGGAGTGGACTGACAATTCTCGAGGGGAAAAGGGTGTGGGGGGTGTGGGAAGAGACTGGATAAAAATCGTACACCTAGGGATGAGGACAGTGGGGGGCAATAAGGGCAGAGAGTGAGGTGGGAACTGGATGGAGGGGAGCTATGGGGGGGAAAAAGAGGAACAATTGTAATTATCTGAACAATAAAGATTTATTAAAAAAAAACAGAAAAATAATTGATTTGGGTTTTTCTTTTTTACCTTTACTGACTTTTCCAGTTTTTATTTTGAAATAATTATAGATTAATAGTTAGTTGTAAAGACAGTACAGAGCGGTCTTATGTACCTTTCACCCAAAGGTTATAGCATACATAATTACAGGTGTTCTCTGCTTTCTGAAAGTTCATTTTTCATCACCTTGCTTTTAGAAAAGATGTACATTATATCTGTTTTTACTAACCAAAAGAAAGCCTTAGACCAAGTGCAAAGATCAAAAGAAAGACCAAGTGACTATGGTCTTAATTTGCATTTCCCTAGTAACTAGTGAAGTTGAACATCTTTTCATGTGTTTATTTACCATCCATATATCCTCTTTGGTAAAAACTATTTTCATGTCTTTTACTCATTTTCTAGTTGAAATGCTATTTTTAATTTTAATGTTGAGTTTTGAGAGTTCTATGTGTATTCTAGATATAAGTTCTTTGTCATATATGTGGTTTGCAGTATTTTGTCCCAATGTGTAGTTTATCTCTATATCAGTTAACAGGGACTTTTACAGAGCAAATGTTTTTAATTTTGATGATGTCCAATATATAAACTTTTATGGATTATGCACTTAGCGTCATGCTAATAATTATTCACCAAGCCCTAAGGTCCTGAGGAGTTTTTCCTATGTTGTCTTCTAAAAGTTTTATAGTTATGTTTTTCATTTAAATCTATGATTCATTTTGAATTAATTTTTAAAAAGATGTGAGGTTGAGGTAGAAAAAAAATCGAAAGTCAACGATAAGGGAAGAGAAAGTAAATTTCATATGATAACATTTAATTACTAAGAGTAATTTAAAAATATACTAATGAAGAAATTTTTTAACATTAAATGATAAAAAACTGAATAGTTAGAATTTTAGCATTATAAAAATATGCAAAATAAGAAAGTACAAAAGTTAAGTCCAAGTAACTGGAATGCCAATGTAAGATTTCTTACCTACATGCTGACTCAGTGCCTGAACAACATTTGTGGCAGCAGTATAGATGCCTGGATTCTTGGAATTCAGATTGTTATCTACTATTGCTGGAATGAGCATGTTGATGATAGGAGATAAGTTGTCTCTAAGCAAAGGAATCATTTTGTGCATTGTTTCAAGAGCCACCAGATTTACTTTACTATTAGAATCATGAAGTCGAGATTTAAAAGCATCAAAAATCTGAAAGTAAAGTGATAAATTATTTAAAATGAAATACTGTTTATAGCTATTATATTTAAATTTCTTTTGGCATTGCATAGAATTTCTCCTTTAGCATACTGTTTAAAAACACATGCGCATTTCATTTAACCTAAATTTAGAAAATAAAAATTTATAAAAACTTGGATGATAAATCTAAGTGTCAACTTTTCTAATAGCAAAAAGAGAAGGCTTAAAAAAATCACTCCAAAAGACATCTTACTAAATTAAGCTTGATAAATCTGGATCAGTAGGCAATGACTGATATACTATAAATGTGATAAAAGTGATGTTTTCTGGAAGGTGCAGGTTAGCTTAGCTAACTTTAAGGAATTAAGATTAAGTTTCTATTTTTATCTATTCATAGCAAAAGTAGACATGTAAGTTTCATTATAAAAATTTCAGTTTAGGCCGCAAAAGAAACCATCAACAAAACAACAAGAAAATCCACTGCATGGGAGAACATATTTGCCAATGTTATCTCTGATAAAGGTTTAAACTCCAATATTTACAGGGAACTCAGACAACTTAACAAAAGGAAGATAAACAATCCAATCAAAAAATGGGCAAAGGAACTAAATACACACTTTTTGAAAGAAGACATACAGAAGGCCAAGAGACATATGAAAACATGCTCAAAGTCACTAATCATCCGAATCAAAACAACAATGAGGTACCATCTCACACCTCTCAGAATGGCTATTATCAACAAGTAAGTGCTGGTGAGGATGCGGAGAAAAAGGAACCCTCATGCACTGCTGGTGGGAATGCAGACTGGTGCAGCCACTGTGGAAAACAGTATGGAGTTTCCTCAAAAAGTTAAAAATGAAACTCCCATTTGACCCAGTATTCCCACTTCTAGGAATATATTCCAAGAAATCATAAACACCAATCAGAAAGGAGATATGCACCCCTATGTTTATAGCAGCACAATTTACAATAGCTAAGATTTGGAAACAGCCTAAGTGCCCATCAGCAGTGAGTGGATTAAAAAACTGGTTCATCTGCACAATGGAATACCATTTATACTAATAAAAGGGTAATATGCTAATTAGGTCAGACATTTTCCAGATGTCCTTCCGGACAAAGCCATGGTGGCGGGGCTGAGGCAGAGGTGGTTAGGGGCAATCAGGCCAACAGGGCAGAGCAGTTAGGGGGATTAGGTCGGCAGGGGAAAGCAATTAGGGATCAGGCTGGCAGGGGAGAGCAGTTAGGAGATCAGGCCAGCAGGCAGGTGAGCAGTTACGAGCCAACGGTCCAGGATTGCTAGAGGGATGTCTGACTGCCGGTTTAGGCCCCATCCCACAAGGATCGGGCCTAAACAGGCAGTCGGACATCCCCTGAGGGGTTCCGGATTGGAGAGGGTGCGGGCCGTGCTGAGGGACTCCCCCATGCACCGATTTCATGTACTGGACCTCTAGTCCTATATAATAAAAGGGTAATATGCAAATTGACCCTAACAGCATAATGACTGGTTGCTATGACATGCACTGATCACCAGGGGGCAGACGCTCAATGCAGGAGCTGCCCCCTGGTGATCAGTGTGCTTCCACAGGGGGGGCACTGGTCAGCCAGAAGCCGGCTCATGGCTGGCCAGTGCAGTGGTGGTTGTGGGAGCCTCTCCTGCCTCCGCAGCAGCGTTAAGGATGTCAAACTAACTCCCTGGGGAGCAGGCCTAAGCCATTAGTCAGACATCCCCTGAGGGGTCTTGGACTGTGAGAGGGCGCAGGCTGGGCTGAGGGACCCCATCCCCCCGAGTGTATGAATTTTCATGCACTGGGCCTCTAGTGTTGCTATAAAAAAAGAAGGAACGTTTTACCATTTGCAACAGCATGGATGGAACTGAGAGCATTATGCTAAGCAAAATAAGCCAATCGGAGAAAGATAAACATCACATGATCTCACTCATTTGTGGAATATAATGAACAACATAAACTGATGAACAAAAATAGATCCAGAGTCATAGAAACACCAAACAGACTGTCAAACCTCAGAGGGAAGGCAGAGGGGTGGGGGGTGTAAGAGATTAACCAAAGGACTTGTATGCTTGCATATTAGCATAACCAATGGACATGGACACTGGGGCAGTGGGGGCTTGTTCTGGGAAGTGGGAGTGGCTGGAGAGGGGTCAAGGGGGAAAAAAAGAGACATACATAATACTTTAAACAATAAAAAAAATTTCAGTTTAGGTTTCTTATGATAATTTTAGCTGCAATTTCAGTTAAATTTTATTATTACCTTTTAACCTGATTACTTTAACAATTATTCCTTGCTTTTCAGAATTTTATAAATTTCATAAATTAAATATATAATACAGTGAATGGTAAGCAATTCTAAAGTCATGTTAGATGAGTGAAGAGTTATTCTGTGAGGCTGAGACTCTCACTAATAATTCCTGATACATATCTATACTAATAAAAGGGTAAAATAATAAGCTAATTAGACCAGTAGACCTTACAGGAGACTTCCCGGACGTCCTTCTGGACAAAGCCATGGTGGTGGGGCCAAGGCAGAGGCGGTTAGGAGTGATCAGGCTAGGAGGGAAGGACAGTTGGGGGCGAGCAGGCTGGCAAGGGTGGCCAGTTGGGGGCAAGCAGGCAAGGATCGGGCCTAAACCAGCAGTCAGACATCCCCTGAGGGTTCCCAGATTGAGGGACACCCTGTCCCCCATGCATGAATTTTGTGCACTGGGCCACTAGTTATATATATAAAACTCTTCATGGTAAGAATAGTTTTCCCAAGACATTTTTTATTTAAAAAAATATATATATTTTATTGATTTTTTTTTACAGAGAGGAAAGGAGAGGGTCATAGAGAGTTAGAAACATCGATGAGAGAGAAACATCGATCAGCTGCCTCCTGCACACTCCCTACTGGGTATGTGCCCAAAAGAAAGGTACATGCTCTTGACTCGAACCTGGGACCCTTGAGTCCACAGGCCAACGCTCTATCCACTGAGCCAAACCGGCTAGGGCAAGACATTTATTTTTACTAACAGAAAATAGAAAATCTTACTTTCTGGTTTGCATGATAGGATATTGTGGTACCTTTCTTCTGAAAATTAAGAGGCAACACTACTGGAACTAAAAGAGTATAATACACTGAGTGGCCAGATTATGATGATCTCTGAATGCATAATAATGTGGCCACTCAGTGTGTGTGTGTATATATATATGTTAGAGGCCTGGTGCATGAAGTCATGCATGGATTGGGTCTGGCCAGCCTGGCCAGGAGGAGGGGACATGGGCGGTTGGCCGGCCTGCCTGCTGGTCGAACTCCTGGTTGAGGGGACAATTTGCATATTAGCCTTATATTATATAGGATATACACTGAGTGGCCAGATTATTATGTGTTCAGAGTCATAATAATCTGGCCACTCCGTGTATATTTGCCAAGTTTAATACATAATACTAATTTCTAATGAAGTTTAATTAATAAATTATTAATAAAATTAAGTAAACTAAACTCTGATGAAGCATAAATAACTTATGCTTTAATACCACTAACATTTATTACTATCTCTCTTT
Source organism: Corynorhinus townsendii (assembly GCA_026230045.1). Lineage (NCBI taxonomy): Eukaryota > Metazoa > Chordata > Mammalia > Chiroptera > Vespertilionidae > Corynorhinus > Corynorhinus townsendii. Next base: position 112,900,730 of record JAPDVU010000001.1, on the reverse strand, counting down.
CTATGCTTTTTGTTTTCCTAAAGGTAAGTAGTTAAGCTGGCATATTTAATCTCTACCCTATATATGAAAAATGTTAATATATCCAATTCTAAAGTGATATCAAATCCCCTAAATTCTCTGGTTTTAAAAATATTTATTAATTCACTCAACGTATATTTACTGATTGCCAGGTTCCAAGAACTTTCAAGGAGTTACCATTTAGTGAGAAGATTCATACAAATAAGCAGCTATTTTGTTACTTTTTTTTTTCTAATTACTTTGAATTGTTCTAGAATGCTCTTTAAAGAGGAAAACCTAAGTAATCCACCCTTTTCACTAAGGTTATTTTAACATTAAAAAATAATATGTATAAAATACTAACATTTAGGGAAATGTCTTATACTAATAAACTTTATTAGCAACAGATTTAAAAGGAAAATTAATTTTGATGTGTCCTTACCTTCACAATGTTTCCAACAACAAGCTCTTGATTGTTTTCAGTATCTGATAAAAGCTGCTTAATCCCATTAATACGATCACGAAAGTCTTTTGCGTTTAATAAACCTGTTATGACTTTGATATACTCAGCACTTTCTAAGGAATTACGGGGAACTGACTTTCTGGAGACTTCACGAATTTCAGTTACCTCTCTAAAGTAAAAGAAAGGTAAATTTAATTTTATTATTAATGTCCTATATAAAACACAAACCTAAAACGTAATTCTCATTATATATTTACTTTCTAAAAATTCACAAAGTGACCCGTCTTGGTTGGTGTGGCTCAGTTGGTGGAGCGTCATCCTGTGCACCAAGAGGTCACAGGTTCGATTCCTGGTCAGGGCACACGTCCAGGTTGTGAACTTGATCCCCAGTACGAGGTGACAGGAGGCAGCCAACCAATGTTTCTCTCACTCTCTCTCCCTTACTCTCTCTCTAAAAATCAATAAAAAACATATTTAAAATAAGGTTTTTATTGATTTCAGAGAGGGAGAGGGAGAGATAGAAACATCAATGATGAGAGAGAATCACTGATTGGCTGCCTCCTGCATGTCCCACACTGGAGATCAAGCCCAGGGTATATGTCCTGACCGGAATCCAACCATGACCTCCTGATTCACAGGTCGCGAAGCTCAACCACTGAGCCATGGTGGCTGGGCAAAAACATACTAAAAAAAACACACATAAAAATGTGTGAGGCTTTAGAAAAACACAACAGGATGCATTTGATAGTAAAATAACACTAATACACCTTAGGGGGAAAAGATAAAGTAACATCGAGTTACTCACTAGGTATATTAACAATAATAAAATTTATTTAAAAAAGAGAAGACATTATGAATATTAACAGAACAGACACAAACATCCTCAACAAAAATATTAGTAAACCAAATTCAATAAATTAAAAGAACCATACACAATGACCAAGTGGGATTTATTCCAGGGATACAAGGATGGTTTAACATCCACAAATCAATCAATGTGATGCACCACATTAACAAAAATGAAGGATAAAAAGTCATGTGACCATCTTAATAGATGCAGAAAAAGCATTTAATGAAAATCAACATCCACTCATGATAAAAATACTCAACAAACTGGATATAGAGAAAACATACCTCAACATTTTAAAGGACATATGTGATAAGCCCACAGCTAATATCACAATCAACAACGAAAAGTTGAAAGTTTTTTCTCTAATATCAGGAATAAGAAAAGGATGACTCTTCTTACCACTTCTGGTCAACATACTATTGAAAACCCCAGTTGAAGCAGTTAGGCAAGAAAAAGAAATAAAAGGTATTTGAATGGAAAAAGAGGAAATTGCCCTAGCTAGTTTGCTCAGTGGTTAGAGCATTAGCCCGTGGACTGAAGAGTCCTGGGTTCAATTTTGGTCAAGGGCAGGTACATTGGTTGCAGGCTCCATCCTCAGTCCAGGTCAGTCATGTGTGGGAGGCAACCAATTGATGTATCTCTCTCACAACAATGCTTCTCTCTCTCTGTCTCTCCCCTTCCCTTCCACTCTAAAAATCAGTGGAAAAAATATCCTCGAATGAGGATTAAACAAACAAACAAACAAAAAACAGAAACAAAACAACAACAAAAGAAACAGAGGAAATAAAACAGTCTCTATGTGCAAAATGATGTATTACATACAGAAAACCCTAAAGACTCCACCAAAACACTTTTAGAACTAATCATTAAATTCAGTAAAGTTGCAGGATACAAAATCAATATGCAAAATTCAGTTGTGTTTGTAAACACAAATAATAAACTATCAGACAGAGAAATTTTAAAAAATCCCAATTACATAAGAATAAAATACCTAGGAATAAATTTAACCAGGAAATGAAAGACTTTGTACACTGAAAACTATAAGACAATGATAAAATAAAATTGAAGACACAAATAAATGAAAGATATTTTGTGCTCGTGAACGAAAGGAATTAGTATTGTTAAAATGTCCATAGTATCCAAAGCAATGTATAGATTCAGTATAATACCTATAAAAATTCTAGTGGTATTTTCCACAACCCTAATATTTATATGAAACCACAAAAGACCCAGAATAACCAAAGCAATCCCCCCCCCATTCATTGCTTTTATTATTTCATTATTTATTTATTTATTTATTTTAAATACATTTTTAATTGATTTTTTACAGAGAGGAAGAGAGAGGGACAGAGAGTTAGAAACATCGATGAGAGAGTGACATCGATCAGCTGCCTCCTGCACGCTCCCCACTGGGGATGTGCCCGCAACCCAGGTACATGCCCTTGACCGGAATCGAACCTGGGACCCTTCAGTCCGCAGGCAGACGCTCTATCCACTTAGCCAAACTGGTTAGGGCTACTTCATTTTTTAAATTTAGCTTTCTGACTCTGTGCTTGTGCCTTCAATATTTTCACAACGATTTTCTGCTCCTCAATAAGGAAAACATAATTTGATCCTATCATGGAAGCATTTAGCACATATGGATCTAACATAAGCTCTGCTGACATATTTTTTCATTTTAGGCAACCTCATTAGAACTTTAGGTCTCACAGCACGAACTCCATGGAGTCAGTCTGGGCATATGCCACATGCAGATTTTGGTGCTTTTCCAACCTTTTTTGTAAAAAGGTAAGCAATACTATTACCAGGGGTTTGGGACAGTGTAGTTTTTTTCTTTTAATCTTTATTGTTGGAAATATTACCTATATCCCCCCTTTTTTCCCCATTGTTCTCTTCCAGTCTGCCCCTTAAGGGACAGCCTAGTTTTGTTAGAGGTTGTATTTCAGATAAGCCTTTGATGGTAAGTTAAATGCTAGACTACTGTGAGTACCTGAAGTCGCTGTCCCAAAAGAAGACCAACAAATTTTGAGAAAGAAAAACAAAGCTGGAAGCATCACACTTCCTGATTTCAAACTATATTGCAAAACTACAATAATTGAAACAGTATGGTATTAGCATAAAAATAGACACATAAATCAATGGAACAGAATAGAGAGCTCAGAGATAAACCCACACATACATGGTCAATTAATTTATGACGAAAGAGGAAGGATAATTTCTTTAATAAATGGTATTGGAAAAACCAAACAATTCACATGCAAAGGAGTGAAAATGGGCCCCTATCTTACACTATACACCAAAAATCAACTCAAAATTAATTAAAGCCCAGCTGGTGTGGCTCAGAAGTTGAGTGGTTCAATTCCTGATCAGGGCACATGCCTGGGTTGCGAGTTCGCTCCCCAGTAGGGGGCATGCTGGAGGCAGCCGAATGATGATATTTCTCATCAATGTTTCTATCTCTCTATCCTTCTCCCTTCCTCTCTCCCTAAAAATCAAAATTAATAAAAACATATTAAGAAAATTAATTAAAGACTTAAATATAAGAATCGAAACCATAAAACCATAAAAATCCGAGAACAAAAAAACAGGTATAAACTCCTTTATATTGGTATTGGCAATGATTTTTTTGGATCTGACACCAAAAACAAAGGCAACAAAAGAGAAAATAAACAAACTAAAAAGCTTCTGCACAGTAAAGGAAACCATAAGCGAAGTGAAAAAGCATTCCATGGAATGGGAGAAAATATTTGCAAATGATATATCTGATAAGAAGTTAATATCCAAAATTATAAAGAACTCATACGACTTGCCCTGGCCAGTGTGGCTCAGTTGGTTGAGTATCTTCTCATGCACCTAAAGGTTGCCAGTTTGATTCTGGTCAGGGCACATCAGGTTGCAGGTTCGGTCTCCAGTTGGTGTGTGTACAGGAGGCAACCCATCGATGTTTCTCTCTCTTCCTCTCCATGCCTCTCTCTAAAAAAATCAATAAAAACAACTCATGTGACTCAATAGCAAAAATGCCAATCTGATTAAAAAATGAGTATAGGAACAAAATAGATATTTTTCCAAAGAAGACATACAAATGGTCAACAGGTAACATGAAAAGGTGCTCAACATCACTAATCCTCAGGGGGGAAAAATCACAATGAAGCATCACCTCATTGTTATAATCTTTAATAATAGCCTGTCAGAATGGCTATTACAAAAAAAGACAAGAGTCCTCGCTGGTTTGGTGTTGGCCTACGGACTGAAGGGTCTTAGGTTCAATTCCAATCAAGGGCACATGCCCGGGTTGTGGGCTCGATCCCCAATAGAGGGCATGCAAGAGGCAGCCAATCAATGATTCTCTCTCATCATTGATGTTTCTATCTCTCTTTCCCTCTCCCTTCCTCTCTGAAATAAAAAAAAAAAATAATATATATATATATATATATATATATATATATATATATGACAAGAAATAACAAGTGTTGGCAAGGGTGTGGTGAACCCTTATGTACTCTTAGTGAGAATATAATTGGATACAGTATGGAGTTTACTAAAAAAAATTTAAAAATCGAACTATCGCCCTGGTTGGTGTGGCTCAGTTGGTTGGAGCATTAACCTGTGCACTGGAAGGCTGAGGGTTCAATTCCAGATCAGGGCACATACCTGGGTTGAGGTTCGATGCCTGGTTGGGGTAGATACTGGAGGCAACCAATCATTGTATCTCTCTAACCTCTCTCTCTCCGCCTTCCTCCCTCTCTAAAATCAATAATAATAATAAAAAAAAAACAACAAAAACGACAACCAGAACTATCATATGATCCAGCAATTCCATTTCTGGTTTTATATCTAAAAAAAAAATAATAAAATCACTATCTTGAAAAGATATATGTATTACCATGTTCATTGCAGCATTAGGTACAATAACCAAGATATAGAATCCATGTAAGTGTCCATTGAGAGATGAATGGATAAAGAAAATGTAGTATCTATATACATAATGAAATATTATTCAGCCATAAAAGGAAGGAAATCCTGCCATTTGGGACAATATGAATAGACCTTGATGGCATTAGGCTAAGCGAAATGTCAGGGAGACAAATATTGTATGATCTCACTTCTATGTGGAATCTAAGAAAAAACCAAACTCAGAGATACAAAAACAGATTAGTAGTTGCCAGAGGCAGAGCGTGAGGACAAATGGGTGAAGGTGGTCAAAAGGAACACATTTCCAGTTATAAGTAAATTCTGGTAACTCTAGTTAACAATACTGGGCTGTATCCTTGAAAGTAGCCAAGAAAATAAATCTTAAAAGGTCTCATCACACAAAAAAATTATGTGAGGTGATGGATGTTAACTAAACTTATTGTGGTAATCACTTCACAATATAAACATATATCAAATCATTATATTGTATACCTTAAAGTAATACATTATATGTCAATTATAGCTCAATAAAATTGGGGGGGGGAGGGAATGAACATAGTCATGCAACATTTATACACTATATCGACTGTTCAAAGTAAATGTAACAAGAATGTATTGTGGAGACAAAAATAGCATAAAAGATGAAAAGAAGGTATGAAAGTATGCTGTTATATGTTTTTCACATTATACCTAAATTGGTCTAAAATTATTTGAAAGTAGACTGAGAAGACAAAAATATATACTGTAAAGTATGTATATTACAAAGTCTAGATCAATCACTTAAAAAAAAGAATGAGGAGTTAATTAAATAAAACAAGAAACACATATATCAATCAATTCAAAAGAAGGGAGGAAAAGAGAAAAAAAGAAACAAAAAACATAGGACTGATTGAACAATAATATCAAGATGTAGGCTTACACCAAACATTCTAGCTAATAAAAGGGTAATATGCAAATTGACCGTCACTCCAACACACAAAATAGCCGCCCCCATGAGGACACAAGATGGCTACCACAAGATGGCCAGCAGGGGAGGGCAGTTGTGGGTGATCAGGCCAGCAGGGGAGGGCAGTTAGGGGTGACTGGGCTGGCAGGGGACGGCAGTTAGGGGCAACCAGGCCTGCAGGGGAGGGCAGTTGGGGGCAACCAGGCCAGCAGAGGAGAGCAGTTAGGGGCAACCAGGCTGGCAGGGGAGGGCAGTTTCGGGGGGACCAGGCCTGCAGGGAAGGGCAGTTGGGAGGAACTAGGCCAGCAAGGGAGGGCAATTAGGGCAATCGAGCCGGTAGGGGAGCAGTTAGGTGTCAATCAGGCTGGCAGGGGAGTGGTTAGGGGGTGATCAGGCTGGCAGTGGTTGGGAGCCAGCAGTCCTGGATTGTGAGGATGTCCAACTGCCCCTTTAGGACATGTTGGACATCCCTTGAGGGGTCCCAGATTCGAGAGAGTGCAGGCTGGGCTGAGGGACACATACACCCTCCCGTGCACGAATTTTGTGCACCGGGCCTCTAGTTATGAATAATTAATATCAAATGTAAGTGGTCAAATACCCCATGCCCAACTGGTGTGGCTCAGTTGGTTGAGTGTCATCTCATGCACCAGGAGGTTGCTGGTTCAAATCCTGGTCAGGGAACATGCCCAGGTTTCAGGCTTGATCCCCAGTAGGGGGTCGTGCAGGGGCAGCCAATCAATGTTTCTCTCTCATTGATGTTTCTATCTCTGCCCCTTGCCCTTCCTCACTGAAATCAATAAAAATATATTTATAAAATTAAAATAAAAAATAAATGGGCAAATACTCCAATCAAAAGGCACAGATTATTAGATAGAATAAAAAAAGCAAGGCTTAATTATATACTGTCTACAAAATAAAAACATTTAAAAAAATACGTTTTAGGATATATAAGCCCAAACCACAATATGTTAAAGAAAAATTATTCTGACTCTTGTAAAATGATTAAGAAAACATTATTCAAGACTATTGCAATAGTGATCATGACTATTGCAACAAGGGAGAAAAAGTGTGTTCAACTTTGAATACAGCAGAGACAAATGGGATTTATAGCCAACATACATAGTGAGGGGGTCAGTGGACAGAAAATTACTAAGAGGAGACATCAGGGTAGAGAGTTTCTTGCTAAACTGGCTGAATAAGAATTTGCTAAAGGCAGGTTAGGTAGTTATACATCAAAGGTGGAGGATGAGGAACCTTCTCAGATAACAAGGGGGCGGGAGTGAATGACAGCAAAATTCTTTGCTAAGCCTGGCTTATGTAGGCCAAGAACAGTGCAAAAGAGGGTTCAAAGGAGTCTGTCTAAAGTTTGGTCAAAGAGAGAGTCTATGAAATATCAGTTTAAATGAGATAATCAGTTTATACCCACTTGGATAACTACAAGTGTTGATGAGGATGTGGAGAAATTGGAACCTTTTTTATTGCTGGTGGGATGTGCCCTTGACCGGAATTGAACCTGGGACCTTTCAGTCTTCAGGCTGATGCTCTATCCACTGAACCAAACCAGCTATGGCAACAGTTATTTTTTTAAATAAAAAGACATACCTAAATAAAAAAGACATATCATACAAACATTACAAAACTAGACAAATAGACTTTAAGAAAAGAAATAGTCTAAGAGGGAAAGAGAGAGAGAGACTTAATAAATGATAAAAAGGTCGATTTATCAAAAAGCCACAAGTATCCCAAATATATGTGAATTTAATCACATTAATCACATTGCATCAATATACATAAAGCAAAAAGTGATAGAACTTAAAAGTACAAGTAAACAATTTCACAAATATGGCTGGAGATATCAATACTTCTATCTCAGTAGTTGATAGAGAGTAGACAGAAAATCAGTAAGGATATAGAAGAGTTTATTTAAAAAATCAATCAACTTAACCTAACTGACATTTTATAGAACATTACACCCAATCACAATATAAATACACCTTCTTTCAAGTAGATATAAAAATATTCTCTAACAAACTATATGCTGGGCCATAAAACAGTAATTTTAAAAGAACTGAAATCATATGGAGTACAATTAATGACACAACAGAACTATTCAGAATTATTAACTAAAAGGTATTTGAAAAATCTCCAAATATTTGGAAATTAAACACATTTCTAAATAGCCCCTATATTAAAGAAGTTCCTGTATTAAAGAAGAAACCACAATGATATTAACCAGCATTATTTCAATACCAGGAGAAACCACTGTTACGTTATACAATAATAAGATAATAACATCATCCACCTCATGAAATGATGCACTAAAAAGGGCAAAATATCATTTTTGTGGTATTCCTGCCTCACCTAACTGTGAGAAAATATTAGATAAACCCAAATTGAGAAACATCTACAAAATAAGTAACTCACTAGTAACACACAGTATAATCTCAATAAATGTTAAAAAATTTTTGTTGGGTGTGAAAAAAACATTTTTGACCAAAATATCTGATATAGGATCTTATGCAACTATATCTCAATGTGGAAAAACAATAAATTCTGATTTAGTAGGCCTGGGGGGAGTACAAGATTTTGCATTTTTAAATAAACTTCTAGGTGATGCCAATGCAGCTGTTCTGTTGACTGTACTTTCAATAACAAGGTCCCCAAAGCATATATTGTCACATGAATTTTTACTTTTAATAAAACATATTATTTTAGTTTATAAAATATTTCAAAGATATACAAATACAGAAAACATAAAATATACCTATGTATTTACTCACATAGTTTTTAAAAAATATATATTTTTATTGACTTTTTAGAGAGAGGAAGGGAGAGAGGGACAGAGAGTCAGAAACATCAATGAGAGAGAAACATCGATCAGCTGCCTCTTGCACGCCTCTCACTGGGGATCGAGCCTGCAATCAAGGTACATGCCCTCAACTGAAATCGAACCCGGGACCCTTCATTCCATGGCCCGACACTCTATCCACTGAGCCAAACCGGTCAGGGCTACTCATACAGTTTTTAAATGTTTAAAATATATCAGAGCAACCATAATACTTTTGAAAGATTTAAAAAAATGAAATAATCAACCTACTAAATGCTGTTAAAAGAATTAAAACAGATGAGACAACTACATATATAATTATTTTTATAAAATGTTTACAAGCAGTTTTTTACTGGTTATTCGTATTATTGGTTAAATTCTTCTTTTATGTTTGTATTTCCTAAAGTTGTTTTTTTTCTTTAACCATAATTATGTATTACTTTTATAATTAAGGAAAAAAAGTAAAGGCTATATATTACAAATAACTAATCATAGCTATCCAACACAAGCATAATATTGCTAAGTTCAATAACACCAAAGCTTTACTAATGTTTAATACATGTAAAAGCAAGTTGTTGTAAGTATATGCATAATTGCCTTATTAGATCTAATTACCTCACACTTTCTAAGTCCTTAACAACTTTTAGAGTTCTGTTAAATTTTGGCAAATACCTCTGGGATAGCTTATGGAAACATCCAAATGAGACTACTATCACTAGAGAGTAATTCCTCTAATGATGTGGACTATCAAATGATTCTACCTTTCAGCTGAATTTAAAACATCTCTGGAAACAGATGATGACCTTGCATTTCCAACACTGCCAGTAAGAGATCGTCTTCCTTTTGCTGAAGAAGTATCTAATGGTAAATCTCCCAAGCCCTGTAAGTCATATAAAGAAAGGCACTGTAATGAAAGTCTGAACACTAGTAAATTGAAATAACTCATAAAATGTAATTTTCATAGCAACCATTATTAATCTGTTTTTATGATTGAAAACATTTTTATTTTTGGGGGTTTGGCAATGACATTTATTTATTTATTTTTAAAATATATTTTTATTAATTTCAGAGAGGAAGGGAGAGGGAGAGAGAGAGAAACGTCAATGATGAGAGAGAATCATTGACTGGTTGCCTTCTGCACGCCCCTATTGGGGATCTAGCCCACAACCTGACCATGTGCCCTGACCATAATCAAACCATGACCTCCTGATTCATAGGTCAACACTCAACCACTGAGCCACACCAGCTGGGCATGATTGAAAATATTTTAATAATCTGCTATGTTTATGCTTTAAAAATGATCAAGTATTAGATATATATAAAGTACCTTGTAATTAGTAGTAAATAACAAAATATGTGAACAATTAATAGGAAATGATACTGGCTTGGTAACGTGTTTAAAATTTTGTAAATGAATATGTGAAAAATTTTAAAATGAATATGTTATATTTTATAAGTACTCTTCTTTTTTAATATATTTTATTGATTTTTTTTTACAGAGAGGAAGGGAGAGGGATAGAAACATCGATGAGAGAGAAACATCAACCAGCTGCCTCCTGCATACTCCCTACTGGGTATGTGCCTGCGACCAAGATACATGCCCTTGACCAGAATCGAACCTGGGACCCTTGAGTCCACAGCCCGATACTCTATCCACTGAGCCAAACTGGCTAGTCCTATAAGTACTCTTCTTAAACATAACCTCTGTATAGAAAACAAGTGGCCTGGTGCACAAAATTCATGCACGGATTGGGGGGTGGTTTCCTCAGCCCACCTTGCACCTTCTCCAATCAGACATCCCTCTCACAATCTGGGACCACTGGCTCCTAACCTCTCACCTGCCTGCCTGCCTGATTGCCCCTAACTGCCCTCGCATGCCTGTCTGATCTCACCCCCAACTGCCTTCTTCTGCCGGCCTGATCTCGCTCTCAATGGCCCTCCCCTGCAGGCCTAATCTTGTCCCCAACTGCCCTCCCCTGCCGGCCTGATCTCGCTCCCAACAGCCCTCCTCTGCCGGCCTAATCTCTTCCCTAACTGCCCTCTCCTTGCTGGCCTGGATGCTTCCAACTGCCCTCCCCTGCCAGCCTGATCTCACCCCCAATGGCCCTCCCCTGCCAGCCTGATCTTGCCCCAACTGCCCTCCCCTGCAGGCCTGATCTCACCCTCAAAGGCCCTCCTCTGCCAGCCAATTTGGTTCTGATTGGTCAGTTTCTATGCCAGTCAGTGTCTCTGGGCCTATCAATGGGGCCTAATCAGAAAGGTGGGGCTGATCAGCAGCCCTGGTGGAGGCCTGGAGAGAAATGGAGGCACCCTGCTGCCCAGACTGGGAGAGAAAGAGAGAGACAAGTGCTGATCAAAAGCTGCTACAGAGGCAACGAATCAGTTCCTGCTTCTCTCTTCAGGCCTCTCTCTGGCCCTGATTCGCAGCCCCCTCAGCAGTCAGTGCTGGGGCACCGCGCCTGCAGCGGAAGCAGTCAGCGCTGACCCAGCGCTGACTGCAGGACTGACTTCCAGTTGGTCGAGCCTCGGTCGTTACTGGTCGTTACAACCCAGGGTTTTTATATATTAAAATAAGAACACATTACATAAACAATGAATTCCTATGCAACACCAGTGTGAGAATAAACCTTTTGATAATAACTATTTGAAACCTTTTTTATCCCCCTGACACTTGTATGTGAAATAATTTACAAATATAAAATGCCTCATTTGAGTAAGATACTTTTTTCATGGTTATTTTAATAAGTTCTATGGGAATGAAGCTGAAGTCTTTAACATCAATAGGCAGAAAAAATGTTCTAAAATGTATATTACGCCCTAGCCAGTTTGGTTCAGTGGATAGAGCGTCGGCCTGTGAACTTAAAGGTCCCAGGTTCAATTCCGGTCAAGGGCACATGCCCGGGTTGTGGACTTGATCCCTAGTGGGGGACTTGCAGGAGGCAGCCGATCCATGATTCTCTCTCATCATGGATGTTTCCATCTCTCTCCCCCTCTTCCTTCCTCTCTGAAATCAATATAAAAATATAAATAAAAACATAAAATATATATTACCATATATCTTTGAAATATCCTTTCATAAATTAATCCTTTGCCCAAGGTTATCAGAGAGAAATAACATAAATTACCATAGAAAAATTTTACATTATTAAACATACTTTTACAAAAACTAATATGTGAATGGAATACTTCTCTACAAGACAATTTCACATTTTAATTTACTTGGTATTCCTTGAGCCACTCATTTTATAGACATTTCTAAATCCCATTACTTATCAGGAGAAAGGGCTTCCTCTCAAGGAGCTCCTTATCAGTGCTCTGCAGTGTGGTGGGAGCTCTAATAGTGAAACATACAAGGTAAATAAAGCAGGCACCCAGAATAATAAACATTGTTATCCTCATTTTATAAAAATAAAATTTCTGGTTAAAGAAAAAATGTGCCTGCCCTGGCTGATGTGGCTCAGTTGGTTAAGCACCATCCCATGCACTGAGAAGGCACCAGTTCAATTCCTGGTCAAGGCACGTACTCAGGTTGCAGGTTTGAGGTGCATGCAGAAGGCAACTGATTTTTCTCTCTCATGTCAATGTTTCTCTCTCTCTCTAAAATCAATAAAAAATTTTTAAAAAAAATGATGTGCCTAAAATTATATTTTTTAATTTGCTAAATTCTCATAGTTGATTCAAACCCAAGTCTTGTAACTCCAATAAATCACCAAGTATCAAGCTTCTGTTCAATATACATTTATTGACACTATGGTTGTCTACTTAGCATTGTAGTTGCTGAAATGCTACTGTAGTTATATTCTAAATGATCAACAAAGACAATTGAAAAGTAATTACTTCTATCCTTTACCTTCTTGGGCAAAAAAACTTTGCTTTGAAAGTTGTTTATATTAAACTTTTTCTACATACCTTGTGTCGTAAGCTTTTAACAGATTCCTTAATATATGGCAAATCTTTAGATGGGACATACTTTTCAAGCATTTTATCAAAATTAGGATGACACATCATGAGGAAAAGCATCTTTCGACCATAATACCTATAGATATTTAAGAAATACATAAATAGTTTTACATCTTAAACAAGCTCAATTTCTGTCCTTAGATATGAGGATACAAAAGCTTTAAGTCTATTTTTCAGGCACTCTAGGGTCCATATCAAGGATGGCCTTTGGCAAAACTATGAATTAGGATAATTCTTATCTTTTTTCTGGGCTCCTTGCCCAGTGTCCTTTTGCTGCTCATCTGCTTGTTAGATGTTTTGACCAGAGTCAACCTCCCCTTGGTTCTGTATTTCTGACTCTATTTTTTCCTAGTCACAACTTACCTGGGATCCAATTTGTCAAAAACCTATTCTCTGCTACCTCAAATACACCCAAAGTTAGTTGATAAATCAGGGTTGGTATAGTAATGAATGTGTAATGCTCTCCAAACTAGAGTTTTTATGATATGTGAATTTAAACTAATTTTTTTAGGATAATACCTTAAGCCAAGGTATCAGTCTAGTGGTAGAAACTCAAATATCATGGAAGTGCATATTGGAAATACTTTTGGGTAGAGAGATCATACAGTATCTCATAACAATACCATATTTTATTTTTCAAGGAAGTTTGGCCCCCAAATAAATTACAGTTATACTTTTGCCTATAACTTAGGATATGTGTATGGGACTAGAAGAACCAGAGAAGGCAGTGCTTTTGAGGGGGAGGGGTATAGGATGATCTCAAAATCATATATATCAACAGATTCTCAAAGAATGCAATTACAGACAGGGTATATAAGAGAATAAAAATTACCTTTTCTCTCCTCACAACCAGAATTAGGTCTATACCCATATAGGTAGCTCCTAATCAGTTAGTTTCAAAAAACAATTCTAACTAACTTTTGGCCCAGAATGTTAAAGACAAGAGATCTACCAGAGGACCTAATTTGGGAATGGCTAAAATAACCAAGTAAGCAGGCACTAGGAACACAAAATGTGAGAAATATTAAAACTGGAAATTTGTAATCATTTTCTAATTTTAAATTTTCAAATAAGAATCTAGGAAGTGACAAATGGATTATAAGAATTACTATGCCATCAAGAAAAAGTTATGACACAAAATGACCATTATCTTTTTTTGTTCCTAAATAGTCTATTAGGATCCAACCCTCCTATATGGTTTTGCACATTAATGGGGTATGTAGAACTTCCAAAATGGTTCCTCCAGGATGTCCTGCTCTTTCAGGATTATGTTATACTAGAGGCCTGGTGCATGAAAATTCATGCATTGGAGGGAGGGTCCTTCAGCCCAGCCTGCCCCCTCTCCCAGTCCGGGAGCCCTAAGGGACAGGAGATGACTCAGCGATCAGGGGAAGGTGACGCCCCATCACACCTTTGCTGCTGCTACTGTTGGCAGCGCAAGCCTCGGGCGGCCGGGCAGCCACCATCCGAGGCTTGCCTGCGCCTTGGATGTAGGCTGGACAGCCGCCATCTGAGGCTTGCCTGCGCCTTGGGCTGGCTCTGGGCAGCTAGAGGGCTGAGAGAACTGAGGGACTCCAGAAGCAGGCTTGCCTGCTGCCCCGGTGGGGTTGAGGGAACTGGGAGCTACCATCTTGTGGCTGTGGGTGCCGCCATCTTTGAGGGCGGGCAAGTCAATTAGCATATTCCCTCCTTACTGGCTGTGGGCGCTGCCAACTTTGTGATGGCATAAAGGTCAATTAGCATATTCCCTCTTTATTAGATAGGATGGTACCAATGATTTTAGGATAGGGAAATTATCTAGATCTAATCTAATATGACATGGGCCCTTAAAAGCTGAGAGCTTTCTGTGGCTTACAGCAAAAGTCAGGTTCTTATCCTTATGGAACTGAGAGAGAACCCTGACTGACAGCAGCAAAGAAATGGTTACTCATTCCTATAACCACAAGGAACTAAATTTGGCCAACAAGTGGAATGAATCTGTAAGCAGATTCTTCTATAGACCCTCTAGGTAAGGGTCCAGCACTGTGGTCACCTTGATTTCCACCTTGTGAGACCCTAAGTGGAAGCAGTTGAGCCATGCCAGACTTCTAACATAAAGAACAGTAAGCTAAAAAAAAAAATGTATTGACTTAAACCACTATTATTTGTGGTAATTTGTTATACAGCAGTAGAAAATTAAAATACTTACCTTCTATATTATTAGCTTTTGATATAATGACTCCCACAAGATTAACTCGTTACTTCAAGTAATGGGCATCTTAAAATGTTAAAAATTTGATATTCTTTTTTACTTTAGTCTCTATGAACTCAGGAGTCTCCCTCTCCCCTTTTAATCTAACTTCATATATAACTGCCATAAATTTTTAAATTTTGTGTGGGGCATTATCAATCCCCAGTCTAACTTTCCTAATTTTATAGACAAGGAAACAAAGGCTAACAGAGGTTGAGTAACTTGCTTAAGGGCAAACAATGATTGCAGCTAGGAATTGAACCTAGGCTTCTGACTACATCCAAAATTTCTGTCACCGCTACACCCACTGTACCATACACATCTTAATTATTTTGCCATCTTTCTTTGACAGTTCTTAACCTTCATAAAATTGTTCTTCAAGTACAGATAGCAATTAAAAATTCATGTAATTTTCTAAGTATAGATATCCCATGTTTCTGGAGTTAGTATGCTATCCATTTTTTATATGTACCTATTTTCTTGATTTTACCTGGCTGCTTGGAAAATATATCATTTCTCCCTAAATACACTACCTTATATTTCCCACAATGAAGTTCTTTTGCCACTTTTCTGCCCATTCATACAGTCTTGTGACATTTTCATGCAGTTCATCCATGTAGCATGGCATCTTACTACACAGAATTATTGTAGTGTCATCTGTAAATCTGGAGGATTCACTGTGCACTCCCCAAAGATCATTTACAAATTGGTTAAATAAAACCATTCCCCCCAGCACCAATCCCTGAGTACACCACTTGTACATTTAAAAACATGTTCATTCTTTTTAAACATTTGTTTCTTTATATTAAGCGCTTATACTAAGAGATTCAACAAATATTAGCAACCATTCACCTGGTTTCTTGTGAGCTGTCCTGAGCAAACTTAGCAGCGGCTGGTAATATACGCTCAGCCATATCTTTTGTTCCAGATAAAATACGTTCCACCTCCATAAGTTCCACTACACCTGAAAGGTGCTGGGCTGTACATCTTCTTACTGCAATGTGTAAATGGCTACAAGGAAACATGGTGAATTAAAACAAAGTTGATGTATAAACAATTTTCCAAATATATACTTTAAAGTTAAATGATTAAACTACTCCTAACCTTCATCACCCTTGAAAGCTAAAATGACAAATTATTTGCATTACCCATCCCTCCCCAAGAAGTTAAAAGTAAATAAATACTCAATCACTAACATTTATTTAGTGCTAGATCTACAAAATTAGATAATATTATTAGAAAAATAATATTATTCTTTGTATGTCCAGCACCTAATATAGTGTTTATTACAAACAGATTATTTAATAAATGTTTTTTAACTGAAATAATACTGGAATCTGCTAGTTTTTCTCTATACCTCAGATTACAAACAACTGCATTTTTAGTTTAAGGACATATCAAGATTATTTTGAACATTACCTTTGTCCTCCATTGATAAGAGAAACAACTGCACGTGCAGGAGTTACATTACTGACCATAGCTCTCAAGGCTTTGTCAACATCTTCTCTTATAAATGTATTTGATTCTCCTGCCTTATGCAACAAAACTTTTACTGTAGTATCTAGTTCTTGATCCATGCTCTTTTTCAGGTAAGTGAAAAGATCACTTAAACAGACCACAGCAGCACGAGAAACTCCAGAGCGTAAATTTTTCACCTAAAAAAAATTTCTAAAATGTACATTTTGCTGATATTCTGAAAGAAAATCAGTAATAATAACTTTGAAACCAAATTTACTATTAAAATAACATGTTTTAACATGTATTATCTTATGTACTAAAATAAACATTTAATAATTTTTTTAAATGTTGCAAAGTAAGGCATGAGTTATTTTAACTATATACAAGCCTACTAACATCATTTAGAACAGTTTTTTTTAGAGGTAAAATAAATGTGGCATATTTATTCTTTATTATTCAAACAATCCTTAACTCAGTTGAAAATAAGTTTACCTCTTGAACTACTGCAAAATTTGTTTCATGCAACTTTGTGTTCAATATTTCAGAATGAAAAGCAGCTAAGCATCTAATAAAATTCAGTCCCTCAATTTTCTTCTCCCTATGGGAAAAAGAAACAAATGACATAATCACTTATTAAAATGGGGCTCAACTGGAACAGGATGTCTTCTTTTGTTTATGAAATACTGCCAATGAGGACACCTTGCCTATTTTCCCTTATCATGTAGGAATTTCAAATTAAAAAAACATGTAACATGTTATTTGCTCTAATAGTTCTCTTTCATGATTCAAAACCACTATTGACAAACTAAGATCATGCTTTGTAAATAAAAAGGAAAATGTCTATCCCCTAGTAAGAGTGCCATATTCTTTCTAAAAAAGAGGGAAAGGAATGGCAAACAAAAGGTTAGGGAAACAGTAAAACAAAAATAGGAAAAAAATAACTACTTGTTACCTTGTTGTTGAATAAATACAGTAATTCAAGAACAGAAAACCACCAATAGGTGGTTCTATAACTTGTATTTCTTTTCATTATCTAATGTAATGAGCCAGATGAAGGGGAGGTGAATACTAACACCAACAGGGAGGATTCAATTGGATTTTAGATACAACATTTCAAATTTGATGGTTTTCATCTTGTGGGTTTGATAATGTGAACTAAAGTGAGTTGCCTAAGTTGGTAATATTAAGTTAATGGTTATTTTTTAAGCAGTTAAATTCTCTGAATAAATTATGGAAAACAGAGAGAAAAGATCTAAGATTCTAAGGTGGTAAAAACAAACCTACTTAATAACTGTCTGGTTCAAAAATTTCATTTTATAGATAAGCGTAACAGTTTACAGTAACAATTTAGATGTAGAACCAACCCATTTCTATACACATAAAAGTAAATAGAAAGTGGAGTTGAGAGAAGTATAAAAGAGAACTTAAAAAACAGTGGCTGAAATTTTTCCAAATTTGATCAAAATAATAAACTCTCAGATCCAAGAATAACCCCTAAAAAGGATAACCACAAAAAACAAACAAAACCACCACCCCCCCAACACCACAATATGGGAAATCAGAATCAAATTGCTAAAAAGAGTGTTAAAGGGAATATTCTTAAAGGTAGCTATAGAAAAAGACACATAATATACAGAAGAACAAAGATAAGAATTACAGAAGACTTCAGGTCAGAAATACAAAAGCCAGAAATCAACTGAACACAAAATCTAAGTGCTGAAAGGAAACAAATAACAACAATAAAAATAAACTTAACGAATCTTCAATTATAGTTGGAGATTTCAAAAGCCCTTTCCTAGTAAATGATAAAACAGAAAATCAGTAAGAACACAGAAAACTCAAACATTAGCAACCATTATCAACCAACTTGATCTACTTGACATTTATAGAACACTACAATCAATAACAGCAGAACGCAGATTCTTTCCAACTTCATGTGAAATGTTCATCTGAAAAAGAGAAAACATCTCTATCCTCATGGATCTTATAATGAGAAAAAAAAAAAAGTCAGGTCACAAAATGGAATATTAAAAATAAAGCAGCAGCCCTAGCTGGTTTGGCTCAGTGGATAGAGCGTTAGCCTGTCGACTTAAGGGTCCCAGGTTCGATTCCAGCCAAGGGCACATGCCAGGGTTGCAGGCTCAATCCCTAGTAGAGGGAGTGCAGGAGGCAGCCAATCAATGATTCTTTCTCATTGTTGATGTTTTTATCTCTCTCTCCCCCTCCTTTCCTCTCTGAAATCAATAAAAATATATTTAAAAAAATAAAGCAGCATAAGACGATGGAGAAAAACACTATTTTAGTGAGGGTTATGAGAGAAAGCTTTTCTGAGGAGGTGACATTTGACTGTTATCTGAATGAAGTGAGAGAGAAAGCCATTGGGAAACTGTTCAAAGAATGAAGTACAAAGATCTTGAGGTAGAAATGAGCTTGGGTGTACAGAAAACAGCCAGGTAGCTAGAGTGGATAAGTAAGGCAGAGCATGGTAGGGAATGAGGCTACAAAAAGACCCAAGGGAGAGAACCAAGACAGAGGTGTAGGTAAACACAAGTACTCACCACCTCCCATAACCACATCAAAATTACAACTAAATACAGAACAACCGTCATTCACAACCACCTGAAAGTTGGCTGAATGGAAGTACTAAAGCTAGAGAAGTAAAGAAAGTACATCAATATTGGTAGGAGGAATGGAATGGGCTGGTCCGACATAGAAGTGTGGTTTTTTTTTTTAAATTAGGAGGGATATCTTGGCTGCGGAGGCCACCCATGAAAAGCAAAGGGTCCCAGCCCCACACCAGATCCCCAGCCCAGGGTTCTGGAGCCAAGATGACAATTCCCTATAACTTCGAGCAGCAAAAACCAGTGGGGATTGTGGCTGAATGATACCAAGGCTGCTAGAGCCCCAGGCAGCTAGAGCCCCAGAAGATTCGTTAAGTTCCACTTAAAGGTCCAGCACATGAACTTACATGCCCGCTTCCTCTGAGCTTCAGCGTCTGGCAGTGAATTTGGAGAACGCAGGGACATAAGGGGAGGAACTGAATTGTCTGGCATTGGGGCAAGAACTCGGGGGCAGCTCTCCCATGCTGGGGGAGGTAGAGCAGACTGGCAGCCATATCTGAGTCTCCTTCAGGGTGACCCACACTGTTTGTTCTGCTTTGGTGATTCCCTGAGACCTGGCCCCATCCAATTTGCCAGCCCCACCCAAACTGTTTGCAGTGGCTTTTCTATATGAACTAGTGGCCCGGTGCACGAAATTTGTGCACATTAAAAGGGGATTAATTAGAGGAAATAATTTAATATTGCTATTTGCCCTTTCTCTATAATAGAAGTGTCAGAGATGAAAGATAATTAGTAAAATGTATATGAAAACCTTCCCACACCCAGCCGGCCCCCGCCCCCATTGGGCTAGATCCAGACCTGGCCAGTCCCACCCTTGCCAAGCCCTGCCAGGCAGGGGACATAGCCTTAGGGCCCTGGCCTGGTGCTAGGATGGGGGTGTGTGGCCTGAGGTCCTCTAGCCCAGACCAGGGCGGGGGGCATGCCTTGAGGTCCCCCGTCAAGCCCCACCAGGTGAGGGACATGGCTTGAGATCCCCTGTCAAGCCCCACCAGGTGAGGGACATGGCCTGAGGTCCCCTGTCAAGCCTCGCTGGGCAGAGGGGCGCAGCCTCAGGTCCCCTGGCCCGGTACTGGGGCGGGGGGGGGGGTGCGGCCTAGGTCCCCCAGTCTGGTGCCAGGGTTGGAGGACATGGCCTAAAGTCCCCTGTCAAGCCCCACCTGGTGGGGTGCGCAACCTGAGGTCCCCTGTCAAGCCCTGCTAGGTGTGAGGGGGTTAGGTCTGAGGTGCCCTGTCAAGCCCCGCCAGATGGGGGGTGTGGTCTGAGGTTCCCCAGCCTTGTGCTGGGGTGGGGGGCATGGCCTGAGGTCCCCTGTCAACCCCAGCCAGGCAGGGGGGTGCAGCCTCAGGGCCCCTGGCCCAATGCTGGGGTGGGGGGCGTGGCCTGAGTTCCCCTGTCAAGCCCTGCTGGGCAGGGGGTACAGTCTGAGGTCCTCTGGCTTGGTGCTGGGGTGGGGGTGGGGCATGGCTTAAGGTCCCCTAGCCTGACACCAGGGTGGGGGGCACAGCCTAAGGTCCCCTGTCAAGCCCTGCCGGGTGGGGGATGCAGCCTGAGGTCCTCTGTCAAGTCCTACAGGGGCAGGGGAGGGTGTAGCCTCAGGTCCCTGCTGATTGCTGGTTAAGGCTCCTTATGGGAACTTGGCTTCAGCTGTGGGTGCAGTCAACTTTGTGACAGAGTGATGGTCAATTAGCATATTCCCTCTTTATTAGATAGGATGGCCTGTCCTGGCTCAGGCTTCAGACTTTTTGAAAATCTCTCAAACAAGCAGCAACTGGTGTCACTATGCCCCAAACCTATCAATAAGAGGTCCAAGAACCAGCACTAGCTGCAACCTGCTTTGTTTCAGAGGTGGGCCTTGCCTGGGCTCTTCCAAGCCCAATACAAATAGCAGCCATCTGAAGATCTCTCTGTGGCTCCTGCCAGGTGGCCTCAGGCAGTGGCTGACTTTGCATCTCCCTGAGGGCCCCAGAGCCAGTCTACCTGGTGGACAGCTTCAGACCATACCAGATTACAACTCTACACATACGTAAGCAACACATTCAAGGGGCAGACTCAGTGAGCAGCAAAGCCTCATGGAAGCAAGTCCTGATCCATAGGGGTGTCTCCTGCACAGCAGCTCTCCCACTGTACTAGCAACTGGTCCTCACAGCCAACTTGCTTGGAGTTCAGTTTCTCCCAGTGACACCAACAGCAATCAAGGCTCACTGCTCACACAGCCCACACAGGGGTGAACCTAGCAAGCTCAGTCAGCTCAGGTGATGGGGGAGGCTGAGCCACTGGGCTCTACAGGACGCCTATTACACAAGGCCACTCTACCAATTCCAGGAGACATAGCAGCTCTACCTAATACATAGAAACACAGGGAAGCAGCCATAATGCAGAGACAAAGAAACATGTCACAAATGAAAGAAATGGAAGCAGGCAAGCTACTGGATGCAGAATTCAAAACAATGGTTCTAAGGTTACTACTCAAGGATCTTAATGAGAGCTTGCTTCACGGGATTTAGTGAGACATTCAAGGATCTTAAAGAGAATTCAAAGACATGAAAAAGGACAAGTCAGAAATTATGCATACATTAACTGAAATAAAAAATAATTTACAGAAATTCAACAGTAGAGTAGAGGATTCTGAGAGTAAAATCAACAATTTGGAATATGAGGAAGCAAAAAACACCCATCCAGAAGAGCAGAAAGGAAAAAGAATCTAAAAATATTAAGATAGTGTAAGGAGCCTCTAGGACAACTTTAAGCTTACCAACATTCACATTGGGGGGTGGGGGAGGGGGTGGTGAGGAGAGGGGAGAAGGGGAGGATGCCAAAAGGAGAAGAGAAAGAGCAAAATATTAAAACCTATTTGAATAAATAATGACAGAAAACTTCCCCTACTTTGTGAAAGAAATAAAGTCCAGGAAGCACAGAGTCCCAAACAAAAGGAAGCCCAAGAGGCCCACACCAAGACACATTATAATTAAAATGCCAAGGGTTAAAGACAAAATATTAAAAGCAGCAAGAGAAAAGCAGTTACTTATCTACAAGGGAGCACCCATACAACTGTCAGGTGATTTCTCAACAGAAACTTGGCAGGCCAGAGGGAGTGGCAAGAAATATTCAAAGTGATGAATAGCAAGGACCTACAACCAAGATTACTCTACCCAACAAAGCTATCATATAAAATTGAAGGTCAGATAAAGAGCTTCACAGAGAAGAAAGAGCTAAAGGAGTTCATCACCACCAAACCAGTATTATATAAAACTAGTGACCCGGTGCATGAAATTCATGCACATTAAAAGGGAATTAATGAGAGGAAATATTTTAATATTGCTGTTTGCCCTTTCTGTATAATAGAAATGTCAGAGATGAAAGAAAATTAGTAAAATGTATATGAAAATCTCCCCCCTGTCAAGTCCCTACCCACCACCTGAATGTGCTTCAAACACGCAGGAGACCCAGACCCGGTCAGCCCCACCCCCATAGGGTGAGACCCAGACCCGGCTGGCCCCACCCTGTCAAGCCCTTCTGGGCAGGGGCGGAGCCTCAGGTTCCCCAGCCCGGCACCGTGTTGGGGGGGTGCAGCCTCAGGTCCCCCGGCCTGGCGCTGAGTGGGGGGTGCAGTCTCAGGTCCCCCGGCCCGGCACTGGGGTAAGGGGGGACGACCTGAGGTCCCCCGTCAAGCCCCACCAGGTGAGGGGCACAGCCTGAGGTCCCCGTCAAGCCCTACTGGGCAGGGGGGTGCAGTGAGGCCCCCTGGCCTGGCACCGGGGTGGGTGGGGCGCGGCTTGTGGTGCCCCATCAAGCCTTGCAGGGTGGGGGGTGTGGCCTGAGGTCCCTCACCCCGGCCAGGCACCATGCAGCCTCAGGTCCCTGCTGTTCAGTCGTGAGGTTGC
The DNA here is from genome assembly GCA_026230045.1 of Corynorhinus townsendii. NCBI lineage: Eukaryota > Metazoa > Chordata > Mammalia > Chiroptera > Vespertilionidae > Corynorhinus > Corynorhinus townsendii. The sequence continues at coordinate 112,877,584 of JAPDVU010000001.1, read as the reverse complement.
AGTGTCCTGGATAATTTGCATATTCCTCTATTATATAGATAGATGTTGAAGGGTATCCTTTTTTTTTTAAATATATTTTATTGATTTTTTTACAGAGAGGAAGGGAGAGGGATAGAAAGTCAGAAACATCGATGAGAGAGAGAAATATCGATGAGCTGCATCCTACACACTCCCTACTGGGGATGTGCCTGCAACCAAGGTACATGCCCTTGGCCGGAATCGAACCTGGGACCCTTGAGTCTGCAGGCCGATGCTCTATCCACTGAGCCAAACCAGTTAGGGTGAAGGGTATTCTTTAAGAAGAGTAAGAGGAAGAAGAAAAATCTTATATAATAAAAGCCTAATATGCTAAGTGTCCAATCGTCCAGTCATCTATTCAACCAATCAAAGCGTAATATGCTAATGATATGCTAAGGCCGCTTAAATGCTCACTATGATGTGCACTGACCACCAGGGGACAGTCGACCGGTTGACCAGTCACTATGACATGCACTGACCACCAGGGGGCAGATGCTCCAACTGGTAGGTTAGTTTGCTGCTGAGGTCAAGCCAATCAGGACTGAGTGAGATGGTCCAGACACACCCTGAGCCCTCCCACGGTCTCTCCCCAGCTGGCCAACCTCCCATGTCCCTCCCCAGGCCCGAATGTGCAGCGGTGTGGTCCCTCGGCCTGGCCTGTACCCTCTTGCAATCTGGGACCCCTCGGGGGATGTTGGAGAGCCTGTTTTGGCCTGATGCCACAGGCCAGGCCGAGGGACCCCACTGATGCACAAATTCGTGCACCGGGCCTCTAGTATGAACAATAAAATGGCAATAAATACATGTATATCAACAATTGAATCTAAAAATAAAAATAAATGAACAAGAAATCTAATGAACAAAATAAACTGATGAATAAAATAGAACCAGAGGCATAGAAACATGGAACAGACTGACAAATTTCAGAGGAAAGGGGGGTAGGAGCGGTGTGAAGAGATTAACTAAAGATCTTATATACATACATGCATTACCTATGGATACAGACAATAGGGTGGTGAAGGCCTGGGGTGGGGGAGAAACCAGGTGAAGGGGGGCATTGGGGAAAAAAAGAGGGATATCTGTAATACTCTCAACAATAAAGTTTACAAAAAAAAAAAAAAAGAGGCAAGGGATAGATAATGAAGGACCCTGAAAGTTATAGTAAGCAGTCAAAGGACCCTGTAAGCTAGAGTGAACAGTTAAAAATTTGTTTTTTGTATGTTTTAGAGAGCCACTGGAGGGTCTTTTCATGAGGGTAACTTATTTATGTTTTAAAAGCATCTCTCTGATTGTTATATGAGGTGGGCAAATAATGGATGCATGGAAACTAGTGATCACACTGCTATAGCCAGGTGAGAGGCAAATTGTGGCTTAGATTACAAGAACAGCAGCAGAGATTGCAGTACGTGAATGGGTTTAGGATATACTATCTAATAAAAGAGTAATATGCAAATTGACTGTCACTCCAAGACACAAGATGGCTGCCCCCATGTGGACACAAGATGGCTGCCACAAGATGGCCAGCAGGGGAGGGCAGTTGGGGGAGTCCAGGCCAGTAAGGGAGGGCAGTTGGGGGGAACCCAGGCCTGCACGGGAGGGCAGTTGTGGGTGACAAGGCAAGCAGGGGAGGGCAGTTCGGGGAGACCAGGTCTGCAGGGGAGGATAGTTAGGGGCAACCAGACTGGCAGAGGAGGGCAGTAAGGGGTGACCAGGCCAGCAGGGGAGGGCAGTTAGGGGCAATCGGGCCGGCTGGGGAGCAATTAGGCGTCGATCAGGCTGGCAGGGGAGTGGTTAGGGGGTGATCAGGCTGGCAGGCACAAGTGGTTAGGGGCAATCAGGCAGGCAGGCAAGTGGTTGGGAGCCAGCAGTCCTGGATTGTGAGAGGGATGTTGGACCGCCTGACCCACCGGGATTGGGCCTAAATGAGCGGTCAGGGTCCCAGATTGGAGAGGGTGCAGGTTGGGCTGAGGGACACCCGCCCCGCCCCCGTGCATGCATTTCGTGCACCGGGCCTCTAGTGTTTTATAATCAGTAAAACTAATGAAATGGGAAGAAATGAGAAAAAGTTAACACTCACTTAGTAGGAACAAATAAATGTCCATGGCAGGGGCATTAAGTAAGATGGTGCATACTGGTGGAGAAGCAGATTTGGACTAGGAGAAGGGGAAATAAAAAGTTCTGTTTTAAGGATTTTTGTATCTATATTCATGAGATATATTGGATATAATTCTGTAGGTTTTTTTTTTGGTCTTTTTATGGCTTTGATATCAGGGTAATACTGGCTTCAAAGAATTGTATGGAGAGTACTCTAACATCTTCAATGTTCTACAATCTTGTGTACAGTTGATTTCTTCCTTAAATATTTGGGATAGGAGAATCCAAGATGGCGGAATAGGTAAACACCTAAACTGCTGCCTCGCACAACAATTTCAAAACTACAACTAAAGGACAGAACGTCTATCACACAGAACCACGGGAAGGCTGGCTGAGTGGAAGTTCTACAACTAGAAGGAAAGAGAAAAGAGCATTGAGACGTGCACGAGCCCTGAAAAGCTGAGGTACGGAGGCGCGTGATCCGGGCTGGCTGCGGGCGACTGGGTGCGTTGCTTTTTTCAACCCAAAGGGAGACAAGCCCCCGATTATTCTGAAATACAGTCTCTGGGGAGACATGGGGGACCCAAACTCCTACGGGGAGAAGCTGGACTGTCTGCCAGTGAGGGTGGCTTGCTTGCAGAGCTGCATGCAGGAATAATTGTTTATGGCACTGGGGCACGGGACTCGGGGATGCCGTCGGGACGCAGAGCCAGCTAACTAGCAGCCATTGCTTTTTGCCACGCCCTAGCCTAGTGACACCCTGAGACCCTGCCCTGCACAACCTATAAACCCACCCAAGCTCCAAGCAGCGGCTTTAGCATAAGAAAGGCCTGCCCTATCGCAGCTTAACCTAGCAAACGTGCAGCCCGGATCAGACAGCTCCAAAACCTCCAAACCCCAAGCAAAGAGGAGAAAACTGTAGCTCTCACTGTAGCTCCTGCTGGGTGGCCTCAGACAGTAGCTGACCTGCACCCCATTGGAGATCCAGAAGCCAGTGTACCTAGTGGTCAGTGTGAGACACCAGATTTCAACTCCTCACATCCATAAGTGACACATTCAAGAGGCAGACTCAGTGAGCACCAAAGCCCCACTGAAACAAGTCCTGCCCCATAAGCGTGTCTTCAGCGCAGCAGTTCTTCCATTATAGACACAGCGAGTGCTCACAGCTGATTGGCCTGGAGGTCAATTCCTCCCAGTGTACCAACGGCAATTAAGGCTTAACTACACCAAGACTTTGCACTCAGCCCACAAAGGGGTGTACCAAGAGCATCCACCTCATGTGATTGAGGAGGCTGAGCTACTGCCCCCTATAGATCACCTACCACACAAGGCTACTCCATCAACACAGGGAAGCGGCCAAAATGTGGAGACAAAGAAACATGTCACAAATGAAAGAAACAGAGGAAAGCAAACTACTGGATGACATAGAGTTCAGAACCACATTTATAAGGTTACTCAAGAATCTTCTAAAAACCGCTGAGAAACTTGATGAGACCTTTAAGGATATTAATGAGAATGCCAAAAAAATTGGAAAAGGATCAGTCAGAGATGAAGCATACACTGTCTGAAATAAAGAATATACAGAAACTCAACTGCAGATCAACGTACCCCAAGAATCAAACCAAAGATCTGAAATATGAGGAAACAAAAAACATCCAACCAGATAAACAAAAAGAAAAAAGAATCCAAAAATATGAAGATAGCGTAAGGAGCCTCTGGGACAACTTTAAGCGAACCAACATCCGAATTTTTGGGGTGCCAGAAGAAGGGAGAGAGCAAAATATTGAAAACCTATTGGAAGAAATAATGACAGAAAACTTTCCCTACCTGGTGAAAGAGATGGACGTACAAGTTCAGGGAGTGCACAGAACCCCATACAAGAGGAATCCAAGGAGGAACACACCAAGACACATCATAATTAAAATGCCAAGGGCAAAAGACAAAGAGAGAGTGTTAAAAGCAGCAAGAGAAAAACAGTTGATTACCTACAAGGGAGTAACCATACGACGGTCGGCTGATTTCTCAACAGAAACTATGCAGGCCAGAAGGGAGTGGCAAGAAATATTCGAGGTGATGAACAGCAAGAACCTACAACCAAGATTACGCTACCCAGCAAAGCTATCATTCAGAGTTGAGGGTCAGATAAAGAGCTTAACAGACAAGAGAGAGCTAAAGGAGTTCATCACCACCAAACCAGGATTACATGAAATGCTGAAGGGTATTCTTTAAGAAGAGGAAGAAGAGGAAGGGGGTGGGGATAAAAATTATGAACAACAAAATGACATCAAATACATACCTACCAACAAGTGAATCTAAAAATCAAGTGAATGAAAAATCTGAAGAACAGAATGGACTGGTGAATATAATAGAGTCAGGGACATGGAAAGGGAGTGGACTGACGATTCTCAGGGGAAGCAGGTGTGAGGGGTGCGGGAAGAGATTGGACAGAAGTCTTACTCCTATGGATGAAGACAGTGGCGGTGGGTAGGGGCAGGGGGTGGGGTCGGGAGTCGGGTGGAGGGGAGCTATGGGGGGAAAAAAAAGAGGAATACCTGTAATAATCTGAACAATAAAAGATTTATTTAAAATTAAAAAGAAAATTGGGGATAATGCACTAATGAAATAATCTAAGCCTGGAGTTTTCTTTGTGGGAAAGTTTTAAACTCAATTTCCTTAATAGTTTTTGAGTTATGCAGATTATCTAATTTCATTTTGAGTTTTGTTATTTTGTATATTTCAAGGAATTTGTCCATTTCACTAAGTTGTCAAATTTATGGGCATAAAGCTGTTTATTACATTCCTTTTATTTTTTGTTTAATAGCTATATGGTCAGTAGTGATGTTCCTTCTTTCATTTCTGATGCGGTAATTTGTCTTTTCTCTCTTTTTTTCTTCATGTCTGACTTGAGGTTTATCAATTTTACTGATCTTTCCTAAGAACACACTTACGCTTTCACTGATTTGTTAAAAATTTCATTGATTCTGTTTTGCATGTCATTGATTTCAATTCTATATTTATTATTTCCTTTATTTGCTTATTTTGGGCTTCATTTGCTCCTTTGTTTCTAGTTTAAGGTGAAAGCTGAGGTCATTGATATAAAGTTTTTCTTCTTTTCTGATATAGCTGCTACAGTGCTATAAATTCCCGCTTTAACTTAGCTGCATCCCACAATTTATTTTAATTGTCATTCTTAATTCCTAATTTCTTATTTAATTCCATTGTGATCAAAGAACAAAATCTGTATAATCTGAATCCTTTTATAAAAGTTGTTTTATGTTCTAGAATATGGTCTTTCTTGATACATGTTCCTTGTGGACTTAAAAATAATATGAATTCTGTTGTTTTAGATGGAGTGTTCTATAAATCTCAATTAGTTTTATAGTGTTCAAGTTTAATATATAATCAGTGATTTCCTTTCTACTAGTTCTGTCAATTAATGACAGAGGGTTATTGAAGTTCCAACTATAATGTAGATTTGTTTATTTCTCCTTGTAGGTCTACCAGTTTTTGCTTAATGTATTTTGAAGCTCTGTTACATGGTAAATAAAAGTTTTAGGATTGCTATGAACTCTTGATGAATTACCCTTTTTCATTATAAAATGACTCTTTTTATTCCTGATGTTATAAGCAGAATTTTAAAATGGCACCTCGTGATTCCTTCCCTGGTGTACACATCTGTATAAGACCCTTTCTTTGATGGCAAATATGAAGGGATATCACTTCCCTTAACCATGTTACATTATATGGCTAAAGAATTTTGCAAGTTGTCATACAGCTCACTGTTTCTCTGTTCATATCTTTCTTTTAGCTTCTTTAATTTTTTAAGAATTTATTGAGGTTAGATAGAGGAAGAGAGGAAGGGAGGGAAAGAGAGAGAAATAAAGAAACATCAATTTGTTGTTCCACTTATTTACGCATTCATTGGTTGCTTCTTGTATGTTCCCTGATTGGAGATCAAACCTGCAACCTCGGCATATGGGGACACTTTAAGTGACTGGGCTATCTGGCCAGGGCTTCTTCTAGTTTCTTTAACACATAGATTAGAACTAAAACTATTGTTATAATGTCCTTGTCTATGACTTTTTCCATCTGTATCCTTTTGGCATTAGTTTCAATTGTTTAATTTTTTTCTTCTCATTATAGGTTGTATTTTCCTACTTCTTTGCATGCCTGGCAAGTTTTGTTGATCCTGACTGGAGGATATTATTTTTCCTCATTGATTTTTAGAGAGAATGTAAAAAAGGGGGGGGGGGGAGAGAGCAAGAGAGAACAGAGAGAGAGAGAGAGAGAGAGAGAGAGAGAGAGAGAGAGAGAGAGAGAGAGAAACATTGATGTGAGAGAGAGACATCAATTAGCCGCCTCCTGCATGAGTCCCACCCAGAGTGGGGTACTGTGCCTGCAACTGATGTATGTGCCCTGGACGGGAATCGAACCCGAGACTCTTCAGTCCATGGGCTGACACTCCAACCACTGAGCCAAGCCAGCCAGGGCTACCTGGCAATTTAAAAAATATGTATTTTATTGATTTTTACAGAGAGGAAGAGAGAGGGACAGAGAGTCAGAAACATCGATGAGAGAGAAACATTGATAACTGCCCCCTGCATGCCTCCTACTGGGGATGTGCCTGCAACCAAGATACATGCCCTTGACTGAAATTGACCCTGGGACCTTTCAGTCCACAGGCAGATGCTCTATCCACTGAGCCAAACCAGTTAGGGCCTGCCTGGCAACTTCTTATTGGATTCCAGACATTGTGAATTTTACCTTGGATATTGTATTCCTATAAATATTTTTGAACTTTGTACTGGGATATAGTTATCTGGAAAATGTGATCGTCTCAGGCCTTGCTTTGTTTGGTGGGACCAATCCAGTCTTTACCTTAGAGTTTATTCATTCTATAGATGAAGCAAAATTCTTCTGAATGTTCGTTACAAAGCCTTGTGAATTATGAAGTTTTCCACTCTGCTGGTAGGAACAGGAGGTATTCTTGATATTGTATATGCTCTAGGCATTATTGCCTATACTTCTTTGAATGGCCCTTGTTCTGGCATCAGGTAATTTACTTACATGCATGCCCTGACCAGTTCTCAGATAAACATTTGAGAAGATTCCTCTGATGGCTTATGAAGTTCCTTGTGGAGCTCTATTCTCTCTGCTCTGCAAACTCTAGCTACCATGGACTCCCCAAACTCCCATCTCCATCTCTGCTAATATCGAGATGGTGTCTCCCTCCTTAAGCTGTGACCTGCAGATTGTGGTTCAATTCCTGGTTAGGGCACATGCCTGGGTTGCAGGCTAGATCCCTGGTTGGGGGTGCGCAGAAGGAAGCAGAGAGATGTTTCATTCTCATAGTGATGTTTTCTCTCCCTCTCTTTCTACCCCTCCCTTCCTCTCTTTCTAAAAATCAATTAAAAATCTTAAAAAAAACACAACTTGTTAGAAAAAAAGAACGGTGAACTTACCAATCCTCATCAGCTAAAAGCTTCAGGGCTTCTATCAGAGCTATATCTGGTTTAGAAAATGGCCGTAGTTCTGATGAATCCATTATTTCTGGACTATGGGTGACAGAAGACATCCTTTCTTTATACTGTGGAATGGCTCCAGGAGACGCTTCACCTAAAAGAAATTAAATCAAGAATCAACTGGAGATCAATGAAGACGGAGGTGTAGGTAAACATATGTACTTGCCGCCTCCCACAACCACATCAAAATTACAACTAAAATAGAAGAACCATCATCCAGAACCGCTGGAAAGCTGGCTGAATGCAAGTCCTACAACTAGAGAAGAAGAAAACACAATGAGGCTGGTAGGAGGTGATGGACAGGCTGGTCTGGCGCCCATGGGATTTTGCACCACATGTGCTGCCTTTTTAATTGGGAGGGAGATCGTCACTGTGTAGGCTGCTAGTAAGAAGCAAGAGGTTCCAGCCCTACACCAGACCCCCAGCCCAGGGTCCCAAGGCTGGAAAAAGAAGTTCCTCTGGGCATTAACAACTATGGGCTATATAAACCAGTGTGAATTGGGGCTCAGTAACACAGAGGCTGCTGGAGACCCAGCTGTTCCTCTTAAAAGGACGGCACCAAGAACTGAACTTACGAGGTCTCACTTGCTCTGAGCTCCTGCACCACAGACACATACAAGAAGGAACTGGATTGTCTGGCGTCAGGGCAGGAACTTGGGGATGGCTTTCTCCCAGATGGAGGTATTCAAAGGGATCATTGTTCTATGCTGGGCTGACTGGCAGCCATTCCTGTTTCCTCCACCCTAGTGATTCCTTAAGACCTTGCCTCATCCAATTTACAACCCAACCCAAGCTTTGTGCAGCAGTTTTTGCATATGAATGGCCTGTCCTTGCTCAGGCTAAAAATCTGTCAAATAAGCTACAGCTGGGTAAGGGAGCCCCAAACCTATCAATAAAAGGCCTAAGACCTGGAACCAGCATCTGCCTGCCTTGCTTCATAGCTGGGCCTCATCTTGGCATTTCCAAACCTGATACAAAGAGGAGAAATCTGCAGATTTCTCTGTAGCTCCTGCTGGGTGCCCCAGGCAGTGGCTGACTTTGCACCTCCCTGAAGACCTAAGAGCTGTGTACCCAGTGGTCAGTGTCAGACCATACCAGATTATACCTCTACACAGCCATAAGCCACACACTCAAGGGGCAGACTTAGTGAGCAGGAAAGCACAGTCTTGTGCACTGGGGGTGTGTGTCTCTCAGCCCAGCCTGCACCCTCTCCAATTTGGGACCCATCGGGGGATGTCCAACTGCTGTTTTAGGCCTGATTACTGTGGGATCAGGCCGAATCCAGGACTGCTGGCTCCCAACCTCTCGCCTGCCTGCCTGCCTGATTGCTACTAACTGCTTCTGCCTGCCAGCCTGATCACCCCATAACTACTCCCCTGCAGGCCTGATCGACATCTAAGTGCTCCCCTGCCAGCTCGATTGCCTCTAACTGCCCTCCCCTGCTGGCCCGGTCGCTCCCAACTGCCCTCCCCTGCTGGCCTGATCGCCCACAACTGCCCTCCCCTACTGGCTCAGTTGCCCCTAACTGCCCTCCCCTGCTGGCCTGATCGCCCACAACTGCCCTCTCTTGCTGGCCATCTTGTGGTGGCCATCTTGTGACCACATGGGAGCATCCATCTTGTGCAAGGGTGTGACGTTCAATTTGCATAGTACCTATTTATTATATAGGATTATTATATAGGATTTTGTAAAAATGTATGAATATATACCTGTTTTACTATACAACTGATAACTAAAAATGAAGCTTCAAGGCATCTGCATTTAGCATTCTAGTTGAATTATAAAAATATCAATTTTTGCTATTGGCATAGAATCAGTAGTATATCATAAATCTTAAGCCTATGTGTAGTACTAAAACAATGCTTTTCATAATCAATGACTTCCAGATATAAGGTATTTCCTTACATCACCCCTGAGTGCTCAGGATAATGTCCTGAGGGTATTGCACAATGTAAATTTTGCAGGGAGGTGTTAGAAATGTGTAATGGCTTTTATAAATGGGTAAAGATTTATTAGCTATTTTTCATGTTAATATTACTCTTAAAATAATATTAGGTACCAGAAAATGACTAGCATAAAAGTATTCATCGATCATGCTATTTATTAGAAAATGTTACATAAAATATACGGATACACAAATATAAGAAATTTCACTTGATGCTACCCCCTAATTATGCATTCAGATGCATTTAAAATTCAAAGGAAACAAGGTATTAACAAAATATTAGTTAACTTTTAAAAATATTTTGTGCTATATCTTATGATATCTGCTTTTACAATCTTTACTACATTTAATTTTCTCAAAAAGCTGGGATAGATACTATCATCTCTATTTTGTGAAAGAAGATAACTGAATTTTACAGGGGCTAAAAAACTTATTCATCGTCTCAATGACAATGAGTGGCATAAGCAGGATTGAGATCTAGGTCCACTATTACCTTTGATTTTATATAAAGAGGTCTAAGACAAAATTCCTGTTTTCAAGAAATTTACCACATACTTGAAAAGAGATATTCAAATAGATAAATATGATATTTTGGATTACTGCAATAATAAATTAGTAAGTTTTTTAAAAAAAATATTTTATTGATTTTTACAGAGAGGAAAGGAGAGGGATATAGAGTTAGGAACATCAATGAGAGAGGAGCATCAATCAGCTGCCTCCTGCCCACCCACTACTGGAGATGTGCCCACAACCAGGGTACATGCTCCTGACTGGAATCGAACCTGGGACCCTTCAGTCCCCAGGCCGATGCTCTATTCAGTGAGCTAAACCAGGTAGGGCGGTAACAGTTTTTATCAGAGTAAATCATACATGAGGAAGATTATGTAGCAATTAAAGAATATAATAAGTAACCCTGGCCAGTGTGGGCTCAGGCTGGGCATTGTCTATGCATCAAAAGGCCGCCAGTTTGATTCTTGGTCAAGGCACATGTCAGGATTGTGGGATCCATTCCCAGTAGTGGGTGTGCAGGAGGCTGCCAATTGATGTGCACTCTCACATCAATGTTTCTCTATCTCCCTTTAAAAAAACAAAATAAAAAAAACTTGCCAAGGATACCAATGATCTGCATGTTGCCAAATCCAATAAACACTTCTCTATATTAATTTTTTTTCATATATATATATATATTTATTGATTTCAGAGAGGAAGGGAGAGGGCGAGAGAGATAGAAATATCAATGATGAGAGAGAATCATTGATCGGCTGCCTCCCACACGTCTCCCTGCTGGGGATCGAGCCCGCAACCCGGGCATGTGCCCTTGACTGGAATCGAGCCTAAGACCCTTCAGTCCACAGGCTGATGCTCTATCCCCTGAGCCAAACCAGCTAGGGCTATACTAATTTCTTAAGAAAAAAAAAAAAAGAAGAGTATAATTAGTAGCTTTGGTCCAGTAGCTCAGTTGGTTAGAGTGTTCTCCTGATACACCAAGGTTGTATGTTTGATCTCCAGTCAGGGCATATACAAGAAGCAACCAATGAATCCATAAATAAGTGGAACAACAAATCGCTGGATGGGGCCTGACGGCCAACTCCCTGGTCCCTTCCCCCAAGAGCAGGCTCCAATCTCTCCATTTCTCTCTCTCTCTCAAATCAATAAATTTTAGCCTAGCCAGTGTGGCTCAGTGGCTGAATGTTGATCCATGAGCCAAGAGGTCATTGGTTCCATTCTGATCAGGGCACATGCCTGTGTTGTGGGCTCGATCCCCAGTGGCAGGGGAGGGGACGTGCAGTAGGTGGCCAATCGATGATGCTTCTCTGTCATTCATCTATGTTTCTATCTTTCTCTCTCCCTTCCTCTCTAAAAATAAATAAAAACATATTTAAAACAAATAAAAATTTTTAAAAGAATAAATAGACCTCATTTTATTTTTCTTAAAATTTTTTTCAATTACAGTTTATATTCAATATTATTTTGTATAAAAATATAGAATGTTTCATGAATTTGTGTGTCATACATGCACAGGGACCAGGCTAATCTCCTCTGATTTATTCCAATTTTAGTACAAGTGCTGCCAAAGCAAGCACCCTCATTAAAAAATTTTTTTTGGGGGGTATGATTCAGATTATACCCTTATTAGGTTTCATATCTAAGTCTGATATCCTATATAATAAAGAGGTAATATGCAAATTAACCATCACTCCAACACACAAGATGGCCACCACAAGATGGCCGGCAGGGGAGGGCAGTCGGGGCAACCAGGCCTGCAGGGGAGGACAGTTGGGGGGACTAGGCCGGCAGAGGAGGGCGGTTAGGGGAACCCAGGCCAGCCGGTGAGGGCAGTTACGGGTGACCAGGCCTGCAGGGGAGGGCAGTTGGGGGCGGTCGGGCTGGCAGGGGAGCAGTTAGGCATTGATCAGATGGCAGGGGAGTGGTTATGGGGTGATCAGGCTGGCAGGCGGAAGTGGTTAGGGGCAATCAGGCAGGCAGGCGAATGGTTGGGAGTCAGCAGTCCACTGGGATCGGGCCTAAACTGGCAGTCAGGCATCCCTTGAGAGGTCCCAGATTGGAGAGGGTGCAGGCTGGGCTGAGGTACACACACCCCCGTGCACGAATTTCTAGTGTATAAACAAAAACCTCCAACTTTGGAATTTCACAACCCCCAAAAATTACAAATACAAAATACTAGCCATTATTTATTGAGAATTTGCCTGGTATTGTGCTAAGGGCTTCATTTACATTATCTAATTTCATTCATTCATGAACCCTATCTGATAGTTATATTCCTATACTAGAGGCCCAGCGCATGAAATTTGTGTTGGCCCTGCTCACCCCGCCACCACCCATCCCCAATTCCCCATTCGCCATTGGGTGATCGGAGCCTGCTGCCCGGGGGTGAGGGACCGAGAGGTTGGCTGTTCCTGCCCGCTGGCTGTCCCTGTCCCCTGCCGTGGGTCACTCTCTGTGTGTGGGGCTACCGGTGGGGCAGGGGCCTTGGCCTGGCACCACCCGTGTCTGCCACCACCCACCCCGGTTCCCTGTTTGCCATCGGGCGATTGGAGTCTGCCCCCAGGGGAAGGAACCGAGATGTTGGCCAGCAGGCCCCATCCAGCGATAGGGGCCTGCTTGCTGGGGGCAGCTCCTGCATTGAGCGTCTGCCCCCTGGTGGTCATTGTGCATCATAGCAATTGATCATTCCACCATTTGGTTGATTTACATATTACCCTTTTATTATATAGGACTGGAGGCCCCTGTGCACGAAATTTGTGCATGGGTGGGGGGGTTCCTCAGCCCGGCCTACACCCGCTCCAATCGGGGACCCCCTCGGGGGATGTCCGATTATGGTTTAGGCCTGATCCTGCGGCAATTGGATATCCGTTTCGCAATCCAGGACCGCTGGCTCCTAACCACTCCCCTGCCTACCTGCCTGATCACCCCCTAAATTCCTCCCTGCCGGCCTGGTTGCCCCCCAACTGCTCCCCTGCTGGCCTGGTCACCCCCAAACTGCCCCCCTGCCGGCCTGGTCGCCCCCCAACTGCCTCCCTGCTGACCTGGTTGCCCCCAAATTGCCCCCCTGCCAGCCTGGTCACCCCCTAACTGTCCAGAAGGAAGTCAGACGTCTGGAAGATGTCTGGTCACCCAATCTAATTAGCATATTACCCTTTTATTAGTATAGATTATGAAAAAACTGATGCAAAAGTTTTAAGGATTCCTTTTTTTAAAAAATAATATATTTTTATTGATTTCAGAGAGGAAGGGAGAGGGAAAGACAGGTAGAAACATCAATGATGAGAGAGAATCATTGATTGGCTGCCTCCTGCATGCCCCTCACTGGGGATCGGGCCCACAACCCGGGCATGTGCCCTTGACTGAAATCGAATCTGGGACCCTTCAGTCTGCAGGCAGACACTCTATCCCACTGAGCCAAATCGGCTAGGGCAGGATTCCCTTTCTATACTCCACCTAAGTTAGAGAGAGAATAACTCATTATGAAAGAGATGTAGATGAATACCAAATTTTCAAACTTGCAGTTATATCAGTATCTTTAGCATTTTCACGTGGAAAAAACACACAACAAAACTAAACAAAATTTTTGTCTGGAATAGGAGTTGTATAGAATATAAATCTAAAGCAGTAATACCCAAACTAAATTTTTTTTTAAACTTCTACTATATTGTAGACTGATATTCTTTATAATAAAAGTGTTATGGCAACGTCCAACTGTTAAAATAGTTCCTAAAAGTTTGCTTTCAGCCCTGGCTAGTGTGCTAAGTGGTTAGACACTGGTTCCTGGGTTGCAGATTCAATACCTGACCCTGGTCAGTGAGCCTGCAGGCGGCTACCAATCGACGTGTCTCTTTCACATCAATATTTCTCTCTTTCTTTCTCTCTCTCTCTCTCCTCCTCTTCCTTCTCCTCCTCCTCTTCCTCCTCCTTCTTCATTCTCTCCCTGCCTTCCACTCTCCTAAAAATCAATGGAAAAAATATCCTCAGATGAGGATTAACAAAAAATAAATAAATAAAAGTTTACTTTCACTTTTTGTATTTATCCTATAAGCATATTCTGCTCAAATGATGCCAGGGTGACTTCAAGGATGCACTCTCCTTATACTTCCTAAAGACATAATCTGTGAAGCTTCCATTACAGGCAAAAATAACAAAATTAGGTGATGCCTCTAACAAGAACGAATACTTAAAAATTTATAATTTGGGGTGAGTGTCAACCCATGAACCAAGAGATCACTGGTTTGATTCCTAGTCAGGGCACATGCCTGAGTTGTGGGCTCAATCCCAGTAGGGGGCATGCAGAAGGCAGCTAATCCATGTTTTTCTCTATAGATGTTTCTATTTCTCTAGCCCTCTCTTTCTCTCTTTAAAATCAATAAAGACATATTTTAAAAAACCTTATTATGATTTATTGCTATTTTGTACAATTTGGTACTGTTAACTACTAGCGTAGGTAAGACGTTTTGTGGGTTTTTCTCCCAATAGCTTGTCTACACTTAACCAGTTCTTAGGGCCATGTTTACCCAGTAATTCTATTGACCAACATCTGTCATCAGTAATCCTTTCAACAATAATTAGTTTTGAGGATACAGGCAGTCCTCGGGTTACGTCAGACTCGATGTACATCGTTTCGTGGTTATGTCACCATCTCCCATTTATTTATTAAAAAAAAGTTCCGTCATTTCAACGTATGTACATATGTGCTTTATATTTATTATTTATTTACCACAAGTAAAGGTCAGAAATTGTTATCTTTCTTTTAATTTTTTTTTTACTGTTTCACTTCATTACTGCTGTGTATGTGCTCCATGTGAGTAACAAAGGTGCTTATGTAGGTGGGTTCCGACTTATGGTGAAAATTGCGTTATATCGTGCTGTAGGAACAGATCTCCGATGTAACCTGAGGACCTACTGTACATAATTTTTTCTTTTTTAAAAAACAAAGTTTATATTATTTTTTAATGTAGGTATAATTGACATAACTTATATTACTTTCATGAGTATAATATAATGATTCAATATTTGTAGAGACTGAAAAATAATCACCACAGTAAGTCTAACGACCATTGTCCCCATAGTTATAAAAATATTTTTGTTGTAATGAGAACTTTTAAGATTTACTTTTAAAACTTTCAAATATACAATACAGTATTATTAACTGTAGTCACTACACTGTACATTACATCCCCATTACTTATTTATTTTATAACTGGAAGTTTGTATCTTTTGATTCCTTTCACCCATTTCACCCTCCTCCCCTCTTTTGGTAACAATCATTCTGTATTTGAGGACACAGAATTTTTAAAAGTTTTCATAACTTCTTGCATTATAAAAGAATTACAAGCTAGGAAAAACCTCAGACATTCATTTAGCTCAAGTATTTTTTATATTTATCTTTGAGAAGGTTAAGTATGTTGTCCAAATCATATTTATATATTTATTTTTTCATACTTGTTTTTTTTTGTTGATACCTTGACTTTAGACACAACATAAATTACAGAATGTTTATTATAGTTCACACAGTCTATTCCTTAGAAGTAATTAATAATAAACCTAGCTAATAAGCAATAATCCTTAATGTTTGTTATAGTTCTCATAATATTTCAGTTCAACCTCTGATTTTACCTAGTTGCTGCTATACCTAAGACCTTTTCAATATTTTTAAAAACAATACAGGGGACCAGCAGGTATAGCTCAGTGGTTGAGTGTGGATCCATGAACCAGGAGATCATGGTTATGATTTCTGGTCAGGGCACATGCCGGGTTGCGGGCTCAATCCCCAGCAGTGGGCATACAGGGGGCAGCTGATCGGTGAATCTCTTTCATCACTGATGTTTCTATCCCTTTTTCCCTCTGCCTTCCTTTCTCTGAAATCAATAAGATAAAATAAAAACAAAAACAAAACAACACAGGAAACATGGAGCCTACACTTGGCCAGGTATGGAACCTTGTAAGTACTCAATGAGAGGCTGAATAAATGATAAATATAATTTAAAAAAAATCATGATCTAATATAAACAAGCTTCACAATCTCCGTTACCTTACCTATAAAATGGAAAAACTCTATTCAATGAAACAGGAATATTTGCAGGGAGAATGGAAGAAATCTTTGAGATAATCTGGATCTTTGAGAGAATGTAGATATTTATAAAGACAGAAAATGAGGCCTGTTTCCAGATCATAAAGCTAATTAAAAGGCAGAACTGATACTTAAAAAGCCAAGTCTGTCTAATGACTCCTACTAGAATAGTGTTCTCTCCATCACCAATGAGCTGAACCAGATGTGGTTTTTTAAGCTTAACAGCATTGTGACATTACTCTTTACATTTCAACAAGTGACTTACCTGAATCTGAAAACACTAGAGATGGTGACCTTTTTAAACTGGCCCCTCCTTTCAATGGAGGGTTAAAGGTAATGTTTTCTAAAGAGGAACTCTCTTTTTTTGATATTCCCACCTCATCTCCAAAAATATTTAAGTCTAGAAAAAGAAAAACAATCAGTCACCCCGTTTATGAGTAATAATTCTTATAATAAGCTACTGGGTTTTATAAATTTCAGAATTATAGTTCAACATATTCCACTATTAGCCATATATAACGCTAAGTTAAACCTTATTACACTAGCTCTAGAATATTATTGTTAAAAAAAACACCAAAAGCTAAATTCCACTTACTTTCTGATGTCATTTTTTCAGTTCCTGTATGTTTCATTTCCTTCCAGGAATTATGGTCCTTCTTTTCACAATCTTTAATGTCAAAAAGTTCCTTTTCCTCTTTTCTCTTTTGTTTCATCTTGCCAAAAGTAGATTTTGAAACAGAAAGTTTGATCTGCATTAAAAAGTTGAAATATCTGAAAGTATTCAGGGAGTTTGACATTTAAAATAACTATCTTAATCTCAGACAACTGTATATAGGCATTAAATGTCTATATATAATATAAACTATACATTTCTTAGTTCTTACTTCAGGAATTATAAAGTAGAATAAAATTACATAGAGCTAATATCCAACTAAATTTGTCCTGAGGATGTTAGTCTGTTATTCATTGAGTATATCCTAGAAAACTGTTATATATATATATACATGTACATGTACATACATCAAGTAACACACAGTATAAAATACACTAGATGCTATATACCAGAACATGAACATATTTGGTGGGAAAGAATAATTTATTATTTAAAAAATTAGCATCAGAATTTTCAATTACATTGCAATTAAAAAGTTTTTAACTGGAACTTTCATCAACCCAAATCAGACATATAACAATATCATACATTAAACAGTAATGTATGATAGGCTTAACGTTACTCTAATAATTAAGCAAGTAACCTTACATCTTTTTCATTCTCAACATCAAGATATGATGGAATACTTTGTTGGACTGATCTTCCATAAATCCCTGATGGTGGTTCAAAGCTTTGTTTAACTGAAAATTTATACCCATTTTCCACAGAAGATATCACTGACTGGCTGCAGGTTGTTGGTACTGAATTTGGACTTCCAAATACACCTGAAATTAACCAACAATAGACTGCCATTAAGTATCTATGTGTCCCTCTGAATAACAAAGTTTAAGACAAAGCTTTGGCCTCAAGAAATAAACAATATAGTTAATAAGAGAAACATGTTAAATAATCATCTCTCTATATAAAAGCCTAAGTGACTGTCCAACTGGTAGCTATGATGCACACTGACCACTGGGGGCAGATGCTCAATGCACAGGCATGGAAACATGCAACAGGTTGATTAATCTCAGAGGGAAGGGGGAAGGGCAGGAAGAGATTAACCAAAGATCTTATATGCATACTAGAGGCCTGGTGCATGGATTCATGCAATTGAAAGGAAATTAATTAGAAGGTAGCCGGTGGGGCAGGACTGGGTGACATGGGCCGGACACGCCCTGGAGCCAACTTCCCACGGTCCCTCCCTGGCTGGCCACATTTGGGATGGCGCCATGGCTCAAAAAGTGTCTGCAGAGTGAATGGAGTTCCTCTGGCAGATGGGGCCCCTCAGCCTGGCCTGCAGGGATCGTGCCAAAACCAGCTCTCTGACATCCCGAGAGGTCCCGAAATGCAAGAGGGTACTCTGCAAAGTAGCTGTTGTACAGGGTGTGGAACGCAAACTCAAGTGTACAGTAAATCAGATTCGGGGCTGACAGTACCCCAGCAATAACATAATGCGTGGCTGAAGGTGGAATTGTGTGGTGCCATGAGGAATTGGGCTCCCTCCTCTCTGGTATCGGGGTGTGTCACCCGAGAATTGCTGCTGCCAAGTCACTCCAGCTCGGCAGGTCCCGCGTTGAGCATCTGCCCCCAGGTGGTCAGTGCATGTCATACGACTGGTCAGACGATCAGACACTTAGCTTATTAGCCACACACACACACACACACACACACACACACACACACACACACACACACTAGAGGCCCGGTGCCCGAAATTTATGCATGGGGTGGGGGGAGGTCCCTCAGCCTGGCCTGCACCCTCTCCAATCCAGGAACCCTTGGGGGCTGTCCGACTGCCTCTCACAATCTGGCTCCTAACTGCTTACCTGCTTGCCCACCTCTGCCTGCCTGCCTGATCACCCCTAACCACCTCTGTCTTCTTGCCTGATTGCCCCTAATTGCTCCCCCGCTGGCCTGATCGCCCCTAACCGCCTCTGCCTCACCCTGCACCTGGGACCCAGGCTTCCCTCCTCCAGCCAGTCACAGGCACCCAGGATCCGGGCTTCCCTCCCTCTGGCTGGCTGCAGGCACCCAGGACCTTGGCCGGCTTCACCTGTGCCGGCTGCAGCCACAGGGACCATGGGTGGGTGGCTTCACCCGTGCCACAGCTGCAGGCACCCAGGATCATGGGGCGGGCAGCTTGTCCCTCTCCCAGGCCGCAGCCCCAGCCGCTAGTGCCTGAGACTGCAGAGTGGGCAGCTTGTCCCTCTCCCAGGCCACAGGCACAGGGGCGGGTGGCTTGTCCCTCTCCCAGGCCATAGCCTGGCTGGCCCCCATTCCTCTCTCATGAGCTCATTTGTGCCTGGCTGATCCCCCTTCCTCTCTCGCCAGTTTTGAGTGTCTGAGTGGTTATGGCATGACGACCATTTGCACATTAGCTCTTTATTATATAGGACTAAAGGCCCAGTGCACAAGTAAATGTGCACGTGTAGGGTTCCCTAGGCCTAGCCTGAAATCAGGGCCATGCTCTACAGACACTGTTGGTGCTCTGTGACACTCCGCCAACACTGCCGGCGATGCTCTACGGACACTGCCGGCACCCCAGGACGCTTTGCTGATGTTGCCAGCACCCTGATGAGGGCCCAAGAGGTGCTCCATGCATCTCCTGGTGTCCAGTCCTTTGGTTGTTATGGCAACTGGCCTTTTATAATATAGATAGAGGACTGGTGAATGGATTTGTGCACCTGTGGGGTCCCTTGGCCTGGCCTGCTCCCTCTTGCAATATGGGACCCCTTACCCCGCAGGCCAGGCTGAGGGAATCTGGGTGCACAAATCTGTTCACTGGGCCTCTAGTATGCATATAAGATCTTTGGTTAATCTCTTCCCGCCTTCCCCCCTACCCCCTTCCTTCTGAGATTTATCAGTCTGTTCCATGTTTCCATGCCTGTCTTCCCCCTGGTGGTCAGTGCACATCATAGCTACTGGTCAAATGGTTGCTTAGGCTTTTATATATATATATAGACTAGAGGCCCGGTGCATGCCTTGGCCTGGTCTGTGAGGATTGGGCCGAATCCGTGCCCTGGGCCTCCAACATCCCCCGAAGGGTCCCGGATTGTGAGAGGGCACAGGTCATACCAAGGGACCCCACCAGTGCACGAATCCGTGTACTGGGCTTCTAGTAAAGCATAAAAGCAAATGCCCTAATAAGAGTATTACAAGACATAATATCAAATGAGATCATCTAAGTGCTGCGTTCACAAGAAGGAAAGGCTGATGTGAGTTGGGTATTAAAGATGGTTTCAAGAAGCAAGGATTTGCCTGGCTGGCATGGCTCGGTGATTGAGTGTCTACCCATGAAACAGTAGGTCATGATTCGATTCCTGGTCAGGGCACATGCCTGGGTTGTGGGCTCAATCCCCAGTAAGGGGCGTGCAGGAGGCAACCAGTCAATGACTCTCTCATCATTGATGTTTCTCTCTCTCTCTCCCCCCGCCCCCTTGTTCTCTCTGAAATCAATTAAAAATATTTAAAATAAAAAAATAAAAGAAAACATATTTTAAATAAAAAAGAAGCAAGGATTTGAGCTGGGATTGGAAGATACAATGGATTTGGAGACCAGAGGGAGGGAAGGAGACCCTATGAAGGTAAGTATGCTTGTAAGCAGAGTTGAATAAGTATAAAGCATGAATATGGAGTGAATAAATTAGTTTGGTTTGTCACAAGGCAAGTAGAAAACTAACAAAATAAAGAGTAGGTTGGAGTCAATCTGAGGAGGGCCTTTATGAGACTATCAGGTAAAGAAGTTAGGGAAGCTTTTCAGATATTTCATTCTTTTTACCAAAAATAAGATGTATATCCTCAATGCCTATCATCACATTCTAATTTTTCAATTAAAACAGAGTCTAGTTGGGATGTGTTAAGTAACTTGATAGGGAATCCCTTCTCAATGTGTATAGATGTCAGATCATCATGTTTTACACTTCAAATATCTGATAATTTCATGTCAATTAAGTATCGATAAAGCTGAAAACACTCCATCTAGTTTTAAAGGATATTTGTAAATATGTACTACAAAGGTCCCCTAATCCCCCTAAAATATAACAGGTGTTAATTCTAATTTGGTTAGACACTATATAAGTGGTAATAAATTTATATTAATTTGTACTGATCACTAAGTTCATAAATAAGGACTACCATTTGAATTTAAACTATGGTAAAATTGTCTTAGCTACCCTAAAAGTGCCTTAGACATATCCAAACTATATTTGTTATGTACATAAAACATCTCTCTGAAAATTACTGACATGAGTTACTGTAGTTTCACTAGAAATGTGAACTATTCACTTCTAATTCTTTCAATTTAATAACTTTTCAAGAAGAAAGTTTTATTCAACACCTGGATCAAACTCTTCCTTATTCAGATACTTTACTTATGAGTGAAGAACACGAAATACAATTAAAAAGCTAAATAGCTTTGAAATACCTTTTCCAACAACTATTACTGAATCTTCTGATAAGGTATTTGTGGATGTGAAGTCAAAACTGGTAATATGTTGTAAATTTGATGATGACCCTGTAAATCCTAAAGAAAAAAAACACACATCCACATGAAAAAATACATAGTATTTTGGGATATCATAATATGGTCTTTTAAAACTAAAAATTTATTATATACAAAGAATTTATAATTTATTTATTCACATACACTCATTAATTCAATAAATATTTATATTTTGAATATCTAATATAAACTATGCACTGGAGAGAAAAGAAACCTTCTTCCCTTAAGAAATTTATACATGCCAGTGTAAGTGGGAAAGATACACAAAAAAATAATCACATGCCCAGCCAGTGTGGCTCATTGAAAAGACATATATCCTGATGTTATTTACAATGGCCAAGATATGGAAGCAGCCTAAGTGTTCATCAACAGATGAGTGGATAAAGAATAAGTGATACATATATACAAGGGAATGTGACTCAGCCATAAAAAATAATGAAATCTTGCCATCTACAACATGGATGAACCTAGGTTTTGTACTGAGTGAAATAAGTCTGACAGAGGAATACAGTGCCATATGATTTCACTTATATGTGGAATCTAAAAATCAAAATAAATGAACAAGCAAAACAGAAAGAGACACATAGATACCAAGAACATTTTGATAACTGCCAAATCGAAGAGAAGGGGGTTGCAGGGACGGGTGAGAAAGGTGAAGAGATTATGAAGTCCAAATTGATAGTTATAGACTAGTCATGGGGATGTAAAGAACAACATAGGGAATATAGTCAATAATATTATAATAACTATGTATGGTGTCAGACGAATACTAGATTTATCAGGGTCATCATTTGAAGCTATATAATGTCTAATCACTGGGCTGTACACCTGAAACTAATATAATATTGTATGTGAACCATGAGAAGTAAAAAATTATTTAAAGTAAAAAAAGAAGAGAGCAGAACATGTATAGTATTTTTCTCTTATTGAAAACCTGTTTATGTATACTCATATCTTTGTATGAACATGCAAAAAGGCAGGAAAAAAATAATTATATATAAGTGAAACTGACAAAAATAGTTAATAAATAAAATGTGAGAGGAAAAACTTAAGCAGATAGATTACTTTGCTAACTTGCTAAAGATAATGACTTGTTTTGCTTTATGTGCAATTATGACAAATATTAAAGAAAGAAACCCATGTAGGTTATCATCCTATATAATAAAACCCTAAAATGCAAATCAACTGAAAGGTGGAATGACTGGTCGCTATGAACTGACCACCAAGGGGCAGATGCTCAACATAGGAGCTGTCCCCTGGTGGTCAGTGCACTCCCACGGGAACCTCTGCGGCAGCACTAAGGAGCAGTGAGCCAAGTGGTAGGGAGCAGCAAGCAGGTGGGCAGTAAGGAGCAAGGGGTTCCGGGCTGTGAGAGAGCACAGGACGGGCTAAGGGACCCCATCCCCACCCCCAGTGCACGAATTTTGTGCACCGGGCCTCTAGTCTATAAATATAGCGGTTAATATGCAAGTTAGGCTGGGACTCCATAACGGATCATGACCAGCAGGAGGAGGTTGTGTGCTCAGGTGAGTCCCTGAGTGGAGACGGAGACAGAGATGGGGGACTGAAGCGGATACGGACAGGGACACGGGGGCTGGCCCAAGCCACTGAGCCACGGCTTGGGCAGGCCTGCCAGAGTGGACATGGACAGGGACAGGGGGGCTGGCCCGCAGCCTCCGTGGCTAATCGCAGGCCAAGGGAGGAAAGGGCAGGCCCTCCCGCAGCCTCCGTGGCCGAGTACAGGCCCAGAGTAAAACATTAACAGCAAGTTCTTTCAGTATAATTAGGGCATTAGAGGCCCACAGAATGATCATTTCTTTTTCTATGAAACACATAACTCTGACACACTATTTACAATTAAATAAGTTCCATATATTTAGACATTTTACAGGCCTGGAAAGTTACATATTCTGGTCAGCAAAGTGAGATGATGAAAAGAATTTTTAGGCTTTTAAAGATGTAACTAATTTCTGTCTAGAAGACAAACGAATTCAAAAAGTGATTGTTTTATTGTCCTATAGGACATTAGCCAGATTGTATCTAATTTAACAGTTTTACTTCAGGCTTTCATCTTTGGCAATCTCCTCTGAACAGCATTATTATCCTGCCAGTCCCTTCACTGAGTTAAACAGAACTTTTGCATCTGCTATTATGTATTTGAATAAGAATTATGTATTTAACACATGCAAAATTTTGTTTTGACACAATAAAACAAAAGAGCATTTGATTCTTCCCTGGAACACAGAAAAGCACAAACTTGAATCATTGATGTGGCTTAGGCTAATTTTCCAAATATTGTTACTAAAATTCATATAGGGATCTTCACAGAGCCAAGAATTCTCTCTTTGAGGCCTATATATCCATCTCCAAGGAGGAGGTGTTTTTCTGTGTTTCGTTTTTTAATACTCACCAGAGGATATTTTTTCACTGCTTTTTAGAGAGAGCGGACCGGAGGGAGAGGGACAGGGAGAAGGAGAAGGACAGGGAGAGGGAGAGGGACAGGGAGAGGGCCCGCTCATGGCTGACGGCATGCCCTTGCCAGCAGTCCCGCCTCCATGCATGAGCTGTAGAGGAAACACCTTTTCTGACTGCTCATTGGCTAAGCTCACAGTGTTCTTGGTAACCTGCCTAATAAGAATCCAAGAAGGTGATCTAGGGTTTTTCCACCACACTCCTGGAGGAAAAAATGAAGGTCCACTGCTAGAGGATCTAAGGAATGTCATATCCTGCCCTAGCCAGTTTGGCAAAGTGGATAGAGCCTCGGCCTGCCGACCACAGGGTCCAGGTTCGATTCTGATCAAGGGCATGTACCTAGGTTGCAGGCTCCCCTGGCCAGGGCCCAGCTGAGGGTTCATGCAGGAGGCAACCAATCAAAGTGTCCCTCTCACATTGATGTTTCTCTCTTTCCCTCTCTCTTCCATGCTTTCTAAAAATCAATGAAAAAATATCCTCAGGTGAGGATAAAAAAGAAAGAAAGAAATGTCATATCCTATGAAAGAGACATTTTGAAAATGCCTAAAGAAAGTTGTCATTTTTTCGTGGTGAAGGGACTGGAGTCAGTGTTGATGAAAATACCTTGGCAGCTGCGGCAGCCAGCAATGGCAGCAGTAGCAGGGTGATGGGGGCAGTGCCTTCCCCTGATCAGCCAGGTTGCCTCCTGCAGAGGGAAACCTACTGACAGCTTAGGCCCGTGGGGAAGCGGGCCTAAGCCATCAATAGGACATCCCTTGAGGGCTCTCATACTGTGAGAGGGGGCAGGGTGGGCTGAGGGACCACTCCCCCAGTACATGAATTTTGTGCACTGGGCTGCTAGTATTTCATATTTTTCTTTAAGTATAGTTTGGAATAATCAAAATTAATGTGCATTGTTTCAGCACATGCCAACTAACAGAAACATCTGATAGCCCCCAAAGATGTTCAGTAACAAAGAGAAGCAAATTTCAGTAAATGAAACAATTTACTCAATAGCCCACAAACATAAAATCTATATATAAACTATCAAGAGATGACTAAATAATTAGATAAATCACAGGAAATAAATAACAAGTTATCTATAAGTAATTTAAATTTTGTTATGAGAGAAGCTGACATAACTAATCATTTTTAATGTTACTTTTACTTTTTACACTATATTTTCTTCTAAACAAAGATGTATTGAAAGTAATATTGCTCAAATCTCACTTGTAAAATATAAGAAAAATATTCTTAAAAGATACTTTACATATAAAGTATCCTTGTAAATCTCTTTTTGCTACTTCAGTCCAATTCATTCAACTAGAGAAAAATATTAATGCATGGAATCTAGTTTGCTAACACTTCAACCATTCATCATTAATAACTTTCCCAAGTTATTCATTGGGGCTCTGCCTCTAAGTTGTTATTATGTTAGAAAACAGGTTTAAAAGAACAACCCGCAGAGGAGAGGAATGGGAAAAAGATAAAGTTCTGAGATCTTATCCTACAAAAGTCTGAAGTTTCCTGAAATATTAATTCATTCACATATACAACTCATTGGCATACTTCTTTTGGAAGTCTTTCCGTTCCCTGCACTGCACTCAGTATTTACTTTAACCAGATTATTTGAGAATGCAATTTTGAGTGATTATGCCCGAGGCTACACTATTAATTTTGGTTGGCTCATCACCACTCCATTCCTTTAACATGTGGCACTCAGCACCTTCACTCATTCATTCGTTTACTCCTCACCCGAGGATTTTTTTGATTTTTAGAGAGAGGAAGGGACTCGGGGGGGGGGGGGGGAGCGGGGCAGGGAGGGGGGGGAGATAGAGAGATAGATAAACAGAGAGAGAGAGAGAGAGAGAGAGAGAGAGAGAGAGAGAGAGAGAGAGAGAGACATTGATGGGTTGCCTCTCCTACATGCCCCAACAGGGATTGAACCCAAAATCTAGGTATGAACCCTGACCGGGAATCTAACCCACAAACTTTTGGTGTTTGGGACAATGCTCCAACCAACTAAGGCACCCCACCAGGGCTGAACATCTTTATATAGAAAGTATAAGAGAGATATAAAGATAATAGTATCTTTACTTTTAAGTATCTTGTCCTGCTTCAGGCCAGTAGAATAGGGAAAATAGCAGGAGAGTAGGGAAAGCTTTCTAAAGAAACAGCTTTTAAACCGGTATTCTAAAAGCAGATATGATGTGGACATATTAAGATTGGGAAAAAGAGCCCTAACTGGTTTGACTCAGTGGATAGAGCATCAGCCTGCAGACTGAAAGGTCCCAGGTTCAATTCCAGTCAAGGGCATGTACCTTGTTTGCGGGCACATCCCCAGTAGGGGGTGTGCAGGAGGCAGCTGATTGATGTTTCTCTCTCTTCGATGTTTCTAACTCTCTATCCCTCTCCCTTCCTCTCTGTAAAAAAAATCAATAAAATATATTAAAAAAAAAAAAAAGATTGGGAAAAAGAATGTAGGCAGACTATACATACTAAAAAAACTACTATTAAAAAATGCTAGAGCACAGGGCATGAGAGAGATATAATAGTAAGAATTAATGCAAAAAGTTAAACTACACAGCCCTGGCCACTGTGGCTCACTTGATTGGAGGGTAATTCAGTACAAGGAAAGGTTGCAGGTTTGATTCCTGATAAGGGCACATACCTGGGTTTCAGGTTTGATCACTGGTCGGGGCACATATGGGAGGCAACCCATTGATGTTTCTGTTTCTTTCTCTCTCTCTTTCATCCTCTGAAAATAAGAGGCAAGATGTTTTCTTAGATTCCAGGGTGTGGTAATGAAGGCCCAAATTAAACTGAGAATTACTTGTAGGATGGGTCACTGACTGAACTTGGAGAGTAAGGAGAAGATGACTCTAAAGTTTTAAGTCTCCACAACTGGGAAATGCTGATGCTGCTAACAGAAATGGATAACAAAGGTAGAGGAACAAGTCTGAAAAGAAAAGTAAGTTTGGTTTTGAACATGTATATTCTTGTTGACCAGATCTAGTGCATATTTGGTTTAGAATTAGAAGTCTGAGTCCAACCAGTATGGTTCAGTGATTGAGCTTCGACCCAGGAACCAAGAGGGTCGCCTATTAGATTCCTGGTTGGGCCCAGGTTGTGGCCCGATCCCCAGTGGGGGACATGCAGGAGGGAGCAGATGGATGTTTCACTCTCACTGATGTTTCTATCTCTCTCCCTTCCTCTCTAAAAATCAATAAAGACATTTTTTTTAAATTGCAAGTGTGAATGTGAAGTAATTTTCTGGAGTAGAATTAACTGCTGGTCAAAAGATATACATATTTTTATGATTTTGCTGTACAAAAAAGAATACCATTAGCAGTGAATGAATATAATTAGCAATTATTTCAAAACAATTATGAAGCACAGCCAGTATGGCTCGGTGGTTGAGCGACCTATGAATCAGGTGGTCATGGTTCCATTCCCAGTTAGGGCACATGCCTGGCTTGCAGGCTTGATCCTCAGTGTGGGGTGTGCAGGAGGCAGCTGATTAATGATTCCCTCTCATTGATGTTTCTATTTCTCTCTCCCTGTCCTTTCCTCTCTGAAATCAATAAAAAAATAAATAAACAATTATGAAAAGGAAAATTTAAAAATTATATGTTAGGTTAAGGATCGCCTTTGGAAAGAAAAGTATATTTTGTACTTTATTTTCTTTACATGAAAAAAATAAAATATGCAAGAAAACATGAAAAAACCCTATCATTCTCTTCTTTAAATATGTTTTTATTGATTTTTAGAGAGAAAAAGTGGGAGGGAGAGAAAGATAGAAACTTCAGTGATGAAAGAGAATCATTGATTGGCTTCCTCCTGCATGCCCGCTACAGGGGTCGAGCCCGCAAACTGATGGGGAATGGAACCATGACCTCATAGTTCATAGGTCAACATTCAATCACTTAGCAACACCTGCCAGGCTCCTGTCATTCTCTTTTATAAAAAAAATGAACAACAAAAAAAACAATGAACAACTGATCTCCTTGACAAATAAAAGATATAGAATTACATTATGGATTAAATTTTAAGAAATGTACAAAAAGAAGGAGAATCCAAGATGGCGGCATAGGTAAACACCTAAACTGCTGCCTCCCACAACAATTTCAAAACTAAAACTAAAAGACAAAACGTCTATCACCCAGAACCACGGGAAAGCTGGCTGAGTGGAAGTTCTACAACTAGAAGGAAAGAGAAAAGAGCATTGAGACATGCACAAGTGCTGAAAAGCTGAGGTACTGAGGCGCGGGATCCGGGCTGGCTGGGGGCGAGTGGATACGTTGCTTTTTTCAACCCGAAAGGAGACAAGCCCCCGATTACTCTGAAATCCAGTCTCTGGGGAGACGCAGGGGACCCAAACTCCTACGGGGAGAAGCTGTACTGTCTGCCAGCGAGGGTGGCTTGCTTGCAGAGCTGCGCGCAGGAATAATTGTTTACTGCACTGGGGCACGGGACTTGCGGATGCCGTTGGGGACGCAGAGCCGGCTAACTAGCAGCCATTGCTGTTTGCCACGCCCTAATCTAGTGACACCCTGAGGCCCCACCCTGCACAACCTACAAACCCACCCAAGCTCCAAGCAGCGGAGTTAGCATAAGAAAGGCCTGCCCTATCACAGCTTAACCTAGCAAACTTGCAGCCTGGGTCAGACAACTCCAAAACCTCCAAATCCCAAGCAAAGAGGAGAAAACTGCAGCTCTCACTGTAGCTCCTGCTGAGTGGCCTCAGACAGTAGCTGACCTGCACCCCAATGGAGATCCAGAAGCCAGTGTACCTAGTGGTCAGAGTGAGACACCAGATTTCAACTCCTCACATCCATAAGTGACACATTCAAGAGGCAGACTCAGTGAGCACCAAAGCCCCACTGAAACAAGTCCTGCCCCATAAGCGTGTCTTCAGCGCAGCAGTTCTTCCATTATAGACACAGGGAGTGCTCACAGCTAATTGGCCTGGAGGTCAATTCCTCCAAGTGAACCAACAGCAATTAAGGCTTAACTACACCAAGTCTTTGCACTCAGCCCACAAAGGGGTGTACCAAGAGTGTCCACATCAGGTGATTGGGGAGGCTGAGCTACTGCCCCCTATAGGTCACCTACCACACAAAGCCACTCCATCAACACAGGGAAGCAGCCAAAATGCAGAAACAAAGAAACATGTCACGAATGAAAGAAATGGAGGAAAGCAAACTACTGGATGACATAGAGTTCAGAACCACATGTATAAGGTTACTCAAGAATCTTCTAAAAACCGCTGAGAAACTTGATGACACTTCTGAAGAGCTTAGTGAGACCTTCAAGGACCTTAACGAGAATGCCAAAAAAATGGAAAAGGACCAGTCAGAAATGAAGCATACACTGTCTAAAATAAAGAATATACAGAAACTCAATTGTAGATCAACATACCCCAAGAATCAAACCAAAGATCTGAAATATGTGGAAACAAAAAACATCCAACCAGAAAAACAAAAAGAAAAAAGAATCCAAAAATATGAAGATAGTGTAAGGAGCCTCTGGGACAACTTTAAGCGAACCAACATCCGAATTTTTGGGGTGCCAGAAGAAGGGAGAGAGCAAAATATTGAAAACCTATTAGAAGAAATAATGACAGAAAACTTTCCCTACCTGGTGAAAGAAATAGACTTACAAGTCCAGGAAGCGCACAGAACCCCATACAAGAGGAATCCAAAGAGGACCACACCAAGACACATCATAATTAAAATGCCAAGGGCAAAAGACAAAGAGAGAATATTAAAAGCAGCAAGAGAAAAACAGTTAATTACCTACAAGGGAGTACCCATACGACTGTCAGCTGATTTCTTGGCAGAAACTATGCAGGCCAGAAGGGAGTGGGAAGAAATATTCAAAGTGATGAACAGCAAGAACCTACAACCAAGATTACTCTACCCAGCAAAGCTATCATTCAGAGTTGAAGGTCAGATAAAGAGCTTCACAGACAAGAAAAAGCTAAAGGAGTTCATCACCACCAAACCAGGATTACAGGAAATGCTGAAGGGTATCCTTTAAGAAGAGGAGGAAGAAGAAAAAGGTAAAGATAAAAATTATGAACAACAAAATGACATCAAATACATACCTATCAACAAGTGAATCTAAAAATCAAGTGAATGAAAAATCTGAAGAACAGAATGGACTGGTGAATATAATAGAATCAGGGACATAGAAAGGGAGTGGACTGATGATTCTCAGGGGAAGCAGGTGTGAGGGGTGCGGGAAGAGATTGGACAAAAATCTTACTCCTATGGATGAAGACAGTGGCGGGGGGTAAGGGCATGGGGTGGGGTGGGGAATCAGGTGGAGGGGAGCTATGGGGAAAAATAAAAGAGGAACACCTGTAATAATCTGAACAATAAAGATTTATTTTAAAAAAAAGAAAAAAGAGATGTACAAAAAAGGAAAAGTTTCTAATCAATTTCTCTCTTACTCAATTTGAGTTATTTACCGCAAAATTATACATGCCTTGGAATGCCTGCACACATATGACTTAAGATCTCAGAAATAAGAAAAGTTGACCTTATTATAATCCTAGTTGCTATACATAAAAAATGATAGCTCCTTACACTTACCAGATTATTACAATGCTTAAATACAGGGTACTTTTAATTATCCTATTTAAATATTTATATCCTTAAAAAATCACTAACTCCTTGCCCTGGCTGTGTGGCTCAGTTGGTTGGAGTGTCATCCTGTGCAATGAAATTTGGTTGCCCATTTGTTTTTTGGTGAAGTCCTAAACCTAGGTTGTGGATTCGATTGGTGGGCATACTAGTATATCTGGGAGGCAAGTGATTGATGTTTCTTTCTCATATTGATGTCTCTCTCTCTCTTCCTCCCTCTTCCTCTCTCTAAAATCAATAAACATATCCTGAGGTGAGGATTAAAAAAAAATCACTACTCCTTAAGGGAAATTTTTTAAATGCAGCTGTAATAAGATCTCTGAAAAAATGGAAAGAGCAGTCACAGAGATGCTACTTACTACTAAGAAAAACAAACAAAGAATGTAAATTGTTAGTGATAATAAAGAAGCCTTCCCAGGTTCTACCACATGGAAATTATATTCCAGTTTCCATAGTTTTACTCCACTGTTACAACCTACGTAGGCATCTGAGAGTCATTTACTCACATGACTTCTCCACCCATTTTAGTGGTAAAATGTCTTTTAAAAAAAGTGTGTGTGTGTGCGTGTGTGTGTGTGTGTGTGTGTGTGTGTGTGTGTTCTGGGGGGGAGGCAGTGTAAGTAGGGATTCCCTAGTTTTAACCTATTGGGCAGTTGCTTCCCTGCACTGGCTCCTCAGGCAAGCCCATAAGCCAATACATGAATTATGTGTTCTCCTACTTAGTAAAATTATTTGAGCAACAACATATTAGTAGAAGGGTAAGAGAAAAAATTTCAAAACTGAGAAATTTCAATCAATCTTTCTTTAATGGCAAGCTTACAGAGGATTCTGATTTAGAGACAATCAATCTTAAAAATTAACTTGCTATAAAATTTACTAACCTTTTGTATGCTTATGTCTTGGGTGTTCCTTATTTTGTATTTTTAAAACACTAGAGAAAATGTCATGTGACCTAACATCTTCAAAATCACCACATTCAAACCCATAGTTCATACGTTGACCAATTATGCTTACATTGGATGTTGTAATCCCTACAAAATAAAATAACAAAAATATTTATTTGAATGATTAGGTAATATGATAGAGATACATAGCTCCCCTCTAAACTTATCTTGCCTTCTATCCTTTAAAAAATGTCAGTAACGTAACAGTAGAAATTATAACATTATAGTAATTTTAAAAGTTTTACCTTATTTTAAATTTTGTGTTATTTTTTACTTACTAGCATATAAGAACATTTATTATAAGCCATACTACAACATTTTACAAAACAGACTTTAAAATCACAATGAAATATAAAATTCAATGTTGAAAGAGATAATAAAATACATATATGTTAAAAATATGACAAGCATTTCATGTTCAAAGACGTTTTAAATTTTACAGCAAAAAGAAAAATTTTAAGTCTAAAATGTTTACACTGTGTCTTGAGACATCCTATGCATTAAAAGGATGTTGGTTTGACACTCCATTCTTTTCTTAATATATATTCTTATTGACTTCAGAAGGGAAGGGAGAGGGAGAGATGGAAACATCAATGATGAGAGAATCCACTAATTGGTTGCCTCCTGCATGCCCCCCACTGGGGATCAAGCCCACAACCCAGGCATGTGCCCTGACACTGAATCAAACTGTGACCTCCTTGTTAACCATTCACCCACTGAGCAACACCAGCCAGGCTATCTCCCATTTTTGTGTAATGGGTCTATACTGGTCTGGCTGGTGAGGCAATAAACTACATCGTGACTAAGAGCTCAGAATCTGGAATCTTACTTCCTGGCTTTATTTTTTGAAAGTATTTCTTTTCTTTTTTAAAAATTTAATTTAGAGAAGGAATAAGGGAGAGAGAGACAGAGAGAGAGAAAGAGACAGAAAGAGAGATGGAGAGACATGGGTGTGAGAGGTAAATCAATTGGTTGCTTCCCTTATGAGACCTGACCAGGGATCCACCTGCAACCTAGGTATGTGCCCTGACTGGGAATCAAACCTGAGACCTTATGGTGCACAGGAAGACACTCCAAGCAACTGAACCCCATTGGCCAGGACCCTGACTTTAAAACATAATACCACCACTTAAAATGCTGACAGAACCTGGCAACAACTTAACCTTATTTGTAAAATGGGTATAACAGTAATACTTCTTCCAGAACTGTTGAGAGGATAAAATGAAGAAAATAGATGTAAAGTGTTTAGCAAAGTGCCTAGCATATTATAAATACCCAAACAAAATGTAGGCCTAGGGAGAATCCAAGATGGCGGCATAGGTAAACACCTAAACTGCTGCCTCGCGCAACAATTTCAAAAATTCAACTAAAAGACAAAACGTCTATCACCCAGAACCACAGGAAAGCTGGCTGAGTGGAAGTTACACAACTAGAAGGAAAGAGAAAAGAGCATTGAGACGTGCACGAGCCCTGAAAAGCTGAGGTACGGAGGCGCGTGACCCGGGCTGGCGGCGGGCGTTGCTTCTTTCAACCCAAAGGGAGACAAGCCCCCGACTACTCTGAAATACAGTTTCTGGGGAGACGTGGGGGACCCAAACTCCTACAGGGAGAAGCTGGACTGTCTGCCAGTGAGGGTGGCTTGCTTGCAGAGCTGCGCGCAGGAATAATTGTTTATGGCACTGGGGCACGGGACTCCGGGACGCCGTTGGGGACACAGAGCTGGCTAACTAGCAGCCATTGCTGTTTGCCACGCCCTAACCTAGTGACACCCTGAGGCCCCGCCCTGCTCAACCTACAAACCCACCCAAGCTCCAAGCAGCATATTTAGCATAAGAAAGGCCTGCTCTATCGCAGCTTAACCTAGCAAACTTGCAGCCCGGGTCAGACAGCTCCAAAACCTCCAAACCCCAAGAAAAGAGGAGAAAACTGCAGCTCTCACTGTAGCTCCTGCTGGATGGCCTCAGACAGTAGCTGACCTGCACCCCATTGGAGATCCAGAAGCCAGTGTACCTAGTGGTCAGAGTGAGACACCAGATTTCAACTCCTCACATCCATAAGTGACACATTCAAGAGGCAGACTCAGTGAGCACCAAAGCCCCACTGAAACAAGTCCTGCCCCATAAGTGTGTCTTCAGCGCAGCAGTTCTTCCATTATAGACACAGGGAGTGCTCACAGCTAATTGGCCTGGAGGTCAATTCCTCCCAGTATACCAACAGCAATTAAGGCTTCACTGCACCAAGTCTTTGCACTCAGCCCACAACGGGGTGTACCAAGAGCGTCCACATCAGGTGATTGGGGCGGCTGAGCTACTGCCCCCTATAGGTCACCTACCACACAAAGCTACTCCATCAACACAGGGAAGCAGCCAAAATGTGGAGACAAAGAAACATGTCACGAATGAAAGAAACGGAGGAAAGCAAACTACTGGATGACATAGAGTTCAGAACCACATTTATAAGGTTACTCAAGAATCTTCTAAAACCGCTGAGAAACTTGATGAGACCTTCAAGGAGCTTAATGAGAATGCCAAAAAAAATGGAAAAGGATCAGTCAGAAATGAAGCATACACTGTCTGAAATAAAGAATATACAGAAACTCAACTGTAGATCAACGTACCCCAAGAATCAAACCAAAGATCTGAAATATGTGGAAACAAAACACATCCAACCAGAAAAACAAAAAGAAAAAAGAATCCAAAAATATGAAGATAGTGTAAGGAGCCTCTGGGACAACTTTAAGCGAACCAACATCCGAATTTTTGGGGTGCCAGAAGAAGGGAGAGAGCAAAATATTGAAAACCTATTAGAAGAAATAATGACAGAAAACTTTCCCTACCTGGTGAAAGAAATAGACGTACAAGTCCAGGAAGTGCACAGAACCCCATACAAGAGGAATCCAAAGAGGACCACACCAAGACACATCATAATTAAAATGCCAAGGGCAAAAGACAAAGAGAGAATATTAAAAGCAGCAAGAGAAAAACAGTTAATTACCTACAAGGGAGTACCATACGACTGTCAGCTGATTTCTCGGCAGAAACTATGCAGGCCAGAAGGGAGTGGCAAGAAATATTCGAGGTGATGAACAGCAAGAACCTACAACCAAGATTACTCTACCCAGCAAAGCTATCATTCAGAGTTGAAGGTCAGATAAAGAGCTTCACAGACAAGAAAAAGCTAAAGGAGTTCATCACCACCAAACCAGGATTACATGAAATGCTGAAGGGTATCCTTTAAGAAGAGGAAGAAGAAGAAAAAGGTAAAGATAAAAATTATGAACAACAAAATGACATCAAATACATACCTACCAACAAGTGAATCTAAAAATCAAGTGAATAAAAAATCTGAAGAACAGAATGGACTGGTGAATATAATAGAATCGGGGACATAGAAAGGGAGTGGACTGACGATTCTCAGGGGAAGCAGGTGTGAGGGATGTGGGAAGAGATTGGACAAAAATCTTACTCCTATGGATGAAGACAGTGGTGGGGGGTAAGGGCATGGGGTGGGGTGGGGAATCAGGTGGAGGGGAGCTATGGGGGAAAAAATAGAGGAACACCTGTAATAATCTGAACAATAAAGATTTATTTAAAAAAAAAATGTAGGCCTAGCATATTATAAATACCCAAAACCTTAATGTAGGTCTCCTTTTTAACAAATACCAAAAATTTAATCTATATGTTTGGATGTTTAAACTGACTATCCTATGCTAATACTCTGTAGCTGTGAAAACCACTGTGTACTAAATGAAAGTCCTAGGCCAGTGGTCGGCAAACTCATTAGTCAACAGAGCCAAATATCAACAGTACAACGATTGAAATTTCTTTTGAGAGCCAAAATTTTATTTTTTTTTAATTAAAAAAAATATTTTATTGATTTTTTACAGAGAGGAAGGGAGAGGGATAGAGAGTTTGAAACATCGATGAGAGAGCAACATCGATCAGCTGCCTTCTGCACAACCCCTCCTGGGGATGTGCCCGCAAACAAGGTACATGGCCTTGGCCGGAATCGAACCTGGGACCCTTGAGTCCGCAGGCCAATGCTCTATCCACCGAGCCAAACCGGCTAGGGTGAGAGCCAAAATTTTAAACTTAAACTTCTTCTAACGCCACTTCTTCAAAATAGACTCACCCAGGCCGTGGTATTTTGTGGAAGATCCACACTCAAGGGGACAAAGAGGCGCAGGTGGCTCACGAGCCGCAGTTTGCCAACCATGGTCCTAGGCAATATATATTTGAGTCACCATCCATTTTTATATATAGCTCCTATGTAAACCATTAAGTAGTGATAACAACATATCATGTTTTTAATATTGTTGCGGGTATTTTAAGAAAACGATAATGAGGAGAGGAGGTGGTTGCAGGTAGACTAGAGAGGACTGTAAAGGGCACTGGGCCAGTTCATAGAGAATGATTTAAAACTATCTGATAATAGCCTGGCCAGAATGGCTCAGCTAATTAAGTATCATCTTGTGCATTGAAAGGCTATTGGTTTGATTTCTGGTCAGGGCACATACCTGGATTGCGAATTCAATCCCCAGTCCTGGCACATATGGAAGGCAACCAATTGATGTTTATCTCTCATCTCTCCTCTCTCTCTCTTTCTTTCTCTCTCCCCCCACCCCCCCATTCTCTCTCACCCTCTAAACAATGTCCTCAGGTGAGGATTGAAAACAATCTGATAAATAAATTATAGAGAACTTCCAGGAATAAAATGGCTATCTTTCCTAATTCTTCTTAGTCTTAGTATTCATAAAGTAAGCTTCATAAAGATACTGGCTTTGAGTGGAAATGCTTTCTATGAATAGGTGAGACTAATCATTAAAACCAAGAGCTGGTCTTTAGGCATGTTCTTTTTAAATATATGTATACATTTTAATTGGTTTCAGAGAGGAAGAGAAAGGGAGAAAGAGAAACATCAATGATGAGAGAGAATCATTGATCAGCTGCCTCCTGCATGTCCCCTACTGGGGATCCAGCCCACAACTCAGGCATGTGCCCTGACTGGGAATACAACTGTGATCTCCTGATTCATAAGTTGATGATCAACACTGAGCCATGCGAGCAGGCTAAGAGATTTTTTTTTTTTAATATATTTTTTATTGATTTCAGAGAGGAAGGGAGAGACAGAAACAACAATGATGATAGAGAATCACTGATCATCTGCCTCCTGCACAACACCTACTGGGGATTGAGCCCGCAACCCAGGCATGTACCCTTGTCCAGAATCAAACCTGGGACCCTTCAATCTGCAGGCCGATGCTCTATCCACTGAGCCAAACCAGCCAGGGCTAAGAGCTGTTTTTTAAAAAAGCTAAACAAAAATGACAAACTTCTAGCATCATATAGTACTTCCTGATTTCAAATTATATTACAAAGCTAGTAATTAAAGCAGTGTGGTATTGGTATAAAAACACACATAATTATTGAAACAGAACAGAGAGCCCAGAAATAAAACTAGTTATACATGGTGAGTTAATTTACAGCAAAGGAGCCAATAATATACAATAGCAAAAGGACAGTCTCTACAATAAATGATGTTGGGAAAATTGGACACCACATCCAAAAGAATGAAACTGATTATCTTACAAACTACACAAAAAAATTAACCCAAATAAATTAGATGATAAACTCATTGACATCAGTCTTGGAGATCATATTTTGGAATTAACACCAAAACCAAAGGCAACAAAAGCAAAAAATAAGCAAGTGGGATTACATTAAATCAAAAAGCAGAAGCAAAGGAAACCAACAAAATGAAAAGGCAAACTACAGAATGAGAAAAAATATTTGCAAATCATATAAGGGTTTTAATATCCAAAATATATTTTAAAAACTCATGCAACCCAATCTCAAAAAAAACTCCCAAACAATCCAATTTAAAAATGGGCAGAAGATCTGAACAGAAATTTTCCTAAAGAAGATATAAAAATGGTCAATAGATACATGAAAAGATGCTCAACATCACTAATCATTAGGTATATGCAAAAAAAATCACGATATATTACCTCACACCTGTTAAAAATGGCTATTATAAAAAAGACAGGAAGTATCAAGTATTGGTGAGGATGTGGAGAAAAGGGAACATGTGTGCATGGTTGGTGGAACATGGAAGTGCAGTCACTATGAAAAACAGTATGGAGGTTCACCCCCAAAATTAAAAATAGAACTACATATGATCCAGCAACTTCACTTCTGGGTATATAACCGAAAAAACCAAAACCACTGCCTTGAAAAGATATCTGTACTTCCATGTTCACTACAGCATACTTTATGATAGCCAAGATACGAAAACAACTTAAGTGTTCACCTATGGTTGAATGGATAAAGATATGATATAGATACATAATGGAATATTATTTAGCCATAAGAATAAAATCTCACCATTTGCAACAATATGGATAAAGCTTGAGGGTAGTATGCTAAGCAAACTCAGACAGACAGAAAAGGCAAATACTGTATGATCTCCTTTATATGTGGAATAAAAAAACCTCATAGATACAGAGAACAGATTGCTGGTTGCCAGAGGGGAGGGCTGGGGATGGGCCAAATGAGTGAGGGAGTCAAAGGTATAAATTTCCAGTTATAATATAAATAAGTCATGGGGATTTAATTCATAATACTGTACTGCATATTTGAAAGTTGCTAAAAAAGTAGATCTTAAAAGTTCTTATCCTAAGAAAAAAAATTCTATACCTGTGTGGTGACAGATGTTAATTAGATTTGTGGTGATCATTTTGCAATGCATACAAATATTGAATCATTATATTGTACACCTGAAACTAATATAATGTCTTATACCAATTACATCTCAATTTAAAAAAATAGGTGATACTAATATAATGCTATAGGAAAAAAGTTTACTATAATATCATTCAGAAAATTTTGCACTATGTGCTATAAGAAATAGTGGCAGAATATATATGGAAATATTTATTGGAAGTGCTGTGTAAGGACAGATTTGGTTTATAGTTTTTACATAATTATTTCTGTTTTTGTCTTCAGATAGTCTTTATTCTTTTTATTTTTAACAATTAAATAATAAACTTGTAGGAATTGTTTGCTTACTGAAAAGAAAACAAACTCCATCCCACATAAGCAAAAAATATAAACTCAAGTTTATAAAACACTAAACCATTAGCAACTTGACATTTTGACAGCATATTACATTTAACCAAGAATATCCTATGCTGAATTCAATAACAGTGTTTCTAAAACTTGATCCTAGAAATACCTAAGTTGTTAAAAATACAGATCACTAACCCTAAAGATTGATTCATTAGGTATGAGGTGAGGCCCTAGAATCTGTATGTCATATGCATTCCTGGTTATTCCTAAGCTTAGGCAAGTTTGAGAACCATTAAATATTAGACAATGTTGGGAAACAGAATATTGCCTTTTGAAGTATGTACTGTTATAAGAATGATCACTCTAACATAACTTAAATTATTCACAAGGTTCTGAGGGAAACATACACTATGTTTTCTAAGCCTATTCTTTTCTACTCCCAAAGATATTTTTCCAAAAGAGGGCTCCACTTTTATAAACTAGATACAACCTAGCAATAGCATGTTTCTTCAAATGTATATAAATGTTTGTAAAGGTATAAATAAGTTACTAGGACAATCAGCCTTAAAAAAGGATTAAAGAGTAAGTTTATGTATTGTATTTCTTTGTCTTTCCTTTAGGGGAACAAATGCCAAGTGCCCACTATGCACTAGGTGCTTTATATATGTTATACATCTAAATCTTCAGTACCCTTCTCAAGGTTTACAGTATCAGACAAGGAAACTAAGTTTCAAAGTGGTTAAGTAACTTGCACAGTTCATGAATATGGTTATTAAATATCAAATTGGGATTACAGCTAGAGTCTTTCAGATTCCAAAGCACATATACATTGTCTTCTTGTGCCTAGTAGAGCTCTTTGTTGAATACTATCTTTGTGAAAGCCAGTATACCAGGCATACATGGTTGAGTTGGGCACTCATGATTATGACAGAAACTTGGAAGATAATCTAGAGGTAAATATTCTTTGGGGATCAAGAATCAGAGAGTTCAAAAAAGTAAAAAAACCAAAATACCAATATAAAGATGTCAGTGCAAAATTTAATATAACAAAAGAATCAACAATTTTATTTATGAATTGGGAAGGCTTGCCAGAAAGGGCAACTGAACTGTTTTCACATCTGAATAAGTGTGATGTGAATTCCAGATTTCATCCAGAAGAAATAGTATGTACCACTGCAAAGAGAGAGGAAAAGGTATTGAAGGTGATCTGATTTAACTGGAACACAAGATACAAAGAGGGGAGTAAAAGATGGAACTGGAGAGGTGGGCAAGGGCCAGATCATGGGAAAATATCCTGAATAAACTTAGATTGGGCAATACAGTCAGATGTGCACTGTGGGGAATAGATTGTAAGTGAACGAGACTGCAACTGGAGAGAAATCTTAGGAGGCTAGGTAGGTAAGAAATGAATAAGAGTAATAGTGGGAATCAAACTGAGATGAATTTAAGACATATTTAATAGCAATAAATTAACAATTATAGCAAACAATTAGCTACATATATAGCTTTTTAGGACAGTAAAGTAGTCTTAAAAGTTGATAGGAAAGAGTAGCGCAGGAGAAACCAAGATGGCGACAAAGGTAAACACCTGAAATTGCTGCCTCTCATAACCACTTCAAAACTAGAACTAAAAGACAAAACGGATATCATCCAAAACCACAGGAAGGCTGGCTGAGTGGAAATTCTACAACTAGAAGAAAAGAGAAAAGCACACTGAGACTCACAGGAGCTGCGGAAGTAAAGTGCAGAGGTACGGAGGGCGAGAGTGAAAAGGCTGGCACCTGAGGACAGGGTTGTCTTTTTCAATCCGCAGGGAGACGCAAGCTCCCGACTGCTCTGAACTCCAGTTCCGGGCGAGACTCTGGGGACCCAGACTCATACGGGGAGAAACTGGACTGTCTGGCTTCAGGTGGAACTTGAGGGAGGCTTTCTATCAGAGGTGCTTGCAGTGATTACTGAGGGACACTGAGACCCGGGGGCCTCTTAGGGCAGGGTTGAGGATCAGCCATAGCTGTTTGCTCCACCCTGTTGATTCCCTGAGACCCCGCCCCACCCAAGCTGTGGTCAGAGCTTTTGCATATGAATGGCCTGGCCCTTTGCAATCTAAAATTACCTAACAAACTGCAGCTGGGTCACAGAGCCCCAGAACTTCCAAAAGAAGGCCCAAGGCCCCACAGCAGCTTGCACTGCTTCACAGCTGAGCCTCATCTGGGCACCTCCAAACCCCAAAGGGGAGAGGAATCTGAAGATCTCTCCATAGCTCCTGCTGGGTGGCCTCAGGCAGAGGCTAAATTAGCACCTCCTTAGAGATCCAAGAGCCAGTGTACCCATTGGTCAGAGTGGGACCATCCAGATTACAACTCCTCAGATCCATAAGGGACACACTCAGGGGGCAGACTCAGTGAGCACCAAAGCCCCACTGAAGCAAGTCTTGCTCCATAAGGGTGTCGCCATCACAGAAGTTCTCCCATTGCAGACACAGCTGATCCTCACAGCCAAATGACCTGGAGGTCAATTCCTCCCAGTGATACCAACAACAATCAAGGCTTAACTACAACAAGACTGTGCACACAGTCCACAAAGGGGTGCACCAAGAGTGTCCACCTCAGGTAACTGGAGAGGCAGAGCCCCTGGGCCTTATAGGACACCTAGCACACAAAGCCACTCTATGAATACAGGGAAGCAGCCAAAATGCGGAGACAAAGAAAGAGATCACAAAGAACAAAAATGGAGGACAGCGAACTATTGGATATAGAGTTCAAAACCACGGTCATAAGGTTTTTCAAGAATCTTCTAGAAACCGCCGATAAATTTAGCGAGACCTTCAAGGATATGAGAGAGGACCAACTAGAAATTAAGCATACACTCACTGAAATAAAAAATAATATACAGAGATCCAATAGCAGACTAGAAGATCACAAGAATCAAGTCAAAGATTTGAAATACGAAGAAGCAAAAAACACCCAACTGGAAAAGCAAAAAGGAAAAACATCCAAAAATATGAAGATAGTGTAAGGAGCCTCTGGGACAACTTCAAGTGTACCAATATCCGAATTATGGGGGTGCCAGAAGAAGAGAGAGAGCAAAATAATGAAAATCTATTGGAAGAAATAATGACAGAAAACTTCCCCTACCTGGTGAAAGAAATAGACTTAGAAGTCCAGGAAGCACAGAAAACCCCGAACAAAAGGAATCCAAAGAGGACCACACCAAGACACATCATAATTAAAATGCCAAGAGCAAAAGACAAAGAGAGAATATTAAAAGCAGCAAGAGAAAAATAGTTAGTTACCTACAAGGGAGTACCCATACGATTGTCAGCTGATTTCTCAACAGAAACTATGCAGGCCAGACGGGAGTGGCAGGAAATCTACAAAGTGATGAATAGCAAGAACCTACAACCAAGATTACTCTACCCAGCAAAGCTATCATTCAGAATTGAAGGTCAGATAAAGAGCTTCACAGATAAGAAAACGCTAAAGGAGTTCATCACCACCAAACCAGTATTATATGAAATGCTGAAAGGTATTCTTTAAGAAGAGGAAGAAAAAGGTAAAGATAAAAATTATGAACAACAAATACATATCTATCAACAGGTGAATCTAAAAGTCAAGTGAATAAAAAATCTGATGAACAGAATAAACTGGTGAATATAATAGAATCAGGGGCATAGAAAGGGAGTGGACTGACAATTCTTGGGGGGAAAGGAGTATGAGGGGTAGGGAAGAGACTGGACAAAAATCGTACACCTATGGATGAGGACTGTGTGGGGATAAGGGCAGAGGGTTGGGGTGGGAACTATGGGGGGGAAAAAGAGGAACAACTGTAATAATCTGAATAAAGATTTATTTAAAAATAAAGTTGATAGGATTTTTATACTGAGATCATGTGAAAATAAGTATTACATCCTAATTTGTTATAATTTATTCATAATTCCATAGTTTACTAATCATAAAAAATCCTATGTAGTTCCCATCCTAAATAGATCAGAATTTAAATATTTTTCTAATTGATTACTAATAAATTATTTTTTATGAAAAATGATTATAAATTAGAGACTTTCAGGTTAATTCACAAAATGTTTAACATAAGATACACATGAATTCAACTACTAGTTAACTAGTTAAATTTTTTTTAAGAAATTGTCATTTTCACAATTTAAGTAAAAAAAATTTTAACTAGTAGTTAACAGAAAGAGAGATAACAATTCCTGACCTTTACTTGTGGTGAATAAATAATAAAAAACATAAAGCACATATGTGCATATGTCAAAATGAGGGAACTTTTTGTTTTTTACAATTAAATGGGAGATGGCGACATGACCACGAAAAGATGTACGTCAAGTCCAACGTAACCCGAGGAGTGCCTGTATAAAATTCTAACTCTGACATGTATCCATTATCATTTCTGACATCATTTAAAAATCATACTTTCTATAAATCACATTTATAAAACAGTCATACAATACCTGTACTGGGGCTTTGTTCAGCTATTTGAGAGACCTTATTCTTTGCAGAAGAAAGACTTGTTAGACAAAGTTTTGATCCAAATGTTGGTAATATTTCTGACCTAAAATGAAACAAAGTAATTTCAATAAACATTTAAGATCTAGAGCTATTCAATACTCTAAAATAAAACATTCTTTATACTTTTTATTAATTCACTAAATAGGCAGCAACAAGTATAAAAAACTATGGGTCAGAATGTTTTTTAAAAATATATGCATTTTTGCATTTATTTCAGAGAGAAAGGGAGAGGGAGAGAGAGAAACATCAATGAAGTGAGAGAATCAATGATGGGCTGCTTCCTGCATGCTCCCCACAAGGGATTGAGCTCACAACCTGGGCATGTGCCCTGACCAGAAATTGAACTATAATTTCCTGGTTCATAAGTTGACACACAATCATTGAACCATACCAGCCAGGCAAGAATGTTTCTTATTGGTATTCCTAGTTTACCTTTTCAACTTCCAATATTTTGAACATATGGTCAGTTCTTAATTAATCATGAGAGGATTGCCAAAGGACCTTAAAACTCTCTAACTTGTGCCATACAATCTTTTGTTGGGTCAAAAAAAAACCCAACAAAAAACCCACAAAACTAATTCAAGGAGGGTCCATTCCAAACTAAACCAAATGATTCTAATTATCTAATACTAGAGGCCTGGTGCATGAATTCGTGCATGGATGGGATCCCTCGGCCTGGCTGGCGATTGGGGTCAATAGGGACCGCAGGAGTGAACTGACCACCAGGAGCAGCTTCTGTGTTGAATGCCAGCCCCCTGGTGATCAGTGCGCTTCATAGTGACCAGTTGTTCGGTGACTTAGGCATATATATATATATATATATATATATATATATATATATATATATATTCTACCTCATATATAACTAGAGGCCCAGTGCACAAAATTCATGCACTGGGGGGTATCCCTCAGCCCAGCCTGCACCCTCTCCAATCTGGCACCCCTCGGGGGATGTCCGACTGCCAGATGTCCACAGGGATAGGGCCTAAACCGGCAGTCAGACATCCCTCTCACAATCTGGGACTGCTGGCTCCCAACCGCTCGCCTGCCTGCCTCCCTAATCGCCCCTAACTGCTTCTGCTTGCCAGCCTGATAACCCCCTAACCACTCCCCTGCCAGCCTAATTGATGCCTAACTGCTCCTCTGCCAGCCTGTTTGCCTCCAACTGCCCTCCCCTGCTGGCCTGGTCGCCCCTAACTGCCCTCCCCTGGAGGCCTGATCGCCCCCAACTGCCCTCCCCTGCAGGCCTGGTCACCCCCCCCCAACTGCCCTCCTTCCTCTGCAGGCCTAGTCGCCCCCAACTACCTTACCCTTCCTGCCTGGTTACCTCCAAATGCCCTCCTCTGGTGACCTGGTAGCCCCTAACTACCCCCTGCTGGCCTGGTCCCCCCAACTGCCCTTCCCTGCAGGCCTGGTCCCCCCGAAACTGCCCTACCCTGCCAGCCTGGTTGCCCCTAACTGCTCTCCCCTGCTGGCCTAGTCGCCCCAACTGCCCTCCCCTGCAGGCCCCTGAAGGGTCCCTGGTTCCATTCCAGGTCAGGGCACATGCCTGGGTTGTGGGCTTGATCTTCAGTGGGGGGCATGCAGGAGGCAGCCAATGAGTGATTCTCTCTCATCATTGTTCCTATCTCTCTCTCCCTCTCCTCACGTCCTTTCTGAAAAAAACAAAAAAAACCAACATATATCCTACAAAAGGCTAATATGCAAATCGACCAAGCAGTTGCTATGACATACACTGACCACAAGGGGGGCAGACACTCAATGCAAGAGCTGCCCCCTGGTGGTCACTGTGCTCCCCTAGGGGTACCACTGTGCA
Source organism: Corynorhinus townsendii (assembly GCA_026230045.1). Classification (NCBI taxonomy): domain Eukaryota; kingdom Metazoa; phylum Chordata; class Mammalia; order Chiroptera; family Vespertilionidae; genus Corynorhinus; species Corynorhinus townsendii. The sequence goes on along the minus strand of JAPDVU010000001.1, from coordinate 112,832,815 downwards.
GCCAGAAGCTGGGCTTAAGGCTGGCGAGTGCAGTGGTGGTGGCAGGAGACTCTCCTGCCTCCATGGGAGTCAGACATCCCCTGAGGGCTCCCAGACTGCAAGAGGGCGCAGGCTGGGCTGAGGCACTCTCCAAGTGCACAGATGTCATGCACCGGGCCTCTAACATATATAAAAGCAAACTGAAGAATGTTAAATCTTACTTTAAGGAAACATTTAAACTAATAAAAGTAATGTCAATAAGTCAATGATCTATAATAATAAAAGTGTAATATGCTAATTAGACCGGACATCCTTCCGGACAACCTTCCAGACAAAGCTGGTGCTGCGAAGGAAGCTGGTGCTGGCAGCTGGGGAAGGAAGGCCTACTCTTGCACAAATTTCATGCATAAGGCCTTTAGTAGATATTATAAAAAGTGTTATTATGAAGGAATACAATTCTTTGTAGTTGGGTAGACATATTTGATAATTGGCCTAATGAGAAATTAATGTTAAACATTTTAGAAGAGTAATCCTATATAATATAAGCCTAATATGCAAATGAACTGAACGGCAGAACGACCAGTCATTATGACATGCACTGACCACCAGGGGGCACAGGCTTAATGCAGGAGCTGCCCCCAATTGCCCCACCAGCCACCCCACAGATTGGCCCTGATCACTGCCTTGCCTAGGGACTCTACCCATGCATGAATTTCGTGCACGAGGCCTCTAGTTTCTCTATAATAGACTACTATAAATTTACATTTATACTCAGTATATTTCACTTAGATGCAAGAAAATATTTCAGTCTCTAGAAGAGTGGTTTTCAACAATTTTTCCTCCCCAAACCACTTAAGGATGAAAGCCCTACATTAAGTACTAGTGGCTTTCTTTGGCCATGATTCTTAAGGTAGAATGAGAGCTGGTTGAGAATAATTGTTCTAAAGCTATTCAAGTTAAATGTGGAAATACTGAATTCTTTAAAGATAATTCCGTCTGTAGATGAGGGTATACTAAACTCACTTCTCACTGAGTTCAATATCTGAAGAAAATAACTCTATGAGACAATATAGGGAATAGTGAGTTCTAAATGTTATATCAAATGAAGTTCTCTTCCCAATTATGTACCAAATTACCTACAGGACCTTGAAACTGTAGTAGTATATAACATAAAATTTCACATTCATGGACAATAAGGGAAGGACTTTTGGTCTAACCATAAATATATATTTTAAATGTCTGGTAACTTAATGATAAAATAGTTACATACTGATTCCAAATTCATTTTGTAAAGATATAGCATTAGCTACCTATGTAATTACAACAAGGGAATTTCTAGTAGAAAAAAAATTCCAACTGAAAAATAAGCTGCTATTCAAATTAAAAAATGATAAGGAAATCAAGGAATGAGAAACACATCCCACAACAGGACCCAAAAATTCAGTTTACTTCTATAAACTGCTGAAATAAAACGCCCTTTTTCATTAAAGTTACTAGAACACTGGCTCGCTTTTGATTACACAATCTGTTTACCTAAATTATTGTGGTTCTAGCTCATTTAAGTGAAAATAATATTAATTTTAAATATTTACTTTAAAAATATTTACTTGTAATAGTTGTATATAAACATGGTTCAGGATGAAATCAAAGGAAAATAAAATTAAAATAAAAAATACAACATTAACTGTTAATAAGTTAATAAGCAATATATGAGAGTACATTTATACTCTCATATATTGCTGCTGGGAGTGCAAAATTGCACAAGCAATTTAAAAGTTAAATGTACATCAACCCTATGACCAAAAAATTCTACTCTTAGATTTTTGTCTAAAATAAAAAAAGATAGCATGCGACAAGGGAAGGTCATTGGGGCGGGGGGGGGGGGGGGAGGGAAGGAGATATATATATACACTACTATATGTAATACTTTAAACAATAAAAAAATAAAAAAGATAGAACTCCCTAAAATCCTAGAATAGTCACAGAGATCTCAGAAATCAAGGTGGGATCACTGTTTAAAACTGAAGTTTACTGAGGTAATCTAAAAAAATTTGTGAAATTGCTATGCTGAAACATATTTTCTGTCAGTGTGGATGGCTAGGACTCTAATTCTAACACTATTGTTTTAAGAAGACTTCTAAGAGGGCTGGGAAAGCTATGGCCTGAAATCCAAAGTTTCTACAAAATAATGAAATAACAGAACATAATAGTAGGGTAGCAGCTAAATGGAGTTTATCCATAAATTAGAAGGAATTGGTACTGAATTTGAAATGAAAGCAGTAATATCAGCTATAGGTCAATTGCCAAAGGGTCAATGATTCAGAGAAGAGCTAAGGAACAAGAAATATTGAGATAAGTCTTAGATAGGTAAACGAAAAACTGGAGCTGGGGGAACAGACTTTATACATATTAATTTAGGTGCTCTAGATTAGAGTTGGGGTTGTGTTCTCTCTCTCCACCCCCCATCCCAAACCAAAGTCAAGCAAAATGGAAAAGTATGTAAACTTTTCCATTGTCTTTTAAATGTATTTCAACATTTTTAAAATTAGAAAATTGTTTTAAAGGTTTTTATAAAATATATTAGGGCTTGAGACTACAAACTAGAGATTAGCATTCATTTATCAACTTAAAACATAAAATACATCATTCTATTCCCCTGGGGAGTTGTAGACAGAGAAGAAGTCAATGATTCTTGGCTGTAAACTCCACTTTCACTGTAAGAGCTGATGTTTGGAGAGGAAGATCGAGATAGGGAGTCCATAGTCAAGTCGAGCTTAATTGCAGAATCAGGGCTTTCAAGATCTGAAGTACTGCCATTCAGTTTTGCTCTTTTCTTAGCTGCACTGTTACGAAGGGACCTAAGAGAGCTTTGCATCTAAGAAAAAATAAAAACAATCAACTAAAATAATTATATTAGAAGTTATCCTTAGATTTTAAAATCCATTAACTATATCTATTTTCCCCCATTAACTGTATCTAAATAGCCACTCTTCTTCAATCCAGTAGTAACAAGATGGATGTTAACATATCTGCACATAGTGTTTTTTTAACATATATTTTTTATTGATTTCAGAGAGGAAGTGAGAGGGAGAGAGAGACAGAAATATCAATGATGAGAGAATCATTAATTGGCTGCCACCCATTGGGAACTGAGCCCGTGCCCTTGGCTGGAATCGAACCTGGGACTCTTCAGTCCACAGGCTGATGCTCCATCCACTGAGGCAAACCAGCTAGGGCTGCAAATAGTAGAAATACAGATTTCATCACATAGGTATTTATAAATAACCCACTATTTTATAAACTGTAAATACCATATTTACCATGGTATTTTCAGCACTGGGCACAAAGATTAATAAATGAATCACTGAATCAGATGGTAGATACCTGAGTGGGTTAAAGTCACAGAGGTCCAGCTAATCTTAAGTCACTTGTGTGCTTATGTGACTATTTAGAAGTTTTATGAGATTAGCAAAAAGTAATCCATTTTATAAAATTTAAAGTTCACATACAGCCTGCCAGTGTTAAGAGTTCAGAAAATAATAGGTCATTTTATTTAACTTCTGAAGCCAAGTATTTCTAGAAATGCAGAGTAAAAATCATTATCTGAAACTGATACATTAAGGTTGGGAATAGAAATCTGAACAAATTAAGGAACACAGAAATATACATAACTGTGCTTTATTTATAATTTGATTATAATGGTTGATCCAATAGGATGCCACTTCCCTAGTAAATCTTTGAAAGATTCAGTATCTAAAAAGAGTGGTATCCTCTTACATTTACTAATAATTATATTTTAAAAATTACCCTTTCAATTATCCACTAAAATAAAAAGGCCTATTTTAAGTTACTGTAAAATCAATACAAAACGTATAATCAGATGAAATTTATAAATTATGTAGGTAAATGCCTTTTATCTAAGTTTGTTTTTTCAAGTAAATCCCCTTCCAAGTACCATTGAAATAAAATAAAAAAAAAATACGAGGGAAGATTTTTACAAGTAGTTAGAATTTGGAATGACTAACTCATTAAGAACCAATTTTGGCACTATTAGTTTTACACGTTTAATGCTAAAAAAATGCTTTGAAAATAAATATGCATTAAAATTTATTTTATGGAGCAAATTATCTGTACATAATGCTTACAGCTTTAAAATCAGTTAAAAAAGACCCCATAATATAAACATCTAGTGTTTCAGTTTACTTATTTAACGTAAAACACTTTTTAAACCTAAAATCAGGCAAACAAATGATAAAAAGGAAGAATTTACAAAAGTTGTGCTCTGAATCCAAAGTAATATAGCAACCACTTCCTTTACCTGGCATATTAATATGTACAGAGTTATCATATTGACAATACAGCTGTATAATTTAAATGGAATAACCTAGCATTCAAAGATGAGTATTAACTATGATCTTAATTTCATAAAGGTAAGTAAACTTGCACATATATGGACAAGGGACATGCTCAAGAATGGGGAAGAAACTATATTATGTTTCATTTGTTTAGAAAAGGAAACAAATATGACAAATTGTTCATTTGGGAGGGGTCAGTGCAAGAGTATATTGCTATATTATTCTTATTTTTAATTTAAAAAGTAATAATATATGCATAGGAGGAATACTTAAAGGAAAACACATTAGTGTTAATAGTAAATTATTCTGGGCATTGGGATTTGGTATGATGAATTTTCTTCCCAGTACTTCACTCAAGTTTCCATATTTTCTATAATGAACATGAAATATTTTTATAAGCAAGAAAACATGTTATGGGATTAAAAACTACTTGATTTTTCCTTAGATAAAACTACTATATTATAGAAAATCACGAGCATTAAAAATTAAAAATGGTATTTGGTCCTAACCTCTTCTTGGTCCAAATCTTTGTCCTTGATATTTAATTCTGAAAGATCAATTTTAACACTATCATTTTCACTCTTCCAAATATCATTAGGCTCTTTCTTTTTGGGTCCCACTGTGCTTGAATCAGTTTTATCAGGCAAAAGGCTGATTCCCCTTGGTATGGGAGGGACAGGCTTGGTCCCATTCAGGCCTCGTCGGGAAGATGATGATCTCACCAAGGCAGGTGTGAGTTGAACTGGAGGTTTTTCTTGAGAATTTTCTCCTGTATGAAAAATGCATATTTTACTTTTTTTTAAAAAAAATTGTTTTTAGAGAAGTGCAAGTTTAAATCACAAATGCCTGGAATACAGTGTTTTAAAATTAAAAAGCACCCTATCTTTTATTAGAAATAGATTATTACTTAAAATGAGATAAAAGTATGATTGTCTCCTAAACAAATACAACAAAAATGAGCCACTTCACCCAGCTGGTGTAACTCAGTGGTTGAGCACCGACACATAAATCAGGAGGTCACAGTTTGATTCTTGGTCAGAGCACATGCTCAGATTTCAGGCTCGATCCCTAGTAGGGGGTGTTCAGGAGGCAGCTGATCAATGACTTTTCAGTCATTATTGATGTTTTTATCTCTCTCCTCCCTTTCTCTCTCTGAAATAAAAACATATTTTAAAAAATTATTAAAAAATGAGCCAACACAGATATACTTAAACAAATATAACAAAAACGAGCCAGCACAATTTATTTACAAAAATAAAAATATGACATACCAAGTTAAATTTCTATCTTCATATACATCACCATGGCTAGTACTTGTATGGTAAAGTCCATAATAAGGTAGAAGAGCTAATATTTTTGCTTGATTTAATTACATAAGCAACATTTGAAGGACTACCATATGCAAAACAGAAATACTGGTCACTGGGGAAAACAGGTTAAATAATGCATCAGCTTTCAATAATATTTGATCTTGTAGGAAAGACAAATTCAGAACGAAATACAAGGAAATGAAGGTTTAGTGCTAATAGAAAGTGATAAAATTCACTATGAGTTAAAGTGAAAAATTAGCATGGTGGGATAGTTTAAAGGTGAAATATCTTACCTCAGGCACTGGGGATAGGAAAGCCAATGGGATGAGGGGGTTGCATTTAACAGACGTTTTATTTTGAGACTGAATCTGTCTTGAATAAACTTATATGCTAATTTCATAATTAAAAATATTTTAATCCTCATCCAAGGACATGTTTAGAGAGAGGAAGGAGAAGAGAGAGACAGAGAGAGAGAGAAACATGGATGTGAGAGAAAAACACTGATCAGCTGCCTTCTGTATGTGCCCCCACCGTGGAATGAACCAGCAACCCAGGTATGTGTCCTGATAGGTAATAAACAGGCAACCTTTTGATGCATGGGATGATGCTCAACCAACTAAGCCATTCTGGCGAGGCAAAAAAAAAATATTTTGGTTAAAAACAAATAGAAAACCCATCAACATAATTTTAACATATTAAATATTCAATAAATGTTGAATGATGAATAGATACTATAGTAAACATATGAATGACATTTTATATTTGTAAAGCCAAAATTTTTAGTAGCTTCTAAGGCTGTTCATGTTCATGTCTATTATAAAGAATTATTGTTGGCCTAGTTCTGAAAAGGATTTTGAAGTGGCAATAGAAGAAAAAAAAGAAATTCACAATTTCAACTGAATTTTATATTACACATTTAATCTAATAAACATATGGTTATTTTCTTAAATATTCACTAATGCACAGAAAAATATAATTTACAAGCTTTTAAAGATCTAAGAACATAACTTTAAATATAGTCAAACATACAAATGAATTTGAAAAAATATTAATTTTTACCGTCATTTCTTCCTTTTGAGCCAGATGATTTTTGGCTGACAAGCTTTTTTTGAGGACTTGGCTTTGATAGTCCTTCAAAGCATTTAAGAGGCCAGGAATTTGAGAAATTAACAGAATTATCTTGAGACTTCTTTGGAGACACAGTAAGAGATGTGTGTTTTGGGCTAGTTCGAGATGAGAGAGGATAGGATGGAAGGATGAAGGCTCCTGGGTTTGGATTTGGACCAGAGTATGATGAAATACGTTCTGTTTGGTTACCAAATGTTTGTTGTATCTTACTGCCAAAATTTAGGCTAGCATACACTGTAATAAAACAAAAAAGAATATGTTTTTCCCAATAGCTTTGAAACCAATGAAATAAACAAAAATAAATAAAAGAGAATGTTATCTATGTATATACAACTTCTAAGAGTTTTAAGATTTTTGCTCTTCATATTAAGGTTTTTATTCCATCAGGCATTTATATTTTTGTATGGTGTGAGGTAAAGATCTAATTAACACTTTTCTATATAGATAATGGAATTTTTCGAATTCCATTTTTTGAGCTATCTATTCTTTCCCTTTCATCTATAAATCTCCTATATATTATTTGGGTCTATTCTTAGATGCTTATTGGTTCTATTAATCTATCAATGTACACCTATTATAATATTTTATTTGTAATCAAGCTATCTAATAGGATCAATTCCCTTCCATTTTGGTCTACTTTAGAATTATCTAGGCCAGGGGTCCTCAAACTTTTTAAACAGGGGGCCAGTTCACTGTCCCTCAGACCATTGGAGGGCCGGACTATAGTTTAAAAAAAAACCTATGAACAAATTCCTATGCGCACTGCGGGCCAGGGACGAGTCGGCTGCTAAGCAGGACAGGCAGCGGCACCCAGCAGGCCGGGTAAATGTCCTTGGCGGGCCACATGTGGCCCGTGGGCCGTAGTTTGAGGACCCCTGATCTAGGCCATTCTTGACCCTCCATTCTGTCATATGAATTTCAGGATCAGCCTGTCAGTCTGTTGTGATTTTGGTTGAAACGACATTTAATTTACATATTAATCTGGGAATAAGTGTAATTTTCCTGATATTGAGTCTCTCTGTTAAAAAATATAGGATATTTTAGCCCTGGCCATGTAACTCAGTTGATTATAGCATTGTCCTGAACACCAAAAGGTTGTGGGCTTGATCCCTGGTCAGGATGATAGGAGGAAACCAAACAATGTTTCTCTACCACATTGATGTTTCTCTCTTTCTAAAAAAAAAAAAAAAATCAGTAAGAATATATCCTCGGGAGGAGAAACCAAGATGGCGGCATAGGTAAACACCTAAACTGCTGCCTCACACAACAATATCAAAACTACAACTAAAAGACAAAACAGACACCATCCAAAACCACAGGACAGCTGGATGAGTGGAAATTCTACAACTAGAAGAGGAAAGCACATTGAGAATCAGAGGAGCTGCAAAAGGCTGAGGTATGGAGATGCGTGAGCCCATGTAGAGGACGGGCGGCTGTGTGCATGGGCGGCTGAGCGTGTGGCTGGCTTTCTAAAGCGGGAGGGAGAAGGAAGCTTCCGACTGCACTGAACTCCAGTCCCAGGTGAGACGCTGGGAAACCAGACTCATTCAGGGGGAATCTTGACTGTCAGGAAAAGAGAAAGCACACTGAGATCCAGGAGCTGCAGAAGGCAGAGGTCTGGAGGTGCTCATGTGCGCACACAGAGAGGACTGACTGCTGAATGCATGAGAGGCTGAGTGTGCAGCTGGCTTTCTAAAGCGGGAGGGAGACAGAAACTCCCGACTGTGTTGAACTCCAGTTCCGGGCAAGTTTCTGGGAACCCCGACTCATTCGGGAAGAAACTGGACTGTCTGGCAGTGGGCGAAACTCAAGGGTGGCTTTCTCTCAGAGGTGCTTGCAGCGATTACCACAGGACAATGAGACACAGGGGCCTCATAGGGCAAGGCTGACGGGAAACCAAAGCTGTCTGCTTCGCCCTGAAACCCCACCCCATCCAAGCTGAGCACAGAGGCTTTTGCAAGTCTTATCTCATGAGTGTCTCCAGCACAGAAGTTTTCCCAGTGTAGACACAGCTGATCCTTACAGCCAATTGGCCTGGAGGTCAATTCCTCCCAGTGATACCAACAACAATCAAGACTTAACTACAACAAGGCTGAGCACACAGTCCACAAAGGGGTGCACCAAGAGTGTCCACCTCAGGTAACTGGGGAGGCTGAGCCACTGGGCCCTAGAGGACACCTACCACACAAAGCTACTCTACCAACTCAGGGAAGCAGCGAAAATGCGGAGACAAAAGGAACACATCACAAATGAAAGAAATGGAGGAAAACAAACGACTGGATATAGAGTTCAAAACCAGTTATAAGGTTTTTCAAAAATTTCCTTGAAAAGGCCAATAAATTTAGCGAGACCCTCGAGGATATGAAAAAGGACCAACTAGAAATTAAACATACACTGACTGAAATAAAAAATATTATACAGAGACCTAACAGCAGACTAGAGGACCGCAAGAATCAAGTCAAAGAGTTGAAATACAAAGAAGCAAAAAACCCTCAGTCGGAAAAGCAAAAAGAATCCAAAAATTTGAAGATAGTGTAAGGACCCTCTAGGACAACCTCAAGCATACCAACATCTGAATTATGGGGGTGTCAGAAGAAAAGAGAGAGCAAAATACTGAAAACCTATTTGAAGAAATAATGACCAAAAACTTCCCCCACCTGGTGAAAGAAATAGACTTACAAGTCCAGGAAGCGCACAGAACCCCGAACAAAAGGAATCCAAAGAGGACCACACCAAGACACATCATAATTAAAATGCCAAGAGCAAAAGACAAAGAGAGAATATTAAAAGCAGCAAGAGAAAAACAGTTAATTACCTACAAGGGAGCACCCATACGATTGTCAGCTTATTTCTCAACAGAAACTATGCAGGCCAGAAGGGAGTGGCAAGAAATATTCAAAGTGATGAATAGCAAGAACCTACAATCAAGATTACTCTACCCAGCAAAGCTACCATTCAGAATTGAAGGTCAGATAAAGAGCTTCACAGATAAGAAAACGCTAAAGGAGTTCATCACCACCAAACCAGTATTAGATGAAATGGTGAAAGGTATTCTTTAAGAAGAGGAAGAAGAAGAAAAAGGTAAAGATAAAAATTATGAACAAATACATGTCTATCAACAAGTGAATCTAAAAATCAAATGAATAAAAAATCTGATGAACAGAATTAACTGGTGAATATAATAGAATCAGAGGCATAGAAAGGGAGTCGACTAACAATTCTCAGGGGGAAAGGGGTGTGGGAGGTGCAGGAAGAGACTGGACAAAAAGCATACAACTATGGATGAGGACAGTGCAGGGGAGGTAAGGGCAGAGGGTGGGGTGGGAACCGGGTGGAGGGGAGCTATGGGGGAAAAAGAGGAACAATTAAGATTTATTAAATTAAAAAAAAAAGAATATATCCTTGGGTGAGGATTAAAAAAATTTATTTCATAAATTTATTTACATGTATTAACTAATATATTTATGTAAATAAATATATATATGGGATCTTTTACTGGTAGTTTATTCAGGTCTTCTTTCATGTCTCTCACAAAAGTATTTTAGCTGTTATAATAACGGACATGTAAATCTTTGTTAGATATCCATATGGTTACAAATTTTGTTGATACTATAATTTCCTAAAAACTACATTTTTCTAAAAGTTGCTGGTATTCAGGAACTTTTCTTAGCTTACATTCTAGTATTATACCTGGCAATAGTCTGTATAGATAATCTAATAATGATTATAATAATAATGATGGTGACTATAATGATACTAATGATGAGCTAATGTTTATTGAGCTCTTACTATATGCCATGTGGTAGTCTAAACACTTTACATGTATTAACTAATTTAATCCTTACAACAATCCTGTGGGAATAGGCATTATTATTTTACAGATTTAAAAAAATCTACAAAGGGAAAATGAGTAAATTACTAAAGGTCATACACTAGGAAATTATAAAACTGAGGTATCAACCCAGGCATTCTGGCTCCCAAATTTGTGCTCTTAACCATTACACTGTACCATGTATTATCCTATCTAATAAAGAGGGACTATGCTAATTGACCCTCATGCTGTTGCAAAGATGGCGGTGCCCACAGCCAATAAGGAGGGAATATGCTAATTGACTGCCCCACTCTCAAAGATGGCAGTGCCCACAGCCACAAGATGGTGGCACCCAGTCCCCTCAGCCCCGCCGAGTGCCTGCCTCTGGAGTCCCCCAGTCCCCTCAGTCCCCCAGCTGCTCAGGGCTGGCCCGAGGCTCAGGCAAGCCTTGGATGGCAGCTGCCCAGCTGCCCAGGGCCCCCTGAGACTCAGGTAACCAGGTCCAGCCAAGGCTTGCATTGCCAGCAGTGGCAGTAGCAGAGGTGTGATGGGGCGTCGCTTTCCTGATTACCGGGTCGCCTCCCACCCCTAAGGGCTCCTGGACTGTGAGAGGGGGTAGGCCAGGCTGAGGGACCCCCCTCTAGTACATGAATTTTCATGCACCAGGCCTCTAGTCTGTAATAATGACAATTTTTGTTTCTTCCTCTTCAAATTTTATACTTTTAATTTTGAGCTAGGTATTCCCTAGATAGATATTATAATGGCTCCCAAATTTTTAGGACTGATTTTCCCTTACACTCCAGACTCAGCATCAAAATGCCACTCGACATCTCTAAAGATGTCCCAAACATTACATATCTATAACAAAACTTTTGATTTCCCAGTCAAATCTGTTTCTCCTCATCTTCCTCTTCTTGGTAAACAGTAGCTCTATTCTTCAAGTTGCTCAGGCCAATAGTGTTGGACTCATCCTTGACTCTTCTCTTGAACTTCAGATCTAATCCATTAACAAATCACATTAGCAATAGAGGATGATCACTAAATCTGGAAACTTGGGTGAATACAGAATGGCTTGTTCATATTACATTACTATGTATGTAAAATAAAATTACTAATGTTTCCAAACTTTACAGCTATGCTGTATATCAGAATCTAACCATTTTTCATCACTTTCATTGCTTCCTCTCTAAAATGAGCCATATCATCATCTCTTACTTTTACTATGTCCATCACTTCCTAACTCATTTGCTTTGTATCCACCCCCACTTTTGCCAAGGCTAATCTCTACACAGCAGCTCTGATCTTTTCAAACGGCAGTCAGATAATGCTATTTCTCTTCAAAATACCTCCAATGACTTCCCAACCCACTCAAATATATTCCCAAATCCTTACCATGCCCCATAAGGCCACATGTTATCACCTATAATTATTTCCCCACTGATCATTCCACTGACTTCCTTGCTATGTATTCCTCCAACAAAGCCAAATATGAACCTACTTAATACAATTTGTACTTAGTTGTTCTGACTGGAATGTTCTTTCTCCAAATATCCATGTGGTTCACAGCTTCACTTCATTCCAGTTTCTGTTTAAATGTTACCACTTCAGAGAGGCCTTCCCTGTCACATTCTGTTCCCTCATGCTTCCTTATTTTTCTTCTTAGCACATATTATCTTCTCCTCTAATAGATTTTGATCTTTAGATCCTAGAACAGTGTCTGGTCTCAATAAATATTAGAGGAATTAATAAATGCTCAGTAGCAGTAGTAACTGAGCATTTGTGTCTGTTCTTCACTTTAAAGTGAATTCTAATATTTGACCACTAAGTATATTTGCTGCTGGTATGAACAGGTATCTAATCAGGTTAAGAAAATTATTCTTAGTTTGTATGTTGATTTTTCATCAATTGCATTTACTGTATCTATTGACACAATTATATGGGTTTTCTCCTGCTGTATGTGGTAAGGTTCAACTACAGGTTTTTCTGAAAACACCTACTTAGGCATAATATGTAACATACAAATTTTAAAAACACATCAATAGCCAATATGTAGATCTGGTTTGCTAGTACTTTATTTAGGACTTTTAACTTTCATAAAAGTGAAACTGGAACACCATTTATTTGCTTTACTCATTGACTTTCCCTGGTCATGGTATTAGGTTATACTTATTTCATAAAATGAATTAGGGAGCCTTCTTTATCCTTAATTCTTTTAGTTTGTCTAAAAGAATTAAAGATAGGGTTTACCTCTGCCTTGAACGTTTCACAGAACACAGGGAAAAACATCTGTGCCTGGGATATTTTGTTTCTGTGGGTAAAATTTTAAATAAAAAATTCCTCTAATGATTATAGGTCTGTTCAGTTTTTATATTTCTGAGATAACTGTGACAAAGTTATTGTGTTGTTCAAATATTATGTATCGTCTAATTCCAAAATTCTTTATCCTATTAAAATTTTCTACTAATAGTTGTAGGTTTGTTAATTTTTTCCTTGTAATTTTGTCAAATTACATATGTAGACACACACACGTACACACATACTTTTTAAAAAGTCTTATCCGCTTACTGAACTATTCTTTTTTCATTATAATGATCCTCTTTAGCCCTAAAAGTGTTTTTAGCTTTAGTGTGTATATTTTCCTTAATATCAATATTTTTATACTTGCTTTGAGTATTTGTCTAGTATAGTAGTTACTTCCTTATCATGGGGCATAGGTTCCAAGATCCCCAGTGGATGCCTGAAACAGTGGATATTATCACCATATATATACTATATTTTTCCTATACATAATATCTATGATAAAGTTTATTTATAAATTAGGCAGAGTAAGAAATTAACAGTAACTACTAATAAAAAGAACGTTAGGAGCAGTGATGTAGAATAATTATAACAATGTACTGTAATAAAAGTTATGTGAATTAAATGTGGTCTCTCTCTCAAAACATCCTATTGTACCGTACTCTACTTTTCACTTAAAGAAAGCAATTTACGGCTTCTCTACGGCATATCTGAATTGCCAGCATCACTACTCTTGTGCTTTTGGACCACTATTAAGTAATATATGGGTTACTTGAACACAAGCCTGCAATACCACAACAGTTGATCTGGGTAGTGTATACAGAGTGGATACATTGTACAAAGAAATGATTCATGTCCTGAGTGGGACACGTGAGAGAGATTTCATCACACTACTCAGAATAGTACATAGTTTAAAACTCATAAATCATTTCTTTCTGGATAAATAAATTTATTATTTCCATTTAGTATTTCTGGATCTAGGTTAACTGTGAGGTAACTGAAACTGTAGAAATAACAACTGTGAATAAGAGGGGACTACTGCATGTTTTGCATGCTTTACCTTCTCCCATTCTATTTTGATTTTAGGTGTAACTTAGCTTTTAAATTTTAAAAATCTAATCATCTCTTATTTAAATGTCCATTTATCTTTATAGCAACTGCTGATATGGTTTATTTCTACCGTCTTATTTTGGGCTTCTTCTTTATTATGTTTTTTCTTGCCTTTTATTGACTTTTTCGTTGACAAAAGACCTGGCTTATGTATACTACCAAATACAACATTCTTCTGAAGACTTAAACAATATATATTATTTACTTTTAATTCATATCTGACAAGGTTAGAACCTCTGCTACTACCTAAATCTTATTTGGGTGGAAAATGGGCTACAGTGGTTAAAAATTTATATATAGAATGAAGACTTTATTTCCTGATTTCAATTAAGTGCTCTATTAATAGATTCTGATGCTTCCATGTCAGGGTCTAATTATATATTCCTTTTATTAAGAGATTTAAATATGAGGTATTCCCCCAAAATGTGTACATACACTTTTAATAATTATAAAGGCAATGCTTATTAAAACACAATTTATTTTCAAAATCGAGCTATCAGCTGTTAAAGTGTGTATAATTTTGAGGAGGACACCCTGTATATTTCTTACAAAGAAATCAAACATCAGATCTCTTTATACACACAGAGACATCCAATGGTATGCAACAAAAGATACCAACACTTCAAACATTTAGTGTGGCTCACTGCAGCATTTAAAATTGGGATGGGAACTTCTAGATGATTTGGCATTTGGCATTCACACTCCGGGCCCTTCAGAAATACCATGGAGAATGTTAGCTGACAAGGTGGTGGTCTTGACAAAATTTTTAATGTATAACTTACTAGTAAGTTAAATCTTGACTTTCTTTTTAAAAAACCTTTATTGTTGAGATTACAGATGTCCCTCTTTTTCCACCTAATTGCCCCCTTCCACCTGGTTCCAACCCCACCCCAGGCCTTCTCCACCCATTATCAGTGCCCCTACTAATGCATATATGCATATAAGATCTTTGTTTAATCTCTTCCCACACCCCCACAGCCCTTCCTTCTGAAAATCCTCTGTTCCATTTCCATGCCACTGATTCTATTTTATTCACTTTTATTCTGTTCATCAGATTTCTTATTCATTTATTCTGATTTTTAGATTCAATTGTTGATAGGTATGTGTTTTTTGCCATTTTGTTGTTCATATTTTTTATCCTCTTCTTAAAGAATACCTTTCAACATTTCATATAATACTGATTTGGTGGTGATGAACTCTTTTAACCCTTTATTGTCTGTGAAGCTCTTTATCTGATCTTCAATTCTAAACGATGGCTTTGCTGGTTAGAGTAATCTTGGTTGTACGTCCTTGCTATTCATCACTTTGAATATTTCTTGCCACTCATGTCTGGTCTGCAAAGTTTCTGTTGAGAAATCAGCTGACAGTTGTAGAGGCATTCCTTGTAGGTAAGTAACTGCTTTTCTCTTGCTGCTTTTAAGGTTCTCTCTTTGTCTTTTGCCCTTGGCATTTTAATTATGATGTGTCTTGGTGTGGTCCTCTTGGGTTCTTCTTGTTTGGGACTCTCTGTGCTTCCTGGACTTTTAAGTCTATTTCTTTCACCAGGTAGGGAAAAATTTGTCATTATTTCTTACAATAGGTTTTCAATATCTTGCTCTCTCTTCTCCTTCTGGCACCCCATAATGCAAATGTTGGTATGCTTGAAGTTGTCCCAGAGGCTCCTTACACTATCTTCATATTTTTGGATTCTTTTTTCTTTTTGCTCTTCTCGTTGGGTGTTTTTGCTTCCTTATATTTCAAATTATTGATTTGATTCTCAAAATTCTCTACTCTACTACTGAATCTCTGTATATTATTCTTTATTTCAGTCAGTGTATGCTTAATTTCTGACTGGTCCTTTTCCTTTTTTTTTTTTTTTTTTTTGGGCATTCTAAGTTCCTTGGAGGTTTCTAGAAGATTATTGAGTAACCTTATAACTGTGATTTTGAACTCCATATTCAATCGTTTGCTTTCTTTCATTTGTGACCAGTTCCTTTGTCTCTGCATTTTGGCTGCTTCCCTGTGTTTATTTCTATGTATTGGGTAGAGCTGCTATGTCTCCTGGAGATGGTAGAGTGGCCTGGTGTAGTAGGTGTCTTATAGGGCCCAGTGGCTCAGCCTCCCAGTCACCTGAGCTGACCACTCTAGTTGCACCCCTGTGTGGGCTGTGAGCACAGTCTTATCGTAGTTGATTGCTGTTGGTGTCACTAGGAGGAATTGACTGCTAGGCCAATTGGCTGTGAGGACAAGCTATGACTACAATGGGAGAGATGCTATGCAGGAGACACCCTTATGGAGCAGGACTTGCTTTAGCGGGGCTTTGTGCTCACTGAGTCTGCTCCTTGAGTGTGTCACTTATGGATGTGTAATCTGGTATGGTCCGACACTGACCACTGGGTACACTGGCTCTTGGGTCTCCAGGGAGGTGCAAAGTTAGTCACTGCCTGGGACCACTCAGTAGGAGCTACAGAGAGATCTGCAGATTCCTCTTCTTTGTATCAGGTTTGGAAATGCCCAGATAAGGCCCAGCTATGAAGGCAGGCAGGCTGGTGCTGGTGCCAGGTCTTGGGCCTTTTACCCTTTGTACATCATAAGTATCTATAGATGCAAGCATGTGTTTATAGTCGGGAAAAAAAAAATAGCAATATTACACTTGGTGATTTCCAGTTACAAATAATCAGGCAATTAATGAAAAAACATAAATTAGCACAACCTGAGAAAAGAAAATGTTATGCCACCAACTTGCTGTCCAGATTATATAAACGACTTTTCTTGGGGGAGTATCCACAGATTGGAAAGAAAATAATTTATGTGGAAAAAATGTTTGGTATGCTCTTCTATAGTATTGGTACAAAATAGCAAAAAGAAACTAAGTACTTTTGTAACCAATGTAATGTTCTGTTATGTGTTGTACCATGTTTCGAACTTTATCATACACTGAAGCAATTTTAATAATAACTAAGAGTAAATAATACTTTTTTCCCACTGTGTAGGTGCTACGTAAAAATAATTTAAAATGTCATTTGCAAGAATTTAAAAAAATATATTTTCCCTAACTGGCAGTCCTGACCAACTTTAAAATAATTTTTTGTGAGCATTTTCAACTGAAAATATTCAAGAACACTTGAATTGTGAGTTAATATATTTATTTTTATAATATTCATTGCAAATTGATTTTTTAAATTAAATTCAAAATATCATGGTGTGTGGGGATGGTTTCCATTTTGGACACGTGACAGTTAACTGGTTAATTGATAGGTTTGGAGCTCCCTGACCCAGCTGCAGCTTGTTTGACAGATTTTAGCCTAAGCAAGGACAGGCCATTCATATGCAAAAGCTGCTGCATACAGCTTGGGTAGGGTTGTAAATCAGATGAGGCAGGGTCTTAGGGAATCACCGGGGTGGTGCAAACAGAAATGGCGCCAGTCAGCCCTGCAACTGACCCAGGAGGTCCCAGCAGAGGAACAATGATCCCTGCAAGCAACTCCGTCTGAGAGAAAGCTGCCCCTGAGTTCTTGCCCCGATGCTAGACAATCTAGTTCCTCCTGATATGTGTCTGGGTCCCCCAGAGCCTTGCCCTAGTGCTGGAGCTCTCAGAGGACTTGGGACCTTGTAAGTTCAGTTTCTGGTGTCGGCCTTTAAAGAGGAATAGCTGGGTATCCAGCAGCCTCTGTGTCACTGAGCCCCAAGTTGCACTGGTTTTTACAGCCCGTAGTTACAGGGACTTCTCTTCCCAGCTCTGGGGCCCTGGGCTGGGCTTCTGATGTGGGGCTGGAATCCCTTGCTCCTCACGGGTAGCCTCCACTGAGACGATCTCTCTCCTAATTAAAAAAGTGATACATGTGGGTGCCAGACCATCCCGTTCCGCACCTCCTCACCTCCCACCAGTCTCAGTGTGCTTCTTCTTTACTTCTCTAGTTGTAGGACTTCCATTCAGCCAGCTTTCTGGTGGTTCTGGATGATGGTTGTTCTGTATTTTAGTTGTGGTTGTGGGAGCCGGTGAGTACGGGCATTTATCTATGCTGCCATCTTGGTTCCTCTCTAAATCTTGACTTTGGAAGAACATGGTATCTCTTTAGCCACTGCTCTAACAGGTATTCTGGGAGATTATAGAAAATTAGATGCACTACAGAGATCTGATTAAACACTGAGAGTGAAGGTAGACTTCAAAGGTAATGTAACCATTTAGGGATATCCTAAACAGGAACAGGCCAAGCAACACAGAGAATCCTCTCTGCTTCTATTAATTATGAGTCCCAAGGGCATCTAGCCAAGATTTAGGAAATACCTATATTATTAAGAAAGATAAATTATTTTATTAGGAACAACACCTCAAAGAAAAACTTTATGGAATTACATGGCCGTTTGGAGTGGATGGAGGAAAAGGTAGTTAAAATATAAGTGCTATATTAACTAAATCTTCTTTACTAATTTCAAATGAGCATTACTTTTCACCACCAAATACAGAAAGAAGTACATACATCGGTATCATTCAAAAAAATTTAGTAAGTGTACAACAAAAATGAAAATATCTCTTAGAAATATTTGATTTGTTCCTACCTTTAAATAATAATTAATAAAGCTATTAATGAGCATGGAAGGAAAGAAACACTTTCAAATCCAAAATCCATGACTGATAGCCTCAAATGTTCCTTTTGTTCTATATCTTTCAGACATATAAGAGATCTGAAATGAAAGCTAGTCAGGAAGTTATCGTTCCTAACAGGGAACATAATAAATTCTAAATAGCCTCAAAATTTAAAACTGTTATGGAAAATAACTCTTCTGCTAACACAGTACTCCTTAATGAATAATGTTACTTTCAATTAATTGGTATTAAAGTGCTCATTTCCACCATGAGTAGAAACTCTAATTTTAATCAGTCATATTTATATAAAGATTATGGTATTTTATCATTTTGGGAAATAGCTATTTAAATGTTATTAAAATTTTTCCTAAAATATAACTTTTTTTGATGAGTATGATTATACAAAATAACATATAAGCTAGATTTGGAAACCCCACACAACATTTATATATCATCTGTATCTAAATAAATTTGAAATTTAAACCTTTATCTTGATAACTGTTAGTTGTCCCCAAGTACTGTAAGTCAGAATCCACACTTCCAGTTTTACCACATATCTGTGAAAATTCAAGTTGTCCACATTTCCCAGAAGGATTTGTCTGATAAGTTCCAGTAGTGCCTTTGGAAGGAAGGAGAAAAATATAATAAAAGTTAGCTTTATTTCATGAATTTCATAAATGGTGTTATTTGTGTGGAAATAAATATAAAAGTACATGGACAGTGATCATGGCAGTCAAGAAATGGATAAAGCTTTTGCTATTGGCATATCTGATTAGTGGCATGGATTAAAGGACAGAAAATAGGTAAAGTACAGAGAAAAGCACATTGAAAAATGCAGACAAAGGCAGTTTCTTCCTACATGTTCCCTTCTCTTACCATGGAATGTTCCTTCAGATCTGGCTTTCCTTCTTTCTAGTATTTGTAGTATACTCTCTACCCAAAAAGTTCTACTGCAGAACACATCTACCTTCTTTCCTAACATATAACACAGCATTCACATAGCTTCCAAGATTATCCAGGTATACTTCCCAGATTGCTTTCCCTCTCCTATGGCTAGTTAAGGTTAATTTTGGGCAGAGGAATAAGTCTGAATTAAAGAAGGTAATAATGGCCTCTCTGGCATTCATCCTATATAATAAAAGAGGTAATATGCAAATTGACCATCACTCCAACGCACAAGATGGCCGCCACAAGATGGGCCAGCAGGGGAGGGCAGTTGTGGGTGATCAGACCAGCAGGGGAGGACAGTTGGGAGGGACCAGGCCTGCAAGGGAGGGCAGTTGGGGGCAATCAGGCCTGTTGGGGGGGACCCAGGCCTGCAGGGGAAGGCAGTTGGGGGGAGGGGACCAGGCCTGCAGGGAAGGGTATTTGGGGGCAACCAGGCCTTCAGGGGAGGGCAGTTAGGGGTGACCAGGCCAGCAGGGGAGGGCAGTTGGGGGTTACTGGGCTGGCAAGGGAGCAGTTAGGCGTCAATCAGGCTGGCAGGGAGTGGTTATGGGGTTATCAGGCTAGCAGGCAGAAGCGGTTAGGGGCAATCAGGCAGGCGAGTGGTTAGGAACCAGCAGCCCTAGATTGTGAGAGGGAAGTCCAACTGCCTGCTTAGGCCCGATCCTGGTGGGGCAGTCGGACATCCGTCGAGGGGTCCCAGATTGGAGAGGGTGCAGGCTGGGCTGAGGGACACATATTCCCCTCCCCCCCATGCACAAATTTCGTGCACCGGGCCTCTAGTTTATCTATAATAATAAAAGCATAGTATGCTAATTAGACTGGATGTCCTTCTGGATGACCTTCCGGATGAAGCCGGGTCTGCGAGGGAAGCCCGGGTCCCGGGTGTCAGAGGGAAGCTGGTGCCAGCAGCCGGGGGAAGGAAGGTCTACTCTTGCATGAATTTCATGCATCAGGCCTCTAGTTTATATATAAAATGAGCTGATCACTTGCAGTTCTGAAACTACTTTAAAAAATCTCTTCTTATAATTTCAAGTCCCTTTTTCCTTCATGTACTGGACATCTTCTAAGTTAATTCTCACATTTATGCTTTTGTTATTCTCTCTACCTGCAACAGTCCCTTTTGCCTCACTGCCAGTCACAGACCCTTCGTTCTTTAAAGTCCAGACTCTTTCTTGGTATTTTTGTGAATCACTTCAATACCTATTATCTTTTCCTTTCTTGAATTCCTATATACTTATAATCTGTAACATCCAATCTAGAATTGGGTTATATGTTGTCTTATAATTCAGTTATTTAAAATCTATGCTACTAGGCCCTAGCAGGTTTGGCTCAGTGAATAAAACGTTAGCTCCCGGACTGAAGGGTCCTGGATTCAACTCTGCACAATGGCACATGCCTCAATTGCAGGTCCAAAAATAAACATTAAACTATACAATCATTATGACACTTCATTTTTTATGAAAATACCATGGAATATTACTGCATAAAGATCTATAAACTCTACTAGGAAAACAATGTTTTCTAAATATTGTGTCCAAACTCATAGCCAACAAATTTCAGTAACTGATATCATTTGGATACTAAATAAATGTTAACATCTATGACAAACTCCATCTTTACATTATATAATATTTTTCCTTTCCAACAAATTTTGTTTTGTTACCATATACATGACCATTTTTCTAATTAGTCAGGTGTTAAGTTTTGACATCTTTCTCTACTCCCCTAGTCATCAAATTTTCCAGATTATTCCTTTTATTCCATTTGTAAACAACTTTATCACCTGGCTTTTTTCCTTTACTACTACAACAACAAATCTCCACTAGCTCCCTATGGCTTACCAGTATGAATTCAAAATTTTAAACCTAGCTACAGGGATCCCTATATCCAAATTTATCTTTGACCATCTACAATGAATCTTGCCTTTATACAGCTCCCAGAATATCTCAAGCCCTTTCTTAATGTAAGCCTTTGAGCTCAGTTGGTGTGGCTCAGTGGTTGAGTAACTGATCGACCCAAGAACTAAGAGGTCATTGGTTTGATTCCCAGTCAGGGCACATGCTGTTTGTGGGCTTGATCCCCAATAGGGGGTGTGCAAGAGGCAGCCAATGGATGATATTTCTCTCTCATCAATGTTTCTATCTCTCTATCTCTCTCCTTTCCTCTCTCTCTTAAAAAAAAAAATTCAATAATGTCTTTGCTCTTCTCATACTTCCCATCTAATTACTTGTATCATATACATCCCAAAAAGGTGAAATTCAAATATTATCTCATCTTCAATGTCTTTTCTAACTGATATGGCCCATGCCAATGCCAATGTACTCTGAACTACTATAATATTTACTTTCTGTAACACTTACTTAGGCAATTAAACATCTTTCTAGTTGCTCTAACCAAGAAAACTTTATGGCACTCTTGACTTTTCCCTCTCTCCCTCTCTCTATCCCTCCCTCCCTCTATACCCAATCCATCATCAAATCATATCAACTTTACCTTTGACATATAATCAGAATCTAATCACTTTCATTATATTCACTGCTACTCTGGTCAAAAACCCCATCAATTCTAGCCTGGATTACTACAATAGACTCCCTATTTTCACCCTTGCCCTCCTTAAGTCTATTTTAAATGTAACGTTCAAGCTCTAGCTGGTTTGGCTCAGTAGATAGAACGTTGGCGTATGGACTGAAGGATCCCGAGTTTTATTCTGGTCAAGGGCACATGCCTGGGTTGCAGGCTTAATCCCCAGTAGCAGGTGTGCAGGAAGCAGCCGATCAATGATTCTCTCATCATTGATGTTTCTATTTCTCTCGCTCCCTCTCCCTTCCTCTCTGTAATCAATAAAAATATATTAAAAACAAACAAACAAGCAATCCTATATAATAAAAGGCTAATATGCAAATTGTCCCCTTCACTGGGAGTTCGATGGGGAGTTCAACCGGGAGCTCCACCAGGGGGCGGGGCCCCCACCTGTGCGTGAATTTGTGCACTGGGCCTCTAGTAAATAAATACAATGTTCAAAACAAAACAATTGATTTTATTTCTTTCCTTAAATGTCCCTCATTCAGTGTAAATGTCAAGTTCATTCAATAGCCCATTAGGCTATTGAACACCTAATATTTATTTTAATAGATAAGAACACCTAATATTTATTTTAAAAATATATATTTTTATTGATTTCAGAGATGAAGGGAGAGGGAGAGAAACATCAATGATGAGAGAATCACCGATCAGCTGCCTCCTGCATGCCCCCTACTGGGGACTGAGCCCGTAACCTGGGCATGTGCCCTTGACCAGAATTGAACCTGGGACCCTTTAGTCCACAGGCCAATGCTCTATTCACTGAGACAAATGGATTAGAGTCCTAATATCTCTTGAATTTCATTTTCTACTTCTCTTCCTCTTACTCATTTCAGTCCAGACTTAATAGCCTCTTTGATCTTTCTCAAACTTATTCTAACACTCTGCACTTATTATTCCCTCTTCCTGGAATTATTTGCTCTTCTCTCTTGATATCTATGTAGTTTGTTTCAAGTATTTTTATCGGAATATGGCCTTCTTTCAGTAAGTTATTTAACATAGGACTTCCTTCATATTCATCTTCTCTGCTTATTTTTTTCCATAGCATTTATCACCATCTAATCTGTTTTACATTAATTTAATGTCTGCTTCATTCCAAACAGACTGCAAGATCTATTTTGCACAAATCCTTTCCTCTTTGTTGACAGCTATATGACCAGTACTTAGGAAAGTACATGACACATAGGAGATACTCAATAATATTGACTTATATTAGGACTTAAAGGGTTTCAGTGAGAAGCCCCTCCAGGGTCTTACAAGACAATTTATGTCTAAGTGTTCACTCTTATCATATCTTTAACAAATATTTACTGAACCTAAATTGTCTACTAGATAGTAAGTTCTATGAGCCCTTAAATTATAAAATTTACAGACATCTTTCATTTAGTTAAACATGTCAATTACCTGCACCTATTACTTACCAGCAGCACATACAGAATCTGAGTTAAAATCCAGACTATTCTGAAATAAGTTTCTTGGCACTCTTTTTCTGCTAAAACATAAATCATCATTGACTGACATTCCTTGGGAGGGCTTTAATTTTGACGAAGGGATGAAATCATATGCTGAAAACTATAGAAACAGGATAATAAGTTAGCAAATTAGTGTCAAGGCTACTTGTGCAATAACTGAGACAATAATTTAGACCCAATTATGAAATTCAGATTAAAAGAAAAAATTGAATTTATCAAATATACAATGATACAAATAAGCATCCATATTTAGTATGGTAAAATAACAGTATTTTTCATTCTATGGTAGAAAAAACAAATTTTTCCCTCTTTTTTACTACTTCACCCCAAATCTTTTCTATATTTTACCTTCCTATAGTACACATCTAACAGCTAGGAAAGAAAGACTGTAGTAACAAAAAGAGTAAAATAGCAACTTGAATAGAGAAAAGAACCTTTTATTGTTGTTAATCCTCATCTGAGGATATTTTTCCATAGTTTTAATTTTAATTTTTATTTTTTTAGGGAGAGTGGAAGAGAGAGTGAAAGACAGAAACATCGATGTGAGAGAAACACATTGATTGGCTGCCACCAGAGAGAGCCCCGACCAGGACCTGGGCCGGGGAAAAGCCTGCAACCAAGGTATGTGCCCTTGACTGGAATCAAACCCAGGACCCTTTGGTCCACAGGCTGACGCTCTATCCACTGAGCCAAACAGGCTAGGGTAAGAAAAGAACATTTTTTATTCAGCAGCATAGCCTGTTACACTAAAACTGTCTGTGTTTCAACATCCTATCTAATAATGTGGGAATATGCTAATTGACCCTCACACCATTGCAAAGATGGTGGCACCCACAGCCAATAAGGAGGAAATATGCTAATTGACTGTCACACCCTCAAAGATGGTGGAGCCCACAGCCACAAGATAGTGGTGCCCAGTCCCCTCAGCCCTGCCTCTGAAGTCTCCCAATCCCCTTAGCCCCCCAGCTGCCCAGGTCCGGCCTGAGGCGCAGGCAAGCCTCGGATGGCAGCTGCTCAGTCAATGCCCAAGGCGCAGGCAAGCCTCGGATGGCGGTTGCCCCAGCCACCCAGAGCCAGCCCAAGGCACAGGCAAGCCTTGGATGGCAGCTTCCCAGTCGCCCAGGGCCACCCAAGGCTCAGGTAACCAGGGCCAGCCGAGGCTTGCACTGCCGGCAGTGGCAGCAGCAGAGATGTGATGGTGTGTCACTTTCCACTGATCGCCGGGTCACCTCCTGCCCCTGAGGGCTCCCGGACTGTGAGAGGGGGCAGGCTGGGCTGAGGAACACCCCCCTCCAAGTGCATGAATTTTCATGTACTGGGCCTCTAGTTATACAATAAATGACAGCTGAAGGCCACTGAACCACTCAGCTATTACTGAAGCAAGTTTCTTCTTCCTAATCTGCAGGCCAAATGTAAATGAATACATGGTCATAGTTCCCTTAAAATATATTCTTTATTTTTATTCCAATAAAATTGTACTTTTAGAGACTTAAATTTCTTATCATTTTCACCTATCACAGAACATTATTCTTTTGATTTTTTTCAACTCTTAAAAAAATGTAAAAACCATTCTAGCTCACAGGCTTTACAAAAAAAAAAGGTGGTGGGCCAGATTTGGCTAGAGGCCGCCATTTGCAGACTCCAGTTCTAGAAGGGTAAACAGAGAGCTTAGTGACTAGAGCTACTGCCCACACATTAAGATAGACAGACAGGATCAAAAGTGTGAGTCCCTGATTCCATGTTGGTAGGTGTGGTCAGGGAACTGAGAAGTCATCATTTTTCTCATTCCAGTTACATATAAAAATGGTCTCTTGAGTTAGAAGACGAGGAGATAGGACAGGCCCCAGGGAAAGGAGAAGGGGATGGAGACTGTGTAGTGCTGCAAGAAGTCATCCTTAGCCTGGCAGGACATGGCAACCCAGCTGGGGCCAAGCAGACCGCTGCCCCCGCCCCTCCAGGTCAGCCGCTTGCTGCCAGCCACAGCCTCTCATAGGCCTACACCCTCCATCCTCCTGCTGGTCACAAGTCTAAAATATATTCTAAATATAGATGGATCTTTTATTTAAAACAAATTATATAACACTTTATATATGTCTAGTACTTTAGTTTCCAATTCCTTTTTCACATACCTCCTTTGATCCTTAAGGTATAGAAGTGGCAGGATAGAATTTTGAAGTTCTACCTAATCATAGTTAAAGAACTAAATGAGAACATGATCTAAGTGTTCAGAATTCTTCACCAATGACAACCTCAATTATTCTGGTTCACTTCATATTCAACATGGCTATAGAACATTTTAAAAATGGAGTGAACAGACAAGAAATTATACATACTGTCTATATAGTTTCTTGAGGTTTACTGACACAATAAAATCTAGACATGTGGTGAACTATAAGCCTTCTCAGTAATACTTCTTTGTAAACTTTGCCTATTATCAAATAGTGTTGAAATAAAACAAAATTGAAGTAATGTAGCTCTGGCTGGTGTGGCTCAATTCCCCATCAGGCACATACCTTATTCCCTCCCTTCCTCTCTCTCTACATATACTCATGTGAGGATAAAAAAAATTAAAGCAATGTCTACTTGAAAAATTTTTAGCTACTTGTCAATTAAAATATAAGACTATAAACTACTAAGTATACCTTAGGGACATGTTACTCCTCATCAAATTTTGTGAAAAAACTATTAACTCCTTCAAAAATTAACCCAGAAAATATCAATGAGAAAAAAAAAAAAAAAAAGGATGTCTCAAAGGCCTGACTTTACTTTCTTGAAATCTCATATTACAATTTCTATGACTGATTATATATAGTAGTCAGGATTAAAAGGACACAATGGAATAAAAATGAGGCCAATTACAGTCAACTTCTTATTAGATACATTTAAAGACATACCCAGTTGAAAGAGTAATCCAGAAAAAATACTCCAGTATGGAATACATTTTATGTTAGATTTATTCTGCAATTAATTTCTGTTTAGAGAACAGAGCATTCATATGTATGCCAGATACAACAGCTAGTGGTGGTGGTGGTGGTGGTGGTGATGGGGATAAAGAGGGCAGTGGTCATAGTGGAAAATGTGTGTAGGAGTATAGGATTTTCAAGAATCTAGAAGTCAGTAAGGAATTAAACTTTGCTATAGAAAATTCTACAAATATTTAAAAGCAGACTCTAGGACACATAATTATTATTAACACGACAGGCCCTTTTTGGTCTCTCTTAAAATCAGTCAAATTATTTTTCATCAGGATAAGCTTTGACGACACTAAACAATGAATAAAGGGAAAGGAAAATGAGAGTAAATGGGAAAAGCACAGATATATTTTGAAAGAGTTATGAGCTAAATTTACAGAATGTGAAGCAGTCTGTTTAGAGCACCTTAGGAACATGGCACTGAGCTTTTGGTCTTTGAAGTTAATATCTAAAATTTTAATTTGTTTAATTCCTTTGAGTTATAGTACATGAAAATATTATAAAAGGCAGGTTTCATACTTAATAGTTTAACAATGACTTAATTCACATAGTCTTATGTACTTTTTTTTTTTTTAATTTCAGAGGAGGGAGAAGGAAAGGGACAGAAATATCAACGATGAGAGAGAATCATCAATAGGCTGCTCCTGCAAGCCCCACACTGGATATTGAGTCTGCAAACCAGGCATGTGACCCGACCGGGAATCTGTGCCCTCTTGGTTCTTAGGTTCATAGGTTGACGCTCAATTACTGAGCCACACCAGCTGGGCTTATGTAATATTTTAATCTTGCATTTGCTTTCCTATATATATTAAAAGACTCTTTGACCTAATAATGCGTTTTATTTAATCTTCTGGCAAAGGGTATAAAAAACATAAAGATAGTTTTATTCTATTTTGGTATAGCAGCAAATTATCAGAAAAAGGCCTTTTAATAGCTAATGCTCTCAGAAACTACCTATATTCCTGCATTTATTGAACTCGTGCTAAAATGTATCTTGATTTCCAGTTTGGTGAGCTTTTCATTTTCTACCAGTTCTTTCTGGTTTTACCTGGATTCCAACCTTGCCCCTTAATGGTGGTCATTTAAAAAGGTTATTCCAGCAGTGGAAAGCAGGGAATTTCAATACTGTCCTGAGTAGAAACAGCCATGCCAAACAGAATAGTAGAGGAAGTGAACGATGTTCACTACTGTACATTTTTATATATTTTTTCATCTTTTACGTAAGAAACTAAATTTTTTTCTTTTTTCCTCACTTGATTTTACCTTTTTAATTATTACATTTTTATTTTCAATCAGTATTATTACTTATTTTAATCAGTATTATTACTACTATTTTACCTTTTTGTAAAAAGTGTCATTTTATTTTCCCGTTATTTTACTTTGAGATTAGTGTTCTATATTCTATTTTCATCTTACCTTTAGCATAATTTTACTCTATCTCAATTTTACCTTTATGCCAACACTCTCTTCCTCACTTTTCCCCTTTTGTTGTCCTGTTTCTCTTAGCCTAGTCCTGCTTTAGATTTTCCCTATTCCTTCTTTTTACCCCCTGTTAAAATTTCACCCTATTTATATATCTAATTTCCAATCCCCTGCTCCAAGCCCATACACAAATTCTCTCTTTCTTCACTATCCAAATTTTTCCCCTGTCCCTTTGTTGTTGTTTGCTTGATTGCTGATTATATCAGGGTTGTTTTTTTAATGCTTTTTGTGAGATTCACTTTTTCTTTTTTTGTTGTTTTGTTTTTTGTTTCTGTTTTCCCTTACCTCGCTTGATATTAGTTGTTGTTTGTAGTTTGCATTCATCTCTACGAATTTCTTGCTGGCATTTGCTGGGATTAGTGACTGTTCTATTACAGTTTTCTCCCCATATATATAGTCCCCCCCTTCCCCTTCTCCCCATATATATAGTCCCCCCCTTCCCCTTCTTTCTTATTCTCTTTCTTTTCTCTCTTACTTTTTTTTTTCCTTTTCTCAATTTCATTTTTGCATTCCTTCTTTTTTTCTCTCTTCTTTCTTTCTTATCCTCTAATTCGCTTTTCCCTGGTGGTCACCTTTAGCTGGAGTTATTAGTATCGTGAATACATTTCTGTTCAGTGCCTTGTGTATTGTGCCTTGTTGTGTTGTATTTTGTGCCTTTAAATCAACACAGGAGAGAGAACTACATAACCAGACACCCGGAGAAGAGAGATCATGGGGAGACAAAGAAATAGCCCGCATATGAAAGAAAAGCAGGCATCACCAGAAAAGTAAATGAAATGGCGGAAAGCATGAGGTGGCTGAAAAGAATGGAAGACAAATTCAACAATATGTGTAAGAACCAAGAGGAAATGAAGAAAAACCAAGAAGAAATGAAAAATGACATTGCTGCTACAAAGTACTCAATAGAAAGCATCAACAGTAGACTAGAAGAAGCAGAGGACCACATCAGTGAGCTACAAGACAAGGTAGGAAAAAATACCCAAGCAGAGCAGCCTCTAGAAAAAAAAATTTGAAAAGCAGGAGAGCCTAAGGGAACTTTGGGACAACATGAAACAAAACAACATCCACATAATAAGGGTGCCAGAAGGAGAGGAAACCAAGCAAGGAATAGAAAACCTGTTTGAAGAAATAATGACAGAAAACTTCCTTGATATAGGGAAGAAAATACCCACACAAATCCAAGAAGCTCACAGAGTCCCAAACAAAATGAAATCCAAAAGGCCGATGACAAGGCACATCATAATTAAATTGGCAAACACCAACGACAAAGTAAGAATCTTAAAAGTGGCCGGAGAGAGACAGAAAATTACCTACAAAGGAGCCCCCTTCAGACTAGCAACTGATTTCTCAACAGAAACACATCAGGCCAGAAGGCAATGGAATGAAATATACAAAGTCATGCAAAGGAAGGGTCTGAATCCAAGAATACTGTACCCAGCAAGGCTACCAATCAAAATTGAGAGTGAAATCAGGAGCTACACAAACAAAAAAGGACTAAGGGAGTTTATTACCACCAAACCATAATGCAAGAAATGCTAAAGGGTCTGCTGTGGAAAGAAGAAATAGGAAGGGAAGAAGGAACACAGGGGTAAAGAATAAAAATGGTGACAAACAAGTACCTATCAATAATAACTCTAAATGTAAGTGGATTAAATGCCCCAATCAAAAGACATAGGGTAACTGACTGGATAAGAAAATATGATCCGCTTCGCGCTTCCCACACCCAGCTCAGATCGGGACCCAGGCAACAGAAAGAGACCCGGCCCAGCTCACATCGAGATACAGGTGACAGACAGAGACTTGGCCCAGCTCATATCGTGACCCAGGTAACAGACAAGAGACTTGGCTGACAGCAGTTGCCCTATATCTAAATTCAGCCTAGCATCTGGAATGCTCAGGGCCCACTCAAGAATGCAAATAATCCTTCCCACTAATATTTACAGGGTAAACTAAGATTGTTGGTAGAGTATTAAATTTGACAGTAAAATAGTAATCGAGTTTTCAGATTAATTTAAATAGGCTTATTGAAATAAGTGAATATTCAAGTACTGGACAAAAAGCTATTCTTAAAGTAATAACTAAAATTTTTATTGGTAGTTCATCTCATGGTAAAATTCCTGAATATGCAATGAACCTAAAGCAGTCATATGTGTGGGGGGAAAAAAAATTTTTTTTAATTTAAAGTTATCAAGACTGCATTATAAAATTTACAAAAACCTCCATTAAAAAAAAAAGGGGGGGGGATAGTAGGGCAATATCATGTAAGGAAAAATATCCTATAAGTAAATTACATCTAGAAAATTTTTACTTTACCAAATTAAGGTTCATTTGCAATGCTAACAGCAAGACGGCCATTAAAAACACACATGGTGTCTAAATAAGACAAAGGAAAATCGTTTGAACAAAAATAAAAAGGATCCCAAATCAATTATATAGAAAAGATTCCTTTATTAACTTGTGGTCGAGAATATATTTGTATATTTTCAGAAAACAACCCCAAGACCAGATGGATTCCTGCAACAGAGAGGAATTGACAGGAGTGCTCCAACCACGAAGACAAGAGGAAAAAACAGTCCAGAGGTGGAAGACGCTGACAACGCCTTGCCATGGGAGCAGTCAGCAGCTGTGCACCGCTGCAGGTTACCTAGGACCAAACCAGAGAGGGTCGGACCTGCATTGCCACCATGTGCCCACCATCCAGATATCACTGCTAACATGTACACATAAGGAACTGTTGGACATTGAAATTGGGACTCAAACATTTTTTTGTTTTGTCTTGTTTTGTTATTATATGTTTATTTCTAGTCTGCAAAGGCAAAACTTTTTAAAGGAAAGAAATGGTGGGAAAAAGATACAGAGGCAAAGAAGCATTGAACAGACTGTCAAACTACATTGGGAAGACAGGGGTGGTTGGGCGAGGAGGGCTGTAAGAGACCAACCGAAGGTCTTGTACGCATGCATATAAGCATAACCAATGGATATAAGACACTGGGGCGGGGGGGGAGGGTGGGCAGGTGAAGGCATGTCCTGGGGGGTAGGGGAGGTCGGGGGGAGATCAAAGGGGGAAAAAAAAAGGAGACATATGTACTACTATTTGTAATACTTAAAACAATAAAAATAAAATAAAATTAAAAAAAAAAAAGAAAAAGAAAACATGATCCATATATCTGCTGTCTACAGGAAACCCAACTCAGAGAAAAAGATGCACACAGACTGAGGGTGAAGGGATGGAAAAAGGTATTTCAGGCGAATGGAAATTTAAAAAAGCTGGGGTAGCAATACTTATATCTGACAAATTAGATCTCAAAGTGAAGGACATACAAGAGATAAGGAAGGCCACTTCCTAATACTAAAGAGAGCAAGCCAACAAGAAGAAATAACTTTGGTAAACATATATGCACCCAATACAGGAGCACCCAAATACATAAAAAAACTCCTGGAGGATATCAAGGGAGAGATTGACAGCAATACAATCATAGTAGGAGACTTTAATACCCCACTATCACCATTGGACAAATCCTCTAAACAAAAAATCAGCAAAGAAACATCAACCCTAAATGACTCACTAGACCAGATGGAATTAATTGACATCTTCAGAACATTTCACCCCAAAGTCACAGAATATACATTCTTCTTAAGTACACATGGGTCATTTTGAAAGATAGACCATGTGTTGGGACATAGGCAAAGTCTCTTCAAATTCAAGATGATAGAAATGATATCAAGCATCTTCTCAGATCACAATGGCATAAAACTGGAAATCAACTACAATAAAAACAATACCAAAAAAATCGAACACATGGAGATTAAACAGCATGCTGTAAAATAATGAGTGGGTTACCAAAGAGATCAAAGAAGAAATAAAAAAACATCATGGGAACAAACGGAAATGAAAACACAACAATCCAAAATCTATGGGACACAGCAAAAGCAGTCTTGAGAGGGAAGTTCATAGCTCTACAAGCCTACTACAAAACAACAAGAAACAATGGTAATAAATTACCTAACCCTACAACTGAAAGAGTTAGAAAGAGAGCAACAAGAAAAGCCCAGCGTAAGCAGAAGGAAGGAAATAACAAAGATCAGAGTGGACATAAACGACATTGAGACCAAAGAAACAATACAAAAGATCAACAAAACCAAGAGCTGGTTCTTTGAAAGGATAAACAAGATGGATGAACCTCTAGCCAGGCTCACCAAGAAGCAAAGAGAGAGGACCCAAATATACAAAATCAGAAAGGAAAGGGGAGAAATAACAACAGATCCCACCAAAATACAAAGGATTATTAAAAAATACTATGAACAACTCTACTCCAACATTTTGGACAACCTGGAGGAAATGGACATATTCCCAGAAAAATACAACCTTCCAAAACTCAATCAGGAAGAATCTAAACAGCTCAATAGGCCAATAACTATGGAAGAAATTGAAGCAGTCATCAAAAAGCTTCCAGCAAACAAAAGTCCGGGGCCAGAAGGCTTCACAGGGTAGTTTTACCAAACATTCAAGGAAGAACTAAAACCTATCCTCCTCAGACTATTCCAAAAAGTTCAAGAGGAAGGAACACTTCCAAGCTCCTTCTATGAAGCCAGCATCACCCTAATACCAAAACCAGATAAAGACAACACAATGAAAGAGAATTACAGGCCAATATCCCTCATGAATATAGATGCCAAAATCCTCAACAAAATTCTAGCAAATCGGATCCAACAGTACATCAGAAAGTTCATTCACCATCACCAAGTAGGATTTATCCCAGGAATTCAAGGATGGTACAATATCCGCAAAGCAATAAATGTGATACATCACATAAACAAATTGAGAGATAAAAATCACAGTCATATCAAATGATGCAGAAAAAGCATTTGACAAAATCCAACACCCATTTTTGATAAAAACTCTCAGCAAGGTGGGTATAGAAGGATCATACCTCAATATAATAAAAGCCATATTTGGAAAACCCACAGCCAACATCATACTCAATGGGAAAAAACTAAAACCATTTCCCCTCAGAACAGGAACAAGACAGGGATGCCCACTCTCACCACTCCTGTTCGACATAGTACTGGAAGGATTAGCCATTGCGATTAGACAAGAAGAAGAAACAAAAGGCATCCAAATTTGAAAAGAAAAAGTAAAACTGTACTTATTTGCAGATGACATGATATTGTACATAAAAAAGCCGAAAGACTCCATCAAAAAACTAACAGACTTAATAAATGAATTCGGCAATGTAGCAGGATACAAAATTAACGCCAAGAAATCTATGGCATTTCTATACACCAATAGTGAACTTACAGAAAGAGAGACTAAAAAAGCAATCCCATTTACCATCGCACCAAAAAAATTAAGATACCTAGGAATAAACTTAACCCAGGAGGTAAAAGACCTATACGACGAAAACTATAGGATACTAAAAAAAGAGATAGAGGAAGACGTAATCAGATGGAAGAACATGCCATGTTCATGGATTGAATGTCCATACTATCCAAAACAATCTACAGATTCAATGCACTCCCCATTAAAATACCAACGGCATATTTCACAGACCTAGAAAGAACTCTCCAAAAATTCATCTAGAATAAAAAAAGACCCCGAATAGCCACAGCAATCCTGAGAAAGAAGAACAAAGTAGGTGGCATCTCAATACCAGATTTCAAGCTGTATTACAAAGCCACTGTTCTCAAAACTGCCTGGTACTGGCACAAGAACAGACATATAGATCAATGGAATAGAATAGAGAATCCAGATATCGACCCAAACCACTATGCTCAATTAATATTTGACAAAGGAGGCATGAACATACAATGGAGTCAATACAGTCTCTTCAATAAATGCTGCTGGGAAAATTGGACAGATACATTCAAAATAATGAAACTAGACTACACAAAAATAAACTCAAAATGGATACAGGACTTAAACATAAGATGGGAGACCATAAAAATACTAGAGTAAACCACAGGCAGAGAAATCTCACACATTGGCCGAAGCAACTTCTTCACCAATACTGCTCCTAGGGCAATGGAAGCTAAAGAGAAAATAAACAAATTGGACTACATCAAAATACAAAGCTTTTTCACAGCAAAAGAAAACATCAAAAAACAACAAGCAACCCCACTGTATGGGAGAACATATTTGCAATGTTATCAGTGATAAAGGTTTAATCTCCAACATCTACAGGGAACTTATACAACTTAATAAAAGGAAGACAAATGATCCAATAAAAAAAATGTGTAACGGACCTAAAATAGAATCTTTTCATAAAGAGACAGAAGGCCAAGAGACACATGAAAACATGCTCAGAGTCACTAATTATCCAAGAGATGCAAATCAAAACGACAATGAGGTAACATCTCACGGCAATCATCAATAAATCAACAAACGACAAGTGCTGGCGTGGATGCAGAGAAAAAGGAACCCTCGTGCACTGCTAGTGGGAATACAGACTGGTGCAGCCACTGTGGAGATTAGTGTGGAGTTTCCTCAAAAAACTAAAAATGGAGCTCCCATTTGAGCCAGTAATCCCACTCCAAGGAATATATCCCAAGAAACTAGAAACACGAATCAGAAAGGATATATGCACCCCTGTGTTCATAGCAGCACAATTCACCATAGCTAAGATTTGGAAACAGCCTAAATGCTCATCAGTAGATGAGTGAATTAGAAAACTATGGTACATCTACACAATGGAATACTACGCTGCTATAAAAAGGAATTCTTATCATTTGCAGCAGCATGGATGGACCTGGAGAGCATTATGTTAAGTGAAGTAAGACAGGCAATGAAAGAAAAATACCACATGATCTCACTCATTTATGGAAAATAAAGAACATTATAACCTGATGAATAAAAAGATAGATATAGAGGCAGTAAAGCACCAAACAGACTGTCAAATTACAGCGGGAAGGCTGGGGAGTGCTGGGGAGGGTGGGAAATAGATCAACCAAAGGACTCAATTTCTTTTGAGAGCCAAGTTTTTTAAACTTAAACTATATAGGTAGATACATTGTTATTAACTTAATTAGGGTACTCTTCAGCTGGCCTTTGCTAAAAACTCAAGGGGCCAAAGAGCCGCATGTGGCTCGCGAGCCACAGTTTGCTGACCACTGTCCCAGCGGGACCCCCCACCCTGAAGGGAGTGTGGGTCCCCGCTGGGGGGCTTGGCCAGCCTGCAAACAGCCATCAGCCCCTCACCCAGACTGGCCAGGCACCCCTGTGGGGACCTCCACCCTGAAGGGGCTGTGGCCAGCCTGCAAACAGCCATCAGCCCTTCATCCAGGCTGGCCAGGCACCCCGGCAGGGACCCCCACCCTAAAGGGGGTGTGGACAGCCTGAAAACAGTCCTCAGCCCCTCACCCAGGCTGGCCAGGCACTCCAGTGGGACCCCCACCCTGATCTGGGACAACCTTCAGGGCAAACCAGCCGGTCCCTACCCGTGCACTAGGCCTCTATCTATACTAATAAAAGGGTAGTATGCTAATTAATTGGAAGACCTTCCAGGAGACCTTCCGGATGTTCTTCTGGACAAAGCCATGGTGGCGGGGCTGAGGTAGAGGCAGTTAGAGGCCAAGAGGTGAGGGCAGTTGTGGGTGATCAGGCCACGATGAGACAGCAGTTATGGGTGATCAGGCTGGTGGGGGACAGGGCCGTTGGGGGTAAGCAGACCAGAAGGGGGGCCAGTTGGGGGCGAGCAGGCCATCAGTGGGGATCAGTTGGAGGTGATTAGGAGAGTGGGGGAGGGCAGTTTGGAGTGAGCAGGCCAGCAGGGGGACAGTTGAGAGCAACCAGGAGAGTGGGGAGGGAAGGTAGGGGCAAGCAGGCCAGTAGGGGGGCAGTTGGGGGTGAGCAGGCCTGCAGGGAAGGCAGTTGTGGGCAAGCACACCGGCATGAGGGGCAGTTGGGGGTGATCAGGCTGGCGGGGGGGGGGGGCATTTGGGGGCAAGCAGGCTGGCAGGCAGAGTGGTTAGGGGCAATCAGGCAGGCAGGTGGGCGGTTAGGAGCCAGCAGTCCCGGATTGGGAAAGGGATGTCGACTGGTTTAGGCCCACTCCCTGTAAACGGACAATAGGACATCCTTCGAGGGGTCCCAGCTTGGAGAGGGTGCAGGCCGGGCTGAGGAACACCACTGCCCCCCATGCATGAATTTCATGCACCGGGCCACTAGTAAAATTATAAAATTATGTGTTCCATTAAATTTTATATAGATAGTATCTTTATTAAAAGGGATTAATTCTTATAATAACGTAAGTTTTATAATGCTTTATATATTAGCTTATGTTGTAAGTTTCAAACTCTAAAGTTAACTTTAAGATTTTAAACTAATCTTATATAATAAAGATCTAATATGCTAATTAGACTGAACAGCCGAACGACTTTCCGGATGAAGAAGCTGGGGCTGCAAGGGCCGTCCGAGGCTGGGAGGGGCTGCGAGGGCAGGCCAAAACTGCAAAGGCTGAGCCCCTTGCATGAATTTCGTGCATCAGGCCTCTAGTCTATCTATATTAATAAAAGGGTAATATGCTAATTAGAGCGGACATCTTCCGGATGACCGTCCAGACGTCCTTCCTGACAAAGCCGGGCCCGGGTGGCTGTGGCTGCGGCTGGGCCTGGGAGAAGTCGCCTGAGGTCCCGGGCAAAGAAGTTGTCCTGCCTATGGTCCTGGGGCAAAGAGGCCGCCCTGCCCGTGGCCCTGGGGCGAAGAAAAGCCAAATCACCCATGGTCCCGGGGCGAAGAGGCCGCCCCGTTCGCGGTCCTGGGGCAAAGAAGCCAAGCTGCCCATGGCCCCTGGGCAAGGAGGCTGCCCCACCTGCGGTCCCAGGGTGAAGAAGCCAAGCTGCCCACAGTCCCGGGGCAAAGAAGCCAAGCCACCCGCTGTCCCGGGGCGAAGCTGCCCACGGTTCTGGGCACCAGCTTAGCAAAATCTTGTAGGAGGAGAATTCTGTCTGGGTTTCCCCAGATTCCCTCAGCCCCTACTCACCCCTCTGTAAAGGCACAGAACAAGTGAGGCCCCCTAAATAAAAAGCAGAGGTCTCCAGCAACTCATCCGGTGGGCCTCTCTCATCACAGTCATTTGGACTGGATGGCATTTGAATATTTATCTAAGCACCATGACAGAAACACAAGCTCAAGTCATGATCTCTGCCCTTAAATAATTCACAATCTTATTAGAGTGGATGATAAAAGCACAGTGATGACATCAGAATGTAAGGCAACAATACAGAGAGGAACAGAGGCAATTGCTAGGGTGATTTTCCAAGTAGTACAAAGAGTATGTGCTATGAATTAAATTTTTAAAAATGTGTGCAAGTAGCTGCTTCATGGGTATGCCATCCCTTCCTATTTTAAAGGAAGCTGAGTTCCATGTGAACTGTGTCCTATGTTATGATATTTGAGTCACAGAACAAGGGAGGTCCTAAGTGTACTATGCTTTGATATTTGAGACATTCTTTATTGTTCAATGTGATTTATTTCTGTATGCCTCAGTTTTGTAATAGTTAAATTACTGGAATAATACATCTTGCTGTAAAATATTACTAGAAGATCAAATGATCAGGTGACAATTATTATTTTCTATAAATGAACACAATCTCTGGTATGCTAAAGTGATAGGTATTATAGAAATATTCAGATAGGGAGACCTACAGGCTTGATTACAAGTGAGTTTTACTATCACAACCCAAATTTATTGCTTAAAAAAAAAGCAGGGAGCCAACTAGAAACTGAACGAAATATAAGCCCTTGAAGGGCAAATATAAATTGGATAAGCTTCACTATTACAAGAGAAACAAGAAAGAATTCAGAGGCAAGAATGAGAAGCATACTGCATCCACTCTAAGTTGCTGCTAAAGAAAAAGAATGGTATACTATGAAAATATTTAATAGAGATTGTAAAGAGATTTGTTCAAAGAGCATTTCATAGAGTAGGTGGTATTTCAGTTAATTTTTTTTAATGTGAAGAGGTTAGCTAAATAAGAAAAAGGTGTAGGGGTGACAGATTGAAGAGGGTGCAGGCTGGGCTGAGAGACACCCCACGAATTTCGTGCACTGGGCCTCCAATATATATATATATGCCCAGCAACCTGAACGGCGGAATGACCAGAATGACCAGTGGCTATGACATGCACTGTGGCAGCCAACCAGCCTGATCCAGGCCCCACTTGGCCCCCGCCCCCCAGCTGGCCCTGTCCCCAACACCCCGATGGGCCCCCATTGGGGTAGGCTGGCCGGACCCCACCGGTACACAAATTTGTCTACCGGGCCTCTAGTATAAAATGAAATGAAAAATCTTTAGCCCTTGAACAATTTCTAATTAAGAAAAATGCAAATCACTGGTCACCAGATGTTTTTAATATATTCTTGTGTCTTATACATTGTAGAATAACCATTAAACAAACAGGTTATATAAGTGCCTTTGAATGATGTTAATGTTAATTATGTTTATTTTGCCACTTAAAATCATTATAAAAATGATAAGAAATGTGTATTGATGAAGAGAATGAAAAAGTAGTTCTTGGTTACATGACTTAGTTTTTTCTGTGTCTGCATGAAAACAACAGTTGGTTTCTTTGGGTAAGGTTGTATTTAATAAGTATAACTGATAATAACCAGGTAAAATTAAGTTATAGGGAAATAAAAATATGTATACAAAATAATTAATACGTTTTCTCCATTTATCAAGGAAATTGTTATAGCTTTCTATTATATTTATTTAAAAAATTTTTAATTGATTCAGGAAAGGAGAGGGAGAGAAAGAGAAACAGCGATATGAGAAACAACAATTAGCTGTCTCCTACATTATTGGGGATCAAGCCCACAACCCAGGTGCATAACCTGACCAGGAGTCAAACCGGAGACCTTTTGGTACATGGGACAATGCTCAACCAAGGAGCCACACCAGCCAGGGCTGTTATAGCTTTTTAAAGATGGTAAAAGCAGCCCTGGCCGTGTGGTCCATTGGCTGAGTGTCATCTCGTGTCTCAAAAGGTGGCGGTTTGATTCCAGGTCAGGGCACATACCCAGTTTACAGGTTTGATCCTACTCAGAGCAAATGTGGGAGGAAACGGAGTGATGTTTCTCTCTCTCTCCCTCTGCCTTCTTCTTCTCTAAAATCAATAAAAACATATTTTTAAAAAAGATAGTAAAATCAGTATACGTTGTTTTATTTAATACACTTTTAAGATTTATTTTTAAAGTTTATCTAAAATTATTTAAAAATTTTTAAATATATCATTTATACTGAGAATATATATGATTTTTATTGTTCATGATTTTGACAAGCATTAAAAATAAAAGTTTTTCAAATTCTTCTGACAACACAATAAAATTTTAAAAAGGAAATTAATGACTAGTTATTTGAAACTATGCTGATATTAGATATGCTTTCAGTTGATCATGATTTAACAAAATTTTTTTTTTACTTATTGGTCTGAGAAAGAGAAGAAAGGACAGAGAGAGCGAGTGTGAGAAAGAAATATCTAGAAGGAGAGAATCCAAGATGGCGGTATAGGTAAACACCTAAACTGCTGCCTCCCACAACAATTTAAACTGCAACTAAAAGACAAAACGTCTATCACCCAGAACCACGGGAAAGCTGGCTGAGTGGAAGTTCTACAACTAGAAGGAAAGAGAAAAGAGCTTTGAGACGTGCACGAGCGCTAAAAAGCTGAGGTACGGAGGCGCGTGATCCGGGCTGGCGGCGGGCGACTGGGTGCGTTGCTTTTTTCAACCCGAAAGGAGACAAGCCCCCGATTACTCTGAAATCCAGTCTCTGGGGAGACGCGGGGGACCCAAACTCCTACGGGGAGAAGCTGTACTGTCTGCCAGCGAGGGTGGCTTGCTTGCAGAGGTGCATGCAGGAATAATTGTTTACTGAACTGGGGCACGGGACTCCGGGACGCCATCGGGGACACAGAGCCGGGTAACTAGCAGCCATTGCTGTTTGCCACGCCCTAACCTAGTGACACCCTGAGGCCCCGCCCTGCACAACCTACAAACCCACCCAAGCTCCAAGCAACCGAGTTAGCATAAGAAAGCCCCGCCCTATCGCAGCTTAACCTAGCAAACTTGCAGCCTGGGTCAGACAGTTCCAAAATCTCCAAACCCCAAGCAAAGAGGAGAAAACTGCAGCTCTCACTGTAGCTCCTGCTGAGTGGCCTCAGACAGTAGCTGACCTGCACCCCATTGGAGATCCAGAAGCCAGTGTACCTAGTGGTCAGTGTGAGACACCAGATTTCAACTCCTCACATCCATAAGTGACACATTCAAGAGGCAAACTCAGTGAGCACCAAAGCCCCACTGAAACAAGTCCTGCGTGTCTTCAGCACAGCAGTTCTTCCATTATAGACACAGGGAGTGCTCACAGCTAATTGGCCTGGAGGTCAATTCCTCCCAGGTACCAACAGCAATTCAGGCTTAACTACACCAAGACTTTGCACTCAGCCCACAAAGGGGTGTACCAAGAGCATCCACATCAGGCGATTGGGGAGGCTGAGTTACTGCCCCCTATAGGTCACCTACCACACAAAGCCACTCCATCAACACAGGGAAGCAGCCAAAATGCAGAAACAAAGAAACATGTCACGAATGAAAGAAACGGAGGAAAGCAAACTACTGGATGACATAGAGTTCAGAACCACATGTATAACGTTACTCAAGAATCTTCTAAAAACCGCTGAGAAACTTGATGAGACCTTCAAGGAGCTTAATGAGAATGCCAATAAAATGGAAAAGGATCAGTCAGAAATGAAGCATACACTGTCTGAAATAAAAAATATACAGAAACTCAACTGTAGATCAACGTACCCCAAGAATCAAACCAAAGATCTGAAATATGTGGAAACAAAACACATCCAACCAGAAAAACAAAAAGAAAAAAGAATCCAAAAATATGAAGATAGTGTAAGGAGCCTCTGGGACAACTTCAAGCGAACCAACA
This sequence comes from Corynorhinus townsendii, assembly GCA_026230045.1. Classification (NCBI taxonomy): domain Eukaryota; kingdom Metazoa; phylum Chordata; class Mammalia; order Chiroptera; family Vespertilionidae; genus Corynorhinus; species Corynorhinus townsendii. Next base: position 112,791,868 of record JAPDVU010000001.1, on the reverse strand, counting down.
TCCGAATTTTTGGGGTGCCAGAAGAAGGGAAAGAGCAAAATATTGAAAACCTATTAGAAGAAATAATGACAGAAAACTTTCCCTACCTGGTGAAAGAAATAGACTTACAAGTTCAGGAAGCACACAGAACCCCATACAAGAGGAACCCAAAGAGGACCACACCAAGACACATCATAATTAAAATGCCAAGGGCAAAAGACAAAGAGAGAATATTAAAAGCAGCAAGACAAAAACAGTTAATTACCTACAAGGGAGTACCCATACGACTGTCAGCTGATTTCTCAACAGAAACTATGCAGGCCAGAAGGGAGTGGCAAGAAATATTCAAAGTGATGAACAGCAAGAACGTACAACCAAGATTACTCTACCCAGCAAAGCTATCATTCAGAGTTGAAGGTCAGATAAAGAGCTTCACAGACAAGAAAAAGCTAAAGGAGTTCATCACCATCAAACCAGGATTACATGAAAAGCTGAAGGGTATTCTTTAAGAAGAGGAAGAAGAAGAAAAAAGTAAAGATAAAAATTATGAACAACAAAATGACATCCAATACATACCTACCAACAAGTGAATCTAAAAATCAAGTGAATAAAAAAATCTGAAGAACAGAATGGACTGGTGAATATAATAGAATCAGGGACATAGAAAGGGAGTGGACTGACGATTCTCAGGGGAAGCAGGTGTGAGGGGTGCGGGAAGAGATTGGACAAAAATCTTACTCCTATGGATGAAGACAGTGGCGGGGGGTAAGGGCATGGGGTGGGGTGGGGAATCAGGTGGAGGGGAGCTATGGGGGGGAAAAAAAGTGGAACACCTGTAATAATCTGAACAATAAAGATTTATAAGAAAAAAAAAAGGAAAAAAAAAAAAGAAAAGAAATATCTATTTGTTGTTCCACTCATCTATGCATTCACTGGTTGACTTATGTATGTGCCCTGACCCTGGAGTACTGGGATGATGCTCTAACCATCTAAGTCATCCAGCCAGGGCTAGAGTCGATCATGATTTTGACAAACTTTAAAACTAAGGTTTTTTTCTTATTCAGAAAGTCCAATTTTTTTTAACTGTTTTTTTTTTAAACCTTGGCTAGTTTTTAAAATATATATATATTTCTTTATTGATTTCAGAGAGGAAGGGAGAGGGAGAGCTAGAAACATCAATGATGAGAGAGAATCATTGATTGGCTGCCTCCTGCACGCCCTGTACTGGGGATCAAGCTCACAATCCGGGCATGTGCCCTTGGGCGGAATCAAATCTGGGACCCTTCAGTCCGCAGGCCGAAACTCTAGCCACTGAGCCAAACTGGCTAGGGCCAGAAAGTCCAATATTTTAAAAAGAAAAATAAAGACTACTTATTGGAAACAATCCAACACCCAAGGAAAATACTAATTTTTAGGATTAAGTTAAAACACATTAGTGTAAATAAATAATTTTAGGTTTTCTATTACTCTAAATTTGTCATATTGAGTATTCTAAATCTTTCCCACATTCTTTAAATATCTGATCTTCTATTTTCCATTCTCAGTTTGCCTGTTAGTTTACTAGAATTTGGAAGCTTAGTCTTAGTTTCCTGTTCTCAAAATGTGGTTCATAAATCAGCAACAATTAGCAGCTGATTAGACATGTAGTCTCACACCTCATTCCAGACAAACTGAATCAGAATTTGTATTTTAACAAGATTCTGAGATAATTCATATGCACATTAAAGTTTGATAGGCACTGTTCTAGAGCTCATATCTTCTTTCTTTTGACTTAAACACACACACACACACACACACGCCGCCCTCTTGCTATTGCAAAACTTTTCTGTATCTTAAATCATCTTACTGATGTTTTCCCTTCAATTCTAGAGGAAAACACTTCCTTTTCTGTTCCAAAGCTATCCTCTCTCTACACCTGTGTTCTAGACTCATTCAGTCTTCATTTAGGGACATTAATTTCTTGACTTTTTCTCTCAAATGAGATTCTCAAATATGATAACAGGGAATGAACTATACATGTCTAACATCTATCACAGTGCAAGACACAGAATAGGCATGTTAAATTCATAGGTGTTTCTTTTCTCTGCCAAATCAGATGTTTCCTATTGAAAAACACAATAATAACTCATCCTGCTGCTACATCCCGGTCCTTTCTTTCAAACTGTCAAACCCTTAGATGCTGTATTTTCTCCTAACAGATATTTGTTGATATTGATTGTGGATGCAGCATCGTGGTTAGCACTGTTACAAAAACAAACAAAAAACCCAGTCTTTATTATCATAGTGTTTAGCATCACTGAAGAGAAAAAAAGATATGGTTCACATGTGCTAAATACCAAAAGAAGAAAAAATACTAGATAGTGCTTTAAAGAGTAGTCTACAAGCTCGTACTTGGCTTTGCACATAGTGGATAATAAACAAGCTGTTGAGTAAATGCTTACTGTCTATATTTCCTTATCAACTCACCTCATAAACTTTTGAATTTGGTCTTTGTCAACAATATTCTTCCAAAACTATTCTTTTCCATGTACCAACAATCTTGCAATAACCAAATCCCCTATCCTGAAGCAAATATGCTCCTTATTTTTCAGTCTAGGTTACTGACTACTATGACTCTTACTGTGTTATAGAGAAATCTGTTAGGAAAAATGTAGCTCATATGGTAGCTAGCTAGTTATGCTTGATTACTTGACCCCACTAAGCCATAAGACACTCATAAAAACCTAGAAAGAGGTGCAAAGTTAGAACATGACAAGAATCTGGTTATCAGTCTATGATATATCAGGACACAAAAATAATCGACTAAATGGTGTAAACAAAAACATAATTAAAAGGTCTAAATATTCAAAAGAAAGAACAGTTAAACAGACCAAGATATTATATAATGTAATATTAAACAGACATTAAAGATCCTACTACAGTTTATTTGATGTTAAAGAAAAAAATGTTCATGGTAAAGTGAAAAGGGGAGACTTTTATCTATGGAAGAATGAAACTAGCCCTCGCTGGTGTGGCTTAGTTGGCTAAGTATCGTCCCATGCACTGAAAGGTTACTGATTCCATTCCCGGTCACGTCAGAGCACATACCCAGGTTTTGGTTTTGATCCCTGGTCTGGTGTGTGCAGGAGGCAACAGACTGATGTTTGGTGTTTGTCTCTTTCTCTCTCCCTCTCCCTTTCTCTCTCTCAAATAAGTAAATAAGATATTTTTAAGAAGAAAAAAGAACCTATACCTATATACATAAATTGAAATACTTGAAGTACAAGCAAAAAAAATTTACTGCAGACCTCTCTGAGTAATGAGATTGCTGAACATTTAAATTTCTTGTGTTTTTTAAAATATTATCCAAATTTTCTATAATGAGGACATATAAGATTTTTACAATTAAAAGAATTATTAGAGAAGAGAAACCAAGATGGTGGCATAGGTAAACACCTGAACTTGCTGCCGCGCACAACCACTTCAAAACTACAGCTAAAAGACAAAATGGACATCTTCCAGAACCACAGGAAGGCTGGCTGAGTGGAAATTCTACAACTAGAAGGAAAGAGAAAAGCACACTGAGACTCAGAGGAGCTGCAGAAGTAAAGTCCAGAGGTATGGATGCGTGCGAGCAGAGAGGGCTGGCAACTGAGTACGCAGCTGGCTTTTTCAATCAGCAGAGAGACACAAGCTCCCGACTGCTCTGAACTCCAGTTCTGGCCAAGATTCTGGGGACCCAGACTCATACTGGGAGTCTGGCATTGGGCGGAACTTGAGGGCAGCTTTCTCTCAGAGGTGCTTGCCACGACTACCAAGGGACACTGATACTGGGGGGCCTCTTAGGGCCATGCCGATGGGAAGCCATTGCTGTTTGCTCCACCCTGAGACTCCGCCCCATCCAAGCTGTGGGCAGAGGCTTTTGCATATGAATGGCCTGGTCCTTTGAAATCTAAAATTACCTAACAAACTGCAGCTGGGTCACAGAGCCCCAGAACTTCCAAAAGAAGGCCCAAGGTCCCACAGCAGCTTGCATTGCTTCACAGCTGGGCCTCATCTGGGCACCTCCAAACCCCAAACAAAGGAGATCTCTCCATAGCTCCTGCTGGATGGCCTCAGGCAGAGGCTAAATTAGCACCTCCTTAGAGATCCAAGAGCCAGTGTAACCAGGGGTCAGAGTAGGACCATCCAGATTACAACTCCTCAGATCCATAAGGGACACACTCAGGGGGCAGACTCAGTGAGCACCGAAGCTCCACTGAAGCAAGTCTTGCCTCATAAGGGTGTCTCCAGAGCAGAAGTTCTCCCATTGTAGACACAGCTGATCCTCACAGCCAAATGGCCTGGAGGTCAATTTCTCCCAGTGATACCACCAACAATCAAGGCTTAACTACAACAACACTGTGCACACAGCCCACAAAAGGGTGCACCAAGAGTGTCCACCTCAGGTAACTGGGGAGGCTGAGTCACTGGGCCCCAGAGGACACCTAGCACACAAAGCCACTCTATCAACACAGGGAAGCAGCCAAAATGCGGAGACAAAGAAACAGGTCACAAATGAAAGAAATGGAAGAAAGCAAACTACTGGATATAGAGTTCAAAACCACGGTTATAAGGTTTTTCAAGAATTTTTTAGAAACTGCCGATAAATTTAGCGAGACCCTCGAGGATATGAAAAGGACCAACTAGAAATTATCCATACACTGACTGAAATAAAGAATAATATACAGAGATCCAACAGCAGACTAGAGGATCGCAAGAATCAAGTCAAAGATTTGAAATACCAAGAAGCAAAAAACATCCAACTGGAAAAGCAAAAAGAAAAAAAATCCAAAAATATGAAGATAGTGTAAGGAGCCTCTGGGACAACTTCAAGTGTACCAACATCCGAATTATGGGGGTACCAGAAGAAGAGAGAGAGCAAGATACTGAAAAACCTATTTTGAGAAATAATGACCGAAAACTTCCCCCACCTGGTGAAAGAAATAGACTTACAAGTCCAGGAAGCGCAGAGAACCCCAAACAAAAGGAATCCAAAAAGGACCACACCAAGACACATCATAATTAAAATGCCAAGAGCAAAAGACAAAAAGAGAATATTAAAAGCAGCAAGAGAAAAACAGTTAGTTACCTACAAGGGAGCACCCAAACGACTGTCAGCTGATTTCTCAAAAGAAACTATGTAGGCCAGAAGGGAGTGGCAAGAAATATTCAAAGTGATGAATATCAAGAACCTACAATCAAGATTACTCTACCCAGCAAAGCTATCATTCAGAATTGAGGTCAGATAAAGAGCTTCACAGATAAGAAAAAGCTAAAGGAGTTCATCACTGCCAAACCACTATTACATGAAATGCTGAAAGGTATTCTTTAAGAAGAGGAAGAAGAAGAAAAAAATAAAGATAAATATTATGAACAACAAATACATATCTATCAACAGGTGAATCTAAAAGTGAAGTGAATAAAAAATCTGATGAACAGAATAATCTGGTGGATATAATAGAATCAGGGGTATAGAAAGGGAGTGAACTGACAATCCTTGAGGGGAAAGGGGTATGGGGGGGTGCAGGAAGAGACTGGACAAAAATCATACACCTATGGATAAGGACAGTGGGGGGGAGGGTAAGGGCAAGAAGTGGGGGAGGACCAGGTGAAGGGGAGCTCTAGGGGGAAAAAAGAGGAACAACTGTAATAATCTGAAAAAGATTTTAAAAAAGGAATTATTAGAGGAATTTAATAAAGAGAAAATTACCATAAAAATTATCGTACAAGTGGCAGGCTGAATATTTAAGAACAAATCATGCTTTTCAGTTTTCATTGTCCCTAATCTCTCCTGCATATAACAGTACTGATATACTTCCTGAAATTCTACTTCACTTCTAAAACCTTGCTGTTTCTTGGTTGTCTTCTAACTCTTAGGCATCCTTTCTCTTCGCCTGGTTTGGTTCTATCCCCTACTGCTATTCACTAAATGGGGCTGAATGTCAAGATTGAGTCTTAAGCACTCTGCTCTTGCTCCTACATGCCCTTCAACAGAAAGACCATTCAGCAATTACTTCTCAGTACATGACTTCCAAGATTTACATTCCAATTCTTTCCTTCTTTCTTGAATAGTATAGTCTTTAAACTCAACTGGAATATTCTATCGTCTTTCACCTAAAATTCATTTACCCCAAATTAATTCCCTCTTTTTGGACCTTTCTATGTGTATTCACAGATCTATTATGCATTTTGTCACCTCATTTAAATTTTAGAGTTACCCCTCTTTCTCTGCTTCTCTTCAACTCTTAGTCATGGAATCCTTCAAAATACCTCTTACATCAATGATTTTCTTTCCAGTCGCATCCTCACACCTAAAGTAGTCCAATAAGTGTAAGTCTAACTGATCTTCTAAGTGCCCTTAGTCTCTAAGTGTCTAGCTTCTCTGAAAAAAAGGAACATACACACACACAAAACGTACACATTGCTACTGTTGTGATTGTCCTAAAACATTGCTTAAAAAAAGAAAAAAAGAAAAACAAAACAAAAACCTAAACCCTAGTCTTAAATCACTGTCAAAATTAGAGGCTAAATTCTAGTTTCCAATCTAGTCCCTACCTCCCTCTAGTAACCTTACTTCCTACACTATGAAAATCATCCTTCCAAGGAAACTAGTCTATTTATCTTCAAAATGAGTTATAGAAATTTGTAACTGAAACATTCTTGAGCTTTTCTGGAAGCTTTGCTATTTAATGTCATTAACCAATGATGCTACACATGGATAAGACAGAAATACTGGCAAGGAGGGGGTGTCCCTTAAAGTAGGCTCTCCAAATGTATATGTTGAAAAGTTGACAAATTAGTTTACCTGTTTTTACTTATGTAGACACATTTGTATAATTAAAGTTAAGTATTTATGAAAAGCTTAATTTCACGGATAAGTTTTCTATATGTATTACAGTAATTTTAGATTTATACCAAACAGATCTAGTAAATGTGTGCATCGCCAGTCACCTCCAGTAAACAAATGCACAGAGCTGGGTCATGGCTTAGCACATGTCAAAAAATCTGCGCTGGCTCGGTTTAAAACTGCTGCACAGCCCTGGCTGGTTTGGCTCAGTGGATAAAGCGTCGACCTGCAGATTGAAGGGTTCCAGGTTCAATTCTGGTCAGCACATGCCTGGGTTGCTGGCTCGATCCCCAGTAGGGAGCATGCAGGAAGCAGCCGATCAATGGTTCTCTCTCATTGTTGATGTTTCCCTCTCTCTTTCCCTCTCCCCTCCTCTGATATCAAAATACATTTAAAAACAAACAAACTGCTGCACAGCCCTGCCGGTGTGGTTCAGTGGTTGAGTGTCGACCTATGAACCAGAAGGTCAAGGTTTAATTCCAGTCAGGGCACATGCCCAGGTTGGTTGCAGGCTTGATCCTAGTAGGGGGCATGCAGAAGGCAGCCGATAAAGGATTCTCTCTCATCACTCATGTTTCTCTCTCTCTCTCTCTCTCTCTCCCCCCCTCTCCCTTCCTCTCTGATATCAATAAAAATATATAAAACACACACACACACACACACACACACACACACACAAAACCCATAAAACTGCTGCACAAATTCGTACCACACAACAGAACCAATTACCACCCGAGATATAGTGTGATCACATGCTAATTATTCCCTGAACATTGTTTGGGAGTGGTGGCTCTTGGATTTAAATATGTAGACATGTAATATTAGTTGTAGACATGTAATATTTATTTATGTGGGTAAAATTACTACAGTGTTTTTTTCCAACATATGGACTATTTGTTAAAATAACAGTGAATTAATAACAAAAGAAATAACCTGTTAATTTAATTATAAGTAAATCTTGATTAAAAGCATTTTAAAATTAACAGGGTGTTAACTTTTCACATATGACATACAGACCGGAAGTTTTGTCCATTTTGTCCATTAAATCCGAAGTTTGTTAAACCAAGGTCTGCAAAATCGAGTACTTACTGTAACAGGTTAACAGTAGACTGTAAATATTAAGGCAGAGCTGGGTAAGAACCAGTACAAATCAGACCAGGGGCCATGACATTCTGGAAAAAGCAAACTATGGAGTAAAAAGATCAGTGGTTGCTAGGAGTTAGAGAGGGAATGAGGAAGGAGTAAATAGGTAGAGCACAGAGGATTTCTATGACAATGAAACTATTGTGTATACTACAATGGTAGATAATGGACATGGATATATGTGTCCAAATCCACAGCATATACAACATCATGAGTAAACCCTAAAGTAAAGCTATGGACTTTGGGTAATAATGATGTGTCAGTGTAGGTTCATCAATTGTAAGAAACATACCGCTAGAGTTTGATGTAGTAGTGTGGGAAGTTGTGCATGTGTGGGGCAGGAGTATATGGGAAATCTTTGTACTTGCTGTTCAATTTTACTGTGAACCTAAAACTGCTCTAAAAATTGTTTACTATAAAGAAGTGCACATATAAAAATATTTAAAAATTTAACCCCTGTCCTCTATTATTTCCAATGTAGTTCTTTTATAGATCATTTCTGAGTAAGTAAGTATAACTTCTTAGATAAGTTTTAACTTCACCAAAATCTTTCAAAAGCAACAAATGTCTGCACTGGACCATAATCTTAATACATTGAGATTTCAGACTTGAAGGCTAACAGTGTTATCGTCAATGCTTACAGAATATCTTCCACTGCCAGTTAATGTTTACAATACATGAGTATAACCATATAACTACATTATGCAAATCTAAAAATCATTTTTAAAAACTATGAATTTTGGAACTGGAAGGAATGAAAGAGAACACTTAGTTCATCTTAATCCCTCTGAGGTCAAACACAAAAAGTATGAATTCCTTATTTGCAGAAATGATTTCCATATCTGCCCCTGCCTACATTCTATTATCCTTTTCCGCTACTCCCACCGAAATGCCTTATTCAGCTATGCAGAAACTCACCATTTCTTAATTTGCTAAGTCTTTTCATAACTTAGTATCTCTGAACATACATTCTTTTGTTCTGAAATTCACCAGGACCCATGCACACTTGGCGAACTCCTATTCATCTTCTATCACACTACGTATTTGAGTCATAATCACCCAGAAAACAATTTAAGAAAAGTTTCAACATAGAATTCTAACTGTGGGATATATCTAAGCAGAAAAAATACTGCAAAGAAATCTTGAACTTTATTTAATAGGTAGGTAGTTGTTGTGTTACTGGTATAGTAATTATTTTTTGTGTATTGTAGGATACAGCATATGAATAAATATGACAAGTGTTGGGAACCAGAATTTTATTGTGAGAGATACAAATATGGACTAAAATTAGATGAGGAAGTATCCTGTAGTGCTGAATTTGAAGGTATCAGCATGAATTCATTTAAAAAAAAAAAAGGTGCTCTCTGGTTCTGGCAGGTGAAAAGGCCAATTTGCAATAGTAGGCAATAGTAATGAGTACATCTATACCCAAACTTTGGCTTTTAAATTCCATTCTTCACTAAAAAAGCAACTCCAGAACCCTTGAAGAAAAAAAAAAAAAGGTTGATTCTATGTCTGGAGCAACAAAAGTGTGAGGTAAGTCTGGGCATCATGTTATGTTTAAGTTAAGGAAGTGTTCACAGACTAAAGAGCCATGTCAAAGATATAGAAGCCAACCAGTGGTCAAATCTTTGAGATAATTGTAGCATCAAAAGGAATACTGATGTAATTATTTACATATAGATCTAAAAAGAATGCCAGGTAAGAAATATAGGAGAAATATTAGAATTTTTAAAAGAGTTACCCCTTTTTTGTAGCCCCTAATATACTAAGTGATACAGGTAAGGACCATTAAGAAATGCTAAGAACAGTGCGTGAAAGGTTGTTGAGGTATTAATAGGATCACAAAAATATCCTACATATCATGTGCTAATTATAAAGAGGAAAATAAACTTCTACAACGGTGTGATCTGGCTCTCACCACCTTAAGCAAATGATAAAATTTAGCATCACCAAGAGTGGGCCAACCTAGTATTATATGCCTTGTGGTGTGATGTAATGTTAAGTTCACAACATCTCTCCTATGTAGTATTTCTGCTGTTTATGTTTAATGTCCTCATAAGGAAACAATAAGATAAATCAAGAATAAGTAAACTATCAGATAAATTAAGAATGTGGGAAATTCTACAAAACACTACCCCAAACTCTTCAAATAAACTCAATGTAATGAATAAAGAATCAAACAGGTGGGCATATTCTAGATAAGAAATATATATTAACCACATTACCTTGATTGGATTCTGGATGACAAAAGTAAAACAAATACTACGAAACACATTTTGGGGACAAATAGAGAAATTTAAATACAGGCTGTATGTTAGATATTACTGAATTACTATTGCTATTCTGAGGAGTGATAATGGTATGATGGTTACAAAGGAGAATGTCATTCTTAGGAGATATATGTAGAAATATTTAGGAGTGAAATGTTAAGATATCTGCACTTTCAATTGGTTTGGCAAATAGAGAGTACATATGGCAAGAGGATAACAAATGGTGTATATATAGATGAAGTATATGAATATCCATTGTACTATTAAGCTTATCTGTAGATTTGAAAATTTCAAAATAAAAATTTTGGGAGGGACGTGGGGGAGAATTTCAATTCAGATGTCACATCTTCTCCAAAGGCTTTTTTGACTTTTCTAGTGGAATTATTTTTCCTGTTTTCAGTATTCCCACAAGACTATTTATATTTTAGCACTTAACAAATTTGTAACTGCCTGTTTACAGGTCGGACTTTGTGAAATTGGTCTCATTTTCATTCCCAGAACTTAGCTCTTTAACTGGTACTTACTAGATAATTAGTGCTTGTTGTTTGAATGAGATCATTGATAAGCCAAAGTGACAGATTAAAACTGAAATCCAGCTATAGTCTATATCACATTGTGCCTAGAATTTAATCAAATCCATCAAACAAAAAGCCTATTAAACACTCCTATGTGATCTATACCATTATAATAGATACCCACATCAGCATTCAAATTAATTTAAAAATAAAGCATAACAACTCTAAAGCAGCATAACCCTTAAATTATTACATACTTTCATTTTAAATTATTTTAGTATCAATACAAGGAAATTAGGGATGCATACCTGTTCTGTATCCTTCAGATTAGAGGTCTGGTTTTCTCCCATGACTCCAGGCTGCTCATTTTCCCATGGTAATTTACTTTTTCCTTTTCCTGCACTTAATACCCTCCGGGTACTGATAGTTGGACTGTAAGATCCATAAATTTGCATGCTATCCCTTGTGTGGTCACCACAGTGACAGTATGCACTCTGAGTTCTGTTACCAGTCAAAAGCCAATCTGTATCTGCTCCATGTGCCAAATGGCTTGACCTACCCTGGGCAGATGATGGCATGAGTATGGCGTACTCCACAAATCCCTGTTCCGTTAACCTTGGGAGGGTTTTTCTAGCCAATCTGGCCTGCACAGCATTCATCACCCCATCTCCATTATCTTGTAGTTCAACAGTATCCACAGCTTTGAAAAGGATGCTGGTTTTACCTGAGCCCATTGATGATGCCAACACAGCAAAGGCTTCCAGAGCTGCTTGTCGAACTCTGCGTTTGCTATCTACGAGAGCTGGGGCAAGATCAAATGACAATTTGGGTAAGTCAAAATCCTCACTGGGATAAGTCAAGAGGGAGCAAATGCAAATGTTCACTACCTCCTCTCGAACTCTGGAATGCTTATGTTTGAGATGTTCCAGGAGTAAACAAAGCACCTGTTGAGGACCTACTTCCTTCATGAGCTTGAGGAAGATTTTCATGTATTCTTGTTTGATTACCAACTTGTTGTCTGCCAGCACTTTGACAGAAGCTGCTATAACTGGTCCCAAGAAGTGTTGTACCTGCTCTCCAAGGCGAATAACCAGTAAATGCAGAACCTGAAGTGTGCCATGGACCACTCTGAAGTTAGAATCGTCTAACAAATTATACAGCAAGCTAATAAAACTGACAAGACTAGAATGAGGGTTAGAACTAGGATTAAATCGTCCCATCACCTGTTTTAGTTCCTCAACAGCCTGAGTCCGGTTCTTATAGTCTTCCTGATCTAACAATCTTGAATGCAGCTCCTGAGGAATAATCCCAAATTTAAGATTGCTGTTGGAAACGGTCACTGCACAGGGAAGGGGATCTTCGGGAAATCCAGAAGCTTCAAGTTCCAAATAATAAGGAATCTGACTGCCAAATTGGGACTCCAGGCGGCGATTGTAGTGTCTCCTCAGGGCAGATGGCAGGCGAGAGATATAGGATTGAAACTTCTCTTGGCCAAGTCGCTCCCCAATTTGTTGAAGTGCAGAGAAAGCTGTCTCAGATTCTTCTTCTATCTCCTGATCGCCAAGCTTTCGGGCTAAGGATATTATCACTTCGGTAAGATCTAGGCTGAGCAACAAATCCTCAGGAGTAAGCAAGATAGGGAACAGCAGTGCTGTTGAAGCTCTAAGCCGAGCATCGGTACTTTCCAGTCCTTGCTGTATAAGCGTTCTTAGCACCTGTCCAGAACTACGTTTCAGACATATATGTAGGATCTGCAGCGCATCTTTCCGCAGGGCTGGATTCTCTTCTCGTAAAGAGACAACTAGTTGAGGCAGAAGTGCTAAGCTAAAGGCCTCTTCCAGCTGGCCTGCCTCCCCCTGACCTCGAAGAACGTCCAAGAGGAGTTGTAAGCAGAGTCGCTTCTCATCTCTACCTCCTTCCACAAGCACTCGGCCCAGGGCTCGATACAATGCTTCCTTCCGTCTGGGGAAGCCAAGTCGACCGCCACGCCGCGGCAAAACAGCCTGCAAAGCCTGAAAGGCCTCAGAAGGATCTGGCGCGGTCCGCAGGAGTTGAAGGAGCCGAGTCTCCTCTTCATCTCCTCCTGACAAACCGCCTCCAGACCCTGACCAACTACTTGAGATAGCCTCCGCGGGCATCAAGAAGGTCGAGGCCAGAGGCGAAGGTGTGGAGGGGCAGGAACCGTGATCTCCCGCAGCTCCACGGCAGCAGTTTTTCTCGCCTCTCATGGTGCCCGCACCTCGACTTTCATCAGTCTCTGGGGCGGAAGGACGGCTGTGACTCTCGGGGCGATAGGAACATTTGGCTGGAAGAGGAAGCAGCAGGAGCAGCGCGGAGGGCGCAGCCGCCATGGTGGGTCGTTAGGTGGCAGAGGCTGGAGGTAACCATCGTCTCCGAAGGATTTGATGGAGCCCAGCCTTCTTGTTCCTCTCCAAGCCTCAAGCTGTAGAGGAGAAAACACAGCTTCTGTCAGCTTCCAGGCCACCCCCAACTCCGGAAGCCCTCGGCAAAATGGCCCCCGTCAAAGCCCCAGACCCCACAGCTACCACCGGGCGTAACCAGGGGCGTCACGTGACCAAACCCACCGCTTCCATGGTGATGTATCCAGCGTGGACCTTTTGACCCGGAAATCAACCTGCGGCGGTGAATGCTGGGACATGTAGTCCACGTCAGGTGTTAAGACTAGGCCGAGGTCTCCTGGAAAAGGAAGTGAGAACAATGCGAACATAGCGAACTTAGTGAATGTCCCTAGAGCGGAGTTGTGGAAGAAGGTGTGTTGGGGGAGCCGCGGGGGAGGAGGCATTAGACGGAAGTGACGGTCTCCAGGTTCAGGGCGGAAGTTCACTGCCCCACCCGTAAGAATTGAGGTTTAGAGGCAAGCGAGGATCCTTCCCGGACTCCAGTTGTCCACGGCTCCTCCTCTTGTCGTTGCCTGCGTGATTCCTGGGACTCAGGTATTTTCCTTTTGCTGTCCACCTGCGGCGCAGGCATTGGCAGAGTTTTGCCGGAGAGCCGTTGGTGCTGGAGAGAGGTAAAGAAATAAACGGGAGTAAGCAAGGAGAGAGGAGACATCTTCTTGTGCAGGACTAGTTAGCGTTGTGAACGCGTTGCTCTCTACAACCCTGAGGCAGTGCGAGCCTTTCCCCCTGCCGTCCGCTTAAGAGACAAAAGATCCGGATCAAGACCAGGCTCAGAGCTTACGTTCTTTTTTCAAATCCGGGTTTTAGGCCCTTACACTCCCCGCCCTCTCCCCGACCCCCCTTTTCCTACTTTGCTTATCCTCCCTCCGGCCGTGGAGGGTTCAATGTTTTATGTCATTTTTCCTTACCACCATCACTTTTAAGTTTTCTTTAAAAACATACTTAATCTGTAATAAATCTATTTTTCCCTAAAGCTGACCGCCTCTCCCGTGTTCTCGAAGTCTCCCAATGCAGTTCCCCTGTGGGACTTGCCTCTCCACCCCTCCCGCTCTCTCCGCCGCCCCAGACTCTCTCCAGGATCCTCATGCATCTCTGCAGCCTTTCAGTCTCCTGGAAACGGAGATTGCAGAGAAAATTTCAGTTGGGGTAGATTTCTTGGCATCATGGTCCTAAGAGAAATCTGCCCTGTAGATTTAAGGCTGATACTAGACGTTTCTTTGTTTTAGGTGAACTGTGGATTTGGGGGGATTTTAACCGCTTGAAACGTAAGCGGACACAATTGAAGAGATGGTTTGTTGTAAGGCTGACTTCTTTGAAGTGTGGAAGAGAATTTTTTGTTGTTGAAGGAATAACACAATTCCTTTTGAATGATCCAGTGAGCAACGTTTGAATTTTCATTTGAAGTCTCCAATTTATGCACTTCAGATGCAAGTGTACCTACCCTGCTCTGTGCCACATGGGATGTTTCTTAAGTACATTTTTAAGCCTTAGAATAATTGAGTCTCATGTGCCAAACCACTTTATAAATAATGTTGATGAATAATTTAAGTTTAAGAATAATTTCTGATGTTGTCTGAAAGCACAATTTGAATAGCATATGTTTCTTCTTTTCTTTTGGGGCTAGAATAAATGTAAATGAGTCTTGTGTAAACCTTGCATCCTTGTTTTGCTTTTAAGTTCTAGATTGTTCCCCTTCAAAATGAGGGGTAAGTGAATCTGCCTAAATTTGGTTTCCCTATGTTTCAGTAGTCTCTCTCTCTTTCTTTCTCGTAGGAGCAGAGGAAGGGCAGGGAGAGAAAAACCAAGAGATGATTGTAACAGTTGTCAATGAGACATTATGTCTGGTTCTCTTATTTCCAATGTATACTTTTACTCAAGTTTTCTCAGACTTCAGGAACCCAATTCAAATTAATCTAAATAAGGGAATGACTTACACATTAGAATGTACACATTAGAATGCCAGTTTATGTTGGAATAGAAGATTACCTTTCCAGTGATTAGAATTTTCAGGTTGAAAATCCAGTGAACTCTTTCATGTATCTGAGAACTTGGGAATAGTAAGTAGAGGTTGTGTGTAATCATAGAATTAAAGAAAAGGAACTTGGAAAGTCTTGAATCGTATTCATCATCAAAGTTATGGTAGAAGCTTAAGAATTATCCCTTATCTCTATAGAGCAGGGGTGGGGAAGGTCCAGCTGGAGGGCCGTATAAGGTTCTCGAAATCATTTGGCCTGGCCCTGCCAAGGCATTAGGGGTAAGTTAATTAAATGTTTGACTGAATACAGAAGGCTAATTTTTAAGTTGATAATTTTGTATGGCCCTTGATGTCATAAATATCCAAATGCCCCTTGGCAGAAAAAAGTTTCCCCACCCCTGCTATAGAGAATTCTTTGCAAGGGGCTTAGATACCTAATCCAATCAGTTATGTCCTTTTCCTTGGAACAAAGCAAGATGAAGTTTGATTTTGACTGCTTTTCTCAGGGCCTTGTAGATAGATCACTGTGTTATAGATTGCAGTTTATTTTATATCTGATGAAGGTTTGAAAGATGCATTAGTCTCCATGGTAGATATTTAGGAAATGAGATCTTAACAGCATCACATTATCTTACGAATTATCTTTTAGGGTTATTCTGTGGAAGATAAATCTCATTCATTTAATGTGTATTGTTTATTTCTATTACAAAGATTTTTTTAATCTTACTTTTGAATTCTACGAATCCAGGAAATTCTAGGAATTGTGTATGGACTAGAAAAGCCTTTTATGTTGAATCAGAAATAGAGGTAGGATAAAAAAAATTAATCAAATTCTAGAAGAGTGGAATTCTCTGTTAGGTGTATTAATAGTACGCCTCTGAAAGTTGAAAGCGGATAATTAAAGAGACATTGAAAATAGCAAATTCAAGTAAAACAACTTAAAAATATCAATAATTTCAAAAAAGCTTAGTTGAAATAATGGATTACAAGAGTGTTTGTGATATATACCTTAATTTTTAAACTGAATTTATTAAGCAAGTTAAATACAATTGCCCTAAAAACATCCTTATTTCCTTCATCAGTGATGAGATATTAATTGGTTGCATGAACCACTATAGTTTTTTCTGTGTTCTTACTCAAATTTTACAGACATCCAGGAATATTGAAAATCAGTGTGAGTTCTATAAACTATTATGACTTTTAAGGTTAACTTTTGTAGGTTAAGAAGTTATTGTGAAGAAATACTATGCAAATGAAAGGTTATTAATGTTAACAGGTAATTATAATAACACTACCATATATTGAGTGTTTACTATGTGTCATACACTGTGTTAGGTACTTAATGAATTTTAATTCATTTAATCCTGGCAACAAATTTTTGAGGTTACATTTTCTACATTTGTAATTTGGCAATTTTTAAAAAATATACTTCTTTATTGATTTCAGAGAAGAAGGGAGAGGGAGAGAGAGATAGAAACATCAATGATGAGAATCATTGATTGGCTGCCTCCTGCATGCCCCCTACTGGGGATTGAGCCCACAACCCAGGCATGTGCCCTTGGCCGGAATTGAACCTGGGACCCTTCAGTCCGCAGGCCAACACTCAGTGGATACACTGAGCCAAACCAGCTAGGGCTGTAATTTGGCAATTTTTATGGATGTTTAATTGGACAGAGAAAGAAAGTAAAATTTACATTAGTCATTTAGCTACTTGCTTGGAGCTTTGGGAGAGTTTTGGTGGGGGAGAGTGTTAAACTTTAGGATAAAATTAGATTTTTCCATTATTAATCATATCTTTTATTATATATTTGATTATATATTTTTAAATTTTTTTTGTTCCTGTTCTGAATCCTTTTAGTTTCTTGAGACAAAACTTTAGGAAGGTTTAAGATATTATGAGCTTATTTTTACACATGTGGGATTAAACAGGTGCTCTTGATTTAAATCAGTGATAATGTTTTAAATTACTTAGGTTTATGTTCCAAAGCCACACTGTACATTTCTGACTGAGTCAAAACTATAATTTTACACAGAAATCCAATTTTTGTTGCATTTTAAGCAATAATTTGAATAAGTTAACAGGATTGCATTTCCATTACAACCAGTTTTTCAGTGGATGGATTAATTATGTAACTTTTAGTTTTCAGTAATGCCTTTCTTCTGTTTTTCCTGATTCTGTGATGTAATGATTCATATTATATAACATGCTCTAATTTGACTATTGTTTCTCCAGAGATAATGAAAGTCAATCTCAGAGAAAAGGCAAATATGTCAATATGTGCTGTAGGTTCACTCATAAAATTCTATGCCATCATTAGTTGAATTCTTCTGTGAGGAGTTGGAACTGTGGGAAAGAAATTTAAGAAAAGAGCTGATATGATAAAATATTCTCTTTAATTCACAAATTACAGTTTTACAGAAAGGTACATGTGTGTTGGGATTTTTAAAAACAATCTTCATTTCCCTTCATCATTTATTTACTTTCCTTGTAGCAGATAATTGCCTCCCAACTGATTTCAGCACCACTGTCAGCACCACTGTTTTGTAGCTTAGATGTCAATTAAGCAGTTACTAACCACACAGCTTGACCTTTATTAACTTTGTTTCAGAACCTAAAATTGTGAAGCTGCTGTAGACTCTGGAAAGTTTAAATTTATCTAACATTGTATTTATGTTGTGCATATTTATTACATATAAAACATATAATAAAAGAGATGAATGTGATTAGAAGTGAAGTACAATACTCTTACCTTTTTAAACACTTTTCAAATGGGTGCTATTTATTCAATCTTGACTGATCCAGTTATTTCGATTTAGAGTATCCTAAATATTTGTTTATTGCATCAAAATTAAAAACAAATTAAGTATGGGAAAGATGTGGAGGAAGAAGAATCAATCCTTCTATGATATAAATAAAAGGAAATGAATGTTTCATGATCCCTCTTTATTTCCTTTTGAATCCCTTATGTATTTTTGTATCTGATCTGCATAGTGTTTCTTTATATTTTATATATATGTGTGTGTGATCTATATTTTTTTGGTTTCTACTTTGCATTTTTTATTTTCTTGTTTGAATTAAAACTTTAATAAAATTAAGAAATTATGAGCTCATAAGTGAGGCAGAATAACATACTATTTTATTTTAGAACTCTGGAGACAGTGTGCCAAGGTTTAACTCTTCCCTTGGACTTAATTTCTTCGTGCTTTAATTTCTTCATCTGTAAAATCGGAATAATAATAACAGTGCCTATCTCATGGTGTTATTCTGAGGATGAAAGGTGTTAATACATGCAAAAAGCTTACTACATTATGATAATAGATGCTCTTTGTAGAATAATTCAGTCTTGTCAGGAGTGGCAACAATTATAAATAGACTCAGTAAATATTTTAAGCAGGTCAACACTGTGTTACATATGTCTCCTTTTTCCCCCATTGACCTCTCCCAAGCCCTTCCCACCCCCTAGCACATGCCCTTACCCCCTACTGTCTGTGTCCATTGGTTATGCTCATATGCATGCATACAAGTCCTTTGGTTGATCTGTTACCCCACTTTCACCCTCCCCTGCCTTCCCTCTTAGGTTGGACGGTCTGTTCAATGCTTCTATGACTCTGGGTCTATTTTTGTTCATCAGTTTATGTTGATTATTAGATTTCACATATGAGTGAGATCATGTGATACTTAGTTTTCTCTCACTTGATTATTTTGCTTAGCATAATGCTCTCCAGGTCCATCCATGCTGTTGCAAATGGTAAGAATTCCTTCTTTTTTACCACAGCGTAGTATTCCATTGTGTAGATGTACAACAGTTTTTTTGTTGTTTTTTAAGAGTATAGAGAGGTTTATTCAGAATAGCATAAACCTGTAAGGATATTTATCCATTCCATAAAAAGTTCATCCTCCATACAAGTGATTATGGGAATCTCTTTGTATGTACTTTATTAAAGTATGCATACATGCATATAAGATCTTTGTCTAATCTCTTTTCGCACCCCTCCACACCCCCTTCCCTCTGAGAATCATCAGTCTGTTCCATTTCCATTCCCCTGATTCTATTCCATTCACCAGTCTATTCTGTTCATCAGAGTTTTTATTCATTTGATTTTTAGATTCACTTGTTGAAAGATATGTATTTGTTGTCACTTTGTTGTTTATATTTTTACAGCAGTTCATATATAAGAAGCCTATTTAGTTGTAAAAGAAAAGTATAACTCCCAAGTGAAGTTAAAATAAGACTCATATTGTTTTAAAAACTGTGTCCTTTTCATGAACTCTTCAAATGTCACTTTTCCTTAGAATGAAAGTTTGCAGATATAAGTTGTTTCCTCACTAAGTGGTCTTCCACTGTGCTAGGCACAAAGTAGGAACTCAAAAGTGACTGTGAAATAAGCAAATTGTTGATTAATTATGAGACAGGAGTAAGAAGGCATATTTAGAAAATACCCACTATTTTCTCTCTGAGACAGTTTGTAAAGTATCTGGACAACCACCCTGTTGTATTTGCATGTACTTTAAATGTGTTAGTATATAAACTAAGGCCCTGGTTAAAGATACAAGATTGTTAAACACTTAAAAACACAAACCTCACATTATGTAAGATGGCACTATATAACAAATATATTCTGCTTTAAATTCAGGTAAGACAGAACCACATAATATTCCAGAGAGGTGATTTGACTAGCATCTTGGCATAAGTTGTGTTAGACCTTTCAATGCCCTTATCATATGCAGAGACACAACTCTTTATTTGTCATGCTCAAGGGAATTAATGACAATGATCTTGGCAACAGGTGACCTTTGGCTATGCCATTTCTCAAATTTACTTAAAAAAGTAAATCCATGTGGATCACTTAGAAAAAGGCCCAGATGTCTGATAGTTAATATTTTTAATTAATCTTGATTGTTGAGATTATTACAGATGTCTCTCTTTTTTCCTTCCATAGCTCCCCTCTACTCGGTTCCCACCTCACCCCAGGCCCTCGCCACCCTATTGTCTGTGTCCATAGGTAATGCATACATGCATATAAGATCTTTGTCTAATCTATTCCTGCACCGCCCAACACACACCCTTCCCTCTGAGACTCATCAGTCTGTTCCATTTCCATGCCCCTGATTCTATTCCATTCACCAGTTTATCCTTTTCATCAGAATTTTTTACACATTTGATTTTTAGATTCACTTGTTGATACATATATATTTGTTGTCACTTTGTTGTTCATATTTTTTATCTTTACCTTTTTCTTCTTCCTCTTCTTAAAGAATGCCCTTCAGCATTTCATATAATATTGGTTTGGTGGTGATGAACTCCTTTACCTTTTTTTTGTCTGTGAAGATCTTTATCTGACCTTCATTTCTAAATAATAGCTTTGCTGGGTATAGTATTCTCTGTTGTACTTTTTGCTATTTACCACTTTGAATATTTCTTGCCACTCCCTTCTGGCCTGCATAGTTCTTTTGAGAAATCAGCTGTCAGTTGTATGGGCACTACCTGTAGGTAACTTTTTTTCTTGCTGCTTTTAAGATTCTCTCTTTGCCTTTTGCCCTTGGCATTTTAATTATGATGTGTCTTGGTGTGGTCCTCTTTGGGTTCCTCTTGTTTTGGGTTCTCTGTAGTTCCTGGACTTGTAAGTCTATTTCTTTCACCAGGTGGGGGACGTTTCCTGTCATTATTTCTTCTAATAGGTTTTCAGTATCTTTCTCTCTCTCTCTCTTTTGGCACCCCCATAATCTGATGTTGGTACGCTTGAAGTTGTCCCAGAGACCCCTTACACTATCTTCATATTTTTGGATTCTTTTTTCTTTTTGCCCGTCTGGTTGGGTGTTTTTTGCTTCCTCATATTTCAAATCATTGATTTGATTCACGGGATCCTCTAATCTACTGTTAAATCCCTGTATATTTTTCTTTATTTCAGTCAGTGTATGCTTAATTTCTGACTGGTCCTTTTCCTTTTTTTTTTCGGCATTCTCACTAAGATCCTTGAAAGTCTCACTAAGTCCCTTGGAGGTTTCTAGAAGATTAATTTTTTAAAAATCTTTATTGTTTAGATTATTACAGTTGTTCCTCTTTTTTCCCCCCATAGCTCCCCTCCACACGGTTCCCACCCCACCCCATGCCCTTACCCCCCTACCCCACCCCCATCCTCATCCACAGGTGTATGATTTTTGTCCAGTCTCTTTTCCCACCCCCCCTCACACACCTTTTCCCCCAAGGATTGTTAGTCCAACTCCCTTTCTATGCCCCTGTTTCTATTATATTCACCAGTTTATTCTGTTCATTTGATTTTTTATTCACTTGATTTTTAGATTCACTTGTTGAAAGATATGTATTTGTTGTTCATAATTTTACCTTTTTCTTCTTCCTCTTCTTAAAGAATACCTTTCAGCAGCCTATATAATAAAAGAGAAACATGTAAATTAACCATACCTCTGCTACGCTCACCAGCCACTCAGGAGGAGTATGCAAATTAACCTGCCATACACAGGCGCCGAGTGGCCTGTAGGCCCGCGCATAGGCCCTGAGCGGCAGGCGTTCCAGAACACCCCTGGGCCTATGGGCGCAGGCACAAGTCGGCTGGGGGTAGGGTGGAACCCCTGGGTTCCTCGGCATCCGCCAGGCCCCAGCTGCTCTGGGCCAGTGGGCAGCATGTGGAGGCGCGGGGCTGCTAGTGGGCTGGGCGGGATGCCCAAGGCAGTGAAGCCAGGCGCCTGTCTCTGGGCCTGTGGGCAGCGTGCACAGGCATGGACAGGCCAGTGGGCAGGGTGGGGCGAGATGCCTGTTTCCTTGCGTTGGGCAGCGTGCTGCTCTGGGCATGGGCAGCACGTGCAGGTGCAGAGTGGCCGGTGGGCAGCACACTTTGGGCCAGTGGGCAGCACGCACAGGCGTCCCGCCCCACCCAGGCTGCTCCTGGCCTGTGAGCAGCATGTGGAGAGCCTCTGGGAGAGGGAGGCGGGCTGGGAGAGGGCGGCCAGTACTCCCCACATGCTGCGGTGGCAGGCGTGAGCATGCCAAGTGGAGCCTGCAGGCTGAGCTGAAGAAGTACCTGCAGGTCAGCAGTGCCAAGGAGGGGCTGCGCAAGTCCCACCTCCTCACCCAGAAGGTGTGCATTCACAGGGACAGCCACCGTGACGGGCCAGATTGACGTCCTCCTGGCCACGCCACAGGGGTTTGCAGATCTGCACAGCTGCAGGCCTCCCGTGCAGTGCGCAATTCCTCTCCTCCCACCCTTGGCGGGCAAATGTCCCCCAGTGCCATCACCCACACACACCTGCAACAGTCCTACACCATGGTATGTGCAAGTTCCCCTCCCTCCACCTTGCCCTCGCTCCTCCTCAGCACTTCCATCAACCCCAGCATGCCTACATCCCATACAGGACATACGCACGTCCCGTCTGGAATGCTCATGTCCTTTGGAGAATGTCTGAGTGCTGAAGGTGAGCACCTGTGAGGTGACAGTAAGAGGGCCGAGTGGTGATGCCCTGTTCCCGCAGAGGCCAGTGTGGTGACGATATTGCCTCCGTGGGGCTAATGCAGGTGCTGAGGTGGGAGCAGGTGCAGACAGATACACCTGGTGGGCATGGGCAGCCCTCGTTGAGGTGCCTTCGGTCAACGTTCGAGATTGGGAACCCAGAGGAGGTGAGGAGTTCTGTCCTCTCAGTGAAATGGTGGGATAGTCGGGGCAACTGCAGAGGAGGAATGTGCATTTTGGGTGCCAGCACCCATGAGCATAGGCTGCCCTGACTGAGCCTCGCTCACTTGGGGCCTAGCGCAGTTCTGCCAGGCAGTGGGTGACAGGATGTGCTTTTCTGAGTTAATGAGAGAAAACATTGATTCTCCCACTGCCCGTGAAGGTGGAAAGCGGAGTGGGAGAATTGATTCTCCCACTGCCCGTGAAGGTGGAACCTCGCTCACATGTGGGCCGTGAGCGAGGTTCCCTGTCTGAGGGTTCCAAATCCGCCATTTGTTCCTTTCACCGCTGACTAGACATATACAGGGTGTCCCCCCAAAATGTATACACACTTTGAATACCTACTAATTCCAATGGGTTTAAGCATGAAAAGAAAGAAACAGCAATGGAGCTGTCATCTGTTAAAAGTGTGGGCACAAACCAGCAGTCAGACATTCCCCGAGGGGTCCCGGATTGAGGAGGGTGCAGGCCGGACTGAGGGGTCTCCCTTTCTGCCACCCCCTGCCCCCATGCACAAATTTCATGCACTGGGCCTCTAGTTTTACATAATACTAGTTTGGCAGTGATGAACTCCTTTAGCTTTTTCTTATCTGTGAAGCTCTACATATGACCTTCAATTCTAAATGATAGCTTTGCTGGGTAGAGTAATCTTGATTGTAGGTTCTTGCTATTCATCACTTTAAATATTTCTTATCACTCCCTTCTGGCCTGCATAGTTGCTGTTGAGAAATCAGCTGACAGTCGTATGGGTGCTCCCTTGTAGGTAACTAACTGTTTTTCTCTTACTGCTTGTAATATTCTCTCTTTGTCTTTTGCTCTTGGTATTTTAATTATGATGTGTCTTGGTGTGGTCCTTTTTGGATTCCTTTTGTTTGGGGTTCTGTGCACTTCCTGGACTTGTAAGTTTATTTCTTTCACCAGGTGGGGGAAGTTTTCGGTCATTATTTCTCAAAATAGGTTTTTAGTATCTTGCTCTCTCTCTTCTTCTGGCACCCCATAATTCAGATGTTGGTATGCTTGAGGTTGTCCCAGAGGCTCCTTACACTATCTTCATAATTTTGGATTATTTTTTCTTTTTGCTTTTCCAGTTGGGTGTTTTTTTGCTTCTTTGTATTTCAAATCTTTGACTTGATTCTTGCGATCCTCTAGTCTGTTCTTGGATCTCTGTATATTATTCTTTATTTCAGTCAGTGTATGGATAATTTCTGGTTGGTCCTTTTTCATATCCTTGAGGTCTCACTAAATTTATCGGCGGTTTCTAGAAAATTCTTGAAAAACCTTATAACCGTGGTTTTGAACTCTATATCCAGGAGTTTGCTTTCCTCTATTTCTTTCATTTGTGACCTCTTTCTTTGTCTCCGCATTTTGGCTGCTTCCCTGTGTTGATAGAGTGGCTTTGTGTGCTAGGTGTCCTATGGGGCCCAGTGACTCAGCCTCCCCAGTTACCTGAGGTGGACACTCTTGGTGTACCCTTTTGTGGGCTGTGTGCACAGTCTTATTGTAATTAAGTCTTGATTGTTGTTGGTATCTGGGAGGAATTGACCTCTAGGCCAATTGGCTGTGAGGATCAGCTTTGTCTACAATGGGAGAACTTCTGTGCTGGAGATACCCTTATGAGGCAAGACTTGCTTCAGTGGGGCTTTGGTGCTCACTGAGTCTGCCCCCTGAGTGTGTCCCTTATGGATCTGAGGAGTTGTAATCTGGATGGTCCTACTCTGACCCCTGGTTACACTGGCTCTTGGATCTCCAAGGAGGTGCAAATTTAGCCTCTGCCTGAGGCCACCCAGCAAGAACTACAGAGAGATCTTCAGATTCCTCTTCTTTGTTTGGGGTTTGGAGGTGCCCAGATGAGGCTCAGCTGTGAAGCAGTGTAAGCTGCTCTGGGGCCTTGGGCCTTCTTTTGGAAGTTCTGGGGCTCTGTGACCCAGCTGCAGTTTGTTAGGTAATTTTAGATTTCAAAGGACCAGGCCATCCATATGCAAAAGCCTCTGCGCACAGCTTAGGTGGGGCAGGGTCTCAGGGCAGTGCAAATAGCAATGGCTTCCCATCAGCACTGTACCAAGAGGCCCCTGGGTCTCAATGTCCCTCGGTAATCGCTGCAAGCACCTCTGAGAGAAAGCTGCACTCAAGTTCCGCCCGATGCCAGACAGTCCAACCTCTCCCCGTATGAGTCTGGGTCCCTAGAATCTCGGCCAGAACTGGAGTTCAGAGCAGTCGGGCGCAGTCTCCCTGCTGATTGAAAAAGCCAGCTTCGTACTCAATTGCCAGCCCACTACACGCGTGCACATCCGTACCCCTGCACTTTACTTCTGCAGCTCCTCTGAGTCTCAGTGTGCTTTTCTCTTTCCT
The DNA here is from genome assembly GCA_026230045.1 of Corynorhinus townsendii. NCBI lineage: Eukaryota > Metazoa > Chordata > Mammalia > Chiroptera > Vespertilionidae > Corynorhinus > Corynorhinus townsendii. Next base: position 112,766,663 of record JAPDVU010000001.1, on the reverse strand, counting down.
TCTAGTTGTAGAATTTCCACTCAGCCAGCCTTCCTGTGGTTCTGGAAGATGTCCATTTTGTCTTTTAGCTGTAGTTTTGAAGTGGTGTGCAGCAGCAAGTTCAGGTGTTTACCTATGCCGCCATCTTGGTTTCTCCTCTAGAAGATTCTTGAGTAACCTTATAACCATGGTTTTGAACTCTATATCTAGTAATTTGCTTTCTTCCATTTCTTTAATTTGTGACATATTTCTTTGTCTCCGCATTTTGGCTGCTTCCCTGTGTTTGTTTTTATGTATTGGTTAGTTGTTAAGTCTCCTTGAGTTGATAGAGTGGCCTTGTGTATTAGGTGTCCTATAGGGCCCAGTGGCTCAGCCTTCTCAATCACCTGAGGTGAACACCCTTGGTCCACCCTTTTGTGGGCTGTGTGCACAGTTTTGTTGTCGTTAAGACTTGATTGCTGTTGTTTTCACTGGGAGGAATTGACCTCCAGGCCAATTGGCTGTGGGGACCATCTGCGACTACAGTGGGAGAGGTGCTGTGCAGGAGACACCCTTATGGAGCAGGACTTGCTTCAGTGGGGCTTTGGTGCTCACTGAGTCTGCCCCTTGTGTATGTTGCTTATGGCTGTGATGAGTTGTAATCTGATACTGTCTCACACTGATCACTGGTACACTGGCTCTTGGGTCTCCAGGGAGGTGCAAAGTCAGCCACGGTCTGGGGCCATCCAGCAGGAGCTACAGAGAGATCTGCAGATTCTTCCTCTTTGTGTTGGGTTTGGATGTGCCCAGACAAGGCTCCACTGTGAAGCAAGGGAGGCTGCTGCTGGTGCAGGGTCTTGGGCCTTTTATTGATAGGTTTGGGGCTCCCTGTCTCAGTTGCAGCTTGATTAAGAGAGTTTTTGCCTGAGAAAGGACAGACCATTCATATGCAAAAGCTGCTGTGCACAGCTTGGGTGGGGTTGTAAATTGGGTGGGGCGGGGTCTCAGGGAATCACCAGGGCGGAGCAAACAGCAATGGCTGTCAGTTAGCCTACACTGGGGAGGTCCCAGCACGGGATCAATGACCGCCTGTGTGTCACTGAGCCCCAATCCATATTGGTTTTTACAGTCCTATTTCTTACTGCCCATAGGGACTTCTTTTCCCAGCTCTGGGACACTGGGCTGGGGTTCTGGTGTGGGGCTGGGACTCCTTGCTCCTCCAGGCAGCCTCCGCAGAGGCGATCTTCCTCCTGATTAAAAAAGCGGCACGCCTGGGTGCCATACCAGCCCATTCTGCACCTCTGCATCTCCTACCAGTCTAAATGTGCTTCTTCTTTACCTCTCTAGTTGCAGTACTTCCACTCAGCCAGCTTCCTTGCAGTTCTGGGTGATAGTTGTTTTGTATTTTATTTATTTTTTAAATATATTTTATTGATTTTTTACAGAGAGGAAGGGAGAGAGATAGAAAGTTAGAAATATTGATGAGAGAGGAACATCGATCAGCTGCCTCCTGCACGCCCCCTACTGGGGATATGCCCGCAACCCAGGTACATGCCCTTGACCGGAATCAAACCTGGGACCTTTCAGTCCGCAGGCTGACGCTCTATCCACTGAGCCAAACCGGTTTTGGCGTTTTTTTGTATTTTAGTTGTAATTTTGATGTGGTGGTCGGAGGCAGCAAGTACAGGTGTTTACCTATGCTGCCATTTTGGTTCTCTGTACCATAGTTTTTTAATCCATTCATCTGCTGATGAGCACTTAGGCTATTTCCAAATCTTAGCTATTGCAAATTGTGCTGCAATGAACATAGGGGTGCATATATCCTTTCTGACTGGTGTTTCTAGTTTCTTGGGATATATTCCTAGAAGTGGGATCACTGGTTCAAATGGGAGCTCCATTTTTAGTTTTTTGAGGAAACTCCATACTGTTCACAGTGGCTGCACCAATCTGCATTCCCACCAGCAGTGCATGAGGGTTCCTTTTCCTCCGCATCCTTGCCAGCACTTGTCATTTGTTGATGATAGCCATTCTGACAGGTATGAGATGGTATCTGAAAAGCATGTATGTGTTTATGAGTTTGTGTTACGTATATGTGTGTGTGTGTATATTTACAAATCAATATTATATTGTGCTCTCACTCGAGGTCCAGTGCACGAAACTAGTGCACAGGTGCGGTCCCTAAGACTGGCCAGTGATTGAAGCACGAGTGTGTGGTGTGGAAGGGCAGGTCCCAGCTGACCTCTGGGCCCTGGGCAGCACCTGGGCTCCCGGGCCCCTGCGCACCCCCTTCCACCTGAGTCATAGTGGCTGAGTCCCCACACTGAGATGCGGTGAGCACAGCTGGATGATGCGGTCCAGAGCGCAGCATGGGCCACTGGGCTGCCCAGTAGTGCGGCTCGGAAGCCAGGTGGGCAGTGCACTCTCTCCCAGCTGGCCTCGCAGACCATCTCCTGCGTGAATCCACGAGGAGCCTAACTGGCTTCTGCAGTCCCGGCGGCTGTGGCCCGGCTCACCTGGAAGAGGCCACACAGGTGCAGGGCGGGCTCCTTGCAGGCACCTGGCACCTGAGCCCTGGGGCCTCCCTGGTGCAGGAACCCTGGTGTCCTGGGGGAGGTTAGCAAGGGGGAGTGAAAGCAAGCTAGGCAAACACCCCACATTCTTACTGCACCTCCGTCCCCATCACTCCCATCCCCAGGTAGCCCACCCGCCTGGGCACTGGGGGAGGTTGGTCGCCACCACCCACCCCCAGTTCCCTGTCCTAGCTCGGGACCTGGCCCCAGTCATGCGATCAGGGCCTGCCAGCCGCTGGTTGCTGTCTTCGTGGCGTTTGGTCGGGGCCAGGTCCCCCGCCCAGTTCCCTCAGTGCCTGGGAGCCAGGTGGCGGCCCAGGCCCCCCGACTCTTGCCACTTGTCGCCATCAGCCGGGAGTTCAGGCCCCTGCTCATACCCACCTTGGCCTGGCACTGCCCGCTCACCTGCTCCATCATCCAGCCGCTGTCCTCCTCTTTTCGGGGCCCATTGGGGCCGGCAGTGCCTCCAATGCCGCCCGCTGCCAGCGCCGTGCTGCCCCCTGGTGGTCAGCATGTCATAGTGAGCAGTCAAACTCCCAGTCGAGGGGACAATTTGCATATTCGGCTTTTATTATATAGGATATCCTATATTAATGGCAATTTACTAGTCTTGAACTGGATACACAAAAATCTATTTAAGGATCTAATCACTATGTTTCCTATTTATATGAGAAATGAATCTAACCAATAACTCATTAACTTCATGTAAGAATCACCAATTCTGCAATATTTTGTGTGGCCTAGAATATCAGTGGTACAAGGTGAATTTCTTTTCTGGTAATGAGATATGATAAAACATAGAAAGCAGAATACCTTTTTTGCAGTAACTTAAAAAATTTACTAGTAATGTAACTTATTGGTAAATAAGATAATATTTATCAAGAGCTTACTAAGCAATAAAGCTCTCTTTCTATTATATTATTATTATTAACTTTTTATCCCTTGGTTTTTCACATGACATCCTCAGTTATTCTTTTTTTCAGACTTAATGTCTTCAGTTTCATTATCCATTACACGTAATTTGAATTTTTTCTCCTCATCAGGTATTAGACTTTGTTTAGCTTCCTCTTAAAGGATGGTACCCCAAATCTGTACTCTAGATATGTTCTGATATTTTCAGAGCAAAGTAAGAATGTGCTACGTCTGTATATTATAATTCTGTTGATGCAGCTTAAACTAACATAAATTTTGTATAATAAAGTAGTACTAAATTAAATCCTTAAGCCCTCTAAACACATCCTACAGATGAGTTTTTTCTCTCTCTTATTCTATACTTTATAGCTGTTTTGGAATCCACTATAGAATCTTAGCATTTATTCCTATGAAACTTTTTCTTGTTAGATGTCAGTTCTTTTGGATCCTTGTTTTATTGTCCATTGTTTTCACTGTACTTTGCAGCTGCATGTCATCTGCAAAACTAGGACAAATTTCTTTCTCCTTTGTTACAATTTCACAGATAGAAGATTCGTTATTACTGTAGATCTTAGCAACCTTATATATGATTGTTTTCCCCTTATTAAGTTGACATTCTCATCTTTTCACTTAAAAAAAGCATTTTATGGTTTTCTTGGCATATCTGAATTGCCAACATCACTAATCTTACAGTTTGGGGCAATTATTAAGTAAAATAAATGTTTCTTGACCACAAGTATTACAGTACCATGACAGCTGATTATAACTGAGACAGCTACTAAGTGGCCAATGGGCACGCAGTGTATACAGTGTGGATACACAGGACAGAGGAATGACTCATGTTCCAGGTGGGCTGGAGCAGGACAGCCCAAGATTGTATCATGCTACTCAGAATAGCAAGCAATTTAAAACTTAGGACATTTTTTTTCTGGAATTTTCCATTTAGTATTTTCACACCATGGTTGATCAGGGGTAACTGGTTGGGGCGTGTACAGGAAGCAACTGACCAATGTTTTTATCAAACAGTAATGTTTCTTTATTTCTCTTTCTCTCTCTCTCAAATCAATAAACATATCCTCGGTTGAGGATAAAAAAATGCACAGGAATGAAGTGCTATACTCACTCCAACCAATAATATTATTTAATAGTGTTGGGAATTTTAATTTATTGATAATACTTTAAAAATAGGAACTAAGTCTTAAACTTTTTTATTTTCATAACTTGTGTTTGATATGTGCATGAGACAGAAAGGAAACAGTTCATATTGTATAGGTGTGTTATGTTTTATGCATTCTAAGCAGCTATGATCTAGTTTGAAGTATTTAAGTATTAATTTTTTCCAACTATCCTGTTATTTTTATTTTTTCTTTTTTTCCATTTTTTTATTAAGGTATTATATGTGTACATATCTTATTTTGCACCCTCCCTCCACCCCACTCCCATTAATGCCCTCACCCACCAATGTTTTGCATCCGTTGGTTATTCTTATATGCATGCATATAAGTCCTTCGGTTCATCTCTTATTTTCCCCACCATTCCCTAACCTTCCCACTGTAATTTGACAGTCTGTTTGATGCTCTACTGCCTCTGTAGCTATCTTTTTGTTCATCAGTTTATAATGTGTTTTTTATTATCCACAAATGAGTGAGATCATGTGGTATTTTTCTTTCATTGACTGGCTTATTTCACTTAGGATAATGTTCTCCAATCCATCCAGGTTGCTACAAATGGTAAGAATTCCTTCTTTTTTATGGCAGCATAGTATTGCATTGTGTAGATGTACCATAGTTTTCTGATCCAGTCATCTGCTGACGGGCACCTAGGCTGTTTCCAAATCTTATCTATTGTAAATTGTGCTGCTATGAACATAGGGGTGCATATATCCTTTCTGATTGGTGTTTCTAGTTTCTTAGGATATATTCCTAGGAGTGGGATTACTGGGTCAAATGGAATTTCCATTTTCAATTTTTTTCAGGAAACTCCATACTGTTCTCCACAGTGGCTGCACCAGTCTGCATTCCCACCAGCAGTGCACGAGGGTTCCTTTTTCTCCACATCCTCGCCAGCACTTGTCGTTTGTTGACTTGTTGATGATAGCCATTCTGACAGGTGTGAGATGGTACCGCATTGTCGTTTTGATTTGCATCTCTCGGATAATTAGTGACTTTGAGCATGTTTTCATGTGTCTCTTGGTCTTCCTTCTGTCTTCTTTCGAAAAGCTTCTATTTAGGTCCGTTGCCCATTTTTTTATTGGATCATTTATCTTCCTTTTATTAACTTCTATAAGCTGTCTATAGATGTTGGAGATTAAACGTTTATCAGTGATAACATTTGCAAATATGTTCTCCCATACAGTGGGGTTTCTTGTTGTTTTGTTGATGGTTTCTTTTGCTGTGCAAAAGCTTTTTATTTTGATGTAGTCCCATTTGTTTATTTTCTCTTTAGCTTCCATTGCCCTAGGGGTAGTATCAGTGAAGTTCCTTCAGCATATGTCTGAGATTGTGCTGCCTGTTGATTCCTCTAGTATAATTATGGTTTCCCATCTTATGTTTAAGTCCTGTATCCATTTTGAGTTTATTTTTGTGTATGGTGTAAGTTGGTGATCTAGTTTCATTTTTTTGCATGTATCTGTCCAATTTTCCCAACACCATTTATTGAAGAGACTGTCTTGACTCCATTGTATGTTCATGCCTCCTTTGTCAAATATTAATTGAGCATAGTGGTTTGGGTCGATATCTGGATTCTCTATTCTATTCCATTGATCTATATGTCTGTTCTTGTACCAATACCAGACTGTTTTGAGAGCAGTGGCTTTGTAATACTGCTTGAAATCTGGTATTGAGATCCCTCCTACTTTATTTTTCTTTCTCAGGATTGCTGTGGCTATTCGGGGTCTTTTTTTTTTTTTCCAGATGAATTTTTGAAGAGTGCTTTCTAAGTCTGTGAAATATGCTGTTGGTATTTTAACGGGGAGTGGATTGAAACTATAGATTGCTTTGGGTAGTATGGACATTTTAATGATGTTGATTCTACCAGTCCATGAACATGGTATGTTCTTCCATTTGTTTACGTCTTCCTCTACCTCTTTTTTCAGTGTCCTGTAGTTTTCGGCGTATAGGTCTTTTACCTCCTCGGTTAAGTTTATTCCCAGGTATCTTAATTTTTTTGGTGCGATGGTAAATGGGACTGCTTTTTTAGTGTCTCTTTCTGTAAGTTAACTATTGGTGTATAGAAATGCCATAGAATTCTTGGCGTTAATTTTGTATCCTGCTACATTGCCAAATTCATTTATTAAGTCTATTAGTTTTTTGATGGAGTCTTTCGGCTTTTTTATGTACAATATCATGTCATCTGCAAATAAGGACAGCTTTACTTCTTTTCCAATGAGGATGCCTTTTATTTCTTCGTCTTGTCTAATTGCAATGGCTAATATGTCCAGTACTATGTTGAGCAGGAGTGGTGAGAGTGGGCATCCCTGTCTTGTTCCTGTTCTGAGGGGAAATGGTTTTAGTTTTTGCCCATTGAGTATGATGTTAGCTGTGGGTTTTCTATATATAGCTTTTATTATGTTGAGGAATGATCCTTCTATTCCCACCTTGTTGAGAGTTTTTATCAAGAAAGGGTTTTGGATTTTGTCAAATGCTTTTTCTGCATCAATTGATATGACTGTGTGATTTTTATCTCTCAATTTGTTTATGTAATGTATCACATTTATTGATTTGTGGATATTGTACCATCCTTGCATTCCTGGGATAAATCCTACTTGGTCATGGTGTATGAACTTTCTGATGTACTGCTGGATCCGATTTGCTAGAATTTTGTTGAGGATTTTGGCATCTATATTCATGAGGGATATTGGCCTGTAATTCTCTTTCATTGTGTTGTCTTTACCTGGTGATGGTATTAGGGTGATGGTGGCTTCACAGAAGGAGCTTGGAAGTGTTCCTTCCTCTTGAATTTTTTGGAATAGTCTGAGGAGGATAGGTTTTAGTTCTTCCTTGAATGTTTGGTAAAACTCTCCTGTGAAGCCGTGACCCTGGGCTTTTGTTTGCTGGAAGCTTTTTAATAACTACTTCAATTTTTTCCATGGTTAATGGCCTATTGAGCTGTTTAGATTCTTCCTGATTGAGTTTTGGAAGGTTGTATTTTTCTGGGAATATGTCCATTTCCTCCAGGTTGTCCAGTTTGTTGGAATAGAGATGTTCGTAGTATTTTTTAACAATCCTTTGTATTTCGGCGGAATCTGTTGTTATTTCACCTCTTTCATTTCTGATTTTGTTTATTTGGGTCCTCTCTCTTTGCTTCTTGGTGAGCCTGGCCAGAGGTTCATCCATCTTGTTTATCCTTTCAAAGAACCAGCTCTTGGTTTTGTTGATCTTTTGTATTGTTTCTTTGGTCTCAATGTCGTTTATCTCCACTCTGATCTTTATTATTTCCTTCCTTCTGCTTACGCTGGGCTTTTCTTGTTGCTCTTTTTCTAACTCTTTGAGTTGTAGGGTTAGGTAATTTATTACCATTGTTTCTTGTTTTTTTGCAGTATGCTTGTAGAGCTATGAACTTCCCTCTCAAGACTGCTTTTGCTGTGTCCCATAGATTTTGGATTGTTGTGTTTTCATTGTCATTTGTTTCCATGATGTTCTTTCTTTCTTCTTTGATCTCTCTGGTAACCCAGTCATTGTTTAATAGCATGCTGTTTAGTCTCCATGTGTTTGATTTCTTTGGATTGTTTTTATTGTAGTTGATTTCCAGTTTTATGCCTCTTGATCTGAGAAGATGCTTGATATGATTTTTGTCTTCTTGAATTTGAGGAGACTTTGCCTGTGTCCCAACATATGGTCCATCTTTGAAAATGAGCCATGTGCACTTGAGCAGAAGGTATATTCTTTGGCTTTGGAGTGAAATGTTCTGAAGATGTCAATTAATTCCATCTGGTCTAGTGAGTCATTTAGGATTGATGTTTCTTTGCTGATTTTTTGTTTCGAGTATATTTCCAATGGTGACAGTGGGGTATTAAAGTCTCCTACTATGATTGTATTGCTGTTAATCTCTCCCTTGATATCCTTCAGTAGTTTTTTTTTATGTATTTGGGTGCTCCTGTATTGGGTGCATATATGTTTACCAGAGTTATTTCTCCTTGTTGGCTTGCTCCCTTTAGTATTATGAAGTGGCCTTCGTTATATCTTGTTATGTCCTTTACTTTGAGATCTAATTTGTCAGATATAAGTATTGCTACCTCAGCTTTTTTTTCATTTCCATTCGCCTGGAAAACCTTTTTCCATCCCTTCACCCTCAGTCTGTGTGCGTCTTGTTTTCTGAGGTGGGTTTCTTGTAGACAGCAGATATATGGGTCATGTTTTCTTATCCAGTCCGTTACCCTATGTCTTTTGATTGGGGCATTTAATCCATTTACATTTAAAGTTATTATTGATAGGTACGTATTTGTCGCCATTTTTATTCTTTACCCCTGTGTTCCTTCTTCGCTTCCTATTTATTTATTTATTTTACAGCAGACCCTTTAGCATTTCTTGCATTGCTGGTTTGGTGGTAATAAATTCCCTTAGTCCTTTTTGGTCTGTGAAGCTCCTGACTTCACCTTCAATTTTGATTGATAGGCTTGCTGGGTACAGTATTCTTGGATTGAGACCCTTCCTTTGCAAGACTTTGTATATTTCATTCCATTCCCTTCTGGCCTGATGAGTTTCTGTTGAGAAATCAGTTGCTAGTCTGATTGGGGTTCCTTTGTATGTAACTTTCTGTCTCTCTCTGGCCGCTTTTAAGATTCTTACTTTGTTATTGGTGTTTGCCAATTTAATTATAATGTGCCTTGGCGTTGGTCTTTTGGGGTTCATTTTGCTTGGGACTCTGTGAGCTTCTTGGATTTGTGTGGGGTTTTCCTTATATCAGGGAAGTTTTCTGTCATTGTTTCTTCAAACAGGTTTTCTATTCCTTGCTCAGTTTCCTTTCCTTCTGGAACCCCTATTATGCGGATGTTGTTTTCTTTCATGTTGTCCCAATGTTCCCTTAGGCTCTCCTCCTGCTTTTTAATTTTTTTTTCTGGAAGCTGCTCTACTTGGGTATTTTTTTCCATCTTGTCTTCTAGCTTACTGATGTGGTCCTCTGCTTCTTCTAGCCTACTCTTGATGTCTTCTATTGAGTTCTTTACAGCAGCAATGTCATTTTTCATTTCTTCTTGGTTCTTACTCATATTGTCGAATTTATCTTCCATATTTTCAGCCACCTTATGACCATTTCTCTGAATTCTTTCTCTGGCCTGTTGCTTGCCTCTATTTCGTTTACTTCCTTTTCTGGTGATGCCTGCTTTTCTTTCGTATGCGGGCCATTTATTCGTCTTCCCATGTTCTCTCTTCTCCAAATGTCTGGGTATGTAGTTCTCTCTCTGCTGCATTGACTTAAAGGCACAAAATACAACACAACCAGGTACAGCACACAAGGCACTGAACAAAAATGTATTCACGATATTAATAACCTCCAATAAAGGTGACCACCAGAGAAAGTCAAATTAGGGGATAGGAGAGAAAGTAGAAGAGGATAAAGAAAGAAAAAAAGGAGTGTCAAAATGAAATTGGGAAAAGAAAGAAAAAAAATAAGAGAGACAAGAAAGAGACTTAAGAGAGGAAAGGGGAACAAACTATATATATATGGGGAGAAAAATCCAATAGTACAACCACTAATCCCAGCAAATGCCAGCCACAAGTACCTGGGGATTAATACAAACTACAACACCAACTAATATCAAGCAAGGCAAGGGAAAACAGAAGCAAAAAACAAAAAGAAAGCAAACAAAAACAAAGAAAGAAAGAAAAAAAAGAATAAGCAAAACAATCTCACAAAAAAGCATAAAAATTCGATATAATCAACATTGAAGCAAACAACATCTAAAGGACAGAGAGAAAAACAATTTTTTGGGTAGTTAAGACAGCGAAGAGAGAGGTGTGTATGGACTTGGATCAGGGGATTGGAAATTAGATATATATGTAGGGTGAAATTTTAACGGGGTAAACAGAAAGAATAGGGAAAATCTAAAGCAGGAAAGGGGAAAGATAAACAGGACACTAAAGGGGAAAAGTTAGGAGGAGAGTGATGGCATAAAGGTAGAGTTGAGATAGAGTAAAACGATGCTAAAAGAAAGATGAAAATAAAATGTAGAACACTAGTCCCAAAGTAAAATAAAGAGAAAATAAAATGACACTTTAAAAAACAAGAAAAACAGGTAAAATAGTAGTAGTAATAATATTGATTGAAAATAAAAATGTAATAATTAAAAAGATAAAATCAAGTGAGGAAAAAAGAAAAAATTAGTTTCTTAAGTAAAAGATGCAAAAAATGAAATTAAAAAAATTAAAAATATTTAATGTGCAGTATTGAAGGGCATTCACTTCCTCTATTGTTCTGTTTGGCACGCCTGTTTCTCAGTCCGGACAGTATTGCAGTTCCCTGCGTTCTACTGTTCCTCAGTGTTGTAAGCCAGTCTTGATTTTTTTTTATATATATTTTATTAATTTTTTTACAGAGAGGAAGGGAGAGAGATAGAGAGTTAGAAACATTGATGAGAGAGAAACATCGATCAGCTGCCTCCTGCACGCCCCCCACTGGGCATGCGCCCATAACCCAGGTACATACCCTTGACTGGAATTGAACCCGGGACTCTTTAGTCCGCAGGCCGATGCTCTATCCACTGAGCCAAACCGGCTTCGGCCAGTCCTGATTTTTAAGCAGGCGGTGTCTTAATTTCTCGTATTCCTTTATTTTTTTATTTTTTAAATAAATCTTTATTGTTCAGATTATTACAGGTTTTCCTCTTTTTTTTTTCCCCATCGTTCCCCTTTACCTGATTCCCCAACCCACCCCATGCCCTTATCCCCCGCCACTGTCTTCATCCATAGGAGTAAGATTTTTGTCCAATCTCTTCCCGCACCCCTCACACCTGCTTCCTCTGAGAATCGTCAGTCCACTCCCTTTCTATGTCCCTGATTCTATTATATTCACCAGTCCATTCTGTTCTTCAGATTTTATATTCACTTGATTTTTAGATTCACTTGTGGTAGGTATGTATTTGATGTCATTTTGTTGTTCATAATTTTTATCTTTACCTTTTTCTTCTTCTTCTTCCTCTTCTTAAAGAATACCCTTCAGCTTTTCATGTAATCCCGGTTTGGTGGTGATGAACTCCTTTACCTTTTTCTTGTCTGTGAAGCTCTTTATCTGACCTTCAACTCTGAATGATACCTTTGCTAGGTAGAGTAATCTTGGTTGTAGGTTCTTGCTGTTCATCACTTTGAATATTTCTTGTCACTCCCATCTAGCCTGCATAGTTTCTGTTGAGAAATCAGCTGACAGTCATATGGGTACTCCCTTGTAGGTAACTAACTGTTTTTCCTTGCTGCTTTTAATATTCTCTCTTTGTCTTTTGCCCTTGGCATTTTAATGATGATGTGTCTTGTTGTGGTCCTCTTTGGATTCCTCTTGTATGGGGTTCTCGGCGCTTCCTGAACTTGTAAGTCTATTTCTTTCACCAGGTAGGGAAAGTTTTCTGTCATTATTTCTTTATTTCTTCTAATAGGTTTTCAATATTTTGCTCTCTCCCTTTTTTGGCACCCCAAAAATTCGGATGTTGTTTCGCTTAAAGTTGTCCCAGAGGCTCCTTACACTATCTTCATATTTTTGGATTCTTTTTTCTTTTTGTTTTTCTGGTTGGATGTGTTTTGTTTCCACATATTTCAGATCTTTGGTTTGATTCTTGGGGTACGTTGATCTACAGTTGAGTTTCTGTATATTCTTTATTTCAGACAGTGTATGCTTCATTTCTGACTGATCCTTTTGCATTTTTTTGGTATTCTCATTAATATCTTTAAAGGTCTCATCAAGTTTCTCAGCGGTTTTAAGAAGATTCTTGAGTAACCTTATATATGTGGTTCTGAACTCTATGTCATCCAGTAGATTACTATCCTCCGTTTCTTTCATTCGTGACATGTTTCTTTGTCTCCACATTTTGGCTGCTTCCCTGTGTTGATGGAATAGCTTTGTGTGGTAGGTGATCTATAGGGGGCAGTAGCTCAGCCTCCTCAATCACATGAGGTGGATGCTCTTGGTACACCCCTTTGTGGGCTGAGTGCAAAGTCTTGGAGTAGTTAAGCCTTAATTGCTGTTGGTTCACTGGGAGGAATTGACCTCCAGGCCAATTAGCTGTGAGCACTCGCTATGTCTATAATGGAAGAACTGCTGCGCTGAAAACACGCTTATTGGGCAGAACTTGTTTCAGTGGGGCTTTGGTGCTCACTGAGTCTGCCTCTTGAATGTGTCACTTATGGATGTGAGGAGTTGAAATCTGGTGTCTCACACTGACCACTAGGTACACTGGCTTCTGGATCTCCAATGGGGTGCAGGTCAGCTACTGTCTGAGGCCACCCAGCAGGAGCTACAGTGAGAGCTACAGTTTTCTCCTCTTTGCTTGGGGTTTGGAGGTTTTGGAGCTGTCTGACCCAGGCTGCAAGTTTGCTAGGTTAAGCTGTGATAGGGCTGGCCTTTCTTATGCTAAAACAGCTGCTTGGAGCTTGGGTGGGTTTGTAGGTTGTGTAGGGCGGGGTGTCAGGGTGTCACTAGGCTAGGGTGTGGCAAACAGCAATGGCTGCTAGTTAGCCGGCTCTCCGTCCCCAATGGCATCTGTGAGTCCCGTGCCCCAGTGCAGTAAACAATTATTCCTGCATGCAGCTCTGCAAGCAAGCCACCCTCACTGGCAGACAGTCCAGCTTCTCCCTGTAGGAGTTTGGGTCCCCTGTGTCTCCCCAGAGACTGGATTTCAGAGTAATCAGGGGCTTGTCTCCCTTTGGGTTGAAAAAAGCAATGCCTTCCGCCAGCCCGGATCACGCGCCTCCGTACCTCAGCTTTTCAGCGCTCGTGCACGTCTCAACGCTCTTTTCTCTTTCCTTCTAGTTTTAGAACTTCCACTCAGCCTGCTTTCCCGTGGTTCTGGGTGATAGACGTTTTGTCTTTTAGTTGTAGTTTTGAAATTGTTGTGCGAGGCAGCAGTTTAGGTGGTTACCTACGCCGCCATCTTGGATTCTCTTCCTTTATTTTTGATTACACAGGAGTCAATTTGTGATTCAGCCCGTGGGTGGCAGTGTTTCTGGATTGACTTCCGTGTCTATATATGGCCTCTCTAGCCTGTGTTTATCCCTGTGGCACTCAATACCGGTTTGTGGGAGTGGGCTGCCTCAGAACTGGCTCTACGATGCTTACTCTCAGCTCCGACCCCCAGGTTTCAGAAAAACAACTTTACCCTGCAGTCTCCCATTGTGTCTCTAACTGGGTGATCCTATGTATTGGCCTTAGTAATCAAAAGCAAGGATTTGAAGAGGAAAAAGCCCCAGTGTGTGAACAATGTGTCTGCGCGCAAGTCTAAGCAGCCGGCACACGTTTGAAATTCTTAGGCTGTCCCTGCCCATCAGATCAAAATGGGTTGCTTTTTAGGGATCGCTTCTTACCAGCTCTGGGGACCCCCTTCCACATTCACGGATCACGCCAGCCCCAACAGCCACAGATTTTTTTAGGCACAGAGTTCCCTGGTCCTCCAGGTTCCGCAAAACACTTGTTTCTCTCTCCCCCCGGGACCAGAGACCTCACCCTATCCCAGGTGAAATCTGATGTTTCTGTGGTGGAATGAAGAGCTCCTTTGAATCCGGAGTTTGCGCCAATTGGGGACTGGTGTTCTGGGCCTCGCAGCTGTTCGGTGGTTGCTGCAGTTGTGGATTTTCAGGCTTCCGATAAGCTCCACTTTCCCTATCAAGATGGTGCAGTCTCCGCGTCCGATCGCGTAGCTCCGGGAGGGGACCCAGCCACAGTGGGGGCTGCCCGGTCAGGGGAACCCCATCTAGCAGTCCCCCACCTTCTCCTGGAGTTTAGCTGTCCCTTAACTTGCCAACAGACACTCCTTGTGCGACCCTCAGCTGTTCTTTCTTTTTCCTCCGGGACAAGGCTCGGAACACATCTGTCTATTCCGCCGCCATTTTTCTCCTCCCTTTGTATTAATTTTTAAAATATTTTTATTGATTTCAAAGAGGAAGAGAGAGGGAGAGATAGAAACATCAATGATGAGAGAGAATCGTTGATTGGCTTCGTCCTGCATATCCTCCACTAGGAAAAGAGCCTGAACACTGAGCATGTACCCTTTTGTCCTGATTGGGAATCAACCCGTGACCTCCTGGTTCATAGGTGAATGCTCAACCACTGAGCCACACCAGCCCGGCCAATTTTCTGTGTTAATCCTCACCCAGGGACATGCTCAGAGAGAGCAAGAGAGGAAGAGAGGGAGAGTGTGAGAAAGAGAGAGAAACATCAATGTGAGAGAAAGAGAAACATCAATCGTTGCCTTTTGTACATGCTCTGACCAGAGATTGAACTTGCAACCCAGGTATGTGCCCTGACCCGGAATCAAACCAGCTTTTTGGTGCATGGCATAACACTCAACCAACTGATCCACGCCAGCTGCACTAATTTCTTTCTTTCTTTTTTAAAAATATTTATTTATTTATTTTTAATATATTTTTATTGATTTCAGAGAGGAAGGGGGGGGGGAAGAGAGAGAGTCATCAATGATGAGAGAGAATCATCGATCAGCCACCTGCTGCATGCCTCCTACCTGTTATCAAGCCCGCCACCCGGGCATCTTCCTTTGACCAGAATCAAACCTGGGACCCTTCAGTCCACAGGCCGATGCTCTATCCACTGAACCAAACCATCTAGGGCTAATTTCTTTTTTAAAAAAACAATTCTTTCTCCCCGCCCCCCCCTTCTTTTTAAAAAATTATTTATTGATTGAATTGAGAGAGAGAAAGAAGAGAAACATCAATTTGTTGTTCTACTTATTTATGCATTCATTAGTTATTTCTTGTATGTGCCCTGACTGGGATTGAATCCGTAACCGTGGCTCTGAGGACAATGCTGTAACCCAGTGGTCGGCAAACTGCGGCTCGCGAGCCACATGTGGCTGTTTGGCCCCTTGAGTGTGGCTCTTCCACAAAGTACCACAGCCTGGGCGAGTCTATTTTGAAGAAGTGGCATTAGAAGAAGTTTAAGTTAAAAAAACTTGGCTCTCAAAAGAAATTTCAGTCGTTGTACTGTTGATATTTGGCTCTGTTGACTAATGAGTTTGCCAACCACTGCTCTAACCAAATGAGCTATCTTAGTAGCTATATATTAATTTGTTATGTCTAACGTAAGAAACTACTACAAACTCAGTTGCTTAAAAAACCAGAAATTTATTCTCTTACCGTTCTAAAGGCCAAACATCTGAAATTAATATTTCTGGGCTGAAATTAAGGTGTTGGTAGGGCTGTACACTTCTGTAGGCTCTAGGGGAGAATTTGTTCCTTGCTTCTTCCAGCTTCTGGTGGCTGCCAGTATTTGGTTTGTGGCTTCATCACTGTAAACTCTGTTTCTGTGGCCACATTACCTTCTTCTCTTTTGCCTGTGTCAAATCTTCTTATAATAAACCTGTGGTTATATGTAGAGCCCACCAGGATAATCTTCCCTTCTCAGAATCCTTAATCATACCTGCAAAGCCTTTAATTGCCATGTAAAGTAACCTTCAAAAGTTCCAGGGATTAGGATATGGATGTCTTTTTAGGGAGCCATTATTTAGCCTACCACAGTCTTATTACCTTTCCCTTTTTCTTGTTTTTTCTCATCTCTTTTCTTCTCTCCTATTTTTATTTCATCTTTCAGAAGCACATAGTGGTAAGTAGATTGAGTGAGAATGATCTGAAGTTGTGATCAAGAATTGAGTAGTCCTGGCTGGTGTTTCTCAGTGATAGCTCAGACTTTAATTTAATGAAGGTAAATAGAAGAGTTGGCAGAATTGTGATCCAAAAGTCAATTGTCAAGAGACCTTTGTGGTCTGGGGCATAAACTCATAATCTTTGGGCCTCTTTTTCTTTTCCTTTTTCTTTTTAAATTGATTTCAGAGAGTAAGAGAGAGAGATAGAAACATCAATGATGAAAGAGAATCATTGATTGGCTGCCTCCTGCACACCCCCTACTGGGGATTGAGCCCGCAGCCCTGGCGTGTGCTCTTGAACAGAATCGAACCTGGGACCCTTCAGTCCGTAGGCTTACTCTCTATCCAGTGAGCCAAACTGGCTAGGGCGGGCCTCTGTTTCTTAATATGTATATTGAAGGTGTTGAATTATATGACTGGTTATATCCCTTTTAACTTTAAAAGCCCCTGTTGCCTGGCTGGTGCGGCTCAGTGGTTGAGCATCAACCTATGAACCAGGAGGTCACAGTTCGATTCCTGGTCAGGGTACATGTCCAAATTGCAGGCTTGATCCCCAGTAGAGGGTGTGCAGGAGACAGCCAATCAATGATTCTCTCATCATTGATGTTTCTATCTCTCCCTCTCCTTCCTCTCTGAAATCAATAAAAATGTATTTTTTTAAAGCCTCTCTGTGGTATTTAGCATAATGTATTTAAAACACAACAAACAACAAATTTATTTTGTACTATTAGGAAAAGATATCATATTGGCAAGATTATTTTGAATTAACTGTTTGTGCTTTTTGTTTTTCTGTAGATGGACCATACATCCCCGACCTACATGCTTGCTAACTTAACACACTTACATTCTGAACAACTTCTGCAGGGTCTGAATCTTCTTCGTCAACATCATGAACTCTGTGACATCATTCTTCGAGTAGGTGATGTTAAAATTCATGCTCACAAAGTGGTACTTGCCAGCATCAGCCCATATTTCAAAGCTATGTTTACTGGAAATCTTTCTGAAAAAGAGAACAGTGAGGTTGAGTTTCAGTGCATTGATGAAACTGCTCTCCAGGCTATTGTGGAATATGCCTACACAGGGACTATTATTATTTCACAGGACACAGTAGAATCTCTCCTTCCAGCAGCAAACCTACTCCAGATAAAACTTGTCCTGAAAGAATGTTGTGCATTTCTTGAAAGCCAACTTGATCCTGGTAATTGTATTGGAATTTCTCGTTTTGCCGAGACGTATGGTTGTCATGACCTTTATTTGGCAGCCACTAAATATATATGCCAGAATTTTGAAGCTGTTTGCCAGACTGAAGAGTTTTTTGAGCTTACACATGCTGATTTGGATGAAATTGTTTCCAATGACTGTTTGAATGTAGCTACCGAAGAGACTGTTTTTTATGCACTTGAATCTTGGATCAATTATGATGTACAAGAACGCCAGAAATACTTAGCACAGCTACTTAACAGTGTGCGATTACCATTGCTAAGTGTTAAGTTTCTCACTAGATTATATGAAGCAAATCATCTTATTCGTGATGACTGTACTTGTAAACATCTTTTGAATGAAGCCCTAAAGTACCACTTTATGCCTGAACATAGACTCTCCCATCAGACAGTCTTGATGACACGACCTCGCTGTGCTCCCAAAGTACTTTGTGCAGTAGGAGGAAAATCTGGACTGTTTGCCACTTTGGATAGGTAAATAGAAGGATTGATATTAATAGATTTTATACGTTCTAAATGTGTTTTCCATAATATTAAAATAGTTTGATTTTCTTATTTTTTATAAATTTGCTTCTTTTTTCTCTTCTTCCTAAACACTTACCTGATTGTTTTAATGACATTATCATCCATTCTCTACAACAGTCTCAATTATTAACACCCCACTTGAAGTGTACAAACTTCATCTCTTCTGGGTACTTACTAACTTTTCTATTTTATGTCTTTTTTCTTTGTGAAACCATTTGTATCTTTATTAGAGTCACACCAGGTCAGAGGGATTTATTATTGCTAGCTATATCAGAAGGTGCTAAAGAGGAAAGCTAGAAATCTGATGAGGGAGACTTGGCCAAGATTGGGTTTGAATGAATTCAGTTAATTAGAAGAACCACCAAAGAAATATGAAAAAGTAGGATATTGATACAAATCATAGACTTTATATGCAATATATTTTGTTCTATGTAAATTTTTTGTAGTGACAGTAGTAAAAAGTGCTTTCTTTTCTAATAACTTGGAGTTGTCAGACTATTTCTATGAAGAGCCAAATAATAAATATTTTAGACTTTGTGGCCGTATGGTCTCTGTTACAACTACTCAACTCTGCCATGTGTGAGAGAAGTCATAGACAGTACATAAATGAATTAGCATAGCTAGGTTCCAATAAAACTTTATTTATAAAAGTATTGATGAGCTGAATTTGGCCTATAACTGTATTTGCCAATCCCTGATTTAGAGCATTATACAAATAACTTTTATATATTGAAAATATAACTGGATATTATCTTTGCTTTTCCCTTGAAGGGAATTGCTTCATGAAAACTTTTGTGTTTGATATATTTCTTCAATACTGTGGATTTCTTTCTGGCTATTTCCAAAAATTTGGTAGATTGCTTTCCCCGCCTCAATGGTAGGCTATTTTATCAATGTCAACTGATATATTCTGTATCTTTTTAAAATATCTTCTTATTGATTTTAGAGAGAGAGGAAAGAAGAGAGAGAGAGAGAGGGAGATGTGAGAAAGAAACATCAACCAGTTGCCTTCCGTACGTGTCCCAACCTGGGACCAAACCCACGACCCAGGCTGATTAGAAATCAAACCAGCAACTTTTCGGTGCACAGAAATGCACAGGACGATGTTCAGTCAACTGAAGCACTATTCTGAATTTTCTATGCATTATTCCTTTGTGTTATAATTTTGCCGTATCTTTTATGTGCCCCAATATATCGTTAGGTTTTACACCGTTTTTTCTTCTTCTTTTTTTAAAGAATAGTTTATTGATTTTTAGGGAGAGAGGAAAAGAGAGGGAGAGAGAAACATCGATGTGAGAGTGCAACATTGATTGGCTGCCTCTTGCATCCCCCTACCAGGGATTGAGCCCACAACCCAGGCATGTGCCCTTGACCAGGAATCCAACTGGCAAACTCCTGGTGCACAGGATGGCACCCAGCCAACTGAGCCATCATACCAGTCAGGGCTATGCATTTTTATATAAATGAAGTACTATATATATTTTTCAGATATGTGTTTTCTTGCTCAGCAGTAAGTTTATGAAATCCATCTGAGAGACTACATGAGGAAATAGTTTATTTAGTGTCATTGGTGCACGGTATTATGTGGACATAATACAATACTTTCTACAATGAACATGTTAATTATAAAAATAAATTGAAATGCTACACACATGCAGAAAAGTTCACTAATTCTAAATGTACAGCTTGGAATTATCACAAAGTGAACATTACAAACCAGATTAAGAAATAAGAAACATTACTAACACACAGAAACCATCCTTGAGTTCCCTGCCTGTCTTCCCCAAAGGTCACCACTATCCTCATTTTTAATCCAAAGGTTAGAAATGTTTTTGAACTTCATATGAATGAAACTATAGGCAGTCCTCGGGTTACGTCGGACTCCACGTAAGTCATTTTGTAGTTACGTCACCATATCCCATTTATTTATTAAAAAAAAAAAAGTTCCATCATTTCGACGTATGTACATATATGCTTTATTATTTACTTATTTATTTTCCACAAGTAAAGGTCAGGAATTGTTATCTTTTTAAAAAATTTGTTTTACTGTTTCACTTCATTACTGCTGTGTATGTGCTTCATGTGAGTGACATAGGTACTTATGTAGGTGGGTTCCAACTTAATGGTGAAAATCGTGTTACATTGCGCCATAGGAACATATCTCTGATATAACCCGAGGACCTACTGTATATAGAATATAATTTTCTCAATTTTGGCTTCTTTCCCTCAATGTTATATGTGTAAGATTCATTCCTGTTACATGTAGCTATAGTTTGTTCATTTTCATTGCTGGGTACTATTCTCTCATATAATATGCCACAATTTATCCTTTTTTTTTGTTGATGAATATGTGGAACATTTAAAAAATCCAGTTTTTAACTACTACAAATAATGTATCTGTGAACATCCTTGTACATGTATATATGTGTACATTTCTCTTGGGTATACTAGTATATCTTAGGAATGGAATTGCTCAGTCATAGGGTGGATATACCATCTTATTTATTCACTAGAGGCCCGGTGCAAAAATTCATGCACTAGGGAGGGGGGGGTCCCTTAGCCTGGCCTGTGCCCTCTCACAGTCCGGAAGGAAGCTCTTGTGCCTTACCACCCGCCTGCTCACTGCTCCTTACCATTCGGCTTGCTGCTCCTTAGCTCTGCTGCAGAGGCGGGAGAGGCTTCCGCCACCGCCACCGCCACTGCGCTTGCCAGCCATGAGCCTGGCTTCTGGCTGAGCGGTGCTCCCCTGTGGGAGCACACTGACCACCTGGGGGCAGCTCCTGCATTGAGCATCAGCCCCCTGGTGGTCAGTGCACATCATAGCGACCGGTTGTTCTGGTCGTTCCGCCGTAACGGTCACTTAGGCTTTTATTATATGGATTCTTCTTTTGATGGATGATTGTGTTGTGCTGCTATGAACATTTCTGTATATGTGGCCTGGGTTAAAACTGTAATACGCATTCATAGAATACATATACAGGAATGAAATTGCTGTCAGGCATATATAGATCTTCAAATTTACCAGAAAATGTGAAATCATTTTCCAGGGTAGTTTTTCCAGTTTACACTCTTACCAACAGAGTGTTTATTCCTTGCTCCACATCCTTGTCAGTAGTTATTATCTGACTTTAAATTTTTCCCAGTCTGGAAAGTGTGTCATGGTTTATTGTGGTTTTAATTTCATATCCCTGATTACTAATGAGATTAAACATTTTTGTTGATGGACCATTTTGATTTTTAAATTTTAATGTTTTCTGCTTATTCTTTAGTGTGGAGATGTACTTTCCTCAGAATGACTCTTGGATTGGTTTGGCACCCCTAAACATGCCTCGCTATGAATTTGGAATATGCGTTTTAGACCAAAAAGTGTATGTTATAGGTGGTATTGAAACTGATGTGCGTCCTGATTTCACTATCAGAAATCATGAAAATTCAGTAGAATGCTGGAATCCTGATACAAATACCTGGACTTCTCTCGAGAGAATGAATGAGCATCGAAGTACCCTTGGAGTAGTAGTACTTGCAGGAGAACTTTATGCCCTAGGTGGTTATGATGGACAGTCTTATTTACAGTCTGTAGAGAAGTATATTCCCAAATTAAGAAAATGGGAACCTGTGGCACCAATGACTACAACACGAAGTTGTTTTGCTGCAGCTGTGCTGGATGGAATGGTATATGCCATTGGTGGGTATGGTCCTGCCCACATGAACAGGTATTTAACTTAATCAAGCTGTAGATTTTTAAAGTATTATTAACAATGATTTCTGGCTTTTAAACAATTTGTGTGTATAAATTAACTTCCCCTTTTAATTTTTAAAGTAATATTAATAGACATTTTGGAAATTTAATCTGCCCTATGAGTATAATTGTTTACATGGGGATTTAATACAAACCTAAGAGTCAAATGCCTCTTACTAAATTTTATAGTCATTCAATCAATATAAATGGATAGATTTTAAAATTCAGAAATCTGAAAATAAGATTAAGTTAGACAACTAGATTTTGGGTGGTGTGTGTGTGTGTGTAAATGGCCTATTATTGCATTGCTTAATAGAATAAAAAAGTGCAATTCCTATATGCTTATACTATGTATATGTGTGTATATTTATTTATTTTAAAATATATATATACTTATTTAAAATATCCTCACTTGAGGATATTTTTCCATTGATTTTTAGAGAGCGGAAGGAAGAGGGAGAGACAAAGAAACATCGATGTGAGATAGACATGTTAATTGGTTGCCTCTGCACCCAACCAATACACACCCTTGATTGGAATTGAATCTGGGACCCTTCAGTCTGAGGACCAGTGTTCTTTCCACTGAGTCAAACCGGTTAGGGCATAGGCATACATTTCTACTCTTTGAAAAGTTGCTGGCAGAGATTTATAAGATGAAAGATTAAGTGTTTTAGTTTTGAGATACTCTTGAAGTTTTAAGTTTTTGCTACAGTTTATTGACTCTTACCTAGTGATTTTGCTCTAAAGGTTTTATTGTGGTGGCCTTTCAGAAAGTTATAATTTAGTGTATATTCTAGTCTAGTCTATAGTCCAGTCTCTATCCTAAATCCAGAATTAAATTGCTGACATTCAAATGCTTTAGGATCTTTTGAGAGGTTAGATTAAGGCCAGAACAAGCTTAAGAAGCTTGCCTTTGTGCTGCTTCAAGGCAAAGCATAGGCTACATGGCCTTCTGGAAAAGAGCTTCTAGGAAAGCTCTTTTAGAAATTCTGATTTGATTCAGATTAATATCCTTAGAATATATCTATATTCAGTTTGTGATTTTCAAAGTTCTTTCCCATGCATACTCATTTGACTATTCTTCCATGGATCCTTTGAGGTTGTATTATTGCCATTTTTGCAGCTGAGAGGAAATATGACTTACCCAGGGTTACACAAATCCAAAGTGGTAGGACTAGGGTTCATTCAGCTCTAAATATGGTGCATTAAGCACTTGAACCCAGGTGTTCCAAAAGTTCTATAACATTAATAGACCTTGCTGCTTACACAACATAATGGGATAACATATGGCTATTTTTGCACCCAATCCACAAGGTAAACTTTTATCCCTGCATTCTCACCAGCAAATCAAAACTTTGGGACAAACTACTCTTGTTTTATATCTGTCTATTTATCTTTTAAAAGTTCAAAGGTGGGGTTTAGTGTTGCTTTAGTAGGAAGAGAAACACAAAGAATATGTGAGTTAATTCTCTTTTGTGAATATTTGCAGTGTGGAGCGTTATGATCCAAGTAAGGACTCCTGGGAGATGGTTGCATCTATGGCAGATAAAAGGATCCACTTTGGTGTGGGTGTCATGCTGGGCTTTATTTTTGTGGTAGGTGGACATAACGGTGTCTCACATTTGTCAAGCATTGAAAGATATGACCCTCATCAAAATCAGTGGACTGTGTGTAGACCAATGAAAGAACCCAGAACAGGTAATAATAATTTACTGATTTCACACATATAGGACAATATTTTTATAGTGATGTTCTTGGAATATGATAATAAAGGGTATTACGTGTTCAGAAAAAACACACTTTTGTGGTAAACTTGCAAGATAATGAGATTAGACAAAACCACATAGATTTCTTTACTGTGGTTTTAATATGCCATTGTGCATATTATCATTTCTTCAACTTGGAGAACACATTTTGAGATATGCTGGTAATAGAATGTATCTTATAGAAATTCTTTTTGTCCATATAACAAGTGTCATCTTTTTATATGTTAGACACATACACACACACAGAATACTTGGATGTTCTATTTTGTTTTTCATTGCGCATCAGCACCTATATGTTCACTTTCAAATGTCCTCTCTTTCTCAAGGGGTATAGTTAAGAAAAGTCTGAATTTTAGGGTTCCTAGAGAAAAATAATTACATTAAGGAAAATAAGAAATTATCTTTGAGTTTACTAAGTAACACCATTTTAAGGGGAAAGTTTTAAGTTACTGATGGAATATGTTAGTATTCTTTGCATTTGTGACTTAAGAAACTTGTGAAACAAACATGCAAAGGAAACTGAAAGGAAAAATGGAATGAACTATTAGTTGTTTACTATAGTTTGGGTAGCATCATTCCGAGAGAAAGCCATAAAAAAAAGAGGATGTAAAACATTTAGGCAGCCTTGTTCTTTTTAAAACTGTAAAATTTTTAGAGCATAAATTATGTAGCTCAATAGATACTTTTGAATATTTTAATATATATAGGTTTCCCCTGCTCCTCAAAAAAAGAGCATTATTATGAAACCTTTTCTACACAGAAGTGGCTAAAGCCTAGGAGCAGTTACATTAGGTGGCGTGATGCTGAGATGTTGAGATGCTGAGGGTAGTTTCCAGGGAGAGCATGGCAGTGTCACTCTCGCTGCTTGGTGCATGCTTCCTCTATAACAATTTGCTGCAACAAAACAAATGCTGAATGCGAGTTTTGCTTTTTGTCATTTTTTGTAAAAACAAAAATCCTATTCAGATTTCATTTGATTAGTGAAACAGGTACAGTTGACCTGTGAACAACATGGGTTTGAACTGCTTTAGTCCACATATACATGGTTTTATTTGTGTGGTATTTTCTTCAAAAAATACTGTATATACTAGTATATTTTCTATTCATTATGATTTTCTTAGTATTTTTTCTCTAGGTTACTTCATTGTAAGAAGACAGTATATAGTACATGTAATTACAAAATATGGGTTAATCAACTGTTTATGTTATTGGTAAGGCTTCCAGTCAATAGTAAGCTCTTAAGTTTTTGGGGAATCAAGAGTTCTACTCAGATTTCTTACTGTGCAGGTGTTGGCACCCCTAACCCCTTCATTGTTCAAGGGTCAGCTGTAATATAGGTCTTTTGTAAAGCAAAATGGTGTAACATGAACTTTTAAAAAATGGGATGCTTGTATTTGAAAACTTGATGAAAATTAATAATTTCTTGAAAAAATATGTAGATATCAAATGAGAAGAAAAAATATGAAAAGATATATACTGCATTCTTCTTTTAAATGTTCATTCATTATTCATTAAAAACATTGAGGCCCTGGCTGGTTTGACTCAGTGGTTGTAGCATTGGCCCAGCCCCTGGACTGAAGGGTCACAGGTTTGATTCCGGTCAAGATCACATACCTCGATTACAATCTCGATTCCCAGTCCTGGTCTAGCACATGTGGGGGGCAACCAATCAATGTGCCTCTCTCACCTCGATGCTTCTTTCTCTCTGTCTCTCCTCCTCCCTTCCACTTTCTCTGGAGGTAAAGGAGAAAATATTCTTGGGTGAGGGTTAAAAAAAAACATGTTGTGTTACAAACATTCCGATTCATAAACAATTAAGGTGGGAGGTGTAGTATACTGCATTCTTTTTTTTAATTTATTCATCCAAGTCTTTATTAAGTACTTACCATATGCACAATTCAGTGCAAATATTCAAGGAATACAAAGACGAATTTTTAAATAGTGCCAACTCTCAAGGAGTTTGCAATCTAATAATAGTGACAGATAGCTTAACACAAACTATTGGAAAGGAATTACTGCATTTATTTATTTATTTATTTATTTATTTATTTATTTATTTATTTATTTTTGTGTGTGTGTGTTGATCTTCACCCAAAAATACTTTTTTCCATCATTATTTTCATTTTTTTACAAAAAGTGGAAGAGGATGAGGGGGAGGGAGGGAGGGAGGGAGGGAGGGAGAGAGAGAGAGAGAGAGAGAGAGAGAGAGAGAGAGAGAAGAAGAAGAAAGAAAGAAAGAAAGAAAGAAAGAAAGAAAGAAAGAAAGAAAGAAAGAAAGAAAGAAAGAAAGAAAGATGTGAGAGAGAGAGACATCAATTGGCAGGGATGAAACCTGCAACCAAGGTACATGCCCTTGACTGTACTCAAGCCTAAGACCCTGTGGTGTGTGGGCTGATGCTCTAACCACTGAGTAATCCTGGCCAGCACTACATTTTTAAAAGAAAATGTTTTATTGATTTTAGAGAGAGAGGAAGGGAGAGGGAGAGATAGAAACATCGATTGGCAGCCTCCTGCATGCCCCTACTGGGGATCAAGCCTGTAACCCAGGCAAGTGCCCTGACTGGGAATCCAACTGGTGTCCTCTTGATTAACGGGTAGATGCTCACTACTGAGCCACACCCACCAGGACAGGGCTGCATTTTTAATATTTTTCTGTGGTGTAGGAGAGAGAGTACAGTTAGAGAACAGAGCTGAAGGAAGCCTTCAACTGTTACTTTACTTTTATATTCAGGGATATTTTCCCAGTGAGCTCATGCTATAAAATAAAACCCTAATTTGAAAATAGACCAAACAGCGGAATGACCAGTCGCTATGACGCACACTGACCACCAGGGGGCAGATGCTCGATGCAGGAGCTGCCTCCTGGTGGTCACTGCACTCCCATAGAGGGAGCCCCTCTCAGCCAGAAGCCAGGTTCACAGCTGGCAAGCACAGCAGCAGTGGTGGGTGGGAGCCTCTCCCACCTCCGCTGCAGGCAGGCAGTAAGGAGCGAGGGATCCTGGACTGCAAGAGCCCTGGATTGCGAGAGGGATGTCTGACTACTGGCTTAGGCCCGATTCCCAGGGGTATTGGGCCTAAGCCGGCAGGTGAACATCCCCCGAGGGGTCCCGGATTGCAAGAGGGCACGAATGTGCATCGGGCCTCTAGTATTACTCTATTGCTTGTATAATTAATAATAGATTGTTGAAATGTATTTTAAGAAAACATTAAAATACAAATTCACTTATTTTTAGTGAGAAGTTTACTAGTTGCTTAACGTGTTTTTTTCCCCATTTTTATTCACCTTTCCTAGGAGTTGGTGCTGCAGTAATCGATAACTACCTTTATGTGGTCGGTGGTCACTCAGGGTCTTCCTATCTGAACACAGTGCAGAAATATGACCCTATCTCAGATACATGGCTGGATTCAGCTGGCATGATATACTGTCGCTGCAATTTTGGGTTAACTGCACTTTGACAAGTGTGGACCCATGGAAATACTGAGGTGAAGAACTTCGTGCCGCATGAAAGGATGCCCAATTTTCTGAAACCCCAAAGCTGCATTGCTTTGTTTTTAACTTGAAATGTCATGAAGACTCAACATTTTGTTGGGTACTTTGAACTGACAAGTAGCTTTGGTTGCTCTTGATTACACAGTGAATCAATAATCAAAAAAAAAAAAAAAGGGAAAGATCTCGCCAATTGAATTGTGCACTTTTTCCTCTAATACTGGCATAAAATAGTTTCTTTTAATGTTATTTATTGATTTTAGAGAAAGAGGAAGGGAGAGGAATAGAGATAGAAACATTGATCGGCTGCCTCCTGCATGCTCTGCACTGGGGATTAAGCCTGAAACCCAAGCATGTGCCCTGACCAGGAATTGAACCAGTGACCTCCTGGTAAATGGATTGATGATCAACCACTGAGCCACAGTAGCTGGGCTGACATAAAGTAGTTTTATGTTCATAAGTGTACATGTGAAAAACTTGCTTTTTTAAAAAAAATTT
Organism: Corynorhinus townsendii; assembly: GCA_026230045.1. Lineage (NCBI taxonomy): Eukaryota > Metazoa > Chordata > Mammalia > Chiroptera > Vespertilionidae > Corynorhinus > Corynorhinus townsendii. The sequence continues at coordinate 112,739,195 of JAPDVU010000001.1, read as the reverse complement.
TAGCTCTCTTCCTCCTTAATATGCACCATGATTACTAGGATGAATGATGTTTAAATGCTAGAGTGTAGTGAATGTCTGGACAGAGGACTGATACTGTCAATTGGATATAAGTTCATATGCTTCACATTTTAAATAAAGGGCTGCTTTTTTTGGTACTTTTAAGGGGTATAAATTATATGCTCTAGTGAATCACCTGAACATTCTTCTTGCTAAATGGCTTTAGGGCTGGGGCTGTAATAACTTCGCAAGGCAAATGTTTTTACTATCATGATATTTGGGGGCCTGTTAAAAGATATTTACTGTTTATATCTTTTTTTACGTGGGCAGGTTAATGCTGGAAGAATTTACTTATCCAGTTCTGCTATGCTAAGCATGGATAGAGTTAAGCACATCAGTTTATTTTTTTAGTAGTACAGCAAGCTTCCCAGTGTTGATGCACATAAATGACAAATATTTAGTATCGCCTTTAGTGCATATTGATTTTTTCATATATCCTTATAATAATTTCAGGTTTTAAGACATTTGTTTGCTTTTTCAAAGTGTTTTTAGATATAAAAATGGTGCTAACGGAGGAGCTATAACAAGGCTATAACGATGTTCTTTTGGATGTTCCATATGAAATTTGCATGACATGTTTGATAGTAGTTTTCATTTTGACTGGCTTGATTTATTTGTGCTTATTAAAAATGTTAGTGAATATACTAATGTTAACATCCAAAAATTATCTAAATGCCTATGTTATGCTTTCCATGGTTCCTGAATAATGATTTAAAGAAAGATATATTTTTTATCTTCTTTCTTCTTGTGCTAGATATTACATGTCCTCCTATAAAACAAAAATATATGTATTAAAAATAAAGTACTAGGCAGTTATGCATTACTCTATATTTCTTGGTAACTGAATATTTTAAAGTCATTGAGGAAAACTGGAACTCATTGTTTACTTGAGTAATGGTTCTAAATTTGCTTCTACTTTGACTAAAGAAATGATCTTTGAAAGCAAAATGGTTTGCTATTGCCAAGTGACAGCTTATTTAAAAGAAGTGGTTGATTGATTTTATTTTAGCATGTTTTACTAAATGTCCATTAGACTTGAACACATTACCTTGTATTTTATTAGGATGTCGGTACTTTTATTTTTGTTACTATAGTAATTTCATTTTCTTTTCCGTGATTTTTTTTCACTTGTCCACCATATCTTTATAGTCTAAAAACCCAGTGAAAATTTGTAAGAAAAATTATACTGCATTCTTAAGTGCCATAAGGTTCTAAACTATTGTTAAGAAGCCATTTGTAATTATAAAACGTAAGTTAATTTGTTAGCATACATGTTATTTCTTAAAAACTGTAGTGGCAATTTACTGTTTTCCTTGTTCTTCCATGAACTGCCAGTTGTAGATTTAAATATATACTACCAAATTATTTAAAAATCATCTTTAAACACAAGTAATATCATGCTTTATGAGTATTTGCACAGATTATAAAACCTTGCAAGTGATTTTTAGTCTCTTGTAAGTAAGAACTCAACAGGAGCTACTAATAAACTTCACAGGCTATTTTCTATGTTGCTTGTTTAAATCACAATGATATATAGCAATAACTTTTTAATTGATTTGAATAAATCTTTTGGATAGAAACAAGGTGCATTATTGTGATTGGCTTAGACTTTATTTAAAGAAAAGCAATTTAAAATAGATTCCATCATATATTTGGTTTAAATTTCCCAACTCAATTTTCTTTCTATTTATATCAATAAAGTTGTTACATACATCCTGTTATTCTATATTTAATTCTATCTCCCTAGAAGGGAATTTGAAAGACTAGAAAATTATTTTAATTGTAAACAGCACTATACTACACATTTTATTTGAATTATGTTTTACTCGATATATCATTGCCACTCTCAAATTAATATAAAATATATAAATCATTTGGTAAATTAGATCAAAGGTATCTCTTGATCATTGTTTTGGAAAAAATTTGAATTTTATGTTGAAAGAAACTAAATGTGAAATATTTGGGGCAATAATAGAAGCCATATACCAGAGAAAAAATTATGAAAACCTGTAAAATGAAGAGAAAAAAGAAAACAAATTTAGAAGTATTTATTTCAGGTTTGCTAAAGCTGCTGTACTATTCATAGCAACCATAGGTATTAATGTGATTTGACAACAACTTTACAGTAGAACCTTCTTGTACAGATTTGTGAGAAGTTTCATTATGAATACTCTGCTGATAAATTGTGAATTTAAAGTCACATGCTTCTTATAGTAAAGAGGATAAAGATATTTGACTATAAATTCACAGGGTTAAAGATGCTAGACATAATGCTATCTAATAAAAGAATAATATACAAATTGACCGTCACTCCAACACACAAGATGGCTGCCCCCATGTGAACACAAGATGGCAGCAGGGGAGGGCAGTTGGGGGGGACCAGGCTGGCAGAGGAGGGCAGCTGTGGGCGATAAGGCCTGCAGGGGAGGGCAGTTGGGAGGAACCAGTCCTGCAAGGGAGGGCAGTTGGGGGCTATCAAGCCTGCAGGGGAGGGCAGTTGTGGGCAGTTGGGGGTGACCAGGCCGGCAGGGGATGGCAGTTGGGGGGGACCAGGCCTGCAGGGGAGGGCAATTGGGGGTGACCGGACCTGCAGTGAAGGGCAGTTGGCGGGGGCAGGGGGGACCAGGCCTGCAGTGGAGGACAGTTGGGGGGGACCCAGGCCTGCAGGAGAGGGCAGTTGGGGGTAACCAGGCCTACAGGGGAGGGCAGTTGTGGGTAATCAGGCCAGCAGGGAGGGCAGTTAGGGGTGACCGGGCCAGCAGGGGAGGACAGTTGGGGACCCAGGCCTGCAGGGGAGAACAGTTGGGGAGACCAGGCCAGCAGGGGAGGGCAGTTGGGGGAGACCATGTCTGCAGGGGTGGGTAGTTGTGGGTGATCAGGCCAGCAGGGCGGGCAGTTAGGGGTGACCAGGCCATTAGGGGAGGACAGTTGGGGGGAGCCCAAGCCTGCAGGGAAAGGCAGTTGGGCGGGACCCAGGCCGGGGGGACCCAGGACTGCAGGGAGGGCAGTTAGGGGTGACTGGGCCAGCAGAGGAGGGCAGTTGGGGGGGGGGGGCCAGGTCTGCAGGGGAGGGCAATTGGGGGGGGCCAGGCCTGTAGGGGAGGAGAGTTAGGGGCGACCAGGCCTGCAGGAGAGGAGAGTTAGGGGCAACCAGGCTGGCAGGGGAGGGCAGTTAGGCGTTGATCAGGCTGGCAGGGGAGTGGTTAGGAGGTGATCAGGCTGCAGGCAGAGCGGTTAGGGGCAATCAGGAAGGCAGAGGCAGGCGAGTGGTTGGGAGTCAGCAGTCCTGGATTGTGAGAGGGATGTCCGACCGCCCATTTAGGCCCGATCCCACTGGGATCGGGCCTAAATGGGCGGTCGGACATCCCTCAAGGGGTCCCAGATTGGAGAGGGTACAGGCTGGGCTGAGGGGACCCCCCCCCCCGTGCACGAATTTCATGCACCGGGGCACTAGTTTTATATAATCAAGGAGGAGACAGCTAATTAAGATTGCCCACAAATATTTTTTTTAAGTGGCAGTGAGAAATAGAGATTATCTAATCAGTTGGAAAGATAATTGCCTTTTATGATTACTTTATGAGGACATAATCAGTTAGGAATGTTTGGCTATTTAGTATTTGTTGAATATAGTAATAGAACTTAACTGATTTTTAAAGTAGACCAAAGGATATTTATGTAAGTTCTATATGTTATTGCTGATATTGTTTTAGATATGAATGAATATAAAATTATAGGAAATGGTATCAAGTGATAGAAAAATGGCATTAATTAGGTTTTGAAAATTATTTTGATAGCTTGACAAAAATGGAGGGTCTACTATCTGTATGAGATATTGTGCTAGATGCTATAGAGGCTAGAAATATAAATAAGATATAGTCTTTTCACTCAAAGAATAAAATACAGTGAGGGAGACCTATACCCAAATAACTATAGTGATAAAGTGTGAATCTAATTCCTTATCTCCAACATCATGAGTAATTAGAGACCCAGTTTATGTATAACATTTGTATCTTTTAGTGTTCAATTAGGTTTTATTGGCATGAAAAAGATTTATAAAAAAAACCTAACATCTATAGAATTCCAAATTCCCTGGAATTTGATGATATATTTTCTAGTAGGTAACACAATCATAGAAGCTTAAAAAAATACTATATTATCAATGCTCTGGCTGATATTGAAGGAAATATATGTACATACAATGTTGTGTTTGTTTTTAGTTTTGGTGTTGGATTTCTGGTATTGTCACCTAAGTGCTCATTTTCAGGAAAATCAGATTCCACCATAAATATACTGCTTAAAGTTCAATAAACTTGTGATAACCTCTAAAACCTCTGTAGTTTGAAAGTTAAGAATGATAAGATATCACCTGTCAAGTTAACATCCAGTTCTACCATTTAACCTTTTTTTTTTTTGTAAAACAGCACTTTAATTAGACATTTAATTAGATGCAATTATTCTGTGGCTGGATAGATATTGGATTTTCGCTTACAGTATATTGATTCAGTGTTGATACATATTTGAAAAGAGAACTACAGTAAGTTTTAAAACTATAGGTTTACAAGTTTTCTTATGGGTGTGAATATGGAGTCAAATAAAAATCCAGTTTACATCTCTGCAGAGAGAAAAATTGTTATCCATATGTCTTTTATATTACACATATTTAAGTAAGGATATTTATTGTTACTTTTGTCAGGTTATCATGTGTAAGTCCCATTTATTTTAAAATATCAAGCAAAAAGTTCCAAGTTTGCCTTAAAATACAAGTGAAATTAAAGAACTGGATAATAATGCCTATATTTTTGCCTTATGAATTGTGCTGTATCATAAACCAGAGATGGTTTTGATTTTAACAGAATTCCAAAATTTTATAGAGGTAGAGTACTATATATGTACTCTCTTGCAAAGAATGTGATCTAGTGTGGATTATGTTAATATTTAAATGTTTTTGTATCTGTATTTTACCTCTGAATAGGTAACTTTTTAGCATCAGGGTTTCATTTTAATTTTGTTTACATAGTAAAGTGGCATTAACTTGTTGAAGGTTGTATTCTTTTGTCTTATTTTAAAAGTTCTTTGTATGTACTATTGTGGTAATGCTCTGTAATGACTATGTTTAGAATAAATTTGAAAAACATGACTTTGTATGTGTCAATTGTTGTGAACTGACCTAAACTAACTTCTTTATGCTCAACTCTTAGGTGGTTCTTGGTAGATAGGTAGTAGTCACAAAGTTGAGGTAGATGTAGGATAGCCATTCATCATTAAAGAACCATTTATTAGCAAAGCAGGCACAAGAGTTCAGTGGGTAAGTTCAATGCTGTCCCTGCTTTCTATCCTTTAGATTCTCTAACCAGTCTTTAAGAAGGTTTACTTGAGGCAGACAAGGTAGCAGTCCAGAAGATTTTACCTTATGGCCAGCGTCCGGTAATCAGCAGCCCTCCTTAAAGGGAGGCTGAGCTCCAGGTGCCATCTTTAAGGGAGTTGTAAACTATAGATTTGAATGGATTCCCTGCAAGGATTGGAAATGTCTCATATTTTTAGATAACCCAGTTTTGAAAAGGGACTTTTACTTTCATTCTTATTTTTAGAGAGACTGGAGGGTAAGGGGAGAGAGACAGAGAGAAACATCACATAGATTGGTTGCCTCCTGCACAGGCCCCAACCAGGGCCAGGGATTGAGCTTTCAACCAAGATACATGCCCTAATCCAGAATCGAACCTGGGACCCTTCAGTCCGCAGGCCAATGCTCTATCCACTGAGCAAAACTTGCCAGGACTCATTCTTGGATTTTAATGTGTTTTGTTTTTTTTCCCTTAGCCCAGTGGTTGGCAAACTCATTAGTCAACAGAGCCAAATATCAACAGTACAACGATTGAAATTTCTTTTGAGAGCCGAAAACTGACTTCTGCGCATGGGCCACGAAGTTTCAGTTGCACTGTACGTGCACGCCCGCACATGGTATTTTGTGGAAGAGCCATACTCAAGGGGCCAAAGAGCCGCATGTGGCTTGGGAGCCGCATGAGGCTTGCGAGCCGCATGTGGCTTGCGAGCCGTGGTTTGCCAACCACTGCCTTAGCCTAAAAGTCTTGGTTTCTATTAAGATGGCAGGGAGTAGGTGGATGTTACACTCACCTATAGGACCAAACTGTCATCACTTTGCCCCATATCTATTGATAAGAGCCCAAGACCCAGCACTAGCACCAACCTGCCTTGCTTCACAGCTAGGCCTCACCTGGGCAATTCCAAGCCCAATACAAATAGCAGCCATCTGCAGATTGCTCTGTAGCTGCTGCCAGGTGGCCCCAGGCAGTGGCTGACTTTGCCATTCCTGGGAGGCCCCAGAGCCAGTGCACCTGGTGTATAGCTTCAGACCATACCAGATTACAACTCTACACATCCACAAGCAATATACTCAAGAGGCAGACTCGGCACCAAAGCCCCACTGAAGCAAGTCCTGCTCCGTAGGCATATCTCCTGCACAGCAGCTCTTTCACTGTAGTCACAGCTTGTCCTCACAGCCAATTAGCCTGGAGGTCAATTCCTCCCAGTAACATCAACAGCAATTAAGACTCAACTACAACAAGACTTTGCACACAGCCCACAAATGGCACACCTAGAGCTCAGCTCAGGTGAATGGGGAGGCTGAGCCACTGGGCCTTACAGGACCCGTACTATCCAAGGCTACTCTACCAATTCCAGGAGAAATAGAAGCTCTACCTAATAAATAGAAACAAACACAGGGAAGCAGTCAAAATGTGGAGACAAATATGTCACAGTGGTTATAAGGTTGCTCAAGGATCTTAATGAGAGCTTCAAGGGTCTAAGTGAGACTTTAAAGGATCTTAGAATTTCAAAGACATGAAAAAGGACAAGTCAGAAGTTAAGCATACACTAACTCAGTGGTTTGCAAACTGCGGCTCGTGAGCCACATGCAGCTCTTTGGCCCCTTGAGTGTGGCTCTTCCACAAAATACCATGTGCGGGCGTGCACATACAGTGCAATTGAAACTTTGTGGCCCATGCACAGAAGTCAGTTTTCGGCTCTCAAAAGAAATTTCAATTGTTGTACTGTTGATATTTGGCTCTGTTGACTAATGAGTTTGCCGACCACTGAACAACTGAAAGAATAATTTACAGGAAGTCAACAGTAGAGTAGTGGATCTGAGAATATGAGGAAGCAAAAAAAACACAATCAAAAGATTGAAAAAAACCCCACAAACAAATAAAAATATGAAGATAGTGTAAGAAAGCTCTGGGACAACTTCAAATGCACCAACATTTGCATTATGGGGGTGTCAGAAGGAGAAAAGAGATAGTAAGATATTGAAAACCTATTTGAAAAAATGTCAGAAAACTTCCCCTACCTGGTGAAGGAACTAGACTTAAAGTCCAGGAAGTGCAGAGTCCCAAACCAGAGGAACCCAAAGAGACCTATACCAAAACACATCATAATTAAAATGCCAAATGTTAAAGTCAGAGAATTTTAAAAGCAAGGGAAAAGCAGTTACCTACAGGGGAGTGCCTGTAGAACTGTCATCTGATTTCTCAACAGAAACTATGCAGGCCAGAAGTGAGTGGCAAGAAATATTCAAAATGATGAATAGCAAGGACCTACAACCAAGATTACTCTACCCAGCAAAGCCATCATTTAGAATTGAAGGGCAGATTAAGAGCTTCACAGACAAGAAAAAGCTAAAGGAGTTCATCACCACCAAACCAGTATGACATGAAATGTTGAAGGGTATTCTTTAAGATGAGGAAGGAAAAGAAGGAGGAGGAAGAGGAGAAGGAGGAGGAAGAAAATACATATCTATCAATCGAATCTAAAAATCAAAATAAACAAGAAATATAATGAACAAAATAAACTGATGAATAAAATAGAACCAGAGGCACGGAAAAGGCTGAATCTCAGAGGGAAGGGGAAAGGGGCACAAGAAGAAATTAACCAAAGATCTTATATGCATATATGCATTTCCTATGGACACAGACAATAGGGTGGTGAAGGCCTGGGGCAGGGCTGGAACCAGGTGGAGGAGGGTATTGGGGGAAAAGAGGGACATCTGGAATACTCTCAATAATAGAGATTTAAAGACTAAACAAACGAAAACAAACATATCCAGACTCATCAAGAAAAAGAGAGCTCCCTAGCTGGTTTGGCTCAGTGGGTAGAGCATCAGCTGTGGACGGAAGGGTCTCCGGTTCAATTTCGGTCAAGGACACATACCTCTCCCTGGCCCTGGCGCCTGCAGGACGCAACCAATAGATGTTTTTCTCTCTGTGTCTCTCCCCCTCCCTTCCACTATCTCTAAAAAGCAATGGAAAAATATCCTCGGGTGAAGATTAAAAATAGATAACCCTTTTTTTAAAAAGGGGAAAGAAAAAGCAAGGACCAAAATAAATAAAACCAGAAATGAAAGAGGAGAAGTTACAACTGATTCCACAGAAGTGCAAAGTAAGAAAATATTATGGCTGGAGAATCCAAGATGGCTGCATAGGTAAACACCTAAACTGCTGCCTCCCACAACAATTTAAACTGCAACTAAAAGACAAAACGTCTATCATCCAGAACCATGGGAAAGCTGGCTGAGTGGAAGTTCTACAACTAGAAGGAAAGAGAAAAGAGCTTTGAGACGTGCACGAGCGCTGAAAAGCTGAGGTACAGAGGCGCGTGATCCAGGCTGGCTGCGGGCGACTGGGTGCGTTGCTTTTTTCAACCCGAACGGAGACAAGCCCCCGATTACTCTGAAATCCAGTCTCTGGGGAGACGCGGGGGACCCAAACTCCTACGGGGAGAAGCTGTACTGTCTGCCAGTGAGGGTGGCTTGCTTGCAGAGGTGCATGCAGGAATAATTGTTTACTGAACTGGGACACGGGACTCGCGGATGCCTTTGGGGACACAGAGCCAGCTAACTAGCAGCCATTGCTGTTTGCCATGCCCTAACCTAGTGACACCCTGAGGCCCCGCCCTGCACAACCTACAAACCCACCCAAGCTCCAAGCAACCGAGTTAGCATAAGAAAAGCCTGCCCTATCGCAGCTTAACCTAGCAAACTTGCAGCCCGGGTCAGACAGTTCCAAAACCTCCAAACCCCAAGCAAAGAGGAGAAAACTGCAGCTCTCACTGTAGCTCCTGCTGGATGGCCTCAGACAGTAGCTGACCTGCACCCCATTGGAGATCCAGAAGCCAGTGTACCTAGTGGTCAGTGTGAGACACCAGATTTCAACTCCTCACATCCATAAGTGACACATTCAAGAGGCAAACTCAGTGAGCACCGAAGCCCCACTGAAACAAGTCCTGCGTGTCTTCAGCACAGCAGTTCTTCCATTATAGACACAGGGAGTGCTCACAGCTAATTGGCCTGGAGGTCAATTCCTCCCAGCGTATACCAACAGCAATTCAGGCTTAACTACACCAAGACTTTGCACTCAGCCCACAAAGGGGTGTACCAAGAGCATCCACATCAGGTGATTGGGGAGGCTGAGCTACTGCCCCCTATAGGTCACCTACCACACAAAGCTACTCCATCAACACAGGGAAGCAGCCAAAATGCGGAAACAAAGAAACATGTCACGAATGAAAGAAACGGAGGAAGCAAACTACTGGATGACATAGAGTTCAGAACCACATGTATAAGGTTACTCAAGAATCTTCTAAAAACCGCTGAGAAACTTGATGACACTTCTGAGGAGCTTAGTAAGACCTTCAAGGACCTTAACGAGAATGCCAAAAAAATGGAAAAGGATCAGTCAGAAATGAAGCATACACTGTCTGAAATAAAAAATAAACAGAAACTCAACTGTAGATCAACGTACCCCAAGAATCAAACCAAAGATCTGAAATATGTGGAAACAAAACACATCCAACCAGAAAAACAAAAAGAAAAAAGAATCCAAAAATATGAAGATAGTGTAAGGAGCCTCTGGGACAACTTCAAGCGAACCAACATCCGAATTTTTGGGGTACCAGAAGAAGGGAGAGAGCAAAATATTGAAAACCTATTAGAAGAAATAATGACAGAAAACTTTCCCTACCTGGTGAAAGAAATAGACTTACAAGTTCAGGAAGCACACAGAACCCCATACAAGAGGAACCCAAAGAGGACCACACCAAGACACATCATAATTAAAATGCCAAGGGCAAAAGACAAAGAGAGAATATTAAAAGCAGCAAGACAAAAACAGTTAATTACCTACAAGGGAGTACCCATACGACTGTCAGCTGATTTCTCAACAGAAACTATGCAGGCCAGAAGGGAGTGGCAAGAAATATTCAAAGTGATGAACAGCAAGAACCTACAACCAAGATTACTCTACCCAGCAAAGCTATCATTCAGAGTTGAAGGTCAGATAAAGAGCTTCACAGACAAGAAAAAGCTAAAGGAGTTCATCGCCACCAAACCAGGATTACATGAAAAGCTGAAGGGTATTCTTTAAGAAGAGGAAGAAGAAGAAAAAAGTAAAGATAAAAATTATGAACAACAAAATGACATCAAATACATACCTACCAACAAGTGAATCTAAAAAGCAAGTGAATAAAAAATCTGAAGAACAGAATGGACTGGTGAATATAATAGAATCAGGGACATAGAAAGGGAGTGGACTGACGATTCTCAGGGGAAGCAAGTGTGAGGGGTACGGGAAGAGATTGGACAAAAATCTTACTGCTATGGATGAAGACAGTGGCGGGGGGTAAGGACATGGGGTGGGGTGGGGAATCGGGTGGAGGGGAGCTATGGGGGGGGGGAAGTGGAACACCTGTAATAATCTGAACAATAAAGATTTATAAGAAAAAAAAACAAAAAGAAAATATTATGAATAGTTATACTATAGGTCAACAAATAGGACAATCTGTACAAAATGGATAAATTATTAGAAATACTCTTCCAAAACTGAATAGGAAGATTCAGAAAATCTGAATAGAAAGATCACAACTAATGAAATTAAAGCAGTAAAAAAAAAAACAAAAAAAACTCCCAACAAACAAAAGTCCTGGGCCTAATGGATTTCCAGGTGAATTTTACCAAATACTAAGAGAATAACTAACACCAATCTTTTTGAAACTATTCCAAAAAATTCAACAGGAAGAAAGACTCGCAAGCTAATTTTATGTGGCTAGCATTATCCTAATTCCAAAACCAGATAAAGACAATACAAAAAAATAAAATTCCAGGCATATATCCCTGATGTTAAAATTCTCAACAAATTATTAGCAAACCAGCCATGGCCAGATAGCTCAGTTGGTTAGAGCATTGTCTCCATATGCCAGGGTTGCCAGTTTGATCCCTGGTCAGGGCACATACATTAATCAACCAATGAATGCATAAATTTGTGGAGCAACAAATTGATTTCTCTCTCTGTCTCTCTTTCTCCCCCGCCTTCCTCTTTCTCTAAAAAAATAAAAATAACGTATATAATAGTATATGCATTAAAAAAATACTAGCAGATCACATCCAGCAATACATTAAAAACATCATACACCATGATCAAAAAAGTGGGTTTTATTCTGGGGATTCAACATTGGCTCAATATCCACAAAACAATGAATGTGATACATCACATAAACCAAAAGGAAGTATAAGAATCATACAATCATATCAATAGATGCAGAAAAAACATTTGATAAAGTCCAGCACCTATTTAAGATAAAAATTCTCTCAGCCAAATGGGAATAGAGGGAACATATCTGAACACAATAAAGGCCATAAATGACAACCCACAGCCAACATTATACTCAATGGGCAAAAACTACAAGCATTTTTCTTAATATCAGGGACAAGACAGGGATATCTGCTTTCACCACTCTTTTATTTTGAGAGAGAGAGAGAGAGGAAGGGAGAGAGAGAAAGAGAAACATAGATTTGTTGTTCCACTTATTTATGCATTCATTGGTTGATTCTGGAATGTGCTCTTATTGGGGATCAAACCCGCAAACTGACGTATTAGGACAATGCTCTAACCAACTAAGCTGCCTGGCTAGGGTTTTTTTTATTTTTCTGCTTTCACCATTCATACTCAGCATAGTACTCAAAGTCCTATCCACAGCAATCAACAAGAAGAAGAAATAAAAGGCATCAAAATTAGAAAAAAGTAAAACTGTCATTATTTGCAGATGACATGATACTGTATATAGAAAACAAAAGTTTCCACCAAAAAAATACTAGAGCTGATAAGCAAATTCAGCAAAGTAACAGGATACAAAATAAATATCCAGATGTCAGTTGCATTTTTATACACCTACTAGAGGCCTGGTACACAAATTCATGCACGGGTGGGGTCCCTTGGCCTGGCTGGCGATCAGGCCGATTTGGGCTGTCTCGCCCAATCCCAATCGGGGCATCTCACCCAGTCCTGATTGGGGCCGATCAGGGCCGGCTGGCTAGAGGGAGGAACTGCAGGAAGTTGGCCAGCCAGAGGGAGGAACTGCAGGAGGTTGGCCGGCCAGGGGGAGGGGCCGTGGGAGGTTGGCTGGCCCCGGGAGGTTGGCTGTGGGAGCACACTGACCACCAGGGGGCAGCTCCTGCTTTGAGCATCTGACCCCTGGTGGTCAGTGTGCATCATAGCTATCGGCCAGTCATTCAGTTATTCATAAGTCAACAGTCGCTTAGGCTTTTAAATATATAGATAATGAACCATCAGAAAGGGAAACTAAAAGACACATTCACAATTGCTTCAAAAAGAATAAGATACCCAGGAATAAATTTAACCTAGGATGTAAAAGGTCTGTACTTGGAAAATTATAAGACACCTAGGAAAGAAATGGAAAAAGATACAAATAAGTGGAAGCATACTGGTATACCATGTTCATGGGTATGAAGAATTAACATTATTTTTTAAAAATATATTTAATTGATTTTTACAGAGAGGAAGGGAGAGGGATAGAGAGTTAGAAACATAGATGAGAAAGAAACATCAATCAGCTGCCTCCTGCACACCCCCTACTGGGGATGTGCCCACAACCAAGGTACATGCCCTTGACTGGAATTGAACCTGGGACCTTTCAGTGCGCAGGCCGATGCTCTGTCCACTAAGCCAAACCAGTAGGGCAGAATTAACATCATTAAAAAGTCCGTACCAGCCAAAGCAATTAATAGATTCAATGCAATTCCTATCAAGATACCAATGGACTAGAACAAATATTCCTAAAATTTATATGGAACCAAAAAAAAAAAAAAAAAAACAACAGAATAGCCACAACAATCTTGAGAAAGAAGTACAAAGCTGAAGAAGTCATGCTACCTGATATCAAACTATATTATAAGGCCATAGTAATCACAACAGCATAGTACTGGCATAAAAAACAGACATATAGATTAACTAGAGGCCCAGTGCACAAAATTCATGCACTCGGGGGGTGGGAGGTGTCCCTCAGCCGGGCCTGTGCCTTCACACAGTTCAGGAGCCCTCGGGGGATGTCTGACAACTTAGCACTGCTGCAGAGGCAGGAGAGGCTCCCGCCACTGCCGCTGCACTCATCAGTTGTGAGCCCGGCTTCTGGCTAAGCAGTGCTCCCCATGTGGGAGCGCACTGACCACGAAGGGGCAGCTCTTACATTGAGCATCTGCCCCCTGGTGGTCAGTGTGTGTCATAGTGACTGGTCATTCCACTGTTGGGCCCAAACCAGCTCTCTGACATTCCCCGAGGGGTCCCAGATTGCAAGAGGGTGCAGGCCAGGACGAATGACCCCACTGGTGCACAATTGGGGCTGGGGAGGGATGCAGGAGGTTGGCCATCCAGGGAGGGACTACAGGAGGGCTCTGGGGCGTGTCCGGCCTGACTCGCTCAGTACTGATCAGCCGGACCCCAGCAGCAAGATAACCTACTGGTCAGAGCGCCTGCCCCCTGGTGGTCAGTGCATGTCATAGCAACTGGTCAACCAATAGACTGTCTGCCCCCAAGTGGTCAGTGCACGTCATAGCGAGCAGTTGAGCAGCCTTAGCATATCATTAGCATATTATGCTATGATTGGTTGAACAACCAGACACTTAGCATATTATGCTTTTATTATATAGGATGGAATAGAACACACAGCCCAGAAATAAACCCACACCTTTATGGTCAAATAATATTTGACAAATGATGCAAGAACATACAATGGAGTAAAATAGTATCTTCAATAAATGGTATTGGGAAAATTGGGCAGATACATGCAAACAAATGAAACTAGACTACCTTATTACACCATACACAAGAATAAAATCAAAATGGATTGAAGACTTAGATGTTAGACTCAAAACCCTAAAAAGTCTAGAAGAAAACAGGTAGTAAAATCTCAGACATTTCTTGTACCAATATTTTTTCTAATATATGTCCTCGTGCAAGGGAAAGAAAAGAAAAACTAAACTAATGAAACTCAAAAGCTTTTTAACAGAGTAGGAAACTATCAACAAAATGAAATGACAACCTACTGAATGGGAGAACATATTCACCAATGATACATCTGCTAAAGGGTTAACATCCACAATTTATAAAGAATTATAAAACTCAACACACACACAAAAAAATGGGCAAAAGACCTGAATAGACACTTCTCCAAAGAAGACATACAGAGAATGTCTTCATCATCAGAGAAGTCCCTAATCATCAGAGAAATGAAAATTAAAACCAAAATCAGATATCTCACACCTGTGAGAATGTCTATCATTAATAAATCACTAAACAACAAGTGCTGGTGAGGATGTGGAGAAAAGGGAACATTTGTGCACAGTGCTGGTGGGAATGCAGAATGGTACAACCATGTGTAAAGCAGTATATAGAATTACCTCAAAAACTTAACAATGAAACTGGCTTATGATCCAGCAATTCCACTTCTGGGAATATAGATTATACAAAGAAATCCAAAACACTAGTTTTAAAAAATATATGCAAAAAACCAAGGATCTACAATCAAGGCTACTTTACCCAACAAGGCTATCATTTAAAATTAAAGGAGAAATAAGAGCTTCCCCCCCACACACACAAAAAAGCTAAAGAAGTTTGTTACCACCAAATGTTACAAGAAATGTTAACGGGCTTGCTTTAAGAAGCAAAAGAAGCGGGGAAGAAACCAAACAAAGAGAGGAACATAGTTAAAAAATAAAATGGCAATAGATACATAACCTATCAATAATCACTTTAAATGTAAATGGCTTAAGTGCTCCAATAAAAAGACATAAGGCAGCTGAATGGATAAGAACACAAGACATGTATATGCTGTCTTCAAGAGACCCATCTCAGAATGAAAGATACACATAGAATAAAAGTAAAGGGATGGAAAAAGATGCAAATGAAAAGAAATAAAAGTTAGGGTAGTAATACTTATATCTGATAAAATATAACCAATGCTATAATAAGAGACAAAAAAGCACACTACAAAATGATAAAGAAATAGGATATCCTCACAAGAAGATATAACCCTTGTAAACATTTATGCACACAATATAGAGCACCTAAATATGTAAAGCAAATCTTGATGGACATAAAGGGAGAGATTCACAGTAATCTGTCTATATAAATAAAAATGTAAATGTTCATTTGTTCAAAATCTTAAATCTCCGAAAGTTCTTCACCTATTGCTTTGAAATTTTGACACACCGTTGCATTCGAATACGTGCGTGTTTTTATATACCTTATACCTACTATTATATAGATGTTACACCTGTGACAGGTAAAAACATGCTTTAAAAAAAACAAACACAGCACCATCTGTTGGCATTGTTAAATTAAATTTTCATAGATTTTGATTTATTTTCATTTAGATTTAATTATTTCGTGTGACATTGTGTTGGAATTGCGCTGTGTCGTTTACCATAGCGTTCATTTCGTGAGTATATTTCGATCTGCTTTAGTTCATCCAAATAATGCCTCGCAGAAGATCAAACCTAGGTCGTCGCACTCGCGGAGAGGAAGCAGTGCGACGAATAATTGCAAATCACACTGAGGAAGACCAGGCATCAGCAAAGGAGCGAAACAAAGAATGGCTCAAATACGTGCCAAGGAAGCAGCAGAGCGACCTGCAGCCAGAGCACAGCGATCGCGTTCTGCAGCTTCAGATCTGCTTCCTTCTCAACAGAATGAACGCGACAGGCTGAGAGTGGCTGAAAGAGGTCAACGAGAAACAGCAGATCAGCGTCAAACACGACTCGGTGCTCAGCAATCACGTGATTACAATCGCCTTGCATTCCGGTACAACCCAGCTGATGATTTTAGTTTGAGCCGGCATGTTCTCTCATCGGCACTATGACTGAAGTGTGCCCTTATTGCAAGGCTCTGAAATTTAATGGAGAAACGAAAGGAATGTGTTGCGCCGCTGGAAAAAGTAAACTGCCTCAACTTGGAGAACCGCCAGCGCCATTAAAAACTTTGCTTGCCGGATCAAAGCATTTCCTACCTAACATCAGGAAATACAACTCATGCTTCCAAATGACGTCGTTCGGCACAGAAATAGTAAAAGCTCAATTCATGCCAACTTTCAAAGTGAAAGGACAAATTTATCATAAAGCCATAAAGACGTTAAAATTAACTACAAATATGCGTGTCCAGCTGCAAAATGATCCATCAGCTGAGATATTCTCACATCAATTGCTGGAAATTGGGAACGGAAAGGTGCCGGTTGATCTGACCTCAGGACTTTCTCAACAGCAACTATGCAGGCCAGAAGGGAGTGATAAGAAATATTTAAAGTGATGAATAGCAAGAACCTACAATCAAGATTACTCTACCCAGCAAAGCTATCATTTAGAATTGAAGGTCAGATAAAGAGCTTCACAGACAAGAAAAAGCTAAAGGAGTTCATCACCACCAAAACAGTATTATATGAAATGCTGAAAGGCATTCTTTAAGAAGAGGAGGAAGAAGAAAAAGGTGAAGATAAAAATTATGAACAACGAAGTGACAACAAATACATATCTATTAACAAGTGAATCTAAAAATCAAGTGAATAAAAAATCTGATGAACAGAATGAACTGGTGAATATAATAGAATCAGGGGCATAGAAAGGGAGCGGACTGACAATTCTTGGGGGGAAGTTGGGTGTGGGAGGTGCCGGAAGAGATTGGACAAAAATCTTATACCTATGGATGAGGACGGTAGGGGGGGGAGGAGGGGGAGGATAAGGGCATGGGGTGAGTTGGGAACCGGGTGGAGGGGAGCTATGGGGGGAAAAAAGAGGAACAACTGTAATAACCTGAGCAATAAAGCTTTATTCAAATGGCTTAAAAAAGAATAAGTTACCTCAGAATAAACTTAACCAAGGGTTTAAAAGACTTGTATTTGAAATTTATAAGACACTTAAGAAAGAAATTGAGGAAGAAACAAATAAGTAGAAGCATACACTGTGTTCATGAATAGAAAGAATTAACATAATTAAAATGTCCATACTACCCAAAGCAATCTACAGATTCATCATAATTCCTATCAAAATACCAATGTAGTATTTCACAAAACCAGAACAAATGTTTCAAAAATTTATATGGAACCACAAAAGACCCTGGATAAAAACAGCTATCTTGAAAAAGAACAAAGTTGAAGGAATCATGCTGCCTGATATAAAATCATTCTACAAGGCCATAGTAATCAAAACAGCATGGTACTGGCATAAAAACAGACATATAGCTCAATGGAACAGAATAGAGAGCCCAAAAATAAATCCACACCTTTATAGTCAATTAATATTTGACAAAGGAGACAAAAAATACTATGGACTAAAATAGTCTATCTAATAAATGATATTGGGAAAATTGTATAGACACATGCAAGAAAATGAACTAGACCACCTTCTTATGCCACACACAAGAATAAACTCAAAATGGATTAAAGATTTAAATCTTAGATTTGAAACCATAAAAATCCTAGAAGAAAACATAGATGGTAAGATCTCAAACTTTCTCATAGAAGTATTTTTTCTGATGTATCTCCTCAGGCAGTGGAAACAAAAGGAAATATAAACAAATGGGACTACATCAAACTAAAGAATTTTTGCACAGCATAGGAAACCATCAACAAAATGAAAAGATAAACCACTGAATGGGAGAACATATTCACAAATGATACATCTGATAAAGGGTTAATATCCAAAATTTATAAAGAACTTATAAAACTCAACACCAACCCCCCCACAATCCGATTAAAAATTGGCAAAAGACCTAAAAAATTTTTCAAAAGAGAACATACAGATGACCAACAGACATATGAAAAGTTGTTCAACATCACTATTTATCAGATAAATGCCAATTAAAACCACAACCAGATAACACTTGGCACCTGTCACAATGGCTATCATCAATAAATCAACAAACAAGTGCTGGTGAGGACGTGGAGGAAAGGGAACACTTGTGCACTGTTGGTGGGAATGCAGATTAGTGCAGCCACTATAGGAAGCAGTATGGAGTTACCTCAAGAAATTAATAATGGAACTGCCTTATGACCCAACTATTCCACTCTGGGAATTTATCCAAAGAAACCTAAAACACTAATTTGAAAGAATATATGCATCTTTATGTCCATTGCCACGTTATTTACAATAGCCAAGATTTGCAAACAGCCCAAGTGTCCATCAGTAGGTGAGTGGATAAAAAAAGTATGGTACATTTACACAATTTACTCTGCCACAAAAAGGAAGAACAATTTTTACTTTGTGCAACAGCATGGATGGACCTGGAGAACATTATGCTAAGTGAAATAAGCCAGCCAGAGAAAGATGAGCACCATATAACTTTACTCATATGTGGACTTTTAATGAACATACTGAACTACCAAGCAAAATAGAGACAGACTCATAGCATGCAGACAGCTCATGTGTATGGGTTGGGGTGTTGGTGTGTGTGTGTGTGTGTGTGTGTGTGTGTGTGTGTGTATAGGGATTGAGCAAAAAAGAAAAAGAGAATACATGGACATGGACAACAGTGTGGTGATGACGAGGGGCGGAGGGGGGGTTGGTTGTGGTGGAAGAGAGCACAGAAGGGATAAATGGTGATGGGAAAAAGTATGTACCCCTATGTTCATTGCAGCATTATTTACAATAACCAAGACTTGGAAGCAGCCCAAGTGCCCGTCAATAGATGAAGAGATAAAAAAAAAAAGATACATTTACAGAACCTAAAGCAGTCATATCTGTGGGAAAAAAAAATTAAATTTCCTTTATTAAATTGTGGTCGAGAATATATTTGTATATTTTCAGAAAACAACCCCAAGACCGGATGGATTCCTGCAACAGAGAGGAATTGACAGGTGTGCTCCAACCAAGAAGACAAGAGGAAAAAACAGTCCAGAGATGGAAGATACTGACAACGCCTTGCCACGCAAGCAGTCAGCAGCTGTGCACCGCTGCAGGTTACCTAGGACCAAACCAGAGAGGGTCGGACCTGCATTGCCAACATGTGCCCACCATCCAGATATCATTGCTGACATGTACACATAAGGAACTGTTAGACATTGAAACGGGGACTCAGAACTGTTGGACATTGAAATTGGGACTCAAACATATTTTTGTTTTGTCTTGTTTTGTTGTTATATGTTTAATTCTAGTCTGCAAAGGCAAAACTTTTTAAAGGAAAGAAATGGTGGGAAAAAGATACAGAGGCAAAGAAGCATTGAACAGACTGTCAAACTACATTGGGAAGACAGGGGAGGTTGGGTGAGGGGGGCTGTAAGAGACCAACCGAAGGACTTGTACGCATACATATAAGCACAACCAATGGATATAAGACACTGGGGCGGGGGGACGGGGGGGAGGGCGGGCAGGTGAAGGCATGTACTGGGGGGTAGGGGAGGTCGGGGGGAGGTCAATGGGGGAAAAGGAGACATATGTACTACTATTTGTAATACTTAAAACAATAAAAAAAATTTTAAAAAGATACATTTACACAATGGAATACTACTCGGCTTAACAAAAAAAACAAAAAAAAAAAAAAAAAAAGAGAAAAAAAGGAATCCTAACTTTTGGGATAGCAAGAATGGACCTGGAGAGTATTATCATGAGTGAAATAAACCAGTTAGAAAAGACAAGTGCCATATGATTTTATTTACATGTGTAATCTAATGAACAAAATAAACTAACAAACAAAATAGAAACTGACTCATAGATACAAAGAACAGACTGACAGCAGTCAAAGGGGATGGACATTGTGGGGCTGGGTGAAAAAGCAAAGCAAAACAAAGCAAAAAAACTCATAGAAACAGACAACAGTATGGTGATTACCAGAGGGAATGTGGGTAGGAGGAGGTAGAAGAGGGAAAAAGTAGTTTAGGGTAAAGGGAGGATAAATGGTGATGGAAGGAGACTTGACTTGGGGTGGTGAACACACAATACTATATACAGAGGATGTATTATAGAATTATACCCAGAAAAACCTATATAAATTTATTAACCATTGTCCACAGTAAATTCAATAAAACAGAAATGAAAAGTTTATAATTTTTAGTGTACTTGAATCCTTTATTGAGTAAAGCAGAATCTAAATAAGGATAGACTAATCACTTTTGTTATTGTGATAAGAAAGTCTTGAAAGGTATATTCTTGTGTGTGTCCTGAGGAGACTTAAATAGCAGTGGTCCTAGAATCTATTTGAGTAGGTGGTTCCCACTGTATAGAGGGCTATGTGTCAAAAAAGTTTTAGAGCCTGATTTTAAAAGATTTTGAATAAATGATTTTGGACAATTTTGAGCAGGAACAGGGTAGGATATTTCATTATTATTTGGTATCAAGAGAAATTTAAGCTGTTAACCTTTGTCCAACATTTTAACTTTTGCTTTATTTGTTCTTGCATTTCAAACTAATTAATGAATTTAACACTTTTTCCAGTTTAATATCATAAATTGTTCTGTGAACTTAATTGCCCACAGAAAGGCCAGCCAATAAACTCAAAATATTCACAGAGCATTTAGTTTATTTTCTACAGCAGTGCTACGCACCTACTAATTTCATTTCTTAACAAAATGTTAAAAGAGAAATCAACAATAACAGTAGCTAACATTTTCATGGTTCATACTATGTGCCATACGCTAGATGCTATACATAATTCACTTAATCCTCATCACAACCTTATGAGATATATTCTATTATCTCCATTTTACAGTAGAAACAGAACAGAGATGTTAAATAATAGACTCAATCAGTGACCGTGTTAGAATTTGAACCCAGGCAACCTGGCTTTAGATTGCCATCCTCTTACCTCTCCCTTTGGGCATAAAATTCAGTAGTTTAGGACTGATGATAATAAAGATAAATCAGTGGTAGAGTAGTCGCATCTCACGATTCACCTTGAAAATGCAATTCCTTTATCTTTTTTCCTGAGTGAAATATGTCAATCCTGAATCAGGTCTCCTGGCATTTCCATAAGATCTCTAGGAACAGATTTTCCTTTCTTCAAAAGAAGAAAGAAAGCATAGAGAAGTCCAAAACCATGAGAGTTGGAGAAGCAGATGAAGAAACAAACCAGAATCAACTGACAAGTCTTATTTGAACTGGGGTGTTGTTGGCAGAGAGCATAGCTAACCTCACCAAAGACATCACCACTGAATGTTATCCCCAAACTACGAGTGTGTATAGTGTCATAGAACAGAAGGAAAATTGGACTTGCCTCACCCAAATCATAAAGTAGATTTATATTTTAAGGCTAGAAAGTTCCTTTACATTGCACACCGAGGGGCGCCTGCCACCTATTGTTCATGTAGAAGACTACAGGAGTTGGAAATCCAGTCCTGCCCCTCCACAAGTTAACTCATTCACCAAGTATTCAAAGAGGACCCATCCCAATGGCCCTCCACGTTCCTCTCAAGTCTCTTTCCTCTTATTAAAAATAAAAAATATTTGAGATTATGAATCTTTGTGAATTACTTTAACTATAATAAACATCTTTCTAAATGTGATGGTGTTTGAAAATTCTTTTAATTTTAAGATTTATATAGCTTTCTAACAGAAATTAAAGGTGGTTATGCTTTGTAGAGGCAATAGCACTGACAGTTGCCCTTGAAATCACAAACTGGACCGTCTTTCCTCCCCAAACCTCTTTGCTGGAATGCTAGGCAGCAACTGTGAAGGGCTTATTTTAAGGACTTTAACACAGATGTCTGCTGACCTCCTCTGTACTATCAAAGCCTCAGATGCTTACCCTGCCATAGTCCCTCACTTGATACAATCATTGATTGACGCATCTTTCCCTTTTTCTAGATGTGTACACCTTCAGGGCAGAAATCGTATCTAGTTCAACTAGCAAACAGTAGATAGTAAATATGTGTTAAGTGAATGCTACAGAGAAAGTATGTCTGATATTAATTTATTCTAGCTTGCAGCTCCCAAGTCAAGCTTAGCTTGCTTTAGTGAAAGATTTTCCCAGCCAGCAATTTCCTCTAAGCCTTAAGCATGGGGCTTCTTGACTTGAGCCCAGGTCAGCTCTCCTGTTTCCTGCCATCTTCTCGATTCCTCCCCTTTCCTTCTGCTCTGAAATTCTTGTATGTTGAATGTACAGATATTTATTGTCTCCCTCCCTTCTCTTCACAAACTCCCTCAGATAGCTTTTACCTACTCTATGTTTAAAGCAAGCTAATAATGCTCAGTATATTTTACTTTATTGATTTTTTTAGAGAGAGAGAGAGGAAAGGAAGGGAAGGGAAGGGAAGGGAAGGGAAGGGAAGGGAAGGGAAGGGAAGAGAGAGATGTCTATCTGTTGTTCCACCCATTCATTGCATTCATTGATTTCTTCCTGTTTGTGCCCCAACCAAGGGATTGAACCACAATTTTGCCACATTGGGACCACCTTCCAACCAAATGAGCTACCTAACCAGGGCCTTAAACTTCTGCTACTTCTTTATTAGGTTAACAGGGAAACACAAAGTCTATTTCATTGTATCTTTCTGAGGACAATGTATACCACAGGGTCTTGCTTCCTAACTCTGGCAACTGGAATACTTACTAGTTTTGAGATGTAGGTAGAGGAACATAAAGGAATGCTATACTTCATAAAATAAAATAACGAGTTCGTGAAGGCTTGAGAAGAGAAAGCTTCTGAAGGGAAGTGTCTGAACAGGTGGCCTCAGCAGTTTTCTTCAGTCTCACTTCCCTCTCCAAGTTGTCTCATGCTGATTATTTCCATCACCACTAGGCCAGACCTCAGGAGTATACATTTCTTATTTCAAAGCCCTAACTCCTTGATTCTTGGTCCACTTCAGTATTAGGCAGCCATGCTGGATGTTTCAAAAAGGCTTTACCAGTATGAACCAATGATTTTCACTGGGTGGAGAAATCATGGATGATCATTTTTTTTCTTTACACGTTGTTTTGGACTTAGTGATTTTTTAAAACCAATTGATATGTTATTTTTATAATTATATTAAAATGTAACATTGCAGAGGGAATCCAAGATGGCGGTGTAGGTAAACACCTAAACTGCTGCCTCGCGCAACAATTTAAAAAATTCAACTAAAAGACAAAACGTCTATCACCCAGAACCACGGGAAAGCTGGCTGAGTGGAAGTTCTACAACTAGAAGGAAAGAGAAAAGAGCATCGAGACGTGCACGAGCGCTGAAAAGCTGAGGTACAGAGGCGCGTGATCCGGGCTGGCGGCCGGCGTTGCTTTTTTCAACCCAAAGGGAGACAAGCCCCCGACTACTCTGAAATCCAGTTTCTGGGGAGACTCGGGGGACCCAAACTCCTACGGGGAAAAGCTGGACTGTCTGCCAGTGAGGGTGGCTTACTTGCAGAGCTGCACGCAGGAATAATTATTTACGGCACTGGGGCATGGGACTCCGGGACGCCCTTGGGGACACAGAGCTGGCTAACTAGCAGCCATTGCTGTTTGCCACGCCCTAACCTAGTGACGCCCTGAGGCCCCGCCCTGCACAACCTACAAACCCACCCAAGCTCCAAGCAGCAGCGTTAGCAGAAGAAAGCCCCGCCCTATCCCAGCTTAACCTAGCAAACTTGCAGCCTGGGTCAGACAGCTCCAAAACCTCCAAACCCCAAGCAAAGAGGAGAAAACTGCAGCTCTCACTGTAGCTCCTGCTGGGTGGCCTCAGACAGTAGCTGACCTGCACCCCATTGGAGATCCAGAAGCCAGTGTACCTAGTGGTCAGAGTGAGACACCAGATTTCAACTCCTCACATCCATAAGTGACACATTCAAAGGCAGACTCAGTGAGCACCAAAGCCCCACTGAAACAAGTCCTGCCCCATAAGTGTGTCTTCAGCGCAGCAGTTCTTCCATTATAGACACAATGAGTGCTCACAGCTAATTGGCCTGGAGGTCAATTCCTCCCAGTATACCAACAGCAATTAAGGCTTTAACTGCACCAAGTCTTTGCACTCAGCCCACAAAGGGGTGTACCAAGAGTGTCCACATCAGGTGATTGGGGAGGCTGAGCTACTGCCCCCTATAGGTCACCTACCACACAAAGCTACTCCATCAACACAGGGAAGCAGCCAAAATGAGGAGACAAAGAAACATGTCACGAATGAAAGAAACGGAGGAAAGTAAACTACTGGATGACATAGAGTTCAGAACCACATTTATAAGGTTACTCAAGAATCTTCTTAAAACCGCTGAGAAACTTGATGAGACCTTCAAGGAGCTTAATGAGAATGCCAATAAAATGGAAAAGGATCAGTCAGAAATGAAGCATACACTGTCTGAAATAAAGAATATACAGAAACTCAACTGTAGATCAACGTACCCCAAGAATCAAACCAAAGATCTGAAATATGTGGAAACAAAAAACATCCAACCAGAAAAACAAAAAGAAAAAAGAATCCAAAAATATGAAGATAGTGTAAGGAGCCTCTGGGACAACTTTAAGCGAACCAACATCTGAATTTTTGGGGTGCCAGAAGAAGGGAGAGAGCAAAATATTGAAAACCTATTAGAAGAAATAATGACAGAAAACTTTCCCTGCCTGGTGAAAGAAATAGATGTACAAGTCCAGGAAGCGCACAGAACCCCATACAAGAGGAATCCAAAGAGGGCCACACCAAGACACATCATAATTAAAATGCCAAGGGCAAAAGACAAAGAGAGAAATCTTGAAAGCAGCAAGAGAAATACGGTTGGTTACCTACAAGGGAGTACCCATACGACTGTCAGCTGATTTCTCAACAGAAACTATGCAGGCCAGAAGGGAGTGGCAAGAAATATTCAAAGTGATGAACAGCAAGAACCTACAGCCAAGATTACTCTACCCAGCAAAGCTATCATTCAGAGTTGAAGGTCAGATAAAGAGCTTCACAGACAAGAAAAAGTTAAAGGAGTTCATCACCACCAAACCAGGATTACATGAAATGCTGAAGGGTATTCTTTAAGGAGAGGAAGAAGAAGAAAAAGGTAAAGATAAAAATTATGAACAACAAGGAGACAAAATGGCGGCGGAATAGAAGGATGTGTCCTGAGCCTTCTCCTGGAGCAAATAGAGGAGGCAGCTGAGACGAGCGGAATCCAGCCCGAATTGGCGAAGGAGGCACAGCTGGTGAGACAGTTTGCAGCTGGGAAGAGCAGGGATCCCCCGGATAAAGGTAAAATCAAAGATCTAGGCAGTAGAATCTCCCGGACCTCTGTGCCCAGAAGGTCAGGGAGAAACTACACAGTGCCAAGCCGCGTCCCTGAGGACAGGCAAGGTCTGAAGGATTTTAGACCATAGAGTCTGGATTTGGGATCTGAGCTCAAAGGCAGCCTTTAAGAGCTGCCGGACCGCGGAGTGCCGGCAAGAGAGGAACTGGCAGAGACGCGGCCCTTCCTCGCGCTGGGGCCTGCGCTTTTCCCCACTGAACCTAGTTCGTGGGACCTTTTGGAGACAGGCGCTTACCTGTGACAGAAGTGCGGGAGAAGGGGTAGAGTTGTGGAACCTGGGCAGAGTGGGCAACTGACGGTCCAGGAGAAGTGGTAGCAAGTCTGGTGCTGAGTCATATCTAAGCCCACAGAATCCATTTTCTCCTGAGAGATAGCCCCTCCCCCCAGTCTCCAAGCAACCAATATAGCCACACCCAGATTCCACCCTGATTAACACCAAGGAATCTGAATACTCCCTGAGGCCATAGGATCTACTCTAAAGAGAAATCTTTAGAAGCTAAGCACCTCAATTACACTAGATAACCAAGCCCAGGAGAACAGATTTTACCAGTAGCACCATCACCAAAAGAACCTGGGTAGCAAAGCAATTGGATCTACAATTAAAACATTTCAGGAAAACATGGGGAGACAAAAAAGCAATACCCAAAGGAAAGAAAAAGAGGAATCACCAGAAAGGGAGTTAAATGAAATTGAGGCTAGCAGCTTAACAGAGAGAGAATTCAGAGTAATGGTTCTAAGGATGTTTAAACGGATGGATGACAAATACACACAACTCAATGACAAATACACACAACTCAATGAGAACTACAAGGAACTGAATGAAAATGTCACCAACGTGAAAAGAAACCAAGAGGAGATGAAGAACGACATAGCTGCAATAAAGAACACATTGGAAGGCTTAAACAGTAGACTAGAAGAGGCTGAGGACCGCATCAGTGAATTAGAAGACAAGGTAGGAAAACACACACAAACACAGCAGCAAATGGAAAGAAGACTTAAAAAGCAAGAGGAGAGCCTAAGGGAGCTTTGGGACAACACAAAACGAAACAATATTAGAATAATAGGGATACCAGAAGGTGAGGAAGAGAAGCAAGGAATAGAAAACCTGTTTGAAGAAATAATGACGGAGAACTTCCCTGATATTGGCAAGAAAAAAACTATGCAAGTCCAAGAAGTACATAGAGTCCCAAACAAGTTGAACCCCAAAAGACCAACACCAAGACACATCATAATTAAATTGGCGAATACCAATGACAAAGTAAGAATCTTAAAGGCTGCCAGAGAGAGACAGAAAGTTACCTACAAGGGATCTCCTATTAGAATATCAACTGATTTCTCAACAGAAACACACCAGGCCAGAAGGGAATGGAATGAAATATTCAAAGTGATGCAAAGCAAGGGTCTGAATCCAAGAATACTATACCCAGCAAGGTTATCATTCAAAATTGAAGGGGGAATCAGGAGCTTCACAGACAAAAAAGGGCTAAGAGAGTTTATCACTACCAAGCCAGCAATGCAAGAAATGCTGAAGGGACTGCTGTAAAAAGAAGAAAGAGAAAGGCAAAAAGAAACACAAACACTAAGGGGGAAAATATGACAACAAACATGTACTTGTCAATAATAACATTAAACGTAAATGGATTAAATGCACCAATCAAAAGACATAGGGTAGCTGAATGGATAAGAAAACATGACCCATATATTTGCTGTCTACAAGAGACTCACCTCAGAGCAAAGGATTCACACAGACTGAGAGTGAAGGGATGGAAAAATATTTTTCAAGCAAATGGAAATGAGAAAAAAGCTGGGGTAGCAATACTTATATCTGATAAAATAGACCTCAAAGTAAAGGGCATAACAAGAGATAAGGAAGGCCACTACATAATACTAAAGGGAGCAATTCAACAAGAAGATATAACTCTGGTAAACATATATGCACCCAACGCAGGAGCACCCAAATACATAAAAAAACTCCTGGAAGAGATCAAGGGAGAGATCGACAACAATACAATCATAGTAGGAGACTTTAATACACCACTGACATCACTGGATAAATCCTCCAGACAAAAAATCAGCAAAGAAATAGCAATTCTAAATGACACACTAGATCAGATGGACCTAATTGACATCTTCAGAGCATTTCACCCCAAAGCCTCGGAATATACGTTCTTCTCAGGTGCCCATGGGACATTTACAAAAATAGACCACATATTGGGTCACAAACAAAGCCTCCCTAAATTCAAAAAGATTGAAATCCTATCAAGCATATTCTCAGACCACAATGGCATAATATTAGAAATAAACTATAATAAAAACATTCCAAAAAATTCAAACACGTGGAAACTGAATAGCATGCTATTAAACAATGATTGGGTGATCAACGAGATCAAAGAAGAAATTAAAAACATCCTGGAGAATAATGACAATAAAAACACAACAATACAAATGCTATGGGACACAATGAAAGCAGTCTTGAGAGGGAAGTTTATAGCTCTACAGGCCTACCTCAAAAAACAAGAAAAAATGGTAATAAATCTTCTAACTCAACAACTCAAAGAATTAGAAACAGAGCAACAAGAAAAGCCCACAGTGAGCAGAAGGAAGGACATAATAAAGATCAGAGCAGAAATGAATGACATAGAGACCAAAAAATCAATACACAGGATCAACAAAACCAAGAGCTGGTTCTTTGAAAGGATAAACAAGATTGATGAACCTCTAGCCAGGCTCACCAAGAAGCAAAGAGAGAGGACCCAAATAAACAAAATCAGAAATGAAAGAGGTGAAATAACAACAGACCCCACAGAAATACAAAGGATTGTTAAAAAATACTATGAACAACTCTATTCTAACAAACTACACAATCTGGAGGAAATGGACACATTCCTAGAAAAATACAACCTTCCAAAACTCACACAGGAAGGTTCTAAGAATCTCAATAGGCTGATAACTATGGAAGAAATTGAAGCAGTCATCAAAAAGCTTCCAGCAAACAAAAGCCCAGGGCCTGATGGCTTCACAGGGGAGTTTTACCAAACATTCAAGGAAGAACTAAAACCTATCCTCCTCAGACTATCCCAGAAAATTCAAGAAGAAGGAACACTTCCAAACTCCTTCTATGAGGCCAGCATCACCCTAATACCAAAACCAGACAAAGACAACACAATGAAAGAGAATTACAGGCCAATATCCCTCATGAACATAGATGCCAAAATCCTCAACAAAATTCTAGCAAATCGAATCCAGCAGTACATCAGAAAGATTATACACCATGACCAAGTAGGATTTATCCCAGGGATGCAAGGATGGTACAATATTCGCAAATCAATAAACGTGATACATCACATAAACAAATTGAGAGATAAAAATCACATAGTCATATCAATTGATGCAGAAAAAGCATTTGATAAAATCCAACACCCTTTCTTGATAAAAACTCTCAGCAAGGTGGGAATAGAAGGATCATACCTGAACATAATAAAAGCCATATATGACAAACCCACAGCCAACATCATACTCAATGGGCAAAAACTAAAACCATTTCCCCTAAGAACAGGAACAAGACAGGGATGCCCACTCTCACCACTCCTTTTTAATATAGTGCTGGAAGTACTAGCCATTGCAATCAGACAAGAAGAAGAAATAAAAGGCATCCAAATTGGAAAAGAAGAAGTAAAACTGTCCTTATTCGCAGATGACATGATACTGTACATAGAAAACCCTAAAGACTCCATAAAAAAATTATTAGACTTAATAACTGAATTCGGTAATGTAGCAGGATACAAAATTAATGCCAAGAAATCTATGGCATTTCTATACACCAATAATGAACTTACAGAAAGAGAGACTAAAAAAACAATCCCATTTACCATCGCACCAAAAAAATTAAGATACTTAGGAATAAACTTAACTAAAGAGGTAAAAGACCTATACGTAGAAAACTACATGACACTGAAAAAAGAGATAGAGGAAGACATAAACAGATGGAAGAACATACCATGTTCATGGATTGGTAGAATCAACATCATCAAAATGTCCATACTACCCAAAGCAATCTATAAATTCAATGCACTTCCCATTAAAATACCAACAACATATTTCACAGACCTAGAACGAAATTTCCAAAAATTTATCTGGAATAAAAAAAGAACCCGAATAGCTACAGCAATCCTGAGAAAGAAGAACAAAGTAGGTGGGATCTCAATACCAGATATCAAGTTGTATTACAAAGCTACTGTTCTCAAAACAGCCTGGTACTGGCACAAGAACAGACATATAGATCAATGGAATAGAATAGAGAACCCAGAAATTGACCCAAATCAATATGCTCAATTAATATTTGACAAAGGAGGCATGAACATTCAATGGAGTCAAGACAGTCTCTTCAACAAATGGTGTTGGGAAAATTGGACAGATACATGCAAAAGAATGAAGCTAGATCACCAACTTACACCATACACAAAAATAAATTCAAAATGGATAAAGGACTTAAACATAAGACGGGAATCCATGAAAATACTACAGGAATCCACAGGCAGAAAAATCTCGGACATATGCCGAAAGAACTTCTTCACTGATACTACTCCTAGGGCAATGGAAGCTAAAGAGAAAATAAACAAATGGGACTACATCAAAATAAAAAGCTTTTGCACAGCAAAGAAAACCATCAATAAAACAACAAGAAAGCCCACTGCATGGGAGAACATATTTGCCAATGATATCAATGATAAGGGTTTAATCTCCAACATATACAGAGAACTCATACAACTTAACAAAAAGAAGATAAACAACCCAATCAAAAAATGGGCAACTGATCTAAGTAGACACTTTTCGAAAGAAGACAGAAGGCAGGCCAAGAGACATATGAAAACATGCTCACAGTCACTAATCATCAGAGAGATGCAAATCAAAACAACAATGAGGTACCATCTCACACCTGTCAGAATGGCTTTTATCAACAAATCAACAAACAACAAGTGTTGGCGAGGATGCGGAGAAAAAGGAACTCTTTTGCACTGCTGGTGGGAATGCAGACTGGTGCAGCCACTGTGGAGAACAGTATGGAGTTTCCTCAAAAAAATAAAAATGGAACTCCCATTTGACCCAGTGATCCCACTTCTAGGAATATATCCCAAGAATCTAGAAACACGCATCAGAAAGGAAATATGCACCCCTATGTTCATAGCAGCACAATTCACCATAGCCAAGATTTGGAAACAACCTAAATGCCCATCAACAGATGAATGGATTAAAAAACTGTGGTATACCTATACAATGGAATACTACGCTGCGGTAAAAAAGAAGGAGTTCCTACCATTTGCAACAATATGGATGGAGATGGAGAATATTATGTTGAGTGAAATAAGCCAGGCAGAGAAAGATAAATATCACATGATCTCGCTCATTTGTGGAATATAATGAACGACATAGACTGATGAACAAGAACAGATCCAGAGGCTGAGAAACGTCAATCAGAAGATCATACCTCAGGTAAGGTAGGGGAGGGTGGGGGTAAGGTGGAGAGATCAACCAAGGGACTTGTATGCATGCATATGAACCTAATCAATGGACACAGACAACAAGGGGGCGGGGCATTAAGAGAAATTGTTTCATGTGACAAAAATTTTTAAATGAAACTCTCTGTAGACTGAAAATTATTTTGGAAGGAAACAAAGAGAAGTTTCCTTCAAAAGTCATAAGGATTGTAATTGAAAGTCAATATATTTGGCCGCTTGAACTAAAGTAAGTAATTTGTGTTTTTGCCTCCCTGACAAAGTTTATATAAAGCTACAAAAAGAAATTGACAGCCAGTTTGAAATGGAATTGCCAGGGCCTAGGGCAAAGAATATCCTTACATGATATTATTCTACAATCTCATTATAATCTTAGATATTTTACAACAGCATACTTTACAATTATCCCAAACAAACTTACAAACTAATTCTTTGAATGGTGGGCAGCAATTTAAAAAAAGGGACATGAAAGGATTTAATCCCTTGCAGAAGGAATTAAGGCACTGGGAAGGCACTTGAGCATCCTATATTGGCCCCTCTTGCCCTTTGTGCCAAGAGGGACCCTCTTCTCACAATCCAATTGCCCTCAGCTGTTACCTGAGCTTTCTGTTCATGCTGAGCTTGAAGCCTCGTGGGGGCTGGTACCAGGGATCTGTCTCACATCCAATTGTGTGAGCTGGCCCTCACTGGAGAATAAACCCGAGTTCCCCGAGATATATGATCAGCACCGGGACCCTGCCAGCAGGCCAGGGGTTCCCAAGGCAGGTGCTGGGTGTGGAGGCCACAGGGTCATAGGCTACCAAGGAGACAGAACTGAACCTCACAGCACCCTGCTTGGCCCCAGAGGATGGCTGGTTAGCCAGAGACGGGTAAGATTCCTCAAGGAATGAACAACCTAAGACAGGCACAGTCACAGAGGGGCCATCAGGAGAGAAATTGGGGGGGCAACAGAAGTGGGGCACAGACCCTCACCCCCCCAACATTGCAGGGGCTTGAACCCTCACCCCCTTCTAAAGGAGGTCTCCTACCCCCATGGCTGCTTCGCGCTTCCCACACCCAGCTCAGATCGGGACCCAGGCAACAGAAAGAGACCCTGCCCAGCTCACATAGAGATACAGGTGACAGACAGAGACTTGGCCCAGCTCAGATCGGGACCCAGGTAACAGACAAGAGACTTGGCCGACAGCGGTTGCCCTATATCTAAATTCAGCTGAGCATTTGGAATGCTCAGGGCCCACTCAAGAATGCAAATAATCCTTCCCACTAATATTTACAGGGTAAACTAAGATTGTTGGTAGAGTATTAAATTTGACAGTAAAATAGTAATCGAGTTTTCAGATTAATTTAAATAGGCTAATTGAAATAAGTGAATATTCAAGTACTGGACAAAAAGCTATTCTTAAAGTAATAACTAAAATTTCTATTGGTAGTTCATCTCATGGTAAAATTCCTGAATATGCAATGAACCTAAAGCAGTCATATCTGTGGGGGAAAAAAAAAATTTTTTTTTTAATTTAAAGTTATCAAGACTGCATTATAAAATTTACAAAAACCTCCATTAAAAAAAAAGGGGGGGGATAGTAGGGCAATATCATGTAAGGAAAAATATCCTATAAGTAAATTACATCTAGAAAATTTTTACTTTACCAAATTAAGGTTCATTTGCAATGCTAACAGCAAGACGGCCATTAAAAACACACATGGTGTCTAAATAAGACAAAGGAAAATCGTTTGAACAAAAAGAAAAAGGATCCCAAATCAATTATATAGAAAAGATTCCTTTATTAACTTGTGGTCGAGAATATATTTGTATATTTTCAGAAAACAACCCCAAGACCAGATGGATTCCTGCAACAGAGAGGAATTGACAGAAGTGCTCCAACCACGAAGACAAGAGGAAAAAACAGTCCAGAGATGGAAGACGCTGACAACGCCTTGCCATGGGAGCAGTCAGCAGCTGTGCACCACTGCAGGTTACCTAGGACCAAACCAGAGAGGGTCGGACCTGCATTGCCACCATGTGCCCACCATCCAGATATCACTGCTGACATGTACACATAAGAAACTGTTGGACATTGAAATTGGGACTCAAACATTTTTTTGTTTTGTCTTGTTTTGTTATTATATGTTTATTTCCAGTATGCAAAGGCAAAACTTTTTAAAGGAAAGAAATGGTGGGAAAAAGATACAGAGGCAAAGAAGCATTGAACAGACTGTCAAACTACATTGGGAAGACAGGGGTGGTTGGGCGAGGAGGGCTGTAAGAGACCAACCGAAGGACTTGTACGCATGCATATAAGCACAACCAATGGATATAAGACACTGGGGTGGGGGGGGGAGGGTGGGCAGGTGAAGGCATGTCCTGGGGGGTAGGGGAGGTCGGGGGGAGATCAAAGGGGGAAAAAAAAAGGAGACATATGTACTACTATTTGTAATACTTAAAACAATAAAAATAAAATAAAATTAAAAAAAAAAGAAAAGAAAAAAAAATTATGAACAACAAAATGACATCAAATACATACCTACCAACAAGTGAATCTAAAAATCAAGTGAATAAAAAATCTGAAGAACAGAATGGACTGGTGAATATAATAGAATCAGGGACATAGAAAGGGAGTGAACTGACGATTCTCAGGGGAAGCAGGTGTGAGGGGTGCGGGAAGAGATTGGACAAAAATCTTACTCCTATGGATGAAGACAGTGGCGGGGGTAAGGGCATGGGGTGGGGTGGGGTGGGGAATCAGGTGGAGGGGAGCTATGGGGGAAAAAATAGAGGAACACAGTAGTAATCTGAACAATAAAGATTTATTAAAAAAAACAAAACAAAAAAACCAGTGAGGCCTTCCATTGGATTATCCTATATAATAAAAGCCTAATATGCAAATCTAAAAAAAAAAATGTAACACTGCAGTCCAGTTGGAGTGGCTCAGTTGGTTGAGTATTGTCTTATGCACCCAAAGGTTGCCAGTTCGATTCCTGGTCAGTGCACATACATGGGTTGAGGGTTTGATCCCCACTTGGGGAGTATACAGGAGGCAACTGATTCATGTCTCTGTCTCTGTCTCTGTCTCTGTCTCTTCCTCCCTCCCTCTCTTTCTCCCTCCCTCCCTCCCTTCCCCTCCCCCTCTCTCTAAGTCCTCAAGCTAGGATAAGGCCGCCCTAACCGGTTTGGCTCAGTGGATAGAGCGTTGGCCTGCAGACCGAAAGGTCCCAGTTGGATTTTGGTCAAAGGCATGTACCTTGGTTGCTGGCACATCACCAGTAGGGGGTGTGCAGGAGGCAGCTGATCGATGTTTCTCTCTTATTGATGTTTCTAACTCTAACCCTCTCCCTTCCTCTCTGTAAAAAATCAATAACATATATTTTAAAAGAAAGAGGAAAACAAAAAGCCTGGCCAGTACCGTTTAGTGGTTCAGCATCCACCCATGCACCAAGAGGTCCTTGGTTCGATTCCCAGTCAGGGCACATGCCCGGATTGTAGGCTCAATCTCCAGTAGGAGCATGCAGCTGATCAATGTTTCTCTCTCATTGAGGTTTCTATCTCTCTGTCACTCTCCTTTCCTCTCTCTATAAGGTTAATAAAAACATATTTTAAAGAAAGAAAAAAATAATACTACAGAATTCAAAGGGAAAACAAGGAAGTAATAAAACTAAGAACAGATATCTTTATTTTAATCCCTCCCCCCCACATACTCTCTTCTACTTCCCCTGATCCTCCTTTCCCTCTGGTAATACCATACAGTTGTCTGTATCTATGAGTTGTTGTCTTTTCTTAATTTCTTTACCTTTTTCACCCAGCCTCTCAACCTCTCTCTCCTCTGTCAGTCTGTTTTCTATTAGTCATTTTCTATTTTGTTAGTTTATTTTGTTCATTAGATTCCATACGAGTGAAATAATTTGGTACTTACCTTTCCCTGATTGGCTTATTTCACTTAGTATAATGCTTACCAGGTCTATTCATCATTTTTTATTATTTTACTAGAGGCCCAGTGCATGAAATTTGAGTGTGGGGGGGTGTCCCCCAGCCCGGCCTGAACCCTCTCCAATCCAGGATCCCTCTCACAATCCAGAACCACTGGCTCCTAACTGCTCACCTGCCTGCCTGCCTGATGCTCCTAATGGCTCTCCTGCCAGCCTGATGGCCCTAAATGCTCTCCTCTGCTGGCCTGATCCCCTTACCTGCTCTCCCCTCCTGGCCCGATCCCCCTAACTGCCTATCTGCTCTCCCCTCCTGGCCTGATGTCCCTGCCTATCTGCTCTCCCTTCCTCTCCACACCCTTTGGACACCGGAGCAGGCATGCTAAGAGCTCTCTGCCGCAGGCCTGCCCCCATCCTGATTGGTTATTACATGACAGCATCCCAATTTGCATATTCTTCTATTATTAGTATAGATATTTTTGTGTCTGAATAGTATTCCATTGCGTACCATAGCTTTTTATCCACTGATTTCTAGAGAGTGGAAGGGATGGAGGAGGTGGGAGTGAGAAACAGCTAGATGAAAAAGACACATCAATTGGTTGCCTCCCATACTCACCCCTGCTGGGGAACCTGCAACCGAGCTATGTGCCTTTGACTGAGAATTGAACCTGGGATCCTTCAGTGCATGGGCTAACACTCTAAGCACTGAGCAAACTGGCCAGGGCTGAACCATAGCTTGGGCTGTTTCCAAATCTTGGCTATTGTAAAAAATGCTGCAATGAACATAGGGGTATATATATTCTTTCAAATTAGTGTTTTGGGTTCCTTTGGATATTTCCCAGAAGTGAAATCACTGGGTCATAAGGCAGTTCCATTTTTAATTTTTTGAGGAAACTCCACACTGCTTTCCACAGTGGCTGCACCAATCTGCATTCCCATCAAAGGTGCATGAGGGTTCCCTTGCCTCTATATCCTCACCAACACTTGTTTGTTAATTCATTGATGACCTTCTGACAGGTGTGAGGTGATATGACATTGTGGTGAACAGATTTTTTTTTTTTTGTTATCCTCACCCGAGGATATTTTTCCATTGATTTTTAGGGTGAGTGGAAGAGAGAAGGCAAGACAGAGAGAAACATCGATGTGAGAGAAACACATTGATTGGTTGCTTCCTGCATGTGCCCTGACCAGGCCCGGGCTGGAGAGGAGCCTGCAACCAAGGTGTATGCCCTTGACTGGAATTGAACCCGGGACCTTTTGGTCCATGCTGATGTTCTATCCACTGAGCTGAACCATCTAGGAGGGATTTCTTTCTTCTTATAAAAAATATATTTTTATTGATTTCAGAGAGGAAGGGAGAGGGAGATAGAAACATCAATGATGAGTATCATTGATTGGCTGCCTCCTGCACGCCTCCTACTGGGGATCGAGCCTGCAACTCTGGCAAGTGCCCTGACCAGGAATCAAACTGTGACCTCCTGGTTCATAGGTTGACACTCAACCACTGAGCCATGCTGGCTGGACGGAACAGCAGATTTATTTTTTTAATTTAATAAATCTTTATTGTTCAGATTATTACAATTGTTTCTCCTTTTTCCCCCATAGCTCCCCCCCACCCATTTCCCACCCCACCCTCTGCCCTTACCTCCCCCCCCACTGTCCTCATCCATAGGTGTATGCTTTTTGTCCAGTCTCTTCCTGCACCTCCCACACCCCTTTCACCCTCACTCCCTTTCTATGCCCCTGATTCTATTATATTCACCAGTTCATTCTGTTCATCAGATTTTTTATTCACTTGATTTTTAGATTCACTTGTTGATAGACATGTATTTGTTGTTCATAATTTTTATCTTTACCTTTTTCTTCTTCTTCCTCTTAAAGAATACCTTTCAGCATTTCATATAATACTGGTTTGGTGGTGATGAACTCCTTTAGCTTTTTCTTATCTGTGAAGCTCTTTATCTGACCTTCAATTCTGAATGATAGCTTTGCTGGGTAGAGTAATCTTGGTTGTAGGTTCTTGCTCTTCATCATTTTGAATATTTCTTGGCACTCCCGTCTGGCCTGCATAGTTGCTGTTGAGAAATCAGCTGACAATCGTATGGGTACTCCCTTGTAGGTAATTAACTGTTTTTCTCTTGCTGCTTTTAATATTCTCTCTGTCTTTTGCTCTTGGCATTTTAATTATGATGTGTCTTGGTGTGGTCCTCTTTGGATCCCTTTTGTTTGGGGTTCGGTGCGCTTCCTGGACTTGTAAGTCTATTTCTTTCACCAGGTGGGGGAAGTTTTCGGTCATTATTTCTTCAAATAGGTCTTCAGTATCTTGCTCTCTCTCTTCTTCTGGCACCCACATAATTTGGATGTTGGTATGCTTGAGGTTGTCCCAGAGGCTCCTTACACTATCTTCAAATTTTTGGATTCTTTTTTCTTTTCCGGCTGAGAGTTTTTTGCTTCTTTGTATTTCAACTCTTTGACTTGATTCTTGTGTTCCTCTAGTCTGCTGTTAGGTCTCTGTATAATATTTTTTATTTCAGTCAATGTATATTTAATTTCTAGTTGGTCCTTTTTCATATCCTCGAGAGTCTTGCTAAAGTTATCGGTCCTTTTTAGTAAATTCTTGAAAAACCTTATAACCGTGGTTTTGAACTCTATATCCAGTCATTTGTTTTCCTCCATTTCTTTCATTTGTGATGTTTCTTTTTCTCTGCATTTTTGCTGCTTCCCTTAGTTGGTAGAGTAGCTTCGTGTGGTAGGTGTCCACTAGTGCACAGTGGCTCAGCCTCCCCAGTTATCTGAGGTGGACACTCTTGGTGCACCCCTTTGTGGACTGTGTGCTCAGCCTTGTTGTAGTTAAGTCTTGATTGTTGTTGGTATCACTGGGAGGAATTGACCTCTAGGCGAATTGGCTGTGAGGATCAGCTGTGTCTACGCTGGGAGAACTTCTGTGCTGGAGACACTCTTATGAGATAAGACTTGCAAAATTGCAAAAGCCTCTGTGCTCAGCTCGGATGGGGTGGAGTTTCAGGGCAGAGCAGACAGCCTTGGCTTCCCATCAGCCCTGTCCTATGAGGCCCCTGGGTGTCAGTGTCCCGTGGAAATCGCTGCAAGCACCTCGGAGAGAAAGCTTCCATCGAGTTTCACCCGCTGCCAGACAGTCGTTTCTCCCCGAATGAGTTGGGGTTCCCAGAAACTTGCCTGGAACTGGAGTTCAGTGCAGTTGGGAGTTTCTGTCTCCCTCCCGCTTTAGAAAGCCAGCTGTGCACTCAGCCTCCTGTGCATTCAGCAGTCAGTCCTTTCTGTGCACGGCGCCTCCGGACCTCTGCCTTCCACAGCTCCTGAGTCTCAGTGTGCTTTCTCTTTTCCTGACAGTCCAGATTCCCCCCGAATGAGTCTGGTTTCCCAGCGTCTTGCCCGGGACTGGAGTTCAGTGCAGTTGGGAGCTTCCTTCTCCCTCCCGCTTTAGAAAGCCAGCCGTATACTCAGCCACCTGTGCACACAGCCGCCCGTCTTCTCCACGTGCGAGTCTCCGTACCTCAGCCTTTTGCAGCTCCTCTGAGTCTCAATGTGCTTTCCTCTTTTCTTCTAGTTGTGGAATTTCCACTCAGCCAGCTTTCCTGTGGTTCTGGATGGTGTCTGTTTTAGTTGTAGTTTTGATATTGTTGTGCGAGGGAGCAGTTTAGGTGTTTACTTATGTCTCCATCTTGGTTTCCTCTTCCGGAACAGCAAATTTCTAATTCTACCATGGCTAACTTGACTGCACAGATCATTTGCTCCCAAGCTCCTGTTCCAGTCCATATCACTTTTAAGGGCCCTAAAGAGCTGCTCACTTTTTCATTTTCAAAATAATTCCTCTTGATAGCTTCCAGCAGAACTCATTGAGGAAAGAATGGAGGTCTATAGAACTGATTGCTCATTGAGGGCAAATAACCTAAAATACCCCCTCGGGTAGATACCAGCATATAAAGAAATTATTTCGCTACAGAGACTCCCAACTTCTTTCTCAATTTCCCAGAGATAGAGTAAAAGTTTATGTTTTCCCTGGAATCAAATTAAAATTTGAAGTTAAAGGCTGTCCGGGTGAACCTAGTGAACCCAGGCTCAGCTGGGTGGGTTGGAACCTGTTAGTAAGGCATCATTAAGATGCACTTCAAAAGCTATGTGAGTTTAGCTTTTAATGCAGAAACATTTGATGCTGATTTTAAATGTTGGAGCATTAAAAAAGGATGATTGAGAATACAGGGTGAGGCAAAAGTAGGTTTGCAGTTGTGAGTAGGCGAGACAGAGTTTATTCTTGTATTATTTTCCATACAAACAACTATAAACCTACTTTTGCTGCTCTGTGTAAACATGTTTGCTTTGGCTATAGTTTAATACTTGTTGCAGTCATTTTTACGTGAATTGCTTACCATTTCTTTTATAGTGTATTACAATTATTTTCAAACAATTGTCATGAATTCATTTAATTATAAAACTAAACTGTTGGTATGCTTAACAAGTATAGCTTTTTGTTTATGTCATAGTAGTTATCTGCTTATATAGCTTAGTTGTTTGCTCATGATTTAAGAATGGGATATAGAATTTACCCTAGTAAGCATGCAAAGCTTGCCTGTAGTCAGTTATCTTTAGTTTTTTTCCTCTTTGATAGGATCAGATGCAGTGAGAAGGCCTCAGATATTAAATAAAGTTTAATAATTAATAATGAAAAGTCACCCTGAAGAATACATCTAAGTAAGATCATCTGCTAAATTGGGAGAGAAAAGGTTTCTTTTTCTGAAGAAAAACTGGAAATTCCTCCTTAAATTTGTTGTATTTATTTTTTATACCTCTCTGAGGCCAGGGTTTAAAAATCATTTTTGCTTTCCCCATAGGTATAGTTATGATTTGTGGCATTTTGATTAAAAATATATTCTGATTATTCCCTCAGATCTTTGCCTCCTCATCCCAATTTCTCTAAGGGTGTTTAAGGTTATAAAGAATGTTCCATGCCCTCACCTTAACATTCTGCCAATAATCTAATTTATTTTTTTCACCCCTTTTCTACTATTTGATCAGCAGGGAATAATTTTTTTTTCTACCAATCAACCATTACCATAAAAATAAACTACCTATTATCTTAAAAACCCAGCCATCTGGGGTCCAGAAGACATACTTAACTTCCATTACACATTAAATCCATTACTCAAGGAGCTACTGTGTAAATAATAAAAGATCTGAAAAGTTCATTAGTCTACGGCCATACCACCCTGAATGCACCCCATCTCGTCTGAAAAGTTCATTAGTAAGAATCTGGGAGACTTTCCTGTACATGAAAGAGGTAGAAAAAATATGTTTATTAGCATGTTCAAGGTAGTCAAGTTTTTAACAAATATCTAATTCCTCACAACAACCCTGTGAGGTAGGTAAGTCACTGTTTTGGGATAAATTAACATCATTCCAAATAAAGTGCAATTCTTAAAAAAATAAATCTGCAGTAGGAATAATTTTGTTAATGATACCATTTATGTATATGCTAGAATTTGTGTTTCTGTATACTTTGATTCATGCAATAAGTTGTCCCCAGAAAAGTTTACTGTAAATCAAATTCTATTTAAATACACTTGGGAAATATTTAAATAAACTCTGGGGTGAAGTTTTTTTTGTAAAATAAATCAGTATTTTTAATCTTATGTAAAAAAGGAATTTTCATAGTATTTGCTCAAAATGAGGCATTCTCAGCAAAGTTTCACTCACATTTATCCATTCTTCGGCAAATTCTCTCAACATGGCACTATGCCAATTTAAGACTTAATTTACTACATTAAAACTAAGCAATTTGGTATATGGCAGTGAACTGGGTTATCATATAGAAATCTCCAATATGTTGTGCTCAATCTCAACCCAAAACCTAAGGTAGAAATGAAATGTAAACACAAAAAAATTGTTATTAACTTCAAAAAGTATTTTTCCTTTAGAACATTACTTTTTTTTTTTTCCTTTACATCACAAAAGAGAGAGAGATCTTAGGGTCTTTGAAGAGAAACACAATATTCTGTTAGCGATACAATTCTAGTGATTTCTATTGCAAATTGAAGCCTGATCTTACCAATTTACTGTTTATAAGGGAGCTAGCAGATATTACTACAAAAATTTAAGTTTTTTTTTTTTTTCCTGTGCCAATATGACTTTTAGGAAAAGAAATATTCCCAAGCACCCATTTTTTTCTTAAGTATATATTGAAAGTACATTTCTTCTGTCAATCCAACATTAGTAAACATCCAGTTGCCTAATTTTTTTATGGTTGTCTTATCTGCAAAATACAATTCTATTGGAGAATTTCCACTACATTTAATTATGAAATAAATGTTTACATTAGTTATATATAATTTATTTTGATCAATAACTCCAATTATGCTCAGGAACTTAGTTAACACTTAAAATCCACTGGCAGGTTTATAATACTTTAGCAAGTGGTTAAAGGAATTTGCCATTGTAAAGACATTATTCAAGCCCAGAAAAATCATTCTCACCAAAAATTTTAAAAATTAGGCAAACCAACAGGTATAATAGACTAAGCCATCTATAACTTGTACATTCAAATACATACTAATCCAATAGTGCACTTTGGATTATAGTGAGGTAGGGCAAAGAAATAAAGTCAGATACATCTTGAACTGTGAAATTTATATAAACTGAAACAGTGACTTGTACCCAGGTTTTAGTTGAATATAAACAAAAACTTTGATAATTCAATGACAAAGTATTTTCTTAGGTTCAAGGACAGAATTGTAAAAAAACCTTTGAGGTACATATAAATGAAAAATACAAAGATATATTTTCTCTCAACATAAAATATGCTTGTATAAAAATAACCCATGATATAGAAAAAAGAAATACAAAACATTTTTGCATAGATATTCCATATAAAATATTTACCTGGGGCTATACACTGGAAAATACACCTCTGAAACTAATATAGTTGAACTATTTTTCTTGGATACCAAGTACATACAAAATAAAAGCCCTTCATCTTAGGGAGCAAGGGGCAGGAGGGAAAACAAATTTAGCATCAGTCTATATTTATTTCTCTGCTGCTCGAATATAAACCAATGATGACAAGAGGAGAAACTCTGGGGGTTTATTTAACAAAATTAAATTCACATTTCTGAGGCCATCATAATGCATCCAATGTCCATCAATTTGGAAAGCTGCAGAATAATGATGTTCCTCTTTGTTAAATAATGTGGCACCTTCCAACAAATACCTGTAAATTTAATGACAAAGTGTAGCAGAAAATTACAATACTTTGTTCTTAAGAGAAACATTCTTTAAATTCTTAACTAAGGGAAAAAAAATTGAGATATCTATAAAACTAATGGACTATAATAGGTAATTTGGAATAAAACATTTAGGAATTTAAAAAATTGATATAATTTAAGAATCTAAAAAATCTTAATTCATAACCTATATGGTTCTATTAAGTAAGAGAAAACACACAAAAAACTTTTAAAGAAAAAAGTTAAAGGAACCCTGTATGTCCTAATTTGTATGCAGATATTTTTATCTATAATAATGATGGTAACATTTTATTTAAAAAAGTTTTTAAAGGTGCCCTGATTGGGGATTGAATCCTGCAAACTTGGCGCATTGGGACAATGCTCCAACCGGACCTCAACCGAGGTACCCAGCCAGAGCCAGTAACATTTTATTTTTAAACGATGACTTCATACTATACACTACTTTGACTTGAAATACCAGTAATAATCAGAATTTACTGTTTACTATATACACTGAGTGGCCAGATTATTATGATCTCTGAATGCATAATAATCTGGCCACTCAGTGTACATCCTATATAATAAAAGGCTAATATGCAAATTGTCCCCTTGACCAGGAGTTCGACCAGCAGGCAGGCCGGCCAACTGCCCATGTCCCCTCCCCCTGGCCAGGCTGGCTGGACCCCACCCACCCATTCATGAATTCATGCTCCGGGCCTCTAATATAAATATATATACACTGAGTGGCCAGATTATTATGTGTTCAGAGATCATAATGATCTGGCCACTCAGTGTATAGGTACTATCCTATACATTTTCGTGTGCTATGTAAATTAA
Organism: Corynorhinus townsendii; assembly: GCA_026230045.1. Taxonomy (NCBI): domain Eukaryota; kingdom Metazoa; phylum Chordata; class Mammalia; order Chiroptera; family Vespertilionidae; genus Corynorhinus; species Corynorhinus townsendii. The sequence goes on along the minus strand of JAPDVU010000001.1, from coordinate 112,696,087 downwards.
ATCCTCACAGTAATGGCACCCCAGATAGATATTGTCATCTCTGCTTTATAGATAAGAAAGCTGATAAACTGGTTTTATTAAGCTATGTGACCTTACTGGTCCAAGGTCACATAGCTTATAAACGATGGGGCTGGGTTTGAACCCAATTCTTTCTATTCCATAATTCAAGCACCTAACCAATATGCACCCTATCAGCAACTAACTTCCTGTAGTAGATGCTGATCCTATTCAGTATACACAAATTTAAAGATAGCTATGATCTAAATATTATTTCCTACGGGCTAGAAAAAGTCATACCAGAATAGCAGAAAAACTTAAATTTATTTTTCACTAATTTTATAAAACAAACAAACAAAAAAACACCTACTTGTGATCAGATAAATCCAAATAATAGGGTACATATGCCAGATCTTCAGATTTCCAATGCTGCATATTTAAGACAACAAAAGGAGGTGCCCCATGGCAGAAAACTCGTTGGGAGAATTCTCTTAAGCCACCACACCTAAAATTGAAAGTAGGCATGAACTTTCTTAAACTTGGAATAAAGCTGCCCTTTATCACTTTAGGGTTGTCTTTATTACTCCATGTCATAATAAGCATAAATATCTATTTTAGGAATAGGTAATAATAGTGTAGCCGTATTAATAGCTTATACAAGGTGGGCAAAAGTAGGTTTACAATTGTGAGTACACGAAACACAGTTTATTCTTCTATTATTATTTAGTGCTAGAGGTCTGGTAAATGAAATTCATGCACTGGGGGGGGGGAGGGGGCCAGGGTCCCCTCAGCCTGGTCTGCGCCCTCTCACAGTCCGGGAGCTCTCACTCCTTACCACCTGCCAGCTCGCTGCTCCTTACCACTTGGCTCGCTGCTCCTTAGTGCTGCCGTGGAGGCAGGAGAGGCTCCTGCCACCGCCACTGTGCTCACCAGTCATGAGCCCAGCTTCTGGCTGAGGGCACTGACCACCAGGGGGCAGCTCCTGTGTTGAGCATCTGCCCCCTGGTGGTCAGTATGCATTACAGTGACTGGTCATTCTGGTCGTTCTGCTGTAATGGTTGCTTAGGCTTTTATTATACAGACTAGAGGTCTGGTGCATGAAAATTCATGCACTGGAGTGGGGGGGAGGGGGGGGGGGAGGGGTCCCTCAGCCCGGCCTGCCCCCTCTCACAGTCCGGGAGCCCTCAGGGGTGGGAGGCGACCTAGCGATCAGGGGGAGGCGACGCCCCATCACACCTCTGCTGCTGCCACTGCCAGCAGTGCAAGCCTTGCCCAGCCCTGGTTACCTGAGCCTTGGGTGAGCCTGGATGGCTGGGCAGCTGCACCTCGGACCAGACATCTGAGGCTTGCCTGCGCCTCGGGCATCGGCTGGGCAGCCAACATCCAAGGTTTGCCTGCACCTCGGACCAGCCCTGGGTGGCTGGGCAACCACCATCTGAGGCTTGCCTGCATCTCGTGACCACCCTGGGTGGCTGGACAGCTGCCATCCAAGGTTTTCCTGCGCCTCGGGCCGGCCCTGGGTGGCTGGGCAGCCACCATTCGAGGGCCTTGGGCAGCTGAGGAGACTGGGAGCCACCATCTTGTGGCTGTGGGCGCTGCCAATTTTGAGGGCATGGCAGTCAACTAGCATATTCCCTCCTTATTGGCTCTGGGCACCACCATCTTTGCGACAGCGTGAGGGTCAATTAGCATATTCCCTCTTTATTAGATAGGATTGTATTATTTATTTGTATTCAAACTGTAAATCTACTTTTGCACATCCTTTCCAGAAGTTCACAAGTTCTGAGATTCTATATGTAAGAAATGATACTTTTAAAATTCCAGGAAAAGCTAGCTGCTTTATCTAGGCGTATAAAAGTGAGTAGCTTTTATTTTTAGATACATTTTTCTTTATCTAAGATGGTTTCAAAGGGAAATAATGACAGAGGTGGGAAAATAGGATTCTTACAGGCCTCTTTAGACTGGATATAATTCCCTAATTGCTTCCTTTTGCTATTGAATGAAGCAAATTCTGTTTTCTTAGCAGCATCAGGTATTAAGCATATGGATCAGAATTCAACAAATACAGTTATACAGTAAAATCTCGATTAACCGGAATGTTCAGGGTACAGTATTTTGGTTAACAAACATCACTGACTAAACTAAATTAACAGGAAAACCATTTTGCTTTTGTATTGGTTGCTAAAATACATTAGTTCACTCTCTGAACTTAAGTACAATTTACTGAAAATATTTTATTCTTTCCTTCTTCAGTGATTAATTAGCTGTAAGATCATCATTCTAAATATTTACTCTCATTGTACAATAATGTGGATATAGAAATTAAGAGGTTGGGATGAATATATTCTTTCTGCCCCTTTGGATTTCTATTTTTTAAACATTTTATTGTGTTAAATTTTTTGGTTACAATTTACCTTTCTCCTAAGTGAGGAGTGCAGAAAAAATCCAGTTAATTGAGGGTGCCGACTATCTGGGTTCCGGTTAAGCAAGGTTTTATTGTACCTACTCAGCAGTGGGGAAAAAAAGAAAAGGCATTTGCTTTGTATTCATCAATTAACTATCCTATATAACAAAAGGCCAGCGACCATAATAGCGTAACGGCCAGAATGACCAATTGACCAGTCGCCATGAGGTGCATTGACCACCTCTTGGTCCCTCCCCCCATCCCTCAGGCTCTGATAGCCAGATGGCAAACAGGGAACCACAGGGAACCGGGGTGGGTATTGGCAGCGGGGCAGGACTGGGGACTGGTGAGCGGGTGGAAAGGCTGACCTCTTGGTCCCTCCCCCAGGCCCACAGGTTCTGATCATGGCGATGGGAAACCACGGGGAACCGGGGTGGATGGTGGTAGGGCGGAACTGGGGATTGGCAAGCAGGTGGAAGACAGACTTCTTGGTTCTTCCCTCTAGCCCACAGGCTCCGATCGCTGGATGGCAAACGGGGAACCGGGGTGGGTGGCAGCGGGGTGGGACTGGGGACTGGCAAGCAGGTGGAAGATGGCCCTGATCACAGGCTAGGCCTAGGGACCCTACCCGTGCATGATTTTGTGCACTGGGCCTCTAGTAGTATTATATTCTACTTGGTAATGACAATGCAGAATAAGTATAGGAAACTAGAAGGTGGTAAGATTTTTAAAATGTTACACTTCCTAAATACTTATGAGTAGCTATTTCATATAGTATTAACATCAAAAAGATATCAGTCCAGGTTTCTTTATAAAAAACACAGAATACTTTCATCTTAAATGTCTATCATATACTTACCCCCGCTCTTCACACAGTTCAATCCTGGAACAGAATAACTCATCCACAGCCAGTCGTATCAAATTTCCATGTGGAATTTCTTGGGGAGGACTACAAGAATTGCAAAATGCATGTAAGAACTGCTTCAACATTTTACAGGCAAATACATTATTAGGATTACAAAATTTACAGGTCATTATTAGCAAACCAATAAAAGTATAACCTGTTACTCATCTTTGTACTTCTTGTAAATAGTAGAGAAACCAGTTAAATTTAATAAATGTCAATGCATGAAGCTTTCCAAGAAATATTAAATCTTTCTGTAAACTAATGCTGAAATATGCAGTTGTTGTTACTTTAAAAAAATTTCCAGAGGATTCAACAGAAGAGGGAAGAAATTAGTACCCAGAATCAGGAAAACAGCTGATTAGTTACTAAAATTGCTAGCCTAAGTTGCAGCCACTGTTGACCTCACTTACCTGATTTGTTAAAAAACTTTTCCCCACATATTTCAGAAGTTGTTTTAAATAGAGGGTTAAATAAAATATGCAAAAGCTTAAAAAGGTAGATAAAATATTTTATTGAGAAACACAAAATATTAGCACTAATATAGTACTATAAATATTTTATTATAGTTCCAAAACATATGTAGATTAAAATATTAGTTTAAAAAAAGACAAATTCCTGAAATGCTTTCAATTGTGGTTTAAAGTAACAAAACTATTTTGCCTGATAGATTTGAAAATCAACATCCTTATATCAGCAATACAGGAAAATGGACAAAGCATATTTCAGAAAAAGAGAGACACTGACTCTAAAAAGAATAAAATATCTTCAGTGTTCCATGATCTATACTAATAAAAGCCTAGGTTGTCCTCACACCCTCACAAGATGGCTCCCCCCACGTCGTCACAAGATGGCCACCACAAAATGGCTGGCAGGAGAAGGCAGTTGTGGGCAATCAGGCTGGCAGAGGAAGGCAGTTAGGAGTGATTGGGCCAGAGGGGAGGGCAGCTGGGGGTGATCAGGCCGTAGGCTGGCAGGGGAGGGCAGTTAGGGGCGATCAGGCTGGCAGGGGAGCGGTTAGGGGGCAATCATGCTGGCAGGCAGAAGCAGTTAGGGGCAATCAGGCAAGCAGGCAGGAGGGTGGTTATGCCAGCAGTCCTGATTGTGAGAGGATGTCTGAATGCTGGTTTAGGCCTAATCCCACAGGGTCCCAGATTGGAGAGGGTGCAGGCTGGGCTGAGGAACACCACTCCAGTGCACAAATTTTGTGCACCGGGCCTCTAGTATTATAATATTAAAGTAAATGTGCAATAAAGAAATATGAACTTAGAAAGTTATTGTGAGATATATTCTTCAAAGAGAACAACCTATTAGGCTGTTTTTCTGGACCATAGGGCCAAATACAATTTCTGACCAAAATGTGTTTGGGTTTGTTTTTCGGTCTTGTTTTTTTCCACTGACAATTATCCCTTTTCCAGCTCATGTCCCTTGGGGGCTTTAATGTTTCCTAACACTCCACTAGGGCTTGCCAGTTTGGCTATCCTCCCTGTCATTTACTAGCCTGGAGGTCTGTTTTCATTCTGAAAGCCAAAAGTACTTAGGCTACCAGCACCTTTCCTAATCAGTGAAAATGCTCCTTATAGCCACATCTCCAGGTGTTAAGGTTCCAAGTTTGTGATTTCTGTCTATAATTATTAAAAGTACAAGGAGTACTTTCAATCTTTTTTTTTTTAATTGATTTTAGAGGAATAGAGGGAGGAAGGAAGAGAGAGATCAGTTGCTCCCATATATGCCCCCATGGGGAATTGGACCCACAACCTGGGTATATGCCTTGACCTGGAATCAAACTCACCACCAACCGAGCCACACTGGCCGTGGCTCAATCCTCTTATTCATGTAGAACTAGCCCACTCAACATAGATCTATTTAAAAGGTGAAACAGTATATTGGAAACATATATCGGATAGTGTTCTTCAAGGTTACATTTGTGTTGCAGAAATTCATTATCTACAAAATCACATCAGTAAATCAAAGCGAGGACAATATATTTTGCACTCTGAATAATTCATTACTTTTTGCAAGCGAATGGTTATCAGTTGGTTTTCTAAATTCTAAAATGTTTGGATATTTCTGTCATCGGACTAAAGAATCTTGAATTTGTGTGATTGATTTAATGTGTAAGTAATTACAGTGTTGCACTTTAAGAAGTACTTTGACTATATATTTACATTTATAGCACTTCATTAAAAAAGTTTGTATACTGTTTCTAAATGTGACAAAACATCCCTGGTTGGTTTGACTCAGTGGAAGGAGCATTGGCCTGCGGATTGATTCTGGTCAAGGGCATGAACTTTGGTTGCAGGCTCCTCCCTGGCCTGGGCCCTAGTTGGGAAGCCTGCAGGAAGCAACCAATTGATGTTTCTCTCACATCGATGTTTTTCTCTGTCTTCCCCTCTCTTCCATTCTCTCTGAAAGATCAATGGAAAAATTATCCTCAGGTGAGGATTAACAAAAAAATAAAAAATTTTAAAAAGTGACAAACTTTAGAGCAGATAAAGACTTTTAGAGGAACTTACTTTATATTAATTGTACGCTGCTGATCTTCCTGCACTCGAATTGGGCATCGCCAATTGGAACAGTAACTCTCTTGTATGGTAGACATGAGATTTTCGAGATTTTTTGTAAAATTATCATGTTCATTCCCAAACAAATCAATTATTAATGAAGCTTTATGAACTTCAGATTTATATTGCTGTTTTTCCATCTTGTCCCAAATCCAAAGTAGCTTCACAGTTGTAAAACTGTAGGTGTCCATTAAATAAAGAAAACAGTCTACAAACTCTCTACCTAAATGAAGAGAGAGTTCCCTAGGAAAATTTTCATTTTCATGAAGAATGACATATAATAACATCAAGAATCCATCTATGGTGCAGGTATTTTTCAGTCTTATTTCAACATAGAGTGGTGTACAGGATACTGCTTTGCGGCCAGCTTTGATAGTAAAAACACCTCCCCAAGGAAGAACAGGCCTCCAAAATGAGCGATCTTGATTATAGTTATTTTTAATTGATGCTTTGATCTCTTCAAACAGTGTCTTCATCCTGCATTTTAAAAATTAAAAGAACATGTATGTGATTACATATGATATGTTTAAATGAAAATAAAGCTATCTAAAGATTTAAATTAAATTTGGTTATATGGCCTCCCAAAGCAACTAAAATATCTTAAGACAATTCTAGCTATGTCATTTTGGGGGCAATATACATGGTCTTTGAAAAGACCACTTAAGAAGCTGCAACCTTTTTTTTTGAGATACTGAATGGCTATTTGATAGGCTTTTATATTAATTATACTGAAGATTTTTATCTGTGATATAGGAAAACCCACTTCTAGGAATATATTGTAAGAATCCCAAAACACCAATCAGAAAGAATATATGCATCCCTATGGTTCATAGCAGCATAATTTACAATAGCTAAGATATGGAAACAGCCTAAGTGCCCATCAGTAGATGAGTGGATAAAAAAGCTGTGGTATATTTAAGCCATGGAATACCATGCAGCTTTATAAAGGAAGAATCTCTTACCCTTTGAGACAGCATGGAAGGACCTGGAGACTTTTGGTCTAAGTGAAATAAGCCAGTCAGAAAGATAAATATCACATAATCTCACTTATATGTGGAATCTAATGAACTGATGAATAAAATAAAACCAGAGGCATGAAAACATGGAACAGACGGGCAAATCTCAGAGGTAATCTTAGAGGTAAGGAGTCTGAGGGAGTGGGCAGGAAGAGACTAACCAAAGAATTTATATGCATGTATGCGCTGCCCATGGACACAGACAACAGGTGGTGAAGGCCTGGGGCGGGTGGAAACCGGGTAGAGGAGGACAATGGGGAAAAGATGGGGGTGGGGGGAGATATCTGTAATACTCTCAACAATAAAGATGGGGGAAAAAGAAACCGCAACCTTTTTTTTGAGAGGGCTTTATATTACAACACAGATTTTTTTTCCAATGATAAAGGAAAACCCTGTAATAAGAAATCTTAAATGAAGGTAAAACTATTTAATGATACAATCTAAATTTGGTTTTGTGTATTCCTAATGTAAACTTCTTCCACTCTCCAAAATACAAGCTGTGCTTCATTTTCTTGTTAATATGTGATTTTACTTATAAAATGAACTGTAATGGAACCCTTATTTGGGCTACAGAATAATGACCAATTAGCTATGAAAGATAACATAGGAAGAGTAATTGTGAGAACTTAATTGAATAGTAGCACAGCTAATACAAATATTATTTATATGTACTTTCGGATTTTTTTACTTACAATCTAGGACTATGCTATATATCCTACAATTTGAGGCCATGCTGTGAAGATTCCCCCCCCCCACCCCTTTTTTTTCATGCTGTGAAGATTTGATTCAGAACTTGGTAAGTATCCTCATTCCCTTCTCTGCACAATTTGGAAATGAAATGAGGTGTCCTCTCTGTTTAAATTGGTACATATCCTTCCCCCAACTTTGAGGGTAGCTAAGTATTCTGTTTTTAAAGTCACTGACAGTATTCTAACAAACATGTTCATGTCATATGTATGGTATATAGGACAAAATTTTTAAAAATTAAAGTGATGTCTTAATAAAACTGAATAGAAAACTGCTTTACTTGGGATAAAAAATGTCAACTAAAAACATCATAGTACTTTCCAATATATTACTTTTATGGAAAAGTATATTTTTCATGAAAAAAGGGAAGCATTTGAGGAATAGGAAAAGAGAAGTGAGTGACTGAGGTTAGAGTCTTATTTTGACCATCTTTTCAAGTGCCACACCCTCCCAAGCATAACATGAATCCAACACTCAATACTTTGGACCTGTATATTTTATTTGCGTGAAAAATTTAGTTGAAGTTGATTTTACAACAGTAATAGACTAAAAATTCAGTTATATGATATATAAACACAGTATTTTTGGCTTGAAGAACGATATCCTCCACTCTAAAAGTATTTAATACTATATTTAGTCTGAAATGTAGATGTTTATATATAGTCAGTAACAGGTTGGCTCTAGTCAACCAATCAGGAATGAGGGCGTGGTAAACCTGGAACCTAAGAAAACACAAACTCAGTTTCTTCTTCTTAAGAACTAATATAGCCAGAACAGATTTGAAAAAAATCATAAGGCATTCAAATACTTTAAAAATGAAAATAAATTTCTTCATGGTTTGATTTATTTCTGTTGAATTTTAAAGAACTTTGTAGCAAAGTTATAGGATCAAGAGCCTGAGTTCACACTCCTACATACTACATTGAAAAGGAATGGTAAATCTCTAGTACTTTTTTTCAAATTATCTTTTGGGCATGACCAAATGAAGAGTAACTACAGCTCTACAAAGCAACATTTATACTTTAAGAGAATTAAACTACCATTTTATATATTTGCAATGAAACTTCTTTAGCCTTTTTCAGGAAAAAAAAGAAGGGGGTAGAGAGGACTGGAAGAACAAGACGGCACTTAATCTAGTATCAACACTAATGCGGTGATGTGTCACAAAGAACTAAAAATTGCTTAAAAAGATGAAGAAATGCCTGCAAAGCCCTGACTTGTTTTCGCCACACCTTCTAAGATTGTTCATTAGACACTGTATTAGAAATCCTGGAGGAGTTTTCCTGCTGTCTTTATTTTCCTGCCTCAACAGGCCCTCCAGTTTGAATAAACCTGCGGAACTGCTCCGATCTCATACGGTATTTCCTTGGCACAGCACCACCCTTTTTTTTTTTTTTTTTGCGGTCATTTCCAAGGGTGACAATCTGTACTCCACATTGGTGGTGAAAACCAGACCATTTCCCCAATGTATTGAATGCCGGACTCCCTAAAAGCTCGGGAGTCCCAAAGGTCCCGTCTGGAATCAGCGCTCTGAAATAATATGAAAAACAGCCACGCGCCCCACCACGAAGCGGCGCGGGTCTTGGTGGGTAGGGAGGAGGGGGGAGAGAGCGGTACCCGCTGGGAGCGCGGTGGGCACCCAGGCCAGCCCCCGGCCGCGCCCACCCTGCCCCCTGCCCGCCGCACCCTGGAAGGCCTGGCACCTAGCACTGGCTCCGCAATGCGGGCGGGTCCCCGAAACAGAAGCCGGTGTAAAAGGCTGGACGCCACTGTCTGCGTCCGGGCAGTGGCCCCGCAGAGCGCCTGGGACTGCCGGCAATGGGCTAGAGGACTGGGCCGCGGATGGCGTTTCCACACCCGACAGCCTCCGTCCACCAGGAAGCCGAATCCTCGTACCTCCTTGGGGACCGAAAACCGCCGGTGCCACCGCACCCGTCGCCGCCGCCGCTCGCTCATGGAGAGCCCGGGCTGCCGTCGCTGCCGCCGCCGACTCATGTACTAGAACCGCCGGCTGTCTCGGCCTCCCCCGGCGAGAGTGGTGGGCTCCGGCACGGCCTCCATCGCACCCGCCGCGGCGGGAGCCACAGCAGCTCCGGCGCCCAGGCCCGATCCGACCGGATCCACGGAGCCAGGACCGCGGGACGCGTTGCTTATTACGGAGGAAGATTCGGCCTGACCTCCGCCTCCCTTCCCCCAGCCCCCAGCCCCCAGCCCCCAGTTCCCAGACGCCCGATGGTGCTGCTGCGCAGGCGCAAAGACGCCCCAGTCAAACGTGCGTGTGTCGGGGATGTACACAGCATTCGGCTTTACCCAATGGGAGCGAATATCAGGTGCGGGGGGCGGGACCTCGTGGAGAGGGGCGTGGTTCTAGTGTCGGAGGAAAAGTGGAGCAGCCAAAGTGGGCAGGGTTTGCACGGAGGTGGGGCTTAGTGCCAAGCCCGTTAGGCTTTTTGAGGTTTGTACCATTTTTGGACCTTCCTTGATTTGTTTGATTCTAGATCTTGCCTTCTCAAATTCTTAGAGGGGGAAAGCTTTGTTTTCTCAGTTTGTTTTAATTATTCAAGCTTTTGATTTAAGTATCTGTTTAGCAAAATTTTGAATTAATGTATTAAATGCTGTCTATAGTGTTGAAGGTAGTGCTTGGCCAAAATGCTGTAATTTATAATAGAAGTTAACACCATCTAAATAAATTAGATAGCTGTAATTCCTGATGAAAAAATTTTGGTTTGGATATGATAAGGCTCTACACATGAAGTGACAGCCAGAAATTTAAGCTCCAGTTGCTTAATGCTGTAGTCTGTGGGCTCAACCATAATAGCTGTTCAGTAGGCCCTGGTTCTTGTATTCTTCCTTAAAGAGTCAAAGCCCACATGGCTTTGCTTCTGTAGAACACAGACCACCCTGGAAAACTACCTCCACCTACAATGAGCAATGGGATAATGTTGAGATTTTCCCTATCTAGTCATTCAACAGATGATTGTCTGGAAAGTGAAGTGCAACACTTAGAACACACAATTCAGAGAGCTCAGTGTCAGCCCAGCACATCATTGTGGTCCTTAGTCACAGATGAGTCTGGTGGAGGTAGAATGCCATCTTGACCAATGTGATGGTCAGCCAGACTGTGGACCTCAGACCTCTCTCAAGGAGTCTTGTGATGGAAGGATGAAGGCTGGAAGAGAAGCTTGACTTACTGAAGTTAATTACTGCTGGTGGAGATGGGAGTAAATGGATATCTCTCAGAGCAGAGGGGGAAGAAAGATGGCTCTGCCCCAACCAAAGGAATTAATAATTGTGTCAAAGTCTGCTCTTTTCTGCTTTTTCTTATTATGGTATTTCACAAATGAGGATAATGAGGCTCATTAAATAACTAGTGTGTATTGGAATTCACATGCAAAAAAGTTCACTCTCAATATTAAAACCATTCTACAAGTAGAAAGTTCTTTAAAATGTTTATAAATTGGATTATATGTTTAATTGACAATCTCTCATAAAACATGGAATTCATTTTATACTGTTTGGGTCATTCTTTTCCAGAAGACAGATGCAATAATGGTGGTTGTTACCATTTCTGGAGAATAGCAGGGCCCATTAAATTCAGCTGAGGCTTGTCTAGGGAGGGGAATCATGAATTCCTTGCATACTTGGACTGCTCACAAACCTCACTGAAGCCTTTAACCCAGATTTTCATTCTGCTTCTTTTCTGCTCCCCTTAAAGTCTGATACTTGAGTTGCAGTTTTTTAAAAGACAGTTTTATTCAGGTATAATTGACAAATATATGGAGCATATTTAAAGTATGTAATTTGATAAGTTTTGACATATGTATACTCTCTTGAAACCATCACTACAATCAAGTGAATAGATCCATCATCCTCAATTTTCTCATGTCCCTTTAAACGTTTTCCCCATCCCTCTTTGCCTCCATACCTAAACAACCACTGATCCATTTTTTGTCATGATAGATTCATTTGCATTTTCTAAAGTTTTATATAAGTAGAATCAGACAGTATGTATTTTTTTGGGGGTGCCTAGTTTCTTATACTTAGCATCATTATCTTGACATTCATCCACGATGTTCTGTGTATCAATAGTTCATTACTTTTATTTTTTTGCTATATTCCATTATGTGGATGTACTGTAATTTATTTATTCACTTATCTGTTGATGGACATTTGCATTGCATCTACTTTTGGGCTGTTACCAATAAAGCTACTATGAACAGTGTATACAACTGTTTATATGGACATACAGGAATGGGCAAAAATAGACTTACAGTTGTTTGTATGTAAAAGAAGGACATGCAGGTTATGATTATTGCAGTAGCTTTATTGGAATGTTACAATGCAACTGTAAGCCTACTTTTGCCAACCCTGTATATTTCCATTTTTTCTGGGGTAAAAATCTAGAGGTGGAATGATTGGATCTCATGGTAGATGTATGTTTAACTTTGTAAGAAACTGCTGAATTGCTTTCCAGAGTGGTTGTACTATTTTACATTCCCATAAGAAGGGTGTTCAAGTTTCATTTCCTCCATAACCTCACCAGCACTTGGTATGTCAATTGTTTTTAATTTAAGCTGTTCTAATAGGTATATAGACATATCTTGTTGTGGTTTGAATTTTCCCAGTGATTAGTGAAGCTGAGCATCATTTTATGTGCTTATTTGCCATCTGTATATCTTTTTTTTGGTGAGGTGTCTGTTCAGAACTTTGTTTCATTAAAAAAATTGGGTTGTGCCTGGCCAGAGTGGCTTAGTTGGTTGAGTGTCTACCCGTGCACCAAAGGGATGCTGGCTTCATTCCCAGTCAGGGCACATACCTGAGTTATGAGTTCGATCCCCAGTTGAGGCATATACAGAAGGCAATCAATCAATGTTTCTTTCTCCTCCTCCCTCCCTCTCTCCCTCCCTCCCTCTCCCTCCCTCCCTTCCTCTCTCTAAGCATGTCCTAGGGTAAGGATAAAAAAAAAAGTTGGGTTGTTTGTTTTCAGAGTTCTTTATATTTTCTGGAAACAAGTTCTTTATCAGATATAGGCTTTACAAAGATTTTCTTCCAGTGTGTGGCTTCCCCCACTCCCATTCTCTTAACAGTACATTTTTAAGAACGTAAGTTTTAAATTTTAATAAAGTTCAAACTATTTTTTTATGGTTGTGCTTTTAGTGTAATTTCTAAGAAATCTTTACCTATTCTAGGCTCACAAAGACCTTTTCCTGTGTTCTTCTAGAATTTTTCTTGTTTAGGCTGTATATTTAGGTCTATGATACATTTTGAGTTAATTTTTAAGAAATTTACCATATCCACAATTAAAATTTTTTTAAATTTATTGATTTGAGAGAGAGAGAGAGAGAGAGTGCGCGCAAAATATCAATTTGTTGTTCCTCTTATTTATGCATTCATTGGTTGATTCTTATATGTGCCCCGACCTGGTATCAAACCCTCAACATTGGCATATCAGGATGATACTCTAAACAACTGAGCTACCCAGCCAAGGCTTGAATTTATTTTTTAAATATATATTTTTATTGATTTCAGAGAAGAAGGGAGAGGGAGAGAGAGATCAAAGCATCAATGATAAGAATCATTGATCGGCTGACTCCTGCGCACCCACTACTGGGGATTGAGCCTGCAACCTGGGCATGTGCCCTTGACTGGAATCGAACCCAGGACCCTTCAGTCCCAGGTTGACTTTCTATCCACTGAGCCAAACTGGCTAGGGCTAATTTTTATTTATGGTTTGCGACATTCATATTTGTGGTTTGCGACATTCAAGTTCATATTTGTTACATATGAATAATCAATTGTTCAGCAACATTTGTTGAAAGGCTATTCTTTTCCACTGTGTTGCCTTTGTGCTTTTGTCCATAAATTAGTTGTGCAATGTCATTTATAAACATTTTACTTAATATTTATTTGTTCTCAATTGTATGTTACACAGTCTTCTACCATTGGAGATATACACTGAGTGGCTAGATTATTAGGATCTCTGGCCACTCAGTGTATATCCTATATAATAAAAGGCTAATATGCAAAATTTCCCCTCGACTAGGAATTCGACCAGCAGGCAGGCTGGCCAACTGCCCATGTCCCCTCCCCCTAGCCAGGCTAGCCGGACTCCACCCATGCACGAATTCATGCACCAGGCCTCTAATACACACACACACACACACACACACACACACACACACACACACTTAGTGGCCAGATTATTATGCATTCAGAGATCATAATAATCTGGCCACTCAGGTATATATCAGTAAGTGTTAGGTTGCAAAGATTAGAGACCAGATATTACTAACTTAAAATAAGAAATTTATTAGAAGGATGCAAAGTATAACAGAATTACAGAAAAAGCCAAAAGCCCCGCCAGTGTGGCTGAGTCGTTGAGCATCAACCTATGAACCAGAATGTCACAGCTTGATTCCTGGTCAGGGCACATACCCGGCTTGCAGGCTCAATCCCTAGTGTGGGGCATGCAAGAGGCAGCTGATCAATGATTCTCTCTCATCACTGATGATTCTATCTGTCCTTCTCCTTTCCTCTTTGTTTTTTTTTAAATAAATCTTTATTCAGATTATTACAATTGTTTCTCCTTTCCCCCGCATAGCTCCCCTCCACCCGGTTCCCACCCCATCTTCTGCCCTTACCTCCCCCCACACTGTCCTCATCCATAGGTGTACGCTTTTTGTCCAGTCTCTTCCTGCACCCCCCCATACCCTTTTCCCCCTGAGAATTATCAGTCCACTCCCTTTCTATGGCCCTGATTCTATTATATTCACCAGTTTATTCTGTTCTTCAGGTTTTTAATTCGCTTGATTTTTAGGTTCACTTGTTGATAGATATGTATTTGTTGTTCATAATTTTTATCTTTACCTTTTTCTTCTTCTTCCTCTTCTTAAAGAATACCTTTCAGCATTTCATATAATACTGGTTTGGTGGTGATGAACTCCTTTAGCTTTTTCTTATCTGTGAAGCTCTTTATCTGACCTTCAATTCTGAATGATAGCTTTGCTGGGTAGAGTAATCTTGGTTGTAGGTTCTTGCTATTCATCACTTCGAAAATTTCTTGCCACTCCCGTCTGGCCTGCATAGTTTCTGTTGAGAAATCAGCTGACAATCTTATGGGTGCTCCCTTGTAGGTAATTAACTGTATTTGTCTTGCTGCTTTTAATATTTTCTCTTTGTCTTTTGCTCTTGGCATTTTAATTATGACGTGTCTTGGTGTGGTCCTCTTTGGATTCCTTTTGTTTGGGGTTTGGTGCGCTTCCTGGACTTGTAAGTCTATTTCTTTCACCACGTGGGGGAAGTTTTCGGTCATTATTTCTTCAAATACGTTTTCATTATCTTGCTCTCTCTCTTCTTCTGGCACCCCCATAATTCAGATGTTGGTACTCTTGAAGTTGTCCCAGAGGCTTCTTACACTATCTTCAACTTTTTGGATTTTTTTTCTTTTTGCTTTTTTTGGTTGAGTGTTTTCTGCTTCTTTGTATTTCAATTCTTTGACTTGATTCTTGCGTTCCTCTAGTCTGTTGTTGGGTCTCTGTATAATATTTTTTATTTCAGTCAGTGTATGTTTAATTTCTAGTTGGTCCTTTTTCATATCTTTGAGGGTCTCATTATATTTATTGGCCTTTTCTAGGATACTCTTGAAAAGCCTTATAACCATGGTTTTGAATTCTATATCCAGTCGTTTGTTTTCCTCCATTTCTTTCGTTTGTGATCTGTTCCTTTGTCGCCGCATTTTCACTGCTTCCCTGAGTTGGTAGGGTAGCTTTGTGTGCTAGGTTTCCTATATGGCCCAGTGGGTCGGCCTCCCAGTTAACCTGAGGTGGGCACTCTTGGTGCACCCCTTTGTGGACTGTGTGTACAGCCTTGTTGTAGTTAAGTCTTGATTGTTGTTGGTATCACTGGGAGGAATTGACCTCCAGGCCAGTTGGCTGTGAGGATCAGCTGTGTCTATGCTGGGAGAAGTTCGGTGCTGGAGACAGCCTTATAGGATTAGACTTGCCAAATTGCAAAAGTCTCTGTGCTCAGCTTGGATGGAGTGGAGTCTCAGGGCGGAGGAGACAGTCTTGGCTTCCCATCAGCCCTGCCCTTGCGCGCGCGCACGCCTCCAGACCTCTGCCTTCCCCGGCTCCAGAGCCTCCACCCGAGAGTCCAGATTCCCCCCGCAAGAGTGTGGGTCCACAGGGGCTCGCCTGGCACTGGGGCTCAGTGCAGTCAGGAGCTTCTGACTCCCTTCCGCTAGGGAAAGTCTGTGGCAACCTCTTCAGTGTTTGTGCGCATTAGCGCGTGCGCCTCCAGACCTCTGACTTCCCCGGCTCCCGAGCCTCTGCCCGAGAGTCCAGATTCTCCCCGCAAGAGCGTGGGTCCCCAGGGGCTTGCCTGGAACTGGGGTTCAGTGCAGTCAGAACTGGCGTTCAGTGAAGTCAGGAGCTTCCGATTCCCTTCTGCTAGGGAAAGCCTGTGGCAACCTCGCAGTCTTTGTGCACACTTGCAAGCACGCCTCCAGCCCTCTGCTCGCTGGGTCTCCAGGTCTCTGAGTGCCTTTCTCTCTACCTGACAGTCCAGACTCCCCCTGTATGAGCCTGGGTCCACGGGGTTTCGCCCGGAACTGGGGTTCAGTGCAGTCAGAGGCTTCCTTCCCCCTTCCACCAGAGAAAGTCAGCCAGGCTCTCAGCTGCCCTTCCTCTCTGCGTGCACAAAGACCCTTTGCTGTTCCTCTGATTCTCCATGAGCTTTTCTCTTTCCTTCTAGTTGTAGAATTTCCACTCAGCCAGCTTTCCTGTGGTTCTGGATGGTGTCTGTTCTGTCTTTTAGTTGTAGTTTTGAAGTTGTTGTGCGAGGCAGCAGTTTAGGTGCTTACCTATGCTGCCATCTTGGTTTCTCTCTCTCTCCTCCTGCTTTTTAATTTTTTTTCTAGAAGCTGCTCTACTTGGGTATTTTTTCCCATCTTGTCTTCTAGCTCACTGATGCGGTCCTCTGCTTCTTCTAGTCTACTCTTGATGCTTTCTATTGAGTTCTTTACAGCAGCAATGTCATTTTTAATTTCTTCTTGGTTCTTCTTCATTTCCTCTTGGTTCTTACTCATATTGTTGAATTTTTCTTCCATTCTTTTCAGCCACCTTATGACCATTTCTCTGAATTCTTTCTCTGGCAGTTGTTTGCCTCTATTTCGTTTACTTCCTTTTCTGGTGATGCCTGCTTTTCTTTCATATGCAGGCTGTTTCTTTGTCTTCCCATGTTCTCTCTTCTCCAAATGTCTGGTTATGTAGTTCTCTCTCTCCTGCTTGACTTAAAAGCACAAAATACAACACAACCAGGTACAACACACAAGGCACTGAACAGAAGTGTATTAACCTCCAATAAAGGTGACCACCAGAGAAAGACAAATTAGGGGATAGGAGAGAAAGAAGAAGAGGATAAAGAAAGAAAAAAAAAGGAGTGTCAAAATGAAATTGGGAAAAGAAAGAAAAAAAAAATAAGAGAGACAAGAAAGAGACAAATAGAGAAAAGGGGAAAAAACTGTATATATGGGGAGAAAAATCCAATAGAGCAACCACTAATCCCAGCAAATGCCAGCCACAAGTACCTGGGGATTAATACAAACTACAACACTAACTAATATCAAGCGAGGCAAGGGAAAACAGAAGCAAAAATCAAACAAAAACAAACAAACAAACAAAAAGAATAAGCAAAACAATCTCACAAAAAAGCATAAAAATTTGATATAATCTACATTCAAGCAAACAACAACAAAAGGACAGAGAGAAAAACATTTTTTTGGATAGTTAAAACAGCGAAGAGAGAGGTGAGTATGGACTTGAAGCAGGGGATTGGAAATTAGATATATAAGTAGGGTGAAATTTTAACATGGGGTAAACAGAAAGAATAGGGAAAATCTAAAGCACTAAAGGGGTAAGATAAACAGGACACCAAAAGGGGAAAGGTTAGGAAGAGAGTGATGGCATAAATGTAGAGTTGAGATAGAGTAAAACGATGCTAAAGGAAAGATGAAAATAGAATGTAGAACACTAATCCCAAAGTAAAATAAAGAGAAAATAAAATGACACACAAAAAAAAGGTAAAATAGTAGTAGTAATACTGATTGAAAATAAAAATGTAATAATTAAAAAGGTAAAATCAAGTGAGGAAAAAAGAAAAAAATGGTTTCTTAAGTAAAAGATGCAAAAAATGAAAATAAAAAAATAAAAAAAAATATAATGTGCAGTAGTGAAGGTCATTCATTTCCTATCTATTGTTCTGTTTGGCAAGCCTGTTTCTCAGTCCGGACAGCATTGCAGTTCCCTGCATTCCACTGTTCCTCAGAGTTGTAAGCCAGTCCTGATTTTTAAAAAAATACATTTTATTGATTTTTTTTATAGAGAGGAAGGGAGAGGGATAGAGAGTTAGAAACATCGATGAGAGAGAAACATCAATCAGCTGCCTCCTGTACACCTTCTACTGGGGATGTGCCCGCAACCCAGGTACATGCCCTTGACTGGAATCGAACCTGGGACCTTTCAGTCCGCAGGCCGATGCTCTATCCACTGAGCCAAACTGGTTAGGGTGCCAGTCCTGATTTTTAAGCAGGTGGTGTCTTAATTTCTCATATTCCTTTATTTTTGATTATACAAGAGTCAATTTGTGATTCAGCCCCTGGGTGGCAGTGTTTCTGGATTGACTTCCAGATCTATTGGCCTCTCTAGCTGTATTTAGATCCTGCTTTCCCTGTGGCACTCAATACCGGTTTGTGGGAGTTAGCTGCCTCAGAGCTGGCTCTCCGATGGTCACTCCCAGCTCCGAGCCCCAGGTTCCAGAAAAACAACTTTCCCCTGCAGTCTCCCAGGGTGTCCCCAATTGGATGATCCTATGTATTGGGCTTAGTAATCAGAAACAAGGATTTGAAGAGGAAAAAGCCCAAGTGTGTGAATAGTGGGTCTGCGCGCAAGTCTAAGCAGCCGGCAAACGTTTGAAATTCTTAGGCTGTCCCTGCACATCAGATCAAAATGGGTTGCTTTTTAGAGATTCCTTCTGTTAACAGCTCTGAGGACCCCCTTCCACATTCACGGATCACGCCATCCCCAACAGCCACGGATTTTTCTAGACACAGACTTCCCTGGTCCTCCAGCTCCCACAAAACGCGCGTTTCTCTCTCCCTCTGGGACCAGAGACCTCACCTTATCCCAGGTGAATTCTGATATTTCTGTGGTGGAATGAAGAGCTCCTTTGAATCCACGAGTTTGCGCCAATTGGGGACTGGTGTTCTGGGGCTCGCAGCTATTCAGTGGTTGCTGCAGTTGTGGATTTTCAGGCTTCCGATAAGCTCCACTTTCCCTATCAAGATGGCGCAGTCTCCACGTCTGTGCCCATAGCTCCGGGAGGGAACCCAGCCGCAGTGGTCGCTTCCCACTCAGGGGAACCCCGTCTAGTAGTCCCCCACCTTCTCCTGGAGTTTAGCTGTCCCTTAACTTGCCAACAAACACTCCTCATACGACCCTCAGCTGTTCTTTCTTTCTGCTCCGGGACAAGGCTTGTAACACGTCTATCTATTACGCTGCCATTTTTCCTCCCCTCTTTTTTTCTTTTTTGCTATCCCTCTATCACCCTCAACTCCCCTCCACCTCTAAGCTGTCAACCTGCTCTCTATGAGTTTGTTTACATTTTGCTTGGTACTTAATTTTGTTCATTAAATTCCACATATGAGTGAAATCATATGGTACTTGTCCTCTCTGACTGGCTTATTTCACTCAACATAAAGTTCCCCAGGTCCATCCATGCTGTCTCAAAAGGTAAAACTTTCTTCCTTTTTACAGAAGAGTAGAATTCCACTGAGTAAAACCATAGCTTTTTTATCCACTCATTTACTGAAGGGCACTTGGGCTGCTTCCAAATCTTGGAATGGACATAGTGGTACATATATTCTTTTGAATTAGTGTTTCTGGTTTCTTCGGATAAATTCCCAAAAGAGGAATAAATGGGTTATAAGGCAATTCAATTTTTTAATTTTTGAGGTAACTGGTTTGGCTTAGTGGATAGAGTGTCAGCCTGCTCAAAAGGTCCCTGGTTCAATTCTGGTCAAGGGCACATGCCCAATTTGCGGGCTTGATCTCCATAGGGGTCGTGCAGGAGGCAGCCGATCAATGATACTCTCTCATCATTGATGTTTTTTCTATCTCTTTTTCCCTCTCCCCTCCTCTCTGAAATCAATAAAAATATATAAAAAATAAAAAAAATAAATGTTAATACCTATGAGTGGTGTCCTGTTTTGTTTATCCTACCCTGATGTGGTAAACACACCCAAGCAGGTCCTGTCTTTTTAGAAGAGGCCAGGCATTTTCCATGTCTTTTGCATCTTGAGTTGTCATGTTGAACTGTCTAGATAAGATTGTCTATCTTTTTCTTCCATTTCATGTGTGCAACTGGCTGGTTACATAATGGCAGAGTCTGTTTTCTCTGTGAGTCTTGCCATTTTTGATTTGTAAACCTTTAGGTCTAAGCCACATTCTTCAACGCAGCTTCTGTCAGACCTCAGCATTGGGAGTTATTGGGTGCTGGGTTGGCTGTTAATAAAGGAGTAATTTCCTCACTGGTTACTGTTTCTTAACTATAGCTCTCATGATTGGAAAATGTGCAGGCAGGAGAGGTGAGGATAGGGCAGGATCTGAGTTTAATACCAGCCTAATGTCATTCAAACCTCACTTTGCATGCCTAAATGTTGCTGTTCACTGTGGGGCCCAGTGAGTATCAACAGAGAGCCTGGAGTTTAGAGTCAGAGTGCTGTGTGGGAAGATTTAGGCTTTTGTGTGGTATGCAGCAGCAGGCTTCAATTGTGGCAGCCCAGCTGCAGTAGATGGTATTGCTGGCATGGGGCCATGGCTGGGGTTGGCAAAAAAAAAAAAAAAAAAAATAGGGTTCATTTTGGGGTCAGAACAGGTTTGATTGAGCAAGCAGGGATCTGGTCTTGCTAAGGGGAGAGAAGTATTTTCTCAGGGCGAGAACCTCTTTAGGAGCTTGTAGTCTTGCAGAGACAGCGTCAGATGTTATGAACAGAATACATAGAGAGAGGGCAAACTTTCTCTGGGATCAGAGAAAACCAACATCAAAACGGCAGATTTTCGGTGCTCAGGCTTTGTGAGAATGTACTTTACAATTAGGTAGCACAAGCCCATTCCCGTCTTCACCCTATGTCTCTGGTCTTTCATCAAGGGCAAGTTTTATTCTCCAAGGAAGATCAGGTTCTTTTGCAATGGGAAACTAGACAGTAGCAAAGGATTAGGATTTTTTATTTTATTTTTGCCCCTGGACTAGTGAAGATTAACTAAGGCCTTGGGAATGAAAAATCTAAGGAAAATCGAGTTTTCGTGAGAAGCCCTTGGAAGATTCTTGCTTCTTCTTGGACCCCAGGGAAAAAGAAGGTAACAGCAACTTCACAAATTACCAACACCTTTAGTTTCTGTATGCCTTGGACTTAATTGAATTCAGTTGCATTTAATTTTATGCGCTGAGTCTCCAAATGTTTAGGGTGAACTGACCAGCATCTTGGCAAGACAGAAACCACAGAGAGTCTTGTTTTGTTTGTTTGTTTATTTTGGTCTGCCCTCCTTTTCTCAGATAATACTAGTTCTCTGCCATGGTCATGGTAGGGAACTTGGATTTTTCTGGAAAATGCCACTGGGGCAGTTATCACATTTGGTTCTAAATTTTAAAATAGATAGGGGCTGGCATTGTTATTTATGTGTGTTTTACTGACATGTTGAAGGACAGAAATTAAACACCTGCAGGTTGATGTTAGGATTAATTTAATTTAGGGTGGTGCTGAAGGAATACCACTCATTCTAGGGGAAGAGTACTAGGCAGCAGCTGAAGAAGGCAGCCAGTCCTCCGAGGCTACCCTACTATGGACACTGAGCAAAATTAAAGATTGAAGGGGAGAACTATGGGCTCCAGTTTCCTTGCCACTTTTTATTTCTTCACTAGTGGCCTGGTGCATGAATGAGTGCACCTTGAAAGAAAATTAATTAGAAGAAACATTTTAATATTACTATTTGCTCTTTCTTTATAATAGAAGTGTCATCCAAATTCATAATTGACAATGACAGATTGAAACACATGTGTGTGATTGGCGCCAGCGAGAGCTTTATATGTATTGCGCATGTGCGAGTCAAGTTAGCCTTTTATAGATATACTAGAGGACTGGTGCACGAAATTCATGCACTCAGAGGTGGGTGTCTCTCAGCCCGGCCTGCACCCTCTCACAGTCTGGGAACCCTAGGGGGATGTCTGACTGATGGCTTAGGCTCGCTCCCCGGGGAGCGGGCCTAAGCCATCAGTCGGACATCCTTAGTGCTACCGCGGAGGCAGGAGAAGCTCCTACCACCGCCGATGCACTCAACAGCCACGAGTCTGGCTTCTGGCACACTGACCACCAGGGGGCAGCCCCTGAATTTAGCGTCTGCCCCCTGGTGGTCAGTGCACATCATAGCGATGGGTCATTCCGCTGTTTGACCAATTTGCATAGTATCCTTTTATTATATAGGATAATAAACTTGCTTAATTAGACCTGCTTTCTGATGTAGCTAAACTTTTTCCAGCCCACTGAAGCACTCTAACTTCTTTTTCAGGTAATTGTCAGCAATACAGCAATAAATATCAACATGAAGCAGATTATTATTGTAGATCACGCAGGGAGAATAAAGGGTAAAATATTTAACTGCAGCTGTGTTTGACTATATTCTGCGCAGTGAGAAAAACTGTAGTCATTTTCAAGGTTCACCATTTCTTAATTCTTTTCAGTCAAGTTTCTAAATCTCTGTTTTGTGGCTAATGAAAAGAATATAGGATTCCACCGAGTCTCCTATCTACCTACTCCAGGACTTCTGTGAGGATCAAATAAGATGAGACACAGGAAAAGCTTCACAGACATATAGTCTAAAATGTTTGCACCCTGGCTGTAAAGCAAGTCGTGTTCCTGGGCTCAAGAAGCTCCAAGGAGGCTAGTCACTAGGGAGAGAAAGCCAGGTGTTGCTACATGATGTCATTACCCTGTGCCCATAGCCACTGTTTCTGGGCTGAGCTGGGCTGTGGGCCGCATTTTGCTCCATGGGGTCTCAGCAGCATCAGCTGTGATTTGGTGGGCTGTCACTCCAGGGTGGTGGTGGGCCTGTGTCCCACTTGGGGGAAGCTGAGTGTTGCTTTGTCAATGCCAGGTCCATGGTGCTGTTTCTCTGTAAATGGCAAGTGTGCGTCACAGCAGCTTCTGCATTGAGCGTCTGCTCCCTGGTGGTCAGTGCGTGTCATGGTGACCAGTTGGATGGCCAGAGGGACACTTAGCATATTAGCCTTTTGTATATTAGATATTTTTGGACTTTGATTTCTCCATGGGAACTTAATAATGAAAAGTGGGAGCTAGGGGGTATAGAAATTTAGATTGTTTTAACTCATCAGTGAAGTGAACCTTTTTAAGATGATAAAGTAACCTTCTATATCTCTATAATACTTTTTGCTTTAAAGTCTATTTTTTATATTAATATAGTAATATGTCAGCTTTCTGTTAGTTTTTGCATGATATAGCTTTTTGTGTTCTGTTGTGTTTTTGACTTTTCTTCTTTTTTTTTGAATTATATCTTTTTTATTTTAAATAAATATTTATTGTTCAGATTACAGGTGTTCCTCTTCTCCCCCCCCATAGCTCCCCTCCACCTGATTCCCCACCTCACCCCATGCCTTTACCCCCCACCACTGTCTTCATCCATAGGTGTAAGATTTTTGTCCAATCTCTTCCCCCACTCCTCACACCCACTTTCCCCTGAGAATTGTTAGTCCACTCCCTTTCTATGTCCCTGATTCTATTATATTCACCAGTCCATTCTGTTCTTAAGATTTTTTATTTTCCTGAGTTTTAGATTCACTTGTTGGTAGGTATGTATTTGATGTCATTTTGTTGTTCATAATTTTTATCTTTACCTTTTTCTTCTTCTCCCTCTTCTTAAAGAATACCCTTCAGCATTTCATGTAATCCTGGTTTGGTGGTGATGAACTCCTTTAGCTTTTTCTTGTCTGTGAAGCTCTTTATCTGACCTTCAACTCTGAATGATAGCATTGCTGGGTAGAGTAACCTTGGTTGTAGGTTCTTGCTGTTCATCACTTTGAATATTTCTTGCCACTCCCTTCTGGCCTGCATAGTTTCTGCCGAGAAATCAGCTGACAGTCATATGGGTACTCCCTTGTAGGTAACCAACCGTTTTTCTCTTGCTGCTTTCAAGATTTCTCTCTTTGTCTTTTGCCCTTGGCATTTTAATTATGAGGTGTCTTGGTGTGGTCCTCTTTGGGTTCCTCTTGTATGGGGTTCTGTGTGCTTCCTGAACTTGTAAGTCTATTTCTTTCACCAGGTGGGGGAAGTTTTCTGTCATTATTTCTTCTAATAGGCTTTCAATATTTTGCTCTCTCTCTTCTTCTGGCACCCCAAAAATTCGGATATTGGTACACTTAAAGTTGTCCCAGAGGCTCCTTACACTATCTTCATATTTTTGGATTCTTTTTTCTTTTTGTTTTTCTGATTGGGTGTTTTTTGTTTCCTCATATTTCAGATCTTTGGTTTGATTCTTGGGGTACATTGATCTACACTTGAGTTTCTGTATATTCTTTATTTTAGACAGTGTATGCTTAATTTCTGACTGGTCCTTTTCCATTTTTTTGATATTCTCATTAAGATCCTTAAAGGTCTCACTAAGTTCCTCAGAGGTTTTTAGAAGATTCTTGAGTAACCTTATAAATGTGGTTCTGAACTCTATGTCGTCTAGTAGCTTGCTTTCCTCCATTTCTTTCATTTGTGACATGTTTCTTTGTCTCCACATTTTGGCTGCTTCCCTGTGTTGATGGAGTGGCTTTGTGTGGTAGGTGACCTATAGGGGGCAGTAGCTCAGCCTCCCCAGTCACTTGAGGTGGACGCTCTTGGTACACCCCTTTGTGGGCTGAGTGCAAAGTCTTGGTGTAGTTAAGCCTTGATTGCTGTTGGTACACTGGGAGGAACTGACCTCCAGACCAATTGGCTGTGAGGATTTGCTGTGTCTATAATGGAAGAACTGCTGCACTGGAGACACACTTATGGTGCAGGACTTATTTCAGTGGGGCTTTGGTGCTGAGTCTGCCTCTTGAATGTGTCACTTATGGATGTGAGGAGGTGAAATCTGGTGTCTCACTCTGACCACTAGGTACACTGGCTTCTGGATCTCCAATGGGGTGCAGGTCAGCCACTGTCTGAGGTCACCCAGCAGGAGCTACAGCGAAAACTACAGTTTCTTCTCTTTGCTTGGGGTTTGGAGGTTTTGGAGCTGTCTGACCCAGGCTGCAAGTTTGCTAGGTTAAGCTGCGGTGATAGGGCAGGCCTTTCTTATGCTAAAGCCGCTGCTTGGAGCTTGGATGGGTTTGTAGGTTGTGTGGGGCGGGGTCTCAGGGCGTCACTAGGCTAGGGTGTGGCAAACAGCAATGGCTGCCAGTTAGCCGGCTCTGTGTCTCTGACCGGGTCCCCGTGTCCCCGTGCCCCACGCCCCAGTGCAGTAAACAATTATTCCTGCATGCAGCTCTGCAATCAAGCCCCCCTCACTTTCCGACCCAATGGCAGACAGTCCAGCTTCTCCCCCTAGGAGTTTGGGTCCCCCACATCAGAGTAATCAGGGGCCTGTCTCCCTTTGGGTTGAAAAAAGCAACGCCTGCTGCCAGCCCGGATCACACGCCTCCGTACCTCAGCTTTTCATCACTTCTGCACGTCTCAATGCTCTTTTCTCTTTCCTTCTAGTTGTAGAAATTCCACTCAGCCAGCTTTCCTGTGGTTCTGGGTGATAGACGTTTTGTCTTTTAGTTGTAGTTTTGAAATTGTTGTGCGAGGCAGCAGTTTAGGTGTTTACCTACGCCGCCATCTTGGATTCCTCTCCTGACTTTTCTATATGTTGCATTTTAGATGTATAACTTATAAGCACATAGTTGGGTTTTGTTTCTTTAATCCAATATAATTAATATTATCTTTTAATAGGAATATTTACTTTATATTTAATTATTGCATATCTTTATTATGTCTTTCTATTTGTCCTACCTATTCTATGTCTTTTTAAATATGCTTTCATGTTTTGGACTTATTATGTTATTATTCCAGGTTTTCCTTTGATTGAAAGGTATATATTCTTTTACTATTCTTTTAGCAGTTACCCTAGAAATTATAACATGCATTTTTGACTCAACAGAGTTTAACGTTAATTTATACATTTACTTTCCTCCTAAGTGATGTTAGGGCCTTAGAACACTTTAACTCCCTCTTGACTTACATGCTATTATTATTGTATTTTAATTCTATATATATTTGAAACCCCATAAAATATTAATATTTTGTTATTATTGCTCAGTATAGCCAATATTCATCTAGATTCACCCACATACTTACCATTTTAATTGCTTTTTATTCCTTCAAACTCTTAGCCCTTCCATCTAGGATCTGTTCCTTCTGCCCAAGAAATACTATAAAGTGCATGAACTAACATTACTGTTCACTCATTTGATCCCAAGGGGTCTTCCAAGTAGCTAAGGAATCTGGGAGGGGTTTTACCTTCAGCATCATAACATCTGGCAAAAAAAAAATAGGTTAAGGGAAGCCACCCACTCCTGCAGGTGAAATATGCCTGAGGGTTCAGGTTTGGCTCCATTCTGTAGCAAGTGGGGTGCTGCAGAGCTTGTGGAGTGCTGTTTCCACGGCATGATGGACAGCTGGGTCTAGTTCGTGAACTCAGAGCTTGTGAGAACTTTTGTTTCAGGAGAGACAAGTAAGTGGTTAGCAATTGCTGCTCTAATGGTGTATAGCATAGGCTGAGGAGAGCAGTTTCTTGCTAAAGAAACATATGGACAGCCCTGGTCAGTGTTGCTAAGTGGTTAGAGCATTGGCCCTTGCAACAAAGGGTCATGGGTTTGATTCCTGATCAAGGGCATGTACCTGGGTTGAAGGTTTGATCCCCCACCCAAGGTGGGGTGAGTGTTGGAGATAATCAATTGATGTATCCCTTTCACATTGATGTTTCTCTCTCCCTCTCTCTCTCTCTCTCTCTCTCTCTCAAAAGTTAATGGAAAAAATATCCTTGGGTGAGATAAAAAAAAAAAAAAAGAAGCATATTGACAACTTGTGACCCTTACAGGTGGGTCCAGAGACTCCAGGAGGCTTGAGATGAGTTTGTTGAAACTTCTATAGAGGAGTCTCTAGGGCACTAATGAGAATGCCTGTTATGTTCCAATTTGGATAGATTCTAGTCTTTTGTTGGAGGGGGACCATTTAAGGTAGGCTGATTTGCAAGTAATAGTATAAATGGGCTTGAGTAAAATTTGTAAATGAAGAATATGTTGTCTTCAGAACCCCAAAAGAATGAAAAGATATTGTGGGTGCTGGGATGGTCAATAGTTGTTTCTTGACAGTGTCTGGGATAAAATAGCCCTTGGTTTACTAAATACTTTTTAGGAATTAACTGAAGCAGTGGAGCTTTGTATTATGTGTGGGATGATGGCTCATCTCTTTTCTGAGTTCCTTTGTGAGTAATTGTATGTCCCAAATGAGTACTTCCAATGAATCTCACCAATGTAATGTCATACCTGTGATCCTAAGAAAAATTGGATAGAGTTAAGCTCTTGCCTGCAAAGATTGTGTATTGATATTAAGGTTGTTGAGGTGTCCCATGAGCAGCTGAGTAAAGTTATATTCTTCTCTTTTGAAGGTGAAGGCAAACTGCAGCCGAGAGGCTGTTGAAATAGTCACTGAACAGAATGTATTAGTCAAATCTATAGTAGCAAAATGTTCATCAGTTATTGATTGGATAGCCAGTAATTTCAACAACATTGGGTATAGGAGCCCTGATGGGTCAGGCCACAGCATTTAAGGTTGTGGTAATTCACCATGAGGCACCTTTCATTCTTTCCAAGTTAAGATACAGGCAGTGAGGACAATCACCTCTTCTGTAAATGGTCTTATATAATGAATTTCAATAATTGAATATTTTAATTTGCATTGGGCCATATTAACTATT
The DNA here is from genome assembly GCA_026230045.1 of Corynorhinus townsendii. Taxonomy (NCBI): domain Eukaryota; kingdom Metazoa; phylum Chordata; class Mammalia; order Chiroptera; family Vespertilionidae; genus Corynorhinus; species Corynorhinus townsendii. The sequence continues at coordinate 112,668,404 of JAPDVU010000001.1, read as the reverse complement.
TTAGCAGGGGGAGAAGATTCATGGTATACCATTTCAAGTGCCAGCAACTTAATTTAATTTTAACTTATTACTCATTGGGTTAGAGCATCCATGTCCACCATGATATATTCAAGGTAGTGCTGTATTGGTGGACAAGGCAGTAGGACCAATGGTTAAGATGAGGCATACTTATTTGTTCCCTATTTTATACTTCACTCTCCTAGGAGTAGAGGGTGTACCTTGTTTAAATGCAGTGGAAATCCCTAGCATTGATTAAGTCCATGAACATTTGCCAATTGGTACATTTCATCATATGAGATTAAAGTTAATTCAGAACCTATCTATAATAATAAAAGGATAATATGCTAATTAGAATGGATATCTTCTGGATGTCATTCTGGACATCCTTCCTGACAAAGCCATGGCTGGAGGGAAGCAGCCCGGTCCTGGGTGCCTGTGGGCAGCTGGAGGGAAGCCACCCTTGGTCCTGGGACCTGAGGGAAGCCAGCCTGGGTCCCAGGTACATGTGGGTGGCCTGAGGGAAGCCAGCCCAGGTCCTGTGTGCCTTCTTGTGGCTGGAGGAGGGAAGCCCGGGTCCTGGGTGCCGGAGGGAAGCTGGTGCTTGAGGGAAGCCAGTGCTGGCAGCTGGGGTAAGGAAGGCCTACTCTTGCACGAATTTTTGTGCATCGAGCCTCTAGTGTTATATAAGCCCCCAAAGCCAAACAATGTTCTTTTATCTTTTGTTGTATAAATTCTTTTAGTAAACTTTGGATTTCCATTTGGATAAAATTGTGGGCCTTTGTGTGTGTGTGTGTGTGTGTGTTACTACTGGATATACTTTAAGGATGAGGAGAATCTTAGAACCTCCTCATGCTTATACTTTTTTTTTTTTTTTATTTTTATTATCCAGAGAGTCTCAAATAAGTATCATCAAAGTTAGGGACTTTCCCTGTGACAACACTTGTTTTATAGGGTTTAAGACCATAGGCTTAAGTTAGGTTTGAATTAGCCCATTGTTATGCCAAAGGGTGCCAGAGGTCTTTTTTTTTCATAAAACCCTGAGTATTATATTTTAGTTATAACAGACACATATGCATCACAACAACATTTAAAAGTCCTGGTGAGCTATTTGTTCTTAGCAGTGAGGACCTCAGCACACCACATGATGGCTGCTGTTTTTTTCTCTCTTCTCCCTCCCACCTCCCTTCCTCCACCTCTGACTACCTAACTACTATTCTTTCATGAGTGACCACTAATGGACTTGTATATTGCACAGGATATAGTTTTTTCTCTGAGAACTTTATACAGCAGGAATAGTGCCTGGTGAGATACAACCAATTGGTTGGTTAAAGGTTAAAAGTCTTTCCCTAGAGCCTAGCATCAGTCACAGCTCCATTCTAAGACACATAGATAGGTCTGGGCTGAAACACATGAACCAGTATTTGATATGTGGCATTTAGGGAAAAGAGTAAAGTATATTTTCTTATCTTTCTCCACTTTTACCCTGGGAATGTACAGAACAATTTGGGGAGCAAAAGGTATGGCGAGGAGAAGGGAAACACTAGTACTATAAACCTCCTCTCCTGTTCACTAATGACAGGAGAAGCATTAGTCAACAGGCTGGATTTGATAGTAATGCTCTATATCTCTTGATTATCCACTGATTAATGATTATCTGGTATTGATGGAAAAACAACTAACAGTTTATGAGACTGTGACAGTCATTGTGCTAAATATTCTATACTTGAAAATGTAGGCAGACTGGAGAGCCTTCATATAATGTATTTAAAAAGAATTTCAACTAAGTGATTCATTTGTGGAGGTCTAGTACCTGAGCACAGGCCTTTGAAGGACAGAACTGCTGGTTTTCTGAGGCCTTCTTTTGGGGTTGATGGGAAATCGGAGAAGTGGTGGAGGACATTAATGGCAGCAGGATTGGGGTGGTAGAAGTAAAATCAGCAATAGCCGTACAAAGGCAGTGAGGATGGAAGAAGAGAAATGCTTGTTACAAGTTGGTTTCCCCAGGAAGCAGAGCCAGAGACTAGGACTTGGATGCAGATAGTTTATTTGGGAAGTGAATCGTGGGAGCAGGAGAAAGATGTGTGATGTTGTTTTTAATGCAAGAGGCTAGAGGTGAGTCTGGGGTCACATGGAGCTGTCTGCCACCATTATGGCTGAAATTAGAGGTGGGCCTTGAGGATGAGATGTAGACACACAGGAGGCATTTACTGTTGCCACCCCTCACATAGCTCATATTCACGTGTACCTCATGTTAAGTCCACTTTTTCACTGAGTCTTTAGGAGTTGGCAGGCCTCAAACTATGTAAGACTTACTATATATAGAGGGTTGGAAGAACAAGGTTTAGTCCCTGCTGTGGAAGTGGGTCATAAGGCATGACTGATATTTTTTTCCATTCCAGATTTCTCTTAATCAGCACTTGGGGGTGTAGTTTGCTTATCTGGCAGGGTGACCCAGACAGACTCATCTCTGAGGTGTCTGAACTCTTGGCTGTCTTGCTCTTATCAGGTGTTAGTTGTTGCAATTGACTGTTTGCTGTGGTAACTGGACATGAAAGCACCAGAAGATGCAAGTGAACATCCCAGATACTTATATACCTCTCCATGCTCCCATTACATAGCAGCAACCTTGGCTCCTCATGATAATCAGAGTTCATTGACTCTGCAACATAGTAAATTAAAACAAAATGTTTTTATTGATTTTTTTAGAGAAAGAGAAAGAGGGAGGGGTAGAAACATCATCAATCGGCTGCCTCCTACATGCTGCCCCTCCTGGGGATTGCGCCTGCAATCTGGGCATGTGAACTGACTGGGAATCAAACCAGTGATCTCTTGTTTCCTGGGATGAAACTCAACCACTGAACCACATCAGCTGGGCAACATAGTAACTTTTTGTGTCGTCTGCTGGGCCACTGGCATAAGGATCCCAAAATGATCAGGTCTTTATTTGTAGCTTCAGATTCAGCACAGTCCTGCCATGCCTCCTGGTGGAAATGCCATCCTCCTCCCCACTCCCCGCTGGGAACCAGGGTAGAAGATCAGAACGCCCAGGATGGTGAAGAGGAAAGCCACATTCTGTACATGGAGTCACTGGAGTATGGAGAGAGGGGTCAATACTACATCCTCCTCTTGGTTCTGTACTTACATATTCAGCCACTGGGTCACAGATCTAACAGCCATTGGTTGAACTTATGTACTGCATCCTGGAGAACAGAGTGCCTATCTTGCAGAGGACCAATCCTGAATTGGTGCCTCAGCTGACCTTTAATAGAATATTCCAACATTCTGTTAGTACAATTACTTCTGGGTTAGTCTAAGCTCACCTAGACTGTCCCCCAAAGTTGCTGCTGAAATCAAGAGTAGGCTGAGGGGATGTGACTCAGGCTTCAGAGGCATCTGCTATAGGGGAGAAATCTTGGCATTATTCAAAATGAGCAGAGATATGCTCTTTGGCCAGTGTGCCTCAGTGGTAGACATCAGTCCACACACCAAAAGGTCACAGGTTTGATTCCCGGTCAAGGGCATGTACCTGACTTGCAGGTTTGTTCTTGACTCTGGTTGGGGCACATGTGGGAGGTAACCAATCGATGTGTCTCTGTCATATTGATGTTTCTTTCTCTTTCTCTCTCCCCCTTCTTCCATTCCACTCTCTAAAAATCAGTAGAAAAAATATCCTCAGATGAGGATTAACACCCTCATCCCCTCCAAAATGACCAAAGACGTTATGAAGGGTATCCTTTTTTTTGGGTCTTAATTGTTGCCTGGGGGAGGGAATTTATCTAGCTTCACATATATTATTTTCTAGTTTTATTGAAGTAGGATTAACAAATAAAAAGTATATATTTAAAAAAATATAATGTGATGTTTTGATATATGTACATATTGTGAAATGATTACCACAATCAAGCTAATTAACACATCTATCACCTAACTAACAAATTTATTATTTATTTTGGCATGTGTGTGGTGAGAACTTAGAGTCTACTCTCTTACCAAATTTCAAGTACACAATGCATTATTATCAACTGTAGTCACCATGCTGTACATTAGGTCTCAGAACCTACTCCTTATAACTGAAACTCCTCATTCTCTCCCACCCCCCATCTTTTGAACTATCTTTTGCTATTCAAGTCATTAATGGCGCTTGCCTTCCCAGAAAACTTTTCCTTTTATTGTACCCTCCTTCAATTTCTTTTTGCCCACGTATATATTGATCTTCATACTACTTCAAGTTCCATTGTTAATTCTCTTGCCCTTACATTTCAAGATTTCTGGGAAAATGCATATCCTGTACTTCAAAACACGCTTACCTTTATTTTTGATTCAGATGCCAATTTTATTTCCTGTTGAGGCAGAAGATCTTGGAAAAGATTACTCTAGAATTTCACATTTTTTCTGGTTTACCTTAATTGTACTTGCTAGATTTTCAGTTCTAACAGTTTTAACCATGCTGCATGTGATAGGTATGTTGCTGTGCCTCCAGAGGGCAGTACAGTACCATCCAAGAAGCTCATATATTTTTCTGCTATACATCACAATTGGTATTCCTGCTTCTATAAAGATGACCTTCATTTTGCCAATGATAGTGTCTTCTCCTTTCGTTACTTCCCCTTTGACCTAATCTTGAAACATTTGATTACTAATTATATCTGGCATCAAAGTGAAACTTGTAAAACATCAAGATAGCTACAGGGTGTTGGATTCGATTTAGGGTGCTGCAAAGTCAAAGCATCCATTACACTTAGTGTTTTAATGATAATAAAAATGAAGGCAGCCTACAACATGAATTCCTGGTCACATCGACACGTTATTAGGGCACCTAGTTCAGAAATTGAGTGCTATATAGCACTTCAAATTAGCACCACATATCTAAATATTCACAACCCATAAGTAGCATTTATTGTTATTTCTCAATTAGCAGAGATCATTACTTACGATCGTCATTTCAATGTTTTGCTATTATGGGAAAATTTTTTTAGGGAGGCAGGTTCAAGAAGATGTTAGTCCATTTGCCATCCATTTCCTCTGTCCTGTAATTTAAGCCTGTAGACCTGTGCCTGTGGCTCTTTGTCTCTGTTGGTGAGTTTGATTCCTGTATGAGCTAGTTTACTTTGTTTCTTTCTATGACTTCAGCCTGACTGTTCACTCTAGACAGCCTCTTTGAAAATGCATTACCCTGGCCTTAAGAGGGATAGAAGGTGGGAATTCGTATTCTCAGTGCAAATCCTTCATTACTGGCGGACAGAGAAGCCAGTCTCTCCAGCGAGGCTTTACTGCTCTTATCAGGGAGATTGATGGGCTGACTGACTACTTGAAAGGTTATGGATTGCCACCTGAACTAGTGTGCGTCCCCCTGCCACCATTCTAGTTCAGGCAGGGATTATTGGCTATGCTTCCATGATTCTTTCTTTATTGCCTTAAGGCCTTCCTTGCACAGCGTGGTATCTCTTTGTAATTCATAATTCTTCAGTGACTCCCTATTGCCAAAAGAACAGTCTAAGTTCTCTAGCTATCCCCTGTGACATAGGCCTAAGACATTGTCACAGTTCTACCCCACAATTTTGTATTCCCCAGAAAACTAGACTACTCAGTATTCCCTGAAGAAAAGTCATGCTTTTTAGTCTCTGCCCTTTTGCTCATGAAGTTCCTGTCTCTGGAATATATGTTCTCCCACCTCCATTTTATACTACTGAGCTTTACCAAATTCATAGATGTGGCACTTGAGAGATTAAAAAAAATATTTTTATTGATTTCAGAGAGGGAGAGAGAGATAGAAACATCAATGATCAGAAAGAATAGTTGATCGGCTGCTTCCTGTACCCCCTTACTGGGGATTGAGCCCACCTCCTGCACCCCTTACTGGGGATTGAGCCCGCAATCCCGGCAAGTGCCCTTGACTGGAATTGAACCTGGGAACCTTCAAGTCTGCAGGCCAGTGCTCTATCCATTGAGCAAAACTGGCTAGGGCCACTTGAGAGATTGTATGAGAATTGGATACCTGTGCCCAGGATATTGGGGACAAATATAAGGCAGATTTAAACTGGTGACTGACTCTAACTTGAACAGTTCTGATTTTGGGAGGCTGCCTGAGATAGGGCAGAAATGGGAATAGGAGGGGACAAAGATTTGTGAGTTCTGTGAGCCAAGTAGACACTGAGGAGGGTCTTAATGTCTTTCTAAGTGTCTCACCCAAGAGGGCTGCTTGCTCTGGGTGGGGAGCTTCAGCAGAAAGAAACTGTGGGTGAACCACCAAAAGATAGATACTAAGGGGAGTGTTTGTATCCTGAGAACATCCTTGGTGTCAGGATGGTGCCATGGAGGTGCACAGGTGTCTTTAAATAACGATGAAAATAATGTTCTTTACCCCATGAGAAAGAACTAGATTTTGGTTGCTTGTCATGATAGCTGGTAACTGACACAAGGTCATCAGCTGAGTAAAAAAGCCTCCCCCCCGCCCCACATCCCTCTTGCTAGTTGAATTTAACATACTGTCTCAGCCAGAAGGAGGAGGGAAGAGGTAAAGCAAGAAAGAAAAAAAGTCTCCTTCCCCTGGCTCCTGGCCCCTGTAGGTCTCAAATCCTTGGATCAGTTCTGAAGTAGAGGAGAGGATAAACAGTTGCTATAGCTGAAAGTGACTTGGCAAATCAATGTGATCCACTCATCAAGGGGAGGAGAAGGGAGAGCTGATAAAGGTTTAATCTCCAACATCTATAGGCAGCTTATACAACTTAATAAAAGGAAGATAAATAATCCAATAAAAAAATGGGCAATGAACCTAAATAGAAGCTTTTCAAAAGAAGACAGATGGAAGGCCAAGAGACACATGAAAACATGCTCAAAGTCACTAATTATCCGAGAGATGCAAATCAAAACGACAATGCGGTACCATCTCACACCTGTCAGAATGGCTATCATCAGCAAATCAACAAATGACAAGTGCTGGCGAGGATGTGGAGAAAAAGACATCCTTGTGTACTATTGGTGGGAATGCAAACTGGTGCAGCCACTGTGGAGAACAGTATGGAGTTTCCTCAAAAAACTGAAAATGGAAATCCCATTTGACCCAGTAATCCCACTCCTAGCAATATATCCTAAGAAACTAGAAACACCAATCAGAAAGGATATATGCACCCCTATGTTCATAGCAGCACAATTTACAATAGCTAAGATTTGGAAACAGCCTAGGTGCCCATCAGCAGATGACTAGATCAGAAAACTATGGTACATCTACACAATGCAATACTATGCTGCGATAAAAAAGAAGGAATTCTTACCATTTGCAGCAACCTGGATGGAATTGGAGAACATTATCCTAAGTGAAATAAGCCAGTCAATGAAAGAAAAATACCACATGATCTCACTCATTTGTGGATAATAAAAAACACATTATAAACTGATGAACAAAAAGATAGATACAGAGGCAGTAAAGCATCAAACAGACTGTCAAATTACAATGGGAAGGTTAGGGAGAGGTGGGGGAAATAAGAGATCAGCCGAAGGACTTATATGCATGCATATAAGAATAACAAACAGATGCAAAACATTGGGGGGTGAGGGCATGTATGGGAGTGGGGTGGGGAGTGGGGGACAATGGTAAGATATGTACACATATAATACCTTAATAAAAAAATGGAAATAAATAACATTATCTTTATACTTCATTATAATACATTATATAAAATTATTTGAACTACTTATCTTTAAAATACTATTCTAAATACATAACTACTACTGAAGGGTGGTGTTTTTTCATTCAGTAAAAATTTATTGATTCCTATTTACTGGGTACTATTCTAAAATTGAATTAGGCTTAATTCAACACAAAGTCCCTGTCTTCGTGAAGCTTACATTTGTCATTGTCATGAAAACAATAAACAATGTAATGTCAAATGGTGATAAAAAAAGGGAGAAATCTAGAATATGGAAGTAGGAAGTGATAGAAGAGAGGAAGTGCCACATTTGATAAAGAATGGTTTCTCTAAGAAGTAAATGAAACAAGGGACAGACATATCGGGAGGAAGTGCATTCCAGATAGAGATTGAACAGCAAGTGCAAAGGCACTGATGCAGTAAGGAAGCTAATAAGACCAGATGTCTAGATTTCTCCATCCAGAGATCCTTCACTAAATAACACTACCTCTAAGTCATTAGGGGCACCACAATGGTCTTTATGCTGTATACACTCTCTAGGTTTCAGGGTGACTATAACAGCCCAGAAGTCACCATGCTTTCCAGACTGGAACAGATGTACCCCTCACATATACAACATTGACCCAGGATCTCAGTGTATCATAGTAGAAAGAGCTCTGATCTAGGGATCAGGAAACCTGATTTGGGTCGATATCTGGATTCTCTATTCTATTCCATTGATCTAGATGTCTGTTCTTGTGCCAGTACCAGGCACACTGTTTTGAGAACAGTGGCTTTGTAATACAGCTTGAAATCTGGTATTGAGATCCCTCCTACTTTATTCTTCTTTCTCAGGATTGCTGTGGCTATTCGGGGTCTTTTTTTAAAATTCCAGATGAATTTTTGAAGAGTTCTTTCTAGGTCTGTGAAATATGCCGTTGGTATTTTAATGGGGAGTGCATTGAATCTATAGATTGCTTTGGGTAGTATGGACATTTTAATGATGTTGATTCTACCAATCCATGAACATGGTATGTTCTTCCATCTGTTTACGTCTTCCTCTGTCTCTTTTTTCAGTGTCCTGTAGTTTTCCGTGTATACGTCTTTTACCTCCTTGGTTAAGTTTATTCCTAGGTATCTTAATTTTTTTTGGTGTGATGGTAAATGTGATTGCTTTTTTAGTCTCTCTTTCTGTAAATTCACTTTTGTTATATAGAAATACCATAGATTTCTTGGCGTTAATTTTGTATCCTGCTACATTGCCAAATTCATTTATTAAGTCTAATAGTTTTTTGATGGAGTCTTTAGGGTTTTCTATGTACAATATCATGTCATCTGCAAATAAGGACAGTTTTACTTCTTCTTTTCCAATTTGGATGCCTTTTATTTCTTCTTCTTGTCTAATCGCAATGGCTAATCCTTCCAGTACTATTTCGAACAGGAGTGGTGAGAGTGGGCATCCCTGTCTTGTTCCTGTTCTTAGGGGAAATGGTTTTAGTTTTTGCCATTGAGTATGATGTTAGCTGTGGGTTTATCATATATAGCTTTTATTATGTTGAGGTATGATCCTTCTATTCCCACCTTGTTGAAAGTTTTTATTAAGTTGGATTTTGTCAAATGCTTTTCTGTATCAATTGATATGACTATGTTATTTTTATCTCTCAATTTGTTTATGTGATGTATCACGTTTATTGATTTGTGGATATTGTACCATCCTTGCATCCCTGGGATAAATCCTATTTGGTCATGGTGTACGAACTTTCTTTTTTTTTTTTCATATCTTCTTTCTTTTTATTGAAAAAAATTTTAGAAAATGGCAGTTAATAAAGGACACAAATCAGCAAATCAATAGGGATATACTAGTGAAAAGCATAGACAATATAAAACTAAAAATGTCATTGGCTTCTTTAATTGGTTAAGAGCACACAAAGTGTTACAGGCAGAGGGTCTATTTTAAACAAATTAAAAAGTTGTTTTTTTTCCCCCAATTCACCTCGTCACATATATACACACCACAAAAAATGGTGTGTGAAGATGTATACAAGTAATTGTATCCTGAGTTAAGGATACAATTAAAACAACTATTGAAACAGGAATTAACAACAGATTGACAATTTTAAAAACTGAGTCTTAATACGCTGCATGGCACAAAGCTATACTATTCTGCTAGATATGAAGGAGAAAGTCTGTTCAGTTTTTAGCAAAAATGCTTCTCCAGAAAAGCAAATGAAAACAGTGTAATCAGCAGACCAAGGAAGCTACAGCTAGATATCAGAGCTATAATTTCTCATATCTCAGATAGAAAATCCTGTTTATCCAGAATGGACTAAATTTCAGGACAAAACAGTAACGTTTAACATTTTTTACATTGCTTCTTTTCTTCTCACCCCATAATTTTGCATGATCTTGCAAAAAGATGGCTGCTTTTAGAATTGGCTATTTTATTTTTCTTTCTGTGGCAAGACTGTCACGAAGTCTTGATATTTCAGGCTCATGTGCATCCATGACCAGTGTCCCGCTGTGGTCAAAAAACTTAGCAATGGACCTGGTGAACTCAGCTTCCCGTTGCTGCTTTGTTCTCCCACTGATGAAGGTCAGCTTCAGAGTGTATTTGTCATCAAACCTTTTGAGACTAGAGGACAGTTGCTAAATATCATCAGGATCCATCCCTGTAGGATCTTTCCTGTGGGCCACGAGAAAGATGCTCTTCTCCTTATATGAGGTATAAATGGTCAGGATCCCCATTATCACAAAATAGGATATGACGCACAATACCAAAACAGGCTTGGACTCTGGAAAAGGGTGAATATAATCCCAAATCAAAGCCACTATGGCAAAGAAACAGGAGATGGTACAGATGGTGAGGCGACGGTCAATTAGACCAAAATTCTCCACATACTTGTACTTTTCCAGAAGTACCTTTTTGGCAGAATCATCCAAAGAATTTTTTACAGCTGATCCATCCCATTTGTCAATTTTTACAGGCTTATCATCCATCTTCCACTTATCCAACAAGCCACTGAGGCCACTGCCTGTCCCGCAGCTAGAGCCACCGCCAGCCCCACTACTGCCTCCACCAGATCTCCCGCCCTGTCCAGCCGCAGCCATCTTGTCTCCGAACTTTCTGATGTACTGCTGGATCTGATTAGCTAGAATTTTGTAGAGGATTTTGGCATCTATGTTCACGAGGAATATTGGCCTGTAATTCTCTTTCATTGTGTTGTCTTTATCTGGTTTTGGTATTAGGGTGATGCTGGCTTCATAGAAGGAGCTTGGAAGTGTTCCTTCCTCCTGAATTTTTTGGAATAGTCTGAGGAGGATGGTTTTTAGTTCTTCTTGGAATGTTTGGTAAAACTCCCCTGTGAAGCCTTCTGGCCCCGGGCTTTTGTTTGCTGGAAGCTTTTTGATGACTGCTTCAATTTCTTCCATAATTATTGGCCTATTGAGATGTTTAGATTCTTCCTGATTGAGTTTTGGAAGGTTGTATTTTTCTAGGAATATGTCCATTTCCTCCAGGTTGTCCAGTTTGTTGGAGTATAGTTGTTCATAGTATTTTTTTAACAATCCTATGTATTTCGGTGGGGTCTGTTCTTATTTCTGCTCTTTCATTTCTGATTTTGTTTATTTGGGTCCTCTCTCTTTGCTTCTTGGTGAGCCTGGCTAGAGGTTCATCCATCTTGTTTATCCTTTCAAAGAACCAGCTCTTGGTTTTGTTGATCTTTTGTATTGTTTCTTTGGTCTCAACGTCGTTTATCTCTGCTCTCATCCTTATTATTTCCTTCCTTCCGCTTACACTGGGCTCTTCTTTTGCTCTCTTTCTAACTGTTTGAGTTGTAGGGGCAGGTAATTTATTACCATTGCTTCTTTTTTTTTGCAGTAGGCTTGTAGAGCTATAAACTTCCCTCTCAAGACTGCTTTTGCTGTGTCCCATAGATTTTTTATTGTTGTATTTTCGTTGTCAGTTGTTGCCATGATGTTTCTATTTCTTCTTTGATCTTTCTGGTAACCCAGTCATTGTTTAATAGCATGCTATTTAGTTTCCATGTGTTTGATTTTTTGGGATTGTTTTTATTGTAGTTGATTTCCAGTTTATGCCACTGTGATCTGATAAGATGATTGATATGATTTCTATCTTCTTGAATTTGAAGAGACTTTGCCTGTGGCCCAACCCAATATATGGTCTATCTTTGAAAATGCCCCATGTATACTTGAGAAGAATGTATATTCTGTGACTTTGGGGTGAAATGTTCTGAAGATGTCAATTAATTCCTTCTGGTCTAGTGAGTCATTTAGGATTGATGTTTCTTCGCTGATTTTTTGTTTCGAGGATTTGTCCAATGGTGATAGTGGGTTATTAAAGTCCCCAACTATGATTTTATTGCTGTAAACCTCTCCCTTCATATCATCCAGAAGTTTTTTTTAATGTATTTGGGTGCTCCTGTATTTTGTGTATATGTACTAGAGTTATTTCTTCTTGTTGGATTGCTCCCTTTAGTATTATGAAGTGGCCTTCCTTATCTCTGTTTATGTCCTTCACTTTGAGATCTAACTTGTCAGATATAAGTTTTGCTACCCCAGCTTTTTTCCATTTCCATTTACCTGAAAAACCTTTTTTCATCCCTTCACCCTCAGTTTGTGTGTGTCTTTTTTTCTTAGGCGGGTTTCCTGTAGACATCAGATATATGGATCATGTTTTCTTATCCACTCAGTAACCCTATGTCTTTTGACTGGGAGCATTTAACCCATTTACATTTAAAGTTATTATTGATAAGTTCTTGTTTGTCACCATTTTTATTCTTTACCCCTGTGTTCCTTCTTCGCTTCCTATTTCTTCTTTTCACAGCAGACCCTTTAGCAATTCTTGCATTGCTGGTTTGGTGGTAATAAACTCCCTTAGTCCTTTTTTGTCTGTGAAGCTCCTGATTTCACCCTCAATTTTGATTGATAGCCTTGCTGGGTACAGTATTCTTGGATTCGTACCCTTCCTTTGCATGACTTAGTATATTTCATTCCATTCCCTTCTGGCCTGATGTGTTTCTGTTGAAAAATCAGTCGCTAGTCTGATGGGGGATCTTTTGTAGGTAACTTTCTGTCCCTCTCTGGCCACTTTTAAGATTCTTACTTTGTCATTGGTGTTTTCCAATTTAATTATGATGTGCCTTGGCATCGGTCTTTTGGGGTTCATTTTGTTTGGGACTCTGTGAGCTTCTTGGATTTGTGTGGGTTTTTTATTCCCTATATCAGGGAAGTTTTCTGTCATTATTTCTTCAAACAGGTTTTCCATTCCTTGCTCAGTTTCCTCTCCTTCTGGTACCCCTATTATGCGGATATTGTTTTGTTTCGTGTTGTCCCAAATTTCCCTTAGGCTCTCCTCCTGCTTTTTAATTTTTTTTCTAGAAGCTGCTCTACTTAGGTATTTTTTTCCTACCTTGTCTTCTAGCTCACTGATGTGGTCCTCTGCTTCTTCTAGTCTACTCTTGATGCTTTCTATCAAGTTCTTTACAGCAGCATTGTCATTTTTCATTTCTTCTTGGTTCTTCTTCATTTCCTCTTGGTTCTTACACATATTGTTGCATTTGTCTTCCATTATTTTCATCCCCTTATAACCAATTCTCTGAATTATTTCTCTTGCAGGTTACCTCCATTCCATTTGCTTCCCTTTCTGGTGATGCCTGATTTTCTTTCATATACGGGCTGTTTCTTTGACTCCCCATGATCTCTCTTCTCCTGGTGTCTGGTTATGTAGTTCTCGCTCTCCTGTGTTGATTTAAAGATACAAAATACAACACTACAAGGCACAATGCACAAGGCACTGAACACAAATGTATTCATGATATTAATAACCTGAAATAAAGGTGACCACCAGAGAAAGGTGAATTAGAGGATAAGAAAGAAAGAAGAAGAGAAAAAAAAATGAGTGCAAAAATGAAATTGGGAAACAGAAAAAAAACGTAAGAGAGAAAAGAGAATAAGAAATAAGAGGGGGAAAACTATTTATGTGGGGAGAAAACTCCAATAAAACAGTTACTAATCCCAACATATGCCAGCAACAAATACCTAGAGATGAATGTAAACTACAAGCAACAACTAATATCAAGAGAGGTGAGAGAAAACAGAAGCAAAAAAACAAAAACAAAAACAAAAACAAAAACCGAAATAATCTCACAACAAGTATAAGAAAACTGATATAATCAACAATGAAGCAAACAACAACAAAAGGACAGAGAGAAAAAAAATTTTGGATAGTGAAGAAAGAGAAGAGGGAGGTGTTTATGGACTTGGAGCAGGGGATTGGAAATTAGATATATAAGTAGGAGAAATTTTAACGGGGTAAAAAAAGGAATAGGGAAAATCTAAAGCAGGACTAGGTTAAGAGAAACAGGACAACAAAAGGGGAAAAGTGAGGAAGAGAGTGTTGGCATAAAGGTAAAGATGAGATAGAGTAAAATGATGCTAAAGGAAAGATGAAAATAGAATGTAGAATACTAATCCCAAAGTAAAATAAAGAGAAAATGAAATGACACTTTAATTAAGGTAAAATAGTAGTAGTAATAATACTGATTGAAAATAAAAATGTAATAATTAAAAAGGTGAAATCAAGTGAGGAAGAAAGAAAAAAAATTTAGTTTCTTAAGTAAAAGATGAAAAAAAATGTGCAGTAGTGAAGGTCATTCACTTCCTTTACTTTTCTGTTTGGCACGCCTGTTTCCTAGCCAGGACAGTATTGAAGTTCCCTGCGTTCCACTGCTCCTCAGTGTAGGCCACCGTCCTGATTTTCAAGCAGGCAGTACGTCTTTATTTCTTATACTCCTTTATTTGTGCTTGCTTACACAAGAGTCAATTTGTGATTCAACCCCTGGGTGGCAGTGTTTCTGGATTGACCTCCGGGTCTATAGGTCCCTTCTAGCTAGTGTTTAGATTTTGTTTTACCTGTGGCACTTAATACCAGTTTGGGGGAATGGGCTGTCTCAGAGCTGCTTCTCTGATCGTTATTCCCCATTCTGATCTCCAGGTTCCACAAAAACAACTTTCCCCTGAAGTCTCTTAGAGTGTCCCCAAATGGGTGATCCTATGTATTGGGCTTAGTAATCAAAAGCAAGGATTTAAACAGAAAAAATAAAAGAGAGAAAAAAGAGCCAGAGTAAGTGTGTGAACTCCAGCACCTCACGCAAGTCTGTGCAGTCATTTTTCCCCTTGGGTGTAAGCAGACGGCACACTTTAAAAATTTTTAGGCTGTCCTTTTGCGCCCTGTTCAGCTATGGGTTGCTTTTTTAGTTCCCTTTTGTTAGCAACTCTGCGGACCACCTTCCACATTCACGATCACGCCAGTACCAATGGCCACAGATTTTTCTGGTTGCAGACTTCCCCAGGTCCTCCAGCTCCCACAGTGTGCCATTTCTCTCTCCTGCCCGGACCACAGACCTCACTTTATCCCAGGCAAAGTCTGACCTTTATGTGAGGGGGTGCAGAGCTCCTCTGAATTCGCGTGCTTGCGCCACTTTGGAATGGATGTTTTTGGGTTCGCAGTTATTCACTGGGTGCTGTACTTGTAGATTTCCAGGCTTTCGATAACATCCATTTTCTCCTTCAAGATGGCACAGTCTCCATGTCAGAGCTGGTCGCTCCTGGAGGGAACCCAGCAGCGGTGGGTGGGGGGCTGCCCGGTCAGGGGAACCCCATCCGGCCATCCCCCACAGTCTCTTAGAGTATAGCTATCCCTCAACTCACCAACAAACACTCCCCGTATGACCACACACTTTCCCTTTGTTCTCTCACTCACACACTATCTTTCAGTCTGCCTTCCCTCGATTTTCCCCATTTAAATGTTTTATTTGGAAGGCTAAATTTGAAACATGATTTAAAAAATTGAAGACATTTATTTATTATTTTTTTGAAAGTATATTTTATTCATTTTATACAGAGAGGAAGGGAGAGAGACAGAGAGTTAGAAACATTGATCAGGTGCCTCCCGCACCTCTTCTCCCCACTGGGGATGTGCCCGCAACTGAGGTACACACCCCCGACCTGAATTGAACTCAGGACCTTTTAGCCTGCAGGATGATGCTCTATCCACTGAGCCAAACTGGCTAGGGCTGAAGACATTTATTTTTTAAAAGGGAATTGATAAATCTCACTTTTGCAACATGAATTTTTAAAGGCTCAAGCATTGCTTAAAAATTCCTTCATTACCATTGAAAATATTTGCATGTAAGAGATGAAAAGGGGGCACTTGCTAATCTGACAAACTCAGGGAAGGCCTGCCTGGTGGCCTTGCAAACTCAGAGACCTAAAGTAACCACAAAGGATGGCTTGAAATTAAAAAATTTCAACTAAAAATAGTTTATGATGGGTAGTCATATCCTAGGCCAGTATCTTCTCTGACAAAGGTCAGTCTTTACCTTAACTGAGCCTATTGTCTTTTTGGAATGTCAACATAATTTTCCTTTTTTTAAATAAATCTTTATTGTTCACATTATTACAGTTGTTCCTCTTTTTTTCCCCCCACAGCTCCCCTGTACCCAGTTCCCACCCTACCCTCTGCCCTTACCCCTCCCACCCCCACAGACCTCATCCATAGGTGTATGATTTTTGTCCAGTCTCTTCCCGCACCCCCCACACCCTCTTCCTCCTGAGAATTGTCAGTCCTCTCCCTTTCTATGCCCCTGATTCTATTATATTCACCAGTTTATTCTGTTCATCAGATTTTTTATTCACTTGATTTTTAGATTCACCTGTTGATAGATATGTATTTGTTGTTCATAATTTTTATCTTTACCTTTTTTTTCTTCTTCCTCTTCTTAAAGAATACCTTTCAGCATTTCATATAATACTGGTTTGGCGGTGATGAACTCCTTTAGCTTTTTCTTATTTGTGAAGCTCTTTATCTGACCTTCAATTCTGAATGATAGCTTTGCTGGGTAGAGTAATCTTGGTTGTAGGTTCTTGCTCTTCATCACTTTGAATATTTCTTGCCACTCCCATCTGGCCTGCATAGTTTCTGTTGAACAATCAGCTGACAGTCATATGGGTGCTCCCTTGTAGGTAATTAACTGTTCTTCTCTTGCTGCTTTTAATATTCTCTCTTTGTCTTTTGCTCTTGGCATTTTAATTATGATGTGTCTTAGTGTGGTCCTCTTTGGATTCCTTTTGTTTGGGGTTCTCTGTGCTTCTCGGATTTATAAGTCTATTTCTTTCACCAGATGGGGGAAGTTTTCAGTCATTATTTCTTCAACTAGGTTGTCAGTATCTTGCTCTCTCTCTTCTTCTGGCACCCCCATAATTCAGATGTTGGTACGCTTGAAGTTGTCCCAGAGGCTCCTTACACTATCTTCATATTTTTGCATTCTTTTTTCCTTTTGCTTTTCCAGTTAGGTGTTTTTTGCTTCTTTATATTTCAAATCTTTGACTTGATTCTTGCAATCCTCTAGTCTGCTGTTGGATTTCTGTATATTATTTTTTATTTTAGTCAGTGTATGTTTAATTTCTAGTTGGTTCTTTTTCATATCCTCAAGGGTCTCACTAAATTTATTGGCCTTTTCTAGGAAATTCTTGAAAAACCTTATAACCATAGTTTTGAACTCTATATCCAGTCATTTGCTTTCCTCCATTTCTTTCAATTGTGACCTGTTTCTTTGTCTCTGCATTTTGGCTGCTTCCCTGAGTTGATAGAGTGGCTTTGTGTGCTAGGTGTCCTATAGTGCCCAGTGGCTCAGCCTCCCGCAGTTACCTGAGGTGGGCACTCTTGGTGCGCCCCTCTGTGGGCTGTGTGCACAGTCTTATTGTAGTTAAGCCTTGATTGTTGTTGGTATCACTGGGAGGAATTGACCTCCAGGCCAATTGGCTGTGAGGATCAGCTGTGTCTACAATGGGAGAACTTCTGTGCTGGCGACACCCTTATGGAGCAAGACTTGCTTCAGTGGGGGCTTTGGTGCTCACTGAGTCTGCCTCCTGAGTGTGTCCCTTATGGATCTGAGTAGTTGTAATCTGGATGGTAATCTGACCCCTGGGTACACTGGCTCTTGGATCTCCAAGGAGGTGCTAATTTAGCCTCTGCCTGAGGCCACCCAGCAGGAGCTATGGAGAGATCTGCAGATTCCTCTTCTTTTTTTGGGGTTTGGAGGTGCCCAGATGAGGCCCAGCTGTGAAGCAATGCAAGCTGCTGCAGGGCCTTGGGCCTTCTTTTGGATATTCAGGGTCTCACTGACTCAGCTGAGAGTTAGGTAATTTTAGAATTCAAAGGACCAGGACATTCATATGTAAAAGCCTCTGTGCTCAGCTTAAATGGGGTGGAGTCTCAGGGTGGAGCAAACAGCAATGGCTTCCCGTCATCCCTGCCCAAAGAGGCCCCTGGGTCTCAGTGTCCCGCGGTAATTGTTGCAAACACCTATGAGAGAAAGCTGCCCTCGAGTTCTGCCTGCTGCCAGACAGTCCGGTTTCTCCCTGTATGAATCTGGGTCCCCAGCGTCTTGCCCGGAACTGGAGTTCAGAGCAGTTGGGAGCTTTTGTCTCCCTCCCAATTGAGAAAGCCAGTCGTATACTCAGTTGCCAGCCCTCTCCGCACGCGCCTCTATACCTCTGCCTTCCGCAGTACCTGTGAGTCTCAGTGTGCTTTTCTCTTTCCCTCTAGTTGTAGTTTCCACTCAGCCAGCCTTCCTGTGGTTCTGGATGATGTCCATTTTGTCTTTTAGTTGTAGCTTTGAAATTGTTGTGCGAGGCAGCAGTTTAGGTGTTTACCTATGCTGCCATCTTGGTTTTTCCTAATTTTCCTTTTTTTGGACAACCTCAAAACACAGGCACTGCTCTGAGGAGACCACAAATCCCCTCATTGTTACTGAGTTAGTTGTTGACTGTTAACTATCCTGCACCGACCTAAGTAGAAGAAATATGTGTCAATCCCAGAGGTTTCCCTGCTTTGCTTTCTCCCACCTCCTAATCTATTTCCAATGGCTTTTAGATAACCCACTTATGGCTCCTCTTTTGATTATAATGTATAAAACAAGGTGAAAAACTGCCAATCTCTGGAGCATTATCTCAATTCATTGAGATTCTCTTCCTGGCATTTTTCAACAGTTTGGTTCAAATAAACTCATAAAACTTCTTCACAAGTTTGAATGTTTCTTATGTTAACATAAACTATCTTCTGAGGATTACTTCTCTAATACCAGCTAGCTCCATGCATCTAGGTTTAATGTTCAACCTGATATAAAGCTGAACTCAGAAAGCTATCCTAGTTTAAAAGTCTTAAGTCATTACTTTATGACAGAGTTTTCCAGTTTGCCTGAATAATAGAATTACATGGGACACTTGTCAAAAGCAAAGCCTTCCCCTCCCCAATCAGAATCATTGGACAGTAAGGTCTGGGAAACTGTCTTTTTCACCTAGTGATGATTTTTATCATTAGGCAATTTTGATAAATTGCTTAATACTAATGATTCTTATACACACTGCAACTGGGGAACTTGTAAACGTGTGTTTTTGGATTCCATTCCCAAGTATCTAGATGTTAGAAGATGTGAGTGGTCTATTAATTATCTCTGGAAAAACGGGCTCAGGAGAGTCAATGTGAAGGACCTGGCTTGGCAGAAGGGGGTCTGTGATCATCAGTGATTGACAGCTTATCTAGCTTAGAAATCCTTGAGGGTAGGCTGAAAGGATAGAATAAGGAAGAGCCTTAAGCCAGGGAATCATGGCATATGGACCAGTTATGTCCCTAGCATAACTCTCAGAGCCTGAGAACAACAACCTAACTTTAACATGAAGTCCATCTGAATCAAGCTATAATTTGAATGCCTGTTGAGAAAGTGGACACTGTGGGTCTGGGTTTGCAGGGTGAGCAGCAGGATAATTCCAATGGGATCAGAAATGAAATAACTATAATTGCAAGGAGGTTGAAGAAAGAGGGAGGAAGCTGTATTTGCTGGTGGTTACTAATAATTCAGAGTTCCTTAGTCCTAAAATATCTCCCATTACATATAATCAAAGAGTGGTCTTCAGATTCCCATTTGTTATAAATGCAGGTTTCTGGGCCCTACTGTAGATTAATGTATTGAACACCTGTAGGAGTGAGACCAGGGAATTGCATTTTTAAAGTTCTTAATAATTCTTATATACATATTAAAACTTAAAAATCATGACCTTATCAGAAGCCCTGAAACCTGAAATGTGTCTAGATAGGCATTTTACCTGGTAAAATGCAAGTCCACTGGGAAGGATAATACATTAAATAGATTATCAGACATTAAATGAATTAGCTTTCTGGAAGAAAAAGGCACTGGGACAAGAATTTGGGTGTGGAGGAAGAAGAAGTAAATAAAAGCAAAGGCAAAGAACTTTGCTTGTTGGGTCTGCCTGAGTTGGTAGTACATTTATATGGTAGAGAGTCATTCTGAGGGATAGGAAAATTGGGGGCTTTGCTGTAGATGGGTCCCAGAAGCACCTTCAACACAGAAGCATGCTGGTGTGGCTGGGGCAGAGCAGCAGGGGTTTCTATTGTAAAATGAAAGAGTTTTATGGGAGAGTATAAATGCTCTCCCTGAAAACTTAGGGTTGTACTCCAGTGTTTCTTAGTCTCTTAATAACTATTATAGTTCTTTTAAAAATATGTTTTTATTGATTTTTATAGAGAGAGGAAGGGGGAGGTATATATGTAAACACTGATGAGAAAGAAACATCACAGATGGGTTGCTTCCTGCACTACCCCTACTGGGGATTGAGCCTGCAATCCAGACATGTGCCCTGACTGGGAATGAAACCAGCAACCTCTCAGTTCATGGGTTGATGCTCAACCATTGAGCCACACTGGCCAAGCTGTTATAGTTCTATTATTGATTACTTTAAAGACCCCTGTAACTTACTATACCTGCAGGCTTAAAGAGTACTCTGTTTCTATTGACTCTGTTCTTTTAAAAGTGATATACTAGACAGAAGAAAGAATTTTAAAATTCAATTCCTATATTTCATGGGCATATTCTGTAAGAATACCTAATGATCCACTTTCTTACTTCTAACCTTATAAAGCAATCATTAGATTTTAATTTGTCCTTTTGAAAGCACCTAACATTCTGAGCAATGGCTGGTCCACTTCCCATTGTAAATAATTGAATAGGCATTTTGGGTTAAGAGTAACAGTTGTGAGTTGGACATCCAGTGGACATGAGTGATATAGGGACTCATCACTTTTTGGCTAACCTGATAAAATTGAATTAGCTAACTTGTAAAGCAAATAATTAATTTCTCCTGATCTCACAAAAATGTAGATTTCCTGTGTCAGAACATCTACCTATCATGTTGAGAAGGCCAGTGTATTAGTCATCTGTTGCTGCACAACAAATTACTTTAAAACTTTGGCTCTTTAAGCAATAAATATTTATTATTTATTGTCAGAAATTCAGTAGCAGCTAGCTTATCTAGATGATTCTAGTTTTGGGTATTTCATGAGATTGCAGTCATAGAAAGGATTGATGGGGAATGGAGGATTTGTATACAAAGTGGTTGGCTCATGTGGCTGGCAAGTTGGTCCTGGATAATGGATGGTGGTAGGCCTTGGTTCTTTTGTTTGGCTTCTCAATAGGCTGCTTGAGCATCTTTGTGACACGTGACTAGCATTCTGCATGGCTGGTAATCCAAGGCAGAATAAGGCTGAAGCTGGAATGTCTTTTTTTTCTGCACTATTTGTCACATAGGCTAGCCATGATTCAGAGTGGGAGAAGACTATCTAAGGGCATGAGTATGAGACTATGATTATTGGGACATTCTTGGAAAGCTGGCTATCACAATATCGATGTCATAATATTGCAAACACCATATTTATTACATTATATTTATCTAATTATGCTTCTTTAAATTGAAATCATATACTTTCTCAAGCACCATCTATAAATAAGAATGCCATTTGCTTTTAGTTTCCTCATATAGTAAGCTCACTGTTCTTTCCTTTGGAAATGGAGACCAGATGAGCAGTTTTTGGCATAAGAAAAATAATTTCTCTCTTATTTAAAAATATTTTATGGTGATATACTACATTTAGGTTTGGTCTAAAGTCTTTGGTTGTGTGTCTTTGCAACCTCCACTTTTCCTTTTGTTCTTTGGCTAGCAGTATGATTCCATGGATTTAAATATCACAAGGAATATTTTTTAAGACTTCATGTAGTGTAAATTTTAAACCTATTAATACGGTTTATGTTTATGCATGTCTTCTCAAGTTGTTCAAGTAAGAATATTTATATAGTGTTATTCCTATACTTTCAGAAATGTTTTATAGAAATTATTATCATTGAAGAATTTATTGTTTTTCTGACAGTAACATCTTTGCTGCATCATTCTTAGAGGAAATTTTATTGACAACAGTTTTTGTGTTCTGTGTCTGGAAATAGCTATGAAATATATTCAATTCTCTGAAAATTTCAAAGGAAGAGTTGCTGTGATAAATTTTTTGACACAAATATTTCACATTTCCAGCTTTGGAAGCAGCTCCACAATTATACGGGGAAATATTGAAAAAACAAAAAAAAACAAAATACCTTGAATATATCGGTGGTAACTTCTATTTCAAGAAGATAAAAGTAAGATCTGTATCCTAATTTGTATTTTCTAGCTTTATAAACACTTTCTCCCCCTGTATGTGTGATAAAAAGATAACTCTCTCACTGACCATTTACAGGTAACAAAGAATTATGATCCCTTAACTATCTATACTAATAAAAGGGTAATATGCT
Source organism: Corynorhinus townsendii (assembly GCA_026230045.1). Classification (NCBI taxonomy): domain Eukaryota; kingdom Metazoa; phylum Chordata; class Mammalia; order Chiroptera; family Vespertilionidae; genus Corynorhinus; species Corynorhinus townsendii. The sequence continues at coordinate 112,646,065 of JAPDVU010000001.1, read as the reverse complement.
AATTAGACTGGGAGACCTTCTGGGAGACCTTCCGGATGTCCTTTCAGACAAAGCCATGGTGGCGGGGCCGAAGCAGAGGTGGTTAGGAGCAATCAGGTCAGGAGGGTAGGGCAGTTGGGGGTGATCAGGCTGGTGGGAGGGGCAGTTGGGGGCGAGCAGGCTGGCAGGGGAGGCAGATGGGGATGAACAGGCTGGCAGAGGGGCAAGCAGGCCAGCAGGGGGGGCAGTTGGGGATGATCAGGCCAACATGGGGGGCAGTTGGGGGCAAGCAGGCTGGCGCGGGAGACAATTAGGGGCGATCAGGCTGGCGGGAGGGCAGTTGGGGGCAATAAGGCTGGCAGGGGGGGGGCAGTTGGGGGCAAGCAGGCCAGTAGTGGGGGAAAAACTGCACAAAACTAACTTTTTATTTTACTTATTTATATATGCACATTTTACCAACACGCTCTACTTTCAATTCCTGGAAGGAAGGACTAAAATGAAGCCAAGTGAGTTGCCTTACCTTTCCCCTTTCCCCCCACTGTGTCATCATTTTCAGCATTAGTGGTACTGGGAAGTAACAGGATAAAAAAAGAATGTGATAGGATTCCTAGGTCCTTCATGTTTCTTAGGGTGCCATTACCTTATTTTTTGTTCCAAGCAAGTCCTGGTTCAAAAGGGTAAAGCATGGACTCTGATCTTTCACAGGTGTGCTCTATGGAATATGACCACAGAATTCTGGTGGACCAACTATAATTTGGGTTTTAGTGAGACCCAAAAAAGCATGTTATAGAAGCTTATTTGGGTAACTTGAAATGGCAAGTTACAGCTGACACATGCATATACCTACTTTGCTTTTATGCATGCTCTATTGTCCCATTCAACTTCACTTATAAAACACATGCTGAAAAAAACATACCAAACAAAAAACCATGATCCAAGATAAAATTCTTAAAAATTTCAAGATGGCAATAGCAGAGCTTTTAAACACACGCAGGGCTCTCTGAGAGCCCAGCTCTATGTGATTGTATTTGTCACATGCTCATGAAGCTGGCCCTGTACCTACTTTATAATGTTTTAAGTCCCCTAGTAGAGTATATAGTAGGTGCCCAATAAATGTCCTTCCATTGTCTTATAGAAAACACTGGATTCCTTCAGAATAGGCGTTCATGAAAGAAGGACTTGGAATCTTGATGCCCAAGGGATGATAAAAATTACTCATATTGGAACTATTACTTTTTCTAAAAGAAATACTTATAGCATACTAGAGTCCCGGTGCACAAAATTTGTGCACAAGGGGGGGAGAGGAGGGTTCCCTCAGCCCAGCCTGCACCCTCTCCAATTCAGGACCCCTCGGGGGATGTCTGACTGCTGGTTTAGGCCTGGGGATCAGGCCTAAACTGGCAGTTGTTCATCCCTCTTACAATCCGGGACTGCTGGCTCCTAACTCTCACCTGCCTGCCTGCCTGATCATCCCTAACTGCCCCACCTGCCAGCCTGATCACCCTTAACCACCTCGCCCTACTGGCCTGATCTCCCCTCAATGCTGCCCTGATCACCCCTAACTGCCTCTGCCTACCAGCCTGATCCCCCAACTTCCCCCCACCGCCAGCCTCATTGCCCCCAACTGCCCCCCTTGCTGGCCTGGTCACCCCATGCAACCTGCTGCTCAGTCATTTGGTTGCCCCTCACTAACCCCCCTGCTGGCCTGGTCTCCCCACACAGCCTGCTCCTCCGTCATTTGGTTGCCCCTCACCAACCCCCCTGCTGGCCTGGTCTCCCCATGCAGCCTGCTGCTTGGTTGTTTGGTCACCCCTCGCTAACCGCCCTGCCAGCTGAGTTGCCCCATGCAGCCTGCTGCTTGTTCATTTGGTTGCCCCTCACTAACACCCCTGCCAGCCTGGTCGCCCCATGCAGCCTGTTCAATTGCGATGGTCGCTTAGGCTTTTATATAGATAGAATTTTCAGGTTCTTTGGAAACCAATTGAAGTCTTTCTGCAGTTTTGTCCTGATTCAGCCATTATTGGCTTGGTCAGTAGATGAAATAAGGGGATAGCTATTCGCTGTGATTTTCCAGGTCTTATAAAGCTTCCTCTCCCTCTCAAATCTCTCTCCACTATTTACTTGACATATTGTTTCCAAGATTACCATTAGAAATTCACCCCTCTGTGTTGAAGTGGTGTCCTATTTTAAAATACTAAGTAAAACTACTGTATAACTGAGCATAAAGTGTTTTTTCTTTTTTTTTTTTAAATCATGTGAAGTGTTTAGAAAAAGAAAAGGACAAATTTTCTGTGGGAAGTGTTTGGACTTTAATAGTCATATTTAGTCAGAATTTAGTAAAGTACATAATTCCTTTAAGACCTGAATGAATTAGTGATAATTCTAACATAATGCCTCTATGTTCCTAGGATATAGTAAAGCTTCCTTCAAAGGTCAACTTTGAAGAGTTGTAAATCAGACCAGAGGCTTTGTTGGAGGCAAACGCTTAGTGCTAGGAAGAACTTATTGAGGCTTATCTTGGTTGTGTTGGTCAGAGGAGATTAAAACTATAGAATTTTGATCAAGCTACTTAGCTTACTGGAGAATGTTTGGCATGAATATTTGTTCTCCCAAGTATATTTGCCTCCCAAATTTTCTAAGTAAATACTCTTTTGTTTTCTCTCCCCTCTCTCAGTTATCTATCTCTAAATCTTTCTATCCTTTGGGCATTTCCAAACTGATCTTGTGGTTTAGTGGGCAGAGAGTACCCAAGAGGTCTTAACTAGAAGCTGTACTTATAAATTTAACCATCCTGTTTTGCGAAAACATCTGAAAATACAAATAAACTTAGAAAGGTAACAGGTTAATGAAATAATCTCAAAATGACTATGTTGCATTTTCCTGTGGGCCAATCCCTACCTAAGGGCTTTGCAATTGCTATCTCATTTATTTTTCGCTATAACCATTTAAGTTCTTCCTATTTCCATTGCATAGATAAAAACTTGGCATATGACAGGTAATACTGATCATTATTGCCCTCATGAAAACTGGTTTACTAGTGTATTCAGTTTTTGCCACAATAATTCTGAGTAATAAACCATCTCAAAAACTCAGTGCCTTACAAATACAAACATTTGTATATTTTTGCTCATGGGGGCTGCAGGTTGGCTCTGCTGGGTTTGACTGGGTCAGTTGCATTTATATCTGCTACCCCAAATTTCTCATTCTCCTAGGACCAGCAGCTACCTGGAAATGTTATTTTTCTCATGCCAAATCACAGGAGCATAAAAGCACAAGCCAAACTATGAAGTCACATTTAAGGTCTTTGTTTATGTCACATCCATTAACATTCATTGGCTAAAGCAATGTCAGTATTGAAGGGGCAGAAAAGTATATTTTACCCACAGTGGGAGGGCACTACAAAGTGACTTGGCTAAGGGAGTGGATGAATAATCTATTACAGGGGAACACCTGGGATCAATACTCCAGCCAACTTCTAGTTGGGAGTAGGGCACTGAGAAACTGTGAATCACATTGGGCTGGGTGGGAGGGAGATAGAGAAGATGATGCATGGTGCATAGTGTGGCAGGTCTGGCACAGAGCAGCAAGAGGGGTCCAGACCAGGTGGTGGGCATGCCAGAAAGGAAAGTAGCATCCCCTCATCTTTTTTATTTTTTTACAAAGTTCAGGCCAAATTGCCTACCTAGAACTTTATTTATGATTGTCCCCATAAATAAAGGGACCATTCAGGGAGAACAATGCAGCATAAGACCCCAGGGTCCATTACATTATTCCAGCCCTGAGGAGTACTAGGTTAGGGTTTGTGGTCACTGCTTATTCTCAGCAGATTTTATGATGTTCATTAAAATACTGGCCCACATCTCCTTCATTGTGGCACAGATAATATTCTAAGTAGCTTTCCTAAAAAATCCCACTGCTCATAGCAATGAGGCTGCTTCCTAATTTAAGGGCTATGTTTTGGTTTAGAGTCCAACCATTGGTTTCTTTGGGGTTTTGACATGCTGTTTCCAAGAAAGAGCTACCATATTATTATCCCAGCTGCCACAAGTAATATGAAGTTATAACAAAATTAATAGCATTTTTTAAACTTCTAGTTTGTAGCTTGGGGGGATATTCTAGCCTTTGCAAAGGAGGGGAAGAGGTTGGAAAGAAGAGTCAGAGTCAGATGATAGAAGGCTTGGGAAGCTATGATAAGAAGTTTAGACTTTATGTAGGACTAGAGGCCTGGTGCACGAATTCTTGCATGGGTGGGGTCTGGCTGCTCACCCCAGATTGGCGGGGGGAGCAATTGGGATCAGGGCCGATGAGGGAGGGGGGAGGGTTAAAGATCTTTGCAGGGTGTATACACGTTTGCTGTTGGCTTTCCAATGAGTTGAAGCTTCAAAGGTACCTTAGTGTTTCTAAGCCTCTACCTAGACGGGTAATGTGGTTTAGTTCCCTGCTGACAAACCCTCTAAAGAGAGGCTGTGTTGTGTTGTGGCTGCCCTCTTTTGTAGTAAGCGGTGGAGAGAGAATGCAGGAAGATGATGGTTGTGCTGGGCACCTCTCCTGGACACCTGACTGATGGTCCAGACCATGAGCAGTTTTCCTCCTGATCACTGGTCATTCAGGTATCTGGTCTATGAGAGCATTTACTTACTTAGAATCACTGAAAGTCAGGGTTCAGTGATCAGGGGTGGGGCCAGCAGGGTGGAGGTGCTGCAGGCGGTTGGCTGGCCGGCCCCACTCCTGATCTGGCCTGTTGGCCTCCACAGTGTGCATCATAGCCACTGGTCATTCTGCTGTTCAGTTGCTTGGCTTTTATATACAAAGATTGTTGAGAAAAGAAAAGAGGAGAAATGGAGGTGCTAAGATTGTGGCTTTTTTTTTTTTCTTTTTAAGAGAGATTGCTCTGACAGCATGGGAAAATTTGATTTGAGAGAAGATAATAGATAGGAGATAGGGACACCAATTGTTTTAAAAAAGATTTTATTGATTTTAGAGAGGAAGGGAGAGGGAGAGAGAGATAGGAACATCAATGATGAGAGAGAGACACTGATTGGCTGCCTCTTGCATGCCCCTCACTGAGTATCGAGCCTGCAACTTGGGCATGTGCCCTGGCTGGGAATTGAACTGTGGACCTCCTAGTTCATAGGTCGATGCTCAACCACTGAGCCATGCCGGCTGGGCAGGGACACCAATTTAATATTTACTTGATGTTTTAAGCAAGAGACTGTGAGAGCAATCCCTTTCTTGGGAGTACCCTGTTTTGGACACTTTTTTAAGACCAACTGTTCCTAACATTATATAGCACCTTCAATTCTAAAACAACAAAATTCTGGAGAGCTTTAGTTGGAAGTACCATCTAATTTCCAGATTTATTTTATTTTAAATACTCTTCCTAAATTGCTTGACAAAAAGTAGGTGCTCATTGTTTGCTAAATTAAAAAAAAATTGAGTTCTACAAGCAAACTACTAGCTTTCTTTCTTTCTTTGGTTGTTGTTTGTGGAAAGAAAAAGTAAGTGTATCTTTAGTATACCCAAAAAAGAAAAGAGCCTTGGTAAGATTCAAATCTATAAGGGGTAAAAGCATGTCATTGGTTTTGCTTGTTGTGGGTATTAGCTTGTGTATAAAGATCATGCATATGTCAGAGAATGGAGGAGTAATTTGCTGTCCAAAAGACAGATTTGCTGTTAGCTTGTCAAGTACACCTGAAATCATATGTGGAGCCCTTTAGTTCAGGCTAAAGCAATATATCCCACACCATACAGAGGTTAGAGCGTGGAAGAGAAAGTGTAGCTTCTCTATTTAATGCGACTTGTTCAAGGGCCTGGGCCAACCCTGAAATTTGACAGGGATCCTTTATCTCATCTTTAAAAGACAGTTTGTTCTCCTCACTTGGCATTACTATCCCAGAGTCAGTGATCCAGCTTTACCTTGGGACTCGGAGTTGGCTCCAATGTGCTGCACAGGATTATAATGTGCTCAAGAGTTCTTATGATCTCTTTATATATGGAGATGGTAGAGTTCCCTCATAGATATTATCTCTCCTATCAAAGGGTCTCCTGTTCTTCTGACACCTTTCCTTCTTACTTTTTATCCCTGTGTATGTCTCTTTCAGCCATGTTTAGACTTTCACTAATCAATCTCATATTGAATGTTGTGAGGAAGTGGACTTTGTGCCCCAGTTTGGAACTTTGGTGGGCCTTGGAAGTTCTATATGTGTTTCTAACTTATCACTTCATTTTTACTTATTTTAGTATCCTTTGCTAAGTAAATGAAGAACCCAGTCTTATGAAGTAGAGCCATTTATATCAGTTCCACAAAGGTTTGAAGAGTTTTGCAAAGTATCATGTTGATAGCTCTGACCACATCTTTGGCTGTGCTTTGGAAATGGAAAAGAGTATTCTAATTGATGAACCTCCAAATATCAAGATCTCATTCAACAACCTCACCATTATATCTAATCCTGTGGCAAGACCCAATGTCTTATCTGTAGCTCCTGGCCCTGCTCTTAGGAGCTGCCCCAATAGATGTCTCATAAGCTGCTTGGGGAGATTGCACTCTTCTGGACCTTTATCACTTTCTCTAAGACAGAGGTCACTGAGAATGATATCAGGACGTGGTAATGAAACCAGTGGCTTCATTCTTATTGGCAGTTTGTGTATGATGGGAACATATTTGAAGATATTAATCTATGTACCCAAGAGATCATCTAATTAAATTCTTTCACTAAAGGCCTTTCCCCTCTCCTGGTTCAACCAGATAGACTTGGTCACCTAGAGACACAAGTTCTATTAGATTAAAAAAAAAAGATGGATTAAGGGGGAATGATTTGAAAGCATACTTGCAAAGTTTTAAAATTTTAGTTAAATGTTGTCATGAATGGGGAAGAGTAAGAGAGGAGAGACAGGAACCATGCAGATATTAGTGTACAGAGAGGTGATGCTTCTATGGCAGGACCAAATGCTTCAATAGTCCATTCATTAGGTTGTATTTAAAATATGTAATGACCCATTAATATTTGACATAGGAGGCAAGAACATACAATGGGGTAAAGATAGTTCATTCAATAAATGGTGTTGGGAAAATTGGACAGATACATAAAAAAAGAGAAACTAGACCACCAACTTACACCACACACAAGAATAAACTTGAAATGGATTAAAGACTTAAATGTAAGTCACAAAACCATAAAACTATAGAAAAAAGCATGGTAAAATTTAAGACATTTCTCGTAGCAATATTTTTGTCTATATATTTCGTTGGGCAAAGGAAACAAAGGAAAAAATAAAAAAAGGGACTACATAAAACTAAAAAGCTTTTGTATAGCAAAAGAAACCATCAACAAAATTAAAAGGGAGCCCACTGTATGGCAAACATATTTGCCAATGACACATCTGAAAGGGGTTAATTTCAAAAATATATAGAGAAAAAATACAATACGACACAAAAACAAACAAACAAACAAAACCCAAACCCAAACAATACAATTAAAAAATGGGCAAAGGACCTGAATAGACAATTCTCCAAAGAGGACATACAGATGGCCAATAGACATAGGAAAAAATGCTCAGAGTCACTAATCATCAGAGAGATGCAAATTAAAACCACAATGATGCTTTGACTGGTTTGGCTCAGTGGATAGAGCGTCAGCTTGCGGACTGAAAGGTCCCAGGTTTGATTCCAGTCAAGGGCATGTACCTTGGTTGTGGGCACATCCCCAGTAGGAGGTGTGCAGGAGGCAGCTGATCGATGTTTCTCTCCCATCGATGTTTCTAACTCTCTATCCCTCTCTCTTCCTCTCTGTAAAAAAATCAATAAAATATATTACACAAACAAACAAACAAACAAACAAACCCACAATGAGATATCACCACACACCTGTCATAATGGCTATCACCAATAAATCAACAAAAAAGAAGTATTGGTGAGGCTGTGGAGAAAAAGGAGCCCTTGTGCACTGTTGGTGGGAATGCAGACTGGCACAACCACTGTGGAAAACAGTATGGAGTTACTTCAAAAAATTAAAAATGGAACTTCCTTTTAAAAATGGAACTTCCAGCGTTCCTAGTTCTGGGAATATATCTAAAGAAACCCGAAACACTAATTTGAAAGAATATATGAACCCCTATGTTCATTGTAATGTTATTTACAATAGCCAAGATGTGAAAACAGCCCAAGTGCCCATCAGTAGTAGATGAGTGGATAAAAAAGCAATGGTACATTTACACAATGGAATACTGCTCAGCTGTTCAAAAAAAGGAAATCTTGCCTGGCTGGTGTGGCTCAGTGGTTGAGCATTGACTCATGAATCAGGAGGTTACAGTCTGATTCCTGGGTTGGGGGAATCATTCCACAGTAGGGGGCATGCAGGAGGCAGCCAATCAATAATTCTCTCTCGTCATTGATGTTTCTATCTATCTCTCCCTCTCTCTGAAGTCGTTAAAAACTTTTTTTTTTTTTAAAGAAGGAAATCTTACCTATTTTGACAGCATGAATGGGCTAGAAAGTATTAGCTAAGTGAAATAAGCCAGTCAGGGAAAGACAAATACCAAATGTTCTTATATGTGGAATCTAATGAACAAAGTAAACTGATGAACCAAAAAGAAACAGTCATGGGTACATGGAACAGACTGACAGCTGTCAGAGGGAAGTGGGGTTGTGGGCTGGATGAAAGAAGGTGAAAGGATTAAGCAAAGTTTATCTGTCATCTATCTATCTATCTATCTATCTATCTATCTATCTATCTATCTATCTATCATCTATCTATCTATCTATCTATCTATCATCTATCTATCATCTATATCTATCTCACATAGACACAGATAACAGTGTGGTAATGTCCAGGAAAAGGGGGTTGGAGGGAGGTGGAAGTGGGCAAAGGGAGGTAAATGGGGATGGAAAGAAACTGCTTTGGGGGCAATGGGCACACAATGTAGTATGCAGATGAATTTTATTGAGTTGTATACTTGAAACCTGTATGATTTTATGAACCAGCGTCATCCCAATAAATTCAGTTAGTGACCCATTCCATTCATTCATGGTAATTTTTACTATTTCTGGAGCTGAACTTAAATGCCTGTCAACCTCTGAGGCAAGGGTGACTATTTTGGGCTTATACATTTCCTACCTGCTGAGGACAGAGCTCAGGAGAATAGTAGTCTCAGTAGACTTTAAGGTCTCATCAACTTGAACATTTCAAAGTGATCCTACTTTCTTGCTGGTTATGGTATAAATTACCAGAGGTTGGAGGTGATAAAAAAGAGCATTTGTATCTCTATTGCTATATCATGTAATAACAAATTATGTCATATTTTTCTTCTTTACTGGTTTAAGGTTACACATTTCTGAGTTAATCCATCATAGTTATTTTACTGCAATAATAACGTGCATGTGTCTAGGGATAATTATTACCATAACTCTATAACTCAGCTCTCCCAAGCTATTGCTAGTGCAGCCAATTTAAAGATTGGTATAAATATGTGTTACATTAGCCTTACCCATGATGATTTTTTAGACAATATATAAATAAAGGAAACTGTCCTTGTACTGCAAATTGAGGCTACAGATGTTCTTGGGATATAATAGTGACTGTAATGACAAACTCAAAGGAAATAAACCTACAGTTATAATAAGGTTGAATGCATCTCTATCAGCTATTGGATTCTTTTATCTGCGTGTAAATCAGGCTTTTTAATACCAAGTAAGTTGTTGGTAATACCAACTAAGTAATTGGCTAATTGTTCTATGGAGCTATTAGTTAATATAATTTCTATTGAATGATTCCCCTATAGCTTCAATAGACTATATCTTCTAAAAAAATGTCTAAAGAGATAAAACTTTTACTAGTAGTAGGGGCAATAACTCTCCAAAGAGTCTTGTGGGACATACTAATTCCATTCATAGTAGAATAATCCAGATGGTCTCAAATTTTGTCCCCAACCTTGTAGATAATACAGTGAGTGAAATGAGCATTTACATTGTTTAGCTTAAATTATTACAGATGAAATAATAGACTTGCTTTTCTTCTGGCCAGCCAGCAGGGACTCTATACCATTAGTAACACTTTATTTTGTACTTGGATTATACCAGGGTTGGGGATTGTGAAACAATCTACATTTGTTGTTGTTGTTGTTGTTAATCCACACCTCACAATATTTTTTCCATTGATTTTTAGACAGAGTAGAAGGGAGGGGAGAGAAAGAGAGAAATATCGATGTGAGAGAGACACATCGATTGGTTGCCTTCCACATGCGTCCTGACCAGGGCCAGGGATCAAGCCTGCAACTGAACTACGTGCTCTTGACTGAAATTGAACCTTCAGTCTGTGGGCTGATGCTCCAACCACTGAACAAAACTGGCTAGGGCAACAATCTACATATTAAGGAGTTGTTGAGACTTGTTTTCTTGGTCCAGTGTGTGAAATCATAGGACATAGTTCCAGAGTGCCTTCTTATAGTATCTTAATTATTCTTGTTTTCTTCACAGTTACGTCATGTTTATTATCCAGCACCCTGAATGTTTCTATACATCACTCTCCTAACAGATGATCCAAAAAAATCATGTTGATAAGCAAACTGAAAATTAGGGTTCACAAATTAAACATCAATTACCAAGAGAATCTACAACAATGGTGAAGGTGTGGACAATCTTGGTGATCTTTCCTTCAGCTTTGGCTGAGAGAGGATCAGAAGATTGAGAGTAAAAAAATAAAATAAAATAAACAACACAAAAAACAAAATAAATAAATACCTGCCCCCCCCCCAACCAACCAAACAAAAAAAAAAACACCTCTCCACACTTCTAGAAAATAACTGACAATTCTACAGTTATGGTAAGATTAGAACTCGTTTTAAACCTGTCATTGATTTGTGACAATGATTACTAATGGGTAGTGGCTTCACTACAGTGAACACACTTTTAAAGCTGACGTAAAATTGCTGCCTTTGTAACCAACATAAATATGCTTTTAAGGTTGATGTCAACTTACTCTCACCTCTATAATCGATAAGCATTTCCCAAGAATGCTTTATAAGATCAGAAGTTTGTTCTGCCCAACCAGCATAGCTTTTTAGTACTTAAAATAAGCATTAATTTTATCTTTGTGCTCTCAGTTTTAGAATTTTAAATAGTGGTCTCAATCTTTGACAGGGAATATGAGACAAATATTGCTCATTTATTCATGGCAGTAACTTCAGATATTAAAAATACAAAGCTTGTTTTTTTCCCTTTTCAGTATCATTTTCCACTCCGGATCTCTGAGAACCAAAGTAATGTCTAGACAGGATGTTGACCTTGCCAGGTGTGAGAAAATTTGATTGTTCACTTCCAAAGAGGATGTCTAAGGTAAGTGGATGGAGGTTGGTAATTTCTGTGTCATGAAGAGTTTATGGAACATTACTGTTAGGTGTTTTGTGTCTTCCTACTACCTCACGCAAGGAGAGGAGAATGTTCTACCTATTCTATTATGTCCTGAATTTAGGTTCCCAAAGAAATTCTCTCTTTTAGAATTAGAGGTATTTTTAATACAGGCACTGTGGTAGCTTCTTGTCTAGAGCTCTCTGAGAAATAGAACACATAGGCATAACCAATTTCTGGAACTGGGAGGACAGCAGAAAACTGGCAGAGTGCACAGCTTGTCTAAAGAAGGCAAAGAGCCCCTGGGTTTCTGTGGAGCTGAGTTTGTACTAGTTGATATTAATACTTTTACTCGAGATCTAGAGCAGGCCAAAGAAAATATGTGGGGCTGTAGACTGGTCTTATAGAGAGGCTGTGGAGTACTCAGCCAACTGGGAGCTGAAGTGGCAAACTGCAGCCTTTCTCCTGACAATAAGCAGTTTAAGAGATACTGCCCATCTGGTTGTTCAGTGACCATTAAACCTGCAATAAAATGGAGCCAGCAGCTGGAGCCACCAGCACCAGAAGACAGATCAATGGGGATGCTAGGAGCCAGGGCCAGAAGAAAAGGGGCTGTGAACCAGCTGTGCTAACTGGCTCTTATAAGCAGACACTCCCTGTCTTTACTGACTTGCTGCCAGGAAGCAAAGAACTGGCTCATCTGGGAGATTACTAGTAGAGTGAAGAGGGTACAGGGGAAGAAAGCTAAAAACAAACCTTTGAACTGTGGTGACTGAGATAGTACTTGAATTTTACTGAAAGCGAAGAAATTTTAAACTAAAAGTGACTTGAAATCTATACTAATAAAAGGGCAATATGCAAATTGATATTTTGAGAGTCTGCTTATAAGAGCCAGTGACCACAGAGCCCCTGGGTTTCTGTGGAGCTGAGTTTGGACTAGTTGATATTAATACCATTATAAGAGATGCCCTCACAGTAACAACCGAACAGCAGGCTGTGTGGGGCGATCAGGCTGGCGGGGGGGTTAGCAAGGGACTACCAAACGACTGAACAGCAGGCTGCATGGGGTGACCAGGCCAGCAGTGGGGGGGCAGTGAGGGGCAACCAGGCCAGTGGAGGGGCAGTTGGGGACGACTAGGCTGGTGGGGGGCAATTGGGGGCAACCAGGCGAGCAGGGGGGCAGTTAGGGGCGCTCAGGCAGGCAGGCAGGCAGGTGAGCAGTTAGGAGCCAGCGGTCCCAGATTGTGAGAGGGATGTCTGACTGCAGTCAGACATCCCCCGAGGGGTCCTGGATTGGAGAAGGTGCAGGTTGGGCTGAGGGAATCCCCTCCCACCGTGCATGAATTCCATGCACTGGGCCTCTAGTTTATTATATTTGACTGTGTTTATCACAATGGGATAGACTAATAGTCTTTTTTTAAGCTGACTAGGAGTTCAGAACCAAGAAAATTATGTACAGTTGTATAATAAAGATAGACTCATTTTTTGGGTTGCTGTCTTGTTGATGACTTTTTAATTCATATGTGCTATAACACTCACTGTGTCAGGGACCAGCACTGACGGTTGAACCGGGCTGAGGTAGGGAGGTGGGAATTGAGAAAAGAAAGAAAGACAAGACAGCGGGGTCGGGAGGGCAGCGAGTCTTCGAGAGACTGCAGCAGCTTTTATTGACTACGCAATGCCTTTTATACACAAATACTGAATAGGAGGTCAACAAAGAGGAATGTAGTCTCTGTTCTTCTTAATCTCTAAGATAAAGCAGAAAGCCAAATTCTCGGTAAATATTTACAGACTTCTGATAAGCTATGATGGTTGCTCTCATTCTACTCATCTGCTGACAAATGGAATGTGCCATCAAAGAAAGTTAGATCAAAACAAGTCAGATCAAAACAAGTCAGGGGACACTGCATGGGAAGGGACTAATTCTTGTCAGTCCCTTCGGGTGCAAGGACCATGTCAGCTTATACCTGGTCTCCAACATCACTGTACCACATCTCCAAGCAGAGCTCTTCCTTCTCTATTTGCTCCTGTGCTAGAAGTCCCACCAATTCTAACAGAAGGGCTATGGAGTGGCAGGGGACAGTCTGAGAGTGTTGATAGGCTTGAGCTCAAAGATGTTAGGACTGGCTGAAGAGCTAGCCATGTGGAGAGTCATGTGAAGAGTGAAAGGAAGACCAAACAGGAGTTATCCTTGAATCTCCCCTTTCTCTCATGTCCTTCAATCCATTTCCAAAAATAAATCTGGAATCTATCCACATCTGTAGTATATGCAAAGTTCCTGAGGTAGAAAGAGCTTGATGATTTACAGGAGGAGTGACTAGAGGCTTCAGAGCACGGTGGAGAGTGATGGAAACATAGATGGGGGTTGATACTATAAGCCACTGTGGAAAGGTTAAGGAGTTTAGATTTTATTACATGCAAAACAGGAAGTTACAGAAAGGTTTTAAGAACTGCCTGGCTGGTGAGACTCAATGGTTGAGCATCGACCTATGAATCAGGAGGTAATGGTTTGATTCCTGGTCGGGATACATGCCCGGGTTGTGGACTTGATCCCCAGTAAGGGTTGTGCAGGAGGCAGCCGATTGATGATTCTCTCTCATCATTGATGACTCTCTCTCTCTCTCTCCCTCTCTGAAATACATAAAAATATATTTTAAAAAAGAAAGGAAATGGCTGGTTCAAAACATGTGTTAGGATGATTTTTGAATCTATGTATTTAGTGAGTTGGAGTAGGGCAGTGGAAATGAGATCAGTGATGAGACAGTTATAGTAATCTAGGCAAGAGATAATGGACACCTATCATGCAACTGGTACAGAGGAACAAAAGGGATTTGGTAGATTCAAGATGTTTTTGGAGATGGGTTGAGGGGCACAAGAGAAAGGGGGAATGCAAGAATGACTTAGATAAGATCAATTGATAAATAAGGTGCAGAGTACCATTTTGGATATGTTAAAAATGAGATGTTTGTAAGATCTTTAAGTAAAAGTTTTAAAAAGCTATTGTCTGAGTCTGGGGCTCAGAGGAAAAAGTCTGAGGTAGAGATCCAAATTTGGGAATCATAAACATAACTAGTCTATATTTCTGTGAAAATTAATGAGGTGACTTACAGAATGAAGACAGAGAAGAGAGGAGCACCCAGGAATAAACACTGGGGCACTTCAAAATTTTGAGGTAGAGAAAGAAGAACCACTAAGTAGATGGAGGAGAAAGGACCAGGAAGAAAACCTGGAGAGAATGGAGTCCTGGAAACCAAGGAAAGAGAAGGCTTGAGATTGGGAAATAATACTGGAGGGTTGAATAAGATCAGAACAGAGAAAAGTCCATTGAGCTTGGCAGCCCTGATTTTGGTACTTAAATATAAATGATTGGTTAATATTTTTATTCACATAGTTTTAAAAATTGTTTACTGATAAGGTAATCCAATGAGATACAGTTTGTTATGGTATCTTTATCTAATAAAATAGAAAAATTTAGGTACTTTATTGTACATAAGGAATCTCTATATATAAAACCCTAATATGCAAATAGACTGAATGGTGGAACAACTGAACAATTGGTTGCTATGATGTGCGCTGACCACTAGGGGGCATGCGGAACATGGTGGGCATTGGCAGCAGGTGGCAGAGTGCAGAACATGGCAGGTGTTGGGCACAGTGGGATGGTGGAGCAGGTGAGTGGGGGTGCCAGACCAAGGCGGGGCACCGGTCACTGTTATCCGGGTGAGCCTCTGGTGGTTACTGAAAATTCTTTGCTCCTGCGCACCACGGTCCCGCCCAGCACTCGCACCTAGTGCCAGTGCCAGTGCCAGCCCCACTTGCACCCACTGCCCGTACTGGAGCGGCCGCTCGCACCTGCTGCTGGCACCCAGCGCCAGCCCTGATAGCTTGGCGCTGTCAGTGGGTGCAAACGGTGGCTGCCAGCCCCGATCACCCCTCAGGGCTTTTCCACCTCCCACTGCCCCTAAGGGGCAATCGTGGCAGGCATCCCCCTCTCGCATCTGCTGCCAATGCCTGGAAGCAGTCTCACTCATTTCGTACCATTAGCGGGTGTGAGCAGGGCCAATGCCATCAGCATGTGGGAGCGGGTGGCGGCAGGAGTGGGTCTGCCAGGAGAGAGGGGACTGAGGGCTATGGCGGGAGGGGCTGGGCGGGGACATGGAGGATGGACTGAGATCCGCCCCTGTGCCCACCACAGCCTTATGGCCCACAGTTCCTTTCAAGGTGCACAAATTCATGCACTGGGCCCCTAGTTATTTTTATAAATGACTGGCTTTATATTGTTAAATGATTAATTTTTGGGAATTAGTTATTAACTAATTATAATACTCTCTAAGTGTATCAAAAGAGTCTCTTGGATTCAGCAAATAATTTTTTCAAATTTTAAAATTATTTTTTGTATATTTTAAAAGTTATTTTCTCTTATTTTTATTATTTTTAAAAATCTTTATTGTTGAAAGTATTACATATGTCCTCCTTTTCCCCCATTGAACTCTCCCAGCTTGCCACTGCCCCCCACCCCAGGCCTTCACCATCCTATTGTCTGTGTTCCTGGGTTGTGCATATATGCACACAAGTTCATTGGTTGATCTCTTCCCACCCACCCAGCCACCATCCCCTGCCTTCCTTCTAGGGTTTGACAGTCTGTTTGATGCTTCTATGTCTTTGGATTTATTTTTGTTCATCAGTTTATGTTGGTCATTAGACTTATGAGTGAGAGCATGTGATACTTATCTTTCTCTGACTTGCTTATTTTGCTTAGCATAATGCTCTTCAGGTCAATCCATGCTGTTGCAAATGGTAAGAGTTCTTTCTTTCTTTCTTTTTTTTTTTTTACAGCTGCATAGTATTATATTATATAGATGTACCACAGTTTTTTAATCCACTCATTTGCTGATGTGCACTTAAGCTGTTTCCAAATCTTAGCTATTGTAAATTGCACTGCTGTGAACATAGGGGTGCATATATACTTTCTGATTGGTGTTTCTGATTTCTTAGGATATATTACTAGAAATGAGATGAATGGAACAAATGGGAATTCCATTTAAAAATTTTTTTAAGGAAACTCCATACTGTTTTCCACAGTGGCTGCATTTCCACCAGCAGTGTACTAGGGTTCCCTTTTCTCCACATTCTCACCAACACTTGTCCTTTGTTGATGATAGCCATTCTGACAGGTGTGAGGTGGTACCTCATTGTTTTGATTTGCATCTCACAGATGATTAATGACTTTGAGCATTTTTTCATTTGCCTTTTGGTCTTCTGTATGTCCATCTTGGAGAATTGTCTATTTAGGTCCTTTGCCCAGTTTTTTTTTTTTATTGGATTGTTTATCTTCCTTTTGTTAAGTTGTATTAGTTCTCTATAAATTTTGGCGATTAACTCCCTGTCAGATTAACATTGGGAAATATGTTTTCCCATGCAGTGGGCTCTCTTGTTGTTTTGTTGATGTTTTCTTTTGCTGTTCAGAAGCATTTTGTTTTGATGTAGTCCCATTTATTTATTTTCTTCTTAGTTTCCATTGTCCTAGGACAGTGGTCAGCAAACTGTGGCTTGTGTGCCACATGTGGCTCTTTGGCCCCTTGGGTGTGGCTCTTCCACAAAATACCATGGCTTGGGTGAGTCTATTTTGAAGAAGTGACATTAGAAGTTTAAGTTTAAAAAATTTGGCTCTCAAAAGAAATTTCAATCATTGTACTGTTGATATTTGGCTCTGTTGACCAATGAGATTGCCGACCACTGTCCTAGGGGATGCATCAGTAAACATATTGCTATGAGAGATGTCTGAGATTTTGCTGCCTATGGTTTCTTCTAAGATTTTTATGGTGTCACATCTTACATTAAGCCATTTATCCATTTTGAGTTTATTTTTGTGTATGGTGTAAGTTGGTGGTCTAGTTTCATTTTTTTGCATGTATCTGTCCAATTTTTCCAACACCATTTATTGAGAAAACTGTCTTGACTCCATTGTATGATTTTGCCTCCTTTGTTAAATATTAATTGAGCTTAATGGCTTGGGTTGATTTCTGGGTTCTCTATTCTGTTTCATTGGTCTACTAGTATATGCCTGTTCTTGTGCCAGTATCAGGCTGTTTTGAGCACAGTGGCTTTGTAGTATAACCTGATATCTGGTATTGTGATCCCTCCAACTTTGTTCTTCTTTCTCAGATTGCTGTGGCTATCAGAGTCTATTTTTTATTGCATATAAATTTTTGGAGAGTTTGTTCTAGGTCTGTGAAATATGCCATTGGTATTTTAATGGGGATTAAATTGAATCTATAGATTGCTTTGGGTAGTATAGACATTTTAATGATGTTGATTCTAACACTCCATGAATACAATATATCCTTTCACTTTTGTATATCTTCCTCTATCTCTTTTTTTGATGTCCTAAAGTTTTATGAGTACAGGTCTTTTACCTCCTTGGTTAAGTTTATTCCTAAGTATCTTAATTTTTTTGTTGCAATGGTAAATGGGATTTTTTTGTTTCTCTTTCTGAGAGTTTATTATTGGTGTATAAAAATGTCATAGAAGAAAGGAATTAGGGGAGAAACCAAGATGGCGGCATAGGTAAATACCTAAACTGCTGCCTTGCACAACAACATCAAAACTACAACTAAAAGACAAAACGGACACCATCCAGAACCACAGGAAAGCTGGCTGAGTGGAAATTCTATAACTAGAAGGAAAGAGGAAAGCACATTGAGACTCAGAGGAGCTTCAAAAGGCTGAGGTACAGAGATGCGCACGTGTGGAGAGGACAGGCGGCTGAATGCACTGGCGGCTGAGTGAGTGGCTGGCTTTCCCAAGCAGGAGGGAGACGGAAGCTCCTGACTGCACTGAACTCCAGTTCTGGGTGAGTTTCTGGGAACCCAGACTCATTCGAGGAGAAACTGGACTGTCTGGCAGTGGGCGAAACTTGAGGGTGGCTTTCTCACAGAGGTGCTTGCAGCGATTACCACGGGACACTGACACCCAGGGGCCTCACAGGGCAGGGCTGATGGGAAGCCAAGGCTGTCTGCTCCGCTCTGAGACTCAGCCTCATCCAAACTGAGCACACAGGCTTTTGCAATTTTGCAAGTCTTGTCTCATAAGGGTGTCTCCAGCACAGAAGTTTTCCCAGCATAGACACAGCTGATCCTCACAGCCAATTGGCCTGGAGGTCAATTCATCCCAGTGATACCAACAACAATCAAGGCTTAACTACAACAAGGCTGTGCACACAGCCCAGAAAGGGGTGCACCAAGAGTGTCCGCCTCAGGTAACTGGGGGAGGCTGAACTACTGGGCACTATAGGACACCTACCACACAAAGCTACTTTACCAACTCAGGGAAGCAGCAAAAATGCAGAGACAAAAAAACAGATCACAAATGAAAGAAATGGAGGAAAGCAAACGACTGGATATAGAGTTCAAAACCATGGTTATAAGGTATTTTAGTTATTTCCTAGAACAGGCTGATAAATTTAGTGAGACCCTTGAGGATATGAAAAAGGACCAACTAGAAATTAAGCATACACTGACTGAAATAAAAAAAAAATATTATACAGAGATCCAACAGCAGACTAGAGGACTGCAAGAATCAAATCAAAGATTTGAAATACTAAGAAGCAAAAAACACCCAACCGGAAAAACAAAAAGAAAAGGAATCCAAAACTTGAAGATAGTGTAAGGAGCCTCTGGGACAACCTCAAGCATACCAACATCCGAATATTGGGGGTGCCAGAAGAAGAGAGAGAGCAAGATACTGAAAACCTATTTGAAGAAATAATGACTGAAAACTTCTCCCACCTGGTGAAATAAATAGACTTACATGTCCAGGAAGCACACAGAACCTCAAACAAAGGAAACCAAAGAGGACCACACCAAGACACGTCATAATTAAAATGCCAAGAGCAAAAGACAAAGAGAGAATATTAAAAGCAGCAAGACAAATACAGTTAATTACCTACAAGGGAGCACCCATACGATTGGCAGCCGATTTCTCAACAGCAACTATGCAGGCCAGATGGGAGTGGCAAGAAATATTCTAAGTGATGAATAGCAAGAACCTACAACCAAGATTACTCTACCCAGCAAAGCTATCATTCAGAATTGAAGGGCAGATAAAGATCTTCACAGATAAGAAAAAGCTAAAGGAGTTCATCACCACCAAACCAGTATTATATGAAATGCTAAAAGGTATTCTTTAAGAAGAGGAAGAAGAAAAAGGTAAAGATAAAAATTATGAACAGCAAATACATGTCTATCAACAAGTGAATCTAAAACTCAAGTGAATAAAAAAATCTGATGAACAGAATAAACGGGTGAATATAATAGAATCAGGGGCATAGAAAGGGAGTGGACTGACAATTCTCAGGGGGTAAGGGGTGTGGAGAGTGCGGGAAGAGACTGGAAAAAAATAGTACACCTATGGATGAGGACAGTGGGGGGGAGGTAAGGGAAGAGGGTGGGGTGGGAACTGGGTGGAGTGGAGTTCAGGGGGGAAAAGAGGAACAATTGTAATAATCTGAACAATAAAGATTTACTAAATAAAAAAAAATGTTATATAGTCCTGGCCGGTTAGGCTCAGTGGATAGAGCATTGTCCCACAGACTGAAGGTTCCTGGTTTGATTCTGGTCAAGGGCATGTATGTGGGATTTCTTTTTTTTTTTTTTTTTCTTCTTTTTTTTTTTTTTTTTTCTTAATTAAATCTTTATTGTTCAGATTATTACAGGTGTTCCACTTTTTTTCCCCCCATAGCTCCCCTCCACCTGATTCCCCACCCCACCCCATGCCCTTACCCCCCGCCACTGTCTTCATCCATAGGAGTAAGATTTTTGTCCAATCTCTTCCCGCAACCCTCACACTTGCTTCCCCTGAGAATCGTCAGTCCACTCCCTTTCTATGTCCCTGATTCTATTATATTCACCAGTCCATTCTGTTCTTCAGATTTTTTATTCACTTGATTTTTAGATTCACTTGTTGGTAGGTATGTATTTGATGTCATTTTGTTGTTCATAATTTTTATCTTTACCTTTTTCTTCTTCTTCTTCTTCTTAAAGAATACCCTTCAGCATTTCATGTAATCCTGGTTTGGTGGCGATGAACTCCTTTAGCTTTTTCTTGTCTGTGAAGCTCTTTATCTGACCTTCAACTCTGAATGATAGCTTTGCTGGGTAGAGTAATCTTGGTTGTAGGTTCTTGCTGTTCATCACTTTGAATATTTCTTGCCACTCCCTTCTGGCCTGCATAGTTTCTGCCGAGAAATCAGCTGACAGTCGTATGGGTACTCCCTTGTAGGTAATTAACTGTTTTTCTCTTGCTGCTTTTAATATTCTCTCTTTGTCTTTTGCCCTTGGCATTTTAATTATGATGTGTCTTGGTGTGGTCCTCTTTGGGTTCCTCTTGTATGGGGTTCTGTGCGCTTCCTGAACTTGTAAGTCTATTTCTTTCACCAGGTAGGGAAAGTTTTCTGTCATTATTTCTTCTAATAGGTTTTCAATATTTTGCTCTCTCCCTTCTTCTGGCACCCCAAAAATTCGGATGTTGTTTCGCTTAAAGTTGTCCCAGAGGCTCCTTACATTCTCTTCATATTTTTGGATTCTTTTTTCTTTTTGTTTTTCTGGTTGGATGTTTTTTGTTTCCACATATTTCAGATCTTTGGTTTGATTCTTGGGGTATGTTGATCTACAGTTGAGTTTCTGTATATTCTTTATTTCAGACAGTGTATGCTTCATTTCTGACTGGTCCTTTTCCATTTTTTTGGCATTCTCATTAAGGTCCTTGAAGGTCTCACTAAGCTCCTCAGAAGTGTCATCAAGTTTCTCGGCAGTTTTTAGAAGATTCTTGAGTAACCTTATAAATGTGATTCTGAACTCTATGTCATCCAGTAGTTGGCTTTCCTCCGTTTCTTTCATTCGTGACATGTTTCTTTGTTTCTGCATTTTGGCTTCTTCCCTGTGTTGATGGAGTGGCTTTGTGTGGTAGGTGACCTATAGGGGGCAGTAGCTCAGCCTCCCCAATCACCTGATGTGGATGCTCTTGGTACACCCCTTTGTGGGCTGAGTGCAAAGTCTTGGTGTAGTTAAGCCTGAATTGCTGTTGGTAGGCTGGGAGGAATTGACCTCCAGGCCAATTAGCTGTGAGCACTCCCTGTGTCTATAATGGAAGAAGTGCTGCGCTTATGGGGCAGGACTTGTTTCAGTGGGGCTTTGGTGCTCACTGAGTCTGCCTCTTGAATGTGTCACTTATGGATGTGAGGAGTTGAAATCTGTTGTCTCACACTGACCACTAGGTACACTGGCTTCTGGATCTCCAATGGGGTGCAGGTCAGCTACTGTCTGAGGCCACTCAGCAGGAGCTACAGTGAGAGCTGCAGTTTTCTCCTCTTTGCTTGGGGTTTGGAGGTTTTGGAGCTGTCTGACCCGGGCTGCAAGTATTCTAGGTTAAGCTGCAATAGGGCAGGCTTTCTTATGCTAATTGAGCTGCTTGGAGCTTGGGTGGGTTTGTAGGTTGTGTGGGGCGGGGTCTCAGGGCGTCACTAGGTTAGGGCGTGGCAAACAGCAATGGCTGCTAGTAAGCCCGCTCTGTGTCCCAACCGTGTCCTGGAATCCTGTGCCCCAGTGCCGTAAACAGTTATTCCTGCGCGCAGCTCTGCTAGCAAGCCACTCTCACTGGCAGACAGTCCAGCTTCTCCCCGTAGGAGTTTGGGTCCCCCGCGTCTCCCCAGAGACTGGATTTCAGAGTAATCGGGGGCTTGTCTCCCTTCGGGTTGAAAAAAGCAACGCACCCAGTCGCCTGCCGCCAGCCCGGATCCCGCGCCTCCGTACCTCAGCTTTTCAGCGCTCGTGCACGTCTCAATGCTCTTTTCTCTTTCCTTCTAGTTGTAGAACTTCCACTCAGCCAGCTTTCCCGTGGTTCTGGGTGATAGACGTTTTATCTTTTAGTTGCAGTTTAAATTGTTGTCGGAGGCAGCAGTTTGGGTGTTTACCTATGCCGCCATCTTGGATTCCCCCGGGATTTCTTTTTTGAATTATAGTTGGTTAACCTGTTGAAATGTCCAAGGGGGAGGAAGAGTTGCACCCTTATGCCTCCATTCCTCTGACAGTACTTCATACTTGATATGATTTCAATCTTCTTGAATTTGTAGAGACTTAGCCCCTGTCTTAATATGTGGTCAATCTTTGAAAATGACCCTTGTGCACTTGAGAAGAATGTATATTCTGTGGCTTTGGGGTGAAATGTTCTGAAGATGTCAATTAGTTCCTTCTGATTTAGTGTGTCATTTAGGATTGCTGTTTCTTTGTTGATTTTTTTTGTCTAGAAGATTTATCTAGCGATGTCAATGGGGTATTAAAGTCCCCTACTATGACTGTCTATCTCTCCCTTGATATCTTCCAGAATTTTTTTTTTTTTTTATGTACTTGGGTGCTTCTGCATTGGGTGCATATATGTTTACCAGAGTTATATCCTCTTGTTGTACCAGTCCATTTAGTATTATGAAGTAGCCTTCCTTGTCTCTTGTTAGGGCCTTGATTTTGAGGTCAATTTTTAAAAAATTTCTTTATTGATTAAGGTATTACATATGTGTCCTTATTCCCCCATTGCCCCCACTGCCCAAACGCCAAAGCATGCCCTTACCCCCCTGTTGTTGTGTCCATTGATTAGGCTTATATGCATGCATATAAGTCCTTTGGTTACTCTCTCCCCCTAACCCCCACCGTCCCCTACCTTCCCTGAGGTTTGACGTTCTGATTGATGCTTCTCTCTCTGGATCTGTTTTTGTTCATCAGTTTATGTTGTTCATTATATTCCACAAATGAGTGAGATCATATAATGTTTATCTTTCTCTGCCTGGCTTATTTCACTTAGCATAATGCTCTCCAGCTCCATCCATGTCATTGCAAATGGTAAGAGCTCCTTCCTTTTTACTGCAGCATAGTATTCATTGTGTAGATGTACCACAGTTTTTTAATCCAGTCATCTGCTGATGGGCACTTAGGCTGTTTCCAGATCTTAGCTATGGTGAATTGTGCCGCTATGAACATAAGGGTGCATATATCCTTTCTGATTGGTGTTTCTAGTGTCTTGGGATATATTCCTAGAAGTGGGATCACTGGGTCAAATGGGAGTTCCATTTTTGTTTTTTAGGAAACTCCATACTGTTTTCCACAGTGGCTGCACCAGTCTGCACTCCCACCAGGAGTGCACGAGGGTTCCTTTTTCTCCACATCCTCGCCAGCACTTGTCATTTGTTGATTTGTTGATGATAGCCATTCTGACAGGTGTGAGATGGTACCGCATTGTTGTTTTGATTTGCATCTCTCGGATGATTAGTGACTTTGAGCAGTTTTTCACATGTCTCTTGGCCTTCCTTCTGACTTCTTTCAAAAAGTATCTATTTAGGTCAGTTGCCCATTTTTTGATTTGGTTGCTTATCTTTCTTTTGTTAAATTGTATGAGTTTCATGTAAATGTTGGAGATTAAACCCTTATCGGTGATATCATTGGCAAATATGTTCTTCCATGCAGTGGGCTTTCTTGTTGTTTGGTTGATAGTTTCCTTTGCTGTGCAAAAGCTTTTTATTTTGATGTAGTCCCATTTGTTTATTTTCTCTTTAGTTTCCATTGCCCTAGGGGCGCTATTAGTGAAGAAATTGCTTCAGCATATGTCTGATATTTTGCTGCCTTTGGATTCCTTTAGTATTTTTATGGTTTCCCATCATATGTTTAAGTCCTTGATCCATTTTGCGTTTATTTTTGTGTATGGTGTAAGTTGGTGATCTAGTTTCATTTTTTTGCATGTATCAGTCCAATTTTCCCAACATCATTTATTGAAGAGACTGTTTTTTCTCCATTGTATGTTCATGCCGCCTTTGTCTAATGTTAATTGAGCATAGTGGTTTGGGTCGATTTCTTGGTTCTCTAATCTGTTCCGTTGGTCTATATGAATGTTCTTGTGCCAGTACCAGCCTGTTTTGAGAACAGTGGCTTTGTAATACAGCTTGATATCTGGTATTGAGATCCCACCTACTTTGTTCTTCTTTCTCAGGATTGCTGCAGCTATTCGGGGTTTTTTTTATTACATATGAATTTGTGGAGAGTTCTTTCTAGGTCTGTGAAATATGCCGTTGGTATTTTAATGGGAAGTGCATTGAATTTATAGATTTCTTTGGGTAGTATGGATATTTTTATGATGTTGATTCTACCAATCCTTGAACACGGTATGTTCTTCAATCTGTTTATGTCTTCCTCTATTTATTTTTTCAGTGTCATGTAGTTTTCCATGTATAGGTCTTTTACCTCCTTAGTTAAGTTTATTTCTACGAATCTTAATTTTTTTGGTGCAATGGTAAATCCGATTGCTTTTTTAATCTTTCTTTTTGTAAGTTCATTATTGGTGTATAGAAATGCCATAGATTTCTTGGCATTAATTTTGTATCCTGCTACATTACCGAATTCATTTCTTAAGTCTCATAATTTTTTGATGGAGTCTTTAGGGATTTTTATGTACAGTATCATGTAATCTGCAAATAAGGACAGTTTTACTTCTTTTCTAATTTGGATGCCTTTTATTTCTTCTTCTTGTCTAATCACAGTGGCTAGTACTTCCAGCACTATGTTGAACAGGAGTGGTGAGAGTGGGCATCCCTATCTTGTTCCTGTTCTTAGGGGAAATGGTTTTAGTTTTTGCCCATTGAATATGATGTTGGCTGTGGGTTTATCATATATGGTTTTTATTATGTTGAGGTATGATCCTTCTATTCCCACCTTGCTGAGAGTTTTTATCAAGAAAGGGTATTGGATTTTATTAAATGCTTTTTCTGCGTCAATTGATATGACTATGTGATTTTTATCTCTCAATTTGTTTACATGATGTATCAAGTTTTTTGATTTGCAATATTGTACCATCCTTGCATTCCTGGGATAAATCCTACTTGGTCATGGTGTATGATCTTTCTGATATAGTGCTGGATCTGATTAGCTAGAATTTTGTTGAGGATTTTGGCATCTATGTTCATGAGGGATATTGGTTTGTAATTTTCTTTCATTGTGTTATCTTTATCTGGTTTTGGTATTAGGGTGACGCTGACTTCACAGAAAGAGCTTGGAAGTGTTCCTTCCTCTTGAATTTTTTGGAATAGTCTGAGGAGGATAGGTTTTAGTTCTTCCTTTAATGTTTAGTCAAACTCCCCTGTGAAGCTGTCTGGCCCCAGGCTTTTGTTTGCTGGAAGCTTTTTGATGACTGCTTCAATTTCTTCCATGGTTAATGGCCTATCAAGATGTTTAGATTTGTCCTGAATGAGTTTTGGAAGATTGTATTTTTCTAGGAATATGGCCATTTCCTCCAGGTTGTCCAGTTTGTTGGAGTAGAGTTGTTCATAGTATTTTTAAAAAATCCTTTGTATTTCTGTGGGGTCTGTTGTTATTTCACCTCTTTCATTTCTTATTTTGTTTATTTGGGTCCTCTCTCTTTGCTTCTTGATGATCCTGGCTAGAGGTTCATCAATCTTGTTTATCCTTTCAAAGAACCAGCTCTTGGTTTTGTTGATCTTTTGTATTGTTTCTTTGGTCTCAATGTCGTTTATCTCTGCTCTCATCCTTATTATTTCCTTCTCTCTGCTTATGCTGGGCTTTTCTTGTTGCTCTTTTTAAACTCGTTGAGTTGTAGGGTTAGGTAATTTTATACCATTGTTTCTTGTTTTTTTGCAGTAGGCTTGTAGAGCTATGCACTTCCCTCTCAAGACTGCTTTTGCTGTGTCCCATAGGTTTTGGATTGTTGTGTTTTCATTGTCATTTGTTTCCATGATGTTCTTTCTTTCTTCTTTGATCTCTCTGGTAACCCAGTCATTGTTTAATAGCATGCTGTTTAGTCTCCAGGTGTTTGATTTTTTTTGGATTGTTTTTATTGTAGCTGTTTTCCAGTTTTATGCCGTTTTGATCTGAGAAGATGCTTGATATGATTTCTATCTTCTTGAATTTGAAGAGACTTTGCCTGCGTCCTAATATATGGTCTGTCTTTGAAAATGACTTGTGCACTGGAGAAGAATGTGTATTCTGTAGCTTTGGGGTAAATGTTCTGAAGATGTCAATTAATTCCATCTGGTCTAGTGAGTCATTTAGGATTGCTGTTTCTTCGCTGATTTTTTGTTTAGTTGATTTATCCAGTGGTGTTAGTGGGGTATTAAAGTCCCCTACTATGACTATATTGTTATAATCTCTCCTTTGATATCTTCCCAATTGGGTGCTCCTGTATTGGGTGCTTATATGTTTACCGGAGTTATATCTTCTTGTTGGATTGCTCCCTTTAGTATTATGTATTGGCCTTCCTTATCTCTTATTATGGCCTTTACTTTGAGGTCTATTTTATCAGATACAAGTGTCACAACCCCATCTTTTATCTCATTTCCATTTGCCTGAAAAATGTTTTTCCATCCCTTCTTTCTCAGTCTGTATGAATCCATTGTTCTGAGGTGGGTCTCTTGCAAATATATGGGTCATGTTTTCTTATCTATTCTGCTACTCTATGTCTTTTGATTGGTGCATTTAATCCATTTACATTTTAATGTTATTATTGATAAGTTCATTTTTGTTGTCATATTTTTCCTTAATGTTTGTTTTTTTTCTTGCCTTTCTCTTTCTTCTTTTTACAGTAGTCCCTTTAGCATTTCTTGCCTTGCTGGCTTGGCAGTGATAAACTCTCTTAGCCCTTTTTTGTCAGTGAAGCTCCTGATTCCACCTTCAATTTTGAATGATAGCCTTGCTGGGTATAGTATTCTTGGGTTCAGTCCCTTGCTTTGCATCACTTTGTAAATTTCATTCCATTCCCTTCTGGCTTGGAGTGTTTCTGTTGAGAAATCCATTGATATTGTAATAGGAGAACCTTGTAGGTAATTTTCTGTCTTTCTGGCAGCCTTTAAAAGTCTTACTTTGTCGTTAGTGTTTGCCAATTTAATTATGATGTGTCTTGGTGTCGGTCTTTTGGGGCTCAACATGTTTGGGATTCTATGTGCTTCTTGGACTTGCATGGTTTTTTTCTTGTCAATGACAGGGAAGTTTTCTGTCATTATTTCTTCAAACAGGTTTTCTATTCCTTGCTTCTCTTCCTCTCCTTCTGGCACCCCTATTATGCGAATGTTGTTTCTTTTTGTGTTGTCCCAAAGCTCCCTTAGGCTCTCCTCTTGTTTTTTAAGTCTTCTTTCCAGTGGCTGCTGTGTTTGTGTGTTTTTTCCTACCTTGTCTTCTAATTCGCTGATGTGGTCCTCAATGTCTTCTAGTCTATTGTTTAAGCCTTCCATTGTGTTCTTTTTTTTTTTTTTGATACTTCTTTATAGTTTATTCTTTTTTTTTTGACCTTTTTATATCTCCCCCCAACCTCCCCTACCCCCCAGGACATGCCTTCATCTGCCCACCCTCCTTCCCGCCCCAGTGTCTTATTTCCATTGGTTGTGCTTATATGCATGCGTACAAGTCCTTTGGTTGGTCTCCTACAGCCCCCCTCGCCCAACCTCCCCTGTCTTCCCAATGTAGTTTGACAATCTGTTCAATGCTTCTTTGCCTCTGTATCTTTTTCCCACCATTTCTTTCCTTTAAAAAGTTTTTCCTTTGCAGACTGGAAATAAACATATAATAACAAAACAAGACAAAACAAAAAAATGTTTGAGTCCCAATTTCAATGTCGAACAGTTCCTTATATGTACATGTCAGCAGTGATATCTGGATGGTGGGCACATGGTGGCAATGCAGGTCCGACCCTCTCTGGTTTGGTCCTAGGTAACCTGCAGTGGTGCACAGCTGCTGACTGCTCCGTGGCAAGGCGTTGTCAGCGTCTTCCATCTCTGGACTGTTTTTTC
Source organism: Corynorhinus townsendii (assembly GCA_026230045.1). Lineage (NCBI taxonomy): Eukaryota > Metazoa > Chordata > Mammalia > Chiroptera > Vespertilionidae > Corynorhinus > Corynorhinus townsendii. Next base: position 112,617,914 of record JAPDVU010000001.1, on the reverse strand, counting down.
CTCTTGTCTTCGTGGTTGGAGCACTCCTGTCAATTCCTCTCTGTTGCAGGAATCCATCTGGTCTTGGGGTTGTTTTCTGAAAATATACAAATATATTCTCGACCACAAGTTAATAAAGGAATCTTTTCTATATAATTGATTTGGGATCCTTTTTCTTTTTGTTCAAACGATTTTTCTTTGTCTTATTTAGACACCATGTGTGTTTTTCATGGGCGTCTTGCTGTTAGCATTACAAATGAAGATTAATTTTGTAAAGTAAAAATTTTCTAGATGTAATTTACTTATAGGATATTTTTTCCTTACATGATATTACCCTATTATCCCCCCTTTTTTTTGATTAATGGAGGCTTTTGTAATTTTTACAATGCAGCCTTGATAACTTTAAATTTTAATTTTTTTGCACAAAAATATGACTGCTTTAGGTTCATTGCATGTTCAGGAATTTTACCATGAGATGAGCTACCAATAGAAATTTTAGTTATTACTTTAGGAACAGCTTTTTGTCCAGTACAATTAAATTTTCTTGAATATTCACTTATTTCAATTAGCCTATTTAAATTAATCTGAAAACTTGATTACTATTTTACTGTCAAATTTAATACTCTACCAACAATCTTAGTTTACCCTGTAAATATTAGTGGAAAGGATTATTTGCATTCTTGAGTAGGCCCTGAGCATTCCTGGTGCTACACTGGATTTAGATATAGGGCAGCTGCTGTCAGCCAAGTCTCTTGTCTGTTACCTGGGTCTCGATCTGAGCTGGGTGTGGGAAGCAAAGCAGCCATGGGGGCAGGAGACCTTCCTCAGAAGGGGTGAGGGTTCAGGCCCCTTCAGGGTTGGGGAGGTGAGGGTCTGTGCCCCACCTTTGTTGCCCCCCAAGTTCTCGCCTGATGGCCCCTCTGCAACTGTGTCTGTCTTAGGTTTTTCCTTCTTTGAGGAATCTTACCCATCTCTGGCTAACCAGCCATCCTCCGGGGCCAAGCAGGGTGATGTGAGGTTCAGTTCTGTCTCCTTGGTAGCCTATGCCCCCGTGGCCTCCACTCCCAGCACCTGCCTTAGGATCCCCTGGCCTGCTGGCGGGGTCCCTGCACTGATACATATCTTGGGGAACTCAGGTTTCTTCTCCAGTGAGGGCCCAGTTCACATGATTGGGCGGGAGACTGATCCATGGTACCAGCCACCACGAGGCTTCAAGCTCAGCATGAACAGAAAGCTCAGGCAACAGCTGAGGGCAATTGGATTGTGAGAAGAGGGTCCCTCTTGGCACAAAAAGCAAGAGGGGCCAATATAGGATGCTCAAGTATCTTCCCAGTGCCTTAATTCCTTCTAAAAGGGATTAAATCCTTTCATGTCCTTTTTTAAATTGCTGCCAAACATTCAAAGAATTAGTTTGTTAGTTTGGGATAATTGTAAATTATGCTGTTGTAAAATATCTAAAATTATAATGACATTGTAGAATAATACCATGTAAGGATATTCTTTGCTCTAGGCCATGACAATTCCATTTCAAACTGGCTGTCAATTTCTTTTTGTAATTTTATATAAACTTTGTCAGGGAGGCAAAACCACAAATTACTTACTTTAGTTCAAGAGGCCAAATATATTGACTTTCAATTACAATCCTTATGACTTTTGAAGGAAACTTCTCTGTTTCCTTCCAAAATAATTTTCAGGCTACAGAGAGTTTCGTTTAAAAATCTTTGTCACATGAAACAATTTCTCTTAAGGTTATGGTGACCACTAGTATGGATTAGATTTAATATTTCATTTTTATTTTATAATTAAAATTTTTTAAAAAAATTTTTATTCTTTACATATGTGTCCTTATTCTTCCATAAACCCCACCCCCATTTATGCCGCACCCCCTTGTTGTCTGTGTCCATTGATTAGGTTCATATGCATGCATACAAGTCCCTTGGTTGATCTCTCCACCTAACCCCAACCCTTCCCTACCTTACCTGAGGTATGACGTTCTGATTGACGTTTCTCAGCCTCTGGATCTGTTCTTGTTCACCAGTTTTGTCGTTCATTATATTCCACAAATGAGTGAGATCATATGATATTTATATTTCTCTGCCTGGTTTATTTCACTTAGCATAATGCTCTCCATCTCTATCCATGTTGTTGCAAATGGTAGGAACTCCTTCTTTTTTACCGCAGCGTAGTATTCCATTGTGTAGATATACCACAGTTTTTTAATCCATTCATCTACTGATGGGCACTTAGGCTGTTTCCAAATCCTAGCTATGGTGAATTGTGCTGCTATGAACATAGGGGTGCATATATCCTTTCTGATTGGTGTTTCTAGTGTCTTGGGATATATTCCTAAAGTGGGATCACTGGGTCCAATGGGAGTTCCATTATTAGTTTTTTGAGGAAACTCCATACTGTTCTCCACAGTGGCTGTACCAGTCTGCACTCCCACCAGCAGTGTAAAAGAATTCCTTTTTCTCTGCATCCTTGCCAACACTTGTTGTTTGTTGATTTGTTGATGATAGCCATTCTGACAGGTGTGAGATGCTTCCTCATTGTTCTTTTGATTTGCATCTCTCTGATGATTAGTGACTTTGAGCAGGTTTTCATATGTCTCTTAGCCTGCCTTCTGTCTTCTTTCAAAAAGTGTCTATTTAGTTCAGTTGCCCATTTTTTGATGGGATTGTTTATCTTCTTTTTGTTAAGTTGTATGAGTGCTCTGTATATGTTGGAGATTTAAACCCTTATCATTGATATCATTTTCAAATATGTTCTCCCATGCCGTGGGCTTTCTTGTTGTTTTATTGATGGTTTTCATTGCTGTGAAAAGCTTTTTATTTTGATGTGGTCCAATTTGTTTATTTTCTCTTTAGCTTCCATTGCCCTAGGAGTAGTATCAGTGAAGAAGTTCTTTCGGCATATGTCTGAGATTTTGCTGCCTGTGGATTCCTCTAGTATTTTTATGGTTTCCCGTCTTATGTTTAAGATCCATTTTGAGTTTATTTTTGTGTATGGTGTAAGTTGGTGATCTAGCTTCATTTTTTTGCATGTATCTGTCCAATTTTTCCGACACCATTTGTTGAAGAGACTGTCTTGACTCCATTGTATATTCATGCCTCCTTTGTCAAATATTAATTGAGCATACTGATTTGGGTCAGTTTCTGGGTTCTCTATTCTATTCCATTGATCTATATGTCTGTTCTTGTGCCAGTACCAGGCTGTTTTAAGAACAGTGGCTTTGTAATACAGCTTGATATCTGGTATAGAGATCCCACCTACTTTGTTCTTCTTTCTCAGGATTGCTGCAGTTATTCGGGTTCTTTTTTTATTCCAGATAAATTTTTGGAAAGTTCATTCTAGGTCTGTGAAATATGCCATTGGTATTTTAATGGGGAGTGCATTAAATTTATAGATTGCTTTGGGTAGTATGGACATTTTGATGATGTTGATTCTACTAATCCATGAACATGGTATGTTCTTCCATCTGTTTATGTCTTCCTCTATCTCTTTTTTCAGTGTCATGTAGTTTTCCACATCTTTTACCTCCTTAGTTAAGTTTATTCCTACGTATCTTAATTTTTTTTGGTGTGATCGTAAATGGGATTGCTTTTTTATTCTCTCTTTCTGTAAGTTCATTATTGGTGTATAGAAATGCCATAGATTTCTTGGCGTTAATTTTGTATCCTGCTACATTGCCAAATTCATTTATTTAGTCTAGTAATTTTTTGATGGAGCCTTTAGGGTTTTCTATGTACAGTATCATGTCATCTGCGAATAAGGACAGTTTTACTTCTTCTTTTCCAATTTGGATCCCTTTTATTTCTTCTTCCTGTCTGATGGCAATGGCTAGTACTTCCAGCACTATATTGAAGAGGAGTGGTGAGAGTGGGCATCCCTGTCTTGTTCCTGTTCTTAGGGGAAATGGTTTTAGTTTTTTACCCATTGAGTATGATGTTAGCTGTGGGTTTGTCATATATGGCTTTTATTATGTTGAGGTATGATCCTTCTATTCCCACCTTGCTGAGAGTTTTTATGAAGAAAGGCTGTTGGATTTTATCAAATGCTTTTTCTGCATCAATTGATATGACTATGTGATTTTTATCTCTCAATTTGTTTATGTGATGTATCACATTTATTGATTTGCAAATATTGTATCATCTATGCATCCCCGGGATAAATCCTACTTGGTCATGGTGTATGATCTTTCTGATGTACTGCTGGATTCGATTTGCTAGAATTTTGTTGAGGATTTTGGCATCTATGTTCATGACGGATATTGGCCTTAATTCTCCTTATTGTGTTGTCTTTATCTGGTTTTGGTATTAGGGTGATGCTGGCTTCACAGAAAGAGCTTGGAAGTGTTCCTTCCTCTTGAATTTTTTGGAATAGTCTGAGGAGGATAGGTTTTAGTTCTTCCTTGAATGTTTGGTAAAACTCCCCTGTGAAGCCGTCTGGCCCCAGGCTTTTGTTTGCTGGAAGCTTTTTGATGACTGCTTCAATTTCTTCCATAGTTATCAGCCTATTGAGATTTTTAGAATCTTCCTGACTGAGTTTTGGAAGATTGTATTTTTCTAGGAACGTGTCCATTTTTTTCCAGGTTGTGTAGTTTGTTAGAATAGAGTTGTTCGTAGTATTTTTTAACAATCCTTTGTATTTCTGTGGGGTCTGTTGTTATTTCAGCTCTTTCATTTCTGATTTTGTTTATTTGGGTCCTCTCTCTTTGCTTCTTGGTGAGCCTGGCTATAGGTTCATCAATCGTTTTTACCTTTTCAAAGTATCAGCTCTTGGTTTTGTTGATCTTTTGTATTGTTTCTTTGGTCTCTATGTCATTCATTTCTGCTCTGATCTTTAATATTTCCTTCCTTCTGCTCACTGTGGGCTTTTCTTGTTGCTCTCTTTCTAGTTCTTTGAGGTGTTGAGTTAGAAGATTTATTACCATTTTTTCTTGTTTTTTTTGAGGTAGGCCTGTAGAGTTATAAACTTCCCTGTCAGGACTGCTTTCATTGTGTCCCATAGCATTTGCATTGTTGTGTTTTTATTGTCATTCGTTTCCAGCATGTTTTTAATTTCTTCTTTGATCTTGTTGATCACCCAATCATTGTTAAATAGCATGCTATTCAGCTTCCAAGTGTTTGAATTTTTTGGAATGTTTTTATTATAGTTTATTTCTAATATTATGCCATTGTGGTCTGAGAAAATGCTTGATATGATTTCAGTCTTTTTGAATTTAGGGAGACTTTGCTTGTGACCCAATATGTGGTCTATTTTTTAAAATGTCCCATGTGCACTTGAGAAGAACATATATTTTGTGGCTTTGGGGTGAAATCTCTGAAGATGTCAGTTAGGTACATTTGATCTAGTGCGTCATTTAGAATTGCTGTTTCTTTGCTGATTTTTTGTCTAGATGATTTATCCAGTGATGTCAGTGGTGTATTAAAGTGTCCTACTATGATTGTATTGTTGTCGATCTCTCCCTTGAGCTCATCCAGGAGTTTTTTTATGTATTTGGGTGCTCCTGCGTTGGCTGCATATATGTTTACCAGAGTTATATCTTCTTGTTGAATTGCTCCCTTTAGTATTATATAGTGGCCTTCCTTATCTCTTGTATGGCCTTTACTTTGAGGTCTATTTTATCAGATATAAGTATTGCAACCCCAGCTTTTTTCCCATTTCCATTCGCCTGAAACATGTTTTTCCATCCCTTCACTCTCAGTCTGTGTGAATCCTTTGCTCTGAGGTGAGTCTCTTGTAGACAGCAAATATATGGGTCATGTTTTCTTGTCCATTCAGCTACCCTATGTTTTTTGATTTGTGCATTTAATCCATTTACGTTTAATGTTATTATTGACAAGTACATGTTTGTTGTCATATTTTTCCTTAGTGTTTGTGTTTCTTTTTGCCTTTCTCTTTCTTCTTTTTACAGCAGTCCCTTTAGCATTTCTTGCATGTCTGGCTTGGTAGTGATAAACTCTCTTAGTCCTTTTTTGTAAGTGAAGCTCCTGATTCCACCTCCAATTTTGAATGATAGCCTTGCTGGATATAGTATTCTTGGATTCAGTCCCTTGCTTTGCATCATTTTGTATATTTCATTCCATTCCCTTCTGGCCTGGTGTGTTTCTGTTGAGAAATCAGTTGATATTCTAATAGGAGATCCCTTTTATGTAACTTTCTGTCTCTCTCTGGAAGCCTTTAATAGTCTTACTTTGTCGTTAGTGTTTGCCAATTTAATTATGATGTGTCTTGGTGTTGGTCTTTTGGGGTTCAACTTGTTTGGGACTCTGTGAGCTTCTTGGATTTGTGTGGGGTTTTTCTTCCCTATATCATTGAAGTTTTCTGTCATTATTTCTTCAAACAGGTTTTCTATTCCTTGCTTCTCTTCCTCTCCTTCTGGTATCCCTATTATTCCAATATTCTTTTGTTTTGTATTGTCTCAAAGCTCCCTTAGGCTCTCCTCTTGTTTTTTAAGTCTTCTTTTCAGTTGCTGTGTTTGTGTGCTTTTTCCTACCTTGTCTTCTAATTCACTGATGCAGTCCTCAGCCTCTTCTAGTCTACTGTTTAAGCCTTCCAATGTGTTCTTTATTGCAGCTATGTCGTACTTCATCTCCTCTTGGTTTCTTTTCATGTTGGTGACATTTTCATTCAGCTTCTTATAGTTCTCATTGAGTTGTGTGTATTTGCCATCCATCCATTTAAACATCCTTATAACCATTACTCTGAATTCTTTTTCGGTTAAGCTGCTAGCCTCAATTTCATTTAACTCTCTTTCTGGTGATTCCTCGTTTTCTTTCCTTTGGGGATTACTGTTTTATCTCCCCATGTTTTCCTGTAATGTTTAATTGTAGATCCAATTGCTTTGCTACCCAGGTTCTTTTGGGGATGGTGGTACTGGTGTAATCTCTCAGGTTCCCTGGGCTTGGTAATCTAGTGTAGCTCCCTACTTGAGCTATTTGGGTTCTCTTGATGTAGGCTTGTGAGCTTGAGAGGCACAACTGCAGTGTCTAGAAGTCAGCAGCCGTGGAGAGGAGTATCCAAATTTTTGCTGTCTTGCACCCTTAGTTGAAATCACGTGTGCCCAGTGGGGACTCACAGTGGCACCAAGGAACCATCTGTCAGGGTGATGTGGCTCAGGGGCCTACACTCTGGAAAGGGGTGACTGTGGTGCCCGGAGTTCTGTAGTTGTGGGGTGGTCAGACTCAGCTTTCGCTGCTGCGCCTGTGGTGGATAGGCACTTTCTCCCAGTGGCGGTTCACAGGAGCATCCACCGTAAGTTTGCCAGTGAGGCACACTGAAGCACTCTGAAGGGCCCTGGCAGTGTAGCTGTGTAATTGAGGTGCCTAGCTTCTAAAGATTTCACTTTAGAGTAGATCCTATGGCCTCAGGGAGTATTCAGATTCCCTGGTGTTAATCAGGGTGGAATCTGGGTGTGGCTATATTGGTTGCCTAGAGACTGGAGGGAGGGGCTATCTCTCAGGAGAAAATGGCAACCGGGACTTAGATGTGACTCAGCATTAGACACGCTACCACCTCTCCTGGACCGTCCGCTGCCTACTCACCCCAGATTCCACAACTCCACCCCTTCTCCAGCACCTCAGCCACAGGTAAGTGTCTGTCTCTGAAAGTTCCCACGAACTAGGTTCAGTGGAGAAAGGCGCAGGCCCCAGCACGAGGAGGGGTTGCGTCTCTGCAAGTTCCTCTCTTGCTTGCATCTCTTCAGGGCTGCCTTTGAGCTCAGATCCCAAATCCAGACTCCAAGGTCTAAAATCCACTACCTCCTACAGTCCCGTGGACCCCCCCCCCCTTTTTTTTTAAGTTGGAGGCTTTGCCTGTCCTCTGGGAAGCAGCTTGGCGCCATGTGGTTTCTCCCTAACCTTCTGGGCACAGAGGTCCGGCAGATTCTACTGCCTAGATCTTTGATTTTACCTTTATCCCGGGGGATCCCTGCCCTTCCCGGCTGCAAACTGTCTCACCAGCTGTGCCTCCTTCGCCAATTCAGGCTGGATTCCACTCGTTTCAACTGCTCCCTCTATTTGCTCCGGGACAAGGCTCAGGACATGTACTTCTATTCTGCCGCCATTTTGTCTCCTCCACTAGTTTACATTTTATGTAAGTGAATAGGAAGATGCATAGGGAAAATATATAGGGAGAGTTATATAATTAGAAATATAAATATGTGATTTCAAAAAAGTGCTGTGAACAAAATAAAGCAAGCAAGTGAAGTTTGAGGGATTGAGGGCTCCTTCAGGGAGGAGACTGTTTAGAAAACGTGTTAGGCCCTAGATTTAAACAGCTACTGTCTGAGTCCATTCAGACTGCTTTAACAAAAATACCATAAACTGGTTGGATTATAAACAATAAACACTTATTTTTCATAGTGTTGGAGATTGGGAAGTCCAAGATCATGGCTCTGTAGGATTCAGTGTCTGGTGAGAGCCCACTTTCTAGCTTGCTATCTTTTTACTATAACGTCTAGTTATAAGTGGCTAGGGAACTCTCTGAGGTATCTTTTATTAAAGCACTAATCCCATTCATGAGGACCTCACCTCACAACTTAATCACATCCCAAAGGCCCCACCTCCTAATATTGGGTATTAAGTTTCAACATATGAGTTTTGGGGGGATACAAGCAGTAAGACCATAGCATCCCACTAAGGTGTTTTGTTAAAAAGTAGGGATGATAGGGTTTGAAGAAAGAGGCAGGGTACACTGGAGAAGCTGAGGGGAACTTGAGGATACCATCCAAGACTAAAAGGGGAAGGAGATCTGTGGGTACTACTTGTAGAGTATACTATCTTTGGCTGTATTCCAAAGGTGTAGCCAGACTACAGAGGGGAGTTTGTGTGAGCAGAAGACAGCATGAAGTGCTGGGTTTCCAACCTCAGCAGATTCTTGTGTCCCATTTGTGGCAAGGAAGCAGTAGAGGATTAGAAGTAAACCACTGAGACCAGCTCACAGGCATGAGTTGTTTGAGCAGATGACCCAATAATCTTCTGTTTGCAGTGGTGTTAGGTAAGAACATGGAACCTTGGCTAAATCCTATGAGTGTACGTGGGAGCATCAAGATGCCTCATGTTTTTTTTTGCTGGCCAAAAATTATATTGATTTGTAGTAAATGCAAGTGGTTTTTCTTTCACTTGTGAGTTTTTTTTTTACTGTTATTAATATTGGCTGTATTTAAATGACTTTTCCAAGCTGCATTTCATCTCCTTCCATCTACTCCAGTCTCAAATGATAAGCACTTTTTTTTGCCTCTTTCAAGTATTTCAACCTGAACATTATTTGAACAGTCTTGCTCTATGGAGTTTACCAAGGATTTGATCTTTTATGGCAATATTTCAGAAGCTTAAGAAAAGTTCACTAAGGGAAAAGTTAATTTTGTGGCTGAACTTTATGATCTGATTTATATGTTAAACTGTGACTTGTCTTTAAGAAACCTAAATTTGTCTTAATTTTTAAATAATACATACTATCTTTGATACAATTTGAAAAATAGATTGCTTTTGATGTCATTTCTTTTTATTCTAGGATAAATATCCATTTTTGGCAGCTTTGAAATTTGAGAAAGGATTAAATGACAATTCTTGTCTCCGCTCAGAAAAATGGTTGCGAAGAGGTTTCTGTGCTAACCTTTAATATTTTACCAAAATGATTATGGGTTATGATTCATTGAATTCTAGTGTTTAAAAATCTGTGACAAAAAATACTGTGTAATAAAACAAGGTTGGTATTTTATTGAACTGCTGTGATAATTATTTCCCTCCTCTTTCCTTGCAAGGAGCTGCTGAAGTGTACCAGTTTGTCTGAAACAGGAATTGGAGTAGACTCAGATAATGCTGTGCCCATTTCTTATTCTAACACTTACTATGTGGACATTGGAATGGATAGTCAGATTTTCTACTTGGGAAAATCTCCCTTCTCTAAGAATATAATCTCCTGGGTGATACCTTTTCCAGCTTTCCCCAGCTACCTTTATCACTCTACCTTTAGTACTTTTTCCAATCTCCTTTCATACTCCATGTGGGATAAATTGCCAAATAACCTCTCTTCCCCAATTTTACCATCAAAGAGAGACTCTTGATTTAGAAGGATGCAAACTGAGATGGGGCTATTACCTGGAAAGCATTGTGCAGCTGTGTGACTCTGTGCTTGGTCTCAGTCCAGTTGAACAGAACCACAGTTTTTCCTTAAAGAAATGAGTTACCTGAAAGAAATAAATTGCCATTTGTTTCTCTATGGCAAGTCAGAGATCTACTATTGGACAAATGTTTTCTTTTTTCTACATGAAGACTTAATTGTCTCCAGGGAAAGCTAATGTTTGTCACTAATAAGTGTTTATATAATTGGTCCCCTAGTGAGGGAATCAGCCGGCTTGCCACTGTCACAGAAGGGAAACTGGAACTAGAATTGGGGGACAATTCAGGACATGTACTTCTATGAATTGTCCTGTTCACTTTGGTTGAAGAACTGAAATAGGATGTGGGTAGTATCACTGTTCACCACCTGGTCTGAGGAAGAAATTGGGAATAGGCTCATTTTATGTATAATGTAGGGAGTGGGTAGGCAGGAATATTAGTCAGGGCAGCAGAGGCACTATGAGTGTTATGTAATAGGGATTTATTAGAGGCATTAGACTGTATATGATTGAGTAGCTGGACAAGTGAAGATCTGGAAGGAGAGTTGCAGGATCAGAAAAGAAATGACTCACTGGTCCATCTGAGAAGCCAACCATGTCCAGCCACCAAAGTGGGGCTGAGAAGGGAAAGGTCTATGGTAAGCTATTGCCTCTATGTGGTTACTGTGTCTGGTGGATCTGCAGCCAGTTGTCTTGGGATAGTGGGCTTGGGATCAACGAGGTCAGCATTTGGGAAGAAGGGTTAGGCACAGAACATAGGAGAGCAAGGATGAAATGGAATCTTCTAATTATTTCTGCACCTATCCTGCTCTGTATCTGTCAGCAGTGACCTTCAGAGTGTAATGGGTCACTGCGTTACTTCTGCTTTTTAAATCTTGTGCAAGTTCTGTCCAACATCTCTCAGAAGCATACAAGGAAGGGGATCCTGGGAAATATCTTTCCTTAGTTTAACAGTGCCAACCCTCATAGCAGGGCTGTGAACCCAAGGGCAGTGGGCCTAATCAGAAATAGAGACAGCTATGAGGTGGTCACTCTCTTTCACAAAGGAGATGCCTTATGTAAGTGATACATAAGCAAAGAAAAAAAAGAAAGACTCATGGACACAGACAATAGTATAGTGATTGCCAGAGGGAAGAGAGGGTAGGTAGAAGAAGGTAAAGGAGGGATAAGTGGTGATAGAAGGAGACTTGACTTAGGGTGGTAAACACATAATACAATACTCTATAGATCACATATTTTAGCATTGTTTCCCCGAAACCTGTATAATTTTATTAACCAATGTCATTCCAATAAATTCAATTAATAAACATCCAGATTAGCCAGAATGTTAACTTTGTTCATCCTACAGTATATTTCTCTTCTGAACTTCCCTTCAGTAAAGAACTTCATAGTTACATCGATATCTAATATGATTAGTTTTCTGGGGGCCAAAAAGAACAATGTGGGAAAAAAGAAGGGCTACATATTAGTTATGATTTTGGCAGTAGCAGAAATCCAGTTAAGAGTAGCTTAAAATGATAGGGATTTATATTTTGCATAGAATAAGAAATATGGATGAAGCTTGTCCTGAGCTGGAACAGAGGCTCAATAGCATCACACAGTACCAAAACCAAGGTTAGGCTACCTGTCGCATGAAAACCAGCAGCGTGAGACAGGTGCTGGTGAAAAGGAAAGTGATTTATTCAGGTGCTGGCAACCTGAGAAGATGTCAGGCTCATGCCAATCTTAACATTTCAGTGCAGGCAGGAGTTTTTAGGGAGAGAGAGGCAAAAATAATAAAGAGATCAGGGGGAGGGGCAGTGGATGTGCAGACAGTGTCCTTGCTGGTTCCAATATGGATCCTTAATGTCAGCATACTGGAACTGATCAGTGCCAGCAAAATTCCTCCAGCTGGGAGATCTTCATCAACTTAATTCATGGTCAAGGCCATTTCTTGTACAAGTAGGAACTAGAACTGCGGATGCCAGCAATATGCTTATAAGGAAACTATCAGTATGTGAGTTCATTTTATCAGTTTGTTAGTACATTTTATTCTAATTGAATTTCATGCTTAGAGTAGTATAATGTTTTTATTCCCTGTTGCAATGGAGGGCTCAGGTTCTTTCACTTACACATGCCATGTTCCCAGCATGTTGTTTTTTTGTGCTTGTGCTTGTTGCCTCATGGTCTCAAGATCTCTCCCTCATTAGTAAGCAGTTGCCATGTCCCTCTGGTCTTATATCTTAAAATTCTTTTGAATCTATATACTTCTTTCTGTTTTCACTGCTATTGCTCTTTCAGTATATCACTTCTTTTTATTTTTTTAAAATTTAATAAAACTTTATTGTTCAGATTATTGCAATTGTTTCTCCTTTTTCCCCCCACAGCTCCCCTCCACCCAGTTCCCACCCCACCCTCTGCCCTTACCCCCCCCCCCCCACTGTCCTCATCCAAAGGTGTATGATTTTTGTCCAATCTCTTCCCGTACCCCGCACACCCCTTTCCCCTGAGAATTATCAATCCACTCCCATTCTATGCCCCTGATTCTATTACACTCACCCGTTTATTCTTTTCCTCAGGTTTTTAATTCACTTGATTCTTAGATTCACTTGTTGACAGATATGTATTTGTTGTTCATAATTTTAATCTTTACTTTCTTCTTCTTCTTCCTCTTCTTAAAGAATACCTTTCAGCATTTCATATAATACTGGTTTGGGGGTGATGAACTCCTTTAGCTTTTTCTTATCTGTGAAGCTCTTTATCTGACCTTCAATTCTGAATGATAACTTTGCTGGGTAGAGTAATCTTGGTTGTAGGTTCTTGCTATTCATCACTTTGTGTTTTTTTTTTATTTTTTTAATTTATTTTTTCATTGTTTTAAGTATTACAAATAGTAGTACATATGTCTCCTTTTTTCCCCCCATTGACCTCCCCCCTGACCTCCCCTACCCCCCAGTACATGCCTTCACCTGCCCGCCCTCCCCTCACCCCCGAGTGTCTTGTATCCATTGGTTGTGCTTATATGCATGCGTACAAGTCCTTCGATTGATCTCTTACAGCCCCCTCGCCCAATCTCCCGTCTTCCCAATGTAGTTTGACAGTCTGTTCAATGCTTCTTTGTCTCTGTATCTTTTTCCCACCATTTCTTTCCTTTAAAAAGTTTTGCCTTTGCAGACTAGAAATAAACATATAATAACAAAACAAACAAACAAACAAACAAAATGTTTGAGTCCCAATTTCATTGTCCAACAGTTCTGAGTCCCCGTTTCAATGTCTAACAATTCCTTGTATGTACATGTCAGCAATGATATCTGGATGGTGGGCACATGGTGGCAATGCAGGTCCGACCCTCTCTGGTTTGGTCCTAGGCAACCTGCAGTGGTGCACAGCTGCTGACTGCTCGCGTGGCAAGGCATTGTCAGCATCTTCCATCTCTGGACTGTTTTTCCTCTTGTCTTCGTGGTTGGAGCTATTCATCACTTTGAATATTTCTTGCCACTCCCATCTGGCCTGCATAATTTCTGTTGAGCAATCAGCTTACATTTGTATGGGTGCTCCCTTGTAGGTAATTAACTGTTTTTCTCTTACTGCTTTTAATATTCTCTCTTTGTCTTTTGCCCTTGGCATTTTAATTATGATGTGTCTTGGTGTGGTTCTCTTTGGATTCCTTTTGTTTGGGATTCTGTGCGCTTCCTGGACTTGTAAGTCTATTTCTTTCACCAGGTGGGGGAAGTTTTCAGTCATTATTTCTTCAAATAGGTCTTCAGTATCTTGCTCTCTCTCTTCTTCTGGCACCCCCATAATTCGGATGTTGGTATGCTTGAAGTTATCCCAGAGGCTTCTTACACTATCTTCAAATTTTTGGATTCTTTTTTCTTTCCTGGTTGAGTGTTTTTTGCTTCTTTGTATTTCAAATCTTTGACTTTATTCTTACGTTCCTCTAGTCTGCTGTTGGGTCTCTGTATAATATTTTTTATTTCAGTCAGTGTATGTTTAATTTCTAGTTGGTTCTTTTTTCATATCCTCGAGGGTCTTGTTAAATTTATCAGCCTTTTCTAGGAAATTCTTGAAATACCTTATAACCGTGGTTTTGAACTCTATATCCAGTTGTTTGTTTTCCTCCATTTCTTTCGTTTGTGATCTGTTTCTTTGTCTTTGCATTTTCGCTGCTTCCCTGAGTTGGTAGGGTAGCTTTGTGTGCTAGGTATCCTATATGGCCCAGTGGGTCGGCCTCCCAGTTACCTGAGGTGGACACTCTTGGTGCACCCCTTTGTGGACTGTGTGTACAGCCTTGTTGTAGTTAAGTCTTGATTGTTGTTGGTGTCACTGGAAGGAATTGACCTCCAGGCCAATTGTCTGTGAGGACCCGCTGTGTCTATAATGGAAGAATTGCTGTGCTGGAGACACGCTTATGGGGCAGGACTTGTTTCAGTGGGGCTTTGGTGCTCACTGAGTCTGCCTCTTGAATGTGTCACTTATGGATGTGAGTAGTTGAAATATGTTGTCATCTCACACTGACCACAAGATTCACTAGCTTTTGGATCTCCAGTGGGGTGCAGGTCAGCTACTGTGAGGCCATCCAGCAGGAGCTACGGTGAGAACTACTGTTTTCTCCTCTCTGCTTGGGGTTTGGAGGTTTTGGAGCTGTCTGACCAGAGCTGCAGTTTGTTAGGTTAAGCTGTGATAGGGTAGGCCATTTATATGCAAAAGCCGCTGTGTGGAGCTTGGGTAGGTTTGTAGATTGTGTGGGGCGGGGTCTCAGGGAGTCACTAGGCTAGGGTGTGGCAAACAGCGATGGCTGCCAGTCAGCCGTCTCTGCGTTTCCACATTTCCAAGTCCTCGCGTCCTGTGCCCCAGTGCAGTAAACAATGATTGCTGGGTGCACCTCTGCAAGAAAGTCACGCTCACTTTCTGACCCGATGGCAGATAGCCCAGCTTCTCCCTGTAAGAGTTTGGGTACCCAACGTCTCCCCAGAAACTGGAGTTCGGAGTAATCAGAAGCTTGTCTCCCTTCGGGTTGAAAAAAGCAGTGTACCCAGTCGCCCGCCGCCAGCCCGATGCGCGTGCCTCTGTACCTCAGCTTTTCAGGTCTTGTGTATGTCTCAGTGTTCTTTTCTCTTTCCTTCTAGTTGTAGAACTTCTACTCAGCCAGCTTTCCCGTGGTTCTGGGTGATAGACGTTTTGTCTTTTAGTTGTAGTTTTGAAATCGTTGTGCGAGGCAGCAGTTTAGGTGCTTACCTATGCTGCCATCTTGGTTTCTCCAGTATATCACTTCTTTACTTTAGATACTGAGATAACTTCCTACTAGTCTCCTCATTTTCTTTCTTGCTGCCTTCCAATCTGTTCTCCTTACTCCAACTGGAGTGATCTTGAAATTCAAAATTATATTATGCCCTGCTTAAAACACATCAATGGCTTCCATTTTCTTTTCAGGTTAAAGACCAAAATCTTTAACTCTTGGCTTGCTAATATCTGTGTGATCTGGTTTCTGTTTCTCTCTTCAGCTTTAGTTCATAGCATGCCACCCCATCACTGCCTGTGCTCTAGCCACATTGATAGTTCCTGGAAAATGCCATGCTTCTTCCCATCTCAGGGCCTTGTGCAAGCTCTCTCCCAGCCTGGAACATGCTGGTCCTACCTTCAGACATACTAACCTCTACTCATTCTTCAGAGTTAATTTTTTCTCTGACTCTAAGTCAACTGATCTATTGTATGTGCTCATAGTTCTATGAACTTACCCTAAATGACATTCTATCACAGTGTATTCGTTTTCTAGGGTTGCCATAACAAAATACCAGACTGGCTGGCTTAAGTAATAGGAATTAATTACTCACAATTCTGAGACAAGAGATCTAAGATCAAGGTGTTGGCAGATTGAGTTTCTCCTGAGGCCTCTCCTTGGCTTGCAGATGGCTTCTTATCACTGAATCCTCACACCCTCTTTTCTCCATGTGTGCATCCCTGGTGTCTGTGTCCACATTTCTCTTCTTATAAGGATGCCAATCAGATTGTATTAGGGTCCATCCTAAAGGCCCCACTTTAACTTAATTACCTTAAAGGTCTTATCTCTACGTTTTGAGTACTGGGGCTACAGCTTCAGTATATACATATTTTTTGGGGCATAATTAAGCCCATAAGACAGTTATACACACTATCATATATAATAAAATCCTAATATGCAAATTGACTGAACAGAGGAACAACCAGCAGAATGATTGCTCACTATGGCGTGCACTGACCACCAGGGAGCAGACACTCAGTGCAGGCTTCTGGCTGAGTGACGCTCCCCCTGGTTGTCAGTGTACTCCCACAGGGGGAGCGTCACTCAGCCAGAAGCCGAGAAGCCGAGTGACTAGAGGCCTGGTGCACAAAATTTGTGCACTGGAGGGGGGCTCCTTGAGCCCAGCCTGTGCCCTCTCATAGTCTGGGACCCCTCAGGGGATGTCCACCTAGGTTGGCAGTCAGACACCCCTTTCACAGTCTGGGGCTCTCACAGTCCGGGACCCCTTGCTCCTTACTGCCCACCCGCAGTGGAGGTGGGAGAGGCTCCTGCCACCGCCTCAGCTCTCAGCAGCTGTGAGCCTGGCTTCTGGCTGAGTGATGCTCCCCATGTGGGAGTACACTGACCACCAGGGGAAAGCTCCTGCATTGAGTGTCTGCTCCCTGGTGGTCAGTGCATGCCATAGTGAGCAATCATTCCGCTGGTTGTTCCTCTGTTCGGTCAATTTGCATATTAGGATTTTATTATATATGATATTCAGTTTGGTGATTATTATTGTCTTCTCCAGTAGCTTATGGCCTCATTGAGGCCAAGCATTGTGTCTGTGGTGAGCCATTGTTGTTATTACATGGTCTGGCAGCAATGTACATGAGTCTGTTTGTTGAATACTAGTAAATGAACAATTATGAATTTCTAGCAGATTGTGAGAAATAATAAATGCTCTATAGGCGATAGATGCTATTAACAATGGTGATAATGAACCAAATGGTTCTGCTGACTCAGGGGATCATTCTTAGTTTTGTTCTTATAATCTAGTTTTTGCTCCTATTAGCATTTCTAATGAGCATTTCTGAGGTCCTGCTACTGAAGTAAATCTTTAGGCTTCCTTGCTAGAGTTTAACCAAGTGACTATAACACAAGGCAAAATGGTGCTAGCACAGCTTCAGTAAATATGGATCTATTGATAATGATGGATTTCTTGTGACTAATCTAAATTTCTTGTAAGAGATTATTTGAGAGCTTTTTTAATGATTGACATGTTAAACGCTTTCCCGAAATATTAATTTTTAACTCCTCTTTGCTATAGAAAAATATAAATGAAAAGTAAAAATCCTTGATTGGTTATGTTTTATTTAAAACAATGGGTTGATCCTCTAATCTTCATTATAAAATTGTGTAAAATAGAATTCATAAATTAATATATACTATTTAAAGCTCATAAATGTATATTGTGACTGCTATATTATGTTTGGATTAATTGTATTACTTTGATGGACTTTTATATATGCTTTGATTAATTGTATTACTTTAATGGACTTTTATATATGCTTTAAAAGAATAATGAACATATATTAATATTTCTCTTAAATATATGTTTCTCTTTTGGGATTTTAAGATAAACAAATTGATTAAAACAAAAGAGCAATGGTTGATGTGATGGGTAATGTTGATTTCACTTGTTCAAGACTTTGTATGCAAACAAAGCATGGGATATAGCTAACATAAAGAGGATATGAACGATCTACCTAGAATTTAACTTATTTCCCCTAAAATAATAGGAAAACTCCTTATGTCAAGACTACATGCTTTTACATTTGCTGTGTGCCCAAAACATGTAATTCACCTTTCTAATCAGTAGATGTCAGTGTTGTTTCATTGTAAACTCACAGGCTGAGGTGAAGTAAGAGCCC
Organism: Corynorhinus townsendii; assembly: GCA_026230045.1. Classification (NCBI taxonomy): domain Eukaryota; kingdom Metazoa; phylum Chordata; class Mammalia; order Chiroptera; family Vespertilionidae; genus Corynorhinus; species Corynorhinus townsendii. Next base: position 112,599,922 of record JAPDVU010000001.1, on the reverse strand, counting down.
AGGAGGATTGTATCAGACTGTTAATCAACACTGCACCTTTGCTGGCTTCTAAGGGTCATGGACTTTTAGCATCACAGAGACAAAAAAGACCTTATTTCCTCACAGGTTGCACAGAATGAACATTCTTTTATGAGGCTGATGAAGAATGAAGGGCAACAAGTTTTCAAAGAGCCAAAGGCCATTTTTGCTTAATAACAACTACCAAGAAATATCAAATGCTTATTCTGCGGTAGGCATGGTGTTAAGCATTTTACACAGATTTCTCTTATTTAATGTTTTCTTAGAGAAACTTCAGGAGTAATTTCACTCTTATTACAATCAAATTTCACATGTGAAGAAATTGGAGCACAGAGAGGTTATGTAATTTGCTCAGAGCCACAAGACCAGGAAATAGTAGAAAAAGAATCCAAACATAGGGAGGCTAATTGCTGAATTTAACTTTGTCCTTAACTGGTTACTATGTCGACTCACTAAGAAGAATCTTTGTGAAAAACAGTACTAAACACTTCTTTTGAAAGAAACCCATTTAGGAATTACTCTAAATTGGGTATTGTAACTTAGTATAGAATTTCCTGAAATAGGAAATCCTGATTTCTGAAATAGTTTAAGAAAATGTAGCATTTTTTTTTCTTTTTGGATGCCACTCATTCACAAAGCGATGATGTTTCTACAACCCTGTCGGGAAGGTGTGTGCTGATATTAGAGGATCTTACATAGACATTTATTGTTGGTGGCATATCTGAGCCATAGGTTGGGATGGTGGGGCAATGACACATGAGCTCTAATTGATGTTTCTTTGGTTGTACTGAAAGTCAGTATCGTGAAAACCTTTTATTGAACCACAGGAAAAGTCTAAGTAACTATGATTTTTACTAATCTAGCTAGTAGCTTGGTCAATTAAGTAAAAACATGGAACATTAACAAAAAAGAGCCTACCAGAAGGCAATTGGTCAATATATATCAAAACATTAAAAATACATATAATTTAACATAACAATTTCTTCATAGGAATGTTTCCCAGGAAAACAGTTTTTGATGAATCTGCTTGGATAATCAAAGCATTATTTATATAATCTGAAAGTGAGATTAGTTAAATACAATTTAGTTACTAAAATAAGTAGAAGAATATTTAATGATGTGAATATTTATAATATGTTATTAAACTTGTGAAACTATATTCTGTGAGATCCCAATATTATAAAAACTTAAAACATATATGGATATAGAGTGACATACACACTGAAACATTAGTATTTACTTTTTAGGTAATGGAATAATAGATGACTTTTGCTTTTTTTCCCTTTGCATTTTTGTTTCTATTTTCTTTTTAAAAAATGCATAAGCAGTGTGTTACATATGAATTAGAAGAAATCTCACAAGCTATTTATATTTTAATAACTGGGTTTAAAACTTAGTTTTGTTATTTAGAAAAGCTGATTATTTCCAGTTGTTTTCTAATATCTTCATTGTTAATAATTCATGGTGTGTGTGTGTGTGTATGTGTGTGTGTGTGTGCAAGAGGACAAAAAGGAGCTCAAAACAATTAGTTTTATCTATTTCCAAAGAAAGGTCAGATGATTAAAAAGAAAATCTTGGGTACTTGATTACGCAACGGGAAGATAATCAGTGAGGCTTTGGTCAAGTGTTTCTCAGAAAATTTCCAACCTGTGTTTCTATGAAGGGCCGTAAAGCTTTATGTAGGTCAACATATTTAAAGGCACTGTTGAAAGAGCATTTCACATTTAGATCATATTTAGTCTGTTTTCTTGTCAACATGAAAGCAACGTCATGTATGGGATATTTTAAAATCTGTTGCTGCCTTTAATTTGGCTTTTTAAAAAAACCATCTTGATTGAGCCTTTTAGATTTGTTGCTTTTTCTTTTAGTGCCAGGTTGCACAGTACAGAGATTCTGGTTTATTTTATAAATGTTGAACATTATTGAAATAACATAATTCTAATTAGACAGTAAGTGCTCAATTAAACAGTTCTGACATGGTCTCAAACTTTTCTTTTGGGGATTTTACTTGGCCATTTTTTCACAAACATATTCATCTGCTTCTAAAATAGCTTTCAAGTTTTGAAATGAAGGCTTTTGCCATGAAATTATTCTTTTAAATTAGAATTATATTAATCAATGTGTCTTTAGTATGATGAGTTTTATGAAGCATCTGGATCAAGTGTCAGGGCTTTAGATGGACATCCCTTCATTGATCACAGCTCAAACAAGAGCAGAGAATGAACAAAATCATGACTTACTAAAAAGTCAATCTTGGTGGCAAACCTTGGGGACCTTCTGGTCTCCACCTTACAAAGGTTATTGGTGACAACTATGGCTAAATTGATTAGTTACTCTTTTGAGGCTTGGCACTCTGTCTCTAAACTCATATTGGGTTGAAAATTTTAAATACCTTGTTTCCAGGAGTTTTTCATATTTTTCATATTAATAAATGCACATTTCCCCTCCCTTGAGTGCTTGCTCTACACTTCCTTACTGGACTGACTTTAATCTGAATATGTATGAGATTTTGGCCATTGGCATGTTTTGGTCCACAATATGCTAATTAGGAATTACAACTGGTGATGTGAGTCTTCCTGCTGGAAATCAGGATTCAAGAGTTTTACTGCTGAGGAAAATCTGAAGTTCATGATACAATGCATTGTGTAGCCAGTATTGATTTTGGTTAAAGCAAATTACACTGAGTCATGGCTATAGCCTATAATACAGTGCTGCTCAAACTGGCTTTAGCTTTTATTTTCTTCCATTAAAATACCATCCAAAATTGGAAGTATCACAATGAAATGCATTTAAGGTAGCTATTTTGATGGAAAATAGCTTCTTTAGCTGTGTCTTTTTGTACAGGCTTACAGGGTTCAGTAACTGAAGCTGTTTTTTCCTTTTTTCTTTTTCTACTTAGTTGTGTTCATGCTTGGAAGCAGACTGCAAATGAAAAAAAAAAAAGGGAAATAAACCTAAACTATATAGTTTTCCCTATGTCATTTAGAACAGAAGAGTGTGTTTTTAACCATTGTTGTGGCTCAGTCGTTGGGCATCTACCCAAGGACCAGGAGGTCGGGGTTTGATTCACGGTGCGGGGGTGGGGGTGGGGTTGGAGGGTGGGGTGGAATGAGGGTGGGGTGGAGGTGGAGGGGGAAGGAGGGTTATGGCTGTTAATTCTCTTCATCATTGATATTTCTGTCTCTCCCTCCCCCTTCCTCTCTGAAACCAATAAAAAAAAAAAAGAAAGAAAAGTAAACTTTTCCAATAATCCATTCAAGTTTAAGCTCTTCTGCTAAGTACTGTTAAGGGGGGAAAAAAAGAGACAAAATGCTTATCTAGGAAATACAATTTGAGTTTTATTTGATGTTGTATATAGTAGAAGAATGTACTAGTAGTAGTCCAAAGGGCTCTAATGTCAAGCATCTAAGAAATGAAAAAGTAAGGAACAATGGTGACTGATTATACTTCAATGACAAATGGAGGAAATACATAGATTACAATCTAAATTTAAAGATTAAATTGTTATAACAAACCTAATGTTTACTTTGACATAGCCTAAGAATCAGGCACTATTCTAAGTACTTTAGGCCTCACTATGAATATTGGTTCTATAATTATCATCAGCTACCCCATTTTACAGATTATACTGTTTTAGAAAAGGGAAACTTTGGCTCCTGAGATTGTTTTAAATTGAAGCCAGGATACAGAAATATTAACAAATGAAATTTTGAAGCAATGTAATTTAAAAATTTTAATTTTGCACATTAAAAATCCCTTATTTTTCCTGCATGGAGGAGTCAATAATAATCAGTGCATTTAGTCTCTGCTCTTGTTGTTTTTCTTTGAATTGTCAGTATGTGGTAAATAAAGCTCAAAACACCATTTCTCTTTTTCCTTAGCTTAAAAATTTGGCTTTAGGTGAAATAGATTGCTGTGCTGACCCTAGGCTTTTAAAAACACTGTTGTATAAGCTATAAATGGTTTATTAACATGCCCCTCACACCTCATATATCTTTGTCCACAAGGACTCTAGAATAACAAAATGTGCATCACACATTTTGATTGTGCGTTGCCACACACAATCAAAATGAAAAGAGGAGAGAGGAATTCTCTTCTTTGTTAGGGTGGCTTACATGAGGGAGAGGAAGAGGTAAATGGGTGAAGGAATGACCTTATTAGTCTATTAAATAATTGGGATGCTTCTTTTTCTGGTCTCAAGGATTCAACTGCACAAGCCGTGGATGAAGACATATCCAAAATGCAAAGTAGTGTTTAAGGGATTCTTTTCTTATATGTGCCCTTTGTCCTCCTAGTTCTTACTTCACACAGTCCCTTTCTTCTGAGTATTTTCGTTCGATTTTATAAGAGAAAAAGGGAAATACATTTCCTCTGCTGAGAGGAAATGGTAAGGAGAAGGGAAAAAAAACCGGGAACAAATGGGTAGAGGAGAGCAATTAACGCAGGGTATTCATCTTGGAAAATGACTTGTCTCAGGCCCCAGCGGGATCAATGTTAGAGCTGTAGTTTGTAGTCTGTGTGGAGAGAGAGGCATAAAGTAACTTGCCTGAACACTTGTTTATGACTGAATTTCAAGTCTTCTCTGTCTGATTCCAATTCTACATGTAAAATGTGAACTTAGTCTGTATTGAAATCTTGCTTCAGTGTATCTCAATGGCTTATTGGGCTACAGAGGAAAACAGAATTCCAAAAGTCTGTAGCTGTTAAAATATATCTTAGTACAAGAGACCCTTGACACACCAATCTTGATCTCACAGATTCTATTAGTGAGAGCCCTGGCAAATTGATTAGAGTTACTTGTGTAAGGTCTGAGGCTATGACCCTGGGCTCCTGTGGAGCTGAAAACTTTCAATCCCTAGTTTCCAGATGTCCCTTTTAGCATCAACAGCAGCAATAGAACAAACCAGCAACTGTAATATGTAGTATAACCAGAAAAAATAAATCTCAGCAAAACATGATTCTGTGGAGTGCTGCTTATTTGGCTTTACCGCCCTCGGCAGCCTCTTTCCCCTAAGTCTTGAGTATGATCGGGTAAGACCAACACAATTAGGGCCTGGAATGGGTATTTTATTCTGGATTTTAATGAAAATAGAGAAGGATATGTTGAGAATTGTAAAAACAATAGCATGAAAAATATACATTTATTAGGTATGCATATATCTATACACAAATTTAAGTTCAATGAAGAGAGTTATTATTGGTATAGGGTTCATTGTTGAACATTTAATTCCTAGTACAGTATCCAACACCAGAATCACAATATATGTTTGTTTAATAGATGAAAGAAATAGTGAATTATGGTAATTTCTGTGATTATACCATTGATAACCTTTACTTAGGGCCACTAAAAGAATAGTTCAGAATATTCTGTTCCTTTTGAATTTCTCTTCCCTTTCCTTTCCTCTCATCAATTTTCCTTCCTCTTCTTCTAAACATCCTGTGTCCATACTTTCTTTATATTTTTATTTTTATTTAAATTCTTTAGTATCCATTGTCCTAGGAGCTGTATTGGTAAAGTTATTGCTACGACATATGTCTGATATCTTGCTGCCTATGGATTCTTCTAAGATTTTTATGGTTTCCCGTCTTACGTTTAAGTCCATTATCCATTTTGAGTTTATTTTTGTGTATGGTGTAAGTTGGTGGTCTAGTTTCATTTTTTTGCATGTATCTGATCAAATTTCCCAGCACCATTTATTGAAGAAACTGTTTTGACTCCATTGTATGCTCTCTCCATACTTTCCTACCTTTCTTCTTTCATTTGTCCTAGTGATATACTCCTACATTTCTTTTTTTTTAAAATTTCTTTATTGATTAAGGTATTACATATTATTCCCCCATTACCCCCAACCCAGCCATTCATGCCCCCACCCCAATGTTGTCTGTGTCCAATGATTAGGCTTATATGCATGCATATAAGTCCTTTGGTTGATCTCCCCCCTTACCCCCACCCTCCCCTACCTTCCCTGAGGTTTGACGTTCTGATCGATGTTTCTCTGTTTCTGGATCTGTTTTTGTTCATCAGTTTATGTTGTTCATTATATTCCATAAATGAGTGAGATCATGTGATGCTTATCTTTCTCTGCCTGGCTTATTTCACTTAGCACAATGCTCTCCAGCTCCATCCATGTTGTTGCAAATGGTAAGAACTCCTTCTTTTTACCGCAGGGTAGTATTCCATTGTGTAGATGTACCACAGTTTTTTAATCCACACATCTGCTGATGGGCACTTAGGCTGTTTCCAAATCTTAGCTATGGTGAATTGTGCTGCTATGAGCATAGGGGTGCATATATCCTTTCTGATTGGTGTTTCTGCTTTCTTAGGATATACTCCTAGAAGAAGGATACTGGGTCAAATGGGAGTTCCATTTTTAGTTTTTTGAGGAAACTCCATACTGTTCTCCACAGTGGCTGTACCAGTCTGCACTCCCACCAGGAGTGAAGGAGGGTTCCTTTTTCTCCGCATCCTTGCCCGCACTTGTCATTTGTTGATTTGTTGATGATAGCCATTCTGACAGGTGTGAGGTGGTACCTCATTGTTGTTTTGATTTGTATCTCTTGGAAGATTGGTGACTTTGAGCATGTTTTCATGTGTCTCTCGGCCTTCCTTCTGTCTTCTTTCAAAAAGATTCTATTTAGGTTCATTGCCCAATTTTTTATTGCATCATTTATCTTCCTTTTATTAAGTTGTATAAGTTCCCTGTAGATGTTGGAGATTAAACCTTTATCTATGATAACATTTGCAAATATGTTCTCCCATACAGTGGGCTTTCTTGTTGTTTTGTTGATGGTTTCTTTTGCTGTGCAAAAGCTTTTTATTTTGATGTAGTCCCATTTGTTTATTTTCTCTTTAGTTTCCATTGCCCTAGGAGTGGTATCAGTGAAGAAATTGCTTCAGCATATGTCTGAGTTTTTTCTGCCTGTGGATTCCTCTAGTATTTTTATGGTTTCCCATCTTATGTTTAAGTCCTGTATCCATTTTGAGTTTATTTTTGTGTATGGTGTAAGTTTGTGGTCTAGTTTCATTTTTTTTTTGCATGTATCTGATCAAATTTCCTAGCACCATTTATTGAAGAGACTGTTTTGACTCTGTTGTATGCTCTCTCCATATTTTCTTACCTTTCTTCTTTCATTTGTCCTAGTAATATACTCCTACATTTCTCATGCCATCAGTTCTGGATTGTCAGCTCCTTGTTTTAGGAACCCAATCAGAATCTCAGAAATATCATAGTGTTTGCCTAGTATTTGCTCATAGTATACTCTTTCAGTAATGAGCCTCTATCACTTGATATTTAAAGAGAGTTGGCTTTCTTCTAATATACTCTTCAAAATGCTGGCGCCCCACTTGATTACTTTACTCCTGTTAGGTCTTCATTATGCAGTTCACTGATAACTTCTTGTGTGGCACCATTAAGAATCTTCACACCTGAGGTAGCAACTCACATGAATTAATTATCCTTTTATGTAGGTTACACAGTTATTTATTGAATACTCAACCATATGTTAAGGACTTTTGGAGTTACAATGAAGGATAAATTATATCCTTCTCTCCTACAAATTTTGGAAGCTAGAAAAATACTTAAGAGATAAATAAAAGGTTCAAGTAATTTGAAAAAAATAATAAGTTATCAATATTTCCTGGTTCAGAAATGCCAAAGTTTTTTTCATATTTGAAGAGACATTTTGTATCCTCTAGAGTTAGTTATATTGCCTTCAAGAAGGGTCAAAATGAGAAAGAGGCAATTTTAGAGGAAATATAGCATTAGAAGTAGGTAAATTAATTTTATTTTCCAACTTTGTCAAAAGACTGCTTTTAATTTTTTGAAAGGAATAATTTTATACTTTGTGTGTATTTCTCTCTTTTTAAATTAGAAATTTTTGTGGAAAATTCTTTTTCAAGTTTATTGGGAAAATTGAAAATGAAAGAATAGTTAAGAGCAAGTGTTAAAGTATAAGCATAAAATACTTGCATTATCACACAGCAAAACATATCACAAATCTATAGCAACTACAATGATATGATGCTGGCAGAAGCGTAATGAACCAGAACCATGCATAAATGAGTATTTGGTATGTTATAAAAAATGACATTTCAAATTCGTTGGAGGAAAAACAATTATTAAAGCCATGGCTTTTGGGAAATTAGTTCCATACAAAAACACAAGATGGATTAAACATTTAAATGTAGTATATAAAGTTATAAAAGTTGAAAACAATTCAAGAGAATTTTGAAGGAAAGCAAATGACAAATTTGAGTAACTAGATAGTTAAAAGATAAATGACAGATTGGAATAAAATATTCATAATACATGCCTAACAGAATCTTAACGTCTGGTACACTCACAGCCTATGTAGACCAATGAGTTAAGCAAAGCAGTCCAGTGGGAAATGGAACAAATTATATGATGAGTTATTCAGAGAAGGAGAAATACAAGTGGTTAATAAATATGAAAAAAAATACTCAGAGAAAATGAAAGTTATAGCAATGAGATAATTTTTTTCAGATGCCATTTTTTATCTGTCAGGTTGGGAAAATTGTGCTGGCAAGGATAAGGGAAAATATAGGTTCTCTTGAGCTCTGTTAGTAAGAATACAATTTAATACAGTATGAAAGTTTTTTCGGGGAGGGCAATTTCACATTGCTTAGCTCAACAAAAAAAATGCATAAATTCTTTGTACTAGAATTTTATAGAGGTTTCTACTCCAGGGAAATACAGATATACTTTGATAATGACAGTTCTCTTTGTAGCATAAGTTTAATCCATTTTGAATTAATTTTCATATATTGTGTAAAGTAAGGGTCCAACTTTAATCTTTTACATGTGGATATCCAGTTTCCCCAGCACCACTTAGTGAAAAGACTGTTCTTTAAACAATGAATAGACTTGGAACCCTTGTAAGAAATCAATTGACTAGATATGTGAGCATCTGGTTTCTGTATTCTATTCTAATATCTATATACCCATCCTTATGAAAGTACCACATTGTTTTATTTATTTATTTATTTATTTATTTATTTATTTATTTATTTATGTTTTGTTGAAGAATATTTTATTTAATTACTTTTACCCATATTTCTTTTTTTTATTGTTTTAAGTATTACAAATAGTAGTACATATGTCTCCTTTTCCCCCCCCATTGACCTCCCCCCAATCTCCCCTACCCCCCAGTACATGCCTTCACCTGCCTACCCCCCCCCCCCACCCGCAGTGTCTTGTATCCATTGGTTGTGCTTATATGCATGCGTACAAGTCCTTCGGTTGGTCTGTTACAGCCCCTTCGCCCAACCTCCCCTGTCTTCCCAATGTGGTTTGACAGTCTGTTCAATGCTTCTTTGTCTCTGTATCTTTTTTCCACCATTTCTTTCCTTTAAAAAGTTTTGCCTTTGCAGACTAGAAATAAACATATAATAACAAAACAAAACAAAACAAAAAAATGTTTGAGTCCCAATTTCAATGTCCAACAGTTCTGAGTCCCCGTTTCAATGTCTAACAGTTCCTTATGTGTACATGTCAGCAATGATATCTGGATGGTGGGCACATGGTGGCAATGCAGGTCCAACCCTCTCTGGTTTGGTCCTAGGTAGCCTGCAGCGGTGCACAGCTGCTGACTGCTCGCGTGGCAAGGCATTGTCAGCGTCTTCCATCTCTGGACTGTTTTTTCCTCTTGTCTTCGTGGTTGGAGCACTCCTGTTAATTCCTCTCTGTTGCAGGAATCCACCTGGTCTTGGGGTTGTTTTCTGAAAATATACAAATATATTCTCGATCACAAGTTAATAAAGGAATCTTTTCTATATAATTGATTTGGGATCCTTTTTCTTTTTGTTCAAACGATTTTCCTTTGTCTTATTTAGACACCATGTGTGTTTTTAATGGCCATCTTGCTGTTAGCATTACAAATGAAAATTAATTTTGTAAAGTAAAAATTTTCTAGATGTAATTTACTTATAGGATATTTTTCCTTACATGATATTGCCCTACTATCCCCCCCCATTTTTTTTTTTTTATTAATGGAGGTTTTTGTAAATTTTATAATGCGGTCTTGATAACTTTAAATTTAAATTAAAAAAAATTTTTTTTTTGGCCCACACATATGACTGCTTTAGGTTCATTGCATATTCAGGAATTTTACCATGAAATGAACTACCAATAGAAATTTTAGTTATTACTTTAAGAACAGCTTTTTGTCCAGTACAATTAACTTTACTTGAATATTCACTTATTTCAATTAGCCTATTTAAATTAATCTGAAAACTTGATTACTGTTTTACTGTCAAATTTAATACTCTACCAACAATCTTAGTTTACCCTGTAAATATTAGTGGGAAGGATTATTTGCATTCTTGAGTGGGCCCTGAGCATTCCAGATGCTAGGCTGAATTTAGATATAGGGCAGCTGCTGTCTGCCAAGTCTCTTGTCTGTTACCTGGGTCCCGATCTGAGCTGGGCCAAGTCTCTGTCTGTCACCTGTATCTCGATGTGAGCTGGGCCAAGTCTCTTTCTGTTGCCTGGGTCCCGATCTGAGCTGGGTGTGGGAAGTGCTAAGCAGACATGGGGGCAGGAGACCTCCCTCAGAAGGGGTGAGGGTTCAAGCCCCTGCAATGTTGGGGGGGGGTGAGGGTCTCTGCCCCACTTCTGTTGCCCCCCCCAAGTTCTCTCCTGATGGCCCCTCTGCGACTGTGCCTGTCTTAGGTTGTTCCTTCCTTGAGGAATCTTACCCGTCTCTGGCTAACCAGCCATCCTCCGGGGCCAAGCAGGGTGCTGTGAGGTTCAGTTCTGTCTCCTTGGTAGCCTATGCACCCGTGGCCTCCACACCCAGCACCTGCCTTGGGAACCCCTGGCCTGCTGGCAGGGTCCTGGTGCTGATCACATATCTCGGGGAACTCGGGTTTCTTCTCCAGTGAGGGCCCAGCTCACACAATTGGGTGTGAGACAGATCCATGGTACCAGCCACCACAAGGCTTCAAGCTCAGCATGAACAGAAAGCTCAGGTAACAGCTGAGGGCAATTGGATTCTGAGAAGAGGGTCCCTCTTGGCACAAAGGGCAAGACGGGCCTATATAGGATGCTCAAGTGCCTTCCCAGTGCCTTAATTCCTTCTAAAAGGGATTAAATTCTTTCATGTCCTTTTTTTTTTTTAATTGCTGCCAACCATTCCAAGAATTAGTTTGTAAGTATGTTTGGGATAATTGTAAAATATGCTGTTGTAAAATATCTAAAATTATAATGACATTGTAGAATAATATCATGTAAGGATATTCTTTGCCCTAGGCCCTGGCAATTCCATTTCAAACTGGCTGTCAGTTTCTTTTTGTAGCTTTATATAAACTTTGTCAGGGAGGCAAAAACACAAATTACTTTCTTTAGTTCAAGAGGCCAAATATATTGACTTTCAATTACAATCCTTATGACTTTTGAAGGAAACTTCTCTTTGTTTCCTTCCAAAATAATTTTCAGGCTACAGAGAGTTTCATTTAAAATTTTTTTTCACATGAATGCATGCATACAAATCCCTTGGTTGATCTCTCCACCTTACCCCCACCCTCCCCTACCTTACCTGAGGTATGATGTTCTGATCGCAGTTTCTCAGCCTCTGGATCTGTTCTTGTTCATCAGTCTATGCCGTTCATTATATTCCACAAATGAGCGAGATCATGTGATATTTATCTTTCTCTGCCTGGCTTATTTCACTCAACATAATATTCTCCATCTCCATCCATATTGTTGCAAATGGTAGGAACTCCTTCTTTTTTACTGCAGCGTAGTATTCCATTGTATAGATATACCACAGTTTTTTAATCCATTCATCTGCTGATGGGCATTTAGGTTGTTTCCAAATCTTGGCTATGGTGAATTGTGCTGCTATGAACATAGGGGTGCATATTTCCTTTCCAATGCGTGTTTCTATTGTCTTGGGATATAGTCCTAGAAGTGGGATCACTGGGTCAAATGGGAGTTCCATTTTTAGTTTTTTGAGGAAGCTCCATACTGTTCTCCACAGTGGCTGCACCAGTCTGCATTCCCACCAGCAGTGCAAAAGAGTTCCTTTTTCTCCGCATCCTCGTCAACACTTGTTGTTTGTCACATTGTTTTATTTACTGTAGTTTTTTTTTAAAAAAAATCCTCACCTGAGTATTTTTAGAGAAAGTGGAAGGGAGGAGGAGAGACACACAGAGAGAAACATCGGTGTGAGAGAGCCACACCAATTGGTTGCCTCCTGCATGTGCCCCAACTGGAGCCGTGACATGCAATTGAGGTACGTGCCCTTTTTGAGAATGGAACCTGGGACCCTTCAGTCCACAGGCCAGTGTTCTATCCATTTAGCCAAACTGGCTAGGGCTATTTTTTATTAATTTTTTTTTTTTTTTATAGTGAGAGGGAGGGCTGGGGGGGAGAGATAGAGATATGAAAGTAAGAGAGAAACATCGATTTGTTGCTTCCTGTACATGCCCTGATTGAGAATTGAACCTGCAACCTTTTGGTATATAGCCACCTGATCAGGGCCATTTTTACTCTTGTTTTGTAATAAGTTTTGATATCAGGAAGTGTGCGTTGTCTATGTTCTTTTTCAAGATTGTTTTGGCTTGTAATAGATTTTCATAGATGCCTATTATTGGATTGAGGAGTTCTCTTACTAGTTTGCTCAGAGTTTTTATAATAAGATTTTGTCAAAAGCATTTCCTGCATCTATTGAGATGATCTAATGATAATTACACTTAGCTTTGAATGTTAAACCGATCTTGAATTCCTGGGATAAACACCACTTAGTTATGACATATTATCCTTTCTCTATGTTGTTGGAATCTATTTGCAAAAACTTGGCTAAGAATTTTTGCTTCTGTGTTCATGGGGATCTTGGTCTTACTTTTCTTTTAATGTCTGTTCTTTTCTGGTTTTATCAAGGTAATACTGGGCTTATGAATGCAAAAGTTCATTCCTCTTCAATTTTCTTAAAGAGTTTGTGTAGGATTGGTGTTACTTCTTATTTTCTAATTTCTTAAAATGAAGGTTAGATTGATTTTTAAATTGTCCTTTTCTAAGATAAGCAGTTAATGTCATAAACTTTACTTTAACCACTGCTTTAGTTGTATCCCACAAATTTTGTTCAATTCAAAATAGTTCTGTTTTCCCTTGAGATTTCTTCATTGACCCATCTAGAAGTATGTTTTTTAATTTTCCAGTGTTTGGAGGTTGTCATAATTATTTTTTAAAATTGATTTTTTATTTAATTCCATTATAATCAGAGAATATACTTCTGTTATAAATTCCTTAAGATTTGTTTTATGCCCACAGGTTCAGTGGTACTAAAAGTTCTGATATCCTTCTCTGATTGTCCTACTACCAGATGTACCAAGTATTCTGACCAGGATTTTGCTTACATTCAGTGGGACAGACAGGAGGGAGCTTTTGAACACCCCAACCAGCTTCATGTGCAGTGTCCTCATCCTAAGGGTACCCCTCACATTCACCCCGCTGTGCCACCCTGGATTACCCCAGGCTCTGTGAATCCCACCACCAAGGCTAGTTTTTTCCAGAAGCTAAAAAATTTATCTTTACTGTTGAAGGTATTACAGACATTCCCCTTCCCCGCCCCCCCCCCCCCGCATTGACCCCCTCCAATGTCTCCCCGCCAGGCCTTCACCACACTATTTTCTGTGTCCATGGGTTATGCATATATGCACATAAGTTCTTTGGTTAACCTCTTCCCATCCTCCCCATAACCCCCACCTTCACTCTGACATTCATCAGTCTATTCCATGCTTCTGTGTCTCTGCATATATTTTGTTAATTTTGAATGAGATAATGTGATACTTGTCTTTCTCTGAATGGCTTATTTTCCTTAGCATAATACTCTCCAGGTCCCTCCATGCTGTTTCAAAGAGCAAGAGATCCTTCTTTTTTACAGCTGCATAGTATTCCATGGTATAAATGTACCACATCTTTTTTATCCACTCATATACTGATGGACACTTAAGCTGTGTCCTGATCTTAGCTATTGTAAATTGTGCTGCTATGAACATAGGGGTGCATATATTCTTTCTGATTGGTATTTCAGGATTCTTGGGGTATATTCCTAGAAGTGGGATCACTGGGTCAAATGGCAGTTCCATTTGTAATTTTTTGAGGAAACTGCATGTTTTCCATAGTGGCTGTACCAGTCTGCTAAATTATTGATTAGAAATTAGTGCCTGTTGCTGCCATCTTGATGATGGACTATATTTCTGGGTTATATGTCTTCCTTTATTATTGTTGTTTTATAAAAAGAAAGAATGTTTAGTAGGTACTTAAGAAAATATGTTTGAGAAATAAAGTTTTACATATTTTTACATGTCCAAAAATACCTATCTCATCCTCATATTTGATTACTACTATTGTTTGATATAGCTTTGTGAATTAAAAATGTATCTTCCTTGAATAAACTGATGGTAACCAGATGAAAGGGGGGTTGGGGAGCTGTGTGAAAAAGGTGAAGGGATTAAAAAGTGGTAGTTACAGAATGGTCACAGGGATATAAAGTACAGCATAGGGAATACAGTCCATAATATTGTGATAGCTATGTATGGTGTCAGATGGGTAGGATATTTATCTGGGGAATCAGTTAATAAATTATATAAATGTCTAACCACTATGTTGAATACCTGAAATGAACATAAATAATATTAAATGTCAACTGTAATGCAAAAAATATTTCTCATTCAAAAGAAAGAAAACATTGATTTCTTATCCTATATAATAAAAGCCTAATATGCTAAGTGTCCGGTTGACTGGTTGGCTGTTCAACCAATCAAAGTATAATATGCTAATGATATGCTAAAGCCACTCAACTGCTCACTATGACAGGCACTGACCACCGGGGGCAGACAATTGATCAGTTGACCAGTTGCTATTATGTGTACTGATCACCAGGGGGCAGACGCTCCAACCAGTAGGTTAGCTTGCTGCTGGGGTCTGGCTGATCAGGACTGAGTGAGACTGGCTGGATATGCCCTGGAGCCCTCCTGCAGTACCTCCCTGGCTGGTCAAGCTCCCGTGTTTCTCCCTGGCCCCGATCGTGCACTGGTGAGGTCCCTCAGCCTGGCCTGCACCCTCTTGCAATCCGAGACCCCTCAGGGGATGTCGGAGAGCTGGTTTTCAGCCTGATCCCACAGGCCAGGCCGAGGGACCCCACTGGTGCATAAATTCGTGCACCAGGCCTCTAGTATTCTATATTCTAGTATTGGTGTTGATACTTGCTATTCCTGTTTCCTATGGCTTGTACATTGTGTGTGTGTGTGTGTGTGTGTGTGTGTGTGTGTGTGTGTGTAATATATATGTATACATATATATTACATATAAACAATATCTATATATATAAAAAGGCAGTGACCGTGATGACAGAAATGACCGATCAACCAGATGCTCAACACAGGCCCTCCCACAGTGGTAGCAGCCTCTCAAGAGGGCAGGTCCACAGCCATTGGGCTGACCAGGATGAGTGATGCTCCCACAACAGGCTGATCCCTGCAGGCCACCACCCACCAGTGTAGGAATCACAGCACTAAAAGCTGGTGGTTACTAAGCACCGTTCTTGTGGCAGTCAAAGGCTGCATACTTTCCACAGAATCTCAGGTAATCCCAGAACCTGCCTCACAGGGTTGATCTAAGGGTTTTATTCATAGCTTTAAGAATAGAATGAGATATCAGCTTTTAAGTAGTTGAGGGAAAGCACACACTGCTCCTTATTCATTCTCTTCCTCCTGCCTTATTGCAAGAAAAGACCAACCGGCTCCTAAGGCCTCACCCTGAGCACTGTGCAGAGAGCTCACTGGCTCTCAGTTCCAAATGAGTCTGACTTCCAATGGCCTTTACACCTAATACCACTGCCTGAGCATCTTACTCAACCCATCTCACTGACTGAGCACCCGCCGTGTCCTAGGCAATGCCAGGGTGCTTGCAGAGCAACAGGGAGCCAGCTGCCTTGTCCTACACAGTGTGCGTTCTTCCAGGACAGGACGGGGGTGTGAGGAGGAAACAGCCTTGGACAGACATGAGGTGCAGCTGTTACAGGGCACGGGCACCTCGAGGGAGGGGCAAAGGGAGGCTCGCTGAGGGAAACTGGACTGATGGAGCAAAGCCAGGCGGATACCTGGAGAAGGGCACTGGGCAAAGGGACAGCAGGATGAGCAAGAGGCCGAGTGGAAAGGGGTCAGGGCTGAGTCAGGGGCACATCCTGCAGGGATAGAGGGCCTGTGAGAACCTGGCATCCCCTGAGTGCAGGCGGAGGCACTGGGGTTATAGGTGAAGATCTGCTGGCTTCTGTGTCAGGAACAGACTGAGGGGGAAGAGGAAGCAGGGAGACAGCACCCTACCTGACGGTGATGCGGAGACAGTAGAAACTGTGGTAGCCAAGGTTGCAGTTTTGGGGTATACTGGAGGGAAGCCAGAGCATGAGGAATGATGTGGAGGGGAGAGGAGGCCCCATGCTCTGCTCAGCCCCTGGGAAGGCAGGGTCTCCGGCAGCTGCTGGCAGGGGGCCGTCTGTTTTGAGGGTTTGACTGTAAAACCCAGACCTTAGTTTGAGCTCCACACGAGGGATGTGGAATGTTCACCACCAGCCTCCCACCCTGAGGTCCAGGAGGCGGGTCATTCCCGGCTGGCTACCCTAATCCCTCCATGGCCCCACCCCCCAAGCTCTCTTCATTGATGACAAGTGCTTATTGGGAGCAAGCAAATGGGTTTATCTTTGGTACAAAAAACAACAAAACAGAATGCACAGTATTATGGAAAGCAAATGTTGAAACCTAGGAAAATGAAGCCCCCTTTTGGAAACACAAATCAGCTGTGCCCAGAACCGGGTCAGAGGTGACACAAAAGGTTTCAGGGTCCAATGCAAAGGGCTTGCCCAGGTGGTCCGACTCCAATCCCCTACTCCAGTTTCCAGGACAGAGAGGAGCCCGTACCACAGAACAGAATGGTGGAGACTAGCCCCAAGTCCCATGGCCTAAGGCAATGCTTGCAGTGCTTCTGGAGAAAGAAACTCTCCTGAGACGCTGGGACAGGGTGATCAGCATCCAGATCACTGCCTCTAATTCCCACCTGGGGTCTGTGGTGCTCCCAGCTCTGTCCCTCCCTCCCCCTCCCACGCCCCTCCCAGTTGAACCCACAGATGGCCCTTCCTATTCTCCACCCTCCTCAGCTCTGATGGCAGGTAGGGGGGGGGTGGGTCATGCGGGGAATCTGAGGGCCATGAGGAAGTGCTGCTTGAAGAACCAGAGACAGTGTCCACCCGCCCCCCTGGATGAACCCATTAACCCACAGGCCTCATGAGTGCATATATAGAACCGGTCCCCCTCCCTCCCTCTGACTCTGTCACTGCAAAACTTGGCTGTTTTGGGCAAGTTGGCCTCTGGAGTGTTAATTCTCTCTCCTTTAAAATAAGAACAAGAGCCCAGCGTGTGTGGCTAAGTGGTTGAAAGTAAACCTATGACTCAGAAGGTCAAGGTTGTGGTCTTGATCCCCAGTGTGGGGCATGCAGGAGGCAGCCAATCCATGATTCTCTCTCATCATTGATGTTTCTCTCTCTCCCTCTCCCTTTCTCTCTGAAATCAATGGGAGATATCCTATATAATAAAAGCCTAATATGCATATTGTCCCCTTGACCAGGAGTTCAAGCACTTGCTATGATGTGTGCTGACTACCAGGGGGTGATGCAGAGCATGGTGGGTGTCGGTGATGAGGCACTGGCAGTGGACGGCAGTGGAGGTGCTGCTGACCCCAATGGGCTTCTGAGACCACAGGGGCCGGCTGGGCTCACCGTGGGTACGTGCAGGAGCTAGTCGGCCGAGGCCAGCTGCGAGAGAGCATGTTGCCCACCTGGCTTCTGTGCGGCGCTGCTGGGCAACCCAGAGGCCCATGCTGCACCCTGGCCCATGGTGTCTAGTTGTGCTTACCACATGTCCATGTGGGGACTTGGGTGCCATGACTCAGGCAGAAGGGGGCAAGAGGGGGCCCCGCGGCCCAGGTGCTGCCCAGGGCCCAGAGGTCAGCTGGGACCTGCCCTTCCTTGCTAGACACTCATGCTTCAATCGCCAGCCAGGTTTAGGGACTGTACCTGTGCACAAATTTCATGCACTGGGCCTCTAGTGTATATATAAAACACACATATACTTTATGTATGTATAAAATATACATATATAAAATGTATGTATATGTAAAACATAGTTATGTTGTGTATATTTTATATATACATATATGTTTTTATATACATATTAGAGGCCTGATGCACAAAATTCGTGCAAGAGTAGGCTTTCCTTCCACTGGCTGCTGGCATTGCTTTCCCTCTGACACCCAGGATCCAGGCCTCCCTTGCTGCTCCAGCTTCATCCAGAAGGTCATTCAGTCTAATTGGCATATTACACTTTTATTATTATAGATATTTACTCTCTGTGACTCATCCTTGTGAAATTTAGTGTTCTAAATTTCACAAGGATGAGTCTTTGAGTGTATATGTTTTTTTGTTCATAAAGAGCTGTGTTAATGATAAAAAGACATCTTCCTGGGGGCTAAAAATGGTGGTGGAGTACATGAATGCTCCCAGGACCAAACTGGAATTACAACTAAAATATATAAGAACCACCCTGAAAAATCAACTGAGGACTAGCTGGAGAGAACACTGATAACCAAGGATGGACAGTGGAGACTACATAGAGACTGGTAGGAAGGGTGGAGGTGTGAAAGGGCTGGCCAGGCTCCCACAGACAGCAGGTGAAGTTCCAGGGAAATATATCAGCTGTGGGGAGTTGCTACTGAGAACTCTGGGCCTTATCCCTAAGCTGGGACCCCCAGAAGAGAGCACCAGAACTGAGAAAGGTTTCTACATTCATCTGGCTGTGAAAAACAGCAGGGTTGTTGTCAGACAGGGAGAGAAAGCTGGAAATGCAGCCACCCTCTTAAAGGGCCAACACAGTATTTTGAGTTCAACCACTTACCTTGGGCTCTGGCAAAGGGAGGGCAGAGTGGACTGGAGCTGTATAAACATAACCCAAGGTTGGAGGATCTGGGGTTGGAACTCAGAAGACATACTCAGGTTTCCTGTGCTAAGCCATTTTCTCATGCTACAGAGGTCATCTTTCAAAGGCAAACTTTTACTATCCTGCCATTTTTGCCTGGGGGGAAGACAGTTGACCAACTCCACTGGAAAAGTCCTTGCCCCACAGGTACAGAGTTTCTGATACCCATTAAAAGACTGAGAATAACAATTAGCACCCAGGCAGAAACACTTGTCCCACCCTGTTGGAAAACCTCTCACCCCACCTGTGGATGATTGCTTGGGGCTACTTCAGACTGAATCCAATCAGTATGCAGGTAGAGGCAGTTCTCAGGAGGCTTTGAGTCTTTGCCTGATCTAATTAGTGAGAAACTGCAGTTTGGTTCCCCATCACAGACACCATCAGGGACAGCTCAACAAGGCAAAAGCCAGTGGGACCCCAAGTGCCTGCAGCTAACACCTGCTGGACAAGCTCCATGGGGGAATAAAGTACAGCTTACAAGAGGGTCAACAGGTGTGAGACTAGAGGCAGACCCAGCCTATGGGCTTAGGAGTCTCTGACCTCTATACAGTTGGCACAAGGACATTGGGGTTGAACCTCAGTGGCAGCACGTCAGAAGGGAGATCCCTCCCACAAATGGGACATCAATAAGCAAGTCCCAATTACAACAGGAGAACCCAAACAATGACAGAATGGGTATTATTAGAGCATCCAGCTCAGGTGAACATATGGACTATACCACTGAACCCTTCAAGACACTTTCTATATGCCATCTTACTAAGGCTGGGAAGCATAGCACTTCTATCTAATACATAGAAGCAAATACAAAGAGACAACTAAAATGAGGAGACAAAGAAACAACTCTCAAATGAGAGAAAATGAGTAATCTCCAGAAAAAGAACAAAATGAGATGGAGGCAAGCAACCTATCAGACATAGAGTTCAAAGCAATGGTTATAAAGATACTTAAAGAACTTAGTGCAAATTACAATAGCATGAAATGGGAAATAGAGGCAATTAACAAGAGTCAGACAGAAATGAAGAATGATATGTCACATGAAGAACACAGTGGAAGGGATTCAAAGTAAATTGGATGAAACAGAGGACCAAATTAGCGATTTGGAAGACAAGGTAGAAATAAATACCCAATTAGAGAAGCAAATGGAAAAAAGAATTAAAAAGCAGGAAAATACCTTAAGGGAGTTCTGGAACAACATGAAACATAATAACATCCACATTATAGGAATGCCAGAGGGGCAGAGAATGAGCAGGGAACAGAGAACATATTTAAAGAAATAATGACAGGAAACTTTCTCAACCTGGTGAAGGAAAATGTCATACAAGTTCAGGAGGCACAGAGAGTCCCAATTAAGATGAACCCAAAGAGACCCACACCTATGTACATCACAATAAAAATGGCAAACATTAAAGACAAAAAAAGAATCTTAAATGCAGCAAGAGAGAGACAGAATATTGCCTACAGAGGAGTTCCCATTAAAATTTGAACTGACTTCTCCAGAGAAACACTTCAGGCCAGAATGTAGTGGCATGAAGCAGCCAAGTATATTAAAAACTCTTAATGGACCTTAATGGAGTAATTGACAGCAATACAGTCATAGTAGGGGTCTTTAGCACCCCACTGACATCACTGGATAGATCTTCCAGACAAAAAAATAAGGAAACAGAGGCCTTAAATGACACTAGATCTAAGCAATATTTACAGACCATTTCACCCCAAAGCAACAGGATATACATTCTTCTCAAGCACACATGAAAAAATTTCAAAGATAGACTGCATGTTAGGATACAAAACAAGTCTATACAAATTCCAGAAGATTGCTATAATACCAAGCATCTTCTTGGATCACAATGACATGAAGTTAGAAAACAACTACAATAGAAAACCTCAAAAATACTCAAATACATGGAGACTAAATAGCATGTTATTAAACAATGAGTTACCAATGAGATCAAGCAAGAAATTAGAAACTTCCTGGAAACAAATTAAAATGAACACACAACCAACCAAAACCTATGGGACATGCAAAAGCAGTCCTGAGAGGGAAGTTCTTAGTACTAAGGCCTACCTCAAGAAACAAGAAAAAGGAATATAAACTATCTAACACTACAACTAAATGAATTATAAAGAAAAAAACAAGAAAAGCCCAGAGGAAGTAGAAGGAAATAATAAAGTTCAGAGCAGAAATAAATGACAGAGAGACTAAGAAAGCAGTATAAAAGATCAATAAATCCAAGAGCTGGTTCTTTGAAAAGATAAAACAAGATTGATGAACCTATAAATAGACTCATCAAGAAACAGAGAGAGAGGACCCAAATAAACTCAGAAATGGAAGAGACAATATGACAACAGACACCACAGAAATACAAAGGATTAATACTAGTAAGCAAATACTATGAAAAACTACATGCTAAAAAAGTAGACAAACAAGATGAAATGGCCAAATTCCTAGAAACACAATCTTCCAAATTCAATAAGGAAAAATCAGAAAACCTGAGTAGGCCAATAACAAGTGATGAAATTGAGACAGTAATTAAAAATCTTCCAGCAAAGAAAAGTCCTGGACTGGGTGGATTTACTGTGAATTTTACCAAACATTCAAAGAAGAACTAACACCTATCCTCCTCAAACTATTCCAAAATATTCAAGAAGAAGGAACACTTCAAAGCTCTTTTTATGAAGCCAGCATTATCCTAATTCCAAAACCAGATAAAGACACTATAAAGAAAGAAAATTACAGGCTAATATCCCTGATAAACACAGATGCTAAAATCCCCAACAAAATATTAGCAAATCAGATCCAGCAATATATTAAAAAATGCATATACCGTGATCATGTGGGAATTATTCTTGGGATGCAAGGCTTGCACAATATTTACAAATCAATAAATGTGATATATCACATAAACAAATTGAAAGATATAAATGACATGATCATATCATTAGATGCAGAAAAAGCATTTGACAAAATTCAGCACCCTCTTTTTTTTTTTGGATACAAACTGACAGTAAAGTGGGAATAGATGGGTCATACATCAGCAAATAAAGGCCACATGCAACAAACCTACAGCCAACATAATACTCAATAGGCAAAAACTAAAAGCGTTTCCCTTAAGAACAGAAACAAGATAAGGATATCCACTTTCACCACTCATATTCAACATAGTACTGGAAGTCCTATCCACAGAGATCAGATAAGAAGAAAAGATAAAAGACATCCAAATTGGAAAAGAGGAAGTAAAACTCTCATTATGCACAGATGACATTATATTGTACATAGAAAACCCTAAAGACTCCACAGGAAATTACTGGAGTTTGGCAAGGTAGCAGGATACAAAATCAAAATCCACATACCAATGGCATTTTTATACACCAAAAAAAAAAAAAGATACCTAGGAACAAACAACCCAGGAGGTACTGTACCTGGAAAATTACATTGAAAAAAGAAATAGAGGAAGATACAAACAAATGGAAGCATATACCATGTTAATGGAAGAATTAATATCATTAAAATGTCTGTACTACCCAAAGCAAACTACGTATTCAATACAATCACTATTAAAATACCAATGACCGCCCTAGTTGGTTTGGCTCAGAGGATAGAGCATTGGCCTGTGGACTGAAGGTTCCCAGGTTCAATTCCAGTCAAGAGCACATGCCCAGGTTGTGGGCTCGATCCCCAGTAAGGGGTGTGCAAGAGGCAGGCGATCAGTGATTCTCTCTCATCATTGATGTTTCTACGTCTCTCTCCTTCTTCCTTTCTCTCTGAAATCAATAAAAATATAAAACAAATATTCCAAAAATTTATATGGAACCATAAAAGATCCCGAATAGCTGCAACAATCTTGAGAAAAAAGAATAGCTGCAACAATCTTGAGAAAAAAGAAGTAGGAGGGGGTCACAATATTGGATATCAAACCAGTAGAGGCCCAGCACACAAAATTCATGTGCAGGAATGGTCTCTAGGCCTGGCCTGCAATCAGGGCCTTCTTCCCTGGCTGCTTGCAGCTGGCCTCGCCCCCTGTTGCCACCCACCCTCAGTTCCCCATTTGCCATCAGATGATTGGAGCCTGCCAGCCGGGGAAAGGGACCAAGAGATGGTCAGCATGCCTCATAGTGACTGGTCGAGTGGTCGTTCTGGTCGTTCCACCGTTAGGGTCAATTTGCATATTACCCTAATAATATATAGTATAGAGGCCTGGTGCATGGGTGGGGGCTGGCCGGCCTACCGTGACATGGACTCTGGATTGGGGTAGGGGTTCCTGCAGGGGGCAGGCCTGGCTGGGACAAGGGGCTGCACTTGTTCTGGTCTCTGGTCATTCTGGTCATTCCACTGTTTCAGTCACTGGTCTTTTATTATATAGGATACTACAAAGCATTATAATAAAAAACAGTCTGGTACTGGCACAAGAACAGGCATATAGACCAATGGATTAGAACAGAGAACCCAGAAACTGATCCACACCATTACGGTCAATTAATATTTGACAAGGGAGGTAAGAACATACAATGGAGTAAAAGACAGTCTCTTCAACAAATGGTGCTGGGAAAACTGGACAGACTTGCAAAAAGATGAAACTAGACCACCAACTTACACCATGCACAAGAATAAACTCAAGGTGGATAAAAGACTTAAATGCAAGGCATGAAATCATAAACATCTTAGAGGAGAACATAGACAATAAAATCTCAGACATCTCATGGAACAATATGTTTGTGGATATATCTCCTAGAGCAAAGGGAACTAAGAAGAAAATAAATAAATGGGACTATATAAATGTAAAAAACTTCAGCGCAGCAAAAGAAACTGCCATCAAATTGGAAAGGGAACCTACTGAATGGGAGAACATATTTGCCAATGATACATCTGATAAAGGGTTAATATTCAAAATATATAGTACTCTTACAACTTAGCAAAAAAGCAGACAATCCAATTAAAAAATGGGCAGAAGACCTGAATGGACATTTCTCCAAAGAGGACATACAAATGACCAAGAGACACATGAAAATGCTCGAAGTCACTAATCATCAGAGAAGTGCAATTAAAACCACAATGAATGCAATTAAAATCACCTCAGACCTGTCAGAATGGTTATCATAAACAAATCAACAAACAATAAGTGCTGGCAAGGATGGTGAGAAAAGAGAACCCTCATGCACTGCTGGTGGGAATGCAGACTGCTGTAGCCACTATTGAAAACAGTATGGCATTTTCTCAAAAAATTAAAAATGGAACTTCTGTTTGACCCAGCAATCCCACCTCTGGGACTATATCCTAAAAACCCCAAAACACCAATCAGAAAGAATATATGCACTTCTATGTTCATAACAGCATTATTTACAATAGCTAATATTTGGAAACAGCACAAGTGCCCATCAGTAGATGAATGGATAAAATAATTGTGGGACATTTACACTATGGAATACTATGCAGCTTCAAAAACAGGGATCTCTTACCCTTTGGGTCAGCATGGATAGACTTGGAAAATATTATGGTAAGTAAAATAAGCCAAACTGAGATAGACAAATATCACATGATCTCACTTACTTGTGGAATCTAATGAACAAAATAAATTGACCAACATGAAGCATGAAGGCATGGAACAGACTGACATACCTTGATGTGGGGTTGGGGACCACAAGAGATAAACCAAAGAACTTACTATATGCTTACTAGAGGCCTGGTGCATGAAATCTGTGCACAGGGGCGGGTGTCTCTCAGCTTGGCCTGCACCCTCTCGCAATCAGGGACCTCTTAGGGGATGTCCAACTGCTGGTTTAGGCCCAATCCCAGTCCCTGAGGGATAGGGCATAAACCAGCAGTCGGACATCCCTCTCTCAATCTGGGACCACTGGCTTCTAACCACTGGCTTCCCTGCCTGCCTGCCTGATAGCCACTAATCACTCTGCCTGCCTGCCTGATTACCCCTAACTGCCTCTGCCTGCCTGCCTGATGCCTCTAACCACTCACCTGCCTGCCTGATGCCCCTAACCACTCTGCATCCCTCCCTGATCACCCATAACTGCTCGCTTGCCTGCCTGCCTGATCACCCCTAACTGCCTCTGCCTGCCTGCCTGATTGCCCCTAGCTACTCTGCCTGCCTGCCTCATGCCGCTAATCTATTGCCTGCCTGCTTGGTTGCTTCTAACTACTCTGTCTGCCTGCATGATCACCCCTAACCACTCTGCCTGTCTGCCTGATCGCCCCTAACCACTCTGCCTGCCTGATCACTCCTAACTGCCTCTGCCTGCCTGTCTGGTCGCCTCTAACTGCCTCTGCCTGCCTGATTGCCCCTAAACACTCTGCCTGACTGCCTGATCACCCCTAACCACTCTGCCTGCCTGCCTGCCTCATCACCCTTAACCACCTCTGCCTTGGCCCCCACCGCTGCAGCTTTGTCTGGAAGGACATCTGGAATGATGTCTGGAAGGACGTCCGGAATGATGTCAGGAAGGTCGTTTGGCTATTTGGTCTAATTAGCATATTAATCTTTTATTATTATAGATATGCATAGCCCATGGACATGGACAATAGGGTGTTGAAGAGCTGGGAGACTGGGTAAGGGCTGCGGGGGGGAGGGGGTGAAAGAGGTGAAAATGGGAGATATCTATAATACTCTCAGCAATAAAAATATATATTTAAGAAAAAGAGATCTTCTGATTGGCTTTGGAAAAAATGAGGATGAGTGGGTCTTCTCAGCTCTGCCTAGTTGGGCCAGTGATGTGAGTAAGATGAATGGATGAGTAAGTTTGGGTATCCTTATCTGAAGTGGCATGTACAGAAGAGATAGGGATATAGAATGAGACAATGGGATTGAGGTGGTTTGGGTTTTTTTGTGTGCAAAAACAAAAATGGGAAGATTTTATTTTAGAGGATATTTGGAGACTTTGATCAGTGGTCTTGTATAATAAGATACCAGAGTAAAACTGGATGAGTATAAAGAGTTATTTTCTTTAGCTTAACTCAGCAGGCTTAGTTGGTCATTGACTGTGTCACAGCCAAAGTCATTGTTTGATTAGGTCAGCTTTGAACCAAGGAACCTTTTTCTCATTGTTATAGACTCATGTCTCATTGTGGCTTCTGATCCCACTGACATACTATTGTTCACAAGAGGGTGTGG
This sequence comes from Corynorhinus townsendii, assembly GCA_026230045.1. NCBI lineage: Eukaryota > Metazoa > Chordata > Mammalia > Chiroptera > Vespertilionidae > Corynorhinus > Corynorhinus townsendii. Next base: position 112,573,738 of record JAPDVU010000001.1, on the reverse strand, counting down.
ATAAATGCTACTGCTACTAGGAGTGTGACTGAAGGCAATGTCCCATTGACAATGAGCTGTGGCATCACACTTGTATAGGAAAAAATAATTTTTTAATTGGAATATTTTTCACATAGTTGGAATTGAAAGCATATTGGTTGACATAGTTATTGAGTTGTATTATCGTTACATTGGTAGGTATTGATAATCCAAGAATTAAATTTTATTTTCCAATCAATCTCAGTTTTGGAAAGCATGTGACTATGAGGAATAAGCATATTTTCCTTATGGATGCATACTGAGCAAAACAGAGCAAAATTCAAATCTGTTTTATTTTTCTTTTGATTCTTTGGGTATTGAAGAATTTCCTTTGGTTTAAATTCTGTAATCTCCAAAATTCTACACAAGTAATTTCCACCTAACAAAGGGTATCTGCATTATTATTTTGGTTCTTTTATGTATTTTAATATTAAAATGCAAGCTTATAGTTTTAATCCTTAGTTTTCTCTTACAAGTGGTTATTATACAAGTGTTATTTTTTAAAATATATTTTATTGATTTTAGAGAGGAAGGGAGAGGGAGAGAGGGATAGAAACATCAATGATGAGAGAGAATCATTGATTGGCTGCCTCTTGCATGCCCCATACTGGGGATCAAGCCCGCAACCCAAGCATGTGCCCTTGGCCGGAATCGAACCTGGGACCTTTCAGTCTGCAGACTGACGCTCTATCCATTGAGCCAAAACAGTTAGGGCCAAGTGTTATTTTTAGATTGTACTAGGCTGAGTCTGTCAGAGTAGCTTAGGCATTATCGAAATATAATTGTCCCTAACTTTAATTTAAAGGGAAAACTAATAAAACAAAATGAACTTAGATTGCTAACAAGTTTTTGCCTATGAAAAAGTTGTGCATTCAAATGCTATAGACTGGCAATCTAGCTATTTTGTGTCAAACACCCTCTTCCTATATATGTATGGATATTATAACCCTGAGCAAAAAATAGGAGTCATTGTAAGTGTAGATGTGAGTTTTAGATGTACGAATATCCATGCTGAGTGAGAATACTATCTGATAGCTGAGCATGTGGGACCCTGATGTGTGAATTGAGTAGTTGATTGACTGTAAAGGGAAGAGGAAGCTTTGAGAAAAGCTAGAAGTTGAGAAAAATAAGAATGTTAAGGTCTACCAAAGCCATTTTGTAGAAAATATGAAAGTGGAGAAATGCTTTGGAGGCACTGGGATCCTCCAGCATGTGCTTTAAGTCACCTTTGTCTGGGCCCACCTATGCAATCTAATTAGAGATAGGCAGAAGTGGTATGCTACACCATCCATTACACACAGGACTTAGAAGTCACATAGTCCTGGTCATGCCACCTCTTACTATGAGATTTGAGGTTATTAACTGCATTACTTTTCAATTTCCTAATCTGTAACATTGGCATAATAATACCCATGTCATAGGGTTGTTATAAAAGTTAAATGCAATGATGCATATAAAAATGTAATGAAATGCTACACAGGACAGGCTCCATAAATGCAAGCTAGCCATTAAAAAAATTGCTGCTCTTATTATTAAAGGGAATGAAGAACCAAAGAGTGTGAAAGACCATTTGGCAGATGATGGGGTTGAGAAATAAGAAGATAGTGATGTAGAGGGTTGTTTCCCCTATGCCTGCCTATATGTATATATAGGAGGGAACAAAGTAGATTTACAATTGTGAGTACATGAAACAGAGTTTATTTTTGTACTAGAAGTCTGGTGCATGAATTCATGCATGGGTGGGATCCTGAAAGGGGTGAGAGGGGCCATGATGTGATTGTCCCTCTGGGTGGTAGGTGGGATGCCCTTGCTGGACCAGGATCCAGGGCCCAGGATCCGGCTCTGTCCTGTTGACATTCACGCTGGTTGTCAGGAGCCACCTGGCAGCCGCTTTTATATCCTTTCTTCTTTGTGGAGTGTCTAGGGAGGGGAAGCGGCTGTGGTGCCTGAAGCTGACTTCCAGGGGCCTGTGCCACTGTCAGGATCATGCTGGTGGCGCTGGTCCATAGGTGCCTGGCCCATTCTCCGGAGATGGGACCTGCAGGACTACTGAGGGAGTGAGTGGCTGCCGCCAGGCTGGTGGGCCATTGGGACTGGTCATTCAGCTGAGCGGAGCTCCTGTTGGGGGAGTGCACTGACAACCAGGGGCCAGACACTCAATGTAGGAGGAGGGAGAGGAGGGCACAGTGAGGCCTGGAGGAGCATGCTATGGCCCAGTGACCCCAGGAACTGCAAGCCCAGAGCTTGCTTTCCAATAAAAAAAATAAATTGAGAAGGAGAAAAATGGTGGCGGAATAGACAGATGTGTTCCGAGCCTGGTCCCGGAGCAGAAAGAAAGAACAGCTGAGGGTCACAGAAAGAGTGTTTGTTGGCAAGTTAAGGGACAGCTAAACTCCAGAAGAAGGTGGGGGACTGCTAGACGGGGTTCCCCTGACCAGGCAGCACCCACTGCAGCTGGGTCCCCTCCTGGAGCAACGGGCTCAGACACGGAGACCGCACCATCTTGATAGGGAAAGTGGAGCTTATCAGAAGACTGAAAATCCGCAACTGCAGCAACCACCGAACAGCTGCGAGCCCCAGAACACTGGTCCCCAATTGGCACAAACTCGTGGATTCAAAAGAGCTCTTCATTCCACCTCAGAAAGTCAGATTTAGCCTGGGATAAGGTGAGGTTTCTGGTCCTGGCGGGAGAGAGAAATGTGCATTTTGCGGGAGCTGGAGAACCAGGGAAGTCTGTGCCTAGAAAAATCCATGGCTGTTGGGGCTGGCAAGATCCATGAATGTGGAAGGGGGTCCTCAGAGCTGATAACAGAAGGGATCCCTAAAAAGCAACCCATTTTGATCTGATGTGCAGGGACAGCCTAAGAATTTCAAAGGTGTGCCGACTGCTTAGACTTGCACGCAGACCCATTGCTCACACACTTGGGCTTTTTCCTCTTCAAATCCTTGCTTCTGATTACTAAGGCAAATACATAGGACTACCCAGTTGGGGACACCCTGGGAGACCGCAGGGGAAAGTTGTTTTTCTGGAACCTGGAGTTCAGAGCAGGGAGTAACCTTCAGAGGGCCAGCTCTGAGGCAGCCCACTCCCACAAACCGGTATTGAATAGTACAGGGATAAACACAGGCTAGAGAGGCCATACATAGACCCGGAAGTCAATCCAGAAACACTGCCATCCAGGGGCTGAATCACAAATTGATTCTTGTGTAATAAAAAATAAAGGAATACGAGAAATTAAGACACCACCTGCTTAAAAATCAGGACTGGCTTACAACACTGAGGAACAGTAGAACGCAGGGAACTGTAAGACTGTCTAGACTGAGAAACAGGCATGCCAAACAGAACAATAGAGGAAGTGAATGACATTCACTACTGCACATTATATATTTTTTATTTTCATTTTTTGAATTTTTTACTTAAGAAACTAATTTTTATTTCTTTTTTTTCTCACTTGATTTTACCTATTTAATTATTACATTTTTATTTTCAATCAGTATTATTACTACTACTATTTTATCATTTTTTTAAGTGTCATTTTATTTTCTCTTTATTTTACTTTGGGACTAGTGTTCTACATTCTATTTTCATCTTTCCATTAGCATCGTTTTACTCTATCTCAACTCTACCTTTATGCCATCACTCTCTTCCTAACCTTTCCCCTTTTGGTGTCCTGTTTATCTTACCCCTTTCCTGCTTTAGATTTTCCCTTTCTTTCTGTTAAAATTTCATCCTACATATATATCTAATTTCCAATCCCCTGCTCCAAGTCCATACACACCTCTCTCTTCGCTGTCTTAACTACCCAAAAAATTGTTTTTCTCCCTGTCCTTTAATTGTTGTTTGCTTGAATGTTGATTATATCGAATTTTTATGCTTTTTTGTGAGATTGTTTTGATTATTTTTTGTTTCTTTTTTTTTGTTTGCTTTGTTTTTGTTTGTTTTTTTTTTTTTGCTTCTGTTTTCCCTTGCCTTGCTTGCTATTAGTTGGTGTTGTAGTATTAATCCCCAGGTACTTGTGGCTGGCATTTGCTGGGATTAGTGGTAGCTCTATTGGATTTTTCTCCCCATATATAAAGTTTGATCCCCTTTTCTCTCTTAGTCTCTTTCTTGTCTCTCTTATTTTTTTCTTTCTTTTCCCAATTTCATTTTGACACTCCTTTTTTTCTTTCTTTCCTTTTCATCTTTTTCTTTCTCTTCTATCCCCTAATTTGCCTTTCTCTGGTGTCACCTTTATTGGAGGTAATTAATATCATGAATACATTTCTTTTCAGTGCCTTGTATGTTGTACCTGGTTGTGTTGTATTTTGTGCCTTTAAGTCAATGCAGGAGAGAGAGAACTAAATAACCAGACATCTGGAGAAGCGAGAACATGGGGAGATGAAAAAAACAGCCTGCATATGAAAGAAAAGTAGGCATCACCAGAAAAGGAAGTAAACGAAATAGAGGCAAGCAACTGCCAGAGAAAGAATTCAGAGAAATGGTCATAAGGTGGCTGAAAAGAATGGAAGACAAATTCGACAATATGAGTAAGAACCTAGAGGAAATGAAGAAGAACCAAGAAGAAATGAAAAATGACATCACCCCTATCAAGAGTAGACTAGAAGAAGCAGAGGACCGCATCAGTGAGCTAGAAGACAAGATGGAAAAAAATACTCAAGTAGAGCAGCTTCTAGAAAAAAAATTAAAAAGCAGGAGGAGAGCCTAAGGGAACATTGGGACAACACAAAACAAAACAACATCCGCATAATAGGGGATCCAGAAGGGAAGGAAACTGAGCAAGGAATATAAAACCTGTTTGAAGAAATGATGACAGAAAACTTCCCTGATATAGGGAAGAAAAAACCCACACAAATCCAAGAAGCTCACAGAGTCCCAAACAAAATGAACCCCAAAGACCAACCCCAAGGCACCTTATTATTAAATTGGCAAACACCAATGACAAAGTAAGAATCTTAAAAGTGTCCAGAGAGAGACAGAAAGTTACATACAAAGGAACCCCCATCAGACTAGCAACTGATTTCTCAACAGAAACTCATCAGGCCAGAAGGGAATGGAATGAAATATACAAAGTCATGCAAAGGAAGGGTATGAATCCAAGAATACTGTACCCAGCAAGGCTATCAATCAAAATTGAAGGTGAAATCAGGAGCTTCACAGACAAAAAAGGACTAAGGGAATTTATTACCACCAAACCAGCAATGCAAGAAATGCTGAAGGGTCTGCTGTAAAAAAAAAAGAAAAAAAAAAAAAGAAAAGAAATAGGAAGTGAAGAAGGAAAACAGGGGTAAAGAATAAAAATGGCGACAAATAAATACCTATCAATAACTTTAAATGTAAATAGATTAAATGCCCCAATTAAAACACACAGGGTAACAGACTGGATAAGAAAACAAGACCCATATATCTGCTGTCTACAAGAAACCCACCTCAGAAAAAAAGACACACACAGACTGAGGGTGAAGGGATGGAAAAAGGTTTTCCAGGCGAATGGAAATGAAAAAAAAGCTGGGTAGCAATACTTATATCTGACAAATTGGATCTCAAAGTGAAGGACATAACAAGTGATAAGGAAGGCCACTTAATAATACTAAATGGAGCAATCCAACAAGAAGAAATAACTCTGTTAAACATATATGCACCCAATACAGGAGCACCCAAATACATAAAAAAACTCCTGGAGGATATCAAGGGAGAGATTAACAGCAATACAATCATAGCAGGAGACTTTAATACCCCACTATCACCATTGGACAAATTTTCTAAACAAAAAATCAGCAAAGAAACATCAATCCTAAATGACTCACTAGACCAGATGGAATTAATTGACATCTTCAGGACATTTCACCCCAAAGCCACAGAATATACATTCTTCTCAAGTGCACATGGGTCATTTTCAAAGATAGACCATGTGTTGGGACATAGACAAAGTCTCTTCAAATTCAAGAAGATAGAAATCATATCAAGCATCTTCTCAGACCACAGTGGCATAAAACTGGAAATCAACTACAATAAAAACAATACAAAAAAATCAAATACATGGAGACTAAACAGCATGCTATTAAAAAATGACTGGGGGAGAATCCAAGATGGCGGCGTAGGTAAACACCTAAACTGCTACCTCCTACAACAATTTAAACTGCAACTAAAAGACAAAACGTCTATCACCCAGAACCACGGGAAAGCTGGCTGAGTGGAAGTTCTACAACTAGAAGGACAGAGAAAAGAGCATTGAAACGTGCACGAGCGCTGAAAAGCTGAGATACGGAGGCGCGTGATCCAGGCTGGCTGCGGGCGACTGGGTGCGTTGCTTTTTTCAACCCGAACGGAGACAAGCCCCCGATTACTCTGAAATCCAGTCTCTGGGGAGACACGGGGGACCCAAACTCCTACGGGGAGAAACTGGACTGTCTGCCAGAGAGGGTGGCTTGCTTGCAGAGCTGTGCGCAGGAATAATTGTTTACGGCACTGGGGCACGGGACTCGCGGATACCTTTGGAGACTCAGAGCCGGCTAACTAGCAGCCATTGCTGTTTGCAACGCCCTAACCTAGTGACACCCTGAGGCCCCGCCCTACAAACCCACTCAAGCTCCAAGCAGCTCAATTAGCATAAGAAAGGCCTGCCCTATCACAGCTTAACCTAGCAAACTTGCAGCCTGGGTTGGACAGCTCCAAAACCTCCAAACCCCAAGCAAAGAGGAGAAAACTGCAGCTCTCACTGTAGCTCCTGCTGAGTGGCCTCAGACAGTAGCTGACCTGCACCCCATTGGAGATCCAGAAGCCAGTGTACCTAGTGGTCAGTGTGAGACACCAGATTTCAACTCCTCACATCCATAAGTGACACATTCAAGAGGCAGACTCAGTGAGCACCAAAGCCTCACTGAAACAAGTCCTGCCCCATAAGCGTGTCTTCAGCGCAGCAGTTCTTCCATTATAGACACAGGGAGTGCTCACAGCTAATTGGCCTGGAGGTCAATTCCTCCCAGCGTAACAACAGCAATTAAGGCTTAACTGCACCAAGACTTTGCACTCAGCCCACAAAGGGGTGTACCAAGAGTGTCCACATCAGGAGATTGGGGAGGCTGAGCTACTGCCCTCTATAGGTCTCCTACCACACAAAGCCACTCCATCAACACAGGGAAGCAGCCAAAATGCAGAAACAAAGAAACATGTCACGAATGAAAGAAACGGAGGAAAGCAAACTACTGGACGACATAGAGTTCAGAACCACATGTATAAGGTTACTCAAGAATCTTCTAAAAACCGCTGAGAAACTTGATAACACTTCTGAGGAGCTTAGTGAGACCTTCAAGGACCTAAATGAGAATGCCAAAAAATGGAAAAGGACCAGTCAGAAATGAAGCATACACTGTCTAAAATAAATATACAGAAACTCAACTGTAGATCAACGTACCCCAAGAATCAAACCAAAGATCTGAAATATGTGGAAACAAAAAACATCCAACCAGAAAAACAAAAAGAAAAAAGAATCCAAAAATATGAAGATAGTGTAAGGAGCCTCTGGGACAACTTCAAGCGAACCAACATCCGAATTTTTGGGGTGCCAGAAGAAGGGAGAGAGCAAAATATTGAAAACCTATTAGAAGAAATAATGACAGAAAACTTTCCCTACCTGGTGAAAGAAATAGACTTACAAATTCAGGAAGCGCACAGAACCCCATACAAGAGGAATCCAAAGAGGACCACACCAAGACACATCATAATTAAAATGCCAAGGGCAAAAGACAAAGAGAGAATATTAAAAGCAGCAAGACAAAAACAGTTAATTACCTACAAGGGAGTACCCATACAACTGTCAGCTGATTTCTCAACAGAAACTATGCAGGCCAGAAGAGAGTGGCAAGAAATATTCAAAGTGATGAACAGGAAGAACCTACATCCAAGATTATTCTACCCAGCAAAGCTATCATTCAGAGTTGAAGGTCAGATAAAGAGCTTCACAGACAAGAGAAAGCTAAAGGAGTTCATCACCACCAAACCAGGATTACACGAAATTCTGAAGGGTATCCTTTAAGAAGAGGAAGAAGAAGAAAAAGATAAAGACAAAAATTATGAACAACAAAATGACATCAAACACATACCTACCAACAAGTGAATCTAAAAATCAAGTGAATGAAAAATCTGAAGAACAGAATGGACTGGTGAATGTAACAGAATTAGGGACATAGAAAGGGAGTGGACTGACGATTCTCAGGGGAAGCAGGTGTGAGGGGTGCGGGAAGAGATTGGACAAAAATCTTACTCCTAAAGATGAAGACAGTGGGGGTGGGGGTAAGGGCCTGGGGTGGGGTGGGGAATCAGGTGGAGGTGAGCTATGGGGAAAAATAAAAGAGGAACACCTGTAATAATCTGAACAATAAAGATTTATTTAAAAAAAATGACTGGGTTACCAGAGAGATCAAGGAAGAAATAAGAAACATCATGGCAACAAATGACAATGAAAACACAACAATCCAAAATCTATGGGACACAGTGAAAGCAGTCTTGAGAGGGAAGTTCATAGCTCTACAAGCATACTGCAACAAATAAGAAACAATGGTAATAAATTACCTAACCCTACAACTCAAAGAGTTAGAAAAAGAGCAACAAGAAAAGCCCAGCGTAAGCAGAAGGAAGGAAATAACAAAGATCAGAGTGGACATAAACGACATTGAGACCAAAGAAACAATACAAAAGATCAACCAAACCAAGAGCTGGATCTTTGAAAGGATAAACAAGATTGATGAACCTCTAGCCAGGCACACCAAGAAGCAAAGAGAGAGGACCCAAATCAACAAAATCAGAAATGAAAGAGGTGAAATAACAACAGATCCCACCGAAATACAAATGATTATTAAAAAATACTGCAAACAACTCTATCCCAACAAACTGGACAACCTGGAGGAAAAGGACATATTCCTAGGAAAATATAACCTTCCAAAAGTCAATCAGGAAGAATCTCAACAGCTCAATATGCCAGTAACTGTGGACAAAACTGAAGCAGTCATCAAAAAGCTTACAGCAAACAAAAGCCTGGGTCAGACAGCTTCACAGGAGAGTTTTACCAAACATTCAAGGAAGAATTAAAACCTATCCTCCTCAGAGTATTCCAAAAAATTCAAGAGAAGGAACACTTCCAAGCTCCTTCTATGAAACCAGCATCACCCTAATACCAAAACCAGATAAAGACAACACAATGAAAGAGAATTACAGGCCAACATCCCTCATGTACATGGATGCCAAAATCCTCAACAAAATTCTAGCAAATCGGATCCAGCAGTACATCAGAAAGATCATACACCATGACCAATAGGATTTATCCCAGGAATGCAAGGATGGTACAATATCCGCAAATCAATAAACGTGATACATCACATAAACAAATTGAGAGAGAAAAATCACATAGTCATATCAATTGATGCAGAAAAAACATTTGACAAAATCCAACACCCTTTCTTGATAAAAACTCTCAGCAAGATGGGAATAGAAGGATCATACCTCCACATAATAAAAGCTATATATGATAAAACCACAGCTAACATCATACTCAATGGGCAAAGACTAAAACCATTTTCCCTAAGAACAGGAACAAGACAGGGATGCCCGCTCTCACCACTCTTGTTCAACATAGTACTGGAAGTATTAGCCATTGCAATTAGGCAAGAAGAACAAATAAAAGGCATTCACATTTGAAAAGAAGAAGTAAAGCTGTCCTTATTTGCAGATGACATGATATTGTACATAAAAAACCCAAAGACTCCATCAAAAAACTAACAGACTTAATAAATGAATTCAGCAATGTAGCAGGATACAAAATTAATGCCAAGAAATCTATGGCATTTCTGTACACCAATAATAAATTTACAGAAAGAGAGACTAAAAAACCAATCCCATTTACCATCGCACCAAAAAAATTAAGATACCTAGGAATAAACTTAACCAAGCAGGTAAAAAACCTATACGCGGAAAACTACAGGACACTGAAAAAAGAGAAATAGGAAGACAGAAACAGATGGAAGAACATACCATGTTCATGGATTGCCAAAATCATCATCATTAAAATGTCCATACGGCCCAAAGCAATTTATAGATTCAATGCACTCCCCGTTAAAATACCAACGGCATATTTTACAGACCTAGAAAGAACTCTTCAAATATTCATCTGGATTAAAAAAAGACCCCGAATAGCCACAACAATCCTGAAAAAGAACTACAAAGTAGGAGGGATCTCAATACCAGATTTCAAGCTGTATTACAAAGCCACTGTTCTCAAAACAGCCTGCTATTGGCACAAGAACAGACATATAGATCAATGGAATAGAATAGAGAACCCAGATATCAACCCAAACCACTATGCTCAATTAATATTTGACAAAGGAGGCATGAACATACAATGGAGTGAAGACAGTCTCTTCAATAAATTGTGTTGGGAAAGTTGGACAGATACATGCAAATAAATGAAACTAGATCACCAACTTACACCATACACAAGAATAATCTCAAAATGGATACAGGCCTTAAACAGAAGATGGGAAACCATAAAAATACTAGAGGAATCAACAGGCAGCAAAATCTTAGACATATGCCGAAAGAACTTTTTCACTGTCACTACCCCTAGGGAAATGGATGCTAAAGAGAAAATAAACAAATGGGACTACATCAAAATAAAAAGCTTTTTCACAGCAAAAGAAACCATCAACAAAACAACAAGAAACCCTGCTGTATGGGAGAACATATTTGCAAATATTATCACAGATAAAGGTTTAATCTCCAACATCTATAGGCAGCTTATACATCTTAATAAAAGGAAGATAAATGATCCAATTAAAAAATCGGCAACGGACCTAAATAGAATCTTTTCGAAAGAAGACAGAAGGAAGGCCAAGAGACACATGAAAACATGCTCAAAGTCACTAATTATCCGAGAGATGCAAATCAAAATGACAATGCGGTACCATCTCACACCTGTCAGAATGGCTATCATCAACAAATCAACAAACGACAAATGCTGGCAAGGATGTGGCGAAAAAGGAACCCTCGTTCACTGCTGTTGGGAATGCTGACTGGTGCAACCAGTGTGGAGAACAGTATGGAGTTTCCTCAAAAATCTGAAAATGGAAATCCCATTTGGCCCAGTAATCCCACTCCTAGGAATATATCCCAAGAAAGTAGAAACACCAATCAGAAAGGATATATGCAACCCTATGTCCCTAGCAGCACAATTTACAATAGCTAAGATTTGGAAACAGGGTAGGTGCCCGTCAGCAGATGACTGGATCAGAAAACTATGGTACATCTATACAATGGAATACTATGCTGCCATAGAAAGAAGGAATTCTTACCATTTGCCGCAACCAGGATGGAACTGGAGAACATTATGCTAAGTGAAATTAGCCAGTCAATGAAAGAAAAATACCACATGATGTCACCCATTTGTGGCTAATAAAAAACACATTATAAACTGATGAACAAAAAGATAGATACAGAGGCAGTAAATCATCAGACTCTCTAATTACAGCAGGAAGGTTACGGGGAGGTGGGGGAAATAAGAGATCAACCGAAGGACTTATATGCATGCATATAAGAATAACCAATGGATGCAAAACATTGGGGGTGAGGGCATGTATGGGAGTGGGGTGGGGGGTGGGGGGCAATGGTAAGATATGTACACATATAATACCTTAATAAAAAAATGGAAAAAACAAAACAAAACAAAAAAAGAATTTAAGAAGCAGACCAGGCATTTTGAAAGAAGATAATGCGTTCAATTTGTGTTATTTATTTTCAGGAGCATCTGTCCCGCAGGCAGTTAGAAATACAAATCTAGAAATAGAATTTGAGAAAGAGAGATTCTTTGTATCTACCCATAGGTAATACATTGTTGATAAAAGATAGAATGGGAATGCATATTATCTCCCTTTTGCACACCAACTGAGACTGGAGAGGTTAAGAGACTTGTTTAAGTTCATCAGAGGTGGTAAAAGTTTATAGGATAAAGTAGACATATAATCCAGGTATTCTGATCCAAGGTCAATTATTTAATTTCTTTAAGCTTCAGTTTCTTCATAAGGTGTGGACAATGATACTTTCCTTATATTACTTATCTATATATATAAGAGGCTAATATGCTAAGTGTCCCTTCTACCATTGGACCAGTCTCTATGACACAAAATGACCACCGGGGGCAGAAGCTCAATGAAGGAGCTGCTGAGCTGCAGTGACTTGGCAGCGGTGGTTCTCAGGTGATGCTCCCTGAAACCAGAGAGGAGGGAACCCGATTTCTCATGGGGCCGCATGATTCCACCTTTGGCTGTGGGTTATGTTGTTGCTGGGGCACTGTCGGCCCTAAATCTGGTTTACTGCACACGTGTGTTTGCATTACACAGCCTATATGACAGCAACTTTGCAGAGTGCACTCTCGCACTCTGGGACCCCTTGGGGGATGCTGGATTGCTGGTTTTGGGCCAATCCCTGCAGGCCAGGCCAGGGACCCCACCTGCCAGAGGGACCCTGTTCACTCTGCAGATGCCTTTCAAGCCACAGCACCACCCCAGTGTGGCCAGCCTGGAGGGACTGCGGGAGGTTGGTTCCAGGGCATGTCCAGCTCCTCTCGCCCAATCCCGATCAGGGCTGAGGAAGGACGGTGGGATATTGGCTGGGCGAAGGGCCGCAGGGGGGCTCCAAGGCGTGTCCACCCATCTCGCCCAGTCCCTATCAGCAGGACCCCAGCAGCAAGCTAATCTACTGTTCGGAGTGTCTGCCTTCTGGTGGTCAGCGCGTGTCATAGTGACCAGTCTAATGGTCAAATGGTCAGACACTTAGCATATTAGGTTTTTATTTATACTAAAGGCCCAGTGCATGAAATTCATGCATGGGGGGGGGGGCGGGGAGTGTTCCTCAGCCCGGCCTGCACCCTCTCTAATCTGGGACCCCTTGGGGATGTCTGACTGCCAGCAGTTGGACATCCCTCTCACAATCTGGGACTGCTGCCTCCTAACCACTTGCCTGTCTGCCTGCCTGATTGCCCCTAACTGCTTTTGCCTGCCAGCCTGATCACCCCCTAACCGCTTCCCTGATGGCCTGATTGATTCCTAACTGCTCCCCTGCAGGCCTGATTGCTCCCAACTGCCCTCCCCTGCCAGCCATCTTGTGGTGGCCATCTTGTGATAATGTGAAGGTGTTGCCCGAAGGCGCGAGGACCACCTAGTCTTTTATTAGTATAGATATATACTAATAAAAGTCAGAACCAGAAAGCATCATATGGGCATCAGCTTGAGGCTATGAGCCAAGAGATAGGATCATGGGGCAATCAAGGTAGAAACTAGGAGACATCAGAAAATGTGGAGCTGAATAGTTGAGCCAGAGCTGTGGTTGCAGGATGAGCCTGGAAACTGGGGAGACAGCCAAAATCATGGGAAATAATATGAGAAGCAGCCAAAATGATCTGACTGATTCTACTGGAAGAGATTTTTTTCTTGCTTAGGGGTTCTTTGAACAAGTTAAAAGTTTTTTTGGCTCATGGGTGAAGCCTTTTTGGCTACCTTGGCATTTGACACACAGTTGTGCAGATGGAGGCCAGTTCTGGTGTTCCAGATGCATGCTTTCAAATGAACACAATGAAGACAACTGCCCTAGATGGCCTACTAGGGAAATGGGATTTTGCAGTTATGAAGGCTGAGAGTTATCATTTATGCCAGTGTTACTAATTTTTAAATACCAGAATATAATAACATTATTCAAGATTAATTATCATTATCATGATTGATTTTGAGGGAATAGTTTAGAAGGCATTAGGTAATGGGAGGACTTCAGAACTTTCTTTAAGGATGCCAATTATCTTTGTGATATGAATGTGGAATGGCTGGTGGATGGAGTTGTATTGTTTCTAGTGGCCCTTAACTCTCAGGAGTGATCAAAACTGACCTAAGGAGAAGGCAGGATGGGTAGCAAGGAGAACTGCAATGGTCAAACAAAGGGGAAAGGATGTGTGGGGCTGAATCAGAGGAAGAGAAAATAGTTTAGCAGTTATAGTAAATTGGTGTGTGTTCATTGGGGCTTTCCAAGGTTCAGAGGATTTCACATGTAAAATATTAGAAACAAAAATATTCAAACTGAACTTCAGAGTGTAATGATTAGACTAATAACATAAATTGGATGTTCATAAGGAAATGCTAATTATATTTAGGGCCCAGTGAGAAGGATGAAAGACAGAGAAAGATTGGGAGGCAGACCGCAGCCTATCTGTGTTGTGCCCTAGGGGCCCCTCCATAGAACTTGGGAGGAGAAGCAGTACAGCAATATCCACTCTCACTTACCTCCTGGGCTCCTGTTTACTCTGCCTTTTAGCTAGTGGGCTTTCTCCAATTTTGGGGACAAGGATAATCAAGAATTAACTGTCTATCTCTGGGTGAATGTTTATGTATTGTTATTATCAGTCATAAAACTGAATGAGATATTAAGGATTAATTAAACATAAAATAGATAACTGATATTTTCCAAAGTCACACAAAGAGTTGTTAACCTAAATTTAAAAGGCCAAAACAAGAGGCAACAAGAGATGAAAGAATAGCTATTCAGCAAGCATGGATTCAGGCAGAAGCCTAAATGGTATTCTGATTAGGAGACGAAGACAAGGGGTTTTTATGAGAAAGGGAAAGAACAATTATATCAGTAGAAGAAAGGCGTTTCTGTTGGTGAAGATAACATAACATAGTTATACTAATTCTAAATGATGTTTTGATTTTTTATTAATCCTAATCCCAGGATATTTTTCCATTAATTTTTTTAGAGAGTGGAAGGGAGGGAGTGGGGAGAGAAACATCAATGTGAGAGAGACACACCGTTTCGTTGCCTCCCATATGCACCCCAACTGAGCCAGGGATTGAATCTGCAACCTAGGTGTCAAACCCACAACATTTTGGTGCACGGGCCAATGCTCTGTCTACTGAGCAACACCATCCAGAGCTAAATGATGTTTTACTTTTCAGTCCAGGAGTCAGTAGTCCGGTAGACAGCCCGTTTCCTTTTTATCTTTGCAAAGTTATTTGGAATACAATGCTACTTTAGGCCCAGTCTAAAGGTTATTTTACCTGGTTTTAACATTCCAAACATTTGAGGCATAAGGCATGCAAGGCAGTTTCTCTGGGATAGCAGCTCAAACTCCATTTTAAAGTGGGTTCATTTATATTATTTCTTACATAGTCCAGTTTTGAGAAAATAAATTGCTTATAAATAATTTAATTAGTGTCTTTATGTATGATTTTCTGTGAAATACAAATATTAAAGACAAAGATAGGCTGGAATTCCTGCTCTAGTCTTACTAGCTTCAAACATCATTAAGTTACTTAAATCTCTGAGTCTGTGTCCTCATTTGTAAAGTGAAGACAGTTACACATATGTCAACAAATACCGTGAAGATAGATTTGAAGTGACTATTACAGTGTAAGGTGCTTTTTAAAAAAAGTAAAAGTGAGTTGCTTTTTTCCCATCTATCAGTTTAAGATGTCTTCTGAATAACTTTGTCAGATTTTTGGCTTCTCAGTAGCCTTTGTCAAAAAGGGGGTGGGGAAGAGTAAGATGCAGAATAGACAACTCCCCACTCTTAGCCTACTCTGCTCTTCACCTTGGCAAAGGACAGTTTAACTTCAGCTGGAGTGGGATTAGTGGAAAGGTATCTTCTAGAGGCATTCAGAATGGACTGTTCAGACTTCTAAGCCACAGGCGATTATGGAATTACTAGAGGCCCAGTGCATGGAATTCGTGCACAGGGGTGTGTGTCCCTCAGCCCAGCCTACACCCTCTCCAATCTGGCACCCCTCGAGAGATGTCCAACTGCCCATAGGATCGGGCCTAAACAGGCAGTCGGACATCCCTTTCACAATCCAGGACTGCTGGCTCCCAACTGCTTGCCTGCCTGTCTTCCTGATTGCCCCTAACCACTTCTGCCTGCCAACCTGATCATCCCCTAACCACTCCTCTGCCAGCCTGATTGATGTCTAACTGCTCCCCTGCCAGCCTGATTGCCCCTAACTGCCTTCCCCTGCAGGCCTGGCCACCCCTAACTGCCCTCCCCTGCAGGCCTGTTCCCCCCCAACTGCCCTCCCTGCAGGCCTGGTCCCCCCCCAACTGCTCTCCCTTGCAGGCCTGGGTCCCCCCCAACTGCCCTTCCCTGCAGGCCCAGTCGCCCCAACTTCCCTCCTCTCCTGGCCATCTTGTGGCAGCCATCTTGTGTCCACATGGTGGCAGCCATCTTTGACCACATGGGGGCAGCCATCTTGTGTGTTGGAGTGATGGTCAATTTGCACATTACTCTTTTATTAGGTAGGATAGAGGCCTGGTGCACGGGTAGAGTCTGGCTGGTTTGCCCTGAAGGGTGTCCCAGATCAGGCTGGGGGTTCCCTTGGGGCATGGGGTGGCCTGGGTGAGGAGCCTGTGGTGGTTTTCTGGCCGGCCACACCCCCCGGCGACCCAAGCAGAGGCCCTGGTATCTGGAATTTATTTATCTTCTATAATTGAAACTTTGTAGCCTTGAGCGGAGGCCAGGGCAGGCCAGGCTGGGCAGGAAGCTTGACTTCCCATTGCCGGGGAAAGCCAAGCCTCCTGCTCTCTCCAGCTCCATGGCCGCTGTCATCTTTGTTGGGTTATTTTGCATACTCGCTCCTGATAGGCTGGTGGGCGTGGTTTGTGGGGGTAGCAGAGGTACGGTCAATTTGCATGTTTCTCTTTTATTAGTGTAGATTCCACCATTATCTTTTAGCAATTGCTTTTTAATTTTAAAAACTCTTATTTCCTTTATAAACCCACAAAAATGCATACAGAAAAATTGTAAATCAATTCTCATTTTTTTGAGGAATGCTTTTCATAGTGGCTGTACCAGTCACATTACCACCAGCAGTGAATGAGGGTTCCCTATTTTCCTCAACTTCTCCAACACTTGTTATTGCTTATCTTGTTGGTAATGGCCACTGTAACAAATGTGAGGTCATATATCATTGTAGTTTTGATTTGCATTTACCTAACTGCCAGTGAGGTTAAACATCTTTTGATATACTACTGGCTGTTTGTATGTTTTCTTGAGTGTAGTGTATTTTCAGGTTGTCTGCCTACTTTTTTGATTGGGTTGGTTATTTGGTGTTGAGTTTTATGAGTTCTTTACATACTTTGGAAATGAAGCCTCTGTCAGAACTACTGTTTGCAAATATCATCTCCCATCTGGTTGGCTGCTTGATTGTTTTGTTGTCCATTTCTTTTGCTGTGCAGAAACTTTGTAGTTTGATATAGTCCCTTTCATTTGTTTTTGCCTTTACTTCCCTTGCCTTTGGGGTCAAGTTCATAAAATGTTCTCTCTGACCAAGGTCCATAACTTTGGTACCTATATTTTCTTCTATGTAACTTAGTGTTTTGGGTCTTATATTTAGGTCTTTGATCCATTTTGAATTAATTTTTGTACATGATGTCAAACTATAATCCAGTTTCACTCGTTTGCATATGGCTTTCCAGTTTTCCCAGTGCTCTTTATTGAAGAGACTATCTTTACTCCATTGTGTGTTTCTTGTCGAAAATTATCTGTCCAGATATGTGTGGTTTTATAGCTGTGCTCTCTATTCTGTTCCATTGATCTGTGTGTCTGTTTCTCTGCCAATACCATGCTGTTTTGATTATCGTAGCTCTGTAGTAAAATTTGAAGTCAGCTAGCATTATACCCTCATTCTTTTTCTATGGATTGTCTTGCCTATTCGGGATCTGCTGTGGTTCCATAAAAATCTTATGATTTCTCATTCTATTTCTTGAAAAAATGACATTGGGATTTTGATGGGGGTTGCATTAAATCTGTACATTGCTTTGGGTAATATGTCCATTTTAACTATGTTTGAGTCTTCCAGTCCATGAACACGGGGTATTTTTTTTCATTTTGTTGTGTCTTTTTCAATCTCTTTTTAATAATACTTTGTAATTTTTAATATACTGGTATAGGTCTTTCACGTTCTTTGTTAAGTTTATTCCTAGATAGTTTATTCTTTTGGTTGCAATTACAAAAGGATTGTTTCTTTCATATCCTTTGCTTAAGTTTGTTTTTAGTGTACAGGAAGGCAATGGATTTTTGCACATTGATTTTGTATCCTGCAACTTGACTGTATTTGTTTATTGTGTCTAATAGTTTTTTGGTGAAGTCTTTAGGAATTTCTATATACAGAATTGTCTTCCACAAAAAGTGATAATTTTACTACTTCCTTCCATATTTAGATGCTTTTTATTTCTTTCTCTTGCTTTATTGCTCTGGCTAGGATTTCCAGTATTATCTATATTAATAAAAGGGTAATATGCTAATTAGACGAGGAGACCTTCCAGATGTCCTTCCAGACAAAGCCATTATGGTGGGGCTGAGGCAGAGGAGGTTAGGGGAGAGCAGGCTGGCAAGGGGGGGCAGTTGGGGGTGATCAGATCAGGAGGGGGGGCAGTTGGGGATGAGCAAGCTGAAGGGGGGCAGTTGGGGGCAAGCAGTCTGGCGGGGGGGGGGCAGTTGGGGGTGATCAGGCCAGCAGGCAGAGCCAGTAGTCCCATATTGTGAGAGGGATGTCCAATTGCTGGTTTAGGCCCAATCCCACAGGACAAGGATGTCCACTCTCACCACTCTTATTCCACACTAGTGGCCCAGTGCACTAAATTCATGCGGGGCGGGGGGTGTCCCTCAGCCTGGCCTGTACCCTCAGGGATCAGGCCTAAACCGGCAGCTGGACATCCCCCGAGGGGTCCCAGATTGGAGAGGGTACAGGCCAGGCTGAGGGACTCCCCCCCCCCCCGCCACCACATGAATTTCGTGTACTGGGCCACTAGTGTGGAATAAGAGTGGTGAGAGTGGACATCCTTGTCTTGTTCCTGATCTTAGAGGAAAAGCTTTTAGTTTTTTGCCCTTGAATATGATATTAGCTGATTGTTTATCATATATGGCCTTTATTATGTTGAGGTACTTTCCTTCAATTCCTATTTTATCGAGTGTTTTAATCATAAATGGATGTTCTATCTTATCAAATGCCTTTTCTACATCTAGTGATAAGATCACATAATTTTTATACTTTCTTTTGTTAATGTGATGTATTTTGTTGATTGATTTACATATGTTGAACCATCATTGTGTCCTTGGAATGAACCCCACTTGATCATGATGTATTATTTTTGGATGTACTGTTGTATTTCATTTGCTAGTATTTTGTTTAGGATTTTTACTGCTGTATTCATCAGAAATATTTGACTGTAATTTTCTTTTTTGTGTTATCTTTGCCAGGTTTTGGTACCAGGGTTATATTGCTCTTGTAGAATGTGTTAGGAAATATTGCTGGTCTTCAGTTTTTTGGAAGAATTTGAGAAGTATTATTTTTAAATCTCTTTGAACGTTTGGTAGAGTTTACTAGTGAAGCTATCTGGTCCTAAACTTTTATTTTTGGGGAGATTTTTGATGGTTGTTTCAATTTCCTCACTAATAATCATTCTATTTAGAATTTCCGATTCTTCATGATGTAGTCTAGGAAGGTTATATAATTCCAGGAACTTACCCATTTCTTCTAGGTTTTTGAATTTGGTGGCATATAGTATTTCATACTATTCTAGTACAGTGGTCAGCAAACTGTGGCTCACGAGCCACATGCGGCTCTTTGGCCCCTTGAGTGTGGCTCTTCCACAAAATACCATGTGTGGGCATGCACATACAGTGCGATTGAAACTTCATGGCCCATGCACAGAAGTCAGTTTTCGGCTCTCAAAAGAAATTTCAATCGTTGTACTGTTGTTATTTGGCTCTGTTGACTAATGAGTTTGCCGACCACTGTTCTAGTATGATACTTTGTATATCTGGAATGTGTGTGATGACTTCTTCTCTTAAATTTTAGTTTTTGTTTATATGGGTCTTTTCCCTTGCTTCTTTATTGAGTCTAGCCAGGGGTTTGTCAATTTTATTAATCTTTACAAAGAACCAGCTCTTTGTTTTATTATTTTTTGTCATCTTTTTGTTCTCTATTTCAGTTAATTCTGCTCTAATTTTATTTTTCATTTCTTCTGCAGATTTTGGGTTGATTTTGTTCTTCTTTCTCTACTACTTTAAGATGTGATGTTAGGTTGTTTACTTGGGATTTCTCTTGTTTCTTGAGATAGGATTGTAATGATGTAAATGTCCCTCTTATTACTGATTTCACTGCATCCCAGAGTTTTTGATGTGTTGTATTGTAATTCTCAATTGTCTCTATATATCTTTTGATCTCCTTTTTTATTTCTCCTTTGACCCAGTCATTTTTAGTAGTATATTGTTTAATCTCCATGTATTTGTGGGTTTACTTCCTTCCTTTTGCAGTTGATTTCTAATTCCAAGGCATCGTGGCCAGGGAATATGCTTGGTATAATTTCAATCTTCTTGAATTTGTTGATTCTAGCTTTGTGACCCAACATATGGTCTATCCTTGAAAATGTTCCATGTGCACTGGAGAAGAATGTATAATCTGATATTCTGGGATGAAAGGTTCTATAAATGTCAATTACGTCCATTTGGTCTAGTGTTTCATTTAAGGCCAATATTCCTTTATTAATTTTCTGTTTGGTTGATCTGTCTAGAGTTGTTAATGGAGTATTATGGTCCTCAACTATGATTGTGTTTTGATCTATTTCTCCCTTTAATTCTGTGAGTAGCTGTTTTATATATTTCATTGTTCCTTGGTTGGGTGCATATATATTAAGAAGTGTTATGTTTTCTTGATGTGGTGTTCCCTTTATCATTATAAAGTGTCCATTTTTGTCTCTTGTTATCTTGAAATCTATTTTGTGAGGTAAAAGTAGGGCTACACCTGATTTCTTGTGGATGTTATTTCCTCAGAGAATCATTTTCCACCCTTTTACTTTGAATCTACCTTCTACTTTGCAGCTTAGATGGGTCTCTTGTAGGCAGCATATGGTTGGGTTTTGTTTTTTGATCCACTCTGGTACTCTGTGCCTCTTTATTGGTGAATTCAGACCATTAACATTTAGGGTAATTATTGATATATGAGGATTTCATATAGACATTTTATCTTTTGTTTTCTGGTAGCTCTGTGCCTCCATGGTTCTTTTCCTTTATGTTTTTTTTTTTTGTTGGTATTCCATAATATTTCCTCTGTTTCTCCTTTTTTAAAGCTATATGTCTTAGTTTGGAGATTTTTGTGTATGGTTATCATTAGGTTTATAAAGAATGAAGTTTCATAAATACCATAGTTTTTTCTACTTTTGAGTGCATTTGATCTTCATCTTCCTTTACCAGTTCAGACTTTTACCATTTCCCTTTGTATGTTTTTGTTATAATAAGTTATCCTTGTTTATACTATAAGTTTTTTGGTGATATTACTTGTAGTGTTGTGACCTTTTGTTTTTTTGCTTCAGGTAGAATAAACCCCTTTAAGTATTTCCTGAAATGGAGGTTTTTTGGTGATAAAATCCCTCAGCTTCTTTATGTCTGGAAATGTATTTATTTCTCTTTCACATTTAAAGGATTAATATTTTGCTGGATATATTATTCATGGCTGGTAATTTCTCTCTTTCATGTTTGCACATTTGGTTCTACTCTCTTCTGGCTTATAGAATTTCCTCTGAGAAGTCAAAAAAAAATTTCTGATGGGTTTTCCTTTGTAGATTACTTCCTTCTTTTCCCTGGCTGCTTTGAGAATTTTTTATTTGTTATTAATTTTTGACAGCTTTAATACCAAGTGCCCTGGAGAGGCCTGTTGGAGACCAGGTGTAAGCTGACAGAGTCCTTGCACCTGAAGGGACTGATAAGATTCAGTCCCCTACCCACACAGTGTCCCCTGACTTGTTTGGATGGTTATTTCCAATTGTCAACAGAATGATGGCTTACCAGAAGTTTGTAACTATTTACTGAGGTTTGCTGTATCAAGAATTTGGCTTCCTGCCTTATCTCCCTTAGAGATTAAGAGGAACAGAGAGTACGTTCCTTTTGAACTGACCTCCCAGTCAGTGTTTGTGTATAAAAGGTATTGAGCAGTTAATAAAGCTGCTGCAGTCTGTCAATGGCTTGCAGCCCTCCCGATCCCGCTTTCATGTCTTTCTTTTCTTAATTCCCACCTCCCTACCTCAGTCCTGTTCACCTGTCAGGCTGGCACTGACAATTGGCGCCCGAACAGGGACCTGAGGATTTGGGAAGCATATGGTGAGGAACTCCTCCAGTTAAAGAGTGCACTCTCAATATTGAGGTAAGAGAGGAGCAACTTCTTAACTTAAGTGTTGGGAGTAAAGCATGGGACAGCTAGAGTCTAGGGAAAGTGCCCTTTATAGGCATATGTTAAAGTCTATGTGATCATAAAATAATGTGATTTCTTGTTCAAATTAAAATCTTAGTTTGTATTTGGAATTTAAAATCTGTAATAAGTGAAACTCCACTGCTGAAGCTGCCTCTGGTGTGGAGAAATTCAAAGATGGCAGGAGAGGGCAGGGCTATCTGCTCTGCTGCAATAAGGTTACTTACAGTTTCATTAAAAAATTATAGAAGAACTCACAAGGAAATGCAAATCTTGGCCAAATTGGGTATTAGTTATTACTTCAGAAAGTGAAAAAGAAAGAAAAAATTTAAGATCTGTCTATCTTTTAAGCATAAAGAGAAATTAACAGCCAGTTTGAAATTGAATTGCCATGGCCTAGAACAAAGAATATCCTTACATGATATTATTCTACAATTACATTACAATTTTTGATATTTTACAACAGCATATTGTACAATTATCCCAAACAAACTTACAAACTAATTCTTTGAAAGTTTGGCAGCAATTTAAAAAGGACATAAAAGGATTTAATCCCTTCCACTGTGTGGAGGGCCCCTTAGGAAGGCACTTGAGCATTCTATATTAGCCTCTCTTGCCCTTTATGCCAAGAGGGACCCTTTTCTCACAATCCAATTGCCCACAGCTGTTGCCTAAGCTTTCTGTTCATACTGAGGTTGAAGCCATGTGGTGGCTGATACTATAGATCTGTCTCTTGCCCAATGGTGAGCTGGGCCCTCCCTGGAGAAGAAACCTGGGTTCCCCAAGATATGTGATCAGTGCTGGGGCCCTACCAGCAGACCAGGGGATCCAAAGGCAGGTACTGGGCGTGGAGGCCACAGGGGCATAGGCTACTAAGGAGGCAGAACTGAACCTCACATCACCCTGCTTGGCCCCGGAGGATGGCTGGTTAGCCAGAGACGGGTAAGATTCCTCAGGGAAGGAACAACCTAAGACAGGCACAGTCGCAGAGGGGCCATCAGGAGAGAACTTGGGGATCAACAGAGGTGGGGCTCAGACCCTCACCCCACCAACATTACAGGGGCTTGAACCCTTGCCCCTTCTGAGGGAAGTCTCCTGCCCCCATGGCTGCTTCACGCTTCCCATGCCCAGCTCAGATTGGGACCCAGGTAACAGACAAAGACTTGGCCCAGCCCAGATTGGGACCAAGACAACAGACAGAGACTTGGCCGACAGCAGCTGCCCTATATCTACATCCAGCCTAGCACCAGGAATACTCAGAGCCTTCTCAAGAATACAAATAATCCTTTCCACTAATATTTACAGGGTAAACTAAGATTGTTGGTAGAGTATTAAATTTGACAGTAAAATGGTAGTCAAGTTTTCAGATTAATTTAAATTGGCTAATTAAAATAAGTAAATATTCAAGAAAATTTAATTGTACTAAAAGCTGTTTCTAAAGTATTAACTAAAATTTCTATTAGTAGTTCATCTCATGGTAAAATTGCTTAACATACAATGAACCCAAAAACAGTCATATTTTTGTGCAAAAATTTAAAACTTAAAGTTATCAAGACTGCATTACGAAATTTCCAAAAGCCTCCATTAATCATAAAAAAGGGGGGATAGTAGAAGAATATCATGTAAGGAAAAATATCCTATAAGTAAATTACATCTAGAAAATGTTTACTTTAGAATATTAACTTTCATTTGTAATGCTAACAGCAAGACACCCATAAAAAACACACATGGTGTAAAAATAAGCCAAAGGAAAATTGTTTAGGCAAAAATAAAAAAGGATCCCAAGTCAAATTTATAGAAAAGATTCCTTTATTAACTTTTGGTCGAGAATATGTTTGTATATTTTCAGAAAACACCTCCATGACCATGTGGATTCCTGCAACACAGAGGAATTGACAGGACTGCTCCAGCCATGAAGACAAGAGGAGAAATAGTCCAGAGATGGAAGATGCTGATGATGCCTTGCCATACTATCAGTCAGCAGCTGTGCGTCACTGCAGGTTGCCCTGGACCAAACCAGAGAGGGTCGGACCTGCATTGTCCACCACCCAGATATCATTGCTTTATTAATATTTTAATAGTCAGAACTTTGTTCTTGATGTTTAAGTTTTACTTCCATTATTAGTAGCTTAGAATAAAAAGACAGGGGAGTTATTGGAGACCGGGTGTAAGCTGACAGAGTCCTTGCACCCAAAGGGACTGATAAGATTCAGTCCCCTACCCATACAGTGTCCCCTAACTTATTTGGATGGCAATTTCCAATTGTCACCAGAATGAGAGCGACCTTTCATGGCTTACCAGAAGTTTGTAACTATTTACTGAGGTTTGCTGTATCGAGAATTTGGCTTCCTGCTTTATCTCCCTTAGAGATTAAGAGGAACAGAGAGTACGTTCCTTTTGAACTGACCTCCCAGTCAGTGTTTGTGTATAAAAGGTATTGAGCAGTTAATAAAGCTGCTGCAGTCTGTCAGTGGCTTGCAGCCCTCCCGATCCTGCTTTCATGTCTTTCCTTTCTTAATTCCTACCTCCCTACCTCAGTCCGGTTCACCTGTCAGGCTGGCACTGACAGAGGCCTATTTGGATTGAGGTAACTAGTTGTCCTGTTTGCTTCTTGAATTCGAATATCTAGTTATTTTCATAGGTTTTGGAAGTTCTCATCCACTATTTGTTTGAATACACTTTCTATTCCATGTTCCCTCTCCTCTTCCTTCACATGCATATCATTATAATATTGCTTTTTCTGATGGAGTCAGAAAATTCTCATAGAGCTCTTTAATTTTTCTTTATGCTCAGGTCTCTCTCATTTTCCCTCTGCTTCCTTTCTTGATTCTAATCTTCAATATCACTAATTCTTTCCTCCATCTGGTTGACTCTGTATCTGTAATCAGTAGTCCACTCAATCTCCTTAATTGCATGCTTCATTTCCAGGATTTCTGATTGGTTCCTTTTTAGAGTTCCAATCTCTTTGGTATAGTACCAGTTTTGTTCATTTATTTTTTTCTGAGTGCATTGAATTGCCGGTTTGTATTTTCTCACATCTCATTGAGTACTTTCAGAACTGCAATTTTGAAATCTCTGTCATTTATGTCATATATTCCCATGTGTTCCAGCTTGCTTTCTGAATATTTTTCGTTTTCTTTTTGATCATCCTTGTTACTCTGGTTCTTCATGGTATTTGCTGTCCTCTTCTGTTTTCACATTTATCTCTGTAGATGTCTCCCTACTATTTTCCAGTAAATGGTGCTGAATTACAATATTTTTTACCTCTGTGATAGCCCAGTCTTGAACCTATGCTGCTTCTGTATGACAGTATAGCTACCTCACTTGGGGGTGGGGTTTGTTTTGCCTTCACTGTAATCATGACTCCTGACCTCTGTGGGATTCCACCCCAAGCACCATCCCTGAGGATCAGCCACAGAGGGAAACAGAAGTTCTATTGCAATAGCTCTCTGTTTACAGATAATATGCTCCTGGACTCAATTCCGAGGGCAACGGGAGGCTAGTTTTGAGAGTCCAAGCAGCAGCATGGCTCTGTTGTTTATTTGTCTGAAATACCACCGCTGGCCTGACAGTTAACTAACTATAGCGAAACCCTGTACTCTGTTTGGCTTCTGCTGACTTCCTTGCCACTCACCCTGCTGGGATGCCCCCTGCCACCCCTGCAGCTCTCTGTTCCTCCTGGCTGAAGGAAGCATCTGCTATCACTAACTTTCTCCCCTCCTGGCTGGCCAAGCCCCGAGCTCCCAGCTGCAGGTCTGTGTCTGTGGGATGTCTGCGCTTTCTTCCCTTCTTGTCTCCTCATTTATTCCTAGTTGTCCACTTTTAGATGTTTCAATGCATGGATCTCTCAGGCATGTGTCTGTGTTGAACATGGATTTCTTTGTTGAATTATAGTTGGTTAACTTGTTGATATTTCAGAGAGAGAGGACAAGAGGCTCTCTCCCACCACCATTCTTCTGACATCATTTTCCTTTGTATATTATGCATGTTTTTACAAAAATTGAATTATGTTATATATAAACTATTTAATAATTTGTTATTTTCTTTATTTTTGCACATACAGGCATTTCTGGCAAAAGGAAATATGTGTTTCTGAAAAACCTTTGTTTGGCAAAACTGCACACTAAAAATGACAGGGCTCTACTGGGAAATAAGGTGATGGCATGGTATTTAAAATCACAGCAAATTTGTAACCATAATGCTAGCATAAACAATCATTGGTACCAGGGGAGATAACTAGGATTGTCAGGTAGAAAATTCAGCATGACTATTTACTGGCATATCAGATTAAAAAATCAAGAACAATAGAATGTCAATGCCATCAACCCTTTAATTGGACCCAGTGGCGTGTGCTGAGTAGGAGTATGTACAATATAAATGGAAACAAAGCTCTAACCTGGTGGAGCTACCATCAAGGTAGGCATGGATGCCAGTGAAAACTATTCCTGTCTGTGAGGGTGCCTCTCTGAGTAGGAAGGCACTGTAGACCACATTGGGCCCTCCTCAAATTCATGTGTTGAAGCCCTAACTAAAATGTGATGGTACTTGCAGATAGGGCCATTGTGAGATAAATAGGTTTAGATGAGGTTGTTAGGTTCTCTCTCCCCCCCCCCCCCCGGCCCCACACACACACCATACACACCCATGATGAGATTAATTTCCTTAGAAGATGAAAAACCAAAGAGCTTTGCTTTCTTTTCACTATTGAAGACACAGTGAGAATATGGCCATCTACAAGCTAGGAAGAAATTCCTTACCAAAAACTTACCCTGTTGCACCTTGATCTTGTACTTATAGCCTTCAGAGATGTGAGAAAATAAATTTCTGTTGTTTAAGTCACCCCATCTGAAGTATATTTATAGCATGACTGAGATGACTAAGACTGAAGATCTGTGAGAAAACCCTCTTTTAAAATTTATTTATCTGTCAATTTTTTATTGTGGAAATTTTCAAGCATGCCTGTAAGTAAAGACAATTATATAATGTATTAAAAAACTAGCTTTGACACTTATTATTTTTTCAATCCTGCTCTCCTGTCTCCCCCTCACTATTTTGAAAATTCCTTCTCCTTTTTAAAAATTATTTTTTCTTTTTGTTGTTCTGATTGGCTATTTTCTTCTACCTCATTTTCCAAATCACTAATCTGGTCTTCTACTTCATCTAGCTTGCTGTTGATTCCTTCTAGTGTATTCTTCATTTTTGATATTGTATTCTTCAATTCTGATTGATTCATTTTTATGGTTACTATGTCCTTTTTCATGCTTTTGAAGTTCTTACTAAGTACTTTAGCATCCTTATCACCATTGCTTTGAATGCTGTATCAGGTAGATTGCTTGCCTCCATTTTATTTAATTCTTTTTTGGGGGGATTTCTCCTGTTATTTTATTTGGGACATGTTTCTTTTTCTCCTTCTTTTGGCTGCCTCTCTGTATTTGTTTCTGCTTTGCTTGCTATAATGGAATTGTGTAGGTCTGACATTCACGTCTCTGTAGTCACCTGATCTAGGTACTCTAGGAATGCCCCTTGTGTGGGTTATGTGAGTTCTCATGTTGTAATTTCAATCTTGATTGCTATTGGCCCATTCATGTGTGGGGAGGACCTTCAGGCTGGCTGACTGTGAGGATCAACCTTTAACACAGTTTATAGGTTGCTAATCAGGTGCTGACCACACAAAGCATATATATATATATATTTTTTTTTCCTGCAAAGAACATTTTATTTTATATATCACTAGCCATGAATGTTTGTCATCAGTTACTACATAAATGCTGCCTGGTGCCATTATCCAAGTGGCACCACCATTTTATGTCCACAATTCACTTTGTATTTATAAAATTTTCATAATTTACATAAGTACATCTATCACTGAAGATTTAACATTGAGATGCAATCTAGCATCCATATTATCTGTTTTGCAGATAGTAATGTAGAAGAGATGTATTTTTAATCACCTTTTCATCCAAGTCACCTTATGTAAAAAAGAAATCAATAACTTAGAGCACTTAAGTCTCTAAAGAAAATTGTCGAGAATCCAAGATGGTGGCGTAGGTAAACACCTCAACTGCTGCCTCGCACAACAATTTAAACTGCAACTAAAAGACAAAATGTCTATCACCCAGAACCATGGGAAAGCTGGCTGAGTGGAAGTTCTACAACTAGAAGGAAAGAGAAAAGAACACTGAGACGTGCACAAGCACTGAAAAGCTGAGGTACGGAGGCACGGGATCTGGGCTGGCAGCAGGCGTTGCTTTTTTCAACCCAAAGGGGACACAAGCCCCCGATTAATCTGAAATACAGTTTCTGGGGAGACGCGGGGGACCCAAACTCCTACGGGGAGAAGCTGGACTGTCTGCTACCGGGTCGGAAAGTGAGGGGGGCCTGCTTGTAGAGCTGCGCACAGGAATAATTGTTTATCTGCTTTGGGCACGGGACGGGACGCAGTCGGAGACACAGAGCTGGCTAACTAGTAGCCATTGCTGTTTGCCACGCCCTAGCCTAGTGACGCCCTGAGACCCCGCCCCATACAACCTACAAACCCACCCAAGCTCCAAGCAGTGGCTTTTGCATAAGAAAGCCCTGCCCTATCGCAGCTTAACCTAACAAACTTGCAGCCTGGATCAGACAGCTCCAAAACCTCCAAACCCCAAGCAAAGAGGAGAAAACTAGCTCTCACTGTAGCTCCTATTGGGTGGACTCAGAAAATAGCTGACCTGCCCCCCATTGGAGATCCAGAAGCCAGTATACCTAGTGGTCAGTGTGAGAAACCAGATTTCAACTCCTCACATCCAGAAGTGACACATTGAAGAGGCAGACTCAGTGAGCACCAAAGGCCCACTGAAACAAGTACTGCACGATAAGCGTGTCTCCAGCACAGCAGTTCTTATAGACACAGCGAGTCCTCACAGCCGATTGGCCTGGAGGTCAATTCCTCCCAGCGTACCAAGAGCAATAAGGCTTAACTACACCAAGACTTTGCACTCAGCCCACCAAGGGGTGTACCAAGAGCGTCCACATCAGGTGATTGGGGAGGCTGAGCTACTGCCACCTATAGGTCACCTACCACACAAAGCCACTCCATCAACACAGGGAAGCAGCCAAAATGCGGAAACAAAGAAACATGTCACGAATGAAAGAAACGGAGGAAAGCAAACTACTGGACGACATAGAGTTCAGAACCACATTTATAAGGTTACTTAAGAATCTTCTAAAAACCTCTGAGAAACTTGATGACACTTCTGAGGAGCTTAGTGAGACCTTCAAGGACCTTAATGAGAATGCCAAAAAATGGAAAAGGACCAGTCAGAAATGAAGCATACACTGTCTAAAATAAAGAATATACAGAAACTCAACTGTAGATCAACGTACCCCAAGAATCAAACCAAAGATCTGAAATATGAGGAAACAAAAAACACCCAACCAGAAAAACAAAAAGAAAAAAGAATCCAAAAATATGAAGATAGTGTAAGGAGCCTCTGGGACAACTTCAAGTGTACCAACATCTGAATTTTTGGGGTGCCAGAAGAAGAGAGAGAACAAAATACTGAAAACCTATTAGAAGAAATAATGACAGAAAACTTTCCCTACCTGGTGAAAGAAATAGACTTACAAGTCCAGGAAGCGCACAGAACCCCAAACAAAAGGAATCCAAAGAGGACCACACCAAGACACATCATAATTAAAATGCCAAGGGCAAAAGACAAAGAGAGAATCTTGAAAGCAGCAAGAGAAAAACGGTTAGTTACCTACAAGGGAGTACCCATACGACTGTCAGCTGATTTCTCGGCAGAAACTATGCAGGCCAGAAGGGAGTGGCAAGAAATATTCAAAGTGATGAATAGCAAGAACCTACAACCAAGATTACTCTACCTAGCAAAACTATCATTCAGAGTTGAAGGTCAGATAAAGAGCTTCACAGACAAGAAAAAACTAAAGGAGTTCATCACCACCAAACCAGGATTACAGGAAATGCTGAAGGGTATCCTTTAAGAAGAGGAAGAAGAAGAAAAAGGTAAAGATAAAAATTATGAACAACAAAATGACATCAAATACATACCTACCAACAAGTGAATCTAAAAATCAAGTGAACTGAAAATCTGAAGAACAGAATGGACTGGTGAATATAATAGAATCAGGGACATAGAAAGGGAGTGGACTGATGACTCTCAGGGGAAGCAGGTGTGAGGGGTGCGGGAAGAGATTGGACAAAAATCTTACTCCTATGGATGAAGACTGTGGCGGGGGGTAAGGGCATGGGGTGGGGAGGGGAGCTATGGGGGAAAAAAAAAAAGAGGAACACCTGTAATAATCTGAACAATAAAGATTTATTTAAAAAAATTAAAAAAAGAAAATTGTCGATATGCTCATAGAAGTAGTTAAACAGGATTGTCAGAAACAACTTCCATGTCCACATCCTTTTGTAGTTTGTGTACCATTTTGTCTTCCAACTGCTTCCCTTTGCATGCAAAAGGTGCCCGGATGAGATGGATGTTTTGCTTGACTTCTTTGATGTCCTGAGCTTTCTGTAGTTCTTTATTTTTCTTCAACCTGTTCATTATAAATTTAGCTTGACGTTTCTGTTTGATCTCTTCAACTCTCTTCATTGCATCAATCGTTTTATTCCACAGCTCTCGCTGATATTTGACAGGTTCATTTCTGCGTTTTTCAAATTCAAATGAATTATCCACTGTGAGCTCTTTACCAGCAGCTTTATGGAAAGCTTTAGTCCACCTGACCTTTCGAGGATTGCGCTTCTTTTTAAAGTTTTTATGACACTTGGATTTACAAAACCTGAACACCTTGCAGTCATTACGGATGAACATCATGCCGTGGCCCGGGTATATGGGTCCGGAACAGAAGCAACACTTTTCTATACGCATGTTGAATGTGCGTGGGGACCCACCACCCAAACGCCGAGCCCACACAAAGCATATTTTGCCTCAATTTGGTCTGGTGCCTGCCTAGATCACTCTTTGGGTATGCCACTTGTGAGATAATTGGATCCTGCTCTGATGTTTTCTGAAGCTGGCCACTCAGTGTGTCTGTTCTGGGGTCTTTTGGGAGGGACTCTGGTACAGGTCAATATTAAATGCTGCCTGTGACTGGCTCTGGGTAACCTGTTTGGTGCTACAGAGCATTCCACAATTTGTGGCTGCCTCTACTGGGGGGAATAGCCCATGTTACAAAGTCACACA
This sequence comes from Corynorhinus townsendii, assembly GCA_026230045.1. Classification (NCBI taxonomy): domain Eukaryota; kingdom Metazoa; phylum Chordata; class Mammalia; order Chiroptera; family Vespertilionidae; genus Corynorhinus; species Corynorhinus townsendii. The sequence goes on along the minus strand of JAPDVU010000001.1, from coordinate 112,542,263 downwards.
ACTCAGTTGGGCATCATGGGGACTGTTTTAGAAGTTTGCCTTCCACATTTGCATAGCATGTTATTGTGTGGATTATATTATAATTTACTTAATTAATTCTCTATTGCTGGAAATTTAGATTGCTTCCAATAACACTACACACCCACAACTTTCTACTATATTTTTCATGCCTACTTTATGCTTGAACCTTCCAAAAATTCAAGCTCTAAAGCAACACTTTCTTCATGTTCAAACTGCAGAGAAATGTATTACTCTCTTATCAATTCTTATAAAATTTTAATGAATACCATTTTCTTTATTTTTGTTACAGGTATTTTAGATAGAAATGATATTGGTCATTTATCCCTTAATATAGTCTTAAATTTAGAATTGATATTCTGTGCATGAAGTGTGCTTCCAATTCAATAAAAAAGACAATGTTCTCAATATAAAAACGTGAAGAGAGTGAACAAATGAATGACAGAAGTGACAAATTATTGACATGAAATATTAAATTAGAAAAAGATAAATTATGACAAGATATGTTTCTAACTAATTCAATTGACAAAGATTTAAAAAGAGCATAATACTTAATAATATTGTTAAGGATGTACATAACCCGGTACTCTCAACATTCCTAGAAGAAGTTTGCATTTATATGCTATGACTCATCACTTCAATTTGCCTAGATTTTCTGTCTCTTCTTTCACATATTGTAGCTGAAATTGAACTACAGAATTTTTCAAGTATTAGTTGTCACTGTGGAATCACTGTCACCATATTCAAAACATCAGAAATATCTGTCAGTGAAGTGAGAACAGTTTATCAAAAAAGGCCATGCCACAGTCACTTTATGGGCGTAGATCCTGACAAAAGGATTCTCAAGTTGCCAAGGAGGTTAAAGGGAGTCAAAACAACACTGACAGTCATAACAGAAGCAGACTTCATTGCTACCCAAGAGGATCTGGGTGCTATGACAGAACCATTGATATGCACCTGGGAATACATGAAGTGAACTGCATAATACAACAAACTATCTCCATGATGTGGGGAAAAAAGTGTTTTTGCAAAACTTCACTTATATAATCTTAAGTTTCTCCAAGACAATTAAAAAATCTTTATTGTTGAAAGTATTACATATGTCCCTTTACCCTCCCTCCCCCATTTACCCCTTTAGCCTGCCCCCACCACCCTGCCCCAGGCCTTCACCACCTATTGTCTGTGTCCATAGGCTGTGCATATACACATACCAGTTCTTTGGTTGATCTCTTCCGACCTACCCACCCACCCACCCACCCATCCCTACCTTCCTTCTGAGATTTGACAGTCTGTTCCATGCTTCTATGTCTCTGGATCTATTTTGTTCAATACGTAATTTTGTTTATTAGATTCCAAATGAGTGAGATCATGTGATACTTGTCTTTCTCTTAACAGCTTATTTTGCTCAACATAATACTCTCCAAGTCCCTCCATGCTGTCTCAAAAGGTAAAAGATCCTTCTTTTTTACTGCTGCATAGTATTCTATGATGTAAATATACCACAGTTTTTTAATCCACTCATATACTGATGGGCATTTGGGCTGTTTCCAGAGCTTAACTGTTATAAATTGCAACTGCTGTGAACATAGGGATGCATATATTCTTTCTGATTGGTGTTTCAGGTTTCTTAGGATATATTCCTAGAAGTGGGATCACTGGGTTAAATGGCAGTTGCATATCTAATTTTTCGAGAAAACTCCATACTGTTTTCCATAATGGCTGCACCAGTCTGCATTCCCACCAGTCTGCATTCCCACCAGTGTATGCTAAGGTTGCCTTTTCTCTACTCCTGGCCAGCACTTGTCATTTGTTGATATGTTGAGGGTAGCCATTCTGACAGGTGTGAGGTGATTCCTCATTGTCATTTTAATTTGCTTTTCTCTGATGATCAGTGATTTTGAGCATTTTTTCATATGTCTTTTGACCATCTGAATGTCCGCTTTGGAGAAGTGTCTATTTAGGCCCTTTGCCCATTTTTAAATTGAATTGTTTGTCTTTCTTTTGTTAAACTGTATGAGTTCCTTATATAGTCTGGATATTAACCATTTACCTGATGTATCATTGCCAAGTATGTTCTCCCATACTGTGGGCTTCCTTTTCATGTTGTTAATGATTTCTTTTGCTGTGCAGAAGTTTTTTTATTTTGATGTAGTCCTATTTGTTTATTTTCTCCTTAATTTCCTTTGTCCTAGTAGATGTATCTGCAAACATTGCTATGACAGATATTTGAGATTTTGCTGCCTATGGTTTCTTCTAGGATTTTTATGCTTTCACTGGTTACATTTAAGTCCTTTATCCATTTTGAGTTTATTTTTGTGTATAATATAAGTTGGTGGCCTAGTTTCTTTTTTTTGCATGTATCTGTCCAATTTTCCCAACACCATTTATTGAAGAGGCAGTTTCGAGTCCATTGTATGCTCTTGCTCCTTTGTCAAATATTAATTGAGCATATTGGCTTGGGACAATTTCTGGAGTCTGTGTTTTGTTCCATTTATCTATATGTCTGTTTTTATGCCAGTATCAGGCAGTTTTGAGAACAGTGGTTTTGTAGTATAAATCAATATTTGGTATTGTGATACCTCCAAATTTGTTCTTTCTCAAGATTGCTGTGGCTATTTGGGGTCTTTTTTATTCCATATAAGTTTTTGAAATATTGATTTGACACTTGTAAATTACTAATACTTGGTAATTTATGCCCTTTGTAATTTATTAGGCATTGCATTAAATACATAGATTGCTTTGGGTAGTATGAACATTTTAATGATGCTAATTTTACCAATCCATGTGTTGTAATGTACCCCACAAATTGCACAAAGGACGCCCCAATCAAGAAGTTAAATTAAGGAGTCTTTATTCAAAAGCTAGTGGCTAAGAGGGGCCATTAGCTCTCCAAATCTCGCAGCCCTGAGTGACCACAGTAGCGAGATTATAAGGCAAAAACCACATCATGCTAGATGTTGGAATGTGGAGCTATCTTGTGAAAGCAGATTGTACAGAAGCAAAATTGAGCAAAGTTAATAATCTCTAAAGGTCATCTACAGTCTTAACTCCTGGAACCACTGAGTCAACGGGAAGCAATCTTTTGTGGTTCTGGTCCTCAGGCATAGGAGAATAACTTTTGTGATGTGGCCTGGCAATATAATGGGGTGATTTATGTGAGTTTCCAGGTCTCAATCTGGAAACTGAGGTAACTACCCTATTGTTTAAGCAGGCAGGTATGTACAGAAGCCAGAATAGCAGGGTTAAAATTCAAACAGCAGGTTTTTACCTGAGATGTATGTTACCATGCTTCATTGCTTCACATGAGCATGGTATATTCTTCCAATTGTTTATATCTTCCTCTGTCTCTTTTTTCAATGTCCTATAGTTTTCAGAGTACAAGCCTTTTTCCTCATTGGTTAAGTTTATTCCTAAGTATCTTAATTTTTTTGTTGCAATGGTAAATGGGATTGTTTGTGCACTTTCTCTTTCTGAGAATTCATTATTGGTGTAAAAAAATGCCATTGATTTCTGGATGTTAATTTTGTATGCTGCTTCATTGCCAATTCATTTATTAAATCTAGTAGTTTTTTGGTGGAGTTTTAAAGGTTTTGTATGTACAATATCAAGTCATCAGCAAATAATGAGAATTTGACTTTCTCCTTTACAATATAGATGCTTTTTATGTTTTCTTCTTATCTTATCTCTGTGGGTAGGACTTCCAGTACTATGTTGAATAAGAGTGGTGAAAGTGAACATCCCTATCTTTTTCCTGTTCTTAGGGGAAATAGTTTTAGTTTTTCCCATTGAGTATGATGTTGGCTATAGGTTTGTCATAAATGGCTTTTATTATATTGAGGTATGAACCCTATATTCCCACTTTACTGAGAGTCTTTATAAAAAATGGGTGTTGGTTTTGTCGAAAGATTTTTCTGTGTCTATTGATATGATCATGTAATTTTTTATTCTCAATTTGTTTATGTGATATATCATATTAATTGATTTACAAATATTGTACCAGCCTTGCATCCCTGGAATAAATCCTAGTTGGTCATGGTGTATGATCTTGTTAATATATTTTTGGATCTGATTTGCTTATATTTTGTTGAGGATTTATCATCTATGTTCATCAGGGATATTGGCCTGCAATTCTCTTTCTTTGTAGTGTCTTTACCTGGTTTTGGAATTAGGATAATGCTGGTTTCATAAAAAGAGTTTGGAAGTGTTCTTTCCTCTTGGATTCTTTTGAATAGCTTGAGGAGGATGGGTGTTAGTTCTTCTTTGAATGTTTGGTAAAACTCCCCTATAAAGCTGTCCAGATCAGTGCTTTTGTTTGCTAGGAGTTTATTATTTTTAATTTTTTATTACTGCTTCAATTTCCTCAATTGTTATTGGCCTATTCAGGTTTTCTGATTCTTTCTGATTTAGTTTTGGAAGATTGTATTTTTTCTAGGAATTTGTCCATTTTATCTACATTGTCCAGCTTGTTGGCATATAGTTGCTCATAGTATTTTCTTACAATCTTTTGTATTTCTGTGGTGTCAGTGGTTACTTCACTACTTTCATTTCTGATTTTATTTATTTGGGTCCTTTCTCTTTCTTTCTTGGCTAGTCTGGCTAGAGGTCCATCAGTCTTGTTTATCTTTTCAAAAACCAGCTCTTGGTTCATTGATCTTTTGTGTAATTATTTACTCTGTCATTTATTTCTGCTCTAATTTTTATTATTTCTTTCCTTCTACTTACTCTGGGATTTTCTTGTTGTTCTCATTCTAATTATTTAAGTTGTAGTGTTAAATAATTTATTATTAATTTTTCTTGTTTTTAGTGGTAGGGCTGTAGTGCTATTAACTTCCCTCTTAGGACTGCTATTGCTGTTTGCCAGATATTTTGGATTGTTGTGTGTTCATTTTCATTTGTTTCCAAGAAGTTTTGATCTCTTCCTTGATCTCATTGGTAACCCATTCATTGTTTAATAACAATGCAATTTAGTCTCTATATATTTGAATGTTTTTGATTTTTTTACTGTAATTGATTTTGAATTTCATTCCATTGTCATCTTAGAAGATATTTGACATGATTTCAATCTTCTTCAACTTTTATAGACTTATTTTGTGCCCTAACATATGCTCTATCTTTGAGAATGACCCATGTGCACATGAGAAGCATACATATTCGGCCACTTTTGGGTGAAATATTCTATAAATGTCAATTAAATCTCTCTGATCCCAGTGTGTCATTTAAAGTCACAGTTTTGGGGGGAGAAAAATGGTGGTGGAATAGACAGACGTGTTCTGAGCCTTGTCCCAGAACAGAAAGAAAGAACAGCTGAGGGTCGCACAAGGAGTGTTTGTTGGCAAGTTAAGGGACAGCCAAACTCCAGGAGAAGGTGGGGGACTGCTAGACAGGGTTCCCCTGACCAGGCAGCCCTCACTGTGGCTGGGTCCCCTCCTGGAGCCACAGGCTCGGACGCAGTCTGCAACATCTTGATAGGGAAAGTGGAGCTTATTGGAAGCCTGAAAATCCACAACTGCAGCAACCACCGAACAGCTGCAGCCCCAAAACACCGGTCCCCAATTGGCGCAAACTTGTGGATTCAAAGGAGCTCTTCATTCCACCACAGAAATGTCACATTTCGCCTGGGATCAGGTGAGCTCTCTGGTCCTGGCGGGACAGAGAAACGCGCGTTTTGTGGGAGCTGGAGGACCAGAGAAGTCTGTGCATAGAAAAACCCGTGGCTGGTGGGGCTGGCGTGATCCGTGAATGTTGAAGGGGGTACTAAGAGCTGCTAACAGAAAGGATCTCTAAAAAAACAACCCATTTTGCTCTGATGTGCAGGGACAGCCTAAGAATTTCAAAGGTGTGCCGGCTGCTTAGACTTGCGCAGAGACACATTGGTTTTTTTCCTCTTCAAATCCTTGCTTCTGATCACTAAGCCCAATACATAGGATCACCCAGTTGGGGACATCCTGGGAGACTGCAGGGGAAAGTTGTTTTTCTGGAACCTGGGGGTCGGAGCTGGGAGTAACCTTCAGAGAGCCAGCTCTGAGGCAGCCCACTCCCACAAACCGGTATTGAGTACCACAGGGATATACAGAGGGCAGAGAGGCCATAAATAGACCCGGAAGTCAATCCAGAAACACTGCCACCCAGGGCTGAATCACAAATTGACTCTTGTGTAATCAAAAATAAAGGAATACGAGAAATTAAGAGACCACCTGCTTAAAAATCAGGACTGGCTTACAACACTGAGGAACAGTAGAACGCAGGGAACTGCAAGACTGTCTGAACTGAGAAACAGGCATGCCAAACAGAACAATAGGGGAAGTGAATGATCTTCACTATTGCGCATTATATATTTTTTAATTTTTAATTTTCATTTTTTGCATCTTTTACTTAAGAAAGTATTTTTTTCTTTTTTTCTCACTTGATTTTAACTTTTCAATTATTACATTTTTTATTTTTAATCAGTATTATTACTACTAGTATTTTACCTTTTTTTTTTTGCTGTGTCATTTTATTTTCTCTTTATTTTACTTTGGGACTAGTGTTCTACATTCTATTTTCATCTTTCCATTAACATAGTTTTACTCTATCTCAACTCTACCTTTATGCTATCACTCTCTTCCTAACTTTTCCCTTTTTTGTGTCCTGTTTATCTTACCCCTTTCCTGCTTTAGATTTTCCCTATTCTTTCTGTTTACCCCCTGTTAAAATTTCATCCTACATATATATCTAATTTCCAATCCCCTGATCCAAGTCCATACACACCTCTCTCTTCGCTGTCTTAACTACCCAAAAAATTGTTTTTCTCTCTGTCCTTTTGTTGTTGTTTGCTTGAATGTTGATTATCGAATTTTTATGCTTTTTTGTGAGATTGTTTTATTTTATTTTGTGTTTTTGGTTTTGTTTGCTTTGTTTTTTTGCTTCTGTTTTCCCTTGCCTTGCTTGCTATTAGTTGGTGTTGTAGTATTAATCCCCAGGTACTTGTGGCTGGCATTTGCTAGGATTAGTGGTAGCTCTATTGGATTTTTCTCCCCATATATAAAGTTTGATCCCCTTTTCTCTCTTAGTCTCTTTCTTGTCTCTCTTATTTTTTTCTTTCTTTTCCCAATTTCATTTTGACACTCCTTTTTTTCTTTCTTTCCTTTTCATCTTTTTCTTTCTCTTCTATCCCCTAATTTGCCTTTCTCTGGTGTCACCTTTATTGGAGGTTATTAATATCATGAATACATTTCTGTTCAGTGCTTGTGTGTTGTACCTGGTTGTGTTGTACTTTGTGCCTTTAAGTCAATGCAGGAGAGAGAGAGCTACATAACCAGATATCTGGAGAAGTGAGAACATGGGGAGATGAAGAAACAGCCTGCATATGAAAGAAAAGCAGGCATCATCAGAAAAGGAAGTAAACGAAATAGAGGCAAGCAACTGCCAGAGAAAGAATTCAGAGAAATGGTCATAAGGTGGCTGAAAAGACTGGAAGACAAATTTGACAATATGAGTAAGAACCAAGAGGAAATGAAGAAGAACCAAGAAGAAATGAAAAATGACATTGCTGCTGTAAAGAACTCAATAGAAAGCATCAAGAGTAGACTAGAAGAAGCAGAGGACCACATCAGTGAGCTAGAAGACAAGATGGAAAAAAATACTCAAGTAGAGCAGCTTCTAGAAAAAAAAATTAAAAAGCAGGAGGAGAGCCTAAGGGAACATTGGGACAACACAAAACAAAACAACATCCGTATAATAGGGGATCCAGAAGGGAAGGAAACTGAGCAAGGAATATAAAACCTGTTTGAAGAAATGATGACAGAAAACTTCCCTGATATAGGGAAGAAAAAACCCACACAAATCCAAGAAGCTCACAGAGTCCCAAACAAAATGAACCCCAAAGACCAACGCCAAGGCACCTTATTATTAAATTGGCAAACACCAATGACAAAGTAAGAATCTTAAAAGTGTCCAGAGAGAGACAGAAAGTTACATACAAAGGAACCCCCATCAGACTAGCAACTGATTTCTCAACAGAAACTCATCAGGCCAAAAGGGAATGGAATGAAATATACAAAGTCATGCAAAGGAAGGGTATGAATCCAAGAATACTGTACCCAGCAAGGCTATCAATCAAAATTGAAGGTGAAATCAGGAGCTTCACAGACAAAAAAGGACTAAGGGAATTTATTACCACCAAACCAGCAATGCAAGAAATGCTGAAGGGTCTGCTGTAAAAAAAAAAAAAACAGAAAAAAAAAGAAAAGAAAAGAAATAGGAAGCGAAGAAGGAAAACAGGGGTAAAGAATAAAAATGGCGACAAATAAGTACCTATCAATAACTTTAAATGTAAACAGATTAAATGCCCCAATTAAAACACACAGGGTAACAGACTGGATAAGAAAACAAGACCCATATATCTGCTGTCTATAAGAAACCCACCTCAGAAAAAAAGACACACACAGACTGTGGGTGAAGGGATGGAAAACGGTTTTCCAGGTGAATGGAAATGAAAAAAAAAAAGCTGGGGTAGCAATACTTATATCTGACAAATTGGATCTCAAAGTGAAGGACATAACAAGAGATAAGGAGGGCCACTTCATAATATTAAAGGGAGCAATCCAACAAGAAGAAATAACTCTGTTAAACATATATACACCCAATACAGGAGCACCCAAATACATAAAACAACTCCTGGAGGATATCAAGGGAGAGATTAACAGCAATACAATCATAGTAGGAGACTTTAATACCCCACTATCACCTTTGGACAAATCTTCTAAACAAAAAATCAGCAAAGAAACATCAATCCTAAATGACTCACTAGACCAGATGGAATTAATTGACATCTTCAGGACATTTCACCTCAAAGCCACAGAATATACATTCTTCTCAAGTAACACATGGGTCATTTTCAAAGATAGACCATGTGTTGGGACATAGACAAAGTCTCTTCAAATTCAAGAAGATAGAAATCATATCAAGCATCTTCTCAGACCACAGTGGCATAAAACTGGAAATCAACTACAATAAAAACAAGCCAAAAAAAATCAAACACATGGAGACTAAACAGCATGCTATTAAACAATGACTGGGTTGCCAGAGATATCATGGAAGAAATAAAAAACATCATGGCAACAAATGACAATGAAAACACACCAATCCAAAATCTATGGGACACAGTGAAAGCAGTCTTGAGAGGGAAGTTCATAGCTCTACAAGCATACTGCAACAAATAAGAAACAATGGTAATAAATCACCTAACCCTACATCTCAAAGAGTTAGAAAAAGAGCAACAAGAAAAGCCCAGCGTAAGCAGAAGGAAGGAAATAACAAAGATCAGAGTGGACATAAACGACATTGAGACCAAAGAAACAATACAAAAGATCAACCAAACCAAGAGCTGGATCTTTGAAAGGATAAACAAGATTGATGAACCTCTAGCCAGGCACACCAAGAAGCAAAGAGAGAGGACCCAAATCAACAAAATCAGAAATGAAAGAGGTGAAATAACAACAGATCCCACCGAAATACAAATGATTGTTAAAAAATACTGCAAACAACTCTATCCCAACAAACTGGACAACCTGGAGGAAAAGGACATATTCCTAGGAAAATATAACCTTCCAAAAGTCAATCAGGAAGAATCTCAATAGCTCAATATGCCAGTAACTATGGAAGAAACTGAAGCAGCCATCAGAAAGCTTCCTGCAAACAAAAGCCTGGGTCAAACAGCTTCACAGGAGAGTTTTACCAAACATTCAAGGAAGAATTAAAACCTATCCTCCTCAGAGTATTCCAAAAAATCAAGAGGAAGGAACACTTCCAAGCTCCTTCTATGAAACCAGCATCACCCTAATACCAAAACCAGATAAAGAGAACACAATGAAAGAGAATTATAGGCCAATATCCCTCATGAACATGGATGCCAAAATCCTCAACAAAATTCTAGCAAATCGGATCCAGCAGTACCTCAGAAAGATCATACACCATGACCAATAGGATTTATCCCAGGAATGCAAGGATGGTACAATATCCACAAATCAATAAACGTGATACATCAAATAAACAAATTGAGAGATAAAAACCACATGGTGATATCAATTGACCCAGAAAATGCATTTGACAAAATCCAACACACTTTCGTGATAAAAACTTTCAACAAGGTGGGAATAGAAGGATCATACCTCAACATAATAAAAGCTATATATGACAAACCCACAGCTAACATCATACTCAATGGCAAAAACTAAAACCTTTTCCCCTAAGAACAGGAACAAAGCAGGGATGCCCACTCTTACCACTCCTGTTCAACATATTACTGGAAGTATTAACCATTGCAATTAGACAATAAGAAGAAATAAAAGGCATCCAAATTGGAAAAGAAGTAAAGCTGTCCTTATTTGCAGATGACATGATATTGTACATAAAAAACCTGAAAGACTCCATCAGAAACTAAGATACTTAATAAATGAATTCAGCAATGTAGCAGGTTACAAAATTAACGCCAAGAAATCTATGGCATTTCTGTACACCAATAATGAACTTACCGAAAGAGAGACAAAAACAGCAATCCCATTTACCATCGCACCAAAAAAATTAAGATACCTAGGAGTAAACTTAATGAAGGAGGTAAAAGACCTATATGCGGAAAACTACAGGACACTTTAAAAAGAGATATAGGAAGACATAAACAGATGGAAGAACATACCATGTTCATGGATTGGTAGAATCAATATCATTAAAATGTCCATACTACCCAAAGCAATCTATAGATTCAATGCACTCCCCGTTAAAATGCCAACGGCATATTTCACAGACCTAGAAAGAACTCTTCAAAAATTCATCTGGAATAAAAAAAGACCCCGAGTAGCTACAGCAATCCTGAGAAAGAAGAATAAAGTAGGAGGGATCTCAATACCAGATTTCAAGGTGTATTACAAAGCCACTGTTCTCAAAACAGCCTGGTACTAGCACAAGAACAAACATATAGATCAATGGAATAGAATAGAGAATCCAGATATCAACCCAAACCACTATGCTCAATATTTGACAAAGGAGTCATGAACATACAATGGAGTCAAGACAGTCTCTTCAATAAATTGTGTTGGGAAAGTTGGACAGATACATGCAAATAAATGAAACTAGATCACCAACTTACACCATACACAAAAATAAACTCAAAGTGGATTCAGGACTTAAACATAAGATGGGAAACCATAAAAATACTAGAGGAATCCACAGACAGCAAAATCTCAGACATTTGCCAAAAGAACTTCTTCTCTGTCACTACCCCTAGGGCAATGGATGCTAAAGAGAAAATAAGCAAATGGGACTACATCAAAATAAAAAGCTTTTTCACAGCAAAAGAAACCATCAATAAAACAACAAGAAATCCCACTGTATGGGAGAACATATTTGCAAATGTTATCACTGATAAAGGTTTAATCTCCAACATCTATAGATAGCTTATACATCTTAATAAAAGGAAGATAAATGATCTAACCAAAAAATGGGCTACGGACCTAAATAGAATCTTTTTGGAAGAAGACAGAAGGAAGGCCAAGAGACACATGAAAACATGCTCAAAGTCACTAATTATCAGAGAGATGCAAATCAAAATGACAATGCTGTACCATCTCACACCTGTCAGAATGGCTATCATCAACAAATCAACGACAAGTGCTGGCGAGGATGTGGAGAAAAAGGAACCCTCGTGTACTGCTGGTGGGAATGCAGACTGGTGCAGCCAGTGTGGAGAACATTATGGAGTTTCCTCAAAAAACTGAAAATGGAAATCCCATTTGACCCAGTAATCCCACTCCTAGCAATATATCCTAAGAAACTAGAAACACCAATCAGAAAGGATATATGCACCCCTATGTTCATAGCAGCACATTTTACAATAGCTAGGATTTGGAAACAGCGTACGTGCCCGTCAGCAGATGACTGGATCAGAAAACTATGGTACATCTACACAATGGAATACTATGCTGCCATAAAAAGAAGGAATTCTTACCATTTGTAGCAACCTGGATGAAACTGGAGAACATTATGCTAAGCGAAATAAGCCAGTCAATGAAAGGAAAATACCACATGATGTTACCCATTTGTGGATAATAAAAAACACATTATAAACTGATGAACAAAAAGATAGATACAAAGGCAGTAAAGCATGAAACAGACTGTCAAATTACAATGGGAAGGTTAGGGAGAGGTGGGGGAAATAAGAGATCAACCGAAGGACTTATATGCATGCATATAAGAATAACCAATGGATGCAAAACATTGGGGGGTAAGGGCATGTATGGGAGTGGGTTGGGGGTGGGACAATGGTAAGATATGTACACATATAATACCTTAATAAAAAAAACGAAAATTAAAAAAAATAATGACAGTTTCCTTGTTAACTTTTTGTCTGGAAGATTGATCCCGTGACGTTAGCAAAGTGTTAAAATCCCCCACTATGACTGTATTGCTGTTGATCTCTCCCTTAAAGTCCTCCAGAATTTAAAAAAAAAAAGTATTTATATGTTCCTATATGAGGTGCATATATGTATACCAGGGTTATATCCTCTTGTTTGATTGATCCCTTTAGTATTGTGAAGTGATGTTTATTTTCTCTTGTGATGGCCTTCATTTTGAAGTCTATTTTGTTAGATATGAGTATTGCTACCCCAGCTTTGTTTATCATTTCCCTTTGGATGGAAATTTTTTTTTATTCCTTCACTCTCATCTTGTGTGAGTCTTTTGTTTCTGAGGTAGGTCTCTTATAGACAGCATATTTGGGTCATGTTTTCATATCCATTCAGCTACCCTATGTCTTTTGATTGGCACATTTAATCCATGTACATTTAAGGTTATTATTGATAGGTACTTATTTATTACTATTTTAATTCTTGATTCCTATGTTTCTTTCTCTATTTCTTCTCATTACAGCAGTTGCTTTAGCATTTCATGCAGTGCTAGTTTGGTGGTGATAAACTCCTTTAGCTATTTTTGTCTGGAAAGCTCTTTTTTTCTCTCTTTTGAATGATAGCATTGGCTATAGCAGTGGTCGGCAAACTGTGGCTCACGAGCCACATGCGGCTCGTGAGCCGTCGTTTGCCTCTCTGTTGACTAATGAGTTTGCCGACAACTGGGTTATAGTAATCTAGGTTTCAGATCTTTGCTTTTCTTTACCTTGAATACTTCATGTAATTCTCTTCTGGCCTATAGAGTTTCTGATGAAAAATCTGCTGACACCCTTATGGGAGTTCCTTTGTAGCTAACAAATTTCTTTTCTCTTGCCACTTCTAAGATGCTCTCTTTGTCTTTAATTTTTGGAATTTTAATTATGATGGGTCAGGGCATGGGCCTGTTTGGGATCTTCTTGTTTGGGACTCTTTGTGCCTCCTGGACTTGTATGCCTTTTTCCTTCACCAGATTAGGGAAGTTTTCTGCCTTTATTTCTTCAAACACATTCTCTCTCCCTTGCTCACTTTCTTTCCTTTCTGCTACTTCTATGATGTAAATAGTGTTACGTTTCATGTTGTACCACAGCTCCCTTAAGCTGTCCTCCTGTTTTTTTAATTGTTTTTTCGTTTTGGTTCAATGATTGATTGATTTTTTTCTCCCCTATCTTCTAATTCACTGATTGGATCCTCAGCTCCCCCTTGTCTGCTGTGTATTCCTTACACTGTGATCTTTACTAAATGCTATGTTAGTTTTCATACTTACTCTATCTTTTCTCATGCTGTTGAGTATCCTTGCCATCATTATGCTGAATACTATGTCTGATAAATTTATTATTTACATTTCATTTAGTTCTTCTTCTGGAAAATTCTCTTGTTCTTTCATTTGGGGCTATTTTTTTTTTTATCTCCCCATTTGGCTGCCTGTTTGGGTTTGTGTCTTTGTACTAGGTAGATCTGCTATGACTCCCTATCTCTAGTCAGCAAGACAGTTTTAGATGCTGTTTCTGACTGCCCCTGAGTACGCTGTTTAGAGCTATCAGCAATCCACAGCTTATGGCTCCCTCTGCTGGGGCTAGATGCCTTTGGAATGAACCAAGATGCGCACCAAGGTCTGCTTTTCCTAGCCGTGGACTCTGAATTAGATCAGGCTAAGACTCAGAGCCTCCAGAGACCCACTTCTGTCTGCAATCTGCTTCCATGTCATTTTTTTTTAAAGGACACTTTTTTTTTTTCTATGTGAAAGAAGTGTCATTGGGTCTTTGTTTTCATCTTAGAAATCAGTACAATGAAATGAATTGAAGCTGTTTTTCATTTTGTAAAGGAAATGCCATTTGTTAAATGACCGTTTCATTTAAAGGTATCTATTCTTTGCTATCCTATTATGCAAACAGACTTATGTATATCTTGTGATTGTTTGCCAAGTATATGATAGGAAAGACCTGGGACCAGAACTCTTTTCTCATTTGTCTTTGTGTTTAGGATATAATCCTTGATGCTGACTTAATACAGTAATTAAGTCATTTGATATTTCTGTATTGCTGATATTCTTTACAAGATTAGTTTGATGATTAAGGGAGAGATTAATGTACAAAACCACTTTGAATTTATATGCCATGGTTCTCTTCCAATCAAAGGTTTCTACTCATTGCTATCTTTTCCAAGTTAAAACAGAGGAGAGTATTGATTTTTATTGTATATTGACTGTGAAAATAAATACAGGGATTATATGAGTTTGATGCAGAAAGTTTAATAGCTATTCTTATTCTGGTTCTCAGAACCTTGATATCTAAGAGCATAATTTAGTCTTAGAACAAGAATATTATACTTCTCTTGTTTCTCCAAGTTTCCTTTATTCTTTTTTTATAAGTTGATTTCAGAGAGGGAAACGGAGAGAGAGATAGGAACATCAATGATAAGAGAGAATCACTGATAGGCTGCCTCCTGTATGCCCTCTACTGGCGATTGAGCCCGCAACCCGGACACATGCCCTTGATCAGAATCGAACCCAGGACCCTTCAGTCTGCAGGCCAACGCTCTATCCACTGGGCAAAACTGGCTAGGGCTCTCCAAGTTTCCTTTAAAATGCAAGTGAAAATTCTACTTCCTTTCATTTCTCACAGGGAACAGATCAAAAGGCAAACACAAGATGTATAGGTTCTCACATCTTTTAAGTATATGGTAAACAATTATCCAACATGTATTTTACTTGTTGTGGGTTCTTCCTCTTTTCTTTTTTTCTCAAGTTTTATTTTTCATTGATGCATTTGTATTTTGCATATATAATTCTAAGTAGTTCAATCTAATGAAGTAGTGACATATCCTCTGAAATCATTTTATTAGCCTGTTTACTAATATAGGGCATTTATTTTGCTTCTACTAGTTTGGCAATTTTCTACTGACTTCCAGATTTCCAGTTAACACATGATATATGAAATTAATAACCTCTTTAAAAGTCTTCATAGCTGAAAATATCTTCCATTTAACAATACTTAGCTATAAATTTGCCCATATCTTATAGAAAATTGACAAATTCTCATCAACCTCTTATTAACAATTAGCATATTCTAATTACAAAATCATTAATTTGAACATATTTCATAAATCCTTTTAAAGCAGCTTAACCTCATATGTTGTCTTCTCTTTTACATGTAGACTTTATACATGATTAAATCAGCAAAACAGGCTCAATATGTCCTTTATATTTGATCCTTACCTAATTTGTGTTTCAAGATTGTAGAGGTCAATGCACTTGGAAATCCATGTGTGTACTTTATCAAGATGGCTTAAGGATAAGTTGTAAGCCTCCAAGTGGACTAAATGATTTAAATAATGGTGAGCTAATTAGCATTCTATATATTTGTTTGTATAAGGTCATAGCTTTTGAAGAATGTTTGGTGTGGAAAGCCACACCTCTGTAAGTATTGAGATTATCAGTAGTTCAAATGAAGTGGCAAAAGGCCACACTAGGATAGTGTGATATTTTGAGAAGTGGCACATTAATCAATTACAGTTTTCAGATGGGGTAAGGCTTAGAATTCTTATTGCAGTGTGGCTGGTGTCGCTCAGTGGTTGAGCATCCACCTAGGAACAAGGAGGTCATGGTTTGATTCCCTTCCTCTCTGACATCAATTAAAAAAAAAAGCACAATTACAAAGCTTGTAAAGAAGAAAAATTGATCATTATGAATTGAATAGAGCTTCTATATAGACCAAGGCAATTGAAAACTATCTTTTAAGGTCTCTTAATTTTTTTTTTCTTCTGTTTGGTCTTAGCTTATATTGTGTGGAAAGGAGATAGAAAAGCATGATTTTAAATCCTGACTGTGCCATTAACTCACAGAGTGACTTTGGTTAGGACTTCTAACTTCTTCCAAGCTTCCTAATTCATGAAATTAGGAAGTGGTGCTAAATGATCTCTATGGTAGCATTTGGCTTGAAACCCCTATGATCATATCTTGTGTAAATGATATATTCTCTGATTTTTGATTATTGAAAATAGTACCTAATTGGATTTGAAACATAAAATAAACAAATGTGAAATTTAAAAATTTTCTGTGCCTATTTCTTATTTATGCCTTCATCTTTGAGAAAGCTAAAGCTGGCTGTTAAGTAGTTCTAATTAGCATGAATGGTTGTAGCATTTAAAATCCTTGTCCTGCCTTTGATAAGATCAAAATCAGAGTGAATAATATGCCTTGGTTGAACATTAGTATGCAAACCAGGAAGCTTGAAAAGATGTGTTTAGGCTCTGAGAATAAAGCAGAAGGCAGCACATTCTGACAGTTGTGAGAAACATAAAAAATATTAATGCTGGCAGTTAGAGAGTCAGACAGCGAATAGCAATGCACAGGTGCATTTTCCCTAGTGCATATATTTCTTCTTTAGTATTCATGATAAGTTTCAAATACCTTCATCTTTACACAGGAATTAGAAAACAGTTCAGACTTATTAGTTCAGCTGAGCAATAGCCTAGGACAGTTAAAAGAAAATCTCTGCAGTGGTATGTATATTTGTAATAAAGTAGTCTTCTATGATTATGCTTTAAATATCACCATAGTTCCATTTTTATTTTGTAATTAAGTCATAGTCATTGCAGTTTTATGTTCTTTTAATTCTATTCTTTTTAAAAATATATATTTTTATTGATTTCAGAGAGGAAGGGAGAGGGAGAGAGAGAGAGAAACATCAATGATGAAAGAGAACCATTGATTGGCTGCCTCCTGCATGTCCCGCACTGGGGTTTGAGCCCACAACTTGGGCATATGCCCCACCTGGGAATCGAACCATGACCTCCTGGTTCATAAGTCAATGCTCACTAAGCCACACTGGCTGGGCTTAATTCTATTCTTAACAACTTATCTGAGTAGAGTGAAAAATTCCATTAATTACAAGCTGCTCTACATGCCTCATTGGCCACTATCTATTAATACAAATTTCCAACATCCATCTCTCAACATTTTGACTTTAAAGATTAAAGAGTCACTTATCTAAATTGGCAACCTTTTTTAAAGATTCAGTTGAAACATTCAGTTAATGTTAATGGAAGAAAGATTTCAAAGTCTACTAGAGATGATTCTAATGTGCCTAAAAGTGTTCATTCCTTACAGCCTAGGAAGTCACAGAAAAGTATTTTTCAGATGTTTTAGAGATACACAAAGTAATCCATGGGCAAAGGAGGGGGTGTTTTAGAATTTGGAAAAGCTGGATTGTGATGCTCTCCTTTTTATCATAAAATGTTTATAAAACTTTGTTCTGCTCTGTAGGCACACTCATTGCCTGTAATTGAAGGGCTGTGCAATTACAAGGGAGAAATATACAAATGTACTTTTGCCAAAGTCAGTGATTAGCAAGAGTCTCCATTCTTTATGAACAACTGATGGGCTGAGTTTGACAGTCCTTATACGTAATAGATAAAAAAATGCCTGGACCAACTCCCAAGAAATCTTCCAGCGCTATCCTCTTTTTTCTTTTTCTTTTAAATGCATGTTTTATGGCTTTGCTCACCTTTTTGTTCTGACTAGTAATCAAAGCAAGATTATATTGTAAGCATTATAGCATTTTCTTTTATTTAAAATGGATTAGAATAATGTGAAATCAGAAAAATCAGAGTTTTCTGGAAAATTAGGATTAATTGACAGAAAGGAAACTCATCTCTTGTGGCAAAGGGACTCACCTCTTGAGGCAAAAGGACTCAGTTCTCTGAGTAGAGCAAACTGATAACTTGGAAGCATTGAAATTGAGTGGATGATCAGAAACTGGGTCCAGGATGGAGTAGCAGAGCATTCTCCCTCATCCTTTCTTTGCTAAATGACACAGTAAACATTTGGGTTTTACAACTTGTGACACTATAGTGTCATTAAAATAATTAGTTACTAAATTAACCTGAAATTTTGGAAATTCATCTTTCTATTAATCTGTTATTTTAGAAAAAAAATGGATATTACTGTAGAAGAGTTAAATCACAATGTACTATGTTGTGGAACCTGAGACATAAATAACCATGTGTTTATTTCCTTATCATTTGTATTGGTAATGATTTTTATTTGTGTTTATGGACAGAAATAATATGATACTAGGGTTTTCTCCTAAATTACCCAGCAAAGTTAAATCAGAGGCCATGGTTCCATTTTGTGAAATTTAACTTCGAAACTATTAATTTTTGTTTCATTAACATGAACAACTTTAGCCTGGCTGGCATGGCTCAGTGGTTGAGCATTGACCTCTGTCTGAACCAGGAGGTTGAGGTTTGATTCCCAGTCAGGACACATGCCTGGGTTGTGGGCTCAATCTTCATTAGGGGGCATGCAGGAGGCAACCAATCAATGATTCTCTCTCATCATTGATGTTTCTATCTTTCTCTCCCTCTCCCTTCCTCTCTGAATCAATAAAAATAAAATATGAACAACTTTGAGCAAACAAACAACAGCATTTCTGCGGATGCCTAGTTATTCATCCTTTTAAGGTAAAAATACAATAAAATGTTCTAGAGCTAAGTCTAACTTCAATGTGTCAACATTTTTTTTACCATTTTTTTATTGTTTTAAGTATTACAAATAGTAGTACATATGTCTCCTTTTTTCCCCCCATTGATCTCCCCCCGACCTCCCCTACCCCGCAGTACATGCCTTCACCTGCCCGACCTCCCCCCAGCCCCAGTGTCTTATATCCATTGATTGTGCTTATATGCATGCGTACAAGTCCTTCGGTTGGTCTCTTACAGCCCCCCTCGCCCAACCTCCCCTGTCTTCCCAATGTAGTTTGACAGTCTGTTCAATGCTTCTTTGCCTCTGTATCTTTTTCCCACCATTCCTTTCCTTTAAAAAGTTTTGCCTTTGCAGACTAGAAATAAACATATAATAACAAAACAAGATAAAACAAAAAAATGTTTGAGTCCCAATTTCAATGTCCAACAGTTCCTTATGTGTACATGTCAGCAATGATATCTGGATGGTGGGCACATGTTGGCAATGCAGGTCCGACCCTCTCTGGTTTGGTCCTAGGTAACCTGCAGCGGTGCACAGCTGCTGACTGCTCGCGTGGCAAGGCGTTGTCAGCGTCTTCCATCTCTGGACTGTTTTTTCCTCTTGTACTTTTGAGATATTTTACCTCCAAATTTTATAAATGAAATTCTGTTAATCTTTGCCTATTTGATGTCATCTACTTCAATATTCATTGGGTAGGTAATTAGGGGTAGAATTCTGATGCTAATTTAAAATTTACTTTGCCCTTTCTAAAATAAAAATGTAATTGCCTTTGAGTAATGAAATAATTGTGCTGAAATGAAGTGCAGTCAGAAATGAACAAAATTTGTCTAAAATAGACTAAAATTTATTTCTCATTAAACATATTTAAGAGCGATTTCACTTCACATTTAAGGGAAGATGTTGGATCTCCTCAAATTAAAAGTTATGTATTTAAATCTTCTATGACCAAAAAGAGGGGAAAATACTGTGATGTACTCAGGATTTATGTATTTAACCACTTATTTGTGAAGAAGTCTTTCTGATTAAAACTGGTTTTAAGATAAATTTAAGTTTCTCTATTAGTCTTTCTGATAGTCCTGTTTATACCTTTTTGTTAGAAACTAATAAATATTTTGTCAGTCTTTTTTTTTTTTTTTTTTTTTAAAGAGCATGGCTGGTGTGGCTCAGTGCTTGAGCTTAAACCTATGAACCAGGAGGTCATGGTTCACTTCCCAGGTTGTAGGCTTGATCCCCATAGGGGGCATGTAGGAGGCAGCCTATCAATGATTATCATCATTGATGTTTCTATCTCTCCATCTCCCTTCCTCTCTGAAAAAAAAAGAAAAACAAAAAAAAAAGTAATTTTCAAAGACAAAGTAGAGGAGGTACATATATATATAATAAAATGTTATTATGTTTCAATAGAATGAAAATAAAGAACAATTATTTTATTACTAGCAATAAAAAAGAATGAAATCTTGCAATTTGCAACAACATGGATAGACTTAGAGGATGTTGTGCAAAGTGAAATACGTCAGACAGAAAGACAAAGGCATATGATTTCACTTATATGTGGAATATAAAAACAAAATAAATGAACAAACAAAATAGAAACAAACTCATAGAGCAAACTGATGATTGCCAGATAGGAAGGGGATGGGCACATGCCTGAAAAATGTATGGAGTTTTACGATGTACAACTGCCAGTTATAAAATGAGTCATGGGTATATGAAGCACAACACAGGGAATATAGTCAGTAATCTATACAAATAAAAGGGTAATATGCTAATTAGACCAGACACCTTCTGGACGTCCTTCTGGACAAAGCCACAGTGGCAGGAGCTGAGGCAGAGGTGGTTAGGGGCAATCAGGCTGGCAGGGGAGATCAGTTAGGGGTGATCAGGCTGGCAGGGGGGAGCAGTTAGGGGGCGATCAGGCCGGCAGGCAAAGGCAGTTAAGGGTGATCAGGCCAGCAGGCAGGCAGGTAGGCGAGTGGTTAGCAGCCAGCAGTCCCGGACATCCCCCAAGGGGTTATGTATTGGAGAGGGTGCAGGCCGGGCTGAGGGACCCCTTACCCCCATACACGAATTTCATGCACAAGGCCTCTAGTATTGTAATAATTATGTATGGTGCCAGATGGGTACTAGATTTATTGTGGTGATCACTTTGTAAGTTACATAAATGTCTAAGAACTATGTTGTACACCTGAAAATAATATCATGTTGTATGCCAACTATAATTTAAAATAAATGTAAAAATAATAAATTAAAGAAACCAAAATTAGATAATAAAACAGTACAAAATTTGACTTTGTACCAGAAAACACTTAAATTTTGTGTACATATGCATTAAGCATTATATTTTTTGTACAAAATTGGATTATCTGCAATTTTGTTATGAATGTGTTTTTTAGGCACATTAATAACAGTGAACATCTTTTCCTGACAATATGCTATCATATTGTATTAAAAACCAAAATAACTTTTCCTGTAACCTCACTGACCCCATAGTGATACACTGTTAAGACAATATAAAGAAATGTGTAGATTGTACTGAAGTCTTTTCCTTTAAGACATATGGTGTGAGCACAAGTACCCATTATGGAGCTGCTATAGCCAGAAAGAGCCTCTGACAGCACAGTGGGTGGTTGACTTCTTGGGTTATTCAGGAGCCATAAGAATCAAATCTTTGTCTCTGTTTTGATTTTACCACAGCTGGATTTCATTATCTTCATTTGTTCTCTATCTGCACAAATAAAATCAGTTTCATTTCTCAGTCCCAAATGATTTCCCAGAACATAAATATTCTCACTTTTTTGATAGAACATAGGAGCCATGGCTACTTGCTTGACTAAAGGAAACTGCCCCTACAAGCATTCTCTTTCCTACCTTAAACTCTGTAAATTCTTATTTAAAAAAATCAGATGCTGAGGTCTGACTTAAGCATTATGAAGTTTATCATTTAAGTTTATTCAACTTTGTTTCCTCATTCCTCAATGCAAGTCAATTCTACATCTCTACCTAGTCTTACAATATGCTTGAGATGTGATTAAAGATAAGGACAAAAATAAGAACAAAATTAATAGCAGTTTTACAGGTAGTCTTTGGGTAAAAGTATGTCTGAATAGGGGATAGAAGGTTGGATAGGAGAGAGAAGGGAAAGCTAAAGGCTTATGCATACAAAGTGACTCTATAATGGAGAATGCTGGGGAAAATGTAGACGGCTGTGATTTATTTAATGGGAACATAATGGACAAAAATCTGACCACAATGAGATATCACTATACACTCATTAAAACAGCTACAGTAAAAAACAGTGAAAATTCTAAATGCTGGCAATAATATGGATAAACTGGATCTCTTGCATATTGCTGCTGGGAATGTAGAATGGTACAGCCATTCCAGAAAATAATATGACAGTTTCTTATAAAGCTACTAGAGGTCCGATGCATAAAATTCATGCAAGAGTAGGCCTTCCTTCTCCTGGCTGCCGGCACTGGGTTCCCTCTGGCACCCAGGACCCGTCTTCCTTTGCAGCCCCAGCTTCATCCAAAAGGTCATCTGGAAGGATGTCTGGTCTAATTAGCATATTATGCTTTTATTATTATAGATATGTGCCTTTACAATAAGATCCAGCAATTGAACTCTTGGGAATTTATTTATCCCAGAGAAATGAAAACATATGTTTATACCAAGACATGAATGAGTGTTCATAGCAGCTTTAATTGTCATAGAAAAACCCCAATGTCCTTCAAAGACTGAATAGTTAAACTCTGGAACATCCATACAAGGAAATATTACTCAGCAATAAAAAAACAAACTATTGTTACATGTAACAACCTGGATGGATCTCATGAGTATTATTTTTAGTGAAAAAGATATCGAAAGGCTGCATACTGTATGATTGCATTTACATAGCCTTCATGAAACAACCAAACTATAGAGATGGAGATCAGATTAGTGGTTGCCAGGGAACATGGACAAGGTGGGGATGAAGTGAGTGGGTGGTGCAAATATAAATGGTAGCCTGAAGGAGTTCCTTTGTGGTAATGGAATAGATTCATATCTTGATTGTGGTGGTGGTTTCACAAATCTATGTATGGGATAAAATTGCATAGATCTACACACATGTCCTTACTAATAAAAGCTTAAGTAGTCGTCACACCATGATGCCCTCACGCTGTCACAAGATGGCTGTGTGCACAGCAGGCGAATGCAGGTGGGTGGGGCTGGGCTTGATGCTGCGTGCCCACCATGGAGCCTGCCTGGGGAGTCCCACCTCCTCCTGGCTCCATCTAGTGAGGCCTGCCTGGGGGTCTGGCGAGGGCTGCCTGGGGATCCCCTGGCTCTGTGTGGTGAGGCCTGCCTGGGGGTCCGGTGAGGCCTGCCTGGGGATCCCCGCTTCGTGTGACGAGGCCTGCCTGGGTGTCCTGCCTCCTCCTTGCTCCGTGTGGAAAGGCCTTCCTGGGAGGTACCCCGGCTCTGTGCAGTGAGGCCTGCCTGGGGGTCCTGGGGGTCCCGCCTCCTGGAACCCTGGCTCTGGTCTCTTTGGGGCAATCCATCGAGGAGCCTGGATGGGTGGGAGGGGCCTACCTCTTTGGGGTGATTGATCGTGGGGCTCTTGCACTATGATAGGGCACAGGCCAGGCTGGGGGACCTCCCTGCAGAGTGCACAAGTTTTGTGCACTGGGTCTTTAGTCCTATCTAATAAAAGAGAAACATGCAAATTGACCGTACCTTTGCTATGCCCACAAGCCATGCCCACCAGCCAGTCAGGAGTGAGTATGCAAATCAACCCAACAAAGATAGCAGCGGCCTGGGTCCCAGGAACATACTTGGGACCCAGGCTGTTCCTAGCCTGTAGGCCCACACTTAGGCCCTGAGCAGCAGGGTCCCAGATCACCCCCGGCCACTCTGGGACTATGGGTGCAGTAGCCAAGCGGCTGGGGGCAGGGCAGGAACATCCCCGGGTTCCTGCCCTGCCCCCAGCCACTTGCGTGTGCTCTGGTGCCAAGTGGCGGTTCGGGTCCATGCCCCCAGCCTGGCGCCCATGACAGGGGGCTAGCTGCTGGCCTTTGGAGCACGCAGAGATGGGGATATTCCCACCCCGCCCCCAGCCGCTTGCATGTACTCAGGCGCCAAGCAGCAGTTCGGGTCCATGCCCCAGCCCAGTGCCCATGATGGAGGGGCTGGCTGCTGGCCTCTGGGGCATACAGAGACCCCGGTGGCCACTGCTGCATGCAGCCCGGGGGTCCCTGCATGCCCCCCAGCCCAGGACCCATGATGGGGGACTGGCTGCCAGTCTTTGGGGTGTGCGGAGACCCCGGTGGCAGGGATACCCCCTCCCCCAGCCCAGTGGATACAACGCAGGGGCCGCATGAGCTGCAGAGGAAACACCATTTAAAAGAAAAATATTTTATTGGTTCTTTACAGAGAAGAGGGGAGAGGGGTAGACAGTTGGAAACATCAATGAGAGAGAAACATCGATTAGCTGCCTCCTGCACACTTCCCACGGGGATGTGCCTCCAACCAAGGTACATGCCCTTAACAGGAATCAAACCTGGGACCCTTCAGTCTGCAGGCCCACGGTCTATCCACTGAGCCAAACCAGTTCAAATGAAAACACCTTTTCTGACTGCTCATTGGTTAAGCGATGCCACCTGTATGCCACCACTTGCAATGTTCTTGGTAACTTGGGTTATAAGAATCCAAGAAGGTGATCTAGGGTTTTTCCACCACACTCCTGGAAGAAAAAACGAAGGTCCAATGCTGGAGGGGCTAAGAAATGTCATATCCTTCCCTAGCCGGTTTGGCTCAGTGGATAGAACCTCGGTCTGCTGACTGCAGGATCCAGGTTGGATTCTGATCAAGGGCATGTACCTAGGTTACAGGTTCCTTCCTGGCCAGGCCCAGGTCAGTGCTCATGCAAGAGGCAACCAATCAAAGTGTTCCTCTCACATTGATGTTTCTCTCTGTCTCTCCCTCTCTCTTCCACACTCTCTAAAAGTCAATGGAAACATATCCTCAAGTGAGGATAAAAAAAAAGAAAGAAATGTCATATCCTATGAAAGACACATCTTGAAAATGCCTAAAGAAAGTTGTCATTTTTTTCACAGTGAAGGGACTAGAGTCCATGTTGATGAAAACACCTTGGTGGCTGCAGTGGCTGGCAGTGGCTGCGGCAGCAGGATAATGGGGCTGGCGCCTTCCCTTTATCAGCCCGGTCACCTCCCATAGAGGGAGGCCAGACTGCAGCTGAGGGATCAGGCCTCAGCCATCAGTAGGACATCTCCTGAGGGCTCCCAGTCTGTGAGAGGGGGCAGGCTGGGCTGAGGGAACCCCGCACTGTGCTCAAAATTCGTGCACTAATCTATATATAAAAGCCTAAGTGACCAGAATGACCGGAACACCAGCCAACCTCCCCCAGCTGGCTAACCTCCTGCAGCTTCTCCCTCCAGCTGGCAGGCCCTGGATTGTCTGATTGGGCCCAGCTACCAGGCTGGCATGGGGAACCGGGGGTGTGTGGCAGTGGATGTGGCCCCTTTCCCAGGGTGGCCGAGGGCTGGCTCCCTCCTCAGGGCCAGCGGCCAACCTCCCATGCCCCATCCTTCCCCCCCAGCCAGCAGGCCCCAATTGACCCACTGCCTGCTCGCCGTGGTGGTGGTGTGGCAGTGAGGGAAGGAAGTGTGGGGGGGGGGAAGGCAGGGAACCACGTGGTGGGGGGCACTGATGATGGCAGCATCAGCATCCAGTGTCCGTTCCTTCTGTGGCTAGCCTGGTGACCTTCACCTCCTCTCCCAACAAGGCCTGCGGGTCTCCGGACTGGGAGAGGGAATTGGGGGTGGGTGGCAGCACATGTGGCCCCTTTCCAGGGGGGCCAAGGGCCGGCTCTCTCCTCAGGGCCGGCAGCCAACTACCTGTGCCCTGTTTTTCTCCCCCTGGCCAGCAGGCCCGGATCGGCCTGCCTGCCCACCCGCTGCAGTGGTTGCCCGGTGGCAAGGGAAGGAGGAGAGGGGCGGCGGGGAACCGCATGTTGGCGGGGCACCGACGATGGTGGTGTTGGTGTCCATTCCTTCTGTATCCAGCCCAGTGACGATTGCTTCCTCTCTGGCCCTGATGAGCCTGGCCCTGATGAGCCTGGCCTCAATCAGCCCTGATCGCCGGTCAGGCCTAGGGACCCCACTCATGCACGAATTTCATGCACTGGGTTCTATTACAGATATAAGCACATGCATGTAAAATGGTGAAAATGGAATAAATTCTGTAGTTAGTATTCGAGTTAACAATATTTTATCAATTTTAATTTCCTGGTTTTGATATTATACTACAGTTGTATAAGATGTCACTAATGGGGAAACTAGGTTAACTGTACAAAGGATTCTATGTAACAATTTTACAACTCCCTATGAGTCTATAATCATTTAAAACTAAACAGTTAAAAAACCCCACCCAGCCTGTTTTTGTTTTAATGATGACACCAAAAGTCTCTTTGTTTTTATAGTGTAAATGCTTATTATGTTTTGGCCATTCACAATGCATCTTGTACTAATTTGGAAGATTACATTCATTTGTAATTACCTGAGAAAAAGACACTGGCTTATAATGCCAAATTGAGATGTCAAAGGGTGTTGAACTGAAATATAAGATAACTAGAGGTCTCTAGAAATTTGTGCAAGAGTCATCCTTCCTCCCTCTGGCTGTCAGCACTGGCTTACCTCTGGCACCTGGGACCCGGGCTCCCCTCTGACTGCTGGCACCTGGGACCCGGGCTCCCCTCTGACTGCTGGCACCTGGGACCTGGGCTCCCCTCTGACTGCTGGCACCTGGTACCAGGGCTTCCCTCTGACTGCCAGCACCCAGAACCTGGGCTTCCCTCCCAGAGGGAGGCCCTGCCCACCCACCACAACCCACCGGTTGGTAACCTGAATTTCCCTCTTTTGGGCAATCATGGAGGCCCCCCCACCCCCAGATTGATTGCCCCGCTGGCTGGTGGCCTGGGCCTCCCTCTGTGGGGTGATCATGGGGCGATGGCCAGGCCCCCGACCAATTGCATCGCACCCGCTTTGGCTGGCCTAGCACCAGTGGGTGTCATAGCATGGTCCTGGATGATGGTCTGATGGTCGTCTGGATGATCCTTCCGCTGTTCGGCCATTCGGTCTATTTGTATATTACGCTTTTATTATATAGGATGATCACACTGAAGAGAAGATAATAACTCTCTTTAGTGGGTTCTATAAAGCTAGATCTCACATCTGTACCACATTTGATCAGTGAACAAAGGAGTAGGAATGCACACTCTTTTCAAATTAAATTTATTGGGGTGACATTGGTTAATAGGATCATACTAGAGGCTGGATGCATGAAATTCATGTAAAAGTAGGCCTTCCTTCCCCTGGCTGCTGGCATCGGCTTCCCTCTGGCACTTGGGACCCGGGACTGGGGCTTCCTTCTGGCCCAGTTTGTCCAGAAGAATGTCCAGAATCATGTCTGGAATCACGTCCAGTCTAATTAGCATATTACGCTTTTATCATTATGGATAGATCTCAAGTGTATATTTCTATGATACATGATCTGTATATTTCACAGTGTGCTCACCACCTGAAGTCAAATCACCTTCATCAGCATATATTTGGCCCTCTTTAGCCACCTCCTACCCCCTTCCCTCTGGTAACCACCATACTGTTGTCTGTGTCTGAGTTTCAATTTTATATCCCACATATGAGTGAAATCATATGGTTCTTAGCTTTTTCTAACTGACTTATTTAGCTTAGCATAATATTCTCAAAGTCCATCCATGTTGTCACAAATGGAAGTATTTCATCTTTTCTTATGTCTGAGTAGTAGTTCATTGTGTCTATATACTAGTATATACTACATCTTCTTTCTCCACTCTTCAAAGTGCCCTTGGGAGTCTCCATGTTTTGCCCAATGCAAATAATGCTGCAATGAACATAGGAGTTCATATATCTTTGCAAATAAATGTTTTCAAGTTTTTTGGGTAAATATGCAGGAGAGGGATTGCTGGGTCATATGGTAACTATTCTTAATTTTTGAGCAATCTCCAGACTGTTTTCCATAGTGGCTATACCAGTTTACATTCCCACCAGCAGTGAATGAGGGTTCCCATTTATCCACAACCTCTCTAACATTCATTACTTTTCTTGATAATAGACATTCTAAAGGTGTGAGGTGGTATCTCATTGTGGTTTTGATTTACATTTCCATATAGCTAGTGAAGTTGAAGATATTTTCATATATCTGTTGGCCATTTATATATCTTCTTGGGCGAGGTATCTATTCAGGTCCTCTACCCATTTAAAAAAATCTTTACTTTTGAAAGTATTATGTATATCCTATTTTTTCTCCCATTGACCCCTTATAACCCACCCTCAGCCCCACCCCATGCCTTCACCACCCTTGTCTGTGTCCATATTTTATGCATATATGCATACAAGTTCTTTGGTTGATCTCTTCCCACCCACCTACCCACCCAACCCTGCTTTCCTTCTGAGATTCAAGAGTCTGTTCCATGCTTTTATGTCTCTGAATCTATTTTGTTCATCAGTTTATTTTATTATTTAGATTCCCCATATGAGTGAGATCACATGGTAGTTGTCTTTCTCTGACTGGCTTATTTCACTTAGCATAATACTCTCCAGGTCCATCCATGCTATCTTAAAGGGTAAGAGATCCTTCTGTTTTATACAGTAGCTGCATAGTATTTCATGGTGTAAATATACCACAGTTTTTTTATCCACTCATCTACTGATAGACTCGGGCTGTTTCCAGATCTTAGCTATTGTAAATTGCACTGCTGTGAATATAGGGGTGCATACATTCTTTCTGATTGGTGTTTTGGGTTTCTTAGGATATATTAGAGTCTGGGTGCATGAAATTCATGCAGTGTGTGTGTGGGGGTGTCCCTCAGCTCAGCCTGTACCCTCTCCAATCTAGGACCTCTTGGGGGATGTCTGACTGCCGGTTTGGGCCCAATCCCTAGGACATCCCTCTCACAATCCAGGACTGCTGGCTCCTAATTGCTCACCTGCCTGATTGTCCCTAACTGCTTCTGCCTTCCAGCCTGATTGCCCCCCTAACTGCTCCCCTGCTGGCCTGATTGGTGCCTAACTGCTCCCCTGCCAGCCTGATCGCCCCTAATTGCCCTCCCCTGCCAGCCCAATCACCCCCAACTTCCCTCCTCTGCAGGCCTGGTCCCCCCCAACTGCCCTCCCCTGCCAGCCTGGTTGCCCCCAACTGCCCTCCCCTGCAGGCCTGATCTTGCCCCCAACTGCCCTCCCCTGACGGCCTGGTTGCCCTTAAGTGCCCTCCCCTGCAATCCTGGTTGCCCCCAACTGTCCTCCCCTGCAGGCCATCTTGTGGTGGCCATCTTGTGATGACATCGTGAGACACCACCTAGGCTTTTATTTTATAGGATTCCTAGAAGTGGGATCACTGGGTCAAATGGCAGTTCCATATTTAATTTTTTGAGGTAACTCCAAACTGTTTTCCATAGTGGCTGCACCAGTCTGAATTCCCACCAGCAGTGTACTATGGTTCCCTTTTCTCCATAACCTGGTGAGCACTTGTCATTTGTTGATTTGTTGATGATAGCCATTTTGACAGGTGTGAGGTGACATCTCATTGTTATTTTCATTTGTATCTCTCTTATGATCAGTGAACATTTGAACATTTTTTCATATGTTTCTTGGTGATCTGTATGTCCAATTTGCATTTTGGAGAAGTGTCTATTTAGGTCCTTTGCCTAAATTGGATTGTTTGTCTTCCTTTTGTTAAGCTGTATGAGTTCCTTATATATTTTGGATATTAACCTTTTATCAGATGTATCATTGCTAAATATGTTCTCCCATGCAGTGGGCACCCTTTTCAATTTGTTGATGTTTCTTCTAACCACTTTAAAAAAAATTGGGTTGTTTGGAGTTGAGTTTTATGAGTTCTTTATTTTGGATATTAACCTCTTGTTAGAACTGTTGTTTGTACATGTCATCTCCCATTGGGTTGGTTGCCTTTTTGTTTTGTAGGTCTTTTTTTTGTTTGTTTATTTGTTTTGCTGTACACAAGTTTTTTAATTTGATACAGTCCCAGTCATTTATTTTTGCTTTTACTTCCCTTACCTTTGGGGTCAAATTTATAAAATCTTCTCTAGGACCAAGGTCCACAGTTTTAGTTCCTATGTTTTGCTCTATGCAATTTATTGTTTCAGATCTTCTATTTAAGTCTTTGTTACATTTTGAATAAATTTTTGTACATGGGGATAGACTGTAGTTTAGTTTCATTCTTTTGCATGTGGCTCTCCAATTTTCCAGCACCATTTATTAAATAGGCTTTCTTTTTTCCATTGTGTGTTTCTGACTCCTTTGTAAAAAATTATTTGCACACCCGGGCCGGTGTTGCTCAGTAGTTAGAGCATCAGCCCATGGACTGAAGGGTGGTGGGTTTGGTTCCTGGTCAAGGCATGTATCTGTGCTGCAGTTTTAACCCCTGGTCTCAATTGGTGCTTGTGAGGGAATGCAACCAGTAGATGTTTCTTTTTTTCTTCCTCTCCCTCACTCCCTCCTACTCTCTCTAAAAATAAATGAAAAAAAGTGTCCTCAGTGAGAATTAACAAAAAAAAAATACCCTCCAAAAAACAACAATGCATACTTGTGGTTTTATTTCTGGGCTCTCAATTCTGTTCCATTGGTCAGTGTGTCTGTTTTTCTGAAAATACTATATATGCTCTTTTGATTATGGTAGCTCTGTAGTATAATTTGAAGTGAGGTAGTGTGATACCTCTGGCTTCATTCTTTTTTCCTCAGGATTTTTTTGGCTATTCAGAGCCTTTTGTGGCTCCATAAAAATCTGATGTTTTTTGTTCTATTTTTAAAAATGACTTTGGAATTTTGATGGGATTGGCATGCATACTCTTTTGCTCTAAGTGTAGATCATGGGACATAGAATTAATTTTTTGTGTATAGAACACTGACGCTCTGTGCATATAAATGGATAAGAGTCTCATCCAACCCACAATGAAGGGGCAAGATATGTGCAAAAAATATTGTAAGAGTAAAACTAGCCAAGAAAAACAAGCAGATCTTTAATAACCATTATCAAAGTTTATTTGGGGGTAGATTATCCTGACAGCAGGAGGATAAAATAGGCAAATAAGCTTAAGACATTCTGATGGTCCTGAATAAATAGATGCCAAATAACAAAATGAACTAGGATTCAGTGCTTTCATTCCCTGTTTATGTAGTAACCACCTTAACAAGCTGGAAGTCCCATCAGACCTATTGGTTTTAATTAACAATGGTTTCCTAATTGTTTTGGCTCTGAGTATGTCTTTAGGGTTTTCAAATGGTTAAAAATCTAATAATTCCCTCCAGGGGCTGCAGACCTGGATACTCCCACCTTGCTTATTTTTGCCTGAGCAATCATGTGTTCCATCAACTAAGACAGGTATTGGTTATATATGATGAATTATGGCTAATTTCTTTTTTACAAGCAAAATAAATAATTTTGTGGTTCATTAGGCTGATCATTTCTCTATTTTTTTCAACCTTTGCTGTGCATTTTTATCACCTGATTTTCTTAGACATATTTTCCCCTGCAAAGCTTCAGTAATCAAATGAATTGCTAGACCCATCAATCTGATGCCATGACCTGTTAAAATGGAGTTCATCAAAAGAATTTCATTATGTTTTTGTTAGAACAGTTGTCAGGAACATTTCATTCCTGCTCTCTGGTCCCATTCAGTGACAAGTGACTGATACACACATGTAGGAAATTTTAAGTTGAGATGAAGACTGAGTCAGAGCTTCCCTCAGATAGTCTCCTTTGCAGAAAAGATTTTCCTGTAGTCATGAATGGACAATTAAACTGGGATCTCCTCCTCTTAAAAGATTAATCTACATGGACAAGTACTTTTGGTTTAAATACCAAAGGTGTTTGGGTAGTAGCAAGTCCCCAAGGAGGATTAAAATTGAAAGTAGAAAATAGCATTTACAAAGAGGGTTTTAGTGTGATTGCTGTTTGCCTTAAGAATAATTATTCACTGAAGCAATTAACCTGCAAAATAGAATCATGAGCTGAACCAGGGAAAAAGAGATCTTTATTGAACCAGATGCAAATCGGTTTCATCATGTCCATTCCAATGTTGAAAATAGTGACCAAAACTCTAACTTCCCCTTAGCCTGACTAAACTTTAGGCAACCTTCCTCTTTTTTTTCCTTTCATTCTTTAAAAAAACATTTTAAAATTGATTTCAGAGAGGAAGGGTGATGGAGAAGAGAGATAGAAACATCAATGATGAGAGAATCATCCTTCGGCTGCCTCTTGAATGCCCTTCACTGGGAATCTGAGGCCACAACCCAGGCATGTGCCCTGACTGGGAATGGAACCTTGACCACCTGGTTCATAGGTCAACCCCTGACCTCCCTTTAGAAGCATTTACTTTTGACAACTTGCCATTGTAAATTATTTCTCTGTCTCTTTGAGATATAAATCTTCCACAAACCTAAGGTATTTTTTCTTCTCCCTTTGAAATGTAATCATTGAGAAAGATAGGGCCCTAGTCTCCCAGTCTCTGTGGGAGGGTAGAAACCTAACTTTAATAAGCCCCAAATAGCTAATGCAGGTGGCTTAATTATATTGACCAATCTTTTCCTAATGCCCTCTAGTTCACTCCAGCTTTTAAAAATTCTCCTGCCTTTTGTTTCTATGGAGTTGAGTTTTAGCTCAACTCCCCTTTTGCAATAATTATTTTTCCCTATTGCAAGAGTTTTGAATAAAGTCTTCCTTGAATATTTAACTGGTCTGGGGCAATTATTCTTTTACCATAGACCCTGATAGTTTCTTTGAATTTATTTTTAATCACTACAAATCTGTTTGGATATATTTTAAGAATATTTTTGCATTTGGTTTACCTAGTTTTCACTCTGTGTCATAATTTGTTAGATCACTTTAAAAAGGCAGAAATGTCATTCAAGAGCTAATCCCCCTTAAAAAAAAATAATGTCAGTATCAACTCTAGGCAAAATTGTGTAGTATACTCACTTCTCTCTCTTTTTATATAGTATATTTATTTTTATTGTTGACAGTATTACAGATGTCTCCCATTTCCCCACCCCCCTTAACCTTACTCCACCCAGCCCATAACCTCTCACTACTAGGTCTTCACCACCCTATTGCCCTTGTCCATGGGTTATGCAAATAAGTATATAAGTTGTTTGGTTTAGCTCTTCTTGTCCACCCACCCCTGAGATATGTCAGTCTGTTCCATGCCTCCATGTTTCGGATCTTATTTTATTGGTCAATTAATTTTTTTCATTAAATTCCACAAATAAGTGAGATCATGTGATATTTGTCTTTCTCAGATTGGCTTATTTCATTAGCATAATAGTGTCCAGGTCCATCCATGCTGTCCCAAAGAGTAACAGATCCCTCTTTTTCATACCTGCATAGTATTCCATTGTGTGAATGTCCCACACCTATTTTATACATTTATCCACTGACTGGCATCAGGATCAGCTATGATGACTAATGACCCCCTGCCCTGGAACCAACTAATCAGTGCAGACCATGACCCTGAAAGGGCACACCTGAAAAGCTGATGAATATTCCATTGAGATCCTGCTCTTTGACCTCCCCTAAGATCCTCGCCTTATAGAAAGCAGATGGTAACCCTCAGGACAAAGGACACAGCTGGTGCTCTTTCTCTCTCTTGAACACACCCACTTCATTCCCCAGGGTTCTCAAGCTCACTCCCCCTGGAGCATACCTGCTCCTATCTCCCTCTCTTTTCCCCAGGAGAATTCTCTGCCTTCATTTTTCTTATGCTCTAAGGGCCCTCCTTTTTCCTCTGTAACTTGTTTACTGAGCCCATACAGCCTAGCTGGCTCACCTTTCCTACCTTTGTGACTTTCTAAATAAACTTTCGCTTATGATTTGAATTCTTGACTCTGAATTTTTTTCTTTACCAAACTCAAGTACTAAGATCTGGTACCATTCTGATGCGATTTCACCACTAAGCTTCATGTTTTAAGCTGGCTCACCACCAGAATATCTGGGTTCCAATCTTTGGAAAGGGAAAATGAAGAAGTGGTTTAAGTGGCTCTCATATTGCTTTAGGTCACCTTGTTATTGGTATGAAGTTTGTGTGTTCAAAAGAAAAAAAAAAGGCCAATATCCAGGAAGTCAGAATTTGAAATAAGGAAAGGTTTATTGATTGGAAAAACCCAGTTCGATAAGATGTGGGGTACCTTTTAGCTTCTGCAAATCCATCTTAAGAGAGGTCAGAATTCAGGAGTATTTTTGTATTCTTTATTGTTGAAAGCATTACATATGTTCTCCTTTTACCCCCCATTGACCTCTCCCTGGCTGCTCCCACCCCCCAGCACATGCCCTCACCTCCCTAGTGTCTGTGTCCATTGGTTATGCTTATATGCATGCATATAAGTCCTTTGGTTGATCTCTTACCAACACCCACCCCTCTCAATTTCCCCTGCCTTCCCTCTGAAGTTTGTCTGTTCAATGTTTCTATGTCTCTGGATCTATTTTCATCATTTTATGTTGTTCATTATATTCCACAAATGAGTGAGATCATGTGATACTTATCTTTCTCTCACTGGCTTATTTCACTTAGAATAATGCTCTCCAGTTCCATCCATGCTGTTGCAAATGGTAGGAGTTCCTTTCTTTTTACAGGCAACGTAGTTGTGTAGATGTACCACTCTCTTTTAATCCACTCATCTGCTGATGGGCACTTAGGCTGTTTCCAAATCTTAGCTGTTGTAAATTGTGCTGCTATGAACATAGGGGTGCATATATTCTTTCTGATTGGTGTTTCTGATTTCTTGGGATATATTCCTAGAAGTGGGATTACTGGGTCAAATGGGAGTCCCATTTTGAAATTTTTGAGGAAATTCCATACTGTTTTCCACAGTGGCTGTACCAGTCTGCATTCCCACCAGCAGTGCACGAGGGTTCCTTTTTCTCCACATCCTGACCAGCACTTGTTGTTCGTTGATTAGTTGATGATAGCCATTCTGCCAAGTGTGAGATGGTACATCATTGTTGTTTTGATTTGTATCTCTCAGATGATTAGTAACTGAGTATTTTTTTTTAATGTCTCTTGGTCTTCTCTATGTCTACTTTTGAGAAGTGTCTATTTAGGCCCTTTGCCCATTATTTATCTTCCTTTTGTTAAGTTATATGAGTTCCCTATAAATTTTGGAAATTAAACCCTTCCCAGATGTCACATTGGCAAATATGTTCTCCCATGCAGTGGACTTTCTTGTTATTTTGTTGATGGTTTCTTTTGTTGTGCATAAGCTTTTTATTTTGATGTAGTCAAACAAGTGCAAGAATATACCATGTTCATGGATTGGTAGAATCAACATCATTAAAATGTCCACCCAAAGCAATCTATAGATTCAATGCAATCCACATTAAAATACCAATGGTATATTAAACAGACCTAGAACAAACTCTCCAAAAATTTATATGGGATAAAAAGTACCCCAAATAGCCACAGCAATCTGAGAAAAAAGAAAAAAGTTGGAGGGATCACAATACCAGATATCAAGCTATATTACAAAGCCACTATTCTCAAAATGGTCCTGGTTCTGGCACAAGGACAGACATATAGACCAATGGAACAGAACAGAGAACCCAGAAATTGACACAAGCCATTATGCTCAATTAGTATTTGACAAAGGAGTCAAGAGCATACAATGGAGTTAAGACAGTCTCTTCAACAAATGGTGTTGGGAAAATTGGACAGATACATGCAACAAAATGAAACTGAAATAGGAATTTTAGGGGAATATAGGCAGATTTAGGGAATTTTTAGAATTGGGGTCCCAGGTGCAGTAACATTCCCATAAGACAAGGTTAACAGCAACAGTTGCATATACATAAGACAAGGAGTTAGCAACAGATATATTTCCATAAGACAAGGGAACTGGAAGTAGCCAAAAAAAGGTTTATATTTACAAAATAAAGAAGTAAGGAGGAATCCAAGATGGCGGCGTAGGTAAACACCTAAACTGCTGCCTCCCACAACAATTTAAACTGCAACTAAAAGACAAAACGTCTATCACCCAGAACCACGGGAAAGCTGGCTGAGTGGAAGTTCTACAACTAGAAGGAAAGAGAAAAGAGCATTGAGACGTGCACGAGCGCTGAAAAGCTGAGGTACGGAGGCGCGTGATCCGGGCTGGCGGCGGGCGACTGGGTGCGTTGCTTTTTTCAACCTGAACGGAGACAAGCCCCCGATTACTCTGAAATCCAGTCTCTGGGGAGACGCGGGGGACCCAAACTCCTACGGGGAGAAGCTGGACTGTCTGCCAGTGAGAGTGGCTTGCTTGCAGAGCTGCGCGCAGGAATAATTGTTTACGGCACTGGGGCACAGGACTCCAGGACGCAGTCGGGGACACAGAGCTGGCTTACTAGCAGCCATTGCTGTTTGCCACGCCCTAACCTAGTGACGCCCTGAGACCCCGCCCCACACAACCTACAAACCCACCCAAGCTCCAAACAGCTCAATTAGCATAAGAAAGCCTGCCCTATCGCAGCTTAACCTAGAAAACTTGCAGCCCAGGTCAGACAGCTCCAAAACCTCCAAACCCCAAGCAAAGAGGAGAAAACTGCACTCTCACTGTAGCTCCTGCTGAGTGGCCTCAGACAGTAGCTGACCTGCACCCCATTGGAGATCCAGAAGCCAGTGTACCTAGTGGTCAGTGTGAGACACCAGATTTCAACTCCTCACATCCATAAGTGACACATTCAAGAGGCAGACTCAGTGAGCACCAAAGCCCCACTGAAACAAGTCCTGCCCCATAAGCGTGTCTTCAGCGCAGCACTTCTTCTATTATAGACACAGGGAGTGCTCACAGCTAATTGGCCTGGAGGTCAATTCCTCCCAGCGTACCAACAGTAATTCAGGCTTAACTACACCAAGACTTTGCACTCAGCCCACAAAGGGGTGTACCAAGAGCATCCACATCAGGTGATTGGGGAGGCTGAGCTACTGCCCCCTATAGGTCACCTACCACACAAAGCTACTCCATCAACACAGGGAAGCAGCCAAAATGTGGAGACAAAGAAACATATCACGAATGAAAGAAACGCAGGAAAGCAAACTACTGGATGACATAGAGTTCAGAACCACATTTATAAGGTTACTCAAGAATCTTCTTAAAACTGCTGAGAAACTTGATGAGACCTTCAAGGAGCTTAATGAGAATGCCAAAAAAATGGAAAAGGATCAGTCAGAAATGAAGCATACACTGTCTGAAATAAAGAATATACAGAAACTCAACCGTAGATCAACATACCCCAAGAATCAAACCAAAGATCTGAAATATGTGGAAACAAAAAACATCCAACCAGAAAAACAAAAAGAAAAAAGAATCCAAAAATATGAAGATAATGTAAGGAGCCTCTGGGACAACTTTAAGCGAAACAACATCCGAATTTTTGGGGTGCCAGAAGAAGGGAGAGAGCAAAATATTGAAAACCTATTAGAAGAAATAATGACAGAAAACTTTCCCTACCTGGTGAAAGAAATAGACTTACAAGTTCAGGAAGCGCGCAGAACCCCATACAAAAGGAACCCAAAGAGGACCACACCAAGACACATCATAATTAAAATGCCAAGGGCAAAAGACAAAGAGAGAATATTAAAAGCAGCAAGAGAAAAACAGTTAATTACCTACAAGGGAGTACCCATACGACTGTCAGCTGATTTCTCGGCAGAAACTATGCAGGCCAGAAGTGAGTGGCAAGAAATATTCAAAGTGATGAACAGCAAGAACCTACAACCAAGATTACTCTACCCAGCAAAACTATCATTCAGAGTTGAAGGTCAGATAAAGAGCTTCACAGACAAGAAAAAGCTAAAGGAGTTCATCGCCACCAAACCAGGATTACATGAAATGCTGAAGGGTATTCTTTAAGAAGAAGAAGAAGAAAAAGGTAAAGATAAAAATTATGAACAACAAAATGACATCAAATACATACCTACCAACAAGTGAATCTAAAAATCAAGTGAATTAAAAATCTGAAGAACAGAATGGACTGGTGAATATAATAGAATCAGGGACATAGAAAGGGAGTGGACTGACGATTCTCAGGGGAAGCAAGTGTGAGGGGTGCGGGAAGAGATTGGACAAAAATCTTACTCCTATGGAGGAAGACAGTGGCAGGGGGTAAGGGCATGGGGTGGGGAATCAGGTGGAGGGGAGCTATGGGGGAAAAAAAAGTGGAACACCTGTAATAATCTGAACAATAAAGATTTAATTAAGAAAAAAAAAAAGTAAGAAATCCCAGAAGAACTAGGAGGACAATGAAGGAGTAGGGCCTCAGGAGTCACTATAGTAACCAATTCAAAAGGGAATATTGACCAATCAGAGGGGATGTCAATACATAGGAACTGCAGCCTTTATAAACCAAGGAAACAGGAACTCTGTCCCTCTCTCCATGTGGGAGTCTGTACTTCTTCAGTAAATCTCCATCTTTGTTATACTACCCTCTGTCCTTGGATTCATTCTATGGCTCTGGTGGACAAAGAATCTGGGTTCCAGTCCAAAAATTCCATATCAAATCTAGACCACCAACTTATACTATACACAAAAATAAACTCAAAATGGATAAAAAACTTAAATGTAAGATGGGAAACCATAAAAATATTAGAAGAATCCATAGATAGCAAAATATCAGACATATCTTGTAACAGTATGCTTACAGACACATGTCCCAGGATAGTGGTCGGCAAACTCATTAGTCAACAGAGCCAAATATCAACAGTACAATGATTGAAATTTCTTTCGAGAGCCAAATTATTTATTTATTTATTTTTATTTTATTTTTTTACCATTTAACTTTTTATTTTTTTTAAATAAATTTTTATTCAGATTATTACAATTGTTTCTCCTTTTTCTCCCCATAGCTCCCCTTCATCTGGTTCCCACCCCACTCTCTGCTCTTACTTACCTCCTCACTGTCCTCATCCATAGGTGTACGATTTTTGTCCAGTCTCTTCCTGCACCCCCCCATTCCCCTTTCCCCCTGAGAATTATCAGTCCACTCCCTTTCTATGCTCCTGATTCTATTATATTCACCAGTTTATTCTGTTCCTCAGGTTTTAATTCACTTAATTTTTAGGTTCACTTGTTGATAGATATGTATTTGTTGTTGATAATTTTTATCTTTACCTTCTTCTTCTTCTTCTTCTTCTTCTTCTTCTTCTTCTTCTTCTTCTTCTTCTTCTTCTTCTTCTTCTTCTTCTTCTTCTTCTTAAAGAATACCTTTCAGCATTTCATATAATACTGGTTTGGTGGTGATGAACTCCTTTAGCTTTTTCTTATCTGTGAAGCTCTTTATCTGCCCTTCAATTCTGAATGATAGCTTTGCTGGGTAGAGTAATCTTGGTTGTAGGTTCTTGCTATTCATCACTTGAAAATTTCTTGCCACTCCCGTCTGGCCTGCATAGCCAAATTTTTAAAACTTAAACTATATAGGTAGGTACATTGTTATTAACTTAATTAGGGTACTCCTTCAATCGCACTGTACGTGCGCACCCTCATGTGGTATTTTGTGGAAGAGCCACACTCAAGGGGCCAAAGAGCCATGGTTTGCCGACCACTGTCCTAGGACAATGGAAACTCAGGAGTCCTTTATGTTAAGGGAAGGGAGGTAGGGCAAACAAGAGGTAAGTAAAGGCCATAGCTAAGATCCAGACAGGGATCCAAGGAGGAATGGGAAACTTCTAAATCTCTTTGTTTTTGGTCAGTCCATTGACCCTTGCTGAGTCTGGTCTGGAGACTCATGTAAATCTTTCGTGAACAATTATTATTTTGTACAGGTCTTCCCACAACTTTGGGAAAGGCAACATCTGGAAAGTTGTTGTTCTTGCAAAAACTCAAGCCTCCAGTAGGATTCCTCTAGTTAATTAGTGTATCTATAGCAAGAGCTATTAGCCTGAAGGCCAAGAGAGAACTAAAAGTCAGGCTAGAATTAAAATAGAGAGAGCTAGCATTTCACAATCCTATTGGCTGCAAAGGTTGCTTGGGCATATGGAACCCACATATAACTGCAAGGAGGCTGGGAAACATAGCTTGTAATCAACTTGCCTACCTAATAGTTGAGAAATGGTGGTAGTAAAAGGTAGAAATAAATAATGGGTATTGAAAGGCAATGAACAATTTTTATCACAAATGTGTGACCCCCAAAGACATAAAGTTTATCTGTGGATAAATCCCTACTGTGTACTTCCTTGGGGGTAAATCAATGTTTAGAATTGCAGAAGTCAAAGAAGAATGCTCAAAACCTGACATTCTTTTTTTTGTGTGGCAGCAATCTACCCAAGGAGGAAGTTATAAGCATTTAATCTATTGTTGCATGTTTCAATCTAAAGTTCATATACTAGTTTAATGATGTGCATCATGAAAAAGAAAAAAAAAGGAAAAATGAGAAGCAACAATAGCAATGGTTGACATGTTAAATCTTGACTATACAGAGTACAAATCCTTTAAATGCTCAAATAGCAATGAATGCCAACATGTATTCCTTAGCAACTATGCTTAAAAAATAGAAAATGGAACCTCTCTGGAAGTGTGCCTAGAAGAGAAATGGCCAGAGTTCTTTTGCATGACTCATTGTCCATTCTAGTCACTTCTTAATGAAATTTCATATCTGTCTTAATTTTATTGGAATTGCTCATTAGGAAGAGAAAACAACTGGGAAAATAAAATTCTTTCAAGTTCTATAACAAGCTTCTGTTGGTCTGGCTACCACTGATTTTATTTATATTTTTATTTAAAAAAAATTAAAAAATTAACTACCACTGAATTTAGAATAACCAACCAGATTTCCCTGCTTAGTTGTCCAAATTCTCTAACACCTAGTGACTAAAGATGTCTTCTGACATTTCACACTGATCATTAGAAATACCTTTAGGCAATGATAGAATAATTTGCATTAGAAACCCTATTATTCACTGAGATTAATTAATGCAGTATTTAAGGAGTTAGCAGTACAACTCTTCTTGATGCTAGTTGTGGTTTCTGTACCCTGCAGGGATGACACTGAATGAAATCTAGCAAGTCACTTCAAAATAAAATAACTCTCTGTGAGAAGTGAAAGTATACCTAACCAGTCCCAGAAAATACTTTGAAAAATTGCTTGCAAAGCTACCCTGTTTACATGTATTAGATTTTGGTTTGCTTTGTTCTAATTATAAATTTATAACCAATTTGAAAGTGAAAGCTTAACACTAGAGCTGAAAACAAAAACATTTTCTCTCAGATTGTGAATGGCTTTGTTAAAGGATTGGTTTTGAATCCCTTGGAACATAGGTGGTATATTTACCCTGGTTATAGGTATTGGTTTTCCTCTGTCAGTCATAGTTTATGTCTGTTGCCTCAGTATAATTATAAAGTGTAACCCTTTCACTCTTCAAAAGTGTCCCTGTTCGAATAATATGTTATACTAGAGGCCAGGTGCACGAAATTCGTGCACAAGGGTGTGTGTCCCTCAGCCCAGCCTGCACCCACTCCAATCTGGGACATCCCTCTCACAATCCAGGACTGCTGGCTCCCAACTACTTTCCTGCCTGCCTTCCTGACTGCCCCTAACTTCTTCTGCCTGTCAGCCTGATCACCCCCTGCCCACTTCCTTGCCAGCCTGATTGATGCCTAACTGCTCCCCTGCCAGCCTGTTTGCCCCTAACTGCCCTCCCCTGTAGGCCTGGTCACCCCTAACTGCCCTCCCCTGTAGGCCTGGTCTCCCCCAACTGCTCTCCCCTGCAGGCCTGGTCCCTCCCAACTGCCCTCCCCTGCTGGCCATCTTGTGATGGCCATCTTGTGTCCACATGGGGGCAGGATCTTTGACTACATGGGGCATCCATCTTGTGTGTTGGAGTGATGGTCAATCTGCATATTACTTTTTTATTAGATAGGATAGAAGCCTGGTGCATGGGTGGGGACCAGCTGGTTTGCCCTAAAGGGTGTCCCAAATCAGGGTGGGGGTTCCCTTGGGGTGTGGGGCGGCCTGGGCAAAGGGCCTGTGGTGGTTTGCAGGCCGGCCACGCCACCTGGCGATCCAAGAAGAGGCCCTGGTATCTGGGATTTATTTATCTTCTATAATTGAAACCTTGTAGCCTGGAGTGGAGCCAAGTCTTCTGCTCCCTCCATGGCGGCAGCCATTTCTGTTGGGATTTATTTATCTTCTATAATTGAAACTTTGTAGCCTAAAGCGGAGGCCTGGGTTGGCCAGAGCAGGTGGAAAGCCTGGCTTCCTCCATCTCTGGGAGCAACTCAAGCCTCCTGCTCTCTCCAGCTCCATGGCTGCTGCCATTTTTGTTGGGATTTATTTATTTTCTATCATTGAAACTTTATAGCATTGAGTGGAGGCCTGGGTCGGGGAGGGCAGGTGGAAAGCTTGGCTTCCTCCATTGCCAGGGAAACCCAAGCCTCCCTCCTGCTCTCTGTGGCTGCAGCTTGGTTGGGTTTATTTGCATATTCACTCCTGATTGGCCAGTGGGTGTAGTGGAGGTACGGTCAATTTGCATGTTACTCTTTTATTAGATAAAATAGTCCATCTAACTATAGTGCATTGAAGTGAAAGATATTTTGCTTTTTAAAAAAGTATATGTTCTCAGATGAGCTTATAAGGATTGGATGTGTCAATGTAAGAAACATTCAAACTTACAGAGAATTTTTGTGAGTTTATTTGAGCCGAACTGTCCACAATTGTTGGAAAGCAAAATCTCAATGGATTGAGAATAATGTTCCAATAGCAGTTTTGCACCTTAATTTATACATTACAATCAAAAGAGAAGTTGTAAGTGGTTTACATGATATCCACTGGTGATAGATTAGAGAGGTGGGAGAGAGCAAAGCAGGAAAGCTCTGAGATTAGTTGAAAAGTAAAATGATAGACACATACATCTTTTACATAGGCAAGTATAGGATAGTTAATAGTCAATAATCAACATGATAACAATAACAGTAACAATGAGAGGATTTATAGCCTCCCCCCTCCTTATTGGTTATGCCCTGAGGGGTCTGGAAAAAAGGGGAATTGCACTGATATTCCAAAAGTATGTTATGGTAAATGCAAAAGACACCAGACAGGCTTAGTTAAGGTAAAGATTGACTTTTGTCAGGCATATTCCAGCCTAGGACATGACTACGTGCCATAAACTACCTTTAGTTAAAAAGTTTTAATTTCAGACATTCCTTTGTGGTTACTTTAGGTCTCTGAATTTGCAAGACCACCACACAGGCCTTCCCTGATATTGTTAAGTTAGCATGTGGCCTGTTTTATCCACAGACGTAATAATAGCAGGTTTAATACTTGATGAGCAAGGAATATAAAATTTGAGCAATGGGTAATACTGATACTGTTGTAATAACCTGTTTATTAATTAATGACTGGAAAGGAGCAAAGGGAGCAAAAGGAGCAAAGGACTGGGTGATGCGGGAAGGTGCTTGGCTGTCAGTCAGACCTGGAAACAGGGCATTGGCCAGAATAGTTGTGGCAACTGCTGCAAGGGCACAAAATCTGATACATAAACTCCCAAATAAAGGGAATTCCCTCTCTTGCTCTCTTGGCCCTCTTGTGCTCCCCTGCATTATCCCATGTGGCTCATAGCCACGTGGAACCCACACAATGGGCTGATGGATTAAGACTGGCCCAATGTTGTATTCGACTCACTTTCACCATGAAATGGAAACTCTGGACACTGGCTCTGCCTTTAGCTCTGTTGAAGCCCCAGGACTGGTTTAAGGGATACAACCCAAGGGATATAATTTCATGCAAATAAAC
Organism: Corynorhinus townsendii; assembly: GCA_026230045.1. NCBI lineage: Eukaryota > Metazoa > Chordata > Mammalia > Chiroptera > Vespertilionidae > Corynorhinus > Corynorhinus townsendii. The sequence continues at coordinate 112,498,538 of JAPDVU010000001.1, read as the reverse complement.
CTTTTTACCGTATCTCATTCTCCCATGGGCGTCTTTAAAAATTCGTTTTCTCAAGATATTGCAGGTACCTGACTTGCGGCTTTCAGTGGGGAAAGGATACCCCACTCCCACTAGCAACAGAGGAATCCCACCCATGCAATCCTCTGATAAAAACACCACTTCTTCCCTCCAATTCCAGAGGGCAAAATTCAAGTTTATCCCTGTGAATTTAGACTTTCGGTATTATAGACTTGACATTTGAAGATCTAGAACACATTGAAATTTAGAAATTTGGCAATACACACATTAAAATTGTGCCACTGCAACCACATTTCAGTGGAATTTGTTTTTACTTAACTTTTCTGAAGTCTTAAAACTTTGATTTTTACTGAAGGAAACTAATGTCTACATTCTTACTTAACCCTCACATTGATATGAATAGGGTTTGGAACTTCAGAACTGAGGCACTGTCCCTTGTATATGCTAGATTCTCAATAAATATTATATAGTTGAAAGGCACCCCTCTTCTGAAGTGTGCTTATGGCTCACAAAGTATTTAACTCTTCAGCTATGTTTTGTCTTGAACTGAGAAGGGTTTGAGATGGTACCTGCAAGTTAACAAGTTAGCCTGGCACAGGTTCATGGATGCTGAACAAAGACATGAGCTGCCTGTGTTAGAGAAGAAAACTATTGCTCATGGCACAGCAAGCAGCATACAATTCCAGTTCATATTGGTTTTCTTGCTCCCTTAGTCCCATGGGTGCAACGTGGAGCCATCCAGGTGGATGATGATCATACAGTGGGTGTGCATCCCAACTGAGGAAGTCTGAGTTTACAGAACTCCAATTTTTCATACAGGCTGCAAACAACACTGCCCAATCTTTAACCTGGAGGCATTATCTTTATTATACTGGGCAGTGAATAAACTACCCTCTGCTCCCGAGGGAGGTACTATATTCTGGAACCAAAGCTGTCAATGCCTCTGCTTGTAACACGTGCTAAACATATCTTAGTAATACAGATTTGAGTTTCTAGGTTTATATGTTATTTTATGTATAACATTAACTGTCTAATTGCTAAATCTTCACTTCCCAATCAGCTACGGTGATAGACTTAAGGAGATGTTCTTATTTCTTGACTGCATTCTCATTTTATTTTTACCAAAAATATAAAAATTAAAAAAGGAGTACATATAAAAGTTTGTTAGAAGAGATTATATCTACTCTCATTTATTCTTATTATGTTCTGTGCCTAGTGTTGAAAATATCGCATATATATTTGGAAAACATGGGTACTGTTTTTCAGTAATTTATGTAACCAAGAGTACAATAATAACTACTCCAGGTATTTATTTAGCTATGGAGTAGTTTGCCTTGCTTGTATAATGGAGAAGGAATGTTAAAAATAACTGTGATATTTTATGCCTGGAAGAAGCAGTAACCATAGCTCAATGGATATTTTGATTCGATGACTGGGGTTGCAGATGTCTTTGAACCCTTCATTTCCGTATACATTTTCCACTTCATCATGTTTCCAGTTTCTTTTCCTTTCATTTTGTTAAAATGTATAAACTCATGTTGATTTTGCATTCAAATAATCAAAAAGCCCAGATGCTGAATATTTTTTTGAGGGGAGTAAAGTTTATAGTATACTTTCATAAGAAAATAGAAAGACAATGCCTAACAAAATCCTAACAAGGCATAGATTGAAAGCATAACTCCCAAAGCATGTTTTAGGTTAAGTGCAGGTCAAGTTCAGCTTCCTAATACTAATGGTAACAAATAAAACAACTATAATCATAGTAACTAGTATTTATTGAAAGCAAATTGTTTGCAAGGTATGTGGAAGGTGCTTTTCTATGTGAATTCTCATCCTCTGCACAGTCTTTCAGGGTAGGCATTATCTCCAATTCACAGATCAGAAATTGAGGTTCAGAGGTTAAGGTCACTTGCAATAGGTAACAACTCAGGCCTTTTATGATCCTGTAATTCTCTTTGAATTATCAAATATAGAGATCACTATATTTAAAGTGGTTTTTGAAAACCTAAATTTGCTATGCCTTCTTTACCACTTTTATTCTAAAATATTCAATAGATTTTCAGATTCATTTTAGATAAAGGCATAAATTATGCATATAAATTAGCTAAAATCTAAATATATATATATGTGTGTGTGTATATATATATATATATATATATACACTCACATATGTATCTTTTTTTCTCTTACTATCCATATATATTTGTATATGTACAGTGTATGTATATGTATTGTATATATATAAAATTTCAGCAACAATTAATGACATGAATTTATTTTTCTTCCCTGGAAACTTTCTCTAACATACTTTTCCCCTTATTTTCTTATCTCTATGTGATCACTTAAAGCTTTATTAAATCCCTCAACTATAGCACTTAACACACAGTCCTGTAAAAATTTTTTTTAAGAATGAGAGGAACGTTTTTTTAGTTTAATAATATGAAAAGATTTTTCCATCACCATTTATCCTCTCCTATGCCCTCTTCCACCTCCACCATCCCCCTCCCTCCACCCCCACAATCCCCACACTGTTGTTCACTCCATGTCTCTCTGTTTTCTTTATTTTTAGTCCCCATCTTCCACCCACCCCCACCTCCCACCTCCCAGAGCTGTCTGCCTGCTCTTCAACTATGAGTCTGTTTTTCAGGTGACAACTCTGCCTCTGTAAGTCCCTGGAGGACAGGGACCACTTCCTGTTTACCTTTGTATCTGTGGGGTATAGCCTAGTGCCTGGAACTTCATTAGTGATTAGTACATGTTTTTGAACAAAAGAAGAAAGTGATTAGTTTACTTTGACGGTGTACATTATAGACACTGCCGGAGTATTAATTTTTTCAAGTAATTTATATAAAAGGCTGTTACAACTCACCAGTTTTACTTTAAGAGCATTGAAGAGTCACTGTAAATCTTAAAATAATGAAATTGCTGACTAACCTAGAAAATGAGCCATGTTATTTTTTCTCTGTAAGCTATTCCTTTCTAGCCATGGCATTATGCTAAAGAGTGTAAAACCAGAAGGCTAGGAGGAAATTTGAGTGGTTATATAATATACTGCCTTATCATTAAGCAGCTTGAAACCTAAACCAGATTATACACAATTCTCTTCTCAAACACTGCCTAAAAAGACAATTCTACAGCTTAACTTGGTACTACATTCTGTGATTTTATGTCACTGAGAAAATGTTTCTGAATACATAATCTAGATCTTCCAATTTAGAGTTTAAGCACTGTAGGTTAAGCCAAATTCTAAAGTAGTGTAGAAATTCTTTAGTGCCTTTGTATTAGTCAAGGCTAGCTCATGCTCATTCAACAACAGCCCCTAAGATTTAGTGGCTTAAAACCACTAAGGTTTATTTCTTACCCAGAGTATATATCCATCATGGGGAAACTTCTGGATCTTTGTATTGTTTTGTCTGGAACCCAAGCTAAGGAATATCCACCATCTGGAACATTGACATGGCAAAGGGTAAAGAAAGGTAGTGGCAAAACATGCACTAGCTCTTAAAAACTTCCACATACATGTAACACATGTCGCTTCCTTTGTTTCATTGTCCAAAGCAAGTCATATGGCCACAGCTTAACTTCAAGTAGTCAGACAAGTATACCACATGCCTAAAATGATACAAAGTCAGAATATTTTTAACAGCTTTCCTGACTACCACAGCTTCTCCTAACATTTTCTCTAGGCTAGCATGAAATGAATTTAGAACAAAATATATTTTTATCTGACCAGGCACAATGCTTAATTTTAAGAATAAAGATTTTTCTAGCATATTTTATCTTATGTTTTTGGTCTTGAATATTCCAAGTTATTGAATAATATAGAGTAATAAAATTTCAGTTTTGCTATTTTCTCAACTTTAGAATCAAATTCTTCTCCATTTCAAACATCCATGAGTATAGATCCCCAATAGATCCATCATTAGTCAGAACTATGCCACCACCATGATTTCAAACAATGATCTTCCCATTAACTATAATATTGTTATTTATTCATCAAGTACTTATTGAGTGCCCAACACTAGGGATGCAATAATGAACAAAGTAGATGGCCTTCATGGAAATGTTGTTTTGATGTTCTAGAGTTTCACTATAAAGTATCTAAATGTAGATCTCTTTTTATTTGTTCCGATGGGATGCATTGGACTTATTAAATTTGTGGATTCATGTATTTCTATCATTTTTCAGCCATTATCTCTTCAAAATGGACTCCGCCTTATTCTCTCTCTCTCCTAGAACTTATTAGAATTTGTTAAACCTTTTTACACTATCTTCTAGCTCTCTAAATCTCTCTTTCATGTATTCTATCTTGTGTTCACCTGGCTTCATTCTAATAATTTTTTTCAGATCTATTTTAAAGTTTATTAGTTATCTCTTTAGCTTCTGTCAAATATGCTGTTAATATATTTATAGTTTACCATTTCAATTATTATTCTTTTAAAAATATTTTATTGATTTTTTAAAGAGAGGAAGGGAAAGGGAGAGAGAGCTAGAAACATTGATGAGAGAGAAACATCAATCAGCTGCCTCCTGCACACCCCCTACTGGGGATGTGCCCGCAACCAAGGTACATGCCCTTGACATGAATCGAATCTGGGACCCTTCAGTCCACAGGCTGATGCTCTATCCACTGAGCCAAACTAGTCAGGGCTTATTATTCTTTTTATACTTACACATTTTATTTGGTTCTATAAACTTGTCGTAATTATTCTTTATAGTATTTTTTCCTTGCTCATATTTTCAAACTTGTATATTAGTTCTTCACATATAGTGTATTAATACTCATTATTTTATATTCTGTCTGTTAGTTTCAATATCTGAAATATTAGAAAGTCTGCTGATTCTCAGTGTTGGTGCTTTGTTTTCTTTATAATCAGTGATATTTGCATGTGAGTCACTTACTTTTCTTTGATTTTTGTATACATGCTTGCATTAACAGTCTAAGACCACTTGGCTTAAGATTTTTTTTCACCATCCAAATTAGCAAAACTTATGAAAATAAGTTATTTGTAGTTTTATGCAGTAGTTTTCTCCTATATACAGAATTGTGATACACTCATCTTTTAATTCTGTAAATAATGTTATCAAAATAATTTGAATCTTTGTAATCTTAGAAACATTTACTTTAAAATTCATTCTAAATATAAAAACTACAAGAATGAGAATATTTCCTATATATAGATTTTTTATAGCTTTATTTAAAGAAGAAAAAGAAAATCATATATTCTTGATTAAGAATAAAGTTATACAAGTATTCAAGAATGCAATAATATTTTATTTTACTTGGGAGAGAAAGAGCTCTTTAGGACTGACTAAAGTGAATGTGAGGGCTGACAAGTTGGAAATCTGTAGGACAAGTAAGTAGACTGTAGACTCAGGTTAGAGTTGATGTTGCAATCTTGGGTCCTAATTCCACACAGTAACTTACTGAAAATTGGGGAAGGGTTTCTATATTGTCGTCTTGAGAATAATTCTTTGTTTCAGGAAATTTCAGTCTTTTCTCTTAAAACTCTCAACTGATTGGATGAAGCCCACTAATATTATGAAAAGCAATCTGCTTTATTCAGAGTCTACTGATTTAAATGTTACTAATATCTAAAAAAGCATTTTTCACAGTACCTGTTGCTTGACCAAAAAACTGGGCATCAGAGCCTAGCCAAGTTGACACATAAAGTTAATCATCACAGATGGCTAGCATCTTGGAAGTTATTTGACACTACGTGGGCTTTCCTGTGCTCTAGAAAGTGCACCAATAGGTCTTCTGGACTGATTCTGTTTACTAGTTTGTTCTTAAACTGAAACTTTATCACCTTTCTTTCTTTTTTCCTTCCAATATATGTATCCCTTCTGGGGTGGGTAGGTATATCCAATGGTGAAGGGTCTCTATGCTATGCCTACCATACTGCCTTTCCTAAAAGGCAGAATCCTTCTGGGGTGGGTAGGTATATCCAATGGTGAAGGGTCTCTATGCTATGCCTACCATACTGGCTCATGAAATCATGAGCATGGAAAGGGTCATGCCACCCAGATTGGCTTCCTTTGAGTCTAGCATGCAATCCCTTAAAGATATTGGAGTCCACAGAATCATGGCAGAACAGGCAAGGAAACTCAAGTTCCTAAGAACCCACCACTTTGCATCTACCTTCTTCTTAGGATGCACACTCCATATTTTTCTGTGGAGGCTGCAGATAACAATGTGAACTTAGGTCTTGAGAAATAAGTTGAGCAGAAACAAAATCATGCTGAACTACTTACTAGTAGGTTCCTCTCAGCAAATCGAGACATCCAACCTCATGCTTATGATCCCAGAATGCAAAATCTGTGGTCCTGATTCTTGGACTTCTTGAATTGGCCAGGTAACTCTTAGATAATAAAATTTTCAGATGAATCTGCCATGTGGCATAGCCTGAGAAGTCTGCCTTTTTGGAACTACTCTGTAAGTTATCTCAATTGTTCATTTTAAATTATTGTTTCTAATGCTTTTCTAAAGATGGAGAACAGGAAAAGAAATGGTATTTAATTTACATTTTTAAAAGAACAAGAACTACAACTATGTTTACCTTATTCAACCTCCTTTTTTGGATGATTCTATGATGGTGATTAAACAGACGATATGTGGATATTTGCCAGGTGAGTGAAAACTTGACAAAATAAGGCTGTAGGTAATTAAACAGCTGGGCTTATGATTGGAAAAGTGATGACATCAAATAAGAAAATACACCAAAAATGTAATTTTAAAGCCACGTGAAAGTTCTTATCAGTCAACTTCACTTTCAAAGCTTTCATGTGACCAACTCCTTAAAATATCTCATTATTTTTACTACCACAGTGCTAAATATAATACATATGTATGTACAGAGAGTTGTTAAAATTTTAAGAATATAGGAATGAAGCTTTCTGCTCTACTTAGGTAATATGAATTTAGGCTGCAAAACTGAAAAAAGGCCAGCTTGCAGTTACAAATGAAATTTAGACAGTTTTCTTTCTAAGTCTCAGTAGAGATTAAGGGTTATTATTAATTTATCCTTAGATTTGGGGTGTTGTCCTATGGGCTTCCAGTTTTATTGGCATAGGGTTTTCTGATCAAGGCCTCATCTTAAAATGGTCTTATTTCTCAGGCCTTCAAGGTTGTGAAAATGAAGACTCAGGTTCACCAAAGTTAGCAAATGCACTCAAGGCTAAAACCAGTCTCCATGTTCACTGTTCCCTTCAGGGTTTTAGCTTCACTTAGTTGTTTTTGCATGAGTATTTCTTGCCTTCTTGCTAGCTTATAGATGCACCTAGTGAGATTTAAAAACATTTTGCCTGACAGTCTGTTCTGTGCTTCTATGTCTCCTGATTGGCTGGTGGTTAGCAGAGGTATGGTCAATTTACATGTTTGTTTATTATTAGGTAAGATATATATATCTTACCTAATAATAAAGAAACATGAATAAGTCATCTCAAAATTTAACTTCATAAATAGAGCTATAAATAAGATCTGAAACAATAGGTAGAAGAAAATATAGGTACTAAACTTGTGGACCTTGGTCCTAGAGAAGAATTTTTGAATTTGACCCCAAATGCAAGGTAAGTAAAAGCAAAAATAAATGAATGGGACTATATCAAACTAAAAAGTTTCTGCACACCAACAAAACAAAAGGCAACCAACCAAATGGAAGGTGATATGTGCAAATAACAGCTCTGACAAGGGGTTAATATCCAAAATATACAAAGAATGCATATAACTCACTAAATAAACAAATAAACAACAAACCTATTAAAAAATAGGCAGAGGATCTGAATAGAGGCTTTTTTCAAGAAGACATATTAATGGTGAACAGATATATGAAAATATGGTCAACTTCACTAGAGATTAGGAAAATGCATATCAAAACCACAATGAGATACCACCTCACACCTGTTAAAATGGCTATTATCAACAGGTCTTATAATAACAAGTGTTGGAGAGGTTGTGAGAAAAAGGAGCCCTCATTTACGGCTGGTGGGAATGTAAACTGGTATACTCACTATGGAAAACAGTATGGAGGTTCCTCAAAAAATTAAGAATTGAGTTACCATACGACCCAACCACCCTCTTCTGAGTACCAGAAAAAGTTGAAAGCTTTTATCCGCAAAGATATATTGTACCCCTGTGTTCATTGCAGAATCATTCACATGGAAACAACCAAAGTATTCTTTGATAGATGACTGGAGAAAAAAAAGTAATACATATATACAATGGAATACTATTTAGAAGAAAAGGTGAAATACTGCCATTTGCAACAACATAGATGAATCTTAAGAATATCATGCTAAGTCAAATAAGTCAGTCAGAAAAAGTTAAGAACCATATGATATCATTCATATGTGGCATATAAAGCTGAAAGCAACAAATGAACAAACAAGAAAAACTAATAAAACTCATAAACACAGAAACAATATGATGATTACCAGAGGGAAAGAGGGGTGAGGGGTAGTAAAGGGTAAAGGGGGTTTTATATATGGTGATAGAAGGAGATTTGACTTTGACTGGTGGGCACATAATGCAATATACAGATCATAGAAATGTACACTTAAAACCCATGTAATCTTATTTTTCAGTGTCACCCCAATATATTTAATTAAAAATATTGATCTCAATGTATTAATCTACAAAAATTTCATGATAATAATGAGAACTAATATTTGTTACAGTCTTCTCCCACTGTGGTAGGCACTGAAATAAGCATTCTGGATTACTAAAATATTTAATCTCCACAGTAACCCTAAGTACTTTTATTATCTCAGTTTAATAGATAGGACACTGACACACAGAGATAATTCTTAAGATGCAGGTAAAGATTGGGTATTAAGTGGTTGAATGAGGATGGAAATCTAGGCAATTTGAACCTGGAGTCTTGTAAACACTATACTATACTGCTGCACATTTAGGTAAACATAGAAAAATCCAGTGACAACAGCATGTATGGGGTGGGGCTTGAAAAATTTATATAAAATTCACAATACTAGTGATTTAGTGATTTGGGGGGAAATAAGTAGGAGTTTGGAAAGGATTAGGTGGAGGGACATTAATTAGAACTTTAAATTGTTTTACCCTCTATAGGTGAGCTCACTTCCACTGGAAAAAGTTAAATCATTGAGATAAAGTTCCCCAACCTCGCTCTTCTTCACCCAACTCTATTAGCATCTTTACTCTTTGTCTTATTCTCTATTGCTGGCCCAAGAAGAAGTCTCTGTCCTTTCTTCCTTTCCAAGGGTGACTCTCCATTTGGACTCTCAAGGACCTACTTTGTCAATATTTCTTCCTTAAAAAATTTCCCTCCTGCTTAATCCCTCTCTGCCTATCAAAAAAACCTCCCATTATACTTTTTGTCACTCAAAGTATCATAGACTGTCTTTGCCCCTTCTTTGTTAAATGTTTTGAAAAATAATTGTGATAGATAATGACCTCCCCCAAAATGTCCACATCCTAATTCCTGGAGCTTGTGAATATGTTGCCTCACATAGTAAAAATGGAGTTTATATGTAAATTTGAATTAAGGTTCTTGAGAATGGGAAATTCTGCATTATCCAAAGAGGCTCAAAGTAATCACAAGGACTCTTAAAGGACGGAAGAGGGAGACAAAAGGAATCACAGAGAGATTTGAAGATATTATACTGCTGCTTTTGAAAATGGGTGAAGGGGCCATTTTAAACTAGAATTATAAGTTTGCAGGAGGCCTCTAGAGGGTGGAAAAGTCAAGAAAATATTTGATTCTTCTTTAGAGCCTCCAGAAGAAGAGCACCCCACCTGAGTCCTTGATATTAGCCCAGGAAGACACATTTTGGACTTCTGACTGCTACAGAATATATTTGTATTGTTTTAAGCGACTCAGTTTGTAGTAATTTGTTACAGCAGCAATAGGAAACTAACTCAATAGTCTGACTTTGCCTTCATATCTCACTACTAGAAATCCTGCCCTCTACTGGGTAGCACTCTGCCCAACTTGCTCTTTCAACAGTCTCTGTAATCTACCCATCAATCACCAGTGACTTCTTTGCTATTGTGTCAAATGTGAGGTTTTGTCTTCAGGGGAAGCTTTTCTTTGCAGCCTCAACTATTCATACTTTGAACTTTGATATTTAAAATTATTACTCAATTTATTATAGCTACAAATGAAATAAACTCAACAACAAATAAAACAATAGTTCTTCCTTCAGTTCTCAGGTTCACCTTACAAATCTTATTCTGTTTATAAGTTCAGAAAATATTAGCTATTACTTTTCAAGTGTCCTTTGATTAATATTTGAGAATAGTTACAAACTTAGTTAATTAAACTCACTTAAGCGGTTAAATCTGTATTTAATACATTTGATTTGTCTCATAAACACTAAAATGATCTATTTTAATAAGCAAAATCTTATAGGTTTCTAATTAATTAATGACTATAGAAAACCCTAATAAACATTAATATAGTGAGATTTCATTTTTCTTGATAATGAGATGCCCACCAAAATCACCAGTCTTAATCAATTACTCAAGAACACCTTAAAAAGCACAATTTAAATATATACAATTTTTACTTGTAAATCTTAACAGTAAAACTTAAAAAATAAAATAAATTACTCAATTATACATTTTAAACTAAAAATTGTAAGTCTGAACTGTTATTTGAATAGGCCAAATATTCTTAAATGATACATGTATATAAAATACTAATGAACAAATATTATTACTATGTTTTTAACTCTTTAAACACTTCTACACTTAATTTGGAATCTTACTCATTTAGGAAACAACTGTTTTCTCAAACATTTTGAGAGAGGCCTTCCAACTGGATGAAATGCCATAATATAAGACATTTTGGCTAGGACATCAACTAGATTGTTGTTATTGATACTGATGGGATATATGATTGTGATTTATAATCCATAATTGAGGTGTTAACACAACAAACTCTTCCCTACACTTAGCTTTGTCAACCTGAAGAGTCAATTTTGAGTTCTTTTTTTTTTTTTCCATATTGATACAATCACTCACGAATTCTCCATATTTATCATGTCTTTGACCTGGTTTTATACAACTATTTTTTTCTATAAAAACTCCATTAGTTCTTCCATTTGAAAAAAAAATTCTCTGTTTAAAGCACTTTGGGCAATGCTGTTGTCTCTATCTCTCTCTGGAAGATTCTTAATCTATATTATGAGAGCCAAGCCTCTTAAAAATTCTATAGTGAAGACATTTGTTTATCATAGTTTAACCTAGCATTTCTGAAATTAAATGAACAAGAACTATTTTACTCTTCGTATTATTTATTAACACCCCACAGGCTTGGGAAATGCTACTCAAATCTGTCTGTTCCTTTACATTCTCACTTTAGTTTGGGCCTTCATTATCTCTCACCTAGACTAGTCTCTTTGGTCTTAACAGAATCTGCTTCCTTTCTCTATAATTTTAATCTATTCTTAGACACTGCCAGGGTGATCTTTTCATATTACATGTCTAAATGTGTCCCTCCTCTGTTCAGAAGCAGATAAGTGGAAGGATTAGGGATCTGGAGACTTTAATTCATATTCTGGCTTTGGCACTAGCTAGCAATATAATCTTGGAAAATTCATGTTCTTTGTATGGGTCTCTGTTTTTTCAACTGAAAAATCAGCAGGCTGTTCTATATGGCTCTATAGCTCCTTTCAACTATTAAATTCTATACTTGCAGAATAAAGCAGAGATTCTTCTTTTGCCTCCCATGTAATTACGTTAGCCCACCTCTTTCCAACTTAATTTCCCTTTCTATTTCCTTTGAACTCTACAGTTCAACCAAACTAGACTGGTACTTATTTTCTCCTCTGCATATGTCATTTTGAAGTTTTTATTTTTACTTAAACTCCCTTATGTCATAGATTCATTATGTTTGCCTCTACAATTCATAGTCAATTTAAGATGCATCTCAATGATTATCTCCTTCAGGAAAGTCATAACACTTCCCTAATTAGTCGGAATCTCTCTAACTTTTGTAGCATTTTATACCTCTAGTTTAGCTCCTATTGTTCTGTCTTGACTTCTTTGGCTGCACATGCCCTGTTCACCCAATAAGGTATAAACTAAATTAGTGACTATTATCTTATTCATAACCACTAAATGGAAGTCAGCAACTGCTATCTTATACATACTCACTCTCCCTAGGACATCTATTGCCAGTCTTTGAGATAGTTGGTCGATCAGTTTATAATGTTTAATTGAAGAGAAAAATTTGATCCATTAGAGATGTACTTGCATAAAAGCTGTAATATAAATACTGTAATAGAAAAAAGCTTTAATAGAAATACTGATTTTTCATTTGGAAATAAGCATAAAGAGAAATTTTAAAAACTTTTTTGCATATGCCTTGGCCGGTGTGTGCAGTGGATAGAGCGTTGGCCCATGCACCAAAGGGTGGTGGGTTTGATTCCTGATCAAGGGCACATACCTGGGTTGTAGGTTCGATCCCTGGCCCCAAGTTGAAGTGCGTACGGGAGGCAACCAATTGATGTGTCTCTCTCACATGGATGTTTCTCTCTCTCTCTCTCTCTCTCTCTCCCTTCCACTTTCTCTAAAGATCAATGGAAAAAATATCCTCAAGTGAGAATTAACAACAACAAAAAATAATATAAATGTATCCATTAAAAAACTTTTTGGGGTATATATTATAAAACACTGGGCTTTTACTGTCAACTATACATGAAAACAAGTTTGAAAAATTACTTATCCAAACTCTTGGGGCTTAGTTGCTACTATTTCTTCTTGTCTGAATGATGATCTCCTCTGTAGAGGTTTATAGCTCTTTAATTTTCTCCCATAATATGTCATATGAAAATAGCAAGTGAAATTAATATCCCTCTATTGATAGAAAAAATAAAGGCTGAAGTAATCTTATCATTTTGGTTATTTCATTACCTCCAAGTCTGTCATTGTCTGAGGTCTGAGTCTCATTTGAACTTCATGTGAATGTAATGTTCCTTAAACATTACATTCCAAGTCTCACAATAGTCAAATGAAGCCAGAATAATTGTAATTCAGTACATAGATCCCACATATTGCTTTTGTAACAAAACAAAACATGAACAGCTTCAAGTAGCACTTTCTTGTGTTTCTTATATTTTATACACATGTATATACATTAGATAAATGAAATCCTGCCACCTTAAATTGTTTCTTATAGATTAAACATGATTTCCCCCCCAAGAACCTTGGAATAGCTTCTGTTAGGGGATGCTGCTGTGATTAGAGAAGGGAACAGTGTCATGCCTATAATGAATAAGGATTTAGTGAGGTCTATAATGATGCGCTAGTTAAGGGGAATCTTGAAATATACATCAAAGGGAATTTAATCTAAAAGCTAAAAATAAAAAGGCCCATTTCATTGAGAAGTGTTAATAAAAATTGTGGAATGCAAAAAAGAGACTTATCCTCTGGAAAACACAGTCTGAAAAAGGAGGGCATAATGTTAGCTGGTGACAAATACCATCATCCAGGATTTCATATGTATCAAAGTGAAGCATGGGGTGCGGGAACTGGATCTCCCCCTTGCGGGTTCTTACCTCATGAAGTTTGAAGAATAAAATTCACGGACTAAAAGGACTTGTTAGTAAAAGGGTGAAAATTTATTGGAAGCAAATACAGACTCCCACGGAGGGTGGGAGTCCCAAGTGGGTAACCTCCTAAGCCCCTTTTTTCTAAGTTTGATAAATGCTGTAGTTCTTTGTCTCTTCATGCTCCCTTCTAATTAGACTCCTTCACCATTGTATGACCCTTTGCTTTTCTAATTGGTCACTCTTTTTGTAGAGTATCAGATTCCAAGTCCAAAACACATGTGGTGCCCTCTCTTCTCCCCTTTATCTTGTAACATTCCCCTTTCTCCTATGAAAATCTGTTTCCCTCTTTCCGCCACCTGTCAACATTTCTCTATCCTCTGTGAAAGTATGTTTCCTTTTCCCCCATTCTCTGTGACTTTTCTTTATCTTCTGTGAATGTATGCCTTCCTCTCCCCTTATCCTGTGGCACCTTTCTATTCTCTGTGAATGTATGCCTTCTGGCACCTCCAAGCCCTCACATATGCATTCCTTCCCCGTGAATCCGCTTTATTCCTAAGACTCCATAAACCTGCCTATTTTATCCCTAAAATTCCTTTCAAATGGACTAGTATTCATACTGAAGTATGTGATAGTTTAATAGATTTTTAAAATTTATGTAGCTCTTTTAGAAATTCTCAGTGTTCACTGATGATTGGAGCAGTTGAATTTAATTTTTAAGTGAAACAACCATGATCATGGTATTGATATCACTAGAAGCATCCATCCAGTTTTACTTGTGAATGCATATTTTGCTTTGCTGAATATGGTTAGTGCAGCTTTAAGTTTAGCTATCTTGGTTGTTTAAAGTCTACTATTCATGAGGCTGAAGCCAAATTCATCAACTCTGTTCTCTCAAATGCCTATTACATTATGTAAAATAAACCTCTGTTAGAGGACTACTAGAGGCCTAATGCACAACATTCATGCATGGGGCAGGGTGGGGGTGTCCTTCAGCCTGGCCTGTGCCCTCTCACAGTCCAGGACCCCTTGGGGAATGTCCGCATGCTGGCTTAGGCCCACTCTGTGAGCCTAAGCCGGCAGGAGTACATCCCCTGAGGGGTCCTTAACACTGCTGCAGAGGTGGGAGAGGCTCCTGCAACCACCACTGTGCTCACAATCCATGAGCCCAGCTTCTGGCTGAGTGGCACTCCCTGCATTGAGCATCTGCCTCCTGGTGGTCAGTGCATATCATAGCGACCACTTTGCATATTAGCCTTTTATTAAATAGGATAGACAATGCTAGAATTCTAGATGGCCATTTCACACATACTTGCTACTGATCGAAATGTGGTTGTCTAAGAGAAACCACAAGGAATGTGGTTGTCTATTCCTGTTTGGAAAAACAGCTCAAAATGCAAATCACATTGGTAGCAGCTCAACAGCTTCATTTTTAAACATAAAATACTAATACATACTTTAATGTGAAAGGCATTTCAAATCATAATACAGAAAGTCAGCTAATTGTGCATGGGGCACATGTGATTTATTAAAATAAAAGTTTTTTCTATAAGTATAATATTTATTATTAGATGTTGTATTTTCAGCACAGTGTTCTGGAATACCCTTTTATGTTTATTTAGAAAAACATGAATCTAATATGCCTGTAAATAGAAGGTGCTTAGGAAGCTAGAGAAAAGAGTGTTTTTGTTTGTGGACCTGCATATTAACTTTGCACAAATGAGCTTCAACAAGTGGATATGTGGTGCACCGATTAGAGGAGTTAGCTCTGAAGGACATTTTACAAAAGTTCTATATATTTAACAGCATAGAGATCTCTGACACTGAATATATTTACGTAAATTACAATTTGACAAAAAAAAAAAAAGTGACCTTCATTACAGTTCCAATTGACTTTGGGTTGGAGTCTGGGATGCCTCCATATCTTCTGTTTTAAAAATCTTGGAAAGGTTGCTTTGGTAGCAACTATAGCTAATTAACAATCATCCCTTGTAAAATGTATGACTGCAACTTAGAATTAATTCTGGAAAAAATAATAAATGTTAATACACCAAATGTCCCATTATCAAGGCTAAAATCTTTATCATTATGTAAGCATCTTTTATCTACTATGCAAAGAAAACTGATGTTCACAGTTATGCCTATGAGGCATTCCCAGATATGAAGCAGGCGTTAAATTAATAAAAGTTAAATTATATTTAATACAGTTTGGAGTTAGTGTATTTGATTGTTTAGTTTGAAAATTGATTATTCATGTGTGGTATACGAAGTGACTTTCAATTTTCCAGAATAGAGACTATAAAACTTAGGAACAGATTGAGTTCACAAGATATATTTGTATACCAATTTATTTGCAACTAAAGAAAATATGTTTCTATGAAAACAATGTTATATTGTTTACATGGAAAGGCTTATTGTGTATCTATTATGTGCCAGATAGTCAGAAATAATAGAAAGATTACTAATATTTCCTTAAAAACAATGGATGAGTGTGGTAAAGGTAAATGTAGAGTGTTTTTGCAATAGAGACCATAGATGTATAAATCATTCTAGGAGCCAAAAAGGGCTTTTCTTTTCAAAATATATACTGTATAATAAAGAGGAAATATGCAAATTGACCATCACTCCAACACACAAGATGGCTGCCCCCATGTGGACACAAGATGGCCCCACAAGATGGCTAGCAGGGGAGGGCAGTTGTGGGTGATCAGGCCAGCAGGGGAGGACAGTTGGGGGGGACCAGTCCTGTAGGGGAGGGCAGTTGGGGGGGACCAGGCTTGCAGGGGAGGGCAGTTTGGGGCAATCAGGCCGGCAGGGGAGCAGTTAGGTGTTGATCAGGCTGGCAGGGGAGTGGTTAGGGGGTGATCAGGCTGGCAGGCAGAAGTGGTTAGGGGCAATCAGGCAGGCAGGCAAGCGGTTGAGAGCCAGCAGTCCCTGGATTGTGAGAGGGATGCAAAAAAGAGACTTATCCTTTGGAAAACACAGTCTGGGATCGGGCCTAAACGGGCAGTCGGGCATCCCTCTAGGGGTCCCAGATTGGATAGGATGCAGGCTGGGCTGAGGGACAGCCACCCCCCTTCCCGGGGCATGAATTTCATGTACCAGGCCTCTAGTTTTTATTGATTTCAGAGAGGAAGAGAGAGAGAGAGAGAGAGAGAGAGAGAGAGAGAGAGAGAAACATCAATGATGAGGGAGAATCACTGATTGACTGCCTCCTACACGCCCCCTAGTGGGAATCGAGTCCACAACCTGGCAACCCAGGCATGTGCCCTTAACCTGAGTCAAATCCAGGGCCCTTCAGTCACAGGCCGACACTCTATCCACTGAGCCAAACAGGCTAGGGCAAAAAGGGCTGTTCTACTAGGGCAATGCCTGAATAATTTTAAAGAATAAATAAAAATTAGCATATTGTTGTTTGAGGAATAAGTAGGGTAACCCTGGAAGAGGGAACAGCATATGTGACACCGTGGTTATGTATTCAGGTAACTACTAGTGGTTTGATATAGCCAGAACATGAGATTGATGGAGAGAATAGAGGAACAAATTGGACTTATCACTTTAAAGCTATTGGGTAGCTTTTGATGTCTCATTAAAATGGAAGTGAAATCATTAAGTTAATGCTTTGGAAGGATTACTCTGGTAGCTCTGTGGAGGGTGAATTGAAGTAACTATCACAAAACACAGGGAAGCCTGGTAATAGGCAACTTCAAGTGTCCAGGAGTGAAGTGATGGACCAAAGCTACAGAAAGTCTTATAATTACCCTCATTAAAAAAGCCTTTGGCCTCTGTCTGCATCTCATTCTCTACAGAGGGTCAGACTAATCTCTTCGAACTGGCTAAGAGTTAGATACCATACTGCTCTCCACTTCTAAACTACTTCATCATTTCCCTGCATCCTGCAGTCTGGTCTTTCTCTTCCCTTCAGGAAAACACACACACACACACACACACACACACACACACACCCCAAAACCCTGAATCTTAAGAAAAAACAAAACAAAACAAAAAATAGATTCTTATGTGTATAGTGGGTGGAAATGTGGGGATGGAACTGAGGTCTGCAGCTCCACATGGCATCTTTCTGCTGGGATCTTTCTGATTTAATAAATCTACAGAATATATTGGATCGATTAGATGCTTGGGAATGTGAGAAAGGGAAAAATTTAGGATAATTCTTGTTTCTAGTTCAGGTAATAGAGATGTCATTTATTGAGATAAGGCTCACGGGAAGGATAATACAATGCGAGGGGAAAAAAGATAAGTATAGTTATGTCTTTGGGACATTCAGGGATGCAGTCCAGTAGACATGTTTATGGCAGAAATGTGGCTGGTGGTTTGAGAGGGGAGTCAAATGCATATTGAATCTCAGTGAAAATGTGTTTTAGATTAACTCACCGAGAAGACTGATTAAAGTAAATTTGGGAGACGGAGGAAGGAAACATGAACATCTCTGAAATTTAAGAGGGAAACTGAGGAAGAGGTTTTTTGAAGATGGATTCCTTAATTTAAACAAGTGGGATTATTAACCAACCCTAATCAAAATATCTAAAACATGTTGCCTTGAAAGGAAAGAATGAAGTTCCCCTTAAAAATGTAAGACAGTCTTGTCTCCCTCGTAGAAAAAACTGTGCAAGCATGAGGCGTGCTTACTGAGAACTAACATATGATTTATAAACCGCAAAGTAGAATTGACGCATAAGAAAAAAGTCACAAATGGGATGAAAAAATATGGATAGTCTCTTCCAGGATCATGCTTGTTCTGGGAGCAATATTACCCTATACAGTCAGAACAATTTCGGCTAAACTGTAGATAAATATACTTAAGAGAAACAGCCAAAATTCCGAGAATTATACAGAAAACATTCACTCTTCCTTAAAATGTTTTGTTCTAATGATCACGATTCTGAAGAAGCATTGCAGTTCTGAAGCCCAGATTACTTCCTGTCAGAACAAAGTAATATATAATTAAAAGAATCCAAGGATCGGAAAGTTTTTGTTTGCAAGAGTTGCTGTTTGTGGAAATTCTCCTTTTCTGTTTGGTTAAAATCCTTTTCCTGAGTAGACAAATTTAAATGGCTGTTCTTAGCAAAGAAGTTTGACCCTTTTCATGAACCAAGATATATATAATCCTTAGGAAGGTGAGAGTCAGCTGAAGGCTGTTGTTGTAACCTGGGGTTTCTATAATTTCTCAGTTTTAGGCATCTGCAGCACAAGGCCAATTTTGATTGGGGAAAAAATATCTTCTAAGCACTTTTTTGTGTGTGAAATTCAATGTTATAGAGTATTTGTACATTTTATTTTTATTATATTTTTACTGATTTCATAGAGGAAAGGAGAGGGAGAGAGAGAGAAACATCAATGAGAGAGAATCATTGATCTGCTGTCTCTTCATGCCCCCTATTGGTGATGGAGTCCGCAACCCAGGCATGTGCCCTTGACTGGAATCGAACTTGGGACCTGTAGGTCTGCAGGCCAATGCTCTGTCCACTGAATCAAACTGGCTAGGGCTATTTGTTCATTTTCATACGTTTCCATATTCATACTTGAAATTTGTGATTCTATTGGATGGGCAAAAGCTATTTACTAAATGATTTTCACAGAAGGCTAATCACTCAAAATTACTAAATAAACTTTGTTGAATGGCCAATAAGAATGATAACATTTTTTAATTACCACCTTCCATGATTGTAAGTATATATGACTGAATCTTATTCCAAGCTGTTGAATTATAGGGTTCAGCACTTTCTACTACATTGCTTGGCATACAATATTCTCTTTGGCAAGCTGACAATCTCCCTTCATGAGATATGACCAGCACAAGAAAACATTGTTGACTTTGGGCTCTATTTTGCTGATGTGATACAAAACTTCAGGATTTCAAATGTGGTATTGATCCAGAAATGCATTTTTTCGTAGACTGCACAAAGTAGTACCACAAAAAAGTCACATATGGTGTGAGTTGTCATTTTTATTTATCAGTTCACACGTTCATCATAGTGGAAGGAGCCTGGGTCTCTTCTGCTTATAAACGCTGTTCACATGAAAGCTTTGTCATGTTTAAGACATTATTATTTTGGGTTTCTCTTAGTTGAACCCAATCAAACACAATAATAGTTACACTCTGTTTTGTAACCCAAAATAGGTCTTCTATAATTGGCCTATAGTTTGATCCAAAAAAATTGAAAGCCTAAATAGTATCCACATAATTATATTTAGGTAATATTGTTTAATACAAAGTCAAGAAGTTCTAATTTTTTATATCTGTAAAATTAGCATATATAATTTTTTTGCTTCGATCTTCCACTCAACTTCTCCAAAATATAATCTGTTAAGTCTCCTTTCTTTTTTCTCTGTGGAGACCACCCTCCTAGAGCCCTGTGTCCTTTCTGTTTCAGTTTTGGACTTGATGCTATCTAGACCTGCTGAACAGTGGTTGTACTGAGACTTCCATTCAGCGCTTTCAGGAAAAGTCTATTAAAAAGGCCACATGTGAAGATGACGTCAGCCACTCTTTTTTTAATAGGTTAGTTGTGGGAAGAGGCTGGTATCAATAAAATGCTTCTCTGGGCAACCTCTCCATTACTTTCCTTGAACATTATCCACTATTCCCATTTTTCATTTCATTTCTGGTTTCTCAAACAGTGTCAGGCTAATCCAATGCACAGCTTTTCATTTGGGTTTCTTTCTATCTTAGATTCATCAACTCCTATTTTTCTTTGCAGCTTTTTCTCTTTCACTCTCTCAGTATTTCTGAGAGTTAATACAGTGAAGTGGCCAAGTACAAGGTCCCTACAATTAGATAGCCTTGGTGTTATCCTAACCCCATTACTGTTTGGTGGTATAATTTTAAACTTTAATAACTACTTATCCTCTCTCCAAGGCTTAATTTCCTCATCTGTAAAATTGGGACGATAATAGCACCAACTTCATGGGTTTGCTGTAGAATTAAGTGAATTAATCCATGCTTAGGGTTTAATCACAGTGCCTAGAATACAGAAATGCCCAATGTTACTTATAGCTAAAACTATTAACAGTAGCATTAGAGAGTGAACCAGCCAAGATCACACATACAAGATCCAAAGTTCAAACCTAACATGACTCCAGAGCCTGACTTTTCAATGACCACGAAGTGCTGTTTCATGTGGAATGCATGTTATGAATGCTTCTGTTGGGGAACTAGCTACCATCTAGAATAGTGGTTTGCAGTTAGCGTGTGTATGGTATGTGGGAGGTGGGGGCTTAAAGTGAGATCGGGAGCAGAATACCTTGATCCCTTGAGGATACTTTTCTAAGTACATATGCTTTGGGACTCCTTTTGAGAAAGTTTGATAAGCTCTTCATGGTGGGACATGGCAGGGATGTATATTTTGAATAAGCTTCCCTGGTGATCTGATGTCCCCTCTGGTTGAGAAAACTGATTTGGAGAAGTCGCTACTTTGCCGAAGTGCAGTGATCCTATTAACAGAAATCTTAGGAAATTATCCAAGAAGGAAGTCAAATGAAAAGAAAGATAATGTTCCTAGACTCAGTATGTCTTACGAAAACATTCATAACAATCAACAATTTCATTGCTATGACTCATTTCTACATGCAAATGTACTCCAGAAGTCACATCAGCCTTTAAAAAATTCAGTTTCTATTCATCAGCCTTTAAAAAATTCAATTTCAATTCAGCTAGTTTCTCCCTTTGGTAAGTGCTTTAGTTAACACTTACAATACCAGATGTATAAATATCCCCCAAATACTCACTGTCATAAATTACCTATATATACTTAGTTCAATGACAACTCAAAGAAAAGAGGAAACCAAGATGGCGGCATAGCTAAACACCTGAAATTGCTGCCTTGGACAACCACTTCAAAACTACAACTAAAAGACAAAACGGACATCATCCAGAACCACAGAAAGGCTGGCTGAGTGGAAATTCTACAACTAGAAGGAAAGAGAAAAGCACACTGAGACTCAGAGGAGCTGTGGAAGTAAAGTGCAGAGGTATGGAGGCCTGCATGGAAAGGGCTGGCAACTGAGGACGCGGTTGTCTTTTTCAATCGGGAGGGAGACACAGCTCCCAACTGCTCTGAACTCCAGTTTCGGGTGAGACTCTGGGGACCCACACTCATTTAGGGAGAAACTGGACTGTCTGGCATTGGGCGGAACTTGAGCGCGGCTTTCTCTCAGAGGTGCTTGCAGTGATTACCAAGGGACACTGAGACCCAGGCTGAGGATCAGCCACAGCTGTTTGCTCCACCCTATTAATTCCCTGAGACGCCGCCCCACCCAAGCTGTGTGCAGAGGCTTTTGCATATGAATGGCCTGGCCCTTTGCAATCTAAACTTACCTAACAAACTGCAGCTGGGTCAGAGAGACCCAGAACTTCCAAAAGATGGCCCAAGGCCCCACAGCAGCTTGCATTGCTTCACAGCTGGGCCTCATCTGGGCACCTCCAAACCCCAAACAAAGAAGAGAAATCTGCAGAACCCCTGTAGCTCCAGCTGGGTGGCCTCAGGCAGAGGTTAAATTAGCAACTCCTTAGAGATCCAAGAGCCAGTGTACCCAGTGGTCAGAGTGGGACCATCCAGGTTACAACTCCTCAGATCCATAAGAGACACACTCAGGGGCCAGAGCCAGTGAGCACCAAAGCCCCACTGAAGCAAGTCTTGCCCCATAAGGGTGTCTCCAGGACAGAAGTTCTCCCATCGTAGACACAGCTGATTCTCACAGCCAAATGGCCTGGAGGCCAATTCCTCCCAATGATACCAACAACAATCAAAGCTTAACTACAACAAGACTGTTCACACAGCCCACAAAGGGGTGCACCAAGAGTGTCCACCTCAGGTAACTGAGGAGGCTGAGCCACTGGGCCCTATAGGACATCTAGCATACAAAGCCACTCTATCAACACAGGAGCAGTCAAAATGCGGAGATAAAGAAACAGGTCATAAATGACAGAAATGGAGGACAGCAAACTACTGGATATAGAGTTCAAAACCACAGTTATAAGGTTTTTCAAGAATTTTCTAGAAACTGCCAATACATTTAGTGAGACCCTCGAGGATATGAAAAAGGACCAACTAGAAATTAAGCATACACTGACTGAAATAAAGAATAATATACAGAGATCCAATAGCAGTCAGAGGAATGCAAGAATCAAGTCAAAGATTTGAAATACGAAAAAGCAAAAAAAAAACACCCAACCAGAAAAGCAAAAAGAAAACAGAATCCAAAAATATGAAGATAGTGTAAGGAACCTCTGGGACAACTTCAAGCCTACCAACATCTGGAATATGGGGGTGCCAGAAGAAGAGAGAGAGCAAGATACTGAAAACCTATTTGAAGAAATAATGACAGAAAACTTCCCCCACCTGGTGAAAGAAATAGACTTACAAGTCCAGGAAGTGCAGAGAACCCCAAACAAAAGGAATCCAAAGAGGACCACAAAACTGGTATAAAAAGAAGAAATAAAAAGGTAAGAAGGAACACAGACACAAAAAATAAAAATGGCTACAAATAAGTTCCTTTAAATAATAACTTTAAATGTAAACAGAATAAATGCTCCAATCAAAAGACGTCCAGTGGTTGAATGGATAAAAAAACACAACCCATATATATATGATGTCTACAACAGACCCACCTCAGAACAAGGGACTCATACAGACAAAGTGAAGGGATGGAAAAATATTTTTCAGGCAAATGGAAATGAAAAAAAAGCTGGGGTAGCAGTACTTATTTCTGACAAAATAGACCTCAAAGTAAAGGCCATAGCAAGAGATAAGGAAGGCCACTTCATAATAATAAAGGGATAGATACAACAAGAGGATATAACCCTGATAAACATTTATGCACCCAATGCAGGAGCACCCAAATACATAAAAAAAAAAAAAAAAACTCCTGGAAGATATCAAGGGAGCGATCGACAACAATACAATCATAGTAGGGGACTTTAATGCACCACTGACATCACTGGGTAAATCCTCTAGACAAAAAATCAGCAAAGAAACAGCAATTCTAAATGACGCACTAGATCAAATGGACCTAACTGACATCTTCAGAGCATTTCACCCCAAAGCCACGGATTATACATTCTTCTCAAGTGCACATGGGACATTTTAAAAAATAGACCACATATTGGGTCACAAACAAAGTCTCCCCAAATTAAAAAAGATTTTAATTTGAAATCATATCAAGCATTTTCTCAGACCACAATGGCACAATATTAGAAATAAACTACAATAAAAACATTCCAAAAAATTCAAACACTTGGAAGCTGAATAGCATGCTATTAAACAATGATTGGGTTATCAATGAGATCAAAGAAGAAATTAAAAACATCCTGGAGACTAATGACAATAAAAACACAACAATGCAAATACTATGGGACACAATGAAAGCAGCCCTGAGAGGGAAGTATATAGTTCTACAGGCCTAAATCAAAAAACAAGAAAAAATGGTAATAAATCATCTAACTCAACAACTCAAAGAATTAGAAAGAGAGCAACAAAAAAAGCCCACAGTGAGCAGAAGGAAGGAAATATTAAAGATCAGAGAAGAAATGAATGACATAGAGACCAACATCATATTCAATGGGCTAAAACTAAAACCATTTCCCCTAAGAACAGGAACAAGACAGGGATGCCCGCTCTCACCACTCCTGTTCAACATAGTACTGGAAGTATTAGCCATTGCAATCAGACAACAAGAAGAAATAAAAGGCATCCAAATTGGAAAAAAAGAAGTAAAACTGTCCTTATTTGCAGATGACATGATCATGTACATAGAAAACCCTAAAGACTCCATCAAAAAATTATTAGACTTAATAAATGAATTCGGCAATGTAGCAGGATACAATATTAATGCCAAGAAATCCATGGCAGTTTTTACACCAATAATGAACTTACAGAAAGAGAGACTAAAAAAGCAATCCCATTTATGATCGCACCAAAAAAATTAAGATACCTAGGAATAAACTTAACTAAGGAGGTAAAAGACCTATATGCGGAAAACTACAGGACACTGAAAAAAAGATAGAGGAAGACAAAACAGATGGAAGAACATACCATGTTTATGGATTGTAGAATCAACATAATCAAAATGTCCATACTACCCAAAGCAATCTATAAATTCAATGCACTTCCCATTAAAATACCAATGGCATATTTTACAGACCTAGAAAGAACTTTCCAAAAATTCATCTGGAATAAAAAAAGACCCCGAATATCTACAGCAAACCTGAGAAAGAAGAACAAAGTAGGTGGGATCTCAATACCAGATATCAAGCTGTATTACAAAGCAGCTGTTCTCAAAACTGCCTGGTATGGCACTAAAACAGGCATATAGGTCAATGGAATAGAATAGAGAACCCAGAAATTGACCCAAATCACTATGCTCAATTCATATTTGACAATGGAGGCATGAACATACAATGGAGTCAAGACAGTCTCTTCAATAAATGGTGTTGGGAAAATTGGACAGATACTTGCAAAAAAAATGAAACTAGACCACCAACTTACACCATACACAAAAATAAACTAAAAATGGATCAAGGATTTAAACCTATGACGTGAAACCATAAAAATACTAGAGGAATCCATAGGCAGAAAAATCTATGACATATGCGATGTGCACCTCTATGTTATAGCAGCACATTTCTTCACTGATACTGCCCTTAGGGCAATGGAAACTAAAGAGAAAATAAACAAATGGGACTACATCAAAATAAAAAGCTTTTGCAAACCAAAGGAAACCATCAATAAAACAACAAGAAAGCCCACTGCATGGGAGAACATATTTGCCAATGATATCAACGATAATGGTTTAATCTCCAACATTTACAGGGAACTCATGCAGCTTAACAAAAAGAAGATAAACAACCCAATCAAAAAATGGGCAACTGATCTAAATAGACACTTTTCGAAAGAAGACAGAAGGAAGGCCAAGAGATATATGAAAACCTGCTCAAAGTCACTAATCATCTGAGAGATGCAAGTCAAAACAACAATGTGGTACAAAACAACAATGTGGTACCATCTCACACCTGTCAGAATGGCTATTATCCACAAGTCAACAAATGACAAGTGCTGGGGTGGATGCGGAGAAAAAGGAACTCTTTTGCACTTCTGGTGGGAATGCAGACTGGTGCAGCCACTGTGGAGAACAGTATGGAGTTTCCTCAAAAAACTAATAATGGAACTCCCATTGGACCCAGTGATCCCACTTCTAGGAATATATCCCAAGACACTAGAAACACAAATCAGAAAGGATTCTTCATAGCATATATGTTCATAGCAGCACAATTCACCATAGCTAAGATTTGGAAACAGTCTAAGTGCCCATCTGCAGATGAGTGGATTAAAAAACTGTGGTACATCTACACAGTGGAATACTATGCTGTGGTAAAAAAGTTGGAATTCTTACCATTTGCAACAACATGGATGGAGATGGAGAGCATTTTGCTATGTAAAATAAGCCAGGCAGAGAAAGATAAATATCACATGATCTCACTCATTTGTGGCATATAATGAACAGCATAAACCGATGAACAAAAATAGATCCAGAGACAGAGAAATATAAATCAGAACGTCAAACCTCAGGGAAGGTAGGGGACAGTGGGGGTAAGGGAGAGAGATCAACCAAAGGACTTATATGCATGCATATAAGCCTAATCAATGGACACATACAACAGGGGGGTGGGGGCATGAATGGGAGGTGGAGGCTAATGGGGGAATAAGGACACATATGTGATACCTTAATCAATAAAGAAATTAAGAGAATCCAATTTGGCGGTGTAGGTTAACACCTAAACTGCTGCCTCGCACAACAATTTCAAAACTACAACTAAAAGACAAAACATCTATCACCCAGAACCATGGGACAGCTGGCTGAGTGGAAGTTCTATAACTAGAAGGAAAGAGAAAAGAGCATTGAGACGTGCACAAGCGCTGAAAAGCTGAGGTACAGAGGCGCGCGATCAGGGCTGGCAACAGGCATTGGTTTTTACAACCCAAAGGGAGACAAGCCCCGATTAATCTGAAATCCAGTTTCTGGGGAGACTCGGGGGACCCAAACTCCTATAGGGAGAAGCTGGACTGTCTGCCATCCGGTCAGAAAGTGAGGGGGCTTGCTTGCATAGGTGCGCGCAAGAATAATTATTTACTGCACTGGGGCGCAGGATGCAGGGACGTGGTTGGAGATGCACAGCTGCCTAACTAGCAGCCATTGCTGTTTGCCACGCCCTAGCCTAGTGACACCCTGAGACCCTGCCAGGCACAACCTACAAATCCACCCAAGCTCGAAGCAGCGGCTTTAGCATAAGAAAGGCCCACCCTATCGCAGCTTAACCTAGCAAACTTGCAGCCGGTTTAGACAGCTCCAAAACCTCCAAACCCCAAGCAAAGAGGAGAAAACTGTAGTTCTCACTGTAGCTCCTGCTGGGTGGCCTCAGAGAGTAGCTGACCTGCACCCCAATGGAGATTCAGAAGCCAGTGTACTTAGTGGTCAGTGTGAGACACCAGATTTCAACTCCTCACATCCATAAGTGACACATTCAAGAGGCATACTCAGTGAGCACCAAAGCCCCACTGAAACAAGTCCTGCCACATAAGCGTGTCTCCAGTGCAGCAGTTCTTCCATTATAGACACAGCGAGTCCTCACAGCCAATTGGCCTGGAGGTCAATTCCTCCCAGCGTACCAAGAGCAATCAAGGCTTAACTACACCAAGACTTTGCACTCAGCCCACAAAGGGGTGTACCAAGAGCATCCATCTCCGGTGATTGGGGAGGCTGAGCTACTGGCCCCTATAGGTCACTTACCACACAAAGTCACTCCATCAACACAGGGAAGCAGCCAAAATGCGGAGACAAAGAAACATGTCACAAATGAAAGAAATGGAGGAAAGCAAGTTACTGGACGACATAGAATTCAGAACCACATTTATAAGGTTACTCAAGAATCTTCTAAAAACCATTGAGAAACTTGATGAGACCTTTAAGGATCTTAATGAGAATGCCAAAAAAAATGGGAAAAGACCAGTCAGAAATGAAGCATACACTGTCTAAAATAAAGAATATACAGAAACTCAACTGTAGATCAACATACCCCAAGAATCAAACCAAAGATCTGAAATATTAGGAAACAAAAAACACCCAACCAGAAAAACAAAAAGAAAAAAGAATCCAAAAATATGAAGATAGTGTAAGGAGCCTCTGGGACAATTTTCAGTGTACCAATATCCGAATTTTTGGGGTGCCAGAAGAAGAGAGAGACCAAAATATTGAAAACCTACATTGGGAAGATAGGGGAGGTTGGGCGAGGGGAGCTGTAAGAGACCAAGTGAAGGACTTGTACGCATGCATATAAGCACAACCAATGGATACAAGACACTGGGGGGGGGGGGGATGGAGGGGAGGGCAGGCAGGTGAAGGCATGTACTGGGGGGTAGGGGAGGTCAGGGGGAGGTCAATGGGGGAAAAAAAAGGAGACATATGTACTACTATTTGTAATACTTAAAACAATAAAAAAATAAATTAATTAAAAAAAGAGGAAAATAAAATTAAATAAAATAAAGGTATGTTTCCTCTATCAAAAAAAAAAAAAAAAAAGAAAGAAAGAAAACCTATTAGAATAAATAATGACAGAAAACTTTCCCTACCTGGTGAAAGAAATAGACTTACAGGGTCAGGAAGCACACAGAACCCCATACAAGAGGGATCCAAAGAGCACCACACCAAGACACATCATAATTAAAATGCCAAAGGCAAAAGACAAAGAGAGAATCTTGAAAGCAGCAAGAGAAAAATGGTTAGTTACCTACAAGGGAGTACCCATACAACTGTCAGCTGATTTCTCAACAGAAACTAAGCAGGCCAGAAGGGAGTGGCAAGAAATATTCAAAGTGATGAACAGCAAGAACCTACAACCAAGATTACTCTACTCAGCAAAGCTATCATTCAGAGTTGAAGGTCAGATAAAGAGCTTCACAGATAAGAAAAAGCTAAACAAAATGACATCAAATACATACCTACCATCAAGTGACTCTAAAAATCAAGTGAATAAAAAATCTGAAGAACAGAAGGGACTGGTGAGTCTAATAGAATCAGGGACATAGAAAGGGAGTGGACTGACAATTCTCAGGGAGAAGCGGGTGTGAGGGGTGTGGGAAGAGATTGGACAAAAATCTTACTCCTATGGATGAAGACAGTGGCGGGTGGTAAGGGCATGGGGAGAGGTGGGGAATCAAGTGGAGGGGAGCTATGGGGCGGGAGGAAAGAGGAATACCTGTAATAATCTGAACAATAAAGATTTATTAAAAAAAAGAAAAAAAAGAAATTAAAAAAAAGGACCACACCAAGACACATCATAATTAAAATGCCAAGAGCAAAAGACAAAGAATATTAAAAGCAGGAAGAGAAAAACAGTTAGTTACCTACAAGGGAGTACCCATACGATTGTCAGCTGATTTCTCAACAGAAACTATGCAGGCTAGAAGGGAGTGGCAAGAAATATTCAAAGTGATGAATAGCAAGAACCTACAACCAAGATTACTCGACCTAGCAAAGCTATCATTCAGAATTGAAGGTTAGATAAAGAACTTCACAAATAAGAAAAAGCTAAAGGAGTTCATCACTGCCAAACCAGTATTATATGAAATGCTGAAAGGTATTCTTTAAGGAGAGGAAGAAGAAGAAAAAGGTAAAGATAAAAATTATGAACAACAAATACACATCTATCAACAAATGAATCTAAAAATCAAATGAACAGAATAAACTGGTGAATATAATAGAATCAGGGGCATAGAAACAGAGTGGACTGACAGTTCTCGGGGGGAAAAGGGTGTGGGGGGTGCGGGAAGAGACTGGATGAAAATCGTTCACCTATGAATGAGGACAGTGGTGGGGGGGTAAGGATAGAGGGTATTGTGGGAACTGGGTGGAGGGGAGCTATGGGGGGAACAAAGAGGAATAACTGTAATAATCTGAACAATAAAGATTTATTTAAAACAAAAGAAAAAGAAACATTAAAAAAAAGAAAAGAAAAGAAAAGAAAGATCATCAGACACCTGGGATTGGGGAAGGTGCTAGGGTGGTGGTGGAGGGATTGAGTATAAAAGGAAAAAAAAAAGAGCAAACTTATGGACATAGACACCAGTGTGGTGATTGTGAGGGTGGAGAGGGATGAGTGGAGGTGGAAGAGGGCATAGAGGGAATAAATGATGATGGAAAAATTAAATTAAATTTAAAGAAGACATGCTTTATTGAGACACTAGAGGCCCAGTGCCCGAAATTCATGCACGGGATGGGGGTCCCTCAGCCTGCACCCTCTCCAATCTGGGACCCTTACACCTTTTTCTTATCTAGCTCGCCTCTTCACATTTAAGAAAATTAACTGAAATACCACCTACTGTAGGAAATCCTCTTTGAACAAATCTCTTTACAATCTGTGTTAAGTATTTTCATAGTATACCATTCTTTTTCTTTAGCAGCAACTTAGAGTGGATGCAATCTGCTTCTCATTATTGCTTCTGAATTCTTTCTTGTTGCTCTTGTAGTAGTGAAGCTTATGCAATTTGCATTTGCCCTTCAAGGGCTTATATTTCGTTCAGTTTCTATTGGGCTCCCTGCTTTTTTTTTAAGCAATAAATTTGTGTTGTGATAGTAAACCTCACTTTTAATCAAGCCTGTAGGTCTCCCTATCTGAATATTTCTGTAATACCTATCACTTTAGTATACCAGAGATGGTGTTCATTTGTAGAAAATAACAATAAATGTCACCTGATCATTTGATCTTCTAGTAAGATTTTATAGCAAAATGTATTAGTCTAGTAATTTAACTATTACAAAACTGAGGTGTACAGAAATAAATCACATTGAATAATAAAGAATGTCTCAAATATCAAAGCATAGTACACTTAGGGCCTCCCGTGTTTTGTGCCTCAAATATCATAGCATAGTACACAGTTCACGTGGAACTCAGCTTCATGATTTGAGCTTGTGTTTCTGTCATGGTGCCTAGATAAATACTCAAATGCCATCCAGTCCAAATGACTGTGATGAGAGAGGCCCACCATTGCTGGAAAACTCTGATTTTTATTTAGGGGGCCTCCCTTGTTCTGTGCCTTTACAGAGGGGTGAGTAGGGGCTGAGGGAATTTGGGGAAACCCAGACAAAATTCTCTTCCTGCAAGATTTTGCTAAGCTAGCACCCGGGACTGCGGGCGGCTTTTTGGCCAGGGACTGCCGGGTATTTGTCAGATTAAAACCCAGATGCACAGCAATAACAAAGGCACTGATCTCCTATGGCTAATGCGTGGGGATCAAACTCCAGCCTGCAGGAACTCATCCCCGCAGTCAGGGCCTGGCTGATGGGTGGACCTGGGCTGGTGCTCCTTACTCTGGGGAGAGGGAGACTTCCCATGACTCAGAACACTACTCTTCACTGAAAAATCAGAGAAGCACAGAGGATGATTAAAAATCACGAAAGACAACGCTGGTGATTCCTTCAATCTCTGGGGTAAAAACAAACCAAAACAAAACCCTGTACTTGTACATGCATCCGGGGAAAAACGTTACTCAAGGGAAAAGCCATTCAGACCCAGGCCAGAGGACTGCGGGCTAGAGGCTCCTGAGATACGCCACTTGCGAAGGCAGGGGGACTCTGAGCCAGCCCGAAGCTGAGCGACCCCAAGCTGGGCTGCCAGCACGTGGGGGCTGCACACACAGGCCGTGGGGCCAGCGCTGCCCCTGGCCCGCACCTGGAGCAGAGCCCTTTCTTCCTAGGCAGCAAACATGGCTGAATGCTCCACTCTTGGGCTCCAGGGCTGTAGTGTGCACGCTGGAGCTGGCTGGAGGCAAATGGGCTTGCTGGCCCTCTCCTCCCACAGACCATCTCAGGCTCCCCCGGCCTCCAGGCCTCCAGGCTTCCACTAGCCCACCCACCTGCCCATTCTCCTCGCTGGCAGGGCAGCCCCTCACTGTCAGCTGGTGAGCGCTCAGGCTCTGGCAGGTCCCCAAACAGGTCCATGGTGGAGGCTGGTGGGCTTAGCGGCTTCTTCGGGGGACTGCAGGAGGTTTCTCCTGGGCCTGCTACACTACATCCGGTCTAATTAGCATACTACCCTTTTATTAGTATTGACAAATAAAATTATAAAATTATTATAATTACAAAAATTATGTATTTTTGTAATCCTCACCAGAGGACATGCTAAGAGAGAGAAGTAGGAGAGAGAGAGAGAGAGAGAGAGAGAGAGAGAGAGAGAGAGAGAGAGAGAGAGAGAGAGAGAAACATTGATGTGAGAGAGAAATATTGATCAGTTGCCTTCACTATGTGCCCATAGGTAATGCATATCTATATATATAGATGGATAATATGCTAAGTGTCCATCTGGGTAATGATATCATGTAGCATCAACCGGCTTCCTCTCCCTAGTGACGACTAGCCTCCTTGCAGTTTCTTCAGCCCAGGAACATGAGTTGCTTTATGGTCAAGTGGAAACATTTCACACGGTAACCAAATGTCTGTGAAGCATTTTCCCGTGCCTCATCTCATTTGATCCTCACAGAAGTCCTGAAGTAGGTAGAAAGGAGACTCGGTGGAATCCTATTTTCTTTTCACTAGCTGAAAAACAGAGATTTAGAAAGTTTAATAACTTGGCTTGACTGAAAAGAAGTAAGAAATGGTGGACCTTCAAAATGACTTCAGGTTTTCTCATTGAGCAGAATATAGTCAAACACTGCTGCTGTTAAGTATTTTATCCTTTGTTCTCCCTGTGTGATCTACAGTAATAATCTGCTTCATGTTGATATTTACTGCTGTGTTGTTGAGTAGAAGCAGCTCTATGGCATTGGGGTGATTCAGGAGCAGTCTTCAGCCTAACTATCCATTCACAAATATCCTAGAGAGGTGTGCTTTGATTATGGGGGAAGGCTGATACTTGGATTCTATTTCTATAAATGGAATCCAGCACTAGGTAAAAGGAGGCATAGAGTATAATGAGGAAGAGCATCAATTCAGACCACTGGAATCATATCTCAGTGTGGTATACCCAGCGTACCAATTATCCTCACTATTCATACTGATGTTCATACTCTTGTATAACCTCTTCTCTTTAGGTGTGGGCTGGATTGAATTAGCAAAATTTATTCACTTTTAGGAAATGGAATATGGCAGATTGGTTGTGCTGTCACTTCTAAGAATAGTTTACAAAAAGCCTAGGGCTCCTATCTTGGGTATTCTTTTATTCTTCTTATTTTTTCTAAGCAAAAATAGCTAACTGCCATATTGTAAGCAGCTTTATGAAAAGGCCCACATGGCAAGAAACTCAGGGCAGCCTCTGACCAATAACTAGCAAAGAACTGAATCCTGCCAATAGCTGCATGAGTGAGTTTAGAAGCATATTCTTCCCCAGTCAAATCTTCAGATGAAACCTTAGCCTTTGCAAACATACTAACTGCAATATATGAGAAAACTTGATGAAAGGCACCCAACTTTACTGCTATATCAGTTACTTATTGTTGTATAACAAACCTCAAAACTCAGTGGCTCCAAAAAACAACATTTATTATCTTACCGTTTGTGTGGGTCTGGAATTTGGGCATGGCTTACCTGGGTGGTTCTTGCCTGGGGTTTCTCTTGAGGTTACAGTAAAGATGCTAATTGGGGTGATGGTCACCTCAGGGATTGACTGAAGCTGGAGGACTCACTTCTAAAATGGCTCACTGAAAAGTTGACGGTGGTGAGGAGGACTCAGCTCATTGACACATGGCCATCTTCTTAGGACATTTTGTGTGTTCTCACAGTATAGCATCTGGCTTCCTCTGACATAAGTGATTCAAGTCAGAAAGGTGGAAGCTGAAATGGCTTTTATGACCTAGCATAAAAAGTCATACACCGTTACTTTTGCCATAATGATTGATCCACAGACTATCGCTAATATAATATGAGAGGGATTACCCAGTGGTATGACTATTAGGAACCAAGCTATTTGACCTTGGATTAGCTGCCCAATGTTGCTTAACTTCAGTTTCCTTGGTTTTGAAACGGGGACAATAATGGTAGCTGTCTTATAAGGTTGTGAAGATGAAATGTCATATTTCAGATATTAGCAATTACTAACCTATACATACAAGTTTTTTCTTCAATTTAAAATTAAATATTCTAAAAAGTGTGTGTAAGTAGAAAATAATGGGTGTTTTTAGTATTCCACCTTGAATTATAAGGGAACCTTATGTATATGCTCAATAAATGTTAGCTATTTTCATCATTGCTATTATTATTTATGAGGGTATTGTTTATATTGCAAGGCTGGTCCATCTTCCTTAACATTGTTTCAGAAGGATTTCATAGATGACTTGTTATGTGATCATCTTACATCTGAAGTTCATTAGGAAGCTATCTAATGGCAGCTCTTGATTAAACTAATTTTAACACATTATGTCCTAATACATTATTCTGGCTAGTAAGACTGCCTCATTCATGCTAGTAAGACATGTCACAAATTAAAAGTGTAGCTTCTAATGTAAGTGTGCTGTCCTTAATGTGCTGGCAGAGAGTTTTTGCCAAGAGAGTCATCAGGATACAGAACATGCCTGATCTACAATATCTGCAGGTCAGTTCAGACATTCTGAGCCTTGTTTAGACTTTTTCTTTCAGTCTAACAAAGGTGTGTAAAACTTAAAAAAAAAAAGGGGATACAGTTTCAGGAATAATTTTCTTCTAAGGAGCAGAAACTCAATCAAGGTTGCTGAAGCATATGTCCACTTATTATTAGTGTCAGAGAAATCTCAGATTGCAACTATTGGAAATAGGCCTTATGAGACTGGAAATTTATCAGGTGATCTTTCTGTCTTGCTACATGGTCTTCATCTCTTATCTTGGGGTCTCTGGGGTAGGCAGCTAGTAAGATGTTTCATAATGACCATCCCCTCCTGGTAGTCATGCTCTTATATAATCTTCTTCCCTTGAGTGTGGACTGAACTTATTGACCCACTTCTAAAGGTGGAAGTAATGGGATTAATATTGGGACCCTCTGCAATTTGGTCTCTGATCCTGCTCCAGTGACTAGGCCATTTTATAATTTAAACTCTGATGCTGTCTACATGATGAACTGCATTCCTTGCATCGTCCATTTTACTACAAAACTTGTTTTAACAGTTTATTTTGTAGACTCTGAAGAAAAACTAGGGTGTTGGTCCTGCCTTGTGCTCCCCCCCCTTTGCTAACCATGTCTTATGACTCCATGAGTCAATTGAAATCATTGTTCTTATTTCACAACCCCACTTGTTGACCACTGAGTCAGGAGACCCCTGAAAATCCAGTTTCCTGCAGCAATCAGAAAATAAATGATGTAAGTTTATGATTTTGTTTTCCTAGCAATCCATCCTTTTGATCAGCAACTCCTCAAAACTCTCCCCTTTAAAATCTTGTCTTATTTTTCCTACCATAGAGCATGTCTCCAATTTACAAATCAGATCTCTCAGATGAGTTCTGTGGAACTTTTTTTTACACTTCAATCTTGGGTGTGTACGTTCTTTCTCTCTCTCTCAGAACACCAGTGCTGGGGAAAGCAAAGTGCCATGTTTTGAACAGCCGTATGGAGGCCCAGATGTTGTGGCAAAGGATGGAGGTCATCAGTCCAATAGCCTATGAGAAACTGGGCTCCTCACTCTGAAAGCCCGTGATCAACTAAAATATGCCTATAACCACAGGAACTTGGAAGTGGATATCTCATCCCCATTTGAGTCATTTGGTCTTGAGATTGTTGCAATCTCAGCTGACGCTTAAATGTAACCTCAGGAGGGACTCTAAACCAAAGTTTCCTAGGTGAACTGATCCATAGAAATAGTGAGATAATAAATGTTTGTTGTTTTAAGCTTCTAACTTTTGGTATCATTTGTTAAGGAGCAAAAGATAATATAGATTTTGGTACATGTTACCATGATGAAAACCTAATGTTTGAGAGTGGCTTTGAAATGAGAATTGAGCAAAGAGATAGTGAAATTCTGAAGTGCCTTAAAGAAGCTTTTAATAGGCATCAAATAATCTTAAAAACAAAGCCTGAGGTCTAGTTCTAGCTGGTTTAGCTCAGTGGATAGAGCATCAGCCTAAAAACCAAAGGATCCCGGGTTTGATTCCAGTCAAGGTCACATACCTTGGTTGCAGGCTCCTCCCTGGCCCAGGCCCTGGTCAGAGCTTGTGCAGGAGGCAACCAATCAAAGTGTTCCTCTCACATCGATGTTTCTCTCTGTCTTTCCCTCTCTCTTCCACTCTCCCTAAAAATCAATGGGAAAATATCCTCAGGTGAGGAAAAAAAAAAAAAAATAGAGAACAAAGCCTGAGGTCTATATTGACCACAGAGATAGTTTTAATCAAACTAAAGATAATATCTAGGCTTCAATTGTGTTTTAGTTTCAGACTCAGAAAAGTGGTGAAACCAGAAGAAGCTAGGAAAGCCAGGTCTTTGAGCATGAATTCATCTGTGTCTCTCTGGGTGTGGGATACTTCCTAAAAATAAACCCTTACTTTCTTTGCTATAAACTCTTGTTCCTTTTTGATTGGACTTTGATGCAAATGGACTCCTCTAGTCCAATAACAATAGAAGCTTCTTAGTCTTAAATATGGCTGACAGTGAATGCTGGCAGTAAGCTGAAGGAAAGGGGAATCATTGTTATGCAGTGGCAGAAAATTTAGCAACATTATTGTTTATAGTTGTTATAACTAAAGGCCTGGTGCACCAAATTTGTGCACGGGTAGTGTCCCTGGGCCTGGCCAGAGATCAGGGCTGATTGGGGTCTTCTGGCTGCTTCCAGGGCCTTCCTTCCCTGGCTGCCAGCTGCCGGCAAGAGATTTCCTTTGTTCTGTGCTGCCCCTCGTGCTCAGCACGTCATAGTGAGCAATAGAACTCCTGAGGGGACACTTTGCATATTAACCTTTTATATATATAGATTAGAAAGTGTCTGAACTGGGTGATCTAGTAAGGAGATTTCCAAGCAGTCTTGAAGGTGTTATCTGTTTTTTTTTCTTGCTACCTATAGCAATATAGGAGAGGAATGGATTACATTGAAGTAGGGATGTTAAGTAAAAATGAGCCAAGACCTGACAATTTTGAAAATTCTGACTTTCCTGGTGGCAACTGGCACCAAAATTAACAAATGGCTTTAGAGTCAAGATCAGATCCAGAGCACTGCCTGGAGAACAGTGGTCTAAAGATAAAGCAAAGGATGTGACTGTCAAAACTTTTGTTAAGACCTCAGAAAGATAAAAGATTATGACCCAGTGCACAAAGGGCCCTTTAAAGAAATTATAATAATGTGTTTCACAGATTCTCTCAATGAAACAATACTGCATCTAGGAAGCTTAAGAGCATTATGTCTCACTTGTCTCATACAAGGCTCAAAGGAGAGAAGCCCTTATCTCAAGATTTGTGAATGTGGCTTTTGTCTAGTGCAGTGAACCCAAAGATGTTTCACAGGAGACCCACAAAGTTCTTATAGGAGTTACAAAAGCAGAAACATCTCCAGCTTGGACTCAAGAGGGCAGATGGTATGGAAAGAGGAGAGGTATTTGGACTACAGAATTAAACTGGAAGGAAGGAGAGTGTGTTATCTACTTAGCTATAAATACATGCTCCCTTTCATCACAAAAGGAAGGAAGGCACAGAGGGCAGAAATAATAACCAAGAAGGTAGAGTTGAGATCAGGGAAAATTATCTCCAGTCTTGAAATTCAATTAAGGAACATTTGACATTTGCCCAGTTGGATTTCAGAATTGCTATGGACCTGTGACTCCTTTGTGACTTCTTTTTGGCAGATATGCATATAGCAGTTTTCCAATACCTGTCTCTATTGTATGGTTTTGTATGTGTGTATGTGTGTGTGTGTGTGCGTGTGTGTGTGTGTGTGTGTGTGTAGGAGGGACAGATAACTTGCCTCTAATTTCACAAGTCTATAGATCAAGAGGAATCTGTACTTCAGGAACCATGCTTCAGGAACTATGTTTGAGAAGATTCGTCAACTACTGGACCTAATTTAGATAACATTAGACAACAGGATTCTGGATTTTGAACTGACACAGTAATGGATTGAAACTCTTAAGGCCATGGGAGGGGATGAGAATTTTGCATGTGAGAGAGATGTGAATCATTGGAGCCATAGGTGTGGATTGTTGTAGGCAGCCTCTAAGATGGTTCCCAATGATTCTCCCTCCTAGTACTCATGCTCTTCCTACTGAGTATGGGTTGAACTCACTTTCAATGAATATGTTTAGCAAAAGGGATAGGCTATAACTTCTGAGATTAGATTTAAAAAACACTTGGATTTCATCTTAGTTGTGTGTTCTCTCTCCCTCTCTTAGATTACTGGTACGAGAGGAAACAATCTGCCAGGGCGTGAGCAGGCCCATGGAGAGCTCTGTGTGGTGTTGCAAGAAACCAGGCTCCCTAAAGGCTTTCTCCTAGGAGGAACTGAAGCCTGCCAACAGCCACATGAGTGATCTTGGAAACAGATTCTTTAACCACAGTCTGGTCTTGTGATCTTTGAAGTCCCAGATGGCAGCTTGACTACGTTATGTGAGACTGTACTAGGATGACCTAGGTAAGCTGTTCTGACCCTCAGAAACTGTGAAAGAATATGTGTTTGTTGTTTTAAGGCACTGAGTTTTAGGATAATTTGTTATGCAGCAGTAAATAAGAAATTCTGTTTCATCTTTTTGCAGACTGGCTTCTTTGCTGATGCATCACTTTCATACAAGATTGCTTTGCTTGCTGACCATAATTGACTGACTCACTTTCTGGGTCCCAATTTCAAATTTTTGGAGAGAGAATCTCATTGGCTCAGCTTGGGTCAGAGGTTCCATCCTGGTTCTATTTCCTTTCCCCAGAAATGGTGGGGCATGAAGTATGTAGCGCTGCCATTTCCAGGCTGTTGGTAAGTTAGGTTTTATGAAGACAGTAGAAAGGAATTGATGGGCCTTCTAGAATTGCTGCTTTGAGAAAAGGTATCCCAGAACTCTTTTTGTATCTGGAAAAGTCAGCTGGATTATTCACAATTGTGAATCTAAGGCCTATACATTTTAAAAAGATTCAGTATAAATGCCTTAGTATGCTATGAGAGTAACATTGATATTTAAACAAATATATTTTTAAGTTGATTGTAGAGTGGAAGGCAGAGGGAAAGAGAGATAGAAACATCGATTTGTTGCCTCCTGCATGCTCACAACATGGGCAAGTGCCCTGACCAGGAATGAAACCATTGGCCTCTTGGTGCATGAGATGATGCTCATTTCACTGAGTCTCTCCAGCAGAGCAACATTGATACTTTTAAATAGTTATTTATACTAAATGGAAGTTGATGCTGGTTGTAACTCAGAGGTAATTAGTAAAGCTATTTCCACAGTATTTTCACTAAGGTAGTCAAGTTGACCATACTTTTATCAAGGTATAACAATTGATAACTGGAGCTGTCTAGAGACTCACTGAGTGACTTTTTCAGGAATATGTTCTGATTTATCAGAAACTAGTGGCCTGGTGCATGAAATTCATGCAGGGGGGGTTGGGGGGGGCAGGGGGTGTCCCTCAGCCGGGCCTGCACCCTCTCCAATCTGGGACCCTTCAAAGGATATCCTATTGATGTTTTACAGGGATCTGGCCTAAACCAGCAGTTGGACATCCTTCTCGCAATCTGGGACTACTGGCTCCTAACTGCTCACCTGTCTGCCTGTCTGCCTGATTGCCCCTAACCACTCTGCCTGATAGCCTGCTTGCCCCCAACTGCCCCCCGTGCCAGTGTTTTCACCTCCAACTGCGCCCCCTGCTTTTCTGCTCACCTCCAACTGACCCCCACTGATGGCCTGCTCACCTCCAACTGACCCTCTGCTGGTCTGCTTACCCCCAACGGCACCCCTCCCCACCAGCTTGATCACCCACAACTGCCATCCTATCCTGGCCTGATCACCCACAACTGCCCTCCCCTCTTGGTCTCTAACTGCCTCTACCTCGGCCCCGCCACCATGGCTTTATCCAGAAGAACGTCTGGAAGGTCTCCTGGAAGGTCTCCCAGTCTAATTAGCATATTACCCTTTTATTAGTATAGATAGAGGCCTGGTGCACGGGTGGGGGCTGGCTGGTTTGCCCTGAAGGGTGTTCTGGATCAGGGTGGGGGGTCCCGCTGGGGTGCCTGGCCAGCCTGGATGAGGGGCTGAGGGTCGTTTTCAGGCTGGACACACCCCCTTCAGGTTGGGGGTCCCCACTGGGGTGCCTGGCCAGCCTGGGTGAGGAGCTGACAGCTGTTTGCACGCTGGCCAAACTCCCCAGCAGGGACCCTCACCCCATGGAGGTGTGGCCAGCCTGGGTGAGGAGCTGAGGGCTGTTTTCAGGCTGGCCACAGCCCCTTCAGGGTGGGGGTCCCCACTGGGGTGCCTGGCCAGCCTGGTTGAGGGGCTGATGGGTGTTTGCAGGCTGGCAAAGACCCCCAGCGGGGACCCTCAACCCATGGAGGTGTGGCCAGCCTGGGTGAGGAGCTGAGGGCCGTTTTCAGGCTGGCCACACCCCCTTCAGGTTGGGGGGGGGGGTCCTGCTGGGGTGCCTGGCCAGCCTAGGTGAGGGGATGATGGCCATTTTCAGGCTGGCCATGCCCCCTGGAGACCCATGCTCCCAGCCCCTCCTTTTTTTTTCAGTGCCTTCTTGAGTGGAGGCCAGGGCCGGCTGGAAGCAGGTATCTGGGATTTATTTATCTTCTATAATTGAAACTTTGTAGCCTTGAGCAGAGGCCAGGGCTGGCCAGGGTGGGCGGGAAGCTTGGCTTCCTCCATTGCTGGGGGCAACCCAAGCCTCCTGCTCACTCCAGCTCCATTGCCGCCACCATCTTAGTTGGGTTAATTTGCATACTCACTCCTGATTGGCTGGTGGGTGTAGTGGAGTGATGGTTAATTTGCATGTTTCTCTTTTATTAGTGTAGATGATTCAGGGGAGTACTAGGCAGGAACTGGTTCACACCATTGTGACAGGGAAGGAGGACTGCTATGTATGTCTAAGGCACTAGGAGTTGTAGCTAACATTTTGTTTCATGGGTGCTTTCTAGTAGCAAACTGCAGTGATTTTTTTATGGACTAGGCTGAACTCAAAATTGTATTATAGTGATAAAGAACTGTGTTGTTGAGTCTTTTTTTCTTTACCATTTGATTAATGTTACCCTATATAACACAGTGACTTGAACGTTCTAGAGAGGATTGTAAAATGTACCCTAAACATAATTTAAAAACCACCCAGGTATGTGTTTTAGCATTAGAGAAGTTACAGTGAAAGAAAACTAGAGTAAATATTTAGAACAAAGAAGACTAAATGTACCATAGTATCAAAATGGTATTGAATGCACATATGTAAAAGATAATATTCACCTAAAATTGGCTAGTTGTTTATATAATTTGGAAAAGGAAGCTTCTACAGTGAGAGGCATGGACAGATGAATTTGCAAATCTGTCTCAAAAATTCTGGGACAATGTGCTAGCACTGGGAGTCTTAGTTCCTTGAGGGCACCTAGGAATCTCATGAGGTGGCTTTGGGAACCTTGGACCTTAGGATTTGTCTCCCAGACACTAGATTTATGACTGTATTATGATGAAGGCAGAAAAATAGACTGCTCTAAATATTGAGGAGAGAACTCTGGAGGATAAAGAAGTTGTTCTGGGGTGGGGAAGAGTTGAAGGAATAAGTCACTTTTATTTTTAGAACATTTTTAGGTTATTTTTTTATTGTTGACATTATTAGAGATACCCCTAATCCTTCCACCCCCCCCCCCCCCCACCCAGTTCCCTGCTTCACTCCACCCCGCAACATCCTAGGCCTTCACCATACTATTGTCTGTATGTGCATATGTGATTTGGTTAATCTCTTCCCAGCTCCCCCAGTGCCCTTCCCTCCAAGATCTGTCAGTCTGTTCCATGCATCCATGCCTCTGGACCTATTTTGTTCATCAGTTAATTTTATTCATTAGATTCCACATGTAAGTGAGAACATGTGATATTTGTCTTTCTCTGACTGGCTTATTTTACTTAGCACAATACTCTTCAGCTCTATCCATGCTGTCCCAAAGGGTAAGAGATCCTTCTTTTTACTGCTGCATCATATTCCATTGTGTAAATGTACAGTTTTTTATGTACCCACTAGAGGCCTGTTGCAAGAAGATTCGTGCAATAGGCCTTTCTTCCCCTGGCTGTCGGCACCGGTTTTCCTCCAGCACCTGGGACCCAGGCCTTTGCTCTGGCTGCTGCCTTCCATCTTTGCTCCAGAGTCTTCACTCTGGCTGGACTCTTCAGTGTTTGCTCCGGTGGAGCTTTCAGTCTTTTCTGCTCCAGCCAGAGTGCCGCTTCTATAGCTCCCTCCACCCTCCCCTCATAACAGGCGTCCTGCCCCTCCTGGCCGCTTTGGGCCTGTGTATGCAAA
The DNA here is from genome assembly GCA_026230045.1 of Corynorhinus townsendii. Classification (NCBI taxonomy): domain Eukaryota; kingdom Metazoa; phylum Chordata; class Mammalia; order Chiroptera; family Vespertilionidae; genus Corynorhinus; species Corynorhinus townsendii. The sequence goes on along the minus strand of JAPDVU010000001.1, from coordinate 112,456,567 downwards.
TTAACCCACCATATGTGTTGGCTTAATTTGCATACTCACTGCTGATTGGTTGGCATTGCGGAGGTATGGTCAATTTGAATATTCCTCTTTTATTAGCGTAGATTTGCTGATAAGTTCTTGGACTGTTTCCAGATATTAGCTATTATAAATAATGCTGCTATGTGCATAGGGCTGCATATATTCTTTCTGGTTGGTGTTTCAGGATTCTTAGGATATCTTCCCAGAGTGGGATTGCTGGGTCAAATGATAGTTCTGTTTTTAATTTTTGAGGAAGCTCCATACTGTTTTCCACAGTAGCTGCACCAGTCTGCATTCCCACCAGCAGTGTACTAGGTTTTCTCCACATCCTCACCAGCACTTGCTGTTTGTTGATTTATTGATAGTAGCCATTCTGACAGGTGGGAAGTGATATCTCATTGTCCTATTAATTTGCATCTCTCTGATGATAGTGATGTTGAGATTTTTTCATATGTCTTTTGGCCATCTGTATGTCCTCATTAGAGAAGTATTTATTCAGGTTCTTTGCCCATTTTTAATTGGATTGTTTGTCTTCTTTTTGTTGCATTGTATGAGTTCTTTATTTAGGATATTAACCCTTTATCAGATGTATCATTGGAAAATATGACCTCCCATAGAGTGGAATCTCTTTTCATTTTGATGCTGGTTTCTTTTGCTGTGCAGAAGATTTATAGTTTGATGCAGTGCCATTTGTTTATTTTCTCCTTAGTTTCCCTTGCCCTAGGAGATGTATCTGTAAACATATTGCCACAAGAAATGTATGAGATTTTGCTGCCTATTGTTTCTTCTAGAATTTGTATACAGCAACAAATTTCATACTACTACTAATGATTAATTTTTTTTCTGTGTAACATATCATTCACATGCTTAAAATAAATGTCATTATGGCACAGTGAATACCAATAGAAATTCTCTGAGAATTACCCTGATGATGACATCAAGGGGTCCTTCAGTGTGACACTGAAATGAATGTTCTAGATTACTAAATTTCATTACTTTTAAAAGCCAATGTCAAATGTCATTGTAGCATTATTTTGTTATAACTAATCTTTTAGGAATTGCTAATCCTATGTAACAACCGAGGAACTGAAAAAGTTAATATTTTAATATTTATTGAAGAAGTAATGTTTTTATAGAAAATATGAACTAGCAAAGATAAGATATAACATTGATAACTATGCCCCAAGCTACCCTCCTTTCCCAACTATACATGATTTACCTATTGACTTTACTTTCATTTTATCCTATGTTAATAAAAGTATTTCTAAATTTATGATGATATACATAACTTAACAGGGTGTATAAACACCAGAGCAGAAAGAGAATTACAATAAGAAATTTTTGATATTTTTTCACTGTATCATCTTCATGAAGCAAGCATGTCAGGTAAAAGGTACATTTATTCACTTGCAGAAGCATGTACTATTTTTGTTCCAATAAATTTCAACTCAGAGCATCTACCAAAATAAGATTAGAATTCATGTAAAAAGGTTTTATAACCTAGGTATTCCCCAGATTTTCTTCTACTATGTGATCATGAAAATTAGTTCAATGCACAGTGAATACCAATAGAAATTCTCTGAGAATTACCCTGATGATGGTGATGACATCAAGGGGGACTTAAGTGTGCCACTGAAATGAATGCTTCATATTGTTACATTTTATTACTTTTAAAAGCCAAATTATTTATTTTTTTATTTTAAGCATTTTTAAGGAATCCTAACACAAACATGCTACCTATTTTTCTGCTTCTTAAACTGAACATAATAAATATTTTATTCATTTTGTGATGACTAGGTCTCAGGTTACCATTATGGATAATTTTTGTTTTATATGTTAATAGTGTTTCCCTTAGGGGCTAGTGATTTATATCCATCTGTCTGATTAATTACCTTAAGCTTTTAAGTAAGTTCTGGTGATTCTCTTGACTGTATTGTCTCTTCCTTACTCTAGGCTATTTCAATTTGATAATTCCCTTTCCTTAATACTTTAATATATTTTTTCTGTTATCCCTATCTTAGTATAAATTAGATAAAATTAAAAATCAGTAGATTATGTTATATACTAAATTTTAATCAGTAGCCTTTTACCCAAGAGCTTGAGTTCCACACTTCTGAAGATACAATAAATTGGATTTATTTGTTATTCAAAACATGTTTTGAATGCCAATACCATATTACATTGAATCTAAGATGTCAATTATAATTTGTTACATGGAGTACTAAGAAAGAAAAAAATGTTGCATATTATAAAATGCACCCCCAATTTATAGTTATTAAAATGTGTAAAAATACAAGTCTTGGAGGAGATGAAATATGATGTGAGTGATGGGGATACATCAATGATCAAAGCAAACAATATTTCTACTTTGATGGAGTTTATATTCTAACCAGAGTCCCAGTGCATGAAATTTGTGCCCAGGTAGGTTCCCTAGTTCTGGCCAGTGATCAGGGTTGATCAGATTCCCTGCCTCCCCGCCTTCCCGCCTCCTCCTTCCCTCGCTCCCTCAGCATTCCTTATCCTCCTCCCCATCACCACTGGTTGCCCGCCTGTTCCATGCCACCCTCTGGTGATCAGCACATGTCACAGCAAGTGATCGAACTCCTGGTCTCCCAGTGGAATTCCCAAGGGGACACTTTGCATATTAGCCTTTTATATATATAGATTGGTGCACATAATTATGTCAGGTAATGGTTAGTGCTGCGAAGGAGAAGCAACGCTAGGCACGGGGCAGGAGAATGACAAGTGGAAGAGGTGGTGTTCTTTTTATAAGAAGCAGGAGAGTCAGAAAAGGTGTCTAGGATGAGGGGATATTTAAGAGGAAACCAGTAGGAAGAGAAAGAGTGAGCCATGAGGTAGAAGAAGATAACTCCAGGTGGTGAGTGCAAAGACTCTGAGATGGCAGTATGTTTGGGGTGTTGAGGAATAGCAGGTAGGTTAGCATGGCTGCAGTGGAAGGGAGGAGGGAGAGCATAGTAGGAGATGACATCAAAGAGATGGTGAGCTCCAAATTAGGCCAAGCCTTGTAAGACATGGTAATAAGAACTTTGGAATGCACTCTGTGATAGATAACAAGCTATGCAAGGATTTTGAGCGATATGATCTAATTTTAACAGAAACATTATCATTTCAGTGTGGAGAAAGATGGTTTGAAAACAAGGGAATGAAAACAAAAAGATCAGTTAGGAGATTATTGCAATTATCCAGATAATGGATGATGGAAACTTAGACCACTGTAGCAATGATGGAGGTGTTGAGAATTGGTCATATTCTGGACATATTTTGAGGGTCAAGCTTGTAGAATTTGCTGATGGATTTGATAAAGGGCTATGTGAAAAAGAGGGGAGTGAAGCCAAAGTTTTTGGCCTACAAAGGAACAGAATTGATATTTATTGAGATGGAAGAAAACTGAGAGAGAGGTAATAGGGTAGAAGAAGAAGAAATGAAGACTGATTTTATACATGTTAAGTTTGAAATGTCTTAGCTATCAAGTGAAGAAGTGAAATAGGCAGTTGGATACATGAATCTGGACATCAGGGAGAGGCCCAGACCAGAGAAATAAATTTTGGAGCCAGAAAATGAGTGAACAGATGTGTAATTGCTCCTCAATATAAATTTTGTGAGAACATATTGAGTAGATTCAGGAAAGAATGAGAAGCAAAAAAGTGGAGGCATTTTTCTTCCCCATGGGTTTTTGTAAAGGGAGGCAGAAAAATGGGATGGTTTATATTCCTTCACATAATTTTGAAACCTTTTTCAATTACTTTTAATATCATCCAGTTGGAAGGTATAGCAACAAAATATTTGGGCTGCAGGACATGTAAATTCTCTGGTGTCATATCTCAAAAAACTTGGTCAAGAAATGAAGTAAGCTCAAATATACTTTCATTCAAAGCAAACACATATATTCTTTATCATTGCATTGTTTTTTTTTTTTTTAGTTTAGAGTAGCATTGAAGATAAAAGGACAAGATTTGCAAGATGGCCAACAACCTTTTACACCAGAAATCTCCACATTGTCTTCTAGGTGGTAGTCTAAGTGGAGACTCATAGGTGCCTAGGCAGATACTAACTTGGGCTTCAGATGTCATTGTATGTATTGACACTTCAGACACTACCTGTCAACAAAAACTCAGAACAGGTAAAAATATAGGGAGGTTCCTGTATGAAATTCCTGCTAGGAATTCAATTAGGTGTTGTACTTTTACAATAGGTAGCTGTAACCTTTTAGACATAAGTATTTGAGGATTGAATACTTATGCTTCAGTAATCTGCAACATCCAAAAGGTATAAGAATGCACTTCTAGATTTTTGCTGGCTAGATCACCCCCAACACTGACTTATTTCTTCAGATTCTAGTCTTCTCAGTGGGTGGGTCAGTGGCTGCTGTCACGGCTCTGCTGGGACCAATGCCATCCATCTGGTCTACCCTGACTGGCCATGTGCTCTGCTGCATCTCCACACCACTTTGCTTTCACTTTTCTTGGTACAGGCAGGTTCAAATAGCTATTTCAAAATAGCTGCAATTGCCATTTTCCTCTAAACTTTAGGCTCTGTTGATGAGTCTTATTAGATAAGAAGGTTTCTTGCTAGATACCTTCTTCCCTTGGAATGATTTATTTCTTCCTGAAGTGTTCCCAAGCAACTTACCTTATCCTTCTCCTCACCTTTGCCTGCCAGACATGCCATCTATGTCTGAACTCTAATCTTGGGCCATATTTGAGTTCTTTGCCGTTGAGTCTCCTCATCCTTCCTGTAAATCAGTGGATGTAAAAAGGTACCAGGGGCTGAGGCTCAACTCCACATGCTGGATGGATACACATCTTGTCTGTTTCTAGGCTAACTGGAAAGCTTTAGAGCACATATGGGTTTGGGAGAAGAGAAATACTATGGATATGAAATCTCTACTTTTTCTCTCATTACCCATGCTATAGTAGCTCAGATCTTTGGAGAAGCAGAAAGAGAAATGAAGTTCAGATTTTCTGAAGTACCATAAAAACCAATTTTAGGGCCTTAAAATAATGGTGATTATTACCGTAATCTGGGAAGAAATTGCAACGTGTGTGTGTGTGTGTGTGTGTCTGTGTCTGCATGCTCATGTGCACCTGCTAGCTTGCTGGCTAGTCTGGAAAAAGCTTTTCAGTTGCTTTTTTTCTTTATAGGTCATGCCTTACAGTTCAATTCCTTCACTGATCTGGCTCTTGAAACTTCACGAGTTCAGATGGCTGAGGAATGTGTTGGAGTTTCACTGAGAATTGCTATAAAAAAGCCTGTGTGTGTAGATGATGATGCTACTGACACGTGCTGTTGGCAAACTGAGTGTTTAGTGTGGTTTTTGTTCCTCCCAGCAGCAGGATGGGTCTGAGCTGAGCCTTTCCTGCTGCTCTCCAGGTCCCCATTTGTAAAATGGCTGGCTGCTTGCGGGGAGGAAGTCGATGGCTGGGAACCATTTTCTTCATGCAATATTAAGTGCTCCTTGTGGATGCTGCTGTCAGAGGGGTGATGAAAACCTGGCAAATTATTGTTCATCTCAAGCATCTCCTGATGTGCTTTCTACTGAGGGGAAGTAAGAAAAAAGAAAAGGAGGCTGCAGCAGGCAGGTGCTGATGCTTTCCTTTCTTTGGCCTGTCCCCTGCTGCTGGGTCTTGCTTTTGTGGATGAGGGGTCTGTGGGGGAAGCACCATCCATGTGCTTAGGATAGCTGCTCGAAAATCAGCAGAGGCATCAGACAGGTGAAACACTAAAACGTTACCCTATAAAATATTTAAAGAAAGCTGTGAATTTGGTTTTCTTTTGATTAGTTCTTCAGTAGCTTTGCTGAAGTGCCTGAGTCAAACCAGAGGTACCCCCAGAGCCCATTTAAGTACTTTGTATTATTTACTTAATATTTTAAAGACAAAAAACATTTTGGAATATTGAGCACTCCAAAAGAACAAAAGCTACTGATGGACCCCAAGGGCATTTCACCTTTAAGACAGCAATGTTGGCAAAAACTATAGCAGTCTTTCATTTTTATAACACTAGATACACTATGGGATGAGTCAGCTTCAGGGAGGTCTTTTAACTCAGTGCACTGCCTTCTTGTGTGGTAAGTGTAACCTCTAGGGAAAGTACTTCTTTTTATTTTGATGTCTTCCATACCTTTATTTATTTAATTTTGCTTGAAGTGTTGCTTTTTAAAATTGAATTTATCGGAGTGACATCTATATATATAAAAGCCAAGCAACCAGAATGACTGAACAACTGGAACAACTGGTCGCTATGATGCACACTGCGGCAGTCAACCAGCCTGATCGATTCCCGATCGGCTCCCCCCTCCAGCCAGCCCTGCCCCAAATCAGCCCCCCCCAATTGGGGGTGGGATAGGCCAGCCAAACTCCTATGGCCCCTTCTCTCAGCCCCCATCGCTCCTCCTGATCGGGGGCTGGACCATGGCTGGTCCAGCCCAATCAGCCTGAATTGGGGCAGGGACGGCCAGACCCCACCCATGCATAAATTCATGCACTGTGCCTCTAGTTTACTAATAAAATTATACAGGTTTCAGGTTTACAGTTCTATTGTACAACACATCATCTGCATATTGTGTTGTGTGTTTACCACCACAAGTCAAGTCTCCTCCCATCACCATTCCCTCACCCTTATCTACTTCTACCTCCCCCAGTCCTCCTTGCCTCTGGCAATCACCACTCTGTGGTCTGTATCTATGAGTCTTTTTTTTTTTTCTTTGCTTAATCCTTTCACTCTTCTCACCCAGCCCTCAATCCCCTCCCCTCTAACAGCTATCCATCTGTTCTCTGTATCCATGCCTTTTATTTAGAACTAGAGGCCCAGTGCACAAAATTCATACACTCAGGGGGAGGGTTCCCTCAGCCCGGCCTGTGCCCTCTCGCAGTCACACATCTTAGCGCTGCCTCTATGGCAAGAGAGGCTCCTGCCATTGCTGCTGAGCTCACCAGCCTTGAGCCCAGCTTCTGGCTGTGGGAGTGCACTGACTGCCAGGGGCTCCTGTGTTGAGCGTCTGCCCCCTGATGGTCAGTGTGCTTCATAGAGACCAGTCATTCTGCCATTTAGTCGATTTGCTTATTAGCCTTTTTTTTATATAGGATGTTTTAACAAAATAAATAACCAAATGTGTGTGCTAGGATACAGGGCTTGGAGTGGAAACAAAATAACTGTAATAGATTTGCCCCTGATTCAAAACCAGTGTTGGCTCTGCTGTTCAGTGGTTATGCAACCTCAGGAAAATTTTGGCTGCACCAATTACTAGCTGTGTGATGGTGGGTATGTTATCTAATCTTGCTAGAGCATGCATTTTTTTTTTCATCTGTAACATGAGGATAATTAATAATGCTGACTCTCTGGGCTGTTGTGAGAATTAAGAGTGCAGATTTAATGCCTAGCACAAAGCTTTGTTCTTTACAAGCATCTGATAGAGTTAAATATTACTAGAACTGAATTTTAATTGCATTTTATTTTTTGTTGTTCTCTAAAATTAAATTTATTGGGGTGACATCCTATCAAATAAAAGAGTAATACGCAAATTGACCATACCTCCACTACACCCACCAGCCACGCCTACCAGCCACGCCCACCAGCCATGCCCACCAGCCAATCAGGAGGGAATATGCAAATAAACCCAACCAAGATGGCTGCAGCCACAGAGAGCAGGAGGGAGGCTTGGGTTTCCCTGGCAATGGAGGAAGCCAAGCTTTCTGCCTGCCCTTGCTGGCCCAGGCCTCCACTCAATGCTACAAAGTTTCAATTATAGAAGATAAATAACGCCCAACAGAAATGGTGGCAGCCATGGAGCTGGAGAGAGCAGGAGGCTAGGGTTGCCTGTGGCAATGGAGGAAGCCAAGCTTCGGCAGCCCTGGCCTGCTTTGGCCTCCACTTAAGGTTACAAAGTTGCAATTATAGAAGATACATAAATCCCAACAGAAATGGCTGCCACCACAGAGCGAGCAGAAGGCTTGGCTCCATTCCAGGCTACAAAGTTTCAATTGTAGAAGATAAATAAATCCCAGATCCCAGGGCCTCTGCTTGGGTCGCCGGGTGGCGTGGCCAGCCTGCAAACCACAAAAGGCCCCTCACCCAGGCCACCCCACACCCCAAGGGAACCCCCACCCTGATCCAGGACACCCTTCAGGGCAAACCAACTGGCCCCCACCCATGCACCAGGCCTCTATCCTATCTAATAAAAGAGTAATATGCAGATTGACCATCACTCCAACACACAAGATGGCTGCCCCAATGTGGTCAAAGTTCCTGCCTCATGTGGACCCAAGATGGCCAGCAGGAGAGGGCAGTTGGGAGGAACTAGGCCTGCAAGGGAGGGCAGTTAGGGGTGACCCGGCCTGCAGGGGAAGGCAGTTAGGGGCAAACAGGCTGGCAGGGAAGCAGTTAGGCATCAATCAGGCTGGCAGGGGAGTGGTTAGGGGGTAATCAGGCTGGCAGGCAGAAGCGATTAGGGGCAATCAGGCAGGCAGGCAGGCGAGCAGTTGGGAGCCAGCAGTCCTGGATTTTCCACTGGGATTGGGCCTAAACAGGCAGTCGGATATTCCTTGAGGGGTCCCAGATTGGAGAGGGTGCAGGCTGGGCTGAGGGACATCCCCCCCCACCATGCACGAATTTCGTGCACCGGGCCTCTAGTCCTATTTAATAAAAGCCTAATATGAAAATTGTCCCCTCAGACAGTTGTTTGACCAGGAGACTGGGAGACCAGGAGTTTGACCGCTCGCTATGACATGTGCTGACCATCCGGGTGTGGTGTGGAATAGGGCAGGCATTGGCACGTGGCACTGGCAGTGGCATTGGAGGCACTGCCAGCTCCAATGGGTTCCGATAAGAGTAGGACCACCGCAGGATGGTAGAGCAGGTGAGTGGGTGGTGCCAGGCCAAGGTGGGTGCAAGTGGGGGCCTAATTGCCCTGATGATCACCCTGCAGATGGCAACCAGTGGTGGTGGCAGGGACCGGGGCTGCCACCCAGCTCCCAGGCACTGAGAGAGCTAGGCAAAGGTACCTGGCCCTGATCAATTGCCTTGCAGGCAGGGTAATGAAGCAGGTGAGGGGGCAGCACCAGGCCAAGGTGGGGTGCCAGGTGGGGCTGTGGGGCTGTGAGGCTGGGGCATGAACTAGGGCTGCAAGGCTGGGGGTGCAAGCTGGGGCCCAATCTCCACAGGCCACCCCGAGGGACCCCACCCATGCACTAATTCGTGTATGGGGCCTCCAGTTTGTTAATAAGATCATATAGTTTCTATGATGAAATCATCTTCAATTACCCTATATTTGGCCTTTACCCTTTACTATCCCCACTCCCTTCCTTCTGGTAACCACCTTACTGTGGTTTGTGTCTATGAGCTTCAGTTTTATATGCCACATATGAGTGAAATTGTATGGTTTTATCCTCAGAGTCCCTCCATGTTGTTGCAAATGGCAGTATTTAACTTTTCTTATGGCTGAGTAGTACTCCATTGTATATTTGTATCATATCTTTTTTTAAAATCAAATTATCTATCGAAGGATTATTTCCATATCTTGGCCATTGTGAATAATGCTACAATGAACATTGGGATGCATAATTTGTGAATAAATGTTTTCAAATATTCTTTCTTTTAAAAAAATTATCTTTATTATTATTATTATTATTTTTATTATTGTTTTTTATTGTTTTAAGTATTACAAATAGTAGTACATATGTCTCCTTTTTTTTCTCCCCATTGACCTCCCCCCAATCTCCCCTACCCCCCAGTACATGCCTTCACCTGCCCGCCACCACCCCCCGCAGGCCCTAACTACCTTCCCCTGCAGGCTTGGTCACCCCTTACTGCCCTCCCCTGCAGTGATGTGTGTCTTGTATCCATTGGTTGTGCTTATATGCATGCGTACAAGTCCTTCGGTTGGTCTCTTACAGCCCCCCTCACCCAACCTCCCCTGTCTTCCCGATGTAGTTTGACAGTCTGTTCAATGCTTCTTTGCCTCTGTATCTTTTTCCCACCATTTCTTTCCTTTAAATAGTTTTGCCTTTGCAGACTAGAAATAAACTATTGAAAGTATTATAGATGTTCCCTTTCTTGTTCCCCCCATTGACCTCCTCCACCCCACTTCAGTCCCTTCCCAGGCCTTCACCACACTATTGTCTGTCTATAGGTTATACATATGTATATGCATATAAGTTCTTTGGTTAATCTCTTCCTGTCCCCACCCCTTCCATGGTTTGGGGGCCTGGTGTGGAGTAAGGACCCCTCACTCCTCAGGGAAACCTCCACAGCCAAGATATCCTTCATGATTTTAAACCAACATTGTTTACTTAGGATTTCTTTTGTTTCTTGAAATAGACCTGTAATAATATAAACTTCCCTCTTATTACTGCATCCCAGAAGTTTTGATATGTTGTATTGTCATTTTTATTTGTCTCTCTATCTTTTTTTTCTGTATATCTTTCGATGTCACCTTTTATCTCTTCTTTGATTCAGTCATTTTTTAGTAGTATGTTGTTTAATCTCCACATATTTGTGGGTTTCTTTCTTCCTTTTTGCACCTGATTTTTAATTTAAAAGCATTGTGGTCAGAGAATATGCTTGATATACTTTCAATCTTCTTGAGTTTATTGATGCTAATTTTGTGTTCCAACATATGGTATATCCTTGAGAAAGCTCCACGTGCACTAGAGAAGAATGTATTATCTGATATTCTTGTATGAATGGCTCTATAAATATCAATTATCTCAATTTGGTCTAATGTGTCATTTAAGGATGATATTCTGTTTTTATGATCTATCTATAGCTATGTAAATGGATATTTAGGTCCCCTACTATGATTATTTTTGTAAGTTTCTCTCTTTAGTTCTGATAGTAGTTGCTTTATATATTTTGGTGGTCCCTGATTGGGTGCATATATATATTGAGACGTGTTATGCCTCCTTGATGTAGTGTCTTTTTTTTCCCATGATAAAATGTCCATCTTTGTATCTTGTTACTTTTTGTTATCTTGAAATCTATTTTGTGAGATGTAAGTATGGCTACATATGCTTTTCTGTGGATTCCATTTGCTTGAAGAATCATTTTCCTCCTTTCACTTTGAGTCTATATTTGTCTTTGTAGCTTAGATATGTATCTTGAAGGCAGCATAAGGTTGGTTTTGTTTTTTGTCCCATCTGCCACTATGTGCCTCTTTATTGGTGACTTCATCCATTTACATATATGGGAATTGTTGAGGTATGAGGATTTCCTAAAGCCATTTTATCCTTTATTTTCTCATAGCTCTGTGTCTCCATTTGTTATTTTCATTTGTGTTTCTGTCTGTTGCTTTTGTTAGGTGGTATTCCATACTTTTTTTTCTCTGTTTCCTTTTTTAAAGTTATGTGTCTCTGTTTTAGGTTTTATGTGGGTTCCTCTTAGGTTATGTAAAAGGAAGTCTTATATATACAGTAGTCCTTTTTTGTTTGAATGCATATAATCTTCATCTTTCTTAGAGATGGACCGGCAAATTCAGATCTTTATCCTTTCCCCTAGTATGTTGTGTTTTTTTGGTCACCAGTTATCCCTACTTATGCTTGAGTTTGTTGGTAATAAAACTCATAGTTTTGTGACTGTTCAGGAAAAACCCTCTTGAGTTTTCCCTGCATGGTGGTAAATTCCCTCAGCTTCTATATATCTAGAAAGGTTGTTATTTTTCTTCATGTCTAAACAACAACTTTGTTGGATATATTATTCTTGGTTGGTAAGTTCTTTATTTCAATAGTTTGAATATTTTCAAATTTTTCTTTAAAAATTTTTTATTGGATTTATTTTGGTCACATTGGTTAATAAACTTATATAGATTTCAAGTGTACAATTCTATAATATATCATCTGCATATTATATTGTGTGTTCACTATCCAAAACACATCTCTTTCCATCCTATTTATTCCCCCTCAACTCTCTCCACTTCATTTGACCCCCCCCCCCCCTTTCCTTCTGGTGATCACCATACTGTTGTCTGTAACTATGGGAATTCTGGTGAGTGTAGCTGCCCTCTACTCTGCTGCCACCTGGATCTTCCCCATAGTTTGAATATGTGATTCACTCTTTTCTAAGTTGTAGGATTTCTGTTGAGATGTCTGATGATAATTTAGTGGGCTTTCCTTTGTAGGTTACTTTCTTCTTTTTTCTGACTGCCTTGAGAATTATTCCTTTGTCATTACTTTTTGACAGTTTTAATACAATGTACCTTGGAGAGGGCCTTTTCTGACTGAGGTCATTAGGTGTTTTGTTTGCTTTTTGAACTCAAGGATCAAGCTCTTCCTCTAGGTTTGGAGGGTTCTCATCAATTCTTAGTGTGAATCGGCTCTCTTTTCTCCTTCTGTTCTTCCTCTGGTATGCCTATTATTCTTATATTGTGTTTCTGATACAGTTGATAGTTATTGTAGAGTTCTTTTTTTATGCTTACATCTCTGTGTCATTTCTAGATTTCATTCTTGATATCACTATTTCTTTCTTCCATCTGGTCAGCTCTAGTTCCTCTTCTTGCTAGGTCATTCTTTATCTTTTTAATTGAGTTCTTAATCTCCAGAATTTCTATTTGGTTTTTTAAAAGTTTCAATATGTTTGATAATACACTCATTTGGTTCATATATTTTATTTCTGAATTTTTAAAATTGCCTATATGTGTTTTCTTGCATCTCATTGAGTTATTTTTAGAACTGCAGTCTTGAATTCTTTGCCATTTAAAATCACACATTTCCATGTGTTTAAGTTTTGTTTGTTTTTTATCTGGAGATTTTTTCTTTTTTAAACCTTGAAACTGTTACGTTGTATTATACAAGATTAACAATTTCCCCACCACACCCTAACATCAACAAGTGGCTGTACCAAAGCCACAACCCCTTTTTATTTTCTTCTGAGCTGCCTCATTACCTGGGTTATTCATAGTACTTGATGGATTCCTTCTATGACTGGCACTTCTTAGTAGATTGAGAAGAAGTCTTTCTATTTTCTTCTAGTAGGTGGCCCTGAATCACAAGTTTCTTTCTTTCTTTTTTTTTTTGATCTCTTTCACTGCTTTGATTTTTCATATCTCTGAGGGGTGGTGAAAAATGGCCCGTGTTCCCTGGGAAAGTGGGCATCTCCTCTATGTTCAGGCCACCTCATTCTCAGGGGTCCAAATCCATGAAATCCCAGCGCTGGCCTCTGCAGCCACACACTGCCAGCAGTATACCTGTGATGTGTGGCATAAGATGAGCTGGGGAAATGTGGCTACTTCCTTTTTTGCTTTGCCCTCCCAGTAATGGTGACTGACAGACCTTTGCTGCCTCCCCTCTGTGTCTACGTGACCTTTGGATTAGTCACTCAAGGAAAAAATGTTTCTGTAGTACTGTTCTTGGTTTGCAGATAATGTGCTCTTCAACCGGACACTCACTGCTATAGTTCCTTCTGGGGCTTGCTACTAGCTCTGGCAGGATAGGGGAGGCAAACTCTGCAGGGTGAGGGGATGTGGACAGGCTTCAGGCTTTTTTTGTCTGTCTGGAATGCTGATAAACAATTGTGTCTGCACCCCTGTGCTTCATTACTGCCCAGGTCAATGGGCTTAATCACAGCTCATACTGCCCAGTCCTGCAGGAATGCTTACTGTATCCCTTTGCTGCTCCCAGGTAAAGGGAGTGCCAGTGGCAACCTGATTCTTCCCCTCTCCCAGCTGAGCCCTGCACTGAGCTCTAGGCTGTGAGCTCTGGGCTGTGTTGCCTCTCTGGCCTGTCTTAACTCTTCTCCCTTTGCACCTTCCCAGTTTGCTCCCACCTGTACACCTTCAGATGGTTCAATGTGTAGATCTGTCAGACTCATTTGTGCATTGAGCAGGGAATCTTTTGTGAAATTATAGCTGTTAAAATTGTTGAAACTTAAAGGGGAGAGACCAAGGGGACTTCTTACACTACCATTCCTCTGATGTCACCTAATTCTATTTTTTTTAAATTTGTGAAATGGTGGTGATAATATGCATTGCATAGGGTTATTATAAGTTTTAAATAACTATGAGATGTGTGAGTACTTATATACTAAATGCCATATAAATGTAAGATATACTTATAGTCATAATGGAGTTTGAGAACTGGTAAAGGAGCTAGGTAAGTAAGAGAGAAGAAAAAGAAAAGACAGCGGGAAAGTTAGGAGCAAACCTGTGGAGTCATTTTCACATTATTAGAACTAAAAAAAAAAAAAAAGAAATTAAAACTGCCACCCAAACCAAATCAAATCAAATCCAAACCCAAATCCCAAATCCAAACCAAAGCAAAGTATATCAACAAATGAGACTGAAAAGTAAACAACACTCAGCCAACACTCAGTGTGTTAAGGAGCATGTTAAGTTGCTCTTCTCCATCTTAAGAATATGTTCATTATCGCTTTCTTCTCAGGAGAACTTGCTGGTCAGTGCTCTGGGTCTGAGATAATTATGAGAAGAACTAGAGGCCTGGTGCACAAAATTTAGGAGAGGGATCCCTCCAGCCCAGCCTGGACCCTCTCCAATCTGGGACCACTGGCTCCTAACTGCTCACCTGCCTGCCTGCCTGATCGCCCCTAACTGCCCCCTCCCAATGGCCTGGTCACCCCTCATTGCTACTCCCACCAGCCTGGTAGCCCCTCACTGTCTTCCCTGCTGGCCTGGTCACCCCTCAGTGCCCCCACCCCCTGCCGGCCTGGTCACCCCCAACTGCCCCCCCACTGGCCTGGTCACCCCTCACTGCCCCCTTCCCCACCCCCCTCCCCTGGCCTGGTCACCCCATGCAGCCTGTTGGTCATGCAGCCGACTGGTCAATCATTTGGTCATTTCTTGCTAACCCCCTGCTAGCCTTGTCTCCCCTTGTCAGCCTGCTGTTTGGTTGTTACTGTGAGGGTGTTGTGACCAATTTGCATATTACCCTTTTATTAGTGTAGATGTTGTGAAACTAGAGGGAACAAGTTGCTGGAGACTATCCCACAGATCTTCCTGTTGTAGTCACAGAGCCCCTTCTCTGGGCCAGCCTGGCTGTTCCTGACCAGACAGGCTCCAGGAGTGCCTCATTTTTCTTTCTCTTCTAAAGACTTTGAATACCAGGAGTAGTATGCATCTCAGTCCCTACCTCCTTACTTCTTTACTTTACTAGAACACAGGTGGCAAGATATTTTATTTTAACAATTTTTATGCTGATAATATGTGGTAATAAATAGAGGATATTAGAAAATGAGAAACAGCAAACATGGAATGTTACAAATTTTATAACAGCCTTAATAGTTCCACTATTAATAGTAATGCCAATATTTCCATTATATTGTAAAGTAGGAGTGGAACTAAAGAGTTAAATTTGAATCAGGTTCATTTAAATCTTTTATTTAAGAAAGAAAAAGTGAATATTGTTTCTTGTATCCTAAATACCTTAGTGTGTGAGACCTTACAGGTATTTATGCATATATGAATCTTTTTCCCTGCCCTATATTTGGCCTCTTTCGAAATCATTTTTATTTCTTCTGCCATGCACATTTCTGTAAAGACAACCAAAAAATGTTTTCACATATACAGAAGTTCATGTGAGCTGATGTGAAATAAACTTTCCGGGGGGTGAGGTAGCTTTTCTGAATCAGTGAAGATACAAGTGATGAATTAGTCACTATAAATTAGCCTAGGCTCACCAACCAGGACTCAAATAAATCAAGCTTTTGCAAGTCAGAAATTTAATAACATGTAAAATATGGCCAACAATGATAGTTCATATAGCATTTATTCAGTCTCCTGATTTCCAGTGCAATACGATATAAAGCCTTGGAAGAGCTGGGTAATTGGGTTTTGGACCTGGGTGAAATGTTGCAGAGTGGAAGTTTCTGGAGTAATTCATATGGTAATTTTTTTCTGGAATATAATAATGTTTGTATATAAATACTGTTTCTACTTACATTTGTGGATGCTAGTGAGCCTGACAAGTGGGCCACTTATCTAGGTGTCTGTCACAGTGTATATTGTCACTCCAGAACCTCTGGAGTTCTATAAAGGCCTTCTGTTCCTCAGAACGGCAGGACACTCCTTGGGAGCTTAACTGAACCAGCCCTGAGGACTGAAGACAGCTATTTGATGATGAAATTAAACATAAACATAAATATCAGTGACTACATTCCTGATGGAGTATTAATCCTCAACATTATGTTCCATGCATTCCCAGGGGAGCAAACACATAACTCATAGGATGAGGCACTGTTCTAGAAGGCAAAGGTGGAGGGAAAGTACAGATTAAAGAATAGAGACATGACAATAGAAGTGGAATGATGGGCAGAAACAGTGCACCTTTATTTTCTCTCTGTGTTTTGTTAGCAACGAGTTGTTAAGGGGAGCCTTTGAGACACATTAATTTGAGAAAGAATAAAGTAGACAAAAAAATCTAGTGTTAGATATAAATTAAAAGTTGTTTCTATGAATTGTAAGTATCTTTGTCTTACAAAGAGGATTGTAGATTATTTCTTTTAAACCAAATTTGTAGGTTGGCCCTCAGATAATCTATTATGACTTTTCTTTTCTGAGGTGTTATAATAATGCTTTGAAAAATATTGAAAATGCAGATGCTTTCTAAGTCTCTAGGGACTAGGTAGAGTTTGGTGTGATTTAGGGGCAACCAGACAATGCTTCATTACACAGGAAACTGACCCCTTTCCCATCTGCTGTAAATAAGATCTGAAAAGTTTTTCCATCCTATTATCTTGTCAATTTCTAGCATTAGTTTCTAACAAAAGAATTGAAATAAAATATAGTTTTGGCTGGAAATAAAAGTCCTTAGGATATAGTGAGTTGTAACTTGGCTGCAAATATAAACGGGTAATATTTAACTTGTAATATGATTTTCTTCATGCAGATTGCAATGTTTACATCTTGTAATGAAGTTCATGTATCTTTATATCAGTGTTTCTCAAGTGGATAACATTGGAGAAAGGCAAGATGGGCCTAAAGGGGTATCTACTGCACACCTATGAATGAACATTGACTCTTTTTAAAAAAAGTATATTTTTATTGATTTCAGAGAGGAAGGGAGAAGGGAGAGAGATAGAAATATCAATGATGAGAGAGACTCATTGATTGGCTGCCTCCTGCATGCCCCCTACTGAGGATCAAGCCCACAACCCAGGGATGTGCGCTGACCAGGAATCCAACTGTGACCTCCTGGTTTTTAGGTTGATGCTCAACCACTGAGCCACACCAGCTAAGCACAATTACTATTTTTGTTAAAGTCCTTGCTGAGATTAATTCAGTAGTCTTCTAATCCTGTTTCTTCTCATACAATTAATTTTCCACATCAGCCACAATACTTACTTTTCTGAAGAATGTCTTTTACCATGTGGCTTCCCTGCTAGAAACTTCAAGTGACTTCTCATCATCCAGAGAAAGCCCAAATCCTCTTCAAACTGCTTGCACAGTGCACAGGGCCATATAAAATCTGTGCCAGGTGGGGGTGGGTGAGTGGGGAGAGATCAACCAAAGAACTTGTATGAATATATGCATAACCCATGGACACAGACAATAGGGTGGTAAAGGCCTGGGGTGGTGGTGGTGGGAGCAGTCTAGAAAGGGTCAATGGGGGAAAAAGAGAACATATGTAATACTTTCAACAATAAAGATTTTATTTAAAAAAGAATGTTTAAAGAAAGAAAAATCTGTGCCAGATCTACATTTTTAACTCTGTGTTCTACTACTCTCTTGTATAGTCTTACCTTTGACCATTACTTTAGAAAAAGAGGAGTGAAGTGTTGGATAGCTTGTCATGTGTTTCATCTGAGTTACTTTGTTATTCTCAGAACATATCATAATTTTTCATGCCTCCTTTTACTTAGAGTCTTTGTGTGTGTGTGTGTGTGTGTGTGTGTGTAGGAATGCTGTTCCTGACTCTATGCTTCTAAGACCCCTGACTTTATTCATATCTCTTATAGTCCATTGGAATAACTTATTATTTTTTAAAAAAATAAGACTTTCTTACTCTCTGGATTGTGGATGCTTTTGGAACCAGGACTTAGCCTTATTTCTCTGTTTCTCTCGACTCCAACAGTGTGGTGCCTAGGACATTGACATATTAATAAGTATTTTTTAAAGAAATAAATGAATCAATTAAGATAAAACAGAGGGGCCACCTAGAAATTTATATTTTGCTGATTACATTGTGATAATACTTTGTATGGTTTAAAGTGAAATGTGACCAGGGATTTTTAAGCTTCAGAAGACTATTACATGCATTCTTGTGATACTTGACATGTTAATCTTATGGAAATAGGTTAATTACAAATGCTATTTCATAGGGCTTAATTTCTTGTCATAAGGTCATTGCTAAAGAATAAAGTTGATGAGACTGTGCTGAATAATAATGTACAAGTCACATTTACTCTGGATGATCAAACTATGAATTATAATAAAAAGGAGAAATATTTGACGTTGTGGGTTTGAGATTCTGCTTATTGGCAGTGCCAGCTCTGGTAGCACGTGGATGCTGCAGATTCAAGTTTTCAGGCACTTCATAGTTTAAGGTTGCACATGTTGATCAGTATTTAAAAAAACAACACAGGAAACACCAAGTGTACTGCAAATGCTTCATATGCATGCACCCAAATAGACATACATGTCCATGTAAACATACATGTTTCTCTTTGATATTATTGAATGATGTTCCATAGGTGAAACATGCTTTACAAATGTGGCAGTTGCTTAAGGTGGAACATGGAAGACAACTTTATATGCAGGTTTAGTTTATGGTCCGTGTTCACAATCATGAGATACATAAGATAAATGATACTGGGTGGTGGTGTGTTAGAAATGACCAGTTTTGGGTGAAGAACAGAAACATAACTAATGAAATATCGTAAAATTCAGTATCTATAATAACAAAAGCATAATATGCTAATTAGACCAGATGACCTTCCGGACAACCTTCTGGACGACCTTCCGGAAGAATCTGTGATGACCTTCCGGAAGAAGCCGTGACTGCAGGGGCTGATATTTAAATAATATCTGAGCAGAAAAGAAAAAATTACTTTGCATAAATTTAAGTAATAGCAGGGGAAGTATATTGAACTTTCTTGCATATAGAAATTGTCATAATGCAGATGATTTTGGAAACTTACAGAAAGTGTATGCCCTCAAATAATATAAATACTTCAGATTTGCATACTTTAATTCAAGTCAGATTTTTCCATTTCCTTTGTGATGAGAAGAATAAGAAACTTAGTAACGGACATTAACCATCTTGGAAGTGTGTAGAGAAACTCATTGTGATGCGGAAAGAGACCTAAACTGGAGCTCAGAAGGCAAGAACTCTAATCTTGGCTCTGACAAAAATTTGCCAACTCTGGGAAATGTCTTCATCTTTGAGTTTTCCTCCCCATGTGAAATGGGCATGATCATAATGCTTTTCTCTTTCCTTCCCCCCTTCAGAGTCTATTGTTGGAATTAAGTGAGATAATGTAAATTTATTTTGTCCTCTCCTTATGTCTTTCTTCTGTAATGTTCAATTATGGCATAGAAAAGAGGTCCTAGTGACAACCAATGCCTTCAGGACTTGTTCAGAAAAAGTGAATTTGAATAATTTGGTAGATGGAGTATCGTGAAGAAAATAAGGAAGATAGCAGGGAGAATATGAATGGAGTTTAATTCTATGAGATTAATGGTTACTGTTTTCCCAGTTTTTATGAGATATTATTATGCACTTTATGTGTAATACCTGTTTTCTTCAGTTATACCCTTAAGAGCATTTCAAATCTTTTCCCCAGACTAAAAGAAGTGTTATTTTTCTACTTTTTATAAAAAGCATGCCTTAGTTTTTCTAACAAAGAGACTAAAGCATCTAAGAATATTCATTCTGGAATAAAACTTGCTATGTCACTAATACATTATTTTGAAAAAAATAGGTTGAGTTTTTATTCTTACCTACTTTAAGTCATATTTTCCTTTTGACAATTCCCAGTAGTATTTATCCTATTGAAATCTAACCCACTCCCCTCTAACAGCTGTCAGTCTGTTTTTTGTATCTATGAGTTTGTTTCTATTTTGGTTTTGTTTATTTTGTTCAGTAGATTCCCTATATACATGAAATCATATGGCATTTGTCTTTGCCTGGCTTATTTTATTTTGCATAATATGCTCCAGGTCCATCGATGCTGTCTCAAAAGGCAAGATTTCCTTCTTGTTTTACTGCTGAGCGGTATTGTGTAAATGTACCACAGCATTTTTATCCACTCATCTACTGATGGGCATTTGGGCTGCTTTCGTATCTTGTTTCAATGAACATAGGGAGGCATGTATTGTTTTGAATCAACCTCAGCTATATTCCCAGAAATGAAATTATTGGGTCATAAGTTATAAAGTTTAGTAAATAGAAGTGGCAAAAAGTGGAATGGACTACCTTGGAAAGTAATAAATTTCTCTATACCAAAAGTGTAAATTAGAAGATGATTAATCATTTGTTCAAATATGTAACAAATAGAGAGAGTATGACTAGAGGGCCTCTAACACAATTAGATTCCGAAATTATATAAATCTTTACAGTAAAAACACAATAAGGAATAAATGGAAGAACCTATTAGAGTTCCTTTAGCACTACCATCTCATTTCTAAAGGCAATAGTTTTTACTCTCCCAAGCACATGCTTAAATGTTTCTTTTCATGGATATTCTAACTCTCTGAGCCTTTCCTCTATGAAAATTATTGTTATACTTATTGCTGATATTTACAATATTGTTTGTAATAAAAATTTATCAGAAATATATTTATTTTCTTACCTGGTTTATTTCTATCTAGTTAAAATATAGATATATGTGACAGATTTTTAAAAATTTATTGTGTGTTGGTTATTAGAAAACTTGTTAAATATGGCTTCCACTTCTTAGAATGCATTTGGTATACTAGTATGCTAAACTAATTTCTGGCTCCTTGTCTTTTCTATTCTTAATCAACCTGCTCACCAATGATCCACCACATCTTAATTTTCTTCTTAAATTTTATTTGATCTTGTATGAAATATATTGTAACATCTTTGAAACATAGCACAATCACAAAAAATATAAATAAAATCCTGATGCAAGTTCTACTTAAAATTATTCCATCTTAAAAATATTTTCTTATCTAATGCTTGGTGCCCCTTGCACAAATTCGTGTACCTTGAAAGGAACTGTGAGCCACGAGGCTGCAGTGAGCACTGGGGTGGGTCTCGGCACATTCTCTGTGCCCCCGCCCGGCCCCTCCTGCCACAGCCCCCTGTCTCCTGTCTGCAGGCAGCCCTGCTCCCCCTGCTGCCGCTCCCACATGCTGATGGCGCCAGCCCTGCTCTCACCTGCTGATGGTGCCAGCAAAGGGTGTGAACAGAGCCAGCGCTGTCAGCAGGTGCAAGCAGTGGCTGCTGGCCCCGATCGCCCCTCAGGAACAGCGGGAGGTGGAGAAGTCCTCAGGGGCGATCGGGGCTGGCAGTTGCTGCTTGCACCCGCTGATGGCGCCAAACAATTGGGACCAGTGTTGGGCACTGGCAGTGGGTGCCAGTGGCGGCTCTAGCATTGGCTGCAGGTGCAAGCAGAGCTGGCGCTGGCAGCGGGGGTGTGAATAGCTGGCGGGACCATGCTCGCAGAAGCAAAGAATTTTCAGTAACCACCAGAGGCTTGCCCTGATGACAGTGACCGGTGCCCCGCCTTGGTCTGGTGTCCCCACTCACCTGCTCCAACATCCTGCCATGGTCAACACCCGCCATGTTCCGTGCCCTGCCACCTGCTGCTGATTCCCACCATGTTCCATATGTGGCCCCTGGTGGTCAGCGCACATCATAGCAAATGATTGTTGGGTCTATTTGCATATTAAGGTTTTTTATATATAGATTCATGTCCTGACTTCCTCAGTTCTGATACAAAAAAAGAAAAAATTTTCCTCCAATTTCATAATTCAATATATTTGTGTAGTTTTTTTTTGCTTCAATATGATGGCTAGAATAATGCATTTATTTAACTTCCTTAATTACTGAAATGCTACTGCTATAATGTTATACATATGGGAAAGGGATAAATTGAAAATTAAATGCAGATAATGAAGTATGGGCATGAGAATAGAGTGGGGCTGGGGCCAATCGATCAGATATGTGAATTTCTGGTGGACTGAGACTAGAAGGGGTGAATAAAATACAAAGGGAGAAGTAGCTGCCCAGAACTACTTTTCTATGTCCAGAAAAATGTTATAACTGAGGTGGCAAGAAAACTGAGGTGCTGAGATAACAAAGCAGTTGATTAAAGGACTGTATGCGAAGCAGCTGGGCCAGATCCCTTATTTCCTGCCCACTCCCCTCCGCTCCTCCCTCTTTCTCCCACAGAGTACCTACTGCTGAGTACATTCTTCCCATCTCCACCTGCCAGACTGTCAACCACAGTATGGAAAACAACTGAACTCTCTGTCTAGAGGCCCTCGCTTGAGTATTTGTATGGTAGAACAGAGTTTTCCTTATGTTAGCATGAAGGTGGTATCCAGTTGGTGTGCTGAATCCCTATTTATTCATCTTTAAATGAACTTGGTGGACAAACCCTGACCACAATCATAGAACTTGCAGCCAGTTCTTCCGTCCAGAGGAAAGATGTGTGATAGGAAATCAACCTGGATAACGGCAGAGGAATTTCAGTAACTGATAGTAATAAATCTAGTTGTCACTCAAAAATATTGATAGGCAATCAAGAATCTTTCTAACATGTTCAGCAAGCCAATGACAAAGAAGATGGATCAAATAAATGTAACTATCAGTATAATTCAGGAAGTAGAGAACAACTTAAAAAGTTGTAATTCATTTATCAGAGGGATTTGAATTGAGACAATATTTCTAAACACTGAGGAATGCTGTCATGAAAAAGAAGTAGTTAGAAAATAAAAAGGAATTAAATATTAAAAAAAGATGCTTGCTGTAATAAAAACAATTGTTCAATGGAAGATCTGGAGAAAAAAAAAATCAAAGGAATATCCCAAAATAAAAAGAAATAAAATGGGAGATAAAAATTTATGAAGCATGGAGGATCAACATGAAGACTCAATTATATGTACTGATTAGTGGTTTCAGCGAAAGAGAACAGATGAAATCAGATAAAAATAAAAGTCTTGGGATTCCTGAAAGATAACACAAACTTTCAGATTGAAAAGGTGGGGTTGACTGAGACCTGCTACATCTTGGTGAGAGAACAGGTTACCTACACAGAAATGGCAGTCGAGTGACATCAGATGCTCATTCAGGACAGTGGGATGCTAGATGACAACAAAGCAATTATGTATGGTTTTGACAGAAAATGATTGGAAGCTTTAATAATAAACTTTCAAGTGTGAGACATTCTAGAGATATTTCTAGGGATATATGGACTTAGCAAGTTTACCTTTTATGTGCCTGTTTTAAAAAATACTTATGTGAGGATTAGTTTCTACAAAAGAAAATAGAGTCTAAGAAAAAATTACCAAGTCTAAGAAACAGTGAATCTAATCTAGATCAATGGAAAGAAGTCTGAGAGAGTCATTTGTCCAGTAGGCTTGAAAAGCGATTGTTCTAACTGGAGTTGGAGGTTAGAAAGAAGGTTTGTATTAAAAAAGGAGGTAGATCTTTTTTTAAAACACAGAATATGGTAAAAGTGAAGTGGTATTCAGCTGCTTCACCTTGAAGCAAGTCACTGGTGACATTCAAATCCTCTTCTCAGCTTCAAAGGCCTTGATCTTTTGGTGATGTTCACCACACCTCTAGTTCTGGCTTATTCCTACTTTTGTGTTACTTCCTTGCTGTTCTTCTACCTATGAACTAAAAGGTAAATTTAACTACCACTGTTATGTCTCTTATGTACTAGTGCATGCTTATAGTATGGTGGCAGGGCAGTTGTATTAATTCAGATAAATGTAGTCTTCACTCAAGACTTGAAGATACTATTTTTAGTGATTGCTATAGAAATAAAAAAACCTTTTTGGTAAACTAGTTTTGCTGTTGGTAATGTCTGTATATATCCTTTAAATGTCTATATCCTTTAAAACCATAAAGGTAAGAATCCTTTCTATTACTATCAACTTATTTGTGTTCAGATTGGTGTTGTGGCTGCTCCATTAGGAGATTTCTTATTAACAAGCATGACTAACCCAACCTGATATGGCCTATAATATAAAAATGAAACATAAAGAAGGTCTTTTCAGGTCCAGGAAAGCATTACCACTAATTTGGACAGCTCAAGGAAGTAAGTTTATCAATCACAGTATCAAAGACCTTATTTTAAAAAGAGAACTTATATTCCAAAACATAAAGTACTTTAAGAGAGAACAGTTATGTTTAAAGAAATACATTATGGGTATGGCCAGACATACATAGTACTTGGTATTATCTTAGTCCAGAATTTGGCTCAGCCCTAAATTTGACCCTTTCATAGGCTTCTGTTAGTGATGAGAAGAGAATACGAGTCAGAGGTTTTAAAGGCTCATGGTTTCAGCTTAGATTTTAATCTTAATTTTAATAGCAAGAGTTGCAGAGGGGAATGAAATATAAATATTGCTCTATTGGCCCCTCCACACTCATAAGAAATGATAGGAAAGAATTCTTCTTATTGAAGAACCATTTTTATTTTACATTAACAAAGAGTAAAGTAACCTTTTCAGAATTTAAAGTGTTATTTTTTAGGACTACAATTAAAAACATTAAAATTTTTTTGGTAATGGCTTTATTGAGGTATAATTTACATACCATAAAATTTGCTCAAGTATATAATTAAGTAATTTTTACTAAGTTTACAGAATTGTGCAATTATTATTACAATCTAATTTTAGATTAGATTTCTATCATCCTTGAAAGTAACCTCCTGTCCATTTGCAGTGACTTACCCCTAGACCTAGGTAATCACTAATCTTCTTTCTGTCTCTATATATTTGTTTATCCTGGACATTTCATATCAGTTAACTTGTACCATATATGGTCTTTAGGGCCTGGTTTCTTTCTTTACCACATGTTTTTGACATTCATTGATCTTATGTTATATTTTTCATGTTCCACATCCATGTTGTATCAGTACTTAATTTTTGTTCTCAAAGCAGAATAGTTGGGTTGATTTCTATTTTTATTTTTTATACACTGAGTGGCCAGATTATTATGATCTCTGAATGCATAATAATCTGGCCACTCAGTGTGTGTATACACACACACACACACACATATTGTGTATATGTATTAGAGATATATATTAGAGCCCGGGTGCATGAGTTTGTGCATGTGTTGGGTCCAGCCAGCCTGGCCAGGGGGAGGGGACATGGGCGGTTGGCTGGCCTGCCTGCTGGTCGAACTCCTGGTCGAGGGGACAATTTGCATATTAGCCTTTTATTATATAGGATATACACTGAGTGACCAGATTATTATGTGTTCAGAGATCATAATAATCTGGCCACTCAGTGTATGTACTAGTTAGAGATCAGACTAACTAAAAAGAGACTGTTGTACAGATAATATAAGCCATTACAAATTATATCTTATATACAAATTAATGTTCAAAATAGAGAGATTTTGGTTTGGGGTTTGTGTTTTTTAGGTTATCTCATGTTTCCAGTTAATTTCTAGGTGTGGACATAATATGATTAATCTCTGAGTAAAATGACAGTTACTTTGCTGTAAACAAATTTGAGGCATTTTCCTGGCTCATAATGTGAACATGTTTATCAATTTCCCTTTGATTAATTGGAACTCTACTAACATTAACATTTGTAATGAAAATTACTCAGGGTTTAAAAAATATTTTCTATTAAAATTTTTTCCTCATCATTTTGCCAGATTGATGTGCCAAGAAAGGTGAAAGAAAATGATACCAAAATTAAGATACTATAGAGAACTAGAGCAAGAAGAGAATATAACTGTTTTCCTGTTTCTTTTTTTTGTCCCCCTTTTTAAACTATATTTTATTGATTTTTTGCAGAGAGGAAGGGAGAGGGATAGAGAGTTAGAAACATTGATCAGCTGCTTCCTGCACACCTCCAATTAGAGATGTGCCCGCAACCAAGGTATATGCCCTTGACTGGAACTGAACCTGGGACCTTTCAGTCCACAGGCTAATGCTCTGAACCAAACCTGTTTGGGCACTCCTGTTTCTTTTGAATGCTGCCTTGCTGTCCTTAAAATGTGTAAATTGTTTTCAAGTATGAAAAGAATATGGTTGTAATCTTAGGAAGTGAGAAATGCTTTAAATAGGGATTACTGGCTTTGTAGTGAAATTATATTTCTCTTTATTCAATTATATGTTTGCACTTTATAATATTTGCCTAGGTTACTTAAAACCATATATTACCTGGTAATTGTCTATAATCTATTTTATTTTTCCATTTATTTGGGGGAATTCATGGTTTTTGGTGATTATCTTTCCTTGCTTCATGGAAAGTATTCATGAGGGTATTAACTGACCCCTACTTTAGTATTTTCTTCATCTATTCCTAAAATAACCATATTCATTTCCCCTAAAGTTGCTGGAAAGATGACTTAGCATTTCCTCTAAATATTTTCTAGCTTCTATGGCTTTGGACCCTGTTTTATAAATTTGAACCTATTGTTTCTATCCTATATAATAAAAGCGTAATATGCAAATCAACTGAACGGCAGAACTACCGGTCAAGGGGGTGGGGCTGGTGAGCAGGTGGTGCCAGGCCAGCCAAGGCATGTGCCAGTGTGCAGAGGGAGGGGACAGAGATGGGGAGGGAGCAGTCACCAGCAGCAGCAGAGGGGCAGTGGGGGGTCGGGGCTGGCTGCACGCAGGTGTAGTCCCCTGATTGGCCCACTTGGTCGCGCTGCAGGCTAGGCTGAGGGACCACTCCAGTGCACAAATTTTTGTGCACCAGTCCTTTAGTAATAAAATAATAGAGGGGAAAATATGGTGGCAGAACAGGCAGACTTCTGTTGCACATCCTCCCAGGGCCATACTGGAAACAAAACTAAATTGGGGAACATTCACTGGTAATTACCAACTGAGGTTCAGCTGAGGAGGAGACTTATATCAAGGAAGGACAGAAAGCACCTGGAGACCGGTAGGAAAGGCGAGGTGGTGAGAGAGCCAACCCAGGTTCCATGGGGTGCAGGCAGAGAGTGAAGAGGCATCTCTCAGCTACAGGAGGGTTATTTCCCTGAGGAGATCAAGGCTTGGAAGCCAGGCTAGGCTCGCAGCCTGGAGTAACGGAGCTGAGAACAGCGGCCCACATAACATCCAGTGATAAAAGGTGACAGGGCAGCGGGATGCCGGGGAGATCAGAGCTAGTAAATTGGAGCTGGTCAGAGAGAAAGCCTCAGTATTTTATTTTAAACCCAGAGCACAGGAGTTTCATTTGCAGGTACTCACCTGAGGCTTTGGTGGAGGAATGGCAGTGTGACTGGAGGTGACTATGGAGAGGCGGGGTGGGAAGCATTAGGGGAGACATGGAAAAGTAGCAGCCAGGAATCCTGCATTCAGTCATACACCCCCAAACCCAAATGGTCATTTTTCCTGAGATGCTAGCCCCTCCCAGAAGCCACAGCTCAGGTAAAGGGAAAAACTCCACCCTAAGGATACAGCCTGCCACACCCTTGGGAGCCCTGCCTGCCACACCATGCATCCTGACCTTTGCAGAGGAGACAGCATCTTGACTTTTGCAGAGGCCAAGCCTATGAAATTGAGCAGTCTCTAAGAGTGTCAGTGATTGAGTTGGGGCCATCTACACTACTCTCCTGGGAACCTAGCTGGTGCCTCCCCATCATGTGAGAGCTGATAGAAACTCCCAGTATCCAGCTGATCCCACTGGACTGCATATGAGGATCTTGGCCCAGACAAGAGCAAAGGAATATCCTGGGACACTCTCAGAGGAGTAGCTCTGGGACAGGGAAACACACCCATCACTTTCCCTGAAGTCTGAACAGCACCTCCCCCTCAGGGGAGACCCAGAGGTCATACTCCAGATTCAGCCTAAAGCCCTTTTAGGAATAGACTTGTGAGTAATTAAGATTGGCAGTTGGCTGGTAGGTGAAGGTGGGCAGAGGCGGAGCCTAAGGAAGTTTGCTGACCTATCCCCGGGTGTCATGCTGATAACAAATCAGCCTTAGAGGGCAGTTTGAACTTTCCCACACACAGCCAGGTCCTGTGGAGACAGACACAAACTGTGGATCGCTGCTTGGAACTCCAATCAGGTTATTGAGAGACAAAGGAAGACAGTTTTCACAGTGGTTAGCACCTAAGTGTCTCCCAGGAAGCCCAGAATTGGCAGACAGAACAGAAGAGTGGAAGCCAAAGCAAGCTCCCATGGGGCTCTAAACTCGGCTGAAATGAATGCCATTTCACCCTTTTTTTTCTTCTTCTCTCTCTTTCCTCCTTTTTTATTTTCTTCATCTCCAAGATGGGGCTAATGCCATCTCTCCTATAATATTAGTGAAATAAATAACTAAAATAATGTGCTTAAGTAAAAGATAGCTTTTGAATACAGTAAATGTTCAACAAATATAATTTGATTAATTTTTGACTGAATACATTTTTTCTTTTTCTTGGTGTATTTTGCTTTGTCTTCCTTTTTCTCAATGCCTTATTTTATATTGCTTTTAAACTTAAGCTATACCCTATAATCTTGGAGCCATATTTCAGTTTCATTATTATTGACAAAAGCAGTAGAAATTATCTGGAGGTATGTCCATTATTAGATAGATGGAATAGGATAGTCATTGTGACTTCCATATGAACTACATTTAAAAGTAAATAAAAGTAATTTAGAACCCATAATCAATATTGACTTGTATAACTTTACCACAGAATAAATTTAGTGACTTTGTTGGCCACCTAAAATATTAGCCAATGTTCTTAGAAGAAGTGGTATGGATCCCAATAGTTTTTAGTCTAGCTATTCTTTAAAATTCTGCCTTCTCATTTTGCTTCATTATACCAGCCACTTTCCAGAATAAGTTCCTCAGTGTCATTGCATATTGATAGAGTGGTTTATTGTCTGTCTTCACTAGTCTATTCAACCTAGTGTGTCACTGTGTTAAAAGAATATTTAACAGCTGCTCTGACCGTGAAGGTTATTTTACGAATGCAACTTCTAGTAACTTACATGTCACCAATTCTTTTTCTATGAATTCTTTCACTCTGTGTTCATTTTCTTCATATAGAGCTTCTGCAGATTCAGCTAGAGATGTGCTGGTAGAGAGACAAAAAAATAAAATACAAAAGGAATCTCTATAGTGGCAGCTCCAGAGAGGTTGAAAAATCAGAAACAGGCATCATCTTTCCATCCCACTCTTGTTCCTACCGCTCCAAGGGGTAGAAGATACAGGAATGAGATGGCCGAGGAAGCACCATGGATTTCTTTAGGGTTATCTTTGGGTCATGAAGTATTAGCAGGAGCTCACATTTTGACACTAAGCAGGAATTCAGCGAAAGTACCCTTATTTGTTGTTAAGTGTAAAAGAATCTGCTATGTGCAATATATATGTTGTATAATATTTATGATATTCAAAATATTCTCACTTACATTTTTCTTACTTGCTACTCAATAGGGTCAAGGTAGGCTGTGGTTGGTATATATTCAACATTTTATTCATATGGAAATTGAAGCCAGATATGTAATGTGACTTGCCTTCCTTTCCAGTACAGTTTTCTGTCTCCCACAGTGGGAACTTCTTGTGAAATAGAACCTGCCATGGCCAAGTTTTCCCATGGTTCCATCTCATCTCCTGTGATGATTTCTTTGTCTACCTCCATTGTTATAGAAGGAATATATCGGTGTGCCAGGATATCTCTGGGGGCTTGGCAACTAACCAACTTAGGAAGTAGGCAACTTCTCAATGCCTGTACTCTAGTTTCATTTCTTTGGTTATTTCCTCATTTGTAACTGTCTCTTCTCTTTCAGGCCACAGTTCCTCAAGTCCCAAATGACAAATTTAGTTCTGGTCAATTTTTATTTTAGCATAGGATAATAAAATATGTAAAAATTTGGGAAATATTTTCCATTTAAAAATAGAGTATAGGATGAGTTCCCAGACATGAAATTTCAGAGCTTGGCATTCTTTAAATCAGGGAGACAGTTTAAAGTACCGAGGATTTCCTGGACCACTCAAAGATCACAACTGAGATGAGTGCCCACTCTGTTTACACAAAAAGCTAGCTTATCATTCAGCAGATAAGAGCTGGGAATATCATATGTGTATAAGTGTCTAAATGATTCAGCTAAATAAATGTTTGAGGCCTCTAGTCTTACATGAGGGAACATCTCTGATGGGATTGTTAGGATTAGAGGATATATGTTACAACAATAAGAATACATCAATAATGAGATATGACAGAGACAGCCCCTCCTCTGCAACTATATTTCTTAGATACTTGGTATGCGACCCATGTAATTTATGTAGCCTCTGTATTACAGTGGCTCACTGATAATCACTGAAGTGGGGATGCCTTGAGTTTGGGTTTCATAGCTTTTATATCTGTGGAACTATATTCCTATACTACCAGTTCTGTGTGGCAGTAAAATAATTTTGGAAGTTTCCACTAAATTCTTGAAACTTTAGGATGTGTTGGTTAATTAAAAATTATAGGTAAAAAGACAACAGTTTATTTAGAAATATTTGATGTTTATAATTTTCTTTCCACTTTATCATAAGGCTGGCTGATAGGGACTTAGGAATTGGTCATAGGGTCACATCATGGAAGTCTAGAAGCTATTCTTCTAATAAACTTCCAATAAACTTTCTCTCTAGAATGAATATGCATGAGAATTTTTATAACAGCAGAGAACTGCCCTGGTACAATGATACAGCAGTCTATGCCTAGCAGACTTTCCCATATAATAGCAAATAGCAGCTGACTATAACAGATAGGGTAGGACAGCTAACAATGGCAGGCCTACAGACCCATCAAAATCCACTTGAAGTAGCCTCCTCCCAGCCAAGTACATCTCCATGGGACTTGAGAGACTCTGAGGAGTTAGTACAGATGTTACAGATGGTCATTTACTGTCCAGAAGAACACAGCTCAATATTTGTTTCTCTGTGCTCTTTTTGGTGAAATGCAGTTCCTATCCCCTGCCATGTGAGCTCAAAGGCACTAGTGGGGGTAAAATCCACACATTCTTTTCCCTATAAAAAAAGGACTTTTACAACTTCAAAATGTACACAAGTTTTTGGTTGTGAATTCTGAATTTTTACACCTTAAAGCATCAAAGATATTACTTCAGCCTGAATATATTCAAGGCCAAGTATTACCTTGCTATAATAGAACTCCAGTATAATCTCTGTAAAAGACTGCATTTTTATAAAATCTATATTATTGTCCCCTCTAGGATGTGTTAGCTGAAGAATATGTTCTTATAAGAGTGGTCCTATTGGATGGGATTATTTTGGTGTCATTTATTTAATTAGATGACAATATCTGAAAAATATAATAGATTTACATTTAATATTATTTTCTCTTTATGACAATAATTAGCCAAGATATTGCCTCAGCTCCCTCCCCACCAACTAACCATTTGTTATGGGAACTTTTAGTTTGTGGTAATAAGGTCACATAAGGACTAAGGATAGGGACATTGCTATATTTCCACATAAGGACTAAGGATAGGGACATTGTTATATAGTTCACAAGTGGGAGGGGAAATGAAACATGTTGGGGTAGAATCCACTCATTTCTATCACTAGTACCTGAACATACTGGATGTCTCAATAGCAATTTCATCTGCTATTTCAGCATCATTATCCCCCCTGTAAATGGCTTCTAAATTAATCATAGCAATCATCTTGACATATTTTGTGTATACAATACCCCTGAGTTATTCTTTCCAATTGTATGGCCCCATTTTTTCTCCTTCATTTTTTGGTTTGGACTTTCTTTTCATCTGTCCTCTGACACTTGGATAAACTATATCTGTTGGATTTCTCTGTCTTCCACTGATATTCTGAAGTCCTTCAGGGGCTAAAATCATATTCTTATTCTCTAGTGTCTTCAGAATTTCAGAATCCATTCTGAGTTCTCTTAAGAGGCAGTAATAAAATATGCTTTTGCTTTTAGCTGTACACTTTTCAACATGGGAACAAGGTCAGGGTCACCAATACCTCTATTCCCCACAATTGCTGAGGCTTTGTTAGTTGAAAGCATCTTGTCTGCCTGACCACTTCATTCCTTTGGGTTAGTTGCTCCCAGGAGATTCCCCATTTATTCATCCTATCGGATTTCTGGTGAGCAGTCATGTCTCATATAGATCTATAGCTCTCACTCATGGTAGAGTCTAGCCACTTCCACCCCCAAGCTCTTTCTGGCCTACTTTTCTCCCTTTCCATAAATCAGTGCAAATTGAATTTCCAAAAAAATAAGAATCTCTGCCATATAAAACCAGCTTCTTATTGTCAAGAACAGAGCCATTCAATCAGGCAGGGTAAGCAGTCCTTATTTAATTTCAAGGATTCTTGGGTGCTCATCAGGAGAGTAAGTTAAAGTCACCACTAAGTAGGAGGGTGGATGGACCAGGATTAGACTTGAAGCAAGGTCATGTCTGGGTGAGGTAGGGCTAGGGGTGATTGGAGACAGGGCTGGTGGAGTTGGGGTTGGGGAGCAAGAAGAAATAAAACATTAACTCTAGAATGAGAAACAAGATGGTAGCATAGGTAAACACAATACTGCGTCCTCCCACAACCACATCAAAATTAAAACTAAAATACAACCATCATTCAGAACTGCCTAAAGTCTGGCTGAATGGAAGCCCCACAGCTATAGAATTAAAGAAGAAACCACATTGAGACTGATATAAGAGGCAGAGGTGTGGAATGGGCTGGTCTGACACCCATGTATGGCATGTTTTTAATTAGGAGGGATATATTGCCTGAAGAGGCCTCCCATGAGGAGCAAGGGGTCCCAGCCCCACACCAGAACAATCAGCCCAGGGTTCCAGTGCTGGGAAGATAAGTCCCTGTAACTTTGGGCTGTAAAAACCAGCAGGGATTGTGGCAGAGTAATACAGAGGCTGCCAGAGACCCAGGCAGTTCCTCTTAAAGAGCTGGTGCATGGACTTACTTGGACTCAATCCCTTGGAGCTCCACACTGGGGAAGCAGCTTGAAAGGATCCAGGGCCATATAGGCAGGGACTAAATTGAGGGCATGAGTGGGGTGGCGGGAGGGGGGTGGGGTTGGGAAGGTAATGAGGGGATGAGGACACATATGTAATACCTTAATCAATAAAGAATTAAAAAATAAATTGTTGGCATAAGGGTAATAACTGTGATGGCAGAGGTCAATAATCCTCTGTTGAGATCTCCCCCAACAAAGAGCTGACTGGCAGGCACCATGTCTGAGTTTCTATCAACCTGGCCCACTCTGTTCACCCTGTCCTGGTGATTCCATGAGATACTGCCTAACCCAATTTGCAGCCCCTCCCAAGCTGTTTGCAGTGGCATTTTCATATGAATGGCCTGTTCTGGCTCAGGCTTCAGACTTTCCTAAAATCTCTAAAACAAGTAACAGCTGGACTCAGCATGCCCTATACCAGTGCTCGGCAAACTCATTAGTCAGCAGAGCCAAATATCAACAGTACAACGATTGAAATTTTTTTTGAGAGCCAAATTTTTTAAACTTAAACTTCTAACACCACTTCTTCAAAATAGACTCACCCAGGCCATGGTATTTTGTGGAAGAGCCACACTCAAGGGGCCAAAGAGCCACATGTGGCTTGTGAGCCTCAGTTTGCCGACCACTGCCTTATACCTCTCTATAAGTGACACCTGGCCCAGCACTAGCAGCAGCTTGCCAAGGCTCACAGCTTGGCCTCTCCTAGGTACCTTTAAGCCCAACACAAGTAGCAGCTATCTGCAGATTGCTCTGTAGCTCCTGCCTGGTGGCCCCAAACAGTGGCTGACTTTGCATCTCCCAGGAGGCCCCAAAGCTGGTACACCCAGTGGACAGCTTCAGACTACACCAGATTACAACTCTATCACATCCATGAGTGACACACTTAAGGGGCAGGCTTGGTGAGCACCAAAGCCCCATTGAAGCAAGTCCTGCTCCATAGGGGTATCTACTGTACAGCAGTTCTTCTATCGTAGATACAGCTGGTCCTCACAGCCAATTAGCCTGGGGTAAATTTCTCCCAGTGACACTAATAGCAATCAAGGTTTAACTGCAACAGGACAGTGCAAACATCCCACACAGGGGCATTTCTAGAGTGCCCAGCTCAGGTGACTGGGGAGGCTGAGCCACTGGGCCTTATAGGATACCTACTACACAAGGCCACTCTACCAATTCCAGGAGGCATAGAAGCTCTACCTAATACATAGAAACAACCCCAAGAAGCATCCAAAATGCAGAGACAAAGAAACATGACACAAATAAAAGAACAGAAGAAATCTCCAGAAAGAGAAATAAATAAAATGGAAGCAAGCAAACTAATAGATGCAAAGGTCAAAACAATGGTTATAGGGATGCTCAAGGAACTTAATGAGAGCTTCAAGGAACTTAGTGAGAATTTTAAGAAAATTAGTCAGAACATCAACAACATAAAGAAAGACCAGTTAGAAGTGAGGGATACACTAACTGAAATGAAGAATAATTTCAGGGAATCAACAGTAGAATAGAGGATGCCAAAAATCAAATCAGCAATTTGGAATATGAGGAAGCAAAAACAAAACAAAACCCAATCAGAAGAACAAAAAAGAAAAGAGTCCAAAAATATGAAGATAGTGTAAGGAGTCTCTGGGACAACTTCAAGTGTACCAACATTCATATCGTGGGGGGTACCAGTAGGAGAAGAGAGCAAGATATTGAAAACCTGTTTGAAGAAATAATGACAGAAAACCTCCCCTAACTGGTGAAAGAAATAGACTTACAAATCCAGAAAACACAGAGAGTTCCAAACAAGATTAACCCAAAGAGGACCACACTAAGACATATCATAATTAGAATGCCAAAGGTTAAAGACAAAGTGAGAATCTTAAAAGCAACAAGAGAAAAGCAGTTAATTATCTACCAGGGAACACTCATATGACTGTCAGCTGATTTTTCAATAAAAACTTTGAGGCCAGAAGAGAGTGGCAAGAAATACTCAAAGTGATGAAAAGCAAGGACCTATAAGCAAGCTTAACCACCAAAGCTATTATTTAAACTTGAAGGTCAGATAAAAAGCTTCACAGACAACAAAAAGCTAAAGGAGTTCATCACCACCAAACCAGTATGACATGAAATGTTGAAGGGTCTTCTTAGAATAATAAGAAGAATAAGGATAAGAAGAAAAAGATCAAAATGTGAATAATAAAATGGAAATAAGTACATATCTATTAACAATCTATACTAATAATAGAGGAATATGCAAATTGTCCAGGACACCATCACAGTAACAACTGAACAGCAGGCTGCATGGGGTGACCAGGCCACCAGGGGGGTTAGAGAGGGCCGACCAAATGACTGAACAGCAGGCTGCATGGGGCAACCAGGCTGGCAAGGGGGGCAGTTGGGGATGACCAAACGAGTGGGGGGCAGTTAGAGGTGACCAGGTTGGCATGGGGGACAGTTGGGGGTGACCAGGCTGGCAGGGGGGGACAGTGGGGGTGAACAGGCTGGTGGGGGGGGCATTTAGGGGTGACCAGGCCAGTGGGATGGGGCATTTGGGGGTGACTAGGTCAGCAGGGGGTCAGTTAGGGGCGATTAGGCCAATAGGCAGAGGTGGTTAGGGGTGATAAGTCTGGCAGGGGGGGAAGTTAGGGGCGATCAGGCAGGCAGGCAGATGAGCAGTTAGAAGCCAGTGGTCCCGGATTGTGAGTGGATGTCCAACTGCTGGCAGTTGGACATTTCCCAAGGAGTCCCAGATTGGAGAGGGTGCAGGCTGGGCTGAGGGAACCCCCCGCCCCCTGTGCACGAATTTTGTGCACTGCTTCTAGTTGAATATAAAAATCAAAATAAACAAAGGAATATAATGAACTAAATAAACTGATGAATAAACTAGAACCAGAGGTATGGATACATGGAACAGACTGAAGAATCTCCAAGGGAAGGGGAAAGAAGGTGAGAAGAGATTAACCAAAGCACTTATATGCATATATGCATTACCTATACACACAGACAATAGGGTGATGAAGGCCTGGTTTGGGGTGAGAATAGGGTGGAGGTAGACAATGAGGGGAAAAATGGGGAGAATATCTGTAATAACTCTCAACAATAAAAATAAAAAAGAAATATTAACCATTAATTTAGTCAAAATTAATATTAAAATGCATGCAATAAAACCCATTAACTCTCTTTCATTAATGGTGGTAGGCAAATCTTTTTCATAAGATGATAAAACAAACCTAAAATGAACCTTCTGAAGACTGAGGTAAAAAAAAAAAATTACAAAGTTACAGAAACAAATATCATACCATGTTTTTAATTGTTTCCTTTTACATATTTTAAAAACTAAGCCAAATACATGAAAAACTTTAAAGTTATATTAATTCTATGTAAAGTATTTCATATGTGGGCTGTCTATGTCAGGGGAAAATTAATTAGAGTAATGGGAATTAACATAGTAGGTCATATTTGACTCACAGTAAAGTTATTTTCTGCATTCATGATTCAAGGCAAAAATTTCAGGCTAAATAGGGCAGGTATGAAACAGAATTATTTTTCTTATCTTCAAAGGACTGTTTTCTTGACAAAAACAGCATTTTAATCTTGCTTATGCTAATTTTTCAAGAGAACAAAACACTATGGCAAAAGTCAGCATGCTGGAGGTGTTTTCCCACAGAGTAAGTCTCTTCATCTCTTCATTGAGTTCAGGTACCATATTCTCTAAACCCAGGGCTCCAGGTCTTCTCAGAGTTGTTCTTGAGGGCCTTGTGCACACCGTTTGGTCGATTGCTTTACTCTTCTGAGCCAAAAAAATGAGGGAATAGGACTAAGCTGGTGGTCCTCAACTCTTACTGTGAATTGGGATCTTTTGGTGTCCAAACCCTGTTCTGGGAAGTTCTTATTGGTAGTACTGGGGAGGAGTCTTGGAGTTTATATTTTACCAGGTAATTCTGATGTGTTGCTAAGGTCTGGGACCACTAGACTAAATGGTATCTTTTCTCTTTAACAGATAGCTGTGGATTTGGCCTGGAGAGAAGAAATTGGTCACCTGTGGTGACTTCCCTGAATTTTTTGGTAATGAGAATGAAATTAGAATAGTCTGGTTTTCTGGCATGGTAAACCACTTAGCCCAGCATCACCATTTCATGACATGATGCTTCTGGCACAAAGCCTTTGATTTATGCTTCTTTATATGAATAATGCCAGTGCTTACAAATAAAGGATGAGTTTTGTAAATTGGTTTAGGGTTACACAGGGAGGGCTGCCATTGCTCTGGTGGAATTACTGATTAGCAATTGATTACAAATGAAGTTCTGGTTAGGGTTTGGGGTATGGGCAAAGAGAATATGTGTTCTTCCCTTCATCTTCCTTTCTACCAAAGGAAGAAATTATAAAAAATTGTAAAAAAATCCACTAAATTGTGAAAAAATCCACTTGCATTGGGTGAGTCTGTTCGGTTGATGGCAGCAAAGTTCTGTTACAGAAAATTCTCTGAGACCTTGGTCTTGGACATTTTGAAGAGTTAGAGGGAACAAAGCAGCATGTATAATAACATCCATGTTTTCTGTTAACCTGCAGAGCTTTTCATTTATTGCATGTGCTCAGGAAAGGGACAAATATGTAAAAGGAAGATCCCTTGCTGCTTCGGTCTAAATCTAAGCCTCTAAATATGTTCTTTGTTTCCAAATTCAGAAGAATGTAGCATCAGCTTCAAATGAAGGATTTAGTCAGGTTGTGATCCAAAAAGGTAGGAATCTGAGGATTTATTGCTGGTTGTCATGTAAATTTATTAAAATGGGAGCTTTGATCTTGAAATACATCCAGACAAGATTAATGATTTAGCATCTGGGAAAATCAAGTTTTTGATGCAATGAATGAATAAAGAAGGTTTTACAATTTCACACTGGCAAAGATAAAAATTTAGTACTTAAAAAGCTATTTTAGAATTTTAGTTTAATGGGAACTGTAATAAGCGCCAAGGAACATTAGATGGTATCTGACTAATATATTGACTAGAAGGGTTTGTAAGCAATAAACAGATGGAAATAAATGAACAAAAAAGAAATGATAATTGGAAAATTAGTGCTGGGGGTAGTGACATATTGTGGTTTGTGCCGCAGTTTTCTGCCCATGCCCTGGTAAATGAATCATTGTGTCTATATACCTGGGTGTTAATTCAGGGGCAAATGGAAAATTAAAACCTAAACTGGTCCACTGATACCCTTGAAGTTGTGCTACTAATTTTATCTTTACCAAAGTGATTACCATCCAAAATGGTTCATGCTTTTGGAGAAACTGTCACCAATACTGACACCATCATTGTGAAGCTTTGGGGGTGGGAGGAGAAGCCATGTGTAAATGGAGAAAATGGAGACTCAGGAGGGTTGTCAGCAAAACTGCTCATGCATTGTCAGAATACTGACCTCATGATGAGAGACTATCAATTAGAAAAATGGTTAAAATGTGACAACATTCAAGATTAGTTACTTAAGTACTGAATATAAATGTTCTGATATGGTATCTTTATTATAGTGCTAAACATCACCTGATTACTAGTATTTCTCAATTCAGGTTCATATTGTAATTCTTTTAACTCTCTTTTTTACACTGTCTTAATTACATGAAGGTTTTTTTGGGAAATAAATTTGTGTTTTGCTATTAAAATAATTCTTACTTGGCCTGAATAATTATGTAAATGTTGATTGAAAGCTTAAAGCTATTAGGTGGTTATTTAGTAACTTCAAAGTTCTTGAGTGTTGAAATAGTGACTTATAAAGTAAGTTATCCAATGTAAGCTTAAGTCAAATAGACACCATCAAAGTTGAACATTCTAGGTTAAAATTTCAAAGTAGTTTGGAATGTAACCATGTAAATCCCATTTAAGGTAATGGGATTTTTCAAACTGGATATGTCATTTCATGTGCACAATTTTGAAAATATGTCCTAAAAAATACTTTTCTGCCCCTGTCATCATAAGTCAGCCAGATCAAAGTTTGTTTCTTCTTCATCTTTCAGTTTTGAAAATATAGCAAGGCAACAGAATATTGTGAATATAAACTTTTCACTCATGAGGACTTTATGACTGAATATTAGAAAACAATTATTAGAAATTTTGTAAATGAGATCCCTCTTTTTTATTAAAGCTGATTTTAAAAAGAAACTGCTGCATACAAATTCCTAGTTAAACACAAAAATGGATTATTTCATATACTTGTTGAAATTGATGTGGTAGTTACCTAGTGTAAAGATGAACTTTCAGAAATGGACTCTAATGTAGTAAACCAGTAGAGAACATTAAATACATTCCAGGTTAAAATTTCAAAGTAGTTTGAAATGTAAAATTACCTTAGGAAATTCTGGTTTAGGTGGCCTTGATAATACCTGTGCGTGTGCCTGTGTGTGCCTATGTGTGTGTGTGTGTGTTGAGAGAGAGAGAGAGAGAGAATGTATAAATTATGGCTGATTCTGATAGGCAACAGGGTTGAAAACCACTG
The DNA here is from genome assembly GCA_026230045.1 of Corynorhinus townsendii. Classification (NCBI taxonomy): domain Eukaryota; kingdom Metazoa; phylum Chordata; class Mammalia; order Chiroptera; family Vespertilionidae; genus Corynorhinus; species Corynorhinus townsendii. The sequence goes on along the minus strand of JAPDVU010000001.1, from coordinate 112,417,034 downwards.
GCCCAGCCCTGGCCAGTGTGGCTTAATGAGTTGGGCACTGTCCCGTGCACTGAAAGATGGCTGATTTGAGCCCCCCAGGTCAGGACACATGCCCTGGTTATGGGCTCGAACTCCTGATCAATGTTGTGCTCCCACATAGATGTTTCTCTCTTCTTCCTTCCTCTCTCTAAAAATCAGCAAACTATTAAAAGAAAAGAAAACCACTGACCCATTGTTTTCAGAAAAAGTGTCATGGCCAGTGACAATGGCCCATCATCAACTGGTTGATTTCTGTCCTTCTGTTGAGGATTCTGTTGGTGAATTGCCACCAATATAATTAAGAAATGGAAATATTTGAGAGAGAAGGTTGCAGATAAAGTTTTTTTTTACATATTTTAGTCTCTCCCTTCCCCTCCTTCCACAGCATGGGCTCTCTAACCTGTTTGGCTTGCCTCTTCTCACCTGTACGTTGTTAAGTACATGCATATAGTGGTTCTTAATGTTTTGTGACAGTCAGTTGTTAAATTTTCAGAAATTTTGTGAACCTTTTGTTAAACACGACTATTATTAAAATTAAATTAAATAAACTTACAATTAATTTATATTAAGATGAAAGTACTAAAAAATAAAAAAAGGAATGAAAAAGTAATAAATACTAAAAAACTCATTGCTTCCTAATTCTTTGATTACTTATAATCATGATCTATACCCTTGAGGCTATCTTCATCAATTGTTCGGTGGGAGAGACATTACCGTCCATCTCTTCCACACTTGGCCCTCCATGGTGTCCAATTGGTAGCTTGAAATCAGCCAGGTGCGGGCTCTCTACATCATAGAAATCAGCAAATGGTACAAATTAGGACTTGATTTAGTGTGTTGATTGTTTACATTTTAGACGTGATGGAGAATATGTTAAATGGTGATTGAAGAAAGTGTTTCTTTCATGTCTGTAGTTACTAAATTGTGAATAGCATGACAAACTTCTTCCAGTAGTCAAAAACTAAACCGTTTTCCAATTCCAAGAAGTTGCTCAAATTGTTGATGAGTGAGTGAAGTTCCTGCATAGTCTGTTTTTATTTCACTTTAGTCTTACTTGTTAACATAAACAAAATGATCAACTTTAGTGCCACAACTACACTCATTTATTAAGGATATGGGTGACTTCTTGATTGAATTGAGTAGTAATCAAGTGTATATTCATATTCTCATTTTGTAGTGCTTTTGTTGGAGATATAATTATAAAAATTGATAGTAGATTTTCAAAAAATAACAAGTCCCACTGAAGTTATAGGTATATGGACTTTATAATAAAGAACATTGGGAGAATCCAAGATGGCGGCGTAGGTAAACACCTAAACTGCTGCCTCGCGCAACAATTTCAAAAATTCAACTAAAAGACAAAACGTCTATCACCCAGAACCACGGGAAAACTGGCTGAGTGGAAGTTCTACAACTAGAAGGAAAGAGAAAAGAGCATTGAGACGTGCACGAGCGCTGAAAATCTGAGGTACTGAGGTGCGTGATCCGGGCTGGCGGCGGGCGTTGCTTTTTTCAACCCAAAGGGAGACAAGCCCCCGACTACTCTGAAATCCAGTTTCTGGGGAGACGCGGAGGACCCAAACTCCTACGGGGAAAGCTGGACTGTCTGCCAGTGAGGGTGGCTTACTTGCAGAGCTGCGGGCAGGAATAATTGTTTACGGCACTGGGGCATGGGACTCTGGGACGCCCTTGGGGACACAGAGCTGGCTAACTAGCAGCCATTGCTGTTTGCCACGCCCTAGCCTAGTGACACCCTGAGGCCCCGCCCTGCACAACCTACAAACCCACCCAAGCTCCAAGCAGCAGCATTAGCAGAAGAAAGCCCCGCCTTATCGCAGCTTAACCTAGCAAACTTGCAGCCTGGGTCAGACAGCTCCAAAACCTCCAAACCCCAAGCAAAGAGGAGAAAACTGTAGCTCTCACTGTAGCTCCTGCTGGATGGCCTCAGACAGTAGCTGAACTGCACCCCATTGGAGATCCAGAAGCCAGTGTACCTAGTGGTCAGAGTGAGACACCAGATTTCAACTCCTCACATCCATAAGTGACACATTCAAAGGCAGACTCAGTGAGCACCAAAGCCCCACTGAAACAAGTCCTGCCCCATAAGTGTGTCTTCAGCGCAGCAGTTCTTTCATTATAGACACAGTGAGTGCTCACAGCTAATTGGCCTGGAGGTCAATTCCTCCCAGTATACCAACAGCAATTAAGGCTTTAACGGCACCAAGTCTTTGCACTCAGCCCACACAGGGGTGTACCAAGAGTGTCCACATCAGGTGATTGGGGAGGCTGAGCTACTGCCCCCTATAGGTCACCTACCACACAAAGCTACTCCATCAACACAGGGAAGCAGCCAAAATGAGGAGACAAAGAAACATGTCACGAATGAAAGAAACAGAGGAAAGCAAACTGCTGGATGACATAGAGTTCAGAACCACATTTATAAGGTTACTCAAGAATCTTCTTAAAACCTCTGAGAAACTTGATGAGACCTTCAAGGAGCTTAATGAGAATGCCAAAAAAATGGAAAAGGATCAGTCAGAAATGAAGCATACACTGTCTGAAATAAAGAATATACAGAAACTCAACTGTAGATCAACGTACCCCAAGAATCAAACCAAAGATCTGAAATATGTGGAAACAAAAAACACCCAACCAGAAAAACAAAAAGAAAAAAGAATCCAAAAATATGAAGATAGTGTAAGGAGCCTCTGGGACAACTTTAAGCAAACCAACATCCGAAATTTTTGCGGTGCCAGAAGAAGAGAGAGAGCAAAATATTGAAAACCTATTAGAAGAAATAATGACAGAAAACTTTCCCTGCCTGGTGAAAGAAATAGATGTACAAGTCCAGGAAGCGCAGAGAACCCCATACAAGAGGAATCCAAAGAGGACCACACCAAGACACATCATAATTAAAATGCCAAGGGCAAAAGACAAAGAGAGAATATTAAAAGCAGCAAGAGAAAAACAGTTAATTACCTACAAGGGAGTACCCATACGACTGTCAGCTGATTTCTCAACAGAAACTATGCAGGCCAGAAGGGAGTGGCAAGAAATATTCAAAGTGATGAACAGCAAGAACCTACAGCCAAGATTACTCTACCCAGCAAAGCTATCATTCAGAGTTGAAGGTCAGATAAAGAGTTTCACAGACAAGAAAAAGCTAAAGGAGTTCATCACCACCAAACCAGGATTACATGAAATGCTGAAGGGTATTCTTTAAGGAGAGGAAGAAGAAGAAAAAGGTAAAGATAAAAATTATGAACAACAAAATGACATCAAATACATACCTACCAACAAGTGAATCTAAAAATCAAGTGAATAAAAAATCTGAAGAACAGAATGGACTGGTGAATATAATAGAATCAGGGACATAGAAAGGGAGTGAACTGACGATTCTCAGGGGAAGCAGGTGTGAGGGGTGCGGGAAGAGATTGGACAAAAATCTTACTCCTATGGATGAAGACAGTGGTGGGGGTAAGGGCATGGGGGGGGTGGGGAATCAGGTGGAGGGGAGCTATGGGGGAAAAAATAGAGGAACACCTGTAATAATCTGAACAATAAAGATTTATTAAAAAAATAAAAAAAATAAAAAAAGAACATTGTATTTTGTTATAATCTGTAAATTGCATATTGCATATTTTTATATCAGAAAATTTAAAATAAGCATATACATATATACGCACATATACATCACACATATTTACACAGAGATCTGGTTATTAAAGATTTATCAGCTGATCACTGCATATAATCCTTGAAGTGGGGGATGGAAAAGTCATTTAGTTCAAATTTTCTGCATTTAGATGTTGGCTAGATGGAAATTTAAAACAGCCAAACCTGGTTAGATTTCATGCAAAGGTGGATAGACAGCTGCTACTGTGTGATTTCCTTTCCAAAATTTTTATTTTCATTGCCCATGTATTAAATTGTAGTATTAGAGATTTATTACTTTGTGTTCTGATGCTCTTTGATCTTCTAAGCAATGATTTTTACATAGGAATGTGTGTATTAGGAATGCCAGTTAAAATATAGTTTTCTGGAAAGTATACATCAATCCCCCACCCCCCCTGCTAAATTATAACTGTAGGTAGCGTGGTCCTGAGAAACTATATATTTAATGTTTACTAGACCAGGATTTGGGAACTATTGCTTGAATCCTGTGTTAAATATAAATAGCCCAGAGGAGCAAAAATGTAATTCAGCTGCTGCCATAGTTAGACAAGGTTAACAGATAGTAGACATCAAGGCCTTGTGGACACAGCCCTTCTCTCCCACCTCCCTCAGACACCTGGAGCTGAGTGGATAATGAATCCTGGAAGGAGGCATGCCAAGCACAGTCAAGCTAATTGTAAAAGGAAATTCTCTAGACATGCACATTTAACTATCTGGGAAAATATTAGAAAGGGGTCTTTCCTATTCCTTATTGCTCAGGCAGGAAATACGCTGTGTCTTCAAGTGCAGTGTTATGAAAATCAGATTGTTCATCCATTTTGTGTCGGCCAGCTATATGACTTCCCAGCATGTGTACCCATCTGCCCAGCAATAAAACCTTAATTTTCTATTCCTATAGTTTTTACAAAACTGTTGGTAGAAAATGAAATGTTCGTGATGCTGTGTATATCTGGTTGGTCATTTTGAGCCCATATTGCTCTTTTTAAGGCTGGTATGGGGTCCTCTTAAGGGCTTACCAGGTGTCCAATCTACTAGTAAATCAATGAGAACAATCACTCTCTTTCTAATCTGACCCATCTAGTTTGTCTGGAAATCAGCAGGTTTTCCTTCAGTCATTCAATTAATACCTAATTGCTTTTACTCCAAGAAGGTGAAGGTTGCTAAAATTACCAGGTAAGAAGTTTATCTAACTTTTACTTTTTAGACAGAGGCCTGGAACTGTAAAGAAAAGTTTGTACCCCAAAATCTACTAAATATTGCAGAAGTGGTGCAAATATATATTTCTCATTTATTGAATGGCTGGGCAAGAGTTACTAAATGACTTTAAGAATAGGAAATAAGAAAAAATTTTTATTACCACATTACTATCTCTTTTCTCATTATCTCCCAAAAAACTGAATACCACCTTTTACCTTTAGATTTTTAGTTATGAATTTGAAATAAATTATTTTAGTTACATAGTCTTACCACTTTTAAGCATTTTTAAAAAATTTCTTTATTGATTAAGGTATTACATATGTGTCCTTATTCCCCCATTATCCCCCACCTCCCATTCATGCCCCCACCCTCCTGTTGTCTGTGTCCATTGATTAGGCTCATATGCATGCACATAAGTCCTTTGGTTGATCTCTCCCCCTTACCCCCACCCTCCCCTACCTTCCCTGAGGTTTGACGTTCTGATTGATGTTTCTCTGTCTCTGGATCTATTTTTGTTCATCAGTTTATGTTGTTCATTATATTCCACAAATGTGTGAGATCATGTGGTATTCATCTTTCTCTGCCTGGCTTATTTCACTTAGCATAATGCTCTCCATCTCCATCCATATTGTTGCAAATGGTAAGAATTCCTTCTTTATTACCGCAGCGTAGTATTCCATTGTGTATATGTAACACAGTTTTTTAATCCACTCATCTGCTGATGGGCACTTAGACTGTTTCCAAATCTTAGCTATGATGAATTGTGCTGCTATGAACATAGGGGTGCATGTATCCTTTCTGATTGGTGTTTCTAGTTTCTTAGGACACATTCCTAGGAGTGGGATCACTGGATCAAATGGGAGTTCCATTTTTAATTTTTTGAGGAAACACCATACTGTTCTCCACAGTGGCTGCACCAGTCTGCATTCCCACCAGCAGTGCAGAAGAGTTCCTTTTTCTCCGCATCCATCTCAGCACTTGTCATTTGTTGACTTGTTGATGATAGCCATTCTGACAGGTGTGAGATGGTACCTCATTGTTGTTTTGATTTGCATCTCTCTGATGATTAGTGACTTTGATTATGTTTTCATATGCCTCTTGGCCTTCCTTCTGTCTTCTTTTGAAAAGTGTTTATTTATACCAGTTCCCATTTTTTGATTGGGTGGTTTATCTTCTTTTTGTTAAACTGCATGAGTTCCCTGTAAATGTTGGAGATTAAACCCTTATCATTGATATTATTTTCAAATATGTTCTTCCATTCAGTGGGCTTTCTTGTTTTTTTATTGATGGTTTTCTTTTCTGTGCAAAAGCTTTTTATTTTGATGTAGTCCTATTTGTTTATTTTGTCTTTAGTTTCCATTGCCCTAGGAGCAGTATTAGTGAAGAAATTGCTTCGGCATATATCTGAGATTTTTCTGGCTGTGGATTCCTCTAGTATTTTTATGGTTTCTTGTAATATGTTTAAGTCCTTGATCCATTTTGAGTTTATTTTTGTGTATGGTGTAAGTTGATGGTCTAGTTTCATTATTTTGCATGTACCTGTCCAATTTTCCCAACACCATTTATTGAAGAGACTGTCTTGACTCCATTGTTTGTTCATGCCTCCTTTGTCAAATATTAATTGAGCATAGTGGTTTGGGTTGATATCTGGGTTCTCTATTCTATTCAATTGGTCTATATGCCTGTTCTTGTGCCAGTACCAGGCTGTTTTGAGAACAGTGGCTTTGTAATACAGCTTGATATCTGATATTGAGATCCCACCTACTTTGTTCTTCTTTCTCAGGATTGCTGTGGTTATTCAGGGTCTTTTTTTTTTATTCCAGATGAATTTTTGGAGAGTTCTTTCTAGGTCTGTGAAATATGCCATTGGTATTTTAATGGGAAGTGCATTGAATCTATAGATTGCTTTGGGTAGTGTGGACATTTTAATGATGTTGATTCCACCAGTCCATGAACACGGTATGTTCTTCCATCTATTTACGTCTTCCTTTATCTCTTTTTTCAGTGTCCTGTAGTTTTCCACGTATAGGTCTTTTACCTCCTGAGTTAAGTTTTTTCCTAGGTATCTTAATTTTTTTGGTGCGATGGTAAATGGGATTGCTTTTTTAGTCTCTCTTTCTGTAAGTTCACTATTGGTGTATAGAAATGCCATAGATTTCTTGGCATTAATTTTGTATCTTGCTACATTGCTGAATCATTTATTAAGCTAGTAATTTTTTGATGAAGTCTTTTGGGTTTTTTATGTACAATATCATGTCACCTGCAAATAAGGACAGATTTACTTCTTCTTTTCCAATTTGTATGCCTTTTATTTCTTCTTCTTGTCTAATTGCAATAGCTAATACTTCCAGTACTATGTTAAACAGGAGTGGTGAGAGGGGGCATCCCTGTCTTGTTCCTGTTCTTTGGGGAAATGGTTTTAGTTTTTGCCCATTGAGTATGATGTTGGCTGTGGGTTTATCATATATAGCTTTTATTATGCTGAGGTATGATCCTTCTATTCCCACCTTGTTGAGAGTTTTTATCAAGAAAGGGTGTTGGATTTTGTCAAATGCTTTTTCTGCATCAATTTATATGACTATGTGATTTTTATTTTTCAGTTGGTTTATGTGATGTATCATGTTTATTAAGTTGTCGATATTGTACCATCCTTGCATTCTTGGGATAAATCCTACTTGGTCATGGTGTATGAACTTTTTGATGTAGAGCTGGATCCGATTTGCTGGAATTTTGTTGAGGATTTTGGCATCAATGTTCATGAGGGATATTGGCCTGTAATTTTATTTCATTGTGTTGTCTTTATCTGTTTTTGGTATTAGGGTGATGCTGGCTTTATAGAAGAAGCTTGGACGTGTTCCTTCCTCTTGAATTTTTTGGAATAGTCTGAGGAGGACAGGTTTTAGTTCTTTCTTGAATGTTTGGTAAAACTCCCCTGTGAAGCTTTATGGCCCCGGGCTTTTGTTTGCTGGTAGCTTTTTGATGACTGCTTCAATTTCTTCCATAGTTCTTGGCCTATTGAGATGTTTAGATTCTTTCTGATTGAGTTTTGGAAGGTTATATTTTTTAGGAATATGTCCATTTCCTCCAGATTGTCCAGTTTGTTGGAATAGAGTTGTTCATAGTATTTTTTAACAATCCTTTGTATTTTGGTGGGGTCTGTTGTTATTTAACCTCTTTCATTTCTGATTTTGTTTATTTGGGTCCACTCTCTTTGCTTCTTGGTGAGCCTGGCTAGAGGTTCATCAATCCTGTTTATCCTTTCAAAGAACCAGCTCTTGGTTTGGTTGATCTTTTGTATTGTTTTTTTTTTTTTTTTGGTTTCAATGTCATTTATCGCTGCTCTGATCTTTATTATTTCCTTCCTTCTGCTTACACTGGGCTTTTCTTGTTGCTCTCTTTCTAACTCTTTGAGTTATAGGGTTAGGTAATTTATTTCCATTGTTTCTTATTTTTTTGCAGTAGGCTTGTAAAGCTATTAACTTCCCTCTCAGGACTGCTTTTGCAGGGTCCCATAGATTTTGGATTGTTGTGTTTTCATTGTCATTTGTTGCTATGATGTTTATTTATTTCTTCCTTGATCTCTCTGGGAACCCAGTCATTGTTTAATAGCATCCTGTTTAGTCTCCATGTCTTTGATTTTTTTGGATTGTTTTTATTGTAGTTGATTTCCAGTTTTATGCCATTGTGATCTGAGAAGATGCTTGATATGATTTCTATCTTCTTGAATTTGAAGAGACTTTGCCTATGCCCCAACATGTGGTCTATCTTTTAAAATGACCCATGTGAACTTGAGAAGAATGTATATTCTGTGGCTATGGGGTGAAATGTTCTGAAGATGTCATTAATTCCATCTGGCCTAGTGAGTCATTTAGGATTGATTCTTTGCTGATACTTTGTTTAGAGGATTTGTCCAATGGTGATAGTGGGGTATTAAAGTCTCCTATGATTGTATTGCTGTCAATCTCTCCTTTGATATTCTCTAGGAATTTTTTATGTATTTTGATGCTCCTGTATTGGGTGTGTATATGTTTACCAGAGTTATTTCTTTTTATTGGATTGCTCCCTTTAGTATTATGAAGTGGCCTTCCTTATCTCTTGTTATGTCCTTCACTTTGAGAACTAATTTGTCAGATATAAGTATTGCTACCCCAGCTTTTTTTTCATTTCCATTTGTCCAAAAAACGTTTTCCATCCCTTCACCCTCAGTCTGTGTGCGTCTTTTTTTCTGAGGTGGGTTTCTTGTAGACAGCAGATATATGGGTCTTATTTTCTTATCCAATCCGTTACCAATGCCTTTTGATTTTGGCATTTAATCCTATTTACATTTAAAGTTATTATTGATAGGTACTTATTTGTCGCCATTTTATTCTTTACCCCTGTGTTCCTTCTTCGCTTCCTATTTCTTATTTTTACAGCAGACCTTTTAGCATTTCTTGCATCACTGATTTGGTGGTAATAAATTCCCTTAGTCCTTTTTTTTGTCTGTGAAGCTCCTGATTTCACCTTCAATTTTGATTGATAGCCTTGCTCGGTACAATATTCTTGGATTCAGACCCTTCCTTTGCATGATTTTGTATATTTCATTCCATTCCCTTCTGGCCTGATAAGTTTCTGTTGAGAAATCAATCACTAGTCTAATGGAGTTTCCTTTGTAGGTAACTTTCTGTCTCTCTCTGGTTGCTTTTAAGATTTTTATGTTGTTGTTGGCGTTTGCTAGTTTAATTATAATGTACCTTGGCGTTGGTCTTTTGGGGTTCATTTTGCTTGGGACTCTGTGAGTTTTTGGATTTGTGTGGATTTTTCTTCCTTGTATCAGGGAAGTTTTCTGTCATTATTTCTTCAAACAGGTCTTCTATTCCTTGCTCTGTTTCCTCTCCTTCTGGAACCCTTATTATGTGGATGTTGTTTTGTTTCATGGCTTTCCAAAATTCCCTTAGGCTCTCCTCCTTCTTTTTAATTTTTTTTTCCTACAAGTTGCTGTACTTGGGTATTTTTTTCCTACCTTGTATTCTAGCTTACTGATGTGGTCCTCTGCTTCTTCTATTCTACTCTTGATGCTTCCTATTGAGTTCTTTACAGCAGCGATGTCATTTTTCATTTCTTCTTGGTTCTTCTTCATTTCCTCTTGGTTCTTACTCATATTGTCAAATTTGTCTTTCATTCTTTTCAGCCACCTTATGATTATTTCTCTGAATTCTTTCTCTGGCAGATTGCTTGCCTCCATTTCATTTACTTCTTTTTCTGGTGATGCCTGCTTTGCTTTCATTTGTGGGCTTTTTCTTTGTCTCCCCATGGTCTCTCTTCTCTGGGTGTCTGGTTATATAGTTCTCTCTCTCCTTATCCCAGGAGAAATCTGCCCTTTCCATGGTGGTGTGTAGAGCTACTCCAAATCCATGTTTGCACCAATTGGGGACTGGTGCTCTGGGGTTTCAGCTGTTTGGTGGGTGCTGCATTGTAGATTTTCAGGTTTCAGATAACATCCACTTTCCCCTTCAAGATGGCACAGTCTTCTTGTCTGAGCCGGTGGCTCTGGGAGGGAATCCGGCAGCAGTGAGGGCTGTACTGTCAGGGGTCCCCCATCCAGCAGTGCCCCACCTTCTCCTGGAGTATAGCTGTCCCTTAACTCTCCAACAGACACTCCCCATGCGATCCTCAATTGTTCTTTCTATCTGCTCTGGGACAAGGCTCAGGACACGTCTGTCAATTCTGCCACCATTTTCCCACTCCTCCACCTATAGGCATTTATCTACAATAATTATTTGTTTATTTTAGTTCATGAACTCTCAAATAATAGAGACTGTAACTGTTAAAACTATTTTATTATAGGGTGGCCATAGCATTTGGAAATACAGGTAATATTATTTTGTTGTAATACTAGAGTCCCGTTGCATGAAGATTCATGCAATAGGCCTTCTTTCCCCTGGCTGCTGGCACCGCTTTTCCATCTGGCACCTGGGACCCAGGCCTTTGCTCTGGGTGCAGCAGAGAAGCCAAGCCTCGAGGCTTCTCCACTCTGACTGCATTGGGGAAGCCAAGCCTCTTCAGTCTTCAGTCTTCAGTGTTCACTCTGTGCCTGCATATGCAAACTAATCCGCCATCTTTGCATACTCACTCCTTATTGGCTGGTGGGTGTCACGGAGGTATGGTCAATTTGCATATTTCTCTTTTATTAGTGTAGGTGATATCAATTAATAAAGTATTTATTTTGTATTTATATTTCCAGACTTGGTTGCCATCCCTTACAATCCTGAGTAAGTTACATGCAGGGGCTGGTTATGGGTAAAAACAAGGAGAAGGCCTTTCTCTCCATCTCAAGGCAGCTGTCATTCATTTGGGGTAGGTAATGGCATTACATTTATGTTCTTGAATCGCATCACATGTGAACTTTATTTAGGCAAATTTAGCAAGAGAGAGCTGGGAGAGAAGAGGAGAGCATAATTTAAACATTAGGGTTGAGTTTGCCATTTTATACAGGGTGTCTGTTACCCAAAATAAGTGTGAGAGGGGAGGTGCTAATCTGCTGTTCTTCCTTGGGTGTTCTCAGTTCTTTCATGCCTCTCACAGCATGGAATTATGATTGCAGTGTTTAATTGTAGTGGTTTATTAATACAATTTGGAATGCAAACATAAGCTAACTCTTTCATCTGGTGTTAAACTAAAAAGAATAATGTCATTTATCCCTAGAAAAAAAACTGTGATAAATTTATTGAGAGATGGCATATTTAGTCTCCAATACAGATCTCCATACTTGACTTTTGTTTTCTGAATTAGAAAAACCTACAATCTAACTAGGAGGAGGCAAGTCCACTGTAGTTATTTTATTTTTTACCACATAGGTACAGATATGAAGACAATTCTTTTTGTTGTTGTTGTTAATCCTCATCAGAGGATTTTCTTTCCATTGATTTTTAAAGGGAGTGGAAGGAAGAGGGAGAGATGGAGAGAGAAAAACATCAATGTGAGAGAGACACATCAATTGGTTGCCTCCTGCTGGTGCCCGGACCAGGGCTGGGGATGGAGCCTGCAACTGAGGTTTGTGGCCTTGACTGGAATTGAACCTGGGACCTCTCAGTCCATGGGTCAACACTCTATCCATTGAGCCAAACCAGCTAGAACATGAAGACAGTCCTTAAGTACTAGTCTCAAAGATTCTAGATAAGTAGGATTTATTTTGGTGGAACTGTCTTTCTGGTGTCACTGTTAAAAAAACAGAATTTCTGAGAGGAAGAAATTGTTTTCCTGTGTTGAGCAAAAGTAGGGAAAAAGGAGTAGAGAGAACAGAGAGTACCAGGGTCTAGTGGGGTATTAGGAGTACATAATGCTGAGGATTGATTTAAAAAAACAAACAGAGAAGGATAAAAAGGTAGAGACAGACAAAAGTGAGCATGGGGGTCTTAGTAAGCACATTTACCTGAATGGCAGAATCTTGGTTATGGTGACTGCAATATCTGAGCACTGAGTTTGGTGTAATGAGAATGTGTGTTGCCTTTTAATATACAACTGTCTATAGTAAGGTCAGTACCAACTCAGTAGAAGAAAGAATTTGAGATGCTGTGTGACAGAATAAAAGCAGAACAGAGAGATGAACTGACTTATTGACCTAATGCAATTTGGCTAGAAGAATTAGGGGTGGAGGAAGTACTTTGGATTTGTTTAGGTTACTTATAGATACAGAATGCTTCTATTTTCATAACTAGTGTGGAATGTTTTATTAGAGTGTTCCATAAACTTTAATTATATTCAGGCCTATATTCTAAAATGTTCAGTGTCCTGTCTTTATTTCTTAATGTTTGTAATCTTTATTCCATAATTTTTTAAACCTAGGAGCTGATCTTTTATTCCCTTGAAATCATATTCTTCCTTGGCTTATAAATTGCAAAGACTCTGAACCCAGATTGAGGATGGGTTCATGGGTTCATGTGATAGAAAAAGACCAATGTGGGAAGTGAAAAGACAGAGGTGCTCATGTAGTTTGTGTTGTATTGGGGTTGCAATGGGCTACCACCAACCGAATGACCGAATGATTAGTACCACTCACTTTGCTTTGGCTATATTAAGTGTAACCAGGAAAAGGAGTCACACAAAGTCATGGAGGAATTTTACACAGGAGAGTAATATGATTTGATTTACATTTTTAGAAGTTTACTCCTCCTGTTATGTAAAAAACAGATTGGGGAAGAACATGGAAGCAAGGAACCAGTTAGACCACTGAAGTGAACCAGGCCAGAGACAATGGAGGCAAAGGTTAGGGTGGTCATAGTGGAGACAGAGAGAAGTAGGCAGATTGAAGTGCTCTTTAGAGGTAAAGCTTTGTAATATGAAAATAATGTTTTTGTTTGTTTTAAAGTTATTTTCCTATTGAGTGTGGGTTAGATTTAATGATTTAGAATATGGCCAAAGTATTGCTTTGTATGCCATTATTATAAAACCAATCTGTCAAAGTTGTTATTAGAATTAACTGAGGTGGTAAAAGTAAGCTCTCACTATATATAAACTTTTAAGTAAATATTGGAGAGGCAGTGTTGACACAGGGGATAGTGGAAAGAACACATACTTTAGCAATCAGAAAAACCTGTTTTCTAGTCCCTGTTTTACCACTTATTGACAGAGAACTACATATAACAATAACCTATTGCTGTTACAAGTTACCCCAAAATTTAGCAGCTTAAACAGCAAATATGTATGCTTTCATATAGTTTCTGAGAGTAAGGAATTTTGGATATGCTTAGCCAGGTGGCTGTGGCTCAGGGCCTCCCATTAAGTTCATTTAAGATCAATAAGACCTGGGCTGCAGTCATTGAAAGCTTGACTGTAACTGGAAGAACTGCTCCAAGCTGGCTCACTCACATGAATGTTGACAGGGGTTCCTCGGTTTCTAGCCACATGAACTTTACCATAGGGTTATGCTATGAGCTGGATGTTTGTGTCTCCCCAAATTCTACATTGAATCTTTAACCTCCAATTGACTGTTTGGAGAAAGAGCCTGGTAGAAGGTAGTAAAGGTTAAATGAGGTCATAAGGTGGGGCCCTAATTTGATAGGGCTGGTGCCCTTATAAAAAGGCCAGAGACACCAGAGCTCTACCTCTCCCCCAGGTGAGGACACAGTGAGAAGGCAGCTCTCTGGAAGTCAGCAAGAGAGCTCTCACTGGGAACGGAATCAGATGGCACTTTGATCTTGAATTTCCTAGTTTCCAAACTTTGAGTTAAATTTCTGTTGTTTAGGAAACCTGGTCTGTGGTATTTTGTTATGGAAGCCCAAACTGACTAGTAAAGGTGCTTGAATATTCTCATGACATGACAGCCAGTGTGGCCCAGAGTGAGCCATCCAAGGGGAAATCTCATTATCTTTTATGATCTAGTCTCAGAAGTTACAAAGTAACACTTTGGCCATATTCTAAGTCACTAAGTCTAACCCACACTTAACAGGAAGAGAATTGGACTCCACTTTTGAAAAGAATTTATAAATGTATTTTAGAATCACCACAAGGCCTTTATATAAGCTTCTTTTATTCTTTTATAAAGTGAGGCTAATAATAAAGAACATTGAAAGGATTAAATTATTCGGAGTCTGTATTATCATATGACTGGCTAGGTGGCTGCTCAATAAATGTTTTCTTCCTTGATAATTTAGAGATAGTCTGGAAGTTAGATGAAAAGTAGGGCAGTGCAGTGTTTTCGTCTGACCTCTATGTATGTGTTTCATCCTTTCTATATTCATGACACCAATTTTTGCATTAAGTGAACACATCTTAAACCCTACTTATCTAATTAAATTAGACACATAAATTGGTGACTATCTCTTTTTCTCTCTGAGATGAAAATATAAACCTCTCTTAGGAATTTTCTGAATGTAGAAACTATTACATGTGTCAGTGATGTATTTTCTTAATTCTCTATATATAAGAATTTTAAAGAATAAAAATGGAAATTAAAATATTGTATCTCTAATACAAGTAAGTGGAGATTAGTATTATGTAAAAAATAGAAGAGAAATTCATAATTAAAACAGCATTTCCAACTGTAGCCTTATTATTTTAGCATGTTTCCAGCTGTGGGTGCCTTTACATACCTTCAGGCAAAATCACATATTGTATGCATGGAGTGACTTTGTTAATGTCCATTAATTCTTATATAAACTCTGAATAAATCTGTATCAATCATGATGTGATTAAAACCTTATTATTTTGCAAAATCTAACTACATTGAAGTGAGATTTAGGAAGAAGCTTTGATTTATACTAAATTATTTTTACTGTTCAAAGAAATCAAGTATCTGATCTGTAGGATTTGAGTGAGATGATGGTAAATACCTTAGGAAGTAGGACACTGACCATATCAGGAGCTCAGTGTATGGATTTTTCTGAAGGTCAGCATTCATTGCTTGAAGGAAATTTTAAAATATTTTAAAAGTTGGAATGACTGTAATAACTGAGTATCATTTACTTCAATGCATGACATAATTATTTCATTTTTTAGTAAACAATTAAAAAAAATCTATTATAGAACAATGCACAATAGACTAAACGAAGTGCCCCAGATCTGGGCAAGTTCTCTCTTGCCCATGATCTCAGGAGCCATTTCAGGGCTAAACAGATAAAGCTATTGATATCTGGGCCACACTGATTAGCAAATATATAACTTTAATGCATAAATGAATAGAACCCGAGAGAAGAGATAGAATTTGCTTTTGATAAACTGCCAGGTTAAGAAAGGATAATATGGGGAGGGATGATGGTGGCTAGCAGGATGGAGGTGAGGGAGAGGGTGTGAGTGAGTGAGGGGGTGAAAGGAGAGTGTGCGGATGTGTGTGGTGTGTGTGTGAGTGAGTGAGGGACAGTTAAGTCTGTCAGGAGTAGCAGGGGCCGGCAGACCAGACTCTTCTGCACAGGGAACACCTACCACCACTGTGGGCACTCCCCAGGCTGTGGGGCTCGGCATGGAGCCCACGCCAACTTGAATGGGAGAGTGGCCTCTTCTAGCAACTTATCAGCATCACCACCCAGACAGGCCTTGGACACTGCCCGTGACCCTGCAGCCACTCCAGCTAAAATCATGCTGCCCCACCTGCAGACCTGCAGACCCTAGGACTTCTACCTCCAAGGGTGCACGGCTCCTGCAGTACTAAGTGCTACTTCCCTCTCCCTGGCTACCGACCTCTGGACACCACAGTTGTGCCTTTCCAGTGTGCAGGGCTCCTGAGCCCCACCACCCCAACAGACAGTTCCTGCGTGCCTCAGTGAGCCCCCACTGGGCATGCACGAATTCAACCAAGGGAGCAAGGCAGTAAAAATTGGGATTTCTCCTTCCCTGGCTGCTGACCTCTGGACACTGCAGTTGCGCCTTTCCAACACACAGGCCTACTGAGCCTGCTGCTCCTAAAGGTGGCTCCTGGATGCCTCCTGGAGCCCCTGCTGGGTGTGCTCATATTCAAACAAGGGCACATGGCCTCTGTAGTAGAAATTTGGACTTCTCCCTTCCTGGCTGCCTACCCACAGACACCATGGTCATGTGGTTTCAGCACCCAGGCCCCCTGAGGCCACTGCCCCAGCTGGCAACTCCCAGGTGCCTCTGTGAGCAGCCACTAGGTACACTCATATCCAACCAAGGGCACAAGGCTCTGGAAGCAGAAACTTGGACTTCCCCCTCCTCGGCTGCTGATCTCTGGTCACTGCAGTTGCACCGATCCAGTGCTCAAGCCCCCTGAGCCCACTGCCCTGGCAGGTGGCCCCTGGGTACTGCTCTGACCCACCACAAGGCACAACCCCCGCTGCTGGTATCCAGTCATTGTGGTAGCACCACTATAGCACACAGGCCCTCTGAGCCCACTACCCCAGCACACAGCTCCTCGGTGCTTCTGTAAGCAGCTGCTGAGCACATGTATCCAACTGAGGGTGCACATCTCCTGAAGCAGAAACTGGGACCTCTCCCTCCATGGGGCCAGAGGCACACCACAATTGCTCTGAACCAGTGTGTGGGCCCCATAAGTACATACCCCTTGCAGATGGCTCCTGGGCCCCTCTGAGCAGCCACTGGGTGTGTGCCTCTCCAACCAAGGACACACAGTTCCCTCAGCAGGATCCATGACATCCCCTTCCCAGCTACCTACCTCTGGACAGCTTGGTGAGTTACTGAGGACTTGCCTCCCTGGACAAGGTCACATTGCTTTAGCCACAGTCTCTGAGATTCCCACATCCCCAGCTGCTAGATTCTGAACCCCCTCATGATTCAGAGAGGGAAATCACTTTGGCCAGAGTCCCACTGCCTCAACCACAGACTATGAGACACCCTCCCCCACACTGTCATGGGCTCTGGCACTCTCATAGTGAGTTGCAGAGTGACACTATTCCAGCAAGAGTCACACCACACCAGCCAAAGTCACAGTACCTGAACCCCAGGCCCAGAGACTCTTTTCTCCCAGACTGTGGACTCTGGGAACCCACAGTGACCACATACCAGTGAGACCTCTGACAACTTTTTCCACAAGAGCCAGAACCATGATCACATCCAAAATAGCTTACACAACGAAGCTGGGGTGAGTCACATTGACAACCCATGATGAGACTTCATCCATGAATAAGAAACTAATATTCAAGATCCAACTACATAAAGAGAAGCCAAATAGCTCAAGTAGGGAGCTCCGCTAGATCACCAAACCCAGGAGACCTGATAGACTGCACTACTAGCACCACCCCCAAAAGAACCTGGGTATCAAAGCAGTGGGATCTAAGACACAGAAACAATTAAAATATTACAGTAGACCCCACAGAGGCCAGGAGAGAAAGAAAAGCCTGGCTGCGGGCGAAGATCAGAAAGAAAGAAGGAGAGAAAGAGAGAGGAGAACCAAAATGGCAGCGGAATAGAAAGACGTGTCCTGAGCCTTGTCCTGGATCAGATAGAAAGAACAGCTGAGGAGTTTCTGTTGGAGAGTTAAGGGACAGCTATACTCCAGGAGAAGTTGGGGGACTGCTGGATGGGGTTGCTCTGACAGGCAGCTCCCACTGCTGCTGGGTTCCTTCCCGGAGCCACCGGCTTGGATGCAGAAACCCGCGCCATCTTGAAAGGTAAAATGGATGTTATTGGAAACCTGAAAATCTACAAGGTGGCACCCACCAAACCACTGTGAACCCCAGAGCACCAGACCCCAATTGGTGCAAACATGCTGATTCAGAGGAGCTCTATACTCCACCACGGAAAGGTCAGATTTCGCCTGGGATAAGGAGAGAGAGAACTGCATAACCAGACACATGGAGAAGCAGAGACCATGGGGAGACAAAGAAGCAGCCCACATATGAAAGAAAAGCAGGTATCACCAGAAAAGGAAGTAAATGAAATGGAGGCAAGCAACCTGCCAGAGAAAGAATTCAGAGAAATAATCATAAGGTGGCTGAAAAGAATGGAAGACAAATTTGACAATATAAGTAAGAACCAAGAGGAAATGAAGAAGAAGCAAGAAGAAATGAAAAATGACATCGCTGCTGTAAAGAACTCAATAGGAAGCATCAAGAGTAGACTAGAAGAAGCAGAGGACCACATCAGTGAGCTAGAAGACAAGGTAGGAAAATATACCCAAGTAGAGCAACTTCTAGAAAAAAAAATAAGAAGCAGAAGGAACGCCTAAGGGAACTTTGGGACAACACAAAACAAAACAACATCCGCATAATAGGGGTTCCAGAAGGAAAGGAAATGGAGCAAGGAATAGAAAACTTGTTTGAAGAAATAATGACAGAAAACTTCCCTGATATAGGGAAGAAAAAACCCACACAAATCCAAGAAGCTCAGAGTGCCAAGCAAAATGAATCCCAAAAGACTGACACCAAGGCACATTATAACTAAACTGGCAAACACCAAAGACAAAGTAAGAATCTTAAAAACAGCCAGAGAGAGACAGAAAGTTACCTACAAAGGAACCCCCATTAGACTAGCAACTCAACAGAAACTCATCAGGCCAGAAGGAAATGGAATGAAATATACAAAATCATGCAAAGGAAGGGTCTGAATCCAAGAATACTGTACCCAGCAAGGCTATCAATCAAAATTGAAGGTGAAATCAGGAGCTTCACAGACAAAAAAGGACTAAGGGAATTTATTACCACCAAATCAGTGATGCAAGAAATGCTAAAAGGTCTGCTGTAAAAATAAGAAATAAGAAGCGAAGAAGGAACACAGGGGTAAAGTATAAAAATGGCGACAAGTACTTATCAATAATAACTTTAAATGTAAATGGATTAAATGCCAAAATCAAAAGACATAGAGTAATGGATTGGATAAGAAAACAAGACCCATATATCTGCTGTCTACAAGAAACCACCTCAGAAAAAAAGATGCACACAGACTGAGGCTGAAGGGATGGAAAAAGGTTTTTCAGGCAAATGGAAATGAAAAAAAAGCTGGGGTAGCAATACTTATATCTGACAAATTAGATCTCAAAGTGAAGGACATAACAAGAGATAAGGAAGGCCACTTCATAATACTAAAGGGAGCAATCCAATAAAAAGAAATAACTCTGGTAAACATATACACACCCAATACAGGGCACCCAAATACATAAAAAATTCCTAGAGAATATCAAAGGAGAGATTGACAGCAATACAATCATATTAGGAGACTTTAATACTCCACTATCACCATTGGACAAATCCTCTAAACAAAAAATCAGCAAAGAATCAATCCTAAATGACTCACTAGACCAGATGGAATTAATGACATTTTCAGAACATTTCACCTCATAACCACAGAATATACATTCTTCTCAAGTTCACATGGGTCATTTTCAAAGATAGACCACATGTTGGGTCATAGGCAAAGTCTCTTCAAATTCAAGAAGATAGAAATAACTTCTCAGATCACAGTGGCATAAAACTGGAAATCAACTACAATAAAAACAATAAAAAAAATCAAACACAGAGAGACTAAACAGCATGCTATTAAACAATGACTGGGTTACCAGAGAGATCAAGGAAGATATAAAAAACATCATGGCAACAAATGGCAATTAAAAACAACAATCCAAAATCTATGGGACCCTGCAAAAGCAGTCTTGAGAGGGAAGTTCATAGCTCTACAAGCCTACTGCAAAAAACAAGAAACAATGGAAATGAATTACCTAACCCTACAACTCAAAGAGTTAGAAAGAGAGCAACAAGAAAAGCCCAGTGTAAGCAGAAGGAAGGAAATAATAAAGATCAGAGCAGAGATAAATGACATTAAAACCAAAAAAACAATACAAAAGATCAACCAAACCAAGAGCTGGTTCTTTGAAAGGATAAACAGGATTGATGAACCTCTAGCCAGGCTCACCAAGAACAAAGAGAGAAGACCCAAATTAACAAAATCAGAAATGAAAGAGGTGAAATAACAACAGACCCCACCAAAATACAAAGGATTGTTAAAAAATACTATGAACAACTCTATTCCAACAAACTGGACAATCTGGAGGAAATTGACATATTCCTAGAAAAATATAACCTTCCAAAACTCAATCAGGAAGAATCTAAACAGCTCAATATGCCAGTAACTATGGAAGAAATTGAAGCAGTCATCTAAAAGCTTCCAAAAAACAAAAGCCCAGGGCCAGATGCTTCAAAGCAGAGTTTTACCAAACATTCAAGGAAAAACTAAAAGCTATCCTCCTCAGACTATTCCAAAAAATTCAAGAGAAAGGAACATGTCCAAGCTCCTTCTATGAAGCCAGCATCACCCTAATACCAAAACCAGAGAAAGACAACACAATGCAAGAGAATTACAGGCCAATATCCCTCATGAACGTAGATGCCAAAATCCTCAACAAAATTCCAGCAAATCAGATCCAGCACTACATCAAAAAGTTCATACACCATGACCAAGTAGGATTTATCCCAGGAATGTGAGGATGGTACAATATCTACAAATCAATCAATGTGATACATCACATAAACCAATTGAAAAATAAAAATCACATAGTCATATCAATTGATGCAGAAAAAGCATTTGACAAAATTCAACACCCTTCCTTTTTTTAAAAAAAATATATTTTATTGATTTTTTACAGATAGGTGGAATAGGGCCTGAGAGCTAGAAACATCGATGGGAGAGAAACATCCATCAGCTGCCTCCTGCACACTCCCTACTGGGGATGTGCCCGCAACCAAGGTACATGCCCTTGACCGGAATCGAACCTGGGAACCTTCAGTACATAGGCCGCTGCTCTATCCACTGAACCAAACCGGTTTCGGCCCAACACCCTTTCTTGATAAAAACTCTTAACAAGGTGGGAATAGGAGGATCATACCTCAACATAATAAAATCTATATATGATAAACCCACAGATAACATCATACTCAATGGGCAAAAACTAAAACCATTTCCCCAAAGAACAGGAATAAGACAGGGATGCCCACTCTCACCACTCCTGTTTACCATAGCACTGGAAGTATTAGCCATTTCAATTAGACAAGAAGAAGAAATAAAAGGCATACAAATTGGAAAAGGAGAAGTAAAGCTGTCCTTATTTGCAGATGACATGATATTGTACATAAAAAACCCGAAAGAATCCATCAAAAAACTAATAGAGTTAATAAATGAATTCGGCTATGTTGCAGGATAGATAATTAATGCTAAGAAATCTATGGCATTTCTGTACACCAATAGTGAACTTACAGAAAGAGAGACTAAAAAAGCAATCCCATTTATCATTGCACCAAAAAAATTAAGATACCTAGGAATAAACTTAACTAAGGAGGTAAAAGACCTATACGTGGAAAACTACATAACACTGAAAAAAGAGATAGAGGAAGACATAAAGAGATGGAAGAACATACCATGATCATGGATTGGTAGAATCAACATCATCAAAATGACCACACTACCCAAAGCAATCTACAGATTCGATGCAATTACCATTAAAATACCAATGGCATATTTCACAGACCTAAAATGAACTTTCCAAAAATTCATCTGGAATAAAAAAAAAGACCCTGAATAGCTGCATCAATCCTGAGATAGAAGAACAAAGTAGGAAGGATCTCAATACCAGATATTAAGCTGTATTACAAAGCCACTGTTCTCAAAACTCCCTGGTACTGGCTCAAGAACAGACATATAGACCAATGGAATAGAATAGAGAACCCAGAAATTGACCCAAACCACTATGCTCAATGAATATTTGCAAAGGAGGCAATAACCTACAATGGAGTCAAGACAGTCTCTTCAATAAATGGTGTTGGGAAAATTGGGTAGATACATGCAGAAAAATGAAACCAGACCACCAACTTACACCATACACAAAAATAGACTCAAAATGGATAAAGGACTTAAATGTAAGACTGGAAACCGTAAAATATTAGAAGAATTCACAGGTAGCAAAATCTCAGTCATATGCCAAAGCAGTATCTTCAACGATAGAGCTCCTAGGGCAATGGAAACTAAAGAGAAAATAAACAATCAGGACCACATCACAATAAAAAGCTTCTGCACAGCGAAAGAAACCATCAGCAAAACAATAAGAAAGCCCACTGCATGGGAGAACATATTTGCCAATGTCATCTCCAATAAAGGTTTAATCTCTAACATTTACAGGGAACTCATACAACTGAACCAAAGGAAAATAAACAACCCAATCAAAAAATGGGTAATGGACTTAAATATATGCTTTTTGAAAGAGAACATAAGGAAGGCCAAGAGATATATGAAAACATGGTCAAAGCCACTAATCATCAGAGAGATGCAAATCAAAACAACAATGTGGTACCATCTCACACCTGTCAGAATGGCTATCATCAACAAATCAACAAACGACAAGTGCTGAGGTGGATGCGGAGAAAAAGGAACTCTTTTGCACTGCTGGTGGGAATGCAGACTGGTGCAGCCACTGTGGAGAACGGTATGGAGTTTCCTCAATAAACTAAAAATGGAACTCCCATTTAACCCAGTGATCCCACTTCAATCAGAAAGGGAATCTATCAATCAGAAAGGGTATATGCACCCTTATGTTCATAGCACAATTTACAATAGCTAAGATTTGGAAACAGCCTAAATACCCATCAGCAGATGTGGTATATCTACACAATGGAATACTATGTTCCTGTAAAAATGGTAGGATCTCCTATCATTTGCAACAGCATGGATGGAGCTAGAAAGCATTATGCTAAGCGAAATAAGTCAGTCAGAGAAAGATAAATATCACATGATCTCACTCATTTATGAAATATAATGAACACCATAAACTGATGAACAAAAACAGAAGCACCGATCAGATGCTCAGATCTCAGAAGGAAGGTAGGGGACGGTGGAGGTTAGGGGGAGTGATCAACTAAAGGACTTGTATATACGCATATAAGCCTAACCAATGGACACAGACACCAGGGGTATGAGGGCATGGGGGGGGGGGGGGGACAGGGGGATAAGGACACATAAGTAATACCTTTATCAATAAAGAAAGGGTGAAAAATAAAGGATAATATGGTTTCACTTGGAAGGATTTTATGGAGTTGTCTTACCGGAAGATAGAGCCAATGCCTGAATGAGTCTGAATATTTCTTAATGTTACATTCCATGTGGGCAGGGCTTTTAAGCACACTTAATTTCTAAGTGTGATACTATTATGTGTGGTTTTTATTACAAGTGGTGATTTGAGGGGGAGTTTTACCTAAACTACTACCTATATGTCCTGTTTTGTCCTGACCTTTCTCCTGAGATCCTAACCAATATATAGCAATCTCCTGTTTATCTCCAGTAGGGTATCCCACAGGCTACTTAACTTCAACAGTTGCAAAACAAACTCTTAATTTTGACCTCCAGCCCTTTCCCTGCCCTCCCTCTTTAATCTAGTGAAGTCACTGCTGTCATTGTTCTCATGCTGGAAATCTGTTTCTCTTGTCTATCTCCTCTACTCCCACCCTCTGGCCACTACTAGAGTTAGGCTTTTATTATTTCTCTTAGCTGGACATCCAGTTTCTCATGTTAGCTTGCTTCAATTTTTCTTGTAATATGTTCTGAGTGATTTCTTGAAATGCAGATCTGATCATGCTACTCTTATGCATAAAGTTCTTCAGTGGCTCTCCATTTAGCATCTCAGTTTAAAAGCCAGTCTCTAGCATGGCATACAAGGTCAGCCTGGATTAAGCTCTTGCACTTCTGAGATTTATTTCCCAATCCTCTAGATATGTTGTTACATTGTACTTCCATGCCTTGGTACTTTCAGCTTGTTTTTTACTATCCTATTCATAGGTCATTGGTCTGTGGAACTTCTACCCATCCTTCAATATATAACTCAGAGCTTGCATTTCATGTCAAGATTTCCAAGATCCCAGCAGGAAGAGTTAAATCTTTGCTTCCCTGAGTTCCTACTGTGCCTTGTGTTTGTTTTTGCTATGCTATTCAGCAATCATATAAAAATTAGTTGTGTACTTGCCTGTTTCTGGGTTCCTCAAGGAAAAGGACCATACCTTTCTTATCTTTACATTGCCAGTGCTTAGCCAGGACCTTCAAAGATAATAGAAACTTGACAAATGTTCATTCAATAAATGAGTAAATCAAAGTGCCTTAGCAACATGAATAGCAACAGTGCATAGAAAAATGATTCTACAGAAGTGAGACATTCATCAGAAGACCATTTCTTATATCTATTCTTAATAAAAGCATAGACTTGCAAATTCATCACTGTTGGAACTATGGTAAACAAATTTAGAATCATTACATTTGTTTACAGTAAACCTTGGTTATCTGGTTCCCCTGAACACCTGAGTGGCACTGAGCCCAGAAGTAAGAAATACTAAAAACGGAAGTGCTTTCATTTGGAAAAATATTCCAAATTCGTTTGTGCAATGAACAAGGAAAACTGAAACCATGATATGGTGATGTTTAGTTCATTCTCTATGTAAACAGAAGGTGAGGAGGGCTCTAAAAATAGGGTTGTTAGTAAAAGGCAGACTTTCCTATGTGAAATCTGAGTCACAGCGTGACAGGTGATTGAAAGAGAAAAAAGAGGGAGAAAAAGGAGGGAGAGATCAGAAGCAAAAGTGATAACAATGACAGTGTTAGGGATTTTGTATCATTCACTCCAGCAGTCTTAGCCAAAAATGATAAATCAGAAGTTAGAACAGGCTTTCTGTGTGTGGATGTGTGTACATGTGTTTACACTTTACCACACTTTATAATTTAGAAGGTACAATCCTTAAAATGCAAGCCAGAAAACTAGCCTTTCTAGAAAGATATATTTATAAATAATGCTGGATACTGTAGAGTAATGGAGATTTTAATGTGGACATTTTTTATGGGCAGGGATTGTGTTTTAAAACTAAGTGTTGTACTCTTTGCTATGTGTAGATATACTGTATACATGTTATGTGCCATTGAGCCACTTCAACTCCTGGCAATCTTATGAATGAGTGCTGTCCACAATGTCCTGTCCTCAGTAGCTCTATTAGCTGCTGGAAACTCATGCCTATGGCTTTTTAAATCCAAGTCAGTTAATTTAATATTTAGTTTTCCTCTTTTTCTGCTGCCTTCTATTTTTCCCAGAATTATTGTCTTTTCCAGACAACCCTGCCTTTTCATAATATGCCTGCAAGGAAAGCTTCAGTTTTGTCACTTTTGCCTCCAGCAATGTTTTAGGATTAGTTTGCTTCAGGACCCACTTATTCATCTTTCTAGGAGTCCAGGGTATTCCTAAAGCTCTCTTCCAATACCCTATTTCAAATGAATCAATTTTATTCCTTATTAGTCTTTTTCATTGTCCATCTTTTACATCTGTACATAGTAATTTGAAATATGAGGATGTGGATGAACTTAGCCTTGGTCTCCAGTGACACATTTTTGCTCTTGGTGACCTTTCCTACTTCTTCCATTGGTGCTCTTCCAAGTCTCAGCCTTCT
Organism: Corynorhinus townsendii; assembly: GCA_026230045.1. Classification (NCBI taxonomy): domain Eukaryota; kingdom Metazoa; phylum Chordata; class Mammalia; order Chiroptera; family Vespertilionidae; genus Corynorhinus; species Corynorhinus townsendii. Next base: position 112,391,295 of record JAPDVU010000001.1, on the reverse strand, counting down.
TTTGATTTCTTGGCAGTAGTCTCCATTTGATTTGATGACTGAACTAAGGTAAGCAAAATCTTTAACAATTTCAATGTCTTCATTGCCTATGTTAAAGTTGTGTATTTCTTTTGTAGTCATGATTTTTGTCTTTTTGATGTTCAAATAGAGTTTTGCTTTGATCCTTTATTCTTTCACTTTCACCAGAAGCTATTTTTAATCATTGCAACTTTCAGCCAGTAAGATGATGTCATTTGCATGTCTTAATTGATATCTTATACCGATATTTATGCTTTCTTCCTCAGAGTTTAGTGCAGGATTTCATTGGTGTTCTGCATGCAGATTAAATAAATAGGAAGATAAAATGAACTCTTGTTTGATATCTTTGCCTTATGTGACATCTTTGAAATGAAAATTAAAAAACACAAAACAACAAAAAGAGATGGATGACAGAAGAAACTAAAAATTATTAAAGACAGGTTAGAGGCCAAAGTTAAAGGTGACAATAGCACTGTAAGAATCCTGAATGCAGTTTTTCAATGACTATCACATAAGATAAAGAAAACTATTACAATTGTCAATGTAAGGAGATAGAAGAGAAAAAAAAAAGATAAAACAACAGATTTATACCAGAAGTTTAAAAAAATAATAAAAGGAAAATGCAAACCTAGATTAGAATACCTGACCAGTAGAAAATAAAGGGATGGTGGCAACAGTGTACTGAAAATATGTAGACGAATCAAAAGCCTTTGAAGAAGATTCCTAGATCAGTGGTTCTCAGCTGAGATAGTTTGGCTTGGCTGTGGGAGAAATTATAAAGATTATATCTTATATGTTTGGGTTGTTATAACAAAACAGGGTGGCTTACAGGCCAAACATTTATTTCTCAAAGTTCTGGAGGCTCAGAAGTCTAAGATCAAGGTGCAGCACACTTGATGTCTGCAGAGGTCCCACTTTCTGGTTCATAGATAGTCAACTTTTCACTGTGTCCCCACATGATGGAAGGAGCTCTCTAGGTTCTCTTTATAAGGACATCTAATCACTTCCCAAAGGTCCCATGGTCACATTGGGATTAAAGTTTCAACATGTGAATTTCAGGGGGATACAAACATTTAATCCATAATAGAGGTGAAGTTTATTTTTAGTACCTTCTAGCCTTTTTGGTACTTCCTGTCACTGAGTCCAAAATTCTCAATATTTTAATTAAAACCCATCCACCAAGTTGAGTTCCCTGGAGGGATTTCCACTCACCACTGTCTTTCAGGGTCCCTTCTAAGTGGGATTGTATTGTGGTAGTAATATTTTCAGGAAAAAAAACTACACTCTACTTCCTGAGTTGCCAGGAACGTTTTTGAGGATCAGAGTTCACATTTTCCTTTAAGAAGAAGGCATTTTTTAAAATTCTTGGATCTTTTTAGAGATAATATTTTGGAATAAATGCTACATTCTTTCTCAAATGGTTTTATAAACACTCATTGTTTCCTTCAATTATAATTGCAAAAGTATTACATTGCTTCTACTTTATGGAACAAAGAAAATGGTCAATAGTTTCAGTTGGAAATTCTTTACATTATGTTTAACAATTAGAATGTGATAAAGAGCTTTCAAGCAGAGGATAAATTCTAACCTCTGAAACAATCAGTAGGTTATAGACATTTTAAACAAAAAAATTAAATTTGCAAAACAAGGTTAGCAAGCCTCTTGATTCACTAGCTACCTGAATATTCAAGTATCATTTGCTAAAGCATGTAATGTTTCTTTTTTATTTTTAAAAAATATGTTTTTTATTGAATTTCTAGAGAAAGAGGAAGGGAGAGGGATAGAGAGATGGAAACATCGATGAGAGAGACATGATTGGCTGCCTCCTGCACACCCCCTGAAATGTAGGCATGCTCCCTGACCAGGAATCAAACCAGGAACATCTTGGTTCATGGGTCAGTGTTCAGCCACAGAGCTACACTAGTCATCCTGAAATGTTTCCTTACTCTTCAGAAGTTCTTTAAAAACAGCAAACAATGCACACAATGTAGTCCAGCTCATGGTTGGCACGTGCAGCAGTGGTGGCAGGAGCCTCTCCCACCTCCATGGCAGGGCTCAGGCCGGGCTGAGGATTGCCCCCCACCAAGTGCACAAATTTCATGCACCAGACCTCTAGTTGTTCTATAAATTAGAGGTAATTTGGTACAGTTTACCATGACCTAGTCTTTTTTTTTTTTTTTAATTAACAACAGCAATTAATTTCTTACAGTTCTGGAGGTGAAACCAAGATCAAGACATAGGCTGATTTAGTGTCTGGTAAGAATCTGCTTCCTGGTTTATATATAATACTATGATCTAGTCTTAATTCTGTAATTATTAAACTTTGCCTTCCTAAGCAAGACAGCAGTGAATTATGATTCTTTGACTTGGTCTGAAGATTTAGCAATCATGTCTGGCCGGCATGGCCTAGCGATTGAGCATTGACCTATGAACCAGGAGGTCACAGTTTGATTCCAGTCAGGGCACATGCCCAGGTTATGGGCTCTATCTCCAATAGGGGGTGTGCAGGCTGATTAATGATTTTCTTTCATCACTGATGTTTCTATATCTTTCTCCCTCACCCTTTTTCTCTGAAATCAATAAAAATATATATAAAAAAAGAGTAAATCTGAAGAGGGGAACAAACCTTGTCTGGGAATACAGTGGCCTTGGAGGAGCTGGAAAGAGACAGGAGGGAGAGTTCTGTAAGAGGACTCAGACCTGCTCAGGAGATGACACACTGAGCTCCTTTTTAACTCTGCCAAATGATGATTTGAGACTGATATTGGAACTCACTCTTTGGACTTTCTTGTTATTTAAAAAAGTTTTAGAATGCTCTGAAATTTCACAAGTACATATCTTTCTAAGTCTTTACTACTCAAAATGTGGCCTGTGTATCAGCAGCAATGGCATCATTTGGGAGCTTGTTAGAAATGCAGAACCTCAATCACATCTGTGGAATCAGATCTGACATTTTAACATGATCTCCAAGTGATTTGTGGGCACATTAACATTTGAGAAGTTCTGGTCTGTCTCTCTTCTTTTGGCTCATATTTTTTCTTCCCATTTTTTCAGTTGTACCCTCTAACCCTTCTATTGGGTTAAAAAAAATTCAGCAAACACATTTTAGCTTTTCAAGGTAATTTTTAAAATTCTCTGATGTTCCCTTTGGCATAGAATCGTATTCTAATCCTTTTTAAAAAAATATAATAATTGACATATAACATTATATTCATTTCAGGTATACAACATAATGATTCAATTTTGTTTATATTGCAAATGGTCACACAATAAGTCTAGTAAACATCTATCACCAAACAGTTACAATTTTTTTCTTGTGATGAGAACTTTTAAGATTTACTTTCTTAGCAACTTTCAAATATATAATCCATTATTATTATTATTATTATTATTATTTTAAATATATTTTATTGATATTTTTACAGAGAGGAAGGGAGAAGGATAGAGAGTTGTAAACATCGCTGAGAGAGAAACATCGATCAGCTGCCTCTTGCACACCCCCTACTGGGGATGTGCCCACAACCAAGGTACATGCCCCTGAGTGGAATCGAACCTTGGACCCCTCAATCTGCAGGCCATCGCTCTATCCACTGAGCCAAACCGGTTAGGGCTATAATCCTGTATTATTAACTATGGTTGCCATGATGTATGTAAGTTTCATTCTCATGACTTATTTTATAATTGGAAGTTTGTTCCTTTTGACCACCTTCACCATTTTTCTCCCCTCAGCCTCTGCACCCTCACCTCTGGAACCACCTATCTGTTATTTGTATTTATGAATTTGTTTGTTTGTTTTAGATTCCACATATGAGTGATGTTGCATGGTATTTATTGTTCTCTATCTGCCAAGATATGAAAGCAATGTATCTTAATCTATGGGTACAGTGTTTTTTATTCTTAGAATCTTACTTAGGATAAAAATTAAGTTTTTCTCTATTTTTTGAATTATCAATATTTTTTTGGTCACTTTTTCTATATGTTTGCCTTAGGTTTTACTTTTGTGCATTTCCCCCCAAATCTTGGAGATTTCTCAATTGTGTTCTCATATTCATGGAGAAGGCATAGTTTACTGCCTCAGTGCCCTTTGTAGTAGGCAGAGAGGAGCAGCCTGCAGGAGCCATTTCCAAAAGGATAAGGGATTTATTCTGATGGCCCAGAGATAGAAGATCAGTTTCTTTTTTACCCTCTTCTTTTTATCCTCATCACAGGATATATTTATTGATTTTAGAGAGAGAGGAAGGGAGAGAAACATCAATTCTGACTGGGGATTGAACCCTCATCCTTTTGGTGTCTGGGATGATGCTTTCACTAACTGAGTCACCCAGCCAGATCAGTTTCTTTAGATCAGATGTTATATCTTGTGACTAGACATAAACACAAAACCTCTTGGTAGAGGACCAGAGTGTTTGGGAGGAGACAGGTTAAGCAGGAGAGAAGTAATTTTTTTTTAGGAAAGGGGTAATTGTATAGGCAGATTTATAAATGCTGTAGATTTCTGCTCCTCTTCCTGTTGCCAGCCTCTCTATGTTCTGGCTTGGCTCTTGGGTCTCTGGGCTTACTTAGATGGACCAGGAACCATCTCTAAAGTAGGCTTTGCTTTGAATTGTCTGGATTGCTGCTTTCTCTTTCCACCTTCCAGAAAAATTATTAATATCTCTACTCTGCTCAGTGAAAGTTATCTTTTCTATTACTTGTGCTCTCAGGATATTTTTGTCATTTGTATTATTTTTACTATCATGTCTTTGGGAATTCTGAAGAGTGAAAATTAGATAAATACATTTGGTCCTTAATATTTTCCAGAAGATTAAGTTTTTTGATGGTGATAGAATATTTTTATGCAGATTTTATCCTTTGTAACTCACTGGGTAATATTGTAACAATTTTTCTAAAAATGATACCAAGTTCTGTATTGACATAATTTTCATATAATCACACACACCAAGAAAGAAACTAGACAGCTCTGATCAGACTATCAAACAATCGAACCAGAGCAAAATTATTTTGTTCATGCATCACTGTGTGTGTACATGCACAATGCACATAAACATACATGCTCACCCACACACAAACTTTTCTGTGGGTAGGCAAACAAACATAATACAAACTGGACATTGAGTCATAAAATGATCATATTTTGAATTTTTATTAAAAGACTAGAGGCCTGGTGTACCGATTATTGCACTGGTGGGGTCCCTCAGCCTGGCCTGTGGGTATTGGGCTCAAACTGGCAGTCTGACATCCCCTAAGGGGTCTAGGATTGCAAGAGGACACAAGCCCATGCACCAGGCCTCTAGTATGCATATAAGAATTTTGGTTAATATCTTCCCACCCACCCCTCTTCCCCTTCCCTCTGAGATTCATCAGTCTGTTCCATGTTTCCATGCCTGTGCATTGAGCATCTGTCCCTGGTGGTCAGTATTTTGTCACAGCTACTGGTCGAATGGTCGAACTGTTGAACAGTCACTTAGGCTTTCATATATATATATATATACATATATATATACATATATACATATATATACATGTATATATATGTATACATATATACATATGTATACATATATACATATGTATATATATGTATACATATATACATATATATATATATATAGAGAGAGAGAGAGGTGTAATTTTATTATGTCTTTATAAACCTATGACTTTTATTTTACAGTTGATAGAGTTTGTTTTATATATTTTGAAGAGTCATTTTTTATTTCTGACATTATTTCTATTTCCATTGAGAAGTTGTATGTAGGTGAGCTATTTATTATTTCCAAGATAAGTTATCCCAATCCTACCCTTATGCAAGGCATTTTTTTCTTCTATCTTGTGTTCAATTCCCTGAGTGTCTTCATTCTTTTTTCCATAATTCCTGCCTTTAGTGCTATTCATGTGGGCTTTTGTAAAAACATTCTAGGACATGTCAGAATGGTTTGACCAAGGCTCCATTTTCTCTCTTTAGCTCTCTAAGTTTCATTTAGGTTTTTCATAGCAATAATGGAAAAATATATATAGTTGCTATCTACATCATTTCTTCCTTTCCTTTTCCTGGATATCAACTTTTTGTTGTCAGTGAGTAATATAATGCTAGATTTTTGGGAAATTATTTGATAATTGAATGGGATATCCTTTGTAGGTAACTCTCTGTCTCTCTCTTGCAGCCTTTAAGAATTCTCTCTTTTTCATTAACATTTGCCATTGTAATTACCACATGTCTTGGTGTGGATCTTTTTGGGTTTATCTTGTTTGGGACTCTCTGTGCTTGTGTGACTTTTTTCTTCCCCAAATCAGGGAAGTTTTCTGTCATTATTTCTTCAAATAAGTTTTCTAATCCTTGCTCCTCTTCTTGTCCTTCTGACAGCCCTATTAGATATATGTTACTTTGTTTCATGTTGTCCCAAAGCTCCCTTAGGCTCTCCACCTGCTTTCTAATTTTTTTTTCTTCAATTGCTGTTCAGCTTGGGTGTGTTTCTCTGCCCTATCTTCTAACTCACTAATTTGGTCCTCTGCTTCTTCTAGTCTACTGCTGAAACCTTCCATCATGTTTTTTTTTAATCATAGCTATATCATCTTTGATTTCCTCTTGATTCTTACCTAAGTTGTTGATTTTCTTATCCATCTGATTTATGATTTGTATGGCCCTTCCTCTGAATTCTTTTTCTGACATATTGCATTCCTCCATTTCATTTATTTCATTTTCTGGCAAGTCCTTCTTTTCTTTCACAAGGGGTTGTTTCTTTGTCTCTCCATTTTTGCTGTCTTTTTCTGGCCCTGGGAACACTGCTTAGGATTTGAGAGGTTGAAGACCTTATCAGGGCAATGGCCCAGAAAAAGTTAGCCCAGAGGTTGGGTCTTCCTTGAGTCTCATGCCTTTATTGTCTCTGTTTTGAATTGTATCCTCTTCTCCCACAGATCTGGTCCCTCAGTTGTCTGCTTCAAATATTTGGGGTGGTAGGAGGCATGTGCACAGTTTCTCTGATGTACGTTTCCCTGTGAGGAACCAGAGCCCTGTAACAGCACACTTGCAGCATGGTCCTGTGGTCCCTGGCTGGGCACACCAGCTTCCTCCTTGTTGCCTGGCAGTGCTTTCCTATTGCCTGAAGTGAGGCATGTGCTGGGTTGCTCTGGGTAGCCCCTGCATGACTATCCCAGGGTCCAAGAAGAAGTGGGTACAGGTTGCTCTGGGTCACACAGTCCCTGCTTTCTTGTAGCCTGGAGTGAGACATGCTCCGGGTTTCTCTAGTTCTTCCCTCCTCCCCTCCTCAGTGTGGAGCTGGGGTGGGTTCCGCTGGGTCACTCAGTTCACACTCCCTTGCCCCCTAGAGTGATGTGTGTGTTGGGTTGTTCTTGATGGCTCCAGAAGGACTGTCCCGGGGGCTGGGGTGGAGTGGGCACGGGTTGCTCTGTGTCACACAGTCAGAGCTGCCCTGTGGCATGCTCTGGGTTGCTCCAGGTTGCCCTGGTGGCAGGTCCCTGTGCTGGGGATGGATTGGGTGCCAGGTGGCTCTGGGTTAGGCTAGCAGCATGGTTCTGGGACCCAGAGTGGGGGTGGAGCACAGGGTTCCTAGGATCTTAGAGCCAGATCCTAGGATGCTGGGTTCCAGCAGGCTGGTGAGGAGGCCTGGTGTGGGAGCTCACTCTGGCATCACGTGCTCCCTACAGACATCTGAGAGCCTGCTGGGAGGTACTGCACCACTCACTGCCAGGGCATGGTGGTGGTTTCACATGGGCTGGCAAGTGGCATTCTCTAGGCATCTTCTTCCCTTCCTTATTGAAAATTGTCTCAGCTGTGTCCAATTTGTTAATTCAGGGTTGATGTTCTCCAATTTAGATGCTTTTCTGGCCTGGCCCTAGGAGGAGTGCACAACACTGCTGCCTATTCAACTGCAATTTTCTGGAATCCCCTAATGCTAGATTTTTAAGCTTCCTTCAGACAGAAGAAAATTGGCAATTCAGTTTCCTTAAGTTAAAGCCAATTCTGAGTCTAGGCACAAATGGTAGTCCTTTAGTAACCACAAATTATTTTAATATGATATGTGTTCATTTTCTATTATTTCCTGACTATTTACTATGTCAAGAACACCAGGTTAAGTATTGGGGTTCAAAGCTGAATAAAACCTAGTTACTATTCTACTAAGAGTTTGTAAATAATTTGTGTGTATATGAAAAGGAATATGTAATGTATATACCTTTTATTTTAAAAATTAAAGGATAAAGAATAATAGAAGCAATGGTACTATTTTGAATGGGCTTCCATACAAAAATGTATATACTTCCTAACAAAAGTATATACATTACATATTCCTTTTCATATACACACATATACCTTTTATTTTAAAAATTAAAGGATAAAGAATAATAGAAGCAATGGTACTATTTTGAATGGGCTTCCATACAAAAATGTATATACTTCCTAACAAAAGTATATACATTACATATTCCTTTTCATATACACACAAATTATTTACAAACTCTTAGTAGATTAGTAACTATTTTCTCCTTTCTTTCTGTATAACTATTGGTTTGCAACCTTGGACATTTCCTTCGGGTGAAATCTGAAGCTGTCCTCCATACACTGAGGCCAAGGAGAGATGGAAGAAAGAGGCAGGCTACTCCAGATTGGTAGTGGCAGGTTTAATAAGCAAGGGAACTTACATATTAGGCTTGTCTTGGATGGCCATTAGACAAGTAGATTGCCACTTCTGTCTGCCAGAATCTTAAAAGTTTACATAGAGGCCTTAACAGGGTTCAGTTAGATATATAGTCCATATGTTCTCAATAACTTCTTACACTCTCAAGACTATGTCATTGAAACTGGATCCTACTGTGAGAGTGGTAGGCAAAATGTACATTTCAAGATGGTCTGGGGGAAAATCAGCTTCTGATTACCTGGGGCCAGATCTCAAATCAACCAGGGGTAATGTCCTATCCATAACCTCCTCTAAAAATAACAGGTGTAATGGGTTGAATGGCAGCCTCCAATCCAAACCAGTGAACGTGATCTTATTTGGAAAAAGGGTCTTTGCAGATGTAATTAAACTAAGCATTCTTGAGATGAATTATCCTAGATTACCTTTGTGGGTCCTAATTATAAATACCTTATAAGAGACAAAAGAGAAGACACAGACAAAAAGAGAATATGAAGTAAAGATTACAATGATGGGCCACAAGCTAAGGAATGCTGATGGCCACCAGAACCTGGAAGAAGCAAGGAAGAGTTTTCCTTTAGAGCCTCTGGAGGGAGTGTGGCCCTGCTGACACCTTCTTTTTGGGCATCTGATCTCCAGAACGGCGAGAGAAAAGTTTCTGTTGCCTTAGGACACTAAGTTTGTCCTACTGTTTATGGCAGCCTCGGGAAACTAATACAACAGGTGAGAGCATTACTAATATTTTTGGCTGAAAGTAGTTCCTCTGTGGTATATTTTACTAAGACAAAAAGCAGTAAAATACCCCAAATTTTTGTGAGTTGATATGGAAAGTTTAAAAGCAGTTTCCTGGGGTTACATTAAAAAATATGTATAGGAAGCTGAGGTTTACACCTATTACCTGGGCAATTAGAAATCAAGTGAGGTTAGGAATATGATAGTTGATTTTCTAACTTTTAAAATGGTATTCCCAAAGTTGTATTTTCATTTTATTTTCTCAATGAGCAAAATTTTATTTTTTTCAATGTCCAATCTGAATGCAAAAATATTGCTTGAATATGCAGAGACTAAAAATGAATTGATAAAATTATGGTGATGTTTAAATATTAATATATAGGTAGGTTGCATTACTACGAATTATTTAGATGAATATAGTGATAGAAAATTTTGTGTCTCTTGAAAGCTTGTCCTAAGGTAAGAGAGGCAAGAATTTATAGCTGAAATAGCCATATGTAGTAGGTTATAGAGTAATTGTTATAGGGTGGCAAATATAACATTGTTATTCAAACCTGCAAGAAAAATAGTAGCTCTTCAGTCTTTTAGGTTGTAAACTCTAACATCAGCTCAGAGAAATGCATAAAATATAGATACAGCTTAAAAAGTCATCTACACTAATAACAGAGAAAGATGCAAATTGACCGTACCTTTGTGACACCCACCAGCCAATCAGGAGTGAGTATGCAAATTAACCCACCAAAGATGATGGGTTAATTTGCATATGCAGGTGCTGAGTGGCCAGGGGTGGGGTGGATGCTTGCATTGTTGCCATGGCAACATTGCAGGTGTTCCGCAGCACCCCAGCAGCTCCGAGCCTCTGGGCAGCATAGAAAGGCAGAAAGGCAGCTCTAGGCCAGAGCAAAGGTAGAAAGGTGGCTCCAGGCAGGAGCGAAGGTGGAAAGGTGACTCCCGCCAGAGCGAAGGCAGTGCTGGCAGCTAGGGGAAGGAAGGCCCATTCTTGCATGAATCTTTGTGCATCAGGCCCCTAGTTTTAAGATAAAATTCTATGTAACTACCACTTCAGTCAAGAATAGAATATTACCAATACCAAAGAAGCCCTGATGGCTTTTCTCAACTACAGTTTCCTAAGTATTCATACCTAAATAACTTGAGTTTAGCTTTGCTTGTTTTTAATTTTGTATAAATCAAATCATACATAGTCCTTTGGTATATTCAATATTATGTTTGTTTGATTTACCCATGTTTCTTGAGATTGTAGTTGCTCATTTTCATTGCAATGAAGTATGCCATCACAAGAATGTATATAGTTTATGTATTGCTTGACATTGGGTTATTTCCAGTGTTGGGCTTTTATAAACAATGCTGCTGCAGACATTCCTGTACATGTGTTGTGGTGCCTGAATGCATACAGACATTTCTGGGTGTGTGTATCTTTAACTTTGTTTGATAATGGCAATTTGATTTTCAAATTGGTTTTATCAATTTGAAATCTGTGGAAGAATTCCTGTGATTTCACATTCTTGCTAAAATGTGGTATTATCAACCTTTTCCATTTTATCCATTTCTGATGGAGGTGTAGTCATATCTCCTTGTGGTAATTTTCATTTCTACTATTTTAATGAGGCTGAGTACCCTTTTATATGCTAACTGGCCATTCATATTTCCTTTGTTGTGTGAATTGCCTATTAAAATCTCTTGCCCATTAAAAAATTGATTTGTAGTAGATGTTTTACATATTTTGTCTACTAGTCCTTTGTTAATTTTTTGTGTTGCAAAAATATTCTCCACTCCATGGTTTATACTTATTTTACTTAATGGTGTAGTTTGATGAATAGAAGTTTTAATTTTGATGTAGTCTAACTTATCGTTCTTTTCCATTATGATCAGTGATTTTCTGTGCAATTTAAAAAATATTTTTCTTAAATAAATGAGAAGATATTCTCCAATATTTTCTTCTAACTTAGAGATGCCTAAGAGAAATATGAGAATTACATGTATATCTTAAAATTTTCCACATTTTAAAATTATTACTTTGTTTTTGTTGCTAATCCTCACCTGAAAATGTTTTTTCATTGGTTTATAGAGAGAGTAGAAGGAAGGGGGAGAGACAGAGAGAGAGAAACATCATTGTGAGAGAGACACATCGATTGGTTACTTCCTGCCTGGGTCCTGACCAGGGCTGGGATTGAGCCTGCAACTGAAGTACATGCCCTTGGCCAGAATCAAACTGAGGACCTTCAGTCTGCAGGTCGAAGCTCTATCCATTGAGTCAAGCTGACTAGGGCAAAAATTTCCACATTTAAAAAATAAAAGGTACCTGGTGAATTTAATTTTAATTATTTTATTTCACCCAACATATTCTAAATAATGTAATTTCATCATGTAATTAATATAAATATTCAATGAGATAGTTTACACTTTAAAAATCATACTAAGTCTTCAAACTCTGGTATATATTTTGTAGTTGTAGCATATATCAATTCACAATAATCAATTTCAAAATTTCCAGTGTTTAATAGTCACATGTGGCTAGTGGTTACCATTGGGCAGCACAATTCTAGTATACATTTTGTTTTGCCCCCTGAACTTGATATTTATGTATGGAGCAAGGATTGTTTCATTTCTTCCCTATATGGTAATCTAATTGTACCAGTTATATAAGTTGAAAAGAATACTTTCTCTACTTCTGTGCAGTGTCATCTTTGTCATAAATCAAATGTTCATACATGAGTAGATCTATTTCTATGCTTAAGAAATGTTTATTTTATACAGATAAATCTAATTTTTCTCATGAACTCCATGATTGCTGGTGGGGGTAAAAAGGAGCAAACTGTAACTTTCCAATCAATTGAATCTGAGTCTCTGCCAGTTTAAATACTATCTTTCAGGAAACTCACTTTTTTGGTACGTGTTCAGTGATTGTCTTAGATTTTTTTCTATACTCTTGGTTTTCCCAAAAATAGTACATGGCTATGTGGGGCATGACCTTGCAGTGCCGGGGAGAAAGGAGCTCCCTCTGCCAATAGGTCCTCTGCTTCCCTTTGTGCTTCTTTGTTCCCCACTGCACTAAATCCATCATGGTAGAGTTCTTGGCCTCTTGGGCTGAGATCTGCTGATGTTTGGCAGACACAGTTGCATTTTGTTTTCTTGCATTAGGCAGAGCCTAAGCTGCAGGCATTTCTTAGTCTGGGTCATGCTCTCCTTCCTCCTGCAGCCCATGGCTATCCAGCTCACAGCCTCTGGAGGAGTCATTTTGCCCATCACCAGTGTGGTTCCATGAGAGCACTACAGGCCCTCAGTTCATCTCTTTCCCATGGGCTTGCAGTAACTTTGAGGTCCTGTTTTATCACCTAGCAGCCAAGGGAGGCTAAGGAGTGTTCACTCCAGCTCCTCTATACCTGCTTATAAGATCACTCATATTTTGTTGGTGCAGCAGCAACCTGCATTGATGTGGGGCCACCCTTAGCTCCTCCTAGAGTTCCAAATGGTGCATATTGCACAAGATACCTTAACTCCTATGATATATTTTCTTCCTGGAATTTGGTAGCAGGTGTACATGTTGATGCCTCCCTCTAAGACATATCTCCTGTAATTGTGCTTCATTTTATTGTGTTGTGCTTTTTACAAATTGACAGCAAGATGCTCCACCAGCAAATAGAATACAACTCACCTTTTTTGCAGTAGTCGCTTTTCTATGGTGGTCTGGAATGGACTGCAATATCTATGCGGTATGCCTGTATTTCTGTCTTCCTTCTTTCTGCAGTCCACAGGCCTCAATGCGCAGGCTTTCCTGCTTTCTGTGTGGTAATGACAATGACTGTGTCACAGCCCGAGTTATTTCTATTCATGGCTCAGAGACAGAGGTCTGGCTCTTGCTATGTTAATTGGAGCTTAAATAATTCATAAAATGTTTCTCTTTCAACCGAGGCTAGCTTTCAAGACTGTTCTCGTGTTAGCAATTTAAAAAATTGAATTTGACAGTCAAAGCTGAGCATGACTTCATTGTTCTAGCTGATGTCAGCCATTTCTTGGGCAGTGAGACATGGGACTGTATGATTTACAGGATGTGAAATACATCTGAAAATATTTCCAAAAATATTATCTCCATTACACTATTAAAAAAGAAAAGAAGAAAAAAACCCCATATTTTCCTCATATGCGTGCCAGATGAGTAAAAATAAAAGCTAAGAGGGAAGCCTGGAAACAGAATTGTGAATCTGTCATTTAAACAAGGATACCTGCATGGGAATTCATTTCGTACATGAAAGCAGCTGCAGAGTTTAGAGTCCTAAGGAAACAGGGAAATCACCTGTGTAAAGAGATCATGCTGATTTGATTGTGGCAGCGGTAAATATCAACTTACGCATAGGTATGAAATATCACATGGTCTCTGATCTGCTAAGAAATCTTGCAATGTTAAATATAGTAACTTTAACAAAACATGTTTGTTGTAAAAGTTTAGAAAAATAGAGATAAAATTAAAGAAATAAAACTACCTACAAACCTCACCAGTAGAGACAATCCTTATTTTTGTGAAGATCAAAGTAATGGCTGAGAGTGAGAACTGAAGGAATAGAGAGGCTTCCTCATGCAGAAAAGAGAGCTGTGGATGGGGGAAACTAAGGTGTGAACAATTAGCCTGACCATTGAATTTTGAAAATGTTTGCACAGGAAATTTACAGGATGGATGGGAAAGAGACTTTGGGGATAATTACCACTTGTAGGAAGGAGAGGACCAAGGCTAGAAAAATGAAATTTTGAGAAGCTTTTCTTTTGACTTCTAGTTGCAGTAATGGAGAACCTAGTTCTTTGTAACAACCCTCCCATTAAGGAATATTACAGAAGCTGCCCCTGTTCTCCAGTTCTATACATATATTTAAAGACATCACGATGCTGTACTGTATATTTGAAATTTGCTAAGAGAGTAGATTTTAAAAGTTGTCATAACAAGAAAAAAATTGTAACTGTATGGCAGCTGATGCTAACTAGACTTACTGTGATGGTCATTTTGCATTACATAGTATGTACAAATATTGAATCATTATGTTGTACAGTCTACAGAAAATAATGTTATATGCCAATTACACCTCAATAAAAAACAAACAAAAGACACCACAAATCTAGTAAGCGTTGTTAAGAATTATGGAGTTAAGATTTGGGAGAAGATAGAAATGCAGAGAAGCAAGTAAGGAATTTGGGACCACTTTTACCCTAAGGGCCTCTGATAATTCAGGAAGAGATGGATGAGAGGCTGCCATTTTGATAGTTTCCAAGAGATAGTTTAAAGTGTTGTCAGAAGTGGAATCTTCTGCTTCTCTTTTATATGAAATTTCTTCTCTACTTGAAATGACCTCCATATTATCCCCTAAATATGTCTGTACTTTTTCTTTCTTTTTTAAAGACTTTATTTTCTTAAGAGCAGTTTTAGGTTTCCTACAAAATTGAGGGGAAGGTCCAAATATTTCCCATACCCCTCCTCCCAAACATATGTCGCTTGCCCCATTATTAACATCACTCACCAGAATGGTACATTTTTCCCCCCGAGAATGAACTTACATTGACTCATCATTATCACCCCAAGTCTATAGTTTACATCACTGTTTGTTGTTGGTGCTGTCTATGGTTTTGAACAAATGTATAATGACATACACTGAGTGGCCAAATTATTATGATCTCTGAATGCATAATAATCTGGCCACTCAGTGTGTGTGTGTGTATTAGAGGCCCGGTGCAGGAATTTGTTCATGGGTGGGGGTCCAGCCAGCCTGGCCAGGGGGAGGGGAAACTGGTGGTTGGCCAGCCTGCCTGGTCTAACTCCTGGTCGAGGGGACAATTTGCACATTAGCCTTTCATTATGTAAGATGTACACTGAATGGCCAGATTATTATGCATTCAGAGATCATAATAATCTGGCAACTCAGTGTACAGCCATCATTATAATATCATACAGAGTATTTAATCACCCTAAAAATCCTCTGTGCTCTGTCTATTCATCTACTTCCTCTCATGCACCTGCCCCAGCAACCACTGATCTTTTTATTGTCTTCATACTTTTTCAACCACTGATCTTTTATTGTCTTTATCAGAGTTTCATGCAGTTGAAATCACATAGTGTCACCTTTTTCAGATTGGCTTCTTTCACTTAGTAATATGTCTTTAAGGCTCCTCTATGTATTTTCTTTATTTTTTTGTTAATCCTCACCTGAGGATATTTTTCCATTGATTTTTAGGCAGAGTGGAAAGGAGGGGGAGAGACAGAGAGAGAAACATTGATGTGAGAGAGACAAATTGATGTGAGAGAGATAAATTGATTGGTTGGCTCCCAGATGTGCCCCCAACCAGGACTGGGGTAGAGCCTGCAACTGAGGTACATGCCCTTGACTGGAATTGAACCTGGGACCATTCAGTCCACAGGCCAACTCTCTATCCACTGAGCCAAACCTGTTAGGGCTCCTCCCTGTATTTTCATATCTTGATAGCTCATTTCATTCCAGCACTGAATAATATTCTTTTGTCTTGATATATCAATGTTTATTTATCCATTTGCCTCCTGAAAGACCTCTTGGTTACTTCCAAGTTTTGGCAATAATGAATAAAGCTTCTATAAACCTATATGTGCTGGGTTTTGTGCTGACATAAGTTTTCAACTCCGTTGGGTAGACACCAAGGAGCAAGATTGTTGGATTGTATGGTAAAAGTATGTTTAGTTTTGTAAGAAACCACCATACTGTCTTCCAAAGTGGCTGTATCATTTTTCATTCCTACCAGCAATAAGAGTTCCTGTTGCTTCACATCCTAAACAGTATTTAATATTGTCAGTATTCTAGATTTTGGCCATTCTAATAGGTGTATAGAGGTATCTCATTGCTGTTTTAATTTGTATTTCTCTGGCGACATATGTTGTGGAGCTCATTTGCTATCATCATGTCTTCTTTGGTGAGGTATCTATTAAAAGCTTTGCTCATTTTATTTTATTGCATTTATTGGGGGTGACATTGGGTAATAAAGTTTTATAGGGTTCAGGTATACAATTCTATAATACATCATCTGTATATTGTATTTGGTGTTCACCACCTCAAATCAAGTCTCCTTCCATCACCATTTATCCTCCTTTTGCCCTCTTCTACTTCTCTCCACCCCCTATTCTAATCACCATACTGTTGTCTGTGTCTATTTTTTTCTTTGTTTAATCCCTTCATCTTTTTACCCAGCTTGCAATCCCCTTCCACTCTGATAGCTGTTAGTCTGTTCTGTGTATCTTTGAGTCTGTTTCTATTTTGGTAGTTTCAACTATGTTACTTTTTAATTGATTTTTTTAGAGGGAGAATGGAAGGGAGAAGGAGAGAGAAAGAAACATCCATTGGCTACCTCTCACATGCTCCCTACTGGGGATTGAACGGGCAGCCTGGGCATCTGCTCTGACTGGGAATCAAACCAGTGACCTCTTGGTACATGGGATGATGCTCCCAACTGAGCCACACCAGCCAGAACATGTTAGTTATTTTGTTCACTAGATTACACATAATGAGTAAAATCATATGATACTTGGTACTTGTCTTTTTCTGACTGGCTTATTTCACTTAGCATAATACACTCTAGGCCCATCCATGCTGTCACATAAGGTAAGATTTCCTCTTTTATGGCCAAGTAATATTGCCCATCAGTAGTTGAGTAGATAAAAAAGCTGTGGTACATTTACACATTGGCTCATTTTTTAATCATGTTTTTTGTTTCCCTATTGTTGAGCTTTAAGAGTTCTTTGTACTTTTTAGATAACAGTCCTTTATCAGACGTGTCTTTTGAAAATATTTTCTCCAAGTCTGTGGCTTGTCTTCTAATTCTTTTGATATTCTCTTTTGCAAAGCAGAATTTTTTTTATTTTAATGAAGCCAAACTTATCAATTATTTTTTTCATGGATCTTTTTTTATATTGTATATTTAAAAAACATCAACATAATCAAGGACATCTAGGTTTTTCACTATGTTTACTTCTAGGAATTTTATAGTTTTGTGTTTTACATTTAGGACTGTGATCCCTTTTGAGTTAATTTTTGTGAAGGGTATACTTTCTAGTTTTCATACTCTTATTCATACCTTCTTCATGCTTTATCTTTTTGAAACTCTCTTTGCCTTTATGATTTACCTGTAGATCCTCCTCTTCCATAAAGACTTTTCTTACAATTTTGGCATAGAGTTATTTTTTTCTTTTGAAACTTCTTAGTGTTTATCTCTAGCACTCTTGTTTTTTATTCCTAAAAGTTATTTTTGTATAATTATATATATTTGGCATTCTAAGTAGATAGTACGGTCCTGATCCTGGTGGGTAGGTTCATCAATTTGAGTATATGTGTTTACACCATTCCCTGAAATGGTCAAAGGTACTCTTTTTTGCTAGGTTAGCTGACTTTCTTCACTTCCAAACTATTCTAACAGTTGCTATTGCCTTTGGAAACTTAATTTTCACAAGGAAGTAAGGGAAAAGAAAATCTTAACAAGCTGGGTATTTGTTGAGTGACTGTAACATGGAAAATATTTTGCTAGGTGGTGTTAGGGCAAACAAAAATGTGGTGTCTGTCCTCAGGGACTCAGAATCTAGAAGGAGAGGACCGAGTTTGCCAAGAATGGAAAATTGTTTTCAGTTGTTGTGGCAAGTCAACAATGTTGGTTGGCATTGTGCATAATTAAAAGAAAATCGTATGGGTGCTTGTTCCAAAGGCTTGGTATTGCTCCAACTCTGCATGCAAATGTAAGAGTAGAATTGGAAATATGAGCAAGTTAGTTTTTATGTGTCTTGCTTTGTGGGTTACTTCTAAAATAATTACTAATACTAAAATAAGAAGTAATACAAATTATCCTATCTAATAAAAGAAAAACATGCAAATTGATTGTACCTTTGCTACACCCACAAGCCATGCCCACCAGCCAATCAGGAGTGAGTATGCAAATTAACCCAACAAATAATGGCAGCAGCCACGGAGTTGGAGCAAGTAGGAGGCTTGGGTTGCCCCTGGCAATGGAGGGAGCCAAGCTTCCCACCTGCCCTGGCCTCCGCTTAAGGCTACAACATTTCAATTATAGAAGATAAATAAATCCCAGATACCAGTGCCTCCACTTGGGTTGCTGGGGGTGTGGCTGGCCTGCAAACCACCTCAGGCCTTTTGCCCAGGCTGCCCTACGCCCCAAGGGAATTCCCAACCTGATCTGGGACACCCTTCAGGGCAAACCAGCCAGCCCCCACCCATGCACTAGGCCTCTATCCTATCTAATAAAAGAGTAATATGCAAATTGACCATTACTCCAACACACAAGATGGCTATCCCCATGTGGTCAAAGATGGCTGTCCCCATGTGGACACAAGATGGCCACCACAAGATGGCCAGCAGGGGAGAGCAGTTGGGAGAGACCAGGTCTGCAAGGGAGGGCAGTTGGAGGTGATCAGGCCAGCAGGTTACAGCAGTTGGGAGGGACCAGGCCTGCAGGGGAGAGCAGTTAGAGGTGACCAAGCCTGAAGGGGAGGGCAGTTAGGGGTGACCAGGCCTGCAGGAGAGGTCAGTTAGGGGCAAACATGCTGGCAGGGGAGCAGTTAGGCATCTATCAGGCTGGCAGGAGAATGGTTAGGGGGTGATCAGGCTGGCAGGCAGAAGTGTTTAGGCCCTACTGGGATTAGGCCTAAACGGCCAGTTGGACATCCCTCGAGGGGTCCCAGATTAGAAAGGATACAGGCTGGGCTGAGGGACACCTCTCCGCCCCCCGCCCCCTACCCCCCCCCCCCCCGTGCATGAATTTTCTGCACTGAGTCTCTAGTATTTTATATAACATTTTATATATTTTTTGAATTTATATCTCTTTTACTGGTAGAGTGGTCTCTTAGGTTTAAGGACTTTGCATCATCAAATTTAATGCAGTGATTATTTTCTATTATTATCAAGAAATATTTAATACAAATTTTAAGAAATAAAAACACCTATATGAGTTTTTCAAATGTAGTGTCTTCTTAAGGCAAAAAGAGTAGATTGACTGCTCTGGATTAGTTAATTGAGAAAAGCATGACATCAGATGGTTTCACTTGATGATTGCTTCAGGGAACACCTATTATTAAGCTCTTTGGAATGGGAAGATGGAAATGAGGAAATGAAAGGAAAGGTTGAGGGAACTGCATGAATGAATAAGATACTAAGAATCATGCAAATGATTTCATTTTTAACCTAAATTTAAAGCAGGAGATACTTGCTATTTTTAAGAAAATAAAAACTGACAATTTTCTAGAACAACAGGACAAAACCACTAGAATATTACCACCTGAAGAAATCTTGTTAGATAGCCTTTTGATTAAGTATGGAGTGGTAGAGTAAAGAACCCACCAGTTAAGTCAGTTTTAATGTAGAGCTTTTACCCACTGATCAAGCTGAATATTTTATATATTCTATCTAAGAAAGTAAAGCGATAATGACAACAGTAACATCATGTTGAAATTAAGGATACAAGAAAGTAAAATGAGAAACAAGATTTGAATACTGTTTTTGGATGAAAAGAAAAAACATGATATATTTTCATATGTTAATAGAATATTTTATTATGGGAAACTTATACCATTTTGGGTTTCTAATTCATATCCTTGTTGTGGGAATGAGCTAGTATAACACTGTTAAAAACAAAATTCAAAGATCATAAATTTTGAAGATTGTATTGGCTTCATTTGATGATTCATGGATTGGGCAGCATTTCGTCTAGCAAATAAAAGGAGCTCTGAAGAGCTGTGTGAAGTGAAAGACTTTTATAGGCAGGAGAGGGTAGGACAAAGAAGTTATACAAACAAAGAGCTGATAATTTGTGGCAAGGTCACCTTTCTTTAGGGACTATCAGGGGTCTGTCAGGCAGATTACTTCACTAGTGCTGACCAGGTATTTCCAGATTGACTGATTTAAAGGTCCATTCTTGGAGTAGGCTGAAACTGTAATTAAGTTAGATATTAAGTCTCAGTTATGTGACATGGGGCTTAGCACAGGTGACTCAATTTTTAACCTATTGTCTCTTTTTTAAAAAACACTCTTAACCATAGCTTAGCTATAATCCATTAGACTGTATGCTCTGTTGTATTTTTTTTTATGAGAATAATTTCTGTTTTGCTCATTCTTGAGTCTTCACTATCCAGTGTAATGCTTGGCATATAAAAGATCCCTACTCAATATTTTTAAAAGAAGAAATGTTAGCTATACAGTATATGATTTGGCTTGAAGCAAGGAATTAGGCTAAAGAATTTTCCAAGACTTCAAAAAAATTGTCATGAAACTAATGCAAAAAGACTTACACATTTTACTCATGGGAAAATATGGTTATGTCTTGGTGTGTATTTAATTTTACTTCATCCACAAATTCAGGAGGCTATGAATTTTTATTTTCTTGATTTTTATGTTCATACTAGAGGTCCAGTGCATGAAATTCGTGCATGGGGGTGGGAGGTGTCCCTCAGCCCAGCTTGCACCCTCTCCAATCTGGGACCCCTTGAGGGATGTCTGGTGGGATCAGGCCTAAACAGGCAGTCGGACATCCCTCTCACAATCCAGGACTACTGGCTCCCAACTGCTCACCTGCCTGCCTTCCTGATTGCCCCTAACCGCTTCTGCCTGCCAGCCTGATCACCCCCTAACCACTCACCTGCCAGCCTGTTTTCCCCTAACTGCCCTCCCTTGCAGGCCTGGTCCCTCCCAACTGCCCTCCCCTGCTGGCCATCTTGTGTCCACATGGGGGCAGGATCTTTGACCACATTGGGGCAGCCATCTTGTGTGTTGGAGTGATGGACAATCTACATATTACTCTTTAATTAGATAGGATAGATGTCTGGTGCATAAGTGGGGCCAGCTGGTTTGCCCTGAAGGGTGTCCCAGATCAGGGTGGGGGTTCCCTTGAGATGTGGGGTGGCCTGGGTGAGGAGCCTGTGGTAGTTTGATGGCCGGCCACACCCCTTGGTGACCCAAGCAGGGGCCCTGGGATCTGGGATTTATTTATCTTCTACAATTGAAACTTTGTAGCCTGGAGTGGAGCCAAGCCTCCTGCTCGCTCAGTGGCGGCAGCCATTTCTGCTGGGATTTATGTATCTTCTATAATTGAAACTTTGTAGCCTTAATCGGAGGCCAAGGCAGGCCAGGGTGTGCGGAAAGCTTGGCTTCCTCCATCGCCCCGGGCAACCCTAGCCTCCTGCTCTCTCTAGCTCCATGGCTGCAGCCATTTTTGTTGGGATTTATTTATCTTCTGTAATTAAAACTTTGTAGCCTTGAGTGGAGGCCTGTGCTGGCCAGAGTGTGAAGAAAGCTTGGCTTCCTCCATCGCCAGAGAAACCCAAGACTCCCTCCTGCTCTCTCCATGGCCGCAGCCATCTTGGTTGGGTTAATTTGCATACTCACCCTTGATTGGCTTGTGGGCGTGGCTGGTGGGTGTAGTGGAGTGGTGGTTAATTTGCATATTACTCTTTTATTAGATAGGATCAGAGAAGTAGCAGCCCATTTGAACTGGCATAAAGAGAGCATTGGTAAACATTTAATAGCCATTCTGCTCCTGATTTATTTATAAACAGGCGTTCAGTGTTTTCACCCTTATTTAACTAAATCTTCCCAGATAGATAAATATTGATTGTGATAATCTGGTCATGATGCTCTTCACTTGGCAACTTAATTGTGGGCAGGAGTTGTAATTATGGACCATGATACCAGAGAACTCTCATGAGAAGCTTTTGGGAAAATTTTTCTTTTAAAATGGGACCAGAGACAAGCAAGATTGGAAATCATATCTCTGCCTGTATCTGATAAGGGCCCTATTGAACCTGCAAAGGAAAAGGCGAGAGAATTGCAGAGAAATTGAACTGGATCTCTGATTCTCATTTATTAGATCTTGAGATTGATTAACCCTAGATTTTTCAATGGGTGAGATAATGTGTCCTTTAAGTCACATTTAGCTCAGTCTCGTTGCTTGCAATTGAAATTATCCTTAGGAAGGCAAATGATAGCAGAAAGGAGAGAATTATAGACTTAGAATGGGCTTTAGCCAACCCCCTTTCTCCTACTATAAACATTTGCATAAAATTGACAATATGATACTTAAGCAGAAGTCAGAAACATGAATAATAAAGTATAATTACTAGTGAAGAATGATATTCTAGAGCCATTTAGAATAGAGGTAAATATTCATATACAACTCAGTAGGCCCAGAAGGCATTTTCTTTACAAAAAATTCTAAATCAGTAAAGGGAAAATTATTTTCCATCTAATTTGGTTGAGAAGCCTAGGAATAGCTCTAGAAAGATTTCCATTCTAGATGAAAAAATAATTTCCTTTTTGTAGCCACACACTCTAGAATGAATACTTTTCTGAGGTTTTTAGATACCCGAGAATTAACTATAGTAGATGCTTTCATTAATGGAATTAAAATGCAAAAGGAAGGTGTGAAAAATCAACTTATTGGAAGAGAATCAAGATGGAGGCATAGGTAAATGCAGGTGCTTGCTGCCTGCCACAACCACATCAAAATTACAACTAAAATACAGGACAACCATAATTCGGAACTGCCTGAAAGCTGACTGAATGAAAGTCCTACAACTAGAGAAGCAAAGAAGAAAGCACATTGAGACTGGTAGGAGGGGCAAAGGTGAGGAATAGGCTGGTCTGACAACCATGTGTAGCATTTTTTTTTTTTTAATTTAGAGGGATATCTCCAAAGCCTCCCACAAGAAACAGGGGTCCCAAGCCCAGGATTATAGAACTTTGAAAAGAAGTCCCCATAACTTTGGATTATAAAAACCAGTGGGGATTGGGGCTGAGTAACATGGAGGCTGTGGGAGACTCAGGCAGTTCCTTCTCTAAGGACGGGTGAACAAACTTACATGGTCCCACTCCCTCTGAGCTTCAGTGCTGGGTGTTGGCTTTGTGGAAATCTAGGGACACATGGGGAGGAACTGTCGGGCATTGGGGCAGGAACTTGGGGGTAGCTTTTTCCCAGACTAGGGTGCTCATAGGGGCCCTTGTTCCTGTGCTGGGACCTCCTCCATCATGGAGCTGACTGGCAGCCATATATGAGTTTCCATCAGCATGACCCACACTTCACTCCACCCTGGTGATTCACTGAGACCCCACCCCATCTGATTTTCAGCCCCATTCAAGCTTTTTGCAGAGGATTTTCCATATGAATGGATTGTCCTTGCTCAGGCTTCAGATTTTGCTAAAATCTCTCAAACAACCAACAGCTGGTGTCAGCATGCCCCAAACCTATCAATAAAAGGGCCAAGACCCAGCACTAGCACCAGCCTGCCTTGCTTCACAGCTTGGCGTTACCTGGGAACTTCCTAGGCCAATACAAAGAGCAGCTATTTGTGATCTTTGTTGCTCCTGTCAAGTGACCCCAGGCAGTGCTGACTTTGCACCTCCCAGGAGGCCCCAGAGCCAGTGCACCTGGCGTATAGCTTCAGACCATACCAGATTACAACTGTACAAATGCAAAAGTGACACACTCAAGGGGCAGACTCAGTGAGCACCAAAGCCACATTGAAGCAAATTCTGCTCCATAGGGGTGTCTCCTACACAGCAGCTGCTCTTCCATTGTAGATATAGCTAGTCCTTACAGCCAATTGGCCTGGAGGTCACTTCTTCCCAGTGATGCCAACAGCAATCAAGGCTCAACTATTACAAGACTGTTCACACAGCCCACATAGGGGTGCACCTAGAGTGCCAAGCTCAGGTGACTGGGAGGTTGAGCCACTGGGTCCTATAGGACAGCTACTACACAAGGCCACTCTACCAACTCCAGGAGACCTAACAGCTCTACCTAACACACAGAAACAAATACAGGGAAGCAACTAAAATGCAGAGACAAAGAAACATCATAAATGAAAGGAAGGGAAGCAAGACAATTACTGGATACAGAGTTTAAAACCATGGTTATAAGGTTACTCAAGGATATTCATGAGACTTTTTAGGATCTTAGTGAGAATGTCAAAGATATGAAAAAGGACCAGTCAGAAAGTAAGCATACATTAACTTAAATAGAGAATAGTTTACAGGAAATCAACAGTAGAGGATTCTGTGAATAAAATCAATGATTTGGAATATGGGTGAGCAGAAAAACACCCAATCAGAAGAGCAAAAGGAAAAAAGAATAAAAAATATGAACATAGTGAAAGGAGCCTCTGAGACAACCTAAAGCATATCAACATTCAAGTTATGAGGGTGCCAGGAGGAGAAGAGAGAGAGCAAGATATCGAAAATCTACCTGAAGAAATAATGACAGAAAACTTCCCCTACCTAGTGAAAGAAATAGACTTACAAGTCTAGAAAGTATAGAGAGTCCCAACCAAGAGGAACCCAAAGAGACCCACACTAAGACACATCATAATTAAAATGCCAAGGGTTAAAGACAAGAGAGAATCTTAAAAGCAGCAAGAGAAAAGCAGTTCATTACCTACACAGGAGTGCCCATATGACGGTCAGCTGATTTCTCAACAGAAACTTTGCAGGCCAGAATGAAGTGGCAAGAAATATTCAAAGTGATGAATAGCAATGACCTAAAACCAAGATTACTCTACCCAGTAAAGCTATCATTTAAAATTGAAGGCCAGATAAAGAGCTTCACAGATAATAAAAAGCTAAAGGAGTTCATCATCACCAAACCAATATTATATGAAATATTGAAGAGTATTCTTTAAGAAGAGGAAGAATAAAAGAATAAGAATAATAAGAATGAGAAGAAGAAATATAAACAATAAAATGGCAATAAATGCACATCTACAGCAATTGAATCTAAACATAAAAATAAATGAATAAGAAATCTAATGAACAAAATAAAATAATGAATAAAATAGAATCAGAAGCATGGAAACATGGATCAGACAGACAAATCTCAGAGGAAAGAGGTGAGGGAGGTTCAGGAAGAGATTAACCAAAGGTCTTAAATGCATTGCCTATGGACCCAAACAATAGGGTGGTGAAGGCTTCGGGTGGGGCAGGAACTGGGTGAAGGGGGAAAATGGGCAAAAAGGAGGGCATCTGTAATACTCTCAACAATAAAGATTAAAAATAAAGAAATCAACTTCTAAAAGTCTGTGTTCAAAGAGTGAAATTTTGTATTAATTGCTTGGAACTTTGAATGCATATGCCTGCAAATATCAACAGGAAGTAATTTTAAAGGTTATATTATTATATATATTTACCTCAAGGGCAATATATGTTTATATATTTATGTATGTATGTGTAGATATTTTTACAACGAAAACAATATTATCGATTCTTGCTATCTTACATTGTGGAGGCCCATTACTTGGGTCTTTTTCACTTCCTGATTTTTCTATTAACTTCAGTCACTTTTTTTTTTACACATTTTTTTTATTGTTTTAAGTATTACAAAAATGGAACTCCCATTTGACCCAGTGATCCCACTTCTAAGAATATATCCCAAGAATCTAGAAACCTCAGTCACTTTTAAACTTAAATTTTAGGGTTCAACTCATTTTTGTTTTATCCTTTATCCACTGATATACATTCCATACTGCAGGAGAGTTGCAGAAGGGGCATGTGATATAAGAGGAATAACTTCTTATCTCATTTGGTTAATGATATCACATTTGATTATTGAAATCACATAGATATTAAAATTTTCTAAAGAATCCTATATAATAAAAGCCTACTATGCTAAGTGTCCGCTCCTCCAGTCGTCTGTTCAACCAATCAAAGTGTAATATGCTAATGATATGCTAACGCCACTCAACCGCTTGCTATGATGTACACCACCAGGGGGAAGACACTACGACCAGAATGTTAACTTGCTACTGGAGTCAGGCCGATCAGGACTGAGCAAGATGGGCCAGACATGCCCTGGAGCCCTCCCATGGTCCCTCCTGGCTGGCCAACCACCTGTGTCCCTTCCCAACCCCGATCATGCACTGGTGGGGTCCCTTGGCCTGGCCTGTACCCTCCCGCAATCCAGGACCCCTCAGGGGATTGAGCCGGTTTCAGCCCAATCCTGCAGGTCAGGCTGAGGGATCCCACTGGTGAACTGGGCCTCTAGTAATAATAAGTATAATAATTAAAATATTTATAATATTCTAAATTAAGAAACTGAAAATATTTGTGGCAGTCACAAAATTTTGCTTTATTTAGCTACAACCAATTACAAATGAATATTTTGAGAGTCGAACTTTATTAGGAGGCATGGAAACTGAGGTCTACTATTTTGTCCTCCACTGACTAACTCTGTTACCTTGGATGTGTCGCTTAATTTAGAACTTTAGTCTTCAGTTGCTCATCTCTCAAGTGGGATAATGTCTTCTTTGCTGAAGACAGGATATTGCATAAATTAATGTATTCATTTTAAGCTATAAGCTTCTTTATTCAAGAAGCAGCGCGAACCCTAACCAGTTTGGCTCAGTGGATAGAGCGTCGGCCTGTGGACTGAAGGGTCCTAGGTTCGATTCCAGTCAAGGGCATGTACCTTGGTTGTGGGCATATCTCCAGTAGGGGGTATGCAGGACGCAGCTGATTGATGTTTCTAACTCTCTCTCCCTCCCCCTTCCTCTCTGTAAAAAATCAATAAAATATATTTTAAAAAAAGAAGAAGCAGTGCGATACGCAGTCTTGGATGAGCTCTGTACCTTCTCATGGAAAGGTCAGATTTTACCTATGAAAAGAAAGAGAGAGAGCTAAATAACCAGATACCGGGAGAAGAGAGATCATGGGGATACCAAGAAACAGCTCGCATATGAAAGAAAAGGAGGCTTCACCATAAAAGGAAGTAAATGAAATGAAGGCAAGCAACCTGCCAGAGAAAGAATTCAGAGAAATGGTCATAAGGTGGCTGAAAAGAATGGAAGACAAATTCAACAATATGTGTAAGAACCAAGAGGAAATGAAGAAGAACCAAGAAGAAATAAAAAAATGACATCGCTGCTATAAAGAAGTCAATAGAAAGCATCAACAGTAGACCAGAAGAAGCAGAGGACTGCATCAATGAGCTAGAAGACAAGGTAGAAAAAAATACTGAAGCAGAGCAGCATCTAGAAAAAAAAGTTTAAAAAACAGGAGGAGAGCCTAAGGGAACTGTGGGACAACACAAAACATCCACATAATAGGAGTAACAGAAGGAAAGGAAACTGAGCAAGGGATACAAAACCTGTTTGAAGAAATAATGACAGAAAAATTCCCTAATATAGGGAAGAAAAAACTCACACAAATCCAAGAAGCTCACAGAGTCCCCAAAAAAATGAACCCCAAAAGACCGACGCCAAGGCACATTATAATTAAACTGGCAAACACCAACAACAAAGTAAGAATATTAAAAGTGGCCAGAGAGAGACAGAAAGTTACCTACAAAGGATCTCCCTTCAGACCATCAACTGATTTTTTCAACAGAAACACATCAGGCATGCCAGAAGGGAATGGAATAAAATATACAAAGTCATGCAAAGGAAGGGTCTGAATCCAAGAATACTGTACCCAGCAAGGCTATCAATGAAAATTGAAGGTGAAATCAGGAGCTTCAAAGACAAAAAAAGACAAAGGGAGTTTATTACCACCAAACCAGCAATGTAAAAAATGCTAAAGGGTAAAAAAGAAGAAATAGAAAGTGAAGAAGGAACACAGGGGTAAAAAATGAAAATGGTGACAAACAAGAACCTGTCAATAATAACTTTAAATGTAAATGGATTAAATGCCCCAATTAAAAGACATAGGGTAGCTGAGTGGATAAGAAAAGATGACCCATATATCTGCTGTCTACAGGAAACCCACCTCAGAAAAAAGGGCTCACACAGATGGATGGTGAAGGGATGGGAAAAAGTTGTTCAGGCGAATGGAAATAATAATAATAAAAAAAAGCTGGGGTAGCAATACATACAGCTTACAAATTAGATCTTAAAGTGAAGGACATAACTAGAGATAAGAAAGGCCACTTCATAATACTAAAGGGAGCAATCCAATAAGAAGAAATAACTGGTAAACATATATACACTCAATACAAGAACACTCAAATACATAGAAAAAACAACTTCTGGAGCATATTAAGGGAGATATTGACAGCAATACAATCATAGTAGGGGACTTTAATACCCCACTATCACCATTGGACAAATCCTCTAAACCAGTCGTTCTCAACCTTTCTAATGCTGCGACCCTTTAATACAGTTCCTCATGTTGTGGTGACCCCCAACCATAAAATTATTTTCGTTGCTACTTCATAACTGTAATTTTGCTACTGTTATGAATTGTAATGTAAATATCTGTGTTTTCTGATGGCTCTACAGCAGCGGGGTAGCCTAAGACCATCAGAAAACACAGATATTTACATTACGATTCATTAACAGTAGCAAAATTACAGTTATGAAGTAGCAATGAAAATAATTTTATGGTTGGGGGTCACCACAACATGAGGAACTGTATTAAAGGGTCGCAGCATTAGAAAGGTTGAGAACCACTGCTCTAAACAAAAAAATCAGCAAAGAGACATCAATCTTAAATGACTCACTAGATCAGATGGACTTAATTGACATCTTCAGAACATTTCATCCCAAGGCTACAGAATATACATTCTTCTCAAGTGCACATGAGACATTTTCAAAGATAGACCACATATTAGGACACAGGCAAAGTCTCTTCAAATTCAAGACAATAGAAATCATATCAAACATCTTCTCAGATCACAATGGCATAAAACTAGAAATCAACTACAATAAAAGCAATGAAAAAAATCTAACACTTAGCATACTATTAAACCACGAATGGGTTACCAGGGAGATCAAAGAATAAATAAAAAGCATTCTGGAAACAATTGACAATGAAAAAACCACAATTCAAAATCTATGGGACACAATGAAAGCAGTCCTGAGAGGGAAGTTTATATATGTTTACCAGTTATTTCTTCTTATTGGATTGCTCTACAGCCCTACATCAAAAAACAAGAAAAAAATGGCAATAAATTATCTAACCTTGCAACTTAATTAGAAAGAGAGCAACAAGAAAAGCCCACAGTAACCAGAAGGAATGAAATAACAAAGATCAGAGCAGAAATAAAAGCCATAGAGAAAACAACAATGACAAAAAAACAACAAAACAAAACAAAACAAAAACAAAAAACAAACAAACAAAAAACAAAAACAAAAACACAATACAAAAGATCAATGAAACCAAGAGCTGGTTCTTTGAAAGGATAAACAAGATTGATGAACCTCTAGCTAGGCTTACCAAGAAGCAAAGAGAGAGGACCCAAATAAACAAAATCAGAAATGAAAGAGGTGAATAACAACTGATCCCACAGAAATACAAACAATTATGAAAAAATACTATGAACAACTCTATTCCAACAAAAAGGACAACCTAGAGGAAATGGACATATTCTTAGAAAAATACAAGCTCCCAAAACTCAACCAAGAATAAAAAAACCTGAATAGGCTGATAACTACCGAAGAAATTGAAACAGCAATCAAAAATCTTCCAGCAAACAAAAGCCCTGGTCTGGACAGCTTTACAGGGGACTTCTACCAAGCATTCAGAGAAGAATTAATATCTATTCTCCTCAGACTATTCCAAAAAATTCAAGAGGAAGGCACACTTCCAAGCTCTTTCTGTGAAGCCAGCATCACCCTAATACCAAAATAAGATAAAGACACCAAAAAAAAAAAAAAAAAAAGAGAGAGAGAGAGAGAGAACTACAGGCCAATATCCCTGCTGAACATAGATGCTAAAATCCTCAACTAAAGTCTAACAAATCGGATTCAGCAATACATTAGAAAGATCATACACCATGATCAAGTGGGAGTTATTCCAGGGATGCAAGGATGGTACAATATCCTCAAATCAATAAATGTGATATATCATATAAACAAACTGAGTGACAAAAATCACATAATCATATCAATTGATGCAGAAAAAGAATTTGACAAAATCCAACACCCTTTCTTGATAAAAACTCTCGGTAGAGTGGGAATAGAGGGATCATACCTCAGCATAATATAAGCCCTATATGACAAACCTACAGCCAACATCATACTCAATGGGCAAACACTAAAACCATTTCCCTTAAGAACAGGAACAAGACAAGGATGCCCACTTTCACCACACCTGTTCAACATAGTACTAGAAGTACTAGCCATAGCGATCAGACAACAAGAAGAAATAAAAGGCATCCAAATTGGAAAAGAAGAAGTAAAACTGTCCTTATTTTCAGATGATATGATACTATACATAGAAAACCCCAAAGACTCCATCAAATAACTACTGGACCTAATAAATGAATTTGGCAATGTAGCAGGATACAAAATTAACACCCAAAAATCTAAGGCCTTTTTATACACCAATAATGAGGCCTTTTTATACACCCATTTACTATTGCAACAAAAAATTAAGATTCCTAGGAATAAACTTAACCAAGGATGTAAAAGACCTGTACTCAGAAAGGAAGACATAAACAAATGGAAGAACATACCATGTTCATGGATTGGTAGAATCAACATCATAAAAATGTCCATACTACCTAAAGCAATCTATAGATTCAATGCAATACCTATTAAAATACCAATGGCATATTTCAAAGATCCAGAACAAACTCTCCAAAAATTCATCTGGAATAAAAATATCCATAGCTATCCTGAGAAAGAAGAACAAAGTTGGAGGGATCACAATACCAGACATCAAACTATATTACCAAGCCATGGTTCTCAAAACTGCCTGGTACTGCACAAGGACAGACATATAGACCAAAGGAACAGAATAGAGGACTCAGAAATTGACCCAAGCCATTATACTCAATATTTGACAAAGGATGCAAAAGCATACAATGGAGTCAAAACAACCTCTTTAGATGCAAATCAAAATGACAATGCAGTACCATCTCACACGTCAGAATGGCTATCATCAACAAATCAACAAACAATAAGTGCTAGTGAGGATGTGGAGAAAAAGGAACACTCCTTCACTGCTAGTGGGAATGCAGACTGGTGCAGTCACTGTGGAGAACAGTATGGAGTTTCCTCAAAAAACTGAAAATGGAACTCCCATTTGACCCAGTAATCCCACTTCTAGGAATATATCCCAAGAAACTAGAAATACCAATCAGAAAGGACATATGCACCCCTATGTTCATAGCAGCACAATTCACCATAGCTAATATTTGGAAAGAGCCTAAATGCCTATCAGCAGATGAGTGGATTAAAAAACTGTGGTACATGTACACAATGGAATACTATGCTGTGGTAAAAAAGGAGTTCTTACCATTTGCAATAGCATGGATGGAACTGGGGAGCATTATGCTAAGTGAAATGTTCTGTAAAATATAGACCATATACACTTTTAATGAAAATTTCTTCCTGATGACATATGCATCTTCAGATTTCCTTTGCATTTCAAAAGCAGGTTCATATTTCAAAGAGAATGTAATTATCAGACTAACCATGATTTTTTTTTATGGTGTTTAGGTTGAAACTTGGAAAAAAAAACTACTTAATTTAATAAATACTGTATTATATTTTAACAAAAAGAAATGATCAATTAATTATTTTGTTACTTAAATCTTGAATTAGAGAGAAAGAGTTGGGTTTATCTAGAGCAGATAGTCACTTTTACCTGAATCTAGGAAAACTTTAAAAGATAAACCATAGCTGTCTGGCTATATTTCAATTGTGGAAATCTGATTAGTCCAATTCATGAAGGATCTTTGAACCCTGATAGCAGGATTTGCTTCTTGATTAGGGGACATTGTCTCTGCTATTGACCTGTAGGTGGTTAGGGGTTGTGGATCAGTGAAAAGTTACTTTTAACCATTTGCTTGGAAAATTCAAAAGATGAGTAAGGACTAGCATGGAGATTTCCAGTCTAGTCCTTTGATCCCACAGAAGGATTTTTCAAACTCTTTCCCTATGTGCCTATCAACTCATCTTTCACTGGCTGATGTTCTTAGCACTCAATGAGGTGAGCAGCAGCACATGTTAACATGGCCTACGTGATGGTCTTGGTCTGTCCTGACTAGTTCCAGGAATTTTTTGGGAAAAGTGAAAGTTGAAAGGGAGGGACTAGAATAATTAGTGGAACTCTAAAGCCTAGCTTCAGATTCAGAAATAGGTGCTTTGAGTAGGGGTCTTATATAGAAACTCGGATTGGACGCTCTCATTCCCTGGGAGAGAAAGGTGCTTTTCATGATCTTATAAGAAACTTTTGAGGAAGTTCATTATTTTCTCATTTGGACTTTTGAAAAAAATATTTTGCATGTTTTTGACAATCAAACCTTATTCTTTAGAGAAAATTACGGATCATTCTACTAAGGATGTTCAACTCTTTCTGTGATAACAAAGTTGCCTCCAGCATGGATGCAGACAATTTAAAAAATCTCTCATATTGATCTGAGCAGAGTTCTGTGAGCTTCTAGGAATATCTGAAGCAAGTTGGCATTTTTAACAGACCTTCCTTACCACTGCTGGAAGTTTTCGGTGTGTTTAAAGGTCATCCAGGCATGCTTAGAGGTTTAGGGCGACATTACATTAAAAACTGCTGCTGTCCTCTCTCCATCCATTCTATTCTGGTCTAATCTTCCAGCTCTCACCTGAATGCTGCCTCTGCCTGGTGGCTGAGGCCTAAACTAGACTGCCTGTCATGGTCTCTTGATAAACCCTGGTCTGCACTCTGGTCCTCTGCCATCGTACTTCACTTGGAGGCTGACCTAGACCTCCAGACTCTAGCTCAGATCAGCAACAAAGTTACTTGAAAAATCAACCATTACTTACAGTAATTGGAAAACAACCATCTTCATTTTTGAAATGAAAAAAATTCTTTATTCTTTCAAGAAAGATGTTTACCAAGGTATTAACACTAATATAGGTATAATCAGCTCCATGTTCTGTGCTGTCTTCTATCATGACTTGAAGAGAAATTTACGATCTTTGCACTATTTAGCAAAAACTTCACAGCTGTGGCCTCAAGTCACCTTTTTTCTGTATCAGGAAGATATAGGAAAAAATATCTTGAGAGTGAAAAATAATTTTTCTTAAAAAACAATCTGTTATATTGTTTATTTAAATTCTTACCCGAGGATGTGTCTTTATAGATTTTTGAGAGAGAGAGAGAAGGGGGAGGAGAGGAAGAGAGAGATTAGATCAGTGGTTCACAACCTTTCTAATGCCATGACCCTTTAATACAGTTCCTCATGTTGTGGTGACCTCCAACCATAAAATTATTTTCGTTGCTACCTCATAACTGTAATTTTGCTACTGTTATGAATCGTAATGTAAATATCTGTGTTTTCCAATGGTCTTAGGCTCTACAGCAGCATGACCCACAGGTTGAAAACCACTAGCAGGGTTGCCCAAGACCATCGGAAAACACAGATATTTACATTATGATTCATAACAGTAGCAAAATTACAGTTATGAGGTAGCAACGAAAATAATTTTATGGTTGGAGGTCACCACAACATGAGGAACTGTATTAAAGGGTCGTGGCATTAGAAAGGTTGAGAACCACTGGATTAGATAGATAGATAGATAGGTAGATAAACATCCATTGGTTGCCTCTCACAGGTGCCCTGACCAAGGACTGGCTGGGGTACAATATGTTTATTTTTATTAGTAAGGTTGTAAATGAGAGTAGTTAAGGCTCCATAATTTTATTCAGTAATTTTATTCAGTAACTAGAGGTCTGGTGCACAAAATTTGTGCAAAGGAAGGGGGGTGTATGTGTCCCTCAGCCCAGCCTGCACCCTCTCCAATCTGGGACCCCTCGAGGGATGTCCTAATGCCCAGTGGGATCGGGTCTAAATGGGCAGTCGAACATCCCTCTCACAACCCAGGACTGCTGGCTCCCTACCACTTGCCTGCCTGCCTGATCACACCCTAACCACTCTCCTGCCAGCCTGATCAATGCCCAACTGCTCCCCTGCTGGTCTGATTGCCCCTAATTGCCCTCCCCTGCCAGCTTGGTCACCCCTAATTCCCCCCCTTGCCAGCCTGGTCACCCCTAATTACCCTCCCTTGCTAGCCTGGTTGCCCCCAACTGCCTCTTCTGCAGGCCTGGTTCCTCCCAACTGCCCTCCCTTGCAGGCCTAGGTCCCTCCCAACTGCCCTCCCCTTCTGGCCTAATCGCCCACAACTGCCCTCCCCTGCTGGCCACCTTATGTCCACCTGGGGGCGGCCATCTTTGACCACATGGGGGTGACCATCTTGTGTGTTGGAGTGATGGTCAATTTGCATATTACCCTTTTATTAGATAGGATAATGACTGAGAAATGTGAGAAATTTTTCAATTTGGAACATAGAACCAGGATTCTTACCTTATCCTGTGATTTTTATTGTATACTAAATAAAGAAAAAGCAAAGACACTGGCATTCAACTGTTTCAGCATGTTAGTAAATTCTTTCCCTGATCAATGGCAGAGGTACTCAAGGTGGCATTTAAATTAATTAGGCTTTCTTCAAGTTTAAATTAGACAATGTATTTTGTTTACTAGACTACAAACCATGTTTAAATGAGATTTAAAAGCTTTACTTTTCTGCCTGATGAATTTGACAAAACTTTGCTACATATATCATTTCTAATTCAGGGTTCAGAATACATAAAGTGATAATAAGAGTTGTCACATAAACAAAGATAAAAGGAAATTTAATTGAATGTGTCTCATGTTTTGTGTACAGACAACTTATCTTGATTTTCTCTTTTCAAAGTGGATTGCTCAAACTAAACCATATTCTGTTCTTACATAGGCATTTGCTTTGTTTTCTTCCTTTAGAGGTATTTTGTTTTCAGTTTAGAGTTTGATATGTAGTCTTTATTTTTAGTTGACAAAATACATTTTAGATGCATAGATCTAAATACACTTATATACTATTAATCTGCCTGTTTCTGAAAAAAAAAAAAAGTTCCCTTGAGGCATTGAGCCAAAGCATATAGTTATACTAATTAATGTTAAAATTGTCATAGTCACCCAGTGAGCACATTGTTGGACTGGTAGCCACCACATGGATGAATCTTACTACCAGTTTATGAAGAAGGGGAATTATCCCTTGGTGTCCAGGTACCTGCCATTGAGGAAAGCATCTCCACTGAAGCCTGAAAAGCTGTTGTACCCTAAAATGTGAGGCTGCTTGTTTTACTTCTCTCAGTCCCTGCATGCCCTTTTTACAATGTCTATGTTATAGCATGCTAGTGGATAGGCCCAGGAATCTGTGTTTTGATAAATCAGTGTATTAATTACTTGGCTATAATTGGTGGTATGTTTTCTTTATTTAACTTTGATTCACAGTTTGAAGGTTGCTTCTCCAGTCTACCTACTTCATGCAACATGAGGGCGTAATCTAGGGGAGTGGTTGCATGAAAGAAAAGTCCTAGCACATCTTGTGGAGTAAGGAATGATGTAGACAACAGCAATTTATTGAAATGAGGGTAAGGACTGTCTGATAAGATAGTTAAGATTGTATAGGGAAACTGTGATTGTGTCCTACTATCCCATCTTTTTCTTGTCCGTTGTGTAGTATTCATGCAGTATGGGTAATATGAGACAGGTAGAGTGACTATACCCCTATTCTAGGGGTGGATCCTTATTCTTTTAACCACTCAAGTTAATCACATTCTCTTTGTCCCTGGGTTCAAAGAAGAAAAAATCTAAGAAAATCAGTGAGTACCTTCCCCAATGGCTTAGGAAAGGATATGACCAAATTTGGGCTGAGATGTGAAGGGAGGTTTTCTGGGAGCTGATCAGTACTTTCTCTTCTCTGGACTTTATTTTTAATTTTAACTTTATTTTTATAGTTGATGCTATTACAGATGTCTCCATTCTCTTCCGCCCCTTGCCTACCTCGACCTGGCTCCTCCTTGCCTCTGGCAATCACTACACTGTTGTTAGTGTCTATGGATTATGCATATATGTTATTTGACTAATCTCTTTAAAAATTTTTTTTTTATTGATTTCAGAGAGGAAGGGAGAGGGAGAGAGAGATAGAAACATCAATGATGACAGAGAATCATTGATAGGCTGCCTCCTGTACACCTCCCACTGGGGACTGAGTCTGCAATCTGGGCATGTCCCGTGACTGTAATCTAACCATGACCTCCTGGTTCATAAGTCTACACTCAACCACTGAACCACACCAGCTGGGCTTTGGCTAATTTCTTCATCTTTTTTTATCCAGTCACCCCTAGCCTCATCCTCTCTGACAGCTATCAGTTTTTTCTAATAATACATCAGAAAAGGGGTTAATTTCCAAAATATATATTAAAATACTTATACAACTCAACACCAGTAAGATAAACAATCCAGCTAAAAAAAAAATGGGCAAAGGACCTCAATAGACAATTCTCCAAAGAAGACATACAGATGGCCAAGAGACATATGAAAACATGCTCAGTTACTAATCACCTGAAAGATGCAAGTAAAAAAGAGGTATGCAAATTAAAACAACAATGAGGTATTACCTCACACCTGCCAGAATGGCTACTATCAACAAATCAACAAACATGTGCTGGAGAAGATGTGGAGAAAAGTACACTCTTGGTGGGAATGTAGACAGTGCAGCCACTGTGGAAAACAGTATGAAGTTTCCTTAAAAAACTAAAAAATTTCTGTAGCCCCTTTAATTTCCCTTGTCCTAGGAGACATATCAGCAAAAATATTGCCACGAGAGATGTCTGAGATTTTACTACTAATGTTTGTTTCTATGGTTTCATGACTTACATTTATGTCTTTTATCCATTTTGTGTTTATTCTTGTATATGGTATAAGTTGGTGGTCTAGTTTCATTTTTTAAAAAATGTACCTGTCTAATTTTCCCAACACCATTTTTTGAAGAGACGGTCTTTACTTCATTTTATGCTCTTGCCTCCTTTGTCAAATGTTAATTGAGTGTTGACCTATGAACATGTTTGCTTGAGAAGAATGTATATTCTGTAGTTTTTGGATGGATGTCCTAAAGATGTTGATTAAGTCCATCTTAATCGTTTAGGATTAAATCGTTTAGGATTGCTGTTTCTTTGCTAATTTTTTTGTCTAGAGGATTTATCCAGTTATGTTAATAAGGTATTAAAGTCTCCTACTATGATGGTATTGCTGTCAATCTCTCCCCTGATATCTTCCAGAACTTTTTTTTATGTATTTGGGTGCTCCTTCACTAGGTGCATATATGTTTACCAGAGTTATATCCTCTTTTTGTATCAATCCCTCTAGAATTATGAAGTGGCCTTCCTTGTCTCTTGTTATGGTCTTTACTTTGAGGTCTATTTTGTCATATATAAGATATATAAGTATTGCTACCCCAGCACCCCAGCTTTTTTTTTTTTCAGTTCCATTTGCCTGATAGATATTTTTCTATCCCTTCACTTTCAATCTGAGTGAGTTCCTTGTTCTGAGGTGGGTCTCCTGTAGTCAGCATATATATGGGTCATATTTTCTTAGCCATTCAGTCATGCAGTGTCTTTTGATTAGAGCATTTAATCCATTTACATTTAGTGTTATTATTGACTAGAGGCCTGATGCATGAAAATTCATGCATTGGAGGGGGGTCCCTAAGCTTGGCCTGCCCCCTCTCACAGTCCAGGAGCCCTCAGGGGAAGGAGACAACCCATCAATCAGGGGAAGGTGATACCCCCATCACACCTCTGCTGCTGCCACTGCTGGCAGTGAAAGCCTTGGCTGTCCCTGGTTACCTGAACCTCAGGCAGCCCTGGGAAGCTGGGCAGCTGCCATCTGAGGCTTGCCTGTGCTTCAGGCCATCCCTGGGCAGCTGGGGGGCTGAGAGGACTAGGAGACTCTGGAGGCAGGTGAACGGAGTGGCCGGACCCAACTGGGGGTGGGCTTGGCTGTGCCGCGTGCCTGCCACCCTGGAGGGGCTGAGGGGATTGGGTGCTGACATCTTTGAGGGCATGACAGTCAATTAGCATATTTCCTCCTTATTGGCTGTGGATGCCACCCTCTTTGTGAGGGTGTGATGGTCAATTAGCATATCCCTCTTTATTAGATAGGATAGGTACTTGTTTGTAGCCATTTCTGTGCTTTATGCCTGTGTTCCTCCCTCCCTTTATATTTCTTCTTATAGCATTCTGTTTAGCATTTCTTACATTGCTGGCTTGGTAGTGATAAACTACCTTAGCATTGTTTTTTGTCTGTGAAGCTCTTGTTTTCCCCTTCCATTTTGATTGATAATCTTGCTGGGTAGAATATTCTTGGATTCAATCCTTTGCTTTGCTTCACTTTGTATACTTCATTCCATTTCCTTCTAGCTTGGTGTGTTTCTGTTGAGAAGTCATTTGATAATCTGATGGGGGATCCTTTGTAGGTAACTCTCTGTCTCTCTCTTGCAGCCTTTAAGATTCTATCTTTGTCTTTAACATTTGCCAATGTAATTATGATGTGTCTTGGTGTGGGTCTTTTGGGATTCATCTTGCTTGGGACTCTCTGTACTTGTGTAACTTTTTTCTTCTCCATATTAGGGAAATTTTCTGTCATTATTTCTTCAAATAGATTCTCTAATACTTGCTGCTCTTCTTGTCCTTTTGGAAGCCCTATTATACATATGTTACTTCATTTTGTGTTGTCCCAAAGCTCCCTTAGGCTCTGCTCTTGATTTTTATTTTTTTTCCTCCAGTTGGTGTTCAGATTGGGTTTGTTTCTCTACCTTGCCTTCTAACTCACTAATTTGGTCCTCTCCTTCTTCTAGTCTACTATTGAAACCTTCCATAGTGCTTTTGATTGTAGCTATATCACTTTTGATTTCTTCCTGATTTTTGCATAGGTTGTTGATTTTCTTATCCATCCGATTTATGAACTCCGTGACCATTACTCTGAATTATTTTTCTGTTATATTGCATTCCTCAGTTTCACTTATTTCCTTTCTTGGTGATTCCTCTTTTTTTTCCTCTGGAAATTGTTTCATTGTCTCCCCATTGTAACTATCACCAGAAGGTCCAAACACTGAGTTGTAGGGGCCTGAGCTGTGTGCAGTGGGAGAGTCTCACCACCTGAGTGTCACTGAAGAGCTCTGACACCAGAACATGTGGCTTCCATGGGTCAGTGGGAGCCACACACACTGAGAATCAAAGTCACCAGTACTCAGTGTGGCCTCATGTGTGCACCTAGAGTCAGGGACCTGGCATGCAGCACACAGAAAAAAAGTCCCCATGGGCTACACTGAAAATCAGAGTCCCCTAGCACACACCAGGAGTCAGGGACCCCGTGTGCATGTGCTAAGAATAGAGTATCGGAGACTCTGTCACTTGGTGAAGCCTTGTGCCATGAATCAGGGTCTTTGTGTGAACATGCATGGAGAATTGGAGTCACAGGAACTCAGTGTGTGTGCATTGAGAATCAGGGATCCTGTGTGTGTATGACGAGAAACAGAGTTCCCATGTGTGCGTGCCATGAGTCAAGTCACTGGTGCTCAGTGCTGCCACTTGTGCAGAGAATCATGGTCCCAGTCTGCTTGGGGGGCCGGGTTGCACAGCCACTCTGTGTTAGTGGGAGTTCCACTCCTGCGCCACGGGAAACAGACTCCTGTGTGTGCACCCCAGAGTCAAGGTTAAGTCACACAACTGCCCTATGTCAGCAGGAAGCCTGCTTGTGCAAAGCAGGTCTGGTCTGGCAGGTCCTATGCCACTGCAGTGGGCCTGCAGGGAGGAGGGATGGGCTCCATGACTCACAGTAATCTGTGGCTGAGATGTCTGGAGTCTTGGTGTCTGTGGGTCTGAAGGTTTTTGTCCTGAGTAGTTGGAGGGTCCCAACTTGCATCAGAGACCAGATTGGGTGGTGGTGAGGCTAGGGTTCTAGTCACAATCAGCCTGTTCTTCAAGATGGGGTGGTCTCTATGTCAATGTCTGCCATTTCAGCCTACACATAGTATTTTATATTAACTTTTCTCCAGGGACAAAGAGAGTGTCTACACTGCCTTTTGTCTTGAAAACATATCATAAAAATAATTTTTAAAAATGTGAATCTTTAAGGGACCATGGCACAACAGGTAGCATAACAACATATGCATCATCAGTGTACCAAAAGGAGAAGAGAGGGAGCAAGAGATCAAGAACCCAGCTGAGGGAGACATCCATCTATTCCAACGGTGGAATAGATGGATGTGTCCTGAGCCTTGTCCCAGAGCAAATAGAGGGAGCAGCTGAAACGAGTGGCGAAGGAGGCACAGCTGGTGAGACAGTTTGCAGCCGGGAAGGGCAGAGATACCCCAGATAAAGGTAAAATCAAAGATCTAGGCAGTAGAATCTGCCGGACCTCTGTGCCCAGAAGGTTAGGGAGAAACTACACAACGCCAAGCTGCGTCCCTGAGGACAGACAAAGTGTCTGACTGGAAAAAAAAAAAAGGGTCCATGTGACTGCAGGTGGTAGTGGATTTTAGACCTCAGAGTCTGGATTTGGGATCTGAGCTCAAAGGCAGCCCTGAAGAGTTGCTGGACCGTGCAGTGCCAGCAAGAGAGGAACTTGCAGAAACGCAGTCCCTCCTCATGCTGGGGCTTGCCCCTTCTCCACTGAATCTAGTTCGTAGGACCTTTCGGATATAGACACATACCTGTGGCTGAGGTGCAGGAGAAGGGATGGAGTTGTGGAATCTGGGGAGAGTAGGCAGCAGACGGTCCAGGAGAGGTGGTAGTGAGTTTGGTGCTGAGCCACATCTAAGCCCCCAGAATCCATTTTCTCCTTAGAGATAGCCCCTCTCTCCAGTCTCTAGGCAACCAATATAGCCATACCCAGATTCCACCCTGATTAACACCAGGGAATCTGAATACTCCCTGAGGTCATAGGATCTATTCTAAAGTGAAATATTTAGAAGCTAGGCACCTCAATTACACAACTACACTGCCAGGGCCCTTCAGAGTGCTTCAGTGTGCTTCAATGGCAAACTTACCGTGGGTGCTCCTGTGAGACGCCACTGGGAGAAAGCGCCTATCCACCACAGGTGCAGCAGCGAAAGCTGAGTCTGACCACCCCACAACTACAGAACTCTGGGCACCACAGTCACCCCTTTCCAGAGTGTCGCCCCCCTGAGCCACATCACCCTGACAGACGGTTCCTTGGTGCCACTGTGAGTCCCCACTGGGCACACGTGATTTCAATTAAGGGTGCAAGACAGAAAAAATTGGGATACTCCTCTCCATGGCTGCTGACTTCTAGACACTGCAGTTGTGCCTCTCAAGCTCACAGGCCTACATCAAGAGAACCCAAATAGCTCAAGTAGGGAGCTACACTAGATTACCAAGCCCAGGAAACCTGAGAGATTACACCAGTAGCACCATCCCCAAAAGAACCTGGGTAGCAAAGCAATTGTATCTACAATTAAAACATTACAGGAAAGCATGGGGAGACAAAACAGTCATCCCTAAAGGAAAGAAAAAGAGGACTCACCAGAAAGGGAGTTAAATGAAATTGAGGCTAGTAGCTTAACAGAAAAAAAATTCAGAGTAATGGTTATAAGGTTGTTTAAATGGATGGATGACAAATACACACAACTCAATGAGAACTATAAGGCACTGAATGAAAATGTCACCAACATGAAAAGAAACCAAGAGGAGATGAAGTATGACATAGCTGCAATAAAGAACATATTGGAAGGCTTAAACAGTAGACTAGAGGAGGCTGAGGACCGCATCAGCGAATTAGAAGACAAGGTAGGAAAAAACACACAAACACAGCAGCCACTGGAAAGAAGACTTGAAAAGCTTGAGGAGAGCCTAAGGGAGCTTTGCGACAACACAAAATGAAACAATATTGGAATAATAAGGATACCAGAGGGAGAGGAAGAGAGGTAAGGAATAGAAAACCTGTTTGAAGAAATAATGGCAGAAAACCTTCCTGATATTGGCAAGAAAAAAACTATGCAAGTTCACGAAGTACATAGAGTCCCAAACAAGTTGAACCCCAAAAGACCGACACCAAGACAGATCATAATTAAATTGCGAACACTAACAACAAAGTAAGAATCTTAAAGGCTGCCAGAGAGAGACAGAAAGCTACCTACAAGGGATCTCCTATTAGAATATCAACTGATTTCTCAACAGGAACACACCAGGCTAGAAGGGAATGGAATGAAATATACAAAGTGATGCAAAGCAAGGGACTGAATCCAAGAATACTATATCCAACAAGGCTATCATTCAAAATTGAAGGTGGAATCAGGAGCTTCACAGACAAAAAAGGGCTAAGAGAGTTTATAACTACCAAGCCAGCAATGCAAGAAATGCTAAAGGGACTGCTGTAAAAAAGAAGAAAAGAGAAAAGCAAAAAGAAACACAAACACTAAGGAAAAATATGACAACAAACATGTACTTGTCAATAATAACATTAAATGTAAAAGGATTAAATGCACAAATCAAAAGACATAGGGTAGCTGAATGGATAAGAAAACATGACCCATATATTTGCTGTCTACAAGAGACCCACATCAGAGCAAAAGATTCACACAGAATGAGAGTGAAGGGATGGAAAACCATTTTTCAGGCAAATGGAAATGAGGAAAAAGCTGGGATTGCAATATTTATATCTGATAATATAGATCTCAAAGTAAAGGCCATAACAAGAGATAAGGAAGGCCACTACATAATACTAAAGGGAACAATTACACAAGAAGATATAACTCTGGCAAACATATATGTACCCAATGCAGGAGCACCCAAATACATAAAAAAAAACTCCTGGAAGATATCAATGGAGAGATTGACAACAGTACAATCATAGTAGGAGACTTGAATACACCACTGACATCACTGGATAAATCCTCTAGACAAAAAATCAGCAAAGAAACAATAATTCTAAATGATGCACTAGATCAAATGGACCTAATTGACATCTTCAGAGCATTTCACCCCAAAGCCACAAAATATACATTCCTCTCAAGTGCACATGGGATATTTAAAAAAATAGACCACATATTGGGTCACAAGTAAAGTCTCCCTAAAATCAAAAACATTGAAATCATATCAAGCATTTTCTCAGACCACAATGGAATAATATTAGTAATAAAGTATAAAAAAATTCCAAAAAATCAAACACTTGGTAGTTGAATAGCATGCTATTAAACAATGATTGGGTGACCAACCAGATCAAATAAGAAATTAAAAACATCCTGGAGACTAATGAAAATAAAAACACAACAATGCAAATGCTATGGGACACAATGAAAGCAGTCCTGAGAGAGTAGTTTATAGCTCTACAAGCCTTCCTCAAAAACAAGAAAAAATGCTAATAAATCATCTAACTCAACAACTCAAAGAATTAGAAAGAGAGCAACAAGAAAAGCCCCGAGTGAGCACAAGGAAGGAAATAATAAAGATCATAGCAGAAATGAATGACAGAGAGACCAAAAAAAAAAAAACAATACAAAAAATCAACAAAACCAAGAGCTGGTTCTTTGAAAGGATAAACAAGATTGATGAACCTCTAGACAGGCTCACCAAGAAGCAGAGAGGACACAAATAAACAAAATCAGAAATGAAAGAGGAGAAATAACAACAGACCCCACAGAAATACAAAGGATTGTGAAAAAATACTATGACCAAATCTATTCTAACAAACAACAAAACCTAGAGGAAATGGACACATTCCTAGAAAAATACAACCTTCCAAAACTCACTCAGGAAGATTCTAAACATCTCAATAGGCTGATACCTATGGAAGAAATTGAAGCAGTCATCAAAAAGCTTCCAGCAAACAAAAGCCCGTGGCCAGACAGCTTCAAAGGGGAGTTTACCAAACATTCAAGGAAGAACTAAAACCTATCCTGCTCAGACTATTCTAGAAAATTCAAGAGGAAGGAACACTTCCAAGCTCCTACTATGAAGCCAGCATCACCCTAATACCAAAACCAGATAAA
This sequence comes from Corynorhinus townsendii, assembly GCA_026230045.1. Lineage (NCBI taxonomy): Eukaryota > Metazoa > Chordata > Mammalia > Chiroptera > Vespertilionidae > Corynorhinus > Corynorhinus townsendii. Next base: position 112,347,081 of record JAPDVU010000001.1, on the reverse strand, counting down.
GATAACACAATGAAAGAAAATTACAAGCCAATATCTCTCATGAACATAGATGCCAAAATCCTCAACAAAATTCTAGCAAATCGAATCCAGCAGTACATCAGAAAGATCATATACCATGACCAAGTAGGATTTATCCCAGGGATGCAAGGATGGTACAATATTTGCAAGTCAATAAACGTGATACATCATATAAACAAATTGAGAGATAAAAATAACATAGTCATATAAATTGATGCAGAAAAAGCATTTGACAAAATCCAACAGCCTTTCTTCATAAAAACTCTCAGCAAGGTGGGAATAGAAGGATCATAACTCAACATAATAAAAGCCATATAGGACAAACCCACAGCCAACATCATACTCAATGGGAAGAAAGTAAAATCATTTCCCTTAAGAACAGAAAGAAGACAGGGATGACCAGTCTCATCACTCCTGTTCAAAATAGTGCTGGAAGTACTAGCCATTGCAATCAGACAAGAAGAAGAAATAAAAGGCAGCCAAATTGGAAAAGAAGAAGTAAAAGTATCCTTATTCGCAGATGACATGATACTGTACATAGAAAACCCTAAAGACTCCATCAAAAAATTACTAGACTTAATAAATGAATTCGGCAATGTAGCAGGATACAAAGCTAACACCAAGAAATCTATGGCATTTCTATACACCAATAATGAACTTACAGAAAGAGAGACTGAAAAAGCAATCCCATTTACCATCACACCAAAGAAATTAAGATACCTAGGAATGAACCTAACTAAGGAGGTAAAAGACCTATACGTGGAAAACTACATGACACTGAAAAAAGAGATAGAGGAAGACATAAACAGATGGAAGAACATACCATGTTCATAGATTGGTAGAATCAACATCATTAAAATTCCATACAACCCAAAGTAATCTTTAGATTCAATGTACTCTCCATTAAAATACCAAAGGCATATTTCACAGACCTAGAAAGAACTCTTCAAAAATTCATCTGGAATAAAAAAACACCCCGAATAACTGCAGCAATCCTGAGAAAGAAGAACAAAGTAGGGGGGATCTCTATACCAGATATCAAGCTGTATTACAAAGCCACTGTTCTTAAAACTGCCTGGTACTGGCATAAGTACAGACATATAGATCAATGGAATAAAATAGAGAACCCAGAAATTGACTCAAATCACTATGCTCAATTAATATTTGAAAAAGGAGGCATGAACATACAATGGAGTCAAGACAGTCTCTTCAATAAATGGTGTTGGGAAAATTGGACCGATACATGCAAAAAAATGAAGGTAGATCACCAAGTTACACCATACACAAAAATAAACTCAAAATGGATAAAGGACTTACACATAATGCAGGAAACCATAAAAATAGTAGAGGAATTCACAGGCAGCAAAATCTGAGACATACGCGGAAAGAACTTCTTCACTGATACTACTCCTAGGGCAATGGAAGCTAACGAGAAAATAAACAAATGGGACCACATCAAAATAAAAAGCTTTTGCACAGCAAAGAAAACCATAAATAAAACAAAAAGAAAGCCCACTACATGGGAAAACATATTTGCCAATGATATCAATGATAAGGGTTTAATCTCCAACATATACAGAGAACTCATACAACATAACAAAAAGAAGATAAACAACCCAATTAAAAAATGGGCAACTGATCTAAATAGACACTTTTCAAAAGAAGGATGAAGGAAGGCCAAGAGACATATTGATTTGGATCAATTTCTGGGTTCTCTATTCTATTCAATTGATCTATATGTCTGTACTTATGCCAGTACCGGGCAGTTTTAAGAACAGTGGCTTTGTAATACAGCTTGATATCTGGTATAGAGATCCCACCTACTTTGTTCTTCATTCTCAGGATTGCTGCAGTTATTTGGGGTCTTTTTTTATTTCAGATGAATTTTTGAAGAGTTCTTTCTAGGTCTGTGAAATATGCCATTGGTATTTTAATGCTCAAAGTTACTAATTATCAGAGTGATACAAATAAAAACAACAATGCAGTACCATCTTACACCTGTCAGAATGTCTATCACCAATAAATCAACAAACAGTGTTGGCGAGGATGTAGAGAAAAAGGAACTCTTTTGCACAGCTGGTGGGAATGCATACTGGTGCAGCTACTGTGGAGAACAATATGGAGTTTCCTCAAAAAACTAAAAATGAAACTGCCATTAGAAACAGTGATCCCACTTCTAGGAATATATCCCAATAAACTAGAAACAAGAATCAGAAAGGATATATGCACCCCTATGTTCATAGCAGCACAATTCACCATAGCTACGATTTGGAACAGCCTAAGTGCCCACCAGCAGATGAGTGGAATAAAAAACTGTCGTACATCTACACAATGGACTACTATGCTGCGGTAAAAAGGAAGGAGTTCCTACCATTTGCAACAACATGGATGGAGATAGAGAACATTATGCTAAGTTAAATAAGCCAGGCAGAGAAAGATAAATATCATATGATCTCACTCATTTGTGGAATATAATGAACAGCATAGTCTGATGTACAAGAACAGATCCAGATACTGAGAAATGTCTATCAGAATGTCATACCTCAGGGAAGTTAGGGGAGGGTGGGGGTAAGGTGGAGAGATCAACCATGGGATTGTGTGCATGCTTATGACCTTAATCAAAGGACACAGACAAGGGGGTGGGGCATAAGTGGGGCGTTGGGAGTTATGGGGGAATAAAGACACATATGTGAAAAATAAAAATTTAAAAACATTAAAAAATAATTATAAAAAAATAAAATATCAAATCTAATCCATACTAGTAGTCACCATAACCTTAAGAGAAATTGTTTTATGTGACAGAGATTTTTAAATGAAACTCCCTGTAGCCTGAAAAATATTTTCAAAGGAAACAAAGAGAAGTTTCCTTCAAAAGTTGTAAGGATTGTAATTGAAAAGTCAAAAAATCTGGCCTCTTGAACTAAAGTAAGTAATTTGTGTTTTTGCCTCCCTGACAAAGTTTATATAAAGTTACAAAAAGAAATTGACAGTCAGTTTGAAATTGAATTGCCATGGCCTAGAACAAAGAATATACTTACATCATATTATTTTACAATGTCATTATAATTTTAGATATTTTACAACAACATAGTGTACAATTATCCCAAACAAACTTACAAACTATTTCTTTGAATGTTTGGCAGAAATTTAAAAAAGATATGAGAGGATTTAATCCCTTTCAGAAGGAATTCAGGCACTGGGAAGGCACTTCAACATTCTATATTGGCCCCTCTTGCCTTTTGTGCCAATTCAGTTGCCCTCAGCTGTTGCCTGAGCTTTCTGTTCACGCTGAGCTTGAAGCCTCGTGGTGGCTGGTACCATGGATCTTTCTCACACCCAATTGTGGGAGCTGGGCCCTCACTGGAGAAGAAACCCGAGTTCCCTGAGATATGTGATCAGCACCGGGACCGTGCCAGCAGGCCAGGGGTTCCCAAGGCAGGTGCTGGGTGTGGAGGCCACGGGGCATAGGCTACCAAGGAGACAGAACTGAACCTCACACCACCCTGCTTGGCCCCAGAGGATGGCTGGTTAGCCAGAGACGGGTAGGATTCCTCAAGGAAGGAACAACCTAAGACAGGCACAGTCGCAGAGGGGCCATCAGGAGAGAACTTGGGGGGGCAAAGGAAGTGGGGCACAGACCCTCACCCCCCCAACATAGCAGGGGTTTGAACCCTCATCCCTTCTGAAGGAGGTCTCCTGCCCCCATGGCTGCTTCACGCTTCCCACACCCAGCTCAGATCGGGACCCAGGCAACAGAAAGAGACTTGGCCCAGCTCACATCAAGATACAGGTGACAGACAGAGACTTGGCCCAGCTCAGATTGGGACCCAGGTAACAGACAAGCAACTTGGCCAACAGCAGCTGCCCTATATCTCAATTCAGCCTAGCATCTGGAATGCTCAGGGCCCACTCAAGAATGCAAATAATCCTTCCCACTAATATTTACAGGGTAAACTAAGATTGTTGGTAGAGTATTAAATTTGACAGTAAAACAGTAATCAAGTTTTCAGATTAATTTAAATAGGCTAATTGAAATAAGTGAATATTCAAGTAAAGTTAATTGTACTGGACAAAAAGCTGTTCTTAAAGTAATAACTAAAATTTCTATTGGTAGTTCATCTCATGCTAAAATTCCTGAATATGCAATGAACCTAAAGCAGTCATATGTGTGGGGCAAAAAAAAAAAAAAAAAAAAAAAAATTAAATTTAAAGTCACCAAGACTGCATTATAAAATTTACAAAAACCTCCATTAATAAAAAAAAAAGGGGGGGGGGGATAGTAGGGCAATATCATGTAAGGAAAAATATCCTATAAGTAAATTACATCTAGAAAATTTTTACTTTACAAAATTAAGTTTCATTTGCAATGCTAACAGCAAGATGGCCATGAAAAACACACAGGGTGTCTAAATAAGACAAAGGAAAATTGTTTGAACAAAAATAAAAAGGATCTCAAATCAATTATATAGAAAAGATTCCTTTATTAACTTGTGGTCGAGAATACATTTGTATATTTTCAGAAAACAACCCCAAGACCAGATGGATTCCTTCAACAGAGAGGAATTGACAACCACTAAGACAAGAGGAAAAAACAGTCCAGAGATGGAAGACGCTGACAATGCCTTGCCACGCGAGCAGTCAGCAGCTGTGCACTGCTGCAGGTTACCTAGGACCAAACCAGAGAGGGTCGGACCTGCATTGCCAACATGTGCCCACCATCCAGATATCATTGCTGACATGTACACATAAGGAAATGTTAGACATTGAAACGGGGACTCAGAACTGTTGGACATTGAAATTGGGTCTCAAACAGTTTTTTTGTTTTATCTTGTTTTGTTATTATATGTTTATTTCTAGTCTGCAAAGGCAAAACTTTTTAAAGGAAAGAAATGGTGGGAAAAAGATACAGAGGCAAAGAAGCATTGAACAGACTGTCAAACTACATTGGGAAGACAGGGGAGGTTGGGCGAGGGGGGTTGTAAGAGACCAACCGAAGGACTTGTACCCATGTATATAAGCACAACCAATGGATATAAGATACTGGGGTGGGGGGGGGGTGAAGGCATGTACTTGGGGGTAGGGGAGGTCAGGGGGAGATCAATGGGGGAAAAAAAGGAGACATATCTACTACTATTTGTAATACTTAAAACAATAAAAAAAATGGTAAAAAAAATAAAAATAAAAAAAATAAAATTGGAAAAAAAAAGAATCAGAAAGGATATATTCACCCCTATGTTCATAGCAGCGCAATTTACCATAGCTACGATTTGGAACAGCCTAAGTGCCCATCAGCAGATGAATGGAATAAAATAAAATTGGAAAAAAAAAGAATCAGAAAGGATATATTCACCCCTATGTTCATAGCAGCACAATTCACCATAGCTACGATTTGGAACAGCCTAAGTGCCCATCAGCAGATGAGTGGAATAAAAAACTGTGGTACATCTACATAATGGAATAATATGCTGCGGTAAAAAGGAAGGAGTTCCTACCATTTGCAACAACATGGATGGAGATAGAGAACATTATGCTAAGTGAAATAAGCCAGGCAGAGAAAAATAAATATCATATGATCTCACTCATTTGTGGAATATAATGAACAGCATAGTCTGATGTACAAGAACAGATCCAGATACTGAGAAATGTCTATCAGAATGTCATACCTCAGGGAAGTTAGGGGAGGGTGAGGGTAAGGTGGAGAGATCAACCATGGGATTATGTGCATGCTTATGAGCCTAATCAAAGGACACAGACAACAAGGGGGTGGGGCATAAGTGGGGCGTTGGGAGTTGTGGGGGAATAAAGACACATATGTAAAAAATAAAAATTTTAAAACATTAAAAAACAATTATAAAAAAATAAAATATCAAATCTAATCCATACTAGTAGTCACCATAACCTTAAGAGAAATTGTTTTATGTGACAGAGATTTTTAAATGAAACTCCCTGTAGCCTGAAAAATATTTTCAAAGGAAACAAAGAGAAGTTTCCTTCAAAAGTCGTAAGGATTGTAATTGAAAAGTCAAAAAATCTGGCCTCTTGAACTAAGTAAGTAATTTGTGTTTTTGCCTCCCTGACAAAGTTTATATAAAGTTACAAAAAGAAATTGACAGTCAGTTTGAAATTGAATTGCCATGGCCTAGAACAAAGAATATACTTACTTCATATTATTTTACAATGTCATTATAATTTTAGATATTTTACAACAACATAGTGTACAATTATCCCAAACAAACTTACAAACTATTTCTTTGAATGTTTGGCAGAAACTTAAAAAAGATATGAGAGGATTTAATCTCTTTCAGAAGGAATTCAGGCACTGGGAAGGCACTTCAACATTCTATATTGGCCCCTCTTGCCTTTTGTGCCAATTCAGTTGCCCTCAGCTGTTGCCTGAGCTTTCTGTTCACACTGAGCTTGAAGCCTCGTGGTGGCTGATACCATCAATCTGTCTCTCGCCCAATTGTGTGAGCTGGACCCTCACTGGAGAAGAAACCTGAGTTCCCCAAGATATGTGATCAGTGCTGGGACCCCGCTACCAGGCCAGGGGATCCCAAGGCAGGTGCTGGGCGTGGAGGCCACGGGGGCATAGGCTACCAAGGAGACAGAACTGAACCTCACATCACCCTGCTTGGCCCCGGAGGAGAACTGGTTAGTCAGAGACAGGTAAGATTCCTCAGGGAAGGAACAACCTAAGACAGGCACAGTCGCAGAGGGGCCATCAGGAGAGAACTTGGGGGTCAACAGAGATAGGGCACAGAAACTCACCCCCCCAACCTTGCAGGGGCCTGAATCCTCACCCCTTCTGAGGGAGGTCTCTTGCCCCCATGGCTGCTTAGATTCCCACACCCAGTTCAGATGGAGACACAGGTGACAGACAGAGACTTGGCCCAGCTCACATCGAGATACAGGTGACAGACAGAGACTTGGCCCAGTTCAGATCGGACCCAGGTAATAGACAAGAGACTTGGCCGACAGTAGCTGCCCTATATCTAAATTCAGCCTAGCATCTGGAATGCTCAGGGCCCACTCAAGAATGCAAATAATCCTTCCCACTAATATTTACAGGGTAAACTAAGATTGCTGGTAGAGTATTAAATTTGACACTACAATAGTAATCAATTTTTCAGATTAATTTAAATAGGCTAATTGAAATAAGTGAATATTCAAGTAAATTTAATTGTACTGGACAAAAAGTTGTTCTTAAAGTAATAACTAAAATTTTTATTGGTAGTTCATCTCATGGTAAAATTCCTGAATACGTAATGAACCTAAAGCAGTCATATTTTTGGGCAAAAATAAATAAAATTTAAATTTAAAGTTATCAAGACTACATTATAAAATTTACAAAAACCTCCATTAATAAAAAAAAAAGGGGTAGGGGAAGTAGGATAATATCATGCAAGGTAAAATATCCTATAAGTAAATTACATCTAGAAAATTTTTACTTTACAAAATTAATTTTCATTTGTTATGCTAACAGCAAGATGGCCATGAAAAACACACATGGTGTCTAAATAAGACAAAGGAAAATCGTTTGGGCAAAAATAAAAAGGATCCCAAATCAATTACATAGAAAAGATTCCTTTATTAATATGTGGTCGAGAATATGTTTGTATATTTTCAGAAAACAACTCCAAGACCATGTGGATTCTTGCAACAGAGAGGAATTGACATGTGTGCTCCAACCACGAAGACAAGAGGAAAAACAGTCCAGAGATGGAAGATACTGACAACGCCTTGCCACGCGAGCAGTCAGCAGCTATGCACCGCTCCAGGTTGCCTAGGACCAAACCAGAGAGGGTCGGACCTGCATTGCCACCATGTGCCCACCATCCAGATATCATTGCTGACATGTACACATAAGGAACTGTTAGACATTGAAACAGGGACTCAGAACTGTTGGACATTGAAATTGGGACTCAAACATTTTTTTTTGTTTGTTTTGTTTTGTTATTATATGTTTATTTCTAGTCTGCAAAGGCAAAACTTTTTAAAGGAAAGAAATGGTGGGAAAAAGATACAGAGGCAAAGAAGCATTGAACAGATTGTCAAACTACATCGGGAAGACAGGGGAGGTTGGGCGAGGGGGGCTGTAAGAGACCAACCGAAGGACTTGTACGCATGCATATATGCACAACCAATGGATACAAGACACTGGGGCCGGGGGCGGGGGCAGGACAGGCAGGTGAAGGCATGTACTGGGGGCTAGGAGAGGTCGGGGGGAGGTCAATGGGGAAAAAGAGAAAAAAGGACACATATGTACTACTATTTGTTATACTTAAAACAATAAAAAATTTTAAATAATAAAAAAAAAAGAACAAAGAGAGAATCTTAAAAACAGCAAGAGGAAAGTAACTAATTATCTACAAGGGAACTCCCATAATACTATCAGCTGATTTATCAACAGAAATATTTCAGGCCAGAAGAGCTTGTCATAAAATATTCAAAGTGATGAAAAGCAAAGACCTACAACCAAGAACACTTTACCCCAAAAGTCTATCATTTAAAATTGAAAAAGAAATAACTTCTTAGACAACAAAAAGCTAAAAAAGTTCATTATGACAAAACCAGTATTAAGAGAAATGTTAAAGGGTCATCTTTAAGGAAAAGAAGAAAAAGAACATACCATAGGAACATAGTTACAAAGAATAAAATGGAAATAAATAGTACATATCAATAATCACTTTAAATGCCAATGGCTTGAATGCTCCAATCAAGTGTGGAAGAATGGATTAAAAAAACTCCATATATATGCTGTATACAAAAGACCCACCTTAGAACAAATGGGAAACACAGACTAAAGGGAAAGGTATGGAAAAAGATTCTTTATGTAAATTGAAATGCAATAAAAGCTGGGGTAGCATAACTTATATCTGACAAAATAGGTTTCAAAACAAAGTTCATAACAAGAGACAAAGAAGGACATTACATAATGCTAAGGGGTTCAGTCAAACAAGAGGATATAACCCTTGTAAACATTTATGCACCCAACATAGGAGCACCCAGATATAGAAAGCAAATCCTGATGGACATGAAGAGTGAGATTGACAGTAATATATTCAAAGTAGGGCATTTTAACACCCATTGACATTAATGGATAGATCTTCCAGACAGAATATCAACAAAGAAACAGTGACCTATTAAACGACACACAAGATCAGATGGATTTAATTGCTATCTTCAGAACATTTCACTCCAAAGCAGCAGAATATACATTATTTTCAAGAGCACATGGGACATTTGCTAGGATAAAACACATGGTAGGAGACAAAACGAGTTCCAATAAACTTAAGATTGATTTCATATCAAGCATCTCATCTGAACATAATGTTATGAAACTAGAAATCAATCATAAGAAAAACACTGAGAAACACAGGAAGATATGGAGCCTGAATGATATGTTACTGAACAAAGAATGGGTTAACAATGAGACCTTAAAGACAAAGGAAATGAGAATAAAATAACCCAAAATCTACAAGACCAGAAAAAAACAGTCCTAAGGGATAAATTAATAGCATTATAATATCTCAAAAAAAAAATCTAAAATAAACAATCTAACTTTATACTCAAAGAAACTAGAAAATGAATAATAAACAGTGCCTAAAGAAAGAAGAGGAACTGAGATAATAAAGATCAGAGAAAAAAATTAATGAAATAGAGAAAAAATTGAAAAGATTAATGAAACCAAGATAAACAAGATTGACAAATGTTTAACCAGATTCATTAAGAAAATAGAGAAGGCCAAAATAAATAAAATTAGAAATGAAAGTAGAATAGTAACAAACTGACTCCAGGGAAATACAAGGGATTGTAAGGAAATAGTATGAACAACCGTATTCCAACACATTGGACTATCTGGAAGAAATGGATAAATTTGTAGAAACATACAATCATCCACAACTGAATTAGGAAGAATCAGAGAATCAGAATAGGCATATTACAACTAATAAAATTGAAGCAGCAATCCAAAACTCCCAACAAATAAATGTCTTGGATTGGGTGATTTCACAAGTGAATTTTACCAAACATGAAAAGGAGAACTAACACCTATCCTTCTCAAAATATTTCAAAAATTCAAGAGGAGGGAAGACTCCCAAGCTCATTTACTAGGTTAGCATTATCTTAATTGCAAAACTAGATAAGATTATTACAAAGAAAGAAAAGTATAGGCCAATATCACTGATGACCATAGATGCTAAAATCCTCAACAAATTATTAGCAAACTAGATTCATCAATACATTAAAAAGATCATACATTATGTTCAAATACGATTTATTTTGGGGATGAAAGTTAATATAATATACACAGATCAATAAATATGGTACACTACATAAGCAAAAAGAAGGATAAAAGTCATAGGATCAAATAAATAGATGCAGAAAAGCATTTGATAAAATTGAGCAACTTACTTTAAAACTTCTTAGTGAGTGGGAATAGAGAAAACCTACCTCAATATAACAAAGGCCATATATGAGAAGACCATAGCTAACACAATACTCAATGGGAAAAACTAAAAGCATCTCCCTTAAGATCAGGAACAAGACAGCAGTGCCTGCTTTAACCACTTTTATTAAACATGGTTCTAGCAGTCCTCTGCACATCAATCAGGAAGAAGTAAAAGGTACATAAATTGGAACGAAGTAAAACTGTAATTAATTATAAATAATGTGATACTATATATAGATAACCCTAAAGATTTTACCAAAAAACCACTAGAAATAACACATGAATCCAGTGTAGTAGCAGGATACAAAATAAATATATAGAAATTAGTTACACTAACTAGTGACCCAGTGCATGAAATTCGTGCACATTAAAAGGGGATTAATTAGAGGAAATAATTTAATATTGTTATTTGCCCTTTCTCTATAATAGAAGTGTCAGAGATGAAAGAAAATTAGTAAAATCTATATGAAAACCTTCCTCCTGTCAGAGTCTGGGGCACACCATGGGATTCAGAGTCAAGTCCCCTCCCACCCACATGCACCTCAAAATCACGTGAGACCCAGACCCAGCCGGCCCCTGCCCCCTCCCCCCCCATTGGGTTAGATCCAGACTTGGCCAGTCCCACCCTTGTCAAGCCCTGCCAGGCAGGGAGTGTAGCCTCAGGTCCCCTGGCCCAGCACCAGGACAGGGGTGTGGCCTGAGGTCCTCAGCCAAGATCAGTGTGGGGGGCATGCCTTGAGGTCCTCTGTCAAGCCCCGCTGGGAGAGAGCATGGCCTGAGTTCCCCTGACCCAGCACTGGGGGTGCAAGTTGAGGTCCCCCATCAAGGCCCACTGGGTGGGGGCACAGCCTGAGGTCCCCTGTCAAGCCCAGCCAGACAGGGGGACACAGCCTCAGGTCCCCTGGCTTGGTGCTGGGGCAAGGGGAGCAGCCTGAGGTCCCCTAGCCCAGCACCAGGATGGGAAGAGCACCTTGAGGTCCCCCACCAAGCCCCGCTGGGTGGGGGCATGGCCTCAGGTCCACTGGCCTGGCACTGGGGTGGGGAGCACGACCTGAGGTCCCCTGTCAAGCCCTGCCAGGTGTGGGGGGGGAGGGCATGGCCTGAGGTTCCCTGTCAAGCCTCATAAGGGTGGGAGAGGGTGTAGCCTCAGGTCCCTGCTGATTGCTTGTTAAGGTTCCTTATGGGACTTTGGCCTCAGCTGTGGGTGGGGCCATCTTTGTGATGGAGTGATGGTCAATTAGCATATTTCCTCTTTATTAGATAGGGTAATAAACTGAGAAATGGAAATTTAAAATAATCGCACTAACAATAGCATAAAATTAAATATCTATTTTGAGTTTATTCTTGTGTATGGTGTAAGTTGGTGGTCTAGTTTCATTTTTTTGCATGTAACTGTCCAATTTTTCCAACACCATTTACTGAAGAGACTATCTTTACTCCATTGTATGCTCCTGCCTTAGTTGTCAAATATTAATTGACCATAAATGTGTGGTTTATTTCTGGGCTATTTATTCTGTTCCATTAATCCACATACCTTTTCTTATGCCAGGACTAGGTTATTTTGAATACAGTTGCTTTGTAGTATAGTTTGATATCAGGTATTATGATACCTCCAACTTTGTCCTTTTTTCACAAGATTGCTGAGGCTATTCAGCATCTTTTTAGTTCCATATAAATTTTTGTAATATTTGTTCTAGGTCTGTGAAACATGCTATTTGTGTTTTGTAGGAATTGCGCTGAATCTGTAGATTGCTTTGCGTAGTATGGACATTTTAATTACATCAATTATTCCAGTCCATGGACATGGTATATCCTTTCACTTATTTGTATCTTTCTCAGTTTCTTTTTTCAGTGTCCTAGCTTTCCAAGTACAGGTTCTGTACCTCCCTGGCTAATTTTATTCCTTAGTACCTTATTTTTTGTTGTTGCAATACTAAATGGTATTTTTATTTTTAGTTTTTCTTTCTGTTTCTTATCTATAATAATAAAAGTGTAATATGCTAATTAGACCAGATGTCCTTCTGGATGTCCTTCCGGATGATCTTCCAAATGACCTTCCAGATGAAGCTGGAGCTGCGAGGAAAGCCCAGGTCCCAGGTGCCTGCAGGTGACCAGAGAGAAGCCTGGGTCCCAGGTGCCTGCAGGTGACTGGAGGGAAGCCTGGGTCCTGGGTGCTGGAGGGAAGCCAGTGCAGGTAGCTGGGGGAAGGAAGGCCTACTCTTGCATGAATTTCTGCATTGGGCTTCTAGTTGGTGTATAAAAACGTTACCTATTTCTGAGTTTTAAATTTGTATTCTATTACTTTGCCAAATTTACTTATCATATCTAGTACTTTTTTGGCAGAGCCTTTAGGATTTTCTATGTACAATAGCATGTCATCTACAAATAATGAAAATTTCACCTCCTCCTTTCCAAATTGGATGCCTTTTATTTCTTCTTCTTGTCTGATTGCTGTGGCTAGGAATTCCAGTACTATGTTGAATAAGAGTAGTAAAAGTGGACATCCCTGTCTTGTTCCTGATCTTAAGGGAGATGCTTATACATTTTTTCCATTGTATAGTAACTGTAGGTTTCCATATGTGGCCTTTTTCACATTGAAGTATTATCTTTGTATTCCCACTTTTCTGAGAGTTTTTATTATAAACCAGAGGCTCGATGCATGAAATTCGTGAACAGTGGGGTGTGTCCCTCAGCCCAGCCTGCACCCTCTCCAATCTGAAAGCCTCTCACAATCCAGAACTGCTGGCTCCCAACTGCTCACCTGCCTTCCTGATTGCCCCTAACTGCTTCTGCCTGCCAGCCTGATCAACCTCTAACCACTCCTCTGCCAGCCTGATTGCCCCTAACTGCCCTCCCCTGCAGGCCTGGGTCCCCCCCAACTGCCCTTTTTTGTAGGCCCGGTCGCCCCCAACTGCCCTCCCCTGCAGGCCTGGGTCCCCCGCAACTGCCCTTTTTTGTAGGCCCGGTCGCCCCCAACTTCCCTCCTCTGCAAGCCTGGTCACCCTTAACTGCCCTCCCCTGCAGGCCTGGTCCCTCCCAACTGCCCTCCCTTGATGGCCTGATAACCCACAACTGCCCTCCCTTGCAGGCCTGGTCTCTCCCAACTGCCCTCTCCTGCTGGCCATCTTGTGGCGGCCATCTTGTGTCCACATGGGGCAGCCATTTTTGATCACATAGGGGAGCCATCTTGTGTGTTGGAGTGACAGTCAATTTGCATGTTACTCTTTTATTAGATAGGATAGAAGCCTGGTGCACAGGTGGGGGCCGGCTGGTTTTCCCTGAAGGGTGTCCTGGATCAGGGTAGGGGTTGCCTTAGGGTGTGGGGTGGCTTAGAAGAGGGGCCTGTGATGGTTTGCAGGCCGGCCACGCTCCCCAGTGACCCAAGCGGAGGCCCTGGTATCTGGGATTTCTTTATCTTCTATAATTAAAACTTTGTAGCCTTGAGCAGAGGCCAGGGTAGGCCAGGAAACTTGGCTTCTTCCATTGCTGGCAGCAATCCAAGCCTCCTGCTCTCTCCAGCTCTGTGGCTGCTGCCATTTTTGTTGGGATTTATGTATCTTCTATAATTGAAACTTTGTAGCCTTGAGCAGAGTCCAGGGCCGGCCAGGGTGTGTTGGAAGCTTAGCTTCCTCCATTGCCGGGGTAACCCAAAACGTCTGCTCACTCTGTGGCCGCACCCATCTTGGTTGAGTTAATTTGCATAATCGCTCCTGATTGGCTGGTGGGTGTGGCTTGTGGGTATAGCGGAGGTGCTGTCAATTTGCATATTACTCTTTTAATAGATATCATGGGTGCTAGATTTTATCAAATTCTTTTTCTGCTCTATTGATATGATCATATGATTTTTATCTTTTGTTTATATCACATTTATTGATTTATGAATATGCATCCCCAGGATAAATCCCATTTGATCATTATGTATGTATGACCTTTTTAAGATATTGCTGTATCTGGGTTGCTAATATTTTGTTAAAGATTTCAGCATCTATGCTAATCAGGGATATTGGCCTATAATTTTCTTTCTTTGTAGTATTTTTATCTGGTTTTGAAATTAGGATAATTCTGTCATAAAAAGACCTTGGGAATCTTCCTTCCTCTTGAAATTTTGAAATATTTGAGGATAGATGTTAGTTCTTCTTTGAATGTTTGTAAAATTTGCCTTTGGTGAGAGGGAAGGTGGGGTGAGGGGTGGGTAGAGATGGTTAAAGCGGGGCGGGGGGGGGATAGGGACATCTGTAATAGTGTAAATAATAAAAAATAGATTAAACATCTTAAAAATAAAATACCTTAAAATAAATGAACTAAGGATGTAAAATATCTTTACTCAGAAAATTTTAAGACACTGAAGTAAAAAATTGAGGAAGATACAAATAAGTGGAAGCCTCTGTCATGTTTATAAATTGGAAGAATTAACATAATTAAAATATTCATACTACCCAAAGCAATCTATAGATTAAATGCAATTCCTACCAAGATTCCATGCCACATTTCACAGAACTAGAACAAATATTCCAAAAATTTATATGGAACCACAATGGTCATAGAATAGCCACAATAATCGTGAGAAAGAACAGATTTGGTGGAATCATGCAAGTTGGTATCAAACTATACTATAAGAGCATAGTAATCAAAAGAACATGATACCAGCATAGAAACAGACATATAGGTCAATGGAACAGAATAGAGAGCCCAGAAATAAATCCACCTCTTTATGGTCAATTAACATTTGACAAAGGAGGCAAGAACATGCACTTTGGTAAAATCAGTTTATTCAATAAATGGTGTTGAGAAAATTGGACAGATAACATGCAAAAAATGAAATTAGATCACCTTTTTTACACTATACACAAGAATAAACTAAAAATGGGTTAAATACTTAAATGTAAGATTGGAAAATAGAAAAATCTTAGGAGTAAACATAAGCAGTAAAATCATGGCCATTTCTCATAGCAATATTTTTTTATGTGTCTTCTTGAACAAAGGAACAACAAAAAAATAAAAATAAACAAATGCACTGAAATGTTTTTGCACAGCAAAGGAAACCATCTATAAAATGAAAAGACAATCCATTGAATGGAAGAACATATTCAACAATGATGAGTTAATATCCAAAAGTTATAAAGAATTTATAAAACCTAACACCAAAAAACAAACAATCCAGTTAAACATGGGCAAAGGACCTGCATAGACACTTCTCCAAATAGGACATACAAATGGTCCATAGACATGAAAAAATGTTTAACATCACTAATCATCAGAGAATTGCAAATTGAAACCACAATGAGATATCACCTCACACCTATCATAATGACTATCATTAGTAAATCAACAAGTGTTGCAAAGGATGTGGAGAAAAAAGAACCCACATGCCCTGTTAGTGGGAATACAGATTGGTGCATCAACTGTGGAAAGCAGTAGGGAGTTTCCTTAGAAAATTAAAAATAGAACTGTCTTATGATCCAGTAATTCTGATTCTGGGAATATATCTGAAGAAACCTAAAACACTGATTTGAAAGAATATATGAACCTCTATGTTCTTTACATCGTTATTTACAATAGCCAAGACTTGGAAGCAGCTCAACTGCCTATCCGTAGATGAGTGGATAAAAAGCAGTGGTACATTTGCGTTACTGCTGTAATACTATTAGGCTGTGAAAACGAAGGAAATCTTATCCTTTGTGACAACATGGATGGACCTTGTAGTATTACACTAAGTAAAATAAGCCAGTCAGAGGAAGACAAGTACCATATGATCTCACGTATATGGGGAATCTAATGAACAAATAAACTAACAAACAAAATAGAAACAATAGGGAACAGACTGACAGCTGTTGGAAGGGTTGGCAGGGGGCCTGGTGAAAAATGTGAGGGGATTAAACAAAGATAAACCCCAAAACGCATAGACACAGACAACAATATGGTGATTACCAAAGGGAAAGGGAGTTACATGGAAGTAGAGAAAAGTAAAGGGGGAATAAATGGTGATGGAAGGAGACTTGACTTGGGGTGATGGACATACAATACAATATACAGATAATGTATTGTAGAATTGTACACTTGGAACCTATATAATTTAATTAACCAATGTCACCCCAATAAGTTCAAGTAAATATCAAAGAAAGGAAAAGAAAGATTAATAAGTTAATTCACATGGAAGTAGAGAAAAGTAAAGGGGGAATAAATGGTGATGGAAGGAGACTTGACTTGGGGTGATGGACATACAATACAATATACAGATAATGTATTGTAGAATTGTACACTTGGAACCTATATAATTTAATTAACCAATGTCACCCCAATAAGTTCAAGTAAATATCAAAGAAAGGAAAAGAAAGATTAATAAGTTAATTCAATTTGTAATTATAAACAGCATTTGACAACTGACTATAAAAGATCAGAAAGGAGTCAATGAATTGTTTAGTTACATTTTATGCCTCTGACTGGGTCATCATTATTTTATGTGGTTTTTATTTGCAAGTTAGAAAGTCCCCTGCCAAAAGAAATTTATATGGTCACATAGCTGTTTTCTATCTTATCCCCAAATCCAGGACTATCACTATTCTAACCCTTCATAACCAACTACATATGAAGGCAGAATAATGTGTTTTATACATCTTGAAAAGTTGTGCAAATGATATGGTGTTCTGTTTTACAGTAAAGAAAATTGATAGCCAGATGCATCTAAAAACCCCTTGGCAGGTTTTGAAGAGTCTCTGTCACCTGGTTGACATTCCTGTTATCATTAACTTCCTTTATTATTATTAGCCATAATTATCTTTCTCTGAGGAACAAAGAAAGAAATAATCATGTTTCACATTTCAAGATGATGCTGCCAACATTTATTGTTTTTACCATATTTATTATCACAACAAACTTGTGCTTGACTTGTTTATAGAGATGAGAGTTTGAATCATGTTTTCCTCAGTTGCCTTTTTTTTGGTCAGTGACCAGAAGGAAAAACAGAAGAATATAGCCATGACTATGGAGAGATAGTTCTCTGGTACTTTCAAGGAGAAAATGTTAAGGACTGAATCTTACAATTACAAAGGCTTTGCTATGTACAAACGCACTATTTTGCAACATTATCTGTTTCCAAATAGCACTTAAGTCTCTGTAAAGATCTCTTCACTGTAGAACACATGAAATTACATTGACTTGTTCACTAGCTATGTTTTACAGGTGCCTTTCTCACATTTTAAATGAAACTTTCAATAAATTTATCTCTCTGAAAAAGAGTGTATTTAAACCCATCAGTGGCACTTAGTGACTGAAGAAGAGTTCTTTTTCTTCCTTCTAGTACCACCATCTAGAACAGAATAAGAACAAAGTATAATGACATGAAGTTAAGCTCTTAGAGAAGTTTTATTAAAATTGTAGAAATAGTGTGTTTGCTAAGCTGAATTTAAATAGCTGACTAGGGATAACACAGTTAGATTCTGATGTTGTGTTTTTTAACAAACTTACTACAGAAAAGCTGTAGGAATGTAATGGATTACTTGTGGCATCATTAATATTTTAAAATGTGGCATTATAAAATATTTAAATGTAAATATTTGGATGTGAGCATCTTCATAAAGTTGCAGCACAGTAAATTAGAAGGGACTCATATGCAGCATTTTAATTAAATCCATAAAGAATACTCCTTTAACTTCGAGGCAAGACCTAGTTTAAATCCAATATAAAGCCTACATTTCATTGATTGCTTCTGCAAATTATGTGTCTCATAGCCACACTTTTTTTCCCTCTTTTCAGACAAGTGAAAAAAAAATTCTTCTGCTTAGAGTTTCCCCAAGCAATTTATTTAAAATATTAAGTTTGCAGAGACTGGTTACATGAACCTTAGTGATCATATACCACTTTAGGTTCAGACGAACATGTTTCCTTTGGTCTTATATTTAATGGACAAGCAAGCCTTTGTGTTTTGATGTAACCAATGAAAATAGTCTACCTGCTTTAACACATTCACTATATTTTATTGTCAGCACTGTGATTTTTCACAGGGAAATACCTTGTAGAGACTTTGGTCATCATTATCATTATCATCAGCATTTACTTAGTGCCTAAAGTAGAAATAGAATGGACTAGAATATTTTTTATCTCAGAATGCAAGTGTGTTCAAAGTACGTGCACCATTTATCTTGTAGCTTTAGGTAAGTATGAACTATGGTGATGGACAACTAGGAAGTTAATATTTCATTCATTTTTTCATTTGTTTCTTCTTCTTTTCTTTATCTATCTAATAATTAGTCACTTATCTTTTGCTATGAGCCAGATACTGTGCCAAGATATGAAGAATAAAACAGTAAAACAGATCAATCTGTCTTCAAGAAGCTGATATTTTGTTACCACATGACCCAGAAACCCCTTTCCTGGATATCTATTCAAAAAATTTGAAAATATTTACATCACAAAGATGTATACACCCTCTGTTTATTGCAGCATTATTCACAGTGGCCAAGACATGGAGACAACCAAAGTATCCTGCAATAGAGGACTGGATAAAGAAGATGTGGTACATATACACAATGGAATACTATTCAGCCATAAGAAAGGATGAAATACTGCCATTTGCAATAACCTAGATGGATCTTGATGCTAAGTGAAATAAGTCAGAAATAGTCAAGAACCTCATAATTTCACTCATATGTGGGATATACAACTGAAAGCAACAAAAGAACAAACAAGAAAAACAAGCAAACAAAAACAGACAATATGGTGTTTACCAGAGGGAAAGGGGGTTGAGGGTAGTTAAGGTTAAAGGGAGTCAAATATATGGTGAGAGAAGATGATTTGGTTGTAGATATTGGGCACATAAAATGCAATATACAGGTGATGTATCATAGAATTGTACTCTTGAAACCTATATAATTTTATTGACCAATGTCACCCCAATAAATTTAATAAAAATTAAAATAAAATATTTTAATGTACTGGGAAAAAAAAGAAACTGACATCTAATTCAGGACATAGAGAAACATGATAAGTCTTTTAGGTACCTACTTCATATCTATTTTATACTTCTTCCTTGCCCCATGGTGTGCCCAGTACCAGATGATATATCATGATTATTCTAAAGATCAGACTTTGAATTGAGGCCTTAAAATTCATAGTCATGCCATTCCTTATTTCCCCAGCCTTTCCCAAAGCTAGAGTTAGCTGGGTGACATAACTTTGGCCAGTGAGACAAGATAAAATAAAATTTCTGGGAGGATTTCTTACTAGGAAAAAATTTTTATTTTCCTGGTAAATGAAACTACACTGATGCCACCACCCCTTCTCCTTTACCTTCTTCCTCCTGTCTTAAATGAGAACATGAAACATTAGCAGATACCTGGTGACCATGAGGGAAAGACCAAGAGAATTCCATACACCATTGAATTGAATCAGTGCCAGTAGTCTCTTATCTTAACATTATTGGTATGTGAAAAAATAGACTCCTATTACTTGAATTGCTATTAGTTTGATTCTCTCTTACTTCAGGTAGAATGCATCCTAACTGATATAGGGACCTGGTAGGCGATTAAAATACAGGGTAATAAATGCTGTGATAGGGTAAGTACAGGTGCTGTTTGAACATAAAAGGATATTCCTATCATTGGGACTCAGAGCAGGCTTCATGGAGGACTGATGCCTAAGATGATCCTTAATTTAATTAGGATTTCTGGCACATTCACTGTAGTGAGTCATCCTATCTCATAAAGAATGAATATGTTAAATGACTGTCACACCCTCACAAAGATGTTGGCACCCACAGCCAATAAAGAGGGAATATGCTAATTGCCACACTCTCAAATATGGCAGTGCCCACAGCCAGAAGATGGCAGTGCCCAGTCCCCTCAGCCCTGCCTGGGCAGCAGGCATGCGGCATAGCTGGGCCTGCCCCCAGGCGGGTCTGGCTGCTCCATGTGCCTGCCTCTGGTGTCCCCCAGATCCCTCAACCTCCCAGCTATCCAGGGCCAGCCCAAGGTGCAGGCAAGCCTTGGTTGTTGGCTGCCCAGCCGCCCAGGGCCAGCCTGAGGTGCAGGCAAGTCTCAAATGGCGACTGCCCAACCACCCAGGGCCGGCTCAAGGGATGACCAAATGACTGAACAAGCAGGCTGTGTGGGGCAACCAGGCCAGTGGGGGCTGTGAGGGGTGACCAGGCTGGCGGGGGGGGGGGCAGTTGGGGGCAACCAGGCCAGCAGGGGGGCAGATAGGGGTGATGTCATTTTTCATTTCTTCTTGGTTCTTCTTCATTTCCTCTTGGTTCTTACTCATATTGTCGAATTTGTCTTCCATTCTTTTCAGCCACCTAATGACCATTTCTCTGAATTCTTTCTCTGGCAGGTTGCTTGCCTCTATTTCGTTTACTTTCTTTTCTGGTGATGCCTGCTTTTCTTTCATATGCAGGCTCTTTCTTTGTCTCCCCATGATCTCTCTTCTCCGGATGTCTGGTTATGTAGTTCTCTCTCTCCTGCGTTGACTTAAAGGCACAGAATACAACACAACCAGGTACAACACACAAGGCACTGAACAGAAATGTATTCATGATATTAATAACCTCCAATAAAGGTGACCACCAGAGAAAGGCAAATTAGGGGATAGGAGAGAAAGAAGAAGAGGAAAAAGAAAGACAGAAAAAAAAAGGAGTGTCAAAATGAAATTGGGAAAAGAAAGAAAAAAAAGTAAGAGACAAGAAAGAGACTGAGAGTGAAAAGGGGAACAAACTATATATATGGGGAGAAAAATCCAATAGAACCACCACTAATCCCAGCAAATGCCAGCAACAAGTACCTGGGGATTAATACAAAATACAACAACAACTAATATCAAGCAAGGCTAGGGAAAACAGAAGCAAAAAACAAACAAAAACAAAGCAAACAAAGACAAAAACAAAAAAAAACAAAAAAAAAGAATAAGCAAAACAATCTCACAAAAAAGCATAAAAATTTGATATAATCAACATTCAAGCAAACAACAACAAAAGGACAGAGAGAAAAACAATTTTTTTAGGTAGTTAAGACAGCGAAGATAGAGGTGTGTATGGACTTGGAGCAGGGGATTGGAAATTAGATATATATGTAGGGTGAAATTTTAACAGGGGGTAAACAGGAAGAATAGGGAAAATCTAAGGCAGGAAAGGGGTAAGATAAACAGGACACCAAAAGGGGAAAAGTTAGGAAGAGAGTGATGGCATAAAGGTAGAATTAAGATAGAGTAAAACGATGCTAAAGGAAAGATGAAAATAGAATGTAGAACACTAATCCCAAAGTAAAATAAAGAGAAAATAAAATGACACTTAAAAAAAAGGTAAAATAGTAGTAGTAATAATACTGATTGAAAATAAAAATGTAATAATTAAAAAGGTAAAATCAAGTGAGGAAAAAGGAAAAAAATAGTTTTTAAGTAAAAGATGCAAAAAATGAAAAAAAAATAAAAAAATAAAAAAAAATATAATGTGCAGTAGTGAAGGTCATTTACTTCCTCTATTGTTCTGTTTGGCACGCCTGTTTCTCAGTCCGGAGAGTATTGCAGTTCCATGCGTTCTGCTGTGCCTCAGTGTTGTAAGCCAGTCCTGATTTTTAAGCAGGCGGTGTCTTAATTTCTCGTATTCCTTTATTTTTGATTACAAAAGAGTCAATTTATGATTCAGCCTGGGTGGCAGTGTTTCTTGGTGACTTCCAGGTCTATTTATGGCCTCTTTAGCCTGTGTTTATCCCTGTGGCACTCAATACCAGATTGTGGGAGTGGGCTGCTTCAGAGCTGGCTCTCTGACGGTTACTCCCAGCTCCAACCCCCAGGTTCCAGAAAAACAACTTTCCCCTGCAGTCTCCCAGGGTGTCCCTATGTATTGGGCTTAGTAATCGGAAGCAAGGAATTGAAGAGGAAAAAGCCCAAGTGTGTGAACAATGGGTCTGCGCACAAGTCTAAGCAGCTGGCATACCTTTGAAATTCTTAGGCTGTCCCTGCCCATTAGATCAAAATGGGTTGCTTTTTAGAGATACCTTCTGTTAGCAGCTCCGAGGACCCCCTTCCACATTCATGAATCACGCCATCCCCAACAGCCATGGATTTTTCTAGGCACAGACTTCCCCAGCTCCAGCAAGACGCGCGTTTCTCTCTCCCTCTGGGACCAGAGACCTCACCTGATCCCAGGCAAAATCTGACATTTCTGTGGTGGAATGAAGGGCTCCTTAGAATCTGCGAGTTTGCACCAATTGGGGACCGGTGTTCTGGGGCTCGCAGCTGTTCGGTGGTTGCTGCAGTTGTGGATTTTCAGGCTTCTGATAAGCTCCACTTTCCCTATCAAGATGGTGCGGTCTCTGCATCCGTGCCAGCAGCTCCAGGAGGGGACCCAGCCACAGTGGGGGCTGCCCGATCAAGGGAACCCCGTCTAGCAGTCCCCCACCTTTTCCTGGAGTTTGGCTGTCCCTTAACTTGCCAACAGACACTCCTCGTGCGACCCTCAGCTTGTTCTTTCTTTCTGCTCCGGGACAAGGCTCAGAACAAGTCTGTCTATTCTGCCGCCATTTTTCTCCTCCTGATGTGTCTATATTTCTAAGGGGATTTTTAAAAATATCTCTAAGCTTACAAATGAAGATGGTAGTTTAATTTTGTTCTAGGATGAGTTGGTCATGATACTATCGGAAACTCCAGTGCTGCTGATTAAAAAAAAGGTAGTTTTAAGCAGTATTGCTTGAAGAGAAGATACTTAGCCTCTCCTCTGGTCACTTCTGTGCAGAAGTGGCATTGCCTTTGACTCAAGTCCTCTTTGGGCACCTCAATTTTATAAAAATTTACCTCCAGCTTGGCTGGCTAGCAGAGGGAGCTGCCCTTAGTCTGTGACCTAGAAAAATAACAGTCTAGGTACTTGAAAGATGCTATCTGGGGCTCACCATTGCTCAATACTTACTGAAAGCTTGGTCAAAAGAAACAGTGTATATGTAGGTTTGCCCAAAGGATTTGTAGTCCATTTCAAAATTTGATTGCCGGTTCATGCCAGGTAAGCAGGGAACTGGAATTTCACTCCATTTCTGGTCTCTCCTGTAAACTTGCTTTTGCCAAATTGCTCTTTTGACATTGCATCAGTCAACTACTTTGAGGGTGTGGAAAGAACTAGTCCTATGAGACGCATTGTCATGTTTACTGTAAGCCTGCTAAAGAGAGTGTTATTTACTATCTCAGACAGTTTACTACCACTCACAGCCACATAAAAAAATTCCCCATTTCTTACGTTAGGAGGTATTGAGCTTCTTTTAAGGAATTGGTGGGTTTTATTTTATGGATACCAAGAAGCCCACAATTGTTCATGTTTTCCTTCCTGGTGTGACTGATACCATTCCCAATTTTTGGCTTACTTTTGGCATAGAACAGGCTTCTGACTTTCTTCCTTCCTCTCCCTCCTTCCCTTCCTCCCTTCCTTCCTTCCTTCCTTCCTTCCTTCCTTCCTTCCTTCCTTCCTTCCTTCCTTCCTTCCTTCCTTCCATCTAATTCATGGGTTCATTTTATATTTCTTACTTGCATGCTACTCTTTTCCCTTCATTATTCCTATTTCTAAGTTTTATTTTATTATATTTTGTGGTATTGCATGACTTTTTTCTAAATGTTTTATATCCTTGCTGGTATAATGCAGGGTACACAGGTGCACATACAACCAAGAATACTCAAAAGGAAGGAAGCATTTGCCTCTAGCACTTCAAAGTCAAAACATTATTTCCATTTGTTGATATAAGTGAGTTTAAAGTAGGCGTTGCTTTTGAAAGGATCTCCTCAACATGACTCAATATTAGAGAAAATATTTTTAATGCACTGCCCTCACCTCACTTCCTTGAGTTAACTTTACTTTGGCTTGAAAGTGTTTTTGGTTGAGTAAGAAAGTCTGTAATTAATAATTCTCACAGCAGTGTTTGCAATTAAAATAGAAGAGAGAGAGAAAGTTGGGGAGAGAAGGTTGAGGAATGTATAAGGAAGATTTTCACTTTTCTTTTTATTTCCTTTAAGTTTTAACTCCAAATCAGAAGTTTTTCTGAGTTTAAAGTGATGGTTTGAAATTATACAGCAGCATGAGTGCTACCATTAAAATACTTTTCTTTTATAATCATAGATATTAATAATAACCAAATATCTGAACTAGCACATTTAATATTCTGATGTTTAGCCCTTTCATACTTACAGTGGATTAACTTAATGTTAACAATACTTTTAATTTTATAACATTTGTTATAAGACACGTTGGAGAAGATGAATAATATTTTTATGAAGATAGAGATATTTTTTGTCCTGAAATTGATAGTGATTCATGTAAAAGTGAGAGGAAATGAGCATGTATGAAACAATAAAAGACTGAAATATGGTCAAGGAATCGTAGTCATTCAGAGATTTGCTTCCTTGATGCTCAGAGAGTTTAGCAAAATAACCCAAGGGAACTGTTTCCTACAGGGACCTCTGGTTTCCTTAGTGGGTGGTAAGCAGGTAGGGGGAGGCCTTCATTCATTCATTTATTGCCATTCTACCTCATTATGGAAACGAAGGTGAAGCTGGGGGAAGATGATGACTTTGAGCAAGGAAAGACTTGGATTGGATACAACCTTCTCTGACCAAACTGACCGGGATTTGCTGAAGACAGAAGCTCAGTGCTCACTTTTTCTAGATCCAAGAGAGAGGTATCTAATCAAGGGCAAGGCTTCCTTTACGTGGCTGAGCTCTTTGTTCTATCTATGGAATCAGTGTTGGTGGGGAAAAGAAATGGGGGTTCATATGTTCCCTCTCCATTCCCAACACACACACACACACACACACACACACACACACACACACACACACACACACTGGGGAGGAGAGAAATTTTCCACATTGGCTAACCTACTTGATCTTTTGGGAGCCTGGACCAGATATCAGATATCCCTTTACTCCAGATGCTGAGATGGAGAAGCTGGAGGCTGGGAGTCCTGCAGCTGGGAGGAAGAACATTTATTAAAAGCACATTTTATTTGTAAGGACATACAATATACAATATTTACTTAGGAAAGAATATAATTGAGATAACATTCTGAAAGATATATATTTTATTCTTTCTGTATTTTTAATTTTTGCTTCCAAGGAGTCAAACAGGTTATGTGCTCCTTTGTGCTTATTATCTCAGGGGATAGATGTAGCAGGCCAACCAACAGAGTGTTGCATGGCAAACATTTCTCCCTCCTGGCTTATGTTTTCTAAAGATTCAGCCCCTGAGTTAGGAGAGTACTTGTAGGTCTAAGACAAAGTGTGTCATCCAGGAAAGAGGAGAGTGGAGCTTCACCTCAGGTAAGAGGAGAGAGAAAGAGAGAGAGATGTGGGAGAGACACATTGATCGATTGCCTCCTGCATGCACTCTGACCAGGCCCGGGAGGTAGAACCTGTCACCTAGCTACATGCCCTTGACCAGGAATAAAATCCACAACACTTTGGTGCACAGACCAATGCTCTAACCACTTAGCAACACCAGCCAGGGCTCTTGGCCTTCTTTATTTTTTTATTTTTGAGCTATTTCAAACTTATTTTTTTAAATAAACTTATTTATTTATTATTGAAATTGGCCTTTTCTTAACAGTACATAATTCACCGATAAGATATGTGTCATTCTTGTCTTAGACTTGTCAGTTTAGAAGTTTACTTCAGCCTCCAGAATCCTTTGCAGGGCTGCCAGTGCTCCTATCTATCTCTTCACTGCACCAGCTGTTTCTTTTTCCCTCAGGGGCTTTGATGGCAAGCAGAGCAAAGCTCTTCTGTGCTCTTTGGTCTCACAGAATACACACATACCCTCTTTTCTTTTCATCCAGGGAAAGCCCTTGTTTTTCTTTCTGGGGGAAGTCTCTTTCCCTTCAGGTTTCTGGCTAATACATTATTACTGTATGAGAATCCTTCTTTTATCCTCCTCTATGGACAGAGGAGTTCCAGAGCTGAGGCTTTGGAAGATAATAGAAAGATTATTGGCTGCTTTTCTCTTTTTCTACATTTATCTTGAGCAAAGAGTACAATCTGGTTGCTTACTTGAATTAAGGAAAGAAAAAGGAAACAATGCAGGGAGAAATAAATAACTGCAGATTAGTATTTCAAAATGTTATCCTAGTGAAATGAGGCATTGTGTGGTATGTATATGAGAAGAGCAGATAAATCAAAATTAATTTGGTAATTTTTTACTGAACTTATCTGTCCAGGAACTACTGAAAATATAGACTCTCCTCTCTTTCTGCCATGGACTTATATGGTTTTAATATTTTTCTTTTTCTTTTTTTGTTACTCCTCACCTGAGGATATTTTTTCCATTGACTTTTAGTGAGAGTGGAAGGGAGTGGGAGAGACAGAGAGAAGAGAGCGAGAAACATCGATGTGAGATCTCTCATGTTAATTGGTTGCCTCCTGCACATGCCCCAACCAGGGCTGGGGATCAAGCCCGCAACCAAGGTACATGCCCTTGACGTGAATGGAACTTAGGACCCTTCAGTCCACAAGCCAAGGCTCTATCCACTGAGCCCAAGTGGCTAGGGCCGGTTTAAATATTTTTCAGGTTATGTGGAGTTGGGTACTTCAAGCACTTGGTAAGTGGATGTAGAAGTTACTGCCTCCTAAAAACTGGGGAGCCCGAACATGATTGCAAGTTGCAATCTATGAGTCTTACAGTCTGCAAACCCATGAAATGAGGAGGGGAAAGGAACAAGAATGGAGGTAGAGGAATGCTATTCCCTCCACATTCTTAGAGAAAGCAAAGTTTTGTCTCTTCTTAATGTGAGGGAGCTACCGAGTCATGTCTTATATTTACAATCACTTTTTATGAGCGGCCTCTTGCCCTTCATTATTTCTGTCTCTCTGTATTTAACTTAAGCTTCTCCAGTTTCATTTTCCAATTTTGATCTATTAAATCAAGATTTTACATATTAGTTTTACTTGCAAGCTTTTGTTTTAGCAACACCTGCGCACTAAGCTTTGATGTAGAGCTGGACTCTTTGTGAAGTCCATCCCTCCCTCAGACATTGGCTCTCTTTTGTTTCTACCTGGACATGAAGTGTACCTGGTGAGCCACTGAGACATATACAGAACCTCTGAAAAGTAGAGAAAATGACTGAGCTGGCAGCCCCTAAAGTACTTCCCCAGACTGTGTCTGAAGCAATTCAAAATCTCCCCACCACACTGTCCATAGTTGTGCATCCCTAGAAGGGCTGCCTTTCCAGGAGCTGGTGCTGGACCACTGTGGGTTTGGGTTAATGTGGTCTTGGTGAGGAGACATTGCTGTTTTCAGTGTCTTCAATTCCTGCTGTATTCTAAAAAAGGTAAGGAATACCCTATTGATCACATGGCTCCAGGAGGGGCCTTGCCAAAATGACTCTATGGGCACTTACAGCAGAGTGCTTTGTGTTTGCTGTGTGCGATGGACAGATACTGGGCAATCCCAGGATGCTTTTTAATTGGAATGGCTGTTCAAGCAGTAAGCATGACTTCACAGTTTTTATATTACCTGCCCCCCCCCTCCATTATACTCTAGGCTTTTGCTCTTTAAGAGGAGAAAGAACAGTTTGTTTTTCAATATTGAATTCTCTTTTCTGTTTGAAAAGAACTCCTGGGATGTTTCAAAGAAGTGCAGGAAATGAGAATGGGTGACTCAATGATCTGTACGAGAGTAAATTAGCAGATTCTGAAAAACAAAGAAAAATCTTCTGATCCCTATTACTATAGGTTTATACTCAAACCTACCTTCTCCTCTTATATAACTGCTTGCCACATAAGCTGATTCTGTTTTCTTTTCAACATTCAAAGATATTTTAATGAAAGGAGTCAACTGAAAGGGGTCTTTGAAAAGAAAGTACAGTGTTCGCTCTTCTACTCATGCTCATCTTTGGTTTACCTCTGCCAACTGTAGAAGCAACTTTGTGTAGGGGTTAGGAATTCAAATATTGTCTATGGGTTTTTTCTTTTGTTGTTGTTGTTTTTGCTTAATTCTTTCACCCTTTTCATCCAGCCCCCCAAGCTTCTCCACTTAGCTGTCTGTCAGTCTGTCTTCTGTATCTATGAATCTGTTTCCATTTTATTTTTTTTTCCATTAGATTCCACATATAAGTGAAATTATATGATATCTGTCTTTCTCTGACTGCCTTATTTCACTTAGCAGAGTGGTAGGGAACATCTAGCCATGGGCCATATCAGGACCATGACATCATTTGGTCTGGCCCTGCCAAGGTATTAGCGGTGAGTTAATTAAATGCTTGGCAGAAAAAAGTTCCCCACCCTCGAAACATAATACTCTCCAGGTCCATCCATGCTGTCACCAAAGATAAGATTTCCTTCTTTTTTATGGTCAAGTAGTATTCCATTATGTAGATGTACCACAGCTCTTTTATCCACTCATCTACTAATAGGCACTTGGGCTGCTTCCAAATCTTGGCTATTGTAAATAATGCTGTAGTGAACATAGAGTTGCATGTATTATTTTAAACTAGAGGTCCAGTGCATTAAATTTGTGCATGGGTATGGTCCA
The DNA here is from genome assembly GCA_026230045.1 of Corynorhinus townsendii. NCBI lineage: Eukaryota > Metazoa > Chordata > Mammalia > Chiroptera > Vespertilionidae > Corynorhinus > Corynorhinus townsendii. The sequence continues at coordinate 112,318,126 of JAPDVU010000001.1, read as the reverse complement.
TAGGCCTGGCTGGCGATCAAAGCACAAGCATCTGGTGTGGAAGGGCAGGTCCCAGCTGACCTCTGGGCCCTGGGCAGCACCTGGGCCCTGGGTCCCCACGCACTCTCCCTCTGCCTGAGTCACGGTGCCCCAGTCCCCATGCGGAGATGTAGTGAGCATGGCTGGACACCACGGGCCAGGGTGCAGCGTGGGCCTCTGGGCCACCCAGCAGTGCCGCACAGAAGCTGGGAGAGCAGTGCGCACTCTCCCAGCCAGCCTCAGCAAATCAGCTCCTGCGTGAACCCACAGTGAGCCCGACCAGCCCCTGTGGTTCTGGCAGCTGTGGCCCTCATAGTGAGCAGTCAAACTCCCTGTCAAACTCCTGGTCGAGGGGACAATTTGCATATTAGGCTTTTATTATATAAGATTAGTGTTTCAAGTCTCTTCAGATATATTTCCAGAAGTAGAATTGCTAGGTCATAAGGCAGTTCCAATTTTTCACTTTCCTGAGGAAAAGGAGTTTAAATTCTGGCAGTCTGAGTCTTACTACCTGGGTCATCTTGAGCAAATTGTTTAACTGTCCTGTGCTCAGTTTTCTCACCCTTAAAATGGGAAGAGTGAGAATGAATTGAATGGAGTATTACTTGTTAAGAGCTTTTAAAATGCCTGGCACTGGTTAACTATGACTACTGTTTCTCCTTAGACTTTACCCTTAAACTGCCTCACAGTCTAGCAGCCTCTCCCTTTGTGATCACATTATTGTACGTTATTGTACCTCAGATCCAGGTGTTAAAGGGGAGAAACAATCAATGTATTTTTATGATCTGTCTTACTATTTATTTGAGTATTTGTGTCTATTATTAACTAACATCTGAATGACTTTATTTACAAAGAATTTTTACTATCTTTATAGAGTTTTAGCCTCACAACAATCCCGTAATGTTAAGAATTGATAGGATGTGATGTCAGCAAGATGGTGCAATAGGAGCTTTCTACTGTCACCTCTCTCCCTCCCTCCCACACACAGAGCATTGCTTTTGACAGTTATCCATAGACAAAATGCTGGTGGGAGTTTGGGAGTTCCAGCATGGCTTTGGAGCAAAAAATTCCAAGAACAGATGCATTGAAGAGAATAAGAAGAAATGTTCACTTTACCAGCATACCTCTCTCCCAAAGTGACACAGTTCACTGCCAAGAAAGATTCCCTTGTTCTGAGATTTCTTCCATAAGGGAATGTGAGAACATATCTCTTCTCTCCCACCAGCTGCACAGGATATTTCCAAAAAGGCCTACTTTCTTCCTACTCCACCTAAAATGCTCAGGTAATATGTATACCTGAGGGGCTGGGAGATGCTGGGAGTATAGCACCTAGGGCTTGGAACTCATTGATGTGACATGGTTCTTACTAACTGCTTTATAGACTCTATCAGCAAGACTGACCCTGAGCTGCTGGGGACATCCTGCCCTCAGCTGGCCCACAGGCATGCCCAATGCTCTGCATGCCTCACCCACACATCCTTATGGCGGGCTCCCTGAGAGTGATGAGTACCATCATTAGCACACAGCTAATGTTCATGTGCAGAAAGCCAGCCTGTCTTGAGAAAAGCACACAGGCTTGAGAATTTCAGGGGAGCCTCCCAGTGAAAGCAAACAGGAAGCTCTCAGTAATTAGTCTAGTTTTGCAACATTGAGAGAAGGCATATAATCTTAAGAAAGTCCCTTCAAGCTCTGGCCAGGTGACAGTTGGTTTGGTGTTGTCTCATGTACCAAAAGGTTGCTGGTTTGATGCTGGTCAGGGTACGTGTCCGGGTTATGTGTTCAATTCCCAGTAGGGAGTGTGCAGGAGGCAGCTGATCATGTTTCACTCTCATATTGATGTTTCTCTCTCCTACCCTTTCTCTCTCTAAAAATTAATTTAAAAAATCTAAAAAAAAATAATTTCCCTCAAGAGAAAACAAGAAGCATAATGTAGGCACATCTATACAAAAGGACTGAGAAAACCTCAGAATCCCTACCTAGGCAGAATGGTGATGGTGTTTTTCATCAGAAGCTGGAAGAAGTGAGTACTTCTTCAAATGTGAAGGCAGTAATGTAAGACTTCAAGGAACATGAATATCAACAAACATGATAAAAGAACACAATAATTTCCAATAACAACCTCCACACACACACACAAATGGAGATCTACTAATTGCCCAATAAAGAATTAAGAATAATTATTTTAAGGAAGCTCAGCAATCTATAGAGAACAGATACACAACTCAACAAAATCAGGAAAGCAATATATAAGAACAAAATGAGAATTTTATCAGAGAGATAGAAATCATAAAAAAGAACCAAACATAAATACTGGAGCTGAAGAATATAAAATGAATGATATGAAAAATGCAATAGAGCATGTCAACATCAGACTTTATCAAACAGAAGAAAGAATGTATGAACTCAGAGGTACATCATTTGAAATCATCCAATCAGAGGACAAAAAGGAAAAAGAAAAAGAAAACAGTAAAGAAAGCATATATATCATATGGTACATCATCAAACGAAGCAAGTTATAAATTATAATTGTACAAAAAAAAAAAAAGAGAGCAAGAAAGGAGCAAAAACTCACTTAAAAATTATAGCTGAAAATTTCCCAAATTTGAGGAGAGATATGGACATGGTCTCAACCATATTCAACCCAAATAATTCTTTACTAAGACACATTATAATAAAACTGTCAAAAAATCAAAAACAAAGAGAGAATTTTGAAATCAATAAGAGAAAATAAACACATCATATTTAAGAGAACTCTGAAAAGGATACCAGAGAATTTCCCAGCAGAAAGCTTGTAGGCCAGCAAGCATGATGATATATTTAAAGTGCTGAAAGAAGAAAGACTGTCAAAAGGAATATTTTATCCTTCTTGTATTTTGGAGATGCTATTGAAAAATAAAGGAGCTTTGATAAAAACTTTCCCAGACAAAAAAAGCTGAGGAAATTCATTACCATTTGGTCTGCCTTACAAGAAACACTAAAGGGCCCTGGCCAGTGTGGCTCCATTGGTTGAACATTGTCCCATGCACTGAAAGGTCACAGGTTCAATTTCTGGTTAAGGCACATGCCCAGATTTTGGGTCTGGTCCCTGTAGGGAGCTATTATAGGGTTAAGCCCGGACTGACCTGCTGGCAAAGTCGCAAACAAGTCCCAGCTTGGAGGGCACAGCCCTCTAAGCATAATTAAGCTTGATCTTGTGACTGCTCCCTAGATCTTTCCTGGGTAGTTAATGGCTGTGGGAGATGCAGCAAGTGCTGCCAAAACAAGTGAAACTTACAAGAACATTGTAAATTACCTTGTTTACCCCTGACTATAAAATAAAGCATCAGCTTGCAGTCTGGATCTGTTCTCTGGTCTCAGCCAGGCACAGAAGATCCACCTAGACCCAGCTTATTCTCTTTGTCTTTTTCTTCATCCTTCACCAGCCCTCCCTCAGGCTTGCCGAACCCTGGCACGGCCCACTCCCTGGTTGAGGTGCATGTGGGAGGCAACTGATCAATATTTCTCTCACATCATTGTTTTTTTTCTCTCCCTCTCCCTTCTTATCTTTTTAAAAAATCAATAAAAACAAAGTTAAAAAATATGCTAAAAGGAGTTCTTCAAGCTGAAATAAAAATATGCTAATCATTAACATGAAAACAAGAAAGTATAAAACTCACTTGTAAAGATGAAGTATGTAGTGAAATTCAGAATACTCCAATAATCTACTGGTGGTGTGTAAACCACTTAACTCTATTATAAAGGTAAAAGACAAAAGTCTTAAAATAATTGAGCTCTAATAATTTGTTAATGGATACAGAGCATGAATGTAAATCGAGACACCAAAACATACAATATGTTGGAGGAAATTAAAGAGTGGGATTTTTGCATGAAATTAAATTCTGATCAGCTTAAAATAGAGTGTTATACTTATGTTTTGTGTAAGCCTCATGACAACCACAGAACAGAAACCTATAGTAGATTTACAAAAGATAAAGGGAAATGAATCAAAGTATACCACTATGGAAAATCACCAAATTACAAAGAAAGGTATCAAGAGCAGAAGAAAGAAACACAGGAAATACAAACCAGCCAGAAAGCAATAAGATGGGATATAAAGACCTTGCTTATCAATAATTACTTAAAATAAAAGTGAATTAAATTATCAAAAGACATAGAGTGGCTGAATGGATAAAAATATACTCTGTTTATAAGAGTCTCACTTCAACTGTAAGTCCATTGATAGGCTCAAAATGAAGGGATGGAAATAGATACTCCATACAAAAGCAAAACAAAAGAGAGCAAGGGTAGCTATACTTACACCAGGTAAAATGGACTTTGAGTTGAAAATAGAAATTAGAGAAAGAGCTTCATTATATAATGATAAAGGGATCAATTCATCCAGAGGATATAACAACTATAAGTATATATATGCAACATTGAAACACATAAACATATTAACCAAATGTTAAAAGATCTGTGGGCAGAAATATGCATTAATTTAATAATTGTGGGGAATTTCAATATTGTCCTTTCACCAATGAATAAATCGAGACAGAAATAAATAAGAAAACATTGGACTTGAATTATACTTTATACCAAATGAACCTAACAGACATATGCAAAAAATTTTAGCTGACAGCAGCAGAACATACATTCTTCTCAAGTTCAGAGAAAACAATCTCAGGGATAGATCATTTTAGGTCACAAAATAAATCTTACCAAATTTAAGAAGATTGAAATAATGGCAAGTGTCTTTTCCATCCACAATGGCATGAAACTAGAAATTAATAGTAAGAGGAAAACTGGAACAAACTCACAAAAATGTAGAAATTTATAAATCTGTTTCCTGAGCTGGATCAAGAAAATCAAAGGGAAATAAAAAAAGTATCTTGGTACAAATGAAATGGAAACACAACATCCTAAAACATATGGGAATAAGGGAGAGAAATAGAGCGAGCAATCAAAGTAAGAAATTTCAATTGGTTTCCTCCCTACATGCCCCCACTGGGGATCAAACTCCCAACCCAGGTATGTGCCCTGACTGGGAATCAAACCCTCTACCTTTTGGTCAGGGCTGAAATAAAAACATTCTAAGAGGGAAGTTTATAGTGATAAATGAAAAAAGAAAAACTTCAAATAAACAACATAATTATATACCTCAAAGTAAATATAAGAAGAATTGACAAAACTTTAGTTAGATGAACTAAAAGAGAGAAGACTCAAATAAATAATAAATTAAAGTGGAGACATTAAAACATATACAGAAATACTCAGGATCATGAGAAACTACTATGGACAATTATAGGCCACCAAATGATTAAACTAGAAGAAATGGATCAATTCTTAGGTCCATACAGCCTACTAAGACTGAATTATGAAGAAATAGAAAATCTGAACAGACCATTAATGAGTATTAAAATTGAATCAGTAATAAAAAATATCCCATTTTAAGAAAGCCAGGACCAGATGGCTACACGGGTGAATTCTATAAAACATTTAAGGTAGAATTAATGCCAATTCTTCTGAAACTCTTCCAAAAATAGAAGAGGAGGAATACTTCCCAACTAATTTTATAAGGCTCACATTAACCTACCAAAGTCAGACAAGGACACTACAAGAAAAGAAAAGTTATAGGCCAGTATTCACTGATAAACATAGATGCAAAAATCCTCAACAAAAAATTAGTAAACAGAATTCAACAGCACATTAAAAGGATCATTTACCATGAAGAAGTGGGAATGATTCCTGGAATGTAAATTAATAAATGTGATCTACCACATTAAGAGAATGAAATAGTGTCATTCTTCCTGCATTTTCAGCAAGAGGCCCTGCATTTTCATTTTGCACCGGACCCTGAAAATTATGTAGCCAACTTGGCCTTGGCTGAAACTTTTTTCTTTAGAAAACCTCTCCCCTTTTCCCTTTCTTTTCTGCCACTCCCGAATCTCTGCCTGTCAAAATCCAACCCTGATTCTTTCTAATTTGACTTGAATACTTCACCTTTTGGCATTGTTCCCATCCTTCCAGAAATAATTGCTTCCATAACATTGCATAACTGTGAGTTACTTAGCAAAGTAATTTAGTATATATACCCCTTATCCCTAATAGGCACCAATTAAGCTTTCTTGAAAGCCGGGAGGGCAGACTCTTTACTTCCCTATGGCTCTTTGCACATCATATCCTTAATCAGTCCTCTATAAATATCTGAGTGGAGAGGGCAGTGACATGGTCAAAGCAGCTTTTGCTGTCCACAGCTCATGTGCAGAGAGTCAAGGTGGCCAAGAAGTTTGTCTCAGTTTATTGTAGCCTCCACAACTAGTCTGTGTCTTTCTACTCCCAGGTTGCTTCAATAATATCCAATCTGGGTTTTATTTGTCAGTGCTAAGGAAAACATTTGTCATAGGTTCTATTTGCACCAGAGGTTCAAGGTGGCCTTGTGTTATTAACTGAGTTGTGTCTCTGACAATACCAAATTCATATATTAAAGGGCTAGCCCCCAATGTGGCTATATTTAGAGTAAAGGAATAAGTAAGTAAATGAAATAATAAGGGTGGAGCCCTGACCAATTGGATTACTGTCCTTTAGTGGGGAGGAGACCCCAGAAAGCTCACTCTCTTTTCACCATGTGAAAACACACCAAGACAGCCGTTTGCAAGCCAGGAAGAGAATTCTCATCAGGAACCAAATCAGCTGGCACCTTGATCTGGAACATTCCAGCCTTCAGACTGTGAAAAATAAATTTCTTTTGGTTAAAAATAAAGAGAATGAAAGATAAAAATAATATCATTCTAATGCACAAAAAGTTTGACATAATTAGTTAACATTGTTTTGTGATAAAAACTCTTGATAAAGTGGACATAGAAGAAACATATCTCAACATAATAAAGGTCATATATGACAAGTCCACAGCTAACATCATACTAAAATATGCAAAACTGAATGCTTTTTTTTTTATAAGAACAAGAACAAAACAAGGATTCCTACTCTTGCCATTTCTATTCACCATAGTTCTGGAAATCCTAGCCAGAGCAATTAGGTGAACAAAAGAAATAAAAGACATTCAAATCAGAAATAAGTAAAACTGTCTGTTTTCAGACGACATGATATTAGATATAGAAAATCTTAAAGACTGCCAAAAACCTTTCAGAACTAATAAATGAATTCAGCAAAATTGCAGGATGCAAAAATCAACGTACAAAAATTAGTTCATTTCTATATACAAACAAAAACCATCTGAAAAAGTTAGGAAAATAATTCCATTTACAATAGCGTCAAAAACAATAGTAAAATACTTAGAAATAAATTTAAACTAGGAAGTAAGAGACCTATATTCTAAAAACTATAAAGTACCGATGAAAGAAATTAAAGAAGACACAAACAAATGGAAATATATTTCAAACTCAAGGATTGGAAGATTTAATCTTGTTAAAATGCTTACAGTTGTGAAATTGATCTGTAGATTTAATGCAATCCTTATCAAAATTCCAATGACATTTTTGACAGAAATAGAACAAACAATTCAAAACTTTGTATGGAACCACAAAAGAACCTGAACAGCTAAAGCAATCTTGAGAGAGAAAAACAAAGCTGGAAATATCACAACTCCTAATTTCAAACTATATTGCAGAGCCAATACAAACAGTATGGTAGTGGCATAAAGACAGACACATAGACAAATGCAACATATAGAGAACCCAAAAATAGTCCCATGCATATATGTCAGCTTAGCTTTGACAAGAGCACCAAGAATACAAAATGGAGAAAGACAGTCTCTTCAATATATGGTCTTAGAAACTGGATATTCACATGAAAAACAAACTGAACCACTGTCTTACACAACTCATCAAAATTAGTTCAAAATAAATTAAAATCTTAAGTGTAAAACCTGTAACTTCCTTTTAATTTTCATCTGAGAATATTTTTTTAGAGAGAGAGAGAGAGAAGAAAAACATCAATGTGAGAGAGGCACGTTGTTCAGTTGCCTTTCACACACACCCTGACAGGGATCAAACCTGCAACCTTTAAGTGTATGGATAACACTCCAACCAACTGAGCTACCCGGTCCAGGCAACTTGTAACTTTAAAACTACAGGAAGTGAATATAAGAAAAAGCTCCTTAACATTGGTCTTGGCAATAATTTTTTTGATATGACACCAAAGCAAAGGCAACAAAATTAAACTAGAGGACTCTATCAAACTGTAGAGCTTCTGCATGACAAACTCACACACACACACACACCAATTCATAGAGTGAAAATGCAGCCTATGGAATGTGAGAAAAATATTTGCAAACCATATACCTGTTGAATTAATTTCCAAAATATATAAGTAATACGTACAACTCAATAGGAAAAAAGTGAAACAATCACTTATTAAGTAATAAACAAATAACCTGAATTGATATTTTTCAAACAATATATACAAATGGCCAACATGTATATGAAAAGGTACTCAAAATCACTAATAATCAGGGAGGTACAAATTAAATGAGCTATCACTTCATACCTGTAAGAATGGCTACTATCCAAATACAAGAGAAAACAAGTGGTGAGAATATGGAGAAAGGGAACACTTATACACTAAAGGTGGGAATGTAAATTGATACAGCTGTTATAAGAAACAGTATGGAAGTTTCCAAAAAAATTAAAGAACTACTACATGGTCCAGCAATTCCATTTTTGGTTATATATCTGAAGCAAACAAAATCAAGATGTTGAAGAGATATTTACTCTTCCATATTCACAGCAGCAAAGATATGGAAATAACCTAAGTTTCTGTCTATGGATGAATGCATAAAGAAGATGTGATATACATATATTTCAGCCATCAGACATAACATTGAAGGGTATCTTGCCATTTGCAAAAATAGGGATGAAGTTTGAGGATATTATACTTAGTAAAATAAGTTGAACAGACAAACATAAATACTGTATGGTCACACTTATATTGTGGAATACTCAAAAGGAAAAATTCTAACATATAGAAACAGAGTAGAATGATGGCTGCTATGGGCTGGGGCATGAGAGAAATGGGGAGATGATGTTGGCCAAAGGGTATAGACATTCAGTTAAAAGATAAATAGCTTCTTGGAATTTAATGTACAGAATGGTGACTGTAGTAAATAATACTGTTTTGTGTACAGTAAGCATGTCAAACTTGAAGGCTAACACAGGCCAAATAAACAAGGTTTAAGTTTATGTGGGCTGAAAAAAAACAAAAGCTTCAATTTTCATAGAAATGTAGGTGTATTTTGATAGAGACATGCTGAATACAAAGGTCTAAAATAAATGAGTAATCATTAACATAAAATAATAGAACATTTTAATAAAAATTTATTTTTTCTTGAACATTAACTTACCAGACACTGAATAACTGCACAAATTAATAAGTGTAATACAAATATATTTTTCTTGTTCTCCAAAAATGAAGTATTTCCTGTTGCACATATCAAACATGTCAGTACAAGACTAACGATGTGGCAATTGGCTGCTAACTACTCGCTGCTAGTATGAGTGGAGATAAATGGTGTGCCAATGTGTAAGGCACATAACAGAATGAATGCAACATGATTATAGTAGTCAGTCATTAGTGAACATTGTATTTCGTTATTAATAATTATATATAATAGGATATTGTAAAAGTTAAGTTATGGAATTTTATTAAAACATTTCTTACATACCATTAAATTGGCTGGGCCACAAAAATATTCGTTGTGGGCCACATGTGGCTTGCAGGCCAAGAGTTTGACATGCTTGGTATATAGTCATGTACCTATAATGCCAGAGTTTAAAGAAACAATACAAAAAAAAATCAATGAAACCAAGAGCTGGTTCTTTAAAAAGATAAACAAGATTGGCAAAGCTTTAACCAGACTCATTAAGAATAAAAACAGAGAAGACCCAAATAAGTAAAGTGAAAGAGGAGAAATAACAGAAATACCAGGAATTGTAAGGAAAGATTATAAAAATTATATGCCAACAAATTGGGCAATCTGGAAGAAATGGATAATTTTTTTAGAAACATGCAATCTTCCAAAACTGAATCAGGAAGAATCAGAGATTCTGAATAGAAAGATTACAGCTAGTGAAAATGAAGCAGTATTTAAAAACTCCCAACAAACAAAAGTCCTGAACCGGATGACTTCATAGGTGATTTTACCAAACATTCAAATAAGAACTAACATCTATCCTTCTAAAACTATTCCAAACAATTTAAGAGGAGGGAAGACTCTCATGCTCATTTTAGGAGGCGAGCATCATCAAAATTCCAAAACTGGATAAGGATACTACAAAGAAAGAAAATTATAGGCCAATATCCCTGATGAACATAAATACTAAAATCCTTAACAAAATATTAGAAAATGGATCCAACAATATATTCAAGAGATGACACACCATGATCAAATAGGATTTATTACTGGGATGCAAGGTTGGTACAATATCTGCAAATTAATAAATGTGATACATCACAAACAAAATGAAGGATAAAAGCACGTGATCATATCAATAGATGTAGAAAAAGCATTTGATAAAAACCAGCACCCATTTATGATAAAAACTCTCAGCAAAATGGGAATAGAGGAAACATACCTCTACATAATAAAGGCTATATATGACAAACCCACAGCCAACATCATACCCAATGGGCAAAAACTAAAAGCATTCCCCTTAAGATTGGGAACAAGACACCACTCTTTTTTAACATAGTACTGGAAGTCCTACCCACAGCTATCAGACAAGAAGTAATAAAAAGCATCCAAATTAGAAAGGAAGATGTAAAACTGTCATTATTTGCAGATGACATGATACTCTATATAGATAATCCTAAAGATTAAACTAGCAAACTATTAGAACTGATAAATGAATTCAATGAATCAGCAGGATAAAAAATAAATATCCAGAAATCAGTTGTATTTCTATACAACCAATAATGAACAAATAAGAAAGGGAAACTAAGAAAACAATCTCATTTACAATTGCATAAAAAATAAATTCCTTAGGGATAAATTTAACCAAGGATATAAAAAGATGTGTATTGGAAAATTATAAGTAACTGAAGAAAGAAATTGAGGAAGATACAAATAATTGAAAGCATATACTGTGTTCATGAATAGAAAGAATTGTCATTAAAATGTTCATATTAACCAAAGCAGTCTATGATTCAATGCAATTCCTATCAAGATACAAATGGTATATTTCACAGAACTAGAACAAATATTCCAAAAATTTATATGGAACCACAATAGCCACAGTAATCTTGAGAAAGCAAAGTTGGAGGAATCATGCTGCTTAATATCAAAGTATACTACAAGGCCATAGTAATAAAAAAAGCATGGCACTGGCATAAAAGCAGACACATTAATAGAAAAGAATATGCCTCCCATGCCCTAACGGTTTGGCTCAGTGGATAGAGTGCCATGCCGGCCTGTGGACTGAAGGGTCCCAGGTTCGATTCTGGTCAAGGGCATGTACCTTGGTTTCGGGCACATCCCCAGTAGGGAGTGTGCAGGAGGCAGCTGATTGATGTTTCTCTCACATTGATGTTTCAAACTTTATCCCTTTCCCTTTCCCTTCCTCTCTGTAAAAAATCAATAAAATATATTTTAAAAAAGAATATGCAACCCAAAGATAAATCCATGCCATTATGGCCAATTAACATTTGACTAAGGGTGAAAGAACATACAATGAGGTAAAGATAGTATATTCAATAAATAGTGTTGGCAAAATTGGAGAGATATGTGCAAGAAAAAAAATGTAACTACATCAACTACTTACACCATACATGAGAATAAACTCAAAATGGATTAAAAATTAGCCTCAAAACCATGAAAATACTAGATGAAAACATATGCAGAAAATCTCAGACATCTCTTGTAGTATTATTTTTTTCTGATATATTTCTTGGGCAAGGGAAACAAAAGGAAAACAAATGTGACTACTTCAAACTAAAAAGTTTTTGCAAAGAAAAACAAACCATCAACAAAATGAATGAAACAATATATTGACCCACTAAATGAGAGAACATATTGTCTGATAAATGTGAAAATGCTTAATATCCAAAATTCATAAAGAACTTATACAACTCAACACCAAAAAAAATAATACAATTAAAAAATGGGTAAAGGTCCAGAATAGACACTTTTCCAAAGAAGACATATAAATGGCCAATATACATATCAAAAGATTCTCAACATCACTAATCATCAGAGAAATGCAAATTAAAACTACAGTGAGATATCACCTCATATTTTCAGAAAGGCTATCATCTATATATATAAAAAGCCAGCGATCAGAATGCTATAACGACCAGAAAGACTGGTCTCTATGATGCCCACTGCGGTCAGCGAACCAGCCCGATCAGGAGTTGGGGCCGGCTGGTCAACCTCCCGGATCCCCTCCCCCAGGCTGGCCCACCCCAATAGAGGGCAAGGTGACTGGCCAACCCCCTCGTGGCCCTTCTCCCCTAGCTGGCCCTGCCTTGAATAGGCCTGCGCCACCCTATTCGTCCTGCAGCCCCTCCCTGCAGCCAGCCCCGCCCCTAATTGCCCCACCCGACACCAATAGGGGTTGGGGCCAGCTGGCCAACCTCTTGCAGCCCCTCCCTGGCCCTGATGGGGCAACCTCCCAGAATCTCCTCCTCCCAACAGGCCTGGTCCTGATCCACCTCAATTGGGGCCAGGCCGGCCGGACCCCACCCATGCTTGAATTCGTGCACTGGGCCTCTAGTCAATAAATAAAAAAACAAGTTTTGTCTTAGATGTGAAGAAAAGGAAGCCATTGTGCACTCTTGTTGGTAATGCAGATTGGTGCAGCCACTGTGGAAAGCAGTGTGGAGTTTCCTCAGTAAATTAAAAATGGAACTGCTTTATGACCCAGTGATTCCACTTCTGGGAACTTATCCCAAAAAACCTGAAACACTGATTTGAAAGAATATATACAACCCTATGTTCATTGCAGTGTTGTTTACAATAATCTAGATTTGGAAACAGCCCAAGTGCCCATCAGCAGATAAGTGGCTAAAAAAGCAGTGGTACATTTACACAGTGGAATACTACATAGCTGTGAAAAAACGAAATCTTTGCTTCAGCATGGATGGACCTGGAGAGTATTATGCTAATTGAAATAAACCAGTCAGAGAAAGACATGTAACATATGCATTTACTTATGTGTGGAATCTCATGAATCAAATGAACAAACAAACAAAATAGAAACACACTCAGATACAGATGCTGTATGTCGGCAGCAGCCTCATACATCTTGTGTGTTCTGTTTCTCTCTCTCTCTTTTTTTTTAATAAATCTTTATTGTTCAGATTATTACAGGTGTTCCTCTATTTTTCCCCCCATAGCTCCCCTCCACCTGATTCCCCACCCCACCCCATGCCCTTACCCCCCACCGTCTTCATCCATAGGAGTAAGATTTTTGTCCAATCTCTTCCCGCACCCCTCACACCTGCTTCCCCTGAGAATCGTCAGTTCACTCCCTTTCTATGTCCCTGATTCTATTATATTCACCAGTCCATTCTGTTCTTCAGATTTTTTATTCACTTGATTTTTAGATTCACTTGTTGGTAGGTATGTATTTGATGTCATTTTGTTGTTCATAATTTTTATCTTTACCTTTTTCTTCTTCTTCCTCTTCTTAAAGAATACCCTTCAGCATTTCATGTAATCCTGGTTTGGTGGCGATGAACTCCTTTAGCTTTTTCTTGTCTGTGAAGCTCTTTATCTGACCTTCAACTCTGAATGATAGCTTTGCTGGGTAGAGTAATCTTGGTTGTAGGTTCTTGCTGTTCATCACTTTGAATATTTCTTGCCACTCCCGTCTGGCCTGCATAGTTTCTGTTGAGAAATCAGCTGACAGTCGTATGGGTACTCCCTTGTAGGTAATTAACTGTTTTTCTCTTGCTGCTTTCAAGATTCTCTCTTTGTCTTTTGCCCTTGGCATTTTAATTATGATGTGTCTTGGTGTGGTCCTCTTTGGATTCCTCTTGTATGGGGTTCTGTGCGCTTCCTGAACTTGTATGTCTATTTCTTTCACCAGGTAGGGAAAGTTTTCTGTCATTATTTCTTCTAATAGGTTTTCAATATTTTGCTCTCTCCCTTCTTCTGGCACCCCAAAAATTCGGATGTTGGTTCGCTTAAAGTTGTCCCAGAGGCTCCTTACACTATCTTCATATTTTTGGATTCTTTTTTCTTTTTGTTTTTCTGGTTGGATGTTTTTTGTTTCCACATATTTCAGATCTTTGGTTTGATTCTTGGGGTACGATGATCTACAGTTGAGTTTCTGTATATTCTTTATTTCAGACAGTGTATGCTTCATTTCTGACTGATCCTTTTCCATTTTTTTGGCATTCTCATTAAGCTCCTTGAAGGTCTCATCAAGTTTCTCAGCGGTTTTAAGAAGATTCTTGAGTAACCTTATAAATGTGGTTCTGAACTCTATGTCATCCAGTAGTTTGCTTTCCTCCGTTTCTTTCATTCGTGATATGTTTCTTTGTCTTCACATTTTGGCTGCTTCCCTGTGTTGATGGAGTAGCTTTGTGTGGTAGGTGACCTATAGGGGGCAGTAGCTCAGCCTCCCCAATCACCTGATGTGGATGCTCTTGGTACACCCCTTTGTGGGCTGAGTGCAAAGACTTGGTGTAGTTAAGCCTTAATTGCTGTTGGTATACTGGGAGGAATTGACCTCCAGGCCAATTAGCTGTGAGCACTCACTGTGTCTTTAATGGAAGAACTGCTGCGCTGAAGACACACTTATGGGGCAGGACTTGTTTCAGTGGGGCTTTGGTGCTCACTGAGTCTGCCTCTTGAACGTGTCACTTATGCATGTGAGGAGTTGAAATCTGGTGTCTCACTCTGACCACTAGGTACACTGGCTTCTGGATCTCCAATGGGGTGCAGATCAGCTACTGTCTGAGGCCATCCAGCAGGAGCTACAGTGAGAGCTACAGTTTTCTCCTCTTTGCTTGTGGTTTGGAGGTTTTGGAGCTGTCTGACCCGGGCTGCAAGTTTGTTAGGTTAAGCTGAGATAGGGCAGGGCTTTCTTATGCTAAATATGCTGCTTGGAGCTTGGGTGGGGTTGTGCAGGGCGGGGCCTCAGGGTGTCACTAGGCTAGGGTGTGGCAAACAGCAATGGCTGCTAGTTAGCCGGCTCTGTGTCCCCGAAGGCGTCCTGGAGTCCCGTGCCCCAGTGCAGTAAACAATTATTCCTGCGCGCAGCTCTGCAAGCAAGCCACCCTCACTGGCAGACAGTCCAGCTTCTCTCCGTACGAGTTTGGGTCCCCCACGTCTCCCCAGAAACTGGATTTCAGAGTAGCCGGGGGTTTGTCTCCCTTCGGGTTGACAAAAGCAACGCCCGCCGCCAGCCCGGATCACGCGCCTCAGTACCTCAGCTTTTCAGCGCTCGTGCACGTCTCAATGCTCTTTTCTCTTTCCTTCTAGTTGTAGAACTTCCACTCAGCCAGTTTTCCCGTGGTTTTGGGTGATAGACATTTTGTCTTTTAGTTGCAGTTTAAATTGTTGTGGGAGGCAGCAGTTTAGGTGTTTACCTACGCTGCCATCTTGGATTCTCCTGTCCTGTTTCTCTTGATTGAATCACTTTTGTGTGCTTGTTTTAATCTTGTGAGACTGTTTTGGTAACATGCTTTACAGGCTTGTATTGTAAGAGAAGTAGGCTATCCTATATAGTCTAGGTGTGTAGTAGGCTATAACATCTAGGACTGTGTGAGTGCACTCTATGATGTTTGCACAACGAGATTTCTTAAGGATGCATTTCACAGAAAGCATCCTTATCATTAAATGGTGCATGACTGTACTTGAAATTTGTTAAACAAGTGGATCTTAAGTACTCTCAGTACAACAACAAAATGTGAGATGATGGATGTGTTAATTAACTTGATTGTGGTAATCATTTAACAATGTATATCAAAACATTTTATTGTATATTTTCAATATGTACAATTTTATATGTACATTATACCTCTATAAATGTGGAGGGCAATACTAGATAGGATATACTTGTACAAGATGTCATGTTATGACAGTCTTTCTAATAAAATTACATAATCATTCTAAATGAGATTTAAATGGATAATAAAAAAAAGACAAGGCTCAGGTAAAAAAAGAGATAGATATTTTTACCAGAACAGAGCAGAAACATAGTGTTGGGCTAAATGCCATAGAGCTGCTGGGCTCTCGACTCAGAAAACAGGGCAATGGCAGTAGGAATTTGGCTTCTGTGTATACTATGGTCTTACATGTTTTCATGTGAGATGGAGGACCAAATCCAGGCTCACAGATTAAAACCAGAGACTGGGTAGAACATCCTGTTCATGGCAATAAACTAAAAAACCCAAATGGCTGCAACTACAGCATGGAGCTGTCTTGTAACATGCGGGGTTGGGGGGCGGGGGGAGGGGGTGACTAAGGAGGAATAGAATTTCAGCCTTGCAGCCTGAATTTAACCAGCCACCTAGAGCTTTCCTGGCTATATGATCAATGCACATACATGTAGCAAACCCATGGATTTCAAAGACAAATTTTGTGGCTGGTGACAACAGAGGAAAGAAATCTTTATTTTCTTGTGTGAATGGGACTTGTAACTAGCCAGACTTGTGTATTTGTTAGTGTGATATTCAAATTTTGTTCATGTTTTGGGGGGCATTTTATTTATTTATTTATTTATTTATTTATTTATTTATTTATTTATTTATTTAATTGTTTGAAGTATTACAAATAGTACATATGTCTCCTTTTTTTCCCCCCATTGACCTCCCCCCGGCCTCCCCTATCCCCTGGTACATGCCTTCACCTGCCCACCCCCCCCCACCCCCTGTGTCTTGTATCCATTGGTTATGCTTATATGCATGCGTACAAGTCCTTCGGTTGGTCTCTTACAGCCCAACCTCCCCTGCCTCCCCTCTGTCGTTTGACAGTCTGTTCAATGCTTCTTTGCCTCTGTATCTATTTTTTCTTGGGGGGCATTTTAGACATATTTACTTATGTATCTGTCTCCCTATAGTAAACTGTGCATTCCTGAATGCAGACACTACATCTTTTTTTAAAAATTATATATATATATTTTTATTGACTTCAGAGAGGAGGGGAGAGGGACGAGGGGGGGGGGAGAGAGAGAGAGAGAGAGAGAGAGAGAGAGAGAGAGAGAGAGAGAGAGAGAGAAAGAGAGAGAGAGAAACATCAATGATGAGACAGAATCATCGATTGGCTGCCTCCTGCATGCCCCACACTAGGGATTGAGCCAGCAACCTGGGCATGTGCCCTGACTGAGAATTGAATCAGGACCTCCTGGTTCATAAGTTGACACTCAACCACTGAGCCATGCTGGTCAGACCTGACACTATAACTCACCAACCATGGTTGGTGTGAAGGATGTTAGCAAATACTTCTCAGACAATTAGTTCTATCAAAACTTGAAACCATTAATATAAAAGACAATGTAGAAATCTGCAAATTAAATTAGAACAAAGTCTTGAAAGCTTTATTTAGTCTTTTGAACAAGAGCTTATTCTTAAAACATTTTTAGGATTATATCTTCAATGTGATGCCATCTGTTTCTTTGTCATTTTTATGTTAGAAATTTTTACACTGCCTTTTTATTACTCTTAATTGTATGATTCATAACTAGATATTAGGAATAAGAGAGAATATATTAAAAATTGAGGAAGAGATTTACATAATAATAATACCCTTTTAATAATTATTTTTGGTACTAAGTGAATTATACCACAAGGAAATTTGAAAGTTAGATATGCTAAATGAATTACAATATTTATTTTATTACCTACCACTTAAATGTGATTGAATTAAAAATTGATCTCATTATTTGCTTTAACAGATATATGAATAGGAATTATATTGGTCAGAATTTTATATGAGCTGATCTTATAAAGCTGAATTTAATAAGTGAGAAAGATCTGTGACCAAGATATTTTATAGGTTGTGGGAAAATATAAATGTGGTAGCCACCCTCCAAGGTGGCCCCAAATAATCCCTGTGTCCCAATATTCAGAGTTTGTATAATCTACTCCCATATTGAACAAGCTAATCTGTATAACAAGATAATGTGGGAATGACTGTGTGAGCATGGAAGCAACACAGTGAAAAATATGACTTGACCTCTTTAATATTACTTGCCTTGGGGGAAAATCAGCTGCTCAAACCAACTTGAGTAAGAGTCCTCAAGAATCCCTATGGAGAGGCCCATGTTGCAACGAACTAGACTCCTGCCAACAAGCAGGACTAACTTGCCAGGCATATGAATGAGCCACCTTGGCAGTGGACCATCCAGCCCCAGTCCAGCCTTCACATGACTGTAATCCCAGCCAACATCTTGACTTTCACTTCACAAAAGATTCTGAGCAAAACCCACCCAACTAAAATGGATTCTTGACCCACAGATATTGCGAGATAATGAATTTTTATTAAGATGCTAAATTTTGGGATAATTTGTTATACAGCAATATATTACTAATGAACCTTACCAGCAAAATTTCTATTTTCTCTTTGCTTTTCCAATTTTATTTTCACTACTTACTCATACTGCCAGAATTTTGATACCACAAGAAAGAGTTGGCACTCCATTGAGCAGGTGAGGGGTTTATACAGAGGGAATTTTTGCTCTTGTTCTAGGGCCAAAGCACAAACAGAGGAGAAATACAGGGTGTCCCCCCAAAATATACACAGATTTTAACAGCTTATAGCTCTGGCATTTTGAAAATGAAGTAGGTCTTAATGAACACATTTAATAAAATAAACGATATTAGAAATTATGTACCTTCTGTCTTTCAAGTATATACTGTAACTAAAATAATGTTAATTTTTGGAGACCGGGTTCTAAAATACTATAATAGGATTCTATTTTTCATTTTTAACATTGTTCCTTTGTAAGAAGAATTCTTCCCTAGAATGATTTTTTGGAGCATTACATGTTTTGCAGTTGATTAATTTAAGTGGATTTGCTTTAGTTTTAGGAACCTTGGCTGTTTAAGAACCACAGTGCATATTCATCTATTCTTTTTAAAAATATATATACTTTTATTGATTTCAGAGAGGAAGGGAGAGGGAGAGAGAGAACCATCAATGATGAGAGAGAATCATTGATTGGCTGCCTTCTGCATGCCCCCTACTGGGGATTGAGCCAGCACTCACGGCATGTGCCCTTGACCAGAATCTAACCTAGGACCCTTCAGTCCTCAGGCCAATGCTCTACTGAGCCAAACCATTTCCTAGTGGTGCTGCCACCCATATGGCAGTAGAGTATTACAAAGGTAGCAGCAATTAAGAAGTCTTCCTTTGGGCCTGCCACATTCCAGTCTGAGAAATGGCAGCTCTATTAGTCAGATGAGCTAGGTTATTTGGTCGTGATACACATTCCTCCAAATTTTAGCATCTTAAATCCCCCCTTCCCCCTCCCCAGAAAAAGTAAAAGCTTCTCTCTTATTCATGCTGCATATCTCCTGTGGCTTGGCTGCAGTTTTGTTCCATGTCATCTTCACTCCAGGATCCAGGCTAATGGAAAAGCTTTTTCACTTGAAAATTGCCAATTGTGGAAGCAGGAAACGATAGAATAGCAAAGCATGCATTTCTCTGAAAGCTCCTATTTCAAGTGATGTATGTCCCTTCCCACAGTTCATTGGTCAAAGCAAGTCATATGCTTCTCTTGCATTCAACAGGGTAAGGATGTTTAATCTTCCCAGAGGAAAGGCAGTACATTTCTGTGAATAGTTACACAATCTACCATAGCATTAAAACTGTTACATTTTTCACAAATGATCTTGGGAGGAATATTTTAAAGCTGAGAGTCAGACATTTTACTCACAGAAAGTTATATGAAAACAATGGTGGGAAAGAAACTCATGCTCAGAAATATGTCTGTACTCTATTGTACAGCAATTTCCCTCAAGTATGGTTATAGGAGCACTGTCATTCCTTACTGCTTGTCTAAGTCTACTACTCTCAATGACTCCTCTTTTGCCCTGGTGTCAGAGTTAACCTCCTTGAGCACTGCAGGCCAGCAGTGCCAATACATCTCTGCCAGGGAGGCCACTGGGTCTTGTTGGTCTCTGTCCTTTTGTTCTGACCCAGCTCTCACCATGAACAATGAAGATAAATAACATGGATTTAATGTAAAATAGTCCATTTGTCACGCAGTATTTTCTTTCTTTCAGGAATTTCTATTTACTAACAGGATCAACTTTTCCTCTCTCTTTTTTCTTAGAATGAGAATAAATATTATTGGTAAGGATAGTTAAAGATTGTCTTACAGGTTACTTAGCTGTGGTTCTCTCAGGACTTGGTGAGTTATTTAGCTTTTCATTTGATGTCTGATAGGTTTTTTACAAGCTCTAAGCTATTCAGACTACATAAGGGAGGTAATAGCATGGAAAATCCAAAACATAATTTATATTTATAACTTGCAAATTAAAGTCAATGATCTTTGTTTTCAGTTACGTTTACGTTCTTAACAAAATTTGATGTTACTAGTATTAAAATTAGTTTGTCTTCCCAGAGGAGGCTATGTGCTGTTGTATGTGTAGCAAATTGGTGACTAGACAGTTTTTCCTCAGCCTTCCTTTCTTGTCATTTCTGCTTTTATAATGAATCGATTATATAATCTGTTTAAAGCATCCACTGTTATTGTTCACATGAATTTTCTACTCTCTCTCAGCAGAGGTGGGTGCTTTAGATTCTTCCTGTGGCAATATCTGCCCCATAAAGAGATCTGTTCTGAACCCTCAAAACCCTGTTCTAAGACTTGCTGGTTGGCTAAACAAATATATGTACATGTGACAATGGATTAATACCTTTTTCCTCCAATGTAACGCATTTGCCTTCAAATAAATGTTTTCTGAAGACCTCACCTTCATCCATGTCAGTACAAAAGTGGAAAATTCCACAAGAACCACATGAGGTAGGTAAAATTATTATCTCCATTTTATAGTTGAGAAATATTGTAGCCAGGTAAGTTTAAAAATTGCTATATAAATTTAAAAAATGATAAAGCAAAGCATTTGAATCAAATTCTGGTCAACCACAAATCTAATGCTGCTGCCACAATCCCTTTTTTCCCTCTCTGCTTTCAGAATTCATACTCAGGACACAGACAGGAAATATATCTGTAGATATACTTCTTTAAAGAAGGACTTTTCTGGTTCAATGTTCTGTGCTGAGTCCTAGTTTAAGGATCAAACTGTGAGACTTAGATTGGGTGGGAAAAATAATTCAAGATGGAGAACTATATGGAGGAATAAGCCCAAGTCTCACGATTATAATGGTCTTGATGAGAATCATTTATCTTAAAGTAGAAAAATGAGAATCAGAGATGACAGAAAAATGTAATCTATGAGCAGCCTAAGGAAATTCATTGATAGGTGTAGAGTAAGTAATAACACAAATTACATCAAGAAGTTAAAAATGCCGCATTGTGCTCTTAATTGAATAAGAAATACCAAAGAAAGAAAGAAGAATGGGGGAATATGTGACAAAAAGGGGACTCAAGACCCTAGAGTATTATGGGTAGATTTTGGTCATTCTCCCATATCCTCTTTGCTGCCTACTTGCTAGCATATTGCTAGTTTTCAAGCATAAAACTTTCATTAAATTTTCTACAGCCAATAAAATATTTTATGTCTGTTCAAACACTTTCTTGATAGCTGTATTTATATAACATATTGAAAAATTATTTTAATTTCAGAAAATCTTTTAGTTTTTTTTTTATCAATCTGTCATTGCTTAAGATAGTAGAACAATGAACATTTATCATTTATTTCCTGCATTTCTAAACATCTTTCAGGACACTGTGTGAAGTATAAATATATTCATATTTCTTTTATAATTCATTTTTTGTAGTACATTTCAAGCTGCAGTGAGGTTTGACTTCCTAGAATATATTTCTAGCTTTTAGCGTGTACTAAAAAAAGATGATATAATGTTTTTAAAATTACCTTCTTTGAAACGTTCATAAGTACCATATGAACTTATAAAATCATTAACCCTATGATAATATGAATGTAAAAATAGCTTCTTTTTGCTGTGTATATATCTTAAAATGAGATGTTACAATATTAATTGTGTGCTCTTTATTCATTTTAATTCTACCGATTTCCACTGAAATCAGTGGAATTAAACAATTGAAGATGTTTATATATTGCAATTAAATATTTTTTCCTGAATAGAAATTCACTTCAAGGACTATTGCAATTAAAATTCTACTTCAAATAATTTTGAGGCATTACATCCATTTCTTGTAAGGTCTGCTATATATTTCATGTCGAATAATGCAAGGTATAGCCAATTAGTTCTTTACTGTTTAATCAAAGTGCTACTTGATTTAAACATGGCAAACCACATATATAATGGTTTTATTTTCTTTAGCTATGGTTTAATATTATGTGAATACTAGTGTCCTTGTGCACGAAATTCATGCACGGGGGGGAGGGAGGGGGGTGTCCCTCAACCCGGCCTCTCCAATCTGGGACCCCTTGGGGATGTCCCATAGGGATTGGGTCTGGTATGGCAAAGATAATGTCTTCCTTTGGGGTAAAGGGAAGACTTGCTTACTGCCTATTATAAAAGATCTGATGTACATAAGGAACTGTTAGACATTGAAATGGGGACTCAGAACTGTTGGACATTGAAATTGGGACTCAAACATTTTTCTTGTTTTGTTTTGTTTTGTTTTGTTATTATATGTTTATTTCTAGTCTGCAAAGGCAAAACTTTTTAAAGGAAAGAAATTGTGGGAAAAAGATACAGAGGCAAAGAAGCATTGAACAGACTATCAAACTACATTGTGAAGACAGGGGAGGTTGGGCAAGGGGGGCTGTAAGAGACCAACCAAAGGACTTGTATGCATGCATATAAGCACAACCAATGGATACAAGACACTGGGGTGGTGGGGGAGAGCAGGCAGGTGAAGGCATGTACTGGGGGGTAGGGGAGGTTGGGGGGAGGTCAATGGGGAAAAAAAGAAAAAAAGAGACATATGTACTACTATTTGTAATACTTAAAACAATAATAAAAAATAAAAAAAGAGTAAAAAAATTAAAAAAAAAGATCTGAGTTCCCTAGGCTTGGTTTTTTTCTGTAAGGCAACCAATGGCATGTACCTTGCTGACATCACCCTTAGAAAGAGTTCTGGGGACATGATGCAAGTATGATACTGTAGCTATGATGTTGCTGTGAGGAATAAACTGAACTTTCTCTCTGACATAGGGATAGCTTTTGCCAGCCTCTGGGAAACAATGGCTGCCTAACTTGTTAGCTTTCATGTTAAATAAAATCTCAGATTCTTCAAAGTTCTTGACTGTTTTTGTGATAGGGATGGGATGCTGAAAGAGACACCACTTTCTGGAAGCGGAAGAAAGAGGGTCTCATGGCCTACAAATAAGGATTTCATGGAATTCTATGAGGAATTCATAGCAAAAATGTTGAACAAAATGATCAATTGGAAAATTAATGGTCTTCTACTTTACTGCCAATTAATGAGGAGGAATTTGGGCAGTTGTTACAGGCTTAGTACTAGGAACTAAATTAAAAGGAAGCTGCCTGAATGGTTCTTTGGTTGTGTCTAACTGTCTTCTTAGTGTGAAGAGTTTCTTATCAGTCTGGTGGCCAGCCTCAGGCCCACCCCATTGTAATAACTATTTTTAAAATCCATCCTGAGGGGACCAGAAGGTTCAGTTACAGAAGAACACTTCTACTTGGAATAAAAGGAGGGAAATTTGAAACACCTATAGGCAGGAGTCAGGCAAATGGCTAGTACAACAGGTCCTCAAATAATGTAATTTTATTAAACACAATTTTGTTATAATGTTGCTGAGATGCCTACTATCTTAACTCTTGTTTATATCAATTAACCTATGGTAAATTTGGATTTTTTTCACTTAAAGTCACAAAAACTATTGCCTATCCGTGACATTAAGTGAGGACTTACTGTACTTCATTGGTTTACTTAAGAGATAAGAGGGCAGGGGATGTAATGCTTGTTAAGAAAGAATGGCAACAGCAGGGCCATTACATGTCTTGGTGCCTCTTGTAATCTCTTGTGCCAGTCTTAAACCTATTCAGAGATGAAAACAAAAATCCTCAGAATTTTTTTCCTAATGGTTTATGGTTGATATTAGGGATCTGTGGGATATTTCCCTGAGAAAGACAAATTCCTGTAGAAAATCATAGATGAGGCATTAAAAAGTATTTAAGCTTTTATTGATACAAGTTAAGTTTAAAATGTTGATGGAGAATAAGATACTGAACCAAATTTTTAGATAAATCTTTATGGTTAGCCCTATAGCCCTAGTAAACTCCTCTAGCTCTTATGTTGGAAAGAAGTTATGAGATGTTACCATAGTAATGGATTATCAGATGCCCCAAATTAAGAAAAAAATTTAAAAAGTCACTGTTGTGTCTGGATAGAGTCAGGTAAAGGGAATGACCCAGTTGTCCCAAATGGAATACAATGTGGCTGTGGCTATTAAATCAAGGAATCCCCAAAATGAAAATAGATGGCATCAGCCGTGAGGATCTTGCCACTGGATATAGAATGATGGGCAGATGGAAAACATTAGAAACTCATTTGCTTGAGCCATGAGCTATGCCACTCAAAACTTAAAATAAATGAGTCTTGCTTACTGGTTCAGAATGATTTTTTTTCCTTTGTACCTCTTCAGAAAGCCCTTTACCACTCCCCTGTCTTTTCTACTTCCCACCTCCATCTCAGGTCCTTCATAAAGAGAGGTGAATAGGGATAAGGCTCAGGTCTGTCTATCCTCAAGAGGACCAAGGAACATACCCACTCATCTAAGTATGATAGGGACCTTCAGGGAAGGGAAGGACTCAAACTTATATGACTTTATTGGATATAGGTATTCAAGTTACCATTCTACTTTATCTTAGGAAGGAGAGACTGCACAGATTCATTTGATAGAATTGGTGAGAGTTCAGTGTGGGGAAGGACAACTAATATAACTTTGTGGATGTGGCCAATTCAATGTACTGTTTTTGTTGCTTCTAACATCTGAATATATTGTACGAATTTATGCACATATGACTGTACCTCCCATCCTATAAATACCAAAGGGAATTCTGATCAGGAAGAGCTATATTAAGGGAAGTACTTTTGGGATCCCACAACACTGATGATATCTTTGAATTAAAATTCTCAGTAACTAATGACTTTTCCAACTGGAGCCTCTGGTAAAGGGAGGCATCTTCTAACTGGAGGCACCCCTTAAGGTTTTAGATGCATCACTTTCCTTACATTGATATCTGGTGCACCCATTTGAAAAGAATCTATTAGCTTGCTACTAGGCTTTTGTCAAAACTGAAAGTCTGACCCATGGAAACCTTTTGACTCTCAATCCTGTTATTCTGCCTCAAAAGTCTCATTTATCAAATAAAAGAGGTATATTCAAGACTACAGTTGATGTTGCCTGAGCAACATCTTGGCTTTATATGAAAAAATGACAGCTATCTCTTTGGAGAATGGGAGTCTTAGTTCACAGATATTTTTCTACATGTTTGGGCCTGAGGGTCATTTAAGCTGAAATCCAAAGATGTACACTGGGCTGCTAAAGCTGTTCAGCTTCAACACCAGGTATGTAAAATTAAAAATGGGCAAGATTACTCTGTACAGTGGGCAGAAGTCAAGGCTGTTCTCAGACCTCCAAGCAATAATCCCCCAGATAAACCTTGTTATATTTTTACCAAAATGTCGGCTGTCATGAATATCCTAGCTGATGGTCTGTCATATAGAAAACTGTGACTGGCAACTTAAAGACATGCCTCTTTGGGCTGATGAAACAGATTGAATTGTCTGCAGGTACCCATGATTAGGGCCCATTCTATGATGAGAAAAGCTAGAAAAAGCTATAAATCAAGCTTTCTCCTTTCAGATTATCATTGCTTCCTGGATCTATAATTGTCTTAGACATGGCAACATATCCACCATCACAGATTGGGCACAAAATAAATAATTCTATGTTTCTGATGCAGAGGCTACTTGTGCATAAAGTATTGAAACTCCTGCCGATAGTAAACTCTTTTGTCTCTCAATAAGGGAAGCTGCATTATATGGGTTGGTTGACCTCCACCACTTCTGGCAGGATGACTCTATCTTATTGCTTCCCTACTGTTGACACATTTTTTGGTTATAAATTGCTCTCCATGTCTGATTAGCTGAGTCCAGCCACATCATTGTGTTATATATTTGGACTATCTGTAGTATGAAGAGATGTTCATTTTATCACAAAGCCACTCAATAGTGGACTGATAGTCAATGTCATAATGGAATTCCTCTGCCTCTAGCCATCCACAGAGATTGTTGAGTATTGGAATGGTCTCCTCAAAAATTTGTCTAAAATATTTCAAATTCTACCTTTCTTACCTCCTTCTGGCTCACACAGCTCAGTAAGGCAGTTTGGTCACTGAATGCAGTTGTCTCCAAAAGGGATCATCTCTTCTCATTACTTCCTGGGAAATGGTAAGAATGAAGGGTAATGGGGACAATGTATTAGATCTATTTTGAAAATTAGGGATTTCCCATGACTATTCCTGTATACAATGTTCCTTTCTATCTTCAAACAGCAAGCCCAGGTCAAGTTTTATGATACATGTAAATAGCAGCTCAGACAAAAGGAGATCTAAGGATTCAAACTAAATTTTTATTCTGCCACTTGTATTTTCTTATTCAATCTACATGATCCTAGATCATAAGAATAATGACCACTTTGTTGAAAACACTTCTTGCCAAGTTTTCCTACTGTGGATGATATAATTCAAAGTGGGGATAGAATGGGTCTCTGCAAATTTTATTTTAAAAAATTCTTTTTTCTTTCTTGCATTTGATTATTTTTATCAAAAGATCCAGGAGTGAGCTGTAGACAAAAGGTGAAGGGGGAAGTTATAGGTATGGGAATGGGACATGCTAATTTTGTGGCAATAGAAGGAAAACAAGTGTCCAGATGTCAGTAATGGAATGCTTTAAGCCCCCAAAGGTATGAAGGAGGACACATTAATGATATTTTATTTTCAAAACTATTCTAGGAGACCTTTCTCACAAAGAAAAATTCCCCTGGCAGCTTTCCCAAATTCTTGCAATAGTCTTAACTTTTACTGATTGCTGACTCTGCCATTCTTTTCTAGATGGCTGACCACAATTTTATCACCATTTTTCTTAACTTTATTGAGAATTCTATCAGAAATATCAGGAGATGGCCCATGAAAAAATCTGTTAATGCTTTCAGATGTTTTTCCCCACACCCATAGTATCACTGTCATTCTCTGAGATAGATGAATAATATCCACTTCTTAGTGTGGACAAACAGCACAGTTGAGGCTTACTGCTCTAAGGACTACCTCCCCAAAACAATGACTAGACTCAATTATTCTAATAGAACTAGGAACCTTAAGGTTTACCATCTGGCAAGGAGGCCATATGAAAGTTTTATCAATCTCTACTTTCTGGCTGATGAAGGTGCTTCTTAGGAATCTCCAAAATTATAAATAGCACTCTTCAGGGGAAACATGAATTTTCAGGATATTAACTTGATCTCCTACCAAAAATATAGTGATCTATACCTTATGAGTGATCATAAGAGACCTTCAAGTGTTTTATACAATTTGAAAAGATGGTATAAAATTTGTTCCTGATTTTGATGTGATCTCCATGACACCACCTCGACTCTGGAAAGCATTCAGATCAGTCTGCACTCACTAGCCAGGATATAAAATCACCTTGTTCTTCCTCCTTACAGACTAAGGAAGAATTTATGCATTTGCTAATGCATTCTCCTGTAGTTGGATTAATCCCTTGGAACAAATAAAAAGATCAAATATAAACTTGAGAAAGGAATCTAGCTCTCTAATGTAGACTTAAATTTCTTAGGTCAGTAGTTGCCAAACTTTTTATTTTTTAGAATATATTTTTATTGATTTCAGAGAGGAAGGGGGAGGGAGAGAGGGATGGAAACACCAAAGATGAGAGAGAATCATTGATCGGCTGCCTCCTGCAAGTCCCACACTGGGGATCAAGCCCACAACCTGGCATGTGCCCTGACTGGGAATCGAACCTGTGACCTTCTAGGTCGATGCTCAGCCACTGAGCAACACCGGCGGGCAGTCACCGAACTTTTTAAATAATGGCTCAAGCCCTAATTGGTTTGGCTCAGTGGATAGAGCATCTGCTTGTGGACTGAAAGGTCCCAGGTTCGATTCCTATCAAGGGCATGTACCTTGGTTGCAGGCACATCCCCAGGAGGGGGTGTGCAGGAGGCAGCGATCGATGTTTCTCTCTCATCTATGTTTCTAACTCTCTATATCTTTCCCTTCCTCTCTGTAAAAAAGCAATAAAATATATTAAAAAAAATAAATAATGGCCCAAGAGTAAATATTTTCATCTTTGCAGGCCAATGCTGACTGTAGTGACACATTGGTGGTCTTTGAAACTAACTTGTATCATTTATTTGGCTTTCCAGACCATTTGCGGTCTGACAGTGACGTGTTTGTTGTTGTTGTTTACCACAAAAGCCACTCAGCAATGAGCTAATGGTTAAGGTATTCTGAATTTTGAATTTGATGTATAAAAATGGCAATAGATAATACATAAATGAATGACAATGGTTGTGTCCCAATATTTTAAAAACTGATGGCAGACTGGATTTAGCTGGTAGGTTATAGTTTGCCAGGCCCTGGTATATAGGATGTTTAGCTGGTGTGTCTGGAAGCCTGGGAGGTATTGTTAAGGCCACTACTGTAGGTCGTCTTCATCCTGCTGTTTAGTAGGCTTAATTAAATCCTATAGGGCACAAGTTGAACATGTTTGATTCTAGCTTCGGTTGGTAAAATTAATCATCATGGCTGATAGAGTGTTATACTTCTGGGAACATTTTCCAGAAGCTAAGACAATGTAGAAATGAGAGGTGGCTATTATTGCAATATAGTTCTCCAAGGGTCTCTTGTATTTTTACAAGCAGAGTCACTGGTTGACTATGATCTGAAATATTTATTTGAAAAGCTCTGTATAGCAAACAGCGTTGGAAGATAGAGATAATATCTGTCATTGGAACAAAGGACAAGCTTGCTTACTGTTCAGTAAAATAAAAATAAAGTCTTCCTCCTGGGGAAAGACCAGGTAGGCTTTTCGATCCTTATAAAAAATTGGATTCTCTAAACATAAGCCTAATCAATGGACACAGACAACAGGGGAGTGGGGGCATGAATGGGAGGTGGGGGGTAATGGAGGAATAAGGACACATATGTAATATCTTAATCAATAAAGAAGTTAAAAAATAAATACATTTAAGGTTCTTTTTCTTTAACAACCCACTGTATATGTAAGCATCACGGGACATTTTCTCATTGGCCTTGGGAATTAAGGTTTGGGATGATGGTATGAATGCTGATACTCTAGCTATTGATATTGCTGTGAGGAATAAACGGTTTTTTGTCTCTGATAGAAGAGTCTCTTGTTTTTTGTCAGCATTTGTGAAACTAGTGGGCTAACTTGTTAGCTTGCAACTAGAATAAAATCTCAAACCTAGATCTTGATATTGACCATAAACAAACTTAAAAAAAATCACATCTAAACCTTATATGAGTTTTTACACAATAATTTATCACTTGTTTGGTTGATACATTAGACATTCTTTTAAACCAGCTCTTAAAGAAATAAACTTAAATGTGCCTGACCAGATTCAAGGACTTCTCAATCACAGTAGTTGTGTTTTAATGGTGACAAGTGGTAAAAATGCAATATCCAAGATGTGACTAGACAGAAAGAGCAAGGGCCAAGGAGGCAGCTGAGGATGAGGTGGGGCTCTGTCACAAACTAATATTTATCATGTGATCTTGAAGAGTTCAGACAACCTGCCTAAGCTTTAGGGACATCATTTGCAAAACAAAGGGGTTAAATTAGGTTGTTTCTGTGGTTTTCTAGTGTGAGATTAAATTATTCCCTCTGTGAAGGCATTTTCCTGAGATAGCTTTTCTTATAGTATAGATTTGAGAGGCCAGAATCTTTACATATTGAAAGAAATTGCTTTTGTCCATATTGTTTTTCAGATCTTTTTCTCCTTTCCAAATATGTGTCAACCCCAAAGTTTTTTCTGTCAATCTGCAAAATATGGAAAATATAAATTCTTTTTCTTCTTTTTTTGTGTGTTTATAAATTAGGCTTTGTGAAATGTACTTAGTTGCCATGGTGATACCCACTAGATAAATGTAAAGAAAAAGAATTCTCTATTTTAAATAAAAATTGTGTATTCATTTAGCATCAAATATGCACCAGATTCATTGTTTTTAGCATCAGATGTAACCTGAGAATAATGCCAAATTTACTATAGTTTCTTCTTTAAAAGAGCAATAAATAATGGTGAGAAAGGTTTTGAGATATATAATGGAATATGTGAAGATTAAAAAAAAAGACGTTTGTGAATTTAAGAAATTTAAAATGCATAGTGGTGGGAAAGGATATAGTGTATACTATCTGAAGTGTTTATTTAAATTCTGATCTTATGTATCTGGCCCAAAACACATCTACAAAAAGATTTCTTTTAGTTCTTTATTTATATAGTCTGCCTTATCTGAATAGATTCCATTTTCTATTTGAAAATATAACTGAATAGAAATCAAGGTAATTCTAATAGTGTATATAAATTTAGGTTTTAAAATTTTATACAAAATTTATTGTATTGGATATTGCCCAAAACAGCATTAAAAGTACTCAATTACAGCCCTGATAATAGTCAAAGTTTACTTTTTATTTCCCTTTATGAGGATGAATTAAGTGGATTACTAACCATTAAAGGTCTCATAACAGTATCCTTAAACTGATTTTTAAATTTTAGTAAAGAAGAGAAAATATTTTTAAAATATTAATAAGCTGTAATATTTGTAGAATGAAAAGAATATGATTTAGAAAGAAATCTAAAGTTTGTTCAAATAAAGTAAGCTGTTTTAAGGTCATAACTGAAAAGTGTGATATTATTTTTTAAGTTCACAGAAAGGATTTGGCAAAGGACTATTCAAATGCTCATTGTGGGGCATATGGTGGGAAAGTTTTTTACTCCTAATGCTTTGTTCCATGTGGAAGGCTTTCTGCTAGGTTAACTTGCCTGCCCTCTTTGCACTCTCTCATAAAGGGTAAGCAGTAGGGAAGGACACTTAATAAGAATAGAGCCGCAGTTGTTTAATAATTATTCACCTTACTAACTAGAGATAAGTTTTCTTACAGAACCTGGGAAACTGGAGGAAGAAACAAGGTTGTAAAGAGATAAGATGCCTGGATGGGTCCATTACTCAGAAAAGAAATACATTTTGAGAACAAACGAAGAACAGGGTATGCTTTGATTGGTTGTTGTGCTCAGACCCTGACCTCCTCTGGGAGTTTGCCTCAGGAACACTGACCATTTGGTCCTAAGAACGGGCTGAGCTGTTTGTAATATTATAGAAGATTTGACAGCTTGTTATCGGACTTGGAGCTCCTGAAGGCTGGAGTGCAGACTCACCCCTCCTCTTTCTGTGTTATACTTGTAGCTTAGAGCTGCATGAAGCTAGCTTCTCTCTTGCTTGTATATAATCCACCAACTGGTGAGAGGGGTCACAGCAGAATTTCCAGGGTGACCAACTGCTCTCCCCGTACTGCTGGCATTATTGGTATATGTGCTGCCGAAGCGAGCACAACTGCTGGCATTATTGGAATAAATGCTCCTATATGATTCAATCCTGTCTCTGCTTAATTTGGCTCAAGGTAGCCTCAGACCCCATTATGTACAGTTTCACAGTGACTTAATCTAATTGGTGAATTTGGAAGGGCAAACTGAACAAATGAAGATAAAACCCCTCTTTTTTCCCTTCTCTTTGGGAGTTAGCTGCCCACAGAAGGTAGACACACGTACTGACTTAGTCTCTGCATTGTTTTATGACTGTGACCTCCATGTCAAAAAATCTGATGAAATTCAGTGCAATGCGGAACTGGGTAAGTAATTTTGTAGTTTAGTCTTAAGGAGCCCAAAAGTTTTCAAATTCAGGTGATATGCTACAATATCAGCTTTGTAATAACAATAAAAGTAATAATTTCATCTTGAGGGTTTGTTACTGCAACTGAGCTTAGTCTAACATGAATAATAAAATGCATTTGCTTGAATTATCTTTCTTAAACATCAGTAGTTAAAATACCTCTACCTAATGGTATTTAACTTAATTCATCTGTGCAATTCCACTATTTTGTTTAATTTTATTTTTTAAGTTTTAATTTCTGATTTATGTCTCCAATTCCTTCTTCCCTATAGGCACTTGCCCTAATGTGCTTTTGGTATGGCCTTGAATATGAATGCACCCTGAAAATATAATTCATTTTGTTGTATATATTTTTAACTTTATATAAATGTATATTACATATATATGAAGAGATATGTAAATTTTTCTAATTTTTACATCTTTCACTCAAAATAATGTGGCTATCCTATCTAATAAAAGAGTAATATGCAAATTAACCATCACCTCACTACAACCACAAGCCATGCCCACCAGCCAATCAGGAGTGAGTATGCAAATTAACCCAACCAAGATGGCTGTGGCCATGGAGCGAGCAGGAGGCTTGGGTTTCCCCGGCAATGGAGGAAGCCAAGCTTTCCACACACCCTGGCTGGCCCAGGTCTCCACTCAAGGCTACAAACTTTCAATTATAGAAGATAAATAAATCCCAACAAAAATGGCTGTGGCCAGGGAGCAAGCAGGAGGCTTGGCTCCGCTCAAGGCTACAAAGTTTCAATTATAGAAGATAAATAAATCCCAGATACCAGGGCTTCCACTTGGGTTGCCGGGGGCATGGCCGGCATGCAAACCAACACAGGTCCCTTGCTCAGGCCTCCCCACACCCCAAGGGAACCCCCACCCTGATCCAGGACACCCTTCAGGGCAAACCAGGTGGCCCCCACCTGTGCACCAGGCCTCTATCCTATCTAATAAAAGAGTAATATGCAAATTGACCGTCACTTCAACACACAAGATGGATGCCCCTATGTGGTCAAAGATGGATGCCCCCATGTGGACACAAGAAGGCCGCCACAAGATGGCCAGCAGGGGAGGGCAGTTAGGAGGGACCAGGCCTGCAAGGGAGGGCAGTTGGGGGTGATCAAGCCTGCAGGGGAGGGCAGTTAGGGGTGACCAGGCCTGCAGGGGAGGGCAGTTAGGGGCAAACAGGCTGGCAGGGGAGCAGTTAGACATCAATAAAGCT
This sequence comes from Corynorhinus townsendii, assembly GCA_026230045.1. Classification (NCBI taxonomy): domain Eukaryota; kingdom Metazoa; phylum Chordata; class Mammalia; order Chiroptera; family Vespertilionidae; genus Corynorhinus; species Corynorhinus townsendii. The sequence goes on along the minus strand of JAPDVU010000001.1, from coordinate 112,284,878 downwards.
GACAGGGGAGTGGTTAGGGGGTGATTAGGCTGGCAGGCAGAAGCAGTTATGGGCAATCGGGAAGGCAGGCAGGCGAGCAGTTGGGAACCAGCAGTCCTGGATTGTGAGAGGGATATCCAACTGCTGGTTTAGGCCCGATCCAGGGCAGTCGGACATCCCTCAAGGGGTCCCAGATTGGAGAGGGTGCAGGCTGGGCTGAGGGACATCCACCCCCCACCCCCATGTATGAATTTCGTGCACCGGGCCTCTAGTGTACATATATCTAGAGATCTGCTTCTCTGCAGAGCACTTGAACTTTGATGGACTTGCTTCAGTAGAGCAGGAAAATTTGTGACAACAGATATGTGAGAAAGCAACAAATGCTGAGGAGTGTCCCTGTGAGTGTGTATCTCCATAGGTTTTGCTTATTGTGTCTTTCATGTAGTGTGCAGAAAACAATTAACTTGCAGGTGAATCTAAACTCAGTTCCAGATGCAAGTAGTTTTTTTTTTTTTTAAGTTTCTTTTCAGTGAAATTGATGGGGAAAAGGGAAGGAAAATAGAAACACTTGAATGAAAAGCAGGAAATAGACACAGTGATAAGCTCTTGGGATATTGGGAAAGAGCCAGAAATCAAGCTTAAAAAACAATCCCCCACCCCACTTAAAGCCATTGATTGACACATGAAAGAAACTGCACAGAACATACACACTTCCTGTAGTACCCATGGGACATGGATTTGAACAATGGTGGTCTGACCAGAACTAGAAATAAAATCCTAAGACCTTGAGAGAAAATGTTCATATTTTAAAATAACTTTTGTTATGTATGTCACATACATTATCATATTTAATACTTTCATAAGGATTCTATGAGAAAGGTTTAATTCTTATTCTCATTTTACAGCTGAAGAAGTTGAGGCTGTACCATTATGAGAGTCAAGTCCAGTATTTAAAATCAATCTGTTTTTGTCTAAAATCTATGTTTTTTCCAGGGCATGATGGTACCTCTCTCTTTTCAGAAGAGAGTTTTCAGGGATTTCTCCTTGCAGTTTGTATATCAGAGCACTGCTGGTGTGCAATTCAGTCGTAACTGAATGGCTTAGAGACCAGGACAGTGAGAAAAGGACAATTGGTTCAGCATCAAGTTGGGGACAATGAACTTTGTACACCTGGCACAAAGTGGGAATGTGATAACTGTGGAGTAAATGCTTTTTAAATGAACCACAACCAGAACCATACCCATATGCCATGTGTATTTCAGTATGTATTTATGTAGACTACTTGCTCTTAACTAAAGCCAGTTCTTTCCATTGTATGCTGTTATTTTCCCCAAACTAACAATTTGTAGATCATTTTAAGTCCCACAGTAAACAAACAAATGGGCAATAAGACAATCTTCGTAGGCATGGTAAAGGACCAATACCTGAACCAGGTATATTCAGCCAACAATTAAAGCCACTAAGCTTCAGCTGAGCAGCTACCACTTATGATATAGGGCCAAAAATGGCTTCTGTATTCCTTTTGATGACCAGGCTTTCCAGTTTCTATGTGAGTAGACACTGGAGTGTGTTCAAAATATCTAACAGCCACAATATTTCTTTCATTTGTTTTTTGTCTATTTTTCTCCCCATCTTTCTTTCTTAATACTCTGATTTCTGTTCCCCCTGTTAGAATTTCTCTTTTGTTATTTCAGTAACTAGAAAATTAATGATACATTTTACAAAATGCATTACTCAGACTCTACGGGAGGGGTTTAAAAGATATTCCCATTCTATAAAAGGAGAATGATCATTACACAGTGGAACCATTTGGCATGTTAATAGAGTATTTAATCAAATTACATGTTGAATGCTAGTACAAGCATGTGCTATATATCTGAAGGGGAGAAAGATTTTAGGTTCAGATATTCTGGATTTTGTCCCTCTGGTGAAAATGTAATGATTTTTCTTTTTCTAAATAATTTCAAGGCTTTTAACAGACTTTTTTAAAAAATATATAACAAAAGAAGCAAAGAACTGTTTGTCCTGTTCTTTTCAAATGGAATAGGAGGCCTAGTGAGACTCACTGAAAAGTTGAGCTTTACATAAACTGAAATAATGGCTCATATTAGCCAAAACAGAAAGTTCCAGACCTGTGTGTTGCCAATGTTTTTACATTTCAGTGCCAAATACTAGATGTTTACCTTTCAATTACATATGAAGTACAGGTTAGGTATGAGATAGTTAATTAATTGCTATTAATTTTTTCCACTTAGGAAGAATGATTTGTATATAATTTATTGGTAAAGTTTTGCATCAAAAGTGAAAAACCTAAATATATTGTTTAACCTCTAATTTTTTTATTGTACTGCTTTTTGATACTTATAGGAACTGAAAGAGGACATATGATTAAAAAGTCAGAAAATATACTAAGAACTTTGAAATCAAGTGATGTTGTTCAAATTGTATCCATGACTTATTATTTTTTAACAAACCCAGAATTACAGAGAAATGTCTGATCATCAGCCACGACAATGTAACAACACAATGATGTTTAAAGGAAAAATATCAGGGAAATACTCAATAGACATTCAATAAATATTTGTTAACTAATTAAAAGAAAATTGATTCTTTCATTGCATAGCTGTATAAAACTTCCAATTGTTTTAGAAGCTCTGCTAGTAAAACTTAATATCTTCCTGAACAGTTGGTATTATATATGAATGATACCTGATTGGTTGAAATTCATGACCTTTTCCCATTCAATATTGTCTGGGGAAATAAAAGTTCACCCAATTCACAATTCTTCCATACAAGTTGTTTTGGAAGGAGGGTGCTGGTGAGAATGTTAATCCAATCCTTTGGGCATAAAATTCTATGTACCTCATTTAAGATAGTGGTAGTGGAGTTAGAGAAAGAGAGAACTATGGATGCAAGAGAATTTAGAGCTGGGATAGATAGGATTTGGTGCATGGTTGAAAGCGAGTGCCTCAGGGAGACTGTTTAAGTTTCTGGTTTATGTAACTGAATGGATAAATTAGAGACAGAGTACACAGCAGGGAGAAGGTGTGGAATCAGGGAAAAGGAGTTCAGTTCTAAACAAGATGATCCAGTCAACTGACCCATCCACATTTTCTTGTATTCCTTCACACTTATATGGGAATTATTCTGGCTGAACTTCAATAATTTGTAGCTGTAGCTTTGTCAGTTATTCTTAAGAAATTTGTGTTAATACAATTGTCTTTCTAACTAGATTGTAAATTACTGGAGGCAGGCTCCTTTTATTTTTTCTCTTTGATATACTTCTTCCTACGTATATAGTAAAACCCCAGTACAATAGAAATCAATATTTATAACCAACTTGACATTATTTCTTCATGGGTTATGTGAACCTTTGATGGCAGGCATGGTTCACCAACTATCAATCCTTACTTTAAAAAAGAAAAAAATCTTAAAACATAAATTAAAAACCAAACATGGTTTTGAAGGGGTTATTAAGATAAAATATAGTTTAGAAATTTTGATGCATTTCAATATTATGTTCTATTACTTATGTGAATTAAAAATACATTCACTTTTTTTAGAGTAGCTGAGGAAGAAGAAATAAAAATTGTAGAGAAATCACTCTTTTAAAATGTATTTTGATTTTATCTCAGTGTTTCTTTTTAAAGAATTCTTCCATTTTTGCTATCAAATATGCAACAATTAAAGGTGATAAAAGTGCAGGTCAATGCAGTATACTCATATACTTTCATTTTGGTTGTATATACTCTTAATAGAAAGCAATATGTCTCTATGTATTAAAACTCTGACAGTGTTTATTAACTTTGACACAAGGGCTCCATTCAGGAATCTAATAATCAAAATTTTTATTGATGAATTATTTTCAAAGATAGGCACAACCTTATAAATAATAATGAAACCTTTTAAGTGACATAAATGTTCAACTAATATGTTCAAGAAAGTATTATATTGACTCTGCCTTCTCTTCCTGTTCTCATGGATCCCATCCATTGTCCATTATGATCACTCTTCTGCAAAAATTCAATAGCTTTGTTTCTCTCCTCTTGCTCTGTTTCCCAGCAAAATTTTAGCCCTGGGAAAACTCAGTTCCCAGCTTTCTTTATACCTGTATTGCTGCAACTAAGAATAATTGGAGAAAAACACACATCTTTTAAGTCAGTTCTCACTTTTCTGGCCTCTTAAATTCCATTCTCTTGTGCTCAAAAAATAATTACTTCATACCTGCACTCTTTCTCCAATCTTCTCAAAACTTTATTCTCCTTAGGTTTCAGAGGATTATATTGCTGCATACTATATGGAAAAGTATAAAGCTGTTACACAGTAACACCAAATCTAGTATTTATATATTGTGATCCTTTTTTCTTTCTTAGGTAATATGAATGATCCCATCTCCTATGAGAGATGAAATCCTCTGTGTGCTCGGCATCTCATCTCTTTTCACCTTTTCTGAGATCTTGCTCAAGAAGTTATGTTTCTTCTCCTTTTAACCTTTGCTATCATTTTAAGCTTTCAAACATGTTTTTGAGTCTCTCATTATTTAAAACAAAAAAAGAAACAAATGATCAATCACATTTTTCCTTGAACTCACCTCTCTTTCTGTAATGTCTTTTATAGTCAAGATTCTCAAAAAAGCTGTCTATATGTGCTGTCTTTACCACCTCATCCCTTATTCACTCTTATTTGACTTCTGCTTTATCTCTTCCATAACCATCTCCAGATGAGATTATTGTGAACTCTGTGCTGTTAAATTGTGGATCATTTTCAGTCATCAAAACACCTCATCTCTTGTTGACATGTATGATTTCCTGTCTTTGGAACTTTACTTTTCTTGGCTTCTTTGACACTACCCTACCTTGATATTGCTCTTACCTTTCTAGCTGTTCCTTTAAAAAATATTTTTGCCTAAAACTTTGTCTCATTTAACTCTTTTAGTTGATACTGCGCTTTTTGCCTACTCTTTCTAAAATATCAAACTGATTCTGAAGACATTAGATAACATTTATTTATTGATGACTTCCAAAATTTAATATTCTACCCAGGTCCTTTTCTGAGGGCCAAACTTCTGTGCACATCCAACTGTCATTGTGACAACTTCATTTTGATGTGTCACAGATAGCCTAGATTTATTATCTTCCCTTTCAGATTTTTCCTCCATCAGTGTCTCCCAATTTAGCAAATGAGGCCTTTGCTCAGTTTCTCATGCTGTGAGTTATCCTACACATTAGCCTTTTACTTATCCCCCACATTGATCCTGCTGATTCTATTTTCTTTTTTTAAAATTTCTTTATTGATTAAGGTATTACATATGTGTCCTTATTCCCCCATTACCCCCCAAATCCCATTCATGAACCCACCCCCCTGTTGTCTGAGTCCATTGATTAAACTTATATGCATACATATAAGTTCTTTGCTTGATCTCTCCCCCTCACCCCCAACCTCCACTACCTTCCCTGAGGTTTGACGTTCTGATTGATGTTTCTCTATCTCTGGATCTATTTTTGTTCATCCGTTTATGTTGTTCGTTATATTCCACAAATGAGTGAGATCATGTGATAGTTACCTTTCTCTGCCTGGCTTATTTCACTTAGCATAATGCTCTCCAACTCCATCCATGTTGTTGCTAATGGTAAAAACTCCTTTTTTTTTTTTTTTTTTTTTTTTACCACAGCGTAGTATTCCATTGTGCAGATGTACCACAGTTTTTTAATCCACTCATCTGCGGGTGGGCACTCAGGCTGTTTCCAAATCTTAGCTATGGTGAATTGTGCTGCTATGAACATAGGGGTGCATATATCCTTTCTGATTCGTGTTTCTAGTTTCTTGGGATATATTCCTAGAAGTAGGATCACTAGGTCAAATGGGAGTTCCAGTTTTAGTTTTTTGAGGAAACTCCATACTGTTCTTCATAGTGGCTACACCAGTCTGCATTCCCACCAGCAGTGCAAAAGAGTTCCTTTTTCTCCTCATACTCACCAACACTTGTCATTGGTTGATTTGTTGATAATAGCCATTCTGACAGGTTTGAGATGGTACCACATTGTTGTTTTGATTTGCATCTCTCTGATGATTAGTGACTTTCAGCAGGTTTTCATATGTCTCTTGGCCGTCCTTCTGTCTTCTTTCAAAAAGTGTCTGTTTAGATCAGTTGTCCATTTTTTGATTGGGTTGTTTATCTTCTTTTTGTTAAGCTGCATGAGTTCCCTGCAAATGTTGGGAGATTAAACCATTATCGTTGATATCGTTGGCAAATATGTTCTCCCATGCAGTGGGCTTTCTTGTTGTTTTATTGATGGTTTCCTATGCTGTGCAGAAGCTTTTAATTTTGATGTAGTCCCATTTGTTTATTTTCTCTTTAGTTTCCATTGCCCTAGGGGCAGTATCAGTGAAGAAACTGCTTCAGCATATGTCAGAGATTTTTCTGGCTGTGGATTCCTCTAGTATTTTTATAGTTTCTCGTTGTATGTTTAAGTCCTTGATCCATTTTGAGTTTATTTTTGTATATGGTATTAGTTGGTGGTCTAGTTTCGTTTTTTTGCATGTATCTGTCTGATTTTCCCAACACCATTATTGAAGAGATTGTATGTTCATGCCTTCTTTGTCAAGTATTAATTGAGTGTAGTGATTTGGGTCAATTTCTGGGTTCTCTATTCTATTCCATTGGTCTATATGTCTGTTCTTGTGCCAGTACCAGGCAGTTTTGAGAACAGTGGCTTTGTAATAAAGCTTGAAATAATCTGGTATTGAGAGCCCACCTACTTTGTTCTTCTTTCTCAGGATTGCTGTGGCTATTTGGGGTCTTTTTTTATTCTAGATGAATTTTTGGAGAGTTCTTTCTAGGTCTGTGAAATACGCTGTTGGTATTTTAATGAGGAGTGCTGTTAAATCTATAGATTGCTTTGGGTAGTATGGACATTTTAATGATGTTGATTCTACCAATTCATGAACATGGTATGTTCTTCAATCTGTTTATGTCTTCCTCTATCTCTTTTTTCAGTGTCCTGTAGTTTTCCGCATATAGGTCTTTTACCTCCTTGGTTAAGTTTATTCCTCGGTATCTTAATTATTTTTGGTGTGATGGTAAATGGGATTGCTTTTTTAGTCTCTCTTTCTGTAAATTCCATATTGGTGTATAGAAATGCGATAGATTTCTTGGCATTAATTTTGTATCCTGCTATATTGCCGAATTCATTTATTAAGTCTGTTAGTTTTTTGACTGAGTCTTTCGGTTTTTTTATGTACAATATCATGTCAACTGCAAATAAGGACAGCTTTACTTCTCCTTTTCCATTGTGGATGCCTTTTATTTATTCTTCTTGTCTAATTGCAATGGCTAATACTTCCAGTACTATGCTGAACAGGAGTGGTGAGAGGAGGCATCCCTATTTTATTCCTGTTCTTAAGGGAAATGGTTTTAGTTTTTGCCCATTGAGTATGATGTTAGCTGTGGGTTTATCACATATAGCTTTTATTATGTTGAGTTATGATCCTTCTATTCCCACCTTGTTGAGAGTTTTTAATAAGAAAGGGTGTTGGATTTTGTCAAATGCTTTTTCTGCATCAATTGATATGATGTGTGATTTTTATCTTTCAATTTGTTTATGTGATCTATCACGTTTATTGACTTGCAAATATTGTACCATCGTAGCATTCCTGGGATAAATCCTACTTGGTCATGGTGTATGATCTTTCTGATGTAGTGCTGGATCTGATTTGCTAGAATTGTGTTGAGGATTTTGGCATCTATGTTCACGAGGGATATTGGCCTGTAATTCTCTTTTTCGTGTTGTCTTTATATAGTTTTGGTATTAGGGTGATGCTGGCTTCATAGAAGGAGCTTGGAAGTGTTCCTTCCTCTTGAATTTTTTGGAATAGTCTGAGGAAGATAGGTTTTTGTTCTTCTTTGAGTGTTTGGTAAAACTCCACTGTGAAGCATCTAGCCCTGGGCTTTTGTTTTGTGGAAGCTTTTTGATGACTGCTTCAATTTCTTCCATAGTTATTGGCCTATTGAGATGTTTAGATTCATCCTGATTGAGTTTTGGAAGGTTATATTTTTCTAGGAATATGTCCATTTCCTCCAGGTTGTAAAGTTTGTTGGAATAGAGTTGTTCATAGTATTTTTTAACAATCCTTTGTTTTTCTGTGGGGTCTGCTATTATTTTACCTCTTTCATTTCTTATTTTGTTTATTTGGTTCCTCTCTCTTTGCTTCTTGGTGAGCCTGGCTAGAGGTTCATCAATCTTATTTATCCTTTCAAAGAACCAGTTCTTGGTTTTGTTGATTTATTTATTTATTTATTTATTTGTTTGTTTGTTTGGTCTCAATGTTGTTTGTCTCTGCTCTGATCTTTATTATTTCCTTCCTTCTGCTTACACTAGGCTTTTCTTATTGTTCTCTTTCTAACTCTTTGAGTTGTAGCGTTAGGTAATTTATTACCATTGTTTCTTGTTTTTTGCAGTAGGCTTGTAGATCTATGAACTTTGCTCTCAAGACTGCTTTCGCTGTGTCCCATAGATTTTGGATTGTGTTTTCATTGTCATTTGTTGCCTTGATGTTTTTTTATTTCTTCCTTGATCTCTCTGGTAACCCAGTCATTGTTTAATAGCATGCTGTTTAGTCTCCATGTGTTTGATTTTTTTGGATTGTTTTTATTGTAGTTGATTTCCAGTTTTATGCCACTGTGATCTAAGAAGATGCTTGATATAATTTCTATCTTCTTGAATTTGAAGAGACTTTGCCTATGACCTAACATATGGTCTATCTTTGAAAATGAACCATGTGCACTTGAGAAGAATGTATATTCTGTGGCTATGGGGTGAAATGTTCTGAAGATGTCAATTAATTCCATCTGGTCTACTGAGTCATTTATGATTGATGTTTCTTTGCTGATTTTTTGTTTAGAGGATTTGTCCAATGGTGATAGTGGGGTATTAAAGCCTCCTACTATGATTGTATTGCTGCCAATGTCTCCCTTGATATTCTCCAGGAGTGTTTTTTTTAATGTATTTGGGTGCTCCTGTATTGGGTGCATATATGTTTATCAGAGTTATTTCTTATTATTGGATTGCTCCCTTTAGTATTATGAAGTCGCCTTCCTTATCTCATATTGTGTCCTTCACTTTGAGATCTAATTTGTCAGATATAAGTATTGCTACCCCAGCTTTTTTTTTTCATTTCCACTTGCCTGAAAACCTTTTTCCATCCCTTCACCCTGTCTGTGTGCATCTTTTTTTCTGAGGTGGGTTTCTTGTAGACAGCAGATGTATGGGTCGTGTTTTCTTATCCAATCCATTACCCTATGTCTTTTGATTGGTGCATTTAATCTGTTTACATTTAAAGTTATTATTGGTACGTACTTATTTGTTGCCATATTTATTCTTTACCCCTCTGTTCCTTTTTCACTTCCTCTTTCTTTCTTTCTTTCTTTCTTTCTTTCTTTCTTTCTTTCTTTCTTTCTTTCTTTCTTTCTTTCTTTCTTTCTTTCTTTCTTTCTTTCTTTCTTTCTTTCTTTCTTTCTTTCTTTCTTTCTTTCTTTCTTTCTTTCTTTCTTTCTTTCTTTCTTTCTTTCTTTCTTTCTTTCTTTCTTTCTTTCTTTCTTTCTTTCTTTCTTTCTTTCTTTCTTTTACAGCAGTCCCTTTAGCATTTCTTGCACTGCTGGTTTGGTGGCAATAAATTCCCTTAGTCCTTTTTTGTCTGATTTCACCTTCAATTTTGATTGATAGCCTTGCTGGGTACAGTATTCTTGGATTCAGACACTTCCTTTGCAAGGCTTTGGATATTTCATTCCATTCCCTTCTGGCCTGATGAGTTTCTGTTGAGAAATCAGTTGCTACTCTGAAGGGGGTTCCTTTGTAGGCAACTTTCTGTCTCTCTCTGGCCGCTTTTAAGATTCTTACTTTGTTGTTGGTGTTTGTCAATTTAATTATGATGTGCCTTGGCGTTGGTCTTTTGGGGTTCATTTTGCTTGGGATTCTGTGAGCTTCTTGGATTTGTGTGCATTTTTTCTTCCCTATATCAGGGAAGTTTTCTGTCATTATTACTTCAAACAGGTTTTCTATTCCTTGCTCAGTTTCCTTTCCTTCTGGAACCCCTATTATGAGGATGTTGTTTTGTTTCCTGTTGTCCTAAAGTTCTCTTAGGCTCTCCTCCTGCTTTTTAATTTTTTTTTCTAGAAGCTGCTCTAATTGGGTATTTTTCCCCATCTTGTCTTCTAGCTCACTGATGTGGTCCTCTGCTTCTTCTAGTCTACTCCTGATGCTTTGTATTGAGTTCTTTATAGCAGCGATGTCATTTTTCATTTCTTCTTGGTTCTTCTTCATTTCCTCTTGGTTCTTACTCATATTGTCGAATTTGTCTTCCATTCTTTTCAGCCACCTTATGACCATTTCTCTGAAATCTTTCTCTGACAGGTTGCTTGCCTCCATTTTGTTTACTTCCTTTTCTGGTGATGCCTGCTTTTCTTTCATATGTAGGCTGTTTCTTTGTCTCCCCATGGTCTCTCTTCTCCGGGTGTCTGGTTTTGTAGTTCTCTCCTTATCCCAGGCGAAATCTGACCTTTTCATGGTGGAGTGTAGAGCTTCCCCGAATCCACGTGTTTGAGCCAATTGTGGATTCGGTGCTCTTGGGTTCGCAGCTCTTCGGTGGGTGCTGCAGTTGTAGATTTTCAGGCTTCTGATAACATTCACTTTCCCCTTCAAGATGGCACGTTCTCCATGTCTGAGCTGGTGGCTCTAGGATGGAACCCAACAGCAGTGGGGGCTGCCTGATCAGGGGAACCCCTTCCAGTGGTCCCCCACCTTCTTCTGGAGTATAGCTATCCCTTAACTCACCAACAGGCACTCCCAGTGCGACCCTCAGCTGTCCTTTTTATGTGCTCCAGGACAAGGCTGGGGACATATCTGTCTATTCCGCCACCATTTCCCCCCCCCTGCTGATTCTATTTTCCAAATATATTTTAATATATCTTTTTCTCTTCTGTCCTGGGCCCAACCAATGATGGTAACCTGAGTTATTACAATTGTTCTCTTATTTTCTCTCAGCTTCCACTTTTCTCTCCTATAATTCATCATCTGCCTAGCAGCCAAAGAAATCTTTTAAAATACAAATCTGATTATATCACTTCAAATGAACCAAATCTCATTTGGTTTTTCACTGTATTTAGGGTAAAACCCATAATCTTTAATATGCCCTGTAAGATTATGAGAGCTCTGCCTCCGACAACCGCCCCCGCCCCCCCAGCCTGATCTCTTGAATTCCCAGTCCCTTCCAGCCTCCACTGACCCATCACCTTGGGCCTTCTGTTCCTCAGGCACTCAGGAGCTCTTTTTCAGTTCAAAGACTTCACATACTGTATCTTGTTTTGTTTCCTTGTTTTTCTTTCTTCTCTTCACCAGGCTAGTGACTACCCATTCACAGGCCTCATCTTAAATTGTGTTTTTTTTTTGAGAAAACCTTTCTTGAATCCTTAGAGTAGGCTCTCATAGGACTTTGTGTGTTGTAATAAAAATATCTGTCAAAGTATTCATGTATGTAATAATGGTTTACTATCTCTCTTTCTCCCTGGAGATCCATTCAGGAGAACTTAGCATAAAGCCCAGAAGGAGATAGGTGCTCAGTAAAAATATTTTTAAATGAAGTAATAATTAAATTATTATTATATTTTATAATTCATGATGTAAGGAAATATTTGTGATCCATTCAATGTAAAAACTGGAGGACAAAACAGTATGTAGAATATAATCTCAATTTACAAAAAAAGTTATCTATTTATTTGTTTTCATTAGAAAAAGTCAGGAGAAATTTCCTCTATCCTAGATTTTAACACTTTTGAAAACTTTCTAAGTTTCTAGAATTTTTAATAATTTTTGGATGTAGGGATTACATACAAGTGATTTTTATTCTTTATACTTTTCTGTATTTTCCATATTTTCCCACTGAATCCTCATTACCGTTATTATCAGAAAAAAGTAAAAGTTACCTTAAAAATTAATTATTTGTGCTATTCTAAAATGCAGGCTATTTCAAACCTTTTATATTATTGCATTCAGCTTCCTTAAGCCTTTGCAAATTTTCATCTAAAAATACAATGCATCTTACCCCAGTACAAAACTTCTTTGTGTTCAATGATCAGCTGCAAGGAGAGGATATACCAGCTTAAAAATATGATGCTTGCCTATTGAAGAGTTCCAAGGTTTGTCACATTGATTCAACTAGCAGGAAAATTTGTCAGAGTCAGTGAACAAAGACAGTTTGTTCAACTATATTCAGTAAACTGCTCACTGGAATATGACAAAATCCCTTATCTTTGGGAAATGTATGACACTTATTAGTGTAGGTTCTTTGAGAAATAGATACAGGTAACAAGCTGTGAAAGTCTTCAGCTGCTTCATTCATTTACAGTACAGTGCTTAAGCATTTAAAGAGAAAACCTTAATGTGCAAAGTTACATTGACATTGTAATTTTGGCATATTTAATAACCCTTAGCTACTTTAACTGAAAACAGGAATTTTTCATGGAATGCTGCTCTTTTCTGCATGCATCTTAGATTTAATTTGGCATGGGATGCATCAACCTTGGCTCTTAGAGACAAGGTTAGAATCTGTAGTGCATGAAAATAAGCTCTTCTAAACACGTTTCTTTTTTCTTTCTTTTCTTTTTTTTCACTTGCTATACATTTCTTAACAGCTTTGGAGAGAACACAAAGAATGAGAATGATACCTTTTCTTAGCTGCACATAAAATTATTAAAATAGATGAAAATACTTTCCTTTTTAAAATAGGGAGAATAGCATTTCTCCACAACCCCATTCCCAGAGTGCCAACAAGGTAGGACTTGTAATACTGTAACATAAAACCACAATTGTGGAGGTTTGCATGTTTTGAATAATGCTGCTGTTGTTGAATATACACTGAATGGCCAGATTATTATAATCTCTGAACGCATAATAATCTGGCCACTCAGTGCATATATATATATATATATATATATATATATATATATGTATTCTAGAAGAGTCATGCAAGAATGGGCCTTCCTTTCCCTGGCTGCCGGCACCGCCTTTCTGCTCTGGCCCCAGAGCCACCTCTTTCTGCTCTGGCCCCACCTTCCCATGCTGTCCAGAGACCCTGAGCGGCTGCGGTGGTGTGGAGTGCCTGCATCCCACCCCGCCCCCGGCCACTCGGCACCTGCATATGCAAATTAACCTGCCATCTTTGTTGGGTTAATTTTCATACTCACTCCTGATTGGCTGGTGGGAATCGTGAAGGTATGGTCAATTTTCATCTTTTATTATTGTAGATTAGAGGCCCAGTGCATGAATTCATGCATGGGTGGGGTCCGGCCAGACTAGCCTGGGGGAGGGGACATGGGCGGTTGGCTGGCCTGCCTGCTGATCGAACTCCTGGTCGAGGGGACAATTTGCATATTAGCATTTTATTATATAGGGTATATACTGAGTAGCCAGATTATTATGCATTCAGAGAACATAATAATCTGGCTACTCAGTGTATAGCCTTTTCATTTTTTTTAAATTTTGTTTTTCAGTAGAAATTCCAACTGACCTAATTATTATCAAAATATATTATTTGGATTGACATCCAAAATTTTAATACTATTGTGAAAAATTTCAGATGTGCATCAAAGCAACCTTTTTGGTTGAATTTAAGATATTAAATAATCCAATTCTCAATGGTATTCATATTATGGCTCCATTTTTTTTTCCTTAAAAAAGAAAGATAAATTGTACTTAAGATGATGTATATCCAGTATACCCATTTGTAAGAAACCCATTAATAAAATTAGTTTTCTTTGAAATACGTCATTGTGATTCACCTGAAAAGTATGACTTGCATGAAGCTAGAAAAGTTTAATAAAATCATGTAGTGAGGACTTTTTGTTGTATGTAATATGATCTGGCTTAAGGGGAAAGGATTTTATTGACTCATAACTAGAAATTACAGGCATAGGTCACACTTTATTTGAGAGCTAAAATAAGGTCCTCAAGATTAATATCTCTTTACTTCTCACCCCTTTCCTGTGCATCAGCTTCATTTTAGGCACCAACAACACCCTCCTTCACCCTCCTTCATTTTCATGGCAAAATTTTCTCTTTCCTAAAATTATAATAAAATATCCTTGGCATTGAGTTTCTTTGGCCCTGATTGCCCTAGCTTGGGTTGCCTAAATTAGAACCCTCTGTTAATTAGGTGTGATGCTCTGGTGGGCATGAACTGAGGCACCTACAACCCCAGAGTCAGGGGTGAGATCTACCCTCCATTATATAGACTGAGAACAAGGAGAAGCAAGATATCTCGCATAACAACTATTGTTATATGAATACAGGAAATTTGATGTGATAGGAGAAAATGATTGGTACCTAATACAACTTTATCAATTTTTCTGCATATGGAGGTCATAATTTGATCTAGATCTATCTATTATCTATCCATCTATCTATCATCATCTATCTATATAATCTATCTTTCATCTATTGTCTCAAAATGGGAGAGATGAAGGCCTTGAAAGACATCAAAATTTGGCACCACTGAAGGCTAGGACACTACTTTGCCTGTGCCCTGCAAACCTATTATTATGAAGGATGAAGAGGAGTTTATCTCTTAGGTGACTGCTACTATCTGGGCTATTGAGGAGCCATTTTGAAGGCTATCTTTTGATCAGATGGGGCTTCTGTGGAATTTAAGTTGCTTGTGTCTAGCTGAACATATTAATTTGATTATCTCTTATGACCAAAACAGTCTTGGGTATTTAAAAAAATAATCAATAATGAAAGAGCAAGTCATTTTGGTATCCTAAATTTATGGGATTTATATCACTTATTGCTAATCTAAGGCAGTTGAAGACAAGGAAGCACATGGGGTTTGGAATATCTTTAGCAGGTTGTCATGTCTTAAAATTGGCCACAGACATATAGAGTCTTTAGAACTACTAAAGAGCCCGGATGAAAGGAATATATTTATAATTTTATTTGGACATAGTCCTTATCTTAGGCACTGTACTGGGAAGTGGGGTGGGTGGGAGAGGATATTTGTGAGATAATAATAGGATAATGTGTGAAGTAAGCGATCTCTTACAAATTACTCTTATAAGTTAGTTATAGTATACCAACAATTATATATTGTTTTGCTTCTTCATTTATATGTCTGTTTGGATGGGCCTAAAGTTCTATGTGTGGATGAGGAGGAAAGTCTCTCAGAACTTTCACTGAAGCCATAATACCTGAGATCTGATGGAGTCTCTTGGAATCATATGAGGGGTCCAGAATAAGTGCCAGCAATCTCCTGAGCCTAGATTGAGCCTTCTCAAGTGAGTCTCACCAAATATGCTTTTCCAAGTCCTCCTTGATCCGAATTCTTCCCTTTTCTCAATTACCCCCCCCCCTTTTAAAATTTCTAATAAATAAAAAGGTACAGTTTCTGGTTGACCTGGAATTTAGAGTTTTTTGATTAGTATTTAGCTTCACCTTTGAGTCATTATATGAAAGCAATTTGAGGACTCTCTAATATGAGCAAGATGGTGCAATGACACCCACAGCTGGTGGTTAGCAGGTACCACACTATTAACACTGTAAAGATAGGACTGTGTGATAATTCAGTTCTCATTTTTGCCCATACACATTTAACAATAAAAATGCACTATCTCTATTAGAAAAAAATACTGCATGATTCTAAACTGTATATTTTGACAAAAACATTGCATTTATAGTTTCCTTGCTGATAGCATGGATAAATGCAATTTATATATTAGGTATCTTGGTTATTTTGAAAAGCAGTCACATTGAAATAAATATTCAAAATTAGTTTTTTTAAAAACAAATTTTAGTAAGAAGTCTGCCTTAGTAAGGTTTTTAATTTACCCTACCAGCAGGGAATTATGTTTCTTAAATGAGAAAATGAAATTCTCCCCCTAACAAATTGGAATGATGAAAATCAGTAAAGACTTAGAATTTGAAAAAGAAAATTAAGTGCCAACTATAGATATGATAGGTCCTCCCCTCCATCTGGTGGTACTCTTGGTGTAAATAAGAAATTGTTGAGCTGGATAATTTAATTGAAAAGCAGATGATGCTGTCTTTTCAACTGACTAGGGTCTATTTCAAGTTCTCATTACCATAGGCACAAAATGGATTGAAGAAAGTAAACAGGTCAACGAACCTCAAATGCAATTAAGTTCTCATGTGTAGGGCAATAACTTTTGCCCATGTCTTCCAAACTTTTAAAATTACCCCAGTGAACCAACAGCAACTTTTAATGAGACACAAGCAAGGAACACACAGATTCTGTAAGATGGAAAATCAGATAGCTATGGCGAAATTGCTGCTCTGCTACACATAGGTTTGCTCCATTTGCTCTTAATGAAGCATGGCCACTTTCTGTGTTCTTGTATTTAATTCCACTTTCTGTATGTGCTAGTTTCACCTTCTCAGGGATAAAGAGAGGCATACATCTCAAAGAAATGAATCAATAAAAGAGGAGAAACCTCTTTCTGGCGCATGATTAAAAAAGAGACAAGAGAGAAGCAAGCAACATGTATAGTTGAAAGACCAGTGAATTAGGAATCAGAAGTCTGTGTTAATTTAACTTTAGTTCTGCAATTTAGGAGCCATGCGACGTTGGGTAAATTATTCAGCCTCTCTTGTTCTCATTTACGTTATCAATAAAATTAAAGAAGTGTTTTAGTTAATCCAACTTAATTTTACACTGTGGAATCGAAATAAATTTATTTTTAATACTATGTTTTTAAAAACCTTCATTAAAAAAAAATCCAGACTCTTTGTTTTAGAATTGTCACATAGAAAGCACAACTGCTTTTATTTGGGGGGGGGGCATATTGATAAACAGACAATTTTGAATCTTGGAGCAGGAGAGGAGCTTAGATTTACTCAGAAACAGAAGAGCCCGAAATTTTGGAAACAGTGAAATTTTGGAAACAGTAACATTGCACTTCATTAGTTGTTACCCAGCCCATTTCCCCCATCCCTGTTGCTTTTTGCTGTTACCTCTCTAGTTTAAGCAATTGCAAACTTAGAAATGCATGGGTTTCATCAGTTTTTTTTTTAAAATTTTTTACTTATTTGTTTGTTTGTAGCCTTTCTTTCCCTTGTATCTTGGGAGAGCTTCTAAGGTAAGTAATAGCTGGCAGTTTTTGCGGATTGTGCATTTTTTCTATTTCTTTTTTGAAAAATAAATTTAATCTTCATAAAAATCTTATCAGGTAGGAGTCATTATTATTATCATTATGCAAATTGTCCAGGGTCCAGCAGTTAGTGAGAGGCAGAGTCAGGACTGGAACCCAGTGTATTTGTTTGCAGAGCTCATCTTCTCTACCTTAGGAGGAGGGATGACACAGTGGTTGCCAACAACAGCAAAAGCAATGGTTATATCATGCTCACTATGTGTCAGGCATGGTTCTTAGCACTTTCCATATGTTAAGACTCATAAGTCTTGTAACAGTTCTATGATGCAGGTCCTATTACTCTCCCCATGTGACAGATTAAGAAACAGCGACAGGAATGTCAGGTAAGTTCCCCAACATCACACAGGTAGAAAGTGCTGCGGTTGGAATTTGAATTCATGAGTGCGACTCCAGTCCATGCTCTATCTGTGACACTAACTGTCTCTCAAGCTACACCTTCTTCTCCTGAAGAACTCTGAAGATAATTCTTGCTTTTTATTATAGTTGTGTTCCTGGAACATTTCCTGAATTAGCTATTCATTCTTACTTCCTCAAAAAAATGACAGATGGGTTCCGTTAATACAAGAGGTAAAGTGAATAAAGTGAGGAAAAAGATGTCTGGGGCAGTAATAAAGGGAATAGTTGTGGCAAGAATGTTACGAAGGAAGAAAGGGCATGTGGATAAATTTGCATTTTATTGGTCGCCAAAATTGGGGCCAAGGGATTATTCTTTAGGAGGATTGAACAGAATGGAGATACAGTCACGTGTTGCTTAAATGACAGGGATATGTTCTGAGAACTGTGTCACTTGAAGATTTTGTGTGCAAACATCATGGAGTGCACTTACACCAAGTTAAATACTGTATGGTATAGCCCATTGCTCCTAGGCTACAAACCTATACAGCACGTTACTGCACTGAATAGTGTATCTGTGTATCTAACCATGTCTAAACATAGAAGAGGCACAGTAAAACTATGGCACACAATATAAAAACAAAAGCATGGTGCTCCTGCTTTGGGCACTTACTAGTACATGAATGGAGCTTTCAGGACTGAGAGCTGCTCTGGGAGAGTCAGTGAATCAATGGTGAGTGAATGTGAAGGTGGAGGATATTAGTGGGCACTACTGTAGAATTTGTAAACACTGTCCCACAGCCCTTCTCCTGCTTCCTTCCATCGGGTCCAGAAGTGGAACATCGAAGCTACCAATGCTGTTCTATGAGCAGGGATGTGGGCTGGATTGAATGGAATTACTAAGGAGAGCCTGTCTGTGTAAGACACATTTTACCATAGTAGTGACTGTCAGGTGGGAGTGAATAGGAATCAGCAGGAATAAGAAATCAAGATGGAGAGTTAAAGGAACACAGGGGATTGTCATGCCATGTGGTTATGGCTATTGCATGTTCCAGTAGTGGTTGAACTTTTTAAGGAACTTTGTGGTATTCATAAAAAATAAAAGGGTATTTAACATGACAAGGGTGCAGAAATGAGGACACTATATATATATATATATATACATATATATATACATATATATGTATATATATATATTTACGACAAGGTCTTTATCATTTTGTCTCTAAATATTCAGTTTAATAATTGAATGAATCATCTAACTAAAATCAATCATTAATCCTTAGATTTATTCACATTTATTGGTTGCCTTCTATGTTAAAATTTCCACACTACCTTTGACATTAACATAGTGAACAACAAAAGAAAAGGTATTTATTCTCACAGAATTTACATTCCAGTTGAGGGGAAAAATGGATACATTTTCAAAAAAAATTATTTAATGATAATTGCTCTGCAGATAAATGCAAAAAATGACAGTCTACAGTAACTATGTTTGGTTTATCAGAAAAGGCTTCTCTGAAGAGAAGATGTTTAAGCTAATATTTGAATGCTAAGAAACAGCCCAAGAAGATCCTTTATAAAAGCATCCAGGCAGAAGAAACAACGATGCAAAAACACATGAAATAAATGAGTAGGAATCTTGAAGGAATCAAAACACTAGCATAGTCACGGTACTCTCAATGGTCAGTCCCCTAACATAGAAGGAAAAGTAGATATTTATTTTTGTTTCTTCTTGAGTCATCTAGTTATTAGTGTTCCTTGGGGTGTTCTGCTTATCACCCAATGTTCCCGAAGTCTTGAGGAGTTCCCTTAAATCAGAGCCTTGACTGGAGCTCTTTTTGTTGTTGTTGTTATATACCTTACATTTATTTATTTACTTTTCTTTATTGATCAAGGTATTACATATGGGTCCTTATCCCCCATAGCCCCCCAATCATGCCTTCATCCTCACTCCCTGTTGTCTGTGTCCATTGGTCATTATGTTTATATGCATGCATACAAGTCCTTTGGTTGATCACTCCTCTTTACCCCCACCCTCCCCTACCTTCCCTTTCAGGTTTGAGCATCTGATCAATGCTTCTCTGTTTCTGGGTCTGTTTTTGTTTATCAGTTATGTTGCTCATTATAATCCACAAATGAGTGAGATCATGTGATATTTATCTTTCTCTGACATTTCGCTTAGCTTAATGCTCTCCAGATTCATCCATGCTGCTGCAAATGGTAGGAGTTCCTTCCTTTTTACTGCAGCATAGTACTCCATTATGTAGATGTACCACAGCTTTTTTATCCACTCATTTGCTGATGGGCACTTGGTGTTTCTGATTGGTGTTTCTAGTTTCTTGGGATTATATTCCTAGAAGTGGGATCACTGGGTCAAATGGAAATTCTATTTTTAGTTTTTTGAGGAAACTCCATACTATTCTCCACAGTGGCTGCACCAGTCTGCATTCCCACCAGTAGTGCACGAGAGTTCCTTTTTCTTCACATCCTTGCCAGCAGTTGTCATTTGTTGATTTGTTGATGATAGCCATTCTGACAGGTGTGAGATGGTACCTCATTGTCATTTTGATATGCATCTGTTGGATGATTAGTGACTTTGAGCACGTTTTCATATGTCTCTTGGCCTTCTGCCTTCTTTCAAAAAGTGTCTATTTAAGTCCATTGCTCCTTTTTTGATTGAGTTGCTTATCTTCCTTTTGTTGAGTTGTATGAGTTCCCTGTAGATGTTGGAGATTAAACCCTTATCAGTGATAACATTGGCAAATATATTCTCCCATGCAGTAGGCTTTCTTGTTGTTTTGTTGATGGTTTCTTTTGCTGTGAAAAAGCTTTTTATTTTGATGTAATCCCATTTGTTTATTTTTCTCTTTAGTTTCCATTGCCCTAGGAGCTGTATCCGCTTCGGCATATATCTGAGATTTTGCTGCCTGAAAAACCTAAAATTTTTATGGTTTCCCATCTTAGGTTTAAGTCCTGTATCCATTTTGAGTTTATATTTGTGTATGGTGTAAGTTGGTGGTCTAGTTTCATTTTTTTGCATGTAACTGACCAAATTTCCCAGCACCATTTATTGAAGAGACTGTCTTGACTCCACTGTATGTTCTTGCCTCCTTGGTCAAATATTAATTGAACACAGTGGTTTGGGTCAATTTCTGGGTTCTCTATTCTATTCCATTGGTCTATATGCCTGTTCTTGTGCCAGAACCAGGCTGAGAACAGTGGCTTTGTAATACAGCTTGAAATCTGGTACTGAGATCCCACCTACTTTGTTCTTCTTTCTCAGGATTGCTGCAGCTATTCGGGGTCTTTTTTTATTCCAGATGAATTTTTGGAGAGTTCTTTCTAGGTCTGTGAAATATGCCTTTGGTATTTTAATGGGGAGTTCATTGAATCTATAGAATGCTTTGGGTAGTATGGACATTTTAATGATGTTGATTCTACTAATCCATGAACACGGTATGTTCTTCCATCTGTTTATGCTTTCTTCTATATCTTTTTTCAATGTCCTGTAGTTTTGTGAGTAGAGGTCTTTTACCTCCTTAGTTAAGTTTATTCCTAGGTATCTTAATTTTTGGGTGACAAAGATAAATGGGATTGCTTTTTAAATCTCTCTTTCTGTAAGTTCACTATTGGTGTATAAAAATGCCATAGATTTCTTGGCATTAATTTTGTATCCTGCTACATTGCCAAATTCATTTATTAAGTCTAATAATGTTTTGATGTAGTCTTTAGGGTTTTCTATGTACAGTATCATGTCATCGGCAAATAATGACAATTTTAATTCTTCTTTCCCAATTTGGATGCCATTTATTTCTTCTTCTTGTCTGATAGCTATGGCTAGCACTTCCAGTACTATGTTGAACAGGAGTCTTGAAAGTGGGCATCCCTGTCTTATTCCTGTTCTTAAGGGAAATGGTTTTGGTTTTTGCCCACTGAGTCTGATGTTGTCTGTAGATTTGTCGTATAAGGCTTTTATTATGTTGAGGTATGATCCTTCTATTTCCACTTGTTGAGCGTTTTTATCAGAAAAGGGTGTTGGACTTTATCAAATACCTTTTCTGCATCAGTTGATATTATTATGTGATTTTTGTCTCTCAGTTTGCTTATGTGAAGTATCATGTTTATTTATTTGCAGATATTGTATCAGCTTTGCATCCCTGGGATAAATCCCACTTGGTCATGGTGTATGATCTTTCTAATGTAATGCTGAATTCAATTTGCTAGAATTTTGTTGAGGATTTTAACATCCATGTTCATCAGGGATATTGGCCTGTAATTATCTTTCTTTGTGGTGTCTTGATCTGTTTTGGGTATTAGGATAATGCTGGCTTCATAGAAAGAGCTTGGAAGTATGCCTTCCTCTTGATTTTTTTGTAATAGTCTGAGAAGGATTGGTTTTAGTTCTTCTTTGAATGTTCAGTAAAACTCCCCTGTGAAGCCATCTGGTCCAGGGCTTTTGTTTGCTGGAAGCTTTTTGATTACTGTTTCAATTTCATCAGTAGTTATTGGCCTATTCAGGTTTTTTTAAAAAAATATATTTTATTGATTTTTTTACAGAGAGGAAGGAAGAGGGATAGAGAGTTAGAAACATCGATGAGAGAGAAACATCGATCAGCTGCCTCCTACACACCCCCTACTGGGGATGTGCCCACAACCCAGGTACATGCCCTTGACCAGAATTGAACCCAGGACCCTTCAGTCCTCAGGCCGACACTCTATTCACTGAGCCAAACCAGTTTCAGCTATTCAGGTTTTTTTTATTCTTCCTGATTGAGTTTTGGAAACTTGTATTTTTCTAGGAATGTTTCCATTTTGTTGAGGTTTTGCAGTTTGTTGGAGTAGAGTTGTTTGTAGTATTTTTTTACTATCCTTTGTATATCTGTGGGGTCAGTTGTTACTTCACCTCTTTTATTTCTGATTTTGTTTATTTGGACCCTCTCTCTTTGTTTCTTGGTGAGCCTAACTAGAGGTTCATCAATCTTGTTTATCCTTTCAAAGAACCAGCTCTTGGTTTCATTGATCTTTTCTATTTAAAATTTTTTTGTCTCTATGTTGTTTATTTCTGCTCTGATCTTTATTATCTCCTTCCTTCTGGGTACTGTGGGCTTTTATAGGCTTTGGGCGCCACCATCTTTGTGAGGGCAGGATGGTCAATTAGCATATTCCTTCTTTATTAGATAGGATGACTTTATCTCTTGTTATTGTTTTGGACTGAAGGTCTACTTTGTCTGATGTAATTATAGCAATTCCCACTTTCTTTTTGTTTTCTGATGGCATGGGATAGCTTTCTCATCCCTCACTTTGATCTTATGGATGTTCTTAGAGCTGCATGAATCACTTTATAAGCAGCATATAGTTGTTTTTTGTTTTATTAGCCACTCAACAGGTACTCTGTGCCTTTCAATGTGAGAATTTAATACATTTACATTTAAAGTAATTATTGATAGATACGGACTTACTAATACCATCTTACTGTTTTCTAGTTCATTTGACCCTATCACCCTCTCTTTCTGTCTTCCTTTGTGAGTTGATGATTATCTGTAGTGGTATGCTTTGATTTCCTTCTCTATATCTTTTGTTTAACCACTGTATATGCTTTGTGGTTACCCTGAGGCTTACATGAAACATACATGTAAAAGCCCATTTTAAGTAGATAACAGTTTAACCTAGACTGTATACAGCCTACCTTTCAGTCCTCGGTTTATGTCAGACTCAATGTATGTTGTTTTGTGCCCACATCAGCCGGGTGGCTTTATTTACTTAAAAAGAATTCTTTTAAATGTGTTTTCCTCTGACCAGATAATTTCAAATTTCCTGTCCCCTACTTCATAGATTACTTCTTAAGCTTAGGTGAAGCCTGACATTGATGCTTTTAATTGTATTTTTCATTTCATTTATTGTATACTTCAGCTCCAGTATTTCTTTGTGTTTTTTAAGATTATTTTTATCTCTCTGTTAAATTTCTAATTTTGTTTATTTATTATTTTCCTAATTTAGTTGAATTGTTTTCTGATAGCTCATTGAGCATCCTTAAAACAACTATTTTGTATTTTTTATCTGACAAATCACAGATCTCCATTAATTTGAGGTTGGTTACTAGAACATTGTGATCTTCCTTTGGTGGTGTCATGTTTCTTTAAATCTTGTGTTGCTATATTTGCATATCAAGAAGCAGTCACCTTATCTAGTCTTTACTGACTTTACTATATCCAATCTCAGATTCTTTTATTGCTCCCACTTCTCTGCTCTACTCTTGGACTTCCACAAAGGCAATCTTATCCATGGGTGATTGTCAGAATCAGTGTTCTTTCTGGGGAAGATAATAGAAAACTCCTATCTTGCCATTTTGATGATGTTGCTCTCTGAGTTACTTTGTTTTGCTTTCACCTTTATCGTGGGTCTAGCTCTTGTTATAAGAAATCTGAGAAGTGTGCCACTCAGAAATGCCAGTACTTCCTCAATTATAAGTATACCCTAAGTATCAGAAAGTAAAAGTTAATAGTAAGCAGAGAGCATTATCTTATTCCATTAATGACAACTGTCCATTTCTTTCTGTTCTTACCTGTTTTGATGTTTTCCTGCCTGTATCTCTGCTCTGAGTGCTGCCTTTAGATAACATGGGTCTCACTGTTGCTATTGCTTTCAGCTTGTGTGTCCACTTTCGGTACTCACTGTGGTCCTCTGATTTGGGGCACCCCTGTTCCAGTCTGTCATCACCTAGCTCCTCTGGATTTAGTAGGAAAGCACCTATATTTTCTACCCTTAATTCATGTAGAATTATTTTATATATATAATACCAACTCCCCTGAACCTCTTTCATTTATCCCCATCATTGTAATCACATCCTAACCTCTAACAGTACCTTTCAGTTTTCTTGTGTTTTTGTACTTTATATAAATGTAATTATAGACTATATATTATTTTGCCTTGCTTCCTTTGCTTATCATGTTTGTGAGATTCTTCTATATTACTGAAATGTAAAGTGTTCATTTTCAGTGATCTATATATTCCTTTTAGTGACAATACTTTTTTATTCATTCAGATGTCATAGGAATATTTGGCATTTTCATATTATCACTATTTTGAATAATGCTTCTAATTAACAAAACAGATTTTAAAGCTTTTCGTTATTAAAATTGGAAAGTATATTTAGAAAGTGACAGAGTTACTATTATTGGTTGTCTGATTGGTAACCTCAGAGAACAAAACATTATTCACTGTCCCACCTTTAATGTATAATCAGCCTACTGTTTGTATTTCAATACTGAGGAAAATAGTGACTTGAATATACCCTGTATAAGATTTCCTTTGGATTTTCTTACACTCACTATTACTGAGAGTGTTTAGAAGTGTTCATCAGGAGATAGTTCTTGACAGGAAATCAATACTTTGTTATAATGGTGGGAAAAAGATACAGAGGCAAAGAAGCATTGAACAGACTGTCAAACTACATTGGGAAGACAGGGGAGGTTGGGCGAGGGGGGGCTATAAGAGATCAACCGAAGGACTTGTACGCATGCGTATAAGCACAACCAATGGATACAAGACACTGGGCACTGGGGGTGGCGGGGGGAGGGCGGGCAGGTGAAGGCATGTACTGGGGGGTGGGGGAGGTCAGAGGGAGGCCAATGGGGGAAAAAAAAGGAGACATATGTACTACTATTTGCAATACTTAAAACAATAAAAAAAATAAATTAAAAAAAATAATAGGGAGTGGGCATTCATTTCAGAAGGGAGTCATTGCTTTAACTGGATACACAGATGTACTGGCAAATGTTATTTGAGATTCATTTTCTAAAAACATGTAAAAATTTACTATTTAAGTAATTTTTATTCCAAGCTCTTCCTGCGGGCTCTACCAAGGGTACTGTGATAAATCACACATAAAAGTTGCATACACTATGATTTTTATGAAGAGAATTATACATTATTTAGCCATGTTCACAGTCATGCATGTCTGCACTGAAACACTAGTTTATCAATAATTAATGGACAACATGCTTGAACAATGATCTCCTACTTAAGCTAATGAACTCAATAGTTTATTTCATGCTCCATTTCCACAAATAAATGGCTATAATACATAATGTGACAATTCCTGATCTCTTTACAGTGCATTTTCTCGTCTATAATGAACACAAACAATTTTTTAAAAAATCAAACTTAGTCAGTTATTGCATTGTGATTTTATTTTTTAATAGATCACGAAATGTTGGTGACAAGTAATCCAGAAGTAACTTAAGGAGAATCCAAGATGGTGGCGTAGGTAAACACGTAAACTGCTGCCTTGCACAACATTTTCAAAACTACAACTAAAAGACAAAACGTCTATCACCCAGAACCACGGGAAAGCTGGCTGAGTGGAAGTTCTACAACTAGAAGGAAAGAGAAAAGAGCATTGAGAGGTGCATAAGTGCTGAAAAGCTGAGGTATGGAGGCGCGTGATCTGGGCTGGCGGCAGGCGTTGCTTTTTTCAACCCAAAGGGAGACAAGCCCCCGATTACTCTGAAATACAGTTTCTGGGGAGATGTGGGGGACCCAAACTCCTACGGGGAGAAGCTGGACTGTCTGTCACTGGGTCGGAAAGTGAGGGGGGCTTGCTTGCAGAACTGCACGCAAGAATAATTGTTTACTGGGCTGGGACATAGGACGCAGTCGGAGACACAGAGCTGGCTAACTAGCAGCCATCGCTGTTTGCCACGACCTAGCCTAGTGACACCCTGAGACCCTGCCCCACACAACCTATAAACCCACCCAAGCTCCAAGCAGCAGCTTTAGTATAAGAAAGGCCTGCCCTATCGCAGCTTAACCTAACAAACTTGCAGCCCAGATCAGACAGCTCCAAAACCTCCAAACCCCAAGCAAAGAGGAGAAAACTGTAGCTCTCACTGTAGCTCCTGCTGGGTGGACTCAGAGAATAGCTGACCTGCACCCCATTGGAGATCCAGAAGCCAGTATACCTAGTGGTCAGTGTGAGAAACCAGATTTCAACTCCTCACATCCATAAGTGACACATTGAAGAGGCAGACTCAGCGAGCACCAAAGCTCCACTGAAACAAGTCCTGCACCATAAGCATGTCTCCAACACAGCAGTTCTTCCATTATAGACACAGAGAGTCCTCACAGCCGATTGGCCTGGAGGTCAATTCCTCCCAGCATACCAAGAGCAATTAAGGCTTAACTACACCAAGACTTTGCACTCAGCCCACAAAGGGGTGTACCAAGAGCGTCCACATCAGGTGATTGGGGAGACTGAGCTACTGCCCCCTATAGGTCACCTACTACACAAAGCCACTCCATCAACACAGGGAAGCAGCCAAAATGCGGAGACAAAGAAACATGTCACGAATGAAAGAAACAGAGGAAAGCAAACTACTGGACGACATGGAGTTCAGAACCACATTTATAAGGTTACTCAAGAATCTTCTAAAAACCGCTGAGAAACTTGATGACACTTCTGAGGAGCTTAGTGAGACCTTCCAGGACCTTAATGAGAATGCCAAAAAAATGGAAAAGGACCAGTCAGAAATGAAGCATACACTGTCTAAAATAAAGAATATACAGAAACTCAACTGTAGATCAACGTACCCCAAGAATCAAACCAAAGATCTGAAATATGAGGAAACAAAAAACACCCAACCAGAAAAACAAAAAGAAAAAAGAATCCAAAAATATGAAGATAGTGTAAGGAGCCTGTGGGACAACTTCAAGTGTACCAACATCTGAATTTTTGGTGTGCCAGAAGAAGAGAGAGAGCAAAATACTGAAAACCTATTAGAAGAAATAATGACAGAAAACTTTCCCTACCTGGTGAAAGAAATAGACTTACAAGTCCAGGAAGCGCACAGAACCCCAAACAAAAGGAATCCAAAGAGGACCACACCAAGACACATCATAATTAAAATGCCAAGGGCAAAAGACAAAGAGAGAATCTTGAAAGCAGCAAGAGAAAAACGGTTAGTTACCTACAAGGGAGTACCCATACGACTGTCAGCTGATTTCTCGGCAGAAACTATGCAGGCCAGAAGGGAGTGGCAAGAAATATTCAAAGTGATGAACAGCAAGAACCTACAGCCAAGATTACTCTACCCAGCAAAGCTATCATTCAGAGTTGAAGGTCAGATAAAGAGCTTCACAGACAAGAAAAAGCTAAAGGAGTTCATCACCACCAAACCAGGATTTCATGAAATGCTGAAGGGTATTCTTTAAGAAGAGGAAGAAGAAGAAAAAGGTAAAGATAAAAATTATGAACAACAAAATGACATCAAATACATACCTACCAACAAGTGAATCTAAAAATCAAGTAAATAAAAAATCTGAAGAACAGAATGGACTGGTGAATATAATAGAATCAGGGACGTAGAAAGGGAGTGGACTGACAATTCTCAGGGGGAAGCAGGTGTGAGTGGTGTGGGAAGAGATTGGACAAAAATCTTACTCCTATGGATGAAGACAGTGGCAGGGGGTAAGGGCATGGGGTAGGGTGGGGTGGGGAATCAGGTGGAGGGGAGCTATGGGGGGGGAGAAGAGGAACACCTGTAATCTGAACAATAAAGATTTATTAAAAAAAAAAATGCTTACACCGAAAAGAGTTGCTGAAATTAAGTAACAACTTTAATGGACACAATGAAGAACTTTAAAAAAACCCTCATAATAGGCTTTGCTTTTATTTCCATTTCACTTATCTTCTTGCATAAAACCATACTTATTCTATGTGTTTATACAAATTTATAAAAAGCATTATTACTTCCTTAATCATTCTGGTATGTTTCTATATAGCAGAATTAAGATTTAGCTACCTATATCTAAGGTTTACATCTTTACTTGTGATTTTGTCTTTCACAGATTTTTATATAGTCTTTATGTTGAATAAGAATAATCTGTGGGAGGAAAACATCAGATAGCCTTATTTTTACTCCTCTTCTCTTGTCTTCCCTTTAAACCTAAACTATGAAGTTAGTTCTTCCCCTACTCCTGGACAAAAACTGGGACAGACTTTATGACTTCTCTGGTATCCAGGAAGTAATGTAAAAATTTAACAGTCTCTAAATGTCACAGACAACACCAATTTCGAAGTGATAGTTTCCTGTTCTCCATGATATTTAAATACCCAAACTTGCTTTCAAGTTGAAGCATTTTACTCCTTTTTCCTCATTCTATAACTGCAGTTTGGGGCCCGCTAGGCAGGGTGAAAATGGGAGAAGAGTAGTTGAATTCTCTTTTGCGTGGCTTTGTCATTCTGGTCTGGTTTTCTTTTGGGCTCAACATATATATTTTTTACACCTGAGTCTGTTTAGACACCTGGTTATTCACTTCTTTCAGCCCCAAGTAATCCAGAAATAACTTTATATTCTTTCTACTGTGATCTATTTTACCTTCCCGGTGGTTTTTTGAACGGGGCCTAAAATAAATGAAGGGTAGCTGGTTTTCCGTTGTTCTTGAAGGAAAATAGTTATACATTTTCTGGGAGTGGCAGTCATATGCAACTCAGAAATGGGTCCTCCAATTGTAGAGGACACATGTAAATTCCTTTGAGTTATTTCATTGAAATCACTTAAAAAAACAACATGTATTTTTATTGACTTCAGAGAGAGGAAGGGAGAGGAAGAAGGAGATAGAAACATCCATGATGAGAGAGAAACCTTGACTGGCTGCCTCCTGCACACCCCTCACATGTGCCCTGACCGAGAATCAAACCGTGACCTCCTGGTTCATAGGGCATTGCTCAACCACTGAGCCACGCCAGCCGAGCTTCATTGAAATTACTTTACCTGAGATGAAAGCTCATTTTCTCCTTGCAGAGAGTGGAATTCACAATACAGCTTCAGCTCTCTTTAAATAAATGCTTTATTCCCTATATTTCAACTCTAAATCCATCTATACCCTCAATATGAAGGAGGCAGTTGATAGCTGTAATTTTTTTTGTAAATCATGCCTAGATTCTATCATCTCCTTTGGTATGTGTTATCTGTTGTCTCCTGTTGACTCAGCCAAAACTTCTTTATCACATCTGGTTACAGGTGCTTTTGTAACATCTTTGATAAAGCACAGATGATGTAAATGTGAAGATTAAAACAATTAGCATATTCCACCACATAGGTTTTATTCAAAGTTAGTTAAGTATTCCATCTACAAAGGAGTAAGACTTTTGCCATGGCGGAGTAACAAGGACTAGTTTTATCTTCTTGGCATAAACAACAACAACAAAACAAATACATAAAACAAATGTTTTTAGACATTGAACAAAAGGTAACACAGGACAGTAATTCTTTAGAGAAGGAAAACAAACAAGGTGAGCTCTCCAGTTGTATCTGTGCACTGTCTTGAGAGGTTTCCAGACTGCAGTAAAAGTAGAAAAAATTCATCACAAGCATAAGAACATTACAGAAAATGTGAAAGAAAGTCATTCACACAGGACACTGATATCAGATGTATATATGGATCAAAAGAGAGGAATAAAGAGTGCCAGAAATTTGGCAGAATTGAAAGTCATCTCCAAAGTCTCCACTTAAACCCAGTGCCCAAGGATATAATGATTACCAAAAAGGAAAGAATCTTATTAACATCTCAATCAGAAAAGTGCCCAAGTGGCCACCATTTTCTAAACGTAATGTCTATTCATGCCTACCTGGAAGGACAAGAACAAAAGCAATGAAATATTTGGACTGAGGAGGTTCACAGTATTGATATATTTATTACTTTTAACCTCTGTGTTCTACATGTTTAAGAAGAAAAAACACAGCAAAACTTTGCTTTTTGCATGCTTTGAATACATTGGCAAGCATAGTGACTATTGCAAAAGCACTTTAAATATTCCATGAGACTCAGCTTTAGGCAGTGTCTTTATTCTAGGTGGCTGGGAGACAACTTGAGTCCATTAGTTTGCCTGGAAGAGAGGGAGTTAGTGTGGGAGCCAGTGTGATACAGAGGGAGGACTTAATGCAGGTGGACTTAATGGCTGCTTGGTGTGGACTGGGCTTCTGGTGCCTACCAGAAACATTTGTACTTTTCCATAACACAGCAAATCCAGTAATGTCATCTTTGAAACACTGAAATTTTAGATAATCATGAAAGTCAAGAAAAATTTTCTTTCCAGTTTATACTTTGCTATATTTATTGAAGAAAAATATAAACTTTTTAAATCTTACATACATTAATGATTACTATTATTTTTTAATATCCAAATATTTAGATATAACATCATAAAAGTTCTCCAGACACTAGAAAAAAGGCTCAGGAATTCAGGAAGATACCTCATGTAAGCAATTTCTAGTGTTCCCTCACATGTGTTTGGAATTGTCCTAAACATGGCACATACTAGACTTTCAAAGCATTGTTGATAATTTCGCGCTAATACTGTTTTTGGAAAATTAGGAACTTCAAATCTAGAAATATTTCAAAACAAAGCAGTAGTCATTAAAAGATATCTTTTGAAAACTTGTTTGAATTGGGGGTTTTCGCTTGAATTGTTAATGCATTCTTATGCAATCACATTTTGATAAAAGCACTATTTCGTTCTTTCTCTCAGTAGTATGTAATTGAACCTCCACAGCAGGACTTTTTATTAATCCCTGCATTTCTAACATCTCTTGTTTAGACTTTGATTTTATTATCATGCAAATAACCTCTCTTAGTGGCATCATTTGGGAATAGATGAATAATTGACATATTTAGATACTCTCTGATGACATAAGTGTCATGGATTAACTGACATCTACAAAAAGTCTTGTGAATGGTGTAGGAGGATTTTTATGATCTGGAGCAAAGGTAAGCAGCAGCATCAGTCATCAAGATGATGCAATATACTGACACTCCGTATTTAAATGCAACCCCTTCCTTTTAAAGAGTTGGAATAGACACATGGAGTGAGAGAACTTGCATGTTGAAATACAAACTCAATATGCTCAAAGGCATTGATTGACTGATCTCTAGACATCTCTATGAGATTAATGATACAAGTATAACAGGAAAGTATTAAAGTATTTCCCAAGGTACACTGAAATTTTCTCCTACTCATGTTAATTTTACATGTAATGTTAAAATTGTTCATTATTTTTTTCATCACTGTAACTCTTATGTGATTATAAGGAGATTTTTCTTCAAATAAATGTCTTACCTCAGCCACATTCACTTTGGGAGTAAAATGATGTATGTTTAAGTGGTTATAAAGTGTATAACTTCTGACCATCTTTTTTATTTTTATTTATTTCAGAGAGAAAGGGAGAGGGAGAGAGAAATAGAAGTATCAATGATGATAGAGAATCATTGATAGGCTGCCTCCTGCACCCGGGCATGTGCCCTTACCAGGAATAGAGCCGTGACTACCTAGTTCATAGTTTCAATGCTCAACCACTGAACCATGTTGGCCGAGCTCTGACCATTTTTATTATATTGAGTAGGCTAAGCATGAACTAGTTAGGAAAGCATCAGGGTACCTGGGCATTGATTTTTGTTTCGTCCCTGAAAATAGGTTCACACAGTCCTGTCTTCTACATCTATAAAACTGAAAACATACATTTAGTATAGTCTTTAAAACAATGGGGATTCATTTACCTTCCTGGATAAGAGAATAGCATATCATATACATGTCAATGCCTTTCTTTTCTGATTCATTATTGATATTTTAATTAATTTAGAATGTCATCATGTTTGGTGTTCTGGTCCTTGGAGTCAGCTTATCAGACCCTGATAAAAAAAGGGCATTTTTAGAGAATCATGACCTCATTGGCTTCCCTACCAACATAATAATCACTAATGCAGTGAACAACAAACATACTTCTAATTATGGATAAATGTTTGTGTAGTAAACAAGTAACCCAAAAAAGCAGAACAATGAATTAAGAAAAAAATCCTCTGTTAGCCATAAGGCTTTCTTTTTTGAATTTACAATCCTATTTAGGGGAAAAGTGTGAACTTCTTTACATAGAGAAATAGAAATGGATTGATTCTTTGGTTTTTGTGCTCATAAATTTACATCTCATCCACTTTGCTTGTCCATTTTCCAAAAATGTATTCATTTATGTTGGTTACCATAGAAACCAGAAGTGCTCCATTTGTATGTAATTCTTTACACATATTCCCTTCCATTTTGTGCTTTTTAAGTCAGCTAAATTGCCTTATGTGGCATTTTATGTAGAATAACCTTTATTTGTTTTAAGTCTTTTATAAAACAATGTTTAATGACTTCAAATGTGTTACTTTATATTAACTAAATCATAATTTTGATTTGTGAATTTTGTTTAAAAATGGCTGACTGAATAAAACAAGATGTTCTGTATGTAAAATAGCCACACACATACTTTAGAATTGAAATTGAATAAGAAAGCCAAGACATCTGTAAATTACTTCAGAAAAGCTCTAAATGTTACTTTGCTGTACCAAAAAGAAAAGTTTTAAAATAATTTGAATGTTCTAAAGGTGATTGTTTTGTCAGGCATTACAATCAGCTACTTGGGAAGCGGTTATTATGTGCCCAGCTTTGGGTTTGGTCAAGGGAATTCAAAGACTTGGAAGGTAGACTGGAAGCTGTGGAAGTTAAATATTTTTAAGCCCCATCTTTGAGAAATATGCAGAATATGTGTGTATCTTACACAATGATTAAATACACTAATCTGTGTCTACTGTCCCTTCTGTGAGGTCAGTCACACACCATTATTTGTGTTATATATTTTTTTCTATGTCAGTTTTGATTCCAGATTGTTTGCCTTTCCTTTATAACACCCCAATAATCTTAAGGGAGGGAAGCATATAGAGCTAAAAGAGAATGTTGGACCTGTATACTGGAAACCAGAATTTAGCCCTATGTCTGCCACTAATAGCTGAGTATCTGTGTGCCCTTGAGTGGTCACTAACTTCACTCTATTTCTTTGTTTAAATCAATAAAGTAAGATACTAGAGGCAGATTGTTTAAAGGTCCCATGTCGCTCTAGGAAACGAAGTCTGATTCTGTCATCCTAAAAAGTTATTTTCAGATACTATGGAATTATAAGCAGTCTATATATAAAGAATCTGTTGGAATTCCCCAGAAATGCCTTGAAGTTGTGCCAGGAATGTCAGCTGGATAGGCCTTCCTGGCATAAATTACTTTGTAGCTTCATATGTTGACAGCTGTGCAAAACATGGAAGCTAACATGTTCACAAGTTTTGAATTTTAGGATTTGGACATCTTTGGGAGGCCATTATTTTGCCTACCACACTCAAAAAAATTCATTACATAAATAATGCATATGAAGTGTTTAGTACTATGCCTGGCACATGGTCAGCCATTAATAGAGATATTATTTTTCAGTACCATCCAAAGTTCCAAAAATATTTCTTTATTTGAAGTTAATAAAACTTACAATTATAATTATAAAATTATAATTAAAGGTAATTTAAAAAGGAACATGAGCAATATGGGGTAATTTAAGAAAGTGGTGGCTATGGATGAATCCATTTTTTGCTGGGAGACAAAGGCAATGATCACTGATTACTGACTTTCACTGATGCCCATCTTTTCCTCTCTCCCACTCCAAGCTTTATCAGAATTATCTCACATGGAAAAATGCCATATCTTTTGAAGCTGTTTTTGTTAGTTTCACCAGATGTCCTAATACCACTGATATTTAACTGGCTGAATATAAGAGTTAAACATTTATTTTATGTCCATTCAGAAAACTTGGCAGTGTTGCTAATGCAACTCAATATTATTGAAGATATATATTTACTGGGAATTTTGCTTTTTGGCAAATATATAAATTGGTGTGACAATTATTTTTTTCCTCATATTCTTTTTTTTGTGTTATATGTTAGAAACACATGCTGGTTGATATTTTCAATGATATCCATAATCATAGATTATTAGAGGCAGTAGAGTGTTAATGTGTTTTTGGATAATTTTCTATGATGATTTTGAACCTTGACAAAATTGTGAAATAGGCAAATATATATATAGTTTTTGCTGCATCTTCCAACCCCCTTTACCTTGTGTTCCTTATTTCCTCCTTTTAAAAGATATTTAGGACCTACATGCTTTCTTCCTTCTGTCCACTATCAAGGTCTATTCTGAAAAACAAACAAACATAACAACAATAACACCAAAATCACATTTATAAACTTCTCATAAAATTAAATCAATCATTTTCTTCTCTGAAGGACATTTGTAAGTAGATTCATTTCTTATAGAATGGCTTTGTCTCTTATTCAATACACTTTTAACAGCAGAGTTTGTGGAAGGTCTTATGTTTAGAATCACATAAATATATATGTAGAACTACTACCCCACCCCATACAGGTATGTGCACACTTTCTGATTTAAACAATCCGAGTCAAATCACACTTTTAAAAAATTTAGAAATTTGTTTCATCATATTTGATGCAACATCAGTATTTAGTTTGTATTGACATACCTTGACTTCAATTAATGCCTACTTGGAATCTCTGCTATAGGTTGAACCTATTTTGGCTTGACCTCTGTTAATTGATTTGGCATTCAACCTGAAAGTGTCATTGCAAAGAATTGTTTTACCATAACTCTTTTAAAACAACAGAACACAAAACAGAAGCATAGTTGTATAAGTGCTTGTTTGTATGATAAAAGCAGAAAACTTACATTTCGAGTTGAGGTAAGGATGCTTTACAGTTTTCAAAATGCATCATCAAATTTTTCGCTTGAGCCCTATGGGCTTCATGCTTAAAGAGATCTAGCCATGCACTGAATGCAATACAGCCTAATGTCAGGTTGAAATTCGGGAGAGACAGGATCCCATTTCCTCAGCCTGCCTTTTATTGCTGACAGTGGTTTTTAGTGACTACTGGTGCCAAGTAGTTAGGAACAATGTTATCATCAAAGAACAGTGCTTGAGTTTTAATGCCTTGTAATGCTAGAGCTGACAAGTCATACTTTTAGAATGAATCTCCAGAGTCGTGTGCTATGCTCCATTTGCATGTGCAGTAGCTTCTATAGTCCATGGAGAGCTTTGACCTTTCAGCAAGAGCTGAGCATGTCCAATACAAGGTGTTATATTATTCAGCTGAGTTAAAACTTTAGTTCTTTATAGATTTAATACCTTGAAAATGATTATTTTAAATGTCTTCATTTCATAAGGATATATTTTTTCTCAGATGCTCTAATGCTACTTTTGTTATGTGTTTATAAGGTCATACATTTCAGGGATAGTAGATGTAGGGATTTTTTTAACCTACATGACACCATGGGGATATTTGAGGCAGGAGGCTCTAGAAGTTACTTGGGAGGTGCTATTTCTGTGGACAGAAGAGTCAGGAAGCACTCGCATTTTGAGGGTCAGATGTAGTTTGGATAAAACACAGCCACACCTTAGATCCCACAATCCTATTGCAAAAACGCTGGTCCAAGCTGGGCCTCTTTTCACCTTCTCTTCAAATGTGGAATTATAGGGCAGAGAGGCAAGAAAGTAGGTCTATTCTTGAAAGTACAGCAGGTATTTCACAAGTAGCGTTTATCTCATTCTCTTCTTATACAAACTTCTGGTGAGTGTATTTATGGAAATGGTCTGCAGTCATCCATCATCTAAAGTCAGAATGGATAGAAGGGATTCTGATATCCTTTTAAAGTTCTTTCTCAGCAAGTGCATAATGTGTCCCTGGAGGATATTTCCAAGCATCTTGCTCTTGGCATTTTAAAAACTTTGTTCTTCTCTTTTTTAATAAAGAATTTTAATAGCCTTTCAAATTGCTGAATATCCATTTTTAATAGTGTTTTTTCCTGCTTGAGTATTTCTGCCTCTATATAATTAGGACATCTCAAAGTAGAATTTATATGTACTTTTTCACATTTTTATCAAAATAATACTTTTTATAAAGTTAAATAAAAAGTTTTAAAGGAGTGATGGGAGAGAGAAACCAGGATGGCGGCATAGGTAAATACCTGAAATTGCTACCTCACACAACCACTTAAAAACTACAACTAAAAGACAAAATGGGCGTCATCCAGAACCACAGGAAGGCTGGCTGAGTGGAAATTCTACAACTAGAAGGAAAGATAAAAGCACACTGAGACTCAGAGGAGGTTCAAAAGTAAAGGGCAGAGGTACTGAGGTGTGTGTGAGGAAAGGGCTGGCAACTGTGGACACAGTTGTCTTTTTCCATCGGGAGGAAGACACAAGCTTCTGACTGCTCTAAACTCCAGTTCCCAGCAATACTCTGGGGACCCAGACTCATACGAGAAGACACTAGACTGTCTGGCTTTGGGCAGAACTTGAGGGTGGCTTTCTCTCAGAGGAGGTACTTGCAGTGATTACCGAGGGGCACTGAGACCCGGGAGCCTCTTAGGGAAGGACTGAGGATCAGCCATAGCTGTTTGCTCCACCCTATTGATTCCCTGAGGCCTCGCCCCACCCAAGCTGTGTACAGAGGCTTTTGCATATGAATGGCCTCGCCCTTTGCAATCTAAACTTACCTAACAAACTGCAGCTGGGTCAGAGAGCACCAGAACATCCAAAAGAAGGCCCAAGGCCCCACAGCAGCTTGCATTGCTTCACAGCTGGGCCTCATCTGGGCACCTCCAAACCCAAACAAAGAAGAGAAATCTGCAGATCTCTCTGTAGCTCCTGCTAGGTGGCCTCAGACAGAGGCTAAATTAGCAACTCCTTAGAGATCCAAGAGCCAGTGTACCCAGTGGTCAGAGTGGGACCATCCAGATTACAACTCCTCAGATCCATAGGGACACACTCAAGGGACAGACTCAGTGAGCACGAAAGCCCCATTGAAGCAAGCCTCACCCCATAAGGGTGTCTCCAGCACAGAAGTTCTCCCATCATAGTCACAGCTGATTCTCATAGCCAATTGGCCTGGAGGTCAATTCCTCCCAGTGATACCAACAACAATCAAGGCTTAACTACAAGACTGTGCACACAGCCCACAAAGGGGTGTACCAAGAGTGTCCACCTCAGGTAATCGGGGAGGCTGAGCCACTGTACTCTCTAGGACATCTAGCACACAAAGTCACTCTATCAACACAGGGAAGCAGCCAAAATGTGAAGACAAAAAAACAGGTCACAAATGACAGAAATGGAGGAAAGCAAACTACTGGATATAGAGTTCAAAACCACGGTTATAAGGTTTTTCAAGAATCTTCTAGAAACCTCTGAGAAATTTAGTGAGACCCTTGAGGATATGAAAAAGGACCAACTAGAAATTAAGCATACACTGACTGAAATAAAGAATAATATACAGAGATCCAACAGTAGACTAGAGGATCGCAAAAATCAAGTCAAAGATTTGAAATACGAACAGGCAGCCCAGACCACTTGCTTGTCCAGTTACAACAGTATCCAAAAATATGAAGATATTGTAAGGATCCTCTGCGACAACTTCAAGCGTACCAATATCTGAATTATGGGGGTACCAGAAAAAGAGAGAGAGCAAGATATTGAAAACCTATTTGAAGAAATGATGACAGAAAACTTCCTCCACCTGGAGAAAGAAATAGACTTACAAGTCCAAGAAGCACACAGAACCCCAAACAAAAGGAATCCAAAGAGGACCACATCAAGACACATCATAATTAAAATGCCAAGAGCAAAAGACAAAGAGAGAATATTAAAAGCAGCAAGAGAAAAACAGTTAGTTACCTATAAGGGAGTACCCATATGATTGTCAGCTGATTTCTCAACAGAAACTAGGCAAGCCAGAAGGGAGTGGCAAGAAATATTCTAAGTGATGGATAGGAAGAACCTACAACCAAGATTACTCTACCCAGCAAAGCTATCATTCAAAATTGAAGGGCAGATAAAGAGCTTCACAGATAAGAAAAAGCTAAAGGAGTTCATCACCACCAAACCAGTATTATATGAAATGCTGAAAGGTATTCTTTAAGAAGAGGAAGAAGAAAAAGGTAAAGATAAAAATTATGAACAACAAATACATATCTATCAACAAATGAATCTAAAAATCAAGTGAATAAAAAGTCTGATGAGCAGAATAAACTGGTGAATATAATAGAATCAGGGGCATAGAAAGGAAGTGGACTGACAATTCTTGGGGGGAAAGAGGTGTGGAGGGTGGGGCAAGAGACTAGACAAAAATCATACACCTATGGATGAGGACAGTGGCAGGGGGGTGGGTAAGGGCAGAATGTGGGGTGGGAACCATGTGGAGGGAGCTATGGGGGGAAAAAGAGGAACAACTGTAATAATCTGAACAATAAAGATTTAAATAAATAAATAAATAAATACATTGGGGAAAAAATAAAAATAAAAGTAGTGATGAACTAAATAAAAATGTTCACTCAAAGTGTTCATTCTAATTGCTGTACATGAACAATTAATTCTTTAAGCAGGCTTATATGTCATTTATCTAAAGAGAAATTGAAGTTAGGAGGACCCCAAAAAGTAATTCACAAAGCTATGAAAATTTTCATTAATACAATTTGACTAACTCTAATATTCTCTATATCTGGAGAGATTATTTATTTATTTATTTATTTATTTATTTATTTGTTGTTAATCCTCACTCAAGGATATTTTTTCCATTGATTTTCTTTCTTTCTTTCTTTTTTTTCAGAGAGTGGAAAGGAGAGGAGAGGCAGAGAGAAACATCGATGTGAGAGACACATTGAGTGTTTGCCTCCGACATGTACCTTGATCAGGGCCAGGAATTGAGCCTGCAACCTAGGTATGTGCTTTTGACTGAAATGGAACCTGAGACCCTTCAGTCTGAGGGCTAAAGCTCTATCCACTGAGCCAAACCAGCAAGGACTGGAGAAATGATACTTTAGATTTAGAGATGATCTGGAGGAGTACTTAAATGTTTTATTATGTTTCATTTTGCCCTGTAGTTTTTCATAGGTTTTAAATCTACATATGAGAGTTTCTTAAGTTCTCTTCACAATTAATTGTCTTAGGACAAGAGGAAAAAATACTAAATTTTGAGGTATAGGGATTGTAAGTCTTTAGATTTAAAAAGGGAATGTGAAGACCTTATATTGAATAGCAATTGCTTCCTCCAAGAATGTTTTAATCCTTTATATTAGCAATATTTTTAATAACTAAAAAGAAACATTTTTAACTTTTGTAAATAAAAATTTAATTCTAATTAAATTATTATTCTGATATAGTAAGTTTTTAGGTTGGACCAAGGAGCAGATGACACTTCTCATAGAGAAATTACTTCTTTAACACTGCAAGCAGGATTACTGGATATGCATCCTACTTTTTCACAAAACTCATATCCTCTGTAAAAGAGACTAATCAGGGCCTAGTAGTAACTATACTATGGCCTCAAAGGAATTATTTCTCTCCAATCCGTTGCTACATTATACTCATCCCAAAGGAGAATTCCTGAATCATTATAGTAGAACTAGAGACGGAAATAAGGAAGATGACTGTTGTCATTGAGACCCCCTCCCTCTGATTCTTGCAATGTAGCCTATTTATTAAGAGCTTGATTGGTAATATAACCAATATCTAATCTGATTTTTTCTGTGAGTGGATTAAATAAGTTGGCATAAACTGATTTCTCATCTCCTTTATTTCTCTAGCTAAACTTGTGTGTAACCTGAAAAAAACTACTGTTTATCGGAAATATATAAAGAAGTATTTTTGTAACTGTATATTTTTTATTATATGGGATTTATAATTTATTTGTTTTTATTTTTATTTTTAATATACTTTATTTATTTTTTACAGAGAGAAAGAGAGAGGGATAGAAAGCCAGAAACATCGATGAGAGAGAGACATTGATCAGCTGCTTCCTGCACGCA
This sequence comes from Corynorhinus townsendii, assembly GCA_026230045.1. NCBI lineage: Eukaryota > Metazoa > Chordata > Mammalia > Chiroptera > Vespertilionidae > Corynorhinus > Corynorhinus townsendii. Next base: position 112,244,631 of record JAPDVU010000001.1, on the reverse strand, counting down.
CCCTACCGGGGATGTGCCTGCAACCCAGGTACATGCCCTTCACCGGAATCGAACCTGGGACCCTTCAGTCTGCAGGCCGACACTCTATCCACTGAGCCAAACTGGTTAGGGCTGGGATTTATAATTTAAACCATATGCCATATAATGAGTTTAAAATTTATGATGTAATAACATCCTCAAATCCTTAAACTTATATATGTATCATTCCTTAGAGGAAAATACTCAATTTGGGCAATTTAAGGAGAGTTTAATAAAGGGACTATTGGCAAAAGCCTGGGCAGAAGGTGGGGAATCATAAAAAATAGTATAGAACCCTCAACTAGTAACATTAGTGTCACTAGGCTGAAAGGGGCAGGGAAAGGTCTTAGGTGACCAAGGGAGGGAGGGAGAGAGAGAGAGGAAGACAGAGCTGTATGGAAAGAGTTCTTTGCAAATGATCCTATAGAAGCCATGTCATTTGAGAGATACTCAGCCAGCTTTGAGCCAGTTTTAGTAACGATGATGGGAAACCTTCCTCTTCTGCCTCCTTTAGCCTTCCTGTCAAGCATACTTCATTTGCTGAATCCAACCAAAGTGAAAAAGCAAGGTTACCTGCTGTTGCAGTCCATTTGGGCCACATTTCTGAGGTATAATTTAGGGTGGAAAAGAGTACTAAGAAATTCTAGAATAGCAAACAGAAAACATCATAATAATATGTAATTTAAATTTTGAGGATTCGGAAGACAGTGAAATATTGCTGCATGGTCATGGATAATCAGCATGAGTATTGGTTCTCATCATATAATATTTTAAGAAATTATGCACTAACTATTGTAGTCTGGAGTCTGAAAGTTGCTTTATTAAGTTAATCCTGGCTCTATCTAATATCTCTATCTATCTATCTATCTATAATCATCTATCCATTTACCTAGTTGCTTGGCATCTTGTTATAAAAGTAAAAGTGAAGGACTGTGGTAGGGGCAGAAATAGAATATTATAAATTAACTATAATTATAAGAAATATTAATCATACTCCGCTAACCATGATTATTTTTTTTTCTGATTAGAGAAAGTACATTCTAACCTTGCTGAGATTGTATGCCCTGGGACATGAGAGCTAATATCGGAATGCAGTCTTTCCTCCTTCTGAGAACTGCCTATCATTATGGAAAGATTTACAATTCCGGAGGGAGCTGCTCTTTACAACCCTCTACCCCTATTACCTGTAATCTGGTCCCTGGGTGCCCGGAGACACCCATTCTGTGACCACTCCCCCACCCCCCACATTCCGCCCAGCCAGCATGACTTGTAACCTGTAATGATTATCCCAGGCCCACTTTCCCATACCTGTAATTCCTACTTTCCCATGTAATCTTGTCCTTTTACGCAATATAAGCTGCTGGCTTGTGGTGGGGTGCAGATTTTTGTGGATGACCTGCTGCTCTCCCATACTGCCAGAATTATTGGAATAAATGCTCATATATGATTCAACCCTGTCTCTGCTTAATTGGCTGAAGTAGTGACAGGCAGCCCTGACCACTTGCTTGTCCAGTTACAATTGCACAAGCATCCACTAAGAAAGCAATATACTCTACCCCATTTTTCTAGTTACTTAAGTTTATAGTTTCTAGGCGTTGCAGCTAGTAAAATAATGACAAAATAGTATCTTAAAAACAAACTCTGCCATAGATACAGTTAAATCTTTTACCATAGACATTTAGTAGAAAGAAGAGTGGGGCAAAGATAATTCAATAGCCTCTGGTAAAATAGGGCCCAGAATAAGGCATTGTGGTCTGTACCTACAATGGGACACCTTTGAATCCAAGATATTTTGAGAACATTGTGCCAGAATATTTCACAATGCTTCATCACACCCAGTTACTTTTGGCTACTATCTATATGGAACTTTTCCTGAGTAATTTATTCTTTTACCCTGTCAAAGCAAAAATATTGTACTACAAAGGTTAAACAGGTAAGGAAAACTTTATTCAAGGTATTGCAATAAAGGAGAAAAACCTAAACTCAGTCTGAACTCAATTTCACTGAAACAAAAGGCAGGATGATTTTTAAGAGCTGGGGAGGGGCAGTAAGTCTTAATGACATGAGGTAATTCTACAACATGCCTATTACCCAGCAAAGTTAGGCTACTACCTTCCCACAAAATATGAGATAGAGGCACTCTCTTCCCTGAGGATTATATTTTAAAAGAGTGGTTTCCAGATCCTGGAGAAAAACCCTCCTGAGCTTTAACAACCATCCAGAAGCTTTTAAAAATATTTACATCTCAAAGATACAGGAAAAGAACTTACCATTACAAAGATTTTTTTTTTTTTAAAGGAAGCACTGGAAGAAAATGGAGGTCAGGGTTTAGATTTAGGAAGAAGCCTGTTTAAAGTTTAGTCAAGTTGAGGGGAGCCTTAGGGCTGTCTTGGTCATACACCTTTGACTTCTCTCCTCTTCTAATCTTCCATTGATCCCATTCAGTTCAATCCTTTTACTTTATGTTTTTCTTCAATTCCTACAGAAATGTTCATACATTGTTAATATATTGATAGCTCCTATATCTATCTCTTTGTTCTAACTGAAGATTCAGTTTTCTGCCTTGGCCATGGTGCCTTAGTTGGTTGGTCCTATACACCAAAAGGTGGCGGGTTCCTTTCTGGTCAGGGCACATACCAGATTGTGGGTTCAATCTTTAGTCAGAACTGTGCAGGAGGCAGCTGATTGATTCCCCCCCCGCACCCCCCCCCCCCAACCTCCTCTCTCCAAAATTAATTAAAAAAAACACACGGAGATTCAGTTTTCCTTGTAACTTTTATTGGAGGCCCTCCATTTTTCAAACCAAAAGCACTTTTGGATGGGGAGTAGAGCCTATGACCACTTTAGTTCTTTCTTTAACTGGTATATAAGTATGTTTATTATTGAAGCACACACTGACAAGCTATGGCAATATCTATTGTTTCTTGTACTTGTGCTTGATCAACTTTTTAAATACTTCTAAAAATTCACTGAAACTGTTATATTGTAAATCAGAAGACACCTTAATCAAGAAGCCAAATTAATTTGGAGTCTTTTATTACTACGCTAGCACTAGCAGGATCAGAGTAGAATGTCTCTGTGGAAGTCTTCTCTATTTATACCTTTTTCAGCTCTTTGTCTTCCAAATTTGGAACAAGACTTCCGGACCTTCTGAGAAAAAGTCCTGTGTGCTTGGACAGGGCCATGAGACCATATCTCAAGGCCTGGTCTGGTGCCAGCACTGACAACTCTGTCTGGGGCATAGTTTATGGCTTCTTTGGAATGGGAGTAGTCTTATTTTTCCTTATTATTTAAGCAATCAAGCGTTTATAGAAGCCAAAATAGCAGGTTTAAAATTTCAAACAGCAGTTTTTTACACAAGATGGAGGTTACTATGCTTCAAAACCATTAGCTTCAGTTTTGAAGTCATTGTCCTCATGTCATGTCCTGCATTGCCTTGAGTCACCTTAGTATCTAATGTCAAAGTTCCTTCAGGTACTTAAATTTAGAGATTTGTACCTTATTTATAATAAAACTAGAGGCCCAGTAGACAAAATTCGTGAACTCAGGGAGGGGCCCCTCAGCCTGGTCTGCACCCTCTCACAGTCTGGGAGCCCTCGGAAGAGGTTCAACAGATAGTTTAGGCCTGCTCCCCGTAGGACAGTGGGCCTACGCTGGCAGTCAGACATCCTTAGTGCTGCTGCGGAGGTGGGAGAAGATCGTGCAGCCATCACTGCGCTTGCCAGCTGTGAGCCCAGCTTCTGGCTGAGCAGCGCTCCCCCTGTGGGAGCACACTGACAACCAGGGGGCAGCTTCTGCATTGAGCATCTGCCCCCTAGTGGTCAGTGCTTATAATAGTGACCAGTCATTCTACTGTTTGGTCAATTTGCATATTAACCTTTTATTATAATAAAATCATATTCTTTATTTTATTGAAAACCAAAACACTTAGCCTTTTTATCTTAAACTAGTGGCCTGGTGCACGAAATTCTTGCATGGTTGGGGGTGTCTCTCAGCCTGACCTGCACCCTCTCCAATGTGGGACTCCTTGGGGGATGTCTGGCTGCCAGTTTAGGCCCGATTGCTGTGGGATCAGGCCTAAACTGGAAGTAGGACATCCCTCTCGCAATCTGGGACTGCTGGCTCTCTAACCGCTCACCTGCCTGCCTGCTTGATCACTCCTAGCCACTGTGCCTGCCAGCCTGATCACCCCAACTACACCCCCTGCCATCCAGCTCACCCCCAACTGCCCTCCCCTCCTGGCCTGATCACCCCTAACTGCCTTTGCCTCAGCCCCACCACCATAGCTTTGCCCAGAAGGTCTCCCAGTCTAATTAGCATATTACCCTTTTATTAGTATACTAGAGGTCCTTTGCACAAAGATTCATGCAAGAATAGGCCTTCCTTCCCCTGGCTTCACTCCTGACTGTCTGAGAGCCTGCAAGTCCTCACTCCTGGCTGCCCAGAAGCCTGCAGTCTTCACTCCAGGCCAAAAACGCCACTCCTGTAGCTCCCTCCGCCCCCCACCCTCCCCCTCATAGCAGGTGTCCAGCCCTGCCTGGCTTCTCCACCCCTGCATATGCAAATTAGCCTTCCATCTTTGTCGGGTTAATTTGCATAATCACTCCTGATTGGCTGATGGGTGTAGCAGAGGTATGGTTAATTTGCATATTTATCTTTTACTAGTGTAGGTGTATATCCTATGTAATAAAGAGGTAATATGCAAATTGGCCACACTTCAACACACCAGATGGCCACCCCATGTGGTCAAAGGTGGCCACCCCCATGTGGACTCAAGATGGCCACCACAAGATGGCCAGCAGGGGAGGGCAGTTGTGGGCAATCAGGCCAGCAGGGGAGGGCAGTTATGTTATATGATAAAAGTGATGTGATTATTAGCCATGTTTGTGATAACTCTGCATTATATAAGATTCTGCTGTAGCAAATGGAAAAGAGATTGTCTTACATACTGGCTTTGAAGAATGAAATTGCCATGTTGTGAGAAGGCCACATGGCTAGGAGTTGAAGGCAGTCCCTGGTGGTTGAGAGCTGAAAGTAAGCCTTTCAGACCCAGTTTAAGGCTTTGCTGTTGTCCTTGTAAAAAATGTGTATATTCATGTAAACGCTTTATCTCAGTCTGTAATTAAATATTCTTCAGGGTGATTGTGTGATTATTGCTTTCTTTCCTACTAAGTGTAAATAATACTGATCTGTAGCCCCCCTAGCTATAGCCCCCCCCATCAAGTGGGCACCAGGATGGTTCAACATATGAAAATCAAGCAATGTAATATACTACATTAACAAAGGAATGAATAAAAGTCATGATCTTATCAATAGATGCAGAAAAAGCATTTGATAAGACATAGCATCCATTTATCCATTTATGATTAAAACATTTAATAAAATAGGAATAGAAGGAAAGACAACCTATGACAAACCCTCAGCTCATATCATGCTCAATGGTGAAAAACTGAAAGCTTATCCTCTAAGATCAGGAAAAAGACAAGGATGTCCACTCTCACCACTCTTATTCAGCATAGTACTGGAAGTCCTAGCCAGAGCAATAAGGCAAGAGAAAGAAATAAAGACATCCAAATTGGGAAGGAAAAAGTAAAAGTGTCAGGTTTTGCTGGCAACGTAGAACACCATCAACACTACACCAAGAAACTATATGAAACACTAAACAAATACAGTAAATTGCAGAATATGAAATCAATATACAAAACTCTACTTTTCTGTTTACTAACAACAAAACTTCAAAAAAGTAAATGAAAAAGAATTACCTTTACAATTGCAACTAAAATGATAAATACCTAGGAATAAACTTAACAAAGGATGTGAAAGACCTATATACTGAAAAGTATAAAGCATTATTGAAAGAGATTGAAAAAGACGCAATATGGGAAAATATCCTGTGTTCATGGATTGGAAGAAACAACATAGTTAAAATGGCCATATTACCCAAAGCAATATACAGATTTAATGCAATCCCCATCAAAATCCAAATGTCATTTTTTAAAAAGAAATAGAGTGAGAAGTCATCAGATTTGTATGGAGTCACGAAAGATGAAAAAAGAACAAAGCTAGAGTTATCATGCTACCTGACTTTAAATTATACTACATAGCTACGATAATCAAAATAGCATGATATTTGTAGAGAAACAGACACACAGATCAATGGAACAGAATAGAGAGTCCAGCTATAAAGCCACATGTTAATGGACAGATAATTTTCGACAAAGAAGCCAGAAACACTTAATGAGGTAAAGGTAGTCTATTCAATAAATGGTGCTAGAAAAACTGGAAAGCCATATGCAAACAAATGAAACTAGATTACAGTTTGACTTCATGTACAAATATAAATCCAAATGGATCAAATACCTAAATATAAGACCAGAAACAATAAGTTACATAGAAGAAAATATAGTTACCAAACATTTGGACCTTGGTCATAAAGAACATTTTATGAACTTGACCCCAAAGGCAAGGGAAGTAAAGGCAAAAATAAATGAATGGGACTATATCAAACTAAAAAGCTTCTGCACAGCAAAAGAAACTGACAACAAAACAAAGAGACAGCCAACTAGATGGGAGATAATATTTTCAAACAGTAACTCTGACAAAGGTTTAATTTCCAAAATATATAAAGAATTCATAAAACTCAACACCATTTCCTCCAAAAACGAAAAATGGAACTCCTATTTGACCCAATAATCCCACTTGTAGGAATATATCCCATGAAGCTAGAAACACCAATCAGAAAGGATATATGCACCCCTATGTTCATAGCAGCACAATTCACCATAGCTAAGATTTGGAAACAGCTTAAGTGCCCATCTGCAGATGAGTGGATTAAAAAACTGTGGTACATCTGCACAGTGGAATACTACGCTGTGGTAAAAAAGAAGGAGTTCCTATCATTTGCAACAGCATGGATGGAACTGGAGAGCATTATGCTAAGTGAAATAAGCCAGTCAGAGAAAGATAAATAACACATGATCTCACACATTTATAGAATATAATGAACACCATAAACTGATGAACAATAACAGATCCAGAGACAGAGAAGCATTGATCAGACCATCAAACCTCAGAGGGAAAGTAGGGGAGGGTGGGGGTAAGAGGGAGAGATCAATCAAAGGACTTGTATGCATGCATATAAGCCTAACCAATGGACACAGAGAACAGGGGGGTGAGGGCATGAGTGGGGGGGGTTGGGAAGGTAATAGGGGGATGAGGACTCATATGTAATACCTTAATCAATAAAGAAATTAAAATGCAGCAACAATAACAACAAAAACTCAACACCAAACAACCCAAGCAAAAAGTAGACAGAGGACCAAAAATATACATCTCCTAAGAAGACATGTGAACAGACAATAGATATATGAAAAGATGTACAACCTCACTAGAAATTAGAGAAATGCAAATCAAAACTACAATGAGATACCACTTCACACCAGTTACAGTGGTTATTATCAATAGGGCAAGTAATAACAAGTGTTGGAGGGTTTGTAGAGAAAAGGGAACCCTCATTCACTGCTGGTGGGAATGTAGACTGGTAACACTACTATGGAAAGCAGTCTAGTGATTCCTCAAAATATTAAGAATAGAGCTATCATATGACCCAGCAATCCCTTTCCTGGGCATATATCCAAAAAACTTGAAATCATGTATTAAAAAAGATATATGCACCCCTATGTTAATTCACGGTGGTCAAGACATGGAAACAAAAAAAGTGTACTGTGATAGAGGACTGCATGTGTGGTACATATACACAATGGAACACTACTCAGCTATAAGAAAGAATAAAAGACTGCCATTTGAAACAACATGGATGGACCTTGAGAATGTTATGCTAAGTGAAATAAGTCAGTCAGAAAAAGTTAAGAACTATATGACTTCACTCATATGTGGGATATAAAACAGAAACTCGTGAACACAAACAGCAGTGTGGTGTTTGCCAGAGGGAAGGGGTTACGAGGAGAAGAGGTGATGGGAGAAGATTTGACTTTGGGTGGTGGGCACAAGGTGCAATATAGAGATCTTGTAACATATAAACCCACACCTGAAACCTATATGATCATGTCAACCAATATCACCCTAATAAACTTAATTAGAAAAATAAAAAAAAGAATTTTTTGCATACATGTTCATCAGTAATATTGGCCTATGATTGTCACTTCCTGTAGTGTTCTTGTCAGGCTTTGGTGTCAGGATAATGCTGGACTCATAAAATGATTTTGGAATTGTTCTCTTAAAAAAAATTTGTAAAGAGTTTGAGAGGATTAAATTCTCATTTAACTGTGTGGTACAATTTACCAGTGAAGGGAGCTCTTCTAGGTTTTTCTCTGTTGGCGGTTTCATTACTGAATTAATCTTATTTCTTATCATTGATCTGTTCAGATTTTCTTTTTCTTCATGATTCAAAATGGTAGACTGTATTTTTCTAGAAATGTATCCATTTCTTCTAGATGACTCAATTTGTTGGTATATAATGGTTAAGAATAGTCTGTTATAATCCTTGTTACTTCTATTAGTTATAATGTCTTCTCTTTCATTTTTTTATTTTATTTGAATCTTTTCTCTTTTTCTCTAAGTCTGTTTAGAGGTTTGTCAATATTATTTAACTTTTTAAAATATCTTCATTTTCTTAGTCTTTCTACTGTTTTTCTAACCACTATTTCATTTATTTATGCCTGGTCTTTGTTGTTTTCTTTTTTCTGTGCTCTTTTGGTTTAGTTTGTTATTTTCTAGTTCCTTGAGTTGTAAAGTTAGGTTTTTTATTTAAGATCTTTCTTTTAAAGAAAATGTAGGCATTTATTGCTATAAACATTCCTTTTAGAACTGCTTTTGCCACATTCTGTAAGTTTTGGTATACTGTGTTTACTTTTTTGTCTCAAGACATTTATATTTCCCTTTTGATTTTTCCTAGACCCATAGGATGTTCAACAATTTTTTGTCTAACATTGAAATATTTGTGGATTTTTGTTATCTTTTATAAGTGATTTCTAATTTCACATCATTGTGATTAAAAAAGATGCTTGATATGATTTCAATCTTCTTAAAATGTTTTTAAGAGTTGTTTTGTCAGTTAACCTGTGATCTAACCTGGAGAATGTTACATGTGTGTGCTTGAAAAGAATGTTTATTTTTCTGATGTTGAAAGGAATAGTTATATATGTCCCTTAGGTCCATCTGATTTAAAGTGTAATTTAAGTCCAATGTTTGCTTATTAATTTTCTATCTGGATAATCTATCCATTAATAAAAGTTGTGGCCCTGGCCAGTTTAGTTAGAGTGTTGGCCTGCAGGCCACAGAGTCACAGGTTCGATTCCCAATCAAGAGCGTGTACCTGGGTTGCAGGTTTGATCCAGAGCTCTGTTCGGGGTGGGTGTGGGAGGCAACCAACTGATGTGTTTCTCTCATCTCTCTCTCTCTCTCCCTTTCTACCTCCCTTCTATTCTCTCAAAAATATCAATGGGAAAAATATCCTCAGGTGAGGATTAACAATTAATAAATAAGTTGTGTAATCAAGTCTGCTACTATTATTATATTGTTGTCTACTTGTCCCTTCAGATTTCTTAATAGTTGCTTTATATATTTAGGTGCTGTCATGTTGGGTGCATAAATATTTACAATTGTTATATCAAAACTAATAATACGTCAGAGAGTCTGTGGATCAGTGCATAATCGGGCCTCTAGCTACTTCAAGCAAATCTCATAAATGCTCTTCTTTGCTCACTTTTGCCTTTTATTCTGCCACGGCAGATTTTTTACAGTTCCTAGAATATGGCATTTTATTCCTGTTACACCTTTAGATGATTTCTCAATTAGTTGCTCTCTCCTATAGACCCCCTTGGTCCTGTTACTCTAGGTGAGGATAAAGTATATTCTTTCTTCAGTATTTAGCAATATCTTTCACAATTTTTATACTTCTTTATTCAGTTTCTTCCATTAGACTGTGATATGCACAAGCATAGGAAAAAACATCTTTTTTGTATTTGGTTGTCACCCCAATACCTAGTAATTGCTCCTGGAATAGATAAGATCTCAATAAATATTTAGTGAAGAAACCATTATTTACAAAAATTAAGTTTCTTATAAGTAGAACTTTTGGTGAATGATATGCACATTTAAAAATCTTTTGATATTTACTTTCAAATTATCCAGAATAAAGATTGTATCAATTTAAACTCCTGCTAGTAATGTAGGACCATCCATCCTATATAATAAGCGTAATCACTGGAACAACCACTACACCAGTCACCATGAGATGCATTGACCACCTCTCGGTTCCCCCATTAGCCCCCTCCACCTGCCCACAGACTCTGATTGCAGCATAGTGAACAAGGAACCACAGCGAATCAAGGTGAGTGGCAGTGGGGTGGGACTGGCGAGCAGGCTGAATGGCCGACCTCTGGGTCCCTCCCCCAAGCCCGCAGGCTCTGGGCAACTGGAGCCATGTTGCGATTGGAGACCCACAGCGAGCCAGGGGATGATGGTGGGGCAGGACTGGGGACTGGTGAACAGGCAGAAGATAGCCCTGATCACAGGCTAGGCCTAGGGACCCTACCTGTGCACAATTTCATGCACTGGGCTTTTAGTTCAATAATATGTTTCCTTTTTGGGAGATGGGGTATTATCTTTAAAAAAATATTTGATAAAAAAATCTTTGCTAATTTTACATTGGTATTATTTTAATTTTAATATTATAAGTAAATTGTATCTTTTATATGCTTATTGGTCACTTATTTCCTTCTATACATTTTCAACTTATGTCCTTTGTTAATATTTCATTGTTATATTTATATTGATTTCTAAGATCTTTTAGCATTTTAAGTATAGTTCTTTGTGATATTTTCACATACTTATTTTTCATTTTTTAAATTGTATTTTAATTTTATTTATTTTTAATTCACAGATTTAGAATTTTAGGTCTTCTACTAGAGGCCCAGTGCACAAAATATGTGCATGAGTGCAGTCCCTGGGCCTGGCCAGCGATTGAAATGAGAGCGTTTGGGTTGGAAGGGCAGGTCCCAGCTGACCTCTGGGTCCTGGGCAGCACCTGGGCCACCAGGCCCTCACGTGCCCCTCTCTGTCTGAGTCATGGTGTCCAAGTCCCCATGTGGAGATGTGGTGAGCGTGAACAGACACTGTTGCCTGGAGCACAGCATGGGCTTCTGGGCCACCAATTGGCACTCCATAGAAGCCGGGCATGCAATGTGCTCTTTCCTGGCCGGCCTCGCAGATCAGCTCCTGTGTGAACCCATGGGGAGCCTGAACGGCCCCTGCAGTCCCAGTAGCTACAGCCCAGCTTACCCGGAAGAGGCTGGGCGAGCCCTGGCGTCCCAGGGAAGGGTAGCAGGGGGAGTTAGAGCAAGCTTGACAGACACCCCGTATTCTCATCGCACCTCCATTCCTGTCACCCCTGCCCCTAGGTAGCTGGAGAGAGGTCGCAGACCCTGGCCGGGCACCGCAGGAGGTTGGTTGCTACCACCCATCCCCAGTTCCCAGTCCCAGCCCAGAGTCTGGCCCCGATCAGGCAATCAGGGCCTGTGGCTGCTGGCCACTGCCTGCGGGGTCATCAGCAGGGTGATTGGGCCCCTGCTCACACTCACTTTGGCCTGGTGCTGCCCACTCATCTGCTCCAACATCCTGCCGTGGTCCTGCTGTTGTTGAAGACCATTGGGGCCGGCAGTGCCTCCACTGCTGCCCACTGCCAGTGCCATGTTGCCAACACCCACCATGTTCTGCACCGCCCCCTGGTGGTCAGTGCATGTCATAGCAAGTGGTCAAACTCCAGGTAGAACTCCCAGTTGAGGGGATTTAATCTCCAAAATTTAAAGAGAATTCATATAACTTAACAAAAGGAAGATAAACAATCAAATAAAAAAAAAAATGGGCAAAGGACTTAAACAGACACTTTTCGAAAGAAGACATACAGAAGGCCAAGAGACATAAGAAAACATGTTCAAAGTCACTAATCATCTGACAGATGCAAATTAAAACAACAATAAGGTACCATCTCTTACCTGTCAGAATGGCTATCATCAACAAATTAACAAATTACGAATGCTGGCGAGGATGTGGAGAAAAAGGAACCCTCATGCACTGCTGGTGGGAATGCAGACTAGTACAGCCACTATGGAAGACAGCATGGAGTTTCCTCAAAAAGTTAAAAGTTGAACTCCCATTTGACCTAGTAATCCCACTTTTAGGACTCTATCCCAAGAAACCAGAAACACCAATCAGAAAGGATATATGCACCCCTATGTTCAAAGCAGCACAATTCACCATAGCTAAGATTTGGAAACAGCCCAAGTGCCCATCAGCAGATAAGTGGATTAACAAATTATGGTATATCTACACAATGGAATACTACTCCACTATAAAAAAGAAGGAACTTTTACCATTTGCAACAGCATGGATAGAACTGGAGAGTGTTATGCTAAGTGAACTAAGCCAGTTAGAGAAAGATAAATATCACATGATCTCACTCAGAAGTGGGATATAATGATCAACATAAACTGATGAACAAAAATAGATCCGGAGACAAATGGCAGGGGCGGTTAGAAATCAACCAAAGGACTTGTTTGTATGCATATTAGCATAACCAATGGACATAGACACTGGGGCAGTGGGAGTGGGCAGGGAGGGGGGAGTGTGCATATTGGGATTTTATTATATAAGATCTTCACCCTTACACTGAAATTGCTCTTACTAAAATTACCAATGACTTAGTAGTTGTTATATTCAATGGGAATTTTTCAGACTTCATCTTCTTTGATCTACTTAGTTAAGAACAAAGCCATATAAGTCACAGTTTAAGTATTTGGTTTATATTGATTTGAAACATCTATGGTATCTATGAAACATCTATGGTATTTATAATTTTAATGACTTTAAAAATAGTTTTTAAAGTCATTAAAATTATAAATAAAATTATGTGCCACTCAACAAAATATGTGCATTGTTTTTGGTAAAATTAAATGTAAATCATTTGGCAGAGGCTTTTTAGTAAATCCTTTTGGTTTTATGATTATAGAAATAAGCCAAATATTGGGTGAAACTAAATGCCAGACCTGAATCAAGATAAAAAAAAATTAGCCCTTGAAATTGATAAAGAGTCAGAAGTACAGCATGACAGGTAGGATTAAAAAACATGAGGCTCTGAAAAGAAGTTGTATTAATTTCTTAGGGTTTCCATAAGAAAGTACCACAAACTGGGTTAAAACAACAGACATTTATTCTCTCATAGTTGTAGAGGCTCAAATGAAGGTGTTGGCAGGGCCATAATCCCTCTGAAGCCTCTAGGGGAGAATCTTTCATTGCTTCCTCCAGTTTCTAGTATCTCTGGGTGTTCTTTGTTTTATTGAAGCATAACTCTAATCTCTGTCCCCATCTTCACATGGCCATCTTCCCTCCGTGTCTTTTTGTAGTCAAATTTTCCTCTTTTTATAATAGTAGCATCTTAACTTGATTACATTCAGAAAGACTCTTTCCAAATAAAGTCACATTAGCAGGTACTGGAGATTAGGACTTATCTTTTTGGGATACACAATTCAACTCATACAAGATGTGAACCAAATGAAGTGGAGAGAGCTGAATTCTGAGAGATGCCAGAACAAGGGGTAAAACACCAAAACCCTAAATTGACAAGATAGATTAATGATTAGTTGGTTAGGGAGATCATCAGGGCAAAAGGAGCATTTGTGAATGTTAAAAGATATCATGAGAAACTGCTACATGAAATCCTTCATAATTCTATTTGAAATCTCAAGTAAATTTTAATAGATTATTTAGCTGTGTTAATTTTCTTTTATGATAAGGTAGTGCAAAAGGCAGCTTACTATAACAGTTTGGTGTATAATTAAGAAAGATCAAGTTTTTCATTATTTCCTGGACAAAAAAAAAATTCAAGAATAAGAAATTGCTAATTTATTTTAACTGAATTAGAAATTCAGTTTATGTCTATGGAAAATTTGACAAAATTTTATTTAAGTTGTGACAGCAAAATTAGTCTGGTACATGCAGTTATATTAACGCAATTATTATTATCCTTTTTTGACACTTATTTCTTGTTATAAATGGGCCCAAAATAGACACTGAAGATACTAAATAAAATGTCAGAAAGTTGAGTATAAAATACACATGCAATATTTTACAGCTGCAATTGCAAGGAACACTAGACACAAAGAGGATGATAAATAACCTAGGTTTCAAATTGTATCAGGTATGATTGAAACCTATGTCAATTCAATTGTAAATGACTATTTGAAAGATATAACACAATGGAGTAGAATAGACAAAAATTAGAGCAGAAAAAGTTGAGATAAATGACAAGCAGTCATGGGGAGGACAATGAGGGGATAAGGACACATATGTAATACCTTACTCAATAAAGAAAGGGGGAAAAAAGACAAGCAATCGGAATTTTTGAAAATAATGGTTCCTTCAATCTAATCATTTTCCTCCAATGATACTGAACAAATATTAACTGATTCCTTCCAAGAGACAGAGGGTATTTTAGGGGCTGGGTTGAAAAATGTGGAAAGTCCTCATTTATTTGGCTAAGATGACCTAGCTACAGTTATGACTAATGTGTATCAAATAAAGGGACTTATTCAATGATACTTTTATATTTCCTAGAGGCAATACAGCATTAACATTTTTTAAATCCTCAGCTTAGGATATGTTTATGTTTATTGATCTTTTTGTTGTTGTTGTTGGAAGAGAGAGAAAGAGAGAGAGAGAGAGAGAGAGAGAGAGAGAGAGAGAGAGAGAGAGAGAGAGAACATCGATGTAAGAGAGAAACATTGATTGGTTGCCACCCAAATGCCCGACCAGGGATCGAATCCATACCTAGATATGTGCCTTCACCAGAAATTAAACCTTCCATCATTTTGGTGTACAGCACAATGCTCCAACAAATTGAGCCACCATTTAAAAATATTTTCAGGTAAATGAAGTCATAATGATTGTTTGAATGTTTATTACCTTTTTTCTTTTGATTATACTATATTTTTAAAGTCTATTTTTTCCTCTTGAACTTTCTTTAGACTAAAGAAATATGGTTTTGCACATCTTTTGACCAATGTCCATCTTTCTAGTAAAATTGTTGTCACATATAAGTTAAAGTTTTATTTATACTCCAAATAGAATATAGTGCCATTTACAGTTTGCTAAATTGGGTTTCTGTTTTTCAAAGCTTCAACTTAAATTTTTTATTTTCATTGGGAAATTCATTTCTATGTGGTTATTAAGTAGAATATGTAGTGATTGCATTAAAATACATTATTTTTTCACTTGATGTATCTTTAGACTCAACATTATTTGGCAAACTTTGAATGAAACTATTTTCTGAAATAGTTGAAAACAAAAATATCTAGCACGGCATACCATATATATATATATATATATATATAACACAATGGAGTAGAAGAATATATATATATATATATATATATATATATATATATATATATGTAGTCTCTTCTGTTGCTGAGTGTTAATGACATAAGAAAGGTGTTTACAAGGATATGGTCCTCGGAACTCAAATTTTTCAAACAATATTAGCCTTCAAATCACAAAATCATACATTGATTGAATATTGTCAGATATCTGTTAGTAGCTGTTTTCTCCAACAATTGAAAATAGCCTGCAGCATTGTGAATTCTGCAATTTAACTGTCTTTGATAACAGGATGAAAAGAACACAATTAAAAGTTCAAAAGCATCAACTTTAGTTATTAGACAGCAGCATTACTGGAGTTTACTTATGTTCCCATGATAGACAGATTCTTTTTCAACTTGATGTTTCAAAAGTAGATCTCTCACTTGCAGCCATTTCCCATGAGTGTTTACCAAGTTAAAAAGTGCTAGGAATACCATAGATGGAACATTGTAGTGAGAATTGCCTGTGATGTCATAGACACTTGAGGGAAACTTCTAGAAGTGAAAGTTAGTCACAGTAGAGACTAAATAAGAAAGATGCTTACTGAGTAAGGTGGGGTCCAACAAAGTGTAATGCAGAATTCAGTAATTTATAAGTTACTTTTTTTTTTTGAAAGAGCTCAACTGAATAACACTTAATGAAGGAAAGTAAAGGCTTAACTTAACCATTTGGTACATTGTGATTCCTGCTGTTAGTAAATTTGAAATTCAGCAGTTTTAAATATGGAAGGAAGTGATGAACCTGATCAGCCTATCTCAGCAGGAAGGCAAGAAATTCGAAAGAAAAGAAGACCTAGCCAACCAATGGTAGACAAATCCCAACAGACTGATGTGTCAGAGATAAAGAAGCGCTTGCCCATACCACAATCATGTGGCCCCAAGGCGAACCTTAATATTAGTAATATACCTGGAAGCAAAGTCAACTATGAGTCTCTTAGATTATCTTCTCAGCTTCAGCAAACTTGGACAAAGAGAAAGCGTGTGCAAGATAAGGCTGATAAATCTTTGCAGACAGACATTAACATTGAAGAGGAAAAGGAAACCAAGCCAGGTGATGCAACAGTGGTACCTAAAGAAAAGCCAGCTGCTGTTGGAGAAACAGCTTCTGAATTTCCAGAGAGTGTTCATGAAGTAGAACTTCCACCAAGCAAACACTCAGGTCAACTAAAATTAGAAAGATCTGAGCAAACCATTCGTAATGGAAACGCAGACAGAGAACAGAAGAGCTTTGGTGAATCAAAAATAGTTGGCAGGCCAAGTAGTTCTTTTTCAAAGTCAAAGTTTGCTGAGCAGAAACGTAAATCCTCAGGGAAGATTTTAATTACTGAGCATCCTGCATTTCAACCTGCAACAAGTAGCAATGAGGAAATTAGGAAGAAAAGTATCAATAGGTCTTCATTTAGTCAACAAATGAAAGAAGATACTCCAGTACTTTTAGATGAGAATGACTTTGCAGTTGAAGTGCAGCCTCCCATGGTAGAAAAGATCTCTGCTGAAGTACAATCTCCACCAGAGAAGACTACTGCAGAAGAGACCCCTGGTGAATTTCAACCTCCACCAGCTGAGGAGGCTTCGGGAGAAGGGGCCCCTGCTAAGGTAGAGCCTATCCCTGTTGAAGAGTCTATTTCAGAAGAACCTCCCTCTGAAGTTCAGCCTCCAATAGTTGAAGAGGCTCCAGGTGAAATTGAGCCTTCCCCAGTTGAAGAAGCTCTGATAGAGGAGGCCCCTGTTGAAATTCAGTCTTTATCAGCTGAGGAAATCCCTGTAGAAGTCCCTGCTAAACTAGTATCTAGTCCTGCTGAAGAGGCTCTTTTAGAGGAAGAGTCTTCTGCTGATGTTAAGCCTCCATTAACCAAAGAGGCTCCTACACAAGAGGCCACAGGATTTCAATCTCCTCCACCTGTAGATGCCCCTGCAGAAAAGGTTCCAGCTGAACTTCAACTTCCATCAGGTGAGGAGGCTCCTACAGAGCAGACCACTGCAGGAGAGGCTCCTGTCAAAGTTGAGTCTCCACCAGCTGAAGAGGCCCCTGCAGAAGAGGCCCCAGCTGAAGTTCAAGCTCCGCCAGCTGAGGAGGCCCCTGCAGAAGAGGCTACAGATGAAGTTCAAGCTCCACCAGCTGAGGAGGCCCCTGCAGAAGAGGCTCCAGTTGAAGTTCAAGCTCCACCAGCTGAGGAGGCCCCTGAAGAAGAGGCCCCAGCTGAAGTTCAAGCTCCACCAGCTGAGGAGGCCCCTGCAGAAGAGGCCCCAGCTGAAGTTCAAGCTCCACCAGCTGAGGAGGCCCCTGAAGAAGAGGCCCCAGCTGAAGTTCAAGCTCCACCAGCTGAGGAGGCCCCTGCAGAAGAGGCCCCAGCTGAAGTTCAAGCTCCACCAGCTGAGGAGGCCCCTGCAGAAGAGGCCCCAGCTGAAGTTCAAGCTCCACCAGCTGAGGAGGCCCCTGCAGAAGAGGCCCCAGCTGAAGTTCAAGCTCCACCAGCTGAGGAGGCCCCTGCAGAAGAGGCCCCAGCTGAAGTTCAAGCTCCACCAGCTGAGGAGGCCCCTGCAGAAGAGGCCCCAGCTGAAGTTCAAGCTCCACCAGCTGAGGAGGCCCCTGAAGAAGAGGCCCCAGCTGAAGTTCAAGCTCCACCAGCTGAGGAGGCCCCTGCAGAAGAGGCCACAGCTGAAGTTCAAGCTCCACCAGCTGAGGAGGCCCCTGAAGAAGAGGCTACAGCTGAAGTTCAAGCTCCACCAGCTGAGGAGGCCCCTGCAGAAGAGGCTACAGCTGAAGTTCAAGCTCCACCAGCTGAGGAGGCCCCTGCAGAAGAGGCTACAGCTGAAGTTCAAGCTCCACCAGCTGAGGAGGCCCCTGAAGAAGAGGCTACAGCTGAAGTTCAAGCTCCACCAGCTGAGGAGGCCCCTGAAGAAGAGGCTACAGCTGAAGTTCAAGCTCCACCAGCTGAGGAGGCCCCTGAAGAAGAGGCTACAGCTGAAGTTCAAGCTCCACCAGCTGAGGAGGCCCCTGCAGAAGAGGCTACAGCTGAAGTTCAAGCTCCACCAGCTGAGGAGGCCCCTGAAGAAGAGGCCCCTGTTGAACTTCAGCTTCCACCAACTGAAGAAACGACTTCAGAAATTGTCCCTGTTGACAAACATCTTGCATCTTCTGAAGAGGCCAGTATTATACATATCTCTATAAAACACTCCGTGGATGAAGTTCAGCCTCCACCATCTAAAAAACCTCCTGTAGATGAGGCTCTGGTAGAGAATGTGTCTACTGAATATCAATCTTCCAAGACAATAGATGTTCCAGAATCAGTGACTGTAAAAGAGAATCCAAAATATGAAGGGCCTTTACCATTGGATACTGTTCATGAATAGGTTTCTACTATTGAAATAGAGTGTCAACCATATGGAACTAAAGGAGGGGCCTCTTCCACAGTTGTAGTAAAATCTTAACTAAGCTAGCTATCAGAGGCTAGGGGGTTCTGTAACTACATACTTTACAACAGGGTAGTCATTTGGAAGTAGGTTTGTGAACAGGGAAATGAAAGGAAACCCCAAAATGTAGCCTGCAGGTTGGAAAATGAATAATAAAAATGAGTGGTTTAAAATTACTTGTTATTTTCATTCAATACAGAATGTATAAAATACACTTATTTTGAAGTAAAATAAGTGTATGATTGAAATAATTACTTAAAATATCCTATTTAAACCAAACCCTGTTGACAAGGGTAAAGTATACAGCCATATATATTTTCTCTATATGTAGCTTGTAGTGAAAAAGGCATTTTCTTTTCTTCAGTTCTCTTATCTACTTTAAATTCCTTGAGTTTGAGTCATATATTTACAGCTATGTGGTATTTTCTTTCTCCTTAGTATAATTCATCATATCATTTATTCTCTTTCCAGTTGATTCCTTCTGAGACAGACATTTCTATTCTGTTTCCACTCCTATCTTTTTGCATATCTTACATTTCAATTTCTAGATATAGAAATTTATTTATTTGGAAAAAATCTTCATTTCAATCAAGATAACCATAGATAAAGTTTTTAAAAAGCGGTATAAAGCATTAAGAAAAATATACTTAGATTGCCTTGAGGCCATATTCTTATTTAGTTTTAACATCATTTCAGGCTACAATGTGATGAGGCCTTTAGAAGCTTGGTTTATATTTTTTTGCACTCTGATCTTGTGGCAAAAAGAAACTTAAGATAAAATCGAATTACTATAGTATAAGCTATTGACATTTTGAAAGAGTAATTATGAATTATTTTGTCTATTACTAAATGGCATCTTCATTTCTATGATTATGATAACTTTTCAGAGAAAATTTTGTCTAGCTACAATGTTCTAGTTACACTGTTCTGAAATGAAGTGATTCTCATAAATATTTCAATTTGGTAAGTATTTCTTTGTTTAGTGACAACTTTAGATTGACGATTTGATGATTACAAACCTTGTTTAGCTTTGATGCCTTATAATCATTAAATTTTTCTCACATTCTTCATTACCTCTATAACCAAGAGCAAGTGATATTTTAAAGTAAATTTTTTAGAATTTTACAAAAATTTTGTAAGCACAGTTGTCCCTTGGTATACATGGGGGATTGGTTCCAGCACCCTCCACAGATAACAAAATATGAGAATTGTCAAGTCCCTTATGAAG
This sequence comes from Corynorhinus townsendii, assembly GCA_026230045.1. NCBI lineage: Eukaryota > Metazoa > Chordata > Mammalia > Chiroptera > Vespertilionidae > Corynorhinus > Corynorhinus townsendii. The sequence goes on along the minus strand of JAPDVU010000001.1, from coordinate 112,224,537 downwards.
AATGATATAGTAAAAAGTATAAAACTGATTGAAAATACTGTTTTTGATCATGGTTGGATAAATTTGTAGATGCAAAACCAACAGATACAGAGGGTTGAATGCATGTTGTACTTTTTAAAAAATTTGACCAGATTTGAGATTAAGAAATATTATTCTAGACTTGAATGAGGGTTGTTTTCCTGATATTTCAAGTCCTTTTTATTTTATGTGGGTTTTTTTTGAGATATTTTAAATCCAGTTAAATTTATTTTTCTAAATTTGAAAGTGATTTTAAAAATAATTTTAGATATTTTATTATAGCTTATTTTTCTGTTTTAAAAAATTGTTTTGGATTTGATTTTTTTACCTTCCAGCTTTATTGAGATACTAGTGGCCCGGTGCACAAAAATTTGTACTCTGGGTGTGGGGGGGTCCCTCAGCCCAGCCTGCCCCCTCTCACAGTCTGGGAGCCCTCATGGGATGTCCTACTTAGGTGGGGAGCAGGCATAAGCTGCAGTCTGGCCTCCCTCTGCGGAAGGCAACCAGCCAATCAGGTATATAGATACTTTCTGAAGGCAGCACAAACTCCTTCCTTATTTCTTTCCTCTGTGGTTGGAGAATAGGGGACTAACAGGTGGAGACAGAACTGTGGTCAGGCCTGGGGCTTTTGTAGGCAGCGGAAAGACAGAGAGGGCTAAGGAAAGTCTAGACACAGTTTCCTTCAGTTGTCCTCCCTTCCTCCAGGCCTCTCCCTCCATTTTTTCCTTGTTGTGGTGGATGCTAGGGCCGTGGACTGACAGGAACCCAGCGACAGTGGGGTTCATCCCCCTCACTTCTCAGTTGAAGGTACAGTTGCCTCACATTCCAAGTGGGGCTGTTTTCAAGTGGCTAAAGCGCTGGGAATTCATGCCTCCCGCCTTTCTCCTCTCAGTTTCCTCCTTGGATCTGTTGCAAACTTCACTGAGACACCAAAGCAGCTCTGCCCTGGCAGTTCTGCACCAGTCCCCACCTGGGCTCCACCAGGCACTCTTCCTCGAGGTCTCTGGGTCCACAGTCTGTGCTCAGAAAGGTCACTCAGAGCCTGTTCCCCAAGGCAGGTGGGGCAGGGGGGCTAGCTTGGAGAGCTGGAGGAAGAGGGTAGAGTAACAGTTGGTATGAACCAGCGCCTGCTCAGCCAGACTTCCTAAGCTCCCCACCGGGCCCAAGCAGGGCCCCTTCCCCATGCCGGGAATATCCAGGCTGAGGTCCCCTCCCTGCACCCAGCGCCCTCCTCCCCATTCCACCACCAGGGTTGGGAGCATCTTGCCCACTCTGGACCCTGCCAGCCTGGCAGGCAGTGGCACAGGCGGTACAGCCTAGGGCACCAGTGGCCGTGAGCCTCCTCACCCTCCCTAAAGCATGGGGTGGTATTGCAGCAGCTTGCGGCCACCCCCGATCGCCATACATGGAGACACCATTCGCCAATGAGCCACTGTCTAGCCCAGGACCTGTGGGGGCTGGGGTGGCCTCAGTCTCCCACTGGCCCCATCAAAGCCAGACTCAGCTTCGCCGGCAGCCCCCACCACCTGAAGGCTGTGCGTGCCCTGTGGGCCTCGTCGCCCTTGTGAATTCTGCAGCCCAGCCATCCCATCCCAGGAAGTGCCCATTCTGATTGCCATGGCTCACTCCCTGGTGCAATCACCAGGCCTGCCCGGCAAGCACATAGGCAGGAACTGGGCCACCAAGGGGAGGGAGGAGGGATGTGTGGGCCGGGGCCGAAGCGGGGAACTTGGCAGTGTAAACACAGCCCCCCCACGCCATGCTGGCCCCTCGTGCCACATTCCCCCACCCCCGGGTGCTCCTGCCCGGCGCCGTGCTCTCGGGCTTGGGGTGGGGGGCGAGGGACCTGGGGCTGTGGCCTGAAGACGACCCTCGCTGGCTTGGAGTCACAGTGGTTGGCCTGGGAGGGATGCAGGGTGCCATGAGGCAGCCTCACTCAAGTCCCTGCTACATGTCCCCACCTCTCTCTCCAACAGGTCAGCAGTTCAGCCCACTGGGCATGCTGCAGGCACGGCCTGGCATTCAGTCAAGCCTTTGGTTATTTTGGTTGTTATGGAAACTGACTCTTTATATATATATACATATATATATGTATATATATATGTATATATATATGTATAGATATATATAGATATATAGATAGATAATTGACTTATTGTGTAAATTTAAGATGTACAATGTGTTGATTTGCTATATGTAACATTGTAAAATACTTGTTTCATTGAGGTTAATACATCCATCACCTCACATAATTAAATTTTTTTGAAGTGGTGACATAATTTAAGATCTAATTTAAGTATATAATACAGTATATAATATATAATATACACAGTATATAATATATAATATACACTCACCATTTGGTACTTCAGATGCCCAGAACTTACTCATTTTATAAATGGACATTGTATCCTTTAACCAACATCTCCCATTTCTCCCACCTCCTAACTCCTAGGAACCAGCATTCTACTCTCTGTTTTTATGAGTCCACATATAAATTATATCACAAATAATACCCTGAAGGTTCATCCATGTTATTATCAATGGCAGTGTTTCCATTATTATTATTATTACTAGAGGCCTGGTGCACAAAATTTGCGCACGGGGCGTGGGGGGGGGGGGAGTGTGTGTCCCTCAGCCCAGCCTGCACCCTCTCCAATCTGGGACATCCCTCTCACAATCCAGAACTGCTGGCTCCCAACCACTCGCCTGCCTGCCTGCCTGATTGCCCATAACTGCTTCTGCTTGCCAGCCTGATCACCCCTAACCACTCCCCTGCCAGCCTGATTGACACCTAACTGCTCACCTGCCGGCCTGATTGCCCCTAACTGCCCTCCCCTGCCAGCCTGATCACCCCTAACTGCCCTCCCCTGCCAGCCTGGTCGCACCTAACTGCTCTTCTCTGCAGGCCTGGTTGCCCCCAACTGCCCTCCCTGTAGGCCTGGGTCCCCCTGCAACTGTCCTCCCCTGCAGGCCTGGTCACCCCCAACTGCCCTCCCCTCCAGGCCTGATCGCCCACAACTGCCCTCCCTGCCAGCCATCTTGTGGTGGCCATCTTGTGTCCACAAAGGTGTGGCCATCTTGTGTGTTGGAGTGACAGTCAATTTGCATATTAATTACACTTTTATTAGATAGGATTATTATTATTATTAATACAGAATATTATACCATTGTGTATGAATGCCACATCTTTATCTGTCCATCCATTGATGAACACTTAGGTTGTTTTCATACTTTGGTTATTATAATGCTGCAATGAACAAAAAAGTACAGATATCTCTTTGAGGTAATCATTTCATTTGGAGTGAAGTGAGATTGCTGGATCATATGGTAGTTCCATTTTTAATTTCTTGCGGAGCCTTAATACTAGTTTCATAATGGCTATACCAATTTATATTCCCACTGGCCGTGTTCAAGGGTTCCCAATTCTCCACATCCTCTCCAGCATCTGTTATTATCTTTTTATAATAGACACCCTAACATATATGAAGTGATATCTTATTTTGGTTTTGATTTACATTTCCCTAGTTATTAGTGATATTGAGTTACTGTTTTGTGGGTTTTTTTCCAAGAAACTTGTATGAATTCCTTGTATATTTTGGATATTAACTCATTATCATATATGTGCTTTGCAAATATTTTCTCCCATTTCATAGGTTGCCTTTTCATTTTGTTGATAGTCCTTTGCCATACAGAAGATTATTTTAGTGTAGTTTCACTTCATTGTTTTTGTTGTCTTTGCTTTTGGTATCAAATAAAAAAAATTATTACCAAACCAATGTCAAGAAGTTTACCCCCTATTTTTTCTTCTAGGAGTTTTATGGTTTAAGGTCTCATGTTCAAGTCTTTAATCTATTTTGAGTTGATTTTTTGTGTGTGGTGTATGATAAGGGTTCAGTTCATTCTTTTGCATGTGGTTATCCAATTTTCCCAGCATTATTTATTGAGTAAATTATCTTTTCCCCACCATTTAGTTTTGGTATGCTTATTAAAAAGTAATTAACCATATATCCAGGGGTTTAGTTCTGGGCTCTATATTCCACTGACCTATGTATCCATTTTAATGTCAGTGCCATATTGTTTTAATTATTATGGCTTTGTAGTATAGTTTGAAAGCAGGAATGTAATGCCTCCACCTTTGTTCTTCTTTCTCAAAATAGTTTTGGCTATTTGTAGTATTTTGTGGTTTCATATGAATTTTATAATTGCTTTTTCTATTTCTATAAAAATACCATTGGAATTTTGGTAGGCATTACATTCAATCTACAGATGACTTTGGGTGAAATGAATATTTCTTAAAAATACTAATTTTTCTAATTCATGAATATGGAATATATTTTCATTTATTTGTGTTGTCTTTAATTTGTTTCATCAATGTCTTACAGGTTTCAGTGTAGAGATCTTTCATCTCCTTGGTTAATTTGTTCCTAAGTATTTCATTGTTTTGTTTTTTGATAATATTGTAAATGTAACCATTTATTAATTTCTCTTTACAATAGTTTGTTGTATAAAACTCAAATGATTTTTATATGTTCATTTTATATTCTCCAGATTTACTGAATTTAATAGTTTTTAGCGAAATTTTTAGAATTTTATATGTAAAACGTATCATTTGCAAATAGAGACAATTTTACTTCTTTCATTACAATTTGGATACCTTTTATATTTTTTTCTTTACTAATTACTCTGACTGGGATTTCCAGTAAGTGCTATACTGAATGAAAATAGAGGGAGTAGGAATTTCTGTTGTTAATTTTTTTGTTATTAAATGTATTAAGGTTATATTGGTTAATACAATTACATAGGTTTAAAGTGCACAATTCTATAATGCATTATCTTTATATTGCATTGTGTATTCATCACCCAAGTCTTGTCTCTTTCTATCACCTCTTTATCCTCTCAGGCCTCCCCTGACCCCCATTTTCCTTTGGTAATGACCATACTGTTGTCTATATCTATGAGATTTTTTTTTCCTTAATGCCCTCCCCTTTTTCATCCAGCTCTCCTTATCTCTCCCCTCTGACAGCTATGAGTCTGTTTCTATTTTGTTTGTTAGTTTATTGTGTTCACTGGATTCCACATTAAGTGAATTCATATGGTATTTATCTTTCTCTGATTAGCTTCATTTAGCATAATACTTTCCAGGTCCACCCATGCTGTTGCAAAAGGTAAGATTTCCTCCTTCTTTTTACATCAGAGTAGTATTCTATTGTGCAAATGTACCACAGCTTTTTTATCCTCTCATCTGCTGATGGCACTTGGATTGCTTCCAAATCTTGGCTATCCTAATATATAAAAAGCCAGGGCCATCAGGACTAAAACAACCAGATGGACGACCAAACAGCAGGCTGCGTGGGGCGACAAGGCTGGCGGGGAGGGGGGGTTAGTGAGGGACAACCAAACGACTGAACAGCAGACTGTGTGGGGTGACCAGGATGGCGGGGGGGGGCAGTTGGGGGAGACCAGGCCAGTAAAAGGGCAGTTGGGGCGACCAGGCTGGCAGGTGGGGCAGTGAGGGGCAACCAGGCCAGCAGAGGGGGCAGTTAGGGGTGACCAGGCTGACAGAGGGGGGCAGTTGGAAGCAACCAGGCCAGCAGAGGGGAAGTTGGGGGTGACCAGGTCAGCAGGCAGGGGGGGCAGTTGGGGGTGACCAGGCTAGCAGGGTAGCAGTTGGGGGTGACCAGGTTGGCAGGGGGAGCAGTTAGGGGTGATCAGGCTGGCAGTGGGCAGCAGTTAGGGGCAATCATGAAGGCAGGCAAGTGAGCAGTTAGGAGCCAGCAGTCCTGGATTGTGAGAGGCAGTCAGACATCCTCTGAGGGATTCCAGATTGGAGAGGGTAGGCTGGGCTGAGGGGACCCTCCCATGCACGAATTTCATGCACCAGGCTAGTTGTAAATAATGCTACAGTGAACATAGGGTGCATATATCCTTTGGGAATCAGGGTTTCTGATTTCTTCAGATAAATTCCCAGAAGTGGAATTGCTGGGTCATAAGGTAGTTCCATTTTTAAATGTTTCAGGTAACTCCATACTGCTTTCCACAGTGGCTGCACCAATCTGCACTGACACCAACAGTGCACAAGGGTTCCCTTTGTTCCATATCCTTGCCAGCACTGGTATTTGTTGATTTATTGATGATAGCCATTCTGACAGTAGTTTCTGATTTTATTTAGAGAAAAAGCTTTCATTTATTCATCACTAGGTATAATGTCAGCTGTGGGCATGTCATATATGACCTTTATTATGATGAGGAGCACTCCTTTTCTACATAATTTGCTAAGAGTTTTTATCATGAAAGGATGTTGGTTTTGTCCAATGCTTTCTCTACAGCTACTGAGATGATCATATGATCGACAATGGCTTGTTTGCTATAGTCCTCTGGCAAACCTTGTTGGCTTTCAGAGCTAGGACATGTTGAGGCCACAACTTCAGTGGTAGCCTTAAAAGTTGGGGCATTCAATGTGTGGTTCAAATCCTCACTACTCAAGCAGAAACTGGAGTTGGGGTTTCCCCTTCTGATTGTATGACCATGTCTAGGGGTAGGGTTTATGGCAAGAGTGTATCTCAGACTTCCCTATCTATTTCAAGTATTTTCTTACTCACCTGATGTGTGGGAGTCTCTTGCTAGTTTATGAAATTCTCTTAGAGGGGATTGCTCTACATGTAGCTGTATACTTGGTGCATCTGTGGGATGAGGGACATTCAGGAACTTGCTATATCATCATCTTGTCTGGACTCCAAGCAAGACTTTTGTTGAGTAAAATTCTTATGGGAAAGTTTTTAAGTAAAAATTCTAATTCTTTAATAAATATTAGGTTTATTTGTATTATTTCTTATAAGATTTATTCCTATTGTTATGTCTGTAGGGTCTGTAATGATATTCTTTCTCTAATTATGGTATCATTATTGGCACCTTATACTAATACTTATAATTGGTGTCTTCTCTCCTTCCCTCTCTTTTTCTCTCTTTTTCCCCAAGCTAGTCTAGCTTGAGGTTTATCAGTTTTATTGATCTTCTCAAAGAATCAGCTTTTGGTTTCATTGATTTCTCCATTTTTTAAAATTTCATTGACATCTGCTTTCATCTTTATTATTTGTACTTTTCTGCTTAACTTCCTTATGTACCTTTTTTCCTAGTTTTTTCCCCCCCCAGATAACATATGTCATTGATTGAGTCTTTACTTTTTTAATATTGTTTTTTAGTGCTGCACATTTCTCTCTGAGCAGTGCTTTAGTTTAGTCCATAAATCCTAATATCTAGTGCTTTTATAATTTAGTTCAAATATTTTTTAATTTTGTTTTTGATGTATTTTCTTAACATTACTAAACAGTATGTTATTTGATTTCCAAATATTTGGAGATTTTTCACATTTTATGTTTTTGCTGTTGATTATTCATTTATTTACTTTTTTGTTAGAAAATATACTTTATTTAATTAACATTTGAAATTTATTGAGACTTGTTTTATGACCTATCTTGGTAAGTGCTCTACGTTCTAAAATATTCTATTATTATTTTGTTGGAGGGTTTTATAAATGTCAGCTTACAATCAACAATTGGTTGAAAGTATTGTTCACTTTTTTATATCATTACTGATTTTCTGTCTACCTGTTCTAGAGATTATTGAGAGAGGTATGTTGAAATCACTGACTGTAATTGTGAATTTGTCCATTTCCCCTTGAAGTTCTATCAGTTTTAGCTTCATGTGTCTTGAAGCTTTGCTATGAGCTGTGAAAATGTTTGGAATTATTATATTCTTGAAAAAGACCCCTTTGCATCCCTGTTAATAGCCTCTCCTTAGTAAACATTGTCATTTGTCTAGTTCAGGTAACTAATATCTTTTGTTTATTGTGGACATTATCTGCTTTTCTTATTATAGTCTTTCTTCTAAATAACCTTTCCTATAATTGCCAGTTGTTTTTTTTTTTTTTTTTTTTTTTTTTTTTTTTTTTTTTTTAAACACAAATCTGCTCATGTAGTCACTTGCTTAGAGAATAAAACTTCTATTCCTTGAAAACAGTCATGGTCCTTTATAATCTACGTTAGCCTATTTTCTATCACCCTCATACAATATAGGGTAAGGGTATAAAGTGAAAGTTAAGATCATCACTGCCAGTTTGCAAATCCTGACTTCATCATTTATGAGCTGTTTGGGTTAAAGTTAAATAAGCTCCCTGTACTTCAGTTTACTCATCTGAAAAGCCAGCATAATAACAATAACTAACCAATAGGATTGTTGTGAATCACAAAATAGTTAATCCATAATAAGTTTTTTGAATAATACCCAGTACACTGTAAGCAACAGATGCTGGTTCTCCCTCTCATTATTTAATTCCCTCTGCCCATTCTCTCTTGAACTTGTTTCAATCAGGCTTTCACTCCCACTGCTCCACTGAACCTGCTCTTGTAGAGGTCCATGGTGATCATTGCCAAATTCAATAGGTAGTCATCATTATCTTATTCAGCATGATACATCATTTAACAGTGAATCAATAATCTCTTCTTTGATTTATTTTCCTCTTTGCATTCAGAATCCCTTTTTTCTAACTTATTGGCTTATTATTCTCAATTTTCCTTGCTAATTTCTCCCCATCTCCCAGACTTCTACTCTGGAGAAACCTAGTTTTCTTTTCCTGCATCTCTTCTTTTTTCCCTTCTCCCCTCTATGTACATTCACTTTCATAGTAAACTCATTTAATCTTATGGATAAAATATTGTTTCAATTATCTGATGGTTTGTATCTCTCCATGCAGAACTCTGGGACAGCCAACTCACAACCTTCACTTGTTGACTGATAGACATTTTTCCACTGGAAAGGTGCTACAACTTAAAAATAACCAGAATCTTGTTTTTCATCTCCATTTCTATCTTTTTATTTGTACCTGAGAAAACAAAAATAATTTTCAGAAAATAACTGGGTTTAAAAGAAGGGAATACTGGTGGTGGAACATTGCATTTTGACAAAAGCAGTTATATAAGAAAAGAGACAAATATGAGAAAAAGAGGGAAGAAAGCTTTGGTTTGAGTATATTTTGATATCATAATATCAAAATGTGATCCATTATTTAGAGTGTCATATAGTTAAGTAGGGAAAGGAGGTTGGGGAGAGTTTTCATTTCCTTCAGCAGAACTCCAAGAACCAGCCTTGAAAAAGAGAATTTGAGTTTATTCTTCAGATGATAAGAGATTATAAGACCAGCAACCAGATATAGTTTCCAAACCACTGCATTTTTTCTTTGTGAAGCCAACTATACAAATTGAACTGGCAAACCTAAACATACCGCCAAGAATGTAAAGGTGTTGATGTCTCCCTTCATGTGGTCTATCCTAGAAAATGTCTTATGTGCACTTGAAAAGAATGTATATTTTTCTGCCTTTGGGTGGAATGCTCTGAAGATGTCAATTAAATCCATCTGATGTAGTGTGTCATTTAAGATTTCCATCTTTTTTTCTATCGATTGATGCCAATGGGGTGCTAAAATCCTTTACTATAACTGTATTACTGTCATTTTCCCCTTTATGTCCATCAGGATTTGCATTAAATATTTAGGTGCTCCTAGGTTGGATGCATAAATGTTTACAGGGGTTATATCCTCTTGTTTAATGGATTCCTTTATCATTATGTAGTGTCCTTCTTTGTCTCTTACTATAGCCTTGGTTTTAAAGTCTATTTTGCCAGATATAAGTATTCCTAAGCCAGCCTTTCTTTTCCATTTCCACTTGCATTAAATATATTTTTTTATCTCTGTACTTTCATGCTGTGTGTATCTTTTGTTCTGAGGTGGGTCTCTTGAAGACAGCATATGCATGGGTCTTGTTTTCTTATTGATTTAGTTATCTTACGTATTTTTATTGGAGCATTTAAGCCATTTACATTTAAAGCGATTATTGACAGGTACATATTTATTGCCACTTTATTTTTAACTATGTTCCTCTGTTGTTATTATTTATTTATTTAATTTTTTAAATTGATTTCAGAGAGGAAGGGAGAGAGAGATAGAAACATCAATGATGAGAAAGAATCATTGACTGGCTGCCTCATACACACCCCCTACTGGGGACTGAGCCCACAATCCTGGTATATGCCCCAGCAGGGAATCGAACCATGACCAAGGGGTTCATAGGTCGAAGTTCAACCACTGAATCACACCAGCCAAGAGTTATTTTTCCTTTTTCTTCTTCCATATCTTAAAGCAAGCTCTTTAACATTTCTTGTAATACTGGTTTGGTGGTAACAAACTTAACCTTTTTCTTGCCTAGAAAGGTCTTTATTTTTCATTTTATTTTATTTATTATTTTTTAATTTGTATTGTTGAAAGTATTAGATATGTTCCCTTTATCCCCATTGACCTCTCCCATCCCACCCCGCCCAACACCCCAGGCCTTAACCACCTTATTGTCTGTGTCTATGGGTTATGCATTTACAAATATGAGTTCATTGGTTGATCTCTCCCTGCTCCTCCCGCCCCCCTCACTTCCATCCTCCTGTGCCTCTGAGGTTAGATGTTCATCAGTTTCTGGGTCTATTTTTGTTCATCAGTTTATGCTGTTCATTAGATTCCACATATAAGTGAGATCATGAGATACTTATTTTTCTTTGACTGGCTTATTTTGCTTAGCATAATGCTGTCTAGATCCATCCATGCTGTTGCAAATGATAAGAGTTCTTTCGTTTTTATAGCTGCAAAATATTCTATTGTATAGATGTACCACAGTTTTTTAATCCACTCACCTGCTGATGAGCACTTAGGCTGTTTCCAAATTTTAGCTTTTATAAATTGAGCTACTATGAACATAGAGGTGCATATATTCTTTCTGATGAGTGCTTCTAATTTCTTAGGATACATTCCTAGAAGTGGGATCACTGGGTCAAATGGGAGTTCCATTTTTAATTTTTTGAGGAAACTCCATACTGTTTGTCACAGAGGCTGTACCAGTCTGCATTCCCAACAGGAGTGTAAGAGGGTTCCGTTTTCTCCACATCCTCGCCAAAACTTGCTGTTTGTTGATTTTTTGATGATAGCCATTCTGACAGGTGTGAGGTGGTATGTCATCATTGTTTTGTTTTGCATCTCTCAGATAATTAGTGACATTGAACATTTTTTCATATGCCTTTTGGCCCTCTGTATGTCCATTTTGGAGAACTGAATATTTAGGTCCATTGCCCATTTTTTTATTGGATTGTTTATTTTCCTTTTGTTAAATTTTATGAGTTTCCTATAAATTTTGGAGGTTAACCCCTTATCAGAATTTATCATTGGCAAATATGTTTCCCCACGCAGTGGGCTCTCTTGTTATTTTGTTGATTTTTTTTTCTGTGCAGAAGCTTTTTATTTGGATATAGTCCCATTTATTTATTTTCTCCTTAGTTTCCCATTATCCTAGGAGATGTATCTGTAAACCTATTGCTATGAGAGATGTCTAAGATTTTACTGCCAATGGTTTCTTCTAAGATTTTTTATGGTTTTACATCTTACATTTAAGTCTTTTATGCATTTTGAGTTTATTTTTGTGTATGGTGTAAGTTGGTGGTCTAGTTTCATTTTTTTTTTCATGTATCTGTCCAATTTTCCCAGCACCATTTATTGAAGAGTTTACTCCATTATATGTTCTTGCCTCCTTTGTCAAATATTAATTGAGCATAACAGCTTAGTTTGATTTCTGTTCTATTCCATTGGTCTATATGTCTGTTCTTGTGCCAGTACCAGGCTGTTTTGAGTACAGTAGTTTGGTAGTATAAGTTGATATCTGTTATTGTGATCCGTCAAACTTTGTTCTTTCTCAAGATTCCTGCAGCTATTCAGGGTCTTTTTGGTTTCCATATAAATTTTTGGATTCTTTGTTCTAGGTTTGAGAAATATGGAATTGGTATTTTAATGGGGATTGCCTTGAATCTATAGATTGCTTTGGGTAGTATGGTCATTTAATGATGTTAATGCTACCAATCCATGGACACTAAATATTCTTCCACTTGTGTATAACTTCCTCTATCTTGTTTTTCAACATCCAGTAGTTTTCGGAGTACAGGTCTTTTTCCTCCTCAGTTAAGTTTATTACTAAGTATCCTATTTTTTTGTTGTTGTTGCAATGATAAATCAGATTGTTTGTTTAGCTGCTCTTTCTGGCAGTTTATTATTGATGTATAAAAATACCGTGGATTTCTGGGTGTTAATTTTATATCTTGCTACATTGCCAAATTTATATATTAAATAGTTTTTTTTATGGAGTCTTTTCTACTTATAATATCATGTGGTCTGTGAATAATGACAGTTATATTTCTTTCTTTCCAATTTGGATGCCTTCTATTTCTTCTTCTTGTCTGATAGCTATGGCTGGCACTTCCAGTACTATGCTGAACAGGAGTGGTGAAAGTGGGCATCCTTGTCTTGTTCCTGTTCTTAGGGTAATGGTTTTAGTTTTTGCCAAAGGAGTATGATGTTGGCTCTTGATTTGTCATATAAGGCTTTTCTAATGTTGAGGTATGATCCCTCTATTCCCACCTTCCTGAGAGTTTTTATCAAAAATCGGTGTTGTATTTTTTTTTAATGTTTTTTCTGCATCAATTGATATGATCATGTGGTAATATGAGCATGTGGTTTTTACCTTTCAGTTAGTTTATGTGATGTATCACATTTATTAAATTGTGAATATTTTACCAGCCCTGCATCCCTGTCATAAATGCCACTTGGTCATGGTGTATAATCTTCTAATATAATGCTGGATCCCATTTGCTAGAATTTTGTTGAGGATTTTATCATCTATGTTCATCAGGGATATTGGCCTGTAATTCTCTTTCTTTGTAGTGTCTTTATCTGATTTTGTGATTAGGGTAATGATGGCCTTATAGAAAACCTTGGAAGTGTTCCTTCCTCTTGAATTTTTTGTAATAGTTTTAAGAGGATAGATGTTTGTCCTTCTTTGAATGTTTGGTAAAACTCCCAGGTGAGCCATCCAGACCAGGGATTTTGTTTGTTGGGAGTTTTTGATTATTGTTTCAATTTCTTCCCTAGTTATTGGTCTATTTAGGTTTTCTGATTTTTCCTGATTGAGTTTTGGAAGATTATATTTTTTTAGGATTATGTGCATTTGGTCAAGGTTGTCCAGTTTGTTGGAATAGAGTTGGTCATAGTATTTTTTTATGGTCCTTTGTATCTCTGTGGGGTCAGTTGTTACTTTACCTCTTTCACTTAATTTTGTTTATTTGGGTCCTCTTTTATCTTTTAGTGAGCCTGGCAAGAAGTTCATCAATCTTATTTATCCTCTTGGTTTTATTGATCTTTTGCATTGGCTTTTTTTTTTTTTTTTGTCTTTATGTCATTTATTTCCACTCTGATCTTTATTATTTCCTTCTTTCTACTTTGGGCTTTCCTTTTTGCTTTCTAATTCTTTAAGTTGTAGGGTTAGATGACTTATTTCACGTTTTTCTTGTGTGTTTTTTTCTTGAGGTAAACCTGTGCTGCTATGAACTTCCCTTTCAAGATTGCTTTCATGATGACCCATAAATTTTGGATTTTGGTGTTTTCATTGTTATTTTTTCCCAGGTTGTTTTTTATTTCTTCTTTGGCCTCTTTGGTAACCTGTTTATTATTTAATAGCATGCTCTATAGCCTCCATGTGTTTGATCTTTTTTTATTGCTTATATTGTAGTTGATTTCTAATTTTAAGCCACTGTGATCTGAGAAGGGTGTTCTGGGAAAGCCCCATACTTGACTTATTTGGGATCTCCTGATGTAGTTGGGTCTTGAATGTTATTCTTCCATTGGTGGATGAGTCTCCTCACAGGTTGTCTGACAATGTGACTCACCCCTGACCTTGTTGAGCAAGCTGTTGTGGATGTGCTCGGGCCCTGGCTTCTGTGGTAAGGGTTGCCTGAGTTCTCACTGGCATGCAACTCAATGTGTATTCCTGGAGCCTGCTGCTGGAGTGACCAGTACTTTGCAACTTACTGCAGAGTCCCTGAGTTTGCAGCCATGGTGATGCTACACACTGCAGGGACCTGAGCCTATGGCCATTTGGTGCATGGCTCTGAGATGACTCATTGCAAGGGTCATGGAGCCTGTGGCTGGGGTGGTGGGTGTCCTGGAGCCTGAGGCCCAGGTGGCGGAGTTCTGGAACCCCTGGCTGGGGTGGCATGCACTTAGCAACTCACTGTGGGGGTCCTGGAGCCCACGGTCATGGTGGCATGACTCTGGCTGAGGTGGCATGCACTCTGTGGCTCACTGCACAGTCCATGTTGGTGTCCATGGCTAATTTGGTTTGTGGTGAGGTTGCACTCCTAGTCGAGGCTACTCTCCCCCTCAAGATGGCGTTGTTTCCCTGCTAGAGCCGTGCAGCCTGGGGAGTGCCCACAGTGGTAGCAGCGGTGCCCTTCCCTGTCTATGAGAGCTTGATCCACCAGCCCCCAAGACTCCTGAGAGATCTAACTATCCCTTACTCACACACAAACTCCCACCATGCACTTCCACACACTACCTTCTCACTCCCTTAATCACACTCTTGCCCTCTCTCCCATCTTACTGGCCGCCATGTTTTTTTCTTCTCTCTTTTGATTTTAAATGATAGCTTTGCTGGGTAAAGCAGCCTTGTTTGTAGGTCCTTGTCTTTCATCACTTTGAATATTTTATGCCAATTGCCTTCTAGCCTGAAATGTTTCTGTTGAGAAATTAGCTGACAGTCTTATGGGAGCTCCTAAGGGTGTGGCTATTGCTTTCCCCCTAGGCTAATGTACCTGGAGTCTGAGGCTCTAGTCCACTCTGCCCTCTTTCTCCCAGAGCCCAAGGTAAATGGCTGCTTATGCAATTTTGTTCATTGGCCCTTTAAGAGGGTGCCTGCAATTTTAGCTGTCTCTCCCTGGCAGACAGAAACCCTGCTGCTTTTCAAAGTCAGATGTTATGTGGGCACTTTCCCCAATTCTGCTGCTCTGGGCTGGGGAGCTCAGTTTGGGGTTTACTCCCCAGAATTCTCAGGGGGAACCCCTCTCAGCTGAGATATCCCAGCTGCTGCTTGTGGGAGCCTAGCCAGCTCTCTTGTGCCTCCGCACTTCTCCAAGTAGCCTCCTCTTTAAGTCCTTGGTTATAAGACTTATCTCCAGTTAGTCTTCAGTTGGTTATTCAGGATGATTTTTCTGTATTTTAGTTGTAATTTCATTTTGGTCCTGGGAGAAGGTCAGTGTAGCTTCCATCTAATCTGCTGCCATGTTAGACCTTCAACATTTTAAAAAATTTTATTTTATTGTTTAAAGTATTACAAATAATAGTACCTATGTCTCCTTTATTTCCCCTCATTGACCTCTTCCAGGCCTCCTCTACCCCCTGGCACATGCCCCCCCAGTGTCTTGCATCCATTGGTTATGCTTATACGCGTGCATACAAGTCTTTCAGTTGATCTCTTACCCCCCCACCCCGAACCCTCCCCAGTCTTCCTGCTGTAGTTTGACAGTCTCTTTGATGCTTCTTGGCTTCTGTATCTATTTTTTTCCCCATCAGTTTATACTCCACAAATGAGTGAGATCATGTGGTATTTATCTTTCACTGACTGCCTTATTTCACTTAGCATAATGCTCTCCAGTTCCATCCATGCTGTTGCAAATGGTGAGAATTCTTTTCTATAGCAGTGTAGTATTCCATTGTGTAGATGTACCACAGTTTTCTAATCCACTCATCTGCTGATGAGCATTTAGACAGTATGGCATTTCCTCAATGTTTTTTTTTTTTTTTTTTTAATCCTCACCTGAGGTTGTGTTTTTATTGATTTTGAGAGAGAGATAGAGAGATCAGTTGTTTCCGTATCCACTCCAACCAGGGATCAAACCTGCAACCCAGGTATGTGCCCTAATCAGGAATTGAACCCCAAACCTTTTGGTGTACAGGATGATGCTCCAACCAACCAAGCCACCTGGCCAGGGCCATATGAAATTTTAAAAATTTAATTATAAACTCGGTTATTGGAATGACCCTTTAATTGGACATAAGAAATTTCTTTTGAAATGTTGTTCTCTCTGTTATATTTTATCATAGGACTCACATGTATAAACCCAATTATGCCCGGAAAAAGACTGAAAGGATTATTATATGGTCATGATGGCTAATATTCTTATTTATTTGGCTAGGCTATCATGCCCAATTATTTAATGAAATACTTAAGTGTTGCTGTGATGATATTTTGTAGATGTGGATAATAGCTAAAATAAGCTGACTTTAAGTAAAGGTAATTATCCTTGATAACTTGGGTAAGCCTCAGCCAATCACTTGAAGGATATAAGAGCAAAATTAAGATTTCCTAGTGAGGAAGTTCTGCCTCTAGACTGAAACATCAATGCCTGCTTCAGTTTCTAATCTGCTAACCTACTCTATGGATTTTTGACTTGCCAACCCCCACAATCATGAGAGCCAGTTCCTTAAAATGAGTCTGTTTATACATATATTACACATGAGATGTAGATTTATGATAAAAGGTATTATCATATCTTTTGGTTCTCCTAAGAAATTAGGAGAACCCTTATTAATATAATGGTTATTTTTGAGTGTAAGATTATGGGTGTCTCTTTTTATTTTTTATTTTTCTACTTACCACATTGTCCTTAATGGATATGTATTACTGTTTAAGTAACAGAAGATGAACTGGGTGTGATATACCTCCCATCATTTAGGAACTATTAAAATAATTCTAAAAATTAGACTTCAAAATTAAGGGGACAACATGACAAATTGTAATTTTTGTCTCTGCTAGAGAGACTTGTTGCATACAACTTTGGATCAGCCCAAATTATGTATCTGGAGTTTCAAACAAATCTTGATATTTTTTTCTCTAAAGCTTGTTTTAAAATGTCACCATGGGAATTGAGGATCAGAAAGACTCTATGGTTCGGTGTAAGAACTGGCATAGAGAAAAAAAGTAAAAATAAAACAAAACAACAAAATGAATGAAAGGTCATGCAGCATTTAAGTAATATCATAGAATAAATCATAATATCATATTTATTGACTCATTTCCTTTACTGATGAGGTTTCTAAACTAGTAGATTAGGAAAATATATTAGTGTACCCTGACTTTTAGATTTAATGAGATTATTTTTTGATCAATGGAAAATATGGATAACTGTGACTGGATATAACTTGATATAGGTATTGAGTTATTGAACTAACATGATAAAATTTTTAATTAATACACTGTTATTGGGGGTGAAAGGGAAATGGATTGAGATTTACTATGGAGACACAAATAATGGTACTCACTGACTGAGTGACTGGATGTCAAACTTAGTACAGAAAAGAACATTTCACATAATTCTCAGTTTGGACATCTAGATATATGTATATTCCATTTACTAAAATGGGAAAATAGGCACAGAAACATGTTGGGGAGGAGAAATTAGAGATGACAATTTTAGGTTTGGATATTCTGAGCTTTAGGTACTTGTAAGACACCCAGATGATGATATTCAATAGGCAGCAAGAATGTCTTCTATGGCACAGGAAATGCTCAAATGCCCCACATGACACTGGCAGTCACATTCAGGTGTAAGCAAGCATCACTAATTTTTGATATAAAGAAGGGATATTGGATGTCTCTGGGGTAATAAATTTTGAGAAATAGTTTTTAAGTGGGAGACAATGAATATATTTATATGGTAAGAAGAAGATGCTGGTAGGTAGAAATATGTTAAAGGTATATTAGTGGGCATAAACAATAGAAAAAAGCTATGTTAGAGGGCATAATGAAAGAGAATAGTGAGAAAATAATATTTGGAGCATGTGATTATTATAAAGCAATACTTCTAAGCAATACTTTCTCTAAGAAAGTCTGAATACGAAATAAGGATAGATGTTGAGAAAGAAGGAGTTAAAGCAGCAGGCCTGTGATTCATTTATTCACTGATTACCAGAGTGAGGCTTTAAGGGAAGGAAAAGAGGGCAGGTGATTCAGTCTCATCTCCTTATAAACATAGTGACTGGTACTTTGGGTAAAAAGACTAGTAATATTAGGAGGAGAGTCCTTATCTATGGAATGTCCTTTATAGGCTGTCCTTGGCTTAGAATTATTTATGAAAATGCATCTAGGATTTATGAGGCACAGCTCACAGAAAATATCACATAAGTTTCATAATTCTCTGGGGTATAAAATGGAGATATTTTATAATTAAACCTCCTGATTATATAAGGTGAGACACAAACATCACTTACAGACTTCATCCATTCTTCTGGGTCAGATGGTTCCTTGTCCAATGTGAAAAGAAAGGACCTAGAGAACCACACAGGATGTTCCAGACTTCTCCCTCTTTATGCCTCTTGATTGCTTCTGTGCTTGCCTTTATTTATTATTTGTTTTTTATTTTTAGCTGTCTTTCCTGAAAAAAAAAAAAAGAAAGACGGTAAGTATTGCCTTTTTCCCTTTTATTGAATTTATTGGGGTGACTACTAGTTAACAAAATTATACAAGTTTCAGGTGCACAATTCTATAACATGTCATCTGTACACTGTATTATGTATTCACCAACCAAGTCATCTTCATTCATCACCATTTATATCCCCTATACCCTCCGCCACCTCCCACATACCCTTTCCCCAGCAATTACCACATTATTGTCTGTGTTCATGAGGTTTTTTTCCTCTTATTTGCTCATTCACCCTCTCCCCTACCACTGGCATCTGATGGCCAATAGACATATGAAAAGATGCTCAAGGTTACTAATCATCAGAGAAAATGTAAATTAAAAACCGCAAGGAGATATTACCTCACACTTTTCAGAATGGCAATCATCAATAAATCAAGAAAATGTTGGCAAGAAAAGGGAGTCCTTGTGCACTGTTGGTGGGAATGCAGATTGTTGCAGCAATTGTGGAAGTATGAAGTTACCTCAAAAAATTAAAAATGGAATTGCCTTATGACTCAGCAATTCCACTCCTGGGAATTTATCTGAAGAAACCAAAAAACACTAATTGAAAAGAATATATGCACCCTTATGTTCATTGCAGTGCTATTTACAATAGCCAAGGTTTAGAAGCAACCCAAGTGTCCAACAGTAGATGAATGGACAAAAAAGCTATGTTATATTTACACAATGGAATACTACTTGGCTGTAAAAAAGAAATAAATATTACACTTTGTGGCAGCATGGATGGACCTGGAGAGCATTATGCTAAGTGAAATAAGCCAGTCAGAGAAAGACATGTACCATATGATTTCCCTCATATGTGGAATGTAATATACAAAATGAACATATTTGCCAATGATATATCTGATAAGGGTTTAATTTCCAAAATATATAAAGAACTGAATCAACAAAAATAAGACAATCCAATTTAAAAAAAGTGGGGGTGGGGTGGCAAAGGTCCTAAAATAGACACTTCACCAAAGAGGATATACAGAGGGCCAAGAGACATATGACAAAATTCTCAAAGTCACTGACCATCTGAGAGATATGCATTAAAACAACAATGAGGTATCACCTCACATCTGTCAGAATGGCTACCATCAACAAAGCAACAAAAGACAAGTGCTGGTGAGGATGTGGAGAAAATGGAACCCTAATACATTGCTGGTGGGAATGCAGACTGGTGTAGCCATTATGGAAAACTTATGGAGTTTCTTCAAAAAATTAAAAGTGGAACTGCCATTTGACCCAGGGATCCTAATTCTAGGAACATATCCTAAGAATTCCCAAACACCAATCAGAAAGAATATATGCACCCCTAAGTTCATAGTAGCACTATTTGTAATAGTTAAGATTTGAAAACAGCCCAAGTGCCCATCAGTAAATGAGTAAATAAAAAAGAAGTGGTACACATGGAATCTTATGCAGCTATGAAAAAGAAGGATCTCTTACCCTTTGAGACAGCATGGAGGGACCTGGCAAATATTATGCTAAGCAAAATAAGCCAATCAGAGAAAGTATCACATGATCTCACTTATATGTGGAACCTAATGAATAAAATCAACTCATGAACAAAATAGATCCAGAGACATAGATGCATGGAATAGACTGGGAAATATCAGAGGGAAGGGGGACAGGAAGAAATTAACCAAATCTGGATATAGATTCCAAAGCTGTGGCTGGGAAAATTTTATCTGCAATATTCATGAAAAGGGAAAGTTACTGATGACACTTCTCTCTACACAGTATATTTTAGGCAGTTCTAGGGACAATAAAATACCTCACAAAAGAGATAGATGTCAAGTACTTCTTCCTCCCCTGATTCCTATTATAACTGAATTTAGCTCTTAACACATTTTTCCCTTCTTTGGTCATGTCATCCTCATGAAAAGATACTCTATAAGCCATGATCACAGCTGCTAATTTTTCAGATGCCCTTAGATGTTTCCCAAACATGCCTGATGATAAGTACAACTTCTCAGGTTTTACCCTTGGAAATTCTGATTCAATAACTCTGAGATAGGCCTGATACTCTATATTTTTCACAAGGACTCCAGAAGCTCTCTAGCTTAGCAGTTCCCAAAAATGACTTCTAATTATAATTATCTGGAGAGTGGTCACACATAGAGATTCTTAGAGCTAAACCCACATATTGACTAAGAATCTCTGAAAGAGAAATTTGAACAATCTGTATTTCAATTTCTTCAAGGGATACTCCTGTGTAGCCCCTATGAAGCTTAATACCTTAAATACTCACTTCAAATAAGGGAGTATATCTAATCTGGGCCTGTAGGGTATAGGGATATCTTTGAATTCCTCCTATACTTATTTTGGGGGAAAAAAATCAGTTTTACTGAAACTATAATATCTCTAGAATAGGATTTCTCAGCCTCGGCACTATTGACATTTGAGGCTGAACAATTTCTTGTTGTAGGAAGCTCCCCTGTGCATTGTAAGATGGTCATCATTTCTGGCCTCTACCCACTAGATGCCAGTAGCACTCCCTTTTCGTAGTTTCATAGCCAAAAATGTCTCTAGACGTGGCCAAATGTCCTCGGGGACAAAAATCACACTCAGTTGAATACTGCTGTTCTCAAGAAAGGATAGAGCACTGACTATAATTCAATCAAACTTTTAAAAATATTTAGACTATAGCTTAAAAGAGATGCAGTAATCACAAGGTCTTTATCCTGTTGCCTCTCCACATGTTTCAGGTTAGGATGTAGACTTCCAAGCTTGATCTTGGAAGGATATAAATGCTTCCCAAATACAAAAAAAAAGGCAGATGAGATATTGTTTCTTGAATTTAAAAAGTCTATTAGGTGTCCTGGCTGGTGTGACTCAGTGGTAGAGCACTGACCCATGAACCAAGAGGTCACCAGATTGATTCTGGGTCAGGGCACATGCTGGGGTTGCAGGCTCGGTCCCTAGTAGGGGACATGCGAAAGGCAGCTGATCAATGTTTCTCTCTCATTGTTGTATCTATCTCTTTATCTTTCTCCCTTCCTCTTTCTAAAATCAATTTAAAAAAACATATAAAAAAACCTATCGGGTGTAGTAAAACTTTGGCCTGTGTATTGCAATTTAGACCAATTCATCATAACTTTATGGAAAGACAAAAATTTGATGATGATGTAACCCTTTTAAATATACAAAAATCTTGAATTTTGGGTGCATTCTATGGGTATGGCTTTCAGACAAAAATTAAAGGACTATATCTTTCTTCAATCAAATTAGCATAAGTACTTGGAGGGTATTTTTTAAAATTAGGAAACTTTTAATTGTAATAAAAATGTATGATTGATAGAATAGTAATGTGATTTGCTTATATATATATTTTAAAAGACTTTACCATGATGGTAAATACTGAGTCAATAATTGTCAATTATATGAACTTAAAGGATATGCTACCACTTTACTCAGCAAACTATGAGTTTTGAGAGCACATTCACTAAGACTGCTCTTAATTCTGATACCAATTGCAAGTTTGGGAGCTCCAAGCCACCCTCAATTTTGATTATTCACAAAGAGGACTCACAGAATTCACTGAAAGCCATTATACTCAAAGTTAGGGCTTTTAACAAGTAAAGGATATAGCCAAGTATCTGGGCAGAGTTTGGATGGGTTATACATGTGAAGCCTCCTATGTCTTCAGGATATGTTACCCTCCTTGAATTGATGGGTGACAATTAACCCTCAGTGTTTAGCATCGCCCCATTGCCCCCCAGCCCCCACTAATGCCCTCACCCTTCATTACATAATGATGATTAATTGTGCTTTTGATTTCTGATGCTAGGTTGTAGATATCACATGACTCAAATTTCACATCCTAAAACACGGTTCCTCTTTCTGGCATAGCCAGTTCCCACTCTAAAACTGTTGGGTGTGGCCTGCTCCACCCTCAGATCTTTTGTGGTGGGCTCTTGCCCTAAACAAAGACATTCCCATGAGGTATGACATAGATTGTATTCCAAAAGTTGAGGACAAGACCTCTCTAGAGAGGTTCTAGACCTCTCTTTGGGCAAACCCAAATTTTTTACCACAATATTTTAGCAACGAAAAACTACTTAGAGAACCTGAGTTTGGCACACATGTATGCAAATTATTGAGGATCCATTATGTTTCAGATATTTTCACATATATATTTTTAACCCCTCATATCAATTTATAATATAGGCAATAATGTAAGAAAACTACAATTATTTGACCTCATGTGTTATGTTATTATTACTATTAAATTTTTTAAATTTAAAACTAAAGTGCTTTTCTTTAAATAGTGGTAGAATTTGACCATTATTATGCAACATATTATTTGTTAGACTAAAGTCTTCTATTTTCTAAAGCCAATGTTTCTACTTTTCCATCTCTCACTTAAACTATAAAGTTTTTAAAAAAATTTAATTTAACTTAAAATTTTAACTCACCATTATTCTGACTTAGTCCTAGTACTTGTTGAGTGATTTTCCTCTAGATAAAGTTGAAAAAAATAAACCATATCACAGTGGTCCACAATATCAAAGAGCATAAATAATACTGTTGAAAATTTTTCTGATGACATGTGAACTGGGACTCTTTGAAGCTTTAATTTTGCATCATTTCTCATAGCCTCTTTAAGAAACAGCTTTCTCAAATAAACAGGGCTCATTAAATGCTGCCACAGGAGTACAATAGGCATCAAAATATTAAGATAATCACAATAATATCTTACATTGCATGATTCTTTACATTTTTCAGAATGTTTTCAAATATACCTAACCAACAAGAAAGAACAGCAAGAGTAGTCACTCAGAATTTTTAGTTGCTTGTCTTTGATGCCATGTTCAGTGTCCTGCAGGTGTTTCTATGTAGGGACATTTCAGAGAAAAATGTGTTTGGCCTCATGAAGAGATATTTATTGTAGTTTCACTACCAGAAAATTTGTGCTTTGCAACCCAAATCACAAAGTTTTCCTGAGGGTCACTGTCTCTCACCAGTAAAAAAAGAAATACATGAAGAAAGAAACATGTAACCGACAATATCAGTGATAAAATAAGGTATCAGGGTAGAATACTACCTTTCGCAGTGGTTTTAAAATTCTGACTCAAGGATCACATCTATTTAAATAATATTGAGCACTTATTAAAAGTACAGAATCACCAGAGATGAGACTCAGCATATTTTTTATTTAACAGGTGGCTCCAGATGAATCTCATGTTCCTGCAAGTTTCAGAACCACTGCTAGTGAGTCAAATAATGTGAGAGTCATTTTTTTAAGGGTTAGTGTCTACAAACAGTGGAGAGCTTAAATCAGGGGGTAACCATTATAAGGATAGGAATAATTGATGTTAAGATTGGCATGCATAGAACATGGAGGTCACCTCCATTGAGATTGAGGGTATCAAAAAAAGAGCTCAATCCTTCCTACACTACAGAGTCATTGTTTAGAAAAAAAATTGGTAGATCCACATGCCCTAGTCAGAAATTTTCCTGTTGCTTATCTGGGTATGGAGAATAGGGCCAGAGCTTCAGTCTTTTAAGACCCATGATTGACTGGAGATCTTGAGAAAATTGATCTTTTCAGACACTGAATAAATTGTGGGACATTATTGAGTTTCCAGGAACTGTAAAGTAATGTAGAAAATTATGTTAAGCAAAATAAACCAGTCAGAGAAATACAAATATCACATGATCTCACTTGTATGTGTAATTTAATGAGTAAAATAAACTGATGAACAAAATAGGTCCAGAGAAATGGATGCGTGGAACAGACTGACAGATCTCAGAGAGATGTAGGGGGAGGGGTAGGAAGAGATTAACCAAAGAATTTATATGCATATATGCATGGATGAATACAGAATATAGTGCAGTGAAGTCTGGGGTGGGGTGGAGGCTGGGTAGAGGAGGGAAAATGGGGGGCATCTGTAATACTGTCAACAATAAAAAGAAATTAAAAAAAGAAATTTTGGAGAACATAATATGCCTATTGCAGATTACATTACTTTATATGCTTTCTTTTAATTTAAATTTGTAACATTAAATTGTGTTTTTAAATGTTAGAAATGCTAAGCTGTCTCCTAGGTTGTTTCCCAAAGTTTCTGGGTGAGGGCTTGCACCAAGATATATGATAATTTCTCTTTGTCATAATGTAATGTTGTACCTCTGACTAAAGGTTTGTGTACATTATATAATTTGATTCTCATAGCTCTAAAATTGTAGCTTAGGAGAACCTAGATTTGACTACATTAATTCAGTGTCCTTGTAGTGGGTATACAAAGATAAGAAATCAGTCCCTACTTTCAATGAGTTCTTACTGAAGTAGGGGAAAAAAGAATAAATGAACTCTTGCTCCATGATCTAATGAAAACTGTGCAGGTCATCAGGAGCTCATAGAAGAGACATTACCAGGTCAATATGGGGACAGAACAGAGAAGGATTTCATGAAGTGAGCCTTTGACAAAAGGATATACTAAGCAATAAGGCGGTGATGAATGAGGGGCTTTCCAGGCAGAAGGGGCAACATGAGAGGAAAGCTAGCAGGCAGTGGGGGACTTGTCACTTTCTTGCACCTTCAAATAGTTAAGTTTGTCCAGGGCTAGATTTTGAGGGTAAGAATGGTGAGAGATGCTGTCTCTGGAGAAATAGAAAGAAGGTTGGGAAAGACCTTATTTGCCATCATAGGGAATTTTGATTTTATCATGAAGATAGTGGATGTCTGTTGAAAGAATTGAGGCAGAAAGTTAACAATGATTAGATGTACAGCTTAGGAAAATTTTCTCTGAATGGAGTGTAAAGGATTTACTTCATTCCCAGAGATGTAGATACTTGTAGATGGCTACTGAAATAGTCCAGATGAAACAAGAGGATGTAAATACAGCATGGACAGCGGAAGGAAAGATGTGAACAACTGACCAGCTATTAGGGAGAAAGAATAGGTAGGACTTGTTAGAGGATTGGATAGGGAGTGATGGAAATGAGAAGGGTCTATGAACACGGTGTGAATGGAGGTGTCACTTATAAAATGGAAAATCACGGTGAGATTAGTAGGTTTGGGGTAGGATTATAAATTGAGTTTGGGCGTGTTGAGTTTTAAATGTTTATTTGACATTCAAATTGGGATAAGAACTAGATGAGATCATCCAGGGAGTAGGGCACAGTGTACCTAAAATGGTGATGGTGGTTGTGCTAAGAGAGAACTAAACTACTGTTATAGTGGTAGATTTTTTTCAAAGGGCAGAGTTTTTTGTTGTCTTTTTTCTTTTTTTTGCATTTATTTTGATGAAGAATTGTAAATTTACAGTGTCACCTCTTGCTTCTGCTTCACAAGTTTGTAGCTTACTTAATACACTGCTGCATTTTTCCTGTGTCTGGTGAACACGAAAATAAAATCTCTTTTGAGAAGTTGTGATGTTTATCTCAGGATGATGAAAGACTACAACAGTATGCAGCTGATCCTTGAACAACATGGGTTTGAACTGCAGGGTTCCACTTATACTTAGATTTTTTCAATTAAGAGTAGTTCAATCAACTACACATCTAATGACCCAGCACAGTTCAAACCAGCATTGTTTACCAGTCAACTTCAAGGTTGGGGATGCATATATATAGAGGGCTGATTGTGTTGATATGCAAATTTCTGACTGTAGGGTATGTCAGTGCCTCTGATCTCTGCAAAAGTCAACTATACACAGTTAAAAGAAAAGGAAGTGAGGGAAGCCTGTGGAACAAGTTAAAAAAACAGAGCTACTTCCAGTTACTCCAAGCATTATCTGAAGAGATGGAAGAACCAGGAAAGCATATTTTAAAGAAACTAAAGGAGAGCATACCAAAGGAGATGTTAGACAATAGGAACAGACAAATCAAGGAAAATAAAAATTAAGTAATATTGACATTAGATTTAGCACATGAGGAGATTTAGTAAAAGTAGGTTTACTGAGTGAAGTGGGGAAAGATCAAATTGCTTGGATGGTGAAGAAAATGTGATTAATGAATAAGTCACCAAGATGGCCTTAATGCTTCCCTCAGCTTGCCTAACTTTGGATATGTTTCTTCCCCTGACCACCATTCTCTTAGAATACTTACAAAAGCATTTGCAATTGTAAATCCTTTCTCTGTTCCTTCTAGAGGTAAATCCAAGCCTTGTATCAGTTTTGCAACCCAGAAATGTCATTCTTAAGGATTGGGAAATCATGACTTTAATATATAATCAAGGAAGATAGGTTCCTATCTCCTAATATCTAGAGGTAGACTGGAACCTAACTTCCATTAGTGACAATTAGCAAACACAGGTGGATTAATCACATTGACCAATCTCCTTCCTCCCCAGTGTTTTCCAATACGATTTCACTCAGATGGTAGAGCTATGGCTCTAAAGCTCTACCTTCTAACTTCCATCTTGGATCTTCGTGTTTGATTCAGTCTTTTGGAAATCTTGACTTTTACCTCTCTAGCTTGGTGTCTGGATTCCAACTACTGAGTGATGGAAGTTAATTGATGTTGTTTGTATCATCCCTTTCTCCCACACCTGAGTCAGTCAATAATCCTTTTAAAATATGCTTGTACTTCTTGTTTCTAACCCCAGACCAGTCCTGTTTTCTTGAAAACAACCAATTTGTTAGTCTCTCCTCAAGCACTTCTCCTTTCTCTGAGTTTCTTATAATCTACATGCAGAGCATTCAGAATAATACCTTTGACATTTAACATTAAATACCATATAATTAAAATGAAAATAGGTAACATTTGCGAGCTTAAATTGACTGTTCTATATTACCTGATATTACATATTTTTTTCATCCATTCATCCAGACAATTAACAAACATTTATTTTGCCAAGTACTATCTTTGCCCCTGGGAACATAATTATGATTAATAACACTATATAGAATCTATTGACTATTTGTTATCTGCCAAATTGTTCAGCTAAATGTTTTACATACATTAGTTCATTTATTCCACAAAACTCCAATAATAATAAAAATTACATTGAGGAACTGGCTCATGTGATTGTGAAGGCTGACAAGTCTGAAAACTGCCGGGCAGCCTAACAAGCAGGAGACCCTGGGGAGCTGATGTTAGAGCTCAAGTCCTAACGCAGTCTGAAAGGAGAATTCCCTTTTCTTTTGAAGACAT
The DNA here is from genome assembly GCA_026230045.1 of Corynorhinus townsendii. NCBI lineage: Eukaryota > Metazoa > Chordata > Mammalia > Chiroptera > Vespertilionidae > Corynorhinus > Corynorhinus townsendii. The sequence continues at coordinate 112,197,042 of JAPDVU010000001.1, read as the reverse complement.
CAATCTTTTTTCCTTAATGTTTTCAACAAATTGGATGAGGCTTAGTCACATTGTGAGAGTAATCTGCTACCCAAACTCTACTGATTTAAATGTTAATCTTATCTAAAAATAATCTTGACAGTGATACCTAGATAGGTGTTTGACCAAACATACGAGTACTGGCCTATTTTGGCCTAACCAAGTTGACCTATAAAATGAATCATTATACTGCTTTACATATATATCTTTACATTGCGCAACAACCCTGTGAGGTATTCTTATTAATGCTGTTTTATAGATAAAAAATTGAGTGGAAGAGAAACAAGTGATTTGTCTTGCATAATAGAGTTAGTAAATTGCAGAACAGGCATTCAAACAGGTAGTCTAATTTAAAGCCAGTGCTCAAAATCACAATGCTTCTACTTACAGGTGAAGAAACTAGGGGATAGAGAGATTAACTAACTTGTCCATGTCACTCAGCTAGTAGGTAGTGGATTCAAAATTTGAACTCAGATCTGACTTTAAAGTCTCTGCTGTTAATAACCACGCAATAAACATTTTAATCTTTGTCCCTAGGCAGCTGTCTGTATATTAGGGAAGTCATATATAAAAATAAATAATTTGCATTAATAGAGAAGAAATTATTAACTCTGCTGGTATAGGCCAGAATCTTTCTGGAAAATAAATCTTCTGAAATTGACTTTAAAATTAATAGGGTTTTATTAGTTGGACAAAAGTACATTCCAGGAAAAGTTTATGGCATGTGAAAGGTAACGAGTATAAAGCAGCAAGGTGTGATCTAGGAAAGAGTAAGTATTTTGGTTATTGTTTCCACTGGTATAAAGTGCCTGTGGATGTGAGGGTGGGTGAGTTGAAGATCAGGAGATGACAATGGTCATCCCACTCAGTTGGAGTGGGACTGGGTTTTATTTTGTGGTTGGTAAGGAGCCATTGAAGTATTTTGAACAGGGGAGAGACATTATTGACTAATTTTTGGTAAACACGCTGAAATCTGTCAGAAAAAAATTATGAAAGACTTTGAAGTAGACCAAAAACTTTACTAGAGGTCTTCAAGCAAAATGTACTTGCTGTCTAGAGCACACCCTTGTGGTTTATTTGATTCAGTGGAGTTTGCATCTCAACATCTGAGCATTTTAAAACTATATAAATTGTAGATCATGGCTATGCAAATGACTCTTGTCCATAGATTTGCAAATGAATTCTGTTCAGCGGAATGAAAATCAATTTCCCTCCTTGCTGTGGAAAAAGCCAATTTTTCAACTATTTATAAATTCAGTTCAGCATTCCTAATTAGACTGTATAAATGAGGTACTTAGAGTTTTCCTTTGAACCCATTGCAACATCTTACTAGTTTCCTCATTAATTAATTTGTGGAATAATATCTTTGATACATGTCTAATTTATTTATTTATTTATTTATTTATTTATTTATTTATTTATTGCTTCAGCTGCTGTTTATTGACATACAGGTAGGCTGTATAGCAACAGGCCTAGAGGCATCTGCAGTAGTGGGGATAATGAAGGTGGAGGATGGAGTTTGTCTGCAGTGACAGCTGAGTGGAGTGCAGGAACAGAGGTGCACAGTGCATAAGATGGGAGTGGGGGAGGCTGAGAGGATTGGAGAAGCAAATGAAGGCCAGAGCCAGACAGAATCTGCTGAAACTGGAACCACTGCCCTCTCTAGCCAACTATCTTCTGACCCAGGCCAGGCTTTTTTTTTTTCCCTACAGGAACTGAATGGAGTGCACAGAGGAGAAGCAGGAGCTATTGTCCTCTAAGTTCAGCTTTGGAGCCTCCAGTCCTGCACCCCAGTCTGTCTTGCTTGGGTAGGGCTGTAAGATGGGCAGCCTGGCTCTGGACTATACCTCACCTGAGCAGGATCTTAAAAATAGCCACGCTTTACAAAGGCCTTAATCTTCTTCCCTGGAGCCCCAGTCCATGGGTGCCACACTACAGCCCCAAGTGAGCACTGCAAACATTGCTGGCCTAAGGGATGGGTTGGGGGAGGGGATGGGACAGGGGCTGGAGGAGGGGCTCTGGGGCCCCTGGTGTTGGTGAAGCCAGAGTCAGGACGCCTCCGGTCAGCACGATGACTACATCTCCCTTCTTGAAGAAGCCTTGGGCTTTGCCAACATTCATGGCCAAGGTCACCCGGAGGTCTACGTCCTCAGCCCAGGCCTCCTGCGCTGGGTCCTTATACACCACAGGGAAGATGCCTCAGTATAGGTGGGCCTGGCGAGCTGTCTGGTGATTACGAGTCACAGCAATGATGGGAGCACGGGGGCGGTATCTGGCCACCTGGTGAGCAGACCTGCCAGACTTGGTGAGGACGATTATGGCCCCACTGCAGCACTTGAAGGAGGCCTCCACGGCGCCCACAGCGGTGGCTTCTGTGGGGTAGCTGGTAATGGGCGTCAGGCGGCGGAGTTCCTTAAATAATTGACAGTGGTAGATGGCGGCCTCTGCCTCTCGGGCAATCAGGTGCTGCATGCGCACAGCCTCCAGGGGGTAGTCCCCTTTGGCAGTCTCTCCAGACAGCATGATGCAGTCAGCTCCATCCAGGACTGCATTGGCCACATCACTGCCCTCAGCCCGGGTGGGACGGGGCTTCTTGATCATGTTTTCCAGCATCTGCGTAGCACAGATGACAGGCTTCCCAGCTCGGTTGCACCGCCCGATCATCATCTTTTGAGCAAGGAAGACCTTCTCTGTAGGGATCTCAATGCCTAGATCACCACGAGCCACCATGATCCCATCACTGGCTTCCAGGATCTCATCAAACCTCCGAACTCCTTCATGATTTTCAATTGTGCTGATTATCTTGATACTCTTTCCTTTTTCTCCCAGGACCTTCCTGACCTCATGGACATCAGATGCCTTGGGAATGAAAGATGCGAACACCATATCTACATTCTGCTGCACCCCAAACCTCAGATCCTGGATGTCCTTTTCTGACACAGCAGGCAGGTCCACTGCAGCCCCCGGGAGGTTCACACCCTTCTTGCTGCCCAAAGCGCCACCGTTCTCCACCTCTGTGACCAGGAAGTCAACACCTTTCTCCTTCACCTGCAGAGAAATAAGTCCATCGTCCACATAGATCTTGCTGCCCACTTCCACCACCTTGCAAATATTCTTGTAGTCCAGCCACAGGGTGTTTTCGTCACACTTTTCCATGTAGGCATTATCCAGAGTGATCTTGAGAGTGGCCCCTTTCTTCAGCTCCACCTCCGCGGTGCCGCTGCCCTTGATGAGCCCAGTTCGAACCTCAGGTCCTTTAGTGTCCAGGGCCACAGCAACTGGCCGGTAAAGAATCGGATCAGAAGCAAAGCTTTCAGTGGCCGTGGGTACATTCTTGATGGTCTCTGCATGGTACTCGTGAGTTCCATGACAAAAGTTCATGCGAGCCACATTCATTCCAGATTTAATCATCTCCTTCAACATCTCCACCGATCGGGAAGCAGGGCTGATGGTACATATGATGCCAGTGTTCTGGGCTGTGTTGGACGGCGAATCAATGTCCAGGCGGCACATGTGCTCCAGAAACGTGTCAGCCATGGCTGCATGCAGCTGCTGCTTCTGAATGAAGGCAGTCCCGACATCACTATGGGGCTTCAACATGGCTTCCGAGGTCCTCTAGCGTGGTCCGGCTGGAGCTGCAGCTGGGACGTTCGGAGGCTCCGGAGGCTTCACTGCTCTCCATGTCTACTTTATATTTCTTTGAAATTCATTATTCTACCTTAAATTTTTTTTAACAGGTCTGTCCTAAGGGAAGAGATAATGTAACCTGTACTAAGGCAGTGGTAGAACATGGGGATGAAGGGAAGTCAATAAATTAGAAATGACTTTGGGATGTAGACTGACAAAACCTTGGATGAGATATAGGAAGTACAAGCGTTCAAAAATGATTCCTAAATTTCTGGCATGGTTAATTGCATAGATATGACCAAAGAAAAAATACACCAAGGTAGGCATAACGGTGGGTTATAAATACTTGGTTATGGAGTTCAGAAGTACTTGAGGATAGAGGTTCTGATTTGGTGCTCAAGTTTATAAATGGAAATTTATGGGAATAGATTGAAACACAAAGGAAGAAATGTAAGGTGGAAATACAAGTAGATCTAGTAGAGAGCGTTTTAGGGATGAGTGGAGTGAAAAGATCCAGTAAAAGACACTAAAATTATCTTTTATTTAAAATGAGATTATGGAAGCCAAGAAAGGGTAATGTTTTAAGAAGGAAAGACTAATCAGTAGTGTCAAATGGTAAAAATTTCAGCTCATTGGATTTGGCAATGTGGAAGGCCGTGGTGCCAACAAAGTTTAAATGTTAAGATGGGAGGATAGAATCAAATTGTATGTCAGTGTTGGGAATTAGAAAATTGAATAGAAAGCAAAGAAAATTGTGGGGAAAAGGGTAGGGATGGATGCAGAATTTTTGAGGTTGAACTGAGCATAAGAGTAAGGAGCCATGTGAATACAGTGAAAAGAGAGGGGATAATTGATAAAAACAAAGCTCAAGTTAGATGGAAATATATAGGATAATTAATTGTTTGTTTTCCATAAACAAATTTCACTCAAGATATTTAACAACATGATTAAATTCTGCTCAGTAACTAAAGGACGTTTAACATAAGTTCATATGACAAAAGTCTGTCAAGATTTGTGAGAGTCAGCATCTTTCTGCTATTAGTAAGCTTACAAGGCCTTTTTTTTTTTTTTTTTTGGCAAGTCCACATCTACTATATCACATCCCTAGCATTGAGGAGTACACTTAATTGTTCTCCTAGGTGTGAGGTAGGGATGGACAGCATATATTAGGTTATTTACCACAGGCAAGTGGGTGAGCATTTCCTATATAATGAAAGTGATAATAATATAATAATATTAGTAACTTTATTTGTATTTATTATATTTACAATAAAATTGGTACCTGCTAAAAACATCATATGCTTTATTTAATTTGATCTTCACCACCCACTTAGTTGTTATCTATATACTAGAGGCCCAGTGCATGAAATTCATACATGGGTGTGGTCCCTAGGCCTGGTTAGCAATTGAAGCATGAGGGTCTGGCATGGAAGGGCAAGTCCCGGCTGACCTCTGGGCCTGGGCAGCACCTGGGCCCCCTGGCTCCTGTACATCCTCTTCTGCCTGAGTCATAGGGTCCCTGTCTGGCTCCCTCAGCACCTGGGAGCTGAGCAGTGGCCCTGACTCCTGCTGCCGCCACTGGTTGTCATCTATAGGGTAATTGGTGGGGCAATCGGGCCCCACTCGCATCCACTTTGGCCTGGCGCCACCTGCTCACCTGCTCCACCATGCTACCATGGTCCCTCTCTCATCGGGTCCCATTGGGGCCTGCAGTGCCTCCACTGCTGCCTGCTGCCAGCGCTGTGTAGCCAATGCCCGCTATGTTCCGCACCAACCCCTGCTGGTCAGCGTACTTCATAACGAGAGGTTGAATTATTCCCGGTCAAACTCCTGGTCAAGGGGACAATTTGCATATTAGGCTTTTATTATATAGGATATAAAAGCCTAAGTGACTGACCATCTGACCATTCGCCCAGTAACTATGACACATAATGACCACCAGGGGGCAGACACTGTGACCATTAGAGGGAGTAGCCCAATTCCTCACGGAATTGGTCATGGATTAGGTTGCTGCTGGGGCACTTTTGGCCCCAAATCTGCTTCACCCACACCCCAGACCCAGAATCAGTTTTGGCCTGATCCCTGCAGGCCAGGCCAAGGGAGCCCCCCAGTGCACAAATCTGTGCACCGGGCCTCTAGCTAAGTATAATTGTTCTCAGTTTACAGCTATTAAAACTGAAGTTTAGAGTTTAAATAGTTTACCTATATTTGCAAAGCTACCTGGGATGCAAACACAAGTGGACTTAATCCTATTTACCAATAGTATTTGGCTTTGGAACTATGCTTTTCAGTTTTAGCATCTACAGATTGTAGGTCTCAGATCAGAGACCAGATTAAGGGCCTTTGGCTACTCAGCATAAGGAGAGTATATTTCCAGACCCAAAGCTTAGCCATCATTCTAATTTCTGAGAAAATCCTATTAAATGTTTATTAAAGCCAGCATGGTAGATTCAATTTTTAAAAAATATTTCCATATCCATATAGAATCCTAGATAATTAGTATATGATTTAGGTCTTTGAAAAAAAGGTATATAGTATGACTTATACTTTGTTAAAATTAAAATCGTTTTTAGAATTATGAAAGAACTTTCTATTTCTTAATATGTCTTTAAAGTGCTGTTAGTTGTATCTATGACTTATTAATTGCTGTGTTCTTTGTCAGGGTTCATGACGGGTATGTCTTCCAATGAGCAATTTTTATTTAATTTATGGCAATCTAATTCACAAAATGATTTCCACAAAGACATTTTGTTAAATAAGCAAGAGTTGCTTATATATTCTGTCTTCATACTGGAAACCTTGGCATAGTGCAAATTTCTCTGCTCTCAAGAAATACTATTCACATACACAAAAATGTAAGGATGAAAAATGTTTGTCTATAAATATTTTAAAAAATAACTTTCTACAGTTGTTAATTTTATGCTTTAGAAACAAATCCTGAAGGGTACTGATAAATTGCCTTAAGGCAGTTTTGCTTTTAGACAGTATATCCTAATGTATTTCTAGTATGGAGTCACACATTCATTATCATTTTATAAGGATACTGCTCTGGTGTCTGAGAGCTTATGGTTTATAAAAGGCCTACATGGAAGGAAGGTTGAACAGCTAAGGCTGTTGAGGGTGTAAACTTTTAGGCTAGATATTGAAGTAATTGATAAGAAAGGATGGGCCATGAGATGCAGAATATACGGGGAAATATAGATTGGAATGTAAAATATCCTCTGGGATGATAAGAAGGAGAAACAGTGAATTCCAGTCATATGTAGAAAGTTAAAAAAGATGGGAGTGAGCAATTGGTAGCAATGCAGTCCTGAGTAAATGACTCAAGTATTTAAACTGGATTCATAGCTGGTGGCAAATTATATCCTTACAGATCTTTATGTAGCAGGTGCAGAGAAAACAAATGAAAGACTAATTTGTGTGAGACAGATGAGGATTAATAGTAACAGAAAGTTGTCAAGTAAATTTCAAGTTCCTCTGTTTGTCAGTAAGATAGAGTAATGACTGTAGTTCCTGTGACTAAATTTAGCCATAGTTTTTGGGAGGAGATTGAATTACATGTAATATAAATAGGGGTGTTAGAATAAACATTTAAAGTATTTATTTTTAATTTGAGGAACTGAGGAAAATTTAATGGAATAGGTGACTTTTAAACTGGTCTTTGAAGGATTAGGAGGATTTCAGTAGGCATGGATAAAGGGAAGACATTCCAGGTAGAAGGACTGGCTAGCAGGAGGGGTCAGCAGTGACAAGATTGTTGGGCAAAGCATTGGAAGGAATATATAAAATATTGAGTGGTTTTAAGGTCTTGTAATATCACCGAGTCTTTAAATCTATATGTAGATCACGGCTGGGTAAATTGGAAGACCCTGCTCAGTTTGCCATCAACTTTTCACTTCACTTGTTTCTTATGTGAGCATCTATCTATACATATAAAGAGGTAATATGCTAATTTGTCCCAGTCACAACCAGTCTGTGGGTGGGGACAGGGGTGGGGACTTCCACCCCCAGAGCTAATATCACGCTGCCTGTGTGCGTCCCTGCCCAGTGCTGAGGTGAAGCTGCCTGCCTGCATCTCCATCTAGGGATATGACACTGCCTGCGTGCATCCCTGTTCAGTGCTGATGTGATGCTGCGAGGGGGTGAGGGGGGTGGGGGGAGGGCTGGGATTGATGGGGGACCTCAGGCCACACCCCCTGCCCCAGTGCCAGGCTGGGACACCTCAGGCTGCACCCCCTACCCCAGCACCAGGCCAGGAGACCTCGACCTCAGGCCATGCCCTCCGACCCATGGGGCTTGACGGGGGACCTCAAGCCACACCCCCTGCCCCAGCGCCAGGCCAGGGGACCTCAGGCTGTGCCCTCCACCCCAATGCTGGGCCAGGGGACCTGAGGCTATGCCCTCCGCCCAGCACTGGACTGGGGGACCTGAGGTTGTGCCCTCTGCCTGGAGGGGCTTGACAGGGGTGGTGGGTGGGGACTTGACACTAGGTCCTGCAGCGTACCCCAGACTCTGACAGGAGGGAGATTTTATATACATTTTACTAATTTTCTTTAATCTCTGACACTTCTATTATAGAGAAAGAGCAAATAGCAATATTAAAATATTTCTTCTAATTAATTACCTTTTAATGTGCACAAATTTTGTGCACCAGGCCACTAGTATATATATAAAAGGCTAATATGCAAAGTGTCCCCTCAGGAGTTCTACCGGGAGACCGGGAGTTCGACCGGGAGACCGGGACTTTGATTGCTCGCTGACATGCACTGACCACCAGGGGGCATCACAGAACTAAGGAAAGCAGCAGCCAGCAGCAGGCATCTGGAGAAGGGAGGACCCGGCCAGCACCTGGCAGCCAGGGAAGGGAGGCCCCGGCCAGCAGCTGGAAGGCCTCAATCAACCTTGATCACCAGCCAGGCCTAGGGACCCTACCAGTGCACAAATTTCTTGCACTGGGTCTCTAGTTATGATATAATTGAAGAATAGAATTATGGGATAAAGTGTCAATAAAGCTACATAGACTGGCATCATACTATCTTATAAAATAACGTAATCTGAAGTACAGAGTGCCTTAACAGATATTTTCTAATTTCATCCTCTCAAAAACTTTACGATTAGCGAGGGAAAATATCTTTCTTCTATCCATTACAAGGCAAATGAGACTTAAAAAACACTTGCTGAAGGTTACTCAATTGATAAGTGGTGTAGAAACTTTTGGACTCAGATTTCCTGGTGTCAGGTTTAGTATTATGCCACACATGCAAACTGACAGAGAAATAACCATTGGAATTGACATGAATAGTACAAGGGGAGAATCAGCATAGAGAAGAGTAAATAATTTACCTGAAAATCTCTAATTTCTTAGAATTTTATAGCCCTTGACTTTAAGAGACAGCTTTTTCTCCATTGTTTGATGGGCTAGCTATGAAAAAGCCAACTGCTGAGATACACTATTAAGCTGCTATATCTGAATCTGAAATCAGTTGGTTTGGTCATGCCCCATTTAGTTGTTATTTGAACAGACAATGGTGAACCTATCTTCTGTAACAAATAGAAATGAATGAGCTCTTATTAAAAGGGATCCATATTCTATCAAGTTCATCTTTACTCATAATTTTATTACAAGGATAGAAGGAAGAGAAAGATCCTTTGAGGAGTTATTGTAGGGTGTCTAGAAAAACACAAAAACAAATATGATACTACTATTTCCCATTATACAACCTTTTTAAAACAAAAATAAGGAATCTCAATTATTTTATTCATAGCCCTATCAACCTTCACAATATTTCTATAAGTCAGGTAGGTGATAAGAATTACAATTAAGAGAAGAAAAATTTAATACATTTATTTGTTGCAAGAAAAAAGCACATACTGAAAGCAGGAGACTTGAAGTAAGAACACTTTAGTATGAAATATTATATATAATAACAAAAAATAAAAAAAAATTATGCAAGGGAGGAAAAATCTAACTACTTTATTGGACTATAAAAATGTTTTCTCATAGTAAGTGAAAATAGAAAATAAATCATAATGAAGGTTAAAAATAGAAAAGTTTATGACACTTCATCTAAGTTCAATACGTATATATTGAGTGCCTAATGAATTTAAACTTTAATCATTTTCTATTTCCAGTTATATTGAAAAATGCTGTTTCTTACGTGCTAAGTATTAAAAAATATTTTTGGAATGCAGAAATTTCCATGAAAATATAAGCAATATGTGAAAGTGAGCTTTAATAATGATTCTGGTTGCAAAGAAGTAGGAATAAAAATTCTTAGTAGAACCTTGCTGAAGGGTTGCATCAGTTCTAAAAGAGAAAATAAGCACAGGAACAGCCTCTGTATTTAAGTACAGATTCTGTTTTAAATAAAGAATCATGATGAGCTATTATATTCACTATATATAAAACAAAAGTAAGCCATAGTGTGAGAATTTTTTGGTTAGTACTTGGAAAGATTTCCCAGAAATAATTTTTGCTTAATATAAAGCTAGATTGGGCTTTTATTAATGCAGCCTGTATAATATTTTTAGGTAAGAAAGGAGGTAGAGGCAGAGAGGACTTCCCATGTCCGCCTGTGTGTGTGTGTGTGTGTGTGTGTGTGTGTGTGTGTGTGTGTGTGTGTTTTAAGACTATTTTCAAGAGACTGTAAAATTCATTTTAATGAATGGATTACTGTTAAAGGATAGATTACTATTCTATATTACATTCCATTTAAGGATGGATTATTGTTCTCTTCAGCTTATTTTTTCAATTTGTCTGGCTCTATGAGTCTAAGAAAGAGTCTAGTAAAATATTTTCATGTTAGAATTTGCTATTGCTAGCAATCAAAGTGTGGCCAAAAAAATAGTTAAAATGGAAAATCAATTACTTGATATGTATTGTTTTTATATTGTGAGATGTCTCCAAAGTTTAAAGTAGGCCAAGACACCTTTCCTTGATGTCGGTTAAAAACCCAAAACCATGCCTGCTGGTTCTTGACTGTCAGGGTTGCCAGCTGATCATGCCTGGATTTTCCAGAAGCATATATCCCTTCCAGGAACATATAATTCTTTAAAGAGAGAAGTTGATGGATAAGGCAATGCTTAACCTAAAAGAAAGAAGCTGTAAACCTTCATCCAGGGGGTATGGGAAGCCATTGTATCAATGCAAGTCCCTTTAGTTGCACTATAAAAGTAGCTATCTGTGCTTAAGGTGGGCATAGGACAAGATGTAATAAAATAATAAATTGTTAAAATGACCAGAAAGAAATGAGTAAAAGAAATCACAAAAGGAGAAGAAAGCTGATGAAAAAGTGGTAAGCTGGTTATTGGGGGAGAGAGAGAAAAAAAAAAGGAGATAGATTTTCCCCAAATCTTTCCTGTTCTAAAGTAGCCAAAGTCAGTGTCTGTATATAATATAAAAATTATTACCAACCAATCTAGTATAAAAATGAAAATAGTTGTTTTACATTATCTAGACTTAACCTAAGCTACCTTATTTAAAAAAATGTTTTTTCATCTCCTCTTCTTTCATCATCTCCTTTTCTCACTTCCCATCTGCCCTTGCATTTCTTCCCCTTGGATCTATTATCTATCTATCTATCTATCTATCTATCTATCTATCTATCTATCATCTATCTATCTATATCTATCAATCAATCATCTACTTATCATCTGTCTATTATCTATCTATCTATCTATCATCTATCTATCTACCTACCTACCTATCTATCTCTATTTATCTCATCATCTTTATGTATTTATTTTGATTCTTGTTTCAGTTCCTTAGAGATGTCACAGGTTGATTATAGTCTTTTTAACAAGAGTTTCTAGATAATTTAAATATGAGTCTCAAAATTAGATCAGCATTTTTTTTAGTGTGGTTCAAACCTTTAAAAAGTTATACATTTCTGAAAATGTAGATCTATTGATTGGGAATCTTCAGTGATGATAATATCCATGCTAGATTCTGTATTGTAAACAAGTTTGCCTAAGTTTTTGCATCTTAATATTTGAGATAAATATGAAGTAAAGATATAGAAACAAAGACATAGGACCTTAAAAGTAATACCATTTTCTGATTTTAGGTATTGATACATGATTTTTGGACTGAAACACATGGTGTTCCCTGGATTCTTTGTCCGTTGGAGTCAAAGAATGAATCCATAGACTGAAGAAGGTATAGCAAAGGTGGAGATTTATTGAAGAACAAATACAAACTCCCATGTGGGGAGGGGGAAAGAGTCCCACTGACTTCCTGTTTCCACAGCTTATAAAGGCTGCAAGTCCCTGTGTCCTGATATCCCTTCTGATTGGTCAGTATTCCCTTTTGAATTGGTTACTATAGTAACTCCCCAGCTTAAAGGTCAAACATTACATGGGACATGTGATGCCCTCTTCCCTCATTTTCCTCCTATTCCTTCTGGGTTTTTCTCCTTCTTCTTTATTTTATAAATATAGACCTCTTGGCTACTCCCAGTTTCCCTTGTCTTATGGAAATGTAACTGCACCTGGCTTCCTTGCCTTATGGAAATGTAACTTCTCCCAGTCCGTAGTCCTGTGTTGTTTTCCCTGAACCCCAATTCTAAAAATTCCCTAAACCTGCCTATATTCCCCTAAACTTTTTATTTCAGTATACATCCTTTTTCAAATCCTGATGTGAGTGCTGAGCTCAGAAAAATAAAGCTGTATGGTATCAGAGGAGGACTTATGAGGACTACTCTCAGAAGGCTAAAAAACTTGAGCTGAATGTGTTATAGTTTTTTACATTCTTGCTGCTATTAAAAATTATTGAAATGATGAATGCTTAATTTCTTTCAGAAACAAACTCATAAAAAACTCATTTATTTTATTAATAAATCAATAAAAATTTATAAATTATTTTTCCTGTTCTTGTATTTTTCCAGCTTGCATGAATGTCTCTTATCACTCTCCCTAACTCTTTCCCTACAAAATTTTCTTCTTAAAACTTGAGCTCTCTTTTCATACTTTTATCATTATGTAAAAGGTGATTTTGGGGAAAAAATTTTATAAAAGTTTTATACTATTATGTTACAGTATTGACAATAGAGAAGGAAGACAGAATTGGTTTCTGCTACCTCAATAAAACTATCCTTCTGTAAATACTTCAAAGGTAATTTCCAGGCAGTGAGCATGGGGACAAGTTTGATAGTTTACTGATTTCTGAGTAGAATAGAATATTAATTAATTATTTGGGGGGAGCAAGTGGTGGTTTTTAAATCTGCCTGAAACTAGGTGTTTTTTTTGTTTTGTTTGTTTGCTTTGTTTTTTTGTTTTTAAATCTAAACCTTTAAAGTGGTTGGAACCAATCACATTTTAAAAGTTCAGGGTCTGAACAGGTGATGAAGGGATGGCCAACCAATTTCTCCATAAGTCTGCTAATAAATTAAAAGAGCATTTTTGATGAGCTCTATAATTCTTTTGCATTAGATTGAATGATTAGATTTTTTTCTCTTTAATTTATTTTAAGTGACAATTAGCTAAAGAAAGACTACTGAAGATTGAATTTTTAAAAAAATATATTTTATTGATTTTTACAGAGAGGAAGGGAGAGGGATAGAGAGTTAGAAACATCGATGAGAGAGAAACATCGATCAGCTGCCTCTTGCACACCCCTTACTGGGGATGTGCCAGCAACCAAGGTACATGCCCTTGACTGGAATCAAACTTGGGACCCTTCAGTCCGCAGGCCAATGCTCTATCCACTGAGCCAAACCAGTTAGGGCTGAAGATTGAATTTTTATGCAGAGTATTTCTATTAGTATTCATAACGATTCTAGATGAAAATGAAAAACTTTTCAAGCATATATGGAGTTTGGTGCAATATGGTATGTATGAGTATGATAGTTTAGCTATCTACATATATAAAAGCCAAGCGACTGGAACGATGGAATGACTGGAATGACCAGAACACACTGTGGGGGCTAACCAGCCTGATTGGGGTCCCAATCACCCCCCCCAACCTTCTGTGGCCACTTCCCCCAACTGGCCCGGCCCCTGATCGGCCCCCCCAACCCAATCTGGGACAGGGCTGGCCAGCTAACCACCTGTGGCCCCTCCCAGCTGCCAGCCTGGCCCAATCAGCCCCCATCGGGGTGGGCCAGCCAGACTCCACCCATGCACGAATTTGTGCACTGGGCCTCTAGTCTAGTATAATAGTATAAAATTATTACTTTTGGGCCTAGCCAGTAGAGCATTGGCTAGAGCATTATCCAGATACACCAAGTTTGCACATTTGATCCCTACTTGGGGCACATACAAGAATCACCCAATGAAGCATAAATAAGTGGAACAACAAATTGATCTCTCTTTCTCTCTCTCTCCCTTTTTCTCTCTAATATCATAAATAAAAATTTTAAAAAATTATTACTTTGAAAGAATAATTTCATATTATTATGAGTGCACAAGATGGTCTTTCCCACCAAAGAAATAACATAAAACATTAACTTAACCTCTTGATTTATAAACTGTGAAGCTTTGAGTATATTATTAGAGAGTTTTAAAAGCAAGGACATTTGAATTTTAAAGAAGCCTTATGAGTTATGATTAAATGCAAAACTAAGTTAATTTGGGGAAGTATATTGGCTCTACCATGTAAGCGAATTATCCAAAATTTATTAAGATTGGATATATTTCTATCACAGATTTCTTCCTTGCTAGTTGGCTCACAATAGTTCTATACTAGTAGAGAGAAACAGGAAAATTAAAATAATTACCTGAATACTTCAAATGAGAAAATGATTCCCCTTAAATATTAAGTTTAATGAGGCTTAAAAAAGTTGTCTGGTGACCTCTGAGTCAGTCTTCCCTAACTCACCTTCTATGGCCAAATGAATTTAGTACAAGTAATTTTTGCAAAAAAGAAAGGAAGTCTCTTTATAGGCGATAGTAGACAAAGAATCAGAAAGAAGTTGATGTTCTAGTTAGGGGGCCAACTACCTGTGCTCCCCAATTCCCCACACAAGGCTCTAAGACAGGTTACTCACATGTTCCAAGAGTTCTTCTGAATGGATAGGGCTGCTAAGGCTTCAGGGATCTCCTGAGGATGCAACTGTTCCCTGGAACCAGGGTTCATCTCTGCTTTGCCCATTCTTTCCCCTGCTTTTGTTTATTAAAATTGGGATGTTCACACTATTGCAACTCCCTGAAACTCTTGTATAAGATATGAGGCTCATTTCCTATTGACTTTCAAATGTGAAAGGATTTAGGTGTCAATATATCTGCTAGATACAAGGTGAGTCATTAATACCTTTAAAGTAAGTGGTATTAATGACATTTCAGAATATTTGTCTTCCCCTGGGGCATGTCCCCCTTCATTTTATGTCAAGAGAGGAGGGATTCAAGATTACCTGGAAACCTTATTAGATATCTGCTTGAAAATAAGCCAAAGAGGACACTGGGATCACACTAATATCCTAGAGGTTGTGGAGGCAAAGGATTAAGAAATGCCATCCAAACTAGAGTGGACCACAGCCCAAGGGAGCTAGAATGGGGTGTTCCTAATGCTGCCCAACAGGGTGGCTTAGAGGGCACTCAAGAGAAGTTAAAATGACTGTCACATTCGTAGTGGCTGGAGAGAGTATAAAGAAACCCTGAAGAGAATAAATTCACCTGGATCAAGGAACCACATTTGAGAGCCCACTCTAATGCTGGACATCTCTGAAGAATCCACAAATTTGTTCCATCAGCTAAAGCCAGTAAAAACATCTGCTATACTAAGAAAGTGTGAGGCCAATTTAGGACTATGCACTCAGCAAGTGCCAGGAAATCACTAGGCTAAATGAGCTTTCTGCCAAAGGCAGAGGATAAACTAGCCCACTGAATATATTTAAAGGGCAGTGGGAAACAAGAGCATAAAGGTGTATTCTGACTATATTCCATGAGTCTTACTTGGTAAAGAACTATGTGTATAACTTCTAAGACTTGCTAAAATAATCAGGGGTCAATTACTACCTGCTCAGTTGGTTTAATCTTAATAAGAAAGCAACATTTAATAAAATTAGAATAAAAAGTTTTAATTTTTCAGCCATTATAAATGTTTATCTATTTCATATAATAAAGCAACATAATCTAAACAAAACTACTTACAGTGTGCTATTTTTCAAGGTGGGATAATCACAAGTTGCTAGGATATTGTCACAAAGTACTTTTTTATTTGATTGTATATTATCAAGTTCCTAGTTTACTTCATTATCGTTTAGATTAGCATTGTATTTGCAAATGTAAGAAGTCCTTTAACATTGTTTTAAAATCTCCCCAAATCCTTGCAAGGACAGCAGGGTGGGAAGTCAGTAGACCTAGAAGCCACTGCCAAGTTCCCCTGCATGTAATTTACCACATTCTAGGTGGTTTGCTTAATTATTGGGCCCTGCTGTCTGAGATGGACATCTTGCAAGAACAAGTGGTTGTCATTTTTCCTGGTGTATTTTGCTATATTTCATACAAAACATTTTATAAAATAACAGAAAGCAATGCAAAAATATGTGTAATCTTCTGAAAGCAGTCTGGAGTAATGATCTGGGTCTGATAATGAGCTGAATGCAGAGAGTTATTTTTAACTGCTCTACTCTGCTAATGTTTTACTTTTGCAATTTCTGTTGTAATGTTCTGACGTCTACCATGGTTGCTACTACTACCATTCTCTTTTGATTAATCCCTCTTAGATTTCTCCTATTTGGTCTCCCTCAAAGATTTTCTTCCTCAGATCGGGACCCAGGTAACAGACAAGAGACTTGGCCGACAGCAGCTGCCCTATATCTAAATCCAGCCTAGCATCAGGAATGCTCAGGGCCTACTCAAGAATGCAAATAATTCTTCCCACTAATATTTACAGGGTAAACTAAGATTGTTTGTAGAGTATTAAATTTGACAGTAAAATAGTAATCAAGTTTTCAGATTAATTTAAATAGGCTAATTGAAATAAGTGAATATTCAAGTAAATTTAATTGTACTGGACAAAAAGCTGTTCCTAAAGTAATAACTAAAATTTCTATTGGTAGTTCATCTCATGGTAAAATTCCTGAACATGCAATGAACCTAAAGCAGTCATATTTTTGGGCAAAAAATTAAAATTCAAAGTTATCAAGACTGCATTATAAAATTTACAAAAGCCTCCATTAATAAAAAAAAAAAGGGGGGGATAGTAGGGTAATATCATGTAAGGAAAAATATTCTATAAGTAAATTACATCTAGAAAAATTTTACTTTAGAAAATTAATTTTCATTTGTAATGCTAACAGCAAGACGGCCATGAAAAACACACATGGTGTCTAAATAAGACAAAGGAAAATCATTTGGGCAAAAATAAAAAGGATTCCAAATCAATTATATAGGAAAGATTCCTTTATTAACTTGTGGTTGAGAATATGTTTGTATAATTTCCGAAAACAACTCCAAGACCATGTGGATTCCTGCAACAGAGAGGAATTGACAGGTCTGCTCCAACCACGAAGACAAGAAGAGAAACAGTCCAGAGATGGAAGATGCTGACGACGCCTTGCCACACTAGCAGTCAGCAGCTGTGCACCGCTCCAGGTTGCCTAGGACCAAACCAGAGATGGTCGGACCTGCATTGCCACCATGTGCCCACCATCTAGATATCATTTGCTGACATGTACACATAAGGAACGGTTTGACATTGAAACGGGGACTCAGAACTGTTGGACATTGAAATTGGGACTCAAACATTTTTTTTGTTATTATATGTTTATTTCTAGTCTGCAGAGGCAAGATTTTTTAAAGGAAAGAAATGGGGGAAAATAGATACAGAGGCAAAGAAGCATTGAACACACTGTCAAACTACAGCGGGAAGGCAGGGGAGGTTGGGCGGGGGTGGGGAGGCTGTAAGAGGTCAACCCAAGGACTTATACATATGCATATAAGCATAACCAATGGATATAAGACACTGGGGGGTGGGCAGGCAGGTGAAGGCATGTACTGGGGGGTAGGGGAGGCCGGGGGGAGGTCAATGGGGGGAAAAAAGGAGACATATGTACTACTATTTGTAATACTTCAAACAATAAATAAATAAATAAATAAATAAACCAAAAACTAAAATATAACACAATCAACCTGAGTAACCAACTGAAGACTAGTTGAAGAGAAGTCTTATAACCAAAGATTTACAAAAGGAGCCACATCAAGAAAGACTGGTAGGAAGGGTGGAGACATGGCTCTGTTCCCATGGGTAGCAGCTGAGATTCTATAGGGATTTGTCAGCTTCAAAGTTTCTTCCTGAGGAGCGTGGGGTTTCAACCCCACACCTGGCTCTCCAGCCCAGAACTCCAGAGCCAGTAGGAGGTATCTACATAACATCTGGTTGTGAAAATCAGCAGGGATTCTGTCTGCCAGCAAAAGACCAGAGTCTGCTAGAGACACAGGTGCCTTCTTAAAGGACCAGTGCACAAAATCTCATTTGCAGCCACTCACCCTAGCTATGGCAGAAGGAGGGTTGAGTGAACTAGAGTTGTGTAAAGAGAGATAGGGATTTGAGGCTCTGGAGAGAAAGCTGCAGGGACAGCCATCAGGATCCCAGTGCTAAGTCCCTCTCCCACACTTCAGATGTCATCTTTTCTGATTGGAGAACTCCCCTCCATAAGCATCATCCTGGGGAAATGCGATATAGGAAATGCGATAGCTCTACCCTTTGGATGCCCTGTCACCACAACCTCTTGACCTCATGCTCTGTTGAGGAGTCAGCTGCCTGGGCCAGGGTATAGAGGTCTGGGCAGACTCAGGGGGTGTCAGTGAATGAGTTGTGTGGCTTTGGGGTGGGGATTACTCCCCCATTTTCCTGTGAACTTCGTGATTGCCTACCTCTCACAGGATTCCACTAGCTCTACCCTCCTGGCTCCCAGTGGTTCCCTACGCCCTGCTGGCTCCCCAGAATAACTGAGACAAACTGAGTTGTGTGACTGGAACAGGGGCCATGCCCCTACCTTCCCCAAAGCCTGATTGGTGCCTCCTCCTCACAGCAGATCCACTAGTCCCACACTCTCAACACCCAGTGGTCCTGCCTTGCTGAGGTTGGATTCCTGACAGAATCTGAGACATTGAGTTATGTGGTTCTAGAAATGGGACCACTTTTTCTTTGTATGTCTGACTGATGCAGAGCCTTCCCTTCACATGGCCAAATTTTGGTCTGTTTGGGCCTGATAAGCTCTGCTGGCCTCACCTGACAACTCCCTGAGATCCCACCCCACCTCAAACGACTGTGAGCACCCAGAAGGGGGCAGCTAGATTTGGTGTACGCTGGGACTTTTGCTGACTAGCCTTGGCACTGGTACTAAGTTTGAACCTGTGTCAATCCGGTGAACACTCCTTGCCCCAACCTGGTGACTCATTGAGAACCTACCTCAAGCAACTCAAGTAGTTCTGAAGGCTTTTTAAGTGATTGAGCCTAACAGGTAGCCAGCAGGCAGAGGCAGGCAGAGGTAGATCTTAGTATTCCCTGGGACTTTTGTTGACCTACCCCTGGTCCTGGTGCTGGTAGAAGCCAGATTTGGTGCATAGCTTGGTCTTTTCCATGCACATCCAGGCCCAGCAGAAGCAGCCACAAACTGGATCTTTTTGTGGCTCCAAGCAGGTTGCTCAGGGCCAGTCATAGGCAGTGGTTGACATAGAGCTGCACCAGAGTCCATCCCAAGAGGCCCCAGAACAGACACACCCAGGGGCCAGATTTAGGCAGCATTAGAGCAGGGTCCAATTAGCTTTGAAAATAGCATATTTAAAGGGAGACCTCAGCAGGCACCAGACCCTGCTGAGGCAAATTCCATTTTGTGTGGTCTGCTCTATACTGTTGTTTTTGTGGATCCTCACACTCAACCACACTTAGGTCGACCCCATGCAAGGAACAGGCCAAAAGCAAATCAAGACTCAATTACAACAAGAGGACTCAACAAGGGTGATCCCTGGACCACCTAGATCAGGTGATTAAGGGGACTGTGCTTCTGGGTCTCATAAGAATCTACTATATAAGGCCACCTTGCCAAAATTTAGAGTCATAGCAGATATACCTAATACATAGAAACAAACACAAAGAGGCAGCCAAAATGAGGAGACAAAGAAACATGCCCCAATGACAGAATAGGAGAAATCTCCAGAAAAGAAGCTAAATGAAATTTAGGCAAGCAATTTACCAGATATTTCAATAAAATGGTTATAAGCATGCTCAAGGAACTTAGAAATTCAAGAACTTTAGTGAGAACTACAACAATATGAAAAAGGACATCAAAACCATGAAAAAGGACCAGTCAGAAATGAAGAACACAATATCTGAAATGAAGAATATACTGGAAGGAATAAGCAGTAGGTTGGATGAAGCATGGGATTAAATCAGCAACTTGAAAGACAAGGTAGCAGAAAACACCCAATCAGAGTAGCAAAATGAAAAAAAAAATTAAATAAGGATATTTAAAAGTCCTCTGGCACAACATGAAGCATAACAACATCTGCAACATAGGGGTATCAGAAGGAGAAGAGAGAGAGTAAGATAATGATGACTTTATTAGAAGAAACAATGACTGGAAACTTCCCTAACCTGGTACAGGAAAAACACACAAGTCCAGGAAGTGCAGAGTGTCCGAAATAAAATGAACCCAAAGAGGCCCACACCAAGACATATTGTAATTAAAATGACAAAGATTAAAGACAAAGAGAAAATCTTATAAGACAGTTAGTTACATAAAAGGGAGCTCCCATAAGACTGTCAGCTGATTTTTCCATAGACACACAGGCCAGAAGGGATTTACATGAAATATTCAAGGACCTACAATCAAGACTACTTTATCCAGCATAGCTATTATTTAAAACTAGAGGCCTGGTGCATGAAAATTTATGCACTGGAAGGGGAGTCCCTCAGCCCAGCCTGCCCCCTCTCACAGTCCGGGAGCCCTCATGGCAGGAGGCGACCTGGCGATCAGGGAAAGGTGACGCCCCCATCACACCTCTGCTGCTGCTACTGCTTGCAGCACAAGCCTTGGCCTGCCCTGGTTACCTGAGCCTTGGGTGGCCCTGGGTGGCTGGGCAGCCTCCATACAAGGCTTGCCTGTGCCTCAGGCCCACCCTGGGCAGCTAGGGGACTCCAGAGGCAGGCACATGGAGCAGTCGGACCCCTGGGGGAGGGGTCTGGCTGTGCCATGTGCCTGCTGCCCTGGCAGGGCTGAGGGGAATGGGTGCAGCCATCTTGTGGCTGTGGGCTCTGCCATCTTTCAGGGCATGATAGTCAATTAGCATATTCCCTCTTTATTGGATAAGATTGAAGGAGAAATAAAGAGCTTTCCAGACAAAAGCTAAAGGAGTTCATTACCACCAAAGCAGTATTACAAGAAATGTTAAATGATCTTCTTCTAAAGGAGAAGGAAAAGAAGGAGGAGGAGGAGGAGCAAGAGGAGGAGGAGGAGGAACATAGTTCTAAAGAATAAAATGACAATAAATATCCTATCTAATAAAGAGGTAATATATAAATTGACTGCCACAACCTCTCACAAGATGGCTGCCCCATGTGGTCACAAGATGGCCACCACAAGATGGCCGGCAGGGGAGGGCAGTTGGGGTCAACCAGGCCTGCAGGGGAGGGCAGTTAGGGGTGACCAGGCCTGTAGGAGAGGGCAGTTAGGGACAACTGGGCCTGCAGGGGAGGGCAGTTGGGGGGACCAGGCTGGCAGGGGAGGGAAGTTGGGGGGACAGGGGGCCTGCAGAGGAGGGCAGTTGGCGATGACCAGGCTGGCAGGGGAGTGCACTGGGGGCTAGCGGGCCTGCAGGGGAGTGCAGTTGGGGGCTATCGGGCTGGGAGGGGAGGGCAGTTGGGGGCAACCGGGCCAGCACGGGTGGACAGTTGGGGGCAATTGGGCCAGTAGGGGAGCAGTTAGGCATCGATCAGGCTGGCAGGGGAGTGGTTAGGGGCTGATCAGGCTGGCAGGCAGAAGCGGTTAGGGACAATCAAGTAGGCAGGCAGGCTAGCAATTGAGAGCCAGCAGTCCTGGTTTGTAAGAGGGATGTCCAACTGTCAGTCGGACATCCCCTGAGGAGTCCCAGATTGGAGAGGGTGCAGGCTGGGCTGAGGGACAACCCCCACCCAGTGCAAAAATTTCATCCACTGGGCCTCTAGTGTACCTATAATTAATTAATTTATATGTAAATGGCTTAAATGCTCCAGCAAAAAGACACAGAGTAGCTGTATGCATAAGAATACAAGACCCACTCATATGCTCTCTACAAGAAACCCAGCTAAGAATGAAAGACACACAAGGGTGGGAGGAGAGTGATTTGCAGGGAACTTATATGCATATATGAACACAGACAGCAGAGTGGTGAAGGCCTGGGAAGAGTGGGTGTGGGGTGGAGCAGCTCAGTGGGAAAAAGAAACAAAGGGGACATCTCTAATATATTCAAAACTAAAGAAAAATAAATAAATAAAAAAAATAAAGGATGGAAAAAGATATTTCATGCAAACGGAAACTTTAACAAAGGTTGGCTAGCAATGCTTATATCAGACAAAATAGATTTTAAAACAAAGTCTATAATAATAAAAGCATAATATGCAAATTGATCAAGTGACCAAACAGCAGAACAGCCATCCCGGCGACCTTCCAGATGAAGCTGGGGCTGTGAGGGCTGAGGCAGCTGGGACTGTGAGGGTCGAGGCACCTGGGGCTGTGAAGGCCTATTCTTGCATGAATTTCATGCATCTGGCCATTAGTTCATAATAAAAGACAAAGAAGGGCACTACATAATGATAAAGAGAGTGATCCAATAAGAGGATATAAGCCTTGTAAACACTCATACATCCAGCATAGGAGCATCTAAGTATATAAAGCAAATCTTGATGGACACAAAGGGAGACATCAATAGTAATATGGTCAGTTAAATATTTGACAAAGGAGTCAAGAACATACAGTGAGGTAAAGATAGTCTATTCAATAAATGGTGTTGGAAAAATTGGACATGTATAGGTGCAAAAAACTAAATTAGATCACCTTATTACAACATACACAAGAATAAACTCAAAATGGATTAAAGTCTTAAATGTAATACTCAAAACCACAAAAAATTATAGGAGAAAATATAGGCAGTAAAATATCTGACATTTCTCTTAGCAATATTTTTTCTGATATTTCTTCTTGGGCAAGGGAAACAAAAGGAAACATTAGCAAATGGTACTACATCAAACTGAGAAGTTTTTGCACAGCAAGAGAAACCATCAACAAAATGAAAAGACATGGAGAACATATTAGCCAATGATACATCTGATAAGGGGTTATAATGAAAATTTATAAAGAACTCAAACAACTTAACATCAAAAAGCAAAAGCTGTTCTTAAAATAATAACTAAAATTTCTATTGGTAGTTCATCTCATCGTAAAATTCCTGAATATGCAATGAACCTAAAGCAGTCATATTTTTGGGCAAAAAAAAAAAATTAAATTTAAAGTTATCAAGACTGCATTAAAAATTTTACAAAAACCTCCATTAAAAAAAAAGGGGGGGGTGAATAGTAGGGTAATATCATATAAGGAAAAATATCCTATAAGTAAATTACATCTAGAAAATTTTTACTTTAGAAAATTAATTTTCATTTGTAATGCTAACAGCAAGACAGCCATGAAAAACACACATGGTGTCTAAATAAGACAAAGGAAAATCGTTTGGGCAAAAATAAAAAGGATTCCAAATCAATTATATAGAAAAGATTCCTTTATTAACTTGTGGTTGAGAATATGTTTGTATATTTTCCGAAAACAACTCCAAGACCATGTGGATTCCTGCAACAGAGAGGAATTGACAGGTCTGCTCCAACCACGAAGACAAGAGGAAAAACAGTCCAGAGATGGAAGACGCTGACAACACCTTGCCACGGGAGCAGTCAGCAGCTGTGCACCGCTCCAGGTTGCCTAGGACCAAACCAGAGATGGTCGGACCTGCATTGCCACCATGGGTCCACCATCCAGATATCATTACTGACATGTACACATAAGGAACTGTTAGACATTGAAACGGGGACTCAGAACTGTTGGACATTGAAATTGGGACTCAAACATTTTTTTTTTTGTTTTGTTATTATATGTTTATTTCTAGTCTGCAAAGGCAAAACTTTTTAAAGGAAAGAAATGGTGGGAAAAAGATACAGAGGCAAAGAAGCATTGAACAGACTGTCAAACTACATTGGGAAGACAGGGGAGGTTGGGCGAGGGGGCTGTAAGAGATCAATCGAAGGACTTGTATGCATGCATATAAGCATAACCAATGGATATAAGACACTGGGGGGGGGGCGGTGTGCAAGGGCAGGCAGGTGAAGGCATGTACTAGGGGGTGGGGGAGGTCAGGGGGAGGTCAATGGGGAAAAAAAAGGAGACATATGTACTACTATTTGTAATACTTAAAACAATAAAAAAAATTGTTCTATGAAAAAAAAAAAAATGAACAAAGAACCCGAATAGACAGTTCTCCAAAAAGGACATACTGATGGCCAATAGACATATGAGAAATTCCTCAATGTCACTAATCATCAGAGAAATGCAAATTAAAACTACAATGGGATATCCCCTCACAGCTGTCATAATAGCTGCCTCAATAAATCCACAAATGATTAAGTGTTGGCTAGGATGTGGAGAAAAAGGAACTTTCATGCACTGTAGGTGGGAATGCAGATTGGTGCAGCCACTTTGGATACCAGTATAGCATTTCCTCTGTAAATTAAAAATGGAACTGCCTTATGACCTATGGAGTCTCCTTATGGGAATATAGCTGAAGAAATTGATACACTAATTTGAAAAAATATATGCACCCCTATGGTCATTTCAGCATTATTTATAATAACTAAGCTTTGAAAGCAGCCCAAGTGCCCATCAATAAATGAGTGGATAAAAAAAAACTGTGGTGCCTTTATACAGTGGAATACTACTGAGCTGTAAAAAAGAAGGAAATCTTACATTTTGTGACAACATGGATAGTCCTGGAGAGTGTTATGCTAAGTTAAATAAGTAATCAGAGAAAGACAAATACTTATGATTTCACTTATATGTGAGATCTACTGAACAAAATAAACCAACAATACAGAAAAAACTCATAGATACAGAATATTAGGGTGATGGGGGTGGGTGGGTTGGGAGGCTGGGTGAAAAATGAGAAGGATTAAGCAAGAAAACAAAAAAATAAAAAAACAGTTTTAGAAACAGACAGTATGGTGATTACCAGATAGGAGCTTCAGGGAAGGTCGAAGAGGGTAAAGTGGAGATAAATGGTGATGGAAGGAGACTTGACTTTAGGTTGTGAACACTCAATGTAATATACAATGCTGTATTATGGAAATGTACACTTGTAACCTATATTATTTTATTAACCAACTAGAGGCCTGGTGCACAAAATTTGTGCACTCAGAGGGGAGGTTCCTCAGCCCAGCATGCGCCCTCTTGCAGTCCAGGAGCCCTCGTGGGATGTCCGACTGATGGCTTAGGCCTGCTCCCCATGTCTAAGCTGGTAGTCAGACTTCCTTAGGGCTGCCACGGAGACGGGAGAGGCTCCTGCCACTGCCGCTGCGCTTGCCAGCTGTGAGCCTGGCTTCTGGCTGAGTGGTGCTCCCCCTGTTGGAGCACACTGACCACGCGGGGGCAGCTCCTGCGTTGATCGTCTGCCCCCTGGTGGTCAGTGCGCATCATAGCAACTGGTTGTTCCACTGTTTGATTGATTTGCATATTAGCCTTTTATTATATAGGTAGGATGTTATCCCAATAAATTCAATAAAAATTTAAAATATTTTAAAACTACCTTCTATCTGTTGGTGAGGTTGTATTTTTATTCTTTTTAATTGCATTGGATTAGAAATTTCAGCAATGTGCAAACTAGTTGAAAGCTTCATATGCCTTTTAATTCCCTATCAAATGCAACAGTCTTGTGAATATACCATCTTCCTATGGGCAAATCATAATTGTGGGCAGAAGCATCAATCACTTAGATTTAGGTTATGTATATTTATTGAAGTTTTTGCCCTCTTGAAAATGAAAGTTATGTTATTATAGGTGACATCTTGATTACACCAAAAAAAAAAAAAAAAGCCAAATCATGCAAATCTCAATACCTTGATAATTTTTAGCAATAAATACTTGGCTATAAGCCTCACAATTTTGCTGTGATACAACATAGTGAAATTAATCTGTCTGACAGAATTCAGAATTCTTTTTTTTGATTTCCACAGGCAAAGTTTAATTTGGTAAACACATCTCTGTTACAGTCTCATCATGCTGTATTTCAATGATTTATTTCCTTGTTTGCATCCACTCTAGTCCCTGGGGAACAGACATGGATTGTATTATTTCATCCTTTCTTGATGTCAGTACTCAATAAATGCTGGTTTTTGAAAGAATGTCAAAAATCAAGAGGGCAAGAAAAATAGAGAAAGGAGGATTCATAGGGTAGAAAAGGGCTGACTTAGCTTTTGACTGTCAGTTGTTACTTTAATTGCTTTTCAGCTCTGCATGCACCCTTCAATACACATTTTTGTGATAAACAATTAAATTCCTTCAAATATTTCTCCTCTGAAGTGTGTACAATGTTAAGCTCTCCTAATAGAGAATACTGGATGCATGCTGTAGGAGGAAACAGCTTTCTTGTAGTTTCTTATGTGGAACTGAGGATTGGTAGAATGGATGGCAGGATATTGAGTGGCTCCTACTCTAGTCATGTGACCTAGACACAGTTCTTCCAGTCTTGCAACCTCAGCCTGGCTTTCACCTTCCCACAGCCATCTTGAAATGGCAGCCAGAGCTACTATGTGTCAGATGCTCTGAATGCCTTTTGCCCCCAAATAGCACTTGGACTCCTACTGCACACCCATATCACTGGTGGCTGTTCACCTATTCTCCCACCTGTGCTGTAGAGGTTGCCCATTTCTTGCCCAGCAACTCCAGAGCAACTTCTAACAACTTCAGTTCAAATTCTAGAAATGTAAATCACCTCAAGGTTGATTGAACCAGTGAAATTCTCTGCTTTCCATTGGCCAAACAAACTTTCCCTAACAGTCTGAATACTTTCCAAGTTTGTCTTTCCTTGAGTGTTCTCCCTCAGCCCTAGGGTGGCATAATGAATTTCTTCATATCCTAGAGTTACTCTTTTAGTTAATTACTAGAGGCCTGGTGCACGAAATTCATGCACAGGTAGGATCTCTAGGCGGTGATCAGGGCTGACCGGGGCCTCCCTTTAACAGCTGCCAGCTGCTAGCTGCTGGCTGGGGCCTGCCTTCCCTGGCTGCCAGCTGGGGTCTTCCTTCATTCTGCACCACCCCCTGGTGGTCAGCACATATCATAGCAAGTGATAGAACTCCTGGTCTCCCAGTCAAACTCCTGAGGGGATAATTTGCTTGTGTCTTCTGGAGCAGCATCCAGCCTCATGGAGGGGTGACAGGCCCAGACACTCCAACGGTGGCAGATCCAGCCTCGCCACTTGGCCCCCGCTGCCCCCCCGCCAGGCCGACAGGCCCAGACACTCCAGCAGTGGTAGAGTGGCGAGGGTCTCGTGGCCCCCAGCTGGGCTGACAGGCCCAGACACTCCAGCAGTGGCAGAGTGGTGAGGCTGGATCTGCCCCCTCCGGCAGCAAATACAGCCTCGCTGCTGGGCTTCCACGGCCCCCAGCCAGGCTGACAGGCACAGACACTACAGCAGCGTCATCTTTGTTGGGTTAATTTGCATGCTTGCTCCTGATTGGCTGGTGGGCATAGCGGAGTGACGGTCAATTTGCATGTTTCTCTTTTATTAGTGTAGATACTTTATATTAACATCCTCTCTTCTAACCTATTGTGTGGTTTTCATCTCCTAATTGTGCTTTGATAACTATGGTGTGTGCTACAGCATGCCTTTTACAGATTAGCATAAGTGACATACCTAAAACCAGATACTTGTAATAGTTTATTGAAATATATTGGAACCTAAAGAAAAGTCATAAAGATCTTTCACTATTTCAATTTTGGACACCAAATTTTTGTGTTTATTTTCAACTTGATTAGTATTCCAGATTAGAGACTTAGTTTTTTTGGTTTTGTTTAACACTTGTCATAAAATAACAATTTTATTAGCATGATAGATATACTTAAATGTAAAAAAAAAAGTAAATGGAGATATGAGATCCACATGTATAAAACTGAAGATATTTTATTCCTTCAGTTGGAAAGATTATTCTAGGATATTTGGAAAAAATACACTATCAAAATCAGATGTGGATTAATCATGAACATAGTAAGAATACAAAAAGAACCAATAAAAGACATTGAAAAGCACCATTGACTATGCTATTGATCTGTCATCTTTGACTATTCCAGTTGTTTTTATTGACTATTGCAGTTTTTTTAATTGTTTAAAGTATTACATATACCTCCTTTTTCCCCAATTGACATCTCCTACCACTACCTCCCCCCAGGACAAGCCCCCACTGCCCCAGTGTCTCTGTTATTGGTTATGCTAATATGCATGCATACAAGTCCTTTGGTTGATCTCTTAACCTTGCCCCTCCCCTGCCTTCTCTCTGAGATCTGACTGTACAGTGTTTCTTAGTCTCTGGATCTATTTTTGTTCATCAATTTCTGTTCATTATATCCCACATGTGAGTGAGATCATGTGATATTTATCTTTCTCTGGCTTATTTCACTTAGTATAATTCTCTCTAGGTCCATCAATGCTGTTGCAAATGGTAAAAGTTCCTTCTTTTTTATAGCAGCATAGTATTCCATTGTATAGATGTACCACTGTTCTTTAATCCACTCATCTGCTGATGGGTACTTAGGGTGTCTCCAAATCTTAGCTATTGTAAATTGTACTGCTATGAACATAGGGGTGCATATATCCTTTCTGATTGGTGTTTCTGATTTCCTGGGATATATTCCCAGAAGTGGTATTAACTGCATCAAATGGGAGTTCCAGTTTAATTCTTTGAGGAATCTCCATACTGTTTTCCACAGTGGCTGCACCAGTCTGCATTCCCACCAGCAGTGCATGAAGGGTCCTTTTTCTCCACATATTCTCCATCACTTGTCCTTTGTTGATTTGTTGATGATAGCCATTCTGACAGGTGTGAGATGATACCTCATTGTTGTTTTGATTTGAATCTCTCAGATGATTAGTGACTTTGAGCATGTTTTCATATGTCTCTCCATCTTCTGTATGTCCTCTTTCAAAAAGTGTCTATTTAGGTCCTTTGCCCATTTTTCGATTGGATTGTTTATCTTCCTTTTGTTAAGTTGCATGAGTTTCCTGTAAATTTTGGATATTAAACCCTTATCTGAGATAGCATTGGAATATATGTTCTCCCATGCAGTGGGCTTTTTTGTTGTTTTGTTTATGGTTTCTTTTGCTGTACAGAAGCTTTTTATTTTGATGTAGTCCCATTTATTTATTTTCTCATTAGTTTCTAATGCCCTAGGACCTGTATCAGTAAAGATATTGCTACGACATATGTCTGATATTTTGCTGCATATGGAGTCTTCTAGTATTTTTATGGTTTCCCGTCATACATTTAAGTCCTTTAACCACTTTGAGTTTATTTTTGTATTTGGTGTAAGTTTTGTGATATAGTTTCATTTTTTTTGCATGTATTTGACCAATTGTCCCAGCACCATTTATTGAAGAGATGGTCATGACTCCATTGTCTGATCTTGCCTCCTTTGTCAAATATTAATTGAGCATAATGGCTTGGGGCTATTTCTGGATTCTCTGTTCTGTTCCAATGGTCTATATGTCTATTCTTGTGCTAGTACCAGGCAGTTTTGAGAACAGTGGCTTTGTAATATAGCTTCATATCTGACATTGTGATCCCTCCAACTTTGTTCTTTTTTCTCAGGATTGTTGTGGCTATTCGGGGTCTTTTTTTTTTTATTATTCCAGATGAACTTTTAGAGAGTTTTGTTTTAGGTCTGTGAAATATTCTATTGGTATTTTAATGAGTATTGAATTGAATCTATAGATTGCTTTGGGTAGTATGGACATTTTAATGATGTTGATTCTACCAATCCATGAACATGGTATGTTCTTCCATTTGTTTATGTCTTCCTCTTTCTCTTTTTCAATGTCCTGTAGTTTTCTGAGTACAGGTGTTTTACCTCCTCAGTTAAGTTTATTCCTAGGTATCTTAATTTTTTTTGTGCAATGGTAAATGGAATTGTTTTTTAAGTTTCTCTTTCTGTGAGTTCATTATTGGTGTATAAAAAAGCTATAGATTTCTTAGTGTTAATTTTGTATTCTGCTACATTGCCAAATTTATTTATTAAGTCTAGTAGTTTTATGATGGAGTCTTTAGGGTTTTCTATGTACAGTATCAGGTCATCTGTGAATAAGGACAGTTTTACTGCTGCTTTTCCAATTTGGATGTCTTTTTTTTTCTTTTCTTATCTGATCGCTATGGCTATCACTTCCAGTACTATATTTAACAGGAGTGGTGAAAGTGGGCATCCCTGTCTTTTTCCTGTTCTTAGGGGAAATGGCTTTAGATTTGCCCATTGAGTATGATGTTGGCTGTAGGTTTGTCATATAAAGCTTTTATTATGTTGAGGTATGATCCCTCTATTGCCACTTTGCTGAGAGTTTTTATCAAGAAAGTATGTTAGATTTTGTAAAATGCCTTTCTTTTCATCAATTGATATGATTATGTGATTTTTGTCTCTCAATTTGTTTATGTAATGTATCACATTTATTGCAAATATTATACCATCCTTGCATCCCTGGAATAAATCCCACTTGGTCATAGTGTATGATCATTCTAATGTAATGCTGGATCAGATTTGCTAGAATTTTGTTGAGGATTTTAGCATCTATGTTCATCAAGGATATTGGCCTGTAGTTCTCTTTTTGTGTGTGTGTGTGGTGTCTTTATTGATTTTAAAATTACAATAATGCTGGCTTCATAGAAAGAGCTTGGAAGTGTGCCTTCCTCCTGAATTTTTTGGAATAGTGTGAGAATAGGTTTTAGTTCTTCTTTGCATGCTTGGTAGAATTCCCCTGTAAAGCTGTCCAGAACAGGCTTTTGTTTGCTGGAAGATATTTGATTACTACTTCAATTTCTTTGGTAGGTAATGGCATATTCAGGTTTTTTTATTCTTACTGATTGTGCTTTAAAAGCTTATATTTTTCTAAGAATATGTCCATTTTGTCTAGGTTGTCCAGTTTGTTAGAGTTGTTCATAGTATTTTTTTTTATAATCCTTTGTGTTTCTGTAGGGTTGGTTTTTACTTCACCTTTTTTATTTCTGATTTTGTTTATTTGGTTCCTCTCTCTGTGCTTCTTAGTGAACCTAGCTAGAGGTTCATCAATCTTGTTTATCCTTTCAAAAAACCAGCTCTTAGTTTTATTGATCATTTGTATTTTTTTTTTTTTTGCCTCTATGTCATTTATTTCTGCTCTGATCTTTATTATTTCCTTCCTTCTGCTTACACTGGGCTTTTCTTGTTGCTCTCTTCCTAATTATTTAAGTTGCAAGGTTAGATAATTTATTACCATTTTTTCTTTTTTTTTTTTTTTTTTGAGGTAGGCTTCTAGAGCTATGAACTTCCCTCTCAAGATTGCTTTCACTGTGTCCCATAAATTTTGGATTTTTGTGTTTTCATTGTCATTTGTCACCAGGATACTTTGTATTTCTTCTTTGATCTCTTTGGTAACTCAATCATTGTTTAATAGCATGCTATTTAGCTTCCAAGTGTTTGATTTTTTTCATTGTTTTTATTGTAGCTGATTTCTAATTTTATGTCATTGTGATCTGAGAAGATGCTTGATATAATTTCCATCTTCTTGAATTTGAAGAGACTTTGCCTGTGTCCCAATATGTGGTCTATCTTTGAAAATGACCTGTGTGCACTTGAAAAGAATGTGTATTCTGTAGATTTGGGGTGAAATGTTCTGAAGATGTCAATTAATTCCATCTGACCTAATGAGGCATTTAGGATTGCTGTTTCTTTGCTGATTTTTTGTTTAAAGGATTTATCCAGTGATGTCAATGTGGTATTAAAATCTCCTATTATAACTGTATTGCTATTGATTTCTTCCTTGACATTTTCCAGAAGTTTGTTTGTTTGTTTATTTATTTATTTATTTATTTATTTATTTATTTAGTATTTGGATGCTCCTGCATTGGGTACATACATGTTTACCAGAGTTATATCCTCTTGTTGAATTGCTCCCTTTAGTATTATGAAGTAGCCTTCCTTATTTCTTGTTATGGCCTTCACTTTGAGGTCTATTTTGTCAGATATAAGTATTGTTACCCAGCTTTATTTTCATGTTCATTTGCCTGAAAAAAATTTTTTCCATCCCTTCACTATCAGTCTGCGTGAGTGCTTTGTTCTAAGGTGGGTCTCTTGTAGACAGCAGATATATGGGTCATGTTTTCTAATCAATTCAGCTACTATTTGTCTTTTTATTAGAACATTTAAATCCATTTATATTTAAGGTTATTATTGACTAGAGGCCTAGTACACAGATTTGTGCTCTGGTGGGGTCTCCCAACCTGGATTGTGCCCTCTCACAATCTGGGCCCCCTTAGGGTTTGTCTGACTGCCAATTTTGGCCCAATCCTTATATGCCAGGCTGTGGGATCCCACTGGTGCACAAACCCCTGCACCAGGCTTCTAGTATGCAGTTAAGATATTTGGTTAATCTCTTCCCACCTTCCCCCCTTCCCTCTGAGATTCATCAGTCTATTTCATGTTTCCATGCCCATGTGTTGAGCGTCTGACCCCTGGTTGTCAGTGCACATCATAGCTACCAGTAAAAAGGTCAGATGGTTGCTTAGGCTTTTATATATATAGATAGGTACTTGTTTGTTGCCATTTTTAGTCTTAATGCCTATGTTCCTTCTTCCCTTCCTATTTCTTCTTTTTATAGCAGTCCCTTTAGCATTTCTTGCATTGGTGGCTTAGTGGTAATAAACTTTCTTCGCCCTTTTATGTCTGTGAAGCTCCTGGTTTCACCTTCAATTTTGAATGATAGCCTTCCTGGGTATGTATTCTTGGATTCAGTCCCTTGCTTTGCATCACTTTGTATATTTCATTCCATTCTCTTCTGGCCTGATGTGTTTTTGTTAAGAAATCAGTTGATAGTCTAATGGGAGATCCCTTATAGGTAACTTTCTGTGTCTCTCTGGAAACCTTTAAGATTCTTTGTCATTGGTGTTTGCCAATTTAATTATGATGTGTTTCGGTGTCAGTTTTTTTGGGTTCATCTTGTTTTGGACTCTGTGAGCTTCTTGGAGTTGTGTAAGTTTTTTCATCCCAATATCAGGGAAGTTTTCTGTCATTATTTCTTCAAACAGGTTTGCTATTACTTGCTCAGTTTCCTCTCCTTCTGGCACCCCTATGATGTGGATGTTATTTCATTTCATGTTGTCCCAAAGCTCCCTTAGGCTCTCCTTCTGCTTTTTAAGTTTTTTTTTTTTTTTTTTTTTTTGCCAGTTGCTGCTATGTGGTGGTGTGTTTTCCTACCTTGTCTTCTAACTTGCTGATGTGGTCCTCAGCTTCTTCTAGTCTACTGTTAATGCTTTGTATTGTGTTTTTATCCTAGCTATGTCATTCTTCTTTTCTTCTTGGTTCTTCTTCATTTCCTCTTTTTTAAAAAATATATTTTATTGATTTTTTACAGAGAGGAAGGCAGAGAGATAGAGAGTTAGAAACATCGATGAGAGAAACATTGATCAGCTGCCTCCTGCACACCCCCTACTGGGGATGTGCCCATAACCCAGGTACATGCCCTTGACCGGAATTGAACCTGGGACCTTTCAGTCCACAGGCCGATGCTCTATCCACTGAGCCAAACCAGTTTTGGCCTCTTCATTTCCTCTTGATTCTTACACACGTTGTTGAATTTGTCTTCCATCCTTTTCAGTGTCCTTATGACCATTGCTCTAAATTCTTTCTCTGACAAATTGCTTGCATCCATCTCATTTACTTCCTTTTCTGGTGATTCCTCCTTTCCTTTCATAAGAGGGCTTTCTTTGTCTACCCATTTTTGCTCCTATCAGGTTTCTGGTTTTATGGCTCATTCTCTACAATATTGACCAAAAGGCACAAATACAACTTGACAAGACACAACACAAAGGGAACAAAAAACGAATGTATTCATGACACCAATAACCCCAATAAAGTTGACCACCAGAGAAAAGAGAATTAGGGGAGAGAAAAGAGTTAAAAAATGATACTGAGGAAATAAAAAAAGCTAAGAGAGAAAATAAAAAGAATTTAAAAAGGGGAAAATATACATATATGGGGAGAAAACAAACAAATAAACTAAAAAATGCAAACAACAAACACCCAGAAAAAAAATGGGGGAACTGAATCTGAAGAGGCAGAGCTTATTTCCAGAAAGTAAAATAAAGGAATTGAATGAATGGGGGAATGGCCATGGTTCAGTATAGAGGTTTAAAAAAATTTCCCATTTCTTTAATCTACCTAACTATCTATTCTTCTATTTTTTGAAAAGGAGACTAGAGTAAAGGGCAGATAGATGTAAGTCTGATGAGTGAAACTAATTAAGCAATTAGGAGAAGAAAAGAGTAAGTGAAGAGAGGAAAAACAAAAGCATAAAAATTGGTGAGTGAACAAAGAGAAAAGTGAAGAGTGCATAGACTTGGTGCATGGGAGAGGAAATTAGATATATGAATAAGCCAACAAAAACTACTATAATAATAATGTGTCAATAAAGCAAATAAAAAGATCAATTTTTAACAAGGAGTGAAAAGAAAGAAGAGAACAGAAGAGAAACCGGATGAAAAAGGGAGAAAAGGTTGGCAAAAAAGAAAAAAACAAGTTAAAGTAAAATAATGATAAAAAAATAAAAATAGAATGTAGTACACTAATTCAAAAAAAATAAAAGGTTAAAAAATAATAAAAAGTAAAAGAACACAAAGAAAAATATGTTGTTCTTTCCCTTTCTTAAGTAAAAGGTAAAAAATAAAAGAGTGAAGTAGTGAAGTGTCATTTGCCTCACCTGAGTTTTTTTTTTTTTTTCTTGATTTTTTACAGAGAAGAAGGGAGAGGGACAGTCAAAAAACATCAATGAGAGAGAAACATCGACCAGCTGCCTCTTGCCGCCCCCCCCCCCCCCCCTCCACTGAGGATGTGCCTGCAACTAAGGTACATGCCCTTGACCAGGATCGAACCTGGAACTCTTCAGTCCGCAGGCTGACGCTCTATCCACTGAGCCAAACCGGTCAGGGCCCTCTCTTGAGTTTTAATGTCCCATGGGGGCTAGATTAAGACCCCCCTATACTGTCTGTCTGGCACTTCTGTTTCCTGTTAGATAATCATTACCATGTTGAAGTTCCCAGCAATTCACCACTCCTCTGTGTCAGTCTCCACTGCCTTAGTTTCAGGCATGGGAGACTAATCTTCCCACTTTGTTTGTCTGCCTGCTTTCAGTCATATTTACACAAGCGTCTATTTCTGACACAGGCTCTATGTGGTAGTGTTGCTGTATTAGTTTACAGGACTGCTAGGAGGGGCTAGCTCTTTTGGAGGAAATGGTTGGTTAGGGTTGGAGGGACTGGACTGTCCCAGAGCTTGATTCCTGGTTGTCCATCCCTGCTTTGCTCCTCAGCCTGCACCAAACCACATCTATCTGCATCACAGCCTCGGTGAGTGTTTCTAATTGAAAGATCCTACCTACGGGGTTTAGTGAGTAAAAGCAAGGAAAATATAAAGGCAGAACAACCATGCCACTGTGTGTCTCTCTCCCCCCAGCACTGTGTGGCCGGTGCAGAACTTTAGGCTGCCTTTCTGGGTGCAGCCTCCCACAGCTGTGGACCCAGATCTAGTAGAGTCCCTGGCTGCCAGTAGTCCTGTGGACCCCTTCCACAGTCGAGTGTTACCCGTGTACTCAAGGAATGTGGACTTGGTGCAGCGCAGTTTCCTTCTGATCCTCTCGTCCCAGTAGCTTGCATCTCTTTCTCTAGCCCAGATCCCTGATCCTACCATTCTCCAGGCATCCTCTGTCCTTTCAGGCCATGGATTGTCTCAGCAGCTGTGTTTGATTCACCAATTCTGGGTGGATGTTATTCTATTTAGTTGTTTCTTCTATCTGCTCCATGAGAAGCAGAAACACATCTGCCTTTTGGGCCACCATTTTGTCTCCCCCCCCAGACAAACTTTTTAGGAGCCGCTGCCAGGTAAGCTGGAGTCCTGGTGTTCCTGGGTTCCCAGCTGAGGCAGCAGGTCCCTGGCCGGTGTGGCTGTAGGGTCCCAGGTGGTGTCCAAGGTCTCCCCAGGTGAAGATAAGGCTGAGCTCCCAGTCACAGCTGCTCTTCCCTTCAAGATGACACGGTCTCTGCAGGCCACCCTGGGAGAGATTTCAGCAGCAGTAGAGGATGCCCAGCTAGGGGAACCTGGTCCACCAGCCCCCAACAGTCCTGTGGAATATAACTGTCCCTCAGTCACACACACACGCGCCCACACACTCTCTTTTCGCTCCCTCCCTCCCTCACATTCTCTGCTTCATTGCTGTCCTGCCGGCTGTCTTCTTGGATCTCCACTATTCCAGTTTTTGTCGCTATAGGAATAATGCTTTCAACTAACAGATTTAGTCTCCCAGTTCTTAAGTATATCAGGATTTTGTTTCGTTTCGTTGCATATAATAGAAAAACAATCATAATTGGTTCAAATAGCTTGAAAATTCAAGGGATAGTCTCATTTTAAGTGAGTCTTGTTCAGGGGCTCAAACAATGCTATCAGGATTTCATTCTCCCCCACTTTTATTTCTTATATCTTTTTCTGTTGCCTTAATACTTGGTCTCTAGAGAAAATAAAATGTCACCCAGCTGTTCTAAGTCTAAATAATTCCCAAGTTAAAATACAGAAGTGAAAACAACTTTTTCTTTTCTTTTTTTCTGGCAATTCCCATCAAATGCTGGCTCCTCAGAGGAATTAATGTTTAGTAGGCAAAATAACAAATGTGCACCGAACTAAGCAGATCCTGCATAAGGCTGTCAGTAGCCCCAAGTCAGTCTACTTGAACAAATCTTGCTGCCCCTAATCCACATATTCAACATGACTATAAGCACCTATGTGCTCATGAAGGCACAAACTGACCTTAACCCTTGCCAGCAACACATTCTGAGAAATTGATTGGGTTCTTCCATCAAGCCATGTGGATCACCTGTCATGTCTGCCAGGCTTTGAGTAAAGATATGTAGTGTGGCCAGCAGTCTTTCTGTATTTATCCCACATGCAAAACTGGCCTGTGTGTTTTTGAAACTAACCAATCTTTGTTAACAGCCTTTGATGGTTCCTTGTACCATACAGTATCTCAAACTTGCCCATCTAAGATGATAAAAGGAGACAGTGCAGGTTAGTGATGCATCTCTCCTCCCAATGCCATTTACCCATTGATGATAAGAGTTACTAATGAATGCTTACTAAATAATACACATTTATAAGTTCTTTATGTGTATTAATTTTACCTTCACATAAGCATGTGAAATGGATACTATTATTATTCTTATTTTATATGTGAGGAAGTTGAGGTAGAGAGAAGTAGTGAAGTGTCATTTGCCTCACCTGAGGGTCACACAAGTAGAAAGAGATGATCAAGCATTCTCACTAAGATAATTTGACTTTAGGACTTGCCTTTATAACTACTATGCAATACTGCCTCTAATGGACACCAATAGAGTCATCCTGGGTCCATTTCTAGTGACTTGGTAGCAGATGTGCCCTGAGTATATTATTATGGTATTTGCCATATTCAGATTAAACACAGTGGCACAACTTACTCATGTCTTTGGCATTTTTGCATAGTTGCTTAAATTTCGAATGCACCTTCTAGGTATAGAAACAGGTTCATAGAGAAAAAATTCTCTTTAGCATACTTTTTTTTCCAAAGCTTTTTGTCTAAAAACTCAGCTCCCACATAGAAATATGCCAGACTTCTTGCTCATATTAAACTTCCCATTGTCTCATCTGTTCTATCAATACTTGAAGGAGTCAGGATAATATAGCAGGGGATTGGGAATCAGACAGTCCGCAGTTCAAGTTCTGAGCTTCAATTTTAGTCTGTGTGAACTTGGACATATTCACCCTCTGTGAGCTTCAGTGCTATCATATGTAAAGTGAGGAAATAGAACTTGTAAAACAGAAAAATTTATTCAGCCTTGATTAAAAAGAAAAGTCACATTTCACAAACAATGATATAGATTAGAAAGGAAGACTGCTGGTGAGGTAAAGATATTTATATTCTATGATCAGAGATATACAATGAGCATAGACTGTTCTTATGACACAGATGTATGGGGAAAAGGCCCTACTTAAGTTCAAATCTATACAACCTCTATCTTGATGTTATACAGAAGGAAAGAAGAAGCTACCTTCTTAAAAAGACAAGGTGTCATGATCAAGGGAACATTCCTAAAGGGAAGCACTCACATGTTTGTGTCTTCCCACAATGCAGGGTTTATTAGGGGAGAACTCCCCAATAAGCCAATAGAGTCACATGCAGGTTACACACAGAGAGGGGAACTTATGTGATAGAAGTGAGCAGAGTGAGCATCCGACATGAAGTCCTGGTCACTGGCGGTGTCCGCAGGTCGAGTGGCAGACATGGTCTCAAGTCAGGCGGATACAGTGGCAGCATGCATCTGGTAGAATGGAAGTCTGGCAGGGGTCTGAACATGACCCCTGGTTCAAGCTCCAGTGTCTGATGGTCAGAGCTCTAAGTACTTATAGCCCACAATGGGTGGAGGTTCTATTCATTTCATTGTCCACATGAAGTCCTTATCCAAGTGTCCAGTCTTGTTGTGGTTCGGGGCATTCTGGGTCCCTCCCAAGGGCATTCTCATTATACCCCATTATCTCGGTCTTGATATGGCACTTGACAGAATTGTCATAGCTGACAGTAACTCCGTATTGGATTGTCAAAAGTGTTCAAAACAGTCCTCTCTGTTATTGCTCTATATACAAGTTCTTTTTAATATGCTTAAAAATTAATGTTTAATTATTCTGGAACCTAAACTCCAAGGGTATGCTCCTGGATGCATGATATTTTCATTTCGTTTATATAATAGATTTGGTAGAGGAAATGGAATTTTTCCTTTGAGTTGCAAAACAATTCATCAGCTGTGTTTCCTCTGTGTAAGTAGTTTGGACTCCAGCCCAGGTTTTCCTGCGGGCCTGCAAGTAAATCACAACAACCAGGGCTTGCAAATTCAAAACTGATGGGAGGTTGGCTTCTTTGACAATAGGAATAATTATAGTGTCTTTTTCATAGCATTTATTATTATTTAATGAGATAATGCATGATCAACAAATACAGTCATAAGCATTTAATCAGCAGTAGTTACACTTACTTTGGTACAATGACTTACCCTGGAGCCTATCCCTGTGTTTCTCCCTACATACACCAACCCCAGCCTCTAAACCCTCCCTAAACTGGGCTCTCAAATTCTGCTCCATGCTACAAAAGTGTCAGCAGTAAAGATTGTGCAAACAAGTGGCTGAAACCTTACTCAAAATGTAGTGCTCTTTTCACATCACAGCAGGATTTGGCTTTCATCCTTTAAAGTCCTACCAATATTTTCTTGCTGGGATCTGACAAGGCACCTTGATTACCCCTTCATTAATTCCTACCCCTGAGCAATGGACTCAGTGCTTTCCTTCAGTCTCCTGCCTAAAATGTAACAAGATCCTGGTTACATACTTCCTGAAACTTGTAAACTGGAAAGACTGATTTCAGTTTTCCCAAGTACTTTTGGGGAGGTCAGAGCTTAGCCTCTGCTGGAGCTAAGCAGAGCTGCCTGTGTTTACTTCTAGTTTCTCAGTGGCAGAAGCTACTGAGCTACAGAAGCCACAGTTTGATATTCATTTCTGTACAGTGTCTGTAAAGTTTATGAGTTTACTAAATGGGTTTATAATTGTGTAGAATAAATGAATTTCTAAAATATCCATTGTGCAAAATACTAAGATCTGTATACATAAAGGGTCCCATAGAAGCAAATACAAAATGTGGCTTTCTGATATTAAAAAGATGTTTTTTGTTGTTGTTGTTGTTGTTTTTGGTTTGGAACATTTATGAAGGATTTGCATTTTACCTGCAATTTTCTGTCCTCTGGATCAGTATTTTCCTGTCGACCACCCACCTTCATTTTATACAGCTTTGAACTTCCACTTAGTTTTTCTTTGTTAGTTGATCCTACAATTGCTCTGCAGTTTCTAAAACAACGTGATGCAACTTAAGTCT
The DNA here is from genome assembly GCA_026230045.1 of Corynorhinus townsendii. Classification (NCBI taxonomy): domain Eukaryota; kingdom Metazoa; phylum Chordata; class Mammalia; order Chiroptera; family Vespertilionidae; genus Corynorhinus; species Corynorhinus townsendii. Next base: position 112,157,211 of record JAPDVU010000001.1, on the reverse strand, counting down.
TCCTAGTGTGAAAGAAACAGGATTTTGGGTTGTGACCATTGTAAGCAGCAAGAAAGAGATTAGTGGGAAATTGAAGTCCAGATTCATGATATACTTAGAATGATGACTTACTATATTTTTATGTGGATACTTCCTGAAATGAAATAAGAGAGGCATGAGATGGGAAAGATGGACAGTTCAAAGCATTTAGACCAAGTTCAAAATCAAGATAGAAATGTCACTTTACTATTTGTTTGGTTTATAAAAAATTGTTCTTTTATACTTTGATTCACTTCTATTCTTTATGTCACCTTAATAAACATCCTAAATTTAGGCTGTTTTCTTTTCTATAGTCTCAACTAACTTCATTTTCTTTTCCCACTGTCTTCATTAAATTTTCACATTTATCTAATAGGGTTTCATTGATAACATATATCAATAATTTAATGCACCTTAAAGTTTATTTTAGACCTGTGCACTTCCTATGGATTAAGTATTCCTGAAAGTCAGGCTTTAAAATACAGTATGTATGTTAAATTTCTTATTAACATATAGAAAATATTTATGTTGCATGGCACAATGGCAACAATTTTTAAATTGTTGGACAAATTCCCTTGATATGAGTCCCCAATTGCTTCCTGATGTCTAATATTGGGTTCCCCGGTTAAACTCTCTCAACCCGCACCCCCAACCCCCTTCCCTCTGAGATTTGTCAGTCTGTTCCATGCTTCTATGTCCATGTATATATTTTGTTCATTAGCTTATTTTGTCCATTAATTGCACATATGAATGAGATCATGTGATACTTATCTCTCTGATGGGCTTATTTCACTTAGCATATTTCTCTCCAGTTATCTCCATGGTGTCTCAAAGGGTAAGAAATCATTTTTTTTATAGCCATATAGTATTCCATGGTGTAAATGTACCACAGCCTTTAAAAAACAATCAATACTTTTATTGATTTCAGAGAAGAAGGGAGAAGGGAGAAAGAGAGAGAAAGATCAATGATGTGAGACAATAATTGATTGGGTACCTCCTGCATGCCCCACACTGGGGATCAAGCCAACATGGGCATGTGCCCCGGCTGACCAGGAATCCATCCCTGCCATTCTGGTTCATAGGTCAATACTCAACCACTGAACCAAGCCAGGGGGGCACCACACCTTTTTATCCACTCATCTACTGATGGGCACTTGGCTTTTTTCCAGATCTTAGCTATTGTAAATTGCACTGCTATGAACATAGGGGTGATATATTCTTTCTGATTGGTGTTTCTGGTCTCTTAGTATATATTCCTAGAAGTAGGATCACTGGATCAAATGGCAGTTCCATTTTTAATTTTTGAGGAAACTCCATAATGTTTTCCATACAGGCTGCAACAGTCTGCATCCCCACCAGCAGTGTAGTAGAGTTCCCTTTTCTCCACATCCTGGCCATCATTTGTCATTTGTTGATTTGTTGATAATAACCATTCTGACATGTGTGAGTTGATACTTCATTGTCATTTTAATTTGTATCTCTCTGATGATTAGTGACTCTGAGTATTATTTCATATGTTTCTTTAGTATCTATTTAGGTCCTTTGCCCCTTTTTAAATTAGTTTGTATGTCTTCCTTTGGTTCAGTTCTATGAGTTTCATATATATTTTGGAAATTAACCCCTTATTGGATGTATCATTGCAAATATGTTCTCCCATACAGTGGATTTCCTTTTCATTTTATTCATTTTTTCTTTTGCTGTGCAGAAGCTTTTTATTTTGATGTAGTACCATTTGTTTATTTTCTCTTTAGTTTCCCTTGCCCTAGGGGATGTATGGGCAAATTATTGCTGCCTATAATTTCTAGATTTTTAGAGTTTCCTGACTTACATTTAAGTCTTTTATCCATTTTGGGTCTGGTGTAAATTGGTGGTCTAGTTTCAAATTTTTGCATGTATCTGTCCAATTTTCCTAACACCATTTATTAAAGGGACTGTCTTGACTCCATTGTATGTTCATGCCTCCTTTGTCTAATATTTTTTCATTAAGGTATTATATGTGTACATACCTTACCATTGCCCCCCCCACCCGACGCCCATACATACCTTCACCCCTCAATGTTTTGCATCCGTTGGTTATTCTTATATGCATGCATATAAGTCCTTAGGTTGATCTCTTATTTCCCCCACCTCTCCCTAACCTTCCCGCTATAATTTGACAGTCTGTTTGATGCTTTACTGCCTCTGTATCTATCTTTTTGTTCATCAGTTTATAATGTGTTTTTTATTATCCACAAATGAGTGAGATCATGTGGTATTTTTCTTTCATTGACTGGCTTATTTCACTTAGCATATGTTCTCCAATTCCATCCAGGTTGCTACAAATGATAAGAATTCCTTCTTTTTTATGGCAGCATAGTATTCCATTGTGTAGCTGTACCATAGTTTTCTGATCCAGTAGGCTGTTTCCAAATCTTAGCTATTGTAAATTGTGCTGCTCTGAACATAGGGGTGCATATATCCTTTCTGATAGCTGTTTCTAGTTTCTTAGGATATATTCCTAGAAGTGGGATCACTGGGTCAAAAGGGATTTCCATTTTCAGTTTTTTGAGGAAACTCCATACTGTTCTCCACAGTGGCTGCACCAGTCTGCATTCCCACCAGCAGTGCACGAGGGTTCCTTTTTCTCCGCATCCTCCCCAGCACTTGTCGTTTGTTGATTTGTTGATGATAGCCATTCTGACAGGTGTGAGATGGTACTGCATTGTTGTTATGATTTGCATCTCTCTGATAATTAGTGACTTTGAGCATGTTTTCATGTGTCTCTTGGCCTTCCTTCTGTCTTCTTTCAAAAAGATTCTATTTAGGTCCGTTGCCCATTTTTTTTTATTGGATCATTTATCTTCCTTTTATTAAGTTGTATAACTTTGTCTAATATTAATTTAGCATAATGGCTAGGGCCAATTTCTGGGATCTCTGTTCTGTTCCACTGATCTATATGCCTGTTCTTATGCCATTAACAGGCTGTTTTGAGTACAGTGGCTTTGTAGTATAACTTAATATCTGTGGCTACTTTGATGCTGCAATGGCAGAGTTGAATAGTTTTAATCAAACTGTATGAATCATAAAACCTAACATATAGGGTGTCCCAAAAATGTATATACTCACTTTGACTAACTATAAAGACAGTGTTTATTAAAATACATTTCATTTTCAAATCTGAGCTATCAGCTCTTAAAGTGTGTTAAAATTGCAGTAGCAGGTATTGTGACCCTCCAACTTTGTTATTTTTTTCTAAAGATTGCTATGTCTATTCTGGGTCCTTTATGGTTCCATATAAATTTTTGGAGTATTTGCTCTATATCTGTGAAATGTGCTGTTGGTATTTTAATAGGGTTACATTGAATTTATACAATTTTTTGGATAGTATGGACTTTTTAATGATGATAATTCTCCTAATTCATGAACATGGTATATTTTCCCATTTGTGTATATCTTCCTCTATCTCTTTTTTTCAAAGTCCTATAGTTTTCTAAGTACAAGTCTTTTCCTCCTTAGTTAAGTTTATTTCTGAGTATCTTAATTTTCTTATTGCAATGATAACTGGGATTGTTTTTTTAGTTTATCTTTCTGAGAATTCATTATTAGTGAATTCTATCCATATAAAAATGCCATAGATTTTTGGGTATTAATTTTGTATTCTGCTACATTGACAAATGTGTTTATTCAATCCAGTAGTTTTTTGGTGGAATCTGTAGTTTTTTTCTATGCACAATATCATGTTATCTCCGAATAATGAGAGTTTTACTTTCTAATTTGGATACCTTTTATGTTTTTGTCTTGTCTGATCATTGTAGCTAGGATTTCCAGTACTATGTTGAAGATGAGTAGTGAAAGAGGACATCCCTGTCTTATTCCTGTTCTTAGGGGCAATGGTTTTAGTTTTTGCCCATTGAGTGTCTCCCTCTGAACCTCTAATATAACTGCAATGAGCCTGGAGCCAGGTTATGGGTTTGCTCCAAGATCTGCAATTGAACCAACATAACAGAGCTTTCTTTAGTGGGCAGGACTATGTGTTTCTCTTGGTAGATCATTGGATTGGCAGAAATGTTCCAAGCCTGTATTTGAGAGGAGCTAAAACCTATTCATAGAGTTATTCAGGATCTATAGTTGAAAAAAGTTGGAGGATCTACCTCAGGGTCATGGACAAGCATATCTCCCACACAAGGTCTGGGTGGATTGGCAGCTAAGAGGGCCAATAGCCAGGTTATGAACTGCTTCTGTGTTCTTAGATTGAGACCAGTGGGCCTATTACTTGAAACATAGGTGGGTGTGATCCTTACTGGATCTTTGACAGATCCCTTGGATGCTGCTGACAGAACTAAAGTCAAACAGGGCTGTAGGTGAGCTCACAGGAGATTGAGGCTGTTTCTGAGTCTGTAGCCAAGACCCTAGTCAGTGAGTCTGCACCTGGGTATGGGACTGCCTTCTGAAAATGACCCTCCTCAGTCTCTTTGGCTCCAATGAGGTTTTACAATCTTCTACCTGGATCTCAGAGCTCCCACAAAGGCACTTTGACTGTGCATGGATGCTAAATTATTGTTTCTGAGGTTGGATATGAGTGGGGCTGATGGCCTCCTATTTTTGCCATCTTGCTCACAAGTCTCATTTGGAAATTTTTAGTAACCTAATATTCCTTGCTTAGGCTTAAACTTGAGGATGAGTTGACTTTCTCTTTTGCCTTAGTCAGTAGATGAAGAAAATGTTGGCTGGTTATAATTACACAATTCACTCCCTATCAGGCCCACATTACAGTTCTGCTAAAGACTTTTGGTCTTGGATAGTAGGTGTACATTACATTTTGCTCTTCTGAACTGTCACTGTAGCAAGTAAGGTAGGTCAGAAGTTCATATATGTAAACTTAGCTTTATTATAATTAACTTAACTTTTATTATTTTAAGTTGTACAGCTAGAAAACTTTGCTATAGCATGGTTGGAAATGTTGTCTTATGGATGTCAGATTAATCTCAGCTGTAGCCATTTAATAACTTTACTCATTTCCTCATCTGTGGAAGATGGGATAATAGTACCTATTTTATAGGGTCATTGAGGCTTAGAAATAATTTTGTAAAATGATCTATCATAATTCCCAGCATACAATAGGCAAGTAATGTTACTGATAGCTATCATCACCACCACCACCACCATCATCATAATAAATTAAATTTATATAAAAGAGGTGTGTGTGTATGTGTGTTGTGTGTGTAGTTTCTTTATGCTGCTCAGTAGTCAGGTGGGATTATGCTAAATATTTTAGCTGATAGTACAAAATTGGGTATCTTTCTATAACTGAAAATAATTATTTTTTCAGAAATGTTAAAACTTTAATAGACTCCTCCTAGCTTCTCCCACCATCCACCAATCTTAAGATAGATGACATTATGCACAAACTAGAGGCCTGATGCATGAAATTTGTGCAAGAGTAGGCCTTCATTCCCCTGGCTGCTGTCACCAGCTTCCCTCTGACACTGGGGACCTGGGCTTCCCTCCAGCTGCTGGCAGGCACCTGGGACCCGGGCTTCCCTCGGAGTCCCGGCTTCATCCGGAAGGTTGGCTGGAAGGATGTCTGGTCTAATTAACGTATTTCACTTTTACTATTATAAACTAGAGGCCTGATGCACAAAATTCATGCATGGGGGGTGTCCCTCAGCCCGGCCTGCACCCTCTTATAATCCGGGACCCCTTTGGTGATGTCTGACTGCCAGTTTAGGCCCAATCCCGCAGGGATCCCTGTGAGATCTGGCCTAAACTGGCAGTCGGACATCCCTCTCGCAATCCGGGACTGCTAGCTCCTAACCACTTGCCTTCCTGCTTCACTGATTGCCCCTAACCACTCTGCCTGCCTGCCTCATTGCCCCTAACCACACACCTGTCTGCCTGATTGCCCCTAATTGCTCACCTGCTTGCCTCATCACCCCTAACTGCCTCTGCCTGCCTGCCTCATCACCTCTAACTGCTCTCCTGCCTGCCTCATTGTGCCTAACCACCTCCGCCGTGGCCCCTGCCACCACGGCTTCATCCTGAAGGACATTCAGAATGACATCCAGAAGGTCGTTCAGCTGTCCAGTCTAATTAGCATGTTACACTTTTATTATTATAGATATCCATCCCACTGACTTTTTGTTGTTGTGATGGTTTTTCATAGATATAACTAATTTTGACTTTAAATAATTTACTTTTGCTATCTGGATGACATCAAGTAAAATCTAAGCAATATTCCAAGGATAAGACTTAAATATTAGCTGCAGCACAACACCTATGTGCCACTTTTCCCCCTTTATAATTTTATTTTTTGATAAAATATGTTTTAATTGATTTTTAGAGAGAGAGGAAGGAAAAGGGATAGAGATAGAAACATGGATGAGAGAGCAACATCATCAATCAACTGCTTTCTGCGTGCTCCATACTGGGGATGAGCCCACAACCCAGCATGTGTCCTGACTGCGAATCTAACTGGCAACCTTTTGATTCCTGGATTGATGCTCAACCACTGAGGCACACAAGCCAGGCCTCCCATTATTATTTTTACTTGGCCAGAGAACATGCTCTTTCTGGTTTTGTAAGGTGTTACTAATCTCCTTTTTCTGTCCACTGCCTTCTTGCCTCTAACTCAGAGGTTGGCAAACTAGAGTCTATGGGCCATACCTGTCTTGCCATCTACTTTTGTAAATAAAACTTTATTGGAACACAGACACTCCATTTTTTAATACAATGTCTGTGGCTACATTGATGCTCTAATGGCAGAGTTGAATAGTTGCAATAAAACTGTATGAATCATAAAACCTAACAAACAGGGAGTCCCAAAAATGTATATACTCACTTTGACTAACTAAAGACAGTGTTTATTAAAATACATTTCATTTTCAAAATTGAGCTATCAGCTCTTAAAGTGTAATAAATTTTTTGGGGGACTAAACTCTAAATCAATATTTTGGAGCTCTGCTACCCTTGTGGGCCATATCTTGGCCTGCCTTATCATGACCATTTGTAACCTAGGAGTGTTTGTTCAGAAAGAACATTTAAAAAGTTTAAAACATTTTTAAAATGAACATTGGCATCACAATATATTTTATTTATAGAAAATAACATTTTAAAATAATCAGGAGGTCTTGGCCAGGTGACTCAGGTGTTTGGAACATTATCTCATGCATCAAAATGTTTTGGGTTCAATTCGTGGTCAGGGCATATACCCAGGTTGTGGGTTAGATCCCCAGTCGGGAAGTGTACGGGAGGCAACCAATTGATGTTTCTCTCTTTCATCGATGATTCTCTCTGTCTCTCTAAAATCTTATCCTCAGGTGAGGATCTATATAAAAAAGGGTAAAATGCTAATTAGAACTGACATCATTCCAGACGTCCTTCTGGACAAAGCCAAGGCCGGAGGGAAGCTGGTGCTGGCAGCCAGGGGAAGGAAGGCCTACTCCTGCACGAATTTCATGCATTGGGCCTCTAGTTAAGAAAATAATAATTATCAAGAGTAACACTGCAGTTTTATAGATTGCCAGAGATATACTCTTAAATACTAGCAATGGTTTTAAGGAGAGATTAATAGGTAGAGAATGAATATGAATGTACCTATATTTTGTCCATAAAGATATGAAGAATCTACACTTGTAATTTTACTTGCAATTTTTTTCTTATCCTTCATAATTTTCAAAGCAAAAGCAAGGTCACTGGTTTCCCAAAAAAGCTTAAGTCCCTCAATTAGTAGTCCATGTTTGCTGTGGAGTGATAAAAAGTTCATTCTTCAAAGTAAGTTCTTGGAAACCCATATTGTAATTGTCAAATGATGATAACACAGTAGTGTCATCAAGCATTGTTGACAATTTATCTGGCTACTACAATTTTTCTCTTCAGAGAACAGGTTACTAATATTGTATGTGGCTAGCTATATGGCTACCTTGGATTTTATGATGGAGGCAAAAGCCATCATTGTTAGGAAGTGAGGTGAGGGAAGACCAGAACTTTTATATTAACTTTGATAACAATGGCAGACTAAAGCACTATACTTTTATCAGGCATGTCTCTGTCTCTCTTTCTCTTGCTCTCTTAAATCTATTTTGAAAAGAAGAAGCTCAACTCAGGCAGCTAGAAAACACATGCAAACTCTTGATTGCACTAAATCATCTAAGAGAAGCCAGGTGCAGAATACAACAGGTGGCTCTAAGGAATGTGAAAATACAGCAGCATAGATACCAAGAAAGTCCTCTTCCCAAACCAGGCTCCTGTTTGAGCTTGTGCCAGGGGTTGGAGCTTGAAAGCTTTACAGAAAGTCATTTTTGTTTCTAGTGTAATTTTGCATTTTCAAAGTTCCACCTCTTTTGCATCCGTTTAAAATGGATTCTGCATTCTCTGATTCATTTTCTATTTCAGAGAGACACTTTCCTTTCTAAATATTAAAACTTTCTTCACCTAGGTCTTTTTAGAACTATTGATATTTTTCACTTCTTTGCTGTATGTCATTTTGGTGAGTTTGATTAAAATAAATTTACCATTTCCTCTTTAATTTAATTCCTTTCAGAAGCTTTTGAGGAAAAATATTTCCCCTAGGAGAATTTAACTCCCTAGGAGAGTTATATAAATTTTAACAGGCAGATTTAATTTCAATATCTCTTTATGAAATACTTATTATCAAAATGCTGTTCCAGAAGTTTTGGGAGATACAAAAAAAAAAAAAAAGAACAAAGCATGGACTCTTTTTCTCAAATGTCTTACAATTCAATGATGTGAATTTTTAACAGTTATAAGATTTGGGAAGAAAGATAGGTGAATGGGTAGTAATAGAATAAAATAGCATCAGAGTTACAATATATGTGTAGGCCCTAACAATAGTGCAGGCAAATAAGCTCTATGGAATCTTCTGCCTGGTTTTGAAGGGCAGGAATCCTTCACATGTGGTTTTTGCTCTGTCTGTGTCTTGTCTTCACATTGGAAAGGGTCCACATATCTTTTATGCTTAGTTATTATTTTGGGTCAGTTTCTCTTGGATTACAGTTATTTTACTAAGTTCTCTTAAATTTATAGTATCAGAGTCGATCTACTTCATGTGGTTTTTATCCTTTCTACCAAGAGGCCCATGCCTGAACTGGCTTTAGCTCATAATATATGGGATTATATGTGTTAATCTAGCAACTAGCCCGTACCTTCCCCCATCTTCTCTGCCTTAGTTCCGGTAATAGGGTGTAGTCAACAAATCAGTCAAGTGATGTCCTCACAGAGAGGAAGAGTAGAGTAGTGGTTGAATACAGTTTTTGAACCCATACTGCCTCAGTTCAAACCCAGCTCTGCTCCTTATGAAATGAATAGTCAAGGGCAACTTATTGGCCGCACTGTTTTCTGTGCCTAATAGTGCTATTGACTCATACTCTGAAAATTAAATGAGGTTATTTCTATAAAGTGTTAGAAGGGTATTAGACATAGACGGAGCCCTCAATAAATGTTAGGGACGAACAAGCCTGGAAAAAAGATTTTCTGCTTCTACTTTTGTGTTTTAGGAAAAAAAATATTTCTTTCCTATCCCCCTTTACAGGATTTCACATCTCTGTGGTCAGTGCTTGCTGTGGAAGGCAATGAATAAATGTGGCAAATTACAGTGACATTCTGTAGCATGAGGAGTTTTGGTTGTGGTTTAAGAAAACCATGGCAGAGAGAAGAGGAAAAAAGAGGAGATTTCACAAGTGTGGAGGTGGCAGAGGCCAGTATTGGACAGTGAGAACCAAGTTTAAGAGGCCCCCAAACCTGAACATGGCTGGGAGACTATGTATAGTTTAGGAGGATGCTGACAATCCTGCTTTTCAGGGCAGTCATGTTACAAAAGGGAAGGACACATCGATTACTGATGTGGAGCTGCGTGGCGTCTGCTGATGTAGGCCCAGCTGTCCTGGCAGAGATTGTTCAGGGTGGGGAGCTGTAAAAGTCTGTGGGTAAGTGTGTGCTGAAGAACCTTAAAAAGGGGCAACAGAATCCACTTTTTATAAACCTATGTAACTTAGCATAGAAAGATATATCCAGAGTTGAAATTTTTGAATAGTGTTTAATTGGAAAGTCTAGGTTATCACCTAGTTTAATCTCTTATACATTTTTTACAACATGTTGATAACTGGTCTGTCTGCCTTAGCAGTCCTTGAGGTCTGAAGGGACCCTCTGTTGGACAGCTCTGATGATCAGCAAGGCATTTCCACATTGAGCTACAGTCAGCCTCCTGGCCACTTATCCTCATGGTTATAAAGTCCCTTCCTTTGGCTCCTATAGCGTTTGTATGTCTATCCTGGCAATTTAATACAGCCTGGTGTAATTGAGTGTTTATTTGTTTCTCTCTCCCATTGGACTCTGGGCTCCTTGGGGACAAGAGATGTGGCTTTCTTTTTGCCCCTCTAACCTTTAACATGATGCGGGTCAGATGTAGGTGCCCAGTAAATGTTAATATACTACAGTCATACTGACCAAGGCTAATCCCTTTAACGTCTGACAAACCATGAAAACTTTGAGGACAACTGTGATTATAAACAAGTCTCAAGTCATATTTATGCATCTATAAACAATATTACTTGTGAAAATACAGCTTGGCATATATTTTGTAAAACTCATTTTTCCTGTTCTTGTTTTGTTTTTTTTATGCCTATTCCAGTTTGTCTACATCTTGAAGGAGTCATACTAGTTATAGCATTGGTTGAAAGTTCTGGTTACCTCCTTAAATTATGACTTTAAAAAATTGTTTATTTCCAGAAATTTCCCTTTGATAACATTTCTTTAAGAATAGGTTGAAAATATTATGTAAATATTTGGCTTTTAAAAATTTATCTTTATTGTTGAAAGTATTACATATGTCCCCCATTTTTTCCTCCATTGATCCCCTCCACTCTTTCTTTCCACCCCAGGTTTCCACCACACTGTTGTCTGTGTCCATAGGTTATGCATAGATGAGTAGATAAAAAAAGCTGTGGTACATTTACACCATGGAATACTATACAAATGTAAAAAGAAGGGTCTTTTACCCTTTGAGACAGCATGGAGGGATCTGGAGAGTATTATGCTAAGTGAAATAAGCCAGTCAGAGAAAGACAACTATCATATGATCTCACTCATGTGGAATCTAATGAACAAAATAAAATGATGAACAAAATAGATCCAGAGACATAGAAGCATGGAACAGACCAAGGAATCTCAGAGGGAAAGCGAGGGTGGGAAGGTGTTCGGGAGGGGCGGGATTAACCAAAGAATTTAAATCATGATTATAAAGCTTCCCGTGGCTTACCACAGGAATTTTGGGTATTCATTCCAAGCAGACTGTAAGGTGTCTTTCTTCTTAGTAGTTCTTGTGCCCAACAACAGTGCCTGGCACTTTGTAAAGTTGTTCAATATACACATTGATGCATAATTAAACATTTTTACTAAATTATTAAATTCAATAATTTTACTTAGAAAAAAAGAGATTCTGTATTTCTTTCGTCTTGCCTTAAATATTTAGGAAGCTCCCTGATTCCTCTGGGAATTTAACATTAGTTAAAATCATTATGCCATTAGTGTTTCTGTTTATGATTGTTTCGTTCAATGCTGAGTGCACATTTCGAATGCGTTTCAGAAACGGAGTTTTGGAACCTAAGCAAGTCATTTAACATTATAAAAATGCCACAGAGAGACAGGTTTAGGTCTTTCAGAGCAAGTAATTTCCCTCTCACCACTGACTAGCACTTTGGATACTGTCTTCTTACCTCCTGAAGCTAGTGATAGCAGTTAGGATCTCCTCTATCTGTTGCAAACGCAGCCTTCTGCAGAGGCTTTATAGAGCACGCACTAGCATCGCAGACCATCCTGTTAATTAAGGGTTCACAGCCGCGCTTCGCCTTCGTTATCCTCCGTGGCCTATGCTATCAGGTTCTGTTCCTCTTCCTTAGCAACGGAGACTGAAATTAGAATTCCGGCTGGAGGCTTCACTCCCTGAGGAGACTGTGAACATTATGCTTTTCTGAATGTGTTCTCTTACAAAGCACCTGTCAGTAGTAGCTCACTTGTTAAAATGTGGATGTTTTACCATTCTTTCATTCACTTAGAAATAGTGTCTACCCCTTGAGCAAGTAGAGTCTTTGGAGAAAGAGGTGTAATAAAAGCCCTTATAATTTGTAAACCATTATTTTAATCATGCCCTAATGAATATAAACATTTTACTCAAGTAGTCTATTAGAAGATAACTCTAATTTAAAGCCTTTTTGAGATGTCAGGCTATTAATATATTCTTCACTGGGTTGTTAGTACTATTAAATGAGCCAGTGCATTTAAATTGGTTTGCACAATGATTGAGAGAAAACAAGCAGTAAATGCAATTTAACTATTATTATTACAATTTTCATAATAAATATATATGCAACATAAATAAAATAAACTTCTATTTGTTTGAATAAGTTTCTAGAGTGCCTAGGAAGGGAGGGAGCAACAATCTTGTTAGAATTCAGCCCAAAGATTAAAGTCATAAAAGTGCAGATTTAATGTGCATTTTATATATCATACATTTCTTTTAAATAAATTAAATTGGATACATTCTGAATAGAAAACAGATGTATGACAAGAATAAAGAAGCCATAAGATCATCACAGATGAATGTATAAATGTAAAAGGAGCTTGATGTATCATGGTGAAGATATAAGCCAACATAATCCTGCACTGTCCTAGTTTGTTGTGTTTTTATTTTCTACTAGAGGCCCACTGCATGAAATTTGTGCAGGGGAGGGGGCTGTTCCTCAGCCTAGCCTGCACCCTCTCACAGTCCGGGATGCTGGCTCCTAACTGCTCGCCTGCCTACCTGCCTAATCACCCCTAACTGGCTCTGCCTGCATGCCTGATCGCCCCTAGCTGCCTCTGCCTCGTGCCTCACTGCTGCAGCTTCGTCCAGAAGGACGCCTGGAATATGTCTGTAAGGTCTTTAGGCTGTCCAGGCTAATTAGCATATTATGCTTTTATTACTATAGATATGAAATATTACTGATGATTACCTTTATTCTAAGAAAATTCAAATTGGAGCAGATCACCTAGAGATGGAAATAATGACTGATGAGGCCTTGTGCCTCTCTTTTGGGAAAGTGACAGCATCTTCAATTATTTAAGGGGTATTTGTGTGACCCTGCTATTGTTCATGGAAGTTTAATATAGGGTAAAGGGTGAGAATAAATGCCAAATAGGCAAAGGGTAGGTTTTGTCTGTTGGCTCAGAGCTCCATCTATGCCCTTCTGTGCTTTCCTGTAGTTCAGGGGAAACTGCGTTTCCTAGATGCCCTTGGCAGCTAACTTCTCACTGAGGATCATGGACACAGTGGAGAAGCTCCAATCTCTGCTCCTCACTGGGCTCAGCAGGGGTGGGGGCAGGGGCAGGGGCAGTGCAGTCCTCAGGCTGCTGTCTTCCTTGGCAGCACCATTGCAATGGCAGCAGCAAGTTCTCAGCAGCCTCAGCAGGGCATGTTCTGGCTCCTCCATCCATGATAGTGAGAATGGCTTCCTGTAGCTATTAATCTCTAACTTCACTTTTTTTTTTTCTCTTCTAGCCTTTCCTTCCCAAACCTTTAGTAACCAATTCCCAATATTAAATTCTATTTGTTTGAAATACCTAGTAGGGGCTCTACTTCTCTACTGATGCAGGTGAACCCACAGCCCAGCCTATGCAAAGAATAATATGAATGGGGAGGAGGAGGAGGAGGAGATCATTGATAGGCCAGAAAAAAAAACAAAGAAGAAATCATATAATAGGACATCAGGGACAACATACTATGATTTATTTATTTTTGTTTGTTAATCCTCCCTAGAGAATATTTTCCCATTGATTTTGAGAGAGAGAGAGAGAGAGAGACATCGATGTATCACACATACATATAAATTGGTTGTTTCCTGCATCTGCCCTGAACAGGGTTGAGGATAGAACCTGCAACCCAGGTTTGTGCCCTTGAACCTGAGATCCTTCAGTGGGCAGGTGCTCTAACCACTAAGCACATTGCCTAAGGCCATGCTATGATTTCTGATGTTAGCAGTTGCAGGTGGTGATAAGGCTCAGAGTACAGCCTTGGAAATAGTGGCTGAGATGAAGTGAAAGTGTAGTTTCACTGTAATTGATGATCTTTTAACTGGGATGTGATGGTGCTACTTGGTTCACTCAAGTGACTGTCAAAATAAGGAACAATAATTCCAGGATATGAGATAGGGAGAAGGATGAGGGCATGTCAGACTGTGCCGTGGAGGCTCGGAGCAGGCGGTGTGTGTGTGTGTGTGTGTGTGTGTGTGTGGTCTGTCCACTGGGGGCCTGTCCTCAGCCGCGCCATGGGGGCTCAGAGCAGGTGTTGTCTGTGTGTGTGTGTGTGTGTGTGTGTGCGTGTGTGTGCCACACCAGGGAGGCTTGGAGCAGGTGCTGTGTGTGTGTTTGTGTGTGTGATTGCTGGGGGCCTGCCCCCAGCTGCACCGTGGAGGCTCAGAGAAGGTGTCCCAGCATGTTATTCTCTCAGGCTCTGGGCCCCTCCTCCTGAGCTGGTCGTGACCGTTATGGAGTCCTAACCTAATTTGCATATTGCTCTATTTTATTTATACTAGAGGCCCAGTGCACAAAATTCATCCACGGGGGGTGGGGGTGTGCCTCTGCCCAGCCTGCACCTTCTCCAATCTGGGACCACTCGAGGGATGTCTGACTGCCCATTTAGGTCAGTGGGATCGGGCCTAAACAGGCAGCCGGTCATCCCTGTCACAATCCAGGGCTGCTAGCTACCAATTGCTTGCCTGCCTGCCTTCCTCATTGCTCCTAACCACTTGTACCTGCCAGCCTGATCATCCCCTAACCACTCCCTGACAGTCTGATTGATGTCTAACTGCTCCCCTGCCAGCCTGTTTGCCCCCAACTTCCCTCCTCTGCCGGCCTGGTCATCCCTAACTGCTCTCCCCTGCAGGCTTGATCCCTCCCTACTGCCCTCCCATGCTGGCCATCTTGTGTCCACATGGGGGCAGGATCTTTGACCACATGGGGGCAGCCATCTTGTGTGTTGGAGTGATGGTCAATCCACATATTACTCTTTTATTAGATAGGATAGAGGGCTGGTGCACGGATGGGGGCCAGCTGGTTTGTCCTGAAGGGTGTCCCAGATCAGGGTGGGAGTTCCTTTGGGGCATGGGGCGGCCTGGGTGAGGGGCCTGTGGTGGTTTGCAGGCCGGCCATGCACCCCGGCAACCCAAGTGGAGGCCCTGGTATCTGGGATTTATTAATCTTCTATAATTGAAACTTTGTACCTGGAGAGGAGCCAAGCCTTCTGCACCCTTCATGGCAGCAGCCATTTCTATTGGGAATTATGTATCTTCTATAATTGAAACTTTGTAGCCTTAAGCGGAGGCCTGGGCCGGCCAGGGTGTGCAGAAAGTTTGGCTTCCTCCATCGCCGGGGAAACCCAAGCCTCCCTCCTGCTCTCTCTGTGGCAGCAGCCATCTTGGTTGGGTTAATTTGCATACTCACTCTTGATTGGCTTGTGGGTGTGGCTTGTGGGTGTAGTGGGGTGATGGTTAATTTGCATATTACCCTTTTATTAGATAGGATATATATATATATATATATATATATATATATATATATATATATATATTGTTTTTAAACCTTATGGGATATGATCCTCAGAGTTGATTTTTGATGGCTGTTTTCTTTCTTGACCTCAGTTTAAGTGCCAATATAAGTTTAAAAGCTTACTGAAGATACATAAAGTTTCTAGGTATACATCTAACATGATCCATCAAATGTATCTTGACCATTTATCATTTTTTCTGAATAATACTACTTTTGTTTTTACATTTTTACATCTCCAATTTATAATGTCATTTATAAATTGGAGATTTAAATTATAAATTAGAGATGTGTACTGTTTCTTATACATTACTGCTATTGCAGTGATGCTGTTTCTTATAAAGAAACTAGAGGGCGGGTGCACAAAATTTGTGCATGGGGACAAGTGTCCCTCATCCCAGTGTGCACCCTCTCCAATCTGGGACTCCTTGAAGGATGTCCAACTGCCCATTTACTCCTGATCCCAGTGGACTGCTGGCTCCCAACCGCTCGCCTGCCTGCCTGCCTGATTGCCCCTAACCACTTCTGCCTGCCAGCTTGATCACCCCCTAACCACACCCCTGACAGCCAGATCAATGTCTAACTGCTCCCCTGCCAGCCTGGTCAACCCTACCTGCTCCCCTGCTGGTCCAATTGCCCCTAACTGCCCTCCCCTGCTGACCTGGTCACCCCTAACTTGCCTCCCATGATGGCCTGGTAGCCCCTAACTGTCCTCCCCTGCAGGCCTGGTCACCCCCACTCTCCTCCCCTGCTGGCCCAGTCACTCTTAACTGCCCTCCCTTGCCAGCCTGGTACCCCCCAACTGCCCTCCCCTGCCACATGGTTGCCCCTAACTGCCCTCCCTTGCAGGCCTGATCGCCCACAACTGCCCTCCCCTGCTGGCCATCTTGTGTCCACATGGGAGTGGCCATCTTGTGTGTTGGAGTGATGGCCAATTTGCATATTACCTCTTTATTATATAGGATTAACTGATTGTTTCACTTAAAATTCTATTGAAAAAGCTAGAGCAACTTTTTCCCCAAAACTAGATACCAGCAAGGTAGGAAAGACTTTTGTCAAGCTCATGGTACTGCTTTGGAACAGGTAGCACAACCCAGTTTGTAAACTTGCTAATTATATTGGCATTTTTCTTGGCCAAGAACAGTTTCAAAATATATCCACATATTTTTACTGTCATGATCAGAATTTCTTTGCCAAAACTGACTCCAACAGGCAGAGCTTAGCATAGTTTACAAGAGAATTATTTAAATTTATTTTTAGTAAAGCGGCTTCAGTTTCTCATTTACCATCACAAACTTGCTGGGGTAGACATGTAATGTTTCTGGAACTTTGCAAATCTTTTCATGAGACTGCAAGTTTATAATTTAGGGCTGTTCCCAATCTCACACCTGTATTATCTCTAAATTTGTGTGTGTTTTTTTCTTAAAGAAATGAATAAGGATAGCAATATCATTCTAAAAGCAGAACTGAATGTAATTTTTGCTATACATATCACAATTAGGGCTCACTTACATAAGCACACATTGATGTGTTTTCAAAGGTATTTAATAAAATTTGCCCACAAAAATACTTGTACAATACAACTTTTTTGTTGTTGCATAAATCCAGTCAAGTGGTCATAGGTTTTCATCTCTGGAGTTGAGGCTAGGGGTCTGGCTTGGAGCTGTAAATTGATGCTTGAAAGTGGACAGGGATTCTGGATATATTTCAAATATGGAGACCATAGAATTTCCGGACAGGTTAGCTGTAGGTTTGCAAGAAACAGAAGAATCCAGAATGACACCAAGGATTTTGGTCTAAGCAAATGGAAGGATGGAGTCACCATCCTTGAGAGAGAAGGCTAAAGGCATTTTCTGGGGAAAATGTTGAGTTCTAGAAATGTTAATTTTGAGATGCCATAAATGTAAGATATCTTCTGTTTGGTCTCTAATATCCCTTCTCCACTTTTCTCTATTGTGCTCTCTGCACTCCGGAAGACTGATCTTTACATGGACTCCCTTTGCTCTGCAATGTTTGATTGTGTTAGCAAATGGGGAGCTCAAAGACTGGAGGGAGGAAGGAGAATAAGATCATGGATCTATTTTCCTCGCCTTATCACATTGAGGTTTTTCTCCAGTTTTGTGTTATGTGACCGAATATTAGCTCCATTCCCCTGGTGGTCTCATCTCACAATTCTCTCCTTCCAATTTCTAGTAACTGCCCTTTTTTTAGATTTATGGGTCTTAATAGGTTTGTTACTAATGACCCAGAGTCACTGCACTATCTACCATGGTTTCTCCACTCTGTCCACAACTTTGTAAACAGGCAATTTATCAATAAACCTTCCTCAAACTTCCTAATTTTAGTGTGCCCTCTGTTTCTTATCTGGACCCCTCCACCCTCAAGTGGAGCTGAAAAGTAAGACATTAGTTATACAGCCCTGGAGTTTATGAGAGGGGTCTGGCATGGGGACGTAAATTGGAGTCATTAATATATAGATGTTACATAGAGAGTATATTCAGGGGTCCTCAAACTTTTAAAACGGGGCCAGTTCATTGTCCTTCAGACTGTTGGAGGGCCGGACTATAGTTTAAAAAAAAACTCTGAACAAATTCCTAAGCGTACTGCGGGCTGGGGACCAGTTGGCTGCTAAGCAGGACAGGCAGCGGCACCCGACGGGCCGGATAAATGTCCTCGGGGGGCTGCATGTGGCCTGCGGGCCGTAGTTTGAGGACCCCTGAATGGTATTAGTATAGAGATGGAAGAGATTGTTGAGAGAATATATATAAAATAGAGCCCTGGCCAGCATAACTCAGTTAATGGGGCATCACCCCATTCACTGATTCCCAGTCAGAGCACATGCCTGGGTTGCAGACTCAATTTCCTATGGGAGGCATGCAGGAGGCAGCCAATTGTGTTTCACTTTCACATCCATGTTTCTCTTTCTCTCTCCCTCTCCCTCCTTCTCTCTCTAAAATGCAATAAAATATATTTTTTTAGAAAAGTAGAAAGGGTAAAGACCTGGGTAATTCATAAACAGTAACTAGTGACGTTTGGGGGAAAACTCTGAGTTGGTGTTCTGGCCAAATGCAGAAGCACAGTAAAGAGAAGGGGGCAGTCAGCTGTGTGAAATACTCCTACTAGCCAGGTATTATGAGGACAGAGAATGAATTGGCCACTGGATTGAACCACATGATAGAGATAAAAACCTGATTGAAGCAGGTTCGAGAGTGACTGGGTTGTGAAGGATTGGAAACAAAGATGATAGACAAGTTTTGCTGCCATAGGATGCAAAATAATGGGTGGTAGCTGGTGACAGAAGTGGGGTCAAGTTCAAAAGAATGGAGAACTCTGTACTCATACTGTTGGTAATCTCTTGCAGACCCATAACTGTAAGTACCATGTACATGCATGCACTTTACTGCAAATTATATTCCAGGGAATGAAAACAGAATGCACCAAGGTTTGGATATGAGAGAAATCACAGTGCATTCGGGGAACTGGATGACTGCCATCATTAGCTCAACATGCTATAGGATGGAGTGAAAGCAGAGATGAGGCCCTTAGTCCAATATCAAGAGGTGCTGAGTCCCTTCAACAACCATGTGAATGAGCTTGCAAGCTGATCTACCCCCAGTGAGCCTTGAGATTTCTGCTGCCCCAGCTGACCCTTGATAATAGCATTGTGAGAGTCTGAGAGAGAAGACCCAGCTAAGCCACTCCCAGATTCATGGCCCAGCTAAGCCATTCCCAGGTTCATATTACACAATCTAAATCATTTGTTTTTTTGAGTGAATATTTATGAACAGTTAATAAATACACTGTTTCAGAAAAGTCACCTCAGATGGCACCTCAGGAGCAAGCCCAGGAGCCATCACTTCAATAAAGAGTCTGCTTGTAGAAATGCAGGTGAGAAGTCATAGTTGTAGTTACTGTACTTCCCTAAAACCTACTGGAATGATCTTTTCCCATATACCTTTCCCCATGGCAGTCAATCCTCAAAGTATTTACTGCATTTCTCTAGGCCAGCCTAATTTCAGTCCTAATAGCTCTTACACTGAACATTTCACTATAGTTAAGTCTATTCTTTGCACTATCATACAAAATACCCTGTGGCCCAGAAAATTCCAGGAAAGATTTCAATTTAATTACTTGGCTGCTTAAAATTCAGCACATCAATTTTAGTACTGTATGTAACTTGAAAGGTAGCACATTACACAATTTACACCTAGCAATATCTTAGTATAGATAACTTTATCAAAATAATAGCAACAGAACCCCGAGAGAATAGAACATGAAACAGACTGCAATTTTTGTGCATGAAAAAAGGGAAGGGAAAAACATACTTGCTCCAGTGTTTAGGGCCTGGCTCATTGTTGGTGCTGAGTGAATATTGAATGAATCAACAACTGGAATATTAAAGTTGGAATGATGAGACTCTTACATTCAAGGACGAATATGAGGACTTGGGAGGTTTGGAGGAGGCTGGGATAATAGAGACACGGAAGAGGAATATGGAATGAGGTACCATAAATGACTACTGGTTTCTAGATCTATCCATGCTTAATTGTTAGGGGGGGAAAGAGACATTGTGATAAAGCCAAAGATTAATTTATTGTTTAGAGGGTCTGGGGAAGTGTCTTCTATTGCATAGGGGGAAAATAGGTTATATTGTTCCTTAGAAATCCAGGCAGTGGCAATAGATATAGTTTCTAGAGAAATATCACTTACCCTACTCTTCCTATATCAGGAAAAGTTCAATTGAAAGAGGCTTCCAGCATGTTCTGTGGTTGAGGGTGAAATTCTCTAAAATTTCAGGTCTGTGAAATGAAAAGAATATTTCTTCCTTTTTATAAATATATTTTTATTTATTGATTTCAGAAAAGAAGGGAGAGGGAGAGAGAAATAGAACCATCTATGATGAGAGCAAATCATTGATTGGCTGCCTCCTGCATGCCCCACACTGGGGATGAAGCCGGCATATGCCCTGACTGGGAATCGAACCATGACCTCCGGATTCATAGGTCGACGCTAAACCACTGAGCCACGCCAGCTGGACAAAGAGAAGTATTTGTTATTTTTATTTCTTTAGTAGATTTGGAGAGTTTTGGTGGTGGGGTTTTACTGAGCTGTCTCTAATATTATACTGTATAGGCTGTGTTAATGGGGACGAGAAGGAATTCTAGAATTACTGTAACAAAAATTCAGCCAATAATGGAATACATTAAGCAACAATGTCAAGAATAATTAAATATTTCGTATTTCTCATTTTTAACTATATAATTTTCATTTCTGCTTAATTTTAGAATATGCAAGTCATGATTTAACTGTGAGTTTAATTTTACTATCATATTTTGGATATGAGAGTAGTAAAGAGTAGGATAAAGATGAGGATTTAATCTATATTTCTTCCAAATTTTATTTTTTATTAGATTTTCACTTCAATGTACAAATTGCTGATTCCATTTATTTTAACCTTAAGATTAAACAAATATGTTGAGCATCATATTTATGATATTAGAATTAATGTGCTTTTTGTCCTGTTTCTAAATAAAATGGAGAATATAATCATTCCGGGATCAGACTTTCTTTTCTTTTTTTACAACAGTGTAGTACTCCTTTGTGTAGATGTACCATCGTTTTCTAATCCATTAATCTGCTGATGGGCACTAGGCTGTTTCCAAATCTTAGCTATTGTAAATTGTGCTGCTATGAACATAGGGGTGCATATATCCTTTCTGATAGGTGTTCCAGTTTTTCTTGGGATATATTCCTAGAAGTGAGATTACTGGGTTAAATGGCAGTTCAATTTTTCATTTTTTGAGGAAATGCCATTCTGGTTTCCATAACGGCTGCACCAGTCTGCATTCCCACCAGCAGTGCATGAAGGGTTCCTTTTTCTCCTCATCCTCTCCAGCACTTGTCTTTTGTTGATTTGTTGATGATAACCATTCTGACAGGTGTGAAGTGGTATGTCATTGTTGTTTTGATTTGAATCTCTCAGATGATTAGTGACTTTGAGCATGTTTTCATATATCTTTTAGCTTTCTGTATGTCCTCTTTTGAAAAGTGTCTATTTAGTTCCTTTGCCTATTTTTTGATTGTATTGTTTATATTCCTTTTGTTAAGTTGTATGCATTCCGTGTAAATTTTAGAGATTAAACCCTTATCTGAGATAACATTGGAAAATATGTCCTCCTATGGATTGGGCTTTCTTGTTGTTTTGTTAATGATTTCTTTTGCTGTGCAGATGTTTTTATTTTGATGTAGTCCCATTTGTGTGTGTTTTTTCTCTTTAGTTCCCAATGCTCTAGGAGCTGTATTGGTAAAGATATTGCTACAACAAATGTATGCTATTTTGGTGCCTATGGCTTCTTTTAAGATTTTTATGGTGTCCCATCTTATGTTTAAGTCCTTTATCTATTTTGAGTTTATTTTTTGTATGGTGTAAGTTGGTGTTCTAGTTTCATTTTTTTGCAAGTATCTGTCTAATTTTCCCAGCACCATTTATTTAAGAGACTGTCTTGACTCCATTTTATGCTCTTGCCTCCTTTGTCAAATATTAATTGAGCATAATGGCTTGTGTAAATTTCTGGATTCTCTGTTCTGTTCCATTGGCCTACATGTCTGTTCTTGTGCCAGTACCAGGCAGTTTTGAGAACAGTGGCTTTGTAGTATAGCTAGATATCTGGTATTATGATCCCTCCAACATTGTTCTTCTTTCTTAAGATTCCTGCAGCTACTCGGGGTCTTTTTTATTCCAGATGATTTTTTGGAGAGTTTGTTCTGGGTCTTTGAAGTATTCCATTGGTATTTTGTTTTTTAATTTTTATTTATTTTCATTTTTTAAAATATTTTAAAATATATTTTATTGATTTTTTACAGAGAGAGGAAGGGAGAGGGATAGAGATTTAAAAACATTGATGAGAAAGAAACATCAATCAGCTGCCTCCTGCATACCCCCTACTGGGGATGTGCCCACAACCAAGGTACATGCCCTTGGCCAGAATCGAACCCGGGACCTTTCAGTCTGTAGGCTGATACTCTATCCACTGAGCCAAACCAGTCAGGGCTCCATTGGTACTTTAATGGGGATTGCATTGAATTTATAGATTGCTTTGGGTAGTATGGTCATTTTAATGATGTTGATTCTACCTATCCATGAACATGGTATATTCTTCCATTTGCTCATGCCTTCCTCGATCTCTGTTTCAGAATCCTGAAACCTTCTGAGTACAGGTCCTTTATCTTCTTGGTTAAATTTATTCCTAGGTATCTTATTATTATTATTATTATCATTTGTTGTTGTTGCAATGGTAAATGGGATTGCTTTTTTACTTTCTCTTTCTGAGAGTTTATTATTGGTGGATAGAAAAGCCATAAACTTCTGGGTGTTAATTTTGTATCCTGTTACATTGCCTAGTAGTTTTTTGATGGAGTCTTTAGGGTTTTCTATTTACAATATCATGTCATCTGTGAATAAGGACAGTTTTACTTCTTCTTTTCCAGTTTGGATGTATTTTCTTTTGTTCTTCTTGTCTGATTGCAATGGCTAGTACTTCCAGTATTTGTCAAACAGCATTCCTGTCTTGTTCCTGTTCTTAGGGAAATGGTTTTAGTTTTTGCCCATTGAGTATGAAGTTGGCTGTGGGTTTGTCATATATGGCTTTTATTATGTTGCACTATGATCCTTCTATTCTCACTTTGCTGAGAGTTTTTATCAAGAAAGTGTGTTGGATTTTGTCAAATGCATTTTATATATCAATGGATATGATTATATGGCGTTTAATCTTTCAGTTTGTTTATGTGGTGTATCACATTTATTGATTTGTGGATATTGTACCATCCTTGCATCTCCAGAATAAATTCTACTTTGGTTATTGTGTATGATCTTTCTAATGTAATGCTGGATTCAATTTGCTAGAATTTTGTTGAGAATTTTGGCATCTATTTCATGAGGGATATTGGCCTGTAATACTCTTTCTTTCTATTGTCTTTATCTGGTTTTGGAATTAGGGTAATGCTGGCTTCATAGAAAGAGCTTGGAAGCATTCCTTCCTCTTGAATTTTTTGAAATAGCCTGAGGAAGATAGGTTTTATTTCTTTCTTGAATGTTTGATAAAACTGCCCTGGGAAGCCACCTGGTCCAGGACTTTTGTTTGTTGGAAGTTTTTTTTATTACTGCTTCAATTTCCTCCATAGTTATCGGACTAGTCATATTTTTTTTATTCCTCCTGGTTGAGTTTTGAAAGGCTTTATTTTTCTGGGAATATGTCCATTTCTTCTAGGTTGACTAGTTTGTTGGAGTAGAGTTGCTCATAGTATTTTTTTTTTTTAATGATTCTTAGTATTTCTGTGGGGTCTGTTATTATTTTGCCTATTTCATTTCTGATTTTGTTTATTTGGGTCCTCTCTCTTTGCTTCTTGGTGAGCCTGGCTGGAAGTTCATCAATCTTATTTATCCTTTCAAAGAACCAGCTCTTGGTTCCATTGACCTTTTTAAAAAATATATATTTATTTATTTATTTTTTGGTCTCTATGTCATTTATTTTCACTCTGATCTTTATTGTCTCCTTCCTTATGCTCACTGTGGGTTTTTCTTGTTGCTCTGTTTTTAATTCTTCAAGTTGCAGAGTTAGATGGTTTATTACCAGTTTTTCTTGTGTTTTTGAGGTAGGCCTGTAATGCTATAAACTTCCCTCTCAGGACTGCTTTCACTGTGTCCCAGAGATTTTGGATTTTTGTGTTTTCATTGTCATTTGTTTCCAGGATGTTTTTTTTTTTTTAATTTCTTCTTTGATCTTTTTGTTAACCCACTCATTGTTTAATAGTATGCTATTCAGCCTCCAAGTGTTTGAATTATTTTGATTGTTTTTATTGTACTTGATTTCTAATTTTAAGCCATTGTGATCTGAGAAGATGCTTGATATGATTTCAATCTTCTTGAATTCAGAGAGACTTTGCCTGGGTTCCGTTATGTGGTCTACCTTGGAAAATGTTCCATGTGCACTTGAGAAGAATGTATATTCTGTACTTTTGAGGTGGAATGTTCTAAAGATGTTGATTAAGTCCATCTGATGTAGTAAGTCATTTAGGATTGCAGTTTCTTTGCTCTTTTTTTTTTTGTCTAGAGGATTTATCCAGTGATGTTAATGGGGTATTAAAGTCTCTTACTATGTTTGAATTGCTGTCAATCTCTCCCCTGATATCTCATAGAAGATTTTTTTTTTTATGTATTTGAGTACTCCTGCATTGGGTGCATAAATGTTTACTAGAGTTATATCCTTTTGCTGTATCGATCCCTTTAGAATTGTGAATTGGCCTTCCTTGTCTCTTGTTATGGTCTTCACTTTGAGGTCTATTTTGTCAGATATAAGTATTGCTACCTCAGCATTATTTTTTTTTCATTTCCATTAGCCTGATAGATATTTTTCCATCCCTTCCCTCTCAGTCTGTGTGAGTCCCTTGTTCCGAGGTGGGTCTCTTGTAGACAGCATATATATGGGTCATGTTTTCTTATCCATTCAGTCACTCATTGTCTTTTGATTGGAGCATTTAATCCATTTACCATTAATGTTATTATTGATAGGTCCTTGTTTGTAGCCATTTCTGTACCTTATGCCTGTGTTCCTTCCTCCCTTTCTATTTCTTCTTCTTTACAGCATTCCTTTAGCGTTTCTTGCATTGCTGGCTTGGTACTGATAAACTTCCCTAGTTTTTTTTTTTTTTTTGTCTATGAAGGTCCTGATTTCCCCTTCAATTTTGATTGATAGTCTTTCTGGATAGAATATTCTTGGATTCAGTCCTTTGCTTTGCAACACTTTGTATACTTCATTCTATTCCCTTCTAGCTTGGTGTGTTTCTGTTGAAAAACCATTTGATAATCTGATAGGGGATCCTTTGTAGGTAACTCTCTGTCTCTCTCTTGCAGCCTTTAAGATTCTCTTTGTCGTTAACATTTGCCATTGTAATTATAACATGTGTTGGTGTGGGTCTTTTGGGATTCATCTTTCTTGGGACTCTGTACTTGTTTGACTACTTCTGCCCCCCCCCCCCCCCCCATATCAGGAAAGTTTTCTGTAATTATTTCTTCAAATAGATTCTCTCATCCTTGCTGCTCTTCTTGTCCATCTGGCACGCATATTATACATATGTTATTCATTTCATGTTGTCCCAATGCTCCCTTAGGCTCTCCTCTGCTTTTTAATTTTTTTCTCCAGTTGGTGTTCAGATTGAGCTTGTTTCTCTACCGTGTCTTCTAACTCACTAATTCAGTCCTCCACTTCTTCTAGTCTACTGTTAAAACCTTACATAGTGTTTTTGATTGAAGCTGTATCACTTTTTGATATCTTCCTGATTTTTGCATAGGTTGTTGATTTTCTTGTCCATCCAGTTTATGAACTGTATGACCGTTATTCTGAATTCTTTTTCTGCCATATTGCATGCCTCTGTTTCACTTATTTCCTTTCTTGATTATTCCTCTAGGGATTTTTTTGTTGTCTTCCCATTCTAACTATCAACAGAAGGTTCAAATGACGAATTGCTGTGGTCTGAGCCATGTGCAGTGGGAGCGTCACACCACCTGAGTGTCACTGAAGAGCTCTGACACTGTTATGTGTGGCTGCCATAGGTCGGTGGGTGCCATATGCACCTAGAATCAGGGACCCTGCATTCGCTGCACTAAAAAAAAATTCCCCATGGGTGTGCACCAAAAATCAGAGTCCCCTAGCGCATGCCAGGAGTCAGAGTCTATGCGTGCATGCTCTGAGAACTGTGTATTGGAGTCTCTGTCACTTGGTTGGCCTTGCACCAAGAATCAGGGTCCCTGTGTGTGCATGCACTGAGAATTGGAGTCACTTGTGCTCAGTGTGCATGCACTGAGAATCAGGGATCCTGTGCATGCACAATGAGAAACAGAGTCCTGGCGTGTACATGCCGAGAGTTGTCACTGGTGCTCAGTGCTGCCTTTTGGGGTGGTGGGCTCAGGAGGCCTGCATGCTGGATGGGTGAAACTGTGGTGTCTGGTTGTTGGCACCTGTGGATTAGGAAGACTCAGTTTTTGCTGCCCAGACTTTGCACTCTTGGTTGGATTTGCATGCACCCAGAGTCAGCTCACAGAGGCACCCAGGGGCTGTTTGCCCTGGTGGAGCACTCAGAGTGGCCCTTGAGCTGAAGCTGCATGACCTGTGGTGTCTGTGGACAGGCAACCTAGATGGGGGTAGTCCCAACTTCTACTGCTGGGGCCGTGCATTCTTGTTTGGATATGAGCACACCCAGTGGGAGATCACAGTGGCACCCAAGAGCTGCCTTTGGGGCAGTGGGCTCAAGAGGCCTGCACACTGGAAAGGCATGACTGTGGTGTCTGGAGGTCAGCAGCCAGGAAGGGGGAAGTCACACTTACTGCTGCAGGAGCCGTGCACCCTTAGAGGTGGAAGTCCTAGGGTCTGCAGGTCTGTGAGCATGGCAGCAGGATTTTAGCTGGAGTGGCTGCAGGTTCTTGGGCAGTGTTAAGGCCAGTCTGGGTGATGGTGCTGATGAGTTCCTAGAAGAGGCCACTTTCCCCTTCAAGATGGCATGGGCTCCGTGCCTGAGCCCCACAGTCTGGGGATTGCCCATGGCAGTGGTAGGTGCTCCCTGTCCAGGGGAGCCTGTTCTGTTACCCTCTTTTACTCCTGCCAGATTTAACTATCCCTCACTCACTCACACACACACCACACACATCCACACACTCTCCTTTCACCCCCTCACTCACTCAAACCCTCTCCCTCACCCCCATCCTGCCAACTGCCATCTTCCAAGTCCCCCAGGATCACACTTTCTAAGGTAGAAAGTTTTTATACTGTATGCTGTATTTCAAATGTAGCTTTCAGTAATTTCTGCTTGGGGAAACATGAATACATTAACGTTCCACCCTTTACACCACATGCAGTAGTTTTTAGTGAAGTCAACATATTGCTTGACTGTCTTCATTATTACTTTGACTACTTGTGTTTAACTAATAGCTTTTTTTGTTTGTTTTATCCTTCCAATGTACTGAAACTTCCAGAATACTCAATACAGCTGTTTCATATAATGATACTGCCCCATTAGTTTGATGCATTTGAGCATACATACTAATAAGAACAGTCATAAGGAAAATATACTTTCTTTTCTTTTCTCTGGTGTTTCTTTATTTAATAAGAACATTTGCCACTAGTGGATGTTACAACTCAAATGTAATCAAAGGAAAAATGTCAGCAAAAGACACAGATGGTCTCATTGGACTCTAGAGGAACTTCTTGTCTATATCAGTGGTACTTTCTCCCTGGTTTATCTACCTGTTTGCACAGCATAAAAATTAATTTTTCAGGTAACACTTCCATAGCTGTAACTATCATCAAGACTGTAATATCCTACCACGAGCAGATGAAGAGTTACTTAGCTTAAAAAATGACCTGCCTAACAGTTTCTAGATACACTTGTGGCCCTTTTGTATTAAGAGATTTCCTGCAATGTGTTGCAGCATCCATGTGCAGGTACATTAGTCATATGAATTGCTGCTTCAACCATTGTCATACATCACAAATTACAAGGTGGAGTCCACATTTTTTTCTGAAGAGGTGGGAGAATGTTCCTCTCAGACAAATCCTAAATTGGATTTTTTGGACAATAACTGACATTGATGGTTTTGTCTGTAATAGACTTGAAAAATCATTTTCTTTTTTTCTGCTGTGGAATCTTCCATTTGTTAGAAAGACATGTCAATTTAAAAGAGTATAAATTCAGGCTCTCCTTTTTGAAATTTAATATCCATTCAATTTCACTAAAATATTTTCTGAAATAGGGTTTCTATGTAGATTAACAACATCTTAAAAGAGGAGTATTTTCAGCTTCCAAAGTACAGTTGCAACCAAATACTAACTTTTTAAAAAAGAGTATCAGTGGCTAGGAAAGAGTTGAAACCTACTTAGAGATGTGATTTTAGAACTCTGTATATTGATTTACTAGTATACTCTACTAAATGTGATTTCTCTTAGTCTTATACTATTAGTTATATTTGTCTACTTTTACAGAATGAGCAGCCAAAACTTTTAGATTTAAAAACTAAAGAGAGAAGTGTAAGACTGATATAATGACATTAATCAACAGATTGCAAATAAACAATATTTAATTCTTTTATATCTTTCTTTGATCTTAAAATGATTTAATGAAAGTTTTAAAGAGGTATAAAATACACTAAAATTAATAGATAAGGATAAAACATCTAGAAGTAGAAGAGAAATGTGATACTGATATTTTTGGAGCCTTTTAGAAACTCAATATAATCTATGTTGAAGAGGATGATTATGAAGGAGGTGAAACAGGGAGACTAGTTAATGGAATAGTGTCAGCTAGAAGGGTTGTTATAAACAAATGGCAATGCAAATCCTAACATTCATATTCTCTTCTAATATTGCATGTTTTAGAAAGCTCATTCCTCCTGCTTACTTTACCTAAAACCCATTTGGAAATGTCCTTGTGGTTGTAATGGGCTTTGTGAAATGCCCCATTACACCATGGTTCAGGGACTGGCATATATCAAGTACTTAGTAAATGTTAAATATTTTATCCCTAGAATATTTCATTCAAATTGTATGGTACACATCTGTATTTTCAACAGAGGATATTAGATTTATGAACATTCTGGATTTAGTGTTCTCTTAATAAATCTATAAAACATTTTCATCTTTCCCTGACCAAAAAAAAAAAAAAAATAAGAAGAAAAATATTTTTGTCCTTACTTCAATATGGATACAATTCTTGGTCAGTTGAAATACCTCCTAAATGTCTTCTTAATGAGCAATAAAGTATTCTTTATTCTTACTATATCTGAATCTGACTAATTAAGAGTCTAGAAATAATGTTTAGAAATACCAAATGTAAATAAAAGAGAAGATAACTTGATATTTAAACCAGAGGGTACTGTTCTAATTTTAAAAGGCATATTGAATTTAGTTCTTAGTTAAAAGGCAACCCTAAAGCATTTAATAAAAAGAACTTTGAGACCTGGAGCCTTATATAATCAAACTGATTTCTAGAAACTCATTCCTCATCCCCTTACATACCCCACCAGTTGTACCAGACACTTTGTGCTGGGGGTTCTTTTATATTCATTAACTAGAAGCCCAATGAATAAAATTTGTGCATGGGGCAGGGGTCAGGGGTTCCCTCAGCCCAGCCTGCAGCCTTTCACAATCCAGGACCCCTCGGGGGATATCCAGATGCTGGTTTAGTTGAACATCCCTCTCACAATCTGGGACCGCTGGCTCCTAACCGCTCTCCTGCCTGCCTGATCACCCCTAACTGCCTCTGCTTGCCTGCCTGATTACCCCTAGCTACTTGCCTGCCCACCTGATCTCCCCTAGCCACATGCCTGCCTGCCTGCCTAATTGTCCCTAACCACTTACCTGCCTGCCTGTTCACCCCTAACCACCTCTGTCTCAGCCCCTGCCACCACAGCTTCATCAGGAAGAACATTGGAATGACGTCTGGAAGGTTGTTCGGCTGTCTGGTCTAATTAACATAATATGATTTTATTATTATAAATGGTGGACAGACACATAAACTGTAAGTGAGAAATAAACAGGAAATGTGGTCCAGATGTCTATAGGGGGTAATGAAGAGTGAGACTTGAAAAAGATCCCTTAGATTAGGAGAGATATGAAAGCAGAGGAGGTAATTAAGGAATTTGGAAGAGAAAATTAAGGACCTTGATCACCTTTACAAAGAGGTTATTTGAGAAGACAAAACAGTCTTTCACATTCTGTTTATCCATGTGACAAATGTATAATGGTGTTATAGTTTTCATCCAAATTTGATGTAGTATCGGAATTTAATTCTAGTGAAGAACTTTGTCCAATTATTTCATCTTGGGTTTTCAGTCTGAAGTTTGTGTTTATACTTTTTCCCCTTTTCTCTTCTTTTCCTTCCTAAATTTATCTGTATATGTTTATTAAATATATACATAGTCATTTAATTAACTTCCAATTATACAAATAATACAAGAATACATTTAATAAAATGTTTTTCCTAAGTGGTAGTGATTAAGGAGAAGTCCCCTGTGGAGATGACCTCCTTACTGAGATAAGAGATACTCACTTCTGACGGTACTACTTTATCACCAGGGTTAATTCCTGCAACTAGTTTATGTTGGTTACTCTCTGTAACCACTCTATGTTTACACTTTTCCTAACATGCCCTTTACAAAGGTAAAATTCTTCCTTGAAAGCATCAGGAGAAGCAAAGTTGATGAGATAAATTCTTCCAACACAATTCTCCTTTGTGAATTTATAGGAATCTGACTGCTGGTTGATTATGTACTGATGTTTAATTGACATACATTTTTAGACTATTTTTACTTCTAGCGAGAGAAAAACTTTCTCAGATCACATTTTATACAGACATAAACCTTGAATAAAAGTATTCTGATTAATACTGCTTTGACCATTTATATTTATAATACATAAAATATACTTTGACCAAATTTAATTCCATCCATTGCTTATTCAGTTTTTTTGGAGAATTTCCCCATATGTTATTGGACCCACTTTAATTTTTATGATTGCTTTGTAATAATTGTATGACTGATGGAATGAATAATGGACAGGAAGCCTGCTGCAGTGAAAAAGATTCCTCCTGTGTCGGTGGTAGGGCATTGAATGATGAGCCTTCTAATTAGCAGTGGATACACACTGCAAAGGTATTTTCTCATTGTGCTTCAATTAAATGGAGAGGCTTCTGAGACAACAAGTCATTGTGCTTTAACAATCAAGTAAGTTTCATTTTGAGCATAGTCGTGCCTATCTCCCCTTCATTGTGTATAAACAATGTGCTCTGAAATAGAACTTATTTCTGCATGCTTTTGTTTATGTTCAGTCAACTGTTTCAAATAAAAATTAAAGGTACAGGGTACATGCTTGAAATTTCTTTTTACAATCTCCAAAATTTAGTGACATGTGCCAATAGCAATGCCAAAAGCCAGGAAAGGAATGGTGCCAGTGGTTTTTCCAGAGAGGGAAGCTCTGTGCAGTTCTGATTTGAACTTAGTTCTGAAGTCTTCAAAAAAGCAGACATGATGTTATCCTTGTAAAGTCGCCCATTTGCATGCAAAATGTTTCTTGTGTGGGAAATAAGTGAGTGGAGCTATAACCAGAAATTCAGGTATTGTGCATTCAGGTATTATCCACAGTCTAGTTTACCATAAAAAAAAAAGCAGCTTATCTTTAGCATGACGTAAGTGACCGTAACTGGTTATCATTGATGAAGTGACTGCAAATTATTCTAGTGCTTGTGAATTGAAAATATGCAGGCATTTATCTATTCTTTTAAATTTGTACCTATGGATCAAATTTTCTAGTAACTTAGAAAATAAGACATAAGAAGAAAAGATGAATAACATATTCCTATAGCAAGTATAAAGAGAGATGGAATGAACATTTGGTACAGTCATGATGACCCAATCAAAAGTAGATAAAGTATGTACACACATATATACAGATATACATATATGCACATTTATTTACATGCTGGTGTAATTAGAATGCAGAGGAAGACTGTCTCATACAATAGTGCCCCATGTATGTATTCAATTTGTAATTGTGTAATCTAGGTATAAGTCCCTTCACTTTTCTGTCCTATGGAGTGTGCTTTCAGTTAGCTTTTTAACTGCAGGGCTGATCTTACTATTTCTCCAGCCCAGCCAATGGTCTGCAGTGTTTTCTCTTTATGAGCAGCATTTTCTCCTACATATCACAAATTTGCATGCTCCCCCAAACTGAATATACTTGGTGGCTCCAATAAGGGTTAAAAAAATTGCTACTGAAGATTTTAGGTAGTGGTCCTGAAGCCTAGAAGAGTTGGAAAGCATAGCAGAATTTTTAAAATTACCTGGGGTATTGAGAAGGGAAGACTTGTATTTTCCTTTTCAATGATAGAGTATTACTAAGAATAAGCTAATTCTTTCCATCCTCTGTCCTAGGAAGTTTGAAATTTGGTTTCCTAATCTCTCGGTTGATAAAGATTGGATATCAAAATAAAATAAACACAAACTATAACAACAATGCACAAATCCCACTAATTCCTAGATTGATAGTGTGGTTATGTGAAATTAAAATTAGAAAAGCCATCAAAATTATTTTTAAACTCAAATTTAAATGCCAGTCGTGGAGGGGAGAGAGGCTGTTATTGGAAGCCTAAAAATCCCAGGAATCTACAACATCCAACAAACAGCTGCAAATCCAGGAACACCAATCCCCAAGCAGTGTGAACACATGGGTGCAGAAAGGTCAGATTTCACCTAGCAAAAGGAGAGAGAGAGCTACATAACCAAACACCCAGAGAAGAGAGACCATGGGGAGACAAAGAAACAGCCCACATATGAAAGAAAATGAGGCATCACCAGAAAAGGAAGTAAACAAAGTGGAGGCAAGCAACCTGTCAGAGAAAGAATTCAGAGAAATGGTCATAAGGTGGCTGAAAAGAATGGAAGACAAATTCAACAATATGTGTAAGAACCAAGAGGAAATTAAAAAGAACTAAGAAGAAATGAAAAATGACATAGCTGCTAATAATGACTCAAGAGAAAACATCAACAGTAGAGTAGCAGAAGCAGAGGACTGCATCAGTGAGCTAGAAGACAAGGTAAGAAAAAATACCCAAGCAGAGCAGCTTCTAGAAAAAAAATATTAAAAAGCAGGAGGAGAGCCTAAGGGAACTTTGGGACAACACAAAATGAAACAACATCCACATAATAGGGGAGCCAAAAGGAGAGGAAACTGAGCAAGGAATAGAAAACTTGTTTGAAGAAATAATGACAGAAAACTTCCCTGATAAAAGGAAGAAAAAACTCACACAAATCCAAGAAGCTCACAGAGTCCCAAACAAAATGAACCCCAAAAGACCGACAGCAAGGCACATTATAATTAAATTGGCAAACACCAATGACAAAGTAAGAATCTTAAAAGCATCCAGAGAGAGACAGAAAGTTACCTACAAGGATCCCCCATCAGACTAGTGACTGATTTCTCAAAAGAAACACATCAGGCCAGAAGGGAATGGAATGAAATATACAAGGTCATGCAAAGGAAGGGTCTGAATCCAAGAATACTGTACCCAGCAAGGCTATCAATCAAAATGGAAGGTGAAATCAGAAGCTTCACAGACAAAAAAGGACTAAGGGAGTTTATTACCAACAAATCAGCAATGCAAGAAATGCTAAAGGGTCTGCTGTGAAAAGAAAAAATAGGAAGCAAAGAAGGAACACAGGGGGAAAGAATAAAAATGGTGACAAATAATTACCTATCAACGATAACCTTAGATGTAAATCGATTAAATGCCCCAATTAAAAGACATATGGTAACTGACTGGATAAGAAAATAGAACCCAAACATCTGCTATCTACAGGAAACCCACCTCAGGAAAAAAGATGCACACAAACTGATGGTGAAGGGATGGAAAAAGGTTTCTCAGGCGAATGAAAATGAAAAACAAACAAACAAACTAAAAAAAACTAGGGTAGCAATACTTATATCTGACAAATTAGATCTCAAAGTGAAGGCCATAACAACAGATAAGGAAGGCCACTTCATAATACTAAAAGGAGCAATCCAACAAGAAGAAATAACTCTGGTAAATATATATACAACTAATACAGGAACACCGAAATACATAAAAAAAACAACAACAAAAAAAAAACTTCTGGATGATATAAAGGGAGAGATTGACAGCAATACAATCAGAGTAGGGGACTTTAATTCCCCACTATCACCATTGGATAAATCCTCTAAAGAAAAATCAGCAAAGAGACATCAATCCTAAATGACTCACTAGATCAGATGGAATTAATTGACATCTTCAGAACATTTCACCCCAAAGCCACAGAATATACATAATTCTCAAATGCATATGAGTCATTTT
This sequence comes from Corynorhinus townsendii, assembly GCA_026230045.1. NCBI lineage: Eukaryota > Metazoa > Chordata > Mammalia > Chiroptera > Vespertilionidae > Corynorhinus > Corynorhinus townsendii. The sequence continues at coordinate 112,122,711 of JAPDVU010000001.1, read as the reverse complement.
CAAAGATAGACCATATATTGCGTCACAGGTCAACTCTCTTCAAATTCTAGAAGATAGAAATCATATCAAGCATCTTCTCAGACCACAGTGGCATAAAACTGGAAATCAACTACAATAAAAACAAGCCAAAAAAATCAAACACATGGAGACTAAATAGTATGCTATTAAACAATGGCTGGGTTACCAGAGAGTTCAAAGAAGAAATAAAAAAAAATCATGGCAACAAAAGACAATGAAAACACAACAATCCAAAATCTATGGGACACAGTGAAAGCAGTCTTGAGAGGGAAGTTCATAGCTCTACAAGTCTACTGTAAAAAACAAGAAACAATGGTAGTAAATTACCTAAGCCTACAACTCAAAGAGTTAGAAAGAGAGCAACAAGAAAATCCCAGTGTAAACAGAAGGAAGGAAATAATAAAGATCAAAGTGGAGATAAACGAAATAGAGACTAAAGAAACAATACAAAAGATCAACAAAACAAAGAGCTGGTTCTTTGAAAGGATAAACAAGATTGATGAACCTCTAGCCAGGCTCACCAAGAAGCAAAGAGAGAGGACCCAAATAAACAAAATCAGAAATGAAAGAGGCAAAATAACAACAGATCCCATAGAAATACAAAGAATTGTTAAAAGATACTATGAACAACTCGTCCCACAAACTGGACAACCTGGAAGAAATGGATATATTCCTAGAAAAATACAACCTTCCACAACTCAATCAGGAAGAATCTAAACATCTCAATAGGCCAATAACTATGGAAGAAATTGAAGCAATCATCAAAAACCTTCCAGCAAATAAAAGCCCGGGGCCAGACGGCTTCACAGGGAAGTTTTACCAAACATGCAAGGAAGAATTAAAACCTGTCCTCCTAAGACTATTCCAAAATATTCAAGAGGAAGAACACTTCCAAGCTCATTCTATGAAGCCAGCATCACCCTAATACCAAAACCAGATAAAGTCAACGCAATGAAAGAGAATTACAAGCCAATATTTCTCATGAACGTAGATGCCAAAATCCTCAACAAAATTCCAGCAAAGCGAATCCAGCAGTACATCAGCAAGATCATACACCATGACCAAGTAGGATTTATCCCAGGAATGTGAGGATGGTACAATATCCACACATCAATAAACATGATACATCACATAAATAAATTGAGAGATAAAAACCACATAGTCATATCAATTGATGCAGAAAAAGCATTTGACAAAATCCAACACCCTTTCTTGATAAAAACCCTCAGGAAGGGGGGAATAGAAGAATCATAACTCAACATAATAAAAGCCTTATATGACAAACCCACAGCCAACATCATACTCAATGGGCAAAAATTAAAACCATTTCCCCTAAGAACAGGAACAAGGCAGGGATGCCCATGCTCAGCACTCCTTTTCGACATAGTACTGGAAGTATTAGCCATTGCGATTAGACAAGAAGAAGAAATAAAAGGCATTTAAATTGGAAAAGAAGAAATAAAACTGTCCTTATTTGCAAATGTTAAGATATTGTTCATAAAAGTCCCTAAAGATTCCATCAAAAAATTATTAGACTTAATAAATGAATTCCGCAATGTAACAGGATACAAAATTAACACCAAAAAATCTATGGCATTTTTATACACCGATAGTGAACTTACATAAAGAGAGACTAAGAAAGCTATCCCATTTATCATCACACCAAAAAAAATTTAAGATACCTAGAAATAAACTTAACTAAGGCGGTAAAAGACCTATATGAGGAAAACTACAGGACAATGAAAAAAGAGATAGAGGAAGATATAAACAGATGGAAGAACATACTATGTTCATGGATTGGTAGAATCAACATCATTAAAATGTCCATACTACCCAAAGCAATCTATAAATTCAATGCACTCCCCATTAAAATAACAACAGAATATTTCACAGACCTAGAAAGAACTCTCCAAAAATTCATCTGGAATAAAAAATGACCCCAAATAGCCACAGCAATCTGGAGAAAGAAGAACAAAGTAGGAGGGATCTCAATACCAGATTTCAAGCTGTATTACAAAGACACTGTTCTCAAAACAGTGTTGTACTGGCACAAGAACAGACTTATAGACCAATGGAATAGAATAGAGAACCCAGATATCGACCCAAACCACTATGTTCAATTAATATTTGACAAAGGAGGCATGAACATACAATGGAGTCAAGACAGTCTCTTCAATAAATGATTTTGGGAAAATTAGACAGATACATGCAAAAAAATGAAACTAGACCACCAACTTACACCCTACACAAAAATAAACTCAAAATGGATAAAGACTTAAACATAAGACAGGAAACCATAAAAATCCTAGAGGAATCCACAGGCAGCAAAATCTCAGACATTTGCCAACGCAATTTCTTCACTGATACTGCTCTTTGGGCAATGGACACTAAAGAGAAAATAAACAAATGGGACTGCATCAAAATAAAAAGCTTTTGCACAGCAAAAGAAACCATCAACAAAACAACAAGAAAGCCCACTGTATGGGAGAACATATTTGCCAATGTTATTACCGATAAAGGTTTAATCTCCAACATTTACAAGGAACCCAAGCAACCTAATAAAAGGAAGATAAATGATCCAATAAAAAAAAAAAGAGCAATGGACTTAAGTAGATGCTTTTCGAAAGACAGAAGGAAGGCCAAGAGACATATGAAAACATGCTCAAAGTCGCTAATCATCTGAGAGATGCAAATCAAAACGACAATGCAGTATCACCTCACACCTGTCAGAATGGCTATCATCAACAAATCAACAAACGACAAGTGCTGGTCAGGATGCATTGAAAAAGGAACCCTCATGCACTGCTGGTGGCAATGCAGACTGGTGCAGCCACTGTGGAGAACAGTATGGAGTTTCCTCAAAAAACTAAAAATGGAACTCCCATTTGATCCAGTGATCCCACTCCTAGGAATATATCCTAAGAAACTAGAAACACCAATCAGAAAGGATATATGCACCCCTATGTTCATAGCAGCACAATTCACCATAGCTAAGATTTGGAAACAGCCTAAATGCCCATCACAAGATGAGTGGATTAGAAAACGATGGTACATCTACACAATGGAATACTACGCTGCTATAAAAATGAAGGAATTCTTACCATTTGCAGCAGCATGGATGGAACTGGAGAGCATTATGCTAAGTGAAATAAGCCAGACACTGAAAGAAAAATACCACATAATCTCACTCATTTATGGAAAATAAAGAACATTATAACATGATGAACAAAAAGATAGATACAGAGGCAGTAAAGTATTGAACAGACTGTCAAATTATAGCGGGAAGGTTGAGGAGTGTTGGGATGAGGAGGAAAGAGATCAATTGAAGGAATTGTATGCATGCATATAAGCACAACCAATGGACACAAGACACTGGGGGTTGGGATGAGCTCATGTGACAGGGCATAGGGGAGGCTCAGGGAAGATCAATGTTGAAAAAAAGGACATACATGCACTACTATTTTTCATACTTTAAACAATAAAATAAATTAAAAAAAGAAATCTTCTAGGAGATAAAAGAAATAAACTCTGATACCACAAAAGAATTAAATGCCTCTGTAAATTATTAAGAGATAATAGACACATGTTAAAAATATTAAATATCACTAAAAAAATAAACACCATTAGCCAGCACTCCTATAATTTCCCTTATTGGTGCTGTTTTCTTATTTATCTTTCCAGGAATATTAGGTTTTTTATGTATAACAGCCTCTGTTCTCCCTTCTTAATTGTAAATTATTTTTTTCTTCTAATACTTGGGTATAATAAACTAGAGGCCCATTGCACGAAGATTCGTGCAATAGGTCTTCCTTCCCCTGGCTGTAGGCACTGTGTGGGAGAACATATTTGCCAATGCTATCACCAAATTGTTTAATCTGCAACATTAAACCCACGACCCACTCCTTTGCTCTGACTGCAGCAGAGAAGCCAATCCTCTTCAGTGTTCAGTTGTCTTCAGTCTTCAGTCTTCGCTCAGGCTGGAGCCTTCAGGCTTCACTCCGTGCCTATGTATGCAAATTAACCCACCAATTTTGTTGAGTTTAAATTTTGTTAATTTGCATACTCACTCCTGATTGGCTGGTGGCCACCGCAGATGTATAGTAAATTTGCATAGTTCTCTTTTATTAGTGTAGATTATACAACCTCACTGGTGTGTAGGTTTTTCTGTCCATGCTATAATGGATGCTAATGGTTTTGCCAATTAGACTAACTTTATCAATTCTCTGAGCAGACTCCACCTGATGGTATTTAGCCTCTTTTTTATCCCTCTATTTTACTTAAGGACACCTTTTTACTCCCCTCAGAGTTTGTATAATTACCTCCTAGATAATCCATTTAAAATATTTGCTAATTTCTTTTTCAATCCATTAATTTTAAACTTGCTTTTTCCCAAGGAACAGGTGTCTCAGACATTTTTATTCCACTGCTGACCACTGTCATACAATATTGTGGTTATATTTTACCATATATATACACACACACACACACACACACACACACACACATACATATAGATTGCCTTTAATCAATATCTCTTCAAGACCTCTGTGGGCAAATGTTATGTAAGGGTCAATCCATAACAGACTTTTGCTTCAGATCCCTGGATGGACTTGATAACTTAGGCTGGGCCAATGGATAGCTCCCTTTGCCCATTTTAGTAACAGTAGGAATTGCAAAATACCTTCTCTTTAAAGCATGAGAAGAGTCAGTGTTAACCTGCTGGCTTTTTCATGGATGATTTTTATGGAGGCCGTAGTTCTTACCAGTATTATCTGATCCCCTTAACCTCATGTGTATGGGAGAAAGGGTTAGAAGGGAGAAAAGGAAAGAGTAATGGCTGCAATTTCTCCCAGAAGGATAGCATTCAACCCTATATCTACTTTCCAGTTTTTTACAAGCAAGCATAGATAAGAAAATTAAATTCAGTCCTTTTTTCCCTGGTCTTTAGTTTCCTTATCACAATGAATATCCACCCATTAGTAGAATGGACAAGAAGTATTTGGTTTTGAGTAGCACTCTTCTACCTTTGGAATGAAATAAACTTGGAGGCAGGTGGTAGTAGCAGGATGGAACAAATTTTGGTTCCTACAAGTGGCAATGTATTTTGTTAAAAGGTTAAAATTAATCTGGCCTAAAATTATTACACTCTTATTATGTGGCACTGATCATTGACACTTTGATCATCTTTATTTCTGAGCAGGAGAACAATTACTTAAAAAAAATAAATAACCTGGCCCTACCCATAGTTGCCCCCTTGTTTATCTCCATGCAGAGAGAGTGATTTTCTTTTCAAGCATTTTTTGCTGTCAACTTTCTTTTTTTAACATATTTTATTGATTTTTTTACAGAAAGGAAGGGAGAGGGATAGAGAGTTAGAAACATCAATGAGAGAGAAACATCGATCAGCTGCCTCCTGCACACCCCCTACTGGGGATGTGCCCGCAACCAAGGTACATGCCCTTGACCAGAATCGAACCCGGGCCCCTTCAGTCCTCAGGCTGACACTCTATCCACTGAGCCAAACTGGTTAGGGTTGCTGTCAACTTTCTTAAGAAAATGTCAATCAGGTCTCTGGGTTGAGGAGCTGTTAAAACACAGAATAGCTGCATTCCATGTACTTGTCAGTGAATATAATTTTTAACTCACTGCCATTCAATGCTTACCAGAAGCTCAGCAGGGAGAAACAATGTTTATGAAAGATTGTCCCAGGGACATGCATTCTGTCCATTCACCTAGTTACTCTTAAATCTACCTCGCCTAAGCCAGACAGGCAGGAATTCTGGAACACTGGGAATGTTTACTAAATTATGCAGTGGCATTTGCAGTAAGTGTGGAAGAAGGAACAGATCTTTGAAACTCACTGTGCTTAATTACCATGAGGCTGTTGCTAATGATTCTTCACTACATTCCATAGTTTTCTCTTGGTGAGGGCCCCCAGGAGAAATCTGTCTCATGTCAGGTTTCCATCCATGTGCTAGGCATGAATGTGCTCTCTTTTCAGCTGGCATGTTTAGGTGCACATAAACACTGAATCATAATTGATTGTGCTTTTGCCTTTGAATTATTTGCTGGCAAGTATAAAGCTAAAGTTAGAACTCACTTCCAGAAAGCATGCAAAGTTCCCAATATACACTCTGTGGCCTAATTTTTGCATCTGCCCTTACCTTGTTTGATCTGATTCACTTTAACCATTGTTGTGGGTAAGTTAGAGAGGGCACGGAAAACCTTCAGAGGGGACCTGACTAGTGTAATGTGGAAGGAAGTCGTTCCTGGATGAAGAAGAGACATTCCCTTCACTTTAAAGCAAGATTCTCTGGTCTACAGGTAAATCCACACATAAATAATGTTTCAGAGAAATCTAGATCATATTCCTAAGTCTCACTGATGTGCCACGGTCAGGTGGGCACACAGACATTCTACCTCCATTGATCTACGTTTCCCTCCTTCTGGTCCTCTGGAGGAAAGGTCCTGTCTAGGAATTGAAAGAGAGCATGGCAGTGGGGTGGATGAGGAGGACATGGAGTCCTAAAGATGATAAGGGGATAGAAATCATAGGGATGCTGCTGCTTTCAATGTCCCATTCAGGGATTAAGTAGAAACATCTGAGTTTGAAGCTAACCTTCCAGAGAAAATATTAGCACTCAGCCACCCAAGTGAACGTGTGTGCCAGGCCATTAGTCACACAGATGCCTCGTTCACAGCTTGTGTCAAAATCTGTTACTGATTTTGGCAGCAGCAGGTAAGTCACTCTTTCAAGGAACATAAGTGCATCCTGCAGATGTTATAAACCTTAATTTTCACCTAATGTTAAAAGACCTATTTCTTTTTTCTAAAGCAACAGGTAAAGCAGTATTTCGCAAACTCTGATCTGTGGAGGATGACAAGCATTTTCTTTCATCAGCCTCTGAGGTAATGAGAATGAGATGTGAGGAGTTTTTCATGAAGCTAAAGTTATTTCATTTAAAAGCTTATTACAGCCTGGCTGGTATGGTACAGTTGGTTGGAGTGTTGTCCTGTTTACTGATGAGTTGTGGTTTGGTTCCTGGTAACATACCCAAGTTTGCAGTCCTATACCCATTTGGGGTGCATAAAGGGAGGCAAGCATGTGATCTCTCTCTCTCATCTCTTTCTCCCACCCTTCCTCTCTACAATTAAAAAAATGTCTGTGTTAACTTCTGCAATTATGTACTTTGTACTTTTAGGTGTTCATACCTTCTTTCTTTTATGAAACTATGACTAGAGGCCTGGTGCACGAATTCATGCATGGATGGGGTCCAGCTGGCCTGCCCCAATGGGGCTGGGCCCACCACAGGAGGTTGGCTGGCTGGCCCCACCCCTGATTGGTGTGGGGGACTATCAGGGTGGGGCAAGCTGGGGGAAGGGGCCAAGGAAGGTTGTGGGGGGGGGGGCGATCAGGGCCCTGATTGGGCCGGTTGGCCGCCGCAGTGTGCATCATAGCAACTGGTCATTCTAGTTGTTCTAGTCATTCCAGCATTTCAGTCGCTTGCCTTTTATATACACTGAGTGGCCAGATTATTATGTGTTCAAAGTTCATAATAATCTGGCCACTCAGTGTATATATTAGAGGCCTGGTGCATGAATTCGTTCATGGGTGGGGTCCGGCCAGCCTGGCCAGGGGGAGGGAACATGGGCGGTTGGCCAGCCTGCCTGTTGGTCAAACTCTTGGTCCAGGGGACAATTTGCATATTAGCCTTTTATTATATAGGATATACACTGAGTGGCCAGATTATTATGCATTCAGAGATCATAATAATCTGACCACTCAGTGTATATAGATAATATATTTTTAATAAATTTTTTAAATAAGTGCATCCTATGGTTAAATGATAATAGTAATAATAACAGTAACCTAAGTAAGTCTGTAGGGCTGACAAGTATGGTTGTTCAAGTTGTTTGCAGCATAAAACAGTAAAATTATGTGTGAATTACATGTTTAGTGATTATCTATATTTTGGAAACCACTGACTGAAAGGATGTGGGTTTTCGATCTGCTAGATATATCCTTCCCCCCTATAGTTACAAAGTTTACCTATTGTTTCCAACTAAATATTGCCATTTCATAAAGGATTTCTACGAAAACATTGTGGAGATGAGAAAATAATTACCCACAGACTTGTAAAAATTATGGACATGAGGAAGAAGACAGCTTCTGCAATTCAGGGCCCCAAAGTTTCCAGTTGTCAACAGCAACACCTCTTTCTCAGGTTATTGATTAACACTGAAAGGCACTTGTTAGCTCCTCAAGTTTATTGAATATACCACAGTAGAGTGAAAGACAGGCAGGTTTGATGCACTATCTGTTGTTCTACTATGTCTTCAGGAAACAGGTTTAGATGATTTTCTCCTAGGTCTCTGATCTTTTTTATAAAGGTATGTTGTTGTATAGATGGTCCCCGTGCTCTCTCACACAGTCTTTGCCATAACCCAGATCCATTTTGTACAACTTTAATGGAATGGGATCAGAGTTACTGAAGGGCAAAGAACAAGTGCACTGGACACAAACCAGTGTTTGTCAAGTTTAGAGATTAGGTTCCCAAGGTCATACAGATAACACAGCTAAATTTCACTGCATGATTGCTGCAAGGAAGAGGAAACAGACTTTTCTGTGTCATTGAAGTTTCTGTAAAACTTCTAATCCTAATTCACTATGTTGAAAAGCTGGATAAATACATTTCATCCAGGAATTAGTTTTGCATGGTTGAGTAAGTGCAGATGATATTTGAAGCAAAAAGATTTTTCATTCCTTGTTTACTAGAATATCAAAAATTTACCCACTGAGGTTCAATATATGATATACTTTGTCTTTCTTATAGAATGCAATTTTCTTGTCATAATTCTATAAGAAATCATTTTTACAAATAGACATTTTCTGGATGATTCATATATTACTGGATTTGTGGATAACTTCTACTGTGTGAGATTGAAAAATTAACTTTTAGCAACTAATTTTGTTGAGAACATTAATAAGGCATTAAGGTTTGCCTTACCTTCCTCCAAGAACATCACATGGTAAGCCACCTCTTCACCCATGTGCAATTGGGTTTCAAAACAATGTAGATATTTTATAAAAGTGCACTTTACAATGACTTTTAAGAAGACATTTTTAGATATGATGAAATGCAAGTCTAGTCTTATTTGAAATGTCAGTAATGATCTCAGTAAGTTATTTTTGCCTAAAAAATTAAGACTTCGGTAATACTAAATATTCTTGTCCCATTAAAGCTTTAAGGAAAAAGGTAGGATACAAAATGTTAAGATTAAATTCTGTTAGTTTTCACAACAATACATACCTATCTTTTCCCATGTGCTCTCTTTCCCTTCTGCCACTTCTCTGCTTAAAATTCTTACCAACTACTTCTTTCACTTTTTTCTCCCCTTTGAATATTTTTTTCACTCAGTCACTCAGATCTCTGTGACTGTAAAGTCTATATTCTTCCCCTGTGCAGTACTGATTGCAAAGGACTTTGTTGCCAAGGTGATATATCTATTTCTGGAAACAAATGAGCCTGAATTTTAAAGAAATCTATAAATGAATGATACCTTGAACCAAAGAGATAACTGTGATTTCCTCATGGGGGTACTTCTAACATGATGTTTTTATTTCCATCAAGAAAAGTCTCATTCAAGAAAACACATCTAGAGAATCTATATAATTTCCAAATAAATGAGATATATACTGGCAGTAGGCAAAGTGAAATTAAAATGGACCACATACCTTTGAGAATAGAAACAAGAAATTGCACTATCTTTTGGCAAATCTTTTACTAATTCTTTTTTACTTTTGTAATAACATTTGGATAGGATTTCCTCTAGAGTATTTCATACTAGTAAAAGCAGCTTATCAATTTCTTTTAGTAGGCAGAGAAATTAAAAATTTGTTTCATTTCATGAATGGAATTGTCCAGCATTCTATAATGTTTATTCAGACTCTCAGAAAAAAATAGTTTGTTCTGTAAAGCTTAAGTGAAGGACCTTTAGAATTGACAAAATCAAATGAAAAAAGAAAAACCACAATATCTCAACATGGCAAACTAAAATAACTTTTAAAATAAATACAATATTTTAAATGTAGGCTGCAGTGGTTAACATTAGTTTAGAGCACAGCAATATTGTCCTTTAAATAAACTGCCAAAAGGCAAAGTTAGCACAGCCTTATCAATAATGCTGTTTTAAAATAAGAATCTTTGAAACAGACTTTATAGATGGGTAAATGTATTTTCTCCTCAGCACTTACCAAAAAAAATATTTTTTTCCTGTGTTTTCTGCTGTCATAAAGTAAAATAGCAAATATGACAACCATTATTATTTTTCTTTAAAACCTGCTTACCTGGGTTACTATGCTAACATCAATCAAAGTGCTGCTCAGAAAGTACTAAATAGCTGTAAACTCTCCTACATGTTTATTCCTTGCAGCAGCATAGAAAATGTGAGCTCATTCCTGATTGTGTTTTTAGAGTTATGACCTGATTTATAACGGAATTGGAGAATTAGAGTGTTTTTATATCCATACCCTTACATGTTCTCTAGTTCTAATGCAGTTAAGCACACTGTTCAGTATCATTCTATCATAGTGTCTTCTGAAGTGGGTTCTATGACAACTAGATTCTTTAGGCCTCCTATTGAATGCAAGAATCAGCCAATATATTTTTGGAATTTCCAGTCAAGATAGGCAGAAAAGGAATTAGAAGTGGAGCAGAGATAGATTTTTGTCTCATTGCACCAGTTGATTGCCCTCGTTCCTGGGATCTCACATGTCTTCTTCCATACCATATTTCATCCCTGCCATTTCCCTTCTCTGTGAAATGCAAATGACAAAGAATGAGAGTGTTGTGCTGTCTTGGAGAGCTGATTTTAAAGGATCAACTCTTTTGCTAACACAAAGGCTGGTGACATTCTGGAGAAATTTGATTTCTGAAAATGGCATCTACTAATGCATTAACTCATTGGAGTTTAAACTATGTGGGAGTATTTTATAAATTATAAAATACATTTACATTGTAAAGTATTACAACTAATACTTTATAACTTTAAAAATTATGAAGTATTAGTTATTTACTTGATACTAAGAGTAGTTTGATTATCCATCAGTTATTTATTTAGTCATTAATGTACCTGGTTAGTTCAATTTTAATAGTGCATTAAAGTAACTTCTGAGTGTTCTCCCACACTTCATTGAAAAGAGTCTAAGTTTATGAGAGCTTTGTGCAAATCTTTAAAAATACCATGGAACTTTAGGGTTTGTCCATAGGAGAGTTATAGTCATTAAATATCTATTGTTCAAAGGCACTATGTGTTCCTAATAAATATTAAACACAATGCTAATAATATAAACCAATAAAAATGTTGGAAACAAACAAGAAAAAAAACAAATAAAGACTTATAGACAGAGACTAACAACAGTAGGGTGGTTATCAGAGCGAAGGAGGAATAATAAATAGTAAAGGTGGGCAAATATATGGTGACAGAAGGTGATATGACTTAGGGAGATGGCACACAATGCAATATACAGACCATGTATCATAGAAATGTACACTTGAAACCTATATAATCTTATTAACCAATGCAACCAAATAAATTTAATAAAAAGGAAGAAAAATTAAGTTCAAACAAGCACTTATTTAAATAACTTTTTGCCTTTTCTGATCATAAGATGATAATTGATAGCATAGGCAATGAAGATAAATGTATGGCAGTGAATGTCAACAAGACAAAGATGGGCAACTGGAGGTAAAAGGCAAAATAGAGCAGGAGGTGATACTGAGTTTCTTTCTAAATTGGGTCTTATTCTAGTATTTGAATTAAAGAAGGAACTTATATAACAAATAAGAAAATAAAAAGGTTAGCTATAAACATAGTGGCATTTTATCTGCATTTTGCAAGCAATTGATGTGATATATAGTTATGTTGAATGATGATATTGTTTTATACACAGATTATCACTCTTAAAAAGTAAGCAGGTATCTACAATGTTGGATGCAATTTTAACTAAACAATTTTACATTTAATTAATTCATAACATATTTTAGAATTTCTATTGTTATATGGTGTTTTTTACTATCTACTCTTTTCCAGTTCTTTACTACTCTGGTTGTCAAAACTTGTCTTAAATATCATGGTGATGTCTGCACATTCTCTCATTCATCATCCAATACATACAGATTGAGAACTCGTTATGTGCCAGACACTGTTTTAAACCTGCTGGGCATATAGCTGAGAAAACAAGAAATACATTTCCTACTCTTGTGCAGGTTATCTTCTAGCAAAAGAGATGGACCATACATAAATAAACAAGCAAATATAATGATATGTTATCAAATGATATGTTATCAAGAGAATGAAAGAAGGGGATACGAAATTGAGTGATGGAGTGTATTTATTTATTTATTATTTTATATTTATTTTAAAATATATTTCTTATTGATTTCAGAAAGGAAGGAAGAGGGAGAGAAAAAAAATCAATGATTAGAGAGAATCATTGATTGGCTATCTCCTGCAAGTCCCACACTGGAAATCAAGCCTGCAACCTAAGCATATGCACTGACCAGGAATCGAACCATGACCCTCCTGGTTCATAGGTTGATGCTCAATCACTGAGCCACTCTGGCTGGGCTGGCATATGCTTTTTTAGAGAGGGAGCAGAGGATCCTATAAACAAAGTCCTAGAAGGAGCTGAGAGAGTAAGCCAAGGGTCTTAGGAAAATATGTAAATGAAGGATTAGATTAGGATAAAGCACTATATATATATATATATATATATATATATATATATATATATATACGGAAGGATGCACTGAAGTTCTAAGTTACTAATTTAATTCTCACATAAATCACATTATATTCAGAAGCATATTTGTTAGCTTCTTTTCATATGATAGAAACAAGTGCAGTACTGCAAACCAGAAAGATAGTTTACTTAGAAAAATATTCTTTTCCCATCCTTTAGGCAATTTCAAGTTGACTTTCTAAAATGAACTAAGATTTAATTTTATCATGATTATATCAAATATGTTAAACTTTGCAGCTCATTTAGATTTATGAAGAAAAGCCACATAATAAATTCAGATATGATGTCAACTAAATTTGGAAGTCCATTTTTAAGAAATGAATTGTGTTACATTACTTAGCCGGGATCACACAGAGTCAGCTGGTTTCTCCAAAAACAGGTGATGCCAAACTAGCTCCATTTCCTTTTTTTATACAGAATTGCTAGGCTGATAGATCAGAGGAAGGGTAGATATAAAGCTTATCTGGATTTTATTAAAGTAATTGAAAGTTTCTTTAAACTTGTGAAAAGATTATGGGACTGGGGGTAGTACAGCTATGTTTCTTGGTAACTGATTGATAAGGTGTATCCCAATTTGCTACTTAAAAGATAAATGTTGGCTTATAGAAAGTTTCTGGTAATGTGGCTTAGGGACTGTCCTTGCCCTGTACATTTTAACAATTTTATTAGTGACTTAAATGGATGAATTAGATCCAAGCCACACTCCATATGCTAGGATGATGTGGCAGAGCAGCAAAATAAATTTTATCAGGAATAAACATTAAAGTTTTATCCTTGGATTTAAAAAAATCAGCTACAACAAGGAAAAAGAAGATATATCTTAGGAGAAGCATGTATGAAAACTAAGGTTTTCATTTACTGTGGGTGACAGTCTTATGTGGCTGCCAAAATTGACACCTCAGGCTGTGCCATTTGAAAGAATCGTGTCTGAAGCAAGGGTGATTCATCCTTTGCTCTACTTTGCATTAGCCAGGCCATATGCCATTTTCAGTGTTAGGCACTAGAATATATTTAGGAATATATTAGTAGAAAAGAAAAAGAAAGAACTTGAAAGAATATAACATGAAGAAACATCTTTTAAAAAATAATATATATTTTATTGATTTTTTTACAGAGAGGAAGGGAGAAGGACAGAGAGTTAGAAACATCCATCAGCTGCCTCCTGCACACATCCTACTGGGAATATGCCTGCAACCAAGGTACATGCCCTTGACCGGAATCGAACCTGGGACCCTTCAGTCCACAGGCTGATGCTCCATCCACTGAGCCAAACCAGTCAGGGCATGAAGAAATATCTTTAAGATAAGAAGATACTTTGTCTATTAAAGAGATGTGACAAGTATGAAGAGTGGAAAAGGACAAAATGTAAATGGAGACCAGTTAGAACCAGACTTAAGTTTAACATAACTGTAATCTAAGGATAAATTGGTCCAGAGACTGACTGTATTCGTTTCTTTGGGTTTCTGTAACAAAATACCACAAATTCGTAGCCTAAAAATAGAACTTCGTTGTCTCAATTCTGGAGGCTAGAAGCCTGAGACCAAGGTATTAGCAGGGGCAGATGCTTCTGAGAGATATAGGGAGGAATTATTCCATGCCTCTCCCATCACCTCTGGTGGTTTGGTTGCAATCTTTGGTGTTCCTTGTCTTGTAGATACATCACCTCCATCTCTGCCTTCCTGTTTACATGGAACTCTCCTTGTTTGTCTCCAAATTTGCCCCCTTTTATAAAGGACACCAATCATATTGCATTAGGGTCTCACCCTATTTCAGTATAACCTTATTTTAACTAATTATGTTTGCCATAACTCCATTTCCAAATAAGGTCACATTCTGGGGTTCTGGGGGTTAGAACTACAACATATGAGTTTTTAAGGACACATTTCAACCTATCACAGTGACTAACAACTGAATGTCCTCCTAGAGAGAGATAATGGCATGTGATTGTGCCTCATATTTTTTTGTTTAAACACCAGGATTAAAGAAATAAGATAGGCTGCCTAAGAAATGCATATTTAAAAATACTACTATTATGAAGAGGATTGTAAATATTTTAAAGACTATAGAATATTTCTTATGGTAAAATCTCTCATATTCAACTTCCATTTACTCACCTGTTAGATAAAACTAAACTTTCCTTTATCTTTATGAAATATTCTGATGATAAATGGGTGTGCTGAATCAGCAGTTATGAGGCTCATCTCAAATAATGGCTATTCACTTGTGTTCCCTCTAGTTGAGATATTTGTTGTTTTGTTTGACAAGACTTAGTTATATTTGCTTCCAAATCTGTATATTCTTGACATGTCAATATAATTATGTAATTTAACTATACTAACATATTACATAAACTCATAATATTTAAATGGGGAAAAATAAAGTTATTTCTATAAAAATAAGGTTTACATGCTGGAAATATACCATGAAGGCATATGTTTTTAAGATGTCAAATTAGATATAGGTAAATAATTGTGAAAGCCTGGAAAAAATTGTCAAATTGTGAAAGGATGTACATTCAATGCCTCCCAAGTGTCTTCTTTCCACTAGACATAAACAAATGGAAGAATATACTGAGTTCATGGATTGGTAAAATCAACATCATTAAAATGTCCATACTACCCAAAGCAATTTATAGATTCAATGCAATCCCCATTAAAATACCAATGGCATATTTCATAGACCTAAGACAAACTCTCCAAAAATACACATGTAATAAAAAAGACCCTGAATAGCCACAGCAATCCTGAGAAAGAAGAACAAAGTTGGAAGGATCACAATATCAGATATCAAGCTATATTACAAAGCCACTGTTCTCAAATCTGCCTGGTATTGGCACAAGAATAGACATATAGACCAATGGAACAGAACAGAGAACCCACAAATCAAGACATTATGCTCAATTAATATTTGACCAAGGAGGCAAGAGCATACAATGGAGTCAAGATAGTCTCTTCAATAAATGGTGTTGGGAAAATTGGTCAGATACATGCAAAAAAATGAAACTAGAACACCAACTTATATCATACACAGAAATAAACTCAAAATGGATAAAGGACTTAAATGTAAGACAGGAAACCATAAATATTTTAGAAGACTCCATAGGCAGCAAAATATCAGACATATGTCATAGCAATATCTTTACTGATACAGCTCCTGGGGCAATGTAAACTAATGAGAAAATAAATAAATGTGACTACATCAAAATAAAAAGCTTCTGCACAGCAAAAGAAACCATCAACAAAACAATAAGAAAGCCCACCGTATGGGAGAACATATTTGCCAATGCTCTCTCAGATAAGGATTTAATCTCCAAAATTTATAGGGAACTCATACAACTTAACAAAAGGAAGATAAATAATACAATAAAAAAATAGGCAAAGGACCTAAATCGACACTTTTTGAAAGAGGAGTTACAGAAGGCCAAGAAGCATTTGAAAACATGCTCAGTTACTAATCGTATGAGAAATCCAAATCCAAAAGACAATGAAAAACTATTTCACACTTGTCAGAATGGCTATGATCAACAAATCAACAAATGACAAGTGCTAGCAAGGATGTGGAGAAAAAGGAACCCTTGTGCACTGCTGGTGGCAATGCAGACTGGTGCAGCCACTGTGGAAAACAGTGTGGAGTTTCCTCAAAAATTTAAAAATGGAACTCCCATTTGACCCAGTAATCCCACTTCTAACAATATATTCTAAGAAACCTGAAACACCAATCAGAAAGGATATATCCACCCCTATGTACATAGCAGCACAATTTACAATAGCTAAGATTTGGAAACAGCCTAGTGCCCATCAGCAGATTAATGGATTATAAAGCTGTGGTACATCTACAGAATGGACTACTATGCTGCTGTAATAAAGAAAGAACTCTTACCATTTGCAACAGCATGGATGGACCTGGAGAGCATTATTCTAAGCGAAATAAGCCAGTGAGAGAAAGATAAATGTCACATAAACTCACTCATTTGTGGAATATAATAAACATTATAAACTGATGAACAAAAATAGATACAGAGACAAAGAAGCATTGAACAGACTGTTAAATTTCAGTGGGAAGGCAAGGGAGAGGTAAGAGATCAACCAAGGTACTTGTATGCATTCATATTAGCATAACCAGTGGACACAGATACTGGGTCAGTGTGGGCTTGTCCTGGGGGATGGGAGTAGCAGGGGATGGGTCAATCTGAGAAAAAGGAGACATATGTAGTACTTTAAACAATAAAAAAGATGGAAATTTTAGAAGATGAATTATGAGTATGATTTTTGTTGGAAAGATAATGGAGGATTATAATCAATGGGGACATTCAAAAGAAGGACTTTGGCACTGAATCAAAACAGGAGAATAAGTCTACCTGTACTTACCTACACTAATAAAAGAGAAATATGCAAATTGATGGTACCTCCACAATGCCCACCAGCCAATCAGGAGTGAGTATGCAAATTAACCCAACAAAGCTAGAGGGGCATACACAGTTACAGAGCGGCTGGGGGTGGGGCAGCTACTTTCACTCATGCAGGCACCAAGCAGCCTGCTTCCTGGGAACAGGTATCCTTGGGACCCAGGCTGCTCTGAGCCTGTAGGCCCACACGTATGCCCGGAGAGGCTGGGGTCCTGGAATGACCCCCAGCCACTCTGGACCTATGTGCACAGGCGTGGAGCAGGCAGGGGTGGGGTGGGTACATCTGTCGTGTCACTATGGCAACGTGGTGGATGTTTCTGCCCCCTGGCCACTTATGAGCGCTGTCGCTTAGCAGCCTGCATCCCGGGACAGGTGTCCTCAGGAGCCAGGCAGCTCTGAGCCTGTAGGCCTGTGCATAAGCCTGGAGCAGGTGGGGTCCTGGAACAACCCCCCGGCCACTCTGGGCCTACGTGCACAAATGGGGAGCAGCCAGGGGTAGGGCGGGAACATCCCTGGGACCCAGGCACTCCAAGCCAGCGCGCGCACAAGTGGCCAGGGGTGGGGTGGGAACATCTCCCGCAGCGAGTGAGCAGACAGCAGGGCCCTGCTTGCCCCTGGCACCGGCAGCTAAGGGCAAGCAGGCCCCCACAGAGAGCAGACACCAGGGCCTGTAGTGGCATCAAGCAGGCAGGTCTGCAGAGAGCAGAGAACCACAGGGAGCAGGCCTAAGCTGTCAGTAGGACATCCCCTTAGGGGTCCTAGATTGGAGAGGGTGCAGGTTGGGATGAGGGACCCACCCCCTGCCCCCTGTGCACAAATTTCTTGCACCAGGCCCCTAGTTTTAAATAAAAATGTTCATAATACATATTTGGTATTTTTTAAAACTGGGATTGAGTTACTGAGGCAGAAGGGGAACATAAATAAGTGTTATATATAGAACTAGCAAGTCTGTCATTAGTAAGAATATTTTCTTTTCTCTCTCTCTGTGTGAACACTGAACTTCTCAGTTTCAGGGGTTTGCAGCAAGAAGCAAAGAATTATGAAGCATAAATTACATATGCAGCTTTCCTATCATGTTCTTCTAAAAAATGCAGAATTCTAGAAAATTGTCCTTGGATGATTTCTTTTTGGAAGGATGGGCATGGTATCTGTCTTAATTGCCTTTATCTTTTATGGCTGCTTTTTACTGCATCAAATATTTGACTAGGCAAAGCAAATTAGAGTAGATGGCTTTACTCCCTTTTAAAAGACACTGAACTCTGACCAATGTGGCTCAGTTGATTGGGTAGTCTTATGCACAGAAAGATTGCAGGTTCAATTCCCTGTCAGGGCATGTACCCAGGTTGTGGGTTTGATTTCAAGTAGGGGGTGTGCAGGAGGTAGCCAATCAATGTTTCTCTCTCACATTGATGTCTTTCTCTCTCTCCCCCCTCCCTTCCTCTTTCTCCAAAAATCAATTTAAATCATTATTTTAATAAGTAAGTAAGTAAATAAACGGTACTGAAAATCCTGTTGAAATTCTTCATCAAGTGAGTTGGGATCATGGTGTTCTTTTTGAGTGAGGCAGTGTACTCCTTCATGAGGTCAGTCCAACTTGACATTCCTGGGTTAGATTATTGCCCTTCAATATTACAGAATAAGTTTGAATTAAATTGTCATCCTTTCTTTTGATAAAACTGATCAAAAGAGCACTAAGTGTAATAACCACGTACAATCATATTTAATAAAAATTTTCTATTTATCTAATATCTAGGGATAATTTAGGCTATTTGTCTATTGAAAATCATTTGATATTATGATTTCTTACATCCCTTCTGCACTCTATCAAGTGCTCCTAATATAATGAATGAGATGAAAAATAATAATGATAACAATTAAAAGGTGCCTACTCCTTCTAGAAACTGCTATAGTGCTTTATTACCCCACTTAATCTTCCTTACCACTCTGAGAGGAAAGTACCATTGTTATTTCTGTTTCTTTTTGCAGATGAGGAAATTGAGGCACAAAGGTCCAATAACTTGTGCAAGATTCTACAGCTGGCAAGTAGAACTGGGGTTATTAATATCGCAATTTCATGTTACATTTCATAATACATGGAGGCAAAAAAATCTCAAAGTTTAGGTTAAAAATGACTACTGCCTTATTCAGAAACAGATTATATCGCTTTATTTACAACAAACACACTCATTTTGTTCAAATATATACTAATAAAAGCATATGCTTGGGAAAAATTAATCTTTCCAAAATTAAAATCTAAAGTATCTTTAGTATCTTTACTTTCTCTCACCTCCTCTCCCTTCCTCAGAAGTAGAACTTTTGACATTCTGCTTTAAGCTCTTGGCAGTGGTTGTCTCTATAACTCTAAATAATAGTTATATGTTACTTCTTGATTATCAAATTAAGCAGTAGTGGTAGACTTCCTATTATTAATAAGAAAGGTAGCTAATTTACTCTGCCAATGTTTTTTCTCCTCACTCTTTCTCCCACTTTTATGTCATATTATAGTATAATTCTCTTATTGAGTAAAATTAAAACTATAAACTGTACTTAAATTTGTATTTCCTGAGCTACAAACTTGTGATAGTAACTCTTGACTCCTTCAAACAAGAAGAGGAAATTAGTACTCTTACATTTCCCTCCTCTTTTCCCTCTCTGCTTTTCCTACTTGTGCCAACTTTAGCCTACCTTTCCATAATTGTTACAGGTTCAAAGTTGATGTGGCTAAAACTCAAAATGTCAGAGTGTGGAATAAGGAAAGATTTATTGATTGAGAAGGTGCCAACCAAGAAGATGGAGTCCTAGTGGTGTCTCAAATCCACTTTAAGATAGTGCTGAGTTCAGGCTTCTTTTATGTCAAGGAAAGGAAAATGGGAAGGGCTGTTTTTGTAAAATTCAAGCTGCAAGCAGAATTCTTCTAATGATTAGAATAACATTGTTATTTCCTGAGTGCAGCATATAATAGAGATAGTAAAAATCTCTTTGATTCGAGGTTCCTCTATCTCTTTTTAATGTTTTCTCTAATTTTCTGAATTATATGTTTTCTCTAAAATCAGTGTTTCTCATTGTTCATTTTTGTCCATTTTTCTTGTACTAATTGCTTGTTTGTGGTTGTTCTTTCAAATTTGTGAATGTAGAATAGTGACTGGATTGATATCACTGTTTTTTTTGTTCTCTTCTTGCCAGCTCCTTTGCATTTTTGCTTGGCTCCTTTCTCTTCTGTGTCTTCACAACTATGGGAAGTGCTTCAGGGCTTAGTTCCCTCCTTGTCATTTGGTTCCCCAAGTGATCTCACATGTTCCCATGGTTTTAAATAGCACACATGCTAATGTCATTCCATTGCTTAAAATCTTCCAGTAGTTTCACATTACATTTAGAATAAAGTGAAACTCTTCTCTAACTTAACATTATCTGACTCTTGTGCCTTGTTGTTATAATATGCTTAAAGGCTATAGATAAAGAAATAAATCTGTTTGCTCAGGATGTCATCTTGAAACAGAGGAGCCATTAAAAGATGTTTGAAGATTTAAAAAGTGACAAAACCCCCCACAAACAAAGGGCACATCTGTAATACTTTAAATAATAAAGATAAATTTTTAAAAAGTGACAAAAAATAAATAGTAATTTTAGAAGAAAAACTCTTCTTTAAAAGATTGTTTTTAATTATCACATAATGTTTTTCTGTGAGCCATGATTCTGCTTTTTGTTCTCTAAGTAATATAAATGATGAGTGACTTTATAGGCCACATTAAATTTATTTTTCATAGTCAAAAGTTCAGGAAAACCCTAGCCGGTTTGGCTCTGCAGATAGAGCATTGGCCTGTGGGCTGAAGGGTCCTGGGTTCGATTTCCAGTCAGGGCACATGCCCTGGTTTCGGCTTGATCCCCAGTGTGGGGCATGGAGGAGTCAGCTGATCAATGATTCTCTGTTATCATTGATGTTTCTTTCTCTCTCTCTTTCTCTCTTCCTCTTTGAAATCAATAAAAATATATTAAAATTAAAAAAAGGTTCAGGAAAGACAGTTTTTAAAAGATATGTAAAAAATGGTTATCTGGATAATAATGAGAAAATTTTGCTCTCAGATTCCCCAAAGTGGTTTTTATGAAAGTTGTCCTTGGTAATTAAATCTAATTTTATTTTCTCAAATTTCTCTTGGAGAATTTTTCTTTAAAGAATGAAAATCAGTGAGGAGACAACACCCCCTCCCCCAATTTCCCAATGGGATTTTGATTTCTACCAATTTGCATGGTATTTGGGTTTTCCCTTGATATCAATTTCAAAGTTCTTATACTTTAAGAGTTTCATTAAATTAAATGAAGACTATTTTGTTAGCTTTAATTTTCTGTATGCATAACTGACTTTGATGATAAATATTTTAAGTATATTATATTGAGAAATGATGCTGGCAGTTAGTTACTCCTTAAAGTACAATAAGTATATGAATTCAGTTTCTTCTGGGTGTTCCAAATATTGGAAAAATCTGTCCTTCAATTCTTTAACTCAATGAAAGGAATATTACTTTAACAACCATGGAAATTTAGTATAAAAATAGAGTAGAATTTCATTATTGGCATTAATTAAAAAAGAAAATATATATATTTAGTACTTACTAGTATATTGATTTTCAGATAATTAACTGAAAGCAAGGTTAATGTCTTCTTGAGGCAGAATTGTAAGAAGCTAGGAAAATTCCTTGGCAAATGGAATGGGAAAACTGAGGCAGATGGTTAAATAGAGCAATTTACAGCCAGATAATAATAGCAAGGTCTTATCTGTCCTTATCAAGGACACTTGAAAGCAAATTGTTTATACATTCCAGACCCTGAAAGGGGCAGACCTGCCCAGGTCCAATCCCTGTTCCATGACATTCTTTGAAGGTGAAACTGACCAGAGAATGACCTTGGTATGCTCATTTGATGAATCAGAATTTTAAAGAACACACCTGGGAAACTGATGAATATTCTGTTAAATCCTCCCCTGAGACCTCCTCTTAAAATCCCCACCTTAAGACAAAGGACCCAATGTGGGTGCTCTTGAGCATGCCTGCACCTAACCTGCCCCTCCTTTCCTCAGGCTTGTAGTATGTATGTATGTATGTATGTATGTATGTATTTTATTGTGATGAAAAACATAACATACAATTTTTCATTTTTTTCAATTATAGTTCACATTCGATATTATTCTATATTAGTTTCAGGTGTACAACATAGCAGTTAGACCATCGTATACTTTACAGAGTGCCCCCCTGATATTTCAAGTACCCCCCTCTCCTGTATGTATTTTTTTTATTATTTTTCCCCCCATTGACCTCTCCCCAGCCACTCCAACTCCCCCAGCACATGCCCTCACCCGCCTAGTGTCTGTGTCTATTGGTAATGCTTATATGCATTCATACAAGTCCTTAGGTTGATCTCTCCCCTCTCCTCTTTCCCCTCTCCTCTCTCCCCACCCCCACCCACCCACCTTTCCTCTGAGGCTTGTACCCCCCTTCCCCCGCCTTTCCTCTGAGGCTTGTATTTTTTATTTCTTTCTCCTAAGTTCTAAAGATCTTCACTAGACTTTCAACAGGGAGCAGAGAGCAGCATAGCTCCCTCTCGGCTAATCCCCTGAACTTGTTTTCAAGGCCCTCTTCTTGCCTCTGTAACTTACTTCCTGAGTCCACAAAGCTCCGCCTACTCACTTCTTCTGCCTCTGTGACTTTCTTTCTAAAGGTGCAAGGCAGCCTTGCCTAGGCTTGACTCTTTCTCATGTTTTCAAGGGGCCAGACAGCGCCGGGTAGGCTCAGACCTATTGCTATGATCTTTCCTCTTCTATTTTAAGCCCTTTCTTTGTTATAATGTCCCCAGCTTTAATAAATGTCCCTCAAAATCACCTGGACTTGTGTCATGATATCTTCCTGTAGGAAGTCAAGAACCCACACATTCCAAACCATGTAGGGGCAGACCTACCTTGGTACCAGTCCTTCTCTGGTGACATTCTTGTAGATTTCTGAGAAGGGTTTTGCAAGTCTGTAATTTTTCTGTGAAGTACATTTGAACAACTGATTTTTAATTTGTGTGGGTGCAGGGGAGTGCACCCTGCACAGGAGTCCCAGGGAGGTCCAACAGGTATGTGAGAGAGAGTAACACCGGTGATCTGGTACTTTGTTTGGAAATTTAAATATTCAGGTTTCAGTGCTTGCAGTGGCCACACTCATCCTGGCCACTACTTTGTTCCCAGGTATGATTGGCCTGAAAGCACCTTCCTCCCTCACTCAGCTCTTACTGGGTATGAGTCTAAATTGCTTTTGTCCCACCATCAATTAGCGGGGAACAGACTTGGAGTATGTTAAATGCAGCTTTTGGTAAAACTGTATAAATGGCATTCCCATATCCTTTCCTGTTAGATAATAACTGTGAGATCCTCCCTCCCCCCAACTAATGGGCGGAGTTATGACATTACTGGCGTCTGCCGCCGAGACATCCCGGGACATTGAACCACCAATCTGTGTGTGCCGAGTGCCCTGAGGCCCACCCCTTCCCATTCCGCCCTGGGCCCAACCTCTTCCTGTTCCTTCCCTTAAAAGGACTCTCCACCCACGCACATGTTACTGTCTTTCCCTTCTGCAGGGAGCAGTCCGGTTGGGCCCCCTCTTCTCCTCTACCTGGTTTCTCTCCCCCTTCCTGGTTTCTCTACCTCCTCTGTAAGGAATCTCACTGGTTACTGTAGAATAAACCTCCCTTTTTATGTATCTTGGTTTCTGACTCCCGTTTCCTGCACCTCGAACCTTACATCTGGTGCCGAACCCGGGTGGGGGCATGCTCCCTGTTTGACCTTTCATGGTCCAAGGCTTCCTTCTTCTTTCTTCGTGGCTCAGGATACTCAGCCTTCTTCCCTTGGCTAGGCAATGTTGGCAGTAAGTCCCAAACCATGCTAATTCCTGGTGGTTTTTCCGGCGTCTCTGTCCATAAACCGTGGCCCATGTGAGAGATTGCTTTTCGGGCCTCTCCAGGAGAGGTTCCGAACCTGGGGAGGCAGTGAAGACGTTGCTGCCCCCCTCGGTTCCTGGCTGTTTGGCCTCCATCTGGACCCCAGGAAGTAGAGGAGACGTCCTCTACTGTCCCTTGGGTTCCCCGTCGTAGCATTGACTCAGGGATTGGGATGCTGGTCCTTGACCTTTTGCTACCTGACCCCTGGAATTGAAATGGGCGCTCACCAAAGACACCTCTAGGGTGTCTCCTCACCAATCTGGCTACTCAGTGGGTCCAGATGACCCTGAAAGTGGGACTAACATAACCTCAGTAATTTCTGCTGGAAAGCTGGGAAGTGGCACGAGGTTCCATATGGTCAGACTTTTTTTCTATCTGCTCTCCTGTCCCTCCCGCTGCTCCTTCTGTTCCTCAGCCCAGGTTCTCCTAGCTCATGAGAAACCCCCTCAAATTGGTCCTCAGCCAGTCTCTGACCTCCCTCTGTCTCTGACTCTTTGGACCCAGCCACTCTCTTATTTCCACCCCTTCCATTCCCACTGCCCGCTTTCTGCTCCTCTCTTCCTCCTCCTTCTTCCCTGCGGCTGCCGCCACTGCCACTGTGGGAACCACCATCACTGCTTCAGGCCTCAAGCCAACCAGAGGCTGCTGTGCAGCGCAGAGCCACCCACCCACCCACCATCCCGCCAGCAGCTCCAAACAGCTAAGTGAGATTTCTGTTTTGGGTTGCTCTTCCCTTGTGTATTGTGGGCAACCAGCTGCCATGTGGCCGCGTGGTCTGCGGTTCCCATGGGCAGCCGCCATCTTGAAATGACTAGTCCCGCCCCTCTCTGACCACCTGGTCTGCCACGAGGGCTGCCATTTTGAACCACAAAGTCCCACCCCTGCAGGCCCTGCCTGTTGTGGGCATCTGCCGCCGCGCTCTTCCTCCTCCGGCCCACAGCCTGCCTCCTGCTCTGCCACTCCCCCTTCCCTAATGCTGTCTCAGACCCAGGTCGGAGATCCAGTGAACACGGCATTAAGGTTTTAATGCCCGTGAGGAGCAGGCAAAGTAAGCCCACCTTCGACAGGAGGTGAGTCTGCAAACCCAATCCTTGTCACCTTGAGACCGACAGCAGCTATGCATGTTCCAAAGGGGACTGTGCATGGTGAGGGTGCAACGAAAGGACAAACGCCACCTGGAGGATGTTTCAAGTGTGGGAATGAGGGCCACTGGGCAAAGCAGTGCCCCCAGCCCCGGGCTCCAACCAAGATCTGCCTGGCGTGTGGTCAAAACAGCCACTGGAAAAGTGACTGCCCCTGGAAAAGTGACAGGCCCCCTGCATCTCAGTGTAGAGAGGCTGCCCTTCCAGGTAATGACTCGCTGCTGGCTATGCTGGGACTGGCTGAAGACTGGAGATGCCAGGACTCGACAATCCTCATACCCTCGCTGAGCCCAGGGTAATGCTCAAGGTAGCGGGTAAGCAGGTCTCCTTTCTGGTTAACACAGGGGCTACCTTCTCTGTCCTACCCTCCTTTTTCCAGGCCACTCTTCCCTTCCACGATCTTGGTCATGGGTATTGATGGCAAATCACCTTTTAATGCTCTGAAAACTGCTCTGGCCTCAGTGCCTTCTCACCCCGCCCTCTACTCCACGCCACCCTCCCTAGAGAACAACTTTCTTGCTGGCACAGGCTTCTCAGAAACTTAGATAAATAAAGTGGCAGTTTTGAATTCAAGCAGTTAGAGGCCTGTCCCCTCCTCTTCTGGCCTTTTCTAAATATTTTAAATAACATACAAAGTTGAAACATTAATTGCTAGACATGTTTAGAAATATTTAATGGAAGGTATGTTGAAAGAAAGAAGTTCGAAAGTTAATGGTTGACAAGAATTGTAGAAAGACCCACTATACCAGGCCCCCTCTCCTCACCCTCCCTCATTCACCAGTTTGTTTGTTTTTTCTAAGCTCTGGGATACCCTTCTGGCCTCTCTCTTTCTCTCTCTCTCTCTCTCTCTGTCTCTCCCAAACATCTCTAAGCCTTTCCAACTATTTACTGATGAGAAACAGGGAATAGCTATGGGGGTTCTTAACCAGCCCCTAGGGCCAGCCTTCACCCCTGTATCCTACCTGTCCAGACAGCTTGATCCCATGGTTCAGGGATGGCAGCCCTGCCTCTGGGCTCTGGCTACAGCCGCTGCTCTCACTAAGGAGGCCCAGAAGATCTGCCTCCAGCAACCCTTACTGGTCTTCTCCACCCATAAGCTACAGGATCTTCTGTCCCACCGATCCTTATCTCTCCTTGCCCCCTCTCACATTCAGAAACTCCATCTCCTGTCTCTTGAGAATTCTGACATCTATCTGACTCAGTCCCCAGTGCTGAACCCAGCCACTCTCCTTCCCGCTGCCTCCACCCAACCTGTGGCAACGCACTCCTGCCCCGAGGTCGTCAAGGCCCTCACTCAACCTCGGGCGGGACTCTCAGATCTTCCTCTCTCTAATCCTGACTTAACTCTGTGGATGGAAGCTCGTGCCTAGACCCCCAGGGACATCAGAAAGCCTCCTATGCGGTAGTAACACTTGAGCGGACCATGGAGGCAGCCTTCATAAATAACAAGATCGCCCTTCCCAAGGCTCAGGTAGGGGCCATTGCCCAACAGGTCCACTGGTCATTGCACATTGGACCACCGGCACTTTGGAGGTTCCTCAAACCCCTCTTTACCTCACCCACACTGGGAGAGGCAGTCACAAGTGCCTGCTCCTCCTGCTCCACGTGTGCAGCTGTCTCACCCCAGGGAGGAATGCGCCCCAACTTTTCTACCCATCAAATGAGGGGACACCTCCCAGGGCAGGACTGGCAGGTAGACTTCACCCATATGCCTCCCCACAAGAAGACCAAATATCTGCTTACCATGGTAGACACCCTGACAGGGTGGGTAGAGGCCTTCCCCACCCACAAGGAAACTGCTGAGGTTGTGGCTGAGAACCTAATAACACACATAATCCCAAGGCTTGGCCTTCCCACCTCCATACAATCAGACAACGGCCCAGCTTTTATATCAAGGGTCCTTCAGCAGGTTAGCACCTCTCTTGGCATCTCCTGGAAACTGCACATACCCTACCACCCACAATCAATGGGTAAGATTGAGAGAATCAACATCCTCCTTAAAGACCATCTAACTAAACTCTCTCTAGAAATTTGCAGCTACTGGCCGTACCTCCTGCCCATGGCCCTGACCGGAATCCAGGCTACACCAAGGAGCCCCACCTTCTTAAGCCCTTTTGAACTCCTATATGGGACACCCTTCTTGCTCAACCATCGCCTCCCTACTGACCCTCCTCTCCTGGCTACTTATCTTCCATACCTGTCTTTACTCAGGCAGCTACTCTGGGAACATGCTTTCAGATTTCTTCCCAGGCCAGTACCAGCTGACCGAGACACCGAAGGACCAGCCCTCCAGCTGGGGGACTCATTTCCTCCTCAAGAACCTTACCTCCCAGATTGTATTTCAGCTCCAGGCCCAGAAAAGCAGCAAAACCAGACAAGTGACACTGTGGCAGGACCAACCTTTACCTCCCAAGTGACTCAACAGAATCACTCTAGAGACTTCACCAACCAGTCCTTTGGGAAATTATGCTGCTGCACTCCTCATCCAGCCTCCCATCATTAGGCCAACTGGTGTCTATTTCTTTAATTTGCTTTTTACCCCCTTTCTCATGCATGGTTTCACTAGTCTTTTGCAAAACAGAATGCAAGCATTCACCAACCAGAAGGTGGGAGAGATCTATCTGGCCCTGAACTCAGAATCTAGCATCAGAATCCTTGAGACTCCAGGTAGATGACCCTAACAATGCCCCCTCTTAGCAGGAAGCAGCTACGGAAGATGGACCTTCAGCCCCTGCCCCTGACCTTGCCCGGACTCTCAATTTTTTTATATAATATCACAAAAAGCCTGGAATGTGAGATCCTCCCTCCCCCCAACTAATGGGCGGAGTTATGACGTTACTGGCGTCTGCTGCCGAGATATCCCAGGACATTGAACCACCAATCTGTGTGCGCCGAGTGCCCTGGGACCCACCCCTTCCCATTCTGCCCTGGGCCCAACCCCTTCCTGTTCCTTCCCTTAAAAGGACTCTCCACCCACACACGTGTTACTGTCTTTCCCTTCTGCAGGGAGCAGTCCTGTTGGGGCCCTTCTTCTCCTCCCTCCCCCCTTCCTGGTTTCTCTACCTCCTCTGTAAGGAATCTCACTTGTTACTGCAGAATAAACCTCCCTTTTAATGTATCTTGGTTTATGACTCCTATTTCCTGCACCTTGAACCTTACAATAACCATACTATTACAGGGCATCAATGTCATAGGCAAGACTATATTTATTTTCTCTTGTAGTAGAATTTTATTTATTTAAGCAGAAAAGTACTGGCATCCTAGCAGAAATGAAAGAGGAAAATAATACTTCCCCCCAAAAATCTCCAATAATTTTATTCTATGGTAATTCTTCTCTTTCTATCTTGTAGCTGAACATATACGATATTCCAAAGCTTTTGGGAAGAAGCTTTAAGAAGTAACACGTTTCTGGCCACTTCTCTTGCTCTTACAGTACCTCTTGCAGTGAGAGTGGCATGTCTAAGAGAGGAATGAGAGCACCCATGCTGCAGAACCACAGCTGGTTACAACTTATGCACAATGTGGGTAAAAATAAGTATTGTTATAAACCACTGAGATTTGGGGGTTGTTACTTGTTATTTAAACAAAGCTAACTAATACATGGCTCATATTTAGACCTCAACCATTAAAAGTATCTGGGCAAGGAGAATATACTCAGAAGTCTAAATTACTTGTTATTGATGACAGGCCCTCAATTATCACACAAGTATCTCAACTAGTTTCTTTGAATATTTGGGAAAGAAGATAAAAGCTAAAAGGGAACCTCCCAAAATAATTCATCACATTCATTAAATCTTTCTGATGTGAATTGTAAAACTTCATCCATTAATTTTCATTGTGTGTGGTGATTTAATATTCTTCACTATAAGGGATAATTATGTATTTTATTTTCTTGATGAGGCAAGGCCTCCCAATTTCACCTTTAAATTATTTGAAATTCAAGTGTGTTTTTTTTTTTTATTGAGACCAACTTCACTTTTTTATTTTATAATCTGGAACTGAAACAAACAATATATTAAATTTTAATCCCAGTTTATAAAAGAGTGTAAATTCATAACAAATTAGAATTTCAGTGCTATAGCAAGATAAACTTTTTCTATGTATTTAGAAAGTAATTTTGGCAGTGTTTACAAATTTTCATAGTCTCAGGTTGTTATATAGATTCTTGTACTGTATGAGAAAAACATTTTTATGTTTCTATGAAACAAAATGTTTAATAAGAATTTTATTTTATTATTTTTATAATTTAGTTTTAAACTACAATAATAATTTTAGAGTTGTTTTTTGTTTCTCTCCATGGTCTGTATGTATCTACTATCTATATATATAAAAACCCAACTGACCGGCCAACCAGCCAACCGGCCCACTGGCTGGTAACTATGATGCACACTGACCACCATGGGGCATACACTCAATTCAGGAGTTTCTGAGTGACAGCAACTTTGCAGAGTGCCTTCTTGCACTCTGGGACCCCTTGGGGGATGTCAGACTGCCAGTTTCACCCAATTCCCGCAGGCCAGGTCGAGGGACCCCACCAGTACATGAATCCTTGCACCAGGCCTCTAGTAGTAAATAAAGGAAAAACATGTACTATCAAAAAAAAGTTGAGATAACATGGGCACACAAAGCAGTGAGCAGATGATGTTTCACTGACTTGTACACTGGAAATCTGTATGATTTTGTGAACCAAAGTCACCACAATAAATTCAATTAAAATATGCTAAACATGCAACTACCATATGGCCCAGCAATTGCATACCTGGGCATTTATATCAAAGAAATAGTATTTTTGGCCCCACAGAAGCATGTACATGAATATTCATAGGTTTATTCATAATAGCCACAAACAGGAGAATAACTAAATGTCCTTCTAAATTGGCAAATTTTTAAACAAACTATGGCACATTCACAACTACTCAGCAATAAAAATAAACAAATTATGTACACTAAACAACCTGGGTGAATCTCCAGGGACTTCTGCTTAGTAAAAGAAGTTATGTAACCAAAAGGTCATATGCTACACCATTCCATTTATATAATACTAGTTGGCCTGGTGCACAAAATTTGTGCACATTAAAAGGGGATTAGAGGAAATATTTTATTCTATTTTTATTTTTTAAATATTTTTATTGATTTTTTATAGAGAGGAAGGGAGAGGTATAGAGAGTTAGAAACATCGATGAGAGAGAAACATTGACCAGCTGCCTCCTGCGTACTCCCTACTGGGTATGTGCCTGCAACCAAGGTACATGCCCTTGACCAGAATCGAACCTGGGACCCTTCAGTCTGCAGGCTGATGCTCTATCCACTGAGCCAAACCGGTTAGGGCTAGAGGAAATATTTTAATATTGCTATTTGCCCTTTCTCTATAATAGAAATGTCAGAGATGAAAGAAAATTAGTAAAATGTATATGAAAATCTTCCTATTGTCAGAGTCTGAGGCATGCTGCGGGACCCAGAGTCAAGTCCCCACCCACCCGCAGTGCCTCAAAATTGTGTGAGACCCAGACCTGGGGCCCGGGGGGATGTGCCTTGAGGTCCCTCGTCAAGCCCTACCAGGCTGGGGACATGGCCTGAGGTCCCCTGTCAAGCCCTGCTGGGCAGGGGGCATGGCCTGAGGTCCCCCAGCCTGGGCCGGGGCAGAGGGGCAAGACTTGAGGTCCCTCGTCAAGCCTCGCTGGGTGGGGGACGTAGCCTGAAATCCACCATCAAGCCCTTCTTGGCAGGGGGCATGGCCTGCTGGGCAGGGGATGCACCCTCAGGTCTCCTGGCCTGGCGCCAGGAGGGGTGGTACAGCCTCAGGTCCCCCGTCAAGCCCAGCTGGGTGGGAGGCGCAGCCTCAGGTCCCCTGGCCCAGTGCTGGGCAGGGGGCATATCCTCAGGTCCCCTGGTCTCAGGGTGGGGAGCGCAGCCTAAGGTCCCCCAGCCAGGGTGGGGGGAGCATCCTAGGGTTTCCCAGCTTAGCACCAAGGTGGGGGCACACCCTGAGGTCCCCCGTCAGGCCCCATCGGGTGGGGGGCACACCATGAGGTCCCCTGTCAAGCCTAGCTGGGCGGGGGGCATGGCCTGAGTTCCCCTGGCTCAGAGTGGGTGGCATGGCCTGAGGTCTCCCGTTAAGCCCCACCAGGCAGGGGGCAAAGGCTCAGGTTCCCTGCCCCGGCCCAGAGCCAGGCAGCCTCAGGTCCCTGCTGATTGCTCCTTAAGGCTCATTACGGGAATTTGGCCTCCACTGTGGGTGCAGCCATCTTGTGTTATGGAAACCCGCCTCTGCTATGGGTGCATCCATCTTGTTTTATTACAGAAGCCCCGCCTCCATTTTGGGCGCCACCATCTTTATGATGGTGTGATGGTCAATTTGCCTATCTCCCCTTTATTAGATAGGATTCTTGAAATGACAACATTTATAAAAATGGAGAATGGGTTAGTGTCTGCCAGAGGTTAAGAAAGAGAGGGTGAGAAGAAATGTTGTGCCTTTATAAAAGCAATATGAAGGATCCTTGTGGTGATGGAAATGTTTTGCCTCAATGTCCATAACCTGTCAATGATATTATACTATACTAGAGGCCCAGTGCATAAAATTTGTGCACGCGCAGGGTCCCTAGGCCTGGCTGGCGATCAGGGATGATTGAGGCCTTCCTTCTCCCAGTTGCTGGATGCTGGCCAGGGCCTTCCTTCCCTGTCTGCAGGCTTCCAGCTGGGGCCTTCTTTTGTTCCGCACCATCTCCTGATGGTCAGCGCACATCATAGCAGGCAATCGAACTTCCGGTTGGTTGAATACCCAGTCTGTTGAACTCCTGAGGGGACAATTTGCATATTTGCCTTTTATTATATAGGATTTGGAAGATGTTGCCATTGAGGGAAACTGGGTCAAAGGTATACCAGATCTCTGTATTATTTCTTACAACTGCATAAGAAACTATTAATATCTCAAAACAGAGTTTAATTTAGTTTTGAAAAAAGGAAAGAAAAAGAAAAATTAAAGTACTTTTCCTCTTGTTTACCTAAATATTAGTGTTGTTGATTTTATCTGAGATATTGTGACTCAGATTAATTTATGAATAAATATATATTGTTTTCTATTTTAAAATATATATTACTCTAAAGTTATAGATAAGGTTATTTATGATGATTTGTTGCCAATAACAAGGAAGTTGACATTTGATTATTAATAAAAATAAAAATGAATTTTAAATTAATAGTTACTTTTTGCCAACATATCAAAAAATGTCAAATGTATAGCAAACTTTAACAAATGTTATTGTGAACATCCATACATTCACAATCAAATTTTTTCATCAATACTTCATTAATACTTGCTTTATAATATATCTATCAATCTATTGCTGTAAACATCCATTAATTCATTTTATTTATTGGGTACCTTTCAAAATAAATTGCAAGTATCAACATACATTTCTGTAAATTCTTTAGCATGCATATCATTAAATCAAACTCATGATTTGCTTATAGTCTTTCTTTTGCTGCAGAAGTTATGTAAAATATAATGCAAAAGTCTTAATTATTCAACAAAGTTGTGACAAATGAATATACCTCTGTTACCCATAACACTAACAGCATGTAGAGCATTGCCTTTGCCTGAGAAAGTTCCCTCATGTCCTTTCCAGTCAATCTTCACCTTCATTGCCTAGAGAGTGCTCTTTGTGGCACCATTGAATAATGTCTTACCAGGCCTGAGACTGTATTATAAATGAAATCTTACAGTGTATACTCTTTTGTGTAATGCTTTTTCACATAGCATTATGTTTTGAGATTCATCCATAATACCAGCGTATAGGAAAATCATTTTATTTTTTTACTAGCATTTCACTGTATGGGTATATAGCAATTTGTTTATTCTTTCTATATCGATGGATATCTAAACATTTCTATTTTTGTATACCATAAATAATAAAGTTATTATAAGCATTTTTGTTTGTTTTCTTTTCTAAACATAAAGATTTTAAAATATTTTAAAATATCTTGGATTGAAATTGCTGAATAGGTATATGCTCATGTTTGTAAGAAATTTACAGACCTTTTTTCAAGTGCTTAAATCATGATACACTAGAGGCCTGGTGCATGAAATTTGTGCATGGGGGGGGTGTCCCTCAGTCCAACCTGCACCTTCTCCAATCTGGGACCCCACGAGGGATGTCCGACTGCCTGTTTAGGCCAGATCATCCCTTTCACAATCCAGGACTGCTGGCTCCCAACCACTTGCCTGCCTCCCTGCCTGAATGCCCTAACCACTTCTGCTTGCCAGACTGATCACCCCCTAACCACTTCCCTGCCAGCCTGGTCAATGCTTAACTGCTCCCCTTCCAGCCCAATTGCTACCAACTGCCCTCCTCTGTAGGCCTGGTTGCCTCCAACTGCCTTCCCCTGCAGGCCTGGTTGCCCCCAACTGCCCTCCTTTGCAGTCCTGGTCCTTCTCAACTGCCCTCCCTTGCTGGCCTGATTGCCCACAACTGCCCTCCCCTGCAGGCCATTTTGTGGTGGCCATCTTGTGTGTTGGAGTGATGGTCAATTTGCATATTACCTCTTTATTATATAGGATTCCTACCAGCAAAATTTTGGTTACTCCACATCTTCACCAACATTGGGTGTTGTTAATCTTTTTTATTTTATTAATTCTGTTGTGTGTATAGTAATATCTTATTATAGTTTTAATTTGTATTTATTTAATTTTTAATGATGTTGAACATTTAAAAAATACATTTTTATTGATTTCAGAGAGGAAGGGAGAGAGAGAAACATCAGTGATAAGAGAGAATAATTGATTGATTGCCTCCTGCACTTCCCCTACTGGGAAATGAGCCCAGAACCTGGGCATGTGCCCTGACTGGGAATTGAACCATGACCTCCTGGTTCATAGGTGGAAGCTCAACCGCTGAGCCACATAGGCTGGGCGTGATTTTAAATATCTTTCCATGTGCTCAATATCCATTCACATATCTTTTGTGGACTATCTGTTTAAATCATTATGCTATTTAATTTTTTCTAGAATTATTTAAGTCCCCATTTTATTGCCTGACTTAAAATATCATTGTTTTATTCCTGAATTTTAAAATAAATGTAGGATTACCAGTTTCAAGATTATGAGTAGAGGGAAGAATCTTATCATATATGTGAAACTTCTCATTATTTTGTGGTCTTTTGAAGAGACTGAAGGTCTCACGTTTTGTTGCCAAAACTGTTGTACTATCCCTTTAACCATGGTGGTAATCTGGAAACAAATGCCCCACAACTTCACTTTTGGAAATGTTTTTAGACTTTTGAAAAGACTTTTCTTAATTAGAAAAATATAGTTATGAATTCCTTAAGGGAAAAAAACCTAACAACTTCTATCAGCAGTAAATGAGCTACTGCTGTATCTAAAAAGAGTTACTTGTATTAGTAAGTTTTCTTGTACGAATAATTTTTCTCATATCAATGTATGTTGATTCCCATGAATTTTTCAAATACAATGCCAATAGAAGACTTCTGTAGAGTTGTTAGACACGGTCTATTTAAGAAAACAAAAAACCTGCTTGTCCTACTTTAAAAAATAACATGTGCATTTTTCTCCTCCTCCTCTTTCCTTCTTTTGTAATAATAGTACTATAGTATCAGCAGTAGTAATAATACCACTACTAATAACTGAAGCTGTGAGTAATTGCTCAGCTTGTGAGAGATAATGTGCTACATGCTTAAAATATTAAGTGATTATATACATAAGATAGATATTAATTATCTTTGATTTCATAAATGAGAATCCTAGAAGAAGGGCAAGCTGTTATTTGTTGAAAGGCCTGGAGCTGAGTCATGATGGGATTAGAACCTAAACTTCATTTTTACTGCCTCCCATTAACTGTGATGCGCTGCTTTTCAGATCACAGATTCAAGAACGTGGGAATATGACACGATTAATTGTGTTTTATACTTGTACTAGAGGCCCAGTGCATGAAATTCATGGCCTTAAGGTTGGGGGGGGGGTCCCTCAGCTTAGCCTGTGCCCTCTCGCAGTCTGGGACCCCTCGCTTCTTACCATCCCCCTGCTTGCTGCTTCCTACCATTGGCTCACTGCTCATTAGTGCTGCTGCGAAGGCTCCCGCCACTGCCTCTGCACTTGCCAGCTGTGAACCCAGCTTCTGGCTGAGCGGTGCTCCCCCTGTGGGAGTGCACTGATCACCATGGGGCAGCTCCTATGTTGAGCGTCTGCCCCCTGGTGGTCACTTCACAGCAACTAGTCATTCCACCATTCGGCTGATTTGCATATTAGGGTTTTATTATATAGGATAGGACCGTGGTCAGCAAACTGCAGCTCATGAGCCACATGCGGCTCTTTGGCCCCTTGAGTGTGGCTCTTCCACAAAATACCACGTCCTGGGTGAGTCTATTTTGAAGAAGTGGCCTTAGAAGAAGTTTAAGTTTAAAAATTTTGGCTCTCCAAAGAAATTTCAATTGTTGTGCTGTTGGTATTTGGCTCTGTTGACTAATGAGTTTGCTGACCACTGGGATAGGATATTGAATGTGAACTGTAAATGGAAAATAAAATTTTAAAAAGAACCAAATAAAATTTTAGATATGAAAACATTTTAATATATATATGTTTTT
The DNA here is from genome assembly GCA_026230045.1 of Corynorhinus townsendii. Taxonomy (NCBI): domain Eukaryota; kingdom Metazoa; phylum Chordata; class Mammalia; order Chiroptera; family Vespertilionidae; genus Corynorhinus; species Corynorhinus townsendii. Next base: position 112,086,779 of record JAPDVU010000001.1, on the reverse strand, counting down.
AATTCTCACCTGAGGATGTTTTCAAACTTGATTTTTAGAGAGAGAAATTTCCATGCGACAGAGCAATACCAGTAGGCTGCCTCTGCACCTGCTGACCCACCGAGATCTAACCTAAACCTAAGTATGTGCCCTAACCTAGAGTCCAACAGGAAATCCTTTGGTGCACAGGTTAAGACTCAAGCCAATTGAGTCACCTGGCCAGGGCAGATCTGAAAAAAATTTTTTAATGTACCTCCAGGCCCTGGGCGGTGTGGATCAGTAGTTAGAGTGTCCTGTGATGCACCAAAAGGTCATGGGTTCCATTCCAGGTGAGGGCACATACACAGGTTGTGGGCTCCATCCATGTCGGATTGCTTGGGGAACTGATCGATGTTTCTCTTTCTTTTTCCTTCTCCCTTCCTCTCTCTCTAGAATCAATGAAAAGAACACATCCTTAGAGGCGGACTTCAAAAGAAAAAAAATGCTGGTTTGGTTCAGTGGATAGTGTTTCTGCAGGTGGACTGAAGGGTACTGGGTTGTACTCGGATCAAGAGCAGGTATCTGGGTTGCAGACTTAATCCAGGGCCTTTGTCTGGGATTCAGCAAGAGGCAACCAATTGATGTCTCTCACATTAGTTTCTGTCTTTCTCCCTCCCTTCCACTATCTCTAAAAAAAAAAAAAAAAAAAAAAATCAATAGAAAAATGTCCTCAGGTTAGGATTAAGCAAACTAACCAACCAAACAAGCAAACACAGTGTGATTTTTGAAGGAGCATATGAAGTATTTGTTGAATGAATGGGAACGGATGGGACTTTGCTTTCTAACTGTTTTAGCAACTCTGCAAGCAAGAGGATTTTTTATTTTAATTTTTATTGATGGATTATTTTAGAGAGAGGAAGGGAGCGAGAGAAACACCAGTGTGTTGTTCCATTTATTATGCGCTCTTTGGTTGCTTCTTGTCTGTGCCCTGACCAGGGATCCAACCCACAACTTTGCTGTATCAGGAGGAGGTTCTGACCCACTGCGCTGGGTGCTGCCTGTCAGGACTCCTCAACAAAGCCCTCTGGTGTGCCCTGGCCCCTGCTGTGTGTCAGAGCTCCTCTGCCACAGCAAAGGTTTGGGTTCCATTCGGTCAGGGCACCTACTTACGTTTTGGGTTTGATTCCCGGTCGGGGCCGTCTGCTGCTCAGGAAATGACTGAGGACTGTTGAGGTCCGTGTGCTCTAGTCATTTGGCGGGGAACTGGGGTTCCATTGCCAACATGGCCGACTCCAATCCCCACTACCCCCAATTCTCCATCGAGGACGACTTGAATTATGGCAGCTGCGTGGCCTCGGCCAGCTTACACATCCATATGGGTAGGTCGCGCTCTCGCAGCTCACCAGGCCTGGCTGCTGCGCAGTCACCCTGGGAGGTGGATTTCCGGACTCCCAGGGAGAGGGGGGTCCCAGAGGGAAAGCCCCTTGCTCCGCTTCCCTTTGGGGCTCTTAGGCGGGAGCGGAGCGCCGTCCTGCGCAGGGCTCGGTGGGGTGAGTGCCACAGGGAGGCCTCCTATTTGTGTGTGAGAAACGAAACTGGAGCCCTTCCTCCTTGAACCCTGTCGTCTTCAGAGTAGAAAGGGACAGAAGAAAGCTTCAGCAGCCTTACTGGGGCATCTTTAAATGAAGATGTTATTTTTTTCAGTGAAAATAAGTTTGTTGTGTAATCAATATTGTGTAATCATTGTGATTATACAATAACCTGCATTGAGTTATCTGCTGGCATGTTTGTGCTTTAGGGCATGTGAATGCATTTTAGTTTATTTGATGCAGCCTCACATCTCCGGGCCTAGTGCAGCACACAACCCATCCCACCTGCTCCTGCCAGTCGTTACCCTGAGGGTGTCCCAGATAATTTGCATATTCCTCTATTATTATTTAGGATAAGTTACTCTAATGCAGTGGTTCTCAACCTTTCTAATGCCGCGACCCTTTAATACAGTTCCTCATGTTGTGGTGACCCCAACCATAAAATTATTTTTGTTGCTACCTCATAACTGTAATTTTGCTACTGTTAATGAATGTTAACGTAAATATCTGTGTTTTCAGATGGTTTTAGGCGACCCTGCTAGCGGTTCTCAACATGTGGGTCGTTACAGGAAGCCAACCTGTGATCCACAGGTTGAGAACTGCTGCTGTAGAGCCTAAGACCACCGGAAAACACAGATATTTACATTACGATTCATTAACAGTAGCAAAATTACAGTTATGAAGTAGCAATGAAAGTAATTTTATGGTTGGGGGTCACCACAACATGAGGAACTGCATTAAAGGGTCACGGCATTAGAAAGGTTGTGAACCACTGCTATAATGGGTATCAGGAATGTTTCATTGGACATTTTATAGGAGTGTTCTTATTTGGTTTGTCTTTGGGCATCAGAATCTTAACTCATTTGTTACTTGAAGTCCACCTGGTCTAGGCATGTGGTTATAATGATATCTGGAAGAAATATTTAGTTCAAAGATATAAATATAGCAAATAGATTCCCTAAGAGTAAGAACACTGTACGGCATATGGAATATACAATAGTACAGAGCACCTACTGTGTACTTGGTGTTCTGTTGACAAAGCTGAATAAGTTATGAATCCTTGCCCAAGAGCTTATAGTCTAATAAGGATTATTAAGATGGAAGATGTAAACAGATTTCTTTATAACATAGCTAATGCTATGATAGAGGCATGCAGTAGACTATATATATATCCTATCTAATAAAAGAGTAATATGCAAATTAACCACCACTCCGCTATACCCACAAGCCACGCCCACAAACCACACCCACTAGCCAATCATGAGTGAGTATGCAAATTAATCCCAATCAAGATGGTTGCAACCATGGAGAGAGCAGGAGGGATGCTTGGGTTTTCCCGGCGATGGAGGAAGCCAAGCTTTCCATACACCCTGGCCGGCCCTGGCCTCCGCTTAAGGCTACAAAGTTTCAATTATAGAAAATAAATAAATCCCAGATACCAGGGCCTCCGCTTGGGTTGCCGGGGTGCATGGCCGGCCTACAAACCACCACAGGCCCCTCGCCCAGGCAGCCCCATGCCCCAAGGGAACCCCCACCCTGATCCGGGACACCCTTCAGGGCAACCAGCTGGCCCCTACCCATGCACCAGGCCTCTATCCTATATAATAAAAGAGTAATATGCAGATTGACCATCACTCCAATACACAAGATGGCTGCCCCCATGTGGTCAAAGATCTTGCCCCCATGTGGACACAAGATGGCCACCACAAGATGGCCAGCAGGGGAGGACAGTTGGGAGGGATCAGGCCTGCAAGGGAGGGCAGTTGAGGGTGATCAGGCCGGCAGAGGAAGGCAGTTGGGATGGACCAGGCTGGCAGGGGAGGGCAGTTAGGCATCAATCAGGCTGTCAGGGGAGTGGTTAGAGGATGATCAGGCTGGCAGGCAGAAGCAGTTAGGGGCAATCAGGAAGGCAGGCAGGTGAGCAGTTGGGACCCAGAAGTCCTGGATTGTGAGAGGGGTCGCAGATTGGAGAGGGTGCAGGCTGGGCTGAGGGACACCCTCCCCCCCATGCACAAATTTCATGTATTGGGCCTCTAGTATATATATATATACACACACGCATATATATATATATGTGTGTGTGTATATATACACACACACACACACACACACATATATATGCCATATACTTGGTGTTTCAGAGAGTATCTTTTAGCCTCAACTTGCTATGACCTGGGTGAAATATGTTGATATGTTGCTAGGATTTCCTGAGGGAAATGTTCATTAATTTTAATTTTATATTTTATGATTTCCTTGCCTAACCTCATTTGGCACTGGAATGGCTAATGCTAATTTTAGAAACTGCTCTTTTAAACCACTTTGCAAAATTTGAGATTTTTAAAATACTGAATCTTAAATATTAAACTTATATCTTAAGAGAAAGAACATGAAATCCTGATTCTATTTCTCCACAGCTTTCAGGCTTTATTCTTACAGAGGGATGATTGTTCTGTTTGCTCTAGGCTGCTGAGAAATTCATATCCTGACATGAGAAGAAACTAAGGCATAGAATGAACCTGGGGAGTATGGGGCATAGGGAATATGAAATTCTTGTATTTGTTACTAGATTCTATTAGAATAAAGGGCAATGAAACATCTGTATTGTACCTTAAAGTAGGAAGCTAATGATCTTCCTGTTGCCTGTGGTTTATTTAGGGTACTTGGGAATTTACTGTCATAACTTAAAGGGATGGAAAATGTAAGGATGGTGATATTGAATGGTTATTTTTGGAGCATTGGGCAACTTATAGCATGAAAAAGACAAACTCAGGTTTCAAAATATCTAGCTCAGGGAGCAAAAGGAAAGACAGTATGTGACTCTTTTGTAGGAATTCCCTTCTGAAGATAGTTGGTGCACTGAGATTGCTGGAAATTTATTTTCAGGAAGTACATTTTACATCAGGCTTTGGAGCATACATATGTATGGGATGTGTGTGTTTGTCTGCGTCAACAGCAATAACATTTCTAGAAACAATACCAACCCTTACAATATTCCATTCACTGTGATATTGTGATATTTCTTACTTTATTCTACTCAAAAGTATCCAGAAACAATACTGTGATACTGTGATTTATAAGATATTTGGTCTTCATTCACAATTCTTGGATCATAGCATCCTAAACTCTTGGAGTTTCCTGTGTTGAGAAAGGATTTATTTTGTTACATTAATGAGGTGACTTTTGGAAAGCACCTGAGGAGAGGAGCTCCTTGCTGGAGAACTAGACTGTGTGTTTAAAGCTCTGGACATTTCAGTCCATCCCTTGAACTCTGGAGAGAAGAGAAGGGCTGAAGGTTGAATCAATCCCCAATGACCAGTTATTTAATCAATAATGTCTATGCACTGAAGCCTCCAAAAGACCAAGATGATGGGGTTCAGAGAGCTTCCTGGGAGGTGAATACATGGTGCTGCAGGGAAACTCGTGCATAGGAGAGGGCATAGAACTTCGCCCCTTCCCACATGCCTTGCCCTATGCATCTCTTCCATATGGCTGTTCCTTAGTTATATACCTTTTTACATTAACCAGAGATCTAGTAAGTAACATGTTTCTCTGAGTTCTGAGAATTTCTCTTGAGTTCTGGGATCTGTTCTAGCAAATTAATTGAACTTAAAAAGGGGGTTGTGGGAATCTTTGATTTATAGACAGTTGTTCAGAAGTGCAGTTGACAAACCTTGCAGTTGGCATTCTGAGTTAGAGAGGGTGGTTGGAACCTCCAACCTGGGGCCAACCAGTCAGAAATACAGGTAACTTCTGCTTGCATCTGGCATCTGAAGTGTGTGTGTGTGTGTGTGTGTGTGTGTGTGTGTGTGTGTGTGTGTGTCAGGGGGGTGCTGGTGGTGGTTGAAGTCTTGTAGGACTGATCCTGTCAAATCTGATGCTATCTTTGGGATAAGAAGTCTTGTAGATTTGATCCTGTCAAATCTGATGCTATCTTTGGGAAGGTTGTGTCAGGATTTAGTTGAATTCTGGAAAACCTGTGAGTATTTGAGCAATTTGAATACTAACCATTGTAATGTTCCAGTCACTGTAATGACCATTCTATTTTATTCTATTCTATTATTCTACTCTACTAGAGGCCCGGTGCACGAAATTCATGCATTGGGGGTGGGGTCCCTCAGTCCAGGCTGCACCCTCTCCAATCTGGGGCCCCTTGAGGGATGTCTAACCACCCTTTTAGGTCCACTGGGATCAGGCCTAAACGGGCAGTCAGACATCCCTCTCACAATTCAGGACTGCTGGCTCCCAAACGCTCACCTGCCTGCCTTCCTGATTGCCCCTAATTGCTTCTGCCTGCCAGCCTGATCACCCCCTAACCACTCCCCTGCTAGCCTGATTGATGCCTAACTGTTCCCCTGTCAGCCCGATTGATGTCTAACTGCTCTCCTGCCAGACCGATTGATGTCTAACTGCTCCTTGGCTGGCCCGATTGCCCCTAACTGCTTCTGCCTGCCATCCTGATCACCCCCTAACCATTCCCCTGCCAGCCTGATCAATGCCTAACTGCTCCTCAGCTGGCCCAATTGTCCCCAACTGCCCTCCCCTGCAGGCCTGGTCCCCCCAACTGCCCTCCCCTGCAGGCCTGGATCCCTCCCAACTGCCCTCCTTTGCTGGTCTGGTCACCCCCAACTTCCCACAACTGCGCTCCCCTGTTGGCCATCTGTGGTGGCCATCTTGTGTCCACATGGGGGCAGCCATCTCGTGTCTTGGAGTGACAGTCAATTTGCATATTACTCTTTTATTAGATAGGAATCTATTCTATTTTATTCTATCCTATCCTATTTTCTATTCTATTTTATTTTCCATTTTATTCTATCCAACTTCTTTTACTTCCTGCCTTTTTGAAACCGAATGAACCTGGATTCAGCTGCCATGCCACAAGGAAAGCCAAACTTGTGGCACAAGTCCCTCATAAAGGAAAGAGGTTTACTCAAGTGCTGGCATCTTGAGAAGATAGGTAACATTTCCCGGTCCTCAAAACCCATCTTAAGATCTCAGGTAAGGCAGAGGTTTTTATAAGGAGGAAGAGGGAAAGTAGAACAAAAAGATCAAGGGAGCATGCCAGCAGTATCCTTTCTGGTCCTGATGTGGATTTTCAGGGTCAGCATCCTTAAGTTGACCATCTGATTTATTTATTTATTTTTATCATCAGTGAATTGCTATGTCAGTCAGTGTTAGCCAGGGCCTTGAATGTCAGGCTGCTCCTTATGTCCACACAGGAACTGAAACTGCTTATGAAGTATCTATACTAATAAAAGGGTAATATGCTAATTAGACAGATGTCTTCTGGACGACCATCTGGACGTCTTTCCTGACAAAGCCGGGTCCGGGAGAAGCTGCCCACCCCGTGGTCCCAGGTGCCTATGGCTGTGGCCCGGGTGTGCCTGCAGCTGGCCAGAGGGAGGAAAGCCTGGGTCCTGGGTGCCTGCAGCCAGCAGGAGGAGGGAATCCTGGGTCCCAGATGCAGGGCCAAGGCAGAGGCAGTTAAGGGTGATCAGGCCAGCAGGGGAGCAGTTACGGGTGATCAAGCAGGCAGGCAGATGTGGTTAGGCAGGCAGGCAGAGGGGCTAGGGACGATCAGGCAGGCAGGCAGGCAGGCGAGCAGTTAGGAGCCAGCGGTCCCAGATTGCGTGAGGCATGTCTGACTGCCAGGATTGGGCCTAAACTGGCCATAGGATATCCCCCAAGGGGTCCCTCATTGGAGAGGGTGCAGGCCGGGCTGAGGGTTCCCCTCCCCCCCTGCTCTGTGCACAAATTTTGTGCATGAGGCCTCTAGTATTAAAAATAAAAACTTTTAACATGTAAGCTCTAGTTTTAAGAGAAAAAATCAGTTTAGAGTAACAAGCTGGGTTTAATATTTACTAAGATTAATATGGGTAGCTTTAAATAGTATATTCATTCCCCAGTACATTTGTATTTCTATTTATACCACATAACAGTTTACTACTGTCCAGAGCTGGTTGGAATATGGGTAGATATCTGACTGTAAACAAATCAATCTATAGGCCAAATTGTGCTATTCAGATGTCTGGATTGTTCAGAATCTTCTAGGATTCTGGTAGATTTGTATCTTGGTACAAATTGATTTCTAGAGTCAATTTGAGATTTCTTATATACAAACATACTTGACAGATATGCTGATATTTCCATTGCTGTCATTTAAAGCTCAATTCATCTACATATGTAAATGCTTTCTTGTAGCCTATGTTATTATTTGTTGATAGTAATAACATTGGCAGATAGGTTTTATTTCCAGTAAAATTCAGAAATTTTTATTTTTCTAGTGCTTCATCACTTTTTCAGAGTTTAAAGCTAATAAAATGATATTTTCACAGAATCAGATTCTATTTTTGCTACTGTAGTCAGTAGTTTATATTGAGGGACTGGAATTTGAAAACATCTCTTTCTTCAGATTATCTTGTAGTTTCTTCTTTCACATCTTTTGGATTTATTAGATAGACCTTGTATTTTCAACTTAAGCACTTTTGCCTTGGAGACTGATGTCCTTACATGTCAGGTTGTGACAGGATAGTAATAAACTAGGAAAATTCCCGGGCAAGTGTAATAAATAAACCGTGGCAAGAAAATTAAACAAGGTCAAACAGTTTGGGTAGCTTGAAGACAGTTTGTGAATCACAAAATTTTATCTTCCTCAACCTAGGACACTTGAGAACAAATGGTTAATACCTCTCCTCTTGACCAGAGAATACAGGGAAGGGACAGGGGGAAAGACATGGGAATTTTGTCTCTCTCAGAGATCTTGGAGCTCACCAAGAGAAAATCACCAGATGTTTTGATAAATTCTGTGAAAAGCCACAACAAGGTAAAAAGGGGACCCAACCAAAGGACTTGTATGCATGCATATGAGCATAACCAATGGACACAGACTAGGGGTGGGTGTGCTAGGGGGTGGGGGCGGCCAGGGAGAGGTCAATGGGGGAAAAAGGAGACTTATGTAATACTTAAAACAATAATTTTTTTTTAAAAAAAGAACCTTGAAATCTAGTCTGCTACCCAAGATATATGGCAAGAAAGCTTTGAAACCTATAGGGAGAAAGGTATAAAACCCTTTGAACCTCAACTGGGCATATGCTCTGACTAGCCGGGTGCCAGCTTGTGCTATATGCCAAGTATACTTTTAATACAGTTGCTTACCTTGCTTCTTTAATAAATTTGCTTGCTCTGGTGCAATACTGCTGTCTGTCACTCACCTGAAATCTTTCTTATGAGATTGACAAGAGCCAAGGAAGGAACAGCCACCCCTCACCCACTCCTCTGCAACTCAGAGGGCTGTCAGCTAACAAGGTGGTTTATTCCTGGAAATGATTCTTAGCCTGCTCCTTTTCTCTTCATAGAGCATGAATTCAGGACTACTCCACAATCCTAAAATTTATTAATAATTGGAAAAGTGACATATTTTGATAATAGAATAATAAGCATAAGTAACATAAACATTTCAAAAGTCATCTATATTCAACTTAAGGTTAACTTTATAGTTTCTAAAGCCATCCAAATATTTAGAGACACCACAAAAGAATCCCATTATGAATCTTCCACTCAATTCATTGTTTTGAAAGGGCAGGGAACAGAAATTTAGTCTTCTTTGTGAGACGAACAGATAAGAATTTTACTCGCTAAGTGGTTTTTGAAAGAGAATTTTGGATAATTTTTGCCAGTGAGTTTTACAGTGAACACATTTTCTGTACTTTGAATTCCTCAAATGCACTTTCATTTCTACTCATTTAAAAATAAACAATAGTTGAGCAAGTATACTAATTAGTTAGTTTGGAGGATGTCTTTAGACATCTATATTTCTATAGAAGTATTAATTTTTTTTTTTGGTAGGGAGAGGTGATATAACTTTGTTGAAGATTTTGTTGGAGAATTACATTAACGTACTTTTTTTTTTTTTTAAATGTGGAATGCTGCACGAATTTGCGCGTCATTCTTGTGCAGGGGCCATGTTAATCTTCTCTGTATCGTTCCAATTTTAGTATATGTGCTGCTGAAGTGAGCACTAATGTACTATTTTTGATAATATTTTGTTCTCAAAGATTTTTCTCTATCCTCCAACCCTCCCCATTCTGTAAGATTAAGAATAAAGTGAATTTGCCAATAAACCCCAGTAAAATTTTAATTCTATGTGTGGGAGAGGATTATGTATGATCTTATGCTTCATTTTGAGATATTTTAAGTCAAAAGAAGAATTTTGTTTTCAGGTGATCTAGAGGTATTATCTCAAACTTTTCTAATGAAATTTTTTTCTAACTCATGGGAGAGCATACTTTTAACTAGGAAAATTCAGGCTATACATTCTGTGTAATAAGCTTATGGATAATTTTTACTTTTTCTTTTTTAAACTTTCTACATCATGTTATTTTAAAATAATTCTTAAATTTAAAAAAACCTAATCTTTTAGATTTTCTTCTCATTATGTAGGCAGTTTCTCCTTATTTCATATTCGGTTTTTTAAAATTTGACCTTTTTATATGAAACTAAAACAAAGATATAGAAAGCCACAAAAAATAAACAAAAAGCTAAATAAAGTATTATAAAGTAAACAACCTTATAACCACAATCCACAGGATAAAATAGACCTTTGATAGAAGAAAGTACTAGAACTACCACCTTAAATTTCCCTTTCCTACCATGTGCCCATATCAATCTCAGACTTTTGCTTCACAACATAATTATCCACCATTTTGACATTAAAATAATTACTTCCTTGAATTTCTTTAGTTTCACCACCAAATGTAAATCCTTAACTTAACATTACCAGTTAAAAAAAATTCAAGTCAGTTAAGTCTCTTTTGGTTTTTCTCCATTCTCTGTAATATCATTATATTTGAAGTGAATTTCTTATAGACAGCACATCCTTGGGTCATGGTTGTTTGTTTTGTTGTTGTTGTTTGTTATTTTTTTATTACCTCTGCCAATATCTGTCTTTTAGTGGTATATTTAGAGCATTTACATCTAATTTAATTATAGATATGTTAGGGCTTAAGTCAATTATTTTTTTTTCTGCTTTTCCCTTTGCTTTTGTTTCTCTATTATCTTTTCCCTGTCTTCCTGTTGGTTAAACATTATTTTAATTCCATTTTGATTTACCTATAAGGTTTTTTAGTGTATCTTTTTGTAATGATCTTTCAGTGTTTGCTTTATACATTATACATATACTATACTAGTAACATCATAATCTACTGGTTTCATGCTGTGTTTATACAATGTGAATGTGGGATCATGTAAAAAACTATGAGCTTTAGAGCTGCTTGGTCTAATGTTAATTCAAGTAAAATAAGATCTTTTTTTTGATGCTGAAATGAAAAAATGCAGTAATTCTAATAAAAGCTTATGGTTAATCATAGTTTGTACAATTTACTTCATTCTGATGGCAGTTCTGCTGTAAAAGTGAATAGTGAGACTACTTGTTTTGATATTAAAAATGAATAATTCAATCCTGAAATGAGAAAAATAATAGAAATATAGAGTAGTACAGGGTACACTTACTATTAAATAAAACTGGATTTAAAAAATCATTTTTTAAGACAGGAAAAATCAATGATAAGTTACAAGAACAAGATAGGTTTATAAAGCTAATACAGTTGGACACTAAAAACAAAAATAACTACTTATTTGGCCTTTAAAAAATCTATGTTTATTTGAAGTCCTTGGCTAATACATATACTTTTTTAAATTATACAAAATTAAGTTGAACAAAACTTCTGAAATAGAACCATTAGAAAAGTTAATGAACACTTGATATTTTTGCAGCCATTTGGTTTTAAAGTTTGGTGTAATTATTTGCTACTGATTTTATAGGAGTTTTTCCAAATCTTATCAATCAATCCAAGTTTGAACTGTGTCTTAACATATTATTATAAATTTAAATTTATGGTTCATGGATTAGTTAAGTTTTGAGTATTTGGAATTGAATTAAAGTATATTGCAAGAAAAATTGTAAAAAAAAAAAGAATAAAATGAGTCAGAGTGATTACTTTGCATCTAACAAATTGGAGATGAGTTCAATTGCCTCTTAGAATTGAGGAAAATTGAAAATGGGCATCAAATTTCCACTGGACCTAGAACAGTGCCTTAAGTCTGTTTCCTTATCCTGAAGACCAGAATAGCTCTTGGTTCTCTTCTGAGCTTTCAGTCTTGTAATTGTCTTTCTGCCTGAGGGCACTCCGACTTGGAAATGCAATGTATTTAAAGTTGACTGGTTCTGCCAAGGGTCCATTAAGGTTCTCCTGTTGAATCTTAAATTCTTTATGTCCAGTGAGGTCTACTAGATTGCTTTTTCCTGATATCATATCCTCTACATTTTATCTTATTACACACAGTATTGACTGATAGGCCCATGGTACACTTTCAATTTTCCTCCGAGTGACAAAAAAGATAGGCTATGAAATGTTTATTTTATTTTTATGTTTAATTTGGAGTGTTCCTGTTGTTCAACTTCTCTTCTGAATTGAAATTGAGAATATATTTATGTCCATAGCTTTTGGCTTGAGGTGCCTTATTGCTATAAACATGGCACAGGTCAAGGGGCAAGAGTGGTAGGTAACAAGTCCCTGATTATTGTAGACCCTGGAGGGGTGTCCAGCTGAAGCATCAATGATCATGAATGCAGTCCCTGTGGCTTCATTATGATTCAGTCTGTTACTCTCAGAAATATATTCATGGATATTTATTCCTTGCTAAGTTTTAGGAAAGCCCAATTTTTATATGCTGTTTAATTGCCTGTTTCCAAAGTTAAGCTCATTTGTTTCTCTCACTTTAAGACTTTCAAATAGATTTTCCTTTCTTGAAACATCTTTCAGCTAAGCTAAATGAGGCAAAAGAATGGCACTCAATGTGCCTTCTCTTCTTGCTGGCTTGATAAAAGCTCTTTCTTTGTTTTTGGAATAGAATGTTCAAGATCTAGTCTGGCAGGAAGTCACTCTTTGCAATGTGTTCTCTGCAGGAAGCATTGATCTTCATTCTTTTTTTTCTCTTTAGTTCTTTTTTGACAGTGGTCTAGGGGCCATAATTCCTGGTTGTGGCTGACAAAGCTCCCTATGTAAATATTCTTTCTCCACCTGAGTCTGCATCATCACAAATCTGCAGCTGAGAAGCTATCTCTGGAAACTATCTTGGTAGCTCTCCTCCCCTTATTCACAGTTAACATTATTTGTTTGATTCTCTAACTCTCTGTTGGTGGGGAAGTTTTTAAACTTAGGAATTGGAAGTACTGGGAACAAAATTGATATAACATATCAACTAACCCATACTTTATATTGTTTAAACTCATCATATTAACTGATTGTACAAGCACTAATAGTATTGAACTACAAATACTAAAAAGGAAGTTTCAAGGTAGACTAATTAATGTCATTATAGTGGACATATTTTAAAGTTTGACTCCAATACCAGCTATTAGCTAGGGGACAAAAATGAGGATTGTGAAGTTTGAAATGACTTAACCAGGAAATATCATTACTCTACACTGGTACTTTTACGATTCTAAACTAACCAAGATGTCATAATAACTTAAAAACGTGTAACTACATGCACTTCTAAGCAATATTAAATACTTTTTGGAGATAGTAAGTATTTATAAAGTCAATTTTTATATTACTTGTACATGGTAGCTTTATATTTTGAAAACCAAAGTCAATGCTCTATAAAAATATATTTTAGTGTTTATAGGGGAAGCATTCTTCTTTCAATTTATAACACAAATATCTTATATTTGCACTTAAATACTCTTTATCAGTCTATAGACCTTGATAAAAGTGTATTAAGGCAATTTATTTCTCATGAATTAAGACATTTGGAGATTTTAAAAGCTACTATATTTTAGATTTTTCATTCCTGCTCATGCTCAGAAATAAACATTGGATACAATATTTGCTGCGAAGATAATTCCATGGCATTGCTCATATTGTATTGTGTTAAATATTCTTCATTTGTTCTGCCAAATCTGCTTTCTCCATTATGCATTCTGCTCTGTGCCCTTTCCCCTGCATTTTCCTTGACTTGACTAATGACAAGTATTGAAAGGAGCAGAAGAGAGAGAGGGCATTTTTCCTCTCCTTTCTGGGTCATAGATTGTTGGTGATTGCTCTCCTCTGTTTAAGGCCACAGTTCCTGACAGGTGGCTCTCTCCCACACTTACAGCTTTTCTCTGGATTGTGGTAACTTCAGCTTCCTTTGCCTTTTCAGACCTAGAGGTGCTTATAATCTCCTCCTCTTCTTTTGCCAAATAGGGTGCTTCTTCATGCCTTGATAATTTTTCTTAACTCTTGCTAAATTTTTGTAAATAGTTTTATATTATTTTCCTAGGATCACCATAACCAATTAACTCAGAATTGGTAGCTTAAACCAACAGAATTTCTCTAAGTTTTGAAGGCCAGAGGTCCAAAATGAAGGTGTCAACAGGTTTGCTTTTGTATGGAGGATATACTTTTCTCTGGTGGCTTTCTGAAATCCTTGGTGTTCTTTGGTTTGTGGAAGATCAATCTCTACCTTGATCTTCTCACGGCCTTCTTATCTGTGTCTCTCTGTCTTTCTTTTCTGTCTAAGGTACCTGTCTTTGAATTAGACCTTAACCTACGATGTTCTCATCTTGAGATATTTGCCTTGATTACATCTGTAAAAACACTTATTTGTAATAAGGCACATTCTGAGGGTCCAGGTAGAAATGTTTTTTGGAGGCTACTATTCAACCCACTGCCATCTCTTCATTAAACTCTACTCACTTAATCCTGTTGGGCCCCTGGCTAATAGAATTATTGGTTGTAATACATCAAAGTAAGAAAAATTAGAATATTGTAATGGGCTATTTGATGAAAGAAGATATTCAAAATAAAACAATGCATGGTTAGACTCATGCTACAATAGAAACTAGAAATATATTGTCTAAAAAGAGCACTAGCAAGATGTATATTTTTATTATCCTTTAGAAAGACTTTTCTTTAAAGTCTATTTAAGACAACATATTTCTGGTGACACCTGGAATTCCAACGTGGAGGCCAACAAGACCTGAGTGAAGATGGGAGTGTGAGTGAGTGAGAGAGAGGGAGAGTGTATGTGTTTATGTGTGGTTAGGGACAGTCTGATGATGCACAGAGTCTTTGGGGTGGGGATGCTACCACCACAGCCACTCCCAGGTATAGCTCTGGCTTGGAGACCTAGCCATCTTGAAGGGTTTACAGGATCCTCCTTGGGAGGAGACTGAAGGGAACAAGAGTGGCTAGGAACCCAGCCTCCCCTCAACTTGGATTCTCCAGGGCCAGGACCAAACCCACATGCACCTCACCTTGGACCCTGAGAACCTGCCACAGAAACAGCCCAGACCTGATGCACCTGCCATGGACACCACCTGGATTATGTCCTAAATGGACACCAGCAGGACACAAGTGGGACCTTTGTGTGCCTGGTACACACTGAGCCTGGACCCTGTGTGACCACCACATAACTGCCACTGACCTGACTGGACTCTCGCCTCTGCCATGTATTCACCCACTGCCACTGCCACCCTAGGCCTAGTTGCTCAGATCCACCAGCAGAACTCAGGGGCAGGAACTGTGCTGAAAGCCTGGAGGTGGATATAGCCTCCCCTGACCTAGACCTATTGAACTGAGGACCTGAAGAGACTGAGGAAGCTTCAGATCTGTGAGTGAAACGGGAGTACCTGGAACTGAGAGAGGAGGCCCCGATGGCACTAGATGTGGAGACTTGATAGAGTAGTGCTAGCACCCTGCCATTGTGCAGCCTGAGAAGCTTTTCCTGATCAGTGGGAAGGGCCACAAGGTAGAGCTCAGGGCCAGCCTCAATGGAGGGGTCTGAAGGACCCAAATTTGAATCTGAGGGACCCTCTATTTCTTGGAGGAACTTGTGCTAGTGAGCAGAAAGGCGGCTGGATTGTAAGCCCAGGAAGCAGGATCAGCCCTGCATACCTGAAACACAATGGTTTCCCACCTACAAAACAGCTACTTCTGACCTAACCTGCAAGAGCCCAGGGCAGGAAATATGCTCCCTTGCAGGTGGCAGAAAGGAGGTGCCAGCAAAGCAGACAGAGCTGAGGCATAAGAAGAAGAGGAAGAGCCTGTCCCCTCCCCCCCCTCCCCCGCTTTTCTACAAGTTACTGGCGCTACCCCCAATACTAGGCTGATTAAACCATCCCAGCCAAGACCAGGATACCCCACAGAGCCCAGCTCCAGGGGAGAAATGAGAACAACTCAGAACAGGGACAATCAAGGTGTGAGACTCAAGACAGACCCAACCTCTGGGCTAAGGAATCCCTACATGCTAGACTACAAGGGGCTTCACCTATCAGACTTTAATGAGGTTGCCCAGGGCCAGAAAGGAGCAGTGACACATTGGCCAGCAACAAAGATACTCACAGGAGGCCCAGGATAGATATGCCAAGGGACTAGATTCAACAACATCAGAGCAAGATCCAGTGAGTTCCACAAATATTGGACACAAAGGTTTTTGAGTTGTGAATGTGTGTGGTTTTATTGTTTTGTTTTTGTGGGGTGGTTTGTGTGTGTGTGTGTGTGTGTGTGTGTGTGGCTTTTTTTCTTGTTGTTGCTTTTGTTTTTTGTTGTTTGTTTACTTTCTCCCTTTTTTCTTTTGTCTCTTTTTCCTTGCATAGCTCTAATTTCTCTCTTTTCTTGGATTCTATCCTTTTTTTTATTCTAATTATTAATTTTCTTATTTTATTTTTCTCCTTTTTTTTTGGTTTAACTTTTCCTATCTATATCTTAACATATCTATTATTACTATGTTTTAAATTCATCATTATTATTTCATTTATTTTCTGTTTCCTTTTCTTTTTTCTTCCTATACTAGTTCTTTTAGCTTTCTCCTTGCTTCCATACTTCCATCATTTTCTTATTTCTAATTTTTCTTTATATCCTCTCTAAGTCTTTGGTTACATGTATTTTAGTATTATTTTTTTTTCCTTTTCTTTGCTTTCTTGTCTTTTTTCTTCTTAGTATTTTCTGTTCTTATTGCTTTCCATACGTCAATTTTCATGGTATTTTTGGTTCATTCCTGTTGTGTCTTATTTTGTTCTGTCAAGCACCCTTTTAACAGCTGGCACAATAGGTTGGGATTGAGCTTCACTGTGAGCAAGTCAAGGGGAGATCACTCCCATGAATGATACATCAATAGTCAAGATGAAGCAGAGGATCAAATCAATAATTTGGAAAACAAGGTAGAAATAAATACCCAATTGGAGCAGCAAATAGAAAAGAGAATTAAAAAGCAGGAAGATAGCTTAAGGGAGATAGATGTGCAGCAGCATGAAACTTAACAACATTGACATCATAGGAATACCAGAAGGGAAAGAAGATGAGCAAGGAACAGACAATCTGTTTGAAGAAATAATGATAGAAAACTACCCCAACCAGATTAAAGAAAATGTCACACAAGTTCAGGAGGAACAGAGAGTCCCAATCAAGATGAATGCGAAGAGACCACACCTGGATACATCATAATTAAACTGTCAAACATTAAAGACAAAGAAAGAATCTTAAAGGCAGCAAGAGAGAGAGACAGAAAAGTATCTTCAGAGAGTTACTATTAGAATGTCAGCTGATTTCTCAATAGAAGACCTTCAGGCCAGAAGGGGGTGGCATGAAGTATTCAAAGTAATGAAAAGCAAGGGTCTAAATCCAAGACTACTGTATCTAGCAAGGCTATCATTTAAAATTGAAGGTGAAATAAAAAAAATTTCAGACCAAAAAAAAAAAAAGGTTAAAGGAGTAAATTACCACCAAACCAGCAATGCAAGAAATGTTAAAAGGGCTGCTCTAAGAAGAAGAAGAGGAGAGAGAATAGGATCATAGCCATAAAGAAAGTAAAAATGGCAATAAATAAATACCTATCAGTAATAACCTTAAATGTAAATGGATTAAATGCTCCAGGCAAAAGACATAGGATAAGAGAATAGATAAGATAACATAACCCATATATATGCTGTTTACAAAATACCCACCTCAGAACAAAAGATTCACACATACTGAGGTTTAAGGGATGCAAAAAATATTCCATGCAAATGGAAAGGAAAAAAAAAGCTGGGATATCAATACTTACCTATGACAAAATGGACTTCAAAACAAAGACCATATCAAGAGACAAAGAAGGCCACTACTTACTTAATACTAAAGGGAATGATTCAACAAGAAAATATAACCCTTATAAACATATATGTGCCCAATATAGGGGTGCCCAAATATATTTTAAAAATCGATTGATGGACATTTAGGAAGAGATCAACAATAATACAGTCATTGTAGGGCACTTTAACACCCGATTGGCATTGCTGGATAGGTCTTCCAGACAAAAAATCCACAAGGAAACAAGAGGCCTTACATGACACGCTACAACAGATGGACCTAACTGATATTTACAGAACATTTCAACCCAAAGCAAAAGAATATACATTCTCAAGTGCACATGACATTCTCAAAGATAGACCACATGTTAGAACAAAAAGCAAGTCTACAGGCAGTCCTCAGGTTACATCGGATTCTATGTATGTCGTTTTGTGGTTATGTAGCCATCTCCTATTTATATAAAATTTTTTTCTGTCATTTTGACATATGTACATATGTGCTTTATGTTTTTTTATTATTTATTTACCACAAGTAAAGGTAAGGAATTATCTTTCTTTTAAAATTTTTTTTACTGTTTCACTTCATTACTGCTGTGTATGTGCTCCATGTGAGTGAGGTAGGTGCTTATGTAGGTAGGTTCTGACTTATGGCAAAAATCATGTTATGTCGCGCCGCAGGAATGGATCTCCAGCATAACCTGAGGACCTACTGTATACAAATTCAGGAAAATAGATATCATACCAAGAATGTTCTCATATCACAAAGGCACGAAGTTAGAAATCAACGACAATAAAAATACCTCAAAAACACTCAAATACAAGGAGGTTAACTAGCATCTTATTAAACAATGAATGGGTTACCAATGAGATCAAGCAAGAAATTAAAAACATTCTGGAAACAAATGAAAATGAACAAACAGCTACCCTAAACCTATGGAACACAGTGAAAGCAGTCCTGAGAGGGAAGTTCATGGCATTATAGGCCCACTTCAAGAAACAAGAAAAAGCACTAACTATCTAACCCTACATCTAGAAAGAGAACACTAAGAAAATCCCAGAGGAAGTAGAAGGAAGGAAATAAAAAAGATCAGAGCAGAAATAAATGACATAGAGAAAAAAAAAAGTATAGAGATCAATGACTCTAAGGACTGGTTCTTTGAAAAATATAAACAAGGCTGCTGAAACTTTAGCCAGATTCATCAAGAAACAAAGAAAGAGGACCTAAATAAGTAAAATCAGAAATGAAAGAGGCAATATAACAATGGACACCACATAAATACAAAGGGTTGTAAGTAAATATTATGAACAACTATACGCCAAGAAACTGGACAACCTGGGAAAAATGGACAAATTTCTAGAAATATACAATCTTTCAAAGCTCAATCAAGAAGAATTAGAAAACCTCGGTAGGCCAGTAACAATTGATGAAATTCAAGCAGTAATTTAAACACTCTTAAGAAGCAAAAGTCCTAGACTGGATTGGTTTACAGGAGAATTTTCCCAAACATTCAAAAAATTAACACCTACCCTCAAACTATTCCAAAAAATTCAAGAGTGAAGGAACACTTCCAAGATCTTTTTACAAAGCCAGCATTATCCTAATTCTAAAACCAGATAAAAATATTACAAGGAAAGAAAATTATAGGCCAATGTTTGTGATGAACACAGATGCTAAAATTCTCAACAAAATATTAGCAAATTGGATCCAGCAGTATATTAAAAATGTCATACACCATGATCAAGTGGGATTTATTCCAGGAATGCAAGGTTGTTACAATATTCACAAATCAATAAATGTGATAGCTCTAGCTGGTTTGGCTCAGTGGATAGAGCATCAGCATGTGGACCAAAAGGTCCCACGTTCAACTTCAGTCAAAGGCATGTACCTTAGTTGCAGGCTCCTCCCTGGCCCAGACCCTGGTTGGGACTTTTTCAGGAGGTAACCAATAGATGCATTTCTCTTCCCGCTGTCTTTTCCTCTCTCTTCTACTCTCCCTAAAAATTAATGGAAAAATATCCTGGGGTGCACATTAAAAATAATAAATAAATATGATGCATTAAATGAAAGATAAAAATCACACAATCTTATCAATATATGCAGAAGAAGCATTTAACAAAATGCAGCATCCTTTTTTTTATCGTAACTCTCAGCAAAGTGGGAATATAGGGGTCATACCTCAATATAATAAAGGCCATATACATGACAAACCTGTAGCCAACAGCATACTCAGTGGGCAAAAACTAAGACGTTTCCATTAAGAAAAGGAACAAGACAAGGGATGTCCACTTTCACCACTCTTCTTCAACATAGTATTAGAATCCAAGCCACATCAATCAGACAAGGAGAAATAAAAGGAATCCAAATTGGAAAGGAGGAAGTAAAACTGTCATTATTTGAAGATGACATGAACATAGAACCCTAAAGACTCCACCAGGAAACTACTAGACTTAAGAAATAAATCCGGGAAGGTAGCAAGATACAAAATCAACATCCAGAAATCAGTGGCATTTTTTAAATTTAAATTATTTATTGTTTAAAGTATTACATAAGTCTCCTTTTTCCCTGTTGACTTCTCCCTGACCATCCCCAACACTCAGCACAGGCTCTCACCCCCGCACCCTGTCAGTGTCCATTGGTTATGCTCATATGCATGCATACAAGTCCCTTGGTTGATCTCTTACCCCACCACCATCCACCTTACCTCATAGCTTGGACAGTCTGTTCAATGCTTCTATGATTCTGGTTCTATTTTTGTTCATCAGTTTATGTTGTTCATTATATTCCACAAATGAGTGAGATCATGTGATACTTATCTTTCTCCAACTGGCTTCTTTCGGTTAGCATAATGCTCTCCAGTTCCATCCATGCTGTTGCAACTGGTAAGAATTCCTTCCTTTTTATAGCAGCATAGTATTCCATTGTGTAGATGTACCACAGTTTTCTAATCCACTCATCTGCTAATGGACACTTAGGCTGTTTCTAAATCTTAGCTATTGTAAATTGTGCTGCTATGAACATAGGGGTGCATATATCCTTTCTGATTGGTGATTCTCTTTTCTTGGGATATATTCCTAGAAGTGGTATTAACTGGGTCAAATGCCAGTTCCATTTTTAAATTTTTGAGGAAATGCCATACTGTTTTCCATAATGGCTGCACCAGTCTGCATTCCCACCAGCAGTGCACTAAGGCTGCTTTTTCTCTACATCCTCTCCAGCACTTGTCGTTTGTTGATTTGTTGATGATAGCCATTCTGTCAGGTGTGAGATGGTACCTCATTGTTGTTTTGATTTGCATATCTAAGATGATTAGTGACTTTGAGGATGTTTTCATATGTCTCTTGGCTTTCTGTATATCCTCTTTCAAAAAGTATCTATTTAGGTCCTTTGCCCATTTTTCGATTGGATTTTTATTTTCCTTTTGTTAAATTGTATGAGTTCCAATAAATGTTGGAGATTAAACCCTTATATGAGATAACATTGGCAAATATGTTCTCCCATGCAGTGAGTTTTCTTGTTGTTTTGTTGATGGATTATTTTACTGTGCAGAAGCTTTTTATTTTGATGTAGTCCCATTCATTTTCTCCTAAGTTTATATTGCCCTAGGAGCTGTATTGGTAAATATATTGCTACGACAAATGTCTGCTATTTTGCTTCCCATGACTTCTTCTAAGATTTTTATGGTTGCCCCTCTTACGTTTTAAGTCCTTTATCCATTTTGAGTTTATTTTTGTGTATGGTGTAAGTTGCTGGTCTAGCTTCATTTTTTTTTTTTTTTGCATGTATCTGACCAATTTTCTCAAAACCATTTATTATAGAGACTGTCTTGACTCCATTGTATCATCTTGCCTCCTTTGTCAAATATTAACTTAGCATAATGGCTTGGGTTGATTTCTGGGTTCTCTGTTCTTTTCATTGGTCTATATATCTGTTTTTGTGCCAATTTTGAAAAGAGTGGCTTTGTAGTATAGCTTGATATCTGCCATTGTGATTCCTCCAACTTAGTTCTTCTTTCTCAAGATTGCTACAGCTATTCAGGGTCTTTTTACTTTGTAAGAATTTTTAGAGAGTTTGTTCTAGGTCTTTGAAGTAAGCTGTTGCTATTTTAATGGGGATTGCATTGAGTCTGTAAATTGCTTTGGGTAGTATGGACATTTTAATGATGTTGATTCTACCAATCCATGAACACAGTATATTCTTCTGTATGTTTATGTCTTCCTCTATCACTTTTTTCAGCATCCTGTAATTTTCTGAGTACAGATCCTTTACCTCTTTGCTTAAATTTATTCCTAGGTATCTTAATCTTTTTTTTATTATAATGGTAAATGTTGTGTTTTCTTTTGTTTTGTTTTAGTTTTTCTTTCTGTGAGTTCATTATCCTAATATATAAAAACCCTGGCTCTAACATATGGTAATAACCAAGGCTTGACCAACTGGAAGTCAGTTCTGTAGTCAGCGCTGGGTTGCTGTGGCAACCCAGCTGTCTGCTTCCGCTGCAGGCACTGTGCACCAAAACTGACTGCTGAGGGGGCTGCCAATCAGGGCCATAGAGAGGCCTGAAAAGATAAGCAGGGACTTATCCATTGCTTCTGTGGCAGCTTTTGATCAGGACTTGCCTCTCTCTTTCTCTCCCAGTCTGGCCAGCAGCTGCACCTCCATTTCTCTCCAGGCCTCCTCCGGGGCTGCTGATCAGCTCCGCCTTTCTGAGAAGGCCCTCTTGATAGACCCAGAGACCCTGACTGGCATAGAAACCAACTAATCAGAACCAAATCTGGGTGAAGTGTGAAGAGCCAATGACTGCCTAGGAGACAGAGCTTTTCACACTGCCTGGCATAGAAACTGTCCAATCAGAACCAAATCTGGATCAACTGTGAGGAACCAATGGCTGTCTAGGAGGCAGAGCTTTTGATACTGACTAGCATAAAAACCAACCAATCAGAACCAAATTGGCTAGCAGAGGAGGGGAGTTGGGGGCAAGATCAGGCTGGCAGGGAGGGCAGTTAGGGGTGAGATCAGGCAGGCAGGGGAGGGCAGTTAGGGGCAATCAGGCAGGCAGAGGCAGTTAGGAATGATCAGCAGGCAGGCAGGTGAGCAGTTAGGAGCCAGCAGCCTCAGATTGCAAGAGGGATGTCCAGCAGTTGGACATTTCCCTAGGGGTCCCCGATTGGAGAGGGTTCAGGCTGGGCTGAGGGAATCCCCCTCTGTGCAAGAATTTCATGCACACGGCCACTAGTTGGTGTATAAAAAGCCATAGATTTCTGGGTATTAATTTTGTATCCTGCTACATTGCAGAATTTATTTATTAATTCTAGTAATTTTTTATGGAGTTCTTAGGGTTTTCTATGTACAATATCATGTCATCTGTGAATAAGGACAGTTTTACTTCTTTTTCAATTTGGATGCCTTTTTTTTTCTCCTTCTTGTCTGATCACTATAGCTAGCACTTCCAGTACTATGTCAAACAGGAAGGGTGAGAGTGGGCATCTCTGTCTTGTTCCTGTTGTTAGGGGAAATGGTTTTAGTTCTTGCCCATCAAGTACGACGTTAGCTGTAGGTTTGTAATATAAGGCTTTTATTATGTTGAGGGTATGATCCCTCAGTTCCCACTTTTCTGAGAGTTTTTATCAGAGTTGGATTTTATCAAATTCCTTTTCTGAATCAATTGATATGATTATTTGATTTTTGTCTCTCAATTTGTTTATGTGATGCACCAGCCTTGCATCCCTGGAATAAATCCTACTTGGTCATGGTGTATGATATTTCTAATGTAATGGTGAATCTGATTTGTTAGGATTTTAGTGTCTACATTCATCATGGATATTGGCCTGTAATTCTCTTTCTTTGTAGTGTTTTGGTTTTGGGATTAGGGTAATGCTGGCTTCATAGAAAGAGCTTGGAAGTGTGCCTTCCAATTGAATTTTTTGCAATAGTCTGAGGAGGATATATTTGTATGTTTGGTAAAACTCCCCTGTGAAGTTGTCTGACCCCAGGCTTTTGTTTGGTGGAAGTTTTTTGATGACTGCTTCAATTTCCTCCTTAGTTACTGGCCTGTTGAGATTTTTTTTTATTCTTCTTGGTTGAGTTTTAGAAGGTCATATTTTTCTAGGAATATGTCCATTTCCTCTAGGTTTTTTAGTTTGTTGGAGTAGAGTTGTTCAGAGTATTTTTTACAGTCCTTTGTATTTCCGTGGGGTCTGTTGTTATTTCACCTCTTTTGTTTCTGATTTTGTTTATTTGGGTTCCCTCTCTTTGTTTCTTGGTGAGCTTGCCTAGAGATTCATCAATCTTATTTATCCTTTCAAAGAGCTAGCTCTTGGTTTTATTGATCTTTTGTATCTATTTATTTATTTGGTTTCTATGTCATTTATTTCTGCTCTGATCTTCATTATCTTATCTCCTTCCTTCTGCTCACTTTGGGCTTTTCTTGTTGCTCTCTTTCTAATTCTTTAAGTTCTAGAGTTAGATAATTTATTAGCATATTTTCTTGTTTTTTTGAGATAGGCCTGTAGAGCAATGAACTACCCTCTTAGGAGTGCTTTCACTGTGTCTCATAGGTTTTGGATTATTGAGTTTTCATTTTAATTTGTTTCCAGGATGTTTTTAATTTCTTCTTTGATCTCTTTGGTAACCTAATCATTGTTTAATAGCACGCTATTCAGCCTCGAAGTGTTTGAATTTTTTATTGTTTATTTTTTGTAGTTGATTTCTAATATTATGCCTCAATGGCATTTTTATACACCAATAAAAACTCTCAGAAAGAGAAATTATCCCTAGCTGGTTTGGCTCAGTGGATAGAGCATCATCCTGTGGACTAAAGGGTCCAGGGTTTGATTCTGGTCAAGGGCATATGCCAGGGTTGCAGTCTTGATCCCCATTAGGGGCCATGCAGGAGGCAGTGGATTAATGGTTCTCTCTAATCATTGATGTTTCTAATTCTCTTTCCTGCTCCCTTCCTCTATGAAATTAATAACAAAAAAGAAAAAAGGAGAAACTAAAAAATTAATATTATTTAATATATTTTTAAAAAATATTTTTTTTATTGATTTCAGAGAAAGGAAGGGAGAGGGAGAGATATAGAAACATAAATGATGAGAGTGAATCATTGACCTGCTACCTTCTGCCTGCTCCACACTGGGGATCCAACCCATAACCTGGGTATATGCCCTGACCAGGAATTGAACTGTGACTTCCTGGTTCATAGGTCAATGCTCAACCACAGAGCCATGCCTGCTGGGTAATTCCATTTAATATTACAACAAGAACAATAAGATACCTAGATATAAACATTACCAAGAAGATAAAAGAACTATACTTGGAAAACTATAGGACTTTTGCAAAAGAAATAGAGAAGATACAAACAAATGAAAATATATACAATGTTCATGGATTAGAAGAATTAACACCATTAAAATGTCCATACTACCCAAAGCAATCTATAGATTCAATGCAATCACTATTAAAATACCAATGGCATACTTCACAGGACTAGAAAAAATACTGCACAAATTTATATGAAACCAAAAAGAGGACACTGAATAGCTGTAGCAATCTTGAGGAAGAAGAACAAAGTTGGAGGGACCACAATACCAGATATCAAGTCATGCTACAAAGCCACTGCAATCAAAACAGCCTAGTACAGGTATAAGAACAGGCACATTGATCAATGGAACAGAACAGAGACCCCAGAAATTGACCCATACCATTATGGTCAATTAATATTTGAAAACACAGACAAGAGCATACAATGGAGTAAAGATAGTCTCTTTAGTAAATGTTGTTGGGAAAACTGGACAGACACATGCAAAAGATGTAATTAGATCTTTAACTTATACCAATCACAAGAATAAACTAAAAATGGATAAAAGACTTAAATGTAAGCCATGAAACCATAAAAATCCTAGAAGAAATAATAGGCACTAAAAATCTCAAACATCTCCAATAGCAGAATTTTTTTTTTTATACATCTCCTAGGTCAAGAGTAACAAAGGAAAAAATAAACAACTGGGACTACATAAAAATAAAAACTTCTGCACAGCTAAAGAAACCACCATAATATTGAAAAGGGAACTTACTCTATGGGAGAACATATTTGCTAATGATACATCTGATAAGGAGTTAATATCAAAAATATATAAAGTACTCCTACAACTCAAAAAAAGGAGACAAACAATCTAATTTAAAAATGGGCTGAGACCTGAATAAATACTTTTCCAAAGAGGACTTACAAATGGCCAGGAAACTATGAAAAAAGGTTCAAAGTCACTAATCATGAGATATGCAAATTAAAGCCACAATGAGATATAACCTCACACCTGTCAAAAAGGTTGTCATAAAAAAAATCAACAAACAACAAAGTGCTGGTGATAATGCAGAGAAAAGGGAACACTATTAGTTCACTGCTGGTGGGAATGCAGATTGGTGAAACCATTATGGAAAACAGTATGGAGTTTTCTCAAAAAATTAAAAATAGAACTGCTATTTGACCAAGCAATACTACTTCTGGGAATATATTCTAAAAACTTTGAGATACCTATCAGAAAGAATACATGTACCCTTATGTTCATAACAGAGTTATTTACAATAGTTAAGATATGGAAACAGCCCAAGTGCCCAGTAGTACATGAGAAGATAAAAAAGCTGTGTGACATTTACACAATGGAATACTATACAGCTGTAAAAAAGAGGTATCTCTTACCCTTTGGGACAGTATGGTGGGATCTGGAGAGTATTATGCTAAGTGAAATAAGCCAATCTGAGAAAGACAACAATCATATGATCTCATTTATTTGTGGAACATATGAACAAAATGGATACTCTAACAAAATAAGACCTGAAGCATGGAGACATGGAACGGACTGACATACTTCAATGTGGGGGTGAGGTTACAAGGAAAGAAAAACCAAAGAATATATATATATATATATATATATATATCCCATGGACAGTGACAATAGGGTAGTGAAGACCTAGGGGTATGGATAGGGTCTAGGCAGAGGGGAGTAATGGGTGGGGGGAAATAGGAGACATCTATAATATTGCCAACAATAAATATATATTAAAAATAATAAAAATATTTTAAGTAAAAAATAATATATTTCCTATTGGAAATTCTATATCACAGAAATAAGGTTATTTCTTTTGTTTGAAGTCTACTCATCTTACTCAGAGTGGGCTTAAAAATAAACAAAAAAGCATGTAATTAAATTGTTTAGTTTTATTCTTTAATCTATCATAAGTGAATGGTTGGGGTACATATGTAGATCTCACATTCCTGAGTCTGATATGCTATACAGCAGTCCTGCTTCCCTGAATGATCTCAGCAGCTCATTTTTAAAAAATTGCACAATATATCAATATAATTCTTTAGGAGAGGAAATCAAGGAACATGAAGAACCCAATTAGGAAGATTTTTTTCTTCACAGTGGCAGAAAATACCCAGATAATACAAAAGAGCCAGTTATAATAAGCAGAGGATAAAGTTGTAGCCCTGAATGTCCGAGGTAATGGGGATGTGAGGCCAAAAGCTTTCCATAGAAAATATAGAATAGAAAACCTATGTAGGATCCTTAGAAGAGGAAGTACAATGAGAGAACCATAGAATTTGGATCCAACCAGAGTTAAGACTATTCTTGTAGTTATAGTGGCTTAAGGTTTTTCATCAATTTATACTAAATCCTTCCTCCCAAATAATTTGTTCTTATTAGCTTTAGTCTTACTCCAGAGTGTTTAGTCATTATGGAAAAATCTTTTAACCTTAGCAGCTAAAGAAACTCTCCTGGTTTTGATAAAAGTAGATATTGAATTCATTTTCCCATCCTTATAATTCAACTGGAGGCCCTGTATATGAATTCATGCACTGGTGGTGTCCCTTGGCCTGGCCAGTGATTAGGGCTGATCAGGGCCATCTCACCCAGTCCTGATCGGTGTCGATGGTGGCTGGCTGTCCAGGGTGTGTCCGGCCTTGTTGCCCAGTCCCGATCAGCCGGTCCCCAGCAGCAAGCTAACCTACTGGCTAGAGCATTTGCCCCTGGTGGTCAGTGCACATCATAGCGACTGGTCGAGCAGTCGACCAAACGGTTGACTGATTGGTCGGACACTTAGCATATTGCACTTTTATTATATAGGGTTCTGGTGAAGTAGAATAAACCAAAACTATATTACACCAACCTTTTCAGAATGTTGCTTTAATAACTATTTTATAAACTATTTTCATGCTGCATGGCATAAAAATACAAGGTCTTATTTTTGTCTTTCAATTGACAGCACTGACAAATTGTTTAAATGAGAGAAAGTAATCATTTTCTTTGTTTTGTCACTGTTCTTTCAGAAACCTATTTGAAACTGACTTCTTGTTTTTATAAAAATTTAAATCTTTTCATATTTCAAAATATTTTATTTACATTAAATAACCTAGTAATATTAAAGAAATCTTCTTCCATAGTGGAAATGAAAAATTTTGAAACTGTAAATCTGTACATATTTTCATTTAAATAAAAGAAAACAAAATACCACTTTATGAGGTAAAAATGTCTTGAAAAGTAACAGAGATAAATATGGCATGAAATAAATTACTTAATAAACAGTTCATAGCTGTGATTTGTTTAATACATTATAGTTGACTCATACTGCCTGTTCACATTAATGGCTTAGCAGAAACCATTTTTTGTCAGTTAAATTGTATCCAGATTTAAAAAGAATAATATACTTTATGACAGATTTAGCTGTAACCATTAACTATACAACATCCTGTTGCTTTCAGATTGCAGATTGAACATATGTTTTTAAAATCTTAATATGTCATATAACCAGAAGTGTTCTGTGTTAATATATGGCTTTGCTCATCTGATTATAGCATTGGAAGAATGTTAAGGTTTTATGAGAGTCCTATAAAATTCAACAGTTTGATGGAATACTAAGCAGAGTAATCACTATACTTTATGGACCTTTTGTTCTGAGATGAGCTAGATTTTCTCCTTTGATTATCGATGAAGTAACTCTTTCAGATCATTAACCACCACTTACCTAGTGAGCAATGGTGGTCCCTGGTCTAAAATCCTGGAAAATTGAAAATAGTTAGCATATAACCAAAAAGTGATTCAAACATTGGAAAGAGAATGCCTTAAGTGTGTAATGACAGCATTTAAAAGAACCTAATAATAAATCCCCTGTCCTTTATATTCCTCAGGAGGTCATTAAACTGTTTCTGAGAAAGGCCAGGCAATAAATATTTTTAGTTTGGGGGACCATACTACTATTTGTAGCTACTTCATTACTCAATTTTGCCCTTATAGTGTAAAAATAGCATAGATAATTTGTAAATAAATGGATGTGACTGTACTTAAATTAAAACTTAATTTACAACAGCAAGTGACAGGTCTGATTTGGCCATTAAGTTATAACCTTTTTCGTTAGGACTTGATGACAGCAATCAGGATAAGAAATCTAGGCCTCAGGCAGTTCCAGCATTCCAGTTTTCTTTAATTTTTGAAGTCAATACCCAAAGACACCAGAATAGAAAAATGAGATTTACCCATCCTGGTCTTCCAACTGTGTGGTATTGACCACACGAAACATTTATAGTTTATTTTGCTTAACTGGTGAAGTTAGTGAATGAAATAACAGGTTTAAGTCTGTATTACTCAAGAGTCCCCAACACGAAGGCTCATTAGATTCTATACAATCTCTCAGGATTACACCATCCCTTAAATGCTTCCAAATTTCTTACCAGACATTGTTCGATGCTCAAGCTGGCTAACACTCATGCAGTTTTGTACCTGATTCCTACTTATTTCATTTGCATGGAGATTTTCTAATTGTGATAACATGAATGAGGGACTGTTATCAGACTTGTGATCTGGAGAGTTCATGTCCATTTTAATCTTTTTGGAGAACTTCATGCCACTGAATTCAACTATTATCTTAACTTATCTGTAAATTAATGTATTTGGGTCTTTTCCACATCTCAATTATGTTGGCAGCCATGTCACTTTTTATTCTTATTCTACTGCCCAGAGCATTTTAAATGCTCTCTCCTCTTTGCCTGTATCCCATATGAGTAATATATTTCTGGGAGGATATTTTTGTTATATAATACATATTTTTCCTCATTTTATGAGATCCTACTAATTACAGCTAATCTTGCAATATGTGATAACCACACTTCTCCACCTCTGAAGTCTGATGAGATGCTGACTTCCAATGAATAGCCATCGTTCAAGCAGCATCAAAGGCCACCATCAATATCTAAGGCATGGGTAGAGGCAGGGCAACTTCATGGTCCAGAGCTTGCTGGCTTGCTCTTTGTAAATCCTGACCCACAGAGTTGGGGTTAAGTCATGGGGTCCTGCTCTTCAATTGCTTTCTGCCTTCTTTTGTAAGTGGTGATTTCCATTTATATAGTTGATGGCATTGGAGGAATGTCGCAGACCATGTAAGTATTTGAAAAATTAAAATGTCAAAGATTTTTTCAGATACTTTATTTATTCAATAAATATATATGAATGGGTTTCCCATATACTTTATTGTACAAATTATGACAATCTTTTTTTTCTGAAAATAAATAAAATGGAAAATAAGAACAGTCAAAAGGATGATCATTGTATTTAATGAGTGCTTTCTATGTCTGTTCTAGGCACCAGAGATACAGAAGTGACCAAACAGCCAAAGTCTCTACCCTCAAGAAACTTTCATTTGGAGTAAGGAGTGACAGGTACTAAGCAATAAAAAGTTAACTTTTAAAACAAAATTTTCTGGTTATGTAAATTAATATATTTATTATAGAAAAATAAATGCATAAGCTTTTGTTATTTTCTTCTTTTATATGTTAATATAATAGTGTTAAAAAAATTTACTGCTTCCTCAGCTGGTTAAGGAAGTCTAAATCAGACTTCCTAGGCTTAAGTCTGTCTCTCCCAGATGAAATACTAAAAAGGAGATTAGATGAGTTAACTCTTGAAAAGGACTTACAATAGAGCTCAGCATATAGTAAGAGTAATATGTTACTTTTATTATTACTTGACAAGGGACTACATTGATGAATCCTCTGAAAACCTGGAAATAAGATTGTTTTCACTGTTCAACTGCAAAATCAATACAACAGAGTAGACACATACAAATTGTCTCAAAAACAAAAGATGGTTTTGCAGGGCAAAAGACTGTATTGTAACTTTTTGTATAGATTAATATGTATATATATTTAAAAGTCAACCAGATGCAGGCTCTGTTATTCCTAAGGGTATAGAGAAAGCAGAACTACAGAATAAATGTCGGTACTTCCAAAGACTCTCAGGAGGGAGGGGGTTCTTAGCCTGCTAACTTAGGCCAGTGTCCACTCTGTTTCAGTTGGAGTCCCAGGAACAGATGCCCTGGACACTTATACCTGAAGAGAAAACCTTTTTTCTTCTTTGATTGTTGATCACCAGAAAGTTCTCTTAAGTAGCTCAAGCTTGTAACGGGACCTTGACTGATTAACTTCTTCATAGAGCAGTTGGGATTTAGTTTCCTTTGCTGGACTTAAAATCTAATTGGATTTGTTTGACTATATTCATAAAAAGAATTGGTTTAATGAGTACAGTCTTTGATTTATAGTTTTAATCATATGAAATTACTGTTTTAGTAGGTAAAAATGGCCTGTTATTGGCCATATCACATGGTTTAGTTGAAAACCTGGGCAGCCAAACTTGAGTACCTGGTTGGGCTCAATAGGACTCAGTTGCCTGGCTCTGCTTGGCTGACCACATGTCAGAGAGAGAAGACTCCAGCCAGCAGACCAGGTGCAAATGCAATCATAGGACACATCCTGCCCTTGCAGCCTTTTGTCAGCAGGCCAAGAGTGGTTAGTGTGAGTGTTACTACTGCTCTTGCCCGACACAAAAGAACTCAGCTTCCTCAAGGACTGGTGGGTATGGGGATAAATCTGCCCTCCAGGCTCAGCTGTCTGAGACCCTTTCTATAGTGATTACAAACTATAATCCTTACTTCTCTTCTTCAGCTAGGCATCCTTTTCTTTCCTATTGGGTCTTTGGAGGCTTCATGAAAACTGTCTTTGTTTTGTCCACTTCTGTAAGATGATGCCTTGTATGAAGGCCCCCTCATCTAGGGGATGGGAATCCCCTCTAGCTTTGCTTCTCAGTCGCACTATGACATAGCAAGGCCATTTCTGGCTTGAAGATAAAGGAAGGGAGTGCTAGTTGAATATTCTGGTCGTATTGGAGAGACCATCCTTGTGGTTAGAATACATCAGATTGTTTTCCCCTAATACCATTAAACATTGTATTCATCTAATTCCCTCTTCAGATTTCAAGCCCATCTAACAACCTTCTGCTTACCAACCAGCTTCTTTTGTAGCTATGCCTTGTCACATGGACTTACAAGTATTCTTATTTCTTTGATATTTATTTTTTGTTGTGAATTAATAAAATTAATTTTGGATTTATGTCATAGTCTGATGAATTCAGTTCATGTGATTTTCTGCATGTGAAAAGGTATCTATTTACAGTGTGCCAACACAATCTGATTTCTATCTTTCAAGTAAAGGGACCAAGACACATTCACCAAATAAAGAATATAATCTTGTGAAGTCTTTTAAAAATTAGCCATATTCGCCTTTTCAAGTAAGACAACAAATGCCTTACATCACCATGGGGATGAGCACAAGTAAAAGGTGCTCTTTCTTAGTTCTAAATTTTTATATTCATTGCCAACCCCTACCCCATAAAAAACTTTAATGCAAATGTTTTGTTGGATTTTCTACTTAGTTGCAGGAAATTTTCACCCTGGAGGTTTTTTTTTGAAAAATAATATCATTAAATAACAATACCATATACTGATTACATAGACACATCAAACTTTGCAGAACAATACCACTAATTGTTAAATATTTAGGTTGTTTACATATTTTTCTTTTATAAATAGTTCTATAATGAACTGTCTTCTTAACACTTTCTTAGGCATATCTATTGATTTAACCTTAGTCTAAATTCCTAAAGTGAAATTCATGAGTTAATATGTACAGTCATTTTATGCTCTTGATATAGACTTCCATTTTTTTCCAATGAGAGTATGAATGTACACTCTCACCAACTTTAAAATAAACTTCATTTCACTGCACACTCACCTATACTAGTTTCATTTATATTTTTTATCTTTGCCATTGTAATAGGTAAAAATACTACTGCAAATTCCAACATAACTTCTTTTCTTACTCCAAGTTAGACTGAATTTTCCAAAAGTTTTTGGCAATCCTCATTTTTCTTTTGATAAAACACGTTTCTACCATGTAGCTGCTGTCTGTGCAGCAGGTAGGAAGAGGCAGTGGTGATCCTGGGGGTCTGAGACTCAGAGATGTTGGTTATCTGCCTTCTTCTTAGCAGTAATGGAACCCTTGGATTGTAATTCTTTAGTGACAGAGTTTTATTGTAGTGACTGATGCCTTTCGACAAAGCAGTGAAGGCTGCTGTATCATAGGCTATAGAGAGAGTTACTCAGTTTTGTATATGTTAAATGTACCTTCTAACAATAAATTCAAATAATTAGATACATCCTTTTCTGGAGGAGGGCATTTCAAGCAGCAAATCCAACAGTGGTATTTATTGCATCATCCTAAAGCAAACATTTTCCTAAAGCCGGTTTAATTTAGTACTCTTGAAAAGCAAAATTTTGCCCATACATGACTTAAAGCATCACTTACAAATAATTTGTTTACATTTGTTGGGATTACTAAATGACTGCCTGAAGCCAGTCATCTGGAAAACATGGAATTTCTTGCTTGAAAAATCAGTCCTTGAAAAGGTGCTTTATAGTGTTGCCCTTGGACTCCCTTATCTCTGGTTCTTACAGTCTCTGGAGAAAAGCTGAAGCCTGCCTCTCTAAATGTCAAAACCCTTAATCTCAACCAGTGCTCTTTTCAATCCTTGGGGAAGCATAGGGAGCAAGGCTCTCATCTATCTATAGATTGGCTGTTCTGACTGAGAAGTAAGGTCTTCCAAAGATGCCGTAAGTTACTGTGCTTTTATCTCCTGTCTGTGTTGTGTTGTGTAGCTTTCTTTGAACTCCTGAAACCTAATGTGCATATTTTTCAATTGACTCACAGCTATCTCCCAGTTACCTATTGGAATCTATTTTTAAATAATGTAAAGTATTATATTTCAAACGTGTTTACATCCATTTGAATATACTGTACAACGTCTTACATAACATGATGTGTTCTACATTCAGAATGGTGCTTTGTTGCTCTTTTCTTTCCATTCACCTTTATTTCTTTTTTTTTTTTTAATTTAATTTTATTTTTATTGTTTTAAGTATTACAAATAGTAGTACATATGTCTCCTTTTTTTTTTTCCCCTTTGATCTCCCCCCGACCTCCCCTACCCCCCAGGACATGCCTTCACCTGCCCACCCTCCCTCCCCACCCCAGTGTCTTATATCCATTGGTTGTGCTTATATGCATGCGTACAAGTCCTTCGGTTGGTCTCTTACAGCCCTCCTCGCCCAACCACCCCTGTCTTCCCAATGTAGTTTGACAGTCTGTTCAATGCTTCTTTGCCTCTGTATCTTTTTCCCACCATTTCTTTCCTTTAAAAAGTTTTGCCTTTGCAGACTGGAAATAAACATATAATAACAAAACAAGACAAAACAAAAAAATGTTTGAGTCCCAATTTCAATGTCCAACAGTTCCTTATGTGTACATGTCAGCAGTGATATCTGGATGGTGGGCACATGGTGGCAATGCAGGTCCGACCCTCTCTGGTTTGGTCCTAGGTAACCTGCAGCGGTGCACAGCTGCTGACTGCTCCCATGGCAAGGCGTTGTCAGCGTCTTCCATCTCTGGACTGTTTTTTCCTCTTGTCTTCGTGGTTGGAGCACTCCTGTCAATTCCTCTCTGTTGCAGGAATCCATCTGGTCTTGGGGTTGTTTTCTGAAACTATACAAATATATTCTCGACCACAAGTTAATAAAGGAATCTTTTCTATATAATTGATTTGGGATCCTTTTTATTTTTGCTCAAACGATTTTCCTTTGTCTTATTTAGACACCACGTGTGTTTTTAATGGCCGTCTTGCTGTTAGCATTGCAAATGAACCTTAATTTGGTAAAGTAAAAATTTTCTAGATGTAATTTACTTATAGGATATTTTTCCTTACATGATATTGCCCTACTATCCCCCCCCCTTTTTTTTTAATGGAGGTTTTTGTAAATTTTATAATGCAGTCTTGATAACTTTAAATTAAAAAAATTTTTTTTTTTTCCCCCACACATATGACTGCTTTAGGTTCATTGCATATTCAGGAATTTTACCATGAGATGAACTACCAATAAAAATTTTAGTTATTACTTTAAGAATAGCTTTTTGTCCAGTACTTGAATATTTACTTATTTCAATGAGCCTATTTAAATTAATCTGAAAACTCGATTACTATTTTACTGTCAAATTTAATACTCTACCAACAATCTTAGTTTACCCTGTAAATATTAGTGGGAAGGATTATTTGCATTTTTGAGTGGGCCCTGAGCATTCCAAATGCTCAGCTGAATTTAGATATAGGGCAACTGCTGTCGGCCAAGTCTCTTGTCTGTTACCTGGGTCCCGATCTGAGCTGGGCCAAGTCTCTGTCTGTCACCTGTATCTCGATGTGAGCTGGGCCAGGTCTCTTTCTGTTGCCTGGGTCCTGATCTGAGCTGGGTGTGGGAAGCGCGAAGCAGCCATGGGGGTAGGAGACCTCCTTTAGAAGGGGGTAAGGGTTCAAGCCCCTGCAATGTTGAACCCTCACCTTTATTTCTTTTCCTTTCTGATTCCCCACAGAAACTGCTTAAACTTTTACTACTTTTCAAATTTCCTAATTCCATACAGGGTTCCTCACTCTCAGCACTTTCCTGAGCCCTCCATCTTGCCTTCTTTCCCATCTCTGAATACATTACAGGTTCAGACATCCCTGCTCCTCTCCAAGGGGGATTTCTTTTTTTTCCAAGCTTTATTTGAGTAAATATTTCCTCTCTTATACCTTTAGTTTTCTTCTTTTTATTGGTTTCTTCACCTCAGTTTTAAATAAAGGCTGAAAATTTCCATCCTAAAATGTTATGTTACTTCCCCAAAAATACTTTTATTCAACTTTAAGCTCATCTCTGTTACTTTTAACATTAAATGTCTTGATAGACTATCCAGCATTATTGTTTCCATTTCCTCAACATCAGTTTAAACCACAACCCACTATAATTTGAGATTTGATTTTGCTTCTTTCCTTAGCTAGTTCTTCTCATGGGCACTGATGACTTTTTGATTGAATAGTCTATTTTAAGCACTTTCATTCCTTTCCTCTTTGTAACACCCAAGTAGGCATTCAATTTTTTTTTCTCTCCTATGGCTCCCATGCTCCCACTCTCTCCTGCTTTTATTTTTATCTGTTTGAATATTCCTTTTCAGGCATCTTCACAGGCTCCTTTAACTGAGGTTACTCATGAATTTCAGGATTTCAGAACAGCTTCTTTCTTTCTCTCTTTTTTCCTTCTCTCTGCTCTACATGTACACATTCCTAGATGTACTTATCTCCTGCCATGGCTTCTGTTTATTGTATAGTATACATTCTATTGAGGGAGAAATACAGCAAAATATATAAACATATACAAATACAAAAATAATGTAATGCAAATACATAAAATATACAAATTGGGCAGTTATAATGCCAGATGATAATTACATGCATATGTATATTTTTCTTGAGATAGTACTTTGCACCAATCATTTTAACCTACTGAATAATGTACATGGATTGCAGTTTGGATCATTTTAATGCTCAAGTTAGAATCAAAAGGTACAGTAAAAGAGATTACATAGTCCATGAGAGCAGAAATTATTGTATTCCTTCAATTCCTTCAAAGACCCAGAATTAGGGGTTTATACATCCTGGGCATTCAGCAGCTTTATGATACTTATAAATAGTCACTGTGACAGTGTGGGGCTGCGTCTTCCTGGGAAAGTTTCTCATAAAATAAAGTACATAGGATAAAAATAGATGACACTCTTAAGCAACTGCAGTTTCTCAAAGGTTATATTTGAGAACCAAAGCTAAAGAAAAAAATTTAAATTTGTATTCAAATGTGACTTGCTTCTAGAAATTTGAATAGGAAAATAAGATTCTATAAGATACTAGGCCCCAGGACCATTATAGCTCTTGTGTCTTGATGGTGACTTTCATGAAGTGGTAGGCAAAAGTAACTTTATGGCCCTTAGCCGGTTTAGCTCAGTGGATGGAGTGTCAGCCTGTGAACTGAAGGGTCCCAGGTTCGATTCTGGTCAAGGGCACATGCCCGAGTTGTGGGCTTGATCCCCAGGGGGGACTTGCAGGAGGCAGCCGATCCATGATTCTCTCTCATCATGGATGTTTCTATCTCTCTCTCCCTCTTCCTTCCTCTCTGAAATCAATAAAAATATATTTAAAAAAGTAATTTTATGTAATCATGTTAACAAAAAGACACAGATATAAAAATGTATGAGATTTTTGAACAATGCAAATAATTTTTATCTTATAATTTTTACATTAGATCCATTTAGAATTTATTTTAGAATCCTCCTTTAAAAGTTAAAAACATTGACCATATCATTTCTTACCTTCAGAAACCCCAATGTTTTACCACTGAGAAAATATGCTAAAGGTTATTCAGAGAATCCTTAAATATAGACATTTTTAAAGTGATTTCACTAGAGTGACCATTTATTCGACTAGTGGCTCTCTGAATTGATCCTAATTCTAACTTTAAGTGTATTCTTAGTACAAACACTGAGCATGAATGTGCAAGAAAAAAAATACACGGTTCTTAAAATAAATGTGCTAGTGTTAGTAATCATTCTACTTAGGAATTATGTGATTATGTTCTCTCCACTTTTTAAAAAAATCCAATCAAATGCTTTTGTAAAAGTGTTATTTTCTTCATTTCTATGTGGGGAACTATAAAAGAATACACATTACAAAAAATTAATACCAAAGACCACATATAGAATCAGGGACAATGAAGAAATACTAATTGGCTATCAATTATCACTGCATAATACATAACAAAAACCTGGTTTTGCTAAAAATCTGAAGTGTTACCTTTTTTAATATTTTTATTTATTGATTTTAAAGGAAAGGGAAAGAAATATCAATTTGTTGTAACACTTTATTTATGCATTAATTGGTTTATTCTTGTATATGCCCTGACCAGGGATCAAACCCACAACCTTGGCATTTTAGGATGATGCTTTCACTGAGCTACACAGCCAGGGCTGTTGAGGGGTTGCTTTGTCCATTGAGATATACAGATCTGATGTCAACATAGTTCATGAATTATTTTTTGTACAACTTTAAAACAAATTGGAATTGTCATTTCTACATGGCAATCTGATGAAAACAAAACACACTTTGGAAATGCATTTCTTCAAAATCATGCTGATTGCTACAAGTCAAATATCGAATCTGGTGCCCAATTAAGAACAAAGTTTCATATTTGAATATAAATGTACTGACTGGCCAAAAGTTAGAGTGTGCTTTGAGTTATCTTCTGAGCAGTATGGTTTCATTGATTCATCACCTTTTCTAGCTTAGTTCCCTAAAAGGGCGCATGTAGTAGTATATTTTGTGATTCTTATTGCCCAAGGAGTTCAGATCATAGACTTCAACTTTCTGAGTACATTTTAGAGTTCATTTTCTCTTCTTTGATAAAGCAAACAACTGAAAAGTATATGAGGGGTTTTTTTTGTAGCTTATAAGTATACTAATAAGTAAGTGTGTTTCCAAAGTGATGTGTTTTTATTTAGCAGAAACTTATAAAAATGGTCATTTTTGTAAGTTAAAAAGGTCACACATCAGCAAATACATTGAGTTTAATCTAATTTATAAGATGAATGATTAAACAGTGATTAATGTTCTCATAAGGAAAACAAAAATTGGCAGCACATTCTTAAATGAACTACCTCTTTATTTTCTTGTTATCAAATGATACAAATCCAGTTAGAAAACTTGGTTTCCCAAGAGCCTTTGCAGTTGGGTATAGTTATGTGGCATAGTTTTGTGATATAAGTGAAGTCTAATAAGTGGTTTGGGAAAAGTTATAGATTTATTGTTAAAAGGGAAAGATTCACTTGGCAAGCAGTCATGTTGTGAGCCTGAAGATGAACACTACATGTTAAGAGTTGTGAATCAGGAAGCTCCAAAGAATTTACATCCTTATTAACTTCTGTAAGCTACTTTGGACTGCCTACCTCCATACTTCATCTTTTATGACAAAACTAGAGGCCCAATGCATGAAAATTTGTGTAAGAGAAGGCCTTCCTTCCTGCGGCTGCTGGCACCGACTTCCCTCCGGCATCCGGGACCCATGCTGCTTCCTTCCTCCAGCCACCCACAAGCACCCGGCACTTGGGCTGGTTTCCTTTGGGCACTGGCTTCCTCAGGAAGGATGTCAGGAAGATGTCCCTTGTAATTAGCATATTACCTTTTTATTATCTACACTAATAATAGAGGAATATGCAAATTGTCCAGGACACCGTCACAGTAACAGTAATGACCAAACAGTAGGCTGTGTAGGGCAACAAGGCTGGCAGGGGGTGTTAATGAGGGATGAACAAATGACTGAACAGCAGGCTGTGTGGGGTGGCCAGGCTGACAGGAGGGCCAGTTGGGGACAACCAGGTTGGAGGGGGGGGGGCACAGTAGGGGGTGACCAGGCTGGTAGGGGGGCAGTAAGGGGCAACCAGGCCAGCAGGCAGAGGCAGTTAAGGGTGATCAGGTTGGTGGGGAGGGGGAAGTTAGGGGAGATAGAGCAGGCAGGCAGATGAGCAGATAGGAGCCAGTGGTCCTGAATTGTAAGAGGGATGTCCAACTGCCAGTTTAGGCCAGATCTCTGGGATCAAGCCTAAACCGGTAGCCGGACATCCCCCAAAGGGTAACGGATTGGAGAGGGTGCAGGCTGGGCTGAGGGGACCCACCTCACCCCTCATGCACAATTTCATGCACCAGGCCATTTAGTTATAGATAAACCCCTATTGGGTTAAACCACTATTAGTTGAGTTTCTATTATGGGTAGCTTTGACTCAGGTCCTGATAATTTGCCTAACACAGTGGTTTTAAAACTTTAATGAGCATCATAATTACTTAGAGGTTTTGTTAAAACTCAGATTTCTGGGCCCAATCCTAGAGTTTCTGATTCAACACATCTGGAGGTGGATCCTCAAAATTAGCATTTTTAACAAGTTTTTAGGTGATATTGATGTTGCTGGTCCAAAAATCACACTTAGAGAAGGATTTAGCAGGTTATCAGATGTGGAAACAATTAAAGGATAATATCTAAGCTGCTTTAATTAATTAAATACAATGTACGGGATAAATAAGGAAAACTGAACTTAAGTCTTCCTGAAATCTAAAGAGTAAATGGGGAAAGAATTTGAGTTGAAGAATGAATGAGTGTCCTAAGCAAATAAATGGGAAGGAATGGAGAGGAAACAATCGACCTTGGCATGGAAACAGGGAAAAACATTTGTTTTTCAGGAACTATGGAGGTGCTAGTCTGTATGCTAGGGGTGTGTGTGTGTGTGTGTGTGTGTGTGTGTGTGTGTGTGTAGTATTAGGGTGATTAGGAAGATTCGGTATATGTATAACAGGAGCCAGATTATGGAAAGTCTTATACACCATGACAAGGAGTTTAGGTTGTATTTTGTAGACAATGGGAAAGCCATTAAAAATTCTTAGGGTAGGGACATACATGTTTGGTGTGTGATTACAAAGATGATGTTAACAATGTGAAGGATAGGCTGGAGGAAAATAAGCATAGTAGCAGAAGACCAGGGAAGAGCATTGTAATTGTTCAGGTTGTGCTGATTTTCAGTTTAATGGTTTGATTTTTGTGGGAAGGTATAAATGCTGAGTAAGGGTATTATCTGATCAAAATAAAATTTGTGAAAACCTTACTCCTAGCTGCAATAGTACTTAATAAAGTACCACCTTCCTCCCTCCAGTTGCTGTCCTTTAGAGCAAGATTATCTCCTCTTCCTCCTCCTCCTCCTCCCCCTCCCAGTCTCTCTCCCTTTCCTGCTCCTCCTTCTTCTTTTGTCCATCTTCTTCTTCTTTTTTTTCTTTAATTCTTTATTGTTTAGAGTATTACATATGTCTCCTTTTCCCCCCCCATTGACCTCTCCCCGGCACTCCCCTCCCCCCACCCCCAGTACATCTAACTTCTTAATGGTTTCTTTTCTACAACTTTGAAAGTAGATGTGGGGAGTGATGCTCTTTAATTAACTAGAGGAGATGTGGCAATCCTAGAAATTAAAAAAAAATCTTTAAGATCTCTTTATTCTAAATGTAAGCCAAACATATATACTATCTTGACTTAAGCCTTGGTTGTCTCTTCAACAGAGATAAGGAGGTTTATAATGTTATGTTATAGGGGAAGACCTCTGTACAGAGGTTGACACCTGCTCTCCCATATATCATCACACCCAAGACATTCACACATGAAGCCTTAAGAAATATGCTCTACACATTTATATCTAATTTGATCTATATACTATTTACATTTGCAGTTCTTGTCATCAGTCAAACCAAGAGACAAGCAGGACAACTAGGAAAAAATGCTAAGGTATTGGGGATATATAAATTTATTTGCTTCCTTTGTTTTGGTTGAAATATTTAGAAGCATTGCTAAAGAGAAGCCAGGAGGCTGGCTTTCCAGGTTAAATTTACTGACATATATACAAATTTACTGTCATATACATACATAGCTTGGTAATGACACCCAGGTGGTTAATTTCACTGGCTTGGAAACTCATTTTTTTTTCCTGTTCACTTTTGAGCAGAGTACACAGAATGGTAATACAGTACCAAAACCAAAACTTACTAGAAAATTATTTATAAACACACATCAGCTTTTTAATTTATAGCTGGGGTTGAGGGGGTGGTTGCTATGGGGGAATAGGGCTTTCCTCAAGACCATCATCATTCTCTTATCTCTTGGGTCCATGTGTTCTTCCATCAAGATACTAGAGTAACCAAATGATTAATCAGAAGTGTGCCTGGTGAGCAAAGGGACTTGTGTAGTTTTGCAGGGCATTTAATCAGAACTCGCTGATGTGGAGGCTGATGACCTACCTTATCTAACATTGTGCACCTAACTTCCTATTGCCTGAATCACACAGGTATCTTAGGCACTGTCTTCCTTTTGCACAGCCCTGGTTAATCACTTATAAAATGGCAATCTCTAGCTCTTTTTTTCCCTCTAGCTTTACACAAACTACCATATTTCTGTTATGAGACATTTTATAGACATATTGGATATTATTATATCACTAGAGGCCCAGCGTGCACAAAATCGTGTGTGAGTAGCTCTCTTTGGCTTGCCTCAGCTGGCTGCCCCTCCCATTGTTGCTGGTAGCTTGAGCCCCGCCCTCCACTGCTCATAGCTCTCTGTAGCTAATAACTTGCTGGCTTGCCCTCTGCCTCTCATAGCTCTCCTGCTGCTAGTAGCTCACGCCCCACTCCTCCTGCCACAAGAGCCACTGCTCGGTTTGGTCATTACGTGTTACGGCATTACAGCCACGAGCCTTTTATAATATAGATAGTTTATTATAACAGTAGTTAAATTTTAGATATATTGAAGCCATTTAAGAGACAAATGTATTCTTGATATTTAAAAGTATGCTTTATTGTCATGACAAAAAATGATATGTGAGTGTATAACTACATTTTGTAAAATAGCATTTATTGTTTTTTTCCTACTATAATAAAAACCTAAGTTTGATGTAAGAACACAGGAAAAAATAAACTAAGTTTTTAAACTACCTAAAACATGATAAATGTTTCTTACAAACATGATAATGTGGTGAACATATTTTATGCACTGATTTTTAATTGTATTTTGAATTGTATATTTTCCTATGGCAATAAATGTTCTTCTATAATTGTTTTTTAATTTACTGGTATGAGTAGTATTCTATATATGAAGATAGCATAGTTTACTACAACTAATTAATGGACATTTAGATTCTTCCCCAAATATTAGTAGTACTAGAGGCCCGTTGCAGGAAGATTCCTGCAAGAATAGGGTTTCCTTGGGCCTATTCCTACAAGACTAGGGCTTCCTGCGGTGGAGCAAAGCAGAGAAGAAAATGAAGCCTGCCGAGGTGGGCTTTGCTCCATTTTCCATTGCCTTGCTCCCTTCTCCGCTGCTTTGCTCCTTTCTGCAGCACTTGGCTTCTTTCTATGCTGTCTTCAGTCTTCGCTCCATACCTGCATATGCAAATTAACCACCGTCTTTGTTGGGTCAATTTGCATACTTGCTCCTGATTGGCTGGTGGGTGTAACAGAGGGATGGTCAATTTGCATGTTTCTCTTTTATTAGTGTAGATAGATAATGTTCTAATTAAAACCTCTGTTTAAATATCTATTATTTCCATCTTTGTTTCTTTCATTAGCAAGCATTTCTAGAAGAGTTTTGCCTTATGCATTGTTATGTAGAGTATATTACTTTTGTATATGACCAATTGAATCCATTCTACAGGGTTAAAAAGGGTTGTGCAAATGTAGGTTTATAGTTGTACAGAAAAATACATGCAGATTTGATTATTACAAGAGCTTTATAAACTTCAAAGAATATTACTCACAACTGTAAACCTACTTTTGCACAACCCTGTGTACTGATGTTTAGTCTCAAGTCCATAAGGTGATACATTCTGGTTAAGAATTTGGTTGTTTTGTGAATTTGAAGTCTGAAGGCTCCAAATTATATTCCCTCTGTGTG
This sequence comes from Corynorhinus townsendii, assembly GCA_026230045.1. Classification (NCBI taxonomy): domain Eukaryota; kingdom Metazoa; phylum Chordata; class Mammalia; order Chiroptera; family Vespertilionidae; genus Corynorhinus; species Corynorhinus townsendii. The sequence continues at coordinate 112,043,368 of JAPDVU010000001.1, read as the reverse complement.
TGTGAAATATAACTTATGTATGGCAAATAAAGTGAATATTTGAATACATATATATAAAAATATAGGATATAGCATAAAATATATATTTATACTTTCTTTGAATTTATATGTTGTTTCATTAACTTCTCCATAAACTCAAATTTAAGCTTTCAAAGTCTGAATTTTGGATTTGTATTTGAAATACATTATATAATTTATAAAATATACTTTAAGCTCCACTCAAAGTAATTCTAGTTTATTTGTGCCAAAAACATTTGATACATTGGAAATAATCTGTGCTAAAATTCTTTTATTTCCACTTTATCATTTATTTGTTATTTAAAGACTAGAGGTCCAGTGCATGAAATTTGTGCATGGGAGGGGGGTTCCCTCAACTCAGCCTGCACCCTCTCCAACTGGGGACCCCATGTGGGATGTCCGACTGCCATGTTAGACCTGATAGGATCAGGTCTAACATGGCAGTCGGACATCCCTCTCACAATCTGGGACCACTGGCTCCTAACTGCCCACCTGCCTGCCTGCCTGATCGCCCCTAACTGCCCTCCCCTGCAGGCCTGATGTCCCCCCAACTGCCCTCCTCTGCTGGCCAATTTGATTCTGATTGGTCAGTTCCTATGCCAGCATCAAAAGCTCCACCCCCTAGGCAGCCATTGGCTCCCCATAGCACCCAGATTTGATTCTTATTGGTTGGTTCCTATGCCAGTCAGCATCTCTAGGTCTATCTCTGGGCCTGATCAAAGAGGTGGGGCTTAACAGCAGCCCCCTGCGGAGGCCGGGAGAGAAAGAAAAGCCTGGCTGCTGGCGAAGATCAGAAAGAAAGAGGGAGGAAAGAGAGAGGTAAGTACACTGATCAACAGCTTCCACTGAGGCTGTAGATCAGACCCTGACTCACTTTCTGGGTCTCAGCCACCTGGGCAGTCAGTGCTGGGTCACCAGGCTGCAGTTGGGCAACCCAGTGCTGACTTCCGGATGGTCAGCATTTGGTCATGAGAAGTCGTTACAATCCTGGGCTTTTATTATTAAGGTTTTCAAAGCCTACAAATGATTGAAAATTCTACTGAAAAGTTTATGTATGTGGTTCTGGATCAAGTGCTGTGTGTGTGTGTGTGTGTGTGTGTGTGTGTGTGTGTGCACACGTGCGTGCATGCCTGTGTCTATTATAGAAACTCCTATACTTTTGTATGTATTTAAAATATTTGTATCTATTACCTTGGTGTTGCAACATATAATATAAACTCTTATATAAGGAGATGGGTATATCTAACCCACCCAGAAAGGCATTTGGCAGGAAATTTTTAGAAGTCTATTCTCTTCATGTGCTTTAATTGGTATCCAGCTTATTATCTTTATTAGATACTAATTTATAATCACAATTTTTTTTTCATAGTAATGATTTGAAATGTAGTTAACTTGCCTATCTTGAAGACAAGAGTGTTTAACATGGAAACATATTGACTCCTACAGAGTTCCTGAGTGAGCTTCACAATGTGTGTAAACACACTAAAATGATTGAGTCTTAATGTTATGTTTATATGCATTTGCACACTTAATCATAGAAGTTTTTTGATTGTTCAAGTCAAGATTAATTTCCTTAATTTCCAATGGTCTAAAATTGAGTTCATTTGTTAACTTTTTTTTCCCCAGTAAACGAGGGAACCAGGGCTCTAAAATGCATGACCAGTGATATGCTAGGGGAGTATAGGTTACCCTGGGGGTGAAGTTCTTATTTTCTTAGTTTTAGCCCTTGCTAGGAATACAGGGATTTCTTCCCTGGTGAGTTTCTGTACCTGGCCCATCATCCTTGCTCTGCTCATATCTGTCTAACACTTAGATTTTGATTGGTTTTATAAAATTTATTATTATTCTAGATGATAAACTTTTGGAAAATGCCTTCCACATCTTTCATGTCTCCATATGCTCAACTCTTTAGTACACTCAATACCCTGCATATTACAGGTTCAAAGGTATAATACTAACTATAAGCTAGTTAACCAAACAAAGGATATGATAACCAAAGTATTTGATAGGCACTTATCTCCTAAACTCCTAGGGACTCCACGAGACTTGCAACCAGGGGAGCAATGGGCAGCAGCAGCTCATCCTGGGTTATCCCCCTGTCTCCAAGTCCCTTTTTTTCTTACTTCCCAGTGAGCCAAAGCAGCTCAACCTAGGCTTTCCTGTTGCTTGGCATTCAGCAAATTGTGTTAAAGATAAATATAAAATCTCATTCAGGGTGGAAGACTAGAAGTTAACTCATTGATTTTCAACTGGTGTGCTGCACCAGTTGTGCTGCAAGAGGTGTGCTGCAAGAGGCACACTTTCTAGAAGTTGTGGAATATATATGCAAATACAGGAAATGCTGATTACTTACTTTTAACTGTCTAATACAGAGTTAAAGTTTGGTTAAAGGGGCAGGTTTTCTCCCTACCTAATCCCTCCAGAATTAGGCAATTTTTAATGACTAACACATGGCAATACATTTCTTTGCACAAATCCATTAAAACTACAGTTGGAAATTGTGTGGTTGTATTAACCAAGACTGACTAGAATTCCATATCTGAGAGAGACATGCCTGGGCTTTGGATGTTACCAGAAAAAACAAAGAATTGAGATAGACTTTTGAAATTAATAGAAGCCCACTGCAGAAATAGCCTGGTACCCTGCTTGATCACATGGTTCATTGCAATCTTTCCAGGTAAGGAACGAAGATTGTTTCCCTGAAAGATGGAAAAAAAGGAACATCAAAACATTTTTGGAAACCTTAAGAGCTTGATAAATCTACACAAACCTGTAGGTATTGAAAGCAAAGCCTGTTGGCAACTGTGGCTTGGCTTTTTGACCTGAGTGCCTAAAATGTAAAGATTCCTTGTGAGGTTCCAGCAAAGCAGATTTAGCAGATTTGAAAGAGCCTGCATGACCCAATTGCTATTCTTATTGTATTTATGCAAATACGTCAAATTAAAACTGGACTTAATGTGGTCTTTTTAATAAAAAATTAGGGTAACTTTAGAGAGAAAAATTATGTTTCAATGGAAATCACAATGCCCAATTGTGAATATTAAACTCCAGTGGAGTTAAATGTCTTCATAGTTTGTTTTCTAAGGTTGTGTCTGTATATACCAGGCAGAATTTGCCTAATTACCTGATGACATCATCAGAAATGTTTAATCTGCAAAGGAAAATTATCAGATTTTACTGCTTAATTTCATTCCAGCAAAAGCCTTGCATCTAAAAAAAGTCTTACAAATTCAGAGAAACCAAGATAGCAGCATAGGTAAACACCTAAACTGCTGCCTTGCACAACAATTTCAAAACTACAACTAAAAGACAAAATGGACATCATCCAGAACCACAGGAAGGCTGGCTGAGTGGAAATTCTACAACTAGAAGGAAAGAGAAAAGCACACTGAGACTCAGAGGAGCTGCAGGAGGTAGAGGTACTGAGATGTGCGCAAGCGGAAAGGACTGGCAACTGAGTGCGTGGCTGACTTTCTCAAGCGGGAGGGAGGTAAAAGCTACTGGACTGCACTGCACTCCAGTTCCAGGTGAGACTCTGGGGACCCAGACTCTTTGGAGAGAAACTGGACTGTCTGGTAGCGGGCAGAACTTGAGGGTGGCTTTCTCTCAGAGGTACTTGCAGTGATTATCACGGAACACTGGGAGACACAGGGGCCTATTAGGGCAGGGCTGATGGTGAACCAATGCTGTCTGCTCCACCCTGAGACTCCGCCCCATCCAAGCTGAGCACAGAGGCTTTTGCAGTCTTGTCTCATAAGGGTGTCTCCAGCACAGAAGTTCTCCTAGTATAGACACAGCTGATCCTCACAGCCAATTGGCCTGGAGGTCAATTCCTCCCAGTGATACCAACAACAATCAAGGCTTAACTACAACAAGACTGCACACAGCCCACAAAGAAGTGCACCAAGGGTGTCCACCTCAGGTAACTGGGGAGGCTGACCCACTGGGCCCTATAGGACACTTAGCACACAAAGCCACTCTATCAACTCAGGGAAGCAGCCAAAATGTGGAGACAAAGAAACAGCTCACAAATGAAAGAAATGGAGGAAAGCAAACTATTGGATATAGAGTTCAAAACCATGGTTATAAGGTTTTTCAAGAATTTTCTAGAAAAGGCTGATAAATTTAGTGAGACCCTCAAGGATATGAAAAAGGACTAATGAGAAATTAAGCATACACTGACTGAAATAAAATATATTATACAGAGATCTAACAGCAGACTAGAGGATCGCAAGAATCAAGTCAAAGATTTGAATTACAAAGAAGCAAAAAATACTCAACCAGAAAAGCAAAAAGAAAAAAGAATCCAAAAAGTTGAAGATAGTGTAAGGAGCCTCTGGGACAACTTCAAGCATACCAACATCTGAATTATGGGGGTGCCAGAAGAAGAGAGAGAGCAAGATACTGAAAACCTATTTGAAGAAATAATGACTGAAAACTTCCTCCACCTGGTGAAAGAAATAGACTTACAAGTCCAGGAAATACAGATAACCCCAAACAAAAGGAATCCAAGGAGGACCACACCAAGACACATCACAATTAAAATGCCAAGAGCAAAAGACAGAGAGAGAATATTAAAAGCAGCAAGAGAAAAACAGTTAGTTACCTACAAGGGAGCACCCATACAACTGTCAGCTGATTTCTCAACAGAAACTATGCAGGCCAGATGGGAGTGGCAAGAAATATTCAAAGTGATGAATAGCAAGAACCTACAACCAAGATTACTCTACCCAGCAAAGCTATCATTCAGAATTGAAGGGCAGATAAAGAGCTTCACAGATAAGAAAAAGCTAAAGGAGTTCATCACTACAAAACCAGTATTATATGAAATGCTGAAAGGTATTCTTTAAGAAGAGAAAGAAGAAGAAAAAGGTAAAGATAAAAATTATGAACAACAAATAGATATCTATCAACAAGTGAATCTAAAAATCAAGTTAATAAAAAAATCTGATGAACAGAATAAACTGGTGAATATAATAGAATCAGGGGCATAGAAAGGGAGTGGACTGACAATTCTCATGGGGGAAAGAGTGTGGGGGGTGTGAGAAGAGAGTGGACAAATAAAAGAACAAAATCATATACCTATGGATGAGAACAGTGAGGGTGGGGGGTAAGGGCAGAATGTGGGGTGGGAACTGGGTGGAGGGGAGCTATGGGGGAAAAAAGAGGAACAATTGTAATAATCTCAACAATAAAGATTTATTAAATTAAAAAAATAAAAGTCTTACAAATTCAGAAACTGGTTTATGATTTGCCGTGTTTATTAACTTTTGTATTTTGTGGTCTTCCTTCTGTTTTCATAAGATGTATGCCTATGACATTATTTACCTGATTACTTTTTTACACAGTATAAGCCTCCTACTTTGCCATCTACTTTTAGAAGTCCATCTACATTGCCATCTCATGAAAGAAGACTCAGTGGTTTGGCTGGATTAACTTTTCAGGATTAGATGGTTGAGTTGATAAAATGTGACATGGTCTATCAGCTTCCCTTGAAACTGCTTTCCCTTTGCTGCCCAAATGGGTCAAACAGAGAAGGCTCACAGTTCTTTAGAGGGGATGAATTAGAATGTTGCCCTCAGCCTAATTTGAGTTAGGTATGAAGGGCTTCAGATAGGAGTGATGTACCTTCCTCCAGGAAAGCCACTCCTTCAGCCTAATCTCAGACACTATAAAGTAGTCTCTCCTTCCATCACCTGATTTTTACCTCTCACCAGACCTTTAGTTACTATAATTCTCCTCATTTTGGGGCTATGCCTTTTTACCTTCTTGTCAAGTTTGTCACTTCTAGAATACAACAAGGATGCCAGTTTCTCCAGTAATGCCATCCTCTAGACAACATCATCCTTTGGGCATCACATATACTGCTTCCCAAGGACAGCAGAGTGACTTGTATTTTGCAAAAATTCCTCTTTCCTGTATGAAGACTCCCCTTCCTTCTTGCTCCTTTCTTCTTTTAACAGATAGAAAGAACAGCTGTGCCTTGGGATAGGCAGGACTACATCCCTCTGACAGGAAGAAGCAGTTGCAGATGAGTCCTTCACCCATTTACCTCTGTGAGATTACAAATACTCATGTTATTTAGGAGGGGATGTTATCATTGTAATTAGCTAACTTATACATATTAATGATAGGAAGAGAGCAAAGGAGAAGTCAGAAATTATAAGCATGGTTATCTGGGCAGCTTCACCAGGAAGCTACAACTTCACATGCCCCAGGAAACCACTAGTGACTAGTCCATTCCTGCAGATCATGGAGGGAGGGAACTAACAAAGGGGAAGATGGGAACATATGCAGTGAAGTTGAGGTGATGTAGGGAAGCTACTTGCCTGTCAATTTAGTCTGGGAAAAAGATCATTGGCTAGGAGGGTTGAGCCACTACAAGCACAAAAACCTTGGTTAAGAATCCCCAAAGAATTCCCCTTCTTCTTGTTCTCACTCGCCCTCTCTTGCTCTGTGACCTGCACTCCCCCATGTGCTCACCTGTTCTCTCTTGATAGCCATGTAGCCTTAAGCAGCTGCAAGGCCATGGCCGTGCAAACCCCACACACAACTGGGAACTGCAGCTGGGAATGCAAGCCAAGCTAGCCAGATTCAGGATTGGACTATACTTTAATATGGAGCAGAAACTATCAGCAGCGACCTTAATTCTGGCCCTGCTGAAGATAAGATTGGACTTCTTCCATGGCAAAATGGACAGAGATGAGACCTTAGAGGGAAACCTCCTTAATTTTGCATAATCCATAGAGTTTTCCATCAAACCCCATCCTCCCATGGAGACCTCAGGAAGTACTTTTTTGCTGTACCACAAAAACTGCACTTCCACTGATAACAGCACCAGCTCATAACCAGTGGAAGCCCTGGGGGTATGATATAGACCAAAATAACTATAATAACACTTGTAATGTGCTGAAATTGAATTGCTCTTGGAGCCAGAGCCCAAGACCCATATGCTATACCTAAATAGGCTGACTGCTTGCTAAATAAAAAGGTGAAATAGGAAACAGGGTCTCCTAATGTAGTAGAAAAAATATCTAGGATGCAATTCTTTTTTAAAATCACAACTTGAAGGAATAAAGAAAATACACAAATGTCAACACCAAGGTGAATCAGATGCTGCAATTTTCTAACAATAATTTTAAAGCAGCCATTATGAAAATGATTCAACAATCAGTTACAAATTCTTTTTAGATAAACAATAAATTAAAAATAACAGCCAAGATACAAAACTTATAATAAAAGAACAAAATGAAAATTAAAGAACTGAAAAGCACAATGATTGAAATAAAAAAAAAACAACTCACTGGATGAAGTCAATAGTCAATTAAACATAAATTGACATTCATTTAAAATATTTATTAAGAAATTATGAAGTGTAAGCAGGTCAGATATGTTACCTGTTTGAACCTTTAGTGAAATATAGGAGATAGATGTTTTAAAAATCCCTGCAGAAATAATTACAATTGTGTCAAGTCCCCTGAAATAAATGCTATGAATTAGTACAGACAATCATTCTCAAAGGCATGGGATTTGAAGGAAAGAAGAGGAGAGCAAAAGGTTATTTGTAAGAAAAACGTCATCTTTTAAGGGACTTTGCTGAGTTTTCTGCAGTTTTTCCTGACTTGACCAGCTCATGATTGCCTCAGGAGGTTCTGTTGCCAGCATTATTGATGAAGCATAGACAGTCTGGAATCCTTATGCTTCCTCTGAATCTTAGGACGTGATTGAAGTGAGTCAGGGGTGACTTGGCAGTTTCAGGTACGCATTATGGGGTGAATATGGCACCATTATTAGGATTGGTTAAAGAGGGAGTGGGACAGGTTTAGAATGGGAAGAAAATTAGGTCACTTTTGAATACACTGATTGGGGCTGCATCCTATAGGCAAGTGTTTTGGAGCTCAGCAGAGATGAGAGTTGGTAACCATTCTTTAGCATTTAGAGGTTTATGCATGGAAGAAATTATGTCACCAGAAGGGAATATGTAAAATGGGAAAAGAGGGTCTAAGGCATAAATGTAGAGATTGGGACAGGAAGAGAGCTTTCAAAGGAGATGAAGACAGAAAATAATAAAAGTTGGATAATGTTAAAGAAGGATGGAATGGTTAATGTCAAAGGCTACACAAATGTAAAACAGTTTGCAACAAGAACACTATCAGTTCCCTTGACAGGAGCTGCTTCAATAATTTTTAAATGGAAATATCACATGTAGACTCTATTTCTAAGAATTTGGCAGATAGTAAGAGAGAGGGTCAAGGTAAAATTTTTATTGTTTATTTTGGCATGCCAGGAGCAAGCTGAATGTTTGTAGACTCAGTGGGAAGGACAAACAGAAGGGAAGAGGTTGGGGCCCAGGTTAGAAAGCCAGTAACAAATGAGGTGAAGTATTTGAAGTAGTGTTGGGAGCTGGGATGATGAAGCAGAGGAAAGAACTTTAGGCTTCATTGGATAGGGGAGCACGAGGGATTCATTGTTCAATGAGTGAGGGATCATTTATAAAAGTGGCAAGAATTGAACTGTTATTATCTGGTCCACTTGGATTTTCTTGCCATGTGAAAGCAAAGTGTCTTGCTAAAAAGAAAGGGATAAATCATGGTTTGTGGGAGTTTGAAAAACATATTGGAAATATAAAAAAAAAAAACAACACATGAAAAGAGAAAATTGAAAGGTTTCTGGGAAGCATTAACATATTAGTTGAGGTTAAAGGCATCTGCATGATAGATTCATTTGATTATTTCTTCAGCAGGGAATTTTTTATTGTGAGTTTTACTGTGTGTGTGCTAACTCATTCGATCAATTTTGCGATGGGAGTTTAAGGAAGTATGGGCACTTAACAAAATTTTCACAAATGAAGTTGAATATTTCGTAAGATCGTTACTGTCAATGTTTACTTGATGGCAAACTTTGTCATTTTACTAAATATATCCCTAATTAGTTGATTGAAAATGTGTTTTTTCTCAAACAGCAGTTCCATTTTTTGAGGAACCTCCATACTGCTTTCCATAGTGGCTGTACCAGTCTGCATTCTCACCAGCAGTGCATGAGGGTACCCTTCCCCTACATCCTAGCCAGCACTTGTCCTTTGTTGATTTATTGATAGTAACCATTCTGGCAGGTGTGAGGTGATACATCATTATAGTTTTAATTTGCATCTCTCTGATGATCAGTGATGTTGAGCATATTTTCACATGTCTATTAGCCATCTGTATGTCCTTTTTGGAGAAATGTCTATTCAGGTCCTTGGATTTTATTGCCTTCCTTTTGTTGAGTTGTATGAGTTCTGTATGTATTTTGGAGATTAGTCCCTTATCAGATATATTATTGGCAATTATGTTCTACTACAAGTGTGTTCCTTTTCATTTTGAGGATGTTTTCTTTTGCTGTGCAGAAGCTTTTTAGTTTGATGTAGTCTTATTTGTATATTTTTTCTTTGTTTCTATTTCCTTAGGGGTTGTATCAGTGAAAATTCTGCTTCATGAGATGTATGAAATTTTACTGCCTATGTTTTTTTCTAGGATTTTTTATGGTTTCATGACCTACATTTAAGTCTTTCATCCATTTTGAGTTTATTTGTGTGTATGGTGTAAGTTAGTGGCCTAGTTTCATTTTTTTGCATGTACCTAATTTTCTCAATTTGACTCAGTGATCTCACTTATAGGAATATTTCCTAAGAATCCTGAAACACCAATTAGAAAGCATATATGCACCCCTATTTTCATAGCAGTGTTATTTACAATAGCTAAGATCTGTAGCCCAAGTGCCCATCAGTAGGTGAATGGGTAAAAAAGCTGTGGTACATTTACTAAATGGAATACCATACAGCTGTAAAAAAGAGGATCTATTATCCTTTGCAACAGCATGTATGGACTTGGAGAGTATTATGCTAAGTGAAATAAGCCAGTCAGAGAAAGACAAATATCACATGATCTTGGTTATATGTGGAATTTAATGAATAAAATAAACTGATGAATAAAATAAGTCCAGAGACATGGATTCATGGAACAGACTGACAGATCTCAGAGGGGAATGGTTGGGAATAACAGGAAGAGATTAATTAAAGAACTTTTATAAATATTTGCATAGCTCATAGACACACACAATAATGGGGTGAAGGCCTGGGGTGGGGCAGGGGTTTGTTGGAAGAGGGCTAAGGAGGGGGTATCAGGGACATTTGTAATACTGTCAACCATTTAAAATATATATTAAAAAACATACAAAAACCAACTTTATTGTGAAACTAATGAAATAAAAATTTCAGTCTATTACAAAAAACAAAACATATTTTTCTATTATTTATTATTCTCTAGATACTTATTCATTTTATATGATGTATACAAACAATACTTTATCAGTTCCAGTGAGAAAGCCTAGAAAAATTGCAGTTCCTGCCTGCCACAACTGTCCATTTATTTAGAGGGAAATAATAAATAGTACAACATTCAAGGAAGATAAGCAAACATAAAAAGATAACTGGTATTTGTGTTAAGGTCTACTATGTATCAGACAGTGGACTGCATGGTTTACAAATGTCATTGCAGAAGCAATATCAGGTAATGATTAACAGTGTGGGCTCTGGAACCAGATTCTAAGTGTCTAACACATGATAGTGATTATTATCATATAATTGATTTTCACAACAAACACATAGAGTAGGCATTATTATTCTCATTGTATAAACAAGGAAAGCAAGTTAGAAGATTAGACATCTTGCATAAGATCACACAATTGAAGTAGATTAAGATTCTGATTTCTCATGGTACAGCCTATAGTTTTCTCACTGCTACCTCTCATCTTAGTGCTTATGCTTGCAAAGTAAGGGGTATGCTGAGCAGGGGGTAACATTAATCAAAGAAAGTATACTGGTAAATATGAGTCTTCAGCAGGCATTTAAATGAAGTTGTGGGCATTAATTAGAGAAACAGAGTTAGAAAGACATTCCAGGAAGGAAATAACACCTCAAATAATAGCTGTGGGAATGACTTTCATTTTAAAGAGTGGGATATGATAAGGAGGCAATCCTACTGGAGTTGGACTCTATACATTGTGTGATGAGAGGTTGTGGAAACACGGCCTTCCTAATGATGATTTGATTTGTAGCTTTTATTATTTACCTGTCTTTTTTATATTATTGCATTTTCTTTAAAAATTGGAAATAATACTTTATTTTCTTTTCAAGTCAGAGCAATCCAGTGGGTTACCTAGTTTCATGCCCTTTCTTCTTTAAGATATTTTATACAGCAATATTTGTAAATTAATACTTTTATTATTATTGATTTTGGGAAGAGAGAAAGAGGAAGGGAGAGGGAGGGAGAGTGAGAGAAACATCAATTGGCTGCTTTCTGTATGCATCCCATCAAACCTTAATCCTGGGTATGTGTCTGACTAGGAGTCAAACCCATGAACCATTGGTGGACAGGGTGATGCTCCAACCAACCATGGCTAATACTTTATTATTGATTGCCTCATAAATACTAGCTATATTTCATTGATTAGTTTTTATTTCTAGAGTTTTCCTAACTTGTTTCTCTATTCCCATCTCAGCTGCCATCCCCCAAAGTAAAGGCTTCTTTTGGTGAAACTTGCAATACCCAAGTCTGATCAAGTTATTCCTCTGCTCAAAATTTCTACTGATTTTTTCTCTATTCACTCAAAATAAAATTCAATGTTTTTACTATTGCCTATAACTCCCTACATACCTTATCTCCTGCTGACAACCTCTCTGACCTCAATCCACATTGCCCGGCCCCTCACTTCCTTCATATCTCTGCTCAAATACCATCTAATCATTAAGGTCTTCCCTTACTATCTGATCTAAAATAGTCTAGTGCCTTTAATCTTTCCCTAAATTTGCCCCAGTGCTTTCTATTCTCACTTATGTTGATTTTGTTAGTATCATTCATCATCACCTGATATAGCACTGTTTATTTGTTTATTGTCTATTCCTCCCACTGAATATAAGCCCCATGAGAGAGGGGACTTCTAACATCAAGAACTTTGGCACATAGTAGATTTTCAAAAAATATTTACTGAAGGAATAAGTGAGTAATCTAACATTTTAAATTTCTATTGAGCAATTAGTATGAATCTGAACTACAATAGGAGATAGAGTTATTAATTCCTCCTCAATCATCAACACACTTTATGAGGTTGGATGACTTCTCACACAACCAATCAAGGTCTGCCATTCTCCCTTGGGGATGAAGCCGCTGTCTTTCTTTTTTCAAGAAGGATCCAGGAATTGCTGTTTTGTCATCATAGTGATTTCTGGGGATAGGAGAGGATGACTATAAAACCATCTGAGGTGAAGTCAGCATCCAAGTTTGCCTCCATTCAAGTGTCCTTGTTCTAAGTATTTCAACTTGTTTATCCATCTGCTAGTTTCAAATGAAAATCTGCAAACAATACATTATAGTACTATTTAATCTTAAATTTGTATCATTTGAAACTTAAATTCTTTATATCCACTTCCCTGATTTATTGATTCAGAATAGTTTAGACAAGGCAGAGAAAAACACAGTACTATGGGGTATGCTACTTGTGAAATACCCAAAACTACAAGACCAGGTAGCTCTCTCTAGATTCATGTTGAAGAGTTTGGCAAATAGTATATATTCTGTGGATTACCACTGTCTTCTATATATGCCAAAATTTTCTTGTTTGGGCATCCCAGTCTTTTAAAGTGGTTCCATTACAAATGGAGCTTTCAAATAAGGATCCAGTGAATTATAGTAGAAATAATAACTGCATATGTGTGGTTGTCTACTACACAAAAACGTTGTTAGAAGTTCTTTTTTGACACTAATTTCTCATAAAATTATGCAAACACAGACAGATGCCATATCTGAGTCTTCATCACAGGAGACTCCATCCTGGAGATTCCCTGAGATCCCACATCACCAACTTGCAGGCCCACCAAGGCTATTGCCAGTGGCTTTTCCATACAAATGGCCTGTCTTGGCTTATGCTTCAGACTTTCCTAAAATCTATCAAATAACCAGTATCTGGCCTCATTGTGTCCTGTTCCTTTTGCGAAATGGCCCCACTCCTAATTATTGGCAGCTGGCTTTGGTTTGCAGCTTGGCCTCACCTGGGCATCCCTAAGTTCAAGACAAGTAGAAGCCATATGCAAATTTATTGGTAGCTTAAACCAGGGCAGATGATGCTTGGCAGGACACAGGTGGCAATTGACTAGATCTACCTGCATGAGAGACACACTCAAAGGGCAGACACAGTGGGCACTAGAGCCATGCTAAAGTAAGTCCTCCACAGTGGTCATGGTCAGTCCTTGCAGCTGATTGGCATGGGGGTAAATCCCTCCCATTGATGTGCCAACAACAATCAAGGGTCAACAGAAAGTCCACATGAGGGGTGCACCTTGAGTGCCCAGTTTGAATGGTCGGGGAACCTGTGTCACTTGGCCCTGTAGAACACCTACAACATAAAGCCACTCTACCTAATACATAGAAGGCAACACAGGGAGGCAGCCATAATGAAGAGACAAAGAAACCTGTGCCAGATGAAAGAACAGAATAAAACTCCAGAAACTGAGCTAAATAAAATGGAGACAAGCAATCTAGTAGATGCAGAGTTAAAAACACTGATGATAAGGATGCTTAATGAACTTAGGGAAACAGTAAATTAACTTAGTGACAACTGCAATAAATATATATGAAACATAAAAATAGAACTAGGAAACATAAAAATAGAACTAGAAAACATAAAAAAAGAATTAGTCAGAAGTGAAGAATATAGTACCTGAAATGAAGACTACATTATAGACCAGACAGTGTGGCTCAATGATTGAGTGTGAACCTATGAATCAGGAGGTCATAGTTTGATTTCTGATCAGGGCACATACCCAGATTATGGGCTCAATACCCAGTAGGGGGCATGTAGGAGGCAGCTGATCAGTGATTCATGCTCATCATTCACGTATCTATTTCTCTCTTCCTCTCTGAAATCGATAAAAATATTTAAATTATTAAAGAAATACTACATTACAGGGAATCAACAATGGAGTAGATGAAGCAGAGGATCAAATAAGATATTTAGAAGACAAGGTAGAGAAAAAACACCCAATCAGAACAGCAAAAAGAGTGAAAAATGAGGATAGTATAAGGAATCTCTAAGACAACTTCAAATTCACATCATGGGGCTGCCAGAAGGAACAGAGAGAAAGCAAGGACTTAAAAATATATATTAAAAAATAATAACAGAAAACTTCCCTAACCCAGTGAAGGAAATAGGCATACATGTCTAGGAAGCACAGGTTATCCCAAACAAGATGAACCTGAAGAGGCCCACACCAAGACACATCATAATTAAAATGCCTAAGTTTAAAGACAAAGAGAAAATCTTAAAAGCAACAAGAGAAAAGCAGTTAGTTACCTACAAAGAAGCTTCCATAATACTGTCAGCTGCTTTGCCAATAGAAATTTTGCAGGCCCAAAGTTATTGGCAAGAAATATTCAGTGATGAAAAGCAAAGACCTATAACCAAAATCACTCTATCCAGCAAAAGTATAATTTAGAATTAAATAAAGAGCTTCCCAGACAAGAAAAAGCTAAAGGAATTAATTACCACCAAACCATTATTGCAAGAAATAAAGGATCTTTTTTAAGATGACAGGGGGGTTAAAGAGGTGGGGGGAAGGTAAAAGTATTAAGAAGTACAAATTAGTAGTTACAGAATGGTCACAGGGATGTAAAGTACAGCATAGGGACTATTTATATATATAAAAGCCCAGCAACCAAATGGCGGGATGACCAGAAAGACCAGTTGACCAGTCGCTATGATGCACACTGACCACCTAGGGGCAGATGCTCAACGCAGGAGCTGCCCCCTAGTGGTCAGTGTGCTCCCACAGTGGGAGTGCCACTCGGCTGACCAGGATGAGCTGCACTCCCACAGTGGGCCAATCCCCACAGGCCACACCCCCCCACCAGTGCACGATCCATGCACTGGGCCTCTAGTAACCAATAATATTGTAATGACTATGTATGATGTCAGATGGGTACTAGATTTATTGAGTGATAATGTAGTCAGCTATATAATGTCTAATCACTGTGTTGTACACCTAAAACTAATATAATATTGTACATCAACTATAATACAAAATTTTAAAAAATATGCAAACACAACATATTTTCAATAGGCTATGGTCATAATGGTAATGTATATACATTCCCATTTCTACCAAACACCCAGTTTGAGAATGGGAGAAGAATTATTAGTCAACATACAGTACTTACTATGTCAAATAAGGTCATATGTACTGCCTCCAATGCTAGCCACATTCTTTCATTTAAGAGTACCAACTTTGCTCTTCCATCATGCAAACAATCCAAGCCTCACATATTATTGTGCAGATTCTAATGAACAGCAATGTCAGAGGGAGCCTAGTTCTCATTTCTGTACTGCTGTACCTCAGACCAACATGTAACATAATGCTAATAATGTGTTTTAAATTAAAAGTGGTCAACTGCCTCAATGACTACAGTAGAAGTATTGGGGGTGACCTACCCCTGTTATCTCTGGGGTCCAAACTGACCACTATACCAGAGGCTTGGAGAGGGAGAGGGGCCCTTTCTTTCTTGATCTGTTTCCTCATCCCATGCCATCCTCTTTCCTTGTTGGGGCTCAGAAAGACTTTATTACTAATAAAGAGAAACCAGTGGCTCAAATTCAGAATAATGCTGTCTTGATTAGTTATTCACTAACAGGGATCTGCATTTTTTGAGGTTTCCTTGGTCCATGGAACAGCTCCTGTATCCTTTGCACCACTAGCCAATACAATTCACTAGACACTTGCCACTGCTATCAGAGGAGATATCTGGGGAGATGTCTGCTACCCATTGAGTGATGCAGTTAAATTTGTTCTCTTTCTTTAAATACTTTTGCACTAGGACAAGAAGCATAAGGTATGTAGTATTACCTCATTATTATTTTAATTTGCAGATACCTGACGACAAATGATGGTAGTATTTTTTCATGGGCTTATTATATTTTTTCATCTGTATATTTTCTTTGGTGAGATATCTGTTTAGATCTTTGCCCATTAAAAAAATTGGGTTTTGTTTTATTATGCTTGAGTTTTAAGTACTTTTTGTATATTTTGTATGCTAGTGTTTTATCAGATATGTATTTTAAAAACATTTTCTCTGAGTCTGTGGCTTGTGTTTTCATACTATTAACAATGTATTTTAGAGAGCAGAAGTTTTAAATTTTAATAAAGTCTAACATAAATTTTTTTAATTTCATGTATGATGCTTTTGATATTATATCCATATCTCGTTGCTAAACCCAAGGTCACATATATTTTCTTCTATGATTCCTTCTCAATGTTTTGAACTATTGAATTTTATACTAAATTGTATGTAATATTGAATGTAATTTTGAGTTAATTTTTGTTAATGGTGTATAGTTTATGTCTAGGTTCACTTATTGTACATGGACATTCAATTTTTACAGCAGGATTTGTTGAAAAGATTATTCTTTCTCCATTGTATTGCCATTTGTCTTTTGTTAAAGATTGATTATATTTGTATGAATCTATTTCTTGGCTTTCCATTCTGTTACATTGATCTATTTGTGTATTCTTTTGTCAATAGCATACTGTCTTAATATAGTAAGTCCTAAAGTCAGGTAGTATCTGTTCTCCAGTGTTACTCTTCTTCAGTATTATCCTGGCTGTTCCTGGTTATATTTTGCCTTTCCATATAAACTTTGCAATCAGATTGCTGACATCCACAAAATACCTACCTGGGATTTTGGGGGGATTCTGTTGCATCTACAGATCAAGTTGGGGAGAAATGACATCTTAACATTCTTGAGTTTTTCTCTGTATGAACATGTCATATCTTTCTATTTATTTAGATCTTTGTTTACTTTCATTAGAATTTTGTAATTTTTCTCATGTAGATCTTGAACATATTTTTTTAGATATATACCTAATTACTTTATTTTTTTCTTGGTGCTATTATGAATGATATTACATTTTTAATTTCAATTGTTTATTGTTGGTATATAGGGATCAATTGACTTTTAGTTTTAATTTTATATCCTGAAACCTTGCTATAATCACTTATGCATTCTAGGAGTATTTTTTGGTTAATTATTTGGGGATTTTTTATATAGACAAAAATATCATCTGTGAACTAAAACCATTTTACTTCTTTCTTCCCAATATGTATACCTTTTTAAAAACTGCACAAGATAGGACATTTAGTGAGATGTTTTTTGTTTCTTATTTTAAGGAGGAAGTATTTAGTTTCTCACCATTAAGTATGATGATAAGCTATAAGCTTCAGTACATGTTCTTATCAAGATGAGGAAGGTCCTCTCTGTTACTAGTTTGCTAAAAGTTTTTTATCATGAATGGGTATTGGATTTCCCAAATCCTTTTTTCTTCTTCAGTTTTTAATGTGGTAGATTACAATAGTTAATTTTCAAATCTTGAACTAGTCTTACATACCTGTGATAAGTCCATTTTGGTCATAATGCATAGTTTTTTAAAATATATTGTTAACTTTAGTTTGTTAATATTTTGTTCAGGTTTTTTTGTTTGTTTGTTTGCCAAAATGAAAATATTTTGATTTCCTCTTCTAAGTGAATGACATCTTGGCTGATTATTTGATTCTTGGGTGGTAGTTTTTGCTCTTTGGGAGAGTAGTTGTTAGAGGTGGCAGGTTATCAGGCTTTTTTCTCTTTTTTTATTGTTTAAAGCATCACATATGTCTCCTTTTTCCCCAATTAACAACCCCCTCCACTCCCATCCCCCAGGACAAGCCTCCACTGCCCCAGTGTCCATGACCATTGGTTATGCTATGATGCATGCATGCATACAAGTCCTTGGATTGATTTCTTACCCCACCCACCATGTCCTCTGCCTTCACTCTGAGGATGAATGGTCTGTTCAGTGTTTGTCTCTGGATCTATTTTTGTTCCTCAGTATGTGTTATTCATTATATCCAACAGATGAGTGAGATCATGTGATATTTATCTTTTTTCTAACTAGCTTATTTTATGTAGCATAATGCTCTCCACATTTGGCTATGCTGTTGCAAATGGTAAAAGTTCCTTCTTTTTTTTAAAGTTTAAAATGTATTTTTCAAAAATTTTTCTTTAATGAATGGGGAATAAGGACACATATGTAATACTCTAATAAAAAGTTCCTTTTTTTAATAGCACCTTAGTATTCCATTGTATAGATGTACCACAGTTTTTATACCACACATCTGCTGATGGGCACTAAGGCTATTTTCAAATCTTAGCTATTATAAATTGTGCTGCTATGAACATAAGGGTACATATGTCCTTTCTGATTGATGTTTCTGGTTTCTTGGAATATATTCGCAGAAGTGGGAACCTGGGTGGAATGGAGTTATATTTTTAATTTCTCACATACCAATAATGAACTCACAGAAAGCAAAACTAAAAAAACAATCCCACCAGAAGGAGAGGAGACTGAACAAGGAATAGAAAACCTGTTTGAAGAAATAATGACAGAAAACTTCCCTGATATAGGAAAGAAAAAACTCACACAAGTCCAAGAAGCTCACAGAGTCCGAAACAAAATGAACCCCAAAAGATTGACACCAAGGCACATTATAATTACATTGGCAAACACCAACGACAAAGTAAGAATCTAAAAAGCAGCCAGAGAGAGAGAGAAAGTTACATACAAAGGATCCCCCATCAGACTAGTGACTGATTTCTCAACAGAAACACATCAGGCCAGAAGGGAATGGAATGAAATATACAAAGTCATGCGAAGGAAGGGTCTGAATCCAAGAATACTGTACCCAGCAAGGCTATCAATCAAAATTGAGGGTGAAATCAGAAGCTTCACAAACAAAAAAAGACTAAAGGAATTTATTACAACCAAAACAGCAATGCAAGAAAT
The DNA here is from genome assembly GCA_026230045.1 of Corynorhinus townsendii. Lineage (NCBI taxonomy): Eukaryota > Metazoa > Chordata > Mammalia > Chiroptera > Vespertilionidae > Corynorhinus > Corynorhinus townsendii. The sequence continues at coordinate 112,024,449 of JAPDVU010000001.1, read as the reverse complement.
ACTAAAGGGTCTGCTGTAAAAAGAAGAAATAGGAAGCAAAGAAGAAACACAGGGGTAAAGAATAAAAAAGGCAACAAACAAGTACCTATCAATAATAACTTTAATGTAAATGGGTTAAATGTCCCAATCAAAAGGCATAGGGTAACTGAGTGGATAAGAAAACATGATCCATATATCTTCTCTCTAGAGAAAACCCACCTCAGAAAAAAAGACACACACAGACTGGTGGTGAAGGGATGGAAAGAGGTTTTTCAGGTGAATGAAAATAAAAATAAAAAAGCTGGTGTAGCAATACTTATATCTGACAAATTAGATCACAAACTGAAGGACATAAGAAGAGATAAGGAAGGACACTTCATAATACTAAAGGGAGAAATTCAACAAAAAGAAATAACTCTGGTAAACATATATGCACCCAATACAGGAGCACCCAAATACATAAAAAAACTCCTGGACGATATCAAGGGAGAGATTAACAGCAATACAATCATAGTAGGGGACCTTAATACCATAATATCATCATTGAACAAATCCTCTAACCAAAAAAACAGCAAAGAAACATCAATCCTAAATGACTCACTAGACCAGATGGAATTAATTGACATCTTCAGAACATTTCACCCCAAAGCCACAGAATATACATTCTTTGCAAGTGCACATGGGTCATTTTCAAACATAGATCACATATTAGGTTACAGGCAAAGTCTCTTCCAATTCAAGAAGATAGAAATCACATCAAGCATCTTCTCAGATCACAATGGCGTAAAACTGAAAAGCAACTACAATAAAAACAATCTAAAAAAAATCAAACACCTGGAGACTAAACAGCATGCTATTAAACAATGACTGGGTTACCAAAGAGATCAAAGAAGAAATAAAAAACATCATGGCAACAAATGACAATGAAAACACAACAATCCAAAAGCTATGGGGCACAGTGAAAGCTGTCTTGATAGGGAAGTTCATAGCTCTACAAGCCTAATGCGGAAAACGAGAAATAATGGTAATAAATGACCTAACCCTACAACTCAAAGAGTTAGAAAGAGAACAACAAGAAAAGCCGAGTGTAAGCAGAAGGAACAAAATAATAAAGATCAGAGAGAGATAAATGACATAAACACCCAAAAAAAAAAAAAATACAAAAGATCAACAAAACCAAGAGCTGGTTCTTTGAAAGGATAAGCAAGATTGATGAACCTCTAGCCAGGCTCACCAAGAAGCAAAGAGAGAGGACCCAAATAAACAAACTCAGAAATGAATATGGCAAAATAATAACAGACCCCACAGAAACACAAAGGATTGTTAAAAAATACAATAAACAACTCTATTCCAAGAAACTGGACATCCTGGAGGAAATGGACATATTCTAGAAAAATACAATCTTCCAAAACTCAATCAGAAAGAATCTAAACAACTCAGTAGGCCAATGACTATGGAAGAAATTGAAGCAGTCATCAAATGGCTTCCAGCAAACAAAAGCCCGGGGCCAGACAGCTTCACAGGGGAGTTTTACCAAACATTAAAGGAAGAACTAAAACCTATCCTCCTCAGACTATTCCAAAAATTTCAAGAGGAAGGAACACTTCCAAGCTCATTCTATGAGACCAGCATCACCCTAATGACAAAACCAGATAAAGCCAACACAATGAAAGAGAATTACAGGCCAATATCCCTCATGAACGTAGATGCCAAAATCCTCAACACAATTCTAGCAAATAAGATCCAGTACTACATCAGAAAGATCATACACCATGACGAAGTAGGATTTTTCCCAGGGATGCAAGGATGGTACAATATCCACAAATCAATAAACGTGTTACATCACATAAACAAATTGAGAGATAAAAACCACATAGTCATATCCATTGATGCAGAAAAAGCATTTGACAAAATCCAACACCCTTTCTTGATAAAAACCCTCAGCAAGGTGGGAATAGAAGGATCATATCTCAACATAATAAAAGCCATATATGATAAACCCACAGCCAACATCATACTCAATGGACAAAAACTAAAACCATTTCCCCTAAGAACAGGAACAATACAGGGATGCCCAATGTAAACACTCCTGTTCGACATAGTACTGGAAGTATTAGCCATTGCAGTCATATAAGAAGAAGAAATAAAAGGCATCCAAATTGGAAAAGAAGTAAAGCTGTCCTTATTTGCAGATGACTTGATATTGTACATAAAAAACCCTAAAGACTCCATCAAAAAACTATTAGACTTAATAAATGAATTCTGCAATGTAGCAGGATACAACATTAATGGCAAGAAATCTATGGCATTTCTATACACCAATAGTGAACTTACAGAAAGAGAGACTAAAAAAGCTATCCCATTTACCATCGCACCAAAAAAATTAAGATATCTAGGAATAAACTTAACTAAGGCTGTAAAAGACCTATACGAGGAAAACTACGGGACAATGAAAAAAGAGATAGAGGAAGACATAAACAGAACATACCATGGATTGGGAGAATCAACATCCTTAAAATATCCATATTAACCAAAGCTGTCTATAGATTCAATGCATTCCCCATTAAAATACCAACGGCATATTTCACAGACCTAGAAAGAACTCTCCAAAAATTCATCTGGAATAAAAAAAAAAAGCCTGAATAGCAGCTTCACGGCAATCCTGAGAAAGAAGAACAAAGTAGGTGGCATCTCAATACCAGATATCAAGCTGTATTACAAAGCCACTGTTCTCAAAACAGCCTGGTATTGGCACCAGAACAGGCATATAGACCAATGGAATAGAAGTGAGAACCCAGATATCCACCCAAACCACTATGTTCAATTAATATTTGACAAAGGAGGCATGAACATACAATGGAGTCAAGGCAGTCTTTTCAATAAATGGTGTTGGGAAAATTGGACAGATACATGCAAAAAAATGAAACTAGACCACCAACTTCCACCATTCACAAAAATAAACTCAAAATGGATCAAGGACTTAAACATACAATGGGAAACCATAAAAATCCTAGAGGAATCCACAGGCAGAGAAATCTTAGACATATGCCGAACAAATTTCTTCACAGATACTGCTCATAAGGCAATGGAAACTAAAGAGAAAATAAACAAATGGGACTACATCAAAATAAAAAGCTTTTGTACAACAAAAGAAATCATCAACAAAACAACAAGCAAGCCCACTATATGGGAGAACATATTTGCAAATGTTATCACTGATAAAGGTTTAATCTCCAACATTTACAGGCAACTCATAAAATTTAATAAAAGGAAGGTAAATGAGCCAATAAAAAATAGGCAACGGATCTAAATAAAAACTTTTCGAAAGAAGACAGAAGGAAGGCCAAGAGACATAGAAAACATGCTCTAAGTCACTAATTACCTGAGAGATGCAAATCAAAACAACAATGCAGTACCATCTCACACCTGTCAGAATGGCTATTATCAACAAATCAACAAATGACAAATGCTGGTGAGTATGTGGAGAAAAAGGAACCCTAGTGCACTGCTGGTGGGAATGCAGACTGGTGCAGCCACTGTGGAGAACAGTATGGAGTTTCCTCAAAAAACTAAAAATGGAATTCCCATTTGCCCCAGTGATTTCAATTCTAGGAGTATATCCCAAGAAACTAGAAACACCAGTCAGAAAGGATATATGCACCCCTATGTTCATAGTAGCACAATTCACCTTAGCTTGATTTGGAAACAGCCTAAGTGCCCATCAGCAGATGAGTGGATTAAAAAACTATGGTACATCTACACAATGGAATACTGCGCTGCTATAACAAAGAAGGAATTTTTACCATTTGCAGCAGCATGGATGGATCTGGAAAGCATTATGTTAAGTGAAATAAGCCAGGCAATAAAATAAAAATACCACTTGATCTCACTCATTTATGGAAAATAAAGAACACTATAACCTGATGAACAAAAAGTAGATACAGAGGCAGTAAAGCATGGAAGAGACTGTCAAATTACAGCAGGAAGGCTATGGAGTGTTGGGGAGTTGGAGAAAGAGATCAACCAAAGGACTTGTATGCATGCATGTAAGCACAACCAATGAACACAAGACACTGGGGGTGCGGGGTGGGATGCGGGCATGTGAGAGGGGGTAGGGGAGGCTGGGGGGAAAGTCAATGGGGAAAAAAAGGATATATATATATATTACTATATGTAATACTTAAAAAATAATCCCATTTATCATTGCATCAAAAAAAATTAAGATACTTAGGAATAAACTTAACTAAGGAGGTAAAAGACCTGTACTCGGAAAACTACAGGACATTGAAGAAAGAGATAGAGGAAGACATAAACAAATGGAAGAACATACTGTGTTAATGAATTGGTAGAATCAACATCATTAAAATGTCCATACTACCCAAAGCAATTTATAGATTCAATGCAATACCATTGAAAATACCAATGGCATATTTCACAGACCTAGAACAAACTCTCCAAAAATTCATCTGGAATAAAAAAAGACCCTGAATAGTCACAGCGATCCTGAGAAAGAAGAACAAAGTTGGAGGGATCACAATACTAGATATCAAGCTGTATTACCAAGCCACGGTTTTCAAAACTGCCTGCTACTGGCACAAGAACAGACATATAGACCAATGGAACAGAACAGAGAACCCACAAATCAAGCCAAGCCATTATGCTCAATTAATATTTGACCAAGGAGGTAAGATGATACAATGAAGTCAAGACAGTCTCTTCAATAAATGGTGCTGGAAAATTGGTCAGATACATGCAAAAAAATGAAACTAAATCACCAACATACACCATACACAAAAATAAACTCAAAATGGTAAAAGGACTTAAACATAAGATGGGAAATCATAAAAATCTTAAAAGACTCCTTAGGCATCAAAATATCAGACATATGTCATAGCAATACCTTTACCAATACAGCTCCTAGGGCAATGTAAACTAAGGAGAAAATAAACAAATGGGACTACATCAAAATAAAAAGCTTCTGCACAGCAAAATAAACCATCAACAAAACAACAAGAATGCTACCTCAGATAAGGGTTTAATTTCCAATATTTACCGGGAACTCATACAACTTAACAAAAGGAAGCTAAACAATCCAATCATAAAATGGGCAAAGGACCTAAATAGACATGCTCAAAATCACTAATCATCTGAGAGATGAAAATCAAAACAACAATGCATTACCATCTCACACCTTTGAGAATGGTAGTCATCAACAAATCAACCAAGTACAAGTGCTGGTGAGTATATGGAGAAAAAGGAACCCTAGTGCACTGCTGGTGGGAATGCAGACTGGTGCAGCCACTGTGGAGAACAATAAATACCTCAAAAAATTAAAAATGGCTATCAGGCTTTTTAAAAACCATTCATTCACAGGTCTTCTAAGCTTCAAACTCTAAAATTCTGACAAATTTTGTGGTAAGAAGGGTCAGGAACAACCCGTCCATCTTTAGAGGGGTAGATTTTCCTAGCCAAACTTTCTCCATCAGCGCAGAGCTTTGATATTTGCCCTAAGGTTCTCTACTTTTGGTCCTCAGGCATGTTCAACACAGGGCGCAAGAGAGTTGGGTGCAGGCTCCTCTATCTCTCTTTGTGTCTCTCTGCCCTCCCACCCTTCTCCTGACTCTTTACTCATACTCTTCCATTTCTTTCTGCTTGCTAAATTGAATAGCTAATAAAGACAACACCAAGAGAAATTAATAGACAATTAGCTCCAATGAGAGAAGAGAGCAAAGACTTACAGTTGGGCAATAACTTTCCAGAAACCATGTCACATTGAAATCTGTTTGGTTTCTCCCTTCCCATTTCCCAGCTTATTTTAAATCTCATTTTATGCCATTTAAATGAACTAGTAAACTGCATTAGACAAGCCATCATTTTGGTGTCAGCTATACATAAACCTTACACTCACAAATGTGTTTTATTTGTTTTTTTTTTCCCCCATTTTTTTATTAAGGTATTATATGTGTCTTATCATTGCCCCAACCCCACTCCCATACATGCCCTCACCCCCCAATGTTTTGCGTACATTGGTTATGCTTATATGCATGCATATAAGTCCTTTGGTTGATCTTTTATTTCCCCCACCTCTCCCTAACTTCCCGTTGTAATTTGACAGTCTGTTTGATGCTTTACTGCCTCTGTATCTATCTTTTTGTTCATCAGTTTATAATGTTTTTTATTATCCACAAATGAGTGAGATCATGTGGAATTTTTCTTTCATTGACGGGCTTATTTCACTTAGCATAATGTTCTCCAGTTCCATCCAGGTTGCTGCAAATGGTAAGAATTCCTTTTTTTTTATGGCAGCATAGTATTCCATTGTGTAGATGTACCATAGTTTTCTGATCCAGTCATCTGCTGACAGGCACCTAGGCTGTTTCCAAATCTTAGCTATTGTAAATTGTGCTGCTATGAGCATAGGGGTGCATATATCCTTTCTGATTGGTGTTTCTAATTTTTTGGGGTATATTCCTAGAAGTGGGATTACTGGGTCAAATGGGAGTTCCATTTTCAGTTTTTTGAGGAAACTCCATACTGTTCTCCACAGTGGCTGCACCAGTCTGCATTCCCACCAGCAATGCATGAGGGTTCCTTTTTCTCCGCATCCTCGCCAACACTTGTCATTTGTTGATTTGTTGATAATAGCCATTCTGACAGGTATGAGATGGTACTGCATTGTTGTTTTGATTTGCATCTCTCAGGTAATTAGTGACTTTGAGCATGTTTTCATGTGTCTCTTGGCCTTCCTTCTGTCTTCTTTCGAAAAGATTCTATTTAGGTCCTTTGCCCATTTTTTGGTTGGATCATTTATCTTCCTTTTATTAAGTTGTCTAAGTTGCCTGTAGATGTTGGAGATTAAACCTTTATCAGTGATAACATTTGCAAATATGTTCTCCGATACAGTGGGGTTTCTTGTTGTTTTGTTGATGGTTTCTTTTGCTGTGAAAAAGCTTTTTATTGTGATGTAGTCTCATTTGTTTATTTTCTCTTTAGCTTCCATTGCGGGTAGTATCAGTGAAGAAGTTCTTTCGGCATATGTCTGAGACTTCGCTGCCTGTGGATTCCTCTAGTATTTTTATGGTTTCCCATAGTATAAGTCCTTGATCCATTTTGAATTTATTTTTGTGAATGGTGGAAGTTGGTGGTCTAGTTTCATTTTTTTGCATGTATCTGTCCAATTTTCCCAACACAATTTATTGAAGAGACTGTCTTGACTCCATTGTATGTTCATGCCTCCTTTGTCAAATATTAATTGTGCATAGTCGTTTGGGTTGATATCTGGGTTCTCTATTCTATTCCATTGATCTATATGCCTGTTCTTGTGTCAGAACCAGGCTGTTTTGAGAATAGTGGCTTTGTAATACAGCTTGAAATCTGGTATTGAGATCCCTCCTACTTTATTCTTCTTTCTCATTATTGCTGTGGCTATTTGGGCTCTTTTTTTTTATTCCAGATGAATTTTTGGAATGTTCTTTCTAGGTCTGTGAAATATGCCATTGGTATTTTAATGGGGAGTGCATTGAATCTATAGATAGCTTTGGGTAATATGGATATTTTAATGTTGATTCTCTCAATCCATGACCATGGTATGTTCTTCCATCTGTTTATGTCTTCCTCTATCTCTTTTTTTCTGCGTCCCGTAGTTTTCCTTGTATAGGTCTTTTACTGCCTTAGTTAAGTTTATTCCTAGGTATCTTAATTTTTTTGGTGCGATGGTAAATGGGATTGCTTTTTTAGTCTCTCTTTCTGTAAGTTCACTATTGGTGTATAGAAATGCCATAGATTTCTTGCCGTTAATATTGTATCCTGCTACATTGCCAAATTCATTTATTAAGTCTAATAGTTTTTTGTTGGAGTCTTTTGGGTTTTTATGTACAATATCAAGTCATCTGCAAATGAGGACAGCTTTACTTCTTCTTTTCCAATTTGGATGCCTTTTATTTCTTCTTCTTGTCTAATTGCAATGGCTAATACTTCCAGTACTATGTCGATCAGGATTGGTGAGAGTGGGCATCCCTGTCTTATTCCTGTTCTTAGGGGAAATGGTTTTAGTTTTTGCCCATTGAGTATGATGTTAGCTGTGGGTTTATCATATAAAGCTTTTACTATGTTGAGGTATGATCCTTCTATTCCCACCTTGTTGAGAGTTTTTATCAAGAAAGGGTGTTGGATTTTGTCAAATGCTTTTCCTGCACAAATGTGTTTTACATATAGTAAAGGACTGAAGTTAACCTTAGACTTTACTAATATGAACACTACAGGTAGGAATGAAGTGATTTCATGCAGTTTAGTCAGGAGCAGAGGCTTTGGCAGATGTGCTGGAAAGTTAGCAATCATTGGACAGATTGGAAGAGAAGGAAAATGGCAGATTCATGTGCTGATGGACAGGGTCAGTTCAAGAATAAAAGTGAGACCACTCCTAATGTCTCTGAAATAATTCAAGATTTTTTACAGGAAACTGGAGATCCTATGGGGGAAGCAAATAAATAGCAAAGCCATTGAAATCTAGTCATTACTCATTATGTTTATATATTTATTTTTAAATATATATATATATATATTACATTTTTGATAGTATTATAGGTGATCCCCATTCACTGCCCTTTGTCCTATCAATCCAGCCCCTCCCCTGCCCACCACCATGGTCTTCACCACAGTATTTTAAATTTATTTTTATTTTTTAAAATCTTTATTGTTGAGAGTATTATATATGTTTCCTTTTCCCCGCATTGACCCTTTCTGGCCCACACCTGCCCCTGCCCCAGGCCTTTACCACACTATTATCTGTATCCATGGGCTATGCATATAAGCATATAAGTTATTTGGTTTATCTCTTCCCATCCCTGACACACCCCTCCCCTCTGAGATCTGTCAATCTGTTCCATGCATCCATGCCTCTGGACTTATTTGTTGGTGAATTAATTTTGTTAATTAGAGTCCACAGATAAGAGAGATCTTGTGATATTTGTCTTTCTGTGACTGGCTTGTTTCACTTAGCACTGAAGTGTGGCTTGGGTAACCCAGGTTACACAATGGTAAGGTTGTACAGAGTAATTCACTTAACAATTTTATTTAACTAGCAAGTAGATGGCTGTGTCTTTTGAAACAGGCCTTTGGCTTTTGTTCTAATATATTTTTAGATTTAAAGAGGATGATTAATTGACACATAATAATGAGCATCTCATTATATTTTGGAGAATATGTATGGTTTTATAAAGTATGCACTATCAGTTTACCAAGGGAATCAAATCTTTACACCTGGTCAACCATTACTCATGTTCATGCCGCTGTCTTCCTGACATATCCAGCAGACCTTGACAAATACTAGCATGTAACACTTATTTTTGTAGTGATAGGAGTGTGCTTCACTTCTGTCTAAGAAACATTTACAGTAAGGCTTGCATTCCACAAAGATGAACTGAGACAGTCTTACAGCTGGTCCAAAACAGAACTTGATATCTTAGCCTCACTTCACTGGTTTCTGAAAGCAGCATCAAACCACTTGTTTCTTCTAGTAATTTTCTCAATTCACCCATCAATTTGGGGTACAATTTTTTTCTGGAACACCATATTGGTTAGGGATCAAGATAGAAGAATTTGAAATCAGGGTCTTTAGTGCTTGAAAAGGAGTTCTTTGTGATTTCTTACCTGTAAACTCTCAATTTATATTTATTTAGAGTGCTTTAGTTTTTTATACACATACATCAAAAAATGGATTTCCACAGTTGATGTAAGAAGGGAAAAGAAGTGTTAATGTTTGCTGAGCTTACAGCTAATCTGCTTGAATGACTATGAACATCTTAGAGATAAATGCTATAAATTTAGGAATATGATGTAATCCTCAGCCAAGTAGGGTGTTGTTTGGGTCTTGAAAAAAGATTTGTTTTATTTATTTGGAAGATAATATTATATCTGGCAGATATTAGAGTTAGAAAAAATATAGCTTTTTTTCTCCCCTTTCTTTCCTGGCAGAGAGAAAAGATTAAAATAATAAATTGTATTTACTTATTTATTTATTTATTTATTTTACATTATTTTGTTTCTTTCTCAATTATCTGCCATATTTTTTATTAATTTCTTTATTGATTAAGGTATCACATATTTGTCCTCATCTCCCTATTCCCATCCCAAACCCCTCCCCACGCATGCCCCACCCCCCTGTTGTCCATGACCACTGGTTAGGCTTATATGCATGCATGCAAGTCCTTTGGTTGATCTCTCCCCCTTACCCCCATCCTTCCCTACCTTCCCTCTGAGGTTTGACAGTCTGATCGATGCTTCCCTGCCTCTGGGTCTGTTTTTGTTCATCAGTTTATGTTGTTCATTATTTCCCCTAGATGAGTGAGATCATGTGATACTAGAAATACACTTATAAGAACCGAAAATGAGACAAGCAATAATGGTTATGCTGAGAGGCAAATGAATCAGTCTGTAGTGAGTTTCTTTCTGGGCCAACAGTTCTTTGAGTCCCAATTTCAATGTCAAACAGTTCCTTATGTGTACATGTCAGCAATGATATTTCAGTTCTGGATGGTGGACAAATGGTGGTAATGCAAGTCTTACCCTCTCTGATTTGGTCCTGGGCAACCTGCAGCGATGCACAGCTGCTGACTGCTAGTATGTCAAGGCGTTGTCAGCGTCTTCCATCTCTGGACTATTTCTCTTCTGTCTTCATGGCTGGAGCAGTCTTGTCAATTCCTCTCTGCTGCAGGAATCCACATGGTCTTGGAGTTGTTTTCTGAAAATATACAAACGTATTCTCAACCAAAAGTTAATAAAGGAATCTTTTCTATAAATTTAACTTGGGATCCTTTTTCATTTTTTGCCCAAACAATTTTCCTTTGGCTTGTTTTGACACCATGTGTGTTTTTCATGAGTGTCTTGCTGTTAGCATTACAGATGAAAGTTAATTTTCTAAAGTAAAAATTTTCTAGATGTAATTTACTTACAGGATATTTTTCCTTACATGATATTCTTCTACTATCCCCCCTTTTTTGGTTTAAATATTAGGAGGCTTTTAGGAATTTTATAATTGAAATTGGCTAAGTGAAATAAGCGAATATTCTAGAAAAAATAATGGTACTGGACAAAAAGCTGTTCCTAAAGTGTTAACTAAAATTTTTATTGGTAGTTCATCTCATGGTAAAATTGTGTAACATGTAATGAACCTAAAGCAGTCATATTTTAGTGCAAAAATTAAAATTTAAAAGCTATCAAGACTAAAATAATAAATTTTAAATAACATCCTTTCATTCAGTTGTATAAAATTAGAACTGAGAATATTTGTTTCATTTAACATTTCACAACTGAGTTGGAAAATTATGATAACTTTACTAAGATTGATACAAAGCAGTGGTTCTCAATGTATTCTGATTAGCATCACCTGGAAATTGTTAGAAATGCAAATTCTCAGGTTCCACCCCCTACCTATTGAATCAGAACCTCTCCTATAGATGCCCAGACATCTGTGTTTTAATAAGTCCTCCATGATGTAGGGTGAAGTTTGAGAACCACTGATGTGTAAGACATAGGTCTTTCTTAAAGCCAAGCCACACTTCTCTGGTAAGGAGCACTGAAGAGAGTGTTATCATTCCACTTCACACATAAAATGGCAACGAAAGGTGCATTTTAAGGATAGATCTTGGAGAGAATCCTGTATCTGATTAATTTCTGTTGTAGAGGTAGACTCTATGTGGCTTTATGAAAGGGTAAATCAGAGTAAATCTGTTATACCAAAAGAGGAAAATATAATAGTTTGGTTAATAGAGACTATATAGTACATGCTTATTAGTGAATCATGGTGTAATGTTGTGAGCAACAGCTGAGATTAAGGGTAAACATAAATGTTTTATTCCAGTGTCACTTTCTCAAAGAAGCCTAATCTGACCGCTTTAGGTAGAAAAGCTGGTACTCTGCCTAGCCCTATCTATTGCTTCCCTCTTATCAGTCAGTCCCTGCTTTTTAGTTCTGTTTCAGAGCAATTTATTACTTTTGTCATATTATTTATAATTATATAATGTATTATTTTATATATTTATTGTCTCTCTGCCATCTAAAGAGGGTAAGTTTCTCAAGTGATGGTATGTTCTTTACTCTCTTGATCAATACATTGTCCAAAGAACCTAAAACAGTGCCTGATACATAGTAGGTACTCAATAAATATTTGTTGAATGGGTAGAATGTACAGAATTTATATTCTTGTTACTATAAGAATAAAGTCAAAAGCTTTGAGGTAGTATAGACATATGGAAGAGATAATCCACCTAACATTGATCTGGGGAAGTACTTGTATTATTTGGCCAAGTTATGGGATCTACTTATCACATTAATGAGGTTATAATAATCCATGTTACAAGAACATAATGTAAATTGTAATTAGGTATAAAGTAACAAATGTCCCAGCTGGCTTATGCACTAGAGGATAAAGGGGGAAGTTTGAAAGGATTGTGCACAAAAATGAGGTCCCAAGGGTTATAAATAGAGAATAAAAATTGTTGTAGGAATACAAGAGAATATTTTATAAATGAAAAAGATGGTATTGAATTGTGGGTTCATGAATTTTTTGGTATTGCTTAGCTGGAGGCTTCACTAAGAAATCAAGGCTAGAAGGTAGTGGGTTTTGGTGAAATGGCTTGTGTTATTATTTTGAAACTTGTCTTGATTGTTTTCCTTACCCCTTGCTGCCATTCAGCAACCCATCCAAAGGGATGAGAACAGTGGGAATGGGGAGTTAACTAGAGAGTATGTTGGATTAGCATTATAATATTACTATTATTTATTTAGTTACTTATGTATTTATTTACTGTACTTTAGTCAAATTTATTTATTTCCCCCCATCACCATGTATCCACTCTATATCCTCTTCCACCTCCACCCTACCTCCCCTTGATGGAAATACTTTTCAAAATAACTTACTTCACTTTACAATATTCTTGTCCTAGGTGGTAAGTGCAAGAACATTCCAGGTATCTGGTAGATAGAGAAATTAAATGGTTAGCTGACCCTCTACAGCAGTGGTCAGCAAACTGCAGCTCACGAGCCTCATGCGGCCCGCGAGCCGCAGTTTGCTGCTCTGTTGACTAATGAGTTTGCCAACCACTGCTCTACAGTATAGACTTAGATTATCAAATTGGAAAATTATATCATTTCCTTCTTCCTATATTTTTATCACCCCTATGTGTACCTAAAAGTTATATATTCATATCCATTCAATAACTCTTGTAAGGAACATATTTTTCTCAAGTTATAATTTTCAAATTTTTTTTTTTACTAAAGGAATGATAATTGTTGAAAGGATATATTAAACTTCAGAGTCATCTCACTTAAGTCGCAGAACAGCTTAAGTTCAGGTGAGTTTGCTTGAAAAAAACAACAAAACTTAAAATTCATCATTGTAGATTCTGAAAAATTAAACAGTGAGCCATTATTTTTTTGAAAACTGGTTTATGTTTTATCCCTGGGCTTTTCTTAATTCCAGCCCAGTGACAGTTAAGAAACATCACCATTTTCCTAAGCTGTGGCTATTCATTTCAGCTGTCATCATCACCCACTCTGTAAACAAGAATGCAAATGAAAAGAGCCCATTGGCTTCTGTTCTGTGAGAGACTCTAAAGACAACTTGGCATCTGGCAGATGGAAAATAAGAATCGTGGACTTATGTTTTCTAAATAAACTTTTCTAAAACAATAGTTATGTCAAGAAAACACAGATATTCAGTTACCTCAGAGAAATATTCATGTTTTAGGTGTTAAACATGGATGCTTGCTAAATACATTTAATTTAGCAAAAGAAAAGTAAACTGCATTCACAAGTATGTCTGTGTGAGTGTGTGTCCTTGCATGTGAGTGAAGCCAGAGAGGAGGAGGGGGAGAAAGGGAGAGAGAAAAATGAAGGGAGGAGAAAGAGAGGGAGAGGTAAAGAGAAGGAGAAATTGATTGATTTCCTTTCTGGGAGGTTGAGTTTAAACATGTTTCCTGAAAGCAGAAGCCCATCAAGGGGAGCAGAGGCTTAGGACTCAGTTGATCTTGAGTAACAATTTCATAGCAGGAAGGGGATATTATACTTTCCTTTGCTGAAAGAGAGGTGAGAAGCCTGTGCATGGCCTCAGCTATTTGGTTTCAATGACTGGGTGCCCTAGAATGTGGGAAATACCTGGATGCAAAACATTCATGAGATGAAAGGAGCTTTCTAACTATCCTAGATATCACTGAACTTGATCCATGTTGATGAATTAACTAAGTGTTCAAGGAATTGGGGTATATTTATAATTTAGGATATAAACGCATTCAATTCCATTTCATAGTAGCACAGTTCTCTGACCTAAGTTAACTCAATATTAACTAAAGCAGATTCAGAGCATAAACTATAGTTAATTTTCAGAAATGTATATTTTTAAACTGTGATGTCATTAACATTATTCATTCTTTTAATTTTTCTATGAATGCAACTTTAGGACCTGGCACATTTCATTAAAATATAATAACAATCATCAATAGGCAGTAGACATTGTATCTAGTTAATGGCCCTGACAAATTTAACCTTTCAGGTTAAGAAAAAGGAGGTAATTAACAATATCAGTGCACCGGCTCGGACGCGGAGACTGCGCCATCTTGATAGGGAAAGTGGAGCTTATCAGAAGACTGAAAATCCACAACTGCAGCAACCACCAAACAGCTGTGAGCCCCAGAACACCAGTCCCCAATTGGCGCAAACTCGCGGATTCAAAGGAGCTCTTCATTCCACCACAGAAAGTCAGATTTATCCTGGGATAAGGTGAGGTCTCTGGTCCCAGAGGGAGAGAGAAATGCCCCTTTTGCTGGAACTGGAGGACCAGGGAGGTCTGTGCCTAGAAAAATCCGTGGCTGGTAGGGCTGGCATGATCTGTGAATGTGGAAGGGGGTCCTCAGAGCTGCTAACAGAAGGGATCTCTAAAAAGCAACCCATTTTGGTCTGATGTGTAGGGACAGCCTAAGAATTTCAAACATGTGCCAGGTGCTTAGACTTGCACACAGACCCATAGTTTGCGCACTTGGGCTTTTTCCTGTTCAAATCCTTGCTTCTGATTACTAAGCCCAATATATAGGATTACCCAGTTGGGGACACCCTGGGAGACTGCAGGGGAAAGTTGTTTTTCTGGAACCTGGAGGTCGGAGCTGGGAGTAACCATCAGAGAGCCAGCTCTGAGGCAGCCCACTTCCACAAACCGGTATTGAGTGCCACAGGGATAAACACAGGCTAGAGAGGCCATAAATAGACCAGGAAGTCAATCCAGAAACACCGCCACCCAGGGGCTGAATCACAAATTGACTCTTGTGTAATCAAAAATAAAGGAATACGAGAAATTAAGTCTCTGCCTGCTTAAAAATCAAGACTGGCTTACAACACTGAGGAACAGTAGAATGCAGGGAACTGCAATACAGTCCAGACTGAGAAACAGGCATGCCAAACAGAACAATAGAAGAAGTGAATGACCTTCACTACTGCACATTATAGATATTTTTATTTTTTAATTTTCATTTTTTGCATCTTTTACTTAAGAAACTATTTTTTCTTTTTTTCCTCACTTGATTTTACCTTTTTAATTATTACAGTTTTATTTTTAATCAGTATTATTACTACTACTATTTTACCTTTTTTTTTTTAAGTGTCATTTTATTTTCTCTTTATTTTACTTTGGGATTAGTGTTCTACATTCTGTTTTCATGTTTCCTTTAGCATCGTTTTACTCTATCAAAACTCTACCTTTATGCCATCACTCTCTTCCTAACTTTTCCCCTTTTGGTGTCCTGTTTATCTTACCCCTATCCTGCTTTAGAATTTCCTTATCCTTTCGGTTTGCCCCTTGTTAAAATTTCACGTTACATATATATCTATTGTCCAATCCCCTGCTCCAAGTCCATACACACCTCTCTCTTCGCTGTCTTAAGTACCCAAAAAATTGATTTTCTCTCTGTCCTTTAGTTGTTGTTTGCTTGAATGTTGATTATATCGAATTTTTATGCTTTTTTGTGAGATTGTTTCACTTATTCTTTTTTTTATTCTTTATATTTGTTTGCTTTCTTTTGTTTGTTTTTTGCTTCTGTTTTCCCTTGTCTTGCTTGATATTAGTTGGTGTTGTAGTTTGCATTAATCCCCAGGTACTTGTGGCTGACATTTGCTGGGATCAGTGGTTGCTCTATTGGAATTCTCTCCCCATATATATAGTTTGTTCCCCTATTCCCTCTTAGTCTCTTTCTTGTCTCTCTTATTTTTTTTTCTTTCTTTTCCCAATTTCATTTTGACACTCCTTTTTTTTCTTTCTTACTTTTTGCTCTTCTTCTTTCTCTCTTATCCCCTAATTTGCCTTTTTCTGGTGTCACCTTTATTGGAGGTTATCAATATCGTGAATACATTTCTGTTCAGTGCCTTGTGTGTTGTACCTGGTTGTGTTGTATTTTGTGCCTTTAAGTTAATGCAGGAGAGAGAAAACTACATAACCAGACATCTGGAGAAGAGAGAACATGGGGAGACGAAGAAACAGCCCGCATATGAAAGAAAAGCAGGCATCACCAGAAAAGGAAGTAAAAGAAATAGAGGCAAGCAACCTGTCAGAGAAAGAGTTCAGAGAAATGGTCATAAGGTGGCTGAAAAGAATGGAAGACAAGTTCGACAAGATGAGTAAGAACCAAGAGGAAATGAAGAAGAACCAAGAAAAAATGAAAAATGACATTGCTGCTGTAAAGAACTCAATAGAAAGCATCAAGAGTAGACTAGAAAAAGCAGAGGATACACCAGTGAGCTAGAAGACAAGATGGGGAAAAATACCCAAATAGAGCAGCTTCTAGAAAAAAAAATTAAAAAGCAGGAAGAGAGCCTAAGGTAACTTTGGGACAACACAAAACAAAACAATATCTGCATAATTGGGGTTCCAGAAGGAAAGGAAACTGAGAAAGGAATAGAAAACCTGTTTGAACAAACAATGACAGAAAACTTCCCTGATATAGGGAAGAAAACTCACACAATTCAAAGAAGCTCACAGAGTCCCAAGCAAAATGAACCCTAAAAGACCAATGCCAAGGCACATTATAATTAAATTAGCAAACACCAATGACAAAGTAAGAATCTTAAAAGCAGCCAGAGAGAGAGAGAGAGTTACATACAAAGGAACCCCCCATCAGACTAGCAACTGATTTCTCAACAGAAACTCATCAGGCCAGAAGGGAATGGAATGAAATATACAAAGTCATGTGAAGGAAGGGTCTGAATCCAAGAATACTGTACCCAGCAAAGCTATCAATCAAAATTGAAGATGAAATCAGGAGCTTCACAATTTATTGCTACCAAACAAGCAATGCAAGAAATGCTGAAGGAGATGCTGTAAAAAACAAACAAATAAACAAACAAACAAACGAATAAAACAACAAAAAACGAAATAGAAAGCGAAGAAGGAACACTGGGATAAAGAATAAAAATGGCAACAAATAAGTACCTATCAATAATAACTTTAAATGTAAATGGATTAAATGCCCCAATAAAAAGATATAGGGTAACTGACTGGATAAGAAAACATGACCCATATAACTGCTGTCTACAAGAAACTCACTTCAGAAAAAAAGATGCACACAGACTGAGGATGAAGGGATGGAAAAAGGTTTTCCAGGCGAATGGAAATGAAAAAAATAGCTGGGGTAGTAATAAATATATCTGAAAAATTAGATCTCAAAGTGAAGGACATAACGATATAAGGAAGGTCACTTTATAATAATAAAGGGAGCAATCCAACAAGAAGAAATAATTTTGGTAAACATATATGCACCCAATGCAAGAGCACCCAAATACATAAAAAACACTCCTGGATGATATCAAGGGAGAGATTAACAACAATACAATCATAGTAGGAGATTTTAATACCCCACTATCACCATTGGACAAATCCTCTAAACAAAAATTCAGCAAAGAAACATCAATCCTAAATAACTCACTAGACCAG
Organism: Corynorhinus townsendii; assembly: GCA_026230045.1. Lineage (NCBI taxonomy): Eukaryota > Metazoa > Chordata > Mammalia > Chiroptera > Vespertilionidae > Corynorhinus > Corynorhinus townsendii. The sequence goes on along the minus strand of JAPDVU010000001.1, from coordinate 112,006,502 downwards.
ATGGAATTAATTGACATCTTCAGAACATTTCACCCCAAAGCCACAGAATATACATTCTTTGCAAGTGCACATGGGTCATTTTCAAAGATAGACCATAAGTTGGGACACAGGCAAAGTCTCTTCAAATTCAAGAAAATAGAAATCATATCAAGCATCTTCTCAGACCACAGTGGCATAAAACTGGAAATCAACTACAATAAAACAATCCAAAGAAGTCAAACACAGGGAGACTAAATAGCATGCTATTAAACAATGACTGGATTACCAGAGAGATCAAGGAAGAAATAAAAAACATCATGGCAACAAATGACAATGAAAACACAACAATCCAAAATCTATGGGACACAGTGAAAGCAGTCTTGAGAGGGAAGTTCATAGCTCTACAAGCATACTGGAAAAAACAAGAAACAATGGTAATAAATTACCTAACCTTACAACTCAAAGAGTTAGAAAAAGAGCAACAAGAGAAGATGGCGGTGTAGGTAAACACCTAAACTGCTGCCTCCCACAACAATTTAAACTGCAACTAAAAGACAAAACGTCTATCACCCAGAACCACAGGAAAGCTGGCTGAGTGGAAGTTCTACAACTAGAAGGAAAGAGAAAAGAGCATTGAGATGTGCATGAGCGCTGAAAAGCTGAGGTACGGAGGCGCGTGATCCAGGCTGGCTGTGGGCGACTGGGTGAGTTGCTGTTTTCAACCCGAACGGAGACAAGCCCCCGATTACTCTGAAATCCAGTCTCTGGGGAGATGCAGGGGACCCAAACTCCTACGGGGAGAAGCTGGACTGTCTGCCAGTGAGGGTGGCTTGCTTGCAGAGCTGCGCGCAGTAATAATAGTTTACTGCACTGTGGCATGGGACTCGCGGATGCCGTTGGGGACGCAGAACCAGCTAACTAGCAGCCATTGCTGTTTGCCACTCCCTAACCTAGTGACACCCTGAGGCCCCGCCCTGCACAACCTACAAACCCACCCAAGCTCCAAGCAGCGGATTTAGCATAAGAAAGGCCTGCCCTATCGCAGCTTAACCTAGCAAACTTGCAGCCTGGGTCAGACAGCTCCTAAACCTCCAAACCCCAAGCAAAGAGGAGAAAACTGCGGCTCTCACTGTAGCTCTTGCTGAGTGGCCTCAGACAGTAGCTGAGCTGCATTCCATTGGAGATCCAGAAGCCAGTGTACCTAGTGGTCAGTGTGAGACACAGATTTCAACTCCTCACATCCATAAGTGACACATTCAAGAGGCAGACTCAGTGAGCACCAAAGCCCCACTGAAACAAGTCCTGCCCCATAAGCGTGTCTTCAGCGCAGCAGTTCTTCCATTAAAGACACAGGGAGTGCTCATAGCTAATTGGCCTGGAGGTCAGTTCCCCCCCAGCGTACCAACAGCAATTAAGGCTTAACTACACCAAGACTTTGCACTCAGCCCACAAAGGGGTGTACCAAGAGCATCCACATCAGGTGATTGGGGAAGCGGAGCTACTGCCCCCTATAGGTCACCTACCACACAAAGCCACTCCATCAACACAGGAAAGCAGCCAAAATGCAGAAACAAAGAAACATGTCATGAATGAAAGAAACAGAGGAAAGCAAACTACTGGATGACATAGAGTTCAGAACCACATGTATAAGGTTACTCAAGAATCTTCTAAAAACCGCTGAGAAACTTGATGACACTTCTGAGGAGCTTAGTGAGACCTTCAAGGACCTTAATGAGAATGCCAAAAAAATGGAAAAGGACCAGTCAGAAATGAAGCATACACTGTCTAAAATAAAGAATATACAGAAACTCAATTGTAGATCAACGTACCCCAAGAATCAAACCAAAGATCTGAAATATGTGGAAACAAAAAACATCCAACCAGAAAAACAAAAAGAAAAAAGAATCCAAAAATATGAAGATAGTGTAAGGAGCCTCTGGGACAACTTCAAGCGAACCAACATCCGAATTTTTGGGGTGCCAGAAGAAGGGAGAGAGCAAAATATTGAAAACCTATTAGAAGAAATAATGACAGAAAACTTTCCCTACCTGGTGAAAGAAATAGACTTACAAGTTCTAGAAGTGCACAGAACCCCTTACAAGAGGAATCCAAAGAGGACCACACCAAGACACATCATAATTAAAATGCCAAGGGCAAAAGACAAAGAGAGAATATTAAAGGCAGCAAGAGAAAAACAGTTAGTTACCTACAAGGGAGCACCCATAAGACTGTCAGCTGATTTCTCAACAGAAACTATGCAGGCCAGAAGGGAGTGGCAAGAAATATTCAAAGTGATGAACAGCAAGAACCTACAACCAAGATTACTCTACCCAGCCAAGCTATCATTCAGAGTTGAAGGTCAGATAAAGAGCTTCACAGACAAGAAAAAGCTAAAGGAGTTCATCACCACCAAACCAGGATTACACGAAATGCTGAAGGGTATCCTTTAAGAAGAGGAAGAAGGAGAAAAAGGTAAAATAAAAATTATGAACAACAAAATGACATCAAATACATACCTGCCAACAAGTGAATCTAAAAATCAAGTGAATGAAAAATCTGAAGAACAGAATGGATTGGTGAATATAATAGAATCAGGGACATAGAAAGGGAGTGGACTGATGTTTCTCAGGGGAAGCAGGTGTGAGGGGTGCGGGAAGAGTTTGGACAAAAATCTTACTCCTATGGATGAAGACAGTGGCGGGGGGTAACGGCATGGGGTGGGGTGGGGAATCAGGTGGAGGGGAGCTATGGAGAAAAATAAAAGAGGAACACCTGTAAAAAGAAAAAAAAAGAATAAGATTCCCAACCTGAGCTTAGGAAAGGAAGGGTAGAGGACAAGAAAGATTTCCCAACTGGAAATGCTGTATCTCTGAAGCTTTTCTATAATTTCTATGAAAGTATATTGAGATTTCTCTTAGCATTTTTCCAGGTTTATTAATTGCTCAGTAATTCAACCTTGCATCCCCCAGGCTTAACTTAGTGTTTAGCAAACACCATTTATGTGTGGATGGATGGATGGGTGGATGGATGTATGTATGGATGGATGGATGATGGTCATAGGCAGGAAAGAGTGAAGGCCCAAAGGAGAGAGAGGGAGGGAGAGAAGAAGAAATAGAATGCACATGTCTACACAGTCCTTATGTCAGCAGCCAGCTCAGTTCAGAGTTTTGCAGAACAATCAGAGATTTAAATGGTGGACATTTTCATGGGTCAGAAGTCCAGGCACGGCCTGGCTCAGCAGAGTGCTGTGCTCAAGGCCTCCCAAGGCTGAAATAAAGGTCCCAGCTGGCCTGGGCTCTTATCTGCAAACTCTGGGGAAGACTCTGCTTCCAAATGTGTTCAGGTAGATGGCAGAATTCAGCTCCTATAGCTGTGCAACCGAGGTCCCTTCATCTGCCAGCCAACAAATGGCACATTGAATTTTTATCATGCTTTGAATCTGTCTCACTAATTCTGCCACATCTTTTACACCGAGGCAAGAGAAAGCTCTTCTCTTTCATTTCATTTTATTTTATTTTATTTTATTTTATTTTACTTCATTTCATTTCATTTCATTTTATGACAGTAAAGTACATGTAACAAGCTCTTCTTTTAAGAGCTCCTGTGATTACATTGGGTATGCCAGATTAATCCAGGATGATCTACCTATTTTAAGATCACTGATTAATTAATGACCTTATGGCATCTGCAAAGTCCCTTTTGCCATGAAACCTAACATAACATATTCACAGGTGTGACACCGGGGGGGTGGAGATCCTGGGAGCCAAAATTCTGTCTACCACAATAGTTATCCACAGAGTGAGTAAATATAAATAGCAGGTTGGTGAGGGAGTTCCTTCACTGACAGCCATGCATTTTGAAGGCCATGAAGTTAGTTCTAGAAAAAGCTTTGGAGTCAGGCGGCTGTGCTCAAACTGTGTTTTACTGATTATTCAATTTTGAGTGCATATGTAACCTCTCTCTGCCTCGGTCTCCTCTGAGGATTGTTGAAAAGATTAAATTAGCTAACAATGTAATGTAAAGGGCATAGAACAATACTTGGGAAAGGGACATTACATAATGCCTCAATAAATGCTATTATTTTTAGTAAAAAAAAAAAAAAAGAGAGCAACAAGAAAAGCCCAGCATAAGCAGAAGGAAGGAAATAATAAAGATAAGAGTGGAGATAAATGACATTGAGACCAAAGAAACAATACAAAGGATCAACAAAACCAAGAGCTAGTTCTATGAAAGGATAAACAAGATTGATGAACCTGTAGCCAGGCTCACCAAGAAGCAAAGAGGACCCAAATAAACAAAATCTAAAAGGAAAGAGGTGAAATAGCAATAGATCCCGCTGAAATACAAAGGATTGTTAAAAAATACTACGAACAACTCTATTCCAACAAACTGGACAACTTGGAGGAAATGGACATATTCCTAGAAAAACTCAATTCAAGAAGAATCTGAACAGCTCAATATGCCAGTAACTACTGAAGAAATTGAACAGCTCAATATGCCAGTAACTACTGAAGCAGTCATTAAAAAGCTTCCAGCAAACAAAAGCCCAGGGCCAGACGGATTCACAGGAGAGTTTTATCAAACATTCAAGGAAGAACTAAAACCTATCCTCCTCAGACTATTCCAAAAAATTCAAGAGGTAGGAACACTTCCAAGCTCATTCATGAAGCCAGCACCACCGTAATACCAAAACCAGATAAAGACAACACAATGAAAGAGAATTATAGGCCAATATCCCTCATGAATGTAGATGCCAAAATCTTCAACAAAATTCTAGCAAATCAGATCCAGCACTACATCAGGAAGATCATACACCATGATGAAGTAGGATTTATCCCAGGAATGCAAGGACGGTACAATATCCACAAATCAAAAAATGTGATACATCACATAAACAAATTGAGAAATAAAAACCACATAGTCATATAAATTGATGCAGAAAAAGCATTTGACAAAATCCAACACCCTTTCTTGATAAAAACTCTCAACAAGGTGGGAATAGAAGGATCATACCTCAACATAATAAAAGCTATATATGATAAACCCACAGCTAACATCACACTCAATGGGCAAACCTAAAACCATTTCCCCTAAGAACAGGAACAAGACAGGGATGCCCACTCTCACCACTCCTGTTCAACATAGTACTGGAAGTACTAGCCATTGCAATTAGACAAGAAGAAGAAATAAAAGGCATCCAAATTGGAAAAGAAGAAGTAAAACTGTCCTCATTTGCAGATGACATGATATGGTACATAAAAAAACCCGAAAGACTCCATCAAAAAACTAATAGACTTAATAAATGAATTCGGCAATGTAGCAAGATACAAAATTACCGCCAAGAAATCTATGGCATTTCTATACACCAATAATGAGCTTACAGAAAGAGAGACTAAAAAAGCAATCTCATTTACCATCGCACCAAAAAAATTAAGGTACCTAGGAATAAATTTAACCAAGGAGGTAAAAGACCTATAAGTGGAAAACTACAGGACACTGAAAAAAGAGATAGAGGAAGAACATACCATGTTCATGGATTGGGAGAATCAACATCATTAAAATGTCCATACTACCCAAAGCAATCTATAGATTCAATGCACTCCCAATTAAAATACCAACGGCATATTTCACAGACCTAGAAAGAACTCTTCAAAAATTCATGTGGAATAAAAAAAGAGCCCGATTAGCCACAGCAATCCTGAGAAAGAAGAATAAAGTATTTGGGATCTCAATACCAAATTTCAAGCTGTATTACAAAGCCACTGTTCTCAAAACAGCCTGGTACTGGCACAAGAACAGACATATAGATCAATGGAATAGAATAGAGAACCCAGATATCAACCCAAACCACTATGCTCAATTAATATTTGACAAGGGAGACATGAACATACAATGGAGTCAAGACAGTCTCTTCAATAAATGGTGTTGGGAAAATTGGACAGATACATGCAAAAAAATGAAACTAGATCACCAACTTCCATCATACACAAAAATAAACTCAAAATGGATCAAGGACTTAAACATACAATGGGAAACCATAACAATACTAGAGGAATCCACAGGCAGCAAAGTCTCAGACATATGCAGAAAGAACTTCACTGATACTACCCCTAGGGCAATGGAAGTTAAAGAGAAAATAAACAAATGGGACTACATCACAATAAAAAGCTTTTTCACAGCAAAAGAAACCATCAATAAAACAACAAGAAACCCCACTGTATGGGAGAAGATATTTGCAAATGTTATCACTGATAAAGGTTTAATCTCCAACATCTATAGGCAGCTTATACAACTTAATAAAAGGAAGATAAATGATCCATTAAAAAAATGGGCTATGGACCTAAATATAATCTTTTCGAAAGAAGACAGAACGAAGCCGAAGAGACACATGAAAACATCCTCAAAGTCACTAATTATCAGAGAGATGAAAATCAAAACGACAATGCAGTACCATCTCAAACCTGTCAGAATGGCTATCATCAACAAATCAACAAAGGACAAGTGCTGGGGAGGATGTGGAGAAAAAGGAACCCTCATGCACTGCTGGTGGGAATGCAAACTGGTGCAGCCACTGTGGAGAACAGTATGGAGTTTCCTCAAAAAACTGAAAATGGAATTCCCATTTGACCCAGTAATCCCACTCCTAGCAATATATCCTAAGAAACTAGAAACACCAATCAGAAAAGATATATGTACCCTTATGTTCATAGCAGCACAATTTACAATAGCTAAGATTTGGAAACAGCCTAGGTGCCTGTCAGCAGATGACTGGATCAGAAAACTATGGTACATCTACACAATGGAATACTATGCTGTCATAAAAAAGAAGGAATTCTTATCATTTATAGCAACCTGGACGGAATTGGAGAACATTATACTAAGTGAAATAAGCCAGTCAATGAAAGAAAAATACCACATGATCTCACTCATTTGTGGATAAGAAAAAACACATTATAAACTGATGAACAAAAAGATAGATACAGAGGCAGTAAAGCATCAAACAGACTGTCAAATTACAGTGGGAAGGTTAGGGAGAGGTGGGGGAAATAAGAGATCATGCATGCATATAAGAATAACCAACGGATGCAAAACATTGGGGCGTGAGGGCATGTATGGGAGTGGGGTGGGGGGGGCAATGGTAAGATATGTACACATATAATACCTTAATAAAAAAAATGGAAAAAAAAACAATATCAGTAACAAATACTGTTTGTAGACAAAGTCTTATGAGCACAAAGAATGGGAGTGGTCTACTCGAGGAGACCAAAACAAGTGTCTGACTTGTCTGTAGAGAGTTGAAAAACAATTATAAAATCAAGTGAAAAGGTCTCCTTTATATTATCGCCAAGTGCTTGAGCAATTTTAAATGCCCATGATAAAACAAACCTTCTGGCAGGGTAGACTGCTCCTAGGCTACTGTCCATAGAATGTCATGTTTAATCCTTGCAACAATCCCATGAGATAGATATTATTAATATAATTATTTTAGAGGAACAATCTGAGGCTTATGGGGTTAATTTGCTTGGATAACAGAATCAGTCAGGGTGGCCACAAAGGACCACCTCATAACCAATATGCCATATTGCTTTTGCAAAACAGTTTGGATATTGAACTGTATTGACCTCCCCTTGTCTTGCATTTCCCTGCTAATCCAGGTAGAGGAAATCTGATCATTCCATAAATTAATTTCTTTCAGATAACCCTTTCTAGAAAAATTTCCATCCTGTGTAGCTTTATAACAATATTTCTGAACAGAAATCAAGCTCCAGATTTTTATTCTCAGAAAGAAAAGTTACTCATACATTTTTGCCTGATTTTATTAGATTCTTGAGAGATGCAGGCATTGTAAAGAAAATGCAGTAATCTATAATTCTCCTACAGAGTTGAGTTGGGTTATTAGAGATTACACTAGACAGCCACTAGTGACTAAATGGAAATATGTAGGTTCTGCACATAAAGAGAAGTATAACCTTATCTAAATGTCAAGGATATTTGGGGATATTTAACATCCTTGTAAGTATGACTGTTGGGGATTCCTCCAGGAGACATTTAGTACAACCTTGACTCTAAGAATAGCAGTTCATATCTATTACTATCATTGAACAGAAGAATTTTGAGCCTAGACAAATGTGTGTGTGTGTGTTCGTGTGTGTCTGTGTGTGCGCACGCACTCACACATAGAGATATAGAACAGAGTAAACATGGAGTAATGCGAAGACATGAGAAACACGTTCCATGGAGTATAATAAACTGAGTTAATTTGTGAAATCCATCCAGGACACCAGGATCTGGCTGCATTCAGAGATTCCATGTTGACCAAAGGCATACAGGGCTGCTGCTAGCGTTGAAGGAGGCCAGGTCTAAGACCACTGTCACATCCATGATCACTGTCATCATAACAACACACAAACCAGTTGAGAGATTAAATAGTAATACAGATTCTTTACTCTTCCATCAGCTCAATTTCTATTTCATTTCCTGTAATGATATCCTTTCCCAGGCTTTTGAAACTCCTAGTCTTATTCCCTTTCTCAAAAGAATATAAATGCTACTAATTCCTAATTGCCAATGATCATAGAAGCCATAGGTAAGAATTCCCTCAATTTCCTACCAACAAACACAGATTTGGTTAAATCTGTACTCAATTTTAATTTCTTTCTTTGTGATATAATGATATATACCTAGGAATCTGCTAAAAACCTTTTCCTCTAGGTTACATATATCCTTCCTCAGGGAGCTTATTGAATTGATTAATTCCTCTCCTGTTTCTTCAGTTTCTCCCTACTTCCTCCTTCCCCCCAAAATATAAACGTCTTTCACATCACAAAGCCCAGCATAGCTAACTCTGCTTTCTTTGCCCCCAAATACCCTTTAGCCTGCCATACTTTGGCTTTGTGTCCATCCAGATACGGAATTATTTTGACCAAGATCACCAAATACATCTTTGTTGTTTAAATGTAATGCATACTTTTCAAATTTTTTCCTAAACTGAACTACTATTGTTGATTTTCTCCTTTAAATATTTATTTCTTTGTCTTCTAGGTTACCCACTGTCCAGGTTTTTCACGAAATGTTCAGAGCCACTAAAAATCAGCTTTCAGGGTCATCTTTTTCTGCCAGGAATTCCAGCCCCTTCACCTTCTCTGCCTTTCTACCTACACTTCACTTTCTCCACATAATCCCTACTCTTTCTGAGATCTGTTTTATCCTTCAAGATGCTCTTCCTGGTTTGGAAATGTGTTTTAAGAAAACAAAGAATATTTAACAGAGGCCATAAGTGGTCTGCAAATCTTAAAATATTTACTCTCTGGGTCCTCACAGAAAATGTGAACTGATATTAATTAAAAATTTTACACAAAGATCGATAACACTATCAGAAGAACCACTGTAGGGCAAATTTGTGCAATATGGAAACCTTTCAGAAATAGGAAAAGATGTTTAAGTCACCCTATGCCATACTTATAGTGTGTGTATGTACACACACACACTCTCTCACACACAAAAACACACACAAAATAATTCTCTACTAGAAACTCCTGGATACGCTTTTAGCACAATCATTGTCACAAAAAATAAGGAAAATAAAACTCTTCTAACAATTCTTTGCTTCTCTTTACTGAGTAATAGACTTTATTCATTTTTATAAATGGTCCCTAAATTTTCACTTAGTTTTAAAAAGAAACTATTTTATTATAGAACAAATATTTTAAATAGATAAGTGCAGTCATTTCACATTATTCCCATTTGTTTGTGTATATCAATTTAAACCAGTGATTCTAGCTATCACTTCATCTGTAACACGGTGGCAGTTGTGCTTAGGAAAATACTTATTCTTAGTAACAGAGTATACATTCTTGTTATGATCTGATGTGAACATAATGACAGCAAAAGATCCCAAGATTTGACTAAGTACATTTAAATTATAAGATAGAAAGATCTCTTATAAAAAATTTCTCAATAGGCTGATTGTGGAATATATGTGTATACATTTTTTTTGACACATGACCTATTTTTTTTTATTAATGAAGTAAAAACTACTTTACAAAGTTTTTTTGTTATTTTTATCTTTAAAAAAATTGATTTTAGAGAGAGAGAGATCAATTTTTTGTTAAACTTATTTATGCATTCATTGGTTGATTCTTATATGTGCCCTGTCTGGGGATCAAACCCATAAACTTGGTGTATCAGAATGATTCTCTAACCAATTGAGCTACCTGGACAGAGTCTATTTTTATCTTCCTATTTAGTCTGAATATATGCAAAATTCTCTCTCACCATGTGTGAAGTAATTTTTTTGGAAGCACTTAACTATTGGTATTTATAATTTCTTTGGTCTACACATGCTAGATAACCAAAAAAGAAGTAAAAATAATTTTTAGGAGACTTGTTGGAATAAATTATTACATATTAACATATGTAAATTGTGGAGGGAAGATATACTCATGAACAACCAAAATTATCCTTTAATTTAATTTTACCAGGTATTTTGTCTTTATTACAACTTCAATACTGTGTATTTATGCATGGAAAAATAACTATGCAGTATATAAATTTGTAAATTATTTGAAAACAATTTTAATTGATTGGGCTTCTATGATTAGAATTGAATTTAGTTTATATAGCAGCATATAATGTGACCCAAAGTGTGCTTTATAAAATTTAATGTGCTTAAAGAATCTTTAATGATATTAATTGAATTTGATCTTACCTTTAGGATAGGACAATCTTGTAAAATTTATTTTTTAATATTAGGCTGCATGACATTCAATTTTTCTCCATATTAGGTAGCATCCTCCAAGTTAAAGAAAGAAGTAAATTACTTTTGAAGGGGCTAGGGGCTTGTCATGGTGTCCTCTGTGCCAGGACTTCTGACCCCCAATCTGAAATTAAAAGACCTTAGAGCTATGTGATTGAGGATGCACCATCTACACTGACTTTTCTCTTAACTCTACCAGGTACTTGGTGATACCGGTTCACGCTGGCTCTGAGTCTGATGGGAAAAGACTCAGAGGTCAGGGTGACGGTCTAAGGGAGACCAGGCTCACTCCATCCAGTTTGTTTCCCCGAGCTGGGTCATCCCAGACCCAGAGTCCCAGGAGAGCAAGCTGGAGGCAGGAGGCCAGGAGGGGTGTCTCAGGGGCAAGAAGGGTCTGGGGGCTTCTGCCTCTGACCTTTGCAAGGCTCTCTAAATTGGGTTGTAGAAGCTGTTACTCTGGGGATTCAAGGAAAAAAAAATAGAATTTCTACTTCAAAAATGTTTGGTTTGGGGAGATTGGAAGATGGCAGCAGACTAGGTGGATCTTTCTCCCACTTACCCCCGGAATCTAACTGGAATTAGAACTAAGTTGGGGAATATTCACCCTGAAATACCAGCTGAAGACTGGCTGAAGAGGAGACGTTTAAACAAGGAAGGGAAGAAATCACCTCTAGATGGGTAGGAAGGGCGCAGTTGTGAGAGGAGCTGGCCCAGCTCTCAGGGGCAGCAGGCTAAGGGTGAGAAGGGATCCTCCAGAGAGGAGGGAAGCCTGGACCCTAGGCAGGGCATCCCAGCCTGGACAGCCAGAGACAGAAACAGCCACCCATGCGACAAAAAGCAGTGGGGCTTCTAACAGGCAGGGAACTGCAGTCTCTTTAGATAAAGCCCCCTCTCCGCCCTCCCTTTTTTTTTTATTTTGTATTGAAATTTAGAGATAGAGAAAGGCAGAGAGAGAAAGAGAGAGAAACATCAATGTGAGAGTGAAACATTAATTGGATGCCTCCTATATACCCCCAACTGGGGATTGAGCCTGCAACCTGGTGTGTGCTCTGTGCAGAAATCAAACCAGCAACCTTTCAGTGCATGGGATGATGCCCAAATAACAGAGCCAGGCAACAAAGCCACATTTTTTAGCACAGGATTTTCGTTCCCAGACACTTTTACTATGTTTCAGTGGAGGGAAGGGGTGCAGACTGGAGTCACTGGAGATGAGACAGAGGTGGAGGAGTAGGGAGGAATCATGGGTAGGGCAGCTGCTGGGGTACCTGTGCTGAGTCATTCCTCTATATTCCAGAGGTCATTTCTCCTCAGAGACACAAGCCCCTCCCAATAGCAGAAGCCTGGGGAAAGCCAAATACACCACCACCTTGGATACAGCTTGCCCCACCCTAAGGAATTGTGTTTGCCCCACTCTCTGAAAATGTGCCCCACCCTGCATCATGACCCCTGCTAAGAAGGCAGCAGACACAGGGAGCAGCAATCTCAAAGAGCATCAGTCAGTGTCTGGCTTTGGGGTGGGGACATTCCCCAGAAACCTGGCTGGTGCTTCCCTCTCACAGGAGAGCTGATGGAAACTCTTGGCTTCCAGCAGACTTCACTGGCCTGCCTAAGGACTTTGCCTAGCTGAAGAAAAGGAAATGGTCTTGGCACACCACACCCTCCATCATCACTGAAAGATGAATGTTTACTATCTTGCCTTAGGACCCCATGCTGCTAAAAAGCCAGCCTAGGAGCTCAGCTTGGCCACAACCTTGGGCAGCCAAGCCCAGTGAAGGCAGACACAAGATGTAGATGGCTTGAGGCTTCAAACAAGGCCCTGAGAGCCAAACTGTCAGCTTCTGACATTGGTTAGCACAAAAGTACCTTCCAGGAGGCCCAAAATAAGCATACAAAACAGCTTCATACAACATAAGAGTAGGATCCAATGGAAAATCCTAGCAAACACTAAAATTTTCCAAGGCAAACTTCATTTGGTATTTTTGTTTTTATTTTTACTTGCCATTATTTTCTTTTTCTGTATTTTAGTTGTAATTTTTTAAAATTTATTTTATTTTATTTTATCTTATTTTTTACCATTTTTTTATTGTTTTAAGTATTACAAATAGTAGTACATATGTCTCCTTTTTTCCCCCCATTGATCTCCCCCCAACCTCCCCTACCCCCCAGTACATGCCTTCACCTGCCCGCCCTCCCCGCCGCCCCAGTGTCTTGTATCCATTGGTTGTGCTTATATGCATGTGTACAAGTCCTTCGGTTGGTCTCTTACAGCCCCCCTCGCCCAACCTCCCCTGTTTTGCCAATGTAGTTTGACAGTCTGTTCAATGCTTCTTTGCCTCTGTATCTTTTTCCTACCATTTCTTTCCTTTAAAAAGTTTTGCCTTTGCAGACTAGAAATAAACATATAATAACAAAACAAGATAAAACAAAAAAAATGTTTGAGTCCCAATTTCAATGTCCAACAGTTCTGAGTCCCCGTTTCAATGTCTAACAGTTCCTTATGTGTACATGTCAGCAATGATATCTGGATGGTGGGCACATGTTGGCAATGCAGGTCTGACCCTCTCTGGTTTGGTCCTAGGTAACCTGCAGCAGTGCACAGCTGCTGACTGCTCACGTGGCAAGGCGTTGTCAGCGTCTTCCATCTCTGGACTGTTTTTTCCTCTTGTCTTAGTGGTTGGAGCACACCTGTCAATTCCTCTCTGTTGCAGGAATCCATCTGGTCTTGGGGTTGTTTTCTGAAAATATATAAATGTATTCTCGACCACAAGTTAATAAAGGAATCTTTTCTATATAATTGATTTGGGATCCTTTTTATTTTTGTTCAAACAATTTTCCTTTGTCTTATTTAGACACCATGTGTATTTTTAATGGCCATGTTGCTGTTATCATTGCAAATGAAACTAAATTTGATAAAGTAAAAATTTTCTAGATGTAATTTACTTATAGGATATTTTTCCTTACATGATATTGCCCTACTATCCCCCCCCTTTTTTTTATTAATGGAGGTTTTTGTAAATTTTATAATGTAGTCTTGATAACTTTAAATTTTTTTTTTTTTTTTTTTTTTTTTTTTTTTTTTTTGCTCACACATATGACTGTTTAGGTTCATTGCATATTCAGGAATTTTACCATGAGATGAACTACCAATAGAAATTTTAGTTATTACTTTAAGAACAGCTTTTTGTCCAGTACAATTAACTTTACTTGAATATTCACTTATTTCAATTAGCCTATTTATATTAATCTGAAAACTCGATTACTATTTTACTGTCAAATTTAATACTCTACCAACAATCTTAGTTTACCCTGTAAATATTAGTGGGGAGGATTATTTGCATTCTTGAGTGGGCCCTGAGCATTCTAGATGCTAAGCTGAATTTAGATATAGGGAAATTGCTGTCGGCCAAGTCTCTTGTCTGTTACCTGGGTCCCGATCTGAGCTGGGCCAAGTCTCTGTCTGTCACCTGTATCTCGATGTGAGCTGGGCCAAGTCTCTTTCTGTTGCCTGGGTCCCGATCTGAGCTGGGTGTGGGAAGAGCGAAGCAGCCATGGGGGCAGGAGACCTCCTTCAGAAGGGGTGAGGGTTCAAGCCCCTGCTATGTTGGGGGGGTGAGGGTCTGTGCCACACTTCTGTTGCCCCCCCAAGTTCTCTCCTGATGGCCCCTCTGTGACTGTGCCTGTCTTAGGTTGTTCCTTCCTTGAGGAATCTTACCTGTCTCTGGCTAACCAGCCATCCTCTGGGGCCAAGCAGGGTGGTGTGAGGTTCAGTTCTGTCTCCTTGGTAGCCTATGCCCCCATGGCCTCCACATCCAGCACCTGCCTTGGGAACCCCTGGCCTGCTGGCAGGGTCCCAGTGCTGATCACATATCTCGGGGAACTCGGGTTTCTTCTCCATTGAGGGCCCAGCTCACACAATTGGGTGTGAGACAGATCCATGGTACCAGCCCCCATGAGGCTTCAAGCTCAGCATGAACAGAAAGCTCAGGAAACAGCTGAGGGCAATTGGATTGTGAGAAGAGGGTCCCTCTTGGCACAAAGGGCAAGAGGGGCCAATATAGGATGCTCAAGTGCCTTCCCAGTGCCTTAATTCCTTCTGCAAGGAATTAAATCCTTTCATGTCCTTTTTTTTTTTTTAATTGCTGCCAACCATTCAAAGAATTAGTTTGTAAGTTTGTTTGGGATAATTTTAAAATATGCTGTTGTAAAATATCTAAAATCATAATGACATTGTACAATAATATCATGTAAGGATATTCTTTGCCCTAGGCCCTGGCAATTCCATTTCAAACTGGCTGTCAATTTCTTTTTGTAGCTTTATATAAACTTTGTCAGGGAGACAAAAACACAAATTACTTACTTTAGTTCAAGAGGCCAAATATTTTGACTTTAAATTACAATCCTTATGACTTTTGAAGGAAACTTCTCTTTGTTTCCTTCCAAAATAATTTTCAGTCTACAGAGAGATTCATTTAAAAATTTCTGTCACATGAAATAATTTCTCTTAAGGCTATGGTGACCACTAGTATAGGTTAGATTTAGTATTTTATTTTTATTTTATAATTTTTTAATTAATTTTTTTTAATTTTTATTTTTTTACATATGTGTCCTTATTTCTCCATAACCCCCCACTCTCCACTTATGCCCCACCCCCTTGTTGTCTGTGTCCATTGATTAGGTTCATATGCATGCATACAAGTCCCTTGGTTGATCTCTCCACCTTACCCCCACCCTCCCCTACCTTACCTGAGGTATGATGTTCTGATCGACGTTTCTCAGCCTCTGGATCTATTCTTGTTCATCAGTCTATGCCGTTCATTATATTCCACAAATGAGTGAGATCATGTGATATTTATCTTTCTCTGCCTGACTTATTTCACTCAGCATAATATTCTCCATCTCCATCCATATTGTTGCAAATGGTAGGAACTCCTTCTTTTTTACTGCAGCGTAGTATTCCATTCTATAGATATACCACAGTTTTTTAATCCATTCATCTGCTGATGGGCATTTAGGTTGTTTCCAAATCTTGGCTATGGTGAATTGTGCTGCTATGAACATAGGGGTGCATATTTCCTTTCTGATGCGTGTTTCTAGATTCTTGGGATATATTCCTAGAAGTGGGATCACTGGGTCAAATGGGAGTTCCATTTTTAGTTTTTTGAGGAAGCTCCATACTGTTCTCCACAGTGGCTGCACCAGTCTGCATTCCCACCAGCAGTGCAAAAGAGTTCCTTTTTCTCTGCATCCTAGCCAACACTTGTGTTTTGTTGATTTGTTGATAATAGCCATTCTGACAGGTGTGAGATGGTACCTCATTGTTGTTTTGATTTGCATCTCTCTGATGATTAGTGACTGTGAGCAGGTTTTCATATGTCTCTTGGCCTGCCTTCTGTCTTCTTTCAAAAAGTGTCTATTTAGATCAGTTGCCCACTTTTTGATTGGGTTGTTTATCCTCTTTTTGTTAAGTTGTATGAGTTCTCTGTATATGTTGGAGATTAAACCCTTATCATTGATATCATTGGCAAATATGTTCTCCCATGAAGTGGGCTTTCTTATTGTTTTATTGATGGTTGTCTTTGCTGTGCAAAAGCTTTTTATTTTGATGTAGTCCCATTTGTTTATTTTCTCTTTAGCTTCCATTGCCCTAGGAGTAGTATCAGTGAAGAAGTTCTTTCGGCATATGTCCGAGATTTTGCTGCCGGTGGATTCCTCTAGTATTTTCATGGTTTCCCGTCTTAGGTTTAAGTCCTTTATCCATTTTGAGTTTATTTTTGTGTATGGTATAAGTTGGTGATCTAGCTTCATTTTTTTGCATGTATCTGTCCAATTTTCCCAACACCATTTGTTGAAGAGACTGTCTTGACTCCATTGAATGTCCGTGCCTCCTTTGTCAAATATGAATTGAGCATATTGATTTGGGTCAATTTCTGGGTTCTCTATTCTATTCCATTGATCTATATGTCTGTTCTTGTGCCAGTACCAGGCTGTTTTGAGAACAGTAGCTTTGTAATACAGCTTGATATCTGGCATTGAGATCCCACCTACTTTGTTCTTCTTTCTCAGGATTGCTGTAGCTATTCGGGTTCTTTTTTTATTCCTGATAAATTTTTGGAAAGTTCGTTCTAGGTGTGTGAAATATGTTGTTGGTATTTTAATGGGGAGTTCATTGAATTTATTGATTGCTTTGGGTAGTATGGACATTTTGATGATGTTGATTCTACCAATCCATGAACATGGTATGTTCTTCCATCTGTTTATGTCTTCCTCTATCTCTTTTTTCAGTGTTGTGTAGTTTTCTACGTATAGGTCTTTTACCTCTTTAGTTAAGTTTATTCCTAGGTATCTTAATTTTTTTGTTGCGATGGTAAATGGGATTGCTTTTTTAGTCTCTCTTTCTGTAAGTTCATTATTGGTGTATAGAAATGCCATAGATTTCTTGGCATTAATTTTGTATCCTGCTACATTACCGAATTCAGTTACTAAGTCTAATAATTTTTTTATGGAGTCTTTAGGGTTTTCTATGTACAGTATCATGTCATCTGCGAATAAGGACAGTTTTCCATTATTTTCTTTTTTATTCCTCTGTTATTATTATTATTATTACTATTATTATTATTATTTCTATTTTCTCTCTTGTTTCTTTCATATCTTTTATTTGCCTCCTTCTTTTCTTACTCTATTTCTTTTCTTTCTTTTGTTTTATCTTTCTTTCTCTTCTTTTACTACTTTTATCTTTCTTGTTTCCTTTCAGAATCCTTTCTCTTCTAGTGTTCTTTTTATTTTATTATTACTTTTTCTTTTCATTTATTAATCTTACTCTATTTTCTCTTTCCTAAATCTCTATTCTTTTGTGGTTATTTTTGCTGCTGTTGTTGGGTTCTTTTGTATGTTTTTATTTGTTTCCTGTTTTGATAACAGTTCAGAGAAGGTGGTCAGTATTGAGTCTCACATTTTGCTAGCCTGAGAGATCCCACCCATGAATGGGACAACAAAATAAAGACCCAATTACAACAGGAGGGCACAAATAACCCATGAAGGGTTGCTCCCAGAGCATACAGCTCAAGAGTTCAAAGACCACACCAATTGGGTCCCACATGACATTTACTACAAAAGGGCACTCTACAAAGACTGGTAGTCATATCAGATATATCTAATAAACAGAAACAAACACAAAAAGACAACTAAAATAGGGAGGCAAAGAAACAAACTTCAAATGGAATAGAAAGGATAAGTCCCCAGAAAAAGACCTAAATGAAATGGAACAATTTATCAGACATAAAGTTCAGAGTAATAGTTATAAGAATGCTGAAGGAATTTAGTGAGTCCTAAAAGAAACTTAATGGAAACTACATCAGCATGAAGATAGACATAGAAACTATGAATAAGAAATGAATAATACTATGTCTGACATCAACAATACACTGGAAGGAATTGTAAGCAGGCTTGGTGAAGTAATTTGGAAGACAAGGTAGAAAAAAGCACCCAATTAGAGAAGAATCAAAAAGAAAAAAAATACTTAAAATGAATGAGGAGACTTTAAGGGACTTTGGGACGACATGAAATGGAACAACATCTGCATAATAGTGGTCTCACAGGGAGAAGAAAATGAGCAAGGGATACAGAACCTGTCATAGTTGGGGAATTTATTATCCCACTGACATCACTGGTTAGAACTTTCAGACAAAAAGTTTAACAAGGAAACAGTAACCTTAAACAACACACTATATCAGATGGATTTAATTGATATTTACAAACATTTTATCCTAAATCTGCAGAATATACATTCTTCTCAAATGTACATGAAACATTCTCAAAGACAGACCACATGTTAGGACACAAAATAAGTCTTTCCAAGTTCGAGAAGATTGAAGTCATATCCATCACATGAAGCTATAGATCAACTACAAGACAAAAACTCACAAACATTCAAACACATAGTAGCTAAATAATATGTTATTAAACAATTAATGGGTTATCAATGAAATCAGGGAAGAAATCAAAAACTTACTGAAAAAAAGAAAAAAAAATGAACACACAACTCCAAATCTCTGGGACACAGTAAAAGCAGTCTTGAGAGGAAAGTTCATAGCATTACAGGCCTACCTCAAGAAACAAAAAATAACTCAAATAAATGATCTAATCCAACAACTAATATAATTAGAAAGAGAAAAATAAGAAAAGCCCAAAGTCAGCTAAGGAAGGAAGCAATACAGATAAGAGTGTAAATAAATGACATAGAGACTTAAAAGAAACAAAAAACAAAACAAAATAAAAACACAACAGCACACAAGATCAATGAAATCAAGAGATGGTTCTTTGAAAATATAACCAAGTTTAATGAACCATTATCCAGTCTCATCAAGAAATAAAGAAAGAGGAGCCAAATGAATAATAACAGAAATGAAAGAGTTGAAGTAACAACTGACAACAATAGAAAAAGAGAGGATTGTAAGAAAATACTATGAACATCTATATGCCAACAAACTGGTCAACATGGGCAGATGGACAAATTCCTGGAATCAGAAACCTTAATAGACCAATAACAGCTAATGAAATTGAAGCAGGGATAAAAAATCTTCTAGCAAATAACAATCCCTGACAAGATGGATTTACAGGAGAGTTTTACCAAACATTTAATGAAGAAGTAACACCTGTCCTCCTCAAACTATTTAGAAAAATTCAAGAGGGGAAAATATTTCTAAGCCCTTTTTATGATGACAGCATTATCCTATTTCCAAAACCAGATAAAGACACAACAAAGAAAGAAAATTACAGGACAATACCCCTGATGAACATCTATATATACAAAAGTTTAATATGCTAAGTGTTCGACCCTCCAACTGGTTGCTATGATGCACACTGACCACCAGGGGGCAGATGCTCAACACAGGAGCTGCATGATGTGCACTTGCCATTTACAGCAAAACAGCACCGGGGACCTGGCACCCACAAAGCAACACTTGGCTTCCCCCAAGTAGGACACAGGCCCTGCTACCACCCCAGAGCAACACCCCACCAAGTAGCAGTGATGCTGCAGAGACCCATGGTGCAAAATTCAGCCCATAGCCCAGCCTAGCCTGGAACCGGTGGCTGTGGGCTTCAGGTAATGACGTCACATAGCAATGCCCAGCTTCCTCTCCGTAGCGACTAGCCTCCTTGGAGTTTCTTCAGCCCAGAAACACAACTTGCTTTATAGCCAGTTGGAAACATTTTACACTTTAACCAAATATCTGTGAAGCATTTTCCTGTGCCTCATCTCATTTGATCCTCACAGAAGTCCTGGAGTAGGTAGATAGGAGACTCAGAGACTCGGTGAAATCCTATTTTCTGTTCATTAGCCAGAAAACAGAGATTTAGAAAGCTTAGAAACTTGCCCCAACTGAAAAGAAGTAAGAAATGGTGGACTTTGAAAATGACTTCAGGTTTTCTCACTGCTCAGAATATAATCAAATACTGCTGCAGTTAAATATTTTACCCTTTGTTCTCCCTGTGTTATCTACAAAAATAATCTGGTTCATGTTGATATTTACTGCTGTGTTGCTGACAATTACCTAAAAGAGAAGTTGGGGTGCTTCACTGGGCTGGAAAAAGTTTAGCTAAATCAGAAAGTAGGTTTAATTAAGCAAGTTTATTCTCTCTCTCTCTCTCTCTCTCTCTCTCTCTCTCTCTCTATATATATATATATATATATAAGGCTAAGTTGACTCACATATGTGTGATACATATAAAGCTCTCACTGGAGCCAATCACACACATGTTTCTATCTGTTATTGTCGATCATGAATTTTGTTGACACTTCTATTATAGAGAACTAGAGGCCCGGTGCATGAAATTTATGCATGGGGGGCAGGGGTCCCTTCAGCCCAGCCTGAACCCTCTCTAATCCAGGACCCCTCGGGGGATGTCCGACTGCCAGTTTAGGCCCCCACAGGGATCAAGCCTAAACAGTTGGTTTAGGCTTGATCCCTGTGGGGGCCTAAACTGGCAGTCGGACATCCCTCTCACAATCCAGGACCACTGGCTCCTAACTGCTCACTTGCCTACCTTCCTGATTGCCCCTAACTGCCCCCCCCCCCCCCAGCTGGCCTGGTCACCCCTAACTGCCCCCTTGCTGGTGTAGTTGCCTCCAGCTGCCCCTCCCCCACATTGGCCTGGTTGCCCCTTAGTGCCCCGCTTGCCAGTCTGGTCACCCTAAGCAGCCTGCTGCTCAGTCCTTTGGCCACCCTTCCCTAACCCCCCTGCTGGCCTGGTCACCCCACGCAGCCTGCTGCTCAGTCATTTGGTTGTCCCTCACTAACCCCCTTGCCGGCCTGCTTGCCCCACACAGCCTGTTTGGTCGTCTGTTTGGTTGTTTCGGATGCGGATGCTATGGTCACTTAGCCATATATATATATATATATATATATATATATATATATATATATATATATATGCAAATAGCGATATTAAAATATTTCTTCTTATTAATTGCTTTTCAATGTGCACGAATTTGTGCACCAGGCCACTAGCAGATGCCAAAATCCTTAACAAAACATTTGAAAATTAGATCCAGTAATACCATAGAAATGTCATAGACCTTGACCAAGTAAGATTTATTCTGGGGACGTAAGTTTGGTACAATCTTTGCAAATCAATAAATGTGATACATGACATTAACAAAATGAAGGATAAAAATCACATGATCATATCAATAGGTGCAGAAAAAAGCATTTGGTAAAACCCAGCAATCATTTATGACAAAAACTCTCAGCAGAGTGAGAATAAAGGGATAATAGCTCAACATGACAAATGCCATATATGACAAACCCACAGCCAACATCATACTCAATGTGCCAAAACTAAGCATTGCCTTTAAAACAGGAATAAGACAGGGTTGTCTGCTTACACCACTCTTATTCAATGTAGTCTTGGAAGTCCTAGCCACAGTGATCAGTCAAGAAGAAAAAATAAAAGGCATCAGACAAGAAGAAAAAATAATAAGCATTCAAATAGGAGAGAAGGAAGTAAAACTATCTTTTTTCCACAGATGACATGATATTGTACATAGAAAACCTAAAAACTCCCAATAAAAAACTACTAGATTTAGTCAATGAATTTGACCAAGTAGCAGGATACACAATTAATATCCAGAAATCAATGGCATTTTTATGTACCAATAATGAACTCTCAAAAAGAAGAACTAAAATAAAATCTCATTTACTATTGCAACAAACAAAATAAGACAATTAGAAATAAACGTAACCAAGGAGCCTGGCCAGCATGGCTCAGTGGTTGAGTGTCAACCTAAGAACCAGGAGGTCACAGTTCAATTCCTGGTCAAGGCACATGACTGGATTCCCAGCTCAATCCCCAGTGAGGGGCGTGCAGGAGGCAGCCAATTAATGATTCTCTCCCATTGTTGATGTTTCTGTCTCTCTCTCTCTGAAATCAATAAAAATATAAAAAATAAAATAAAATAAACATAACCAAGGAATAAATAAATATTAAGAACCAAATTTAAATGTATACTATATACATGACTTCTTATAATCAACTTTATTACCCAGTATTTTGATAGTTTAATGAGTAAGCAAAAATTAGTGAAATAGTTTAAACTAAAAGGGGATATAAAATAGCTGTTATTCTATTTACAAAAAGTAAATATTATTTATTCCTTGATTTTTATATATTATTTTAAAAATTGATGTTATCAGTATTTTAAAAATTTATATGGAGTTGATTATATCTTTATAGAAAGCATTGACAAATTTTTCTTGAACACTTGCATTTCCAATATATGGCATTACTATCAAATGGCGATTTGAAATTATCTATATAAAAGCCAAGCGACTGGAATGACTGGTCACAATGAGGAGCACAGCAGCGGCCAACCAGTCTGATCAGGGGTGGGGCTGGCTGGCCAACCTCCTGCGTCCCCTCCCCTCAGCAGGCCCAGCCCCAAGTGGACCCCATCAGGGTGGGCCAGCCGGACCCTACCCATACATGAATTCGTGCACCAGATCTCCAGTAAAAGATAATAATAGTGAAAGGAAGTAGATGTTCATTGTGGATGAGGAACTCTATGTGTTGTTACTACCAAAATATATATCTTTCATATCAATAAGATCTTTTTCACTTCTGCCTTTCTGTATGTGCATTGGAATTTCCTATGTATGTTATTCACTGCAATAAATACATATAACTTTAGGGGAATATTATAATAAGATATGTGTCATACCAAAGGAATAGTTTGGGGAAATGAACTCAGAAGATTTGCACAGCTGCTGATTTCCCTTTTTATTATATCTAGGAAGTAAAAATTTTAAACTAGATTCTCCTGAGGTTGTATACAGGTAGATAATATGCTAGGAAAAGGGTAATAAAGTGAAAATTTTCAGAGAGAAAAATATTTGAGTCAAAAGAATATATTTAAAAATTATTTTTATAAATAATGTCTCTACAGTTAATGAACTTTATTAAGAGACATTTTGATTTAACAGTAAAATTTGTACTTGTTATTTCTCTCAAAAATCTCTTGAATAGGAATAGTTTCCTAGAAAGCTCATGGCATTTATTGGGAGTTAATGTCTGCTCTTTATTATTTTTCTTTAATGATGTGGGATTGAGGGTATTTCAGTACCATCTCCTGGAGCTTTGCAATGTGACCTTGTGTATCATCATGAATAGGCATAAAGCTACAGTAATATGTTAATCATATAAACATTTATTCAAAGCCAGGACTAATAAATTTTCTTATATCTGATTCTCTGATTGTCAAAGTGATCAGTTATCTGATCTTAGCTTAGTGTAGGTGTAGTTAAATAATGATAATACTTGGTGTTTACATTAATATTTACAGATAACCTTATTTATATTAACAATGTAAAAAAACAAGTGACAGAAAACAAATAATAATATTTACATTAATATTATAGATAATATTGAAGCAGGAATTTTAGGGGGACATAGGCAGGCTTAGAGATTTTTTAGAATTGGGGTCCATGGGTAAAGCGCAAGGATGCAGACTGGGAGAAGATACATTTCCATAACACAAGGAAGCCAGGTGCAGTTTACATTTCCATAAGACAAGGAGGCAGCAACAGGTATATTTACATAAGACAAGGGAACTGGGAGTAGCCAAGAAAGGTCTATATTTACAAAATAAAGAGAAGGAGGCCCTTCATTCAAAGGTAAAGAAAGCCCAAGGGGTATAAGGAAACAATAAGGGAGGAGGGGAGAACCTCACAAGTCCCATGTGAGGTTCCACCTTTGAGCCCAGGAGTTGCTATAATAACCAGTCTAAGGGAATAGTGACCAATCAGAGGGGATATCAAGGCATCAGGATCTGCAGCCTTTATAAGCTGTTAGGAAGAGGAACCCTGTAGGACTCTTCCCCCTCCCTACTTGGAAGTCCATTCTGTGGGACTTTTCCCCCTCCCCACGTGGGAGTCTGTGCTTGCTCTTCAAGAAATCTCCATCTTTGCTATACCACTTTCTGTCTGTGGATTCATTCTTCAATTCCAGCGGAAAGAATCCGGGTTCCAGTCCAAAAATTCGGTATCAATATTATAGTGACATAATTAATTTATTAAGTTTGTGAATAAAGAATAGAGTGAATAAGTCCCTTAATTTCAATGAGTCTCAGTTTTCTTCACCTGTGAAATAGGCTTAACTAATTACTCCCTCTTTCTTGAAATTACTTAGCTAGTGAGTGTGAAAGGTGGACTCTAGCCCAGGACTCTTGAATCCAAAATGATGACTGTTTCACTTTAATAAAATGTCAATTGTCCCAGGAAATGACGATACATTATCAAAAGCTATTGACTCCAAACCTTCATTGTTATTCTATTTTCTCATATATTTGAGCCAAAAGTTTGTTAGCAATCATTTGAAAACTAAAACATTCAGTCAACAATTCAGAGTTTTTTGTCTTTGTAATATTCACCAGATATGTAAAAACCAGAATTAAGAAAATTCTGAACAATTTAGAGTTCATAGTCTCATATCTCATTCTACAGATGACTCTCTTTACAATACTGGATTGATGACTCTTTACAAAATACAGTAGGGCTCTCCATGAACCCCCAGAAAATGAAAATAATAGTGTAATAATGATATTACTGGGGAGGTTTAGCTCTTCTGAAGTTTTTACTCAAATACTCATTTTATATTTAGAGCAAGGAGCCATTTTGTCTCTTTAAGAATTTTTTAAAATTAATTTGAGAGAGAGAAAGAGAGAGAACAGGGGAGAGAAACACTGATTTGTTTTGCCATTGCTTTATGCATTCATTGGTTGACTCTTGTATGTGCCCTGGGAATGGAACCTGCAATCTTGGTGTATGGGGCCAATGCTCTAACCAACTGAGCTGCTCAGCTGGAGCCTTCTGTTTCACTCTAAGTAAAGAAAATGGAATCCAGACCATTCATGCCACAATAAACAAATAGGTACATATTTTGGTAAATAATCTTGAAAGAAGTGATCATTTGAATTCTTTGACTAACTCTTGTTACTGGATTAGTTTAAGAAATTTAATAGGCACGACAATGCTGATGTTATAGCCTAACAGGAAAGAAAGATCTTTTAAAACAAAAATATGCTATAGAAATAAGATACTAAAATTATTGGCTTATTTTTTTGTAATGTATGAATTCTCCACATTTGCAGAGACAAAGCACCATTGCCTTATTGAAAACAGCCCATGTATGAGAGTTTAAAAGAACTACTGGCTCAGTTGGTTGAGCCTGTCCCATGCACCCAAGGGTCATCAATTCTATCCTTCGTCAGGGCACATGCCCAGGTTGCAGGTTCAGGCCTCTGTTTGGGTGCATAGGGGAGGCAACTGATTGCTGTTTATCTCTCTCTCCCTTTCCTTCTGTCTATAAAATCAAATTTAAAAAAAGAACTAAGGATTGTTCGGAAATGACATCAATAGAGAGTGTGTCTTCAGGCACCTGAAAGGGTGTGGGGGGTTCATTTTTATCATAATAAAAAAATTTAACTTTACTTGCCATATTTCATTGAATCTCAGATGCTACAATGTTGCATACTATAATTTAATAGTATTAACTGAAACCTAGATTACATTCTGTCAACTAAAGTCTTTTTATTCTAAATTGAGTGAATTCTCTCCATAAAAATAATCCAGGACAACAAAATTATTTCTCTACTTTCTATCAACATATCAACTTTCAAAAAAAATAATTGAGCCTTTATTGTCACTTGAGAAAGTGTGAGGCATGGCAGACCTTGGCATGCCCTCAGAGCTCACAGTGATAAGAGCAATACAAAGTCAGGTAAAAAAGAAAATATAGCACCTGACCAAGCAAATGGTACATGTCCAAGACCAGGGCTCAAGGAATCAGTGAAGTGACAGTTTCAATAATCAATTTTTGGTGACAGTTAAACTTTGAATCATAGTAACACTTGCTTCTCTTTTTTTGAAGACTTCACTTTTAACTTTATAAAGTTCTAAATATACAATAGTTAGTAATAATTGCTAGTAATAATGATGCAACATATACACTGAGTGCCAGATTATTATGATCTCTGAACGCATAATAATCTGGCCACTCAGTGTATATCCTATATAATAAAAGGCTAATACGCAAACTGTCCCCTCGATCAGGAGTTCGACCAGCAGGCAGGCTGGCCAACCACCCATGTCCCCTCCCACTGGCCAGGCTGGCTGGACCCCACCCATGCACGAATTCATGCACCAGGCCTCTAATATATACGGAGTGGCCAGATCATAATAATCTGGCCACT
Organism: Corynorhinus townsendii; assembly: GCA_026230045.1. Classification (NCBI taxonomy): domain Eukaryota; kingdom Metazoa; phylum Chordata; class Mammalia; order Chiroptera; family Vespertilionidae; genus Corynorhinus; species Corynorhinus townsendii. The sequence continues at coordinate 111,980,022 of JAPDVU010000001.1, read as the reverse complement.
CAGTGTAATATTGCTATTACTAGTATATAATGATTCCCTGCCCATGTAGTTGGCATTAATAATCATCTCCTTAAGAGAAATATCTACTAATATTTTAGGTTGAATAATAAAAAATTGTTATTTTTATCTGATTAAAAACAATTACTAGTAAATATTGGCAATTTAATGTGCCCCAACCTATACATCTTGCTAACTGGAGGAAATTTCCAGGGACTCTTACATGCTGTTATTTTGTACCTCTCCCCTTTTTTTTGTTGCCTAGACCAACCTTATGAGAAATACAAAATCAGTAATTTTCAGTTTTATTAAAACTGCCCCTCCCACCAAATGTCAGAATTTATATATAAGCATATATATTACATGTAGTTGGTCCCCAGAAGAAAGATATTTTTAAATATATTTTATTGATTTTTTTTTTTTTTACAGAGAGGAAGAGAAAGACATAGAGAGTTAGAAACATCATTCAGCTGCCTCCTGCACACCTCTTACTGGGGATGTGCCCGCAATCAAGGTACATGCTCTTGACTGGAATCGAACCTGGAACCTTTCAGTCCACAGGCAGATAGATGCTCTACTCACTGAGGCAAACTGGTTAGGCCTGTTAGGGCAAGATATTTTGAACTAAAGATTTCTTGCTTTTAATTTAGTCAGTGGTCTTCAAGAGAACTCCCAAATTCTCAAGATGACATAAGATGGTAAAAGATTCCATAAAATAACACCAGTAATTGTTCTTGGACGTGAAAAGCAGGTGACATCTTTGGCATGCATCCTTTTTATTATGCTCTACTTATCATTGAGACATGTAACAGCAGGAAGAAACCTTATTTGGCTAAATGTTCAGGAACTATCTTTTAAAAATGGGATAATGGATGTGTGTGTGTGTGTGTGTGTGTTTTAGTTTCCATTTCTGAGAATTTATTATTGCAGTATAAAAATACCATTGGTTTCTGGGTGTTCATTTTGTATCATGCTACATTGCCGAATTCACTTATTAAATCTAGTCAGTTTTTGGTGGAGTCTTTAGGGTTTTCTATGTATAATATGTCACCTGTGAATAATGAGAGTTTTACTTCCTCCTTTCTAATTTTGATGTCTTTTATGTTTTCTTCTTCTCTGATCACTGTAGCTAGGACTTCCAGTACTACCTTGGATTAGAGTGGTAAAGTACCACTTCTAGGTGTTAACAAAAACAAAACAAAACAAAACATTGAAACCTGTAAAGAATTTTTGTGAGTTTATTTGAGCCAAACTGTCGACATATACCTGGAAACAGAACCTCAATGAATTGAGATAATGCTCCGGAGAAATGGAGAGTTACATCTGTATTTATACATTGCAATCAAAGGAAAGGGACTTAGGTGAGCTACATGAAATTCATTGGTGATAGATTAGGGAGGTGGGATAAAGAAAAACAAGGAAACCTCTGGGTTAGGGTAAAAAGTTAAATGATGGACATGTGCTTCTTTTACAGAGATGGATACAGGATACTTTAACATAATTAACAGTTGACAATTAACTTCATAACAATAACAATGAGGGAATATCCCGGTGCCATTTGTTGTGCCCTGAGGAGTCCAGGGTAAAAAGGAAGTTACAAGTTACCCAGACTTCTCACAGATATGTTCTTAGAGGCAAAAAGGCAAATGGCTCAGTAAAGATCTAAGTTGATCTTTGTCAGGGAAAATATCGGCCTAGGACATTACTACCCACTATAACCTGTTTGTAGTTAAATATTTAATTTTCAAACCATCTTTTGTGGTTATTTTAGGTCTCTGAGTTTGCAAGACTGCCATGCAGGCCTCCCCTGAGCTTGTCAGGTTAGCATATGGCTCCTTTCGTTCACATAGGAATATAAGAAACAAGAAACACCAATGAGAAAGAATCTATGCACCTGTATGCACATAGCAGTGCAATTTACTATAGCTAAGATCTGGAAACAGCCAAAGTGCAGATCAGTAGATGAGTGGATAACAAAGCTGTGGTACATTTTCATCATAGGATACTATGCAGCAGTAAATAAGAAGGATCTCTTTCCTTTTGAGACAGCCTGGAGGGACCTGGAGAGTATTATGCTAAGCAAAATAAGGTAGTCAAAGAATGATAAGTATCACATGACCTCACTCTTATGCAGAATCTAATAAGCAAAATAAACTGATGAGCACAAAGGAGATCTAGAGACATAGAAGCATGTCTGTGGAATCTCACAGGAAAGGTTGGGGGTGGGGGTGGGTGGGAAAAGATCAACCAAAGAACTTGTATGCATATATTCATAACCCATAAACACAGACAATAAGGATATGAAGGCTTGGGGCAGGGAGAGAGGTGGGATAAAAAGAGTTAAGGGGGGAGGGAAGGGAAACATATATAACACTTCCAAAAATAAAGATTTTATTTTATTTTATGTATTTATTTTTATTAAGGTATTATATGTGTACATATCTTACCATTGCTTTCCCCCTACCCCACTCCCATACATGCCCTAACCCCCCAATCTTTTGCATCCATTGGTTCTTATATGCATGCATAAAAGTCCTGCGGTTGATCTCTTATCCCTCCCCCCCCACCCCCCCCCCCCCGCCAACCTACTCATTGTAATTTGACAGTCTGTTTCATGCTTTACTGCCTCTGTATCTATCTTTTTGTTCATCAGTTTATAATGTATTTTTTATTATTCACAAATGAGTGAGATCATGTGGTATTTTTCTTTCATTGACTGGCTTATTTCACTTAGCATAATGTTCTCCAATTCCATCCAGGTTGCTACAAATGGTAAGAATTCCTTCTTTTTTATGGCAGCATAGTATTCCATTGTGTAGATGTACCATAGTTTTCTGATCCAGTCATCTGCTGACAGGCACCTAGACTGTTTCCAAATCTTAGCTATTGTAAATTGTGCTGCTATGAACATAGGGGTGCATATAACCTTTTTGACTGGTGTTTCTAGTTTCTTAGGATATATTCCTAGGAGTGGGATTACTGGGTCAAATGGGATTTCCATTTTTAGTTTTTTGAGGAAATTCCATACTGTTCTCCACAGTGGCTGCACCAGTCTGCATTTCCACCAGCAGTGCACGAGGGTTCCTTTTTCTCCACATCCTCCCCAGGACTTGTCTTTGGTGATTTGTTGATGATAGCCATTCTGACAGGTGTGAGATGGTACTGCATTGTCGTTTTGATTTGCATCTCTCTGATAATTAGTGACTTTGAGCATGTTTTCATGTGTCTCTTCAGCTTCCTTCTGTCTTCTTTCAAAAAGATTCTATTTAGGTCCATAGCCCATTTTTTTTAATGGATCATTTATCTTCCTTTTATTAAGTTGTATAAGCTGCCTAAAGGTGTTGGAGATTAAACCTTTATCAGTGATAACATTTGCAAATATGTTCTCCCATACAGTGGGGTTTTTTGTTCTTTTGTTGATGGTTTCTTTTGCTGTGAAAAAAGCTTTTTATTGTGATGTAGTCCCATTTGTTTATTTTCTCTTATCTTCCATTGCCCTAGGGGTAGTATCAGTGAAGAAGTTCTTTCAGCATATGTCTGAGACTTTGCTGCCTGTGGATTCCTCTAGTATTTTTATGGTTTCCTGTCTTATGTTTAAGTCCTTTATCCATTTTGAGTTTATTTTTGTGTATGGTGTAAGTTGGTGATCTAGTTTCAGTTTTTTGCATGTATCTGTCCAATTTTCCCAACACCATTTATTGAAGAGAATATCTTGGCTCCATTGTATGAGCCTCCTTTGTCAAATATTAATTGAGCATAGTGGTTTGAGTTGATATCTGGGTTCTCTATTCTATTCCATTGGTCTATATGCCTGTTCTTGTGCCATTACCAGGCTGTTTTGAGAACAGTGGCTTTGTAATACAGCTTGAAATTTGGTATTGAGATCCCTCCTACTTTATTCTTCTTTCTCATTATTGCTGTGGCTATTGGGGGTATTTTTTTATTCCAGATGAATTTTTGGAGAGTTCTTTCTAGGTCTGTGAAATATGCCGTTGGTATTTTAACGGGCAGTGCATTGAATCTATAGATTGCTTTTAGTAGTATGGACATTTTAATGATGATGATTCTCCAAATCCATGAACATGGTATGTTCTTCCATCTGTTTACTTCTTCCTCTATCACTTTTTTCATTGTCCTGCAGTTTTCCTCCTATAGGTCTTTTACCTCCTTGGTTAGGTTTATTCCTAGCTACCTTAATTTTTTTTGGTGCGATGGTAAATGTGATTGCTTTTTAAATCTCTCTTTCTGTAAGTTCACTATTGGTGTATAGAAATGCCATAGATTGCTTGGCATTAATTTTGTATCCTGTTACATTGCCGAATTCATTTATTAAGTCTGTTAGTTTTTTGATGGAGTCTTTCGGGTTTTTTATGTACCATATCATGTCATCTGCAAAAAAGGACAGCTTTACTACTTTTCCAATTTGGATGCCTTTTATTTCTTTTTCTTGTCTGATTGGAATGGCTAATACTTCCAGTACTATGTTGAACAGGGGTGTTGAGAGTAGGCATCCCTATATTGTTCCTGCTCTTTGTGAAAATGGTTTTAGTTTTTGCCCACTGAGTATGATGTTAGCTGTGGGTTTATCATATATAGCTTTTATTATGTTGAGGTATGATCCTTCTATTCCCACGTTGTTGAGAGTTTTTATCAAGAAAGGGTGTTGGATTTTGTCAAATGGTTTTTCTGCATCAATTGATAAGACTATGTGATTTTTATCTCTCCGTTTGTTTATGTGATGTATCACGTTTATTGATTTGTGGATATTGTACCATCCTTGCATCCCTGGGATAAATCCTACTTCATCATGGTGTATGATCTTGCTGATGTAGTGCTGGATCTGATTTGCTAGAATTGTTTTGAGGATTTTGGCATCTACGTTCATGAGGGATATTGGCCTGTAATTCTCTTTCATTGTGTTGTCTTTATCTGGTTTTGGTATTAGGGTGATGCTGGCTTTATTGAAGGAGCTTGGAATTGTTCCTTCCTCTTGAATTTTTTGGAATAGTCTGAGGAGGATAAGATTTAGTTCTTCCTTGAATGTTTGGTAAAACTCTCCTGTGAACCAGTCTGGCCACAGGCTTTTGGTTGCTGGGAGCTTTTTGATGACTGCTTCAATTTCTTCCATAGTTACTGGCATATTGAGCTGTTTAGATTCTTCCTGATTGAGTTTTAGAAGGTTATATTTTTCTAGGAATATGTCCATTTCCTCCAGGTTGTCCAGTTTTTTGGAATAGAGTTGTTCATAGTATTTTTTAACAATCCTTTGTATTTCAGTGGGATCTGTTGTTATTTCACCTCTTTCATTTCAGATTTTGTTTATTTGGATCCTCTCTCTTTGCTTCTTGGTGACCCTGGCTACAGGTTCATCAATATTGTTTATCCTTTCAAAGAACCAACTCTTGGTTTTGTTGATCTATTTTATTGTTTCTTTGGTCTCATTGTCGTTTACCTCCACTCTGATCTTTATTATTTCCTTCCTTCTGCTTATGCTGGGCTTTTCTTGTTGCTCTTTTTCTAACTCTTTGAGTTGTAGGGTTAGGTAATTTATTACCATTGTTTCTTGTTTTTTGCAGTATGCTTGTAGAGCTATGAACTTCCCTCTCAAAACTGTTTTTGCTGTGTCCCATAGATTTTGGATTGTTGTGTTTTCATTGTCATTTGTTGCCATGATGTTTTTTATTTCTTCCTTGATCTGTCTGGTAACCCAGTCATTATTTAATAGCATGCTGTTTAGTTTCATGTGTTTGACTTCTTTAGATTGTTTTTATTGTAGTTGATTTCCAGTTTTATGCCACTGTGGTCTGAGAAGATGCTTGATAGGATTTCTATTTTCTTGAATTTGAAGAGACTTTGCCTATGTCCCAACAAATGGTCTATCTTTGAAAATGACCCATGTGCACTTGATAAGAATGTGTATTCTGTGCCTCTGGGGTGAAATGCTCTGAAGATGTCAATTAATTCCATCTGGTCTAGTGAGTCATTTAGGATTGATGTTTCTTTGCTCATTTTTTGTTTAGAGGATTTGTCCAATGGTGATAGTGGGGTATTAAAGTATCCTACAATGATTGTATTGCTGTCAATCTCTCCCTTGATTTCCTCCAGGATTTTTTTTTTTTTATGTGTTTGGATGCTCCTGTATTGGGTGCATATATGTTTACAGAGTTATTTCTTCTTGTTGCATTGCTCCCTTTAGTATTATAAAGTGGCCTTCCTTATCTCTTGTTATGTCATTCACTTTGAGATCCAATATGTCAGATATAAGTATTGCTATCCCAGGTTTTTTTTCATTTCCATTTGCCTGGAAAAACTATTTCCATCCCTTCATCCTCAGTCTATGTGCGTCTATTTTTCTGAAGTGGGTTTCTTGTAGACAGAAGATATGTGGGTCTTCTTTTCTCATCCTATCCATTACCCTATGTCTTTTGATTGGGGCATTTAATCCATTTACATTTAAAGTTATTATTGATAGGTATTTATTTGTCGCCATTTTTATTCTTTACCCCTGTGTTCCTTCTTTGTTTCTTTTTTCTTTTTCTTTTTTTACAGCAGACCCTTTAGCATTTCTTGTTTTGCTGGTTTGGTGGTAACAAATTCCCTTAGTCCTTTTTTGTCTGTGAAGCTCTCGATTTCACCTTCAATTTTGATTGATAGCCTTGCTGGTTACAGTATTCTTGGATTCAGACCCTTTCTTTCCATGACTTTGTATATTTCATTCCATTCCCTCTGGGCTACTGAGTTTCTGTTGAGAAATCCGTTGCTAGTCTGATGGAGGTTTCTTTGTGTGTAACTTTCTATCTCTCCCTGGCTGCTTTGGAGATTCTTACTTTTTCATTGGTGTTTGCCAATTTAGTTATAATGTGCCTTGGCGTAAGTCTTTTGGGGTTCATTTTGCTTGGGACTATATGAGCTTCTTGGGTTTGTGTGGGTTTTTTCTTCCCTTTATCAGGGTAGTTTTCTGTCATTATTTCTTCAAACAGGTTTTCTATTCCTTGCTCAGTTTCCTTTCCTTCTGGCACCCCTATTATGTGGATGTTGTTTTGTTTTATTTTGTTCCAAAGTTCCCTTAGGCTCTCCCCCAGCTTTCTAATTTTTTTCTAGAAGCTGTTTTACTTGGGTACTTTTTCCCATCTTGTCTTCTAGCTCACTGATGCAGTCCTCTGCTTCCTCTTTTCTACTCTTGATACTTTCTATTGAGTTCTTTACAGCAGCAATGTCATTTTTCATTTCTTCTTGTTCTTCATTTCTTCTTGGTTCTTACTCATATTGTCGAATTTGTCTTCCATTCTTTTCAGCCACTTTATGACTATTTCTCTGAATTCATTCTCTGGAAGGTTGCTTACCTCTATTTCTTTTACTTCCTTTTCTGGTGATGCCTGCTTTTCTTTCATATGAGGCCTGTTTCTTTGTCTCCCCATGTTCTCTCTTCTGCGGATGTCTGGTTATGTAGTTCTCTCTCTCCTGCATTGACTTAAAGGCACAAAATACAACACACCCAAGTACAACACACAAGGCACTGAACGGAAATGTATTCACGATATTGATAACCTCCAATAAAGGTGACCACCAGAGAAAGGCAAATTAGGGGATAAGAGAGAAAGATGAAGAGGAAAAAGAAAGAAAAAAAAGGAGTGTCAAAATGAAATTGGGATAAGAAAAAAAAAATAAGAGAGACAAGAAAGAGACTAATAGGCTAATAAAGAAAAGGGGAAAAAACTATATATATATATATGGAGAGAAAACTCCAATAAAACAACCACTAATCACAGCAAATGCCAGCAACAAGTATCTGGGGATTAATACAAATTACAACACCAACTAATATCAAGCAAGGCAAGGGAAAACAGAAGCGAAAGCAAACAAAAACAAAGCCAACAAAAACAAACAAACAAAAAAAGAATAAGTGAAACAATGTCACAAAAAGCATAAAAATTCTATATAATCAACATTCAAGCAAACAACAACTAAAGGACTGAGAGAAAAATAATTTTTTTGGATAGTTAAGATAGCAGAGAGAGAAGTGTGTATGGACTTGGAGCAGGGGATTGGAAATTAGATATATAAGTAGGGTGAAATTTTAACAGGGGGCAAACCGAAAGGATAGGGAAATTCTAAAGCAGGAAAGGGGTAAGATAAACAGGACACCAAAAGGGGAAAGGTTAGGAAGAGAGTGATGGCATAAAGGTAGAGTTGAGATAGAGTAAAATGATTCTAAAGGAAAGATGAAAATAGAATGTAGAACACTAATCCCAAAGTAAAATAAAGAGAAAATAAAATGACACTTAAAAAAAAAAGGTAAAATAGTAGTAGTAATAATACTGATTGAAAATAAAATTGTAATAACTAAAAAGGTAAAAATCAAGTGAGGAAAAAAGGAAAAGATTAGTTTTTTAAGTAAAAGATGCAAAAAATGAAAATAAAAATAAAAAATAAATAATGTGCAGTAGTGAAGGTCATTCACTTCCTCTATTGTTCTGTTTGGCATGCCTGTTTCTCAGTCTGGATGGTATTGCAATTCCCTGTGTTCCACTGTTCCTCAGTGTTGTAAGCCAATCCTGATTTTTAAGCAGGCGGTGTCTTAATTTCTCATATTCCTTTATTTTTGATTACACAAGAGTCAATTTGTGATTCCTCCCCTGGGTAGCAGTGTTTCTGGATTGACTTCCAGATCTATTGGCCTCTCTAGCTGTATTTAGATCCTTCTTTCCCTGTGGCACTCAATACTGGTTTGTGGAAGTGGGCTGCCTCAGAGCTGATTTTCCGATGGTCACTCCCCACTCCGATCCCCAGTTTCCAGAAAAAAAACTTTTGCCTGCAGTCTCCCAGGGTGTCTCCAACTGGGTGATACTGTGTATTGGGCTTAGTAATCAGAAGCAAGGATTTGAAGAGGAAAAAGCCCAAGTGCACGAACAATGGGTCTGCACGCAAGTCTAAGCGGCCGGCACATGTTTGTAATTCTTAGGCTGTCCCTGCACATCAGACCAAAATGGGTTGCTTTTTATAGATCCCTTCTGTTAGCAGCTCTGAGGACCCCCTTCAACATTCATGGATCACGCCAGCCCCACCAGCCACGGATTTTTCGAGGCACAGACTTCCCTGGTCCTCCAGCTCCCGCAAAACACGTATTTCTCTCTCCCGCTGGGACCAGAGACCTCACCTGATCCCAGGTGAAATCTGACTTTTCTGTGGTAGAATGAAGAGCTCCTTTGAATCCATGTTTGTACAGTTGGGGACCGGTGTTCTGGGGCTCGCAGCTGTTTGGTGGTTGCTGCAGTTGTGGATTTTCAGGCTTCCGATAAGCTCCACTTTCCCTATCAAGATCATGTAGTCTCTGCATCCGATCCCGTAGCTCCGGGATGGGACCCAGCCGCAGTGGGGGCTGCCCGGTCAGGGGAACCCCGTCTAGCAGTCCCCAACCTTGTCCTGCAGTTTAGCTGTCCCTTAACTTGCCAACAAACACTCCTCGTGCGACCCTCAGCTGTTCTTTCTTTCTGCTCCGGGACAAGGCTCGAACCACGTCTGTCTATTCTGCCGCCATTTTTCTCCTACAAAGGTGTTTTTTAATAGGATAATGGAAATACTATACTTATGGATTCTTAGTATTTTTACACTTAGAATCATAACCACTTCCGTTTTTACTGTTTGCAGGATCAAAATAGTCAAGCAAGAAAAGTAATAAATGATTATTTTCCAATTTAAAACAAGTTAGATTCTGAGCTGCTTTGCCTTTTGGGAGTGGTTTAGAAAACCACTAAGTCTTTTGAAGTTAAAATAGAATGATAAATGTTTTCTAAAAAATAAAAATGTAGAAACATTACAAAATAATCTCTTTTATATTTATCAATTATAAAATATATCTCTTTTATTTTTATCAATTTAATAAAAATTTAAAATGTTATCCTATATAATAAAAGCCTTGGTGGTGTCACGCCCTTGTGCAATGCCCTTGCATGATGTCATCACAAGATGTCTGCCACAAGGTGGCCAGCAGGGGAAGACAGCTGGGGGCGACCAGACCAGCAGGGGAGGGCAGTTTGGGGTGATCAGGCTGGCAGGCAGAAACACTTAGGTGTAATCAAGCAGGCAGGCAAGCAAGCAATTAGGAGCCAGCAGTCCTGGATTGTGAGAGTGATGTCTGATTGACCCCAAGGGGTCCCAGATTGGAGAGGGTGCAGGCCGGGCTGAGGGACAACCCCCCACCCATGCATGAATTTCATGCACTGGGCCTCTAGTATTCTATGAATTGTTACTGTAAAAACCATTGAAACCTGTAAAGAATTTTGTGAGTTTATTTGAGCCAAACTGTCGACACATGTCAGGAAGCAGAACCTCAATGAATTGAGATAATGCTCCAGAGAATGGCAGGTTACATCTGTGTTTATACATTGCAATCAAAGGAAAGGGATGTAGGTGGGTTACATGAAATTCATTGGTGATAGATTAAGGAGGTGGGATAAAGAAAAGCAGGGAAACCTCTGGGATAGGGTAAAAAGTGAAATGATGGACATGTGCTTCTTTTACAGAGATGGATACAGGATAGTTTAACATAACAGTTGACAATTAACTTGATAACAATAATAATGAGGGAATGTCCTGGCGCCATTTTTTGTGCCCTGAGGGGTCCAGAATAAAGGGAAGTTACAAGTTACTCAGTCATTTCATGAATATGTTATCTTAGAGGCAAAAAGACAAATGGGCTCAGCAAAAATCTAAGTTGATCTTTGTCAGGGAAACTACTGGCCTAGGATATGACTACCCACCATAACCTGTTTGTAGTTAAATATTTAATTTTCAAACCAGCTTTTGTGGTTATTTTAGGTTTTTGAGTTTGTACAACCGCCATGCAGGCCTTCCCTGAACTAGTTAGCATATGGCCCTTTTGTCCACAGAATTTAAGTGTGTGATAAGATTTATCTCATTTGCTTCTGGTAGGAATGTATCATCCTTTGCAAGGTGCAGAGAGATATTCAGGGGAAGAACAAGGGGGAGGGAGAGGTGCATATGTGCTCCCAGGAGGGAAAACAGCTTTGGGTCCTTGCCCTGGATGGCTTTTAACTCTATTTTGGGGTTGTGAACCCTAGAGGCAGTCTCTGGGGAGGGTTTCAGCAGAATAGTCATCATTTTTCCAGATGTATTCTTTTAGGGTCCTAGCCTTTGTTGATTGGTCAGCCTCAGGGCAAGGGGTTATTGCAGCTGGTCAGAGCATCGCCCACCTAGTTTGGCCTGGAGCTGAAATACAGCTAAAGCCTAGAAGTTCTCTCTCTAGTTGGCTGTAAATTACTAGGCCAGTTTGTTCAGCTATCTGTCTCTGTTTCTAAATTCCACTTGTCAAGGAATTTTCCTTGCTCCTTACTATCCAGCCTCAGGTGCAGAGGATATAAAAAATAAACAGCCTCTGTTTCTAAGGAGTTTACAGTTAATAGTATAAACATTATTGAAAATTTAACTTTATTTGAAGAATCTAAACTCAAAGAGATTTAAAAGGAGAAAAGTCTTTAGGGACAGCACACATTCAAGTTTTATTATTAAGAATCTTAGAAGCGAGGTATACTGCTGTATTATATGTCTAATGTGCTTAAGACTGACTTGACAATGTATTATCTCAACCAGGATGCTGCCAAGTTACTGGAATGAAAGGGGTAGCCTTGTTGTTTCCTGAATTATAGAGATGGAGTGGCATTGAAGAAAACCACAGGGGGCAGCTCTTTGGAAGTGTTTCTGATGTGACAGCCACTCTCCTTTTTCTTCTGAAGTAAAAACACAGCTAAAAGGGAAATAATAAAAATGTTTTTGTAGTTGCTCTATATTACATAATCCAATACTTTTAGCAAGATATTTGAAGAATTTCTTTGTCTTGTGGATATTTATGTTTTCCAAGTCAAAAGAGTTTAGCACCATGGCAATGTAATGAGCAGTGCAAAAACACTTTTAGGTGACCAGTTTGCCATCAAAGCATATTCTACAAGTCCCTGTTTTTATCAGCCCTTGATTTTTAAATTATTTTATGCCTTACTCTGTTTAAAGGATTCCTTTACTCAACCCAAGATCCTTTCAGCAGCTCATTTCTATAAAACCAATGGGCAATACTAATTGCAGAGGCATAGGACATAAGCAATGAGGGGAGACCTGAGAGATAACATCTTTATTTTAAGTTTTATAGAGCCCATGACTGCCTTCAACTTTTAATATCTCTTCAGCAGCTGAACTTATCTTTCACAAACATATTTGAAATGTGACAATGCGAATAAATTTGCCAATGTAAACCTTTTTGTTCCAGCATTTTTAGGATCAGGATGAATGACTTATTTCCTTATACTAGCTATATGCAATTTTATGGACCCTTTAATTATAACTATTAGATGCCATAGAATTTCAAAGCATTTTGCAACTTTCCTATTATTTTCAAATCAAGTATTTTATTTCAGGGATGTCAATATTACTGATATAATATTTCAGTATATTTCTTTAATAGCTAAATACTGCATCTTTCTACTCATATCCCCACACCTTCTCTATTCCTACAAAGTATTCATTTTTTATTAATGATAAATAATGTAAATAAATAGGTATTTTAAAAATTAAATATCTAGAAGTCAAAGTCTACTTCAAATGCAGATAAAATTATTGACATGCCTCGCTTAAAATTACCAGTTTTTATTAATTTGTGTAAAGGCAATAATAATTATAATAATAGCTAACACTTATTTTGTACTTACCATGTGACAGCCATTATGCTTCTTTACTTGAATTCTTTATTAATTCACACAGTAATTATAATATCTACATATTATAGATGAAGATAAATAATTTGCCCCAAATTCTACGGGTAGAAAATGATATAACTAGAATTTGAACCCTTGTCTTTCTGAGTGACTGCAAATCCAGATGCCCCACTCCACACACACATTTAATTACTACAGTTTAATCTGCCCTTTGTTTACCATATCTGGGTGTCTTTGAAGAAAAATGTATTTATTTAATTTTTGGTTATTTACCCAAAAATTGATTTATTTGGAACTTTTAGAATCATATTTTGTAGGATAATAATTTTCTTTGTTCTTCAGAGGAAGCCACAGAACCTGTGTGCTAAAGTTTGTTGATAACATTTTGAGATGAAGATTTCATGTCTGGAGTAATTACAATTCAGAAATAGTTACAGGTTATATAAAAACAATCAAAACTCAAAAATAAGAAAAAAAATCCAATTCAAAAGTGGGCAAAGGTTTGAATAGACTAAAGAAGATATAAGGATGGCAAATATGCACATGTAAGAAAATTGGGAATGAAAATTAAAGTCAAAGTGATATACACATATTAGAATAGTTAAAACAAAAAAAGACCAAAAACAACAATAAACTGACATTAGCAATTCCTGGTGAGGATGGAAACAGAACTTTCTTTTATTGTGATAGAAATGAAAAGTGATGCAACTACTTTGAAAAACAACTGGGCAGTTTATTATATAAAATTAAATGTATTTGTTCCAATATGATCTAGCAATCTTAGTCCCAAGTATTTACCTAAGAGAAACAAATGTTCATGTGTACATAAGAACCAATAGTAATTGTTTAGAGCAGCTTTATTCATAATTCCCTCAAGTAGGAACAACTAATGTGAATTGATAAGCCAATTCTGGTATATTCATACAATCTATATATATAAAAGCCTAAATTGTCCCCTCGGGAGTTCAACTGGGAGACCAGGAGTTCAATCACTTGCTATAATGTGCGCTGACTGCTAGGGGCAATGCGGAACAAAGGAAGGCCCCGGCCAGCAGATGGAAGGCCCCAATTGGCCTTGATTGCCGGCCAGGCCTAGGGACCTCACCCGTGCATGAATTTCGTGCATCAGGCTTCTATTGAAATAATAATTAACAATAAAAAGGAATAAACTATTGATATAAAACAATAACATGGATAAATTGGAAATGTATTATGCTAAATGGAAAAAGTCAGACACAAAAGACTATTGTATGATATTCTCCTCTCTCTCTCTTACACACACACACACACACACACAGACACCACACACACACACACACACACACACACACACACACACACAATGTTTTATGTATAAAAAACATTCTGGAAAAAGAAAACCTATAAGCACCAAGAAGAAATCCTGTGGATTGAGAATGTGTGAGGGGTTGATCACAAACAGGCCATATGGGAACATTTTCTTTGCCCTATGGTACTGTTTTGCATCTTGACTGTGGTGTTTGTTACAAAGAATACTTTATACATTTATCAAAACTCATAAACTTCTATACAAAAAGAAAAGCAAATTTATTGTATGTACATCAAAACATAAAGACAAAATTTCAAAGAAATAAAAAATATAGAAGTGAACAGTGAGTAACTATATGACATGCTACCTTTGACATCTGCAGGGTATGGAGCAGGCCTGGTGTGGCCTGGTGTGTGCAGGTGGAAGAAAATCCAAGAGCACAAATCAGGCATATCTGATCAGTCTATTTCAGGCTGCAAATGGGAGCAAGAAATGAAGCTGTGGTTGTAAAAAAAATAAAATAATTGAATAAATATATAGCAGTGTCTCTGTCACATAGTTTTAAAAGTTTATGGTGTTTTATTTTCTATGAACATTAAGGAATTTGTTTAATTTGAAAAATTAAGTAAATGAAATGGTTTGAATTTTTATTTACAGCCACCATTTTCTAAGGACAGTCTCAGAGCTAGAATTTGGTCAGAGAATTTTAGACACATTTGTTTTAGATCAGTGCCTTTCCTTCATGGATAATTTAGAAGGAGCTGAGTCATAGACTCGGTTAACAAGGAATAAATGAGTTCTAATTAACTATTGACAGTATCTCTGAGATACCGGAATAAAAATATATGTATATATATAAATATGAATATGTATACACACATATATAATAAATCCTAAAATCAATGTGCTATATAAAAGAAATGTGAATATATGATTTCTGTGAAGCCATAGGATTTATTTGTATTTGTTCTATTTAATATTTTATCTATTGATTTCTTAATTAATTTATAAACTCAGCAAATATGTATTGAGTCCCTAAAAATAGACCAGACACATTGACAGGGCTTCAGGATAAAGATGAGAATAAATATGTTTCCTACCCTTAAAGAAGTTGTAATCTAATTGGGGAAAGTTATTGCTCACTACTTAAAAACAAAGGGAAGACAAGCTACAGAATCAAACAACCCATTCTGAAGTGTAAAGACATATTCAAAGTGCCACTGAGCTTAGAATTGAGGGTACTGTTAACTTGGGAAAGGGTGAAATCAGATTATAAACTTGAGGAGTGGGCCTATGTCTGTTTAAGATTAATATGCAGTTTGGGGCAGTGTCACTGAATTTATCTAGAACTGAGTAGAGTGATGTGTCCTCCTAAGACATGTAAATGAAATGTCACCAACCAAAGTTCATTTTCAGAATAAGTAGATTTTCTTTTCTTCTTAGGACATATGTTCCCAAATTGGGTTTAACCATACATGCACATGATATAATCTTTGGGGGGTATTTATTTTAAGACACATTTTATTGAAAAAAATATATTTTAGATAAAACATGGATATGCTATCATTAATAATCAAGCAATATGATGTCAGATTTTTAAAAAATCTCATGTTTTTCAAAATAAGTATTTCTTCAGAGAATGTGAATCATGAGCATAACCATGTTGTTCTTGTGATTTGAAGGGCATCTGAGAACTTTACCATCAGAAGCCTTACATTTAAAAATTGTGTTAGTAGTAGAATATGCATAGGATAAAAAGTTATATTAAATTATATTGTCACTAGAGGCCCAGTGCATGAAATTCAGTGATCAAGGTCGATCAGGGCCATCTTGCCCAGTCCCAATTGGAGCTGATCAGGGCTGGTGGCCAGGGAGGGACCATGGGATGGACCCTGGGCTCCAGGGCATGTCCAGCCCCATCTCACCCAGTCCTGATCAGCTAGACCCCAGCAGCAAGCTAACCGAACTGTCAGAGTATCTGACCCCTGGTGGTCAGTGCATGTCATAGCGACTAGTCAGTTGACTGCTTGGTAAGACACTTAGCATATTAGGCTTTTATATATATAGATTGTAACTCGTGGCGTGAAATGCTCAGCATGCACTTTCCCTCCAGCCCCTGGTCTTGGAGACCTCATGTCCTTCCAAGGCTCTGCTCACCCTCTTCAGCTGCCACATGAAGTATATTGTTTCATGTGTGTGGAAACCCTTTGCAGGTTCCATGGGTGTGTCTTTACTTCACTGCCGTTCCAATTACCTCAACATAAGGAGAGACACCCTCATTATCAGGTAACACCATCATGGTAAGACTCCTGCTCAGCCTATGGCAGCTGTTTTAGATAGGCCTTGGGTTGCTCTAGATGGTTTGACTCAGTGGATAGAGCCACGGCCTGCAGACTGAAGGGTCCTGGATTCGATTCTGGTCAAGGGCACATTCCTGGGTTGTGGGCTCAATCACCAGTAGGGGGCATGAGGGAGGCAGCAGATAGATTCTCTCTTATCATTGATGTTTCTATCTCTCTCTCCCTCTGCCTTCCTCTCTGAAATCAATAAAAATATATTAACAAAAATAAAAATAAATAGGCCATGAATCAAACATTGTTGCTCTTCATCCATCCAGTCCCCTCACACCCTCTTTTGTCTTCACTCCCCACACACTCTGCTGGGGTCTGTAAAATGGGGTCAGGATTTCTACTTCAACCAAAGGCAACGCTTCCCCATGGCTCTCCTTCCCTGCCCATCTCTGTCCCCAGTCCTGTGGGGTCCCTCCCCTTCATCTAACTTGGTGGACCCTGCTCTGCCCCCGCCTCCAGTGACCTCCTGTCTGCAGACTCCCCCTTTCTCCTCTGGGGGTGGAGCTCCCCAGAGGCTGTGTGGTGTGGTGCAGAGCAGGGCTGTGCCTGGCAAGGTGGGGCTGTGCAGGGCAAGCCCAGGCAGGGCCTTGGAGGAGAGCTGGGGTGACTGATCATGGGGGGAGGGATGTGGAGCCTGTCTCATGGGAGAGGAGCTGGGCTACTCATTTGCCCGCACACAGCCACTTTTCTAAGCCCTTGTGCATCTGTCACTGTCTGACCCTCGCTGCCTCCCGTTTCCTTTCAAGTTTTGGATTCAGTTTCTCCAACTCAGCCCTGCCCCTTCTCTACTGCATCTCCTGGAGCTCAAGGCCACCCCTTGGCCTCGGGCAGGCGCCCGTGGCCCATCCCCTGTAATGGTGCTACCCACTCTCCTGGAGTAGTTAGTGAAACTTAACAAATAAAAAGAAGCAGCTCTGAAGATTATAAATTGTGCACTGAGAAAGCCACAGGTTGTGGAGGGCTGTGCAGTCCATGGCTCTCAGATCACATGTAGCAGCCTCCTGCACCATCTGGTCCCTTCTGGCTCCCACTCCCGCCCATCTCCATCCCAAGCTTGGGCCAAACCCTGGGTGTTTCCTGAGGGCTCTCACCACACCTCATTTTCTAGTCCAGCCCACCAGTGCCAGCAGCAAGTTAACCTATGGATTGGAGCATCTGCCCCCTGGTGGTAAATGCATGTCATAGCAATTGTTCCAGCAGTCGAACTCCCAGCGGAACTTCAGTCGAGAAGATAATTTGCATATTAGGCTTTTATTATATAGGATTAGTTTAAAAATACTATTTTTGCTTTTTTACACTTGAGATTGTCTTTTCATACCTCATCTTCCTGCTTTCTTCTCCCCCATATTACATATGCTCTCTCTCAGAATTAAATAATTTCATAATATTATTATATTTTATTAATAGTATCAAAATACTTACCATAAGGATAAGCTTATTTGGGTCAAGCTATGGGGCATGTGAGGCAGGGCAGGTTGAGGAGTGATTGGCTCTGGGAAATGACATAGACATGAGAGGTATGGCAAAATTGTTAGCTTAAACAATAGTCTCAGTAAAGGACATCTTTAATGTGAGTTCTTAGGGCAAATGAAAAGTGAGGTGGCAGAATGTGCTATCAGGTTGAATTGGACAGGGCAAGTAAGATATGGAGGCACAGAAGTAATAGGAGTTAGCATTAGAGGCTTAAGCTGGAAAGAGAAAAAAGCCATTACATTTAATTGCTTGATACCCATTACTTCATATATATCAAGCAGAGAATTAAAGGAATAAAAACATGTATTTAACTTTTTTTTTTTTTGGCTTTTTTTGCTCTTGTGATTTTTTAAAAGTTTAACTGGCATGTGCTGTAAAACAGCTAACAGGGAAGTAATTTGAAATTGTGGCTACTTTTATTTAATGTCTTATGAAATTTTCAGGACCATGCAAGCATAATTGTTAAAACACATGTATTAAGTTGATGTAGGTGCAATAAAGCTTTTGAATGGAAAAACCTAGAAACAAACTCTAAGATTTTTTTTTTTACTTTATTCTTCAGTTTAATTTTAATGTTAAGAAATACATTTTATATTCTTTGGTGTTAACATTTAGCTTACAAGGTATTTTCATCAAGTTTTTCCCTTGCTTTTAGGATGTGCTTTTGAAATGTGACTGAATTTAATACATACTTTCACCACTCTTAGCCTTTGTTGTGTTTATCCTATACTAGAGGCCCAGTGCATGTAATTCGTGAACTCTGGGGGTCCCTCAGCTCAGCCTGCACCCTCTCGCAGTCCTGGAACCCTTGCTAGCCCTTGGGAGCCCTTGAGGGACATCCTTAGTGCTGTCATGAAGGCGAGAGAGGCTCCCGCCACCACTGCTGTGCTCACCAGCTGTGAGCCCGGCTCAGGGCTTCTGGCTAAGCACTGCTCCCCCTGTGGGAGCGGACTGACCACCAGGGGGCAGCTCCTGCATTGAGCATCTGCCCTCTGGTGGTCAGTGCACGTCATAGCATCCTGTCGTTCTGCTGTTCGGTTGATTTGCATATTAGCCTTTTATTATATAGAATAATAAAAGGCTAATACGCTAAGTGTCTGGTTGACTGGTCAGCCATTCAACCAATCAATGCGTAATATGCTAATGATATGCTAAGGCTGCTCAACCTCTCACTATGATGTGCACTGACCACCAGGGGGCAGACAGTTGATTAGAGGACCAGTTGCTATGATGTACACTGACCACCAGGGGGCAGATACTCTGACTGGTAGGTTAGCTTGCTGCTGGGGTCCGGCCAATTGGGACTGAGTGAGATGGGCTGGACATGCCCTGGAGCCCTCCTGCAGTCCCTTCCTGGCTGGCCAACCTCCCACATCCCTCCCTGGCTCCGATCATGCACCGTTGGGGTTCGTTGGACTGGCCTGCCCCCTCTTGCAATCCAGGACCCCTTGGGGGATATCAGAGAACTGGTTTTAGCCCAATCCCACAGGCCAGGCCAAAGGACCTCACTGGTGCATGAATTTGTGCACTGGACCTCTAGTTGATTTATAATGCTTTAGAATTTTAGGTATTTATTCTAACCATAAACATGAATATCCTAGAATATCTTTAAGAAATAAAAGCTGGAAGATTAAGCCAGTAGCATGTTTAGAGGCTTATAAGGTACACATGCATGTTCTGTGGAAGCTAGAATGCTGGCAGGAGCAGCAGCTACTGCAGAGGGTGGGAGGCCAGTGGGTCAGTGATCTCATCAGAAGCATTGTATTAGCCTGGAGTCAGGGTAGAATAGAAAGAATCCTGTCCTATGCATATGAGTTAGACCCAGAGGTGACTGAGATGCAAAGAGTGACTACTTTGGGGCAATAGGGGTAGTATAATTGTATTTGGGATGATAACTTTCTGAGCCATGTTTTAAATATTTATTGAGTAATTTGCATCCTTGGCTTTTTTAATAGTAAAGGAAAATCTCTGACATATATTTGAACATTTTGATATCCTTTAAGAGAAAATCATACCTTATTTTACATTTTAATTTATAGGTAAGATATTAATAAAGATCACAGGGTTTTATTAAATTAAAGAACAGCTTGTTCTTCAGATAAATATTGAACCTTATACTAGAAATAACTTTATAATAAAATAACATCTATATCTATTAGGAACAGAATATACAAATAGATAATGGCCAGAACATAAATAAAAATAGAACTGACCTACAACATCTGTAGCAGCCATGCATGGAAGCCAAACCACAACCACTGTAGCTGTCAGCTCTAAATGGCAAAGTGGATCAATAACTGCCACCTTCCCTAATGTTTGCCCCATTTTAAAATTAGGACCAACCAGAGGAAACCAAATATGCTTCCCTAACAAATCTCATAGGATGTCCCACATCTACTAAACCTGTCTCCAGCATCCTCATGCCAATAGCTTCCAACCAAGGGATACCTGAAGCCCCCCTATATCTCACTTGAAATCTTTTACACTACCCTAATTGCCTTTGACTTTCTGCCAAATGTAAGTGGTGGTGGTTGACTCCCTTGCTATATAGCAAGGTCTGCATAAATAGTCTTTGCTTGTGTCATTTAGGTAGTTTTCATTTATTTACACATCTGAAAATATAAATGTATGGGATATTCAAAGTTATAAGATCCTAATAATATCATTCAAGATTTTTAAATAACAATTCCAGGTTATAAATTACCCAATATTAAATCATCTTATGACAGTAAAATTTTTCTGAATCTCAGCTAGACATTGAGAAGCAGTCAATTCTGATTTAGACACTAGCTTTACAACCATTTCTTTATTTTGAAATATAGATTTTCACATTCATGCTTTTAAAAGTAATCACTATCACCTGAAAGTTATTTTAATATATAATTTATAGTGGTCCTTTGAGTCAATAATCCAGGACTATACCTGGTAATTTAAAGTTCTACCAGAAAAGAATTTTGACTTTCAGTTAGTCAGTAAAGAATATCCAATATTTAGATAAGAAATTCAATTATCTTTTCATTGAAGCCAAGATGATTAGAGTTTAGAGAGCCAGAGGCACTATGCTGTTTCATTTAAACATATAGCTGGACCAATTTTGTTTTTAAGAATATATTTGATTTCAAGAAATTGGATTTGCTTTAAGGGCCATAAACTCACACTACTGAATTCATATTTATTATTGCTTTTAAACTAATTATTTGCTAACTACTATACTACATTTTTTTGTTAAATAATAAAAGCCTTTAGTTGGAATTAACTGGAATTTTTCTCCTGGACTATTATTTAGTTATGTTCAAACACAAATTATAACAGAAAATGCCATAAACACTTTTCTGGGAGCTTTAAAAGAAAAAAATAAAAAATAAAAAATAAACCAATATCATAGCTGTTTTTTTTTTAAATTTATCTTTATTGTTGAAATTATTGGAGATATCCCCTTATTTTCCCCCCATTAACCCTCCTCTCTGCTTCCATTCCCTCCCCAGGCCTTCACCACACTATTGTCTGCGTCCATGAGTTATGCATATAGGTATATGTTCTTTAGTTAATCTCTTCTAGCACTCCCACACTCCCTTCCCCCCTGAGAATCCCAGTCTTTTGCAAACTTCCCTGTCTCTGGATCTATTTTGTTTGTAAGTTTGTTTGTTCATTAGATTCCACATATGTGTGAGATCCTGTGACACTTATCTTTCTCTAAATGGATTATTCGCTTAGCATAATACTCTACAGGTCCCTACACATTGTCTCAAAGGTATGAGACCCTTCTTTTTTACAGCGTCATAGTATTCCATTGTGTAAATGTAACACAGCTTTTTTTATTCACTCATCTACTGATGAGCACTTGGGCTGTTTCTAGACCTTAGCTATTATAAATAACACTGCTATGAACAGAGGAATGCACATATTCTTCTTGATTGGTGTTTTGTGCTTCCTGGAATATATTTCTATAAGTGGGATTACTGAGTCAAATGGCAATTTCATTTTTAATTTTTTGAGGAAACTCCATAATGTTTTCTATAGTGGCTTCACCAGTCTGCATCCCCACCAACAGTATATTAGTGTTCCATTTTCCCAACATCCTTGCCAGCACTTGTTGTTTGTTGATTTATTGATGGTAGCCATTCTGGTAGCTGTGAGGTGATGACTCATTGTTATTTTGCATCTCTCTGATGATTAGTGACTTTGAGCATTTTTTCATATATATCTTTTCCATCTGTATGACCCCTTTTGAGAATTGTCTATTTAGACTTTGACACATTTTTAAAAATATATTTTTATTAATTTCAGAGAGGACGGGAGAGGGAGAGAGATATATAAACATCAATGATGAGAAAGAATCATTGATCTGCTTCCTGCATGACCCCCACTGGGGTTTGAGCCTGCAACCTGGGCATGTGCTCTGACTGGAATCCAACCATGATCTCCTGGTTCATAGGTTGACACTCAACCACTGAGCCATGCCAGCCTGGCTGCATTATTTTTAAATTTCTACCCTAAAATGCTAATTAGGACAAATTGATTTGGTAATTAATTTATATATAGTGTTCATAAAGGAAAGGACCCTAGGAAAAATATTTTTATACTGCATGGTAATGTGCTAAGAGTAATGTCAAAAAGTTTATTGCCTATGTTTTCTTCTAAGAGTTTTGTGGTTTCATGCCTAACATCTAATTCTCTAATCCATTTTGAGTTTATTTTTGCATGTGGTTTAAGAAAGTGGTCCATTTCACTTTTTGGCATGCATCTGTCAAGTTTTGCCAACATCACTTATTGAAGAGATTGTATTTACTCCATTGTATTTTTTTGCTTATTTTATCATGGATTAATTGATCATATAAGAGATGATTTATTTCTGGGATCTATTCTATTCTATTCTATTGATTTATGTTCTTTTTATGCCAGTACCATATTGTTTTTGTTATTGTAGCTTTTTAGCATAATTTTATGTCAGGGAGCATGATACTTCCCACTTTGTTCCTAAGATTCTCCAGCTATTCAGGGCCGTCTGTAGTTCTATATGAACTTTAGGATTAGTTGTTCTAATTCTCAGAAGAATGCCATTGGTATTTTCAAAGAGATTGCACTATATTTGCATATTAACTTAGGTAATAAGGGCATTTTTACAATAATAATCTGTCCAGTCCATTAATAAGGTACATCCTTCCATTTATTTATATCTTATTCAATTTATTTCTTCAATGTCTCATAGTTTTCAGAGTGCAGGTCTTTGACCTCTTTGGTTAAATTTAGTCCTAGGTGCCCAGCAGGTATTGCTCAGTGATTGAACATCAACCTATAAAACAGGAGGTCAAGTTCAATTTCCAGTCAGGGCACATGCCTGGGTTGTGGCTCGATCCCCAGTAGGGGGTGTGCAGAAGGCAGCTGATCAATGATTCTCTCTCATCATTGATGTTTCTATCTATCCCTCTATTCCTCTCTGAAATCAATAAAAAAAAAATTTTAAAAGAAAAAACAAACATGTGGAAGAGATACTTTATTATCTTACCATAAAATAGTTTTAATTAAATATTTAAACATGATAGTATATAGAAGTAATTTATGTAGCTGATTAGTTACATGCTTTTGTTGGGGGGTTGGGGAGAACATTTTCTTTGAATAGTGGAAATTATGTAAAAATATTAGCTGTGCCTTGGACTGTTCTTTACTTATAGTACTAACAATTTTGTGCAACACAGAGGGAACCAAAGCCAGATATTTTCTTAAAAAAACAAACAACAAAACTAAATCTTATTTCTCCCTATAACAGGCATAAAATAAGCCAGAATTAGCATAAAACTAGCCAATTTGCCTAAGTAGATAAATTCTTCAGAATATAGTAAAATCAGATGAGAACAAGTCATTTCAACCTGTAGTTCTTGCTAAAGGAATCAGTTGGGGATTTTTATCTCTTCTGAGACAGAAAGAGTAAGCCCCTGTCATAGAATTTCTTATGAGAACCTAGGAGAGTACTTCAGCCTTTTTTTAAAATTGAAGGTAAAATTAAAAAGAAAAATTAATAGTGATACTAATAAGATATAATTCTAGTTACTGTTGATAATAGTTGGTGATATGAAGCAGTAATAGTGTCCCTTAGTGACCCCAGTCTCTTCCATGCATATTTCAGATATAGAGTGTTTGAAATACTGGACTTAGCACAGATTGTAAAGACTGAGAAAAATCCTTACAGATTCATCTAGTCACACTGAGAAGTTGGTGTTTGAATCATTTCTATAAAATTCCTGACAAGTACAGTCCAATGTTTGCTAGAATACTCACTGTGAAAGTGCATCTATTTATTACCTTCCAAGACTGCTCACTGTCATTCAGGGATATGTTGATTTCAGGGGCTCTCTTTTGTGTGTCTGTCTCCTTATGACTTCTACCAAAATCCTTGGCTTGATTTATATAAAAAATAATAAAAATGTCAACTCCACCTTCCATAGGCTAGCCTGTCTATATTCAAGGCATCATGCCTCTTGTTATTTTCTTTATCTTGGGCTGAGTCTTTTGTATCACATAAGAAATGCAGCTTATGGGCAGGGCTGGCCTTAAACAAAATTGTTTATTAGGTAGTATTTGTCTTTACTAACACCTTTCTAGGTGATCACTCCAAGAGGTACATCTTCTTGGTCCCAATGATAGTCATGTCTCACTTCAGGTACAGCTTGATTGCCACAAAGTTACCAACATTGTCATTCACCCCAGCACTCATTGAGCAGTTGAGACCATAACATTTTGGATACTGTCATATCATTAATTATTATTATTTATTTTTTAGATGTGTTTGTGTTTCTTTTCTATATTGAAAGGTCCTAATAGTATGGATAAGGCTATATGTGTTTTTTTTTTCTATAGTCATCAAAAGTGATCATAATTGCAATAGCTAACATTATTATGTTACTGGGTGACAGGCAATGTTCGAAGTCTTTGCATGTATTAACATTTCAAAGTAACCTTATGAAATAGATACTATTATTAGCATATTTTACTTATGAGGACACTCAGGCATAGAGAGGTTAAGCAATTTTGTCAAGATTATACATATAATAAGTGTTTGAACTGCTATATGAACCTGGGCAGTCTGGCTGCAGCGCTCACTATCATAACCACTATGTTACATTGCTTCCCACAATGTAAAACAGAAACTTTCATCGGCTGTCAATGTACTTTCCTTGGATGAGTTAATCTGTGCCTCTGTTTTTAACTGTCACTTAGATATCAGTTCTCCTATCTCCTGTGCTTCATATCTTTATTTTGAACTACAAAGTGTGTAAGTCCATATGGAAACATCATTACTAGGTCAATCTTAACATATTCCAAAATGAGTTCATCATTTTCTACTCAAAATCCTGCTTTCTCTTGTATCCCTTATTTCATTAAATGGAATCATCATACACCAGTTTGCCCAAGCCAGAGATTTAATCTTCCTCCTGGATACCTCCTTCTCATTCTCTATCACCTCCAATTAATTTTAAAGTCACATAAATTCTACTTCTTCAGTGTTTCTCCAATTAACCCTTCCTATGCATTGTACTGTGATTATTTTGGTTCATGTTTTAATAAATTTTCACCTGGACTGTTGCAAGTCCTAAGAAAGATCCTGTACTGAAATGTTGCTTTTTTCAAATGGATCTACACAGCACAGCCAGGGAACTTTATAAAACAGACCAGTGATTTGGTCATATACCTGTTTGAAATGCTCAAGTGTCTCCCCAAATCTTTCAGGATAAAAAACAGGTTCTAGCTAGTGAAACAAAGCCATTAAGATCTAGCTTTGTTCACCTTTCCAGACTTACACATGCCATACCTTCTTAAGCCAATCACTGTATGCTGTTTTCCTGCCCCTCATGGTCTTTCCTTGACCAACTCTTAACCTCTTTTGAAGATTAGCTCAAATGTAATTTTCCCTTAGAATTGTTCCTTGCAGCCACCTACACTGTGGTAGCTGATTAATTCCCCTCATCATTCCATATGTGCATCTATCTAAGCTTTTTCTATATTATTTCAGTAGCATATTAATGCCTGATTTTTACATTTTTAGTCAATTTTCCTGAGACCTTGTGAACTCCTTGAGGGCCAAAATTGCACTTGTTTTTGTTGTAGTCCCAATATTTAGCACAGTGCCTGGGAAAAGTTAGTTGGATAAATGTCAACAAATGCTTCCAAGTCTATTAACAGGAATGAGAGGGCCTCAGGCTGGGATAGGAAAATGTTTTATCTAGTTTCCATTGTTTGAGGAGCTGCCTGTGTCATGATGTTGACATGGACGATAGGCAATATTTAGGCTCAGTGGAAGTGTGTTGGAATTGATTATTGATATTTATTATGGGCCTGGTAGGGGATAGAGAGAAATGGCACTTGCCCAGTTTGATACTGTTTCAACAATATTTTTCATGAGGATTTGCCTTCAGATAAGAAATCCTCAAAGATGATAAAGATGTTAATGTTCTCTGAAGTTAATTTTTTTAAATAATGGAATCTTTCAGACTTTTTTCAAGGGCTGAAAAATTGCCTTTGTCCTTCAAATTATACCACTGCTTCAAAAAAGCAGAGAGCAGCATAGAATGGTAGTTAAGTTCCAAGGTGGGGTCTCAGACAATGTTAGTTTGAAGCTTTATCCTACCACTTATTACTTGCTTGACATTGAGCAAGTAATTTAAACCTTCCTGGCCTCAGTTCTCTCATCTAGAAAATGCAAGCAATAAAACAAATACCTAATGTTATTATAATTCTACTAGGGGCCCGGTGCACGAATTCATGCCCATTGAAAGGGAATTAATTAGAATAAATATTTTAACATCAATATTTGCCCTTTCTCTCACAGCATCAAGCCTCCTGTGGCACCCGCGGGGATGCAGCGTCAAGTCCTGGCCCACCCGTGTGCGTCTGCTGTGCACACAGCCTCCTGGTGATCGCTCGTCAAGGCATCCCACAAGCTTTTTATGATATAGGATTGTACCTTTACAGTAATAGTTTTATAAAATGTATCCTGTTTAGAGGCATAACCAAACACAGAGCATTGCAGATTAATTCTAGTTACATGTACCATTGGTAAATACTATAGTTAACTTAAATAATGTGGGACTTCACCCTAGTCTGCCTTTATGCAATGCAGAATGTAATTGATTCACAGTGGCACTAAGTTTTTCTAAGCAATGATACTTCCATTGTAAAATGTGTGATTTAGACAAATAAGGATAAGTATTACTATTGAGTTCTTTGGAATGCTGGGCACTGTTAAGTTTCTTTACACATCTGCTAAAATATATGTGAATCCTTAGTACAGTGTTTGACATTTTGCCACATAATATGCTACTAATAGTATTATTTCTAATCTTTAGAAAAACCAAACAGATAAGGTAGATTTATTTTGTTGAGATATGTGTTAAACCACTCCTTATAGTTAGCAAAGGCACAGTCAATTCCTTAAAGTTATTGAGCACCTCATATGTGACAGATACTGATTCTAACTTAAATAATCTAGACTATATCTTAACCCTTTGTGGAACCATGTGGTAGTTCCAAATATTGGTGAATAGACATTGCGCTCTTTAAATCAAATATAACAACATGTGTTACTAAAAAGAGTGAATGATACAAATGATTTTCTGAGGGTGAACTTTGGTATATAAACTTGTTGTGGGAACCTCATCATATGACCATTATGTTAATACTGGGTTATATACTAACACTAGAGACCTGGTGCACGAAATTCATGCACGGGGGTTGGGGGGGGGGGGTGTCCCTCAGCCCAGCCTGCACCCTCTCCAATCTGGAAGCCCTTGAGGAATGTCTGACCACCCATTTAGGCCCGATCCCAGGATAGGGCCTAAATGGGCAGTAGGACATCCCTCTCACAATCCAGAACTGCTGGCTCTCAACCACTTGCCTGCCTGCCTGACTAATTGCCCCTAACCGCTTCTGTCTGCCAGCCTGATCACCCCTTAACCACTCCTCTGCCAACCTGATTGACACCTAACTGCTCCCTGTCTGGCCCGATTGCCAATAACTGCCCTTCCCTGCCAGCCTGGTCACCCCTAACTGCCCTCCCCTGCCAGTCTGGTCGCTCCTAACTGTCCTCCCCTGCAGGCCTGGTCACCCCTAAATGCTCTCTCTTGCCAGCCTGGTCTCCCCTAACTGCCCTCCCTGCTGGCCCGATAGCCCACAGCTGCCCTCCCCTGCAGGCCTGGATCCCACCAACTGTCCTCCACTGTACGCCTGGCCCCCCCCCCCCACAACTGCTCTGCACTGTGGGCTTGGTTCCCCCAGCTCCCCTCCGCTGCAAACCTGGTCCCCTCCAACTGCCCTCCCCTGCAGGCCTGATCCCCCCCAACTGTCCTCCCATGCAGGCCTGGTCCCCCCCCCAACTGCCCACCCCTGCAGGCTTGGTCCCCCCTCAACTGTCCTCCCCTGCAGTCCTGGTTCCCCCCCTAACTGCCCTCCCTGCAGGCCTGGTCACTCCCAACTGCCCTCCCCTGCTGGCCCCATCACCCCTAACGGTCCTCCCCTGCAGGCCTGATCACCCCTAAATGCTCTTCTTTTCAAACCTGCCCCCCTCCTCTGCCCTCCCCTGCAGGCCTGAGTCTCCCCTAACTGCCCTCCCCTGCAGGCCTGGTCTCCCCTAACTGCTCACAACTGCCTTCCCCCTGCTGGCCATCTTGTGGCAGCCATCTTGTGTCTTGGAGTGACAGTCAATTTGCATATTACTCTTTTATTAGATAAGATGGCACTTTTTTGCAGGATTTTAAAGGAGTGTAAAATTACTAGAAGGAATGTATTTCTTACCAAATTAGATAAGAGAACAATTTCTTAACTTCTACTTAAAGGGGGAAAAGGTGGTTTTAGGGATCTGGCCTTAACTTTCTACATAACTGCATGTTTATTTTGATAGGGTTTGGCCTTAAGAAAAGCTGAACACTTGATCACAGAGAAACTGAGCCTGTGATGCCTCACAACGCAAATGTTTAAACCAGGTTTCTCAAAACAATAATGAAATGTGTTTAGCAGCTTTAAGTACCATTTTAGAATTGTTAAGAGAATATTAATGTAAAACCATGGAAATGAGACTTACCTGTATAAAGACATTAAAATGGGGATTATATAGAGAAGTTATCTAAAAGTCTGCTTCTAAGCATTTGAATGTGGTTCTTAATCACTTATCCCAACTTAAATTTGATTGCATTGGGATTAGGCTTTTATTCTTTATTTTCAATAATAAAATTCACACCAATCATTATGACAGCTAAGACAGCCCAGGAAATTAAGCATTTTGCTGAAGAGAAGGAAAGCTTCAAAAGTAGGCTGGGTTAGGGTATTTTTTATGGAATCACAGAGCTAATTTGCATCTTAGCATATGGTAGTTTTAGGACTACTCTGCTATGTGGCTAACTGTGCTACAGTGGCTAATTTAAATTTCTAAGGGAGTTTAAACTAGCATGCATTTTTCATCACAGATAGGTTAAGAGATATTTAAAGTATTATAATTATTCATAGGTAGCTGGAATCCAACAGGATTGTGTATCTGCCATGACTTCAGCAAATACTATTCCATATTTGACCCCGTAAAGGAGAGCACTAGAAACTCTTTACACTTTTCTTATCTATAAGTAGACTGCAAATTTTTTGGCAACTTTAGCTATGAACTCTTCACTTCACAGCTCTACATCTTCATTTTAACATGCATTGCTGCTCTTTATTTGTGTGCACAAGGAATACTAAATTCATGGTCGCCCATTGAAGAGGACAGAGTTTGCCACACTAAAATATGCCTCTTTGGGATATTGATTAGTTTAAGTTGGTTTTTAAGAAACAAAAAACTCAGGATAGAGAAACACCCTCCCGGCTCCCTGCATATCCAAGCTCTGGGCTCTGGAGGCCCCTCTTATATCACCCTCTGCCCTTCCAAGATAAGGGAAAAATCTGAGACAGATTCATTTGGGTGGCATTGGGGTGGGGAATCAGACCCACCACCTTTGCTGAATTCTGAATGGCACCTCCCCTCACTGGAGATCCACTAGCCCCAGCCTCCTGATTCTGTCAGAGACTCTTTTGGTGACTGAGACTAACAGGATGCCAGCAGGTGGAGGCAGGTGAATCCCCAGTGTCTTCATACACTTGCTGACCTGACCTGGGGCATGGTGCTCAGAAAAGCCAGCCTTGGAGTGTAGCTTGTTCCTTCCTGTGTGCAGCCACAATCTTTGGATCACATGTAGCTTCAAACAGGTTGTCAAAGGCTGTGCACCTGACATTGGCCTGCACCAAAGACCCTCCGAAGACATTCAGAACCAACATGCCTAAGTGGCCAGCTTCAGGCAATATTGGAGTGGGATCTAACAAACTTCACAAACAGTATACCCAAAAGGAGATCTCAGAAGGAAACAAACTCTGCTGAGACAAATTCTGCTTTTTGATTTTTAAATTTATTTCTTTATTCTTTTTCTATCTCTTTCTTTCCTTCTTTATTTTTTTATTCTTTCTTTTTTCTTAACATTTTTCTCTTTTGTTTTCATATTTTCCCTTTTATCTTTTCTTATTCCTTGTTTTCCTTTTTGTTTCTATTACTATTATTATTTATTTTGGTCAGCACCTGCACAGCTCACATGCTGTGGTTGAGGTTGAGCCTCACAGTCAAGTAGCCTGAGGGTCAATCTCACATACAAGTGGGCCAAAAGCAATAAACACTCAATTGCAGCAGGAGAGCCTCAAAACACCCATATAAGGGACATTACTAGAACACCCAGCTCAGAAGGTCAAGTAGACTGCTCCAAAGGGTCCCCCAGGACACCTACTACAGTAGGCCACCACAACAATACTGGGAATCTAGCAGATCAATCTAATGCATAGAAACAAAAACAGACAGTCAAAATGGGGAGACAAAGAAATAGGCCCCAAATAAAAGAACAGGTGGAATCTTCCAAGAAGAACAGCCAAATGAAATGGAGGTAAGCAAACTCTCAGATACAGACTTTAAAGTAATGGTTATAAGGATACTCAAGGAACATAATGAGAACTACAACAGCATGAAAAAGTACATGTAAATCATGGAAAAGAAACAGTCAGAAGAACAGCACATCTGATATCAAGAATACATTGGAAAGTCCTGAACAGCGTTGCTCGTTGGTTAGAGCATCAGAGGGTTGTGGATTTGCTTCCCATTCGAGGGCATGTGCCTATGTTGCAGGTTTGATACCCAGTTCCAGTAGGGGCACAGGAGGTAACCAATGTGTCTCACATCCATCTCTCTCCTTTCCACTATCTCTAAAAATCATCAGGGAAAAAAATATATATATCCTTACCCAAGGATATATATAGACACTAGAGGCCCAGTGCACAAAATTCATGCATGGGGGGGGGCGTCCCCTCAGCTCAGCCTGCATCCTCTCCAATCCAGGACCCCTTGGGGGATGTATGACTGCCGGTTTAGGCCTGCTCCTGGGACTGCTGGCTCCTAACTGCTCACCTGCCTGCCTGCCTGATAACCCCTAATTGCCCCCTGATCACCCCTAACCACCTCTTCCTGCTGGCCTGGTCATCCCTCACTAACCCACTGCTAGCCTGGTTGCCCCACACAGCCTGCTATTCAGTCGATTGGTCATCTCTCATTAACTTCCCTGCCAGCCTGGTTTCCCCATGTAACCTGCTGTCCAGTTGTTTGGTTGTCCCTCACTAACCGCCCCCCTGCTGGCCTTGTCGCCCCATACAGCCTGCTGTTCGGTCATCCATCTAATTGTTTTGATCGTGATGGCCCCTGGCTTTTTATATATTAGGATATATATATATATATATATATATATATATATATATATAGTGAAAGGAACAAAAAGTACTTTGAATGAAGCAGATGATTGATTCAGTGATTTAGAAAACAAGATAGGAAAAAAATAACTCAATTGGAGCAGCAAAAAGAAAAGATAATTAAGTCAGAAGGATAGTTTAAGGGAACTTTGGAACAACATGAAGCATAACAGAATCCCCATAATAAGGGTACCAGATGAAGAAGAGACAGAGCAAGGGATTAAAATCCTATTTGAAGAAATAATGACCAAATACTTTCCTAACCTGATGAAGGAAAAATACACAAAAGTCCAGGAAGCACAGTGAGTCCCCCAAAATATGAACCCAAAGAGGCCCATATCAAGACACATCATAATTAAAATGGCAAATGTTGAAGACAAAGAGACAATATTAAAAGCAAAAAGAGAAAAGCAGTTAATAAACAACAAGGCAACTCCCATAAGACTGTCAGCTGATCTCTCAACAGAAACATTTCAGGCCTTAGGGATTTACAAGAAATATTCAAAGTGACTAAAAGCAAGGACCTACAACCAAGACTACTTTACCCAGCAAGACTATCATTTAAAATTGGAGGAGAAATAAAGAGCTTCCCAGGCAAGAAATAGCTAAAGGCATTTGTTACAACTAAACCAGTATTATAAGAAATGTTAAAGGGCATGACTTAACAAGTAGAAGAAGAAGACAAAAAAGAAAAAAACAGGGCTAAGAATAAAATGGCAATACATATGTACCTATCAATATTCTCTTTAAATGTAGATGGTTTAAATGTTCCAATCAAAAGACAAAGGGTAGCAGAATGGATAAGAAAGCAAGACTCAAATATATGCTGTCTGCAAGACACCCACCTCAGAACAAAAGATCCACACAGACTAAAAGTAAGGAGAATGGAAAAATATAATTCATGCAAATATAAACTAAAAAAACAAAACTGGGGTAGCAATACTTATATCTGCCAAAATATACTTTAAAATCACAGCTATAGTAAGAGATAAATATGGACTCTGCATCTATAATACTAAAAGCATAATATCCTAATTAGGCCAAATGTTGTTCCAGATGACCTTCTGGAGGAAGCCAGGGCTGTGAGGGCTGAGGCAGAGGCCCCTGGCCCCTGCAGCAGCTGCAGGGGCCGAGGCAGAGGTGGGAGCCAAGCCCCTTGCACGAATTTCATGCATCAGGCCTCTAGTAATGATAAAAGTAGCAATCCAACAAGAGGATATAAACGTGGTAAACATTTATGCACCCCACATAGTAGTATCTAAACATATAAAGCACATCTTCATGAAATTAAAGGGAGAGATTGACAGTAATATAGTCATAGTGAGAAATATTAACACCCAAATGACATCAATAGATAGATCCTTTTTCCAGATAGAAAATTAACAAGGAAATGGTGGCTTTAAATGACACACTAGAGCAGATGGATTTAATTGATATCTTTAGAGTAAGTATTTCAGCTCAAAGCAGCAGAATATATATTCTTTTCAAGCTCACATTGAACAGTTTCCAGGATAGAACACATGTTAGGAAAACAAAACAGGTCTCAATAAATTTAAAAAGATTAAAATTAGTCCAGCCAGCATAGGTCAGGGGTTCAGTGTCGACCTATGAACGAGGAGGTCATGGTTCAATTCCCTGTCAGGGCACATGCCCAGTTGTGGGCTTGATTCCCAGTGTGGTTGTGCAGGAGGCAGCCAATCAATGATTATTTCTCATCATTGATGTTTCTCTCTCTCTCTTCCTCTCTGAAATCAATAATATATATAATGTTTAAAGGTTGAAATCATATAAAGCATCTTCTGCAGGAATGGGGCCTAAACTGGTAGTTGGACATCCCTCTCACAATCTGGGACCTCTGGCTCCTAACCGCTCACCTGCCTCCCTGCCCTAACCACTCTGCCTGCCTCCCTGATCCCCCTAACTGCCCTCCCCTGCTTCCTGGTTGCCCCTATTAACTTTTTTTTTTTTTTTAAATCTTATCCCCTTTACACACAATTGTAATTGACTTTCTTATTGGCTTCTCCCTGTCACACAATTTTTCTGTCTCCTTTAGGTAACACTTTTTCCTACTGACTCATCATTTATTAAACCTATTTCCTCCTTATTTCCTACTTCTGTTCCATCATCCTTCTTCCCATATTTCTCCTACCCTCCCTTCCTCCCCACATTCCTTCTTTCCTTTATCTTTATCCCTTCCTCTCTCCCCTTTTCCTTCTTTCCCACCTTAATTTTTTTCTTCACTACCTCCTTTGTACTTGCTTTGCTGCCTCCCCTGTTTCTTCCTTCTTCCCATTCTCCTTTTAAGCTCTACTGGCTCTCCTTTAAAACTTTTTTCCCCTTCCCTCTTTCTCTTTCATCCACATTGTTCTCTACTTACTTCCACTGTTTCAATATCTATCTACCTGCCTAATTATTCACTATCATTTATCTTTTTTCTTTTCTGACTCCTACTTTTAAAATCTGTCCCCAAGAGACAACTATACTTGATTTTCATTATAGTTCCTACGGTTCACTCACACATCCTCTTTCCTTCTTTAACTCTGCTGTTTACTGACTCCTTTATAAAGTTCTTCCCTCCCTCCTTCCCTTCTTAAAGCTTCTGTTGTGGCGTGGGATTAACCCCTAGCCTAGGGCTCAGCTCAGGCCAGGTGTTCACTGCCCCCCTTCCTCAGCCTCCCCACTGCTGTCCTGTTCCCATTCCCTGCCTGGGATGCCTGGCCCAGTGAGGATCTCCGCCCAGAAGGCCTCGGATCATCCTCCACTCCGTCCTGGACCCATGGGCACCTCCCAGCCAACAGTCGCCACTGCCATCCTCTTGCTTCTTGACTGGGCTCCCCGCTCTGCGCAGCCTGCACCCCTCCCCTCTCTGGGCACACCGGCTCTGACCCCCATGGTCGCCACCCCCTTCCACATGCAGTTTCCTTTCCCTCCTATTGTATCCTATCCTACCCCGGGCCTTGCAGCTGCCTGAGCAGAGGTGGGGACGCAGCCTGCTGATCCAGTCATGACCCACCCATGATGCTGTAATGGACAAATCTGCATATTCCTCTACTAGCAGATTAGATAAGGATGGCTTGACAAAGAGAAGCATGTGAAAGAGGAAAAAAAAATGTCAAAATACAGGGGTCGTTCATATAGCTATGAACTGTTGTTATCCCCTGAAGTTATATAAAGCTTGCAGCCTCAGGCCATACTGTGGATAAATAATGAGATCTTCTCAAAGCCACACCACTGAGTAAAAATGCTCCATGTCAAACTAATTCTGCCTCACCAGGTACTTCTCCCCATTTATAGTATTCTTTTTTAAAATAAAAAAAGGGTCCACAAATTCAGATGTATATATAGTAGGGATGATGTACAATTGTACTTGAAGCTGACTGCAAGCAATCTTTCAAAAAACAAAGCTAAATTCTGCGTAATAAAATCTACCACATGATTGATATCTTGCATTAAAGTGTGAGTTGAAGAAAGCAATTTTGTTTATGGGAAAGTCTTGGCTTGGCACATTTTTCATGTCACATAAAGATGGAAATCTTTCCTTATGGTGATAGATTACAGTTATATTTCAGCTTCTGTAATTGTAAAAGGACACACATCTGTTTTAAAATAATAATTTTCTTAAGCTCATTTTAAGATAGTTCTTTCTTCCCATATGCATTATATTATCCTTTGCTTTCATTCCCATGTTAACTCTTTTGAGAATCTCTTTTACTGTAGTTTAGTAAACAAATGTATCTTCCAAAATTTTTTCTGAGTTTCCAAATTGCTGTGTGTTTGTGGGTTCTTTATAGTGTAAACAATAAGTTAAAAATGTAAAGCTTTAACTTTACATTTAAGAATATTGTGAATGGAAGGAAACTGGGTCAGTATGTTCTTATTTTTCTGTGCAGGAAAGAAATGAATAGTGATATTAAAAATCTTGCATGATTTCCAAAGCTTATCACTTTCGTAGTTTTTTTGTATTAAATGCCTTTTAAATAAAGCCTCCTAAAATGCACAGTATTTTTTAATTTACAAAATGCTAACACATACACCATTAATCTTCACCTATTTTTGATGTAGAAATTAATATTGCCACTATTTTTATCTTCCTATTTAATATACCAGGAAACAGATTCAAAGAGGTAAAATTATCTGCCCAAAGCTAATCATCTAGAATTTAGCAGACAAGTATTCTGATATCAAAGAATTTTAAATGATTTATGCTCGCTTGCTTTCTGACTAAACTATGGGTAGACCAACTCTAATTGAATTTAACCTACTTTGGCTAAACTAGAGCTAAATTTAATTTTAAAAAGATCTTTTTGCTTGTTTTTGTTTTTGGAAGAGTGCTTGTAAGTTGAAAAAGAGAATGGGAATTGGTGTTAAAAGGATGAATAAAAGTATTCAGTTACCTCTGAAACAGAAAATATGTTTTTGATATAACAGACCTGTGTAAAATTTATGAAAGTTGAACAGTATATTCTGCCTTTGGACTACCGTTGTATACCACACAAAAGTTTCTTTCTTAGGAGATTAGCTAAATCTAAGATTCATCCCAGTGTTAAGTCAGGACTGCATTTCTCTTTCTGGAATAATTTCAGGTCTTTTTCTGCTTTTCTGATTCTTTATGGGGTAGGCTGGTTCTAAAATGGCTCCCAATGTCTGATTCCTGACTTCTGGTATTTATACCCTTGTGTAATTCCCTCCACTTATGTGTGGACTGCCTCTTGTGACTTGCTTGCAATGAATAGAATATAACAAAAGTGACAGGCCATTTCTGAGATAAGGCTATAGAATATTGACTCTGTCTCTCCCTCTCTTTTGCTCCCTCTCCCTCTTTGGCTGACTTTGAGGAAGCCAGCTGCCATGTTGTGAGCTGCTCCATGGAGAGACCCAGGTGGCAAAAAACTGAGATCCCTAGTTTGCCAGTCCACAGAAAACTAAATTTAGCCAACAGCTGCCAAGTTAGCCTGGAAGCAGATCCCACACTGTTAGATCTTGAAATAACTGTTGCTTTGGTGGAAACTGTTATTGCAGTCTAGTGAGAGGCCCGGAGCTTGAGGACAGAGCTAATATGGGTCCAGATTCCTGACCCACAGAAATTGTGAGATAATGCAGGTGTGTTGTTTGAAGTAGCTAAGTTTTGTAGTAATATTTCCCTCTCCTGTATGTTTTATGTTGCTTTATATTATCTCCATGAAAGCTCTTATCATTATCTGAAATGATCTTAGTTTATTTGTTGCTTACTGCCTTGCTTCATCCAATTAAAATGCAAATCTGTTAAGAGTTGGAACCTTATCTTTCTTGTTCATCCATTGTTCCCCAGTGTCTAGAAGAGCGTTGACACTTAGTTGCTGGTACCCAGTAACTATTGGTTGAATGGATGCATAAGTGGGTGAGTGAATGAATGAATTTTACCTAGACTCTCTAAGCCCTTTTTATTATCTTTTCTTAAAATAGAGAAATGGCTTAGGGCAAGAGCATTTGCTTTTTCTGTTTATCTCTACAACAGAAGGATTATTTCTCAAATATATATATATTTTATAATATATATTTATAATATATATATATATATATATATATATGATGCTAATCTTCCTTCTAATAGCTGTTTTACTATTAACTTCTTCATGTCCAAAGGTCTTCATGAACAATATTCTCATCATTTTCATTTTGCATAAAATTAGGAAAAAGCTTATTCTTTGACATGCAGCACATTTTCCAGTGTGCTTTTCTCTAGATTCTGAGCTTGTGTTTACTAGTGTTTTGATAAGCAACACATTATCTATAATACCAAAACATTTCATTTTCCATGTTGTTTCCTTATGAAAGGAGTTTTTTTGAGTAAAGTTATTAAAAGTGAAAAGAATAAATACCTTCTCACTGTCTGTATTTTTTGCTATCTCTATGTCTTGTCTGTCTCCTTGTTTCTTTTCTTATTTGTTTTCCCTAGACTAATGTTGGCTTCATGAAAGGTGGGGGACTTCTGGCTTTCAACCAAATTTGGTTCTTGGCTTCATTTCCTCCAGTTCTAAGAGCAATTTTGCTTATCACTGATGTAGAAGCTCATAAATTAAAGGACTTCTCTTATTTTACCTATTGTAAAACCTCTTAGGATATAAAATTACAATAGTTAAAGAGTTGTAAACAATAGACTTACAGTTTAAAAAGTATTGGAGGTTGTGGTCTAAAGTTGGAGCAAAAATAAATATCTGATGTATTATAACCCATCTTTTGTCCATCATGCCAAGAGCTTGATAAGGAATATATAACTAATCCC
Source organism: Corynorhinus townsendii (assembly GCA_026230045.1). Taxonomy (NCBI): domain Eukaryota; kingdom Metazoa; phylum Chordata; class Mammalia; order Chiroptera; family Vespertilionidae; genus Corynorhinus; species Corynorhinus townsendii. The sequence goes on along the minus strand of JAPDVU010000001.1, from coordinate 111,942,135 downwards.
ATACACTTTCATGTTTACGCATGATTTCTATTGATGATAATTATATTCTCAAAAACCAAAGTATTAATCTGTATTTATTTCAAAACAGTTAAAATCTTTAGTCACCATTTACCTAATATTATATTATATGTAACCACTTTTTAAATTTAGAGTAAATAATACATTTAGAGTCAATAAATTCAACACATGCAGTCCATGTGTGCTTGACTAGTTAAGGGAGAGTATATGAGGTGAAGCAATTTGGGAGAAGGAGAAAGATTGATAGAAAAACACAGTCCTAAAAGTATTTTTAATCATTTTCCCATAAACTAAGGCCCTAACAGTCTTCTGATGAGTGAGTTTAAAAGTTCACTTTTTAGAGGAAAAAGAAAAGGCATAGGAGAAAGTGAAATAATATTTATGGAGTATTGTGATATTCTGGATACTGGTCTTAGGCACATTTATACTTTATCTTACTTGATACTTACGATAACCTTGACTGATTCCAGTTTTGTCTTCTCACAACGTGCCAGAGCTGAAGAAAATATCACAAATGGTCTTTCTACAACTTTAACCTCAACCAGGCCCTTAAACAACTATGAGTTAATAAGGTTAACTAAATAAGATTTCCAACATTTGTACTTTCTTTGACTCTCTCACTCTTCCCTTTCCATATCATTCTCAGCTGATGATTTTGTATCTTAGTTCAGAGAGAAAATAGAAGCTATCACACATTAGCCTACTTTATTTTCCTCTCCTTCTCCCTATCTATTAATCTGCTGTCATCAAACCTTTCCTCCTCTTCTGCTAATTATGGGGGAGCTCTATCTCCTTCCATGATGAAAATTAGATGTTCTCTTCCCCCTAGCTCTTTATATCTTATGCTTTACCTTTAAAATATATTCAGGATACAAATGATCATACTTCCAGTGTAATTACACCCTGATCAAAATCATAGTTACCTTTCATCCAAAATCTCTTAGTTGGTTTCCCTGTGTCTACCTTCCACCCCAATTCCCAAATCTTCCAAAAGAGTTTTCATTTAATTGTGAATAAAAGTCCAAGTTCTCATAGTGTTCCACAGGATCCCATAATATTTGTTCTCATTTCAAATTACTTCTGTTGCATCACTCCTCATTTCTACTCTAGCCTCAATGGCTTGCTAGCTCTTCAGTTTTTCTTTAAACATGCCAGTGTGCTTGCAACTGAAACTCTTTCACTTGCTATCACTTCTTGAAATGGTCTTTCCCCAGATATCTATTTAGCCTTACTTTGTTCGTTTCATAGCAGGGCATGTTTTATTTATTTATTTTATTTTTGTCTGCCACCACCAGTAAAATATAAGCCCTTTGTTTTAGAGTAACAGTAGCTAGTGTAACAAATAAACAGTCAAATTTCATGAGGCTAACAATACAGTTTATTTTTGCCTCAGATAGACATTCAATTAATTTTATGATCAGTGATTCAGGAAAGTGTTTGCCTGTATGGTCATTCAGTGACCCAGGCTGCCAAAAACCCTGCCATGTTTTAATTTCATCATCTAAGGCTGTTCTTGTTTCTTAAAGGCTGGGGCACATAAGTGACCAACTTTATTCCATTCCAACTCTAATTAAGATAGCCAGTAAAATGACCATGTTAGGGAGAAAGCATGTGGGGGAGGTAGCCCCTGATTGGGTAGCTACCCTTCAATGTCAACAAAGAGCCTGAATATTTGGTGAATGCCTACCAGTGTATGACACATTTCATAAGAGCAGTGCTTTTTTACTTTTATTTTCTGGTATAAGCTCAACACTGAGAACAGTTAAATAATTAACTTACATGTAAACAAACAAAACAAATAAACAAACCATTTATGGACCTATTACCCTGTTCAGCTACCATCCCTTCCCTTCTCAAGCTTATCAACAATTGCCCAGAGTTCCTGTTTCACTGTAACTTTTCTAGTCACTCTTCATCCCATTCCAATCTGAGTTTCCCCAAACCTGAATGTCTTCCTTGCAAGTAAATGTGGCAGAATAATATTTTTGGCAGTTGTTCTTTTTTTTTGTTTCTTAATTCCTGTGATTCTCTTTTACCTGTGGAGCTCTGTCCATTGAAACAGAAGCAATTATTACTTTAGGAAGAAGGCAGAACAGAGCCAAAAGTAAAGAAGTCAATATTCAGCTCTAATATTCTATAAACAACTTTAAAACCTCACAGGACTGACAAAGGCCATAAAATCTGATTTTCAGTTTCAAGAGTTAGACAGCTGAGAACAAAGAAAATAAATTTCTCTCTGAATTTTTAAGGATGTTTTTACATAGCAGAAAGCATACGTGGTGGTATGTTTGTGGTTGAATTTAAACTATCAACATATTATGACTTGGGAATGGTTTTATTTCACTCTAGAAGTAGGTGAAAAATCACCCCAGCAGTGGGTGAGTATCTGGGGTGGAGAACATTTTAACTGTTACTAAGAACAGAGGTAGTGATAAGGATTCACATGTAACTCAGTTATTGGGGGGGTGATCCTCAGGAAACGGAGGAAATGGGGAGAGTGAGATAAGCAAACAGAAAAAGCCAATATAAATGTATTATTAAAGTTTCTGTTGTGAGCAATGGAATTGATTTGATTTTGCCAGAATCTCCAGGGATATATAGAGACTGCCTCCAAGGATGGGAGGCAGAAACCTTTTATTCATGGGCTCCCACCCCACATTGGAGAGTGTTAACTTCCTTGACTCCTGGCTATTCCAGCATTGGAGAAGGACTGGGGAGAAAGTGTCAGATGTGGCAGTATGTTTTAGTAGTGGGGTACTAAAGGCATGAAGTGACTTAGAATCCTTATGACACTGTCCACTCCAATTATGAGTGAAGTGAGGTGAGACCATAAAGGTATACACTAGACACCAACACCATTTCATGGAGGGAGATTCTGAGGCAATATGACAGGCCTTTGGAATTAGTAAGGGACCTGTTTTCTTCCCTTCCCAGATTTTGAATTAAAAGAAACTGGGATTTAAAGTAAGATGGCCATATTGTAGAAATATCACAAATTTGGCATGATAGGGACTATGTATATCAGCAAGTGAGTGCCACCCCCTAGCAACCACAAACAGGCAGGGTAAATTATATAGGAATTGGAGGTTGTTTAAGATCTGAGACTACCCAATGACCAGAAACTCTCCCTGACGTTAAACTGTCCCAAGTGTGGAGAAAGGAGGGAAATCCTCAGGGCCAGGACTCTGAATTTAGTTGAGTACTTGACCAAAAGGAGGATTCACCACCTCTGAAAAGAAAAAAGAATCATGTGATGCAGGAGCTTATAAGTTAGTTAAATTATATACAGAGAAAAAAAGGTCTTTATTTTTTTTTTTTTGGATCACCCGAATTATACTTTCAGAATGAAAATCTAGAACTCACTAGAATTCTTTCATCTCCATGAGTATTAACTTGGCCACTGTTGTTTGCAACCAACCTGGAGCCTGGATCTGGCTTGTCAACAGTGCTTTCTGTGGCCCTTACAGTGTTTTTAAAACAGTTCACTTAACCAATAAATCTATATAAAAAACCTTTATTTACATCTTCTTTTTAAAAGATTGGGCAACATTGAGTTTATATTCCTATGTGGCAGCAATTTGCTGCTGTCTGCTTAAGATGGGGCAGGTCTGCTTCAATTTGCTTTAGGCTCATCACTCTATTGCAACTCTATCCTAGTCCACTGTTCTCATTTAATTTCATTTTGTGATCCCTGTTGATATGGGAGGAATAAAAAGACTTTGAATAATAGAACTCTGAATTAAATCTACCCTATATCTCATCTATCTACCCAGAGAGGCCTTGATGAATGAAGAAGCAGAATACATTAAAAAAATTTAGTGATTCTCTAGATCTGGGATACTGGTGAAAAGGTCTGCAATTCAAATGGGCTCAGATTTGAGCAAGAATGAAGAATTTCATGGTGGTAGAGCCCAATCTGTGGCACTAAACTATCAGAAGTAAACAAAACATACTTCAGTATGTGATCTTATTTGGAAACAGGGTCATTGCAGATAAACTAGATGAGGTAATATTGGAATACAGTGGATCCCTAATGCAATATAACTTGTGTCCTATAAAAAGAGGAAATTTGGACACAGACACACACAACACAGGAAGACTACCATGTGAAAATGAAGGCAGAGATTAGAGCAATGCAGTAGAAGCCAAGGAATACCACAGAGAGCCAGCAAACCACCAGAAGCTAGAAGAGAGACATGGGACAGTTTCACCTTCATAGCCCTCAGAAGGAACCAATTCTGCTGACATCATATATATATATATATATATATATATATATATATATATATATATATTTACAGAGAGAAAGGGAGAGGGATAGAGAGTTAGAAACATCAATGAGAGAGAAACATCGTCAGTTGCCTCCTGCACACCCTCTACTGGGGATGTGCCTGCAACCAAGGTACATGCTTTTGACCGGAATTGAACCTGGGACCCTTCAGTCCACAGGCTGACGCTCTATCCACTGAGCCAAATTGGTTAGGGCTCTGCTGACATCTTGATCATGAACTTTTAATCTCCAGAACTGTGAGACAGTGCATTTCTGCTTAAGCCACTCAGTTTTTGGTACTTTTGATACAGCTGCCCTAGCAAACCAATGCAGTTCCAGTACTTTCTGAGTACAAGATCTTTAGCTTTTCTTTCTATTCTGTTCTCCAATATTCTTTGAAATATTTCCTCCTTGGGGTGGGAGAAGGTTTAAAATAAAATATATTTCTATCCTTTGTTTAATTTTCAAAGAAAGTAACAAGCACATATACACATATCCTATAAAGCTGTGAATAAATAGGTCACTGTGGATTTATTCAGAATCACCACTTCTCATCCTAACACAACTGAAGAAAAGAGATATCTACACACACACACACACCCAAGACTAGATCTGCATGTTTAATTTTCCCTCATAGAAATATTTTACTTACAATAAAAATAATTATTTCTGGGGTTCTTTGTCAGTGTATTTGTCACCACTGGATTAAAATCTATTATAGCAGGCCAGAATTGTGTTTTATGTCCATTTAGTAGTACCTGGAACATGGTAGGCAATCAATAAATATTTCAGAATAAAGTAATTAGATTTGTCTTTTTCTTAAACTCAGTAATAGTCATTATATATAATTAACAATTAAATTTCTCTCATGATTAAACTATAAAATTTAGTATCTGTTTTAGAGTTCTTAAAGTATTGACCATCATTTTTTTTGTCATAGAATGCAATTAATTTTAAAAAAGATTATTTCTTCTGAAACTCTTCATTTATTTTACACGTGACTGTGATGATACACTAATAAAATATATATTTAGATATTATCAAGTTGAATGATCTAGAGTTAAATGGAAGTTCCTTTTAGCAATTTTAAAGTAGAAATGAACATTAATTACCACTGAGATAAAAGCAAACAAACTATAAACATTTTGTCTCCTGATGGAAGATCAATCATATTTAGATGGCTTTATCCATTTCATTACTTATTGTGAAATAAATTGTTAAAATTACCCTTGCCTTGTCAAAAACATGTTAATAGAAAGTTAACATAACTGCAGCAATCATTTTCGTATGTAACATCAAATGCTACTAAAAATGCTCAAATGCTTATTTCACACTAAAGAAAACATTAAAAACACTTATAAAACAGCTTTATTTTATACTGATGTTTCCACATAAGTGCACACCTGACATGACCACTTCAATATCTAATAGGAATTCAAAATTTACATCTCTAAATAGAACTCTTGATATCCTCTGCCTTTCAAGGTTGGTCTCATGATTCACTCAGTTTCTCAAGACAAAAATCTAGAAATCAGTCTTGTTATCATACTTCACATCCAAAACAATAGTAATTCCTATTTTTCTGTTGGGTGGAGCTTTAAAGTGTGTATTAAATATGAATACTTCTCTCCATCTCTTCTGCCACAACCTAAGCCTATGCTGTTATTTTGTTGGCTCACTTCAATAATCCCCTAGGTGGTCTTTCTGCTTAAATATATTCCCTCTTAAAAGACATTCTTCATACAAGAGATAATTTTACCATCAATGGCTTCCCATTGTGTTTAGATTAAACTATAAACCAGTTACCATTATCTTCATATAATTGTTGGGTCTTTGCAGAGATGGGATTAAGAATATTAAAGTATTGGGGGAAAAACAATTTTGAAAGAAAAAGGAGAACAGGATTTGGGAAAGAGAGCAATGAAAGGGCAATGCTGATCTAAAAATGTCTCCACACCCCCAACAATTTGCTGTGGAGCTCTCTAAATGAGTCTTGAGTTGGGTGAACATGGGACAGTCTAGCCTTGGGCAGAGTCTTGTTCAGTCACCTGCTGATGCCACCCCAAAGAAAAGATGCCTTTAGTTTAAAAGCTGAGGTGGAACTGATGGCGCTGACAGCAGGGAGCTGTCAGTTAACCATATTCCTTGGAGCTGGCTGTGAACCAACTCTTGAAGGTGGATTTAGGTAGTAAGTTCCTGTGCCTGCTCAGTGTTCAAAGCTGTAGGTGCTTTAGGTCCTTATTCAAATCTTCAGACTCACCTCATGGCACCCTTCCTTGCAGTCACTGCTCTCTAATTTTCTTGTATACATCAAGTCCTTTCATATATCAGAATCTTTGAATATTCTATTTTTGGTATGTGTTCACTTAATTCTAATGATAAGCCTATCAGGTGAGTATTATGATTATTACTATTTTACAGAAGAGGAAACTGAGACCCAAAGAAGTTAAGTAACTGTCCCAGGGTTCCACATCTAGTGAACTGTAGAGCAGGGCTTCTAATCAACAAGTCTGGCTCTAGAAGCCCAGTTGTTATAATTATACTCTACTAGAGGCCTGGTGCATGAAGTTAGTGCACTCTGCGGGGTCCCTCAGCCTGGCCTGTGCCCTCTCACAGCCTGGGAGACCTCGGGGGATGTCCAACTGATGGGCCTAAGTCGTCAGTCAGATATCCTCAGCGTGAGCCTGGCTTCTGGCTGAGCAACGCTCCCCCTGTGGGACCTCACTGATCACCAGGGGGCAGCTCCTACATTGAGCATCTGCCCCTGGTGGTCAGTGCATATCACAGTGACGGGTCATTCCACCCTTCTGTCGATTTGCATATTAGCCTTTTATTAGATACGATTGTCTTCACAGACACCCTCATGGCTCAGCTTAATAATTACTTTCTGAAGGAAGCATTCAGTGAACAATCTTACTTCAGTAATATCCAAACTGACTCCAGTTACTATTTGTAATTCTTACTATATTATCATAGGCTTAATTGCAATATAAAATTATTTTTCTGTTGTTGTATTTGATGCTTACATTGTCTTACCATACAAGAATGGTCCCTTACCTTTAGGTCAGGGACCATGTCTGTCTTCAGCTCACTGTGCTCTCCCTTGTACCAGGATAGAGCCTGACCATCATAGATGCTCTTTAAATGTTTCTTTTTTTTTTTTTTAAGAAACAAATAACCAAAGCTTTTATTCTCTAGAAAAAGAAATAGTATTGTGTTGGTATTCATCTTGGAAATGAATATATTGAATACGTAGATACTGAATTTTTTTATATTTCCTTTTTTTGGTCTTAGTTAAGAGGGTTTCACGTTAATTCATTTCTGTAAAACACCATATTAAAAACTGGGTAATATTTGGGCTTTCAAAATTAATATACATATAGGTATCTCTCTATCACCTATCAATTATACATCTGCCTATCTCTCACCTATCTGTTTATTTATATACTAGTTGCCCAGTGCATGAAATCCATGCACAGGAGGGGGTTCCTTCAGCCCAGCTGCACCCTCTCCAATTGGGGACCCCCTGTGGGATCGGGCCTAAACTGGCAGTCGGACATCCCTCTCACATGCTGGGACTGCTGGCTCCTAACTTCTCACCTGCCTGCTTGCCTGATCACCCCTAACTGCCTCTGCCTGCCTGCCTGACTGCCCCTAACCCCTACACCTGCCTGCTTGATTGCCCCTAACTGCCTCTGCCTGCCTGATTGTCCCTAACTGCCCTCCTCTGCCAGCCTGATCTCACCCCCAACTGCCCTCCCCTGCTGACCTGATCACCCCTAACTGCTTCTGCCTTGGAACCCAACAAAATGGCTTTGTCTGGAAGGAAGTCAGATGTCTAGAAGATGGCTGGTCAACCTGGTCTAATTAGCACATTACCTTTTTATTAGTATAGATAGATTTATAAGATAGGATTGCTTAAATGTGGGGAGTGGAGAAGCCTTTTTCAGCAGGAGGATATGCTCTTGGCAGACAAAAATACATAATCCCTATATCTGTACTGATAGCCAGCCATATGCACTATATTGCCAAACCGGTCATTAAAAAATTGAACTGCTTTCTTACACCTTACACCAAAAGTTGTTGCCCTCCTCAACCCCCACCTTGGGTTGTGCCTTTGCAGTTCACTCAGATTAGGTGCTGATTGGTTGGTTTCTATGCCAGCCAGTGTCAAAAGCTCCACCTCTTAGGCAGCCATTGGCTCCTCGCACTTCACCCAGGTTTGGTTCTAATTGGTCAGTTTTTTTTAAATTTTTTAAAAATATATTTTATTGAATTTTTACAGAGAGGAAGGGAGAGGAAGAGAGAATTAGAAACACTGATGAGAGAGAAACATCAATCAGCAGCCTCCTGCACGCCCGCCACTGGGGATGTGCCCGCAAACAAGGTGCATGCCCTTGACCGGAATCGAACCCGGGACCCTTGAGTCCGCAGGCCAATGCTCTATCCACTGAGCCAAACCAGCTAGGGCATAATTGATCAGTTTTTATGCCAGTCAGCATCAAAAGCTCCGCCTCCTAGGCAGACATTGGCTTCTCACACTTCACCCAGATTTGGTTCTGATTGATCAGTTTCTATGCCAGTCAGCATCAAAAGCTCCACCTCCTAGGCAGACATTGGCTTCTCGCACTTCACCCAGATTTGGTTCTGATTGGTCAGTTTCTATACCAGTCAGCATCTCTGGGCCTATCTCTGGGCCTGATCAGAGAGGCAGGGCTGATCAACAGCCATCCCAGGCTGCTGGTGAGTGGGCTGAACTGCTGATCTCTTGGAGAGAGAGAGGCGCAGCTGCTGGCAAGGCCCAGAGAGAGAGAAAAGCTGGGTCTGATCCACAGCCTCTCTCTCTCTGGGCTTTCCCAGCAGCCACAGTATCTGCTGATCAGCCCCACCTCTCTCTCCCTGAGAGGTCATCAGTTCAGCCCGCTTGCCAGTCCCCACCCACTGGAGCCTGCTGCACATGCAGCCTGGTGTTTGGTCGAACCTTCGGTTGTTTTGTACATTACAGACCTTGGGTTTTTATACATTAGGATCTACACACACAAACACACATATATACACACAGCCTGCTAAGCCTCTGCTTTAGTAAAATAAGTAGGAAAAAATCTACGTCTATTGAATATTAACATAACTTGAGATACGTTAGGGAGAAGTCATAGCTTCTTATCCATTTCTCACTAAGCCAGTTTTATGTTGAAGCCTTTGAGTGAATGTGGTGTTGGGTCCATGAGACACGGACATGTAATGTGGTCCAGAGGTACACATACAATTAATGGCCTCCTGAGCCTCGGTCAAAGGGGCTGTAGCTATTAATCATGTTGGGGAAAGGGAAACACTAGACTTCTCAGGAGTTATTAGATTATGAAGCTATATCAACACCAATCCTTATTGACAACTCTATATGATTCACCAGTCAGAAAGGAGACCAATAAGTCAGGTGATAACTGAAGTCTTGGACTAAATCCATCCCAACTTAGGGTTAATGCTACCACCAAACCATCCTCAGAATCCTATATAATAAAAGAGTAATATGCAAATTGACTGTGACTCCAACACACAAGATGGCCGCCCCCATGTGAACAAAGATGGCTGCCCCCATGTGGACACAAGATGGCCACCACAAGATGGCTGGCAGGGGAGGGTGGTTTTGGGCGATCAGGCCTGCAGGGGAGAGCAGTTGGGGACAACCAGGCCTGCAGGGGAGGTAGTTGCGGGGGGGCCAGGCCAGTAGGGAGGACAGTTAGGGGCAATCGGCCAGCAGGGGAGCAGTTAGGCGTTGATCAGGCTGGCAGGGGAGTGGTTAGGGGGTGATCAGGCTGGCAGGCAGAAGCAGTTAGGGGCAATCAGGAGAGCCATTGGGAGCCAGCAGTCCTGGATTGTGAGAGGGATGTCCGGCTGCTGGTTTAGGCCTGATCCCTGGGATTAGGCCTAAATGGGCAGTCGGACATCCCTCGAGGGGCCCAAGATTGGAGAGGGTGCAGGCTGGGCTGAGGGACAGCTCCCCCCCCTGGTGCATGTATTTTGTGCACCGGGTCTCTAGTGTAGAATAAGAATTGATATACTGAGTAATTGTAAAAACTCTAAAATTCATTTTACGGTCCATGGAGTCAAGCCCATTAAGTTTGGAAGTGTCAAGTATACCCTTGCTCCAGTCTCCCAAACCTCAAGTTTGTGAATCAATACTTAACCCTGGGGGAATAAAGAATTTAGATGCACCAAAAAAGACCTGAAAAGTTCAGGAGGTTGGGTGTAAAACTAGGTATGTCTTGGAGAATGGCTATGGATTAGTACAGTTAAAGATACCAAACACAGCTGTAGTTCCAGATTTGTGTTCTTTCTTGGAGGAAATAAAATTATTCCCTGCACCTAATATGTAGCTATTGCAAATTCTTATTCCCCAACCTTACCAGTAAAGGTAGTCAGAAGCAGTTCTCTTTCTTATTGCAGATATATGAAAAAGAGCAGAACATCTTTATTGGCTTCCCCTAAAGCTATACCAATTCTTTTGTGTTCTATCATATTATTTTTCCTTTAAACTTTCTAGAATATTCATACTCATGTTAATAACTTAAATAACATGTGTTTTCTCTTTCCTTATTGTAGTTATCTTCAGTAAAAATATTGATATTCAAATAAGCAATCTTTAAATGTCTCATATCTTCTAAAAATACTTCCCCAATGATTAGAAATAGCTATGCCTGAGGTATTACTAATTAGAATGTTAATTTATTTTAACAACACATACTATAAATTATTTGAAATTCTGACAATTTTGAATAACTGTAACCATTTATTAAAGGGCTCAAGAAATTTAAAGAAGATTAATCTTATGTTTCAAATTGTAATTGTAATATTCTTAGTCTTTCTGTCTGGGCAGTTCATGACTTAATCCCTAGAAATCTAACACTCCCAGACCCAGCATGGTCCCTTTTCCTTACAACCTAAAATATGGTTTTGATCAATATGGTTGAACAACTCCTGGACTGGAAGAAAACTCTGTTGTTTCTGGGGATGTGTAATTCACCAATTCTGGTGCCTCCAGATTTTTATAGACATCAGGATACACTTAACATTTTAAGGATGAAATAGAAAACATTCGGGCATCTAGTCAGTAAAGTACATGTGACTTAGAAGAGAAATAAAATGGAATCATCAGCAATCTTTCTGACAGCAATTTTTTTTATGCTAAAATATAGTAACACTAGAGGCCTGGTGCATGGATTCATATGGTGAGGTCCCTTGGTCTGGCCTGTGGGGATCAGTGGACCTCCCCACCACCGCCACAGCCTGGCTTTACCTGCCAGCTTGTCTGGCTCTAGCTTGCTGTCCACCTCGATCCCGCTCATCCCAACCCCACTGTGTCTGCCTCTGCCAATGCTCAGGTGCACAGGGGGCATGTCCATGGTAGAGGCTCACAGCTGCCAGCCATGAGCCCTGCATCTCGTGCCGGTCTGTCAGCTGAGCAGCGCTCCTACTGTGGGAGTGCACTGACCACCAGGGGACAGCTCCTGCATTGAGCATCTGCCCCCTAGTGGTTAGTACACATCATAGCTATTGGCTGGTTGTCAGGTCATCCAGTTATCTGGTTGTTTAGGCTTTTATATATATAGATATTGAAGATATTTAGGGAAAGAATATGTAAACCAAGGATTTATATCCAGAAAAACTGGCTTTTCCAATGAAAATGAAACATACACATTGTTACCAATATTGAATAAGTCATAAAATATTATCCCCAAAGTAACTTATAAGGACTCTACTAGAAAATTAATTTCAGAGAATTAAAATGAATTGATATACTGACATTATAAGACTGGAGGTGATCATAACATTTATGGTTCTTTGCAAAACTAAGATGAAATGAGAAAGTAAGGGGATACTATAATATGTAGTATGTAGTTGTTGGGACACACACAAAAAGCCAACAACTTTCCTTCTACTGTCTAAGTTCTCCTAGCTAGCTAATAATCACATTTAATAAAGACAGACCAACAGTAGAAAATGTGCAGTTTATTATGGATGTACATTCATAGGTGTCATACAATAATGAAACCTGAAGACACATTGGCCATTGACGTTCATATGCCATTTCCCCACCTCTGGATCTACACCATTTATCAGTTTACTTTGTTAATTATATTACATTTATGAGTGAGATCATGTGATACTTGTATTTTTCTGACTGAATTATTTCACTTAGCATGATATTCTCCAGGTCCCTCTATGCTGTCTCAAAGTGTAAGAGATTCTTCTTTTTTTAACTGCTGCATAGTATTCCATGGTATAAATGTACTGCCACTTTTTTAATCCACTCATCTGCTGATGGCCAATTAGGTTGTTTCCAAATCTTAGATATTATACATTGTGTTGTTATGAACATAGAAGGACATATAGTCTTTCTGATTTCTTGGGACATATTCCTAGAAGTGGGATTGCTGGGTCAAATGGGAGTTCCATTTTTAATTTTTGAGGACACTCCACACTTTTCTCCACAGTGGCTGCACCAGTCTGCATTCCCACCAGCAGTGCACGAGGGTTCCTTTTTCTCCGCATCCTTGCCAGCACTTGTCATTTGTTAATTTATTGATGATAGCCATTCTGACAGGTGTGAAATGGTACCGCATTGTCATTTTGATTTAAATCTCTCAGATGATTAGTGACTTTGAACATGTTTTCATATGTCTCTTGGCTTTCTGAATGTCCTCTTTGGAGAAGTGTCTATTTAGGTTCTTTGTTCATTTTTTAATTGGATTATTTGTCTTCCTTTTGTTAAGTTGTATGAGTTACCTGTAAATTTTGGAGATTAAACCCTTATCAGAGATAACATTGGCAAATATGTTCTCCCATGCAGTAGGCTTTTTTTTTTGTTGTTGTTGTTGCTGGTTTCTTTTGCTGTGCAGAAGCTTTTTATTTTGATGTAGTCCCATTTGTTTATTTTCGTCTTAGTTTCCATTGCGCAAGGAGCTGTATTGGTAAAGATATTGCTACGACATATGTCTGATAATTTGCTGCCTATGGATTCTTCTAAGATTTTTATGGTTTCCCATCTTACTTTTAAGTCCTTTATCCATTTTGAGTTTATTTTTGTGTATGGTGTAAGTTGGTGGTCTAGTTTTATTCTTTTGCATGTATCTGTCTACTTTGCCACCATTTTTAATCACCTAGTTTGATTTTGTACATGTTTATCTCTCTGAATTCCTTTAGGCAGGGATGGGGTGAGTAAAATGTTCTTTCTGAGTGTTTTGTTTTTTTAATAAGTTTAAAATGCATACCCCAGAAGGCATATTTTGGGGTGGCAAAACTTTGGTCCTTCTTAGAGTGGATATATGATTTGACAATGAAAACAATATAATTATAAAAATGAAAAAAAGAATTCTAATGAGATGTGGAAAAATCATAACTGCTTTAATTATTCATACTAGCAATTAATCTGAAAGATTTCCATTTTTGATATGGAATGAAACAAAAAACAATTATGAAATATCCTAAACTTGTGGTTGGCAAACTGAGGCTCGTGAGCCACATGCAGCTCTTTGACCCCTTAAGTGTGGCTCTTCCACAAAATACCACGGCCTGGGAGAGTCTATTTTGAAGAAGTGGCATTAGAAGAAGTTTAAGTTTAAAAAATTTGGCTCTCAAAAGAAATTTCAGTTGTTGTACTGTTGATATTTGTCTCTGTTGACTAATGAGTTTGCCGACCACTGTCCTAAACCATCATCTGTGTTCTTCAGAATCATGATCGTCAGTATGGACAAAAGAAGATACAGAGTAAAGCAGATGAAATTCGGAAATAACCTTCCTGTTCTGCATTTGGATTGGAAATATTATTAACTCATGAGGTATTTGATATGTGAATCTATATTTATCTTTATCCCAATCTGTCAACTGAAAAGGAAACAAAGATCAAAGCAGCACACCTTGTACAAAGATTGCCAAATTGAAATATCACTTCTCATTACAACTGGTCAGGGCTGCTTGGATAGATGCCAGATTTTAGGGCAATTAATGTAACATGAACCTAGAACATCTTGACATATTAGGTATCAAAAAAGCTATCAAAAATATAATGGTGATATCAAAAAGACTTAGGAGGTAGCTTAAAATGTTACCTGCTAAAGATTAAGTAATTTGAGTTTTAAAAAGATACGAATCAGATTAGATTGAAACTCATAATGCTTTTTCATCCTTGAGTTTATAACAATGTTTTTTTAAAACTCCAATTGGTCACATTTTTAAAACAGAGGGACAAAGTTTATTATCTTGAAAATAGTTAAATAAAAGAAAGAACTGAGCATTTATCTTCCTTTTTCCACAAGAACAACTCTATTGTGTAACCAAATAGAATAAAATTATCTTATTAAAAGTTATTACAGCTAATACAGAAATTATAGAATTAGAATATTGCCTTTTTACAACCTCACTGAATTGATTCATTAATTAATTGAATTAAGGATCCAGGCCTGAGCATCGCCTTCTGCTAGCATCAGAAAAGGAAGCAACCAGATATTACTCTGTGCTTTCTGGTGACAGAACCCCACAGAAACACTTTATGTTTTTCTTGTCAAAGAGATTGAATTTAATCAAGTATCTTGATCCAGATGCCAATTTGCATGAATTTCAGAGAACATGTTGAAGTGCACCACAAATGTACACATAGCAAAATTGATACTGGAAAAAACACAGGTCAAATGGCCCAGTTGCTTCATCATATAACTGGAACAACAAAAAAATGACAGAGAGGGAAAACAACTGTTGTTTTGGATTTTCCCTTCATAATACCATCCTATTATTTTACTATTATCCTAATAATAAAAAGGTAATATGCAAATTGACCATCACTCCAACACACAAGATGGCCGCCCCCATGTGGTCAAAGATGGCTGCCCCCGTGTGGACACAAGATGGCCGCCACAAGATGACTGACAGGGGAGGGCAGTTGTGGGCGATCAGGCCATCAGGAGAGGGCAGTTGGGGGCAATCGGGCTGGCAGGGGAGTGGTTAGTAGGTGATCAGGCTGGCAGGGGAGTGGTAAGGGGGTGATCAGGCTGGCAGGCAGAAGTGGTTAGGGGCAATCAGGAAAGCAGCTAGGCAAGCGGTTGGGCCAAAACCAGCAGTCAGACATCCCCCATGGGGTCCTGGATTGGAGAGGGTGCAGGCTGGGCTGAGGGGACCCTCCCCTCCTGTGCACGAATTTCATGCACCCAGTCTCTAGTATATAAATAAATAAATAAATAAATAAATAAATAAATAAATAAATGCCTAAGTGATTGGAATGCTGGAATGACCGGAATGACCAGAACAACCGGTCACTATGACATGTACTGACCACCAGAAGGAAGACACTCAATGCAGGAGCTGCCCTCTGGTTGTCAGTGCACTTCCACAGCCAATCTCGCTTGGCCAGCCAACCTCCCCTGGTTCTTCCCCGTGCCAGCCAACCTCCCGCAGTTTCCCCATCCAGCAGGCACTGGCCAGCAGCTGGTGGCTGGCTGGAAGGCCCCAGCGGGCAGCTGGCAGCCAGCAGTTGGACATCCCCTGAGGGGTCCCAGATTGGAGAGGGTGCAGGCTGGGATGAGGGAACTGCCCCCCCCCCCCCCCCATACACAAATTTCATGTGCTAGTCCTTTAGTGTTGAATAAAAAGTCTGACTGGATAAAGAATACTTGGTTGGGAATAACTTTGTTTCATTATTTTGAAAGCATCGTTCTGTTGTCATTTACCTTACCATGTGATTGTTAAAAAGTCAGAAACCATTCCTGTTCATCTGATTCTGGGCCTTTTATCCTCCTCTCTTACAGCTTTGTGGATATTTACATTGTTTTTAATGCTCTTAAATTTTGCAATGATGAATTTTGGTATAATTGTATTTCTCATTTCTTGAGTTGGGAATTATGTTGAATTTTTAAATTGAAAGATAAGTTCCTTCAGTTCTATAAAAACATTAAATATATGATTGGATGTTTTCTTCTGGGAAAATTTAATTAGTTTAATGTGGAAGGTCCTGGATCAATCAAGGTATTAGTAAGTTAAATCCAATGATATACTAAGGCAATATATCACAACCAGATAGGGTGTATTCCAGAAAGACAGATTGGTACACATTTAAAAATCCATTAATTTGACATATTATCAATAAAAGAGGAAGTGATAGGGTGATATAAATAGATATAGGAAAAGCATTTGATGACTTCATTGCATAATAAAAATATCTCAGCAAGCTATAAAAACAAGGGAGATTCCACCAACTTACAGATCCAAAAACTTAACTAGCATCATCTATATATATAAAAAGCCAGCTGCTGGCCAACCTCCCTCAGCCCCTGCCCCCAGCTGGCCCCACCCCTGATGGGCCCCCACCACCCCAATCGCCCACAACTCCCCCCCATCCAACCTCCCCCATTGCCTCCCTGCTGGACTCTTCCCCAGCCATCTCTGCCCCCGATGGGTCCCCTCACTCTGATCAGGGGCAGAGCTGGCTGGCTAACCACCCATGATCCCTCCCCCTGATTGGCCCCCCAACCCATTCAGAGGTGGGGCCAGCTGGCCCACCACCCACAGCCCCTCCCCATGGCTGGCCCCACCCCCAATCACCCTCCACCACCTTGATCAGCCTGCAGCCTCTACCCCCAGCAGCTCCGCCCCTCATCAGCCCCCCCAAAACCAATCAGTGGTGGGGCTGGCCGGCCAACCTCCCACAGCCCCTCCCCCTCCTCATTCAGGGGCAGGGCATGTTGGCCAATCACCTGTGGCCCCTCCCCCAGCTGGCCCAGCCCGGATCAGCCCTGATGGCAACAGCCAGCCTACCTCCCACAGTCTCCTCCTCCCTACACTGCCCAGCCCCGATCCACCTCAATTGGTCCTCTAGTAACTAACACAGTAACTTGCACTGGGCCTCTAGTAACTAAGACAGTAACAAAACATTGAATTCTTTACTTTTGAATTTTGGAAAAGGAAAGTTATATCCAGTATCCCCACTGGCAATTTTTGGTTCTTTCTGATATGGTTCTCAACTTTTCTAATGCCATAACCCTTTAATAAAGTTCCTCATGTTGTGGTGACCCCCAACCATAAAATTGTTTTCATTGCTACTTCATAACTGTGATTTTGCTACTGTTAATGAATCGTAATGTAAATATCTGTGTTTTCCGATGATCTTAGGCAACCCTGCTAGCGGTTCTCAACCCATGGGTCGTGTTCACGGCATTAGAAAGGTTGAAAACCACTGTTCTATACTCAGATCAGCTTTCTTCTTTGGAATTTCTTTAACCAGGTGCTTCAGTGTCTGCTAGTCAGTCAGTCAGTTATCACTATTCCAAGGGGTTACAGTTCCAAAAGTTTGTATTTGTCAGTTATTTTCTTCTTTCCCACTGTAGTTTTATTTATCTTTATAGTTTTTCCTCTCCCAACTTAAAATAAATCCCTCTTGTGTAATTTTAATAAGGTGTCAGGTGATACTCAAAAATTCCATGATTAGTGTAAAGTCTAGTCAGTAGTCTTTTAACTTTGTTTCAGTGTTTTTTGTTGTAGAAGAAGTTTAATGAGGCTTAAAATAAGTCAGTCTTTTTATAAACATCATCTACATTTTTGTTTGTTTAGAAAGTTCACTTCCACTTTGATATAATTAAAATACTTGGGTTCTAATACTTTAATAATGGCCTAACATTTAACCCGGTAATCCATTTGATATGTGTGTGTGTGCTCCCACTAGTGTTTATGGATGTAGAGTGGGTCAGGGGTCTGACATGATTTTCAAATTGATAATAGGTTGTCCAATATAGTTTATTAAATGATCTATACTCTCCCTACTGGGGTCAATGATGCTTTTACTTAGACTAAAGTTAAATATATACATGTGTTTGTAATTTTTTAATGAATGTTATACTCTGCTCCCTTTACATCTTTGGCAATTCCCATTTAAATTCATACTGTTCATTTATTATAACTACACTAAAGGCCTGATGCACAAAATTCGTGCAAGAGTAGGCCTTCCTTCCCCCAGCTGATGGCACTGGCTTCCTTCTGGCACCCGGGACCTGGGCTTCCCTCATAGCCCCAGCTTTGTCTGAAAGATCATCCAGAAGGATGTCCAGT
Organism: Corynorhinus townsendii; assembly: GCA_026230045.1. Taxonomy (NCBI): domain Eukaryota; kingdom Metazoa; phylum Chordata; class Mammalia; order Chiroptera; family Vespertilionidae; genus Corynorhinus; species Corynorhinus townsendii. The sequence goes on along the minus strand of JAPDVU010000001.1, from coordinate 111,923,759 downwards.
CTAATTAGCATATTACACTTTTATTATTATAGATACTGGTATTTTGGTTTTATAGCTTATGAGGCAATATTTTTAGTGTATTTGCTGTTTCTTTCTCATATGAATTATACAATTAGATTTTCATGTTCCATAAATATTCTATTTATATATTTTTGGTAATACTTTTAATTTCTATGTACACTGTGAGATAGTTAATTTTCAGTCAGGTCAATTTAAAACTATCAACTCTCTCAGGCTAGTGATCCTGTCTGGTTCATGACTTTATTCCCATTGCCTAACTTAATGTAGAGCAATAAAATACTTATATATGAATAGATAAACGTGCATGTAATCTTTCCTTATGACTGATATACTATTCCCTACAATAAAAACATAATAATAGTTAGCACCAAGCTCACGGAGGCAAAAATATCTCCCATCATTAAAACATTACTCCTTAAATTAAGAAAAATCTCAATTGAGCAGAAAAAGAGAAAATGCTCAGTGTGTGTGTGTGTGTGTGTGTGGATACATTTATGGGAACAACTTGTGCAAACTAATAACATGTCTGGTTTTATTTAAACATTCACTGCAGATAACATGATTTGCATTAATGACAGTAATAGACATAAAATTATTTAAAATGTTAATTGTATGTTTCTTTGTGACTTTAATATTTAATAATAAGTTTTTTTAAATTTTGTCTATAAACTTAACTGTTAATGAAGGCAAGAATTTGTCATATTTTTTATATTATTATCTAGAGTTGTGTTTCTATTTTTAAAAATTTAGCCTTGATTCCTCAAATGACTATCTCCTTATTTCTTCCAAACCACTGGAGAAAAGTTTTCTTTTTCTTCTGTTCACTTTGTAAACAGATGACCTGATGGCCTCCCATTTACTCTCGACTCCTTAGTGTTCTCTATACCACTTTCTCCCTCAGTGTTGGGAACCTGGAATTACCTGGCCCTTGGCATTGTGCCTCTGGATGCTAACTATAAGAACAGAAATACCTCATTTGTTACCTTTGATAGGCCCTGATTTAACAAATGTAGGATTCCAAGATTCCAATTTATCCAGACTCCCATTATCTAAGACAGCGACCTTAAAGCTGCAAAGATAATAAATAAAATAAATTGGAAATCTTTAGGAATAGATGAATAGGCTTCCTCCTATTATCTAAATTGCTGTCTGCTAATCTTTAGGAGCCATTTATTAACTTCATATGTTTTCTAAGTGAAGGGGGTATAGGTGCATTTTCTTTTTCTAATCTAGGTGTCGCACATGGAGTAAATGTTTTAATAAAAAGCCATAAGGGAGGATATGATTTATTATAGTGCCAATTCTCTGATGTAAATATTCTTTGAATATATTGATATGTTAAGCTCATAGCTCTTGGTTTTATATCAGACGAATACAGCAGAGTCTGAGAGGCTTAGCTATGCAAATTTCTTTCCATTGTATTGTTTGATAGCATGCCAACTTAAATATTTTCTACTCTTTACTTCAAATGTTACAAATAGTTTTGTTCATGTATTTTAGACAGAAAAATAACTTAAATGGTATTTTGCTACTTAGTGGCTATTTGCACAAACATTAAGGACAACTGGAGATAAAAGTAAGCAAAATCCTTTCCAACTGGTTAATACAGCTGTTTCAAATATATATTAATTAGGTTTTTAAAATATTATGAGATGCTTTAAGCTAATTTGAGATTATTATCTTTATAGTATTAGAAAAAATTTTTTTTACTAATAAAATGATTAACATTGACTAGATCATTAAATCTTAGAAAGGGTAAGTTTTATTTACAGCTGCATAATAGTTCAGCATATTTATATAGTGACTAAGGGCCCAGTGCACAAATTTGTGCACCTTGAAAGGAACTGTGGGCTGTGAGGCTGTGGCAGGCACAGGGGTGGGTCTCGGCTCATCCTCCATGGGCCCTGCCCGGTCCCTCCCACCACAGCCCTGGTCCCTTGTCTGCCAGCAGCCCTGCTCCTGCCACCACCACTTCCATGTGCTCATGGCACTGGCCCTGCTCGCACCCGCTGAAGGCACTAGCAGTTGGGTCTGATGCCAGCAGCAGGTGCAAGTGGGGCCAGTGCCATCAGCCAGTATGAGTGGCAGCTGCTTCCCTGATCAGCCCTCAGGAGCAGGAGGAGTTGGAGAAGCCCTCAGGGGCAATCAGGGCCAACAGCCACCGCTCGAACCTGCTGATGATGCTGAGAGATCAGGACCAGTGCCAGGCACCGACAGTGGGTACAAGTGGCAGCTCTGGCGCCACCTGCAGGTGTGAGCAGGGCCAGCGCTGGCAGTGGGTGCAAGCAGCAGATCCAGCATCGGCAGTGGGTGCGAATGGGGTCGTCACCAGCAGGGGGTGTGAGAGGCTGCTGCCAGCCCCAATCGCCCCTCAGGAGCAGGGGAAGGTGGAGAAGGCCTGAGGGGCGATTGCGGACAGCAGCCACTGCTCACACCCACAGACAGCACTGAGCGATTGGGGCTGGCACCAGGCACCAGCAGCTAGTGCAAGTGACGGTTCAGCGCCGGCAGCAGGTACAACCACCAGGCAGGACTGTGGCGTGCGGGAGCAAAGAATTTTCAGTAACCACCAGAGGCTCACCCTGATGGTCGTGACCAGCACCACACCTTGGTCTGGAACCCCTACTCACCTACTCCACCATCCCACCGCTACCGATGCCTGCCATGTTCCACACATGCCCCCTGGGAGTCAGTGCATGTCATAGTGACTGGTTGTTAGGTTGTTTGGTTGTTCTGGTTGTTCCACCATTCAGTCTATTTTCATATTAGACTTTTATTATATAGGATCTGTTTTGCCATTCTCCTGTGTTATGGATTGACTTGTATTTCCCTCAAATTCGTATGTTGAAGCTTTAATCCCCAATGTAACTGCATTTTGAGATGGAACCGTTAAGGAGGGAATTAAGGTTAAATGAGGTCATAAAGGTAGGGGTGTTCATTCAAAAGGACTGGTTTTCTTATAAATAAAGAAGAAACATTGGCACCAGATCATTCTCCACAGAGAGAAAGCCATGTGAGGACCCAAAGTCACTATGCAAGCTAAGGAGAGACGTCTCACCAGAAACCAGAGCTGGTAGCAACTTGATCTTGGACTCCAGCCTTTACAACTGTGAGAAGTAAATTTCTGTTGTTCAAGTGACCCAGGTTGTGTTATTTTATTACTAGAGGCCCAGTGTACAAAATTCGTGCACGGGAGGGGGTGTCCCTCAGCCCAGCCTGCACCATCTCCAATCTGGGACCCCTTGAGGGATGTCTGACTGCCCATTTAGGCCCGATCCGGTAGGTCAGTTGTACATCCCTCTCACAATCCAGGACTACTGGCTCCCAACTGCTCGGCTGCCTGCCTTCCTGATTGCCCCTAACCACTTCTGCCTGCCAACCTGATCATCCCCTAACCACTCCCCTGACAGCCTGATTGATGCCTAACTGCTCCCCTGACAGCCTGGTCACCCCTAACTGCCCTCCCCTGCAGGTCTGGTCACCCCTAACTGCCCTCCCCTGCAGGCCTGGTCCCCCCAACTGCCCTCCCCTGCAGGCCTGGTACCCCCCAACTGCCCTTCCCTGCAGTCCTGGTTGCCCCCAACTGCCCTCCCCTGCAGGCCTGGTCCCTCCCAACTGCCTTCCCCTGCTGGTGGCCATCTTGTGTCCACATGGGGGCAGCCATCTTGTGTGTTGGAGTGATGGTCAATCTGCATATTACTCTTTTATTAGATAGGATAGAGACCTGGTGTATGGGTGGGGCCAGCTGGTTTGCCCTGAAGGCTGTCCCAGATGAGGGTGGGGGTTCCCTTGGGTCATGGGGCTGCCTGGGCGAGGGGCCTGTGGTGGTTTGCAGGCTGGCCATGCCCTTCCTCCCCCCAGCTACCTAAGTGGAGGCCCTGATATCTGGAATTTATTTATCTTCTACAATTGAAACTTTGTAGCCTTGAGTGGAGACCAAGGCAGGCCAGGATTGCTGAGGCTTGGCTTCCTCCATCACCAAAGGCAACTCAAGCCTCCTGCTCTCTCCAGCGCCATGGCTGTGGCCATTTTTGGGGGGATTTATTTATCTTCTATAATTGAAACTTTGTAGCCTTAAGTGGAGGCCTGGGCCGGCAAGGGTATGCAGAAAGCTTGGCTTCCTCCATTGCTGGGGAAACCCAAGCCTCCTGCTCTCTCTGTGGACACAGCCATCTTGGTTGGGTTAATTTGCATACTCACTATTGATTGGTTGATGGGTGTGGCTTGTGGGTATAGCGGAGTGATGGTTAATTTGCATATCACTCTTTTATTAGATAGGGTGGCAGGTCAATCAGATTAATACAACCAGTTAGTGAATATTTTGGTTTCTTTAATATGTTTTACTATTATTATTTTGCTATATTTCCATTTACCATTATGCTTTACTATTTAGTATTTTTTGTTTTTCTAAATGTTTTACTATTATATGGATATAATAAAAATACTTGTCTATAAATTTTTATGCACATTTGTATTTTTTCCTAGTAAAATTTAATATGTAGGAATACTGAGTCATATGCTATATATTTTGGGGTCAAAAGCTAGGAGAAATTTTTGACTAGAATTTTGTCCAGAATTGTTTTATGTAAGTTTTATGTAAGTTCATCAGTCACATATGAGAACCCCTTTTACCACAGGCTTGCCAAAACTGATATTTTAAGAAAAATTTTTTTCTGAAGAAAAAAGTAAAGAATCATTTTGTCATTTGAATTTATGTTTCTTTGATTATTTTTAACTTTAATAATTTTTACATAATTAAAAGTTATATTTTTATTTCTTCTATATTGGATTGCCTTTCAGGCTCTTTGTCATTTTTTTCTGGTTCTGTATACTTTGAATAGTAATGATAAATTCATGAAGGTATTTTGTAAAAAACTTCTTCCCTTTTTACTTTTTAATATGTAATTGATTTAATGCTTAAGAAAAAATAGTTGTACCTCAGTTATACCTCCATTAGATATAACTTATTCACTTATCAATTAAGAATAGTCATTGAATGCCTTGTATATGCCTGGCAATACCATAGGCTCTAGGATTAGAATACTGGACAAAATACTGTCTTTTCTCCTCAAATTTCTGTTCTCATGAAGAAGCAATGGGAAGCCAAGCAATGTTTCAGGAGGAAAAGCTTCCCAAGATGTACAAAATGCAAATGCAAAGGCCTGAAAGCCAATAAATCTTTGTGTGATATCAGATTTTTAAAAATTGTATCTTGTTGCTGATATTGAATTTTCAAGAGCCTACGGGCTCTACAAATTAGTATTAAATAGATGACTCATCATTTAAATATGAAAATAATTAAATTTACCAGTCAGTATTCTTTTGATTAATTACTCAACCAATAATTTGAACTAAGAGATTTCTTAGTTATTTGGGCATACAGTAAACAAATAGATACAACTTTCAGCACTTATAATGAGAATTGTATATTATTGCTATGTGGAAATGATGGTGGTAACTATTGCATAAGTTGGTATATTTATGGCAACATTTCCAAGCCTGGGTCCTATCAAACAGTATTTGAGAAATTTTAACATCTTTCCAAAAAATTTTTTTCTTTGTCAGAGAGATTTTGGAAATGCTACACATCTTTCTCTTCTAAGAAAAGTTTTCCCAAGGAGTAATTTCAAATGCAAAGGTCTTGAAGACAGTGTGCACGCATATTAGCATATTGATAGCTATGTAAAATCCCAAAGAAAGACATTTATTTTATTTATCTGATAAATATTTATTGACATGCTATGAAAAACCATGTTGTGAAACACTAGATTTGATTATTAGATAAGTACATTGAACTTTATTTTTCTTCCTGGAAACCAGATAAGTATTATATTATGAGATAAAATACCTTCCCACATCATGATTTATTATTCCAAAATTATGTTTTTACAATGCTTCTGAATCAAACCTAGTTATAATAAATTCAGAGTAATATCTAGCATATTTAAGGACACACTTTATTAGATTGTCTTTCCTTATTAAAAAAAAAATCTCTTATTTCCATATGAAAATGTAACACCAGGGAAATCCTTACTTTGTGTGGGTCAATAAGCTTTTCTAAGTGGCTTCACTTACTGCTGAGTATTCTTTTTCTTCCAGTGCCTGGTGAAACTCTTCAGCTTATACTAAAACAAGGAATCACATATTAGCTCTTTCATTGAACTAATTGATATTTGTATTTTACATTGCATTTTCATTCAGTTGGGTATTGAAATTGGAGATCATTTCAATCTCAGAATTCTAACACTAAGCTCCTTGGGAAAGGGAAGAGAAAGAGGCAATACAATTTCCCTGAACCAGGATGTTAGATATCCTGTTCTATGGAAAATATACAGCAGTTCAATCTAGTCTGCATAGGGAAGAAATATTTGACAACTGAAAATGTACTAGTATTTCTCTGGCATGAGTTCTCATTTGTGACTGATGAACTTACATAAGAAACTTTGACACTGCCTTTAATGACCAAAAATAATTTAGATAGAGGGCCTGTTACAGGAAGGGAGCTATCACTCTAGATAGGTGTAGTATAATGTGAACTAAGTATAGCGAGGGAGACTACCCAGTGTCTATAGATCAGAGTCTACCCTATTTCCCATGGTCTTTATATTACCAAATATTTGCTCTTCATCTTCATGTGAATTGGTTTCCTCACCTCTGAAGTCCCAAATCACTACAATTTACTTCTTAGCTCAAGATGGCATATAATCCCTGTCAATGGCATCAAATTTAACACCAACAGAAATCCCCAACTTGGGGTGCCAATGAAGAAGAAAACTTTATTTAGTGCAAAACAGCTCAATTGTGATAGAGCACAGCTGGGAAGCAGCCCTGGGGCCAGGAACCTCTGCTCGCTTTATTTATTTATTTATTTATTTATTTATTTATTTACATACTTACTTACTTATTATTTTTTGTCACCTGAGAATATATTTCCCATTCCTTTTTAGAGAGAATTGAAGGCAGGAAGGGAGGGAAGGTGGGAAGGAGGAAGAAAGATAGATAAATACATCATTGATTGTTTGCCACCTACAGGAGACCCAACCAGGCCAGGGATCAAATCTGCAACCCAGGTTCATGTTTTTGACTGGGAATTGAACCCATGACCCCTTTGGTGTATGGGACAGTGTTCTAGTCATTGAGCCACATTGGCAGGGCGTTTTGCTCTGCTTTTCATTTGTCTGCTCCAGTGTCCATCTGCTCTGCTATGCTTTGTTCTATGCCAGTCTGCTCTGGTTTGCTCTCCTCAGCTCCAGCAAGACATCTTTGATGTTTTATCAGCTGTGGAAATGCAGTCTTCAGTTTTTGTCTTTAGTGGAAAAGGGAAGTATTCCACTAAATTGGTGGAAGCTGGCTCATACAGACAGAGGTCCCTGTCCTTAGTCCCTGTTTGGCCCATTCTCATGCAAAGGAAGACTCCAAATCCTCTTGGGCCTTGGAAAGAACCCAGCAGCTGATCATGTTATTCCAAGTCTGGACTACCTGAACTGATTATTATGTTGTTTAGTGAAATACAGTCAGAGGTGAAAAGTAGTACTGCAATGTGAAATGAAAACAATGTGTACAAGACTGGGCCCAAGTAGATATTAAAGAACACAAGGCACTAGGAAAAAGTACAAACTGTTGGCTCAGAATTCAGTTTTACTTGATTCTATCATCTCTCCCTCAATTCACATCTAAAGCCTGATAAGGAATACTCTAACTAGCTAATAAAAAGGAAAAAAGTATGAGGTTAGTATATTGATGGGTCTACATGGTAATATGGTGCAAATTAGAAGCATATGACTACTGCATTTTACTCCTCTCATGGCTGGTTTAGAGTGAAGGAAAATCCTCCAAATGGGCAGAAGTATGAAACTAGAGATAATAGTCCATTTGGTTGGCCAATTCATATGGAAGGAGAAATAATCTGAGTATGAATTTATAACAGTTTATTGGCACTGGGTAACAGATAGCTGGCTAGTCAGAAAATTAGAAGGAACATGATCAGAATATCAGTACAATCCTTTGGTGATTTCCATAAAACTGTGAACTTTACAACTAATAGTACTTTTATTAAATACTCTTAAGTGTAACATCTGGGATCATAGAGGAAATGTGTGTGTGTTTACCTACTACTGGGCACCTTTTTCTGTTTTACTGGTCTGTCTGGTTTATTCTTATGCCAATACCACATTATCTATACTAATAAAAGGGTAATATGCTAATTAGACTGGGTGACTGGACATCTTCCAGATGTCCAACTTCCTTCCAGATGGTCAGGGGGCAACCAGGCCAGCAGGAGGGCAGTTAGAGAGCAACCAGGCCAGCAGGGGGCCAGTTGGGGAGCTTCCAGGCCAGCAGGCAGGTGAGTGGTTAGGAGTCAGGGGTCCCAGATTGGAGAGAGTGCAGGCCGTGCTGAGGGTCTTCCCCCCCACCCCGTCCCATGTATGAATTTTGTGCACCTGGCCTCTAGAACTTATATAAAGATGACTCAGTATCTGGTAGAATATGATTTTCAATCCCCCCTGCCATAAATCCTCTTCTTTATGAATCTCATATTCTTTCTTTACCCATCATTTTTTCACATATATTTGAGAGTGAGCTTATCACCTTAAACCAAAAGATGGAAGGAAGGAAAGAAGGAAGAAAGGAAAGGAGAGAAGAAAAGAGGGAGAGGGGTCACTGATCTTAGAATGATATTAATAGGAAAATGTTAAATGTTCTCACAAATATATAAATTTCATTTGCTGTTTCTACATTAATTATGCATTGTTCTTCACCCAGTGCCAATTTAATGAAAAGCAAAAAGAAATAATAATATTAATGGTTAACATTGAAACATTTTTTAGTATTTGCCCTTTTACTTAATTCAGTGCTTTACTTGCAATAACTCATATAATCCTAGGGAAACTCCTGTGAGATTTATAGTCTTATCACCATTGTTTTACAAATGAGAATCTGAAGGCTTATTATAACCGAGGGTCAAAAGCTTAAGTGTTTTACCATGTCAGTCCTACAGGCTTTGTTGCCTCAATTTAAATTGATGTTCTTGTCATAATGGAGAACTTGTAGAGTTCATTTCAGTATGGTCTATTAGGGAGTATGTGTGTGAAGGATGCTGATGTTTCAGCATTTTTGCTGACACTATTTCTTTGCTAAGTGTGCTCAAAGGTGGAGTAGCACTACATATTGAATTGGGTAATATCCATTTAAAGTTCATTTTTTAAAGTTAGTGATTCTTATTTCCTTCCAATTCTTATTCTCTAGTTCTTAAAATTTGGACAGAGGTACACTTACTTTGTATTATAAAAACAGTAACACTTAAAACACAAGTAAGTTGCACTATTTTTAGGGCCTGGAGAACAAAATGCCGGCATAGTAACAAGAATATTTGTCTATATAGATATGACTGTAAGAACTCACTATTGCTGCTATTACAAGGTATTAAGATTTCTAGGTGAAATTGATTATTAAGGCATTGCTTAGTGATTTTCCTTTATTTGGCACTAGAGGCCCAGTGCACGAATTTGTGCACAGGTGGGGTCTGGCTGGCCTGCTCAGATCAGGGCTGATATGGCTGGGCCAGCCAAGGGGAGGGCCACAGGCAGTTGGCCAGCCAGCCCCGCTCCCTGGTCGAACTCCTGGCTAATTTGCATATGATTTGCATATTAACCTTTTATTATATAGGATTAAACATTTGCATTTTAAGTAATGTGATTCTGAATACTGGAGACTATATGCCTATTGATGTAGTAGATATATATTGAAATGCTATTTAAAATTATTTAAACTTTGGTTCCTGATTTCAACTCTTGATTTTTAGAATTTTTAAAAGTACATTTTTATTGATTTCAGGAAGGAAGGGAGAGGGAGAGAGAGATAGAAACATCAGTGATGAGAGAGAATCATTTATTGGCTGCCTCCTGCATACCCCCTACTAGGGATTGAGCCCACAATCTGGGGATGTGCCCTGACTGGGACTTGAACTATGACCTCCTGGTTCTTAGGTCAGCACTCAACCACTGAGCCATGCCAGCTGGGCTCAATTCTTATTTTAAAAAAATGGCTTTCTCCTCTGAGGGGAAAAAGCTAAGGTAGTGTTATCTGATAAGATCAGATAGTCAATATGATAGGCAAATAATTTGAGCCAATAATGTCTAAATCCTTATCTCTTGACCGAGTTTTGAAAAATATGCCCTCACTTTGGAAAGGGAAAGCAGTGGGGAGGTGGTTAAGTATTGATGGAGAGGAATTGAGAAGACAGGCACTATAGAAATCCCAAGCCCAGGCTACCAATCAGAGCTGCTAGAGAGGCAATTATATCCATCTGCCAATGCCCAAAGACTCTTCTTTACCTTTAACTGAGATAGCAAGGCAGGGCTGCACAAAGCTGCAGTATGTTCAGAGGAGCCATGGAAAACATGTAAGTGCCATGGACTGTGCATTGATTCTGAGTGGGAGACCTGTATTCTCCCACTTAGCAGACAGGCATGAGATATTTTCTCTTTTGTCCATATACTCTCTCAATAGTCTTATTTTTCTGTTTCCTGTGCTTGCTGTTAAGAAGTACTGTTTTGGCTTGAACTATGTAGGAGGGCTATGACAAAGAGGACCAGATTGAAAGAAAATTATTGAAGTTAACACAAAGAAACCATTCTGAAACAGTTGGAAAAATTTCAGTTGCTTGCCATATGATATACTCCTTTTTATATTTAGTCCAGATGTTTTGGACACTTGTTGACCTAGAATACATTTATAAACATTTTGCTTTTAACACAGTGGACCACTTATCACAAGTCATTATGTATACTTAGTATTTGAAATTAGCTTTAGGCAATTTTCTCACAATGTAGCAGCAGTCATTTACTTTATCTGTCACAAATTTATACACAGTTGGCTTTCCCTATCACACTGCCAACTTTCAATATTTAAGTAATAAGTCAAATAAATGGCCACTGAAAGCAAAATATGAATGCCTTATAGATGGATGTTTGAATGACCATTGGGTTAGATGGTTCTTTGTTTAGGAAAGCACCCCGATGGATCCGTCTCTCCTTCAACTACTGCTCCTAGTTTGGATGAAAAAGGCTAGGTCAAAAGTTGACCACAGTCGTTTTGCATAATATAAAATAAGAATAATTTGCATTTCTATTGAGAGATATGGTGATGATGAGAAACATGAGTATGGAGAAAAGAAGGAAATATAACCTAACAAGGAAAGTAATATTAGGCTGATATGACATGGTAGGTGATAACTTTGATAGTATTAGAAGTCTGTTGTGGGGAACATTCTTTGATTAGTAAGGTTTTGTGGAAACAAAAGGATACTATTTATTGTGTGACAAAGAGTTTTAGAAAAAGAATAGTACCAAAGGAAACAAAACCAACCATAAAGAGCCAGAAGAAAATAAAGAAGCAGGGAGCACATTAATCTAAAACAAGTTGAGAGGTGTTTGCAAATTGAAGAGGGCTTTAAAATTCTGAAACCTACCTATTTGTCTTTGTCTGCTCATCCATCCATCCATCCACCTATCTATGTAGTACCTATATATCCTATATATCTACCTATCATCTATGTCTATCATTTTTTACTGAACTGGTGATAAAGGTATCTGGAGATCTTATAAGGCTTCATACTGATAACATCTTATAACTACTAAATTGCTTTTTATTTTGTTTCTGGTCTGTTATTGAGTTTTTCATCAAAGTTAAAATTGCATGAATACCCATATTTTTATAGAGAAAATAATTTTATGGACCAGGAAATCTTCTAAGTCAGTCTTTTCTTTTCCTACTTATCACTGCTTTAAAATGAGGGACCACCCCAATACATTTGTTACAGAAAACCGGAGAAGAACCAAGCAATACTTAGAGAGATGGAGTTACATTTATTACGCACGGGTCCAGAGGAAAATGTCTCTCAAATTCTGGGCCCCAACATAGAGGAATTTCCCCTATTTATATGTTTTTACCTTCTTTGTCTCCCAAATAGGGGGTGTTTCCAGCCCCTTTTGCAAGTTCTTGAAGAGCCCTTATGTGCTGCGGCCTTGAGATCTCAACCAAAGGCCTGGCCTGGTGCCAGCACTGATAACTTCATCCAGGGAAGGTTTAATGGCCTCTCTGAAGTGGGAGTAGTCTTATTTTCTTTATTATTATTTAAGCAAGCAAGTATTTACAGAAGCCAAATAGCAGGGTTAAAATTTCAAACAGCAGTTTTTATATAAGATGGATGCTTCATTCCCCACTGGTTTTATGTACATGAGTCAAATCATTTACTCTTGGTCATTGTCAAGGAGGGAGTTATATTTACCCCTGAGGACTATAATTTTAATTTTCTACCTAATAAACTTAGTGGGACTGCTTATAAGATAAGGGCTTGGAATGAGGGCCAGCAGTAATCTTTAGAGAGTCTGAAAAGTCCTGGACTCTCTATTTTTCCTGGGCTGTCTTAAGCCAGGTGTGATGAAGCCACATTGGGATTCTGTTGCCCATGACTGACATGGAGGTGGTCCTTTCCAGGTAGAAGTCAGTCCTTAGGTGGAAATTTCTTCACCCAAACAGAGTCACCAGGGTGGAAGGGATGAACCAGATCAGAAGTTGGTACAGGAAGAGTGTCTCAGATGTGCTTCTGGATTGCTTCCTGGGTAGACTGTAAAGCCTGTAAGAACTTGAATAAAGATTGGTTATGGATTTCAGCTTTTCTAGATTGGGTAGATCAGGGTCTGGAAGAGTCACTGGAATCTGTAGAGGCCCACTGATTTTAGGGCAGCCTCCCAGGCAGCTTCATCTATGGCCCAGTTCCCTCTTGCTTCTGTGGAGACCCCATACCTTGTAAATAGCACTATGTACGTGAGCCATTGTAAATGCGTACCTGATATCAGTATAAATTGTTACTGATTTTTCTTTTGTCTACCAGAGAGCCTGAAACTGGGTGACTCAAGTGTTTGACATCCAGTCTTCTAGTGTGTTCCGGAGTAAAGCCTTGATCTCATGTGGGGCAGTTAGGATTAGTTACTGCCCTAGGGTTAACTTATTTGCTTTTTCGATAAGCATAGCTGTGGCTGCTACCACCTGGAGGCAAGTATGTCACCCAAATGCAAAGGGATTAAGTCTTTTGGACAAATAGGCTACTGGCCTTTTCTAAGGGCTGAGACTTTGGGTGAATACACCTTTGGCTATGCCCCTTGTCTCACATAGGTAGAGATGGAAAGACTTAGTTACATCTGGTAGTGCTAGTTGGCCATCGTCCTTGCTCTGCTCATGTCTGTCTAACTGCCTAATATATTACCTCAAGGATCCTGGCTCTGAATTCTTTTAGGGAAAATGGACGTTGAATTTCTTCTGTAGCTGCTTTGTGCTGGGGAGGGATGGAGTTTTCCCTCAGAGCCAAGAGATCCTTGCTGTCTGTCAGAGGGACAAGGAGGCCTGGGCACAGAAGGAGGTGGGCTTGTGACCTGGCAGAGACAAACTGTAACAAATGGTCCAGTGGAAGGGAAAGAAAACATTGCAGTTTTAATAACCTTTATTGAAATAGAATTTTTCTCCTCAAAATTACCTCTATGTTTATTAAAAGAGTCAAATCAAGACCAATTTACCTATTGTATTTAATTTGGCCTGATTGTTTGCATAAACACAAGAATGGTAACTAACTACCTTTGCCGGAATTTCATGATTGAATCTTAATATGCCCCATAGGGCTAGGAAGCCAAGCCATCCAGCTGCTGTCCGGCCTGCCTGCAGTATCTATAGAGTTAGGTGAATCCCTCACCTGCAGCTACTCCACCTGGGCCCATGCCCTAGGTTTTAAGTAGCCTTCCTACTTGTCGCAGCCTAGAGTGCATGGGGGTTCTGCAGTGACGCAGAGGCATCCTTATTGCTCCCCTTCTACTCTGACCAACCGCCAGTGATGATAGGGCATGCGCCTGATGCTCCAGCACCAGCCATTTTCAGGGCTCTCAAGCGGGATACCAGACTTTTCCTTAGCACTCTTATTGACTTCAAGTCTTCAGGGTTCATACAGGGCTCTTTAAAACATGATACTCCAGTCAAAGTTTCTGGTCAATAAAACCACTATTAGAAATTGGTCTTGTTGAATTTATGCAAAGAAATGTATTGCCATATTTATTAAGCATTGCTAAATTTCAGAGGAATTATATAAGGAGAAAAATATACTGACCTGCTTTAAGATCTTCTGATTTTTCTTGTCAGTCCTTTCTATGTATTCTTCAGAGTAATATAACTGTCTTCAAATGATAAGGAGAAATTCAAAATGTGTCTATATTCAAGTAGACAATTATAGCTGTCTTTGTAATAGGGTTCCCCTATACTTGACTTGTCCTTAAAATTTTATATGGTCTCTGGGAGGGGTAACATGCCCTCTGAGAAAGGACTAAGGGAGCTTTATTGCTTTACAGGTTCTCACATGTCACAGGACCTCACGGGGTCTGTAATTTCTATAACAAAGGGCTGGTACTCACCACTTCCCTCTGTTCCAAACAGACATTCCCCAGTTTCCTAAAGTTGAGGTTTGTGCCACCCGATATGGTTATGGCCACACAGGCCTGCAAGACAGTATACAGGCTGCCAACTGTCTTTCAATAGAGACCAAAACCAGATGGGTATTTTCCTTGCCCATTTGGACACCTGCCCTTTTGGCAACTGCATTCAAATCTGTAAGGTTAATGCAATATTATTAACACAATGAAATACAAAATTGGCATTGTGGCCACCTTAGGTAGCCAAATCTTCTGCTACCATATATGACACATGGTAGGGCTATAGAAATATCTTAGGGAGGTGGCTAAGGTCTATTCTTGACCTTCCCACGCAAATCAAAATTTTCCTTGTCTTTCTGGAGTCATGTCCATGAAGATGCAGGCATCATCTAAGTCTATTATACAGTTTTCTGCAGGCCACTGTCAGGGCTGTGTATGGTGGCCAGTTCTTCTTTCTAGTCACAAACACAGCCTGTCTAATTTCCCTAAAATTTATTCTGGCATGGGAGAAAGTTGTTTTGCTGTAAACAGGCAGCTTAACCCCTACATAACTGGGCTTGGACATCTGCCTAGAAAGCCATAATTTATAAGTTTAATATGTGGCCTTAGGTCTTTCCAACCCAACAGGGTCTCTGCCATCCCTCAGTCAGACTCCTCCTCTCTTGGAGAATCTCAGTCCTGAAGGCTCCCCGGCCCAGGGAGAGTGCCTTTCCTTTGCTCTTTGACTTTAAGCTACCAGTCCAAAACAGCCAGAGTTGCAGTTAGAAACAGCTCTGCATATTGCAAAGTGCTCCTGTGGCAGTGGCTTGGGTATTAGGCCCCTTGTCTTCCCGCCAGTTCCCTTTGTGGCAGAGCAGCAACCAGGACTCTCCCAAGGGAGTGCACTGGAAAGGGATCTCAGTCCCTCCTCTTCCAGCAGCAACAGGTACTGAACCCTTTCAGTACATTTGCAAACAGGGAGCTTTCACTAGCTCTATCTGCTGCTTTTACAGATCCCGGGCCTGCTGCTCTATTCCTGGGGCTGCCGGAAGGCTAATAGCAGTCACTGGCTTCTGGTTTAACTGCTGCAGCCAGCAAGCCAAAGGCCTAAGCCTTGTATTGCTTGTTGTAAAATGCTCCTTAATCACTGGGCAGCAGTGGGGCAGCTAGAATAATTTTGCTTGCAGAAAACTTGTGACTTTGAATCTAAGTTCTGATAAGACACCTGGACCAGACCCCTATGCCAGCGGAGCGGTCTGCAGTCAGTAAAAATCAACAAAAACCTATCTCTACCTGCTTCATAATTAACTGCTGACATCCCCTCCCCCCTTTTTCTGCATTAACCATTTACTCTGTCCTGAAACAAGGCAAATGGTCTGAGATCCTGTATATTTAGGATTTTTACCTTTAAGGATACTTTTTTTCTTTCTGTAACCATTGTTTTCCCTCATATATTTTTACTCTAAGTCCCTAGACTCCTAGAGGATCTTAAATCCTCCTCCTTTACCACTCTTGATTTCTCCAACCACCCCCATCCTGTCCCCCAGTCCAGTTGTTTGTCTCCCTTTCCTATTGTGAGTCAGAGGAAGACAATTCCTACAGAGGGGAGAAATAGAAACAGTGGGAGTTTCAGAGAAAACTACAGACTACCGCTGTAGTAGTCCTCCCTTTCCAAGGCTGAGGTCCGACTTGTGGAGAAAAATGACTCTCAGTCAGCCTGGAAAGGTAGCAGATGAGGATAAGGGTGCGTAGGGAGATTTCTTGCAAACTGAAAGCCTGGATGGCCTCCTGAAAGAAAAGATCTTTAATCCAGTTACAGATGCTATTAGAATCAGGATGAGAAAGGTAGGGAAAGACCAGGTTATGTCCTTTATGAGGATCCTAATAACTGAAAACAGCAAGTCAAACAAAGCACACAACCACAAAGACAACAGACCACACGAGACACACAACCAGGGTTAACGGGGTCCATAGACAGTTAATAATAACTTCAGCCTTAGTTCCACCTCAGGTGGCTCATGTTGGATTAATATCACAGGCAGGGACAGGGCCTGTAAATCTCTCCGCCCTGCGGAGCTGTAAGCCCTGCACCTGGAAGTCTCTGACCACCAAAAGAGATAAGAAAGCCATAAATAAAAGTTCTTTGTTCTTTGAAATGTTACAAATTCATACCTTTAAATTAACCCTAGGACTTTAAAATTTCAATTTCATACAGCAAATTCACAAATCAGAGCAAACTGAAACCCTTATATAAAATTAGAGAGAAATTTTTATTAGCTAAGTGGGCTGATTCCCTTTCTGACAGAGAGCAAAAGACTCTGAGAAAAAGAAATCTCAGCATCTGCTAAAGACTTTTGCATTCCGTCACAGCAGGTCCACCCTACCTTTAAAGGAATTAAACAATAGAAAGAGATAACAAATACTTTCATGTGTACAGCCAGAAGGCACAAAGTGGCTTTAGCTTCACATAGACCAGTTAATGAGCAGATAATTATGCCAAGATAGACAAACATCCATATTCACACTCTCTCAGTAGACTAGCTCAGACTGGAGCTGAGCAGATAAATGAAACAATGCCCAATTCCCCAGACGGGCTTGGGGACACTCTCGGCACCCATGCCCCAGAACAGAATTCTCGACCAACATCTTGGTGAGAACCTCCTGGAGGAGTTAAGGCTGTGCCCAGTCCCCCTTCTTGGTAGCAAATTGTATAGTCCCACACAAGCAGACAGCAGAGTGAACTCATAATTCCTTAATCGAATCTGAATTCATTCACCTCCAGAGTCCCACATTTATATACTAGCTAGTCTGAGTTTTTGACTTGTACCAGATATTTACCCAGAGTTTAAACAGTCCACCTGATTCCTTCTCCTCCCAACCAAACGGGGTCTCTGCTAGTCCCCGAGGAAGTCCTTAACTTCCAGGGAGGTGGTGAAGCTCCCCCTTCCAGTCACTCGGAGTGGGCCTAATTGATGGGGCCCCTACCTTACCAATTCTGTCGACAGGTCCAAAAGTGTCTGTCCACTCTCTCCAGATGCTGGCCGGATCCTGGGCTGAGGTCCGGGAGCACCCAGAGTCCCCCATTTCAATTCTGCTAAATCAGCAGAGTGGCACCTCCTGGAGGCCTATCTGGCTCCCCCGGGAACCCAAACCCAGCCCATTCACCCGAGGCCAAAATGCCAAGCACAGTTGTTTTCCCAGTCAGAGAACCATAAATGTTATAGAAAACTGGAGAAGAACCAAGCAATACTTAGAGAGATGGAGTTACATTTATTATGTGCAGGTCCAGAGGAAAATGTTTCTCAAATTCAGGGCCCCAACATGGAGGAATTTTCCCTATCTATATTTTTTTACCTTCGTTGTCTCCAAAATAGGGGGTGTTTCTGGCCCCTTTTGCAAGTTCTTAAAGAGCCCCTATGTGGTGGGGCCTTGAGACCTCAACCAAAGGCCTGGCCTGGTGCCGGCACTGATAACTTTGTCTGGGGAAGGCTTAATGGCCTCTCTGAAGCGGGAGTAGTCTTATTTTCCTTATTATTTAAGCAAGCAAGCATTTAAAGAAGCCAAATAGGAGGGTTAAAATTTCAAACAGCAGTTTTTATATAAGATGGCTGCTTCACATTAAAATAAAATAAAGTAAAATAAAATAAGGATGAGGAACCAAAATGAGAAAGATGGATCCTATTTCCAAGTAGTTGTAATAAAGGAGCTAATGAGTTAATGGTAGACAAGATTATAGGTAATAGCTAAAGTGAATTCTTTACTTGAATTCTTTTTAATAACATACCGTGAACCCCAATTAATAAAAATAATCTGGCTTTAGATATACCAGGGTATTTTCTAGATTTTGAAATATGGACTCCATTTATTTTTATCTTTGTGTATATGAAAACCCACAATAATAGAAGAGTCATACAGAGACCTACACAATTAAAGATGCGTATTAGGTCGGGGTTTAAATAGATATCTGTGGTTTCTTAGATCTTTTTAAACCTCTCCACCTTGCCCTCTAAAAAGGGCTTCACTATAGATTGAACACTTTTAGAGTGAAATTGAGGAAACATTATGTGCATGGAGGTGGAAAATACATTATTTCAAAAGAATAGAAGATGATAGAAGGTTATCATTGAATCTCAAAGTTTTTCTCCCTGGCAAATGAGCTATAAAATGGTTTTCTCAATAGGAGCCCAATTTAGTACAGTCCTAAATTTCAATGACTTATTCTGGATATTTGAGGTCAAGAAGAATGGAAAAGTGGGCTCCCTGTGATAATCTCCTTTAAAACTTCCATGCCTGTGATAAAAAAAGAACTCAAGGATGTCAGCATGTTTGCTTTTAATCTTGGCAATGTGTCAAGAAAAATATGAGTGATAAAATAAATTACAGCAAACGTACTAAGTTGCTTTTTATTTTGTTTCTGGCCTGTTGTTGAGTTTTTCATCAAAGTTAATCTATTTCTAAGCTAATCTATTTCTCATCAGGAAAACTTATACTGTGTTTGAAAGAAGTGGAAATCAATAGTAATAGTCAGCTTTTTAAAAGAGCACGCCAGTTGGTTTGGAGTTCTTTTCTAGTAGATTTAAAAAATTGACCAGTGCTTAGTTGACTTACACAATAACTGAGTAAGGAGCTGCCTGGAGTGACATAGAGGGGAAGCTTCTGAATGAATGCTAGATACTACTTACTCTACATAAAAGTGTAAGAACTCATTTCTTTAAATTGTTTTGTTTACTGAAATGTCCTATAACATACTTTTATTTGATTACTTCAAGTATCGTCTTTATTGGACTTATAGTGAATGCACATTTCTTTCTATATATTTTTTCTCTACTGTTAGCATCTTTACATCTTCCTTCTTTCTTCAGTTTTAAATACCATTTTTTTATCACTTTAATATTTCTTTAACCAATACCCTCTGAGATTTTTGTATCCCTGTAATTTCATTGCACTGTCCTGGTAAAATACTACCTTAGATGAGTTTTGGGATGAATTGTGTTTTTCTGGACAGTTCCTAGAAATGTCAACATTCTTCAAAAGTGTGGCAGATTTTTACGTCTATAGATCAATGTCTCCAACTTCATCTGTTTCTTTAGTGTGCCCAGAAATTCTTTTATATATTTCTTAGACAGATTATCTATTTTTCTCAAACTGGGGACATTTTCCCATTTTGCCTTCTTATAGCCTCAGCCATCCCCACCTCTTTACTGAAAAAAAAAATTCCCTCAATTTCTGGTTTCCCCCTGTGGGATAATAGAAAATATGGCACAAGGCTCCTAAAATTCTTGTACATTTCTAAGTGATAAGAGCAGTAGAAGTATCTTTTGTTCTTATATTTGGTCTTTTAAAATATATATATTTTTATTGATTTAAGAGAGGAAGAGATAGAAAAAGAAAAAAAAATCAATGATGGTAGAGAATCATTGATTGGCTGCTTCCTGCAGGCCCCACACTGGGGATTGAGCCCACAACCTGGGCAGGTGCCCTGACAGAGAATCGAACTGTGACCTCCTGATTCACATAGGTTAACACTCAACCACTGAACCATGCTGGTTGGGCTTATATTTAATCTTTGATCCTGATTTTGACACAGAGTTCCTAAATCCCTTGGAATTTCTTGTGTTACTGAATTGTCTTTTGTTCTGAAGAGACAACTCTTGGTGGGCTCCTGGATAACTTAAGGAAGGAGATTAATCACCAGAAGGAACAAACTATGATTAGAAGGTTGGGACTTTCAGCCCCATCCCCTATCCTCTGGGAAAGGAAGAATTGGGGCTATAGATTGTGCTAATGATGAATCATGCCTATGTAATGGAATACTCCATAAAAATCCCCAAAGTATGTGTTTCAGAGAGTATACAGATTAGTGAACACATTTATGTGCTGGGAGGGTAGAATACCTCAACTCCACAGAAACAGAAGCTCCTGTGCTTAAGACCCTTCCAAATTTGCCCTAGACATTTCTTCATCTGGCTGTTCATTTGCATACTTTGTCATAAATTTTATTATATAATCAACTGGCAAATGGAAACAAGTGTTTTTCTGAATTCTGTGTGATGATCTAGCAAATGATTGAATCCAAAGAGTGGGTCTAAACCTCTGATTTGGAGCCACATTGATAAAAGTTGTGAGGAACCTGGGGACTTAATTCTTATGATTGATATCTAAAGTGGAAAGCAGTCTTGTGAGACTGAGCCCTTAATCTATGGGATCTGCATTAACTCCAGGCAGTTAGAGTCAGAATTACTTGGTGTGGAAAGCCTACATACATTTGGTGTCAAAATTATTGAGAGTGTGCTGGTAGGGTGAGCATATAGGTAAATGGAGTGTGTGTTTTTCACCCACTTACTAACTTACCTGCATATGCACCCAGTATTCTTCTTGACCATGAGTTACAAAGGAAAACATGATCCTTCCCCCTGAAAGATAACCCTTCTGTCTCTGCTCTGAAATGTATGTTATCCCACTTTCTCAGGGCTCTCTCTGAATTATTTCTTTTCCTATACATACAATATCCTCTTGTTAACAGCATCTTATATCAAGTCAGTATTTTAGCATGCTCTAATTAATATATATATATATATATTTTTTTTTTCTCTCTCAAATATCCTTAGAGTTGAGTTTATCCTCTAATTGAGGTTACTTTGCTGGTGGAAACAGTGTGGAGTTTCCTGAAAAAATTAAAAATGGAACTGCCATTTGACCCAGGGATCCCTCTTCTAATAATATATCCTAAGAATCCCAAAACATCAGTTAGAAAGAACATATGCACCCCTATGTTCACAGCATGGAAGGACCTGGAGATGAGTATGCTAAGCAAAATAAGCCAGTCAGAAAAAGACAAATATCATATGATCTCACTTATATGTGGAATCTAATGATCACAATTATCAGAGGCATGGAAACATGGAACAGACTGATGAATTTCAGAGGGAACAGGGGAGGGTGAGTAGGAAAAGATTAACCAAAGAATTTATATGCATATATGCATTGCCCATGAACACAGACAATAAGATGGTGAAGGACTGGGGTAGGGCAGGAACTGGGTGGTGGGGGCAAGGGGAAAAAGAGAGAGAGATCTATAATACTCTCAACAATAACATTTTTTAAGAGTGTTTTTTGTACTCACTATCTTAATTCTTTTTCCTGTCATTCCATTTTTGCCTTCATTTCTTTCTAATTGTATCAGTCAGCTTTGTACAGTAACAAATAACCCCAAATCCAAGTTGATTATAAAAACAAATACTAATTTTTTGTTCATTTTACATGTCAGCCATTTATGTTTTGCTGCTTTGGCTCTTCTCCTTATTATTGTTGGGCCCATTCTAAACAAAACAGCCTTTTTTGGAAAAGCTGTTTTCATGGCAAAATGTAAAAAAAAACAAAACTGAGAACTGATATAAACACTTCATGATTTTGAAAAAATATATATTTTACTGATTTTTTACAGAGAGGAAGGGAGAGGGATAGAGAGTCAGAAATATAGATGAGAGAGAAACATCGATCAGCTGCCTCCCACACACCACCTACTGGGTATGTGCCCTCAACCAAGGTACATGTCCTTGACCAGAATTGAACCTGGGATGCTTCAGTCAATAGGCCGACACTTTATCCATTGAGCCAAACTGGTTAGGGCAACACTTCATGCTTTTAAAGCTTTTGTTTGGAGCTGGTTAAACTATAATACACAAAAATGTGTGATATTCAGAAACAAACATCTTTTGTATAAACCAAGTGATATGGAAATCCATTTCCCTGGAGTGTAAGTCAAATTAGTAATGAGAACAAAATTTTGGGCTATAGGTTGTACAGTCAGTGTTTAGCGCCAGATCCCAAGATATAGAGGTATCCAGGTATCAATATACTATGATTCAAAAACATAGAATTAATGTAATAAATTACTTATCTATATATATGAAAGCCTAAGTGACTATTACAACTGTATGACCAGAACAACTGGTCGACCAGTCACTATGATGTGTGCTGACCAACATGCTTAAGGCAGGAGCTCCCTCTGGTAGTCAGTGTGCTCCCCCAGCCAACCTCCCACGGCCCCTCCCCCTTGGCTGGCCAACCTCCTGTGGCCTCTCCCCCCAGCCAGCTGGCACCCTTCCATGGGCCCCGATTCAGTGGGGATGGCCAGCCAACCTCCCATGGTCCCTCCCCACCCCCCATCCCCCCCCCCCCCGGCCAACCTCCAATGGTCCCTCCCCTGGGCCAGCCAGCCCTCCGATAGGCCTCAATTGCTGGCCAGCCCAAGGGTCACCACCCATGCACGAATTCATGCACCAGGACTCTAGTTTAAAATAATTTGTCAAACACACTTTTCCTAGGCATGACTTTTGCTACTTTAAGTTTTTCTGAAGAAATCACTCATAACCCAAATTAAAAAATTCTGCTTTTCATATTATGTACCTTTTTTTTCTGAAGTAATTCATTTCAAGTTGGTTTACACATCTGCCTAAAATTTTCAGATTTTTCTCCAACTATTTGATACTATTAGAACTATATTCTGCGATTAATTTCCATGTGAATTACCTAAAGTGCTGAACGGTTTAGGAGAATTGATAAGTCTTAGAAAGGATTTATAATATGTTGCTTTGATTCATTTATATGTTTTGGCTTATCAACAAGTTTTATCTGAAACATTGCATTTGTCTCTTAATTTGTTTCCTTGCCTCTAGATTCTTCTCTTTGCCAAATCCATTCTTCAGAATGCTATTTTAAAAGATATGAGAGTTATTCTTTCACTCTTTAGTTAAAAACAATAACTATACTTTCTATATTCATAATAGGTACCTCCTTTGCCTTCATTCTTTTTCCCATTCAATAAGCAAGTTTTATAGATTTAACTTCCATATCATTTATCATATCTAGGCTTTTATTCCTAACCCTAGAGCCATTGATAATTAAAGCATCTATCTTATTGTGCCTGAATTACTACAGTAGTATCAGAATTAGTCTCTCTTCTTTGAGGTTTGTCTTTTTGTAATACACTTTCTACTCTGTGGACAGATTGATTATTTAAAAATTGAAATGAGGTTACAGGCTAAACTCCATAGTTTTGCCTTTATCTTTTGACTTTTATTTCTTTATGTTAATGACACCAGTCCTCATTCTGGAAAAAACTTTTAACACCATACTTCTGTAAAACACTTTCAGCACTGAATTTGATCAACCTTGTCTGTGAAACCTTTTTCTGTACCTCTTTGATTAACCATTGTCACTCCAATACATTAAATCATAATTAATTAATTAATTAATTAATTAATTAATGAAACATGCAGTTATAAAGAAAGAAGATACCAGGGGAGAGATTGACAGCAATATAATCATAGTAGGAGACTTTAATACTCCATTAACATCACTGGATAAAACTTTTAAACAAAAAATTAGCAAAGAAACAGCAATCCTAAATGTCTCACTAGATCAGAGGGACTTAGTCAACATCTTTAGAACATTCCACCCCAAAACTGCAGAATGTGCATTTTTCTTAAGCACAAATGGGACATATTCAAAGGTAGACCACATATTGGGACATAGACAAAGTCTCTCAAAATTCAAAAAGATTAAAATCATATCAAGCATCTTCCCAGATCACAATGGCATAAAATCAACTACAATAAAAATAATCACAAAAATTCAAACACTTGGAGGCTGAATAGCATACTATTAAACAATGATGGTTACCAAAGAGATCAAAGAAGAAATAAAAAACATCCTGGAAAC
This sequence comes from Corynorhinus townsendii, assembly GCA_026230045.1. Taxonomy (NCBI): domain Eukaryota; kingdom Metazoa; phylum Chordata; class Mammalia; order Chiroptera; family Vespertilionidae; genus Corynorhinus; species Corynorhinus townsendii. The sequence continues at coordinate 111,899,562 of JAPDVU010000001.1, read as the reverse complement.
AAATGACAATAAAAACAAAACAACCCAAAATAATTGGGACACAGTGAAAGCAGTCCTGAGAGGGAAATTTATAGCTCTACAGGCCTACCTCAAAAAAAGAAGAAAAACTGGTATTAAACCATCTAACTCTGAAACTTCAAGAATTAGAAAGAAGGTAAAAAGAAAATCTCATAGTGAGCAGAAGGAAAGAAATAATAAAGGTCAGAGCAGAAATAAATGACATAGAGAACAACAACAACAACAACACAAAAGATCAATGAAAACAAGAGCTGGTTCTTTAAAAGGATAAACAAGAAAGATGAACCTCTAGCCAGGCTCACCAAGAACCAAAAAGAGAGGACCCAATTAAACAAAATAAGAAATGAAAGAAGCAAAATAACAACAGACCCCTTAGAAGTATGAAGACACGTAAAAAAAATACTATGAGCAACTCTATCCCAACAAACTGGTCAACCTAGAAGAAATGGACATATTATAGAAAAATATGACCTTTCAAAACTCAACCAGGAGAAATAAAAAAAATCTGAGTAGGCCAATATTTATGGAGGAAATTGAAGCAGTAATCAGAAAACTTCCAACAAACAAAAACCCTGGACCAGATGGCTTCCCAGGGGAGTTTTATGAAACATTCAAAGAAGAAATAGAACCTATCTTCCTCAGACTATTCCAAAAAATTCAAGAGGAAGGAACACTTCCAAGCTCTTTCTACAAACCCAGCATTACCCTAATCCCAAAACCAGATAAGACAATACAAAGAAAGAGAACTTTAGGCCAATATCCCTCATGAACATAGATATCAAAATTCTCAACAAAATTCTAGCAAATTGAACCCAGCATTACATTAGAAAGATTATTCACCATGACCAAGTGGGATTTATTTCAGGGATGGAAGGATGGTACAATATCCACAAATCAATAAACATGATATACCACATAAATAAATTGAGATATAAAAATCATATAATCATATCCATTGATGCAGAAAAAACATTTGACAAAATCCAACACCCTTTCTTGATAAAAACTCTCAGAAAGGTGGGAATAGAAGGATCATACCTCAACATAATAAAAGCCATATATGACAAACCCACAGCCAACATCATACTCAATGGACAAAAACTAAAACCATTTTCCCTAAGAATAGGACCAAGACAGGGATGCCCACTCTCACCACTCCTGTTCAACATAGTACTGGAAGTACTAACCATTGTGATCAGGCAAGAAGAAGGAAAAAAGGCATCCAAGTTGGAAAAGAAGAAGTAAAACTGTACTTATTTGCAGATGACATGATATTGTACATAGAAAACCCCAAAGACTTAATCAAAAAACTGCTAGATGTAATGAATGGATTTGGTAATGTAGCAGGATACAAAATTAACACCCAGAAGTCTATGGCTTTTTTATACACCAATAATGAACTCACAGAAAGAGAAGTTATAAATTATACACAAACATATATGTGCACATATATAATTGTAATTACTATTACCTAAAAACATTTCCATTTGTTGGAGAAATATACATCATAAACTTTACATTTTCCCCTCTTTTTCATTGTTATGGCATTATAGCATTTCAATCCATATTCTACATATTTTGGAGGCATCTATGTATTATAATATTTATCCAAAACTTTTTTTTCTGTTAGTTGCATCCAAGGAGAAGACACACCAGTCAATCAGATTTAGAGACATAAGTATTTAACTTGTTTTCTAATTCTCATTTTAATTTACTTGAAGATCAATAAAATATGTATGGCATCTTTGACTAGATTTTAAAACCATAAATTCAATGTCCTGAACTTAAAAACTAGTTTTCCTTTTATATGAATCATGCTTTTAAAATATTGTATGTTATTTCTAAAAATTTAAACATTTCTAAATATGTCATTTTGAATCTTGCTTCTTGGTTGATCTATGCCAGATATATGTTAATAGCATTTTTCTTTACTGCATTAAAAATCTAGTCTTAAGGTTAGCAAATACATTTTGTCTGTAATAACACAAATTATATGGCATTTTATGCTGCCTACTATAAAGTTAGGCTCTGGTTCATATTATTTGGAAGAATTATCAGTATTCATTTTAGTTAATTATTTTGAATTATTTCTCAATGAAAAAATTATCTCAATTTTGTAAATATATATTTTTACTGATTTCAGTGAGGAAAGAAGAGGAAGAGAGACATAGAAACATCAATAATGAGAGAGAATCATTGATTGGCTGCCTCCTGCATGCCTCACACTGGGGATCAAGCCTGCAACCTGGGCATTGAACTGTGACCTCCTGGTTCATAGGTCAATACTAAACCACTGAGTCGCTCCAGCCAGGCAGTTATTTCAATTTTATACCTAAAAAGTTTAAACAATATTCCCATCTAATCAATCATAATAGGCAATTTTAATAATGACATTTTGTTTTGAAGAATGTTTAATATATTGAAAAATATGTAGGATCCCTGGGTACAAAGAATTTTCTAATCATTGTATTAATATACAGAAGTTTAAAATAAAATTAGATTGTTTTACCTTAATTTATAGGGAAATTTATTTTAGTTACCTGACTTTCAGGTATTTTGAATACTGCATTGAGAAATATTAGAATCTTTTAATGTGAAAATGGAATTTGATCTGACTTTTCCTTATCTTTGTGAAAGGAGAGAATAACACAATCTTTCCATTTTTAACTTTTTGGTTGTTATTAAAATGCTTCTTCTTTGATAAATTACTAGAGTTGTCATGAGTTTGCACTAGGAGTAAGAAAAAAGGTTTACTTATTAATTTTATACCAATGTATATATGTTTGTTGTTTTTTGTGTGAAAAAGTGATGTGAGGATACTGAGTGACATAACTGTAATTCAAAATTTATACTCTCAAAATGTACAAGAGGTATTTGGAAATGCAATTCATGATGAATAAATAAATGTATACTTATGTTCTAGAGACATGCATGGATGAACACCAATTTAAAATCTACCAAGTTACTTTTAAGCATCAATTTATATACTAGGAAATTGGCCAATTCCATTGAAAATAATAAAATATTCAGGTTGTGTCTACACTCATGAATTTCTTCAGACATACATTAACTATTCCATTTGATGGCACAATGTACAGTTAATTTTTGTTTCCTCTATTTATTTGTATAAATATTTTTTTAAAAAATATTATTTCTTTATTGATTTCAGAGAGGAAGGGAGAAGGAGAAAGAGTTAGAAACATCAATGATGAGGGAGAACCATTGATTGGCTGCCTCCTGCACATCCCCCACTGGGATCAAGCCCGCAACCCAGGCATGTGCCCTTGGCCGGAAATGAACCCAGGACCCCTCAGTCCTCAGGCTGATGCTCTATCCACTGAGCCAAGCTGGCCAGAGCATGTATAAATATTTTTTAAAAGGAAAAGATGTAGGTATTTTTAGTGGAACAAAGACACTGAGGAGGAAAATAGAATGCAAAAACATAAACTTTGGTCAGGACAAAAGAAAATGTTATTTCAGCCTCCTTATGAGTTCAAAAGTTTTCTGATTTCCACGTATTTCAATTTTGTGACAGCATGATGGACCTGGAGATTATTATGTGAAGCAAAATAAGCCAGTCAGAGAAAGATAAATACCGTAAGATTTCACTTATATGTGGAATCTAATGAACAAAATAAACTGAACAAACAAAATAGAACCAGAGACATGGAACAGACTGACAGATCAGAGGGGAGGTTGGGGGGGTGGATGGTATGAAAAAAGATGAAGAGAATAGCCATATATACTGAGTGGCCAGATTATTATGACCACCCCATCAGTACTTTGTTGGGCCATCTTTTGCCTTCACTACTGTGGAGATTCTTCCTGGCATTGACTCCCCGAGATGTTGAAAGGTGATGTGAGGAATCTGACACCATGCCTGATGAATAGCACTGTCCAGTTCTGTGGGATTTGATGATTGTGGAACCAGCTGCCTGATGACTTTTTTAACTTCATCCCACAAATACTCAATTGGATTGAGATCTGGTGATTGTTGGGGACACCTAAGCAAGGTAAAGTCTCCCTCATGTTCTTGAAACCACTCCTGCACAATACGAGCACCGTGGCGTGGTGCATTGTCTTGTTGGAAGAAGCCATCTCCATTGGGATACACCATCGACATGATAGGATGAACTTGATCAGCAATGATACTTAGGTATGTTGTGCTATTCATATGTTGTTCTAGATGAATTAAAGGGCTCAAATCATGACAGGAAAACATGCCCCAAACCATAATACTGCCCCCACCAGCTTGAAGGGTACTCATGCATGTAGGGTGCATGCTTTCATGCTGTTTCCGTGAAATTGTCACTCTGCTATCTGCATGATGTATCTGGAAATGTGATTCATGGGACCACATGACTTTTTTTTTCCAATGCTCGACTGTCCAATCTTATGTTCCTGTGTGAATTATCTTGTTAACTGCAGACAGCAAAGGTGTTCAAACTGGCCTTCGGCTTCCATATCCCATATGATGCAGTGTACAGCTAATTTGCCTACAAACATCAGGTGGTCATAATAATCTGGCCACTCAGTGTATGTGTGTGTGTGTGTGTGTGTGTGTGTGTGTGTGTGTGTGCACACCCTCTCCAATCTGGGACCCCTCTCACAATCCAGGACTACTGGCGCCCAACTGCTTGCCTGCCTGGCTGCCTGCCTGCCTGATTGCCCCTAACTGCTTCTGTCTGCCAGCCTTATCACCCCCTAACCACTCCCCTGCCAGCGTGATTGATGCCTAACTGCCCTCCCCTGCCAGCCTGGTTGCCCCCAACTGCCCTCCCCTGCCAGCATGGTACCCCCCCAACTACCCTCCCCTGCAGGCCTGATCGCCCCCAACTACCCTCCTCTGCAGGCCTGGTCCCCCCATCTGCCCTCCCTTGCAGGCATGGTCCCCCTCCAACTACCCTACCCTGCAGGCCTGGTCACCCCCAATTGCCCTCCCCTGCAGGCCTGATCGCCCCCAACTGCCCTCCTTTGCCAGCCCGGTCATCCCTAACTGCCCTCCCCTGCAGGCCTGATCACCCCAACTGCCCTCCCCTGCAGCCCATCTTGTGGCAGCCATCTTGTGTCCACATGGGGGTGGCCATCTTGTGTGTTGGAGTGATGGTCAATTTGCATATTACTCTTTTATTAGCTAGGAGATATATATAGCCCTTGGACATAGACAACAATGTGGTGAAGACACAAGGGGTCTGAGTGGTGTGGGGCAAAATGGGGGATGGAGAACATCTGTAATAATGTAGATAATAAAAATAAAATATAGTTTAATTTTTTTTTCAATGTGAGAGACACATGGGCATATTTTGGTATTATTTTAAGCATAGTTGAAGGACACTGCTCCTTGACTCCAGTATGTATCTTTTGTAAGAGAAAACTGGGCTAGAAGAAAGTATTTTTCAGCTTTCTTTGCTGGTAGGTGTGTTCATATCTCTGACTTCTCACCTTCATTAAAGTGTGTTAGTGTTAGGTAGGAAGGCTCCTAAACAAAAGGACACCTTTTTTGCCTCCCCGTTTCTCCTATTGCCTCCCTAGAGCAAGGGTGTAATCACTGGAGATTTAGTAGATATATTTTATAATGAGGTGACTTCAAGAACATGCAGGCTCGGCTCTTAAGGACAGAACTGTAGAAAAATAGGAGCCTGAGTCCTTGATGACCCTGTAAAGCTGTATATAAGTTCTAAACTGCTTTTTTTATGTGAGAGGGAATTAGCTTTTATCTTGTTTAAGCTACTGGCATTTAAACTTGGCTGCAAATTGGAAATACCTGTAGAGTTTTAAATACTTAAGATGCTTGGGTTCTACACCAAGAGGTACTGATTTAGTTTATATAGGATGCTACCTGGGCATTGGGAATTTTCAAATCTCCCCAAATGATTCTAACATGCAGCAAAGTTTGATAATCACTAGTTTAAAGGCATTTTTCGTTTGTTTGTTTGTTTGTTTGTTTTGGTGGGGTTGTTCTGTGATAGATGAAGACAAGTAACTGATATATCTATTATAAACAATTAGATTTAGGTATTACTCTTTTGATGTATTATAGTTTGTGCGCTAAGTTAAAAGGAATCCACAGGGTACAAAATAAACTATGTTAAATTTGTTAACACTACGTTTCTATCTAATAGTACAGTTAGAATTTTTTGTATAGCTTAGAATTTATTACTTATAAATAAAAAGCAAGTATAAACATATTTAAAAATCTATGTATATTTTATTAATATGTCTAGCAAAACATTTCTATGGTAAAAATTAATAGCAAATAAAATGAAAATATTTAAGTGTTTATGTTATAAAATATTATTAGTAATAATATAGCTTAAATTTAATAATTGGATTATTTTAATTGAACTTAATAATGGGGAATTTAAATGAAATTTAAATCTTTTTAAAATATCAACATTTTGAAAAGTCATCAGGACAAAACTATCATAATAAAATCAAGTATTTACACTTTCCTAATTCTGGAGCACTATTTCATTGTTGCCTTGATTTAATTCTATACACTTTTTTATTTTTATTTTTGAAATTCTTCATGATATGAGAGGCTAGATGAGGCTCTTTGGATGACACAAAGTCAAACTTAAGGTAACTTTATAAAAGCTGAGTATGGCTAGTGAGTCATTTTATAATCCTAGGAACTCCAGACACAGTGAAGTCTGAATCTACCTGCTCATACCTCTTTTCCATGGACCTCTTCCAGATACAAAACAAAGACTGAGGATGAGGCAGGAGATATAAGGCTTTTCTTAGGGGCAGAAGTGAGCAAGACTTGCCAATATTCAAGGTGTGAGCAGGAGTACTTGGAGAAGCCAGAATCTGTAACATCCATCAACAATTTCCCCTCTGGATTACTCTTGTAAATTGAAGAATATGTTTTATGTGCTTTGTAAAGTTTCCATTCAACCTTTTGCTTTTCAACTCCCAAGATTATCAAACACCATCAATCATACTCTCCTTTTTTTGCCTTGTTGGAAGCTTGTTATTCCTTTGCTTTCGTTTCAGTGGGATTTTAGAAAGTTTGTTTTTAATCCAATGTATTTAACCAAAGTCCTTATAAATTCATTTTTCTTCTTATCCAATTTGAGGGGTTATTTTATTCTAACTTTGATCCAAATACAGTAGACCCCCCCTTATTCATGAGAATATGTTCCAAGACTCCCAGTGGATCTTTGAAACCCACCATACTACCTAACTCCATACACAGTATTATTTTTTCCTATACATGCATATCTTTCATAAAGTTTAATTGCATATGAGACACAGTAAGAGATTAACAACAATTAATAATAAAATAGTGTATTATAACAATATATTGTAATAATAGTTATATAAATGTGATCTTTCTTTCTCTCTGCTAACCCATCTGTTAACAGAGGGCTACTAAGTGACCAATGTATGGGTAGTATGTACAGTGAGGAGGGTAAGCTGGAAAAAGGGGTCATTTATCTCCTGGGCTGAACTGAGCAGGATGGTGCAAAATTTCATCATGCCACTCAGAACACATGCAATTCCAAACTTATAAATTGTTTATTTTTGAAATTCTCCATTTAGCATTTTTGGATCCCAGTTGAAACTGTGGAAAGAAAAACACAGATATAGGAGGATTAATGGATCTTTGTGAGTTAGTGTATGTCAAAATGGGCAATCTCCAAATCTTAGAGAATATGCCTTAAAATAGGAGGTTTAACTCATTCTCATTTTTTAATGTTTATTATGCTTTTGTATTTATTTCTGCCATATTCTTTTTCTCAACTTATCATTTTTTCTTTTTTATTTTGTTAGTATTTCATTTCTATATTTGAACTATTTGAAGTATTTGATTTATTTGAATCAAATAAATCAAATCCCTGTGGTTGGATGCAGGTTGCACATTCTATTGCTATTATTATTCTTTTCTATTACTGTGTTTATATATTACAATTAAAATTTTAAAATATTTACTTTAACATTATATTTCTATGATTGCTTAGATTTATTTCATACTAGAGGCCTGGTGCATGAAAATTCATGTACTGGAGCAGGGGTTCCTTCAGCCCAGCCTGCTCCCTCTCACAGTCTGGGAGCCCTCAGGGTGGGAGGCAACCCAGTGATCAGGGGAAGGCAATGCCCCCATCACACCTCTACTGCTGCCACTGCCGGCAGCGCAAGCCTTGGCTGCCCCTGGTTACCTGAGCCTCGGGTGGCCCTGGACAGCTGGGCAGCTGTCATGTGAGGCTTGCCTGTGCCTTGGGCTGGCCCTGGGTGCCTGTGGGGCTGTGGGGACTGGGGGACTCTAGAGGCAGACACGTGGAGTGGCAGGGCCCACCCGGGCCAGGCCTTGCCATGTGCCTGCAACCCTGCTGGGGCTGAGTGGACAGTGCGCCACCATCTTGTGGCTGTGGACGCTGCCATCTTTGAGGGCAGGGCAGTCAATTAGCATATTTCTCCTTATTGGCTGTGGGCGCTTCCATCTTTGTGATGGTGTGAGGGTCAATCAGCATATTCCCTCTTTATTAAATAGGATTTGTATCCTGCCATTAAATATTGCAAAAACTTCTCACATCCCCTAATGCTCCATTAAAATAACCTATGATTTTTTTCTACCAGAGTTTATATACTTTTATATTATGCATCAATGATTATGCTGAATCAAACTTAACTTAGATTGCTATATTTCTTTTTGTTGCTTCTGTTTCAGAAGTAATCTTTTTTATTATTAAATTTATTGTGGTGACATTGGTTAATAGGATCATATAGGTCTCAAGTGTATAGTTCTATGATACAAGATCTATATATTGCACTGTATAAAGCAAAGTCAAATAATCTTCTGCACCATATATTGACCCCTTTAACCTCCCTCCCCCACCTACCTTCTGGCAACTACTGCACTGCTGTCTGTGTCCACAAGTTTAAGTTTTATATCCTACATATGAGTGAAATCATATGGTTCTTAACTTCTACTTACTCTGCACTTTTGTTGTTGCTCTCTTTTTACTTCCTTAAGTGGTAGGGTTAGATAACTTATTACAAGTTTACCTTGTTTTTTGAAGTAGGCCTGTAGTGCTATGAACTTCCCTCTCAAGAATGCTTTCACTGTGTCCCATAGATTTTGCATTGTTGTGTTTTCATTGTCATTTGTTTCCAAGGTATTTTTATTTCTTTTTTTTATCTCTTTGGTAACCCATTCATTGTTTAATAGCATACTATTTAGCCTCCATGTGTTTAATTTTATATTGTTTTTATTGTAGTTGATTTCTAATTTTATGCCATTGTGATCTGAGAAGATGCTTGATATGATTTCAATCATCATGAATTTGTACAGACTTAGCCTATGTCCTAACATGTGGTCTATCTTTGAAAATGTCCCATGTGCACTTGAGAAGAATATACATATATTCCATAGCTTTGGGTTGAAATGTTCTGAAGATATCAATTAATTCCATCTGATCTAGTGAGTTGCTTAGGATTGCTGTTTCTTTGCTGATTTTTTGTCTAGAGGATTTATCCAGTGGTGTCATTGGGGTATTAAAGTCTGCTACTATGATTATATTGCTGTCAAACTCTCCCTTGATGTCTTTCAGAAGGCTTTTTTTAAATGTATTTGGGTGCTCCTGTATCAGGTTCATATATATTTACCAGAGTTATATTATCCTGTTGAATTGATCCCTTTAGTATTATGAAGTGGCCTTAATTATTTCTTGTTATAGCCTTCACTTTGAGGTATATTTTGTCATATATAAATATTGCTACCACGGGTTTTTTTCATTTCTATCTGCTTGAAGAATTTTTTTTTCCATCCCTTCACTTTCAGTCTGTGTGAGTCCTTTGTTCTGAGATGGGTCTCTTGTAGACACCATATATATGGGTCATGTTTTCTTATTCATGCAGCCAACCTATGTCTTTTGATTGGAGCATTTAATCCATTTACATGTAAGGTTATTATTGATAGGTACTTGTTTATTGCCATTTTTATTCTTGAAGTCTGTGTTTCTCCTTCTCTTTCTATTCCTTCTTCTTACACTAATCCCGTAGGATTTCTTGCATTGCTGGTTTGGTTGTAATAAATTCCCTTAGCCTGTTTTCACCTTCAATTTTCAATGATAGTTTTGCTGGATAGAGTATTCTGGGATATAGTCCCTTCCTGTTCATTACTTTGTATACTTTATTCCATTCCTTCTGGCTTATGTGTTTCAGTTGAGAATTCATTTGATTGTCTAATGGGAGTTCCCTTGTAGGTAACCTCCTGTCTCTCTCTTGCAGCCCTTAAAATTCTTTCTTTGTCATGAATGTTTGCCATTGTAATTATGATGTGTCTTGGTGCAAGTCTTTTTGGGTTCATGTTGTCTGAGACTCTGTGATTGTGGGCTTTTTTATTTCCCAAGTTAGGGAAGTTTTCTGTCATCATTTCTTCAAATAGGTTTTCTGTTTTTGCTCAGCTTCTAATTCTTCTGGCACCCCTATATGTGGATGTTGCTTCATTTCATGTTGTCTCAAAGCTCCATTAATCTCTTCTCCTGCTTTTATATTATTTTTTTCCAGTTGCTGTTCAGATTTGGTGCTTTTTCTACACTGTCTTCTAACTCTCTGATTTGGTCCTCCTCTTCTACTAGTCTACTGTTGAAATCTTCCATTGTGTTCTTTATTGCAGCTCTGTCATTCTTCATTTCCTCTTAATTCTTACACATGTTGGTGAATTTCTCATCCACACTTTTGAGCATCCTTATAAAAATTACCCTGAATTCTTTCTCTGACAAATTGCTTGCCTCCATTTCATTTAGTCCTTTTCTGGTGATATCTTTTATTTCCTTTGGTGGTTGTTTCTTTGTCTCCCCAATTTTGCTGTCCCTTCATATTTGTTTCTATGTAATGTGAGTTGCTGTCTCTTTCTATCCCTGGGCAACCTGCTTGAGGTCTGAGAAGTTGAATACCCTAGCATTCCAATTGTCCAGGACTCAGCCCAGAGGCTGGGTCTGACTTAAGACAAATGCTTTTAATGTCTCTGCTCTGAGTTGTACTCCCTTCCCCAATGGGTCTGGTCCCTCAACTGTCTGCTGTAGATGCATGGGTTTGATAGGGGTGCATGCACATTTCCTCTGGTGTGTGACTCCCTCTGAGGTCCCAGAGCCCTCTGGCATGCAATTCACTGTGCGGCCCCTGTACCCATGACAGGGTAGGGAAACCTAGGACACTCTGTCAATTGCAGCAAGGTCCTGGATCCTAGGCAATGTGCAGTGTCATGTCCAGTGACTCTGGCTCACTCACACAGCGTAGTCCTGGGGCCTGGGCAGAGAGGCATGTGAGGTCTCTCTGGCTTGCACTCACAGCATAGGTATGGCAGTGAGGGAGCCCAGGTGGGGAGGTGCAACTTGGGAGGTTTCTATGGTGTACGCTCATTGTGGATGTCTGGGAGCCATGGTGAGGTAGGTTGCCACTCACTACAGGGGTGTGGAGGTGATCCTTTGCAAGTAATGGCTGGTGAATGGCTCACTGCTTGGGGTTGGGGTTGTGTCCGAGGCCAGTCTGGGTGTTGGTGAAGCTGGGCTCATAGTCTGTACTGCTTCCCCCTTGAAGATGGCATGAGCTCTGTGCCAGTGCCATGTCTGGCCTGGGAGTGCCTGTGGTGGCGGCAGGGGCTCCTTATCCAGGACAGCCTGATCTGCCAGTCCACAAGACTCCAAAGAGATTTACCTCTTCCACACTCCCCTCTCATTCTTTTCCTCACTCACACTCTGTCCTTCACTGCCACCCTGCTGGCTGCCATGTGGGATTTCTGGACCAGTTATTCTTAAGCAATTATAATTACTTACCCTAAAAATTACTCCAGGGGCCTTTTATGCTTTAGGTAGTTGTTGATTACTAGCTCGGAGAATATTTGGGGCTTTGAAAGGAAGAAATGCTTCTGGTGTTGAAGGAGTGCTGTTCTTTCCTCTGCTTTGGATGCTTCAACTGCAGCCAGTGCAATATTTTATGGAAAGAGTGTTAAAAGTTGATGAGAAACAAAAGCAGTGATGTTGATGGCAGACCTAAGAGCAATGGGGAGCACATTCAATGTAAAGACAAAGCTGCCAAGTGGGATAGCTCAGGGATGCTAAAATGGCTCTATTCCTACAGAGTAGAGAAAAGGTTTGTCCTAGAAAGGCTAGAGGCTGAGCTTTGGGTTACTAGTGCAAAAAAATCACTTTATTTCCTGAAATGACAAGGTACCATATTAGAAAAATTAATCTAGGAATAAAGAAAAAAACAACAGGGATCAACATGAGACAACGACCGTGCCTCCTCTCCAACTACATTATATTAAACTTAATTGTTCAAGATTCATTAGTAAAGATGGATTTTATTGCCATTGAGTGTAGAGCATTAATGTTTTCATTATCTTTGGGTAAAGAAACAGCTAAAACAAATAGCATTATAAAATTAAATGATAGCACTTTTTAAATTTTATTTCTTGAATTAAGATGGAATCCTGGTTATTTCTTTAGGATATGTGCTTGCACTTCAAATATTTGTTAGCAAGTAAAATGATGTGAATATCTCATGTATCAGATAGACTATATTTCTTTCATGAAATGTAGGACAAGTGAGGATCTAGTTTTTATCAAAATAAACTATTTATTAAGGTAGTATAATTGTTAGTTGAGCTTGTTAGAAACTATACACAATGAGTAGCTATTTTAAAATAATTTAAAAATATTTGGTTTAAACACAGTAGAGTACCATATTTTTACTTTTCTTATCTCTCAATACAGGTAGTTGAGTAGCTTTAATATCAAATTTGTTTTAAAACTAAGATTGTAACTTCCAGGAAACAGTCCTCACTTTTAGCTGTAAGCCTGAGTATAGTTAAGCTTCAGTATAGTTAGATTGGCTGCTGTCAATGTATGGCTTTTTTTTTTGTGCTAGCTTTTAGTTGATTAGAAACAACTGTGTGTCTAGATTTGTTGAGTCTTCACCAAAAGTTCTTTGGTGCCTCTGTATCAGACTTTAAGTGAACTCATGTTTTTAAGTCTTTTCTTTTTCTTTATTATCACTCTCCAGACATTTCAGGTTCTCTTGCTCAACTTAATTTATAATTTCTGGCCTAAGTATGTAAAAAAAATGATTCTTTTCACCTGGGGGCACCAAACATGATAACTGAACATGTTATATTTCTGATTCCATGTTCATGTTTCTTCTTAACAAGGAAGACCTGGCATATATGTGCTGTTTAAAATGGCAGGAGGATTTCCTCTCTTTCTGCATGACTATCATCTAGTTTGCTCTATTAAGTTATTTTATATATGATAAATCTATTCTTATTACCCAAATCACTTAATTTAGTGACAATGATTTTTTTTCATGAACAATTAAAATAATTGAAGTTCAACAGACATCCTTAAAAAGTATTGAACATATAGACCTATGCTTTTCTGTAAATATATGCCCCCTGTGCTATAAGAATAGAACAACCTTTAAAATTTCCTTATGATTCAATCAAAAGGTGATATAGTCTTTACAAAGAATTTTAATCCTTACAATAGTCTTTATGACTCTACCAAGTCCTTTTAGTTTTTAAAGACCCTCAAATTAAACTTATTTTTTAAACATAAATATCAGACTGTAAGGTCAAACTTAAAGTTTCTATTAATAAAGCAGTTGAAAAACAGAGTATTTAGCCACCAGAGCAATTATAATTAAAACTGGAGGCCCAGTGCCTGAAATTCGTGTACTGGGGGATGGGGGGTCCTCAGCCCTGCTTGCACCCTCTTGCAGTCTGGGAGCCTTTGGGGGATGTCTGACTGATGGAGAGCAGGTCTAAGCCAGCAGTCAGACATCTTTAGCACTGCAGTGGAGGCGGAAGAGGCTCCTGCCACTGCCACTGTACTTGCCAGCCATAAGACCAGCTTCTAGTATGCTAATGATATGCTAAGGCTGCTCAACTGCTCGCTATGGTGTGCATTGACCACCAGGAGGCAGAGAGTCAACCAGTCGCTATGATGTGCACTGATCACCAGGGGGCAGACACTCTTACTGTTAGGTTAGCTTGCTTCTGGGGTCCAGCCAATGAGGACTTATTGAAATGGGCTGTACACACCCTGGAGCCCTCTAGCAGTCCCTCCCTTGCTGGCCAACCCCCAGCGTCATTCCCCAGCCCTGATCATGCACCAGTGGAGTCCCTCAGCTTGGCCTGCACCCTCTCACAATCCAGGACCCCTCAGGGGATGTTGGAGAGCCAGTTTCAGCCTGATCCTGCAGGCCAGGCTGAGGGACCGCACTGGTACATGAATTTGTGTACCGGGCCTCTAGTATTTTCATAATGACACTAGAGGCCTGGTGCACAAAATTTGTGCATGGGGTGTGCGTGTTCCTTAGCCCAGCCTGCACCCTTTCCAATTTGGGACCCCTCTCACAATCCAGGACTGCTGGCTCACAACTGCTCGCCTGCCTGCCTTCCTGATTGCCCCTAACTGCTTCTGCCTACCAGCCTGATAACCCCCTAACCACTCCCCTGCCATCCAGATTGATGTCTAACTGCTCCCCTGCCAGCCAGATTGCCCCCAACTGCCCTCCTCTGAAGGCCTGGTCCCCCCTAACTGCCCTCCTCTGCAGGCCTGGTCCCCCACAACTGCTCTCTCCTGCAGGCCTGGGTCCCCCCCAACTGCCCTTCCTTGCAGGCCCAGTTGCCCCCAACTTCCCTCCTCTGCCAGGCTGGTCACCCCTAACTGCCCTCCCCTGCAGGCTTGATCTCCCCCAACTTCCTTCCCCTGATGGCCATCTTGTGGTGGCCATCTTGTGTCCACATGGGGGCAGCCATTTTTGACCACATGGGGGCAGCCATCTTGTGTGTTGGAGTGATGTTCAATTTGCATATTACTCTTTTATTAGATAGGATAGTTTTCTCCAGTGCCTTACTGGTCAGAAAATTTGCTTCTGAAATGAACTGGCAACATTCTTTGAAAAATAATATAATATATTTCATCAACCTTCTCAGTAATAGTATGAGGAAATGAGAAATTTTAGGACTTCTCCACAGAGTAGGAAATCTCCACCTGAAAATTCTTGACCCATGAGGGGAATGCACACTGCATGAAAAAGGCAGCTTGAAGAGAAAGAGAGCGAGCCAAAACCTAAGTCATGTATGTGCAGAAACCATTTACACATTGACCCCACATAAAGGTATTGTGCACTCTAATGAGGAGAAATAAGGGGGAACCATAAAGGATACTTCAAACCTGTTTCTTCCCCTGGAATGCAGTGGAAGTTCCCTTCTCTCTATCAAACATGTTTTCCACAACTCCCCAGACCTTTTTTCTATTACCTCATTGAACCTAATAGTCAAATCTATGGACAACGTATGTTTTTGTGTTTTTTCCCCTTAGCGGCGCCCAGCCTAGCTTATTCTTGCCTGAGCCTATTTTTATTGAAATGCTTCATCAATAACACTGATTGCTCCTTTATATGCTTCCATAGGATCCAGGGTAAAAATCTCTGTTTTTCCCCCCTAGAAATCTTTGATATGGGTCAGAATAAGACATTAATAAATTAAATAAAATATATACTTTATTATTAACTAGAATCTTGCTGCTAATTTTTTTCCATCTTAAATTATGCTCAGACATTTTTTTTTTCCAGTGTAACTGAGCTGAGATTGGGTATCTAGCCCAAATGTCAACATAAGTCATAATACACTGCCAGAAATATAAAAAGTCTTCAAATCTATACCTATGTATAAAATTAGACTCCTCACACAATTTCAAAGAGATAAAGTAAAAAAAAATCCCTTAAGTCTAATAAAATTAAATTATAAAGTCCTATCTGTTCCAATTTCATATTCTATTCATTTGCTGTTGGACATATTTCATTCAGATGCCTGGGTGGAGATGAATGACTATCAGCAGCCACAGGTTAGACTGTCTTCCTTCCTTTTGAATGGATGTAGTTTGTTTGTACTTACAGAGTTAAATCTATCTAAACTCAAGTTACTCATGGGAACCCAATTTCCAGCAGAGGAGGGCAGTTGGTGGCGAGATCAGATGGCAGAGGAGGGCAGTTGGGGGTGATCAGACTGGCAGGGGAGAGTAGTTGGGGGCAAGATCAGGCTGGCAGTGGAGGGCCATTGGGGGCAACCAGGCCAGCAGGGGAAGGCAGTTGGGGGTGACCAGGCTGGCAGGGGAGGGCAGCTGAGGGCGATCAGGCTGGTAGGGGAGCAGTTAGGTGTTAATCAGGCTGCCAGGGGAGTGGTAAGGGGGTAATCAGGCTGGCAGGCAGAAGCAGTTAGGGGTAATCAGGCAGGCAGGCAGGAGAGTGATTAGGAGCCAGCAGTCCCGGATTGTGAGATGGATGTCTGACTGCCGATTTAGGCCCGATCCCATAGGGGTCCCAGATTGGAGAGGGTGCAAGCTGGGCTGAGAGACACCCCTCCCAGTGCACAAATTTTGTGCACCAGGCCTCTAGTATATATATAAAAGCCTAAGCAACTGGAATGCTGGAATAACTGGAATGACCAGAACAACTGGTCACTATGATGTGTACTGACTACCAGAGAGGGAAGACGCTCAATGCAGGAGCTGCCTTCTGGTGGTCAGTGCACTTCCACAGCCAATCTCCCATGGCCAGCCAACCTCCCCTGGTTCCTCCCCGTGCCAGCCAACCTCCTGCAGTATCTTCCCTCATCTGGCAGGCCCCAGCCAGCAGCCAGTGGCTGGCAGGAAGGCTGCAGCGGGCAGCAAGTGGCTGGCAGAAAGGCCCCAGACAGCAGCCAGAAGGAAGACCCCTGCTGGCCTGCATAAGGCCCCAATAAGCCCTGATCATCAGCCAGGCTTAGGGACCCCACCCATCCATGAATTTCATGCACTGGGCTTCTAGTTTCTTTATAAAAATACCGGAAAATAGGCCCAGTCCATGTTTCTCAGGGGTTAAGTGTCGACCTATGAACTGGGAGATCACAATTAGATTCCTGGTCTAGGCACATGCCTGGGTTGCAGGCTTGATCCCCAGTGTGGGGCATTCAGGGGGCATCCAATTAATGATTCTCTCTCATCACTGATGTTTCTATCTTTCCCCCTTCCTCTCTGAAATCAATAAAAACATATTAAGAAAATACAGGAATATATAGGTGATATTTTTTGGGCCATCTATATGTATAAAGAGGTAATATGCAAATTTGTCTGGGACACCATAACAGTCATGACCAGACAAATTTGCATATTACCTCTTTATTTATTTATTTATTTATTTAAATAAATCTCTATTGTTCAGATTACAGGTGCTCCTCTTTTCGTTTTCTCCCTATAGCTCCCCTCCACCTGATTCCCCACCCCACCCTACCCTATGCCCTTACCCCCTGCCACTGTCTTCATTCATAGAAGTAATATTTTTGTCCAATCTCTTTCCGCACCACTCACACCCGCTTCCCCCTGAGAATTGTCAGTCCACTCCCTTTCTATGTCTCTGATTCTATTATATTCACCAGTCTATTCTGTTCTTCAGATTTTTTATTTACTTGAGTTTTAGATTCACTTGTTGGTAGGTCTGTAGTTGATGTCATTTTGTTGTTCATAGTTTTTATCTTTACCTTTTTCTTCTTCTTCCTCTTCTTAAAGAATACCCTTCAGCATTTCATGAAATCCTGGTTTGGTGGCAATGAACTCCTTTAGCTTCTTCTTGTCTGTGAAGCTCTTTATCTGACCTTCAACTCTAAATGATAGCTTTGCTGGGTAGAGTAATCTTGGTTGTAAGTCCTTGCTGTTTATCACTTTGAATATTTCTTGCCACTTCCTTCTGAACTGCATAGTTTCTGCTGAGAAATCAGCTGACAGTCATATGGGTACTCCCTTGTAGGTAACTAACCGTTTTTCTCTTGCTGCTTTCAAGATTCTCTCTTTGTCTTTTGCCCTTGGCATTTTAATTATGATGTGTCTTGGTGTGGTCCTCTTTGGATTCCTTTTGTTTGGGGTTCTGTGCACTTCCTGGACTTGTAAGTCTATTTCTTTTACCAGGTAGGAAAAGTTTTCTGTCATTATTTCTTCTAATAGGTTTTCAGTATTTTGCTCTCTCTCTTCTTCTGGCACCCCAAAAATTCGGATGTTGGTACACTTGAAGTTGTCCCAGAGGCTCCTTACACTATCTTCATATTTTTGGATTCTTTTTTCTTTTTGTTTTTCTGGTTGGGTGTTTTTTGTTTCCTCATATTTCAGATCTTTGGTTTGATTCTTGGGGTACGTTGATCTACAGTTGAGTTTCTGTATATTCTTTATTTCAGACAGTGTATGCTTCATTTCTGACTGGTCCTTTTCCATTTTTTTGGCATTCTCATTAAGGTCCTTGAAGGTCTCACTAAGCTCCTCAGAAGTGTCATCAAGTTTCTCAGCGGTTTTTAGAAGATTCTTGAGTAACTTTATAAATGTGGTTCTGTACTCTATGTCTTCCAGTAGTTTGCTTTACTCCGTTTTTTTCATTTGTGACATATTTCTTTGTCTCCGCATTTTGGCTGTTTCCCTGTGTTGATGGAGTGGCTTTGTGTGGTGGGTGACCTATAGGGGGCAGTAGCTCAGCCTCCCCAATCACCTGATGTGGATGCTCTTGGTACACCCCTTTGTGGACTGAGTGCAAAGTCTTGGTGTAGTTAAGCCTTAATTGCTGTTGATACGCTGGGAGGAATTGACCTCCAGGCCAATCGGCTGTGAGGACTCACTGTGTCTATAAGAACTGCTGTGCTGGAGACACGCTTATGGTGCAGGACGTGTTTCAGTGGGGCTTTGGTGCTCGCTGAGTCTGCCTCTTGAATGTGTCACTTATGGATGTGAGGAGTTGAAATCTGGTGTCTCACACTGACCACTAGGTACACTGGCTTCTGGATCTCCAATGGGGTGCAGGTCAGCTACTGTCTGAGGCCACCCAGCAGGAGCTACAGTGAGAGCTACAGTTTTCTCCTCTTTGCTTGGGGTTTGGAGGTTTTGGAGCTGTCTGACCCAGGCTGCAAGTTTGCTAGGTTAAGCTGCAATAGGGCAGGCCTTTCTTATGCTAAAGCTGCTGATTGAAGCTTGGGTGGGTTTGTAGGTTGTGTGTGGGGGGGTCTCAGGGCGTCACTAGGCTAGGGCGTGGCAAACAGTGATGGCTGCTAGTTAGCCGGCTCTGTGTCTCCAACTGTGTCCCATGCCCCAGCGCAGTAAACAATTATTCTTGCACGCAGCTCTGCAAGCAAGCCCCCCTCACTTTCGGACCCGGTGGCAGACAGTCCAGCTTCTCCCCATAGGAGTTTGGGTCCCCCGTGTCTCCCCAGGAACTGTATTTCAGAGTAATCGGGGGCTTATCTCCATTTGGGTTGAAAAAAACAACTCCTGCTGCCAGCCCAGATCACACGCCTCCTTACCTCAGTTTTTCAGCATTTGTGCACGTCTCAATGTTCTTTTCTCTTTCCTTCTAGTTGTAGAACTTCCACACAGCCAGCTTTCCCATGGTTCTGGGTGATAGACATTTTGTCTTTTAGTTGTAGTTCTGCGAGTCAGCAGTTTAGATGTTTACCTACACCACCATCTTGGATTCTCCACATATTACCTCTTTATAGGCTGCGCGTGCAGAATGCGGGGTAGGGGACTGCTGTGTGGTGAGGCATCAGGCAATGAGGAGGCTTGCAGAGAGCAAGGAACAGCGCCTGCCAGTGCTACGGTGATGAACAGGTTCACAGAGAGCAGGGTGGAACAGGCCTGAAGAGGTAGCGGGAGCCAGGAGGCAGGGGGACGTGCCCAGGCTGCTGCCACTGGGAGACAGCACCCCAGCAGGCCCGCCTCTGTGCATGAGCTGCAAAGAAAACACCTTTTCTTACAGCTCATTGGCTAAGCTCCCTGGACACCACTCTCAGTGTTCTTGATAACTTCTGTAATAAGAATCCAAGAAGGTGATGTAGGGTTTTTCCACCTCACTCCTGGAGGAATAAATGAAGGTCCGCTGCTGGAGGGGCTAAGAAATGTCATATCTTTCCCTAGCCGGTTTGGTTCAGTGGACAGAGCCTCAGCCTGCCTACCACAGGGTCCGGGTTCTATTCTGATCAAGGGCATGTACCGAGGTTGCAGGCTCCTCCCTGTATGGGGCCCCGGTCAGGGCTCATGCAGGAGGCAACCAATCAAAGTGTCAACCCTCACATTGATGTTTTTCTCTGTCTTTCCCTCTCTCTTCCATGCTTTCTAAAAATCAATGGAAACATATCCTCAGGTGAGGATAAAAAAAAAAAGAAAGAAATGTCATATCCTATGAAAGACAAATCTTGAACATGCCTAAAGAAAGTTGTCATTTTTTTGTGGTGAAGGGACTGGAGTCCATGTTGATGAAAACACCTTGGTGGCTGTGGCAATGGCAGCAGCAGCGGGGTGATGGGGGTAGTGCCTTCCCCTGATCAGCCAGCAGAGGGAGGCCAGACTGCAGGGAGCGGGCCTAAGCCATCAGTAGGACATCCCCTGAGGGCTCCTGGACTTTGAAAGGGGGCAACCTGGGCTGAGATAACCCCCCACCCCTTCCAGTGCACAAATTCTGTACACAGAGCCTCTAGTTTAGAGATAAAAAACTAAGAGCCATAAGAGCACATATTTTGTTGGAGCTCAATTCAGTTAATTCTTTCTATCTAGAAGTAGAGGAGTTTAAAATTTTTTATAGCAACAAGATTACTAAAATTACCAGTTTACTGGAGATCCACCACAGAGTTTTGGGGAATTTTTTGTTAAACATTTTTTGAATCATTTTAGCTGTTTGTAACAAGATTTGTGTCATTGTTTCAGATCTAGCAATGTTTGGAGCTATTAATTTTACTTCCTGGTGACAATCTCTCCTTTTGTTCATTTTTTTGTCTCAGTTGGCAATTATGTCAATATTTATTTTCTGAGACAATATCCTCAGGATCCCACTGAATAGAAACATTTCATTTGAAATATATATTTATTAATATCTTAGTTTTATTCATTTTTCAACTTCCAATGTGTATGTAACTGATATTATTTCATATAGTAGTTGAATTACTTTTACTAATCACTTCTATGTAATACAGGAATATGCTTCTAGTATGTTTTATGTCTTTTGTATTCTATTAATCATTACAGTAGTCCAATTTAAGTTTTAAATATTTCATTTGTTTTTAGATTTTTTTTTCTTTACCATGTGCAAGGCTAGGTTATAATGTCTGTTTTCATTTTTTACCCCTTGGCTCTTGGGCCCAAATATTTGTTTTTCAGTTATATTTCTCTAGATTCTCCGTTGTAGTGTGTTCCATGGTGAGCTATGAAATCACATCAGCCCTGTGATCATCATATTGTAGAATTCTACATAGAATATAACCTAGACCAGAATTTTTATTGTTTCATCTATTATGGGTCTTTTTAGGATGATTTATCTCCAGTGTGTCTTCTTTAGAGATTTAACTCCATAAGTTTTCTGACCATATTCCCCCTAGAAATATATAGATATGCTTTCTTACCTAAAAGCAAAACAAAATTATCACACAATGACAATAATTACCTTGAAATAATCAAATATTTATTAAAGTATTTTACTGATCTTCTTATCTTCCCTTCTGTAATCTTTCTGAATTTCCTTCTGTTGTCTGTCTCTGTTTTCAAGCTGAGGGTTCCCAGATGTACTCATTATAGACTGTACCTGCAGTTTTGAATGCTTTTTTGTATCTAAATTTTCCCTATGACCATAATTTTATTTGATTTTTTTCATAATCTTATCTTCCTTTCCTTTTTAATCTTATCTTCTTTAAGTCTCTTTGGGGCTCCACATCCTCTATTATCATATATATATATCCAGAGACCGTTACAGCAGAATGACCAGCCTGATCTGGGCCAGATCCCCCCAACCCCAATCAGGGTGGCGCCAGCTGGCCAACCACCTTGGCTGGCAGAAATTTGGGGTCTGGGGACTTTGGAGGCTCTTCGTCTCAGGCAGCTGCATGGGCAAAGCTCTCCTTTGGTGGAAGTGGACCTGGGATCAGGGCCTGGAGTCAGGGATGAGGTGGGGAGGCTTTCCTGGTGGCCACAGCAGTCCCCATGGGCCACACACAGCATCCAGGCATCTGGCCCTGGTCAGAGCAGTGGCAGGAATAGTGGCCGCAGGCTGCAGGGGGTGGCAGCATACAGGAACCAGGAGGTGCCAGGCCCGACCTGGGCTCTTACCCTGTCTGCTGGGCCCAGCATCACCAGCATGTGGGCCATGGTGTGCAGTGAGGCACTAGGCCACCAACCGGAGGGGAAGTGAGCCAGGAGGGCAAAGCCCTGCACCAACCAGAGCCCCGAGCAGAGCAGCGTGATTGGGGCTGGAGCTGGAAACCCTGGTGGAGTGGGCAGCCTCGATCCTTTTCAGCCTTGGCCTTGGAATTCTGTGGGCAACAAGTGTACTGGCTACCAGCGCTTCAAAGGTCAGACAGCTTCAAGAGAGAGGACGTGGTGGAAAGTGGCAAGGCCACAGGAGGGTTGGGAAATGCTGTGGCCATCTTCGGGAAACACAGCTGCCATGGTCTTTAGTAACTATGAACAGATAATGTTTGGTCTCCCTTCTACAGAAGAGGAAGCTGAGACTCAAAGAAGGGAGCCTTCCACAACACCTCACCCACTTCTCAGACCTGACCCTGTGCAGCATTGTTTTCATTGAAAGTAGGAGATCCAAAATGTTTTTAGATCTTTGCTATTTCAGGCAGGAAAGAATTTAGTACAGGGAATTGATGCTTGGGAAATCATCGGAAAGCTGGAGGAGTGGGTACAGTAGGTCCTCAGGTTACGCTGGAGATCCGTTCCTAAGGCAGGACATAACGCGATTTTCGTTGTAACTCAGAACCCACCTACATAAGCACCTACGTCACTCACATGGAGCACATAGGCAGCAGTAATGAAGTGAAACAGTAAAAATAAATTAAAAGAAAGAGAAACTTCTAACCTTTACTACTGTTAAATAAATAATAAAAATCATAAAGCACATAAGTACATAAGTCAAAATGATGGAACTTTTTTTTTTTATAAATAAATGGGAGATGGCGACATAACCATGAAATGACATACGTAGCGTCCGACGTAACCCGAGGACTGTCTGTATTAGGCTGGGCCCCCAGGAATGACTCCTGCCCAGAGGGAGGAGCTGCCCCTCAGCCACAACGGAATTCTAGGACACTCTGGCACAGCTGTGACCCGGGGATCGGGAAACTGCTGCCCCTGCAAGTGCCCTCCAGCTCCCACAAAACAGGTCACTGGACACTGCCTCTGCCACAACTGCCTGTGCACAGCCTGGATTCCACTGCAGAAAACCTCCACATCTCTGCAAACATGATCACCAGCAGCAAACGGTGGGAAGATGCCTCTGCCCCACTTCTGCCTTCAAAATATTGTGCAAGTGCATCCAATCGGCAGAAACAAATTCATATCCAGAAACCTAGCTGCAGAGGAGTTTGGGCAATTTCAGATTTTGTTTAGGAGTGAGATCTTGCCAATGTACCTCATGTGCCTGGTATTGATAAAAATGGGGCCCAGCTGGTGGGGCTCAGTGGTTGAACATCAATCTATGAACCAGGAAATCATGATATTATTCCTGGTCAAGTTTCAGGCTTGATCCTCAATAGGAGTGTGCAGGAGGCAGCTGATCAAAGATTCTCATCATTGATGTTTCTATCTCTCCCTTTCCCTTCCTCTGAAATCAATGTTTTTAAAAAGTGGGGTCATGCTGAATATTTGTATTATAATGAGTTTTTCACTTCATAGATCACTAATATCTTTCCTGTTAAAATCATACTTATAGGACATTATTTATTTATCATTCATTTTAATTGATCTCAGAGAGAAGAAGGGAGAGAGAGAGAGACATTGTTCCATTGTTTCCTGCACTCATTGGATGGGGTATTGAATCAGCAACCTGGGCATGTGCCCTGACTGGCAATTGACCCACCACTTTCTGGTGTATGGGACAATGCTATGCTGGTACCCTGACCCCAAATTCCAGCCCCCAGCACTGTGAGAAAAATACATTTCTGTTGTTTAAGCCACACAAATTTATGATATTTTGTTATGACTGTCTGAGCTGACTAATCCTATATAATAAAAGCCCAGTGACTGAATGGCAGAACAACTGAACGACTGGAACAACCTCAGCCCCTTGCCCCAGCCAACCCTGCCCCTGATCAGCCCTCACTGGGGCAGGCCAACTGGACTCCACCAGTGCACGAATTCATGCACTGGGCCTCCAGTCTATATAATAAAAGCTTAAGTGACCATTACAGCGGAATTACTGGAAAAACCAGTCGCTATGATGTGCACTGACTAACAGGATGCTCAATGCAGGAGCTGCCCCCTGGTGGTCAGTGTGTTCCCACAGGGGGAGCACCGCTCAGCCAGAAGCCGGGCTCAAGGCTGGCGAGTGCAGCTGCCATGGCGGGAGCCTCTCCCAACTCTGCAGCAGCATTACCAAGTGACGGCAGCAGATACAGTGGGCCGAGGTAAGCATGAATGGCATGGCGCCCAGCCCTGTTTTGGGCTTTTCCCTGGCCACCTGCCACTTGGAGCATGGCTACATCCCTCGGGGGATGTTAGACTGCCAGTTTAGGCAGGAGAACATTGCCTGAGGGGTCCTGGACTGCGAGAGGGGTGTGCGACCGCTGGCTTAGGCTCAATCCCAGTGCCGTTCTCTGTAGAAGGTAGTCAGTCTGAATAACTCAGTGACTCAGGGAAGCACAGGGAACTCAGAGCGAGCCTGCCTCTGCGCTTGATTCACCCACTCAATGATGTTTGCAGGACAGACAGTGGTGGCCCAACCCATGCATCAGCAGCAGCTGCTGAAGCTCAAGCATCAGGCCGTGCAGCAGCAGCAGATCATCCAGCCACAAGCCAGCAGTCAGATATCCCCTGAGGGGTCCCAGACTGCAAGAGGGTGCAGGCCAGGCTGAGAGATGCCACCCCCCCACCCCCAGTACATGAATTTCATGTGCCAGGCCTCTAGTCTATTAATAAAATAGTGTACATAAGTGTTACTTTATTTACTTTAATTTGTTTGTTTATTTATTTATTTATTTATTTATTTATTGTTAATCTTCTCCTGAGGATATTTTCCCATTTATTTTTAGAGAGAGTGGAAGGGAGAGACAGGGAGAAACATTGATGTGAGAGAGACACACTCATTGGTTGCCTTTAGCATGCACCCAACCAGGGCCAGGCAATCTGCAACCACGGTACCTGCTCTTTACTGGAATGGAACCCGGGACCCTTTGGTTTGTGGGCCAACACTCTATCACTAAGCCAATCCGGCTAGGGCTATTCTCTTCAATTTGATTTCAACATCTTACTGTTCTTGTTCTGAAAGCAAGATTGAGCTTACTTTTAAAACTAGTATGCTTTTACCCTCACCAGTGTAGCTCAGTTTGTTGGGCATTGTCCCATGCACTGAAAGGTTGCTTTTCAATTCCTAATCAGGGCACATGCTAGTTGCTGGCTCAGTCCCCAGTAGGGAGCGTGCAGGGTGCAGCCAATCAATGCTTTGCTCTCATATTGATGTTTTTCTCTCTAAAAATCAATAAAAAAACATTAAAAAGATATTATTTAAAAAACACAAAAAACTAATGTGGTTTCTCACTGATATTCTGAGCAAACCTGAATATTAATGTTGGAGAATTAAAATTTAAAATCATTAATAATGGTGTTACTTTTCTTCTATTCAATCTAAGAATTATATTTCAATCAAAAAATGATTCTCTGCTTTTCAGCTGGCTGACAAAAATTATCATTCCACTATGATGGCTGCAATGCCCAGGTCTCTAAATCAAAAGCCTTTGTCAGGGTTTAATTAATTAACCATGACTAAGGAACTTGAGATTATTGTCTAGAAGTCAGTAGCAAACCACATGAATCTTAGAAGTTATAACCTTTAGCTTCCTCTTTGTTCTTAGGTGAAGTTAATTTATCTACAGAGGAACAACTGCAGCAATGTTTTTAGTACATTAAAGTTTAAAAGTGTTGAAAAACTGAAAAATGAACAAAATTCTTCACCCCTCACTATATTCACATACTTTGATTTTTCAGGTTTTTTCACTAGAGGGGTAGTGAGCCTGCCAGCCTGATTGCCCTTAACTGCCCTTTTCTCTTCCCTCTCTTTGAATTTGGACTTGCTTTATAATTTGTTTTGGCTAATACAACACTATGGAATTAATTGTACAATTCTGAGTCACTTGATTACTTGAACCTGCCTCTATTGTAAGAATAATCCCACTTACTTGGAGGGTGAAAGAGATGAATCTGAGAGAAGAGTCCATCATGGACCAGTCAACGGTCAGCTTATCCCCAAACATCTGAGAAAACCCAGTAAAAATCAGCAGAGACCTGTCTGACCCGCACTGATACAGACATAACTGAAACCAGGGAGGCCTGCCAGAAAAACATCCAGAATCCTACAGATTCACATTAAACCTCAATAGTTACTGTGTTAAGCCATTGACTTTGGGTAGTTTGTTATACTAGAGGACCGGTGCACGAAATTCATGCATGGGGGTGTGTGTCCCTCAGCCCAGCCTACACCCTTTCCAATCTGGGACCCCTTTCACAATCCAGGACTGCTGGCTCCCAACTGCTCCCCTGCCTGCCTTCCTGATTGCCCCTAACCGCTTCTGCCTGCCAGCCTGATCACCCCCTAACCACTCCCTGACAGCCTGATTGATGCCTAACTGCTCCCCTGCCAACCTGGTTGCCCCTAACTGCCCTCCCCTGCAGACCTGGTCCCCCCCAACTGATCTCCCCTGCAGGCCTGGGTCCCCCTCCCCAAAACTGCCCTTCCCTGCAGGCCTGGTTGCCCCCAACTTCCCTCCTCCACTGGTCTGGTCACCCCTAACTGCCCTCCCCTGCAAGTCTGATTATCCCCAACTGCCCTCCCTTGCAGGCCTGGTCCCTCCCAACTGCCCTCCCCTGCTGGCCATCTTGTGGTGGCCATATTGTGTCCACATGTGGGCAGCCATCTTTGACCACATGGGGGCAGCCATCTTGTGTGTTGGAGTGATGGTCAATTTGCATATTACTCTTTCATTAGATAGGATATGGTAAAAGCTGATAACTTATGACTAGAGCTCTGTGGTCTGTGAGGAATTTATATGTCAATTGAATTTTAAGCTTGTATACAGAACTTGTATATAGTAGTTCTGCCAGTTTTGATGTGTGTGGTTCTCCAGTGAATGTAAATGACTATTGTCTCAGCCTTATCTTCAATGTAAGACAAGGTCAAGTTGTGTCAGGAGTGTAGTGAGATCATGCTTGATTTTCCACAGCTAATAGCCCCTATTTCTAAGGCATGAATCTACTGAAACCAGATTCAGGGTTGCAGAAACCTACTATTATATCACAAAAGGTATTTTGTCTTTTCTTTGTGTTATTTGGTCCCTTAATTTCCAAATGAATCCTATTTGTAAGGATTTTGTTTTTGTTTTTGCTTGCCACATTTTGGCCATCCTGGGTCAGGCTAAATAACCACACTTCCTCTGAGTGCTGTGCCAGTAGAAAATAGGAACAGGGGATAGGTAGGAATTAATAGATGCCCAGATTGTATAATTAATGTAGCAGGAACTAGAGGCCAAAAATTCAGCTTCATACTCATTTTGTCACTGGCAGAAAATTCAACATCTTTACAGTATGAGAATAATTTAGTACATAGGAAGAAGTTAATATATAGGAAGTGGCAGAGGGGGCATACATTACTTGCAAGTAGGCACTTCAGAGAGAGAGAGAGAGAGAGAGAGAACAAAAAGCTTAGTAGTAGAACAATTATCCTCAACAGATTAACCTAGTTAACCTAGACAATGGTACCAGGATCTTGTTCATTAGAGCCACTTTTCCTCCTGTGAATAGGAGAAAGTTAACAGATGGAGACCAAAAAGTTTCCTTTGGGTATGCAGTGCAAATTTTCTACCCTCCATGAAATGTATGTTGTAGTAGAAAAGCTTTTTCACTTACAAAAGGTAACAATGATTATTAATATTCCTATATAATAAAAGGGTAATATGCAAATCAACTGAATGGTGGAACAGCTGGTTGCTATGACACGCACTGACCACCAGGGGGCAGAGGCTCAATGCAGGAGCTGCCCCCTGGTGGTCAGTGCGCTCCCACAGAGGGAGTGCCACTTAGCCATAAGCTGGGCGAGTACAGCAGTGGTGGCAGAAGCCTCTCCCACTTCTGAGGCAGCACTAAGGAGCAGCGAGCTGAGCTGTAAAGAGGAGCAAGCAGGGGGACAATAAGGAGTGAGCTTAGGGTCCCGGACTGCGAGAGGGTGCAGGCCAGGCTGAGGGACACACTCCTCCCCACCAAGTGCATGAATTTTCATGTACTGGGCCTCTAGTTTGTTATAAAACTCTTTATTTCTAATTGTTCAGAACATAAATTACTAAGCCTACAATTAGATTCTCATTAAGTTACATAAAACATGGTAGTGATATTGGGCATAAAGTAATATTTCTTCATAAAACATAGTTTAGTAATTTGTAGTCACGACATGCAGAAAGCTGATATGTGTGTATAGAAATCATTAGTGGCATTTTCTGGGCATGGATTGCACCCTCTCTAAGGTGGGCATAGTTACTAGTATATGACTGGCTTTGACAATGAAATATAAGAGAAAGTGTTACTTCAGCTGGTTATCAGCAGCTGAAGCCTTTTAGAACAATGTGTGATTGACTGGCTCCCTTCCCATGCTCTGGGAATCCTTGAAGCATGTGAGAATATTGAATTTCTATTAGCTAAGTGAGGTCTCTGATGGCGTAAATCCTCCTAATGAACCACATTGAATGTAACCTGAGTCCAAAACAAATCTTTGTTTATGTGTATTTCAGGGTTACTTCTTACTGTATCGTAACCTTCCTTGTCTCTCTCTTTTTTAGTCTGTAAAAAATACCTAAAGATGCTATAAGTGACTGATACCATAGATTTTTATTATGTTAGTATGCACTTATGGTGACTTTAATTTTTTTGTTGCTGGAGGTTGAATGGCTAACATTTTATAATTTTCAGTGAAGAAGTAGTTGGAAAACTGCAGCCTTGTAATAACTTGGGAAGGCAGACAATGTGCTTAATGAACATTTAAATATAAGAAAATAAACTTAAACATAATATAATAGTAGTATGTTAGTGCGTATTAGCTGTTCACTGCCTTTGACAAAAATTACAAAGAAGAAATAAGCCAAGAATTTTCTGTCATTGTCTCAAAGCTTGGTATGAAAGGGAATAGAGAAATATTAAAAATTGGAGTCTTATAGAAGTGGAAAGGAGAAACTGAAGAAGTTTTTGATCAATAAATACAGATTAAATCTCAGCCACAGGCAATACTTAAATCAAGAGAATAATTGATATATCTATTATGTTAAAACCTCTAAATCAACTAAGATGTCTTAGTGTAAAGGTCCAATTCAGTATAAAGGTAGTTTCAATAAATCTTTTTAATTAAAAAATATCTCAAGGAAAAAAGACTAATTATGTCGTTTCACCACAAAAGGCATAGATTGCAGAGGATTGCAATGAATCTGAGGAATAAAAATGTCAGGCATAGGTGGGGAGAGGTAAAGAATGTAAAGGGGGATAAGTAAATGATGAAAGGAAACTTGACTGGGGTGGCAGCACAAAATACAACATACAGATGACATATTGTAGAATCGTACACCTGGAACCTATATAATTTCATTAAACAATGTTACCCCAATAAAAAAAGAGTTAGACATTTGAGAAAGTAAAGAGATATTTCAAACATCTGAGACAACTAGAAAAGATTGTGTGGGCAGTAATTGGTACATGAAATAGGCTGAATTCTACTAAATACACAGCCTATTAATTTTCTAAGAGTATTATATTGCCAAAGAAACTATAAGATAGTTTAATAAATTCTAAAATTGTCTCTTTAAGACTTAAAATGACTAATGGATCTCCAGCATTCTCCAGATAGTAAATAGAATGCAAAGGCTGTTCAGCCTACAAAGATGACTTTTTTTTTTCTAATGTCCAGTGTATGTCTAAGTAGCATAACGGAAATGGAATAATCACCCAGGGAGCAGAACCAAAGATCAAACAGAAACATGGATGGGAAGCTCCTTCCAAAGAGTGGAATCATAAACTAATTATGGAATGTTTTCCATCCTACAGGAGGGAGACCTTGAATATGTGCCCAGAGGGATTTCAGAATGTTACAACAAGGAAGCATTGCATATATTTTTCATTCTTCCCCTTTCCAAGTTGAAGTCTTCATTGTAGTTATACGATCTCTGTTTCTCCATTGTACACTGGGTGCATGGGAGCACTTATTTGGTCTTAGGTCTCTAGATCAAGGGATATGAATGCTTGATAACTTTCTCACACTGTAGTTGAAAGTAACTTCCATGTGGGGTAAATAACCACAC
Organism: Corynorhinus townsendii; assembly: GCA_026230045.1. NCBI lineage: Eukaryota > Metazoa > Chordata > Mammalia > Chiroptera > Vespertilionidae > Corynorhinus > Corynorhinus townsendii. The sequence goes on along the minus strand of JAPDVU010000001.1, from coordinate 111,869,207 downwards.
TTTAAAAGCTATTCTATTTATACTAGAGGACCAGTGCATGAAGTTTGTGCACAGGTAGGGTCCCTAGTGGCTGCTGGATGCTGGCAAGGGCCTCCCTTCCCCCGGCTGCCTGCCACTGCAGGCCAGGGCAGGGCCTGCCCCGGGGGAGAGGCCACAGGCAGTAGGCCAGCCATCCCCGCCCCCTGGTCGAACTCCAAGTCAACTCCCGGTCAAGGGGACATTTTGTATATTAGGCTTTTATTATATAGAACTAGAGGCCTGTTGCACAAAGAGATTTGTAAAATAGGCTTTCCTTCCTTTGGCTTCCAGCACCAGTTTTCCTCCAGCACCCGGGACCCAGGCCTTCGCTCTGGCCAGAGTCTGCCGTCTTTGTCTTTGCTGCAGACTCCGGTTGGAATCTGCCATCTTCGCTGCAGACTGCCATCTTCGTCTTTGCTGCAGTCTCTAAAGTCTGCAGTCTTGTCTTTGCTGTGGCACTCCGCTCCTTTGCCCCCCGCTCTCCCTCTCATAGCAGGTGTTCCCCCGCCCTCCCTCTCATAGCAGGTGTCCTGCCCCACCTGGCCACTCTGCACCTGGAGCAGCTGGGCGGCCGCCATCTTTGGCCTCCTAATTTGCATACTCATTCTGATTGGCTATGGGCATAGCGGAGTTAAGATCAATTTACATGTTTGTCTATTATTAGGTAAGATTGGAATATCTATTTACTTATTTGTTTGTTTGTTTATTTATTTATTTACTAGGGGCCCGGTGCATGAATTTGGGCACTAGTGGGGTCCCTCAGCCTGGGGATTGGGCTGAAACTGGCTCTCCAACATCCACCAAGGGGTCTCAGATTGTGAGAGGGCACAGGCCAGGCCGAGGGACCCACTGGTGCATGATTGGGGCCGGGGAGAGAAGTGGAAGGTTGGCCAGCCAGGGAAGGACCACAGGAGGGCTCCAGGGCATGTCCAGCCCATCTTGCTCAGTCTCGATCAGCTGGACCCCAACAACAAGCTAAACTACTGGTCAGAGAGTCTTTTCCCTGGTGGTCAGTGCACGTCATAGTGACTGGTCAACCCGTTGACAGTCTGCCCCTGGTGGTCAGTGCATGTCATAGTGAGCGGTTGAGCAGCCTTAGCATATCACTAGCATATTATGCTTTGATTAGTTGAAAGGATGGCTGGACACTTAGCATATTAAGTTTTTATTATATAGGATTTTATTTATTTATGTATTTATTTATTTATTCTATACTTTTTTGTGTACATAAGTTTTAGTTTTATATTATACATATGAGTTAAATTATATACCTTCAGCATTGCTTTTTTTTCAGGATTGCTTTGACTATTCTGGGTCTTTACAAATCCAATGATTTCTTGTTCTATTTCTTTAAAAAATGACATTGGGATTTTGTTGGGGATTACATTAAATCTGTATATTGCTTTGGGTAAAATGGCCATTTTAACTATGATGATTCTTCCAATACATGAACATGGGATATTTTTCCACTTTTTATGTCTTTTTCAATCTCTTTTAATAATGTTTTGTAATTTTCAGTACATAGGTCTTTCACATTCTTTGTTAAATTTATTCCTAGATATTTTATTCTTTTGGTTGTGATTGCAAAAGGAATTGTTTTCTCTGTGTTTTTTTTTTCCTGAAGTTTTGTTGTTGGTATATAGGAAGGTCATGGATATTTGTACATTGATTTTGTATCCTGCAACTTGGCTGCATTTGTTTATTGTTTCCAATAGTTTTTTTTTAATAGAGTCTTTAGGGTTTTCTATATATACAGCATCATGTCATCCACAAAAAGTGACAGTTTGACTTCTTCCTTCCCTATTTGGATGCCTTTTATTTCTTTCTGTTGCCTTATTGCTCTGGCTAGTACTTCCAGTACTATGTTGAATAAGAGTAGTGAGAGTGGACATCCTTGTTCTGTTCTTGATCTTAGGGGGAAAGCTTTCAGTTTTTCACCATTGAGTATGATATTGGCTAAGGGTTTATTATATATGGCCTTTATTAAGTTGAGATACTTTCCTTCTTTTCCTATTTTATTGAGCATTTTAATCATAAATGAATGTTGTATCTTATCAAGTGCTTTTTCTGCATCTATTGACAAGATCATAATAGTTTATACTTTCTTTTGTTAATGTGGTGTATTACCTTTATTGATTTGGGAATGTTGAACCATCCTTGTGCCTCTGGAATGAATCCCACTTGATTGTGATGTATTATTTTTTGGATGTACTATTGTATCCTATTAGCTAGTATTTTGGTTAGGATTTTTTGTGTCTGTATTCATTAGGGATATTCGTCTGCAGTTTTCTTTTTTTTGTGTTATCTTTTCCAGGTTTTGGTATTAGGGTTATATTGGCCCCATAGAATGTATTAGGAAGTATTGCCTCTTCTACAAATTTTTTGGAAGAGTTTGCAAAGAATAGGCTTTAATTCTTCCTTGAACATTTGGTAGAATTCACTGGTGAAGCCATCTGGTCTTGGACTTTTGTTTTTTGTGAGGTTTTTGATGGTTGTTTCCATTTCCTCACTGCTGCTCAGTCTATTTAGATTTTCCAGTTTTTCATGATTTAGTATAAGAAGGCTATATATTTCTAGGAACTTATCTATTTCTTCTAGATTATTGAATTTGGTGGCATAAAGGCTTTCTTAATATTCTAGTATGATCCTTTGTATAACTGTGATATCTGTGGTGATTTCACCTCTCTTATTTCTGATTTTGTTTATATGGGTCTTTTCCCTTTTTTCCTTAGTGAGTCTAGACAGGGGTTTGTCAATTTTATTAATCTTTTCAACTAAACAGCTCTTTATTTTATTAATTTTTTCTACAGTCTTTTTTTTTGTTTTCTATTTCATTTAATTCTGCTCTGATTTTTGTTATTTCCTTTCTTCTGCTAACTTAGGGTTGATTTTGTTCTTATTTCTCTAATCTTTTTAGGTGTGATGTTAGGTTGTTTACTTGGAATTTCTCTTGTTTCTTGAGATAGGCCTGTAATGATATAAACTTCCCTGTTATTACAGCTTTCGCTGCATCCCTGAAGTTTTGATATTTTGTGTTATCATTCTCCTTTGTCTCTCCATATCTTTTGATCTCATCTTTTATTTCTTCTTTGAACCAGTCATTTTTAGTAGTATGTTGTTTAATCTCCACGTATTTGTAGGTTTGTTTGTTTTTTTAACCTCCTTTTTGTAGTTGATTTCTAATTTCATGACATCATGGTCAGAAAATATACTTGGAATAATTTCAATATTTTTGAATTTGTTGATGTTTGTTCTGTGACCCAACATATGGTCTATCCTTGAGAATGTTCCATGTGCACTAGAGAAGAATGCATAGTATGATGTTCTGGGATGAAATGTTCTATAAATGTTGATTATATCCATTTGGTTTAGTGTTTCATTTAAGGCTGATATATCTTTATTGATTTTTTGTTTGGTTGATCTGTCTAGAGCTGTCAATGGAGTATTAAGGTCTCCAACTGTAGTTGTGTTTTAATCTATTTCTCTCTTTAGTTCTGTGAGTAGCTGTTTAATATTTGGTCCTCATTGGTTGAGCGCATATATATTAAGAAGTGTTACTTTTTTTGATGTAGTGTTTCCTTTATCATTATAAAATGTCCATCTTTGTCTCTTGTTATCTTTAGATTTATTTTATCAGATATAAGTATGGCTACATCTTTTTTTTTGTGGATGTTATTTGCTTGGAGTATCCTTTTCCACCCTTATACTTTGAATCTACCTGTGTCTCTTGTAGGCAGCATATGGTTGGGTTTTGTTTTTTGATCCACTCTGTTACTCTGTGCCTCTTTACTAGTGAATTTAGACCATTTACATTTAGGGTAATTATTGACATATGAGGATTTCCTATAGTCATTTTATCATTTGTTTTCTGGTAACTCTGTGCCTCCATAGATTCTTTTCCTTAATGCTTCTATCTGTTGTTTTTATTTGGTGGTATTCCATACATCTTTCCTCTGTTTCCTCTTTTTCTAAGCTATATGTCTTATGTCCTGTTTGGGGAATTTCTGTGTGTGGTTGCCATTCGTTTTATAAAAAGTGAAGTTGCATATATACCATAGTTGTTTCCCTTTTGAGTACATCTGATCCTCATCTTCCTTTGACTGTTTATACCTGTCCCTCTTCCCCTTGTATGTTTTTATTGTCACAAATTATCTCTGTTTATGCTGCGAGTTTTTGACAATCCTGCTGGTAGTGTTATGAGCTTATGTTCTTTGTTTCAGGTAGAATAACTCCCTTGAGTATTTCCTGCAATGAAAGTTTTCTAGTGATGAAATCCCTCAGCTTCTGTATGTCTGGGAATGTTTTTATTTCTCCTTCACATTTAAAGGATAATTTTTCTGGATATAATATGCATGGCTGGTAATTTCTCTCCTTCAAGCATTTGAATATTTGGTTCCACTCTCTTCTTGCTTGTAGAGTTTCTGCTGAGAAATTGGGTAAAATTCTGATGGGGTTTCCTTTGTAGGTTATTTCCTTCTTTTCCCTGGATGCTTTGAAGATTTTTTCTCTGTCACTAATTTTTGACAGCTTCATTACCAAGTGCCTTGGAGAGGGCCTCTTTGGATTGAGGTAGCTAGGTGTTCTGTTCACTTCTTAGATTTGAGGATCTAGTTCTTTCCATAGATTTGGGAAGTTCTCATCGATTATTTATTTTAATAGACTCTCCATTCCATACTCTCTCTCTTCCTCCTCCACTGTGCCTATGAATCTGATGTTATTTATTTTTTTAAGGAATCAGAGAGGTCTTGTAAGGCTATTTTGCATTTCTTTATTCTCAGGTCTTTCTCTTTTTCCCTCTGGATAATTTCTTTTTTTTTCACATTCACTATAATAACTTTTATTATAGTCTTTTTAAAAAAAATCATTTCTTGATTCCTGTCTTCAATATCACTAGTTATTTCCTCTAACTGATTGGTTCTCTTTTCTATGCTCATCAGTTCTCACTTAATTTCTTTAATTCCCTGCTTCATTTCCAAGATTTCTGCTATATTCTTTTTTAACAATTCAATTTGTTTGGAGAAATATTCATTTTGTTCATTGATTTGTTTTATGAGTAAGCTGAATTGCCTGTCAGTATTTTTTTGCATCTCATTGAGCATTTTCTGAACTGCAATCTTGAAATCTCTGTCATTCAGCTCACATAATTCCGTGTGTTCCTGCCTGTTTTCTGGAGATTTTTCGTTTTCTTTCTGGTCATCCTTGTTGTGGTTGTTTATGGTGTTCATTGTTCTCCTTTGTTTTCCCATTTATCTCTGAGGAGGTCTTTCTACTCTGTTCCAGTAGATGGCACTGAATTGCAAGATTTATTTCCTCTGTGGCCTCACAGTTTTGAGCTTTTGAAACTTCCATGGGGCTGTACTGCCTCTGTTGTTTGGGGGTGAGGTTTGTTTTTCTATCACAGTAATGGCAGTCCTTTACCTCCAAGGGTCTAGTCCAACCACCCTTCCTGGGGTGCAGTCACAGAGGGAAGCTATTTCTACTGCAACAGCTCGTGGCTTTTAGAAACTACACTCCTGGAAGCAATCCAAGGGCAGCAGGAGGCAATATTTGGGAGTCTAATCTGTGGCAGGGCTCTGGGACCTACTTTCTTTGCCTGAAAACCGGCATCCAGGCCCTGCTGTGGGGAGCTGTTTTGTAGGGAGGGTGTCTGCCAACCTCAGATGCCATCCACAAGGCACCCCCACGGTTCAGACACTCTCTCACTGTTTGTGTGGAGGACCACACAATGCTGCCACTCCAGTGGCTATTCCAACAGCCAGCCACTTGTTGGGTTAGCTCACTGTTGGTCCTGACTGGCTGAGGAAAATGCCTTTGACTGCAGTTGCCAGCTGTGCTGTACCTGTGTTCAGCTTCCCTCCCTTCTCTTGTCTCCCCACTTATTCCAAGGAGCCCAGCTTACTTGTTTTTGTGTGCAGGTCTCTCAGGCATGCATCTGTGTTGAGCAGGGACTTCTTTGTTGAATTATAGGTGGTTATTTTGTTGAAATGTTAGAGGGGAGGATAGACAGACCCTTATGCCGCCATAAATGGAACATAATGAGGGTCAGATCAAAAGGATGAAAAATTGGCAGTAAGGATTAACAATGCTTGCTCACTCAGTGGCATGAATGATGTGATACCAAAAAAAAAAAAAAATAGTGCCTGGAGTTAATCCTAACTTTAAGTACTAAATTAATCAGTTATTATTTAAATTTACCAACTAATTTCCAGTGGGTCTGAAAAGTTGCTCTAGATATTGCATCATTAAGTATATGTAGAATATAGTAAAAGGGGAAGTGTTATATTTTGTAGCATCCTATCTAATAAAAGAGTAACATGCAAATTAACCATCGCTCTCTTACACCCACAAGCCATGCGAACAAGCCGATCAGGAGCAAGTATGCAAATTAACCCAACCAAGATGGCTGCAGCCACAGAGAGAGCAGAAGGGAGGCTTGGGTTTCCCCCATGATGGAGGAAGCCAAGCTTTCTGCACACCCTGTCCGGCCCAGGCCTCCACTCCAGGCTACAAAGTTTCAATTATAGAAGATAAATAAATCCTAACAGAAATGGCTGCCACCACGGAGCAAGCAGGAGGCTTGGCTCCACTCCAGGCTACAAAGTTTCAATTGTAGAAGAAAAATAAACCCCAGATACCAGGCCCTCCCCTTGGGTCACTGGGGGGCGTGGCCAGCCTTCAAACCACCACAGGCCCCTCGCCCAAGCCTCCCCACACCCCAAGGGAACCCCACCCTGATCCAGGACACACTTCAGGGCAAACCAGCTGGCCCCCACCCATGCACCAGGCATCTATGCTATTTAATAAAAGAGTAATATGCAGATTGACCATCACTCAAACACATAAAATGGCTGCCCCATTGTGGTCAAATATCCTGCTCCCATGTGCACACAAGATGGCCACCACAAGATGTCCAGTAGGAGAGGACAATTGGGAGGGACCAGGCCAGCAGGGGAGGGCAGCTGGGAGGGACCAGGCCTGCAAGGCAGGGCAGTTGGGGATGATCAAGCCTGCAGGGGAGGGCAGTTAGGGGTGACCAGGCCGGCAGAGGAGGGAAGTTGGGGGTGACTGGGCCTGCAGGGAAGGGCAGTTGGGGGGGATCCAGGCCTGCAGGGGAGATCAGTTGGGGGAGACCAGGCCTGCAGAGGAGGGCAGTTAGGGGTGACCAGGCCTCTAGGGGAGGACAGTTAAGGGTGACCAGGCCTTCAGGGGAGGGGAGTTATGGGCAAACAGGCTGGCAGGGGAGCAGTTAGGCATCAATCAGGCTGGCAGGAGAATGGTTAGGGGGTGATCAGGCTGGCAGGCAGAAACGGTTAGGGGCAATCAGGAAAGCAGGCAGGCGAGCAGTTGGGAGCCAGCAGTCCTGGATTGTGAGAGGAATGTCTGACTGCCTGTTTAGGCCTGATCCCACCAGAATCAGGCCTAAACAGGCAGTTGGACATCCCTTGAGGGGTCCCAGATTGAGAGGGTGCAGGCTGGGCTGAGGGTCACCCCCTGTGCACAAATTTCATGCATCGGTCCTCTAGTTTATTATTAAAACACCAAGATTTTCTGACTGGCAGATTATTGAATTCATGCTTCATATGTTCCCATACCAGACAATTAATTAACATAGGAGAATATTATGAAATAAAATATAAACCGTGATGCAGTTTTATAGAAGCCATGCTGAAAAGAAAAATAAAGAAAACTTGTAAACACAGTGCTAATGACTACCACACAATTATAGCTTTAGACTACCAACAGCTGCTTTTGGGAAAAATCAACCTAGAAAAGCAATAAGCTTTGATTTCCTGAAGCTAAATTTTGTAGCTTAAAAGCTCAGGGGAAAAATGTAAAGTAACCTTTAAACATATATACATATATGTTTTGCCCTACCGGCTTGGCTCAATGGTTGAGCATCAACCTATGAACCAGGAGGTCATGGTTCAATTCTTGGTCAGGGCATATGCTCAGGTTGCAGGGTTGATCCCCATGTAAGACATGCAGGAGGCAGCTGATCAATGATTCTTTGTCATCACTGATGTTTCTATTTCTCTCTCCGTCTCCTTTCCTCTTGGAATTCAATAAAAATGTATTAAATATATATATATATATATATATATATATATATATATATATATATGTGTGTGTGTGTGTGTGTGTGTGTGTGTGTGTGTGTGTGTGTGTGTGTATGTTTTTATTGATTTTGGAGAGTGAAGTTGGGACAGGGAAAGAGATAGAGATACAAACATTGAGTAGAGAAACACCCATGGGCTGCATCTTGCACTGGAGATCGAGCCAGAAACCTGGGCATGTGCCCTCACTGGAATCAAACCAGTGACCTCTTGGTACATGGGTCCATGCTCTGCCACTGACCAACACTGGCAGGGCTAAAGCAATATTTTGTAGGTATCAGCATAATTATTGGCATGTTAATCTGTCAACGAGGCTTGACTAAATGTCATTGGATTCTCTGTTGGTGTTTCTGATAGCCTTTAATAGAAACATGTTTAGATGAGACAAACCAGAGGACAAGAGCATATAGTATGTTGAAAAAGAGTCTGCTTATGCTGAAAATATTTCTATAAATGGAATGAAGGGAAGATATTTTGAGAGCTTAAACTATCCTATATAATAAAAGGCTAATATGCAAATTGACCAATTGCAAAATGACTGGTCACTATGATGCACACTGACCACCAGAAGACAGACACTCAAAGCAGGAGCTGCCCCCTGGTGGTCAGTGCGCTCTCACAGGGAGAGTGCCACTCAGCCAGAAGCTGGGCTCAAGACTGGCGAGCGCAGTGGTGGTGCAGGAGCCTCTCCCAACTCTGCAGCAGCATTAAGGATGTCTGACTGCTGGTTTAGGACTGCTCCAGCGGTTGGACATCCCCTGAGGGCTCCTGGACTGTGAGAGGGTGCAGGCTGGGCTGAGGCACGACCCCCCCCCCCTCCCCGCAAGTGCATGAATTTCATGCACCAGGCCTTTAGTCCTATTATAAGGACACTATACTATTTTTTTTCTTCTTGGAGTTAGAAGAGTTTAACTTAAAAAGTTTCTTTTTAGCTCTGTAGACCTGGCTCAGTGGTTGGGTATCAACCTATGAACCAGGAGGTCAAGGTCGCAGCTCAATTCCAAGTAGGGGCCATGCAAGAGGCAGTCAATCAATGATTCTCTCTCATCATCGATGTTTCTATCTCTCTCCCTCTCCTTTCATCTCTGAAATCAATAAAAATACATTTTTAAAAAGTTTCTTTTTAAAGAATAAAAGCATAACCAACATTTAGATATAATCACATTCTCATGACAAGTCACACTCTGCTCTAGCATTTCCATTTGTCTCTACTATTGTTCTGTTTTTTCTTCATTATCAGGAATTCACTTCCTACTGGAAAATTCTCATTGTTATACAAGTGTGCTATAATAGCTCTTAACATACATTTTTCTTACCTCTTCAATGACCTCCCCATTTCTTTGCTTACTTTTATACCCCAATTTCTTAAAATGTCTATATTCACTATCACTAAACATAGTTTATCTATGCTTACATGTTTATCCATGAACAAGAATTTCTGATTTCTAGATCATCTGTAAGCTTCCATTTTGTTAAACCCAATATATTAAAAGCCTAATATGCTAAGTGTCCTGTCATCCAGTCATCTGGTCATTCAACCAATCAAAGCATAATATGCTAGTGATATGCTAAGGCCACTCAACCACTCTCTATCATGTGCACTGACCAACAGGGAGATGCTCCGACTGGTAGGTTACCTTGCTGCTGGGGTCTGGACAATCAGAACTGAGTGAGATGGGCTGGACATGCCCTGGAGCCCTCTTATGGTTCCTCCCTTGATGGCCAACCTCCCACATCCCTCCCTAGCCCTGATCATGCACCGGTGGGGTCCCTTGGCCTGGCCTGTGCCCTCTCGCAGTCCAGGACTCCTTGGGGGATGTCAGAGAGCCAGTTTCAACACGATCCCACAGGCCAGGCTGAGGGACCCCACTGGTGCACAAATTCATGCACCAGGCCTCTAGTCTAATGATAAAATCTTTAAACTTGAATTGACTATTACAACTCCTTGATACATTTTCTTCACCCAACACCAGAATCTGTTTCTTCTCTTACACCTCTCTGAGTGCTCTCTTAAAAGATATGTTAAAGTATTTTTTATGGTTGTTCCTCATTGACCTGACATTCTCATTGACTCTAAAGGTTAGTGCGCTGTAGGGCTCAATCCTTGAACATCTTTTCTTTGTCAATAGTAATTTTCTCACTGATCTCATTCAATGATGTGCATTTACATCTTATCTGCATGCTGCTAACTCCCAAATTTATCTCCTTGTACTCTTCTCTGAACTGCAAACACATAAATTCAACTTGCAGTCTTATAGGCATCTCAAACTTAACATATCTAAAAAAAATTTTCACTGTGAAACCTTCAGTCATCCTGTCTAAAAATAGAAGGTCTAGTCTTCCAATTGCTTAAGCCAAAACCTTAAAGCAAGTAGTAACTACTCATTTTATCTCATGGTCCAGTATAAATTGTTGGTTTTATCCTTAAAATATATCCAAACCCTAACCATGCAATCCCACCTCCAATCCTTGCTCCCTTGTCCAGGTCACCATCATCTCTCATTTGAATGTTTGTTACACTATTTCTATACATTTCCAGCTTCCACTTCTCTTGACCGACATTTTTATTCCTTATGCTTGTAATACTTTTCTCTGAAAAGAAGAAAAAAAATCAATGTAGCTCAGCTCTTCAAGTATCTGCTCTAAAGTAGCATTATCAGAAAGACCTTTTCTCACTCATTTATATAAAACAGCACCATGAGTAAAATACTGTTACTCATGTTTCCTTACACTGTTAAAGTCTCATTGATAGCACTTTTTGCTTCCTGATATACTACTCATAAATTCATTTGATTTTTTTCTGTCACACATCACTAAAATCTATGACAGAGAGAATCTGTCAATTTTGCTCACTACTCTGCCTGAACACAGACTGGCACATTGTAGGTGCTCAATATATACCTATTGAACAGACCACAAACTTACCTTGATTTCCAGTTGTGTCTAGTCACAAAAATAATAGCTAAAATTATACTCAAGACATTTTGAAACTGAATATTCTTTAAAATATAACTCTATATTTCCCTATAGAGTACATATTTGCACTTGTAAACTTGTACTCTGCTGAAATGGAATGGAAGTATAAGGTAACCCTGTGTAATCAGTCAGATAAACAAACCCAAACACACTGACCATAGGGTGGTATGTCACAGACAGATCATACTCAAAACCAGAATGAGATGTCTGCGACAATAAGCTTTTGTTTCTGTTGTTGGGTGAAAAAATGTATCAATTATTATAAAAAAGAGAGAAATCATTTGAAGAGGCCTCAAACCTTCAGGTAAATTGACATTTATGCAAATATCCCCTTGGAAAGGAGTGCAGTATTAATGGAAATATATCTTCTAAAGAGTTTAAGCTGAAAATACAATTGGTCAAAATCAGTGACCTAGTTTTTTTCAGAATGTTGCTTTCAAAAGTCTAAAAAGGAGATATTAAACACTGCTTTTCTTTTAATTCCTTGAAACTAATATTTTTTTTCCAATTGTCTTCCTGAATAATATACTACCTCTTAATTTTTGTTCTTATCTAGGTGACTACCATTAATTGTTACTGTTTTTTTAACTGTATCACTTACCACTTATTCATGCTCCCATTCTCTACTTTGTTCTTTTTTTTTTTTTTTTTGGTAACAGCTATAGAAAGATATAGTTTATGTATCATATAATTTATCTATTAAAAGTGTGCAAATCACAGAGTTATGCACTATTACCACAATCAATTTTATAACTTAAAATATTGTTATTGTTGACACTATTACAGATGTTCCCCATTGTCCCCACTTTGTCCATCTCCACCCAGCCCCCGCCCTCCCTCCTCTTGCCTTCACTACACTGTTGTACGGGTCCATAGGCTACGGATATATGTTCTTTGGCTAATCGATTCATCTTCTTTTATCCAGTCCCCTACGCCGCACCCCCATCTGACATTTGTCAGTCTTGTTCTAGTTTGTATGTCAGTTTATTTTGTTCAGTATATTCCACATATTAATGAGATCATATGGTAATTGTTTTACTCTGACTGCCTTATTTCGCTTAGCATAATACTCTCCAGGTCCATCTGTGTTGTTTCAAAGGATAAGACTTCCTTCTGTTATATAGCTGTGCAGTTTTACACTATGTAAATATACAACATCTTATTTATCCACTCATTTTCTGATGGGCACTTAGGCTGTTTCCAGGCCTAGGTTATTATAAATAATATTGCTATGAAGGTAGGGGTGCATATATTCTTTCTGCTTGGTGTTTCAGGATTCTTAGGACATATTCCCTGAAGTAGGATCACTGGGTCAAAAGGCGGTTCCATTTTTATTTTTTGAGGAAACTATACAGTGGCTGCGCCAGTCTGCATTCCCATCAACATGAGAGCTCACATTTCTCCACACCCTCACCAACACTTGTTGTTTGTTGATTTTTTGATGGTAGCCATTCTGGCAGATGTGAGGTGATAGCTCATTGTGGTTTAATTTGCATCTTTCTGATGATTAGAGATGTTGAGCATTTTTTCATATGTCTCATGGCCAGGAGTATGTCTTTTTTGGAGAGGTGTCTATTAGGTTCTTTGTCTGTTTTTAATTGGATTTTTGTCTTCCTTCTGTTGAGTTGGATAAGTTCTTTATATATTTTGAAATGAACCCCTTATCAGATATAATCATTGCCAAATATGTCCTCCCATATAGTGGGTTTTCTTTCAATTTTGTTGACTTTCTTTGCTGCGCAGAAGCTTTTTAGTTTTATTTAGATCCATTTGTTTATCTTTTCTTTTGTTTCCCTTGCCTTAGGAGCTATATTAGCAAAAATATTACTATGAGAGATGTCTAAGATTTTACTGCCTATGTTTTCATTTAGAATTTGTATGGTTTTGCAACTTAAAATTAAGTCTTTATCCGTTTTGAGTTTATTCTTCTGTATGGTGTAAGTTGGTGGTCTAGTTGTATTTTTGTGCATGTGCCTGTCCAATTTTCCAACACCATTTACTGAAAAGATTGTTTTTACTCTGTTGTATGCTCTTGCCTCATTTGTCAAATATTAATTGAGTGTGATGGCTTGGGTTGATTTCTGGGCTCTCTGTTCTGTTCCATTGATCCATATGCCTGTTCTTGTGCCAGTACCAGTCTGTTTTGATCACAATTATCTTACAGTGTAGTTTGATATTCAATATTTTGATCACTCTAATTTTCCAAGCTTCTTTCTCAAGCTTCCTAAGGCTATTCTGGGTCTTTTTTTGGTTCTATGTAAATTTTTGGAATATTTGTTCTAAATCTGTGCCATTGGTATTTTAATAGGAATTACAATGAATATTAAAATATTTACTTTTTCAAATTATCCACAACAAAGGTGTCAAAACAATAACACCATTCTGAGACTCTAAAATGTGATACAAACAATCTATTTATATAAAGATGTTTGTGTATTTAAAATATATGTAATGTAGCAATTTATCCACATAAGATGATTCTTCTCAGTAAATAATTTAATGACTTCAGGATTTATCTTTCCTATATTATATAAATATAATGTTAGATATGAATAGGTATTAAATGTGTCATTTCAATTTAGTTTACTGGCTTACAGTGGTCTTTCAAACCTCTTCCAAATATTTATACCCTTCCAGTGATAGCAACCTTTAAAATATTTTATAAATAAAGGCTAATATGCAAATCAACCGAACAATGGAAAGTCCGGTCACTATGATGCGCACTGACTACCAGGGGGAAGATACTCAAAGCAGGACCTGCCCCTGGTGGTCAGTGCGCTCCCACAGGGGGAGTGCCTCTCAGCCAGAAGCTGGGCTCACGGCTGGCAAGGGCAGCAGCGGTGGTGGGAGCCTCTTCCACCTCCACGGAAGTGCTAAGGATGCCACTCCCCATGGGGAGCATGCCTAAGCCATTAGTTGGACATCCCCCAAGGGCTCCCGGACTGGGAGAGGCTTCCCCCTCCCGAGTGCACGGATTTTGTGCACCGGTCCTCTAGCATTATATAAAGTACTTTGAAAATGTATCTAAGAGATGGTTGCTTAGATAATCTACTTTTTATTATTTAGAAATTAAAGTGTATTTTATCAAACTCCTTTCATATTTTAATTTGGAAAACATCAATGTTACTTTTCTTTCCATTCCTCATATTTAGGATAATGATATGATGTAGACTATGAAGTTTTATCAACAGTAAACCTCTTAAGTGAATATTCAAAGACTTCAGACTCTGAGTCATTATGACATATCTTTCCTCCAGTCCTAATTTCTGGTGGTGAAAGATGAAATTTAATTTAGTTTCTTGATCTGGCAGGGAGCTAGCATGGAGACACATGCTATAATTCACTCACCCCCATGGAAATAACAAATGGCTTATTAAGTATAGCATATTTAATTGTGGAATTATAGAGTGGAAGAGATTTTTGAGGTCTCCTACTTGAACTTTCCTTCTAATCCAGTAACTTTTGTCAACATGCCAGAGGGATGGTTATTTAGCCACTGTTTAAACATGTGCAGTTTTGAAGCTTGCACAGCTTTTGAGGAACTGGGAAAATGATTGGCGAAGTCTTGCTCTTAAAGATCTGACAGATGATTCTTTTAAAGTCAATGCCTTGAATTTAAATCTAATTCATAGTGTCTATTAGTTTCTCCTTTTAATTGACATTATTTCAAATATTTTAGGTTGCTATTATGCCTCTCTCCTTAAATTACATATTATCCAAATCCATTCTTAAAAATAAACTGGTGAAAACAACATGAAGCTTTTTCTTTGACTGAGAAAGTTCTGAAAAGATATATGATGTGGTAATTCATATTTATCTCTGAGTTTTAATGACCAATGTCCTCAATAACATTCCTTCAGCAAGGTATCATCACTCTTCCTGTGGCATTTGTGTCTAGTTCACAACCTCTGATATATTTAAGGGAAAAAATTGAAATGTGTGGTTTATCTCTATGTGAATTCGAAAAAATGAAGAGAGGGCCATTCATTTAACAAATCTTGGCAGGCTGTCTGATGTATTACAATGTTGGCAACAAGGATACTTTGATTCCTCAACATAACCATGTCAAGAAAGAGTCTTGGTCATCTTCAAAAGACTTGTGTCTTTCAGCAATAGGTAAGTTTCAGTTGCGAAGATGTCTTTCCATCTCATAAGAGTAGTAATGATGGGACTCCTGCTGCTTGCCACAGCTCACCTATATTTGTTAGTGCAGCACTGAGTGCAGTTTGCACTTCAGAGCCCTCAGTGCTTTTATGAGGATGAAAGTGCAAATTCTAAAAGTTCATTACAGTTCTATCACATTAAAAATTATTTTCTGTCATTTTATCTTTATCCTCACCATGGGCTCAAAAAATTACACTGAACATTGAATGCCTGTCTCTTTTTCTTTGTAGCTCAAAAGTGACAAATATATTTTTAAAAATACTTGTTAAGGCAAACCTCATCTCTGCATTAGTCTGTTCATTAAGGTGTGTTTATTTATAACATGGCTGATTTTTATTGATAGATAATGCAATCATTTAACAACAACTTGACTGTGTGTCACTTGTAATTATTGTAAGTGGGTATTTCTGAAGGTAAATTTTAATCTTTACAACAATAGTTATTTATTAGGAACCTATTTATTTTACATTCTCTCTGAGGTACTCTTATCTTGGGAACAGTAAAATGAAAATTATTTGATAGAAGGTATTGTTTGATCTAGAGAATGTTGGGAATTTAAAAAAATAATTTTACATAAATTAGAACAGAGAAGACAAGATACCCACCACAGCCAAACATAATTATTTTAAAGATTATTAACTAATGAATTTCTTCACTACCTTTATTGTTGAAGTAAATGTAAATAATTAATTAGAAATAAGCATATTAATGAGAAATTCAGTTTAACTGAGGTTTATAAGAGAACATTGTCATTTTCTTATCTGTGCTTGTATAGATGGCTTACACACAAAAGGAGTGATGTGAAAATGACATGGTTAATGCCAAAACAGAGACAAATTAGAACATTTAGCTCCAAAGGAAACTGGCTTGAATTATCTGGTTTCTAATTTTAGCTGTCTCTTTTCATCTGATTTTTTCAGTGCCTTTTCTTCAGGTTAAGATAATGACTCTTGACTGTGTTTTATCAATATCTCTGCATAAAGAAATAGGTAACTAGAGACACTTTCTCATATTTGTAATGTTTAATATTATAGGTCTGATACTTATTTTTTAAAAAGAAGGCATGTTTGAGTCAGCAATTTAGCTGGTCAAACAACTGTAAAGTACTAATCAGTGTATTATGAATTATTCATGCTAATGTTAAGTAATAACAGGACGGATTCTGCAGTCACACAGGTTTTGGGATGCTATTTAAGAAGGAAGCTGGAGGTCAGGAGTTTCCAACTATTCAGTCCCTAGTAAGAAGGGGGAGCAAGTAGATTATGAGCTGACTTCTAAATTCCATACACTGGCTTCTTCCTTTCTGAGATTTTTCTGCAAAGGGGACATGTGCCCTCAGGGAAAAAACTGAATTCCCTTAGGTACATGATGACTTGGAAACCCTGAAGTGAGTTGTCTGGGCATTCTGGTGCCCTGCACACTGACAGATCACTAGGAGGCAGAACATGGTTGAAAATGTGCAGGTGTTATATCCTGCAAAATATTAAGAGGTGTGGAAATCAAATTTTTAGAGAAGTACTTAGTTCTGGGATTTTTATAAATAAAAAGGGAAAATAGAATGAATTCACTTTACAATATGTCCTTTAAAAGTTTTATTTGAATACAGTGAACAGGTACTGAATTTGATGCCGTTTTTCTGTCTATGAGTTTATTTTTGTTTAAACTCTTCATTTTTTTCATCCAAACACCTAAACCCCATCCCCTCTGACAGATCTCAGTCTGTACTCTGTCTCTATGAGTCTGTTTCTATTTTGTTTGTTAGTTTATTTTGCTCATTAGATTCCACATATAAGTGGAAATCATATGGTATTTGTTTTTCTCTGACTGGCTTATTTCACTTAGCATAATACCATCCAGGTCCATCCATGCTATTTCTAAAGGTAATATTTACTTCTTTTTTTTTTTTTTTTTTTTTTTACAGCCAAGTAGTGTTCCATTGGATAAATTTATCATAGGTTTTATATAAATTCATTTGCTAATGGACACTTGGGCTGCTTCCAAATCTTGGCCCTTGTAAATAAAACTGCAATATATATAGGGGTGCATATATCTTCTTTCAATTCAGTGTTTTGGGTTTCTTCAGATATAGTCCCAGAAGTGGAATCATTGGGTCATAAGACAGTTGAATTTTTACTTCTTTTGAGGAAACTCCATACTGCTTTCCACAGTGGTTGCACCAGTCTGCATTTTCCCCAGCAGTGCACAATGGTTCCTTTTTCTCCACAGCCTCACCAATACTTGTTATTTGTTCATTTATTGATAATAGCTCTTCTGAAAGATGTGAGGTGATACCTTATTGTGGCTTTAATTTGAATTTCTCTGATAATTAGTGATGCTGAGCATCTTTTCATATGTCATTGGCCATCTGTAAGTCCACTTTGGAGAAGGATCTATTGAGGTTCTTTCTCCATTTTTTAATTGAATTGTTTTTCCGGGGTTGAATCTCATAAGTTCATTATAAATTTTGAATGTTAACTCCTTATAATATGTATCATTGGTGAATATATTCTCCCATTCAGTAGGCTGTCTTTTCATTTGCTTTTAAGGAGACACAGGGTGAACAGAGCACAATCAGAAATGTGATAGATAAGTTCAGCTCTGCCTAGTGCTCTTGGTTTACTGGTCCCTCGGGGACTGCCTGGAGAGCTCCGCAGGAAAGATATTTTTAGGTTGTAGGCAGCTGAAGGGCTATAGTGAGATCACTTATTAATCTTTAAACAGTACTATGTGCTATTGTGTTTGTGTTTTAGAGTCCAATTTATCTACTTTTTACTGCTATCTACTTTTTGCGAGTTCAACGAATAAATATAGTGAGAATAACAGATATATTAAGGAACTTCCCACAAAACAAGAATATACTTCTTATATTTGCATTCCATCATCATTTATTGACAGTAGTTTACTTAGATATCTGTTTGGTGTTAAGTTTAACAACACATATGATGCAATAGGCCATGAGATGCAAAGTCCAAGGAAATCCAAGTGTATACAGATTATCCTACCATTCAGATTTATAGATTATGTCATCTGTCATATCTACAGAAAAAGAATGCTCAAATATTTAACTGTAACTAAAGAGTGAGCAACTTAAGGAAGTAGTAACATTTATACCCAAATCTAACATTATATTATACTATAGGAAATCACATGAAGTAAAGTAAAGGTTATCAATATATGATGTTACTTTGTTTTGCTTTCTTGGGTAATTAGTACATTTCACCATAGTCTTTAAGTGAAAACACCACCTGAAAAGAAAATATATTGCTAAATATTTTCCAGCATGAAAAAGAGGTACATATGCATACATTTCTTTCCTTAATATTTTGAAGTGCCACACAATTCAGACTTCATTATCTTTAAAGAGAAAAGTGGGAATTTGAAGGTTATGTGGCAAACTACAATATCCATTTTTAGCTACTGTTGAGCATATTCTTTTTATATGTGATATAGAACAAGAACATCGGTCATTTGGCCACCAAATCACACTGCACCTGTAGGCAACTGTGGGATAATAGACAACTTTGCCAGCAGCAGGGACCCTAGGAAAAGACAAGCACAGAAATGTGCCCTTTATAATTAAATTCATCAGTCTATGAGTCTAAGGGTTGCTCTCTATAACTGGTTATAAGATTTCAATAATACTTGACTATCCAGAGAATTAATACAATTTATAAAAATAACGTTATATAAATGGCTGTTACAGTTAATGATGCATTTGTTGTCTCCATTACTGGTTTTATTTAATCTTTTAAAAATGGAGCTCTGCATAAGGATGCAACAAACCATTGCAAAGTTATTGTCAGTTTGCTCATCTTCCAAATTTTGGCAGTCTTTTGATCACATATAAAGCATGCTATGTCTCATGTCCTTGACCAGTTAAAGAATATATCTTCTAGCACATGATAAATTACACATTGAATTTCTACTATAGGGTGTTTGAAAGAAATGTAGCCTTATACATTGTTTTATTTGTTCACAATCTGTAGACTTCTTATACTCTGAACTGATAAACTTTGCACATATTGAACATATACTGTTTATGTCACAACTAAGTTTTGCAGTAGAAAGTCCATTTTTAGCTGTTTAGAGACATCACATCGTGCCATATGTTGCTTTCTGCAGTGTAATGATGTGATGCACCTTCATGATGAAATCTGGCCTTCTTCCAAAGAAGAAAAGTGATATAATCCTTCTGGCTAACTGTGAAATTCTCTGCTTGCACAGTGTCTTACCCAGCAGAAAATGAGCATTCTTCATGGACAGGTTCCTTTAGGGCTTTAAGGCAAAGAGATATGGTTGAGGGATTCAATTCTATGCCAACATTAGTGGCTGGTTAATTGCCAAGTCTAAAATAGTTCTGCACCGTTTTTTTTTTCTTTTTGAGGGGAAAGATAAACTTTCCAGTCACATATCCAGAAGCAATTACTAGGTTTTATGCTATTTTCAGTGTTGACATGCTTTTGCCGGCTTCTATAAGCATCCCCTGAGGAGTTAGTGCTGTTGTTTGGCAGGATTTTTCTAATAACCCAGTAATCAGAGCAAGGTGACATCCTTATGGTTACTGTGGTTTTCATTAATGGAGAACTCCATGATTATAAGAAATACTAGCTCTTTTGGAAAAAAAGACATGTACTATGTCTTACACATTTACATTTGTTAGGCTGTTTCATATGGATAGTAATTTGACAAAATATTTTTTGTAAACAATTTTGTGTGGGGTTGAACATGATAACATACTGCTTACCAATATATGGCATATGTTGTAGAAATAATAGGGCAGTGGCATCTGATTTAAATAAGCCAACCACTAATGATGTAAAAGAAAAAGGAACCCTACACCTCTCATAGCGCAGGGGACAAGCTGTCACTAGTGTCACCATAGCCCAAGGAAACACAGTGCTGCAGAGAATTCTTACTAGTTCCCTGAATATTGTGTTTTCAGAGGAAAAAAATGAGAATAATCTTCCTGTATATGTTTTCTTTGAAACTTCTGTCTCAGAGTTGATCAGTAACGAAGAAATGTGGTGAGGTCCATGGGCAGTCCAGTGCTTTCCAGAGATTCTCAGAGCTCCTTAGTAGGGACTGTTGGCCATGGTGATGCGAGATTACTGACCCCTCTGTGCATTTTACATATTAAGGGATGAATATATCTTTTAAAAAGTTATCACTTTAGTTTTTGTGATCTCTGTCTTTTATTTTATTCAGATGATTTTTGTTAGAAAAGATTAAATTTCAAAGATAGGTTTTTGTTCCCTTTCTCATTACCCATGTACTCTTCAAATACATTTTCTTTGCATACTCCTGTTTTTTGACATTGATTATTTCCTGGGATAATGGTTGGGAATGTTTATACACTCTAGCTATGGTTAAAACTAGTTTTGAATCTCAATTGTGACACTTGATTGGGGGCAGTACTTAAAACTACAATCAGGTGCCACCTCACACCTGCCAGAATGGCTATCGTCAATAAATTAACAAACAAGTGCTGGCAAGAGTGTGGAATATAAGAAACCTTGGTGCACTGTTGGTGGGATGCAAATCAATGCAGCCACTATGGAAAACAGTTTGGAGTTTCCTCCAAAAATTAAAAAATGGAATTGCCTTTTGACTCAGTGATTCCACTTCTGGGAATATAGCCTAAGAATCCCAAAACACCAGTCAGGAAGAATATCTGCACTCTTATGTTCATAGCAGCATTATTTACAATAGCTAAGATCTGGAAACAGCCCAAGTGAATAAAAAACAGATGAGTGAATAAAAAACTGTACATTTACACAATAAATACTATGCAGATATAAAAAAAGAAGCAAGTCTTACCCTTTGATACAGCAGGAATAGACCTGGAGAGTATTATGCTAAATGAAATAAGCCAGTCAGAGAGAGACAAATACCATATGATCTCACAAAATAAACTGAGGAACAAAATGGAACCAGAAGCATGAATACATGGAACAGACTGGCCAATGCCTAAGGTGGGGGGGGGGGGGAGCGTTGGGGGTAACTGGATAAAGAAGTTGAAGGAAATATCTAAAGAAAATATGTGGGGCATAGCCGATTTGGCTCAGTGGATAGAGTGTCGGCCTGCAGACTGAAGGGTCCGGGTTTGATTCTAGTCAAGGGCATCTGCCAGGGTTGTGGGCTCCATCCCCAGTAGAGAGCCTGCAGGTGGCAGCCAATCAATGATTCTCTCTCATCATTGTTTCTATTTTCCTCTGCCTCTCCCTTTCTCTCTGATATCAATAACAATATATTTTTTTAAAAAGAAGAAAAATATATGGGCTACTTATTTAAATTACTGATGCTTCAGTGTTTTCATCTTTTAAATGGGTATGTTAATGACATTACATTATAGGATTAAATTCAATAATTCTATAGCAATGGTATGCTTGACAGTGAGTAATCATTTTCTAAACAGTTATTATTATTATTTTTGTTTAACAACAAATATGGTAGAGATTTTTCAACTGATACGATACCTTTTGAGAGTCTTTCCCTTGCTTTTTATAAGGTCACACAGACTTTCCCAACTACATGTTGCTTCAAATGCCATGTGTTCTCTCTCTCTCTTGTCTCAGTTGATATGACTCTCTCCACGTGTAGGGACTCCCCCACCCCAAAATGCCCTTCCCATTGGCTTTCTAGGTAAAGAGTGCAGATCTAAACACCTGTTGTTTATATTTTCTGAAGGCTTTCTAGGATGGTCTTGGAAGATTAGGTACTGGCTTTCCTTAGACCACCTCTAGCATGGTGAATTAATCAGAAATGGGTAATCGTTTGCATGTTTGTCTCCTCCACTTGATGGTGAACCCTTTGTTCATGTCCTGAGGTAGAGTGTGCAATGAGTGTAGAGGGAATTGAGCTTGTATATACACAATATTAATTGAACAGATGTGCAGAGGGATTACTGAACTTTAGCAATTGACCCATCTCTCTGAGAACATCTCTGGCTCCTCTTCATGACTCCATTCTCAAATATAGAAAATCTGCAAGTTTGGGCTTATAGTCTTCAGTCTTTCCCTGTAACCAATCCTTAGTCATACCTTTCCATTTCCAGAGCTTCAAATGATGCACTGGTGGGTGATTCCCTAATCATCCTGATCTTTTCTGCCCCAGAATCTTTTTATATCTGTCTACTTAATATTTCAACAATAACCAAATAACTCCATCTCAAGTTATGCTTTTCCACTCCAAATTCTTCCCCTTTTCCTGCTAGCCATCCAATACAAACATTTTTCTGTAGCAACACTTCTTTTTCATATCACCCATCCTTAAAGATTATAAATCAAATAATTATTACATCACTTGAGGCCCAATGCACAAATTCATGCATGGGCGGGGCCTGGCTGGCCCACCCAGATTGGGGCCATTGGGGCCAGACAGGGGGAGGGCTTGTGGGAGGTTGGCTGCCGGCCCTGCCCCAATTGGGGCCAATCAGGGCTGGGCCAGTGCGGGGAGAGGGTGGGAACATGAAAGGTCAGCTAGCCCTGTCACCAATTGGGGGGAGTGATCAGGCATGGGGCCAGCTGGGAGGAGGGGTCGCAAGAGTTTGGCCAGCTGGCCCCACCCCCATCAAGCTGGTTGGCTGGCTGCAGTGTGCATCATAGTGACTGGTTGTTCTGGTCCTTCTGGTATCTTGGCATATATATATATGTTAAACTTTTGTATAACTCCATTGCTCACAAAGCTCTTTAACAAATGTTATTTCATTGTACACTTTTAAAAGCCTCAAGTAATATTATTATTCCCTAAATCTACATAATTTCTAATATTAGCAAGAACTACCATTTATTTTGTGCCCACTGTTGCTTTCCACAAATAATTTCATCCTTATAACAATGTTATAAGGTTGTTATTTTTTACAGAAGGGGCATCTGAATTTCAGAGGTTAGAGAATGTGAAATAGCCTCTTAACTGAACTTTCCTCATTAATACCTTCTTTCCTGAGTCTTGCTTTGTAAACAGATGTCTATATCATTATCCACAATGCTGCTAGGATGATGGCATCACTATCTCAATATGCTTTTTCTGATGCTGCTTTTCTAATACTGCTTTCTTATGCTGCCTAAAAATAATGGGCATTCCCTACCTTGCCAATTAAAGTTCAGAATAATGTTGTCCTAAATTGCATTTCAAACTTTATGTCAAACTTTCCAATATTCTGTCATACATTATATCTGAATTTAACTCTCCACCATAACATCCCCATTGGAGCATTAATTTTTATTTATGCAAGTAAATGCCTAAAAAATTTTCCCTATATTCTGCTGTGAGCTTCTAGATCTGTCTGTAGTAGCCCTTTATGAAAGAATTTTTACCCCATCAAGCAGATATGATCATTTCTTCCCATGGTATTTGAACTTTCTCAAGGTGTTTTGCAGATTCCATCTCATATTTTAGTTTTAACTTTTTGCTTATCTTATCTCCAAGCTATTCGCTGAATGTTTCAAGTTTTATATAACATTCTATATACTGCATATTGTGGGCTAAATTAAATTATATTATATAAGCCTGTGTTATAGAAATGATCTAAGTCCAGTAAAAATAACTATTAAAATATATTCAATTTTTAAAAATCCAGGGCTTTGGAGTATATATTACCAATGGTAATCTCAATCATGAATATTGAAGTGAGAGGAATGGTGTTAATGGAATCAAGTTCCTACTGCAGTTTAGGCACTGGAAATTAAAAAAAGGAAGTAAAAAGAAAGGAGTACAAAGCTTTGGTAGAGAGGGGAAAGACTGAACAAGTATCACTTCTCTCTTTACTCTGTATGTTATCTAACAGGGAAGTGTGCACAGCACCCATTCACTGGCTGCCACCTCAGCATTTTCTAATTAGATAACATCACCTGTACAATGTGAGGTACACTCAAATTCTCAGAGGATTTCTTCTGAAATCCACCCACAGCTTTTGTCTTTGTCATTGAAAAATGTTAACTACCCAAAACGCTATAATATCTTATTAGGAAACGTAGGCACTTTTACTTTCTGATTTCTAATGTTAATATTAATGTAATACCTAGCATATAAATCTACTATATATGACACGTCAAGTGAAAAAAAGATATTACAATTGAAAATTTCACATTTAATGGAAGTAGTATTATTTTGCTCTTTGTTTAAAAGAACA
Organism: Corynorhinus townsendii; assembly: GCA_026230045.1. Lineage (NCBI taxonomy): Eukaryota > Metazoa > Chordata > Mammalia > Chiroptera > Vespertilionidae > Corynorhinus > Corynorhinus townsendii. The sequence goes on along the minus strand of JAPDVU010000001.1, from coordinate 111,844,805 downwards.
TAATATCCTATCACATTGACCTTACATCAGCTCTATTTTTTTCCCCAGTTTGAATCTATCCTCATAAAATCCATCCACTGTGATTTTTAAAAAAGAGCAAAATAGCTTAGGGAAAATAATATAATGGAAAATAGTTTTGTTTGCTACTCTTATTCCCAAAGTAGAAGTGACATACAAAACTGGTCCAAATTTATGCATTCTATTGTTTAGGGAACTGTTTCCTGCATCATACATCCTGTATGAATGGAATTTCCTACAGCCCTAAGACTAAGTCCTTTTTATAAATTTATCTTTATTGTTGAAAGTATTACAGACGTCCCCTGTCCTTTCCCCGAAGGATCTTTATAAAGTTTAGAGTTCAGTTCACTTTACTTCACAGGTAACATTGGGAAGCAGTAAACACATGCATATTATCTCCAGTAACATATAGGTTTATTTATCTGTAGATTCAAGGCAAGTTTCCATCCCAGACTAACACCATTTTACTATTCCAAGTGTGATTCCACCTATGAACAGCTGGACATTAGTATCATATGCTGGGCTCCAAAGTATTGGTTCTCAAGCACTGTGCCTTTCTGATGACATTTTCAACTAGTATGGTGTATTCATGAGAACAGCACCATGCAAGTGTTATCTACTTAGCAGGATACCTGTCTTCACACTGATCATCCAAGTAGCAGTTGGGGGTCCTAAGAGTCCTGTAGCTGCTTCTTTGTTAACCCAACTACTAACTTAAGCTATATTTCCTACATTTATGATTGCTTTAGCTCAGAAATTTTATTTTTATTTGTAATTCAGTCATGTGAAATAGTTAATTGCTACTTTTAATACACACAATGCCTTACTTAAGACATCGACATGTGAACATTATGTCTAAGTCTTCATCCTACAGGTAAAAACCAGTATCTGATCAAGTTAAAAATCAGATGTTTTTCTTGTGATCCACTCCCTACCCCATGGATAAATGGGAACACATTGCAGATGGCACAGGCTCTGGCAGCAATGTTAGCAAGAGAGAACAAAGCAGTAAGCAAGCCCTAAAGCACCTTGGCTTATTTTAAAAAAACGTGTGCACCTCTAATTGTTCTCACTCTTCTTGTCCTGCTTCAACTGACCTAAATGACCTTGGTTTAAGTCACAAAATCTGAGGACTTTAAAGCACCTCAGTATTTTCCCCCATAATTCCCTTCCATCCCTACCCCCGTGTGATAACACTATTGGGTTACATTCATTTGAGTTGAATTCTTAGGGTTCACTATTCATATGACAAAAGTGTATATTTCATATAATAAAAGTGTAATATGCAAATCGACCAAACAGCGGAACGACCAGTTGGCAGGGTCGGGACCAGCAAGCAGGCGGCGCCAGGCCAGCCAAGGTGCATGCCAGTGGGCAGAAGGAGGGGGCAATGTTGGGGGGAGGGGGCAGCGACCAGCAGTGGAGGAGAGGCAATGCTGGGAGGGGATTGAGGGGTGGGGCGCTGTCCCCTCATAGGCCACCCGGTTGCCTCCTGCAGAGGGAGGCCAGACTGTGGCTTAGGCCCACTCTCCACAGGGAGTGGGCCTAAGCCATCAGTAGGACATCCCCCAAGGGCTCCCGGACTGTGAGAGGGTGCAGGCCAAGCTGAGGGACCCCCCCCCCCCACCGCAAGTGCATGAATTCTCATGCACCAGGCCTCTAGTACTATTATAATAAAAGTATATGACACTTGCTCTAACAACATACTGATTAGAGCTGATAGTACAAATATAAACAGACCCAGATGACAGAGAGGCTAAATTCTTGCAGTTTCCTTCAAACCTTAGCATTGCCTGCATTGGAGAGCTCAGAGCTTCCATGTGGTAGGTACTCTGTGAGGAACATTAGCAATAACACCTGGAGGACAACCACCTCAGGTACTTGGAGGGAATGTCAGGTTGGAAAAGAAAATGAAACATACGTGCCATCAACATTTATTAAACCATAAGATTAGGCCTGACCGGTGTGGCTCAGTGGTTGAGCATCAATCGATGAACCAGGAGGTCACAGTTTTATTTCCAGTCAGGGAACATGCCGGGGTTGTGGGCTCGATCCCCATTAGGGGGCATGCAGAAGGCAGCCAAATAATGATTCCCTCTCCCTTCTTCTCTGAAATCACTAAAAATATATTTTGAAAAAAAAAGATTAGAACAAAATATAAATACAAGGAATTGGTTTTCTAATCCTAGATTTTATACCATAAAGGGGGTATTAAAAGAGGATAAATAGAGGAAGTTTAAAAGTATGCTAACACAGTCACCTTAAAACAAGGAGCGAATGGATAATATAATTTTTAATATTGATAACAAAAATATAGGTTCAAGCACAATTATTTTTAAAATTAAAAGGACTAACTTATAGAAAGCAAGATAAATTATACTAGAAAAAGTCCATAAATCAAAGGACTAAAAATAAATAGAAACAACAATAATAAAAAGTAAATAATTAAACTGATATGAAAATAAGAGAAGTCATATCATTTATGACAATAAATATAAGTGGATTAAGTGCATTTGTTAAGTACAATATACATTCAGAATAAAGGCTATCAAAATATGTAAAACTAAAGTGGTAAGGATTAACATTTAGAATATTGATATATACCACTCAAATGAAAACATGACTGAAAATAATTAGTTGTCAAACAATTAGTATGAAGATAGCTGAATGAATACATTAAAAAGTTAGTTTCTCAAACAAAATTTGTTTTAAAAATTGAATCTCTATAGACTAAATACTAAAATATAAAGAGGACTAATAAATAATCTATAATAATAAAAGCATAATATGCTAATTAGACCAGACAGCCAAATAGCAGAATGACCTCTGAATTTCATGCATCGGGCCTCTAGTGATGTTATAAATGTTTATATCATTTCGTAGTGAATTACTCTTACAAACAAATTATAAAAATCAGAAAATATACTGTAAAATGTTAAAGATTGTATTATATATGCATATATGTATATGTATAACAAAAGTAAAAGCAAGATAAACATAGAAAAGCATGTATAGCATATGACTGACAAGCTGTTAATCATATATAATAAATATCATAAATAAAAATTAATGTTATGCATACAGAAAAAATTAAATGTTTCAGGAAGACATAAGCAATGGAGATTAATAAAGCTTGAAAAAAAACTAAATGAGAAATATTAAAAAGTGAAACATGCTCACCCAAAGAACAATAAAACTATAATGAACTTTCTCATATTAAAATAAAGTTTTCAAAATGATACAATGTTAGTATTGTGTTATAGGAACAGTCCCTCTCTAGGTTTATTGTTACTTATTGTTATTCATAGTGTAGCATCTCTGTGGAACTATTGGAACATATAAATCTATATTGATGAAAATATTTATAAAATTTGATTCAAAAATTTAATTCTAGGAAATAATCTTAATGAAACTAACATAAATATAGAAACAAATTTGTAAGACTGTTCATTATACTGTCATTTCAGTATTGACATATAGGGAAAAATCCTTCCCACCAACAGGAAACAGGTTAAATAAATATTGACTTATTCACAGGTTCATCTACTCTAAAGCTATTAAAATATATTTTATAACAATAGTCAATGACTTGGAAATAATGACACATTTAGATGCTGTAAAGAAAAAAAGAAAAAAAGTAAAAATATCAACTTTGTTCTTATTTTTTCAAAATATTGACAATTTTTTGGAGTGCGATATATACTGGTTTTTACTACTCTCCTGCTGTATAAACTTCAGCTTACTGTATTCAAGAGGACCAGATATTGCTTATAGATATTTTAGAGTTTCTTAGTCCTAAATTTTAAGTCTGTAATTATAGATTAATAGATAAGATAAAGAAAAATACACTTATTCTTGTGTATGATGTAAGTTGGTGGTCTTATTTCATTTTTTTGCATGTTCCTGTACCATATTCCTCAAATGGATAGAAGACCTAAATGTAAGTCTTTAAACCATAAAAATCCTAGAAGAAACCATAGGCAGCAAAGTATCAGACATGTCAGTAATATGTTTACTAACACATCTCTTAGGGCAAGGGAAACGAAGGAGAAAATAAATAAATGGGACTACATCAAAATAAAAAGCTTCTGCACAGCAAAAGAAACCACCAACAAAATGAAAAGGGAGATCACTGCATGAGAGAACATATTTGCCAATGATACATCTGATAAGGGGTTAATGTCCAAAATATGTAAGTAACCCATGCAACTTAACAAAAGGAAGGCAAACAATCCAATTAAAAAATGGGCAAAGGACCTAAACAGACACTTCTCCAAAATGGACATACTGATGGCAAGAAACATATTAAAAAATGCTCAAAATCACTGATCATCAGAGAGATGCAAACTAAAATGACAATGAGATATCACCTCACACCTGTCAGAATGGCTACCATCAATAAAGCAACAAATGACAAGTGCTGGTGAGGATGTGGAGAAAAGGAAACTGCTGGTGGGAATGCAGATTGGTGCAGGCTCTGGAAAACAGTATGGAGTTTCCTCAAAAAATTTGACCCAATGATCCCATTTCTAGGAATATATCCTAAGAAATCAGAAAAACTCATTAAAAAAGAATATCTGTACCCCTATGCTCATAGCAGCACAATTTACAATAGTTAAGATTTGGAAACAGCTTAAGTGCCCATCATTAGATGAGTGGATTAACAAAGTATGGTACATCTCACAATGGAATACTACATATGTACAAAAGAAAGAATTCTTGCCATTTGCAGCAGTACTGCTGCACCTGGAGAGCATCATGCTAAGCGAAATAATCCAGTCAGAGAAAACCAAGTATCACATGATCTCACTCATATGTGGGATATAATGAACAACATAAACTGATGAACAAAAATAGACCCAGAGACATAGAAGCATGGAACAGACTGACAAATCTCAGAGGGATGGTGGGGGAGGGTGGAGGGTGAGAATTCATATGCATATATGCATAACCCAAGGACACAAACAATAGGGTGGTGAAGGCCTGTGTTGGGGTTGGGGATGTTATGGAAGAGGTCAATGGGGAAAAAAGGAGGCATGTGTAATACTTTCAACAATAAAGATTAAAAAATAATAAATCATGTCAGTGTATCACATGGGACCTCACCAATGTTTATGCAGTTGCTTATATTTTACTTTTAAAAATATAAAAAATATTGGATATTGAAATTGGGACTCAAACATTTTTTTTTGTCTTGTTTTGTTATTATATGTTTATTTCTAGTCTGCAAAGGCAAAACTTTATAAAGGAAAGAAATGGTGGGAAAAAGATACAGAGGCAAAGAAGCATTGAACAGACTGTCAAACTACATCGGGAAGACAGGGGAGGTTGGGCGAGGGGGGCTGTAAGAGACCAACCGAAGGACTTGTACACATGCATGTAAGCACAACCAATGGATACAAGACACTGGGGCGGGGGGGAGGGCGGGCAGGTGAAGGCATGTACTGGGGGGTAGGGGAGGTAGGGGGGAGATCAATGGGGGAAAAAAAGGAGACATATGTACTACTATTTGTAATACTTAAAACAATAAAAAAATTAAAAAAATAAAAATAAAAAATATAGTAATTCCTTTAGCTCTAATATATTTTTTAAATGGCAAGAATTTTTCATTGTTGTTATGATTTCTGTGTCCTTTCCTTTAAGATTAAATTGGTATTTTGAAATACTGGACATTATGTCCACTTGTGCATAGAATTAATATCTCCATATCTTCAATTTAAAATATTTTCTTTAACAAAAGGCCATTTGGCAAGAATTGTTCTTTTGAATCCCCATAGCTCTTGAATTGTTGCTGTCATGTTAAAATCCCTAGAGTTGTTTTGTGCCATTTGAATTGGTATGTAAAAATAAAGCTATTATTAATTTGAAACTCTTTTTCTCAACTGGAATTCTGCCTGAGGTCTAACAGGTTTTATTTTAAATCCTACTTCTAAAGAGAGGAGTTTACACACAAGCCCTGAGATTTTGAAAGCTAACCATCATGGTGTGTGCATGAAATTTTGAATCCCTTCTGCATCTGTTATCTGTTTGAAAATTCTGACCCGAAGGTACAAAACATTTGAATTACAGACCACATGGAACATCTGGGAAGTTCTCATTCCCATTTAGCGAACCATAACTAAACCCATTTCTTCCTAGTTCATTACTTCACTCACTAATGATAAGTGTTACATCGGGTCTGTTTCAGTCCCTCTTTCTGGCTCAATAGCTTGCTATGCCTTTTATTTCCTGCTGTCTTGAACGCTGCTTCACTTACTCCCCTCCACCTAATTTACTATAATGATAACTCATCTTCCACAAATTATTTTGGTTCAGTTAAATATCCAGGAAGGCCAGACACAAACAACTTTTTGTACCTCAAATTAAATGACCACTTGTGAGCACACCAATTCCAGAAACTACTAGAGATACTTTTCATTCATATGTCTCATGCTTATATAGGGACTATAAAATTTTTTGCCTAGATTATGTATATATACCTTACCAATTTGATACCAATTTAACTGTTTTACTCTTTACACTAAGTTTTTCTCTCAGCATCCAAAGATAACAACAAGGACAAATTACTTTTACAGCATTTTTATATTTCATATTGCTCATTCCTTTTTAAGAGAGGTTCAGAGAAGGAGAAGTTATTGCATATGCAGCAAGCAACTTCTTTAGGATCTTCTTTTGATTATTTTATGTATTATTGTGCTTTCTCTCCAACATTCTTCTCTGCAAAGCTTTTTCACTTCCAGCCAAGCTTACATCAATTCCACTTACCCCTCCTTCTAATTAAATATTTGATAAAATTTTAGAACACAAGCAATGGCTGTGGATATGGCAGTCAGCCATGGAGAAAGGGCAGGAAGGTTGAAGAAAACAATGAGAATTTTATAAATTTAAAAATGGGACTCTCCCCCCCGCCCCCTTTTCCCTTGGAGATGACCTGCAAACTTTTGGCATGAATGTCACATTTAGAAATATGTTTCTATATTTTCTAACTCTGTACTGACTTTTTAAAAAGCAATAGAATATTTCCTTGATTTGTATAGACTTGAGGGCATGCTAACTAGGCATCCTCTCCTCTCCTCTGCTCTGATCTATGAACCAACTAAGAACTGGACACTGGAAAGAAATAAAATATAGGCTTCACAACTGAGGAACCTAACTTCTAGAACACCACTTGCACCAGAGTTCTGTTTAACTTTCTGCTGTGAACCTTGGGAAGCCCACTTGGTGAGAGGCATGGGGGCTAGAGCGCCCATCCCTGGGAAGGAGCAGGAGTACAAAGGAGACCAGCTGTGAGCTTTCACTCTCAGCACCATCTGCCTCTTCCACCGGAAAGCACTGGCCACCAGATGGCAGCCTCTCTCCATCTCACCAGCAGGAAAATCTACCTGCTCCCTCTGGCGTGAAACATGGAAGAAGAGGCAAGAGCTTCCAATACTTTTGAGAGGGTTAATGGCTCTAAATTATGAGTTGGGAAGAAAATGTGGGAGGAAGTGCATGGTTCTCCTTACTAATGACATCTTTTTCAAGAAGAAATCAGTAGTGCTTTTATCTTTACAGTTTTGTATACAAGCTAAGTTTTTAAGCTTGAAATGCATTTTTTTCTTTTACCAAGATACTTTTATATTTTTAGGTGCTATGAACTTACAATTATTACAAATAACCATCCATTTTAAAGTAATGTTGATCAGGGGAGAATTTTTAACCTAAAAGTAGTAATGAGACTTGAGGCCAGAGTAGTGAAATAAGATTAGAGAGTTGAGAAGTCTTGGGGCAGAAGTATGAATGGAAAAGACAAAACATTAAGAAGACAAAGGAGAAGAGGAAGAGATATGGCCACTCTGAGAAAAGAGCAGAAGCAAAATAAAAGACAATGCAGTACATTATTTTTATTCACTTTAGTTTTTTAGAGCAGTTTCATGTTGACAGCAAAACAGAGCTAAAAGTACAGAGATCCCCCATATATCCCATCTTTACATATGCACAGCCTCCCCCACTGCCAACGTCCTGTATTAGAGCATTACAAAAAATGAACCAACATCATTATCATTCAGAGTCTATAGTTTACAGCAGGGTTCAAAATTGGTATTATACATTCTATGGGTTTGGACAAATGGATAATGACTCTTACCCAGAATAGTTTCAATGCCCTAAAAATCTTCAAAGCCACAATGGACTCATCTCTCCCTCTCTCTTAATCTCTGGCATTCCTTTTTGTACTGAAAAATATTCCATTGTCTGGATATGCCACAGATTATTTATCTATTCACTTACTGAAAGGCATAGTGATTGTTTCTGAGTTTTGGCAATTATGAATAAAACTAGTATAAACATCTCTGTGCAGGTTTTCGTGTGGACATAAGTTTTCAGACTTTTTGAGTAAATACTGAGGAGTGTGATGGCTGGATTGTATGGTTAGGGTATGTTTAGTTTGTAAGAAACCAACAGACTGTCTTCAGAAGTGACTATACCATTTTGTGCTCCCACCATCAGTGAGTGAGAGCTCCTGTTGCTTCACATCCTTATCAGCATTTGTTGTTCTCAGTGTCCTGGATTGTGGCCATTCCAATAGGTGTATAGTGGTATCACATTGTTGTTTTAATTTGCAATTCCTTAATGACATATGATTTGGAACACCTTCTCTGATGCTTATTTGTCATCTGTATATCTTATTTGGTGAAGTGGATATTCATTATTAATCACATTGTTTCTTATTGAGTTTTAGAGTATTTTTGTATATATTGGATAACAATTCTTTATCAGATATATATTTTGCAAATAATTCCTCCCAGCTTGCCTTCTCAGTCTCTTGACAATGTCTTTTGCAGAGTAGAAGTTTTAAATTTTAATGAGGTCCACTTACCAATAATTTCTTTCATAGAGTACACTTTGGTGTTATATCTAAAAAAGTCATAATTTGGATTATCTCCTTGTTATTTTATAGTTTTGTCTTTTACATTTAGGTTGATCATCTATTTTGAATTACTTGTTATGAATATTATAAGGTTTATGTTTAGATTTTTTTGCTGTGCATGTCCAGTTATTCCAGCACCATTCCTCTAAGAGACTATCTTTATTCTATTGAATTACTTTAGTTCTTTTGTCAAATATCAGTTGAGTATATATATAACCATAATTTGCTGGAGGTTAATCAATAATATGAGACTATCTAAAATCAACATGCTTCCAGATACTTCTACTCAAGTTGAGGGTATGGTTTCCTTAAAAAAGTCCACACTAATTTGAAGTTCTAGCTCCAACTACAACCTAATTTTATAGTATGTAGCATTGTAAATGCACACACACACACACACACACACACACACACACACACACACACAGCCCTTTAGCCTGGAGCTTACTGTAGGGCTCAGCTCAGAGAGAGGAGCAATCAAGTTGTGCTGGCACTCCCTTCCGGGAGGGGCAAAGAGATTTGTTGAGCATTCCTGCTGCAGTGGCGGTAGGAGCTAAGGTTGAGCCCAGTGACCTGAGCAGACTTGCAGCATAGAAGTGCATCCACAGTGAGTGGTCTAGCAATCAGAATTCCAGACAGAGAAACAAATACACAGAGCCTGGCGCCTTCCCTTAACCTCCCCTCACCCTTTCATGTTTGGTTTCAGAGCACATTATTTGAAAATCCAAGAACTGGTACTTAGCAACACCTTTTCCCTAGAAAGGGTGCACTTTGAGATTAATCCCAAGGTCAGGTGGAGATCCACTGGACCCACTGACGGGAGGGCAAAGCAACAAAGGAGGCAACCGGGTTCTACTAGCTCATCCCACCTATACACACACCAAGGGTGCACTGTTGGTGGCATCTAGCTGCAGTGGATAGCACTGGATTTCAGATTTGAAGCCCCATTGCTCACTGTGTTACCCTGTGGGGTTGGTCTCCTGGGACAAAGGTAACTGGATCACAGGAGAGGTGTCCACCTTGCTAGGAAACATAAGCCATTTTCTACCTCCCTGCAGAGATCTGAAATGCCACAGAAGTGCAAGAAATATAAAATAAAAATTAAAACAAAACAAAAACTTGTGATTCAGCATCACCTACTGGAACATAATCGAAATATTTCTTGTCAATCTACTAGAGAAGTGCCATTCATACATAGATGCCTAGATAGAGAAGGAATCCATGGAGTACCATGAATAACCAAGGTAACAAGACAACTCAGAAAGGAAATGAAAAATCTCCAGAAAATAAACTTAAAGACATAGAATTGTGTGATTTAAATGACAGAGAATTCAAAATTGCAGTTTTGAAAAAAGCTCAATCAATGCAATGCAAGACAACATAGGTAGGCAGTTTAATGAACTCAGAAATCAAATCAACAACAACAAAAAAGAGTACTTTACCAAAGAGATTGAAACTTTATGGGTTATTATTGGATTTCTCAGCAGAAACTCTAGAAGCTAGAAAAGAGTGGAACTAAATATTCAAACCACTGAAAGAGAACAATTTTCAGTCAAGAATAACATATCCAAGAAATTATCCTGTAGTTATAAAAGAGAAATAAAGACTTTCCTAGACATACAGAAGCTGAGAGAATTTATTACCAGAATACCTCTATCATAGAAAATATGCAAGGTTATTCTATCCAAAACAAAAAACAAAAGGTTACAAAATGACAGGTAAGATCACCACCAAAATTACAGACTAAGTAGGGATAATTTGTGACAACAAAAACATAAAAAGGGAGTGGATAATAGTCTGAATTTGAAAATAGGAATGGAGGCTAGATATATTAAAAAGAGAAAGGACTACTGTATATATGGAAATTTATTTTTCATAAACCTAATGAGAAACACACACACTCACAAACAAACAAAAATAACACCAAAACCTCAGACACATAACTTAAAAAAGAGGAAACAGAGGAAAAAGGTATGTAATACCACCAAACAAAAACACAAAAACAACAGACAGAAACACAAAAGAAAGGAATCAATGGAGGCCAAAAGCTACCAGAAAACAAAAGATAAAATGGCTATAGAAAGTCCTCATACATCAATAATTACCCTAAATGTAGATGTCCTGAATTTATCAATAAAAGGCACAGAGTAGCAGATTTGATATAAAAACAAAAGCCAACCATATGCTGCCATCAGAAGACACATCTAAGCTGCAAAGACAAAGGTAGACTCAAAGTGAAATGGTGGAAAATTATTTTTGAGAAAATATAATTCAAAGAAACACAGGTGTAGACATACTTGTATCTGACAACATAGATTTCAATATAATAAAGATAACAAGAGACAAAGATGGACATTTTATAATGATAAAGGGGGCACTGCATCAAGAAAACAGAACAATTCTCTCTCTCTCTCTCTCTCTCTCTCTCTCTCTCTCTCTATATATATATATATATATATATATATATATATATACCCAATCAGGAAGCACAAAAATATATAAAGTAACTACTCACAGAACCAAAGGGAGAAACAGACTAAAACACAATCATAGTAGGGGACCTAAATTCTCCATTGACAAATATAGATAGATCATCTAAACAGAAAATCAATAAAGAAATATCAGTCTGAAATGGCACATCAAACCAAATGGACATAGTTGACATTTACAGAGACTTTTATCCCAGAATATGAGATTACTAGAGGCCTGGTGCACAAAAATTTGTGCACTGGGGGGAGGGTGTCCCTCAGCCTGGCCTGCCCCTCTCACAGTCCAGGAGCCCTCAGGGGATGTCCTACTGACAGCTTAAACTCGCTCCCTGTGCTAAACCACAGTCTGGCTTCCCTCTGCAGGAGGCGACCAGCCGATCAGGAGAAGGCACTGGCCCCCTTACCCCCACACTGCTGTTGTCTCTGGCATCCCTCTGAGGGAGGTGACCAGGCCAATCAGGGAAAGGCTTACTCCCCCATCAGCCTCTGCTGCTGCCACTGCTGGCTGCCGTGGCTGCCTGAGCCTTGGTCCTTGCAGTCACCATGGCTTGCCTGAGCCTCAGGCAGCCGTGGCAGCTTTGTCTGAAAGGACGTCCGGAAGACATCCGCTTTAATTAGCATGTTACCCTTTTATTATATAGATATGTTCTTCTTTAGTGCACATGGAACATTCTCAAGGATAGGCCATATTTTGGGACGCAAAAGTAGTCTCAACAAATTAAAGAAGATTGAAATCATACCAAACATATTCTCTGAAATTAGAAATCAGCTGCATAAAAGAAGTAAAGAAACCCACAAATACATGGAGATTAAACAACATACTACTAAAAAATGACCATGTCAGAGGAGATATAAAGATTAGATAAAAATATATAGAGAGATGAATGAGATTAACAATATAACATACCAAAACTTCTGGGATGCAGTGAATGCAGTAGTAAGAAGGAGGTTTATAATATTACAGGATTATCTCAAGAAACAAGAGAAGTCCTAAGTAAATAACTGAACAATACATTTGAAAGAACTAGTAAAAGAGAACAAAAGCAACCCAAAGATAGAAGAAAGACCAAAATAAAGATTAGAACAGAATTGAACAAAATAGAGAACAAAAAGACTATACAAAAATTAATACAAGGAAGAGCTGGTTTTTTGAAAAGATTAATAAAATTGACAAATTCCTGGATAGACTCACTAAGGAATAAAGATAAAAGACTCATATAAACAAAATCAGAAATGAAAGAGAAGTTACCACAGACAACAATGATATACAAAGAATCATACTAGAATACTCTGAAAGACTATATGTTATCAAATTCAATAACTTAGGAGAAATGGGTAAGTTCCTAGAAATATATAACTTTCCTAGACTGAATTATGAAAAACAGGAAAAACCAAATAGACTGATCAACAGTGAGGAAATAGAAACAACCATCAAATACCTCCCAAAAAGTAAAAATCCAGGACTAGGTGGCTTCATTATTGAATTCTACCAAATTTTCAAAGAAGATTTGATACCTATCCTTCTCACGCTTTTAGAAAAATCAAAGAATAGGCAGTACTTTCTAATATATTTTATGTGGCCTGATACCAAAACCTGGGAAGGGTTACAGAAAAAAGAAAGCCACAGACCAATATTTCTGATGAATACATTTGTAAAAATCCTAAACGAAATACTAGTAAATTGAATACAACAATATGTTAAAAATATAATATATCATGATAAAGTATGGCTCATTCCAGGGGCACAAGGATGGTTCAACATTTGTAAATCAATCAATGTAATATACTACATTAATAAAACAAAAGATAAAAATTACATGATCTTATCAATTAATGCAGAAAAAGCATTTGATAAGATACAACAGCCATTTATGATGAATACACTCAATTAAATAGATAGAGAAGGAAAATATCACCATAATACAGGCAATATATGACAAACTTACAGCTAATATCATACTCAATGGTAAAACAAACAAACAAACAAAAAACCTGAAAGCTTTTTCTCTAAAATCAGGAATAAGACAAGGATGCCCACTCTTACCTCTCTTACTCAACATAATTCTGGAAGGTCTTAGAGCAATCAGTCAAGAGAAAGAAATAAAAAGCACCAAAACTGGAAATAAGAAGTATCACTCTTTGCAGATGACATGATTCTATATATTGAAAACCCTAAAGATTCCAGTAAAAAACTATTTGAAATGATAAACAAATACAATAATGTTGCAGGATACAAAGTAAATGTACAAAAATCCACTGCTTTTCTACATACTAACAATCAAATATCAAAAAATAAATTTTAAAATAATTATGTTGTAACTGTAACAAAAAGAATAAAATACCTAGGAACAAACCTAGTAAAGGATATAAAGGATCTATTTACTGAAAACTGCAAAGCATTATTAAAAGATTGAAAAAGATACAATGAAATGGAAAGGTATTCTGTGTCCATGAGTTACAAAAATCAACATAGTTAAAATGGCCATATTACTCAAAGCATTATACAGATTTAGATTTAATGCAATCCCCATAAAAATCACAATGCCATTTTTTAAAGAAATAGAACCAAAAAAATTTGAATTTGTATGGAATCACAAAAAAACTCCAAATAGTCAAAGCAATCCTGAGAAAACAGGATGAAGCTGGAAGTATCACACTACCTTACTTAAAATTATACTACAGAACAACTAAAATAAAAAGCATGATATTGACAGAAAAAAAAAAAAAACAGACACACAGACTAATGGAACAGAATTGATAACCCAGAAACAAAACCACATGAATATGGATAAATAGTTTTTGACATAATAGCCAAAAACATACAATGAAGAAAAGAAAGTCTCTTTAATAAGTGGTGCTGGGGAAATTAAAAATCCAAATGCAAAAGAATGAAACTAGATTACAGTTTGTCCCCATGTATAAAAAATACCAGATGTGAAACAATAAATTACATAGAATAAAACATAAGAAAATCAGTCACTACCTTTATGGATGTTGGTCTTTTATAAATTTGACTACAAATGCAAGGGAAACAAAGGCAAAAATAAATGAATGGGACTATGTCAAACTAAAAAGCTTCTGGACAGCAAAATTAACTACCAAGAAAATAAAAAGACAACCAACCAAATGGGAGAAGAATCTGCAAACAACAGGTCTGACAAGGGATCAATATAGAAAATATATGAAGAATTCACAACTCAACACTAAACTAACAGACAATCCAACTAAAAATCAGGCAGAGGATGTGAACCGGCATTTCTCCCAAGAAGACATACACATGGCCAATAGATATACAAAAGTTGCTCAACCTCACTAGCTATTAGGGAGATGCAAATCAAAACAACAATGAGATACCACCTCCCACCTGTTAGAATGGCTATTATTAACAAGACAGTTAATAGCAAGACTTGAAGAGGTTGTGGAAAACAGGGAACCCTCATTCACTGCTGGTGGGAATGTAAACTGCTACAGTCACTGTGGAAAGCAGTTTGGTTGAAGATTCCTCAAAAAATTTAAAAAAGTTATCATATGACCCAGCAACTCCTCTTCTGGGTATCTATCTACCTGAAAAATCTAAAAACATTTATTCACAAAGATAAACTCACATTGTTCATTGCAGCATTTTTCATGCTGGCTGACATGGAAACAACCAAAGTATCCTTCGATAGATGGTTAGATAAAAAAGGTGAAGAAGGATGTGGTACTTGTACACAATGACAAAATATTGCCATTTGTGACAACATGGATAGATCTTGAGACTATCATGCTAAGTGAAATAAATTAGTCAGAAGAAAGTTAAAAACAATATGATTTCACTCATATGTGGGAAATACAGCTGAAAGCAACAAATGAATAAGCAAGATAAACAAAAACGCATAGACACAGAAACAAT
This sequence comes from Corynorhinus townsendii, assembly GCA_026230045.1. NCBI lineage: Eukaryota > Metazoa > Chordata > Mammalia > Chiroptera > Vespertilionidae > Corynorhinus > Corynorhinus townsendii. The sequence goes on along the minus strand of JAPDVU010000001.1, from coordinate 111,829,498 downwards.
ATATTGGTTACCGGGGGAAGGGGGTTTGGTGCCGAAAAGGGTGAGGGGTAAAATATATGACGATGGAAGAAGGTGATAAACACACAATGCAATATATAGATGATGTAGCATAGAGTTGTACACCTGAAACCTATCTAATTGTATTAGTAAGTATAATCCACTTAATTAAGTAAAAATTACAAAAGATAAATGTAGCAAATAATACTTATGCAGTGCTTAACATAATGCTGGTACACATGTGGTTAGTATGTGTTTAAAATTATTTGCAAATAAATCTCATTGTGAATGATCAATGCTAGAAAAAGATCCCTGGCTCTAAAAAAAAAAAAAAAAAAAAATAGAGCACATTACACACTAAGATTTATTTTTTCCTATCAGTTTTGTTTAAATAATCGTAGGTATAAAGTCAGTAATACTAATTGGTATAGAAGAGTTATAGACCAAGAACTTCAATATTCTAATATATTTGTTCAAATGCTTTTTTACATTCAAAGATCTCATTTTAATGAAAGAATGAAGTCACTTACTACAGAACACTGTTCCTATTACTACTAAATATTTGTAAGTAGTCTTGCCAGGAGATCCTAGAATGGTACACTGATGCCTTTCTTTGTACCTTCTAATTAAACTTTCACCTGTAAATTAGAACTGAAACGTCTGGTCAGGGATGGAGAATGCTAATTCCTGATTCTGCCATGATAACTTAAAAACTCTTATCTCTAAAAATTTGCTATTTACTTACTAAAATTTATTACATAATACATTTAGAGTTTATTTATTTTGATTGATAATATTGAAGTGAGGTGATAAGTAAAAACTGTTGAATATAACTACAATTCTTTGGCCTTTCTTATTATTCAATTACTGCTTGCTCTTTATCATGAGGCAAGTTCTACAACATATGACAACAATTATAATTTATCCTAACTATTTGTTGCAATTTAAAATGCACCTATTGATTTGGGTACTTAAATGTTGTAAACACTCAATTCAAAGTTTTCATTTAGAAGTTACAGCACCTTTGTCTGATTGTTAGATCTGAGGGAGGAATGCTTTCTTTAGGTGAGAAGTTTTTTATGCCCGCATAAAAACCTCATGACTTACTTTACTTAAGGCTATTGGCATTATGATAGATTAGGATGGAATTACAAAGCACATCAAGTATTCATGTATTCCTTACTTATACTCATTCAGGAGTAGAAAGTATTATCTGTCATTACAAGCTATTTTAAGACTTTGAGTATGTTATTAGTTTCAAATTTTTTATGATTACATCTTAGATATACAACAGGGAGAATATAATGATACTATTAAATGCACACTCTCTTTTCTAGTATCTGTCACTTAATGAAAAGCAAAAGCGTTTAAATCCTGTACTTAGCCAAAAGTCTAATGAAATGAAGTGTTCTCCCTTGAACTGAAAGAATAATCAAAATCTAGTTAGGCAATTAACATCTTTGGTTTTTGCTCCACTCTATACTCTATCATTATGACACCATGTCTTTATCTCCGAGTGGAGGCATATGAGGAGCTGGACTTAAGAAGCTGATAAACTATGCTAGATCTTTTCACATATCATAAACTGTAGAAGAACTGAACACAGTTTTATTGCCTATATTCTATAGTTGTGTCTTCTTGCCTACACTTCCTTAGAAGACTGTCCACGATACCCTGGAGGGTTTTGAGTTTTGTACAAATGCTATGTAGTTCTAGTTTCTGATGACATCTCTGTATAGTATTGTTCTAGTGCAGCAGGCTCCTTGCACAGGTCTGGGAGGAGGAATGATCATTCTGAAGAACATACTCTAAAACAGTGAAGGAGAGATTTGGCGTTGTCTGGTTCACACAGTAAAAGTAGAGGACCTGACTCAGAGACACAAATTTGTCTCCATTTATCAAATGAATGAAATAATTTTATAACTCCCAATTTTTATATGTTAAAAAATAATTTACTAATGAAAAAAGTGAGTATTAAAATAATTATCCAAATCTAAATGTTACATGAAATTAAAAACAAAACTTTTTCTTTAATTATGTAGATATTAAGATTTTTTTTGTTTACTTTGCTTAAATTCCTCATATACTGGCTCATATATTCTTTTTATTGTGTTATGGTTTCCCTGATTCTGTTAATAAAATTCAAAATAATCATTTTATTTAAGTGTTAATACTAAAAATGAATGCATAATTTGAGGAATAAAATTTGAAATCATAAGAATCAATTTTAAAACTTTCATAATTATATTTACATGTGACTAACTGCATTTGTAGGATCAATGAAAATTAGGTTAATAAGTAAATATTATTACAAGACAGATAATAAGAATGATCATTAATCCTTTTATAGACACCTTGAATCAATTTCATGTTTGATACCTGACCACCAGAATAAAGTGAGTCACACAAATTTTTTGTTTCCCTGTGCTTATGAAAGTTATGTTCACACTATACTGTAATCCATTAAGTGCAATAATAGCATTATATCTAAAAAAGCAGCTAAAATTTGCTGACCATCATGTGAGTCTTCAGCGAGTCACAATCTTTTTGCTGGTGGAGGGTCTTACCGAATGTTGATGGCTGCTGACTGATCAGGGTGGTGGTTGCTAAAGTTTGTGGTGGCAATGATTACTTCTTAAAATAAGACAACAGTGAAGTTTGCTGTATCAATTGACTATTCCTTTCATGAATGATTTCTCTGTGGCATGCGATCCTATTTGATAATATTTTATCACAAAAGAACTTCTTTCAAAACTGGTCAGCCTTCTCAAGCCCTGCTGCTGCTTCATCAACTAAGTTGTTATAATTTTCAATAGCTTTTTATGTAATTTTAATAGCCTTCATAGCATCTTCATCAGGAGTAGATTTAATCTCCAGGAATCACTTTGTGTGTGTGTGTGTGTGTGTGTGTGTTCTCATCCATTAGAAGCAACTCTTCATCTGCTAAAGTATATTGTGCTATCATGAAATTGCAGCCATTCCGCCACATCTTTAGGCCCCACTTATAATTCTTTTTTTTTTTTTTTTTGCTATTTCTACCACATTAGAAGTCCTGAATCCCTCAAAGACATCCATGAGGGTTGGAATCAACATTTTAAAAACTCCTGTTAATGTTGATATTTTACCTCTTCTCATAAGTCACAAATGTTCTTAATAAATTCCGTAATAGTGATTTTCCCCAAATTAATTTTGCCCATATTCATCAGAGTGATCACTATCCCTGGCAGTCATAGCATTATGAAATGTATTGTTTAAAATGCAATGATTTGACAGTCAAAAGTATTTCTTGATCCAGGGGCTGCAGAGTCGATGTTGCATTAGCAGACAGAAAACATTAATTACATTGCATATCTCTTTAAGAGGTATTGGGTGATCAGGCACATTGTCAATGAGCAATAATATTTTGAAATAAATCTTTTATTTTCCCTGAGCAGTAGGTCTCAACAGTGGGCTTAAATATTAATAAACCATGTTGTAAACGGATGTGCTACCATCCAGGCTTTGTTGTTTCATTTATAGAGCTCAGGCGAATAGCTTTAGCATAATTCTTAAGGGTCCTAGGAGTTTTGGAGAGTTAAATGAGCATTGGCTTCAACATAAAGTCACCGGCTTGCACTAACCCCTAAGAAGAGGGTCAGCCTCTCCTTTGACGTTTTGAAGTAGGCATTGACATCTCTTCTCTAGTTAGATGCACCTGCTTCCAATATAAGGCTGTTTCATCTACATTTAAACTTTGTTGTTTAGTCTAGAAACCTTCATTAATTATCTTAGCTAGATTTTCTGGATAACTTGCTGCAACTTCTATAACAGTACTTGCTGCTTACCTAGCTTTGTTATGTTATAGAGACAGCTTCCTTCTTTTCTTCACCAACTTTGCTAACTTCATTTCTTCTGCAGCCTTCTCACTTTCCTCAGCCTTCACAAAGCTGAAAAGAATTAGGGTTTTGCTCTGGGTTCGGTTTTGGCTTAAAGAAATGTTGTGGTTCATGTGGTCTTTTATCCAGACTACTAAAGTTTCTCCATATCAGCAATACGGCTGTTTCACTTTTTATCATCCATGTGTTCACTGGAGTAGCACTGTTAATTTTCTTCAAGAACTTTTTTTCTTTGCATTCACAACTTGGTTAGCTAGTTGGTATGAGAAGTTTAGCTTTCAGCCTATTGCAGCTTTTGACATGTTTTTCTCACTAAGCCTAATAATTTCTAGCTTTCCATTTAAAGTGAGGGAGGTGCTACTTTTCCTTTTATTTGTACACTTGGGGGCCATTGTAGAATTATTAATAGGCCTGATTTAAATATTGTTTTGTCTCAGGGGATAGAAAAACTGGAGGTAAGGGAGAAAAATGGGGTAAATGGTCAGTGGTGGAGCAGTCAGATTACACACATTTATCAATCTAGTGATTAAGTTTGAGCATGGTTCATAATGTCCCAAAACTGACATCCAAGACCATGGGTCAAAGATCACCGTAACAAATATAATAATAATGAAAAAGTTTGATATATTCTGAGAATTACAAAAACATAAGTAAGCAAATGCTATTAAATATTTTAACATATATATAATGAAATACTTTCCATTCTTTAATTTTTACCTTTTAGAGTACTTTAAAGATTTGTTGTTGGGGAGCTCATGTATATTTACTCTCTATAAAATAGACATAGATCAGTTAAATTGTATTATTTAATTGTGAGGTATTTTCTTTTGCAGATTCAAGACAAAATGGAATTCATTTACTTTTTAAACTTAAGGTTTTTTGTGGGTTGGTGTTTTGTTTTTTGTTTTTTTTTTTTTTGTGGCTTTGTTATTGCTTTGGTGTTTGTAGAAAAAAAAGTCAGTCATGTTGATCTAATCACCTGTCTCAGAAAATTTCCTTTTGAGTAATTATGCTTGAGAATCAGCTTTGCTAATGGGAGGTTGCTTAATTCAGTAGTTGTGCAATATATTTGGGAAGAGAAATTATGAAAAGTAAAGTGATATCTTACTTGTTAGGTTTATAATTAATACAATAAAAATAGCTACCTAATCAAACACATTTTTGAAGATGTGGGAGTAAGAATGGGTTTCCCTAAATCACTGGCATCTGGGGAACTTTGCTTCTTTATATATTTTCATGTCGTGTGTGTGTGTTTGCTTCTCTATGAAATATACACACATCAGAGTTTATCTATTGTTACTATTAAATTCTGGAAATGACATCTGGCACATGTGGCACATGTTCTTACAAATCTACATATGATTGTTTATATTTTATTCACAATGCCCAAAACTAGAATTGACTCATGATTGATATTCAACATTTTTTTTTAAATTTAAAGATTAATGACAAATTAGTGAATAAAAGAGATAGCAGGTGAAAATGGATGTGAAATGTAAACTACAGGCAGGGAACTCTTCTCATAAGAGATAATACATGCAGAGTAAAATAAAGTGAAGGAGAGAGCTATATGGGTACATTGTGGAAAAACGGGCTTAGGCAGCAGGGACAGCAAAATCCTCATCTCTAAGGCAAAGACTTATTGGTGCACTTGAGAAACAGCAAGGAGGCAAAGGAAGAAAGACAAAAATGCCTCAGAAGGTGACATAAGGGGGTTGCTAAGGCCTAGGTATTAGGAACCCGTGTAACCTTTTGTAAAAACCTTTGGGTTTTACTCTGGGTTAAATGAGAGACCATTAAAGATGTTTATTTTCTTCTTTAACAGAACAGTGGCTTGGTTAAATTTATTTTAAAGAAACGCTCTGGCTATTGCACTGATAACTGATGTGGGAGGTGCAAGAGGGAACGCAGGGTTGCCAGTCTGAAGAGTGATAGCCAAGGCCAGAGACATGATAGATTGAGTGAGAATGCTATGAAGTGTGTTTGATGCAGAAAGAATTTACATACATGTTGTATGAATCAAAGTGGGCTACCAGGTGCCGGGCTAATGTGGCTTGGTGGTTGAGCTTTGACCTATGAACCAGGAGGTCACGGTTTGATTCCTGGTCAGGGCACATGCCCAGGTTACAGGCTTGATCCCCAGTAGAGGGTGTGCAGGAGGCAGCTGATGAGTGATTCTCTCTCATCATTGATATCTCTCTCTCTCCCTCTTCCTTCCTCTCTGATATCAATAAAAAAGGTATATTAAAAAGAAGACTGCTACAGGGTTGGGGCCTGAGCAGAGGGAAAATAAGTATCACATACAGTTAACAGTCCTGATGGAAGAGGAAGTTGTGATCAGAGGTTGTAGGATCAAGAGTTCTGTTGACATATTAAGTTTAAATGGATTTTTTAAGTTTGGAGAGGTTGTAGGCAGGTAGATAAAATATATGGTCTGGTCCAGGGGAGATTGTGATGTCATGAGCCATTAGTAGAATTAGATTAAATCAACAGAAGACTGATGTAGAGAGAGTAGGGCTCAGTAAAGACATTTGGGGTGCTGTAAAATAATACCCTTTGTTTTGTATTTTTAACAATGAGTAGTCAAACTTTATTGATTTTAAATAATTTTGAAATTGCAAGTGAACATATATAAAGATATATTCCGTGTGTCTGTATTTATAGTTCTTTTTTCCCCCAAAGAAGAATGCCCTACACTGCTCTTTGGGAAGTATAAGGCTAACTGCCTTTCTATCATTGTTTTTGGGGGTCAAGAAGGGAAGATAGAAATTTCTTCCTTCTATGTCTTGACTTTCATTTAACTTCATGCTTCAAGATTAGTATTTTCACCCCAGCCCCCTGTCCAGATATACACACTCATGCACACTCACATACATATACACACCCCTCTTCCTGCTGTTAAATTCTAGTCTTCTGTCTGACTGCATATCTCTCTCTCTCTCTCTCTCTCTCTCTCTCTCTCTCTCTCTCTCTCTCTCTCTCTCCATATCTTTATCTATCATCTATCTATCATCTATCTATCCTTTAATGTGTATTGCTAGATCTAGAAGAAGCATTTTTGGATCATAGAAGATTATCATATTCAAACTTCAGTAGAAAATCCAAATTGTTTTCTTAAATGCTTGGGAAAATTAATACTTAGACCAGCAGTGTGTGAGCTCTCCTATTCACCCATATCATTACCTCTACCTAGTAAGAAGATGTGTGTGTGTGTGTGTGTGTATGTGTGTGTGTGTGTGTGTGTTTGTGTGTGAATGAAAGATTACATGAGGGTAAGAGAAAGCAAGACAGGAATCAGATTATAGGATAGTTAAGATTATGTTCTCTCTTGCATGATTTAGAAGAAGGGGTCTGAAAGAATGGTTAGGTATTAGAAGGAGGGGTCTTAAATCTGTGTTAACCTAGAGGCAGTGAAACAATGGTAGGGCTTGCTTAAACCTTTTAGTAAAGAAGTCATGAGCCTGAGGCATGACTTCTCACCATGACCTGCCCAGTTAGGAATTTATGATCAGATCACCCTGTGAGGTTACCTTCCATAGAACCCCCTTTCTTATCCACAATTTATTTTTGTTTAACCCATAGATTACTTAGATTTGTGAGGTCTTTTATAATATATATCTATATATCTATATCTATATCTATATGTATCTATCTCTATCTATCTATCTATCTATCTATCTATCTATCTATCTATCTATCTATCTAAGCCTAAGTGACCATTACAACAGAATGACCACACAACCAGTTGCTGTGATGCTCACTGACCACCGAGGGGCAGATGTTCAACACAGGAGCTGCCCCCAGCCCACAGGCCCTGATTGCTGATGGGGCTGGCCAACCTCCTAGTCCTTCCCCCGAGTCAGCACATCTCAAATCGCCTGATTGGGGCTGGGCCCCAGGCTGGACAGGGAACTGGGGGTGGGTGGCAGCAGATGCAGGCAGTGAGGGAAGGAGGAGGGAGGAGTCAGGGAAGTGGAGAACCTGATTGGCTCTGATCACCAGCCAGGCCTAGGGACCCCACCCGTGCATGAATTTTGTGTGTGTGTGTGTGTGTGTGTGTGTGTGTGTGTGTGTGTGTGTGTGTATTCCCCTCCCCCCCCCAATGTATTGCATGTTCTAATCACATTTTAAAATTAATTTCCAAATTATTTGGTTTTATTTTTAATTCCCTGATGGTGGCCAGATTTTATAAATGTTCCATCAGCACATGAAAAGTGTGTACATTTTCTTAATTTGTGTTTATTTGTCCTATTAGAATATTTTTCTTTTATTGATTTCTTTTGATTTTAATGGTGTTTGCTTCAATCTGTTTTTTATCTTTACTAATTTTGACGTTACAAACTGCATTTCTATGCTTTTTTGATTATAGTAGCCCCAAGCTTTATCTCCCAGTTTCCATGCTCTTGAGATCAATTAAATTTCAGACTCTAGACCAGATTCAGAAGATCCCTTCAGGAAAGTTATCTGCTTGGATGTCCTCTTGCCTCTTTGTTATATTGCTTCTTTATCTCCTCTGTCCTTCAGTTGTTTTCCTTATGGAGATTTTGAGAAGGTATTTTAAAATTTAACACATCATTTTTAAATATTTTTAACTGAGAATGTTTTCAGCACATATTTTACCAAGTTGCTGAAAATAGAAAATTAATTATTTTTTAAAAATAATTTTGTTAGCAGTTCAAGTAATTTGGAAAAGCATTAGAAAAGAGACATATGGACTCAGTCAGCCATTCTGAACCATTCAGTTAAATGGCTTCAATTTTTTCTACCTCCTCAACATTCTCAGATAATGCTCAGTGTCTCTAGTTTAATCTTCATACAATGACATGAGATACTGAGATTCTAGATTTCAGCATTTCTGAGATTTTACCCTCACATTGAGGCAGGCAGCAGGGCATAGCGGTAGAAAAAAACAAACATGGGCTCTATATTCTGATGGCCCTAAGTTCAAATAATAGTCACTCCATGTTGTGTGACTTCCTGCACAGCACTTTGCTTGAATTTTAGGATCCTGAAAGCAGAAACTGAGGCCAAAATAAGTGTTATAGTGAAGATTAATTAAGATAATTGTATCTGCTAATGTCTTTTGCCTCTTCCGATCCATCCCCATACTTCAGAACTCTGCTCTCTGCTTTGAGAGGCCCACCTTTATGGACTACACCCAATCACCACTCCAGAGCATATATAGTGTATATATAAACTGGCATAGTGACTTACTTCTGCGAGCCATTTAAAATATTTGTTAAGTAAGTAACTAAGTAAATAAATAAATAAATAAATAACTTTTAATTACAATTATCTATTATTATTGACTTTACATAGATACTTTTAATAAGCTTCAATAATAATAATAATAATAATATCATAAAATGATGCTACTGTACTATAATCCAATGGGAACACATTAGCTTGTTAAAAGATGATAAATATATAAATAATCCTCTACATTTTAAAATTACCATTTAATGATTAAATGACAATTTTTCTTTTATACTGCAAAATCCTGTTATTTGAAGCTATCACTCTCCAATTACTGATTTTTTTGGTAAAGTTTCAGAGACATGTTTCATTTCAATAGCATTAAGAACTAGTATTCACAATTCTATAATCCCACATAGTTTTGTTTAAATGAAAAAAAAAATGCTCTAGCTTTCACAGTTCTTCTAGCACACATTTGAATAACCAATGTATTACATATTCTAATAGTTACTAATTATTTAATTTTGCTGTATTCAAAGTGTTCACTGTTAGTACCATGGTTTGTAGTGATGACATTTGAAATGTGTATTTTGTAGCATGCTTTTCCATTTTGATTAATGCTGAATGATTATTTGATCTGATATTTCCATTTGCTTTATTCCCTACTCATTTATCATTGCTTTTCTATTTACTAATTGTTTTTACTTACAGTTATGATAATAAATTTTCATTTAGATTTGAAAAATTACATATTTTATTTAATATTTTAGTGGCATTTCTTCTATAGATTTCAGAGTGAAGGTGGGGGAGAGTGGGTGGGTGGTAAGTGGTCAACCAAAGAACTTGTATGCATATATGCATAACCCATGGACACAGACAAGAGTGGGTAAAGGCCTGGGGTGGGGGTCCGGAGTGGTCTAGAAGGGGTCAATGAGGAAAAAAAGGGGACCAAAAAAGTAATACTTTCAACAATAAAGATTTCATTTTAAAAAGTTTTTATACATTGAGGATTTTAGTTCTTTTTACTACTTTTCACTTTTAAATATTAAATGAATGTTCATATTACATATGTTGTGTATAAGGTATGTTCAAGTGTATAATTCATACAGTCAGACACACAAGGTTTAGCTAGATTGCTAGATACTTTTGCTTCATATTTACACAAATATCCTATAATCACATGAAAATAATAGAGATTATAAGCATGTGATGGTATATTTCTGGAAGGCAAATAATCCTTTCCACTAATATTTACAGGGCAAAATAAGATTGTTGTTAGAGTATTAAATTTGACAGTAAAATAGTAGTCAAGTTCTCAGACTAATTTAAATTGGCTGAGTCAAATAAGAGAATATTCTAGAAAAATTAATGGTACTGGAACAAAAGCTGTTCCTAAAATGTTAACTAAAATTTTTATTGATAGTTCATCTCATGGTAAAATTGTGTAACATGTAATGAATCTAAAGCAGTCATATTTTAATGCAAAAATTAAAATTTAAAAGCTATCAAGACTACATTATAAAATTTCCAAAAGCCTCCTAATATTTAAATAAAAAAGGGGGGGATAGTAGAAGAATGTAAGGTAAAATATCCTGTAAGTAAAAATATCATGTAAGGAAAAATATCCTGTAAGTAAATTACATCTAGAAAATTTTTATTTTAGAAAATTAACTTTCATTTGTAATGCTAACAGCAAGACAGCCATGAAAAACACGCATGGTGTCAAAACAAGCCAAAGGAAAATCGTTTGGGCAAAAAATGAAAAAGGATCCCAAGTCAAATTTATAGAAAAGATTTCTTTATTAACTTTTGGTCGAGAATATGTTTGTATATTTTCAGAAAACACCTCCAAGACCATGTTGATTCCTGCAACAGAGAGGAATTGACAGGACTGCTCCAGCCATGGAGACAGAAGAGAAACAGTCCAGAGATGGAAGACGCTGACAACGCCTTGACATACTAGCAGTCAGCAGCTGTGTGGCGCGACAGGTTGCCCAGGACCAAACCAGAGAGGGTTGGACCTGCATTACCACTATTTGTCCACCATTCAGAACTGAAATATCATTGCTGACATGTACACATAAGGAACTGTTTGATATTGAAATTGGGACTCAAAAGAACTGTTGGCACAGAAAGAAACTCACTACAGACTGATTCATTTGCCTCCCAGCATAATCATTATTGCTTGTCTCATTTTCGGTCCTTATAAGTGTATTTCTAGTATCACATGATCTCATTCATCTAGGAGAAATAATGAACAACATAAACTGATGAACAAAAACAGACTCTGACACAGGGAAGCATCGATCAGACTGTCAAACCTCAGAGGGAAGGTAGGGGAAGGTGGGGGTAATGGGGAGAGATCGACCAAAGGACTTGTATGCATGCATATAAGCCTAACCAGTGGTCATGGACAACAGGGGGGTGGTGGCATGGGTGGGGAGGGGTTTGGGATGGGAATGGGGGGATGAGGACAAATATGTGATACCTTAATCAATAAAGAAATTAATTAAAAAAATAAAAGCAGAAAAAAAAAGAGCAGAGAAAAAAAATAAATTAAAAAAAAATTAGCTTGGATTTTGCCCTGGACAGTATTTTCAGTGGTTAGCATTTTCTGAATTTGCACCCAAGGGTCACAGATTTGATTACTAAACAAGGGCACCATATCTGGGTTGCAGGTTTGATCCCTGAGCATGGAAAGGGTGCATGCAGGAGGCAACCAATTGATGTGACTCTCTCACATCAATGTCACTCTCTCTCCTCCCTCTACTTTCTCCTTTCCACTCTAAAAAAAAAAAAAAAAAAAAAAAAAAAAAAAAAATCCCCGGAAAAATAGCTTCATTGAGGATTAAAATATAAATTAACTTGGGTTTTGTTATGAAACCATGCCAACATTTTTTAATGTAGAAAATAACTTAAGTGAGTATTTTAAAAAATTATATGCAGGTCTATCATTTATTTACTTTATCAAATAATCTTATATATTTTTGAATATTCTGTTATTATATTATCTCCAAAGTAATTTTTCCACAATAAGACATTTAGTAATACAAGTTTACATACTGTGCTTAATTTGGTAGAACATTAATACAGTTTATCTTTCCTAGAACCTTACTTATATTTTTTTTAGATAAGAATCTTTTACAGTCTGGAAAATGCTCATTCTTCACCACTATGCATTTACAATGCTTGTGTGTGTGTGTGTTTCATTTTCTCTTTGCTGATGTTAGAAGACAACAAGAAAACTTTCAATCCTTCTTAAATAATTTAATTAAATATCACTTTCTCTCTGAAAACTTTTTTATCTCCCTCAGGTCTAAACCCATTGAATTGTGTTATTATATTGAGTTTTAAAAATATGTAACCAGAATCCATAATGCCTTTAAAGTATAACAAAAGGACTAGCATTTTCATATGGTGAAGGTACTGAGTACTGTAAGTAGTCCTCCTTTCTCTTCAATTTCACTTTCTTCAGTTTCAGTCACTCACAGTCGATGGCAATCTAAAAATATTAAATGGAAAATTCCAGAAATAAGCAATTCCTGAGTTTTAAGTGGTGTGCCATTATGGATGGTGTGATGAAATCTCTTGCCATCACTCTCCATCCCTCTCAGGATGTCAGTCATCCCTTTGTCCAGTGTGTCCATGCTATATATACTCACTGCCTGTTAATCCCTTGGATGACAGATAGACGGCTGTAGTATCTCAGTGCTTGCATTCAAATAACCCTTATTTTACTACATAATGGGAACAAAATGCAAGACTTGATCATAAAAACAGTGTATGTAAGGTTTGGTACTAGAGCAGTTTCGGGCATCCACTGGGGGTGTTGGAATGTATCCCCTGCAGATGGGGGACGGGTACTATAGTGTTTTTTTTTTAGAAACTCTTTGATCTCAAAACATAATTAAGATAAGAATCAAAATTGTGGCATTTAAACAATTTAATTCATTGGAATTCAGTATCTTGTGTCAGTGTCATTCTATAATAATGTCTCTTCTTTAAAGTCTGATCTTAATAGTTTCAGAGATTAAAACTATTTCAAAAAAATAATTTCTCCATAAAATGTTCTCATTCCTTTTAAAAAAATTAAACTTTATTACTGTCAGAGAATTCTATAACAGAATCATACTTGTGTACCAAAGTAAATAGCAATTTAAAATTAACATCACTAATTGAAGGGATGAAGTATAGAATACACTGCAGATCTCTGCTATTCCCTGAGAGTTGTTTATTTTTCCCTAGGCCTAAAAAGATGTTTCCTTTACTTCTTTTCAGCAGACAACAGAAGACTAAAATCCTTTGCATCTGTGAAGTAGACTTCATAGGACAAAATGATAATCATGTCAGTCTACATTTTGAGTAAAAGGGAAGGTAATGGCAAATATTCACACTATTTACAAACTCCTAAGAATCACCTTTAAATGTTTCTCAAACACATTGACAACCAATGAAAAGCAGATAGAACTTGAATATCAAGAAACCAATTAAATTTGCTGCTGAATTTTGGGAACAGTTTTTAAAATAAATGATGGTGATGATATAAAACATTAATGAATGTTTCTTGAGAGGATTGCTTGACTCTGATCCAAATGGTTGCAAAATTCTCCATAACCCACATTTTATACTGAAACCTAAATGAAGGGGAAGAAGATTAAGTTTACAAGTTACATTCATTGTATTGGCCTCCTTAATAACTCCTGCACTGAATTCCACTGTAAGTTACAAAATTAGAGTTCTTTAGTTCTTCTTTTTGTCCCAATTGAGCATTTTCTGCATTAAAAATAAACATTTCAAGCTAAAAAATATTAATATTTCTATTTATTACCTGTGTTCTAAAGACAAAGTTGAGTACTATACTTTTTAAGAAAATATAGATTTTTATTGATTTCAAAGAAGGAAGAGAGATAGAAATATCCTATATAATAAAAGGGTAATATGCAAATTGACCCTAAAGGCAGAACAACTAGGGACCAGTTGCTATGACATGCACTGATCACCAGGGGGCAGACGCTCAGCCAGAAGCTGGCTCTTGGCTGGCCAGCACAGCAGCGGTGGCAGGAGCCTCTCCTGCCTCCTCAGCAGCACTAAGGATGTCCAACTAACGGCTGATGGACATCCCCCGAAGGCTCCTGGTCTGCCAGAAGGATGTCTGACTGCCAGCTTAGGCCTGATCCCCTGGAGAGCAGGACTAAGTAGTCAATTGGACATTCCCTGAGGGGTCCCAGACTGTGAGAGGGTGCAGGCAGGTCTGAGGGAACCCCCCAAGTACACAAATTCATGTACTGGGCCTCTAGTCAATGAGACAGAATAATGGATCGGCTGCCTCCTGCTGCCCCACACTTTGAATGGAGCTCGCAACCCAGGCATGTGCCCTGATCAGGCATCAACCCATGACCTCCTTCCTGCTTAGAAGACTATGCTCAATCACTGAGCCATGCTGGACAGGCAAAATATTATGCTTTTTACTGATTGAAGCATAAGACATTACCTAAGAATTAATAGAATCTATAAAGTGCTGCTGCCTTAGGCTAAACCAATAGCTACATATCTCTTAGTAATAAACAGTTTTTAAAATCAATATTGAATTTCTGAAATATAATAAAAACCAAATAATATGGGCAAAAGAGTTTTATTCCTTACTTTAATTACCTAACACAAAATTTTGTTATGATTAAGGAATAAAGTTACTTTCCTAATGTGTTATTTTTCATATATGTTCCATATTTTTACTCTGGTTTTCTACTTTATTCTTTAATTCAAATGAAATATATTTCTGCATCTATGAAAAGAAAGGAACTGTCCTAAGCACAGGGAATGTAAATATTGCAAAGACACCTACTATGTTTGTCTCCAAAGGCATGCAGTTTTGCGAGTAGCTGTTCAAGTAAATGATTCATTTAATGTTCAAGTAAATGAGCATTGTTTTGGGTTATAAAATACAGAGGAAGAAAGACAGTCGTGCTTTTATCACATATAGAGGAATCCATAAGGGCCTCTGAGACATGGTTAGAGTATAACAGAATTTTTCCCAGGTCTGTGGATGAATTAGATGGAATTCCTCTGTGGGTTGCAGAAACCTCTGTTACAGGGGCTTAGCCAAGTATGCTTAATTTTCTTGCGTGAGAATTGTCTTGGAGTGTGCAATCCAGAGCAGTATACCCAATCTTTCATGAATAAACCAAGAGCTTTCTCTTTTTGCTCCACCATCCTTAATGACAATTGCTATGCTACAGATATAACACATATTTTAGGCAGTAAGAAGAAGGGAAATAAATAATGGCATTTGTGTACTACTACTTATGGCTTATTGGAAAAATGCTGTCATACTGCCCCACCTAGCAGCACAGATAAATCTAGAAATTTAATTTTCCAGCCACTAAAGAAAAATAGAGATTAGAATCTTTTTGAGTGAACCAATTTAGATTAGCTGCAACAATTCAAATCTTTGTATAGAAACACTCAGAATTGGAAAAGAAGTAGCATTATTTTCTCTTAGTCATTTCAGGCCATAGACTAGGTGACATAAGCAATAAACATGTATTTCTCATAGTTCTAGAGCAGTGGTTCTCAACCTTTTTAATGCCGCCACGACCCTTTAATACAGTTCCTCATGTTGTGGTGACCCCCAAACACAAAATTATTTTTGTTGCTACTTCATAACTGTAATTTTGCTACTGTTAATGAATCGTAATGTAAATATCTGTGTTTTCCAATGGTCTTAGGCTCTACAGCAGCAGTTCTCACCCTGTGGGTCACGACCCACAGGTTGAGAACCACTAGCAGGGTCGCCTAAGACCTTCAGAAAACACAGATATTATGTTCTGATCGCCGTTTCTCAGCCTCTGGATCTGTTCTTGTTCATCAGTCTATGCCGTTCATTCTATTCCACAAATGAGCGAGATCATGTGATATTTATCTTTCTCTGCCTGACTTATTTCACTCAACATAATATTCTCCATCTCTATCCATATTGTTGCAAATGGTAGGAACTCCTTCTTTTTTTACCGCAGCGTAGTATTCCATTGTATAGATATACCACAGTTTTTTAATGCACTCATCTGCTGATGGGCATTTAGGCTGTTTCCAAATCTTAGCTATGGTGAATTGTGCTGCTATGAGCATGGGGGTGCATATATCCTTTCTGATTGGTGTTTCTAGATTCTTGGGATATATTCCTAGAAGTGGGATCACTGGGTCAAATGGGAGTTCCATTTTTAGTTTTTTGAGGAAGCTCCATACTGTTCTCCACAGTGGCTGCACCAGTCTGCATTCCCACCAGCAGTGCAAAAGAGTTCCTTTTTCTCCGCATCCTAGCCAACACTTGTTTTTTGTTGATTTGTTGATAATAGCCATTCTGACAGGTGTGAGATGGTACCTCATTGTTGTTTTGATTTGCATCTCTCTGATGATTAGTGACTGTGAGCAGGTTTTCATATGTCTCTCGGAAGGAACTATTAGACATTGAAACGGGAACTCAGAACTGTTGGACATTGAAATTGGGACTCAAACATTTTTTTGTTTTGTCTTGTTTTGTTATTATATGTTTATTTCTAGTCTGCAAAGGCAAAACTTTTTAAAGGAAAGAAATGGTGGGAAAAAGATACAGAGGCAAAGAAGCATTGAACAGACTGTCAAACTACATTGGGAAGACACGGGAGGTTGGGCGAGGGGGGTTGTAAGAGACCAACCGAAGGACTTGTACGCATGCATATAAGCACAACCAATGGATACAAGACACTGGGGGGGGGGGGGCGGGCAGGTGAAGGCATGTACTGGGGGGTAGGGGAGGTTGGGAGGAGGTCAATGGGGGAAAAAAGACATGTACTACTATTTGTAATACTTAAAACAATAAAAAATAAATTAAAAAAAAAGAAAACAGATATTTACATTATGATTCATTAACAGTAGCAAAATTACAGTTATGAAGTAGCAACAAAAATAATTTTGTGGTTGGGGGGTCACCACAACATGAGGAACTGTATTAAAGGGTGGCGTCATTAGAAAGGTTGAGAACCACTGCTCTAGAGGATGGAAGTCTAGGATCAAGGTGCTGCACTTGATCCTGCTGTCTGGTGAAGTTTGTCTTCCTGGAAGTGGAATGCTGCCTTCTGGCTGTATCCTGGCATGACAGAGGGAGAGGGGGAAGGAGGAGGGAGGAAGAGAGGTTGTACATGTGTTTACTAGTATATAAAATTTTATGGGTATGCATATACTTACCTATGAACAGGTTCATATATATATAATTTTTACATATTATATAATTTTCATAAATCTACTATTTAGCAATTTGAAGTTTCTCTTGATCTGGTAATTTGATTTTCACTCTATTTCAGGCACAAGCTTTTGGATTTGGTCATGGTCAGCAATGTTCTTTCAATAGGCTGTGATTTGGCAGCTATTACTTCTTTGTAGATGAAAGGAATAGAAGGCAGTGTGAAGAAGGCCAGTTTACATATGAAAATACTTTAATTAGATAAAAATACATATCACTTATTTCACAATTGGACTATTAACTTATTAAGGCCATAATGTGAGTCTAAATCAGATTTTTATATTCCAGAGTGCATGGTGTTGTGGCATTTTTTTTTTTTTGGCTGGAAAATGTATGTATTTATATGGGGGTGGGAAAAAGTAGGTTTACAGATGTTTGTATAGGAAATAATACATTAATTAATAAATAATAACACAAGAATAAACTCTGTTTTGTGTTCTCACAACTGTAAATCTACTTTTGCCAACCCCTGTACACATTGAAGACAGTGTCTATTGAGCACTTGCTGTGTGTCAGTTTGCTAAACATTTGACATGAATTTTCTCATTTAATTTTTTTTCAGTAAACCTCTGAGATAATTACTATTATCCCTATTTTACCTAGAGGGAGAATAAATCATAGAGATTAAGAAACTTGCTAGAGTTCTCAGAATTAAATAATTGTGCAACTATAGTCAATCTAGGCTGCTTGATGTCAGAAGTTCATCTTGAAACCAACAGCCAGCTATGTCTTCAGAATGTCTGTTACAGAATCTAAGAGCATTTTATGGTCTTATCTACATTGCTTCCTGCCAGATCCCTCATGTTGTGCAACATTCTGGTCAGGTACTTGGGGGACCTGGGCCAAGGTGAGCATTGCTGCTGATTAACAATGGGACCCTGACCATCGTTTCCTTGCTTCTGCTACCAGGTATTGCTGATGCACATAAAGCACTTTTGATGTATTTTTTGAGTACTTATAATCATAGGCAAAATTGCAGGCAAAATAATGCCTCAGAACCGGGGAATAATATTGTTAAATGGAAAAGGGGAATTAAAGTTGCTGACTAGCTGACCCTGAGCTAGGGATAGTATCCCAAGTTGTCCAGGGGGCCCCATGTAATCAGAGCCCCTATATGCGACAGAGGGAGGCAGGAGAGTCAGTATCCAATTTGGAAGAAAGATGCCAGGAGCAAGAATTTGAGGCAGCCTTTAGAAGCTGGAAAAGATAAAGTAACAGATTTCCCTGTACAGTTTCCAGAAGGACCTTGGGCCTGCCAATATCTTTATTATAGCCCTATGTAATCCTTTTTAGATTTCTGGCTTCCAGAACTGGAAGATAATGAATTTGTATTGTTTTAAGCCACCGAGCTTGTGGTCATTTGTTACAGCAACAATAGGAAATTAACAGAATTATTGTTACAAACCTTTAAAGTAGATATCATTATCCCTGCTTTGTAGAAGTGGAATTAAGGCTCAGAGTTTAAATGGCATACTTAAGGAAACTCTACCATGAAATACTGAAAAGGAAATTAACTCAGGTATTTTGATTCCAAATCCAATGTGCTTTTAACTGGAAATGATGGGATTGGATGATACACTCTCTAAAGTCCTTCTAGCTCTAGCATTTAGTGATTTAAAGTGTCAAACGAAATCACAGACTAAAATGTGAGAATTTGTTGGCTGTGTATCTCCTCACTTCTCAGGAGTGTTTCTGAAGCAAAAGGTTTTGGCATCTTTTTGTTGCAGAGCAAAATAGGTGGTGTTTTTTGCTTGTTTTGTTTCCTCAAATGTAAGCTTATCTCCTTTGCTCCTTCTAAAGTTTAGCTGCTAAAGCTCTTTCACATACATA
Organism: Corynorhinus townsendii; assembly: GCA_026230045.1. NCBI lineage: Eukaryota > Metazoa > Chordata > Mammalia > Chiroptera > Vespertilionidae > Corynorhinus > Corynorhinus townsendii. The sequence goes on along the minus strand of JAPDVU010000001.1, from coordinate 111,810,325 downwards.
ACTGAAATAGTTTTCTCCTGAGACTGTTAAGGATTTACTGACAGTTTACCAAACGGGCTTTATGCTGGCAGAAACTGACTTTTGTCTGACCTGTTTCTTCAATGAAATGTCTTTTCAACATTGAAAACATTTTGAACAAGAAGGATTCAATTAGGCTTCGGTTTTGAAACATATTACATTATAATTTCTCATATACATGTTAACTAATCTACACATATATGTACTGACTAGAGGCTTGGTGCACAAAATTCATGCACTCAGGGGAAGATCTGTCAGGCCGGCCAGCGCTCTTTCATAGTCTGGGAGCCCTCGGGGAATGTCCGACTGCCGGCTTGGCCCGATCCCCATAGGACATCTTTAGTACTGCCGAGGAGGCAAGAGAGGCTCCCGCCACTGTTGTTGTACTTGCCAGCCATGAGCCTGGCTTCTGGCTGAGGGGCACTCTCCCTGTGGGAGCACACTGACCACTGGGGGACAGCTCCTGCATTGAATGTATGCCCCCCTGGTGGTCAGTGTGCATCATAGCAACAGGTCATTCTGCCTTTTGGTCGATTTGCATATTAGCCTTTTATTATATAGGACATAGTTTAAAATATGTTATTTATTTTTAAATATTATTTTTAAGTGTCAACATTTTATTTTCAGAATATCATTTAATAGGATAGAGGCAACTGTGTAAGGAAATGGTCCACAATTCCACAGTCCATATGATCTCTGTTGACCTTTAAAAAAATGTGAATAATCTATGCACAGGGAAGGTGTAAAATGAAAGAAAAAATAAATTATTTTGTGACAAGTTGTGTTTATATGCATATCTATACATAAAACTTCATCAATCACTGTGTAAAAGCAATGCCATGTATTTGTTTAATATGTAGGCAAATAAGAGAAGGAAAATTATACATGGAATGCTGCTTACCTGATCTGTGATTCCAAAACTCCCTAGATCTTGACTTGAAGCATCATTTCGCATTCACTTAGCATAGGATTCAGGTAGTGGATTTAAAAATTGCATTCAATAAATTTAAACCAAAATTTTATAAATAAAGCAGCAATGATTTAAAGGAGTAAAAGCAATGCATAATTTATTATTCATACATAAAACTGCAAATGTTATTTTAATTTTTAATATTTTCTTAGTAAATTTGTATGAAATTCTTGGCCAGGTGTGTATCTAAGGGACTTGTATTAGTGTATTTGTCCTTTTCATCCATTGTCAAAGCTCCACTTTTTTTCACTGATCTCTTCCATGCCTCTTACATTTGGCACCAAAATAAGTGCTTTTATGTGCCATGACTCTTATTTCTAATTGTAATGAATATTGACTTCTTAGTCAGAATTTGTCTATAAAATTTAGACTTGCTTATTCTAAATACAACATCCTATTTGTGGCATATGAGAGGTGTCTACATCCAAATATCTGTTGAAACCACAGCTGTATGTTTCTATGAAACAATGTGATGTTGGCAGTGAGGTGAACCCATCAAAATCTGTTTTTGCAGGAAGAGCTTTTTCCACATAATCTAAGCCCAAACAGCCACCTAATTGCAAAAATAACAGTAAGAAATGGAAACACTTTGCATATCAGTTTTGTAAATCTCTACTGGTTGCAAACTTCAAGTACTTTTGTTGTTATTTTTTTTAGGATTTATTTTTTGGCTTATCAGACTATGGTGTCATGATGGGAAAAAAAAAAAAAAAAACAGAAGATTACCCCTGCCATTGGGGAACTTTACATTCATTGAGGCTACAGATTATCCACAAAAAGTTAAATATTAGAATAAAATACAGTCAAACCTCCTTTCTTCAATCTCTCTCATCTCAAACAATTCAGTTATTGACCAAGTTGTCACTGAAAAAATGTCTCAGTTGTTGAGCCAAACTTTGGATTTTGACCTGACAACCCTTTCATGCAGATACATCAGCATGACAAAAAAGCCATCTCTAGGGCAACAAACAGGAGAGAATGCCAGTTTACCACTAAACCTCATGAAATTGTGCTGTGAATATATATATATATTTTTGCTTTTGTTACTGCCAAAATGGATGACTAGTCCAATTTTAAAACATAAAGAGGCCATCAAGAGTGTTGATGTTACTAAAGGTGTGAAAAAACAGTGATCACAGGCAATTGAAAAGGTAGAAACTTTGTTGTTGATTTGGATAAATGAAAAGCAGTTATCCAGTGACAGCATTTCAGAGGCAATGATATGTGAAAAAGCAAAGATGCAACACACTAACTTCCTGAAAGACACCCCTATCATGAGTGCCAGTGCTAAAACTGATTTGTTTAGGGCTAGTAGGAGGTGTTTCAATATATTTAAAAAGTGTTTGTTTATAGATTAAACAGTGCATTAGACATGTATGGTATACAAGAAAGGTCAAAACTGGGAATGATTTGTGGGTCTAGAATGGATTAATTCAGTTTACATTATTTCTAATGGGAAAATATGATTCCGTTGTCAAACAAACTGCTTCTTGAATAGCCTTCCGAATAACTTAAGTTTGAGAATAGAGGTTCCACTGTAAATGTTAATAGCAAATTCATAGTATGTATATAAGTAATCTACAAGTAAATCAATGTGACTTAATCTTTCATTGAAATGCATAAGAGGCAATAGTGAAAAGAAAACCTTTCTATATGTATGGATCATGAATCATTTTAATGCATAAAGGACCACTCATTTGGCAGTTATGTCAGGAACTGTATATACCTTAATGTAATAAATGATCACAACAATGCAATGGTGTAGCACCATTCTTCTTATGTTATAGATCAGGAAACTAAGGAAGAAGTTAAATAACATGATAAAGACCATATGGCTAGAAAGTCTTTTATGAAAATACAACCAGGGCTTTTAATGCCAAAGTACATGTTGTTTTTTTCTGTGCTCTACTGCTGGAATTGTCTAGTTTTTCTACCCTGGTAACAGGCTATCTTATAATTTTATAAAGATGCTAGGAATGTTTTATCATCTATAAACACTTATGAAGCTTATTTGCTAGTCAAAGACAAACCATTTGGCACTTAGAAATATCTTTTCTTGGGCAATAACAATAATAATAGATTCCAAATTATTTTAAGCCAATGATTTAAACATGAAAGAGAAATAGTGATATAAGCAGATCAATAATTAAATTGTGAAAAATCAAAAGTGTGTATATGAGCACATACCATCATTTTTGCATTTATTCTATAATTATTAAATGTTTTCAAAAGGTTATTTTTTCCTAGAATAAACATTACTGCCAAGTAACCATTTGTTCATCCAGTAATTATTTGTAGATAATGGAAAGGAACCATATGTGATGAGGTTTAATTATAGTTGAAATCATCATGTGCTTTTTAATAAGATTATGAATTGACATCCTGGAACATTCTTAAGATTTATTTGTAGAGGAAATGTGCCACAAACTGCTATTAATTAACTCCTTATCCAATGGTGAAAACATTATGTACTAATATCAATAAATTGAATCCTCTAAGAGCCCATATTGAAAGCTTTCTAAAGCATGAATAAAATATATATTTAGATTCTAAAATATTTTATAGAGTGGAATTTAATGATAGTGATTTTTAAGAAGAAACATTTTAAATGAATGGGTACAATTAGAATCTAGGATAAATTGGTTTAAGGCTTAAATTTTGAGTACTTTCCAATATATATATATTAAAGCTGATTTAACTGCCATATATACAAATAATTTATATGTGTGTGTGAATGTATATGTGCATGTATGTATATTGTCAGCATATTGAATTACCAGTTCATAAAATTCTAATTTAGTGTAACTTGTAAACCATGTGTTCATATGTTTATCAATGTTACCATTGTTGGGGAAAGGAAGATTTCTTTGGCTATACATTTATGCTGGTTGACAATTATTTTAAAACTAGTGGCCTGGTGCACAAATTTGTGCACATTGAAAGGAAATTAATTAGAAGAAATATTTTAATATCGCTATTCACCCTTTCTCTATAATAGAAGTGTCAACCAAAATCCGATTGACAATGACAGATCGAAACACAAGTGTACAATTGGCACCAGTGAGAACTTTATATGTATTATGCATGAGCAAGTCAACTTAGCCTTTTATAGATATAGAATAAATTTGCTTAATTAGCCCTGCTTTCTGATTTAGCTAAATTTTTTCCAGCCCAGTGAAGCACCCCATCTTCTCTTTCAGGTAATTGTCAGCAACACAGCAGTAATATCAACAGGAAGCAGATTATTATTGTAGAACATGCAGGGAGAAAAAAGGGTAAAAATATTTAACTGCAGCAGTGTTTGTTTGACTATATTCTGTGCAGTGAGAAAGCCTGAAGTCATTTTCAAGGTCCACCATTTCTTATTTCTTTTCAGATGGGTCAAGGTTTCTAAGCTTTCTAAATCTCCATTTTCTGGCTAATGAAAAGAAAATAGCATTCCACCGAGTCTCCTAACTACCTACTCCAGGACTTCTGTGAGGATCAAATGAAATGAGGCACAGGAAAATGCTTCACAGACATTTGGTTAAAGTGTAAAATGTTTCCACCTGGGTATAAAGCAACTCATGTTCCTGGGCTGAAGAAACTGCAAGAAGTCTAGTTGCTAGGGAGAGGAAGCTGGGTGTTGCTATGTGACATCATTATCTGGCACCCACAGCGACAGTTTCCAAGCTGGGCTGGGCTGTGGGCCGCATTTTGCACCATGGTGTCTTGGCTGCGTTGGCTGCAATTTGGTGGGGTGTTGCTTCAGGATGGTGGTGGTGCCTTGTGTCTCACTTGCGGGGAGCTGAGTGTTGCTTTGTGTGGCCAGGTCTGTGGTGCTGTTTCTCTGTAAATGGCTAGTGTGCATTATGGCAGCTCTGCATTGAGCACCTTCCCCTTGGTGGTGCACGTCATAATGACTGGTCAGATAGTCAGACACTTAGCATATTAGCCTTTTATATATAGAGATAATTTTTGTGTGTCAATGATGTGTAGTGAGATACAGGAATTACAGTGGGGAGTAATTTAAATGTGAAGTAAGGTGAGATTTTCCTGTCTTTGAACAAGAAGGGAACTAAGGCTAAGTTTGTGGTCTACCCAGACTTAACTGACTAGTATCTCCTGCATTTTATATTTACAGTACTTTATTCATTCTAAGTTACATGTTTTTAGTTCACATATTTCACCTCTGAAATTGGGATGCATCATACAACTGATGCTGTTTTATGATTGTTGATCAGAAAGAAGTTGCGATGTAGTTTCCAACACTGTGCCTATGGGGACATGGTCAGAGATATTTGCTGCCACATCAGTGGAAGTATAACTGTCAATGTTAGATTTGCCATTTAAATGTTAAATAATTTAAAGATCATTTGAGAAATGAGTTCAGTTGTTGCTTGAAAACAGTCCATTGATAAGTTATAGTAATATAAAAATATCATTAAAAGGTTCAGAATTGAAAATGGTTTATTTAGAAATGAAGATTGGGTCCTAGGTGTTGACTATTGTTAATGGCCTGTCACTATATTCTTTATCCAACAGTGAGGTACTTAGCTCTCATATCTATAATATACTTACTTGTTTGTTCAACCTAAGGATGATATAGTTTCAGAATCGCTAACCCATGCCTCTAGAAAAAACAAATTTATCAAGAGTACAGTGTTGCTATCCAGTACATTCTGTTTTTAGCCTTAACAAAACACTGTTTTTAAAAGTTAGCCTTAACAAAACATTGTTTTTAAAAGTTAGCCTTAACTAAAACATTGTTTTTAAAAGTTAGCCTTAACAAAACACTGTTTTTAAAAGCTAGGTCAGCATTGACCTAGTGTATTCAGTGGTTAGAGCTTTGGTCTGTGCACCAAAGGGTCAAGGTTTGATTCCTGGGTTGCAGGTTTTGATAGAGGGGAAGGACATATAATAAGGATAGAGCCAAAATAGTTCAATAATTATTCACCTTACTAACTATAAACAAGGAGTTTTCTTACAGACCTTGAGAAACTGGAGGATAAAACAAGGCTGTATAAAAATAAGATGCCTCAATGGAGGCGGTTGTTGGCAGACGGCAGGATTGAATCATCCATGATCAGACTTATCATCCAACCTCCAGGGAGGTGTCCTCACCCCATTGCATTTCCCGCTCACCTGAAGCCCCTGAAATAGTCGGGGTGCACAATGCTCAGAGGCTCCCATGAGCTAGTGGAGGTGGGCCTTAGATCATTGTTTTGTTTTACTACATTTATAGTTTCCTACAATTGTTCTAGAGCAAAACACTTACGATAAATATCTTTCTATTCTTTAGAATATGTTTTTTTTTCCCTAGCCTGCATTCTTCACTTGACTTTTTCATTTCCTGTTCAAATATTTTCTCTATATCTCTAAGGAGAGTATAACTCTCAATTTATAAGTACAGGATTAATTATTGTAAAGATCACTTCTCTGTATTAATTCTAGAAACTGAGGGAATGCTTGAGAATTTAATCTAAGCTTTCTTGTTTTATCTATAAACACTTTGAAATATTAGTTCCTTCATATTCAAAATTGACATATTAGGAGAAAATATTTGGATTAGACTCTAATCCGAAAATATCTAGAAAATTAAGTATATCATCATCATCCCTAATACATACATATATATATGTACATATATATGTACATATTATATGAGCTATATCTTACTACATGAGTAGTTATTTTTAAACAAATCATAAGTATTAAAATAAAAATTGAAACAGTAAATTTTTTTCAAGTAAAAAACACACCCTTTTAATGATTAGTGGAAAGAAATGTGTGGGAGGTTATGCTATTATTTGGAATCTTTTATATTATTTGAAAGTTTAAAATACAGTATAAATGATTAGCAGTAGCAAAATTAGGGGGGACTATGTATTCTAAACGCCATTTTTTCTTGTCATTCCTACTGTAAATTAAATCACTATTTAATTTTATAGCAAAAAAATATTTTTAAAAGTGGACACTTGTACAGGTATATACTTTTTCTCCCATTGTATAACACTAGAGGCCTGGTGTATGGATTCGTGCACTGGTGGGGTCTCTCAGCCTGGCTTGCAGGGATTGGGCCAAAACCAACTCTGCAACATCCCCTGGGGGGTTCTGGATTGCAAGAGGGCAGTTGTCAGATGATGCACCCCGGAATTGGGCTCCCTCCTCTCTCGTTTTGGGTGCATCACCTGAGAACTGCTGCTGCCAAGTGACCACAGTTCAGCAGCTCCTTTGCTGAGTGCCTGCCCCCTGGGGATCAGGGCACATCATAGTTACTGGCTGGTTGCTTAGGATTTTATATATATAGGTTTCTGTATCACCCTGCTGGAGACAACAGTCATTGTTGCCATTTCAAAAACAGTCTTTAATTTTAGTTGTAGTAAATATTGCACTTAAAATCTGGGTTGAATTGTGGAAAAATAGTACATAGCATTTTGAAATATTGCTTGAATTATTTAATCTGAAATATGAAGTCAATAGAAAAACACAGGTAAATTCATCTTTTTTTAAAAAAAATCTTTATTGATTAAAGTATTATATATGTGTCCTTGTCCCCCCATTACCCCCCAATCCCCCCGCCTCATGCCCTCACCCCACTGTTGTCTGTGTCCGTAGGTTAGGCTTATATGCATGCATACAAATCCTTTGGTTGATCTCTCCCTCTTACCCCCACCCTCCCTTACCATCCCTGAGGTTTGATGGTCTTATTGATGTCTCTCTGTCTCTGGATCTATTTTTGTTCATCAGATTATGTTGTTCATTATATTCCACAAATGAGTGAGATCATGTGATATTTATCTTTCTCTGCCTGGCTTATTTCACTTAGCATAATGCTCTCCAGTTCCATCCATGCTGTTGCAAATGGTAAGAATTCCTTCTTTTTTACCACAGTGTAGTATTCCATTGTGTAGATGTACCACAGTTTTTTAATCCACTCATTTGCTGATGGGCACTTAGGCTGTTTCCAAATCTTACCTATGGTGAATTGTGCTGCTATGAACATAAGGGTGCATATATCCTTAACTGATTCATGTTTCTAGTTTCTTGGGATATATTCCTAGAAGTGGGATCACTGGGTCAAATGGAAGTTTCATTTTTACTTTTTTGAGGAAACTCCATACTGTCCTCCACAGTGGCTGCACCAGTCTGCATTCCCACCAGCAGTGTATGAGGGTTCCTTTTTCTCTGTATTCTCGCCAGCACTTATTGTTTGTTGATTTGTTGATGGTCCACTGCATGGGAGAACATATTTGCCAATATATCACTGATAAGGATTTAATCTCCAACATTTACAGGGAATTCATACAACTTAACAAAAGGAAGATAAACAACCCAATCAAAAAATGGGCAACGGACCTAAATAGGTACTTTTCAAAAGAAGACAGAAGGAAAGCCAAGAGGCATATGAAAACATGCTCAGTCACTAATCATCTGAGAGATGCAGATCAAAACGACAATGCGGTACCATCTCACAACTGTCAGAATGGCTATCATCAACAAACCAACAAACGGTAAATTCATCTTTTGGTGAAAATGTCCATCTTTTAAAAAATCTGTCAATATTTTTAGAAGTAGTTCAGCTCTTACATTTAAAGAATTGGTTTTTTAATAGTTTCTGAAATGCCAGTGGGTACTGAGAAAGAGTACCAGTTTATTTGCCCTTGGATTTATATCAATGTTTCTTTTGCTACAAATGCTGCTTTACATCATTTGCAACCAGTTAAACTCCATGCACCTGATTGCTTTTCTATGGTAGTTGATCAATAGATGTTATCCTTCTAAAAGTAATTAGTAATTTTTAAAACAGGATCATAGACTTTTTTTATGTTTTAATTGATTGCTATGCTAATCTTATACTTCCTCTATTAATTTCAATTTTACAGATGGCAAACTAGAAATTATAGCATAAAGAGGAGAATTATGCTGAGATTAGTTAATACTGAAAAGGAGGTGGAACTTTTTTTCTCTCTAGAAGAGATTTTGTCAAATAGATCTTCATATTCCTTCTATAGTGAAGCTTCTAATACAACATTCAGCCTGCAAGAGAAAGCTAACATTGTGAACAGAAAACCATTGAGCTGGGCAGCTCAGAAGAACCATCAACCCAAACTTCCCCCTTGAGAGCAGTAAGTCCACCCTGGGTTACAATTGAGCTGAATTGGTTGTGCAAGGTGTCTACTTCTGTATGGAATAATTCATTCTCTTTATGAGAAAGGGGGGAAATTGTCCAAAATCCACTGTCACCAATTTATGTGATTAATTGACATTAGGCAATATGTGCAAGCATAGTAAGAAAAAGACAGGCTAGAAGCACCTGCCTGGGAGGGACTCCTGAGTATTCTCCTTTAGATGTAACTCAGCAGTTAATCAAACAGTTCCTTACCTGCCACTAAGTTTTTCTTCAAACGAAGCAAAGTAGAGGGTCGGTAAACAAGACACTGCAAGCCCTTTTACATACACCAGGAGAATATCAAACAGGTCTTCCATCAAGGTACAACTTCAGGTTTTTAATGTTTGCTGGGTCTTCTCATCATCCTTCTCTAAAGAAAGCTACAGAACAAGAGACTTCCCAAAAAAAGAAATTTTGTTCCTGTGTTATTGTTGGTGGTCACGGTATTTTTGTTTTATTTCTAAATATAGGTGTTGCTATATCTGTTTGATCATGACTACAATAAAAATAGAAACAGTATGAGTTAACCAGGGATTACCTATAGCCTCTAAGAGTAAAAAAAAAAAAAAATCTGTATTTCTTTTGTTTAGCCTATCAAAAGTTTCTTTTTTTTCTTCTGAATGTTGCTTATTTCCAAGGGGGCTTGAATGAGCAGACCTGAGTCACTGTAGGGATTCAAAGGGGCATGACAGCGACTTTAGATTTAATTTACCCAATCTGACATGATTTGTATTACCCACGTATCATAAAGTCTTTCTAATTGCAAACCTTGTTTCATTCATGGAATCTGCCCAGTTGACACTGATATTAATGGTTAATACAGCTGAATTTCTCCTACAGCATTATATCTTCCAAAAAGTTTCTTCTGTCAAGACCTTCATATGTTCCAATTCCCTGTTGTACAATGAAGCAATCCTCCATAGCTGACAGGTTCCCCTTTCCTTAGGTAGCTCAATATAAAAACCCCTCAGCCATTTCACCACAAGGAATTAGTCATTTATGTTGACTTTTCAATATGACACTGGGGGCCTATTCAAATCTGGTAGTGTTATTGAAACTTCAGCTATAACACTCAGATTCCAAAAGTCGAATGGCTTGCTTTCCCCTTACACCAGGGGCTTTATGGGGTTGTCTTTCAAGACAGTGATCCTCTTCTGATAAGGCATGTTGGGAAATGGATCTGAATGTAAAAATCTTAAACTTCTGATAATCCTCAATCCTATTTTTCCTGCAAATAATTTTAACAAAATGTTCAGTATCCTTGTTGAGATATACAACTTTCTGCTAAATGGGGATTTACCAACTTTGTTGATTACTATTATGTGAGTGGGTATATTATGATTTACCTGATAAATTACAGACCATTTTTTTAGTTCCCCAATAATAACAAAATTATATTTACAACTTATCTTCCCTTTATCAAGATGCAAGCACATCTGTTTGGTGTCTAGTCTCAGTTTAATTTACTTTAGTCTATTTCATTTTTATAGTATCTGCTAGAGGCCAGGTGCATGAAATTTGTGCACTGGGGAAGGGGGGGTTCCCTCAGCCTAGCCTGCACCCTCTCCAATCTGGGACCCCTTGGGGGATGTCCGGCTGCCAGTTTAGGCCCGATCCCTGTGGGCATCCCTCTCACAATCTGGGACTGCTGGCTCCCAATCGTTCCCCTGTCTTCCTGCCTAATCACCCCCTAACCCCTACCCTGCCAGCCTGATCAATGCCTATCTGCTCCCCTGCCAGCCTGATTGCCCCCAACTCCCCTCCCCTGTAGGCCTGGTTGCCCCTAACTGACCTCCCCTGCTGGCCTGGTCACCCCAACTGCTCTCCCCTGCTGGCCATCTTGTGACCACATGGGGGCAGCCATCTTGTGTGAGGGTGTGATGATCGATTTGCATATTACCTCTTTATTATATAGGATATTTGCTAATTGATGTTATCTCAGGAAGTCTGAATTCTAGCACTGTAATGTATTCCTCTGTTGTAACTCTTGGATTATAACATTATTTTTCAAAGGATTATTCTGACCAAATTTTCTTATAAGTTTAACTAGAGATAGTTAAAACCATTTGATGGGAAAATGCTTAGCATCACCTCAAGGTAGAATCTAATATCTCATGACAGATTTTACTTCTTTCTGACTTTGATTCTATGTTTCCCTGAAATATTAATAGGCATACCAGGATGCATAGGAGCCTGCAATTGAATGAGGAATTTTGTAGCTTAATAGGCAACTTCCTTTTGATAGAGGCTTACCACCTACTGCTTATGGCTATATTACAGGGAGACTGGAACATCTCTGTTTGTCTCATGCTTAGCATTAAGATCTAAAACTAAATAAATAATTCATTAATTTCACATCATGAAAATAATTAAAAATGTATTACTTTTATAATCTATGTTCACAGTTGTCCTTGTTTTTGCTTTCCATGTGTTCAGTTACCTGAAAAATGTTAAATGACAAATTACAGAAATAAATAATCCATTTATATCGCATGCTGTTTTGAGTAGCATGAAGAAATCTGGAGCTGTCCCTCTCATCACATGGGGACATGAATCATTCCTTTGTCCAGTCTATCCAAGCTGTATATGCTATGGCCCATTAGTCACTTAGTAGTCTTGGTTATCAGATTGATCATCATGGTATCACAGTGCTTGTGTTCAAGTAACCCTTATTTTACTGAATAATGGCCCCAAATTGCAAGAATAGTGATGCTGACAAATTTGATATGCCAAAGAGAAGTTGCAAGTGCTTCCTTTAAATGAAAAAGTATATATATGTAAGGAAAACCAATACATACAAGCTTCAGTACTATCCACAATTTCAGGCATCCACTGGGAATATTGAAACATATCCCCATTGGATATGGGGGGACTCCTGCATAAAACACAATTAGCATTCTCATGTTAATTCACTTATTATATATTTGCAATAAAGAGAATACAAGATTGTAACTCAGTGATCAGAAATTCCTATAACAGCTGAATACATTGCCTTGTGAATTTCATAAGACCCTTCTAATTTTTTCACTACTATATGTGTTTTTGTGTGTATGGAGATGATAGAATACTAGAGGCCCGGTGTGCAAAATTCATGCATGAGGGGGTGTGTCCCTCAGCCCAGCCTGCACCCTCTCTAATCTGGGACCCCTCAGGGGATGTCTGACTGCAGGTTTAGGCCCGATCCCTGATTGCCCCTAACTGCCTCTGCCTCGGCCCCTGCCACCTTGACTTAGTCTGGAAGACATCTGGTCTAATTAGCATATTACCCTTTTATTAGTATAGATTCAGCCATATTAATTTGGCAGCCTAACATCATATGAAATCAGCTAATAAAATAAAAAGTATTTTATCTTTACATATTTCTATACACATAATTCTATGTTTAATATATTCCTACATTAAGCATATAAACATAAGTAAATTAAGAGCAGTGCTACATCTGTTATTGAAACAAATGTGATAATTAGACCAATGGCATTATGCAGTCTAAGTAAAAGAAAAGTGTAATTCAGGAGGAGATTTTAGCTGCAGTGCTCTTTATCAACTAATTTTCTATGTTAATAAACTGACTCATGGAGACATAGGGACAATAAAATGGATTTTTTGGCTAAAATCTTTTCTTCAAATTAGCAATATGGCTCTCTTTATATGTATATTGATATAAATGGTTCCACATGATCATGATATGAAAAATCATCTATATATATATAATAAAAGCCAAGCAACCAGAAGTCCTGAACGACTGGAATGACCAGTGGCTATGATGTGTACTGCGGCCAGCCAACAGGACTGATCAGGGGCAGCCCCTCCTCCCAGCTGGCCCCAGACAGATCCAAGGCAGGGCTGGCCAGGCAACCTCCCATGGCCCCTCCCCCGAGTTGGCCTGGTCCCCAATAGTCCCCTGACCCTGATTGGGGGTAGGGCCGGATGGCCAACTTCCGGCATCCCCTCCCTGCACTGGCCTGGCCCACTGGCCCCCATCAGGGTGGGCCAGCTGGACCCTACCCATGCACGCATTCATCACCAGGCCTCTAGTTTAAAAATAAAATATAACTGGTTGAGTTGGAAATGGGGATATGAACATAGAAATATGAAGGCAAAAAGCTGCTGAATTTCTAACACAAGCTAATATATTTTCTATGTATTAAGTTTATATAGAAGTTTTTCAGAAATCTAATTGCTAAGTAGGTGAACAAATTAGGTATATGAAACATTCTCTTAAATAAAGTGTTAAAATTATGTATTGATATTTTGAATTGAAATTACACTTGCTAAGTAAATATTGATAAGAATTGAAAGCCAATTTCTTTTTCTTTTTTTAACTTTATTTTTCATTATTAATTTTAAATTGTTTTTATTTTCTTTATTGATTAAGGTATTACATATGTGTCCTTGTCCCCTCACTGCCCTCTCACTCCCCTAATCATGCCCTCACCCCCCTGGTGTCTGTGTCCATTAGTTAGGCTTACATGCATGCATACAAATCCTTTGGTTGATCTCTCCCCCTTATCCCCACCCTCCCCTACCTTCCCTCTGAAGTTTGATGGTCTGACCAATGCTTCTCTGTCTCTGGATCTGTTATTGTTCATCAGTTTATATTGTTCATTATATTCCATAAATGAGTGAGATCATGTGATGCTTATCTTTCTCTGACTGGCTAATTTAGCTTAGCATAATGCTCTCTAGTTCCATCCATGCTGTTGCAAATGGTAAGAATTCCTTCTTTTTTACCACAGTGTAGTATTCCATTATGTAGATGTACCACAGCTTTTTAATCCACTCCTCTGCTGATGGGCACTTAGGCTGTTTCCAAATCTTACCTATGGTGAATTGTGCTGCTATGAACATAAGGGTGCATATATCCTTAACTGATTCATGTTTCTAGTTTCTTGGGATATATTCCTAGAAGTGGGATCACTGGGTCAAATGAGAGTTTCATTTTCAGTTTTCTGAGGAAACTCCATACTGTTCTCCACAGTGGCTGCACCAGTCTGCATTCCCACCAGCAGTGCACGAGGGTTCCTTTTTCTCTTCATCCTCGCCAACACTTGTTGTTTGTTGATTTGTTAATGATTACCATTCTGACAAGTGTGAGATGGTACCACATTGTTATTTTGATTTGCATCTCTCAGATGATTAGTGATTTTGAGCATGTTTTCATATGTCTCTTGACATTCTTTATGTCCTCTTTTGAAAAGTTTCTATTTAGGTCCTTTGCCCATTTTTTGATTGGGTTGTTCATCTTCCTTTTGTTAAGTTGTATGAGTTCCCTGTAAATGTTGGAGATTAAACCCTTATTAGTGATAACATTTGCAAATATGTTCTCCCATGCAGTGGGCTTTCTTGTTTTGTTGATGGTTTCTTTTGCTAGGCAAAAGCTTTTTATTTTGATGTAGTCCCATTTGTTTATTTTCTCTTTAGCTTCCATTGCCCTAGGAGCTGTATCAGTGAAGAAATTGCTTCAGCATATGTCTGAGATTTTGCTGCTGGTGGATTCCTCTAGTATTTTTATGGTTTCCCATCTTAGGTTTCAGTCCTTTATTCATTTTGAGTTTATTTTTGTGTATGGTGTAAGTTGGTAGTCTAGTTTCATTTTTTTGCAGGTATCTGTCCAGTTTTCCCAACACCATTTATTGAAGAGACTGTCTTGACTCCATTGCATGTTCTTGCCTCCTTTGCAAATATTAATTGAGCATAGTGATTTGGGTCCATTTCTGGGTTCTCTATTCTGTTCCATTGGTCTAAAATTTTAACACTGGTTACATATTGAACTACCTTTTGCATTCTAAGGCCACCTATTTCAATTTTGCATAGTATCAAAATACAGGGGGAAGATTTCTACTTGTGATTATGGACTAAAGAATACACAACTTGAAGAATAATGTATCAAAATTGTACAATTTTTTGTGTGTATATTAGGGAAATGAAAACAAGGTCAGCCTCTTAAGCACATTTGTATCATAATTAATTTTTTTAAATATTTGCAGATTTACAGAAAGTTGAAAAGTGCCATGTACTCTTCATGCAGTTCCCCAATGGTTACATCTTGTGTTACTGTAGTACAATATTGAAACTAGGAAATTGACAATGGTACAAAGCATATGTAATTCTATGTCATTTTATCACATATACTAGAGGTCCGGTGTAAGAAAGGCGAGCCCGGGTGCAGTCCCTAGGCCTGGCCAGTGATCGAAGCACAAGCATCTGGCATGGAAGGGCATGTCCCAGCTGATCTCTGGGCCCTGGGGAAGCACGTGGGCCCCCGAGTCCCCGTACATGCCCCTCCTCCTGAGTCACAGCCCCTGAGTTCCCATGCAGAGATGCAGTGAGTGCAGCTGGATGTCGCTGGCCGGGACACAGCATGGGCCTCTGGCCCAGGGGTGCTGCACAGAAGCTGGTCGGGAAGTGTGCTCTTTCATGGCTGGTCTGGCCGACCATCCCCTGCATGAACCCACAGGGAGGGTCCTGGTGACTGCAGCCCGGCTCACCACCCCGAAGGGGCTGTGTGGGTGCGAGGTGGGCTCCTCATGGGTGCCTGGCACCTGAGCACAGTGGCCTTTCCTGGTGCGTGAGCCCTGGCATCCCAGGGGAGGGTAGCAGGAGGAGTGAGAGTGAGCTCAGTGGACATGCCACATTGTCATTGCACCTCTGTCCCTGTCACCCCTACCCCCTGGTAGCCAGCAGGAGGTCACAGCCCCCTGCTTGCAGGAGGTTGGTCACTGACACCCACTCCCAGTTCCCCATTCCAGCCCGGGGCCTGGCTGCTGGTCACCGTCTGTGGGGCTATTGGTTGGGGCCAGGCCCCCTGCCCAGCTCCCTCAGCTCCTGGGAGCCAGGTGGCAGCCCTGCCCCAGCTGCCGCCAACACTGGTCACCATGTGTGGGACGATCGCCCCCGATTGCACTCTCTTTGGCCTGGCATCAACCACTTACCTGTTCCACCATCCCACTGTGGTCCCGCTCTCCTTTGGGCCCAGTGGGGCCCGCAGTACCTCCACTGCTGCTTGCTGCCAGCGCTGCATTGCTGATGCCCGCCATGTTCCACACTGCCCCCTGGTGGTCAGCACACGTCATAGCGAGCAGTTGAACAATTTGTATATTAGGCTTTTTATTATATAAGGTAAATTCCGGTAGCCACCGCCACCACCACCATGATATAGAACTATTCTACCATATAGATCTACTAGTGTTTTATGTTTTACAATTGAGTAACATGTAAAAATCTTACTTTCCTTTAAGTCCTTGTATCCTCTCGTGTTTGTAATGTAATTGTCTTAAATATTTTCTTTATGTACCTACTCTATGTACATACATATATTAAAGTCCTCATCAACAATGTTATACTTTTGCTTTGAACATCAAACATAATTTAGAAAACTTAAGAAAAGGAGGAAAGCACATTTTTGCAGCAGATGTTTGCCTAACGCTTTTAGAAAGGGATTCTTTTTAAGGATAGCATATCCAATTATTCCCAAATAAAGCTAAAGCAAGAGACATCAGCTATTTATTTTGTTACTGTTTCTCAGTGCACCCATTTCTACAAAAGAAAAAAGATCAAGGATGTCCTTCAATAGTGGAATTAGAGTTTAGTGTAGTTAATCATGTGAAAAGTAAAGGAGAAAATTGAATAGAAGAGAGTAATGTAGGAATCCTATGCTCCAGAACTAATTTCTGTCACACTATGTTTTCATGATATTATTGCCTAGTGGAATAAAATAAATTGACCAGGTGTTAAAACTAGCACAAGATGATAAGCATTTAATTTATTCAATATATTCTATATACTTTCAAATATTTCCTCACTCTGAGGGATATATATATACTTAGAAGCATTCTGTATTACTCTAGAATTTACTCTGGGATTTTGAAAGATGTATTTTAAGAATAAGAGATTGGGTTAGGACAGACATAACTATTTTTTAGAAGAAAATATTTTTCCTATGTGATATATTATTTTAGGAAAGGTCATCCATCAAATTAAATGTCTTTTTCTTACAAGAAAAGCATTTCCAAATAATTCTTACATTCACATATTTCAAAAAATAAAAACACATTATAAAGTAAACAGTGAACAGTGAAAATTCTTCCTTCTACTTTATCATATATATATATGTGTGTGTGTATATATATATATGTATATATATATATATTCAATTAGGCTTAATCCTCTACACCAGATGTTATTTACAATTTACTTATTACCATTATTACTGCTATTAATGTTTTTATATTTCTAAGAAAGTATAGATATACACGGTGGGAAAAAAGTAGATTTACAGCTGTTTATATAGAAAATAAAACAATAATTAATAAATAATAATACAAGAATAAACTGTTTTGCATACTCATAACTGTAAACACCTACTTTTGCCCACCCTGTAGATTCTTATTGTTTATTTTTTTTCTCCTTGGAGTCATACCATATATCTTATTAAAAATTTCTTATAGATAATTTTTATGGAGTCTATGTTTTTCTAAGACAAATCATAATGCAAGGTATAACCATACATTCATATACATTATCTTTGGGTCATCCAGTTGGAAATAACTAGGAAAAAGTTCTAATTAAAGATTAATAATTCAGAGCTAAGTAGTTAGAGTATGTTATATCCATAAATAGTCAGTCATAGAAGAAAAGAGAAAAAAATAATGATCATCAAATGGATGATTTCTCTAAGTTTTATGTGTAACTTATTTTTCTGGGCTTTCTAGGTAATAGCTATTTGAATTACCAGTGAAACCATATACAGGCACTGATATTTCCTCAGTGTCTCCACTATGTAATGTGATGTTATTTGTTATGTTAAAAACCATCACACTTTAAGAGTAACTTGGAGACCAGTGAATTAAGAAGAAAAGTGACCTCATAAAAAATTTCCAAAAGAGAATAGAGATAAAATAGAAAGGAACAACAAAAGAATAAGTTGACAAGTTAGCACTGTGTGTTCCCTGAAGAAACAGGACTTGAAAGAATTTGGAAACAGGAAAACTAGAAAGATAAATGTAGGTGAGTGTTTGAAAGTGAAAAGACCTAAAAGTTGGGTTTGGTGTGGTTGGGAAGTAAAATATGGATCTGTATGACTTTTTTGGGTGAGACCATGATAAAGGAAAATATTTAAGGGGCCAATTAATGGTAATTTGGGGGTTTCACTTTTAAATGTACACTAGAAAAGGCCTGAAGAAAGAGGATGCCAAAAATATAAAGGCAAGCTCCTATCATTTTTAGCTATGGTATTGAGAAGGTAGCCAACTAGGTGGAAAATTTTTTTCACCTTTACTTTAAGCAACTCATGTTGTTGAAAATATAAATTTATAATAGATTCTATCATATTCTCTGTGTGAAGGGCACACATATCTACATTGAAAAAGGCAGTTATCAAATATATGACTGTAGCAAAATTAAGAAGTAAAATATTATGGGTTGAATTATATCCCACCAAAATCCAGGTAATGAAGTCCTAACCCCCACTACCTCAGATACTTACCTTATTTGGAAATAAGCTTATTGCATATGTAAATAGTTAAGATGAGCTCATGCTGGAGTGAGGAAGCCCCTTAGCAATATGACTGGAATCTTTATAAACAGGGAAATTTGGACACAGAGATAGTCATGTTGCATGTGAAGATGATATAAAAATACAGGGAAGTAGTACCGTTTGTTTATCTTTTCCTGAGTTTCCCTTGCAAGCGATGTCTGAGATTTTACTACCTATGTTTTCTTCTAGCATGTTTATGGTTTTGTGACTTAAATTTAAATATTTTATCCATTTTGAGTTCATTCTTGTGTATGATGTAAGTTGGTAGTCTAGTTGCATTTTTGTGCATATGCCTGTCCAATTTTTCCAACACCATTTATTGAAGAGACTGTCTTCACTCCATTGTATGCTCCTAGAAACATGAATGCATGAAATAGACTGGCCAATATCCAAGGGAAGGAAGTGGTGATGACGTAATAAAGAATGTAAAGGAAATAGCTAAAGACATATATGCGTAGCCCATGGAAATGGAAAATAATTTAGTAAAGGCCAAGGAAGGGTTAAGTGAAGAAGGGTGGAGGTAGGCAAAGGGGGAGATGGGGATTCCTGCAATAATGTCAACATTAAAATCTTATCTAATAAAAGAAGCAATATGCAAATTAACCATCACTCCGTGACAAAATGGCGGCACCCATAGACACAAGATGGCAGCGCCCACTCCTCTCAGGCCTGCCGGAGCCCCACAGTCCCAGGGAGTGCTACCTCTGAGATCAGGCAGCATGCAGCCCAGGCTGTCAGCCTGGGAGGCGGCAGCCCCCCCTCCCCGGGGCGATCAGCTCCAAGCCACGACCCGGGCCATGGCCTGGGAGATGCCAGCGCCTCCCCTCCACCCCTTCTCCGCATGATCCGCTCCTAGCTGTGGCCTGAGCTGTGGGCCTGGGAGGCACCTGCGCTGCCAACCGCCCCCCGCCTCAAGCAATCAGCTCCCATCCGCAGCTGGGGGCTGTAGGCCTGGGAGGCAGCCATGACTCCCAGAGCTATCCCCTCCCAGTGGCAGCCTGGGGTGTCAGCCTCTAAAGGCCTGCACCCCCATGGAGTGATCCCTCCCACACACACCTATAACTTTGGAACTTCCCTTGCCTCCAGCAGAGTGATTGGAGATGGGGGGTGATATCTGGGCGATGCTGCCCAGCAAACTTCTTCCATTGGGTAGAAGCTTCTGACCAGGTTAGGGAGGTAAATGGGTTTTGTTTAAAATCTTTACAAACCACAAAGGAAATATCTGAGGTAGGGTTTCACATTGGAAGTAACTTACAACTAATTTCTGAAGGCAAATAGCAACATTGCAGTTACAGTACTGGAGAGTACCCCAGGGTCTGGAGGTTGGCTCTGCAAGGGCGGTGGTGGGTGCTCCCCACCCTGGTTCCTGAGCACCTTGGGAAGGGCTTGAGCCCACCCAGGAAGGCCTTTTCCCCTACAGTTTTCACCAAGGCAGGGAGGTTTTGTAGACATGAATAAGAAGTGCCCACACACAGTCCTGAAGATACAAGGGCCGGCAGAAATGACAAACAAACTAGGAAAAAAGCAAAGGCAGAAACACCACCAATCCCAACACTGATCATCTTTTTCTTCAGATGACAGTGTGTTTCCCGCTTCTTCATCTTCTGGAAGTGAGACAGATTCAAGCACTGATGATTCTACCAATGGAAAAGTTAAGAGAAAGAGAGGAAAGAAAAGGAATAAAAGAAGAAAAGAAAGGACAAAAGGTGAAACATCAAGAAAAAGAAAGAGAAGGAAAAAAGGAAGAAACAGTCACATGATATCACCTTTCCAAGGTCTCATGAAATTCCTGTTTAAGGAGTTTATTTTATGACACTTTTAGTTTGGGTTTACATTTTTACTGGTTTGTCAAGACCACGGCAGGTACACTGTCCAATATGTTAAAGAAAAAACCCTATCTATTAAAGAGGGAATATGCAAGGGAGGGCATTTGGGGGTGACTGGGCTATCAGGGAAGGGCAGTTGGGGACGATCAGGCCGGCAGGGGAACAGTTAGGAGTGGATCAGGCTGGTAGGGGAGTGCTTAGGGGGTGATCAGGCTGGCAGGCGAGCAGTTTGGAGCCAGCAGTCGGTCATCCCCTGAGGGGTCCCACATTGGAGAGGATGCAGGTTGGGCTGAGGGACACCTCCCCCCCAGTGCATGAATTTTGTGCACCGGGCCTCTAGTAATTTTAATTAAAAAAATAGGGAAAAGAAGGCAATCAACAAGTCAAGCAAGTGTCCTAGAAAAGATCCTTCTCTCACAGCCTTCATAAGGCAGAAACCCTGGTGACATCATTATTATTTTTATTGAGAGAGAGAGAGAGGGGGAGAGAGAAAGAGAAACATCTGTTTGTTGTTCCACTTATTGATACATCCATTGATTCTTTGTATGTGCCTTGACTAGGGATTGAACCCACAACTTTGGCATATGGAAACAACACTGTAGCCAATTGAACAACCCAGCCAGGGCTCCTGCTGTCATTTTTATTTTTGGACTTTTAGTCTCGAATTCTGTGAGAAAATAAATATCTGTTGTTTAAAGCACATAATTTGTAGTACTTGGTTATGGCCTTTTGCTTGATACATTAAGAATGTTGTCCGAAGTTTTGAAGAAATACAAGTTTTGCCCAGCTGTGTGGGACACTCATTGAGTGTTTACCTATGAACATGGAGGTCACAGTTCAATTCCTGGTCAGGGCACATGCCCGGGTTTCGGGCTCCATCTTCAGTAGAAGCCATGCAGAAGAAAGCCAATCAATGATTCTCTATCATCATTGATGTTTCTATCTGTCCCTTCTTTGAAATTGATAAAAATATATTAAAAATAAATAATAAATAAATAAATAAATATGTTAAAAAAAAAGGAAATACAAATTTTCACTGAAAAATAAATATTGTTTTCCTAGTATAGGTCTCCAAAGACTATTTTCATTCTTAACACAATTCTACTTTATTTTTCTGGGCTATTTTATTATTCTTTTTATGCCTACTGGCAGATTTTAATTAGTTTTCTGAGGAATATTTATGTAAACACAGTATTAAAGCCACACGCAATGAGGTGTTTATTTTAATCAGTTTCTAGCCTCATCTACTAAGAGTCAAAGTATTCCTAATGAACATATAATTAATGCATAGCACAGCTTCAGGTTTGTGCCATATAAGATGTAGAACTGTGGCTTTGACATTAATGCTGTTTAAACTTTAAATAAAACAATTTCTAGCTGGTTCCTAAAAGCTAGAGAAGATTTGGGAAGCTTGGTTCATTTTGCTATTCCAGAGACATTTCAAATAGAATACTATGTAACTAATCCAATTGATCAAGGACAGAGAAGCGGGTTAATCAGTTTGATCTGTTTCCTTTAAACTC
Source organism: Corynorhinus townsendii (assembly GCA_026230045.1). Classification (NCBI taxonomy): domain Eukaryota; kingdom Metazoa; phylum Chordata; class Mammalia; order Chiroptera; family Vespertilionidae; genus Corynorhinus; species Corynorhinus townsendii. Next base: position 111,788,301 of record JAPDVU010000001.1, on the reverse strand, counting down.
TCTTTCTCTTGTAATGTACTAGTAACATGCTTATTTCCACATTTTCATCAAAATTAATAACAGAGTTTACTAATAACATAAGCAAGGCTGAAGCACAGTGGAAATGCACTCAGTTGTCACTGAACAGCCCTCTGTGTTTATTCATATTTACCATAAAATGTTATTCTGGGCATTGTTACACTTGGGTGTATGACAGACTGACTCAGTCCTTATAAAAACTGAAATTTCAAATAGATGACTGAAGCACTAAGTGCTTCTATATTTGCATATCAAAATTTAGATGTCCAACTCCTCATTGTCCTTGCCTCTGCCATAAGAAAAAATGAACTATCTGGTTTGTAACACAATTTTTCAACCAACACTCTTCTTGCTGATCATTTCAGGATAAAATTTACTAGTGACAAATCTTATATAAAACCACCCTTTCCCAACCAAATTAATTGTATTTGAAGCTTTGTACATGAACATACCTATTGCTTATATTATACCTACCTATTCACCTGCAAAATTAGTTTAGAAACAGATTTTTAATTACTGTATTAAAAATATTTAATTATTATTTTTAAAGTTAACTGACTTACTAGTTATTAATCAAGAAAAATACACTAGATACTGGTTCTACCAGAATTAATAATGTCTATATATGAAAGGCTTTATTAGTATAATAGTTAGTACATAAGTGTTTTATTTTTTTATTTTTTTTTATTACAGGTGTTCCTCTTTTATTTTTCCCCATAGCTCCCCTCCACCTGATTCCCCACCCCACCCCATGCCCTTAGCCCCCACCACTGTCTTCATCCATAGGAGTAAGATTTTTGTCCAATCTCTTCCCGCACCCCTCACACCTGCTTCCCCTGAGAATCGTCAGTCCACTCCCTTTCTATGTCCCTGATTCTATTATATTCACCAGTCCATTCTGTTCTTCAGATTTTTCATTCACTTGATTTTTAGATTCACTTGTTGGTAAGTTTGTATTTGATGTCATTTGGTTGTTCATAATTTTTATCTTTACATTTTTCTTCTTCCTCTTCTTAAAGGATACCCTTCAGCATTTCGTGTAATCCTGGTTTGGTGGTGATGAACTCCTTTAGCTTTTTCTTGTCTGTGAAGCTCTTTATCTGACCTTCAACTCTGAATGATAGCTTTGCTGGGTAGAGTAATCTTGGTTGTAGGTTCTTGCTATTCATCACTTTGAATATTTCTTGCCACTCCCTTCTGGCCTGCATAGTTTCTGTTGAGAAATCAGCTGACAGTTGTATGGGTACTCCCTTGTAGGTAATTAACTGTTTTTCTCTTGCTGCTTTTAATATTCTCTCTTTGTCTTTTGCCCTTGGCTTTTTAATTATGATGTGTCTTGGTGTGGTCCTCTTTGGATTCCTCTTGTATGGGGTTCTGTGCGCTTCTTGAACTTATAAGTCTATTTCTTTCACCAGGTAGGGAAAGTTTTCTGTCATTATTTCTTCTAATAGGTTTTCAATATTTTGCTCTCTCCCTTCTTCTGGCACCCCAAAAATTCGGATGTTGGTTCGCTTGAAGTTGTCCCAGAGGCTCCTTACACTATCTTCATATTTTTGGATTCTTTTTTCTTTTTGTTTTTCTGGTTGGATATTTTTTGTTTCCACATATTTCAGATATTTGGTTTGATTCTTGGGGTACGTTGATCTACATTTGAGTTTCTGCATATTCTTTATTTCAGACAGTGTATGCTTCATTTCTGACTGATCCTTTTCCATTTTTTTGGCATTCTCATTAAGCTCCTTGAAGGTCTCATCAAGTTTCTCAGTGGTTTTAAGAAGATTCTTGAGTAACCTTATAAATGTGGTTCTGAACTCTATGTCATCCAGTAGTTTGCTTTCCTCCGTTTCTTTCATTCGTGACATGTTTCTTTGTCTCCACATTTTGGCTGCTTCCCTGTGTTGATGGAGTAGCTTTGTGTGGTAGGTGATCTATAGGGGGCAGTAGCTCAGCCTCCTCAATCACATGAGATGGATGCTCTTGGTACACCCCTTTGTGGGCTGAGTGCAAAGTCTTGGTGTAGTTAAGCCTTAATTTCTGTTGGTACACTGGGAGGAATTGACCTCCAGGCCAATTAGCTGTGAGCACTCCCTGTGTCTATAATGGAAGAACTGCTGCGCTGAAGACACACTTATGGGGCAGGACTTGTTTCAGTGGGGCTTTGGTGCTCACTGAGTCTGCCTCTTGAATGTGTCACTTATGGATGTGAGGAGTTGAAATCTGGTGTCTCACACTGACCACTATGTACACTGGCTTCTGGATCTCCAATGGGGTGCAGGTCAGCTACTGTCTGAGGCCACTCAGCAGGAGCTACAGTGAGAGCTGCAGTTTTCTCCTCTTTGCTTGGGGTTTGGAGGTTTTGGAGCTGTCTGACCCAGGCTGCAAGTTTGCTAGTTTAAGCTGCGATAGGGCAGGCCTTTCTTATGCTAATTGAGCTGCTTGGAGCTTGGGTGGGTTTGTAGGTTGTGCAGGGCGGGGCCTCAGTGTATCACTAGGTTAGGGCGTGGCAAACAGCAATGGCTGCTAGTTAGCTGGCTCTGAGTCTCCAATGGCATCCGCGAGTCCCATGCCCCAGTGCAGTAAACAATTATTCCTGCGCGCAGCTCTGCAAGCAAGCCACCCTCACTGGCAGACAGTCCAGCTTCTCCCCGTAGGAGTTTGGGTCCCCCGAGTCTCCCCAGAGACTGGATTTCAGAGTAATCGGGGGCTTGTCTCCGTTTGGGTTGAAAAAAGCAACGCACCCAGTCGCCCGCAGCCAGCCCAGATCCTGCGCCTCCGTACCTCAGCTTTTCAGCACTCGTGCAGGTCTCAGTGCTCTTTCCTCTTTCCTTCTAGTTGTAGAACTTCCACTCAGCCAGCTTTCCCGTGGTTCTGGGTGATAGACGTTTTGTCTTTTAGTTGCAGTTTAAATTGTTGTGGGAGGCAGCAGTTTAGGTGTTTACCTACGCCGCCATCTTGGATTCTCTCTATAAGTGTTTTATATGTGTCAAATAATTTAATCCCAACTACAACTCTCTGAGAGGAAATAGCATTAGTATTAACTTTTTACAGATACAGAAACTGAAGCATGGCCAGCTGAGTTGAAGAGTCAAGTAATTAAGAGAAAATGTGATACATATAGTACATATAATATAAGGAAATAAATAGCATTTTTTGATCATGCTAGGGACAGAAATCAATTTGGCCTAAGAAGATAGAAAATGAATTCATGGAGTTGGCAATGTTTGAGCTAAACTTTGACATAAAAGTAGGAATTTTGTAAGAGGAGACTAATTTGCTGGAGGAAAAATATATAGATGACCACGGATAGCTCATCTGTTCTGCTGTGTCAAGAATTTTTCAGTGGAAAAAAACTGTTTCATCAGGAGAAAGGCTTATTTTTAAAAGGCACAAAAGTCTCAGTGAAAACAGCATCCAGAAAGTGCCATGAATCAAGAAAATGTGCCCATATTTCTGTCTGCCTCTATCTCTTTGAGTGTCCTCAATGACTAAACTTCTTGTTCCAAACCAGCATCTCTTCCTGTTTCTCTCTTCTGATTGACTTCCTCCTCTATTATTTCCAGTTTTCCAGTCCCAGAGCCTACATGACTTCCTGACTGCATTGTGTGTGTGTGTGTGTGTGTGTGTGTGTGTGTGTGTGTGTGTGTGTATTTCTTAATGTACACATTTCAAGTTGCAGTGTGGAAATCTGATTGGCCTAGCTCATCTTTTCAGGTTAAAGCACGGAGTTCTCTCTAGTCCATTCAGTTATAATCAGAAGAGTAATTATGACCAATTCTATTGTTAAGGTGTATAAGGCATTCATTAACTAAGTCCAGTGGGTAATAATGTGGGATAGCAACTGGCTCAATATGGCAGGTGTACATGCATTTGATATTTAGCAGTAGATAAAGCAGGATTATAAAGGGCCTTCTTTGTCATGCTATTGACATTGCTCTTTGATCAGTAACAATTTGGAACCTCTAATTTTCTAAAACTTCAAAGTTTCATAGTTATAGCAGTTCTTTAAAAATAACACTTCTGGATATGTAAAGAATAAGACAAAGTCAAGATACAGGAAGGTAGCAGTGAACAGTTGGATGACCCAGGCTAGTGATGAGGAATAACAAAACTAAAAATGACAGGCACCAATCCCTAACATTGATGCCAAATTCAAAATATTCACAGAATATCTTTCTGATTTTGAAATGTTAAAGACGATGAAATGTTCCTTTACTGCATAGAACAATTACTCAAGAGGGATGAAAACAAGGAGAAAATATGAGGAAACAGAGAAAGATGTAAGCCAGAATCCAAAAACTGATGAATGGAAACACAAAGAAAAAGAAAAAGAGTAATTACAGGATTTTTATATCAGATATGTCATTTTTTAAATAGGTTAGAGATAGAAAGGACTCCTATTTGTTTAAAAATAATGGCAAGTTTAATCCTACAGAAAACAAAAGTATTTGCAAGTCTGAGCAGTGTCATGAATTGGGAGTTCTCTGTGCATAGGAAGATAGCCATAGCGTGAAATTAAACTTAGAAATGGGCTAGTGTTGTAAAAATAGTCTTTTACTATATAAAATCTCCAAGATGGAGGCATTAAAGAAAAAAAAATCTAACAAATTATAACAATAAAAAAAAATCCACCTATTAAACACTGGTCTATATCAGGTATTACACTAAGTACTGTATTCAGTTTATTATATTTAATTTTTAAACATCTCAAAGGTACATATAATATTATAACCATTTATAGGTAAGAACATTAAGGCTCAAATAAGTTAATATTCTAATTATTAACCATTTCAATAAAAACAGAAAGACCTTAAGCCTGTAGTGCATTATAATGCCTCCCTGAAGTATTGTTGAGAGCTGACAGCACCATCAGAAATTGGGAACATGTAACCCTTAAGTTTATAATACTTAATGGAGGGGCTGTTAGATATAGGCAGACATAAGCACCACAGGACTAAGAAACAACATTATCGATGACAGCATTTCAGACTTCTGAAAACAGAATTTTTGGGGAGAATAAAGATTTCTAAAAATAGGTGGTACTTTTTTATTAAAAATTATCCAAATAAAGAAATAAAATATAGATCAACTGAAAAAAATCAAATATATTTATGGGAATATTAAATGAGAAAAACTTTGAAAGAATTGCATGGATATTGGAACAAATGGCTTAGAGAGAATATAAATGTAAAAGTGTCATTTATAGTGTCAGGAATACTGAATAACAGATGTGTGTGCTAAAAGCCTGTGAAAATGATTCTTCAAAAGGATGATGTACGTGTTTTAACTATGTTAAGAGCAAGAAGACAGAGAAGCAGAGAACTCTAGCACTTGAAGATCTAATGTAAACAAAATAGTAAATGAAATAATATCATTAAACAGAAACTTAATCTCCAGTCTAAAAGTGTTTAAGAAAAAAATAGGCTTAAGAAGGAAAGACATGACTCCTAAGATATAAGAATAAATCATTTTTTAACTTTATTTTAGAACTAAGAAAAGACCATTATATAAATGATAAAAGGTAATTCTAATAAAATGCTGGGACTATTAAATAGATGATTTATTAAATAAATGGTTTATAAACATTTACAGAAGAAAATGATGCTTACTCAGTCACTATAGGTCTACCAACAAAAGTTCACCAGAAATCAAATTTATTACATTTTCAACATGCTTTAACAGGTTATAGCTGTTTGTTCTTTACTACATTTGTTTCTATTTCTTTTCTCGTAAAAATATCCCAATTTTATTTTGTGGAACCATTCCCACTCTACTCTTGCCCATGGTGCTGGTAAGACATTGTCCTGGCTTTGCCATCTAAAGAATTCCACCTCTCAGGCAAACCCATTGGGTTAGCCAGACAATAAGCCCTGGGTTTTCTGGAACCATCTGGAAACAGAAAAGCCCCTTCCTCTGACACTGCTAAACCAGACAAATATGAGTTTGTGACTTTTGTGGCCATTTTGTGTTATGAGGAAAAACTTAACTGAGAATATAACTACCAGAATAGGACTTCTAATCTGAGAGATGAAAAAAGACAGAATTCTCCCAACATGGTGTGATTATTTGGAATTTTCAGTTAAATAAAACATAACATACTTACTTATGCCACTTTGAGTTAATTGACACTGAAAAGAGTTATAATTCTGAAATTTGTCCCTGAAAATGAAGTCTTAAACTGTGGATTTAGTTTATTTGCTAAAGAATACAGAATGAAAATTCTTCCACCCTTCATTGAAAAGATATTGATATCTGTTATACTAGTACAGTGGAAAAATTACTTATACTGACATGTTTATGCAAATTTCCTTGGTTTTTCGAATTTTTAGTCCTCTGAGGATAGGCTTTTGGAAATTTCATTGAGAAATGACAGTGTTTTAGAATGTATCAACTATTTAGTGTGGCTTTTTGTAAATTCTCCCAAGAAAGAGACTAGCTGCTTCTAAAAAGCCTACCTGAAAATAGAGAAAGAATAAGTGAAACATTCCCAAAAAAGCATTAAAGGTGAGATTCCTAGGTTAGAAAAACATAATATTAATATCCTACAGGGTAATATAATCATAACCTTTGATTTTTATACTTTACATTAAATATAAATGTTCTAATTAACATGTAAATCTACAGAATGTATGAGTTAATTAATAGGAAATAATAAAGATAAACACAAACTATGTTTATCTAGATCAGAGGTAACAGACTATGTCTATTGACCAATCTCCTTTTTTCGTGAATTTTTAATGTAACACAGTTATACCCATTAATTGATACATTGTGGATCATTTGAGTAGTTAGTGGCATAGATCGTATGGCCTGTAAAACCTCAATTACTTTTAAAAACTTTGCCTATCCTTGTGTGGGAACTATGCCAGAGATGTCGGGTAGTCAAGGCCTTGTTCTTAATACACTGGACAGCCACGGCCACTCTAAACATGGGGATCTTAATCAGAATGTCCTAAGACTACACAGCTACAAGGCCACAGCGATCTTATGGTACACTGTGCCCTTCTGTAACCCAAATGATTGATGTAACTATTGGCATGAGACCTCTTTTGCCTAAGTAGTATTAAAATACATTACTAAAGCTAGAGAGCAGAGACAAAGTTGAGAGCTGATGCTGCTATGATGTATGGCTAAGAGCTCAGACATAGCTACTATGTGAAGCCTGTGTGAAAACGGAAAAAAGGCTGGGAGACGTGAAAGAGGCTGGAGAGGCTACTGAGGCATTACCTCTGAGAGAGAGCTCAGGTGCCGCTGCTATGTGAGGTGGTGGGTCCAGAGGCAGAGTGCAGCTGCTCAGTTAATAGCTGTGGGTACAGAGACTATGACTGCTTTATAGGAAAGATGTATTGGTTTATCAGCTAGTGTGTGGCTGCCTGTATGGGTGGAGAACTATTTTGTCTAATAGCTTATGGCCACTGGCTCCTACAATAAAGACTCATTCTTATGCACCCACAACTTCTCATGGCTTCTCCCTCTGCCATCTGGCGTTCAAAAAGGTCCAGCGCCTGGCAGAGGGGCTGGGCCCTGGCAGTTAGTGCAATGGGCAGGGTTTGAGATGGAACCTGCCCTGACAGTGGGCATAGTGCAGCAGAATTCAGAAGAATATTTGGACTCAGAGCAGCAGTGCTCTTGCTGCCCTGACACCCTGCCTTAGGTCATTAAATTATATTTAAATATTTTATTATGTTAATGTTTATTAACAATACCCTATTTTGATAATTTCTAAACATTATCTTGATGACAAAGTCTGGATGACAAAAATATTGATCTTTTTGTGTGTAGGCCTGCTTATTTACATAGGTTTACCAAGAATTGCTAAATGACTATATAAGTGTTAAGTACACAATGTCAAATAACTACTAAGGCTAGATAATTAAGTTCTTCCAAGAAATTTTTATTTAAATATGTCATGTACTTTTTAAAGCCTCTACAATTTGTTCTCCTGTCCTGAGGCTGAAAAATTAAGTGAAAGAAACTCTCTCCACCAGATTTCTCTGACCATATCTGTAGATTTGAGAGACTTCTCTTATTGAGATCCACTAGATTTTCTAAAGTTCCTGTCCTGCTTCACCTTCATCACCACCTGGGAAGTTGAGATCCTGGAAACTGGGTGTCAAACTAGTTTCCTTGGCGAGAATTGAAGGTGTTGGCTCCATTTATTAAGTGTAATCCTTTTTCATTAATGGCGAGCTTATTATTAAATTGATTTATTAGCCAATGTGACATTCCACGTGATCTTGACTGTTGCATAACTAATTTGATGAATTATAAAATTGTATAGAGGAGGATTAAGTCTTATTACACTTATGTTAGTAGCAATATTGTCATAAGAAGTATGGAAACTGAAGGGAAGTAATTGTTACCCAAATCACTTTTTATTAGAACAATATTATTGTTTTTTTCCTTGAAAAAATAAAAGATATCCCATTATTTGTTGTACACAGTTGTAAATCTTTGCCATTCCTATTTCCAGTATATACTCAGTCACCCATATAAATTATAACTTTACCAAAATTAACTAAACTAACAACTCACCCATATTAACTTTAACTTCTAGCAAAATTAACTACTATTCACAAAGAACACTGGAAGTTAGGTAATTGAAAATTGTCTGTTCTACACAAGCATTTTAGCAAGCACAAAGCTCATGAACATACCTAACGACTACCCATAACTACTGACTTTATTTTTTCACCCAAGATATAGGTTTATTTGCTAGATATTATTTGTAACATATAAAATAAGAAGTACAACTTTATATCTTGTAAAACTGTATTGTGACCAATGTTTCAGTGATTTATCTTACTTAGGCAATAATACATCTGCAAAGATTAGCTATTGATGAATTCATTTTAATATTATCCAAAGTTTTAAAATTAAGTATGTAAATTATATTTAAGCTGCCATATTACTGAGCAAAATTACTGAAATGTTTTTTTTTTTTAAATATGGCTTAATTTAGTGGTGGAAATATATAATTCTGCCTTTTTTTCAATTCTAGACATGATGTAATAGTAACATTAGCTCATCTGATAACCAGTATAAGTTTGGGAAGTTTAGAATACCTAGTTCTCACAGGAAAAATAAATGCTGGTATTATATATTCCAAACTGAGAAAAATGAAAGAAAACATGTTTAGCTGGCTTGTTTTTAAATCAAATTATCAAGCCATGTGGCTGGTCTAAGGATTCATCTTGATTGACTGGATTTATGTAAAATTGCCACTGAAGTAGCAGTTTCTATAAGAGGGATTTTTAAAAAGCTAGGGTTAAAAGTTCCATTTGAAGAAATTACTCCTGACAATATTATATTTATGTAAACATGTTTATCTTTCTAAACTAGTCAGAACAGAGTTCTTTAAGAGATTTTATAGTCTTATTTATTAATATCCTTCAGAGATAGGAAAATATTTCACACTTAATAAAAGGTAAATGATTTTCTAGTTCTTCAATTTAAGCCATGAGTCAAGATAGAAGAAGCAGAATAACTCATAATCCATATCTCATAGGGCCATTCTTCTTTCTAACAGTCAACACATAGTTTTCTGACTGACATGAGATCATATGTAAAGTAAACAAACCAAAAGGCCAAAAATAAAAAAATGTAGCAAAACATTTTTGTTATTTGACTGACAGAAAACAGATTTATGTCACATCATTCCTACCACCAATGGGGAAATATTTATTGATCATTCTCAATCCTAAACCAAAATCAAAGTTGACCAAGAGCCAGAAACAGAGGGAAGGGAAGAAAAGAGAATTAATAAAGATAAAGTTGCCTTCCTGGGGTTGGGGCAGGGAGGGGGGCGGGGGGAGAGAAAGGCTTTTTGAACTTAAAATAGTCTATAAGATCAAATTTTATTTACAGTTTTATTGGCTTCTACAATTGATATCCCCCAGGTATCCTGAAGGAACATCCATATGTTTCATAATATAATTTTCAGAGAGTTAAAAAAGAATTATCATGCATTTTTTATTAATCCTCACCTGAGGATATGTTTTATTTATTTTAGAGAGAAAGGAAGGGAGATAGAGAGAAACATCGATGTAAGAGAGAAACATCAATTGGTTGCCTTCCACACACCCCTTAACCAACAGAACGAAGATTGAACCTGCAACCTAGGCATGTGCCTTGACGAGGAATTGAATCCACAACCTTTTAGTGTAGGGGATGGTGCTCCAACCAACTGAAGCACCTGGCCAAGGCTCTCTTGCAATTTTTAAGGTCTTTTTTGGTATCGGTCATTATTTTAAAAACAGACCAAATACAACCTGTCATTTGCCAACTAAAAAATAAGAGTGGAATGTCTTATTTTAGGAATTATTATGGAAGATTTATACAAAATGAAGCCTTGGTATCTCTGTATTCATTAGGAAATGTTTATAGAGATAAGTACATCAAATATACATATACTTTATATATGAGGACACTGAAATATTTATATATTTTATGTTCTTGGACAAATTTAGCGCTAATATCATTTGAATAATAATTAATTGCTTTGCTTTCTTAACATTTGGTATTTTAGAATAATGGGAAACATCATAATTTTAGATGATTACAGCAGTAATACCTTCAGTAGAATAACTTGAATTTCTTTTCATTTCCTCTTTTAAGTAGACATCCTATACAATAACTAGTATCCATATTTTTGAAAACTAAAAGAGTGTACCTTTTGATTTAATTATAAAGTAGCTTGATTGATCTACTCATAAGATATCTATAATAATATATAATAATAAAAGCATAATATGCTAATTAAACTGGAAGACCAAACACTGGAATGACCATCCAGACAACCTTACTCGGCTGTGAGGGCCGAGTTCCTTGCACAAATTTCATGCATGGAGCCTCTAGTCTAATTATAGATATACTAGTCTATTTATGCAAACATACCTTAATTTACTCCATACAAGTACATTTTAAAGGCTGCTAATTCTATATAGAAGTCTTTAAAAAATATGACAGCCCTGGCTGGGTGGCTCCATTGGTTGGAGCACTGTCCTGTACACCAAAAGGTTGCAGGTTTGATTACAATCAAGGTACATACCTAGGTTGGAGGTTTGATCCTCTCTTCCTCTCTCTCTGAAAATCAATAAAAAAAAAAAGTCCTCCAGTGAGAAATAAACAAATAAATACATAATAAAAAAATATAACAAATTGTGCACAACCTCTTCAACACCTATAATTGTCTTGTTGAGAATAGCCATTCTAACAGGTGTGAAGTGGTATCTCTTTGTAGTTTTAATTTGCATTTCTGTAACAGCCAGTCAAGTTGAGCCTCTTTTCATATATCTGTTGCCCATTTGTATGTCTTCTTGGGAGAACTATCTGTTCGGGTCCTCTGATCATTTTTTTTTGGTTATTTTTATTATTATTTTTTATATATGTGTCCTCATTCCCCCATTATCTCCCACCCCCCACTCATGCCCCCCCACCCCCCCCCGTTGTCTGCGTCCGTTGATTAGGCTCATATGCATGCACACAAGTCCCTTGGTTGATCTCTCCCCCTTACTCTGATCATTTTTAAATTGGATTGTTTGATTGGTGTTGAGTTATATGAGTTCTTTATATATTTTGAATATTTACCTCTTCTTAGAGCTGTTGTTGGCAAATATCTTCTCCCATTCAATCAGTGGCCTTTTGTTTTGTTTTGTTTTATTGGTAGTTTCTGTTGCTGTGCAGAAATTTTCTTTTTTTAGTTTCTATATTCCCATTCATTTATTTTTGCCTTTACTTGCCTTGATTTTGGGATCAAATTTATAAAATTTTCTCTAAGACCGATGTTCATAAGTGTAGTTCCTATGTTTTCTTTTATGTAATTTATTTTTTTGGGGGGTTATATTTAGGTCTTTGATCCATTTTTAGTTAATTTTTGTATATAGAGACAAGCAGTAATATAGTTTCATTCTTTTTCATGTGCCTTTCCAATATTCCCAGCACCATATATTGAAGAAGCTTTCTTTTATATATATATATATACTAGAGGCCTGATGCATGAAGATTCATGCAATAATGGGCCTTCTGCCCTAACCGGTTTGGCTCAGTGGATAGACCGTTGGCCTGCAGACTCAAGTGTTCCAGGTTCGATTCCGGTCAAGGGCATGTACCTTGGTTGCGGGCACATACCCAGTGGGGAGTGTATAGGAGGCAGCTGATTGATGTTTCTCTCTCATTGATGTTTCTAGCTCTCTATCCCTCTCCCTTCCTCTCTGTAAAAAATCAATAAAATATATATTAAAAAAAAAAAAAAGAATGGGCCTTCCTTCCCCTGGCTGCCGGCACTGCCTTCACTCCGGCCGGAGCCACCTTTCTGCCTTCACTCTGGCCCGGAGCCACCTTTGCACCTTCTCAAGCTGTCCAGAGGCCCAGAACCATTTTTGTTGGGTTAATTTGCATACGCACTCCTGATTGGCTTATGGGCATCGTGAAGGTATGGTCAATTTGCATCTTTCTCTTTTATTAGTGTGGATTTTTGGCTCCTTTACATGTAGTTACAGTCTGAGCTCTCAATTCTGTTCCATTGGTCTGTGTGTCTGTTTTTCTGCCAATACCATTAGTTTTGATTACTAACACTTTGTAGTATAATTGAAAATCAAGTGGTGGGATAAATCTGGCTTCATCTTTTTTTGTCAGGATTTCCCTGCTCTATTCATGGTCTTTTGTGGTTCTATACAAATCTGATGATTGTGTGCATGTGTGTGTGTGTGTGTGTGTGGTAATTCTTTAAAGGATAACATTGGGATTTTGATGGTGTTTGCATTAAATCTGTATATTACTTGGTAATATGGACATTTAACTATGTTGATCCTTCCAGTCCAAGATCTTTCCATTTCATTCTATGTCTTTCAATGTCGTTTAATAATGCTTTCTAGTTTTCAGTATATAGGTCATTCACATCCTTTGCTAAGTTTATTCCTAGGTATTTTATTTGCTTTGTTGAATGTTACCATAAATACTTTACTTAGTGAATCAATTTCTAGTTTGGTATGTAAAACTTAAACTATTAGATGGTCAACTTTTATTTATCTGATACAAAGATCAAAATAAAGTCTCTAAGAACATTCAAATATGCATAAAAAATTTCCACGAGTGCTTTTGAATATTTTCACAATAGTATACAGGAAAAGCAAGATTTATATTAAAGAAAAGGGAAATGTTTTCTGCATCCTTAAATTCTTTGAAAACACTGTAACATGAAATAATTAATTCAGGGGAAAAAAGATTTTATTATCAAATTTTAAGGGACATCCCTGATTGGATAGCTCAGTTGGTTGGAGCATTATTCAATACACCAAAATGGTGGTGGGTTCAATTCCCAATAAGAGCATGTATCTAGTTTGCTGGTTTGATCCCTCTCTCCCTTCTTCCCTCCTTCCCTTCTTCTCTCTAAAAAATCAATGGGAAAAATATCCTCTGGTGATGATTAACAAAAACCAAAACAACAACAACAAAAAAAACCTGTGCTTTAGTGACCTTTGCTTATTTTCCTTATAATTCTTTTTCTTTGTTTTCCAATGCTATTAATTTGGAATAGCAAAATTTTGTTAAACTTTGGGGTCCTATACTATACTGAGCTTTATTTATGAATATCATGCATGGCATGGACTCTGTAAGAGATGGAGTTTGATTGGTACATTTAAGGCTGGTAAGAACTGTCTGGTCTATTCCTATTCACTTCACCAGCCCTAATTGTGAACAACATAATTAAGGTTCTAGTGACTGACAGAATTTATGAGTGCAGTTAGAAATATTTTTTATTGGAAATGGGCCCAAAGGGTAGCCTCTCAGACATTTTCAACTTTCTTCAAGAAATCTACTGCTATACCACTCTGAATGCACCTGATCTCCTCTTTTAATAAATCATATGAAAATCTGGTTATCGTTGAGATAATAAAATTTAAAATCTAGGAACTTTTAATTACTCTATAACTGTAATTACAAGCGTTATCATATACATTTTTATATTAATTACTTCTTGAATCAAATGTATCAGAGAATATAAAATACTGTTTTAAAGATTTTCTGGTGATTATTTTCTGCCTTTCCCCCTATTAATACATCAGATTTGATTTATTAATAATGTATATTCAATATAAACTTCATCTGTGACTTAACATTTTTTTCATGATGAGGACAACAATTACATTTCTCAGAAAACTGGGTTTCTTTTTAATTCTTTCATTTTAACTCATGTGTAAAATTATAATGAAGATACATGATATTGTATTTCCTGTGTCATCCCCTGGCTTATGTCAGGTTTTTGTTGTTGTTTTTCTGGATATCCAGTGTATTTCAAAATTTGAGAGAACCAAATGCTTTAATAACAACCCCCACAAACATGGGATCTGTGGAGAGCAGGGGAGGGCCCCAGGAAAACAGTCCAGTCTCTGACTTTTCATTCACTGGCAGGGAGTCTGAGGGGTGGACCCAAGCCAGGGCTGCCTCTCCTCTTGATCCCCAGGGTGCTCCATGCCACCTTCCAGGCTCAGCAGGTGTTTTGGGTAAGATGATTCTGAAGGCTATGGAGATGTCAGATACCCTCCTGATGTGAATCCCATCAGAGAACCCATCAGCAGTCTGCATCCCTCCATCGTCCACTGGACCAAGTCCTCTCACCTTGCACACAAAACATGCATTTTTGGCACCACTCTTCCATGTAGCTCAAGCATGTCAAACTCGTGGCACATGCCTTGTTTATTTGGCCCGTGTTAGCCTTTGAGTTTGACATGCTTGATAGGTGTTTGCATACAGCCTCAGGCCACTCACAATTAAAAAAAATATATATTGACTTGACTCTTGTCTTTTTGAGATACTGTTTGTTAGTGGATGGCATACAGCATATGAATCTTAAGAGAAAACTGAAGACCCTCCTAGCCCCTCCCTCTCAACCCTGGCTGTGGCTAGAGGAAGAAGCTGGAGTCCCACCATCATAGCTAGTGATGCTGCTGTGGGTGCTGGGGGAGCCCTCAGGGCCATGCTGGGGGTCTGGGCTGGGTGTGGGCTGTCTTTGTCTCTGGGCTGAGTAGGGGCATGGTGGTCCTTGCCTCCAGGCTGGCTGAGGAGTGGGCATCCTTTCTTTCAGGCGGGGGGGGGGTGGGAGGGGAGGGGCTGGCAGGTTCTATGCTCTTCAATCCTGATGCGTGAACCTCTTTGGTTGGGCAAAGGCTGATGTTGGGTTCAGGGAAGGGGAAGTGCCCTACACTTATGGTGTGGACTTAATCTTGGTTTTCATGGTATCTAGAATCTGATATGTGTCCATGACATTGTTACCTTTCCTTCCTGTTACTGACGCCTATATTTCATGCTGCTTAAATCCAATGTTCTTCATTATTTTTGTCACCTGGGGGCCCATGTCACCCCAGCGCAGCTTGCTGTACAGCCTCACTCCTTCCTCCTGGCCCATATTGAGCCAGTGGTCATTATATCTTTGGCTGAGGTTGAGGGTCATTAATATTGTTAGAAGTTTTTGACATTGTAGAAACAGAAAGTATAGTGCAAGGAAGTTTCCACTCAATTTCTGCTTCTTTACTTCCTCAAAGTTCTTCCCCTTAAATGGCAATTCCCTCATCATCATCCTGTAAAGAATTACCTCCAGGCTCCAAACATCAATGTTCAGCCCATCATAGGGTTTGAGCTGCAAGAACTCTGGAGGTGCTGTTTCTTGCCTGCAAACTCCCTACCAAAACCAAAATCTGCTAGCTTAATGTTCATCTCACTATCTTAAGGGTGTTCTCTGGCTTCAGGTCTCTATGGATGATGACCCTCTGGTGGCAGTGCTGTATTGCTGCTATCACCTGAAGGAACATGGCTCAGGCCACCTCCTTGGTCATTCATCTGAATTTATATCTAAGAAATCAAATAAGTCCCTTCTAATCATGTGCTCCAGGAAGAGAGAGTTTGTTCTGGGTGGTAATCACTTCAGATAACTTTATTATGTTTGTATGATTTAAGCCCTTTAGACAATAGAATTCTCAAAAGATTCTAGAGGAGCCTTACAGCTTCATAACTTACACAGCTATCTCTGTGCTGGTCAAAATGTGCCAGGCAAATCTCACCTTGGCAAAGAATCTCTTGCTAGGCATTCAGGAATATGTAATCACCAATATGGTGCTCCACATTGGCAGAGAGAGCTAAAAAGTCATTAGACATGATAATTCAAAAATAAAAAAATATTAAGAAAAAGAAATCAAAATGAAAAAAATCAAAATAACAAAATAAAAACATAAAGGAGGCAAGAGCATACAGTGGAGTAAATAATCTCTTGAATAAATGGCGTTGGGAAAATGGGACAGATTCATGCAGAAGAATGAGACTAGACCACCAACTTACACCATGCACAAGAATAAACTCAAAATGGATAAAAGATCTAAACGTAAGTTGTGAAACCATAAAAATTTAGAAGAAACAATAGAAAAATGTCAGGCATATCTTGTGGCAATATGTTTATGGATAAATCTCCTAGGGCAAAGGAAATTAAAGGACAAAATAAACAAATGGGACTACATCAAAATGAAAATCTTCTGCACAGCAGGAACCATCAACAAAAGTAAAAAGAAAGCCCCCTGCCTGAGAGAACATACTTGCCAATGATATATCCAATAAGGGATTAATTTCCAAAATATATAGAGAACTCATACAACTTAACAAAAGGAAGACTAACAATCCAATCAAAAAATGGGCAAAGAACCTGTTAGACACTTCTCCAAAGTGGACATACAGAAGGCCAAGAGACATATGAGAAAAATGCTCAAAGTCACTAATCATCTGAGAGATGAAAATCAAAATGACAATGAGATATCACCTTATACCTGTCAAAATGGCTATTATCAACAAACCAACAAATGACATGTGCTGGCGAGGATGTGGAGAAAAGGGAACCCTAATACACTGCTGCTGGAAATGCAGACTGATGCAGCCACAGAGGAAAACAGTATGGAGTTTCCTCAAAATTTAAAAAATGGAATTTCCATTTGATTCAGTGATCCCATTTCTAAGAATATATCCCAAGAAACTAAAAACACCAATCATTCAGAAAGAATATATGCACCCCTATGTTCATAGCAGCACAATTTGCAATAGCTAAGATTTGGAAACAGCCCAAGTGCCCATCAGCAGATGAATGGATAAAAAAGCGGTGGTACATTTACACAATGGAATACTATGCAGTGGTTAAAAAAAAAAGAAGGAATTCTTACCATTTGCAGTAGCATGGTGGGACCTGGAGAGTATCATGTTAAGTGAAGTAAGTCAGTCAGAGAAAGACAAGTATCACATGATCTCACTCATATGTGGAATATATTGCACAAAATAAACTGATGAACAACATAGATCTAGAAACATAGAACCTAGAACAGATGGGAATTTCAGAGAGAAGGTGGAGCTAGGGGGCTGGGGTGGGGAGAGATTAACTGGTGAACTTATATGCATGCTAGAGGCCCGGTGCATGAAATTGTGCACATGGGAGGTCCCTCAGCCTAGCCTGGGAGCCCTGGGGGGATGTCTGACTGACAGCAGTCAGACATTCTTAGTGATGCTATGGAGGCAGGAGAGGCTCCCGCCACCCCGGCTGCACTCGCCAGCCATGAGCCTGGCTTCTGGCTGTGTGGCACTACCCCTGTTGGAGCATACTGACCACCAGAGGCAGCTCCTGCATTGACCGTCTGCCCCCTGGTGGTCAGTGTGCATCATGGCGACCAGTTGTTCTGCAGTTCAGTCGATTTGCAATTAGCCTTTTCTTATATAGGATATGCATAGCCCATGGATACAGAAAACAGTGTGGAGAAGGCTTGGGAAGCGTGGATGCAGGGAGAAGGTGGTCAATGGGGAAAACTAAACAAAGGGGACATCTGTAATACTTTCAACAATAAAGATAAATTTTTTAAAAATAAGGAAAAAAAGTATAAAAAAATTTAAAAACCAACAAAAAAAATGAGAAATCACACAAATTAATCAATGTCCAACATATCATCACAAATCAGCTTCCTAGGCTATAAAACAGACAAAAACCTCAGCCCAGCCAGAACCTCCTATAGTAGTGGTTTGTCATTCCATCACTATGGCACCTTATGAGGTCAGAGGAAGAAAGAAACCAATCACAGCTAGGGATAAACCACAGTAAGTCTCTCACTTTTTGATTTCATAACCTTTTTTCTCTGATGAAAAAATATTAAAAAACCTTAAATGTCTTTTTGTTTATGTGGGGTATTAAATACTGATATTTACTTTATTAAAAATGAAGATTTGTAAGATGCCCTCAAAAATAAATTTTTAAAATGTAAAGTTTGACTATTCTCATGCACTAGGTCTCAGTTAAAAAATCAACTGCTTCTCTGATCCACTCATTCCTACCTACCTCACCTCGCCCATTAAGTTTGTCATCTTCAGAGTACTGACTGCAGTGTATCTGATTCTTGTTTATTGTTTTCCTTCCAATGAAGCGAAGAGCATACTATATTGTTCCCTATGTCTAGCACAGTGAGTGGCAATGAAGTAAATGTTTAATACATATTTGTTCACCGGATTAAAAGAAGAGTTGTTTTTTTTTTTTGGGGGGGGGGGTGGAATATGGACAGCTACTTATTTAACCAAAGTGATTCATAAAAGGTATTTTAAAAATGCATGTTCTGTCCTCACCCAGCTTTTGGATCATGTAAAATAAGGAAGAGAAGGGCTGCAGTCTGGGTTTCTAGGTATATGGGCCTTTGGTAGGGCTGAGAAAAAGCCAACTGGTGGAAGCTTTGCCTAAAGATTAAAGATGATTTGTCCTTCCAGTGAGACTTTCGAAAGGATGCAATGAATTTAGATTTGCAATGAAACTGCAAGGTATTTTTACACTTGGTTTTTTGAAAGTTTATATTTTTTAGAGAGAGAGAGAGAAGGAGACAGAGAAAAACCTGGACTTGTTGTTCTACTTATTTATGCATTCATTGGTTGATTCTTTTTTTTCAATTTTTAAATTAAATTAAATTTTTCCCATCACCTTTTATCCCCTCTATGCCCTCTACCACCTCCATCCATCCCCCTGTACTCCTGCAATCGCCACATTTTTTTATGTCTATGAATTATCTCTCTTTTTTCTATTTTGATCACTCCCTCTATCCCCCCCTCCCATGCATCCCCTATCCCCACACCAAGCTGCCTGCCTGCTTTCTTTCTATGAATCTGTTTCTATTTTGCTTGGTAGTTCAGTTGTTCATTAAATTCCACATCTCAGTGAAATCATATGGTACTTGTTTTCCTCTGACTGGCTTATTTCACTTAGCATAATATTCTCTAGGTCCATCCATGCTTTTGCAACAGGTAAAATTTTCTTTCTTTCTTTTTTTTAGCACAGTAGTATTCCATGGTGTAAATGTACCACAGCTTTTTTATTCACTCATCTACTAATGAGTGGCTGTTTCCATATCTTGCCTATTGTAAATAGCCCTGCAATGAAAATAGGGGTACATATATACTTTTCAATTAGTGGTTTGGGCTTTTTGGGTAAATTCCCAGAAGAGGAATTACTGGGTCATAAGGCAGTTCCATTTTTAATTTTTTTAGATAACTCCATACTGCTTTCCTCAGTAGCTGCAACAATCTACATCCCCACTAACAGTGAACAAGTGTTCCCTTTTCTCCATATTCTCACTTGTCATTTGTTGATTTATTGATGATATCCATTCTGACAGGTGTGAGGTGACAGCTCATTGTGGTTTTAATTGTATTTATCTGATGATTAGTGACATTGAACATCCTTTCATATGTCTACTAGCCATCTGTATGTGTCTCTTCAGATCTTTTGCCCATTTTTTACTTAGATTTTTTTTTTTTAGTTTTAAAATTTCTTTATACATTTTAGGTATTAACCCCTTATCAGATGTATAATTGGCTAATAGGTTCTCCCATTCAGTGGTTTGTCTTTTCATTTTGTTGTTGGTTTCCTTTGCTGTGCAAAAGCTCTTTAGTTTGATGAAGTCCCATTTATTGTTTGTTTGTTTGTTTCCCTTGACTGAGGAGATATATCAGAAAAAATATTGCTATGAGAAATGTGCGAAATTTTATTGCCTTTGTTTTCTTCTAGGATGTTTATGGTTTGAGTCTGACATTTAAGTCTTCAATCCATTTCCAGTTTATTTTTGTGTGCAGTGTAAAGCTAGTCTATATTCTATTATTTGCATGTGTCTTTCCAAATTGCCCAATACCATTTATTGAATAGATTATCTTTAGTCCATTGTATGTTTTTGCCACCTTTGTCAAATATTAAATTTTACTATAAAGGCTTGGATTGATTTCAGCTTCTCTATTCTGTTTCATTGTCTTATATGTCTGTTTTTATGCAGGTACCATGCTGTTTGGAATACTATGGTCTTATAATATAGTTTTATATCAGATAGGATGATTCCTACAACTTTGTACTTCTTTCTCAAGATCACTGTTGCTATTCAGAATCTTTTGTGGTTCCATAGAAATTTTTGAAACATTTGTTCCAGGTCTGTGAAAAATTCCATTGATATCTTGATAGGAATTGTGTTGAATCTATAGATTGTTTTGGGGAGTATAGACATTTTAATGATATTAATTATTCCTATCTATGAACAAGGTATATAATTCCCCTTATTTATATCTTCCTTAATTTCTTTCTTCAGTATCTTATAATTTTCTGAGTACAGGTCTTTTACATCCCTGTTTAAATTTATTCCTAGGTGTTGTATTCTTTTTGAAGCATTATGAATGGGTTTTTTTTTTTTTTTTTAAGTTTCCCTTTCCATTTTTAGTTAATTATCTATACTAATAAAAGGGTAATTGCTCCTCACAGTAACGACCTAACAGCAGGCTGCGTGGGGTGACCAGGCTGGCAGGAGGGCAGTGAGGGGCGACAAGGCCATCAGGGGGGCAGTTGGGGTGGCCAGGCCGGCAGGGGGGAGCAGGAACAGGCAACCAGGCCAGTGGGGGGGGGGGGCATTTGGGGGTGACCAGGATGGCAGGGGGGAAGTGAGGGATGACCAGGCCAGCCAGGGGGGCAATTGGGGGTGACCAGGCTAGCAGGGAGAGCAGTTAGGGGCTACCAGCCAGCAGATGGGGGCACTTAGGGACAGTTAAGGCAACCAGGATGGTGGGGGGGGCAGTTAGGGGTGACCAGGATGGCTAGGGGCCCATTGAGGGTTACCAGACAGGCAGGGGGTTTAGTGAGGGATGACCAAATGACTGAACAGCAGGCTGCGTGGGGTGACCAGGCTGGTGGGAGGCAGTGAGGGGTGACCAGGCCAGCAGGGGTGGCAGTTGGGGATGACCAAGCTAGGAGGGGTGGCAGTTGGGGACAACCAGGCTGGCAAAGAGGGGGCAGTTAGGGGAGACCAGGCTGGCAGGCAGAGGCAATTAGGGGTGATCAGGTTGGCAGGAGGGGAAGTTAGGGGCAATCAGGCAGGCAAGAGAGCTGTTAGGAGGCGAGCTGTTAGGAGCCAGTGGTCCTGGATTGTGAGAGAGATGTCTGACTGCAGGCTTAGTCCTGATCCTGGGGATCAGGTCTAAGTTGGCAGTCAGACATCCCCCAAGGGGTCCCAGATGGAGAGGGTGCAGTCTGGGCTGAGGGGAATCCCCTCCCCCCCGGTGCATGAATTTTGTGCACCGGGCCTCTAGCTGGTGTATAAAAATGAAACTGGTTTTGGGATATTTATTTTGTATCCTGTTACTTTACTGAATTCATTTATCATTTCTAGTTTTTGTGTTTTGTTGGTGGAATATTTAGGCTTCTCTATATACAGTATCATGTCATCTGCAAATAGTGATGGTCTTACTTTTTACTTTCCAATTTAGCTGCCTTTTATTTCTGTTTTCTTGGACTTCTGTTGTTGAATGAGATTGGTGAAAGTGGACATCTTTATTTTATTCCTAATCTTAAGGGGAACAATTGTAGCTTTTGACCACTGGATATGATATTAGCTGTAGGTTTTTCATATGTGGTCTTCATTACATTGATGTATTTTCCCCCTATTCCCACTTTGTAAAGAGTTTTTATCATCAATGAATGCTGTATTTTATTAAATTCTTTGTCTGCATATGTTGATATGATCATGTTGTTTTTATTCTTCAATTTGTTTATGTAGTGTATATTTGTACAGATGTTGTACAAACATTGCATCCCCAGAATAAATCTGACTTGATCATGGTGTATGACTTTTTAAAATATATTGCTGGATTCCATTTGCAAATATTTTGTTGAGAAATTTAACATCAATATTTATTAAGATATTGACCTTTAATTTCCTTTATTTATCAGGAATTTATTTAGTTCTAGACTTCCAATAATGCTGGCTGTGTAAAATTAGCTTGAGAGTCTTCCCTCCTCTTGAATTTTTTGGACTAGTTTAAGAAAGAGAGGTGTTAGTTCTTCTTTGAATGGTTGATAAAATTCACCTGTAAATCTCAGGGCTTTTGTTTGTTAGAAGTTTTTTGATTACTGTTTTAATAGTCCTAGTTGTAATCTGTCTATTCAGATTCTCTGATTTTTCTTGATTTCATTTTGGAAGACTATATATTTCTAGGAATTTATCCATTTTTTTAAGATTGCCCAATTTTTTGGAATATAGTTGTTTATAATATTTTTTTACAATCCTTTGTATTTCTATAGTGTTGGTTTTTACACATCCTCTTCCATTTCTGATTTTATTTATTTCAGTCCTGTCTCTCTTTTTTTTAAATTTTTTTCCTTGATGAGTCTGGTTAAAGGTTTTTCTATCTTGTTTATATTTTCAAAAAACCACCTCTTAGTTTCATTGAACTTTTGTATTTTTAAAACTCTATTTGATTTATTTCTGCCCTGATCTTTATTATTTACTTCCTTTTACTCATTCTGGGCTTTGCTTGTTGTTCTTTTTCTAATTTCTTTACATGTAAAATTAGATTTTTTATTTGAGCTTCTTCTTGTTTCTTGAGATAGGCATGTAATGCTATGAATTTCCCTCTTAGGACTGTTTACCCTGTGTCCCACAGATTTGGGGTTTTTATGTTCTCATTTTCAAATTTTTTAAGGCATATGTTGATTTCTTCCTTGATCTCATTGATAATCCATTCATTGTTTAGTAATATGTTAGTTAGCATCCATGTATTTGTATGCTTTTCTGTTTTCTACTTGTGGTTTATTTCAAGTTTCACAGCTTTATGGTGTAAAAAGATACTTTATATGATTTTAATCTTCTTTAATTTATTGAGGCTTGTTTTGTGTGCCAACATGTGATCTATCCTATAAAACACATCATGTGCACTTGAAAAAAAATGTGTATTCTGCTGTCCTAGGGTGGAATTCTGTGAATTTATCAATTAAATCCATTCAATATAATATTTCATTAAGGTCTCCATTTCCTTATTCATTTTCTGTCTGGAAGATCTAGCCATTGATGTCAATGGGTGTTAAAATCCCCAACTGTAACCATGTTAATGTCAATCTTTCCTTTTATGTCTATAAAAATTTGCTTTACATATTTAGTTGCTCCTATATTGGGTGCATACATATATCCAAAGTTTATATCCTCTTGTTTGATTGCTCCTTTTTATCATTATGTAGTGTCCTTCTTTGTCTCTTACTATATCCTTGGTTTTAAAGACTATTTTGTTAGATATATTATTATTAACCAAGCTTTTGTTTTTCATCCTTTATAGTTGAATGAAATAAATTATTCCTTTATTTTTAGTCTGTGTGTATCCTTTACTTTTAGTCTGTGTGTATCTTTCATTCTGAGGTGGGTCTCTAGAAGACAACGTATATATGGATCTTGTTTTTTTTTTATTTATCAATTCAGATACCTTATGTCTTTAATTGGAGCATTTAAGCCATTTACATTTAAAGTGATTATTGATAGGTACACATTTATTGGCATTTTATTTTCTTAAGTGTGTTCTTCTGTTTTGTTTTGTTTTTCTTTCACTTCTTAAAGCAAGCCATTTACCCATTTCTCGTAATTCTGGTTTGGTGGTAACAAACTTCTTTAGCTTTTTCTTGTCTGGGAAACTCTTTATTTCTCCTTCAATTATTTAAATGATAGCTTTGCTGGGTAAGGTAGCCTTGGTTGTAACTCCTTTTTTTCCATCACTTAATGTCATGCCAACCCCTTCTGGCCCAAAATGTTTCTGTTGAGGAATTAGCTGACAGTCTTATGGGAGCTCCCTTGTAGGTAACTTTCTCTTGCAACTTTTAAGATTCTCTCTTTGTCTTTAGCTTTTGGCATTTTAATTATGATGTATCTTTGCATCCACTTTGTTTAAAACTCTCTGAACTTCCTGGATTTGTATGTATTTTTCCTTCATCAGGTTAGGGAAGTTTTCTGACATTATTTCTTCATAAAGGTTCTCAATCTCTTGTTCTCTCTCTTATTCTGTTGGTACCCCTATCATATAGAAGTTGTTATGCCTTCCCAGAGGTACTTTAAACTATTCTCAATTATAAAAATCTTTCTTTTTCCCTTTATGCTGCTCTGATTGGGGTTTTTGTCCTACCTTGTCTTCCAAATTACTGATTCAATTCTCTGCTTCATCAAGCAAACTTTTTATTCCTTCCAATGTATTATTTATTTCAGATATGGCATTCTTCATTTCTGACTGGTCTTTTTTTATGGTTGCTATATCTTTTTTCATGCTGTTGAGCACCCTAATAATCATTATTCTGAACTCTATCTCTGATAAGTTGCTTATCTCCATTTCATTTAGCTCTTCTTCTGGGGAATTCTCTTGTTCTTTCACTTGGGGTCTGTTTCTTTGTCTCCCCATTTGGGCTGCTTGCTTCTGTTTGTTTCTATGTATTACATAGATCTGCTATTATTTGCAGTCTTGGTAGTAGTTGACCTGTGGGACCCAGGTCTCCCTGATCACCAGAACTGGATGCTCTAAGAATCCAATGCTCAATGTGTAGGCCTTCCTTTTGTAATGGAATCTTGATTGTTATTGGCACATTCATGCATGGGCTCAACCCTCGGGCTCGCTGACAGTGAGGCTTAACCCCCAAAACAGTGTGTAGACTGCTGTACAGGTGCTGATCACACAAAACAGAATTTGCCTCAGCAATGTTTGCTGTCTGCCATATCAGCCTGTGGATATGCTGTGTGTTAAGCTTATTGAATCCGTATCTATTGTCTGAAGATGGCCACTGGGTGTGCTTCTCTGGGTCTTTTCAGAGGGACTCTGTTGAAGGCCAATGTCATTCACAGTCAGTACTTGGTCCTTAGGAACCTGCTTGGAACTATCAGTGATCCATAGCTTGTGTCACCCTCTACTGGGCATGTGCAAAAGACCAAGCTGCACACTGAATTCTGCTTTTACCAGCCCTGGGCCCAGGAGAAGGTCCAGCAAAACTCAAAGCACCCAAAGATCCACCTCCGTCCCTCCGTCTGCATGCTATCTATTAGTCTCAATCATTTAATGGACCTCCAGGTGCAGGCAAGGCTTAATCTCCACAGATTGGGGTGAGAGGGATTCCAAAGGGTGTGGCTATGGCTCCTCTCCTTTGTTTCCCCCTCCCCCAGCTAATGATAAAGATCAGCCTCAGCAAGTTAGCTTCTGCAGTATGGGGGAATGCTTCAGCAGAGGGAGCCAAATGGCTGTCCTCTCATCTCTCTCCCCAGAGCCACCAACACCAGACTCTCCTTATACAGCTCTAGTCCACTCTGCCCTCCCTATGCTGAACTCCAAGGTGAGTGGCTGCAAATGAAATTTTGCATGTTGGCCCTTTAAAAGAGTGTCTGTATTTCTATCCATCTTTCCCCAAAAAAGTTCAAAATATCCTTCCAAAATTTATGAAAATAAATGTATTTTCAACTCTTATGTCCTCCATTTTTATCTTATTTTAGAATATCTGTTGAGATAATTGAAACTCATTTTTATTTAATTTATTTATTTTGTCTTTTTCTCAACACATTATTATTGACTTCAGAGAGGAAGGAAGAGGGGGGAGAGAGAGAGAGAGAGAGAGAGAGAGAGAGAGAGAGAGAGAGAGAGAGAGAGAGAGAAACATCAATGATGTGAGAGAATCATTGATCAACTGCCTCCTGAATACCCCCTACCAGGGATTGAGCCTGCAACCGGGGCATGTGACCTTGACTGGAATTGAACCTGGGACCCCTTCAGTCTACAGGCTGATGCTCTCTATCCACTTAGCCAAACCAGCTAGGGCTGTATCTCATTTTTAAAAATTTAAATTGAAGAAATGCTTTGCTAATTCTATTATAAAATATAGAACAAACATATGTCAACTATTTATGTCTTCATTAACTATTTGTTGAGTCTTAGCTGGCAATTCTCATGGACTAGGTGTTGTGGTATCTAGATGATAGTCATCACAATTCTCTAGAACCTCAGAGTCTGTAGAAGGCAAACATATGCAGAAATTATCTTTATGAGAAAATATGTGAGAGCTTTTCAACAGAGAAGAGAAGCAATGATTGGCAGAGAGCGAGAGATTTCATAAACATTGAATCATTCCATTTTCAAAGTTTAGTTGGTAAAATAAGAAGTACATTAAAGTTAGAAAAGCAGTATAGGTCTCCATATAATAAGTGTAAGCTAAGTACCATGTCCAATAGATTCTTCATAAGTTTAGTAGCAGTCCTTTTCATTTATCCAAGTTAATGATAGGCATTACAATGGAACTTGACAAGGCAAAGAGTAGGAAGGGAATTCAAAGTAAGACAGCAGGATTTTTGCAAAGCAAGATGACTTGAACCCATCACTGACCCTCCCATGCAGATTTTGTTTTGCTACAGTAAAAACAGGATTTTATAGTAAAAAAAGGTTTTCCACTGAACGGTGTGCTAGTCATAGTCATGCTGGAAAATCAGCAATAAGCTGAGCATCAGGAAGTTCTCTTTCTGGTGCACTGTTTGGCATTATTATGTATTTGGCATTTGCAGAAGAAATTAAATCTAGTTTCTTGATCTATGGGATGAGGATAAATAATATTGAGTATGCCTATGTTGCTTACAGGATTGCCATGTACATGAAATTAGATAATATACTTGAAAAATATGAATACAGTTAGTGCCTACGTGTGTGTGTGTGTGTGTGTGTGTGTGTGTGTGTGTGTGTGTGTAAAATAACTTTGGGCTATGTAGACATAATCAGAGGATGCTAAGTGGCTCATGCCATCATTCTCCCAACTATGTAGTTACTTTCTCTCTTGCTTTGTATCTGTTAAAATGTATCTTAAATACTGAAAAATATAGGGGTTTATTATATACAATGAATTTCCAACATAAAAGGTCCTGACATTAATAGAGTTGGGTAACAAAAAAGTTGATCAAAATGAATCTTGTTGGAAATTCTAAGATACCATTTTAAGTTCCTAAGGCAGGTCTTATAATATGTTTTATTATCCTGGAATCAGTTAAGTTGTATAGCACAAGGCTAATTAATGACAAAGTTAAAACACAACCTGAATTTTGGAATCCTATTTCAGCCTTCCCTGAGTGTATAGAGAAGTGTGTTATGTTTATAATCTTTATTATGTTTGAAAAGAAAAACTGCTGTCACTGAGAACCTCTTGTGGTTGCATATCACTTCCTATTTGCTTTAGCTAATCAGCAACATTAATTCCCCTTTGGGGAAAATGATCATTTATAAAATGTACTAGAGGCCCAGTGCATGAAAATTCATGCACTGGATGGGGGCATCCCTCAGCCTGGCCTGCCCCCTCTCACAGGTCGGGAGCCCTCAGGGGTGGGAGGCAACCCAGTGATCAGGGGAAGGCGATGCCCCTATCACACCTCTGCTGCTGCCACTGCCAGCATCGCAAGCCTTGGCCGGCCCTGGTTACCTGAGCCTTGGGCAGCGATGGGTGGCTGGGCAGCCACAATCTGAGGCTTGCCTGTGCCTTGGGTCAGCCCTGGGTGCCTGGGGGGCTGAGGGGAATGGGAGACCACATGCTTGCTGCCCTGGCAGGGCTGAGGGCACTGGGCACAGCCATCTTGTGGCTGTGGGTGCCGCCATCTTTGAGGGCATGGTAGTCAATTAACATATTCTTTCCTTATTGGCTGTGGGAACCTCCATCTTTGAGGACGGAACAGTCAATTAGCATATTCCCTCTTTAATAGATAGGATTAAAGATGTTGTTGATTTATCATATCTCTGTAAAGTATAAGTCTATTTCTATGCATAAATTAAGTAGAGTTGTAAATGTACCTTCTATCAATTTGAATTGTGTATGTTTATTTTTTGTTGTATTATATTGTTCTGTATACTGTAACTCTTATTCTCTTGCATAATTAAAAATAAGCATCTAATTGTTCTCCACTATAATCACTCACCGTCATAGATATGATAACATATCATGTGTTTAGTGACTTAATTTTTATATGAGCAGTACAAAAAAATTAAAATGTATAGTCTTAAAATTAATTACTTTTAGCTCAATCATCAGTGCTTAGTATAATATTAAATAAGAAATCATTAAATACTAGAGGCCCGGTGCATGAAATTCGTGCATGGGGGGGGGTGTTTCCCTCAGCCTGCACCCTCTCCAATCTGGGATCCCTCTCACAATCCAGGACTGCTGGATCCCAACTGTTCACCTGCCTGCCTGCCTGATTGCCCCTAACCACTCCCCTGCCAGCCTGATTGGTGCCTAACTACTTCCTTGCCAGCCTGATTGCCCCTAACTATCCTCCTCTGCTGGCCTGTTTGCCCCCAACTGCCCTCCCCTGCTGGCCCAGTCACCTCTAACTGCCCTCCCTTGCCAGCCTGGTTCTCCTGACTGCCCTCTCCTGCCAGCCTGGTTGCCCACAACTGCCCTCCCCTGCTGGCCTGATTGCCCTCAACTGCCCTACCCTGCTGGCCTGATCGCCCACAACTGCCCTCCCTTGCCTGCCATCTTGTGGTGGCCATCTTTGACCACATGGGAGTGGCCATCTTGTGTGTTGGAGTGATGGTCAATTTGCATGTTATCTCTTTATTATACAGGATTATCTTTCTGTATACATACAGTACTTAAAATTATATCTAATGTGGAAATTCATGACAAAACTTCAAATCTGTGACAAATTAATTGCAAAGGGACTATCAACCTTGATAATTTTTAATTGTTGCTAGAATTGTTGATTTATCACTCTACCTAGAGAAGTCAGCTGATTCCATGTGTTAGTGTACATTTTGAAAACTTTTAAAGTAAGATTTATATAGTTGACTTTTAGGCTCATTTTTAACCATGTTCACATACACTTACTAGAAATACATAGGATTTGAATTGAGGCAATAGTTAGATGAAAAAAAAAATATATATATTTTTTAATATATTTTATTGATTTTTTACAGAGAGGAAGGGAGAGAGATAGAGAGTTAGAAACATTGATGAGAGAGAAACATTGACCAGCTGCCTCCTGCATGCCCCCCACTGGGGATCTGCCCGCAACCAAGGCACATGCCCTTGACTGAAATCGAACCTGGGACACTTGAGTCTGTAGGCCAACGCTCTATCCACTGAGCCAAACCGGTCAGGGCTGAGAAAATATATTTTTGAAATGCAATTTTATTAATCAGTGCCATTTAAACTAGGAATTAAAAACAAACAAACCTTTATTTAACTATTCTTTTGAACATGACCTAGAAACTGATTTTAAGAAATTTTAAAAAGTGGCTAATAATTAACATGAATGTGTTATTTGGAGTATGTGGCAAGGGAAAGATGAGCCAATCCATTAAAATAAAGTCTAAAAATGTCCTTTATGTAGCCCTAGGATTTAAACTAGCTATAGTGGTGTGAGAAGATGTTATTCTCTTGTATATCTAAACTTATTGTCCTGCTTTGGTAGCTGCAATTGATTTGCAAAATGGTGAATACAGAACTAGTTCTAGTATAACTAGAGGCCCAATGCACAAAATTTGTACATGTGTAGGGTCCCTAGGCCTGGCCAGTGATCAGAGCCTATCTGTTGGGTGGTGGTGGCCTGCTTGCTGGCCAGCCCCATCCTCTGCTGCCACCCACTCATGAACTGGCCCTGCCCTCCACTGCTGCTACTGGTCACCTCCCACTGCAGGACAACTGGTGGGGCAATTGGGGGACCCTGCTGGCACCCACCTTGGCAGGCCTGGGATCTGTGGGCTGGGGGCAGCTACTGTGTTGAGTGTCTGCCCCCTGATGGTCAGTGCACATCATAGGGACTAATTATTCCATCAGTTTGGTCGATTTGCATATTAGGCTTTTGTTATATAGGATTGTAATGATCTATAGGAGTGTGAGATGTGTTATTCTTACATAAATGACTTTATGAAGGAAAAATTAGGGTTTCTTCAAGATTTATTAATAAAGATGACTGTAGTATATTCAGTAACAACCTGAAAAATTTAAGTGTCCTTTTATTATGTAACATATTAATTAATGTTCCTGTATGTTGTCCCTTTCAAACTATCACAATAAATATTTTAGCTCACAATTAGGACATAATTTTTTAGTTTCTTCAGTTTTCAAGGCAATATACCTTGTCATCTATTCCTTAGGTAGCCTAAATTCATAGTTGGTTTATTTGTGTTACAGTTAATTGAATTTTATAACAGTTATTAACTTATTATTACTGAAGAGTTATACTCTAGTTTATTAGTAAGAATTGTAAGACCAAGGATCAAAATATGTTTTCTAAATTTATCATCTGCAGCATCTATTTATGTTTTTTATTATGATAATTATTCTTAAAGCTAGTGAAAAAATAATAGAGGTTGCTAAAGCATTATTGATCTATTTTCACAATTCAGTTTTTAGAAATATGAATACCAATGAACATCTCCTTTTAGACATTAGGGTTTTTCAAAATATAAAATTTATTGGAGTGACATTGATTAATAAGCTTATAGGCTTCAAGTATACAATTCTATAATACATCATCTGTATATTGCATTATATGTTCACCACCCAAAGTCAACTATTCACCAATAAGAAAAATGAAATACTGCCATTTGAGACAATACAGGTGAATCTTGAGAATATCCAGCTAAAAAAAAAATAAGTCAGACAGAAAAAATAAAGAACTATATGATTTGACTTTTATGTGTGATATAAAACTGAAAGCAATAAATGAGCAAACAATACAAACAAACAAAATCTCATAGATACAACAACAGTATAGTGGTTATAACTTGGGAAAGGGTTAGGGGGAGGTTGAAGAGAGTAAAAGGAGTCAAATATAAAATTAATAAATATGAAAATTTAGGTGGATCAAGTATTTCTAATAGAAATGGTACATGTGTATTTCATTAATCACATACTCTGTAAAATATTACATATTTATATATAAATATACATAACTCTTTGTAATCTAATATTATAATCATGTGTGGTTTTTCTCTTGTCCCAGTGTGTTTTTCTTTATGCATTTAAAGAAGAAACACATAACCATGAAGCTAAGTATCATGATTCCTTGGTAAAGCAGGTATTTGGAATCTCAGGTACACTTTCAGAAACTTTAATAGAAGTGTGTAAATGACACAGCAAACATAAAACAAAAATATATTGATCTCAAAGGACACAACCTTGAACTCTGTTTTCTGTGTGTAATAAGGCAATCCAAGTAGAATTGACTGTCTGTGAAAAGTCACTCAGTAGCTGTAAGAGAGCAACTTTACAGAGCATAGATATTAAACAACTAAAAGTGAACCCAGCATACAGATGAGGAAAAGAGAAGGGGAAGAAAGTAGCTTCAGACATAATGTGGAGCTAAGGTGACCAATGATTCCCCCACCAGATATTAGAGTATTAGGTATTAGGTCTTTCCATCTGATCTTAGGCATAATGTCATAACACTGCAGTCTCAGAAATGTAAAATTAATTTAAATGCCTCCTAAAAACAACAATGTTGTTTTTACTATGCTAATATGAAGATTATAACTAGGTTTTATAAAAAATTCTGAGGCAAGATGTGAGTTATAAGATATTTTATTTGAAATGATGCCATCTAAGATATAATTGATAATCACTTTTCATATTTATCAGTTAAGTTGCATAACCATAAGTACCTTTTGTTATACATATTGGTGACTACTCATCTGTGATGATACTAAGGATTAAGCTATCAGTGGCATCAGGAAAGCTGAGTATATTTCTACATACACTATCAAACTAGAGTGCAACAGTTGTGTTGATTATTTGATTTATTTATTTATTATTTTGTTTTTTTAAATTAATTTATTTATTGATTAAGGTATCACATATTTGTCCTCATCCCCCCATTCCCATCCCAAATCCCTCCCCATGCATGCCCACACCCCCCTGTTGTCCATGACCACTGGTTAGGCTTATATGCATGCATACAAGTTCTTTGGTTGATCTCTCCCTCTTACCGCTAACCTCCCCTACCTTCCCTCTGAGGTTTGACAGTCTGATCAATGCTTCCCTGTCTCCAGGTCTGTTTTTGTTCATCAGTTTATGTTGTTCATTATTTCCCCTAGATGAGTGACATCATGTGATACTAGAAATACACTTATAAGAACAGAAAATGAGACAAGCAATAATGGTTATGCTGGGAGGCAAATGAATCAGTCTGTAGTGAGTTTCTTTCTGTGCCAACAGTTCTTTTGAGTCCCAGTTTCAATGTCAAACAGTTCCTTA
This sequence comes from Corynorhinus townsendii, assembly GCA_026230045.1. Lineage (NCBI taxonomy): Eukaryota > Metazoa > Chordata > Mammalia > Chiroptera > Vespertilionidae > Corynorhinus > Corynorhinus townsendii. The sequence goes on along the minus strand of JAPDVU010000001.1, from coordinate 111,755,729 downwards.
TGTATACATGTCAGCAATGATATTTCAGTTCTGGATGGTGGACAAATAGTGGTAATGCAGGTCCGACCCTCTCTGGTTTGGTCCTGGGCAACCTGTCGCGCCACACAGCTGCTGACTGCTAGTATGTCAAGGCGTCGTCAGCGTCTTCCATCTCTGGACTGTTTCTCTTCTGTCTCCATGGCTGGAGCAGTCCTGTCAATTTCCTCTCTGTTGCAGGAATCAACATGGTCTTGGAGTTGTTTTCTGAAAATATACAAACATATTCTTAACCAAAAGTTAATAAAGGAATCCTTTCTATAAATTTGACTTGGGATCCTTTTTCATTTTTTGCCCAAATGATTTTCCTTTGGCTTGTTTTGACACCATGTGTGTTTTTCATGGCTGTCTTGCTGTTAGCATTACAAATGGAAGTTAATTTTCTAAAATAAAAATTTTCTAGATGTAATTTACTTACAGCATATTTTTCCTTACATGATATTCTTCTACTATCCCCCCTTTTTTGATTTAAATATTAGGAGGCTCTTGGAAATTTTATAATGTAGTCTTGATAGCTTTTAAATTTTAATTTTTTGCACTAAAATATGACTGCTTTAGGTTCATTACATGTTACACAATTTTACCATGAGATGAACTACCAATAAAAATTTTAGTTAACACTTTAGGAACAGCTTTTCGTCCAGTACCATTAATTTTTCTAGAATATTCTCTTATTTGACTTAGCCAATTTAAATTAGTCTGAGAACTTGGCTACTATTTTACTGTTAAATTTAACACTCTAACAATAATCTTATTTTGCCCTGTAAATATTAGTGGAAAGGATTATTTGCCTTCTTGAGTAGGCCCTGAGCATTCCTGGTGCTAGATTGGATTTAGATATCAAAAACCCACTTCCCCATATTATGGGAACAAGACAACTCAAACAAGTCTTGTTGCAGTGAGAGGGCAGCTGCTGTGGGCCAAGTCTCTGTCTGTTATCTGGGTCCCGATTTGAGCTGAACATGGGAAGCGAAGCAGCCATGGGGGCAAGAGACCTCCCTCAAAAGGGGTGAGGGTTTAGGCCCCTTCAGGGTTGGGGGGGTGAGGGTCTGTGTCCCACCTCTGTTGACCCCCAAGTTCTCTCCTGTGCCTGTCTTAGGTTATTCCTTCCCTGAGGAATCTTACCCATCTCTGGCTAACCAGCCATCCTCCAGGTCCAAGCAGGGTGATGTGAGGTTCAATTCTGTCTCCTTGGTAGTCTATGTCCCCGTGGCCTCCATGCCCAGCACCTGCCTTGGGATCCCCTCGCCTGCTGATGGGGCCCCGGCACTAATCACAGATCTTGGGGAACCCAGGTTTCTTCTCCAGGGAGGGCCCAGATCACCTCACTGGGCGAGATACAGATCTATGGTACCAGCCACCACAAGGCTTCAACCTCAGCATGAACAGAAAGCACAGGCAATAGTTGTGGGCAAATGGATTGTGAGAAGAGGGTCCCTCTTGATCAAAAGGGCAAGAGGGGCCAATATAGAATGCTCAGGTGCCTTCCCAGGGGGCCCCCTACACAGTGGAAGGGATTAAATCCTTTCGTGTCCTTTTTAAATTGCTGCCAGATATTCAAAGAATTAGTTTGTAAGTTTGTTTGGGATAATTGTACATTATGCTGTTGTAATTCTAAAATATCAAGAGATGTGTTACCTTTGTCTCCAAGCACCTTCTTTTTTTAATATTTTTTTTTTATTGATTTCAGAGAGGAAGGGAGAGGGATAGAGAGATAGAAACATCAATGGTGAGAGAGAATCATTGATTGGCTGCCTCCTGCATGCCCCCTATTGGGGATTGAGCCCACAACCTGGGCATGTGCCCTTGGCCAGAATCGAGCCTGGGACCCCTCAGTCCACAGGCCGCTGCTCTAACCACTGAGCAAAACCGGCTAGGGCTGATAACTTGATTTATAATCAGTATCATATGGTGAATAGTTGGTGAAAAGTATCCTAAAGTAAATGTGTTGATGTTCTACTTGGAAGCAAATAAATTATTTGGAGGATACATTTTATTTACAATTTTCTTAGTGCATCGTTTTAGATTCATAATATAAGGATTTTAAGAGATTATGCAGGTCTGAGTTGAATTTCAGGGAGAATAGTAGGTCACCCAAATAATCAGGTCCAGGCAAGACTCCATTGAAGTGGTCATACTTTTAAATCTTTTTACTATATTTCAAAATTTTATTTCCCTGAGGAATCAAAACATTAGTAGTGAATGGAGAATACAGTTACGGTAAACTTCCTGTACAAAAATGAAAATAAAACCAAACAAAAAACATATGTTTTTCCCTCAAAGTAGTAAATCTAAAGACAGGAGGCAGAATACAATCCTGAAGTTGTTCCCATGACAGCTGGTAATCAACAGAAGCTATCAGTCCCACTGAGGCTCACTTTAATTTTATTCCTTTGATACTGAATTGCATTTTGAAACTCCACACCAGCTGCTCTTTTAGAAACTTGGATTCATACAACTTTCTTGCCTGTGGCAGCTGATTGAAAAATCCTATTTTTTAGTGTTGTCCTGGTGGCATACCAATAAATGGTAAACCATTGGTGCTCAGCATCTTAAAAATTATTTTGTAGTCCCAATATACCCTTACTATAAGTTGCAGATTTAGATAAAAAGAGTCATACTGAATTTTGATGGCTTATATATTTTATTGCTAAAATGGTACAAAATTAATAAATCTTGATGAGTTACTTTTTTTGAATTAAATGTATTAGGGTGACATCTATAATAATAAAAGCATAATATGTTAATTAGATGGGACAGCCAAACGACCTTCCCGGACCTCATTCCGGATGTCCTTCTGGACGAAGCTGCGGTGGCGGGGGCCGAGGCAGAGGTGGTAGGGGTGATCAGGCAGGCAGGTGAGCAGTTAGGAGTGATCAGGCAGGCAGGCAGAGGCAGTTATGGGTGATCAGGCAGGCTGGCAAGTGGTTAGGGGTGATGAGGCAGGCAGGCAGGCAGGCAGAGTGATTTGGGGCAATCAGGCAGACAGGCAGGCAGGTGAGCAGTTAGGACCCAGCAGTCCTGGATTGTGAGAGGGATGTCCGAGGGGTCCTGGATTGCAAGAGGGTGCAGGCAGGGCTAAAGGGACCCTCCCCCCCCCATGCACGAATTTCATGCACCAGGCCTCTAGTTGGTTAATAAGATTGTATAGGTTTCAAGTGTACATTTCTATGATATATCATTGTATATTGCATTGTGTGCCCACCACCAAAAGTCAAATCATCTTTCATATATATATATGAAAGATGATTTGACTTGGTTGATATATATATATATATATATATATATATATATATATATATATATCAACCAAGGATTTAAGAAGGAGAGAGAGAAAGAGGGAGAGAGAGAGAGAGGGAGAGAGAGAGAGAGACTGATTGGTTGCTTCCCATACATGTCCCAACTGGGCGTTGTGCCCTGATATGGAATGACAGAATTCAACCTGCAACCCTCCTGGTGCATGGGAAAGGCACTAACCCATGAGAGAGTAAAGTTTGCAAGTTAATTGCTATAAGACAAAGTAGGAAGTTTAGGGCAAATAAAGAAAGGACTATGGCTTGTAGAAGAAGTCTAAATTTAGTAGTGGCTCCAAAGGCAGGGTCCTTGGAAGCGGTCATATATGGCATATGTCTTAAAGACTTGGTGATCTCAATATACTCATACGCACTGGTCCCTCTATTAATCTTGGTTTTTTACCACTCCTTTTGCCTATGAATATAGTTGAGTTATGCATTTTTTTCTTGCCACTATAAGATAGCTTTTATATTTAAAAAATTAATTAATTTACTTTTGAATAGATAATGCATGTAATTGCTATAAAAATTAAAAGCTAGGAAATAATATACAATGGAGTATATTGTTCTCAATTTCTGTTTACCCAGGACTGTTGTAATATTATTCTACAAATATCCTATATATTTCAAGTATATGTACTTATTTAATTTGCTCTTTTTATATAAATAAATATAATGTGCAAGTGTGTGTGTGTATGCTCTTTTTTTCATGCAATATGCTTTGTACACAGAAATGCAATTTTTTGTTCTTTAGATAAGAGTGCATTGCATGAATGTGCCATAACTTAATTACAACAGCTCCATTGGTGGACATGCAATGTATTTCTGACAGAAATTCTGCATTCTGATAGACATTTCTTGCTTTCCCACTTTTTAACTATTACAGTTTTATAATATAGGTTTTTATTAAATACTAGAGGCCTGGTGCATGAAATTTATGCATGAGTAGGTCCCTAGGCCTTGCTGGCAATCAGGGTCAATCAGGGCCTTCCTTCCCCTGGTTGCTGGCCAGAGACCTTACTTTGTTCTGCATTGCCCCCTGGTGATCAGCCCACATCATAGCAAGCTGTCGAACTCCCAGTCAGTCAAATTACCAATCTGTCAAACTCCTGAGGGGACAATTTGACATATTAGCCTTTTATTATATAGGATATCCTTTATCTTAGAAATATATTGAAATATATTAAAATATTTCAAATAATGAGCCATCCTGAAGCTTCTGAAAAGACTATTATTTTGGTTGGTTTTATTATTTGGTTTCTGAATTCTATTACTCATAATTATAGTGTTATTGTATTCATATTCATGAATTATATTTCTCTGTGTTTTTTCCCCTTTGGATTTTTGTGTAGTATATATTATCATTATTGATGAAAATTTCCTTTTCTCTTCGAATGCTTTGAAACATTTATATAGCACTAAACATGTTAGCTTTTTAGAGAAGTTTTTAAAGTAATTCCCTGGTGGATGCTTTTGTGCTTAGTAGAATTTATTTTCAGAAATGGAGCTAGGTTATATAGCCAATATCATACTCAATGGGCAAAAACTAAAACCATTCCTGCTAAGAACAGGAACAAGACAGGGGTGCATACTTTCACCACTCCTGTTTCACATAGTACTGGAAGTGCTAGCCATAGTGACCAGACAAGAAGAAGAAATAAAAGGCATCCAAATTGGAAAAGAAGTAAAACTGTCATTATTCACAGATGACCTGATAGTGAAAATCGAAAACCCTAAGGACTCTATAAAAAACTACTCCCTGTGATCAGGCCTAAACTGGCAGTCGGACATCCCTCTCAGAATCGGGGACTGCTGGTTCCCAACTGCTTGACTGCCTTCCTGCCTGATTGCCCCTAACCGCTTCTGCCTGCCAGCCTGATCACCCCCTAACCACTCCCCTACCAGCCTGATCAATCAATGCCTAACTGCTCCTCTGCTGGCCCAATTGCCCCCAACTACCCTCCCCTGCCAGCCCAGTCACTCCTAACTGCCCTCCCCTGCAGGCCTGGTTCCTCCCAACTTCCCTCCCTCCCCTGCATGCCAAGTCACCCCCAGCTGCCCTCCCGTGCTAGATTGATCACCCACAACTGCCCTACCCTTGCCGGCCATCTTGTGGCAGCCATCTTTGACCACATGGGGACAGCCATCTTGTGTGATGGTGTGATGGTCAATTTGCATTTTAATCTTTATTATATAGGATCGTTTTATTGCTCTAAAAATTCTCCATTATTCACTTATTCAGCCTTCACTATCTCCTACCATCTGGCAACTGCTGATCTTTTTACACCTCCATAGTTTTGTATTTCCAGAATGTCAGTTTGAATTGTATAGTATGTAGTTTTTCTTCCATATTGGCTTATTTTTCTCACTTAATAATACTTATTTACGTTTCCTCCATGTTTTTCTATGGCTTGAAATTTTCTATTTTAGTGTTGAAAATATTTTATTGTTTGCATGTACCATTGTTTTATTTATCCTTTTAACCAAGGACACCTTGGTAGTTTTATTTTTAAAAAATTTATATAAGAGTTTATTTGAGCCAATACTGATGACATATGCTGGAGAGCAAGCTCTCAAATGCGTCTAGTAGTTTTCAAGTTTTTCAATTATGAATAAAACTGCTACAAAACATTCATGTGCAGGTTTTTGTGTGGACATGGTTTTCAAATCATTTATGTAAATACTAAAGAGCATGATTGCTGGATCATATGGCAAAAGCATGTTTTGTTTTGTGAGGAACTACCAAACTGTCTTCCAAAGTGTCTTTATCAGTTTGTATTCTCACCAGCAATGTGTGAGAGTTCCTGTTGCCCACATCCTAGCCAGCATTTGGTAGTGTTATAGTGTTCTGTATTTTGGCCTGTCCTTCAATATCTTGTTTTAATTTGCTTTTCCCTGATGACATGATGTGGAACATTTTTCCATATGCTTCTTTATTACTGTATGTCTTCTTTAGTAAGTTTCTATTCAGGTCTTTGGCCCATTTGTTAGTCAAGTTGTTTGTTTTGAATATGAATTTTAAGAGTTCTTTGAACATTTGGGGGAACAGTACTTTATCAGATATGTATTTTGCAAATGTTTTCTTCCAGTCTGTGCTTATTTTGCCATTATCTTGACAGTGTAATTCCCAGGGCAGATTAAAAATAAAAACTCTTAATCAGGTCCCTCTTATCAATTATTTCTTTCATAAACTGTGATTGGTGATTATCTAAAAAGTCATTATAATGCTTAAGTCATCTAGGTTTTCTCCTATGTTATCTTCTAGGAGTCTTAGAATTTTTAACTTTACATTTAGGCTTACAATTAATTTTGAGTTTATGTTTATCAAGGGTTATAAGGTCTGTGTATAGATTAGTTTTTTAACATGCAGTTGTCCAATCACCACTTATTGAAAATAATATCTTTTTATTTTCCATTATATTGTGTTTGTTTCCTTGTAAAAATTAATTGATGATATTTATGTGGGTGTCATTTCTGGCTGTAATTGTTTAATATTAAATTTTTATAAGTTGGTGGAAGCTGTTATTATTTTTACATTCCTATACCCCTTATCATTATGAGGGGGTATGTTCCTATACCCCCAGTGAATGCCTGAAACTGAAAATAGTACTGAACCTTATATAAACAATGATTTTTTTTCCTATACATACATATACTTTATGACTTTCCTTTAGCATATCTGAATTGCCAACATTACTACTCTGGTGCCTTGGGGCCATTATTAAGAAAAATGAGGATTACTTGAACACAAGCAGCATAATACCATGACTTTCAATGTGATAACTGAACTGGCTACAGATGAGTGGGTAGCATATACAATGTGGATATGATGGACAAAGAGACGATTCATGTGTAGACAGGATAGAGTGGAAAGGCATGAGATTTCATCACATTACTCATTATAGTGTATAATTTAAAACTCATGAATTATTTTTGTCTGGAATTTTCCGTTTAATATTTTTGGACTGCACTTGACCATAGTTAACTGAAATTCTGCAAAGCAAAACAACAGATAAGGAAGGACTACTATAGTGGCATATTGAGTAGTGAAACATCCTCAATCTTTTTGGTAGCTCTCCAGCAAGTATTTCTGGAAATAGTAAACATATTTTCCCATCTTGTAAGATTAATCAGTCCTCTGATAATGTCAACTTTTGTAAAATTCTTGTCTACTCACTGTTTAAACTCACCTGAGATAAATCCATATCCAATGCCAATAAAACTGTCTTGTAATCTCTATACTGGAGACACTGGAACTTGAGCTATATTTATGAACAAACTTGGAAAACTTTCAGTGTTTAAAGATAAATTCCCATCAGCAATAGCAGCAAAGATTTGACTGACATCAGGCTAATAATATGATATTATGTTATTACTGCCTTTTCACAGTACACTAATGCTATTGATAGGGCTCCATTTTAACATTTGGCTGAGTGCCAGAAAAAATGCTCAGCAAAATCAATCAGTCTTCCGAATAGTATTACAGATCAATGCAAAACCATGTGAATAAGTGTTCAGATTCTTAATTTTTTTTTTGCAGAAAAGCAGAGAAATGTTTCTTAATTTCAAGTGATATGGTTTTGCTGTGGTTGAATCCATTTGGAATAATCTGATAACTTATCAAAGTTTTGCACATAGTAAGTGCAAAGAGTCATCTTTGGAAAATAAGTTGTCATTGTAGAGGACTCTATGTGAAAAGGTATGGGAGACTGGGTTAAATATGTACTGATCTTAAGACACATACACACACACACACACACACTGATATCATATTGTCATGTCCTTCATCTTTTTCTCTCAAAAGCAAAGTCTACAAAAAGATAAATTCTATTTAACTAGGTTTATTCTGCCACTGATAAGAAAAACTGGAAGCTTACATATACAACTTGATTTCTTCTTAAACATTATTCATATGCAGTTATTTCTCTGTTTCTTGAAGATAAGTAAAATATTTTAAAAAATGTATAATTTGAAAATAATTGTTACTAGAAAAAGTCAACTTGAAGTAAAAAATAAAAATTGTAACTAAATATTATGAATATTTTTAAACTGTAATAAAATTAGGTAAAACTACAAACTATACCTAAAATATAAATCAAGTATTTTGGGGGAAATTGTTTGTAAACATTTCATAAATAAATAATTTTGGATATTTAGCCAAAATTTTGCCTCCTCAAGAAACCTCATTATACCCAGGAATCTAATACTAATAGGGTAATGAGGACCTTATCTTTATGCATATTTTAAATATATGCATTTCACCTCACATTAATATGAAGAATAGCATATGTAAGAGACAGCAGGAGTGCTGCATAGCACTGCTACTCTGAGTTGTTCTGAGTCCATATATTTTATTTATTATTTTAAAAAATTTTTTTATTGTTTGAAGTATTACAAAGAGTAGTACATATGTCTCCTTTTTCCCACTCATTGACCTCCCTCAGCCTCCCCTACCCCCCAGTACATGCCTTCACCTGCCCCCTAGCCCCGACACCAGTGTCAGGTATCCATTGGTTATGCTTATATGCATGCGTACAAGTCCTTCCGCTGATCTCTTACAAACCCCTCCCCCCCCACCCGCAACCTCCCCTGCCTTCCCGCTGTAGTTTGACAGTCTGTTCAATGCTTCTTTGCCTCTGTATCTATTTTTCCCCCATTTCTTTCCTTTAAATAATTTTGCCTCTGCAGGCTAGAAATAAACATATAATAACAACCAAAAAAAATGTTTGAGTCCCAATTTCAATGTCCAACAGTTCTGAGTCCCCATTTCAATGTCTAACAGTTCCTTATGTGTACATGTCAGCAATGATATCTGGATGGTGGGCACATGGTGGCAATGCAGGTCCGACCCTCTCTGGTTTGGTCCTAGGCAACCTGCAGCGGTGCACAGCTGCTGACTGCTAGCGTGGTAAAGGCCTCGTCAGCATCTTCCATCTCTGGGCTGTTTCTCCTCTTGTCTTCGTGTTTGGAGCAGACCTGTCAATTCCTCTCTGTTGCAGGAAACCACATGGTCTTGGAGTTGTTTTCTGAAAATATACAAACATATTCTCGACCAAAAGTTAATAAAGGAATCTTTTCTATATAATTGAATTGAGATCTTTTTTATTTTTGCCCAAACTATTTTCCTTTGTCTTATTCAGACACCATGTGTATTTTCCATGGGTGTCTTTCTGTTAGCATTACAAATGAAAATTAATTTTGTAAAGTGAAAATTTTCTAGATGTAACTTACTTATAGGATATTTTTCCTTACATGATATTACCCTACTATCCTCCCCCCTTATTTTTTTTTTTGATTAATGGAGGCTTTTGTAAATTTTATAATGCAGTCTTGATAACTTTAAATTTTAATTTTTTTTTGCCCAAAAATATGAATGCTTTAGGTTCATTGCATGTTAGGAATTTTACTGCGAGATGAACTACCAATAGAAATTTTAGTTATTAGAGTCCATATATTTTAAATTCTTCCTGACTGCGCCTGGGCAGGTTCCTTTTCAAACCCTGCCCACTGTACTAACTGTTGGGAACTTAGTCCAAGTTCCTCCTCTATCCTCTGTTTACTAGGTACAGGTGTTGGGTCCAAGCCCCTCTGCCTGGATGGACCTCCTAAGATGCCAGGTCTTAGACAGAGAAGCCATGAGAAATTGTGGGTATGTAAGAATGAGTCCTTATTGCAGAAGCCAGTGGCCATATAGCCACCAGACAAAACAGCTCTTCACAGCCAAGTCCATACAGGCAGGCAGCCAGACACTGGCTGGTGAACATGTACATCTTTCCCACAAAGCAGCATTAGTCTCTACACTCACAGCTATTATCTGAGCAGCAGCACACTGTCTCTAAACTCACTGCCTTACATCATAGCAATATCTGAGCTCTCTGGCTCAGCAGCTTCTGCAGTCTCTCTGGCTCAGCATACTCTAGTTGGTTAACAAGGTAGCTATATCTGAGTTCTCTATGAGCTATTAGCCTTACATCATAGCAGTACCAGCTCTCTGCTCCATCTGAACTCTCTAGCCTTTTCCCCTAGTCCACTGGCTGGTTAACAGCATCCATAATATTCCAGAGATAAAGAAGGCTTCATGCCAATAGTTACATCAATCATATTTTGGCTGCATACATGGGCAATATACTGTGGGGTTGTTTGCTTATGTCCTTACACCTGCTTATGGTATCTTAGCCTAGGCACAGAGTGGCCTTGGACATTCGATGTATTGACAACAGGCCTCTGTGCTTTAATTGGCCTTGACTAACAGGCATCTTTAGTGTGGTTCCCACAGCATTATAATAAAAACATAATCAAAATATAAGTAATCTTCAATAAGCATTTAAGTGAACCAGGTAATATTATAAGCACTTTACATATAAAATAAGTGTCATGATAACCATTTTAATAAAAAGAGTTTTACTGACCTAAGTTTTCAAAGCTAGAAAGTGGTAAGCTGGAATTCATATAACTTGCATGACAGTATGTATAGGTACAATTAATACACTAATACATTTAACAATAATTTATTGCATATTGCCTGTGTGCCATACACTTCTATGGCAAAATCTCTGCTCTATAGGTACTTACATGTTATTTAGGGAAAAATATATTAAACAAGTAAATTTACACTATATTGCCAGTTAGATATAAACATTATGAAAAAATTAAAGTCATCCAAAGGGTGAGGAGTTGGCATCTAAACAGAGACTTGAATTTTGTGGAATAACCAGAAGAGATATGTGAGTGAAGAGAATACCAGGCACAAAGAAGGGAAAGTCTTCATGCTTTAGATAGGCATGTATTGCATAGTCAAGGAATAGCAAAATGATCAAGGGAGGAATCACAGAAAGTAAGAGGAAGAGTAGTGGGAGAACTGAGGATGATTCTGAGAGTAAGGTAGGTACCAGATGGTATATACCTAGGGAGGAACTTGGAGTTTTATTCTAAGGATGTAGAAAAACATCCCTAGAGAGTTGACACAAAATAAGTGGTTCTGTCTGATTTCTGTTTCATAATGTTGTCTCTGAGTTCTGTGTGGAGGAGAGTCAGTATAGCAAGAGTAGGATCAAGGCTGTTTCTGTGTTGGGTTGGTCACCAGCAGAGATGATGCGGTAGACTGTATGGTAGCAGGGGCGCGGGGTGGGGGAGTAATTCTGGATATTTTTGGACTCCTAATTAATAAACTTAAAGTGCTTCTCTTCTTTGTAATATTTACAATTACAAAATTTATTTTTTCAGTTAATTTCTTTCTTTCTTTAGAATCAGATTACTGCCATCCTTTGAATAAAGGAGATAATTCCCCTGGCCAGGTAGCTCAGTTGATTAGAGAATCATCTTAATACACCAACATTGAGGGCTTGAACCCCAGTCAGGGCACATACAAGAATCAATGAATGAATACATAAATACGTGGAACAAGGCCTCTTTCTCTCTCTCTTCCCCCACCCTCTCAAATCAATAAATAAGAAAAAAAAAAAGAAGAAACAACTCAAAATAAATGACAGAAATGTATCTCCTTCTTTTTTAGATCTATTTTCACATGCAGTTTTGAATATTTTATCATCACCTCATATTGTGGTAAGTTCAGCATGCTCCACATCTTTGAGATAATTATTTTAAATGTAGCTATCTGAATAATTCTAAAATATGGCATGTAGTGTTGGGTTTAAAATGAAATAATCTTTCCCTGTGTAGTTCTCTAGTGAATATAATTTTCTAAATGTAGCTAATGCTAGCCTTTATTATAATATACTGATCAAATATACTGCAGATAAATTGTTACATCAATTCTAACTCTCTTTGTTAGAACTGGGATAAAGTGCAAAGAATTTTTAAAAAATTATATAAAATGAAGATGTTTTCTAATGCTGCCATTATTTTTATCCTTACATAATTTTGAAGGAGAACTACTAATAATTTCCTGTTCAAAATATATGTAGGCAATTAAAGAATGAAAAAATACATTTTCTTAAGAGAATGTAAAAACTGGCTTTGAAAACAGTACTGAACATAAGTTTTTCTGGTACTTTACTTTTTCCTTGTTTCCCTGAGAACTGTTTTTTGTCTGAAGCATAGAAGCCATATGATGTAAAGATGTAATTGATGGTGAATATACTTTCATGTGTAGAAAGCTGGCCTGCAGTGAAAGGGAAAAAGGCAGCCGAGATAGGTGAAGAGTCTGAGGCAAGAGACACATATGAGCCCTGACAGTGTTCAAGCCCTGATAGTGCATCCTAGGGTTTGGTTCTGTTAGGAACCACTAGTATCTTATAAATTTCCTGCTTAATATGAGCTGGAATTGTAACAAGAAAGTTAAATAATACAACTGTTTAAAAGTGAAGCTCAAAAACACTTGGGGTAAATGTAGGATGCCTCCCTTTGAATACTTTAGCAAGAATATTTAAAATATAAAGTTCCATGGTTTTGTTTAATACTATCTACACATTTTCTAGATTATTAATATACAGATCATATGATTATTTATGGAGAAGCACAGCTACCCAAAAACATTACAAAAAATCAGAAAATACCATTAGTGAAGTTGTTCATTCTCATGGGTTTAAAAATACTATTTATATGTGGTGATTTGCAAATTTTTGTCTATATTTTAGAACTTTCCAGTTGAGCCTATACCCATATAATTTAGTCTCATATACCCAACATCTCAACTTAAATGTCTACTACATTTTTTTAAACTCAAAAAGTCCTTTTCTCCTGTACCACAAACAATTCATCTTCAAATTCTGCTGGTGTGACCATCAAAACATGCCTGATCTGATCACTCCTCACCATTGCCACTGCTATTTTCCTGCCACAAATGTTTTTCACCAAGACGCTTAAATACCTTCTAAATCTGTCTCCTTTCGGCCATTGTTCCTTTCAGGAAAGAATTGTTATTGATTCGGGTTGTTTTCTTGAGCAGGATGCAAGGGTGATTTCTTTCCTGGATCCTTGTCCAGATGGATTCGAAGAATGAAGCCATGGACAAAAGGTGGTGAAAAGAGTGGAAACCCTGTCTAATAAAAGGATAATATTCAAATTAACCATCACTCCATCACAAAGATGGTGGTGCCCATAGCCACAAGATGGTGGCGCCCAGTCCTCTCAGCCATGTCAGAGTCCTCCAGTCCTGGGGGGCAGGGGTGGCCACTGAGAGTGGGCAGCATGAGCAGCCTGGCAAATGCCTCTGGGCTGTGGAGAGCCTCTGGGCAGTGGGAACGGAGTGGCCAGGCCCTGCAGAGATCTACTGGCACAGATTCTGCATCCGCTGCATGCAGCTTCTGCCCTGTTTGCCCAGAGGCAGGGCATTGGGGCGGCACTCCAGGACTCGGGGCTGTCTGGCAGCATGCTGGCCATGTGGAGCAGATTCCAAGACTCTGATGGGAGGGGCAGAGGCGGGAGGGGCAGAGCTTGGAAGCATGGGAAGGAGGGTAGGCGCTGGCCCTGTGGGTAGGGGCGTGGCCTTGGCCTATCCCAGAGATTGCATGAGGGGTAAACTCAGGCACAGTAATTACTAGAGCTCTGAGCAAAGCTGAGGCGGCCTTAAGGGGGTGTGGCCAGGGCGTGGCTTAAGGCTCTGTTGTCCTGAGTGGGGAATAATGTGAATAAGCAAAATGACGTGACCCTGGTGAGGGGCCTAGGGCGGTGTGAGGGGGTGTAGCCAAGATGCCGCCCACATGAACCTCATCTCAGTAGCAAGTGCAGGGGTTTGTGCTCAGAGCATTCAGGTAAGACATGGGTTGTGTGTGTATGTGGGGGGTGTCCCAGGTCTTGCGCGATATCTCTCGATGGGCTACTAGTATATTATAAGCAAATACAGACTTCTACTTAGGGAAGGTGTCTTCATGCTCCCTTCTAATTGATTACTCTTTTTACAGAATATCAGCTTCAAAGCCCAAACCCCACATGGTGTCCCCCTCATTCTCTCCCGCTTATCTTGTAACATTTCTTTGTCTCCTGTGAAAATCTGTTTTCCTCTTTCTGCCACTTGTCTGCATTTCTCTGTCCTCTGGAAAGTTTGTTTCCTTTTCCCCATACTCTGTGGCTTTTCCTTATCTTCTGTGAATGGATGTCTTCCTTTCCTCTTACCCTATGGCACCTTTTTTTCACCCTCTGTGACTGTATACCTTCTGGTGGCTCTAAGCCCTCAACTATGTATTCCTCCCCATGGACCCTCTTTATTCCTAAAACTCCCTAAGCCTGCTTATTTTATTCCTCAAACTTCTTTTATTATGTTAATACAAAAATTAAATCTTCTCACTCCCCACTTAAAAAGCTTTGATGAAAAAAGATGGCTGCATCCTAAGGAGTTCTGTCTGCTTGCTCCAAATACCGGACTGAACTTTTCTCTATTCTGCAGAGCATTCAACTTGAAAATCCAGCTGAAAAAAGCTGACCAGAATTACTGCAAGCAGAGAGTGTGGAGAGAGGACAGGAGAACAGCCGGAGTGGGTGAGCCAACTGAGGGACTTTGCGGCAGCTCCTGGCCCTGGGAGTGTGGGGTCTCAACCACACACAGGTACCCCCAACCAGATCAACAGAGAAAGGAAGGGAGCCCATGTAGCATCTGACAGTGGGAATCACTGCTAATCAGTCCAGTGGGGGTACTCCGACTGTCTTATCCCAGGTGAAAAGTGAGTGCTGGGTTAAAACACCAGCCTGGGAAACCCATCTTGATTGGTGTTTGCGGAGGGGCCATTCAGCAGAAATCTGGACTGGTGGAGGGATGTGAGCAGACTGAGCAGCAACGAATAGGAGGGGTCAATTATTCTCTGAAAGAATGTTGGACAGAGTGCAGGACACAGGCTAGTCAGTGTCCAAGAAAGAGATGCAATCCTCCCTGCCTCCAGCGGAGAGGAGACTCCCCTTCCTCCCCTGTGGAATGGGCTGGAAATATGCACCCCAATGGCTGGGCCTGTCCGCTGCGTCCTCAACTACTGAAACATCTGGGTTGGTGAAAGCCTAGACAGAAGCCCTGCCCAGTGAGAATTTAACACAGAAGCCCTGCTGTGCTGGAAGACTAGAGAGCCAAGCTGAGCTGCTTTTGTTTGTTTGTTTGTGTTCTTTTTGTTTTTGTAATTCCTGACCTCTAGAAGTGGTGACAACGGGGTGGGAGGGACCAAGGCAGAACTGAAGCATGGGAAGGAGAAAAACCATCAATCACCCCACCTCTCCTGCAGGTATGGGCACCACCCCCAACACAAACCTGTTGAAACCACCCTGACCAGGAGGAGGTACCCTGCAGAGCCCAATTTTGTGAGGGAAGGGAAAGTAGCCCAGAACAAGTATGTTCAAAGGGCCAGCCCTGAAGCAGACCTAAACCCCTGGGCTAGGGAGGCCCTGGCCATGGGACTACCTGGGGAGCTCCTCTGCAGGGCTTCCACCAGGCTGCCCAGGGCCAGGCTGCCCAGGGCCAGGCTGCCCAGGGCCAGGCAGAGACAATGCCCAGGGCCATTGGCCTGCACCAGAGAACTGCCCCAGAGGCCCAGACCCAACATGAAGGGGCCAGGTAAAACAGCATCAAAGCAAAATCCAGCAAGCTCCACAAGGAGCAGTCCCAAAGGTTTTTTGTGTTTCTGTTTTAGGTTTTGTTTGGTTTTTAGTTTTTTCCTTTCCTTTCCTTTCCTTTCCTTTCCTTTCCTTTCCTTTTTTCCTTTCCTTTCCTTTCCTTTCCTTTCCTTTCCTTTCCTTTCCTTTCCTTTCCTTTCCTTTCCTTTCCTTTCCTTCTTTCCTTTCCTTTCCTTTCCTTTCCTTTCCTTTCCTTTCCTTTCCTTTCCTTTCCTTTCCTTTCCTTTCCTTTCCTTTCCTTTCCTTTCCTTTCCTTTCCTTTCCTTTCCTTTCCTTCTTTCTTTCTTTCTCTCTTTCTTTCTTTCTCTCTTTCTCTCTTTCTTTCTTTCTTTCTTTCTTTTCTTTGGTTTGTTTTTTGTTTGGATTTTCTCTCTTTTCCCTATATTCTTTAATGGTTACTTTTTTATTTTAGTCTTAATCTTTTCTTTTGCATTTTCTTTATTTTTTGTTAATTCTTATTTTAATCCCATTTATTTTTCCCATTTATCTTTTCCTATTCTATATTTTATTTTTTTAGTATTATTAATTTTAAAAAGTGTTATTTCATTTATTATTTTTTATCTTTTATTTTTTATACTAACCCTATTTCTGGTTCCTTTCTTCTTTGCTTTCAGATTCTCTTTTATTTACTAATTTATTTTTTTCTTTCCTTCCCTAATTATTTCAGTCTGGTGTCTTCTAGTATTCTTTCTTTCTTTCTTTTTTTGCATGTCTGTTTTTGTTTGTTTGTTTTTTAATTATTTTGTTGCGGCTGTTGGGTTTTTATTGTTGGTGTTTTGAATTTTTTTGTTTGTTTGTTTGTGATTTTTGCTTTTCAGTTATTGTTTTTTTCTTCTTCTTTTTTTCCTATGTGTTCTTTTTGGTTTGGTCAGGTTTTGTCTTGTTTTGTTCTGTCAGCAATTGTATAACACTTGGCACTATGTGATCAGGGTTGAGAATCACACTCATCAAACCTGAGGACTGAGTCAAACTACAAGTGGAACAATAGCAATCAAGACCCAAATTCAACAGAAGAAACCACACAAGGGTCATTCCTAGAGCATCCAGCTCAGAAGACCAAGGAGACTATATCACTGGGTGCCCAAGAATGCCACCGCACCTCATAACAAAAGACTCACACTGGATGAAAGTGAAGAGACTGTAAAAAATATATTCCATGCAAATAGGAATGAAAAGAGAAAGACCTGGAATAGCAGTATTCATATCTGACTAAATAGACTTCAAAATGAAGGCCATTTCAAGAGACAAGGATGGTAACTACATCATACTAAAGGTATCAAATATATATGCACCAAATATAGGAGCATTTGACAAAATCCAGCACCCATTTGTGACTTAAAAAAATTCTCAGCAAAGTGGGAATAGAAGGATCATACCTCAACATAATAAAAGCCATACATGATGAACTCACAGCCAGCATCATAATCAATGGAAAAAAGCTAAAATATTTTCCCCAAGAACAGGAACAAAACAGTATGTCTGCTTTCACCTCTCTTATTCAACATAGTATTATCAGTCCTGGTCACAGTTATCAGACCACAAAAAATAAAAGGCATCCAAATTGGAAAGGAGGAAGTAAAACTTTCATTATTTGCAGATGACATGATATTGTACATGGAAAACCCTAAAGACTCCACCAAAAAAAACCCTAATAGATTTAATACATTAATTTGGTAATGTACCAGGATACAATATTTATACACAGGAGTCAATGGCATTTTAATGCACCAATAATGAATTCTCAGAAAGGGAAACAAACAAAAATAATCCCAGTTATCATAGCAACCAGAAAATTAAGATACTTAGGAATGAACTTAACCAAGATGGTAAAAGACAGGTACTCAGAAAATGACAGAATATTGAAAAAAAACAGATCGAAGAAGATATAAACTAGCGGAAGACTAAACTGTGTTCATAGATTGGTATAATTAACATCATAAAAATGTCCATACTACCTAAAACAATATATAAATTCAATGCAATCCCTATTAAAATACCATCAGCATATTTCACAAATCTAGAACAACTACTACAAAAAATGTATCCTATATAATAAAGAGTTAATATGCAAATTGACCATCACTCCAACACATAAGATAGCTGCCTCCATGTGGTCAAAGATGGCTGGCAGGAGAGGGCAGTTGTGGGCGATCAGGCCAGCAGGGGAGGGCAGTTGGGAGGGACCAGGCCTGCAGGGGAGGGCAGTTGTGGGAGATCAGGCCAGCAGGGGAGGGCAGTTAGAGGTGACCAGGCTGGCAGAGGATGGCAGTTGGGGGCAACCAGGCCAGCAGGGGAAGGTAGCTAGGGGCAATTGAGCCAGCAGGTGAGCAGTTAGGCATCAATCAAGCTGGCAGGGGAGTGGTTAAGGGGGTGATCAGGCTGGCAGGCAGAAGCGGTTAGGGGCAATCAGGCAGGCAGGCGAGTGGTTGGGAGTCAGCAGTCCTGGATTGTGAGAGGGATGTCTGACTGCCTGTTTAGGCCTGATCCCTTGAGGGGTCCTAGATTGGAGAGGGTGCAGGCTGGGCTGAGGGGACCCCCCCATGCATGAATTTTGTGCACCAGGCCCCTAGTATGGAATAAACAAACAAACAAAGAACAACCCTGAATAGCCACAGCAAGCTTGAGGAAGATTAACAGATTGGGGGGATCACAATACTGGATATCAAGGAATACTACAAAGCCACTGTAATTAAAGTAGCCTGGTTGTGGCCCAAGAGCAAGCATATAGACTAATGGAACAGAACAGAAAACCCAGATATTGACTCACATCATATGGTTAGTTAATATTTGAGAAAGTGGGCAAGAGCATACAATGGAGTAAAGACAGTTTCTTTAATAAATGGTGTTGGGAACATTGGACAGGTTTGTGCAAAAAAATGAAACTAGGCAACCAATGCTCAACATGCACAAGAATAAACTCAAAATGGAAAATAAAAACCTACTTAAATGTAAATCATGAAACTAAAAATCCTAGAAGAAAATGTAGGCAGCAAAATATCAAACATTTTTATGACAGACTATTTACTAGGACATTGCCTAGAGTAGGAGGAACAAAGAGAAAAATAAACAAATGGGACTACATCAAAACTACATAAAAAACTCTGCACAGCAAAATAAACAATTATAAAAATGAAAAGGGTACGAACTGTATAAGAGAACATATTTGCTAATGATACATCTGATAAGGGTTAATTTCCAAAATATATAAAGTATTCATAGAACTCAAGAAAAGGAAATAAATGACCCAATGAAAAAATGGGCAAAGGATCTGAATAGACACTTCTCCAAAGAAGACCTACAAATGGCCATGAGACATATAAAAAAATGCTCAATATCACTAATCATCAGAGAGATGCAAATTGAAAGGACAGTGAGGTTCAACCTCACACCTGTCAGAATGACTGCCATAAATAAATCAATAAACAACAAGCGTTGGTAAGGATGTGTATAAAAAGAAACCCTAGTACACTGTTGGTGGGAATGCAGACTGGTGCAGCCACTATGGAAAACAGTGTGGAATTTCCTGAAAAAAATTAAAAATGGAACTGCCATTTGATCCAGTGATTTCACTTCTAGTAATATATCCTCAGAAGCATGAAATGCCAGTCAGAAAGAATAGCAGTGTTATTTACAATAGCTAAGATCTGGAAACAACCCAAGTGCCCATCAGCAGATGAATAGATGGATAAAAAAGCCATGATACCTTTACACAATGGAATACCACATGGCTGTATAAAAGAAGGAATTCTTAACATTTGCAACAGTATGGATAGACCTGGAGAGTATTATGTTAAGCAAAACAAGCCATTCAGAAAAAGACAAATATTACATGATCTCACTGATATGTAGAAGCTAATGAATAAAATAAACTGAAGAACTAAATAGATCCAGAGACATGAAAGCATACAATAGACTGAAGATTCTCAGACAGAGGGAATGGGGGCAGGGGCAGAAAGAGATTAAGCAATTTATATGCATATATGTATAACACTTGGACACAGACACTAGTGTTGTGAAGAGGTGAGGAGGGGGCATGAGTGAAGAAGCGGGGGTCAATGGGGGGAAAAAGAGGGGCATCTGTAAATACTTTCAACAATAAAGATAATTAAAAAAAAAAACACTTTGATAACTTTCTGTCTTTTTTAGTGTAAATGCCAAAGTCGGGAAGATGCCCTACTAGGCTCTGGAAAGTATGCTTCACTCTCAATTGCCTTTATATATGACTCATTTCTTTTTTTTTAATTTTTTAAAATACATTTTATTGATTTTTTACAGAGAGGAAGGGAGAGAGATAGAAAGTTAGAAACATCGATGAGAGAGGAACATTGATCAGCTGCCTCCTGCATGCCCCCCACTGGGGATGTGCCCGCAACCCAGGTACATGCCCTTGACCGGAATCGAACCTGGGACCTTACAGTCTGCAGGCTGACGCTCTATCCACTGAGCCAAACCGGTTTTGGCAATATATGACTCATTTCTTACCATATCTGGACTCATCTCATCCCTCTCAGGGGAAGCCACACTGTTATCTTTGCTGTGTCATGAACATTCCTGGACTTATTCCCATGGTCCAGGATTATATTTACCTAAATGAGCAGGAGTCTTGCTCTCTCACTTTTTATAATATCAGGGCCCAAATATTGGTTCACAAACTTTCTTACTTTTTCAAACAGCATTTGAAATATTTTAAAGGAGGAGGTTTATCAGATGGAATTGGTTATACATGGACTGGAGTGATAGGAATACATGGGTTAACAACAGGAGAAAACCATCGAGGCCTGAGCAAGAGAGACAAAGAAAAGAGGCAATGTTACCAGAACTTAAGTCTGAAGTTAACCAGAAAGCTCCTGAACCACAGTTAGCCCTTCTATAGGAGTTAGAGCCTCAGAAACAGGGCAGCTGCTAAGGGCACTGATCAAAATAAAAGGGGAGAAAACATCTCCCTTCCCCTTACTCTTTTATTATATATTGATTTGAGAGAGAGAGAGAGAGATAAGCATTGATTTATTCCACTTATTTATGCATTCATTAGTTGATTCTTGTATAAAGTGCTGACTGGGGATCAGACCTGCAACCTTGGCATATGGGGGATGACACTCTAACCAACTTAGCTAGCCAGCCAGGGCCCCCCTACTCTTGATTTCCCCTTGTTAGCCTAATCCAGCTAAACACCACTGGCCTAGGTCAGAATTCCTAAAATACAAAGCAGATCAAAAGAAGGCTGAGCACTGGATATGCGGACAAACACACTCCTCTGTCACATATTTATCCAGCTCTTTTCTCATAGATTTCCTTTCAGTCTGGCCTTCTCTGAACACTCCAACGAAAATTGCAGCCCCACCCATATCGTTCCCTATTTTTCTTATGTGATTTTTCTCTATAATATTTATCACCATTAAACATTATATATTTTGCTTTTAACATTTTCTTTGCCTATTTTTCCCAATGTAATGTGAGATTTTAAGGGTCTGGATCATTGTTTGTTTTATTTACTGCTGATTTCCCACCACCAGGGACTGTTTCTGACACATAGTGATTGCTCATTTAATATTTTTGAATGAATGATTGAATTATTGAATCATTGACTATGAAAATGGCTTCATTTAAGAGATGTTTAGGCCATCACATAGAGCTAGTAAATTTATACTTCAGATACAGTTTAAAAATGTGAGGTGAAATCACGTTTCTTCATACTGCAAATTCCACAGAACCATTTGAATAAATAAAAAGTAAACCATCCCAGCAAACAGGCAAAATCACAACTGAAGAAACAGCCATTGTGCTGTAGAAAAATTAAAGTATATAAAAAAGCAACTATCAAAAGCAAGCACAATGCTCCAGTTTCCACTAGAGTGAGGAGAAATAGAGCTTCAACATCACTTAATGCATGACTACATTACTCCTCTCTACAAAATCTGATTATGTTGGGAACTTTAAAGCATCAAAAAAATGCATACATTTTATTTTGCACTATTTAATAGGATATAAAGGAATAATCTATTTTTATAAAAATTATAAAACTAACATCTTCATGTTTAAGGGTTTAAACTATTTTTAGAAAATTATTTAACAGGAAATGTCCTTGATGCTGGATAAATAAAATTGCTCTCTCAGTTTGTTATATGTAATGCATGTATAAAATATGATAAAGTATCTTTAAAACTAGTGCATTTTTAGTCAGAGGACCTAATTTCGTGATTTCAAATATTATCGCAACTTGTTTGACTTTGAGCACCTTATTAAACTACTTTGAAATTGAGGTTTTTCATTTTAAAGGCTTACTGCTAGGATTAAATGAAATAACATTGATCTTTGTGATTACCTAACACATTACCTTGCACATAGGGAATTATATTTTAAGTCTTTTGAAATTCAATTAAATATATCCAAGTTTAGTTGAGAGAGTATGTAACTTAGAGAACTGAGTTTGGCTAGATATGATTTTCATAATCAACAGTACTTTAAAGTAGATTGTTTGAAATATAATCTGCAATAAGCCTTTAAAAATAATGATTATCAAAATAGAAATGCAGTAAATCTGGTGTATGCCACTACCTAGATATATTATTAAACATCTTCAGAAGTTTCAGAATATTTCTTGGAAAATTAAACTATTATTTTATTACTATTTAGGCTGTAAAAGCTCATAATATAAAATAAAAATTCTCATTTTTTAAGTCTAAAATTTTTTTTCATAAAGTAATAATATAATTGTGTCATCTTGTCTCTATGTTTTGTTATTGCTCTGTATAAGACCCCAGTAAAACAACCCAATCTCTCTTTATTACTCAGGATGACCATTTCAACATAATTGCCTAGAACAAAATCAATCAGATGATAATGTGTCACTCTTTGAAAAGTATGCAGCTTGTGAATATAGCAATTCCTTGGTCTATTTATTTCCCCAAATTTAAACATAAAGAAAATAAAAATGCAGGTTGACTTATGACATTAAAAATATATTTTTGTGAAGAGTTAAATATATTTTTCATAATATCTAATTTTATTATTTGGGATTTTATTACCTTAAGGCATAAAATGTGTTATAATAATCAACCCCCAGTAATTTACAGAAATTCAGTGGCTGTCACTCAGATTTGGGGATGATGTGATGAAAAATTTATAATTAAGAAAAGTTTAACTCGGTACTAAAATATATTCACAAAAATGTATTAAAACACTACCCACAAGATGAAAGTAACATGGGTAAGATAAACTAGAGTGATATTTTTCTGAGTGTTAAATATAAATAAAGCATGAGAAATAATTTTTATAGGTTACAGAATTAGATGCTAAAGAGGAAAAATGGGGGAATTAAATAGGCATTAATACACCCACCTAGATACATAATATATTTTATAGTGAAAATTGCTCATTTATCTCTTTGAAAATATTTTACTGAGCTTCTCCTACATATATAGCATAGCACTTTGTGGGAAACTCAAAAGGATATAGTAAATTTTATTTGCCTTTATAATTATGCAAGAGTAGTGCTAATAAATACACCACAAGAGAACTATACTTCACAACCCATGTCTTATGTGCAAGCAATAATATTGTGTGTGTGCAGTCCTGTCTTACTCTTAAACTAGAATCAGGCCTAGGAGAATGGCAAGCATTTCTATTTACTAGTGGGAGGAAGAAAGAACTAAGCTGTCCTTATGGCTTTGGATGTCCCTGGGTATTTCTGCACACCTGGATTTAGCTCCCTTCCCCCAGCCTGTGTGCAATAATTCAGTTCATAAGCAGTGCTGAGGTTCTTAATTCTGAATTTTTCCAGCAACTCCTGCATTAGTCCACATCTGAGGCCTCTTCCCTGCTTTGATTGATTTCTGCTACCCATCAATAGACTTCAGCCAGAGGCTTAACCAGGGCTACAGCATTTATCCTAGTACAAAATGCTAGGAAGATCAGCTAAGACTTTATGGAAGAACTTATCATTGAATTTGGCTTTGATGGGTAGATAAGATTTGGTGCACAAAATCGAACAGGAAGTCTTTTCTAAACAAAGAACAGTATTAATAAATAGATAAATAAAAGGCAGCATCTGGAAAGTATACAAATTATGAGAGTCATGAAAAGCATTGTTTGCCGGGAGAGTTGTGCTTAGGTTAGAAACTAAGCTGCTATTATTGGAAAACGGATGCCAGATTGCAGACTCTCCCATATTACGCCCCATCTCAGCTTTCCAGAAAGAAAACCCAGCCATTTTGAAGTCTTTATCTCTCTTAGAAACAAAGAGTGACACTGCTTTCACATCAAGAGTCACCTTCCCGAGACCAGTAATTTTTAGGAATATCATTCTGAGTCTCATTCTGAAATTATCAACCTCCAAGCCACACAGCCTTGTCATCCTCCACTCCAACTTTTGACTCTTCTCCTGGAACAGCCAGGTCACCCATATAACTTGCTTTGTTTGGAACTTTCAAAGGCAGGGTTGATTTACCTCTACCTAGGAAACTTATCAGTAAAGTGAGGAAAAAGGGGAAAAAAATCTATTCAAGACAACTTCCTTGTTAATGCCCCCATTTTGAGGGCAATGACTGGCCTTGTTTCCAGAACCACTGTCTTTTTTTCTTTTCTTTTCTTTTTTTTTTCAGATAAAATATCTGGAATGACCCAGACTCTAACATATCTGCCATCACTGCTCTGCACTTATGAAATGATCTCCAAGTTTCATTCCCAAGAATAAGTTCTCTCCAACACTTGAAATAGATTGCAATGCACATGTACAATCTGTGATTGAACTTTGGGCTAATCATAGTTTTTGGTGACATGTTGACAAAGTGAGTTTGGCTAATTTAAACAGAAATTATAATCTATTGGAAAGATTTGAGAACTAGCACAGATTAACAAATAACAAAATGTTGTAGATGAGTTTTGTGAGAAGCAAGGAACCAATGAAGACAGAGCATATCAGAATGCTGCTGCTACTCCCTCTCTCAGAAGCCATACACAATCCTCTGTACTGGATACAGTAGATGTTGTCACTGCCACTGGGTGTAGTTGCTGTTCAGCCTTCTGTCCATTTATCTGTGTCATGCACACCAGACTCAAGAGTTCTATAAAACAGTGTGTAGGTAACTATAGGTTACAGTCCTCATCCTCAATATTGCAATGAGAAATTGGGTCCTCCCTGCTACCAAGACTTAGAAAACGGAACATTTCTCCAACATGGAGAAGTTTCTATGCAGGACAAAATTTAAATAATGATACATGTCCATTAAGCCTACCTTTTGACTATCCAACATCCACATATATTTTTCTTTCATACTTAACATTTATATAATTAAAATGCTAAAACACTCTTTGGATTCTTTACTATATATCATGCCATATATTGACTATGTTTAGTATGCAACATTTCTTAGTCCAGGTTTCCAAAAATAGCAAGCTAAAATTTCAGTTATTCTTAGAACTGTAAATGCAGAATCGCTGGTAAATGCTCCCATAAAAACCCTTCACATTCTAAAGTTATACATCTTTGCAATCAAATCTACACTAATAAACATGCAAATTGACTGTATCTCTGCTATGCCCAGAAGCCACGACCACCAGCCAATCAGGAGTGAGTATGCAAATTAACCAACCAAGGTGGGTGTGGCCACCAAGTGAGCAGGAGGCTTGGGTTTCCCCAGTAATGGAAGAAGCCAAGCTTCCCGCCTGCTCTGGCTGTCCCTGGCCTCCACTCAAGGCTACAAAGTTTCAATTTTAGAAGATAAATAAATTCCAGATACCAGGGCCTCTGCTTGGGTTGCCGGGGGGCATGGCCAGCCTACAAACCACCACAGGCCCCTCAGCCAGGCCACCCCATGCCCCAAGGGAACCCCCACTCTGATCTGGGACACCCTTCAGGGCAAACCAGCCATCCCCCACCCATGCACCAGGCCTCTAGCCTATCTAATAAAAGAGTAATATGCAAATTGACATCACTCCAACACACAAGATGGCTGCCCCCATGTGGTCAAAGATGGCTTCCCCCATGTGGACACAAGATGGCCACCACAAAATGGTCAGCAGGGGAGGGCAGTTGGGAGGGACCAGGCCTGCAAGGGAGGGCAGTTGTGGGTGATCAGGCCAGCAGGGGATGGCAGTTGGGAGGGACCAGGCCTGCAAGGGAGGGCAGTTAGGGGTGACCAGGCCGGCAGAGGAGGGAAGTAGGGGGCGACTGGGACTGCAGAGAAGGGCAGTTGGGGGCTATCAGGCCAGCAGGGGAGGGCAATTAGGGTGACCAGGCCTACAGGGGAGAGCAATTAGGGGCAATCAGGCTGACAGGGGAGCATTTAGGCATCAATCAGGCTGGCAGGGAAGTGGTTAGGGGGTGATCAGGCTGGCAGGCAGAAGCAGTTAGGGGCAATCAGTATGGCAGGCAGATGAGCAGTTGGGAGCCAGCAGTCCTGGATTGTGAGAGGGATGTCCAACTGCCCGTTTAGGCCCAATCCTACTGGAATCGGGCCTAAACGGGCAGTCGGACATCCCTCGAAGGGTCCCAGATTGGAGAGGGTGCAGGCTGGGATGAGGGGCATCCTCCCCCTCCACGAATTTTGTGCACTGGGCCTCTAGTCTAATATATAATCCCCCGAGTTTTACTGATAAAAATTATCATATTTCTGCAGTTCTTTCATGTGCCTTTTCTTCCAAGTTTTGACTTTGCAATTGGCCACAAAAGGACATGTTGGAATGTGATTTTGTATATATCTATAGATTTAGTCTATAGATTAAAATAGGTCATGTGAAAACTTACTCAAATAAAAATAATTGGTACAGTGGTACTGTTATGCTTCATAGATATGGGAATAATACTAGTCTGATGAAGATCATTCAATGGGCATTGGGAGTTACTATTGGGCCTAGGAATCTTCATGTATATCTACATTACAGTGTTGGTAGTCTCACTGCTTCCTGACGAATGCCCAAAATTTCACATGAGTTGTGGAAAGTCATGATTCAATGGTCGTGGTAATTAACAATTTGCAGAATCAAACTCTAATTTTAGTTTTGCTACTGTAGCTGGACAAAAAAATAAATTCTGTTAGCACAGTCACAGAAATTTAGTCTGGCTTACACTGTTAGAAGGAATCCTTTCCATTCCCTGACCATGCAATTCATTATGTCCTTACTACTGTTCATATTTTTCTATGGCAAGGGTCTCACAGAATTCCAAAACTTTTTATAGGATTCATTTTATGTGCTTATAAGTGATTATTTAATTAATTATTTTCCCTCCTCTGCTAGATTCCAATACTTGAATATCAACTGCTAGATTCCAATACTTGAATATCAATAGAATTTTCTGCCTTCTGACATACAAAGGCCAATTTACCAAATAGCAGCCCCCACATTTCTCTGAGGTAATTTTGCCTTCAGTTCAGTCATGGTGCTTGGTTCAATTAATGAATACTGACCTACATAATTCATTCAGAAAATACTTTATTGGAAACACTTGTTTATATACAGCTCTCTAAGTGGGCAAGAAAGATTGAGAATGATATTTTAAAAATGGACAAGAACCAGTGGAAGTTAAGCAAAAACCAACCAGGCTCCAACACCACCATGGACAGAGGCCTCCACTACAGGGACCATCCTTAAAATGAGCTTGCCACTGTACAGAGCCATTTTTTCTTGGGACATTTCTTCATGACTCCCATTTCTAGGGCCACACCAAATTGTCTGAACCTGTATCATTTGCCCTCAACTTGGCACAAAAAATAGGAAGAAGAAAATATCTCTCTTAGGCTTTCCTGGTGGGTAGATGCTCTGCCTCCTCCAGAAGCTCACATTGTGAAGAACTTCCTCCAAAATAGGAAAGGATTTTCATAATAGGAAGTCCAAAAAGACAAATGCCCATAGAAAAGTTAACAGCATGTCTTCCTTAATTTGTTTTGAATTTATGTTGGATAGCTGAAAAACGACCCATTTCATCTTGAGTCTCCTGATATTATAGAATTTACTATCCTTAAGAGCTCTACCTCTCTCCCACTGGGAACAAATGTGGGTGATGCAGACCTTTTAGGGGGTAAAGAGAAGCTGTTTAAGTCTATGTGCAGATTGATGATATAGTCAAGGTGTGCTTTGAGTATGTTTTCTGGCAGGAAGGATGGATTAGAAGGCCAGCCAGTGGAGTTGTGA
This sequence comes from Corynorhinus townsendii, assembly GCA_026230045.1. Lineage (NCBI taxonomy): Eukaryota > Metazoa > Chordata > Mammalia > Chiroptera > Vespertilionidae > Corynorhinus > Corynorhinus townsendii. Next base: position 111,727,719 of record JAPDVU010000001.1, on the reverse strand, counting down.
CTCTGTTTTAGAATATTCTTGTAAAAGACAAAGTGAGAGGTATGGAGGGAATTAAGTAAGTTTATAGAGATAATATAAAAAACAACAACTGAAGTGACTACTAAAATTCAGTGCACAAAAGATGGTGTTTAATGACATATGGTATCTAACAAGAAGGAAGTGTTAAAATATATGTACAGCATTTTCAGCATGGATGACTAGAAGAATAATGGTGCCACTAGCAGAAATAGAAAAGTCAGGAAAAGAAATTTATTGTGGCAGAGGGAATAAATGATAAGCATGGTTTTGACTATTTTCAGTTTGATGGGCTGGGTGGAAAAAGCAAATGTGGGACATTGTCAATGCAGAACTTCAATGTGAAATCCTTCATGATTCAGTTTGTGTTTTGGTTTGATTTATTATGATAGGTGATTTCAAGCACTAAGGAAACATGGAATGAAATGGTGAATGGCACTGAGCATATGAGCTAATGATCACAAACCAGCAATGGGTTGTTTACCATTCCAATTTTAATCTAGAAAGAATATTTTTAAAGTTTTAAAACTACTTGTTGAATAGTGAACAGGAAAAAACAAAAACGTAAAAGCATGTGATTTATGAAAGTTATTGAAAAAATCTAATTCCTTTTGAAAACCCATACCTTATTAGTAAGATAAGTACTGAAATAATAAAAACTCATAGAAATAACCAATCCTATATAATAAAGGGTAATATGCAAATGGACCAAACGGCAGAACAACCAGTTGTTATGACACACGCTGACCACCAGGGGGAAGATGCTCAAGGGAAGTGCCACTCAGCCAGAAGCCAGAAGCTAGGCTCATGGCTGGTGAGCGCAGCAGCGGTGGTGGGAACCTCTCCCACCTCTGTGTTAGCACTAAGGATGTTTGAAGACTTAAACCCACTCCCTGGGGAATCAGTCCTAAGCCATCACCTGAGGGCTGCGGGACTGCGAGAGGGCACAGGCTGGACTGAAAGACCACCCCCCAGGTGCATGAATTCTATGCACTGGGCCTCTAGTGTTCTAATAAAAAGTAGCATATTATATTTAGAAATTTTATTTTTAAATAAAAACTTAGCCTTAGTAAGTGTGGCTCTGTTGGTGGGGGGCAGTCCTGTGCATCTAAATGTTGGGTTTGATTCTCAATCAGGGCACATGCCCAGTAGGGAGTGTGTTGGAGGCAGTTGATCAATGTTTCACTCTTATATCAATATTTCCCTCTCCCTGTCCCCCCTCCCCCTCCAACTACCCCTTCCCTTTCTCCTCTTCCTCTCCCTCTTTCTTCATCTCTTTCTAAATATCAATAACAACTCTTTTTTAAAAGTCCAAAAACATAAAGTTGGGATAATTGATGGAATTCATTGGGTTTATTGAAAGTAACTTTTAAGGAAATATGTTTTGGTCTATTTTTAAAATAAGCAATTGAATAGTTGGCACATAATTTTAATAGCAGGGAAATTCTACATATTGATACAAATTGGTTGTAGTTAAAAGGAACATTCATTTTTATAATATTTATAAACCTATAGAAAAAAACATAAATGCACTGGAAATTCTTCCTTCTTTATCTACTTTCTAACAGAAAAACAACAAATAATGCAAGCCTGCTCACAGAAACAATTGCTCTAACAAAAGAGTTTTCCAATATTGAGGTACTTTTATTTGCATCTTTTAGAAGCTTGGTAGATACTTATTTAGGGAGTTTAAAACAATTGACTTTGGTGTAATTTGACAAATCATTGTAATTGGTTTATAAAACAAAACCTTGATAATTAAGATAGTCTAATGGTCCTGTCTTCTTTTATTAAGAGAACTATCCAAATTGATGCAGCATTAAACAGAATTTTATCTTATTTTGTTTGATTTTGCATGGCCTTGGGTTTCTAATCATGATCCATATTTCTCCCTTTTCTAATATTATAACCATCAAATTGCAAGAAAAATTCACAAATATCAATGTCTTATCTTTTACTTATCTCTGTGTTGGATTTTACTTAATATTAAAACAAACTAAAAACACTGATTAAAATTCTTCTTTTTTTTATTGTTTGAAGTATTACAAATAGTAGTACATATGTCTCCTTTTTTTCCCCCCCATTGACCTCCCTCCGGCCTCCCCTATCCCCAGTACATGCCTTCACCTGCCCCCTCCCCCAGTGTCTTGTATCCATTCGTTATGCTTATATGCATGCGTACAAGTCCTTTGGTTGATCTCTTACAACCCCCCTCACCCAACCCCCCTGCCTTCCCACTGTAGTTTGACAGTCTGTTCAATGCTTCTTTGCCTCTGTATCTATTTTTTCCCCATTTCTTTCTTTTTATTGTTATTATTATTATTTATTTATTTTTATCATTTGATGTATTACAAATAGTAGTACATATGTCTCCTTTTTCCCCCCCATTTACCTCCCCCCAGCCTCCCCTACCCCCAGTACATGCCTTCACCTGCCTGCCCCCCCATCCCCCGGAGTGTCTTGTATCCATTGGTTATGCTTATATGCATGTGTACAAGTCCTTCAGTTGATCTCTTACAGCAACCCCCCAACCTCTCCTGCCTTCCCACTGTAGTTTGACAGTCTGTTCAATGCTTCTTTGCCTCTGTATCTATTTTTCCCCCATTTCTTTCCTTTAAGAAATTTTGCCTCTGCAGGCTAGAAATAAACACATAAAAAAAAATGTTTGAGTCCCAATATCAATGTCCAACAGTTCTGAGTCCCCGTTTCAATGTCTAACAGTTCCTTATGTGCACATGTCAGCAATGATATCTGGATGGTGGGCACATAGTGGCAATGCAGGTCCGACCCTCTCTGGTTTGGTCCTAGGTAACCTGCAGCGGTGCACATCTGCTGACTGCTCGTGTGGCAAGGCGTCGTCAGCGTCTTCCATCTCTGGACTGTTTTTCCTCTTGTCTTCGTGGTTGGAGCAGACCTGTCAATTCCTCTCTGTTGCAGGAATCCACATGGTCTTGGAGCTGTTTTCTGAAAATATACAAACATATTCTCAACCAAAAGTTAATAAAGGAATCTTTTCTATATAATTGATTTGGGATTCTTTTTATTTTTGCCCAAACTATTTTCCTTTGTCTTATTTAGACACCATGCCCATTTCTTTCCTTTAAAATTATTCTTTTAATGTTATTCCAAAAATAAAACATCTTCTAACAGAAAATTTGTGATAAAAGTTGTGTTTAATTAAATCCATCACTAGGAAAGAATTTGCAAGTTAATAGATCTTCAGCTATAAACACTATCTAATTTAAGATTCATAGCAATCTTTTAAGAATTAGCTTAATTTTTATATGAGAGAGTAAGTTTCAAAGTGGACAAGTAACCTACATATTGGAGAAGAGAATTCAGGTTGTATGACTACATATCACAAACAACCTGTTTTCACCATTAAACTACTATTTTGAGTACTACAATTTTTTGTAAAATTTCCTTTTTATTTGCTAGAAAAGGGGGTGTCATGAGAGCACATGACTAATTGCAATACATCTATTCAGCTGTGAATAATACTTCAGCACATACTATATTCCAGTTATCTTTTCAGGCAATTGTGATATATTGCTAACATTAAAACAAAATTTTTCCCTGGTAAAAGTTATATTCTATCAAAGAAGTGTATACATTTTTAAAAAGAATATTATATTATGTACATTTATATGATAGGTGCTTTTAGAAAAAAAAAGAAAGTGATAATGAGATAGAAAATGATGTGTGGGGAAGAAGAAAGGTGTGTGCGGCACTGTTACTTTAGAGACTGTCAGCCACTTTAAGAACAGGAGAGGTCCATATAGTCATCGCAGAGCAGTGTTACCAAAAGAAGTTTCCACAGGTAGAGAAATTTGAAAACCTATATGAAACTAACATAAACACAGATACATTAGTAAATAACTGAACTGGCAAGTATTTGAGAAAACATATACCAATCCTATATAATAAAGACATAATATGCAGATTGACTGTCACTCCAACACACAAAATGGCCACCCCTGTGTGGTCAAAGATGGCCGCTCCCATGTGGACACAAGATGGCCACCACAAGATGGCCGGCAGGGGAGGGCAGTTGGGGGCGACCAGGCCTGCAGGGGAGGGCAGTTGGGGGTGACCAGGCCTGCAGGGGAGGGCAGTTGAGGTTGACCAGGCCTGCAGGGGAGGGCAGTTGGGGGTGGCCAGGCCTGCAGGGGAGGGCAGTTGGGGGTGGCCAGGCCTGCAGGGGAGGGCAGTTAGGGGTGACTGGCGAGTGGCTGAAAGGCAGACTTCTTGGTCCCTCCTCCCGGCCCTCAGACTCTAATCAATCGGTGGCGGAGGTGGGGTGGAACTGGGGACTGGCTCCCTTAGTAATCCTCTAGGTTCAATCTGAAGAGGACAGGCCAGGCACCAATGGACCAGCACTGCTGTCATGATCCTGACAGTGCTGCCAGCCTCCTGGAACTTGGCCTCAGGTGCTGCGTTTCCCTCCCAGACTCTCCACAAGGTCCACTTGAGCCCATCCTGCTCCAAAAGAAGTGTGATCACTGCACACGGAAGAAATGTAGTAAAAAAAAAACCGATGACCTAAGGCCCGCCTCCACTAGCTCACGGGAGCCTCTGAGCATTGTGCACCCCGACTATTTCAGGGGCTTCAGGTGAGTGGGAAATGCAGAGGGGTGAGGACACCTCCCTGGAGGTTGGATGATAAGTCTGATCATGGATGATTCAGTCCTGCTGTCTGCCAACAACCGCCTCCACGGAGAATGGGAAAACAAAAAGAGGGGGCGGTTCTGCAAACCCCAGAGGGAATCCAGGGTCCCAGGTACTCTGCCTGCCCGCTGACACTGCGGCTATGAGGGCACTGCGGCAGCCAACCAGCCTGATCCGCCCCCCGCCACCGCCCCACACCTGTTGGTCACAGACACAGGAGCACTCCTTCTGAGGGGAGATGCCCACCAGGTATACAGAAGGTATACAGAAGGCGCTCAGCGAGGAGTCCCCACAGGTTGTGTTTGCACCTTCATGCTGTCTTCCCTTCCCCCCAACCCCCACCCCGCAATGCTGAAGGAAGCCTGATTCAGGAACACCCCCATGCTGACCACCTGCATGGAAAACGGTGTGTGATAAACATCATGTCCCCCAGACGCCTGAATCCGCCTCAAGGGGAAGACGCTACAGACCCGGAGCGGGAAGATGGGGACTGAGACAGAAGGTCTGGGAAAAGCAGGGCTGCCCCACCCTGCTCCCCGGGCCCCTCCGTGAGTGAAGCGCCTGCATCGCCGCCCTTGGACAGAGGCCTGTGAAGGAGTGAAGAACTGTGGCTGTGCCTGTGGCTGCGCTCGGCCTCCTGCCCTCGTGGATAAGCAGGAGACATATTTAAGTGCCAGAATCTAAAACCCTCTGCATCGGTAATAGAGCAAATAATGCAAGACCTACATGTGTTTGTAAACAGGACTCTGTCTGGCTGCATGTGAACCCAGATGGAAGGCCTGCTCTCCACCCAGGAGGCTGCAAAGGCTGCTCCTCTCTCAAACGCGCCACCTGGAGAGGTTTAAAGGGAAAAGGAGATAAAAATAAAACAAAATAGCAACCAGCTCTGAAGCCGCTGTCACTGCCATCAAATCCTCCGCGGTGGTGACGTCAGAGCCTGTCTCCCCGCGCTTGGGGCTCAGAAAGCCCAGTCGCTGACACCTGCCAGGTCCCCTGGCACGGGCCTTATCTACCCACGGCCACTTTCAATGTCCGGCCAGCTCCTGGAGGCGGGTGGGCTTGCGGATGGAGGCTTCCCTGTTAAAGCAACCCTGTTGGTGTAGCACTGACACGCGTGGGCTTTTTGATGAGAAAGAACCTATAATATCCCTTCATGAATGTGTTTTTAACTGTGCTGAGATTATGCTCTTAGCCTCAGCGATTCCACTTGCCTGATGCAAAGACTGACCTGGGTTTCACAGAGACAGAACCCTCGGCCTCCAGGCCAGTAGAGAAAAACAGGGTCTGATCGCAGCTGCCATGGTAGTCAGTGCTGGGTCCTGGCGGAAGTCAGTCCTGCAGTCAGTGAACATAGGGTCAATTAATATCTCTTTGAGAGGAGTTGAGAATATAAAGTACAGTGTAGAGCAATTACTTATATTATTTCACATAAAACTCTTTTCAACTAAGATATTTTTCTTTATTTAAAATGTATCTTTATTGTTGAAAGTATTACAGAAGTCCCTTTGTCCCCCCCACCCATTGATCTCCACCCTGCACCTGTCCCTTCCAGGCCTTCGCCAGACTATTGTCTGTGTCCATGGGTTATTCCTATCTAACACATAAAAATCTAGAAAGATTTAGAGAAAATAAAATAAAAGATATGCCAGGTAAATATTGAACAGAAGAGCTGAAGTTGCTGCATGAATACTGGATACAGACTTGAAGCTAAAACACAACTCATGAGATAAAGTTAGTCATTGTAACATAACAAAAGGTTCCTTTCACTAAAGAGATAAGATGGTTCCCAATACTTATACACATAACAGAACAGTGTGGGGGGCAGAATGAGCCTCACCAGGATGTGTCTCAGTGGTATGCAGATTTTTGAGCTAAGGGCAATTTTAGCTTTAGGCTCAAGTGAAAATTCTGCCCCTCCCTTTACCTAAAAAAAATTGAATTAGAGGCCTTGCTCATAATAAGACATTATCCTATATAATAAAAGGCTAATATGTAAATTGACCGAACAGCAGAACGACCGGTCGCTATGACATGCACTGACCACCAGGGGCAGATGTTCAATGCAGTCCCTGTGCCCTGGTTGTCATTGTGCTCCCACAGGGGGAGCGCTGCTCAGCCAGTAGCCGGGCTCATGACTGGCTAGCACAGTAGTGGTGGTGGGAGCTGCTGCCGGGAAGGAGCAGGCCTAAGCCATCAGTGGGACATCCCCTGAGGGCTCCCAGAATGCAAGAAGGTGAAGTCCAGGCTGAGGGACGCTCTCCCCCCCACACTCCAAGTGCATGAATTTCGTGCAGTGGGCCTCTAGTAAATGTATAAAAAATATACTTAAATTTGATATTAAACAGTAATAAAAATTAAATCTACATTAAGGTTTTTAACCTACAAGATTCTTTTTAAAAATTCTAATAATTCTAAGTCTCAGTAATAATGTAAGACAATAGGGCAGTTTACACATTAGTAGAAGAATATAGATTGGTAAGACAGACTTTGAAGATCAATTGTGGTAGAGGTGAACAAGAGCACCCTAGAGAAATTAACACAAAGACTCAGGAAGAGATGTTCAACAATAAACAGAGTGGCATCACATGTGATAGCAAAAACAATTCAGATTTCTATTGACAGTTAAGCAGTTAAAGAATTTGTGAATTATTCATAAAGTGAAACACTATACAGAAGTTAAAATTTGTGAACTACAGCTATAGAAATCACTCAGGAAAAAAAGCTGTGAAAATTGTCACATAATATATACAATTTGATATAATCCAATCTTCATAAAGTATTAATCTTTGTAAAATTAAACAATATATTGAGTATGGATACATTTATGGCAAAGCTACAATTAAAAGCAAAAGAGTAATAAACTCAAAATTCTAGGAAGAATTTATCCCTAGGGAGGAAGAAATGAGATTAGGGAGAGGATATTGTGAATATTCTATATGTTTATCTGTGTCATGGATGCATGAAGGTTTTCTTTAATTTTTATTATATACTAGAGGCTCGGTGCATGAAATTCATGCACTGGGGCGGGGGTGGATGACCTTCAGCCCAGCCTGCACCCTCTCCAAACAGGGACCCCTCTCACAATCTAGGACTGCTGGCTCCCAACCACTCACCTGCCTGCCTGCCTGATCACCCCCTAAACACTCCCCTGGCAGCCTGATTGCCCCTAACTGCCCTCCCCTGCAGGCCTGGTCACCCCCAACTGCTCCCCCAGTAGGATCAGGCCTAAACAGGCAGTCGGACATCCCTCTTGCAATCCAGGACTGCTAGCTCCCAACTGCTTGCCTGCCTGCCTTCCTGATTGCCCCTAACCACTTCTGCCTGCCAGCCTGACCACCCCCTAACCACTCCCCTGCCAGCCTGATTGATGCCTAAATGCTCCCCTGCCAGCTTGTTTGCTCCTAACTGCCCTCCCCTGCAGGCCTGGTCACCCCTAACTTCTCTCCCCTGCAGGCTTGATTGTCCCCAATGCCCTCCCTTGCAGGCCTGGTCCCTCCCTACTGCCTTCCTCTGCTGGCCATCTTATAGTGGCCATCTTGTGTCCACATGGGGGCAGCCATCTTGTGTGTTGGAGTGATGGTCAATTTGCATATTACTCTTTTATTATATAGGATTAGATAGGATAGAGGCCTGGTGCATGGTGAGGGACAGCTGGTTTGCCGTGAAGGGTGTCCCAGATCACAGTGGGTGATACCTTGGGGCATGGGGTGGCCTGGGTGAGGGGCCTGTGGTGGCTTCCAGGCTAGCCACACCCCCCGGTGACCCAAGTGGAGGCCCTGGTATCTGGGATATATTTATCTTCTATAATTGAAACTTTGTAGTCTTGAGCAGAGGCCAGGGCTGGCCAGGGTGTGTGGAAAGCTTGGCTTCCTCCATCACTGGGGAAACCCAAGCCTCCTGCTCATTCCATGGCCGAAGCCATTTTTTTGGGATTTATTTATCTTCTATAATTGAAACTTTGTAGCCTTAAGTGGACGCCAAGGCAGGCCAGGGCAGGTGGAAAGCTTGGCTTCCTCCATTGCCAGGGAAACCCAAGCCACCTGCTCTCTCCGTGGCTGCAGCCATTTGGTTGTGTTTATTTGCATACTTGCTGATGAATGGCTGGTGGGTGTGGCTTGTGGGTGTAGCCAAGGTATGGTCAATTTGTGTATTACTCTTTTATTAGGTAAGAGTTCTATCATATACAAAGGTTATATATATTTTGGTTTCTAAGCAATTATATTAAATACTAGAGGCCTGTTGCATGAAGAGATTTGTGCAATAGGCCTTCCTTCCCTTTGCTTCCAGCACCAGTTGTCCTCCTGCACCCAGGACCTAGGCCTTTGCTCCAGCCATAGTCTGCCTTCTTCATCTTTGTTGCAGATTCAGGCCAGAGTCTGCCATCTTCGTCTTCGCTGTGGCACTCTGCTACTGTAGATCCCTTTGCCCCCTGCTCTCCCTCTCATAGCAGGCATCCTGCCCCCGCCTGGCCCCTCTGCGCCTGGAGCAGCTTGGTGGCTGCCATCTTTGGCCTTCTAATTTGAATACTCACTCTGATTGGATGTGGGCCTAGTGGAGGTACAGTCAATTTACATGTTTGTCTATAATTAGGTAAGATGAATGTAAAGAACAACAACGGAAGATAATTAAGGAGTGGAAATAAGTATATAGCTCTTCCTAATAGTTGTGTTGTAAAGCAAAAGATACATACATGATAGATGAGGAGGGTATAATATAGCCAAGGAGAGGGTTTTATTTGTCTTGGGGCTTCTAAAACTAAGCTATTTTAAGTGGGTTATTTTCCTTTTTTTTTTTAATTAATGGAAGTGAGAAGACAGATTTGAAGCAGCACTGAGCATTGCCAATTACTTGCAGCAGAGACACCAGGACCCGCCTCCTCCACACAAGGTGGCAGGGACTCTCCACTGGGACTGGCCTCCTCCGCATTGTGCGGAGCCATGGGACGCCCAGTCCTCACCATGCAGAGTGGCCACCAGGCCCCTCCTCTGTTTTGCATGCAACCATCTCGTGATGGCATGAGGGCATCATGGCGTCAGGGCGTGACAACCACCTGGGCTATTATTAGTATAGATTACTAAAACTAACTCAATAGTATGAATGTTAATTTTTAAGATAATACTTATTTACTTGAATGAAAAAAATCAAAGACCTAAATAAGTTTCATACCACATATGCAAATTTGAATATAAATAAAGCTAGAGGCCTGGTGCATGAATTTGTGCATGGGTGGTGTCTGGCCAGCCCTGCCTCCAGTCGGGGTGGGGGTGTCGATCGAGGACAGGGCCAGCCAGGGGGAAGGGCTGTGGTCGGTTGGTGGGCCAACACTTCCCCCTGGTGGAACTCCAAGTTGAACTCCAGGTCGAACTCCCAGTTGAGGGGACAATATGCATATTAGCCTTTTATTATATAAGATGGATAATGGCAGAAAACTAATTTTATAGTCAAAGCTTACTAGAGAAATAAGAAAGAGCCATTAATTTGAACATCAAAAATAAATATGATAAATAATGAAATATTAAATTAAGCACATTATTTTACATTAGTGTTACTTCTATATAATTTATTAACTTGGGGCATTTAATGTCTTTTATCATAACCAATTAAATATATATATATATATGATATAAAATCCCTTTCTGGCCACAATATTGTTTTCCACAAACATAAGGTAGAATTATTTTTGCCCCCAGAGTATTTAATAGCTATAAGGAGGGTTTTATTAATATGTGGAGTAAATATTACTTTATTTATTAAGGGCATTATTGTGTGTTTCTTATTTCATTATTTCTTTTTTATTATTGTCTCTCTCTCTCTCTCTCTCTCTCTCTATATATATATATATATATATATATATATAATTTTGTATATATATATATATAATTTCTTTATTGATTAAGATATTACATATATGTCCTCATCCCCCCTTTATCCCCCTAACCCCCCCATTCATGACCTCAACTCTTTGTTGACTGTGTCCTTTGGTTAGGCTTATATGCATACATACAAGTTCTTTGGTTGATCTCACTCCTTACCCCCACCCTCCCCTACCTTCCCTCTGAGGTTAAACGATCTGACCGATGCTTCTCTGTCTCTGGATCTTTTTTTGTTCATCTGATTATGTTGTTCATTATATTTCATAAATAAGTGAGATCATGTGAAATTTATCTTTCTCTGACTGACCTATTTCACTTAGCATAATGCTCTCTCTCCAGTTCCGTCTATGCTGTTGCAAATGGTAAGAATTCCTTCTTTTTTCCTGCAGCGTAGTATTCCATTATGTAGATGTACCACAGTTTTATAATCAACTCATCTGCTGATGGGCACTTAGGCTGTTTCCAAATCTTAGCTATGGTGAATTGTGCTGCTATGAACAGAGGTGTGCATATATCCTTTCTGATTGTTGTTTCTAGCTTCTTGGGATATATTCCTAAAGTGGGGTCACAGGGTCAAATGGGAGTTCCATTTTTAGATTTTTGAGGAAACTCTATACTGTTCTGCACACTGGCTGCACAAGTCTGCATTCCCACAAGCAGTGCATGAGAGTTCCTTTTTCTCTGAATCCTCGGCAACACTTGTCCTTTGTTAATTTGTTAATAATAGCCACTCTGACAGGTGTGAGATGATACTACATTGTAATTTTGATTTGCATCTCTTGGATAATTAATGACTTTGAGCATGTTTTTATAAGTCTCTAGGCTTTCCTTCTGTCTTCTTTTGAAAAGTATCTATTTAGGTCCATTGCCCATTTTTTTAATTAGATTTTTATCTTCCTTTTGTTAAGTTGTATGAGTTCCCTGTAAATTTTGGAGGTTAAACCCTTAGTGAGATAACATTGGCAAATATATTCTTCCATGCAGTGGATTTTCTTGATGGTTTCTTTTGCTGTGCAAAATCTTTTCATTTTGATGTAGTCCCATTTGTTTATTTTCTCTTTAGTTTCCCTTGTCCTAGGAGCAGTATCAGTGAAGAAATTGCTTCTATATATGTCTGAGATTTCGCTGCCTGTGGATTCCTCTAGTATTGTTATGGTTTCCTGTTATATTTTTAAGTCCTTTATCCATTTTGAGTTTATATTTATGTATGGTATAAGGTGGTGGTCTAGTTTCATTTTTTTGCATGTATCTGTCCAATTTTCCCAACACCATTTATTGAAGAGACTGTCTTGACTCCATTGTATGTTCATGCCTCCTTTGTCGAATATTAATTGGGCATAGTGGTTTGAGTTGATTTCTGGGTTCTCTATTCTATTCCATTGATCTAAATGTCTGTTCTTGTGCCAGTAACAGGCTGTTTTAAGTACTTTGGCTTTGTAATACAGCTTGATATCTGGTATTGAGATCCCACCTACTTTGTTCTTCTTTCTCAGGATTACTGCAGCTATTCAGGGTCTTATTTTATTCCAGATGAATTTTTGGAAAGTTCGTTCTAGGTCTCTGAAATATGCCCTCAGTATTTTAATGGGGATTGCATTGAATCTATAGATTGCTTTGGGTAGTATGGACATTTTGATGATGTTGATTCAACCAATCCATGAACATGGTATGTTCTTCCATCTGTTTATATCTTCCACTATCTCTTTTTTCAGTGTCCTGTAGTTTTTCACATATAGGTCTTTTACCTCCTTAGTTAAGTTTATTACTAGGTATCTTACTTTTTTTGGTGCAATGGTAAATGGGATTGCTTTTTTTGGTCTCTCTTTCTGTAAGTTCACTATTGGTGTATAGAAATGCCATAGATTTCTTGCCATTAATGTTGTATCCTGCTACATTGCCGAATTCATTTATTAAGTCTAATAGTTGTTTGATGGAGTCTTTCTGTTTTTTTATGTACAATATCATGTCATCTGCAAATAAGGACAGTTTTACTTCTTCTTTTCCAATTTGGATGCTTTTTATTTCTTCTTCTTGTCTGATCACAATGGCTAGTACTTACAATACTATGTCGAACAAGAGTGTTGAGAATGGGCATCCTTGTCTTTTTCCTGTTCTTAGGGGAAATGGTTTTAGTTTTTATCCATTGAGTATGATGTTGGCTGTAGGTTTGTCATATATGGATTTTATTATGCTGAGGTATGATCCTCCTATTCCCACCTTGCTGAGAGTTTTTATCAAGGAAGGGTGTTGGATTTCATCAAATGCTTTTTCTGCGTCAATTAATATGACTATGTGATTTTTATCTCTCAATTTGTTTATGTGATGTATCACGTTTATTGATTTGCACATATTGTACCATCCTTGCATACCTGGGATAAATCCTATTTGGTCATGTTGAATGATCTTTCCGATGTATTGATGGATCCGATTCGTTAAAATTTTATTAAGGATTTTGGTATCTTTGTTCATGAGGGATATTGGCCTGTAATTCTCTTTCATTGTGTTGTCTTTATCTGGTTTTGGTATTAGGGTGATGCTGGCTTCATAGAATGAGCTTGAAAGTGTTCCTTCCTCTTGAATTTTTTGGAATAGTCTGAGGAAAATAGTTTTAGTTCCTTCTTGAATGGTTGGTATAACTCTCCTGTGAAGCCATCTGGCCCTGGGCTTTAGTTTGCTGGGAGCTTTTTGATGACTGCTCTGATTTCTTCCATAGTTATATTCCTATTGAGATTTTTAGAATCGTCCTGATTGAGTTGTGGAAGGTTGTATTTTTCTAGGAACATGCCCATTTCCTCCAGGTTGTCTAGTTTGTTGGAGTAGAGTTGTTCATAGTGTTTTTTTTTAACAATCCTTTGTTTTTCTGTGGGTCTGTTGCTATTTCTCCTCTTTCATTTCTGATTTTTTTATTTGGGTCCTCTCTTTTTTCTTCTTGGTGAGCCTGGGTAGAGGTTCACCAATATTGTTTATCCTTTCAAAGAACCAGCACTTGGTTTCATTGATCTATTGTATTGTTTGTTTGTTTGTTTTTTGCCTCTATGTCATTTATTTCTGCTCTGATCTTTATTATCTCCTTCCTACTCTGAGGTTTTCTTGTTGCTCTCTTTCTAATTCTTTGGGTTGTAGCATTAGATGATTTACTACCATTTTTTCTTTTCTTTTTTTTTTTTGAGGTAGGCCTGTAGAACTATAAACTTCCCTCTCAGGACTGCTTTCATTGTGTTCCATATATTTTGGATTGTTGTGTTTTTATTGTCATTAGTTTCCAGGATGTTTTTAATTTCTTCTTTGATCTCACTAGTAACCCAATCATTATTTAATAGCATGCTATTCAGCTTCCAAGTGTTTGAGTTTTTGGATTATTTTTATTGTTGTTTATTTCTAATACTATGCCATTGTGGTCTGGGAAGATACTTTGTATGATTTCAATCTTCTTGAATTTGAGTAGACTTTGCTTGTGACCCAATATGTGGTCTATTTTTGAAAATGTCTCATGTGCAGTTGAGAAGAACGTATATTCCATGGTTTTGGGGTGAAATGTTCTGAAGATGTCAGTTAAGTCCATCTGATCTAGTGAGTCATTTGGGGTTGCTGTTTTTTTGCTGACTTTTTGTCTAGAGGATTTATTCGTTGATGACAGTGGTGTATTAAAGTCCCCTACTATGATTGTATTGTTGTCCATCTCTCCCTTGATATCTTCCAGGTGTTTTTTTTTTTTAATGTATTTGGGTGCTCCTGCATTGGGTGCATATATGTTTATCAGGGTTATATCCTCTTTATGTATTGATTCTTTTAGTATTATGAAGTGGCCTTCCTTATCTCTTGTTATGGCCTTCATTGTGAGGTCTATTTTGTCAGATATAAGTATTGTTACCCCAGCTTTTTTTTTTTCATTTCCATTCGCCTGAAAGATATTTTTCCATCCCTTCACTTTCAGTCTGTATGAGTCCCTTGTTCTGAGGTGGGTCTCTTATAGACAGCATATATATGGGTCATGTTTTCTTTTATCCATTCAGTCAATCCATGTCTTTTGATTGGAGCATTTAGTCCGTTTACATTTAAAGTTATTCTTGAAAGGTACTTGTTTAAAGTCATTTCTATTATTGTGCCAGTGTTCCTTCTTACCTTTTAATTTCTTCTTTTTACAGCATTCCCTTTAGCATTTTTTGCATTGCTGACTTGGTGGTGATAAACTTCCTTTAGCTTTTTTTTTGTCTGTGAAGCTCCTGATTTCCACTTCAATTTTGATTGATAGTCTTGCTGGATAGAGTATTCTTGGGTTCAGTCCTTTGCCTTGTAACACTTTGTATACCTCCTTCCATTCCCTTCTAGCTTGATGTGTTTCTGTTGAGAAATCATTTGATAATCTGATGGGGGATCCTTTGTAGGTAACTCTCTGTCTCTCTCTTGCCGCCTTTAAGATTCTCTCTTTGTCATTAACATTTGCCATTGTAATTATGATGTTTCTGGGTGTGGGTCTTTTGGGGTTGATCCTGCTTGGGACTCTGTATTTGTGTAACTTTTTTCTTCCCCGTATCCGGGAAGTTTTCTGTCATTATTTCTTCAAATAGATTTTCTAATCTTTGCTGCTCTTCTTGTCCTTCTGGCAGTCCTATTATATGTATGTTACTTTGTTTTGTGTTGTCACAAAGCCTCCTTAGTCTCTCCTCCAGCTTTTTAGTTTTTTTCTCCAGTTGCTGTTCAGATTGAGCTTGTTTCTCTACCTTATCTTCTAACTTGCTAATTTGGTCCTCTGTTTCTTCTAGTCTACTGTTAAAACCTTTCATGGTGTTTTTTATTGTAGCTATATCACTTTTTATTTCTTCCTAATTCTTGCATAGGTTATTGATTTTCTCATCCATCTGGTGTCTGACTTGTACAACCATTACTCTGAATTATTTTTCTGTCATGTTGCATGCTTCAATTTCACTAATTTCCTTTCTTGGTGACTCCTCATTTTCTTTCATTTAGGTATTGTGTTGTCTCCCCATTTTGACTATCTCCAGAAGGTTCAAATGTCAAGTTGTGTGGGCCTGGGCTGTATGCAGTGGGAGCTTCGCACCACCCGAGTGTCATTGAAGAGCTCCAACACCAAGACGTGTGGCTGCCGTGGGTTGGTGGGAACCAGGGTTAGTGTTACCAGCACTCAGTGTGGCCTCATGTGGGTACCTAGAATCAGGGACCCCACCTGCACCATGCTGAAACAGAGACCCTGCTGCCATGTGCTGAAAATCAGAGTCCCCTAGTGTGTGCCAGGAGTCAGAGTTCCCCTGTGCCTGCACCAAGAATCGAGTATCAGAGTCTCTGTTGCTTCTTGTGGCCTTGCGCTGAGAATCAGGGTCCCTGTGTGCACATGCACCAAGAATTGGAGTCACTGGCTCTCAGTGTGAACGCACTGGGAGTCAGGGATCCTAGGTGCATGCGATAAGAAACAGAGTCAAGTTACTGGTGCTCAGTGCTGCCTCCCGCCCAGAGAATCAGGGTCCCAGTCAGCTTGGGGGACTGGGTTGCACAGTAGCACTGTGTCAGCAGGAGGTCCACTCCCGCGCTGCGGAAAACAGACTTCTGTGTGCGCTTTCCCAGAATTGAAGTCAGGTGGCACTGCTGCCCTGCTTGGGCTTTGGGTTTGGTCGCCTGATTGCATTGCAGGGAATGGATTCCCAGTGTCTGCGAGCTCCCAGGCTCAAATCCTGTTGCGGCGCTGTGGTCCATGTGAGGGGAGGGTCTATCAGTTACTATGACACTGCCTGTGAGCCTGCGGGTAGGGGAATAGGCTCTGTGTGACTCACAGAAATCTGTATCAGAGATGTCTGGATTCTTAGTGTCTATAGGTGTGCAGCTGTGGTCGCAGGTCTGCAGCGTCCTGGTTTGTGTCTGAGACCAGACTGGGTGGTGCTGAGACCAGGATCCTAGTCTCAAGCAGCTCTGTTTCTCAAGATGGCCTGGTCTCTGTGCCTGCACTAGCCACCCCTAGAGTATCTGTGGGGGAGGTGGGCTCCACCATCTAAGACTACCCAGTTTGGCAGCCCATTGGAAGACCTGCAGAATCTAACTGTCCCTAGCTCATACATACACACACCACAGGTCCACACACTCCTCTATCACTACCTCACTCCCTCCCTCCCTACCTTCCTGCTGGTCGCCATCTTCCAAATCTCCTCATTGTTTCTTAAAGAAAATAATTTTAATAATTGTATAGCTAGGCCCTGACTTCCAATTACATGTGTATCTGAAAATTGGAAATTTATTCTATTCCCAATTTTTGTGTTTATTTAAGTTAATTATGTTAAAATATGTAAAATTTAAAGCTTACATTCAATAAACACATTGATAGATTCTCACATGAAAAATGAATCTATGAAATTTGTTCTTAAAATGAAAAATGCTTCACTTTATTTAGATTTTATAAATTTTTAAAAAGCTCTCAAAGAAGTTTTCTTTGGATCTGTAGAGTTGATTTAAAGCTATGTCTGAATTATGACTTCAAGGATCTCTTCTTGTTACAGAAATTTTGACAAGGGTTTATGCTAGTTAAATTATTTTAATGTGGTTCCACATGATTGAAAGCTAATTAGACTCTTCAATGCAATCTATAAATAACTTTATGCAGAGTAGATGCTTTGATTTGATTAGATTTGGTTTGATAAGGGTTTTTATGTTTGTTTTCAATAGGCAGTGGTTTTAAGAATATTGTGAATAATTTTGAAAACTGTGTCTGTTTGCTATGATGCATTTGTTTGAGCTGTGTTTGTCATACTCATAAATGTTTAGAATTTATGGTATTTCCACTTTTGTCCTATAAAATCCTTGGATCAAGAACCATTTGTCACATGTGTGGACACTACTTTCCTATGGAAATCTTTGAAAGGCAATCTTAAATTTTTTTTAAGTAATTATACTAAATCCCCATTTAATATTATCAATAGGTTCTGAGACTTTACAGGAAATGACATATAATGAAACCAATTTTATCAAAGGTTAATTTTGTGTGAGTGGTTAAGATTACTTCACAACTAGGCGTGTACTCCATTTGTGGTTAAAAAGTTGATGATTTCTCTTTATATTGTAAGTATGATCAGAGATGTAAAACTTTTTCATTGCATAGAAAAATTGTTACAAAGGAAAATACATATTAATTCCTGTTATTTTTAAACTAACAGTTCCAAATTTTTATTATTTAGAAGATAACCTCGTGAAAACATTATACTTGAGAAATAAAAACAAAGCAGTTAGAATTTTGCTCTGTAGGAGCCATGATGAAAAGGTTTTATGTAAAAGCAAAACTGTGGACCAATGGATTGAAAAGGAAAAATGCCAAAGAAGTAACCTTCCTTTCAAAGTACTAGGTGACCTTTTTGACAGCACTGAAAGAATTGTCAGAGGTACCAAATATGTGCAAAAGATATATAATTTTACCATTTCAAACTGTTTTTTTGTTCAGCAGACATTAATGAAAACATTAAATATTTCTGAGAAAAATAAATTTGCTTTGCAAGATGCTGTATTATTTTTATGTAGTTATAGAAAATTCAAGATTAAAACATTTTAGTTGAAAACATTTTATCTAAAATACACAAAAGGGCTTTTATGAGCTTTAAAGTTCAATTTTTTTTAATTCAGTTATTCATTTTTGTCATGTATTCATAGCCACAGTTTTATTATTCCCATCATTTTTAAAGCCATTTGATGAACATAAAAATCACCAGTTATAGTTATAATAAAAACAACAGTGAAAATGCTATGATTGATTTTAAGAGGAGAAGAGGAATTATAGGAAAACTAATTCTACTTTTGAATACTTATAAGGAAATTGTTACACAGTTTATATACATTAATGTAATATAAGTTTATCCTCATATCAGCCCCAGGAAGTTGGGATATTAGTTCTCATTTTATAATGTAGGAAATGTAAGGTTAGAAGAAAACTGATTTAAGATTACATGGCTAGTAAATTAGCAAGGGTGCACATTCAGGTTTGCCTCATTTCAAGAATGGCTTTCTTAACACTTAGACCTCCCAGGTGTAGAATTCAATAAAGACCCAAAAATAAAGTCTTAAAGCTAATTAGCTGCAGGCTATGTATGCCCTACATTCAGTCTGTTTCTCTTGACACTATATCACATATACTGTATCTATTTAATTTTGTCTTAATTATAATTTCACACATGTTGCTATATTTCTACTTAGAAACATACCTTAAAATTAGCAATCATGCTACAGACAGAGAATTAAAAATTATTATTATTTTTTAGGCTCTAGATTGCTGTAAGTAGTATGATCATTATAACAGTATAAATCTTTCCAGTCCACAAGCCTGGTATATCCTTGCGTTTATTTGTGTACGCTTCAATTTCTTTCTTCAGTGTCTTATGGTTGTCAGAGTACCAGTCTTTCAGTAAGTTAATATTGCCCTATCAAAAATAGAAAGCAAATATAGAAACATGTATAAAGAAATTTTTAATTTTTATTAAAAATCTTTATTGTTGAAAGTATTACATATGTCCCTTTTTTTCTCCCATTGACCCCTAATAGCCTGTCCCCAACTTCCACCCCAGGCCTTCACCCCCCTATTGTCTGTGTCCATGGGTTATGCATATATGCATACAAGTTCTTTGGTTGATCTCTTCCCACCCACCCACCCTCACCTTCCCTCTGAGATTCTACAGTCGGTTCCATGCTTCTCTGTCTCTGAGTCTATTTTGGTCATCAATATATTTTGTTCATTATGTTCCACATATGAGTGAGATCATGTGGTACTTGCCTGTCTCTGACTGGCATATTTTGCTTAGCATAATACTCTCCAGGTTTGAATCCATAATTTCAGTTTGGAGTTTATCCTAAGAGAATAATTTAAGTGAAAAATAAAACCTATGTGTATATATGTGTGCATGTGTATATTGATATATGTATGAATATACACACACACACACACACTAGAGCTAGAGGCCTGGTGCATGAAATTCATGCATGGCGGGGGTGTCCCTCAGCCCAGCCTGCACCCTCTCCAATCTGGGACCCCTCTCACAATCTAGGACTGCTGGCTCCCAACCACTCACCTGCCTGCCTGGCTGATCACCCCCTAAACACTCCCCTGGCAGCCTGATTGCCCCTAACTGCCCTCCCCTGCAGGCCTGGTCACCCCCAACTGCTCCCCTTTGCAGGCCTGGTTCCCCTCCAACTGCCCTCCCCTGCTGGCCTGATCACCCACAACTGTCCTCCATGCTGACCATCTTGTGGTGGCCATTTTAGAGGTAATTTTCACATTATCTCTTTATTATATAGGATATCCTATATAATAAAGAGGTAATATGCAAATTGACCATCACTCCAACACAAGCTGGCCACGCCCATGTGGTCAAAGATGGCTGCCCCCATGTGGGCACAAGATGGCCACCACAAGATGGCTGACAGGGGAGGGCAGTTAGGGGCAATTGGGCTGGCAGGGGAACCATTAGGCATTGATCAGACTGGCAGTGGAGTGGTTAAGGGCAATCAGGCAGACAGGCACGTGAGCGGTTGGGAGCAAGCAGTCCTGGATTGTGAGAGGGATGTCCTACTGGTTATTTAGGCCCAATCGCAGTGAACAGTAGGACATCCCTTGAGGAGTCCCAGATTGGAGAGGGTGCAGGCTGGGCTGAGGGACACACACCCTCCCCCATGCATGAATTTTGTGCACTGGGCCTCCCCCATGCATGAATTTTGTGCACTGGGCCTCTATATATGTATATATATATATATATATACATATATATATATGTATATATATATATACACACATATATATGTATATATATATACATATATATGTATATATATTCACATACACATAGGTGGACATCAAAATATCTAATAGCAATTAAATTTTCTTGGACTTTTCTCTAGAAATAATGTTTATACGTACTTGAATTGTTACTTGTAAAAATACTAATGGTCAAATACAACATCTTGAATTTATTTTAATAACCAGTGCCTAAATGTATATTATTCTATAAATAAGTAATTGAAGGAATATTTTCAGATGATTATTCATTTGTCTTTATGAAACCCTGATTTTCTAGTCAACTTCTCCTGCAAACATCACTAATTACCCACAATAATAGGTACAAGGGATATAGTATGGGATCATTGAAAAGAAAAAAACAAAAAACTTGTCTACTCAAGAGGTTGCTAACAATGCTGTCTTCTGATAATAAAAAAACTTAGGCCATCTTAACTTTATACCACATACAGTTTTAGTAGATTAGTTAAAAACCCATAACTACTTATGATAACAATGATAACATTGAGAGTGTTTACTATTATATATTGATAACATATTAATTTAATGATAGCTGGTATCTAGTGAGTATTTATAATGGGCCATGCACTATTCTGACACCTTACTTGAATTATCTGACAGAATCCTCACCACAACCTTGTAAGATAGGTACTTTTATCAACTATAATTTACATATAGAGTCTGCAGTACAGAAAAGTAATTGAACTTGCCCAAGTGACACAGCCTGCTAGTAACAGAGCTGACATTTGAACCTGGTAATCTTTGTCAGAGCTGAGAGAGTGAATTACTAACTAAGTATTTGCAAAGTGAGGCATTGTCATTTTCTTCCACTGAAGACTATTTGAGAATTTCCAAAACTAAAAAGAAAAGTTGACTTTGAGTCTTCAACTAAAATCTGTATATTAAAGGATATTAAAACAATATGAAGGTCATTAAAACAATAACGTTTTGCTCTGGCCAGTGTGCCTCAGTTGGTTGGGTGTTGTCCCATGAACCAAAAGGACACAGGTTAGATTCCTAGCAGGGCAAACACCTGGGGTGCAGACTCCATCCCCAGGAGAGGCAACCAAGGAGTCTCTCTCTCTCTCTCTCTCTCTCTCTCTCTCTTTCTCATCTCCCTCCTCTCTCTCAAAAATAAGTAAAAACATTTTTAACATTATATTAAAAAAACAACAAACAAACCCAACAAAATTCTGTCAACCAGGAATCTTTCACTATAATAGCTTTTCCATTTTCTTTAAGTCTTTTGTTATTTTTTTTCCTACTGTGGTATTTGATTGGAGAAAATTTTCAGTTCAGTTGTCTGCTCTCAAAAGATTATTACTACAGTCAAATAACTTTTAGAAGAATAAATAATAAATCATTTTGTTTCCTGTCTGACAACATTACAGAAATGGTACAATGAAACCCCTCAAATGAATACTCCCCAACATACTCAGGGAAATGAAAATTGATAAAAAGTAATAGCTATTTGGATTTTTTCCTAGATAAATCAAGTACATTTTATTTAAAATGGAACCCTCTTTCATGGGAGATGTAAGATGGACTGAGCAATGCTAGAAGTAATTGGAAACTTCTTTCAATTAGTCAGTCCAGGAAAAACAGTCGATGAATCACATCTCTGAGTACCTATGTACATAATCAATCAATCTGTCCTTTAAGAAAAAGCTTGAAAATACAGTTCTGAAGAAAATGTGTTTCATTTAAATAAGATACAGGCATTACTTGTGAATTTTTAGGGAAAACTATAATCATAATCAGATAGACACAAAAGAAAAATGGAAAACACTCTAAATTCATTCCCCCAAGATAACCATGATATCTTCATGTATATTCTTCTTGTCATCTTACTTTGTCTATGTTGGACCCAGAGACAAAATCAAAAATATATGTTATATTTCAGTTATCTTTGAAACTTCTGTTTTCCTTTAGTTGTATGTGAATCATAGCAACAAACATTTTACCATAAGATGTCTGCTAATGATATACAATTTCCTTTTTCTATGTATCTTATTCTAAATAACTGATATGCTATGATTGGCCATTCAGGTTTTTCACTAAAGTGAATAATCACTAATATATAAGAATATATTTTAACATTTTAAAGATACCACTGGATACTAACTTCAACAATAATATAGGCCTAAGACTTAATAAAATAATTATTGACGCCAAAAATACTTTTAGCACCTATTATGTGTCAAGTACCAAATAGTTCAAAAATTGACTTAAAAAATGTAGTTATATAGCAATACTCATTAATCTAAGCAAATCCAAATAGTAGGTAGCTTCCTACGTATTTTTATCAACTTGATGAACATTTTGTTAAAATGTTATATTACATTTGCAGAGTTTTACATTCTGTTAGTAGATATAAGTTAGCAGATATGCATTGAGAACTGAACTCTGTGATCCCCTAAATAAGACTGACTTATTTTTTTCCATTCATTTCTTTATATTTAGGTAAATGTATTGGGGTAACATTGGTTAATATGATCATACAGTTTTCAGGTATGGGTTTTTATGCTGCAAGATTTGTATATTGATTGCACTGTGTGCCTACCATGCAGTCAAATCTTCTCCCATCACCAGATATTAGGTCCCCCTTCACCCTTCACCCTCTTCTCTCTGGCAACCACCACACTGCTGCTTGTGTCCAATAGTTTCAGTTTTATTTCCCACATATGAGTGAAATCATATGTTTCTTAGCTTTTTCTGACTGATTTATTTCACTTAGCATAATATTCTCAATGTCCATCCATGTTGTTGTGAATGGCAGCATTTCTTCTTTTCTTATGGCTGAGTAGTATTCCATTGTGTGTGTGTGTGTGTGTGTGTATATATATATATATATATATATATATATATATATATATATATACCACATCTTTACATCTGTAAAAAGTGATAGTTTTACTTCTTCCTTCCCTATTTGGATGACATATATATATATATATATATATTTCTCTTGCCTTATTATTCTGGCTAGAGCTTTGAGAACTATCCTATATAATAAAAGTCTAATATGCAAATAGACTGAACAGTAGAACAACCAGAACAAATGAACAACTGGTCGCTATGACATATGCTGAACACCAGGGAGTGTACGCAGAACATGGTGGGTGTTGGCCATGGTGGGATGGTGGAGCAGGTGAGCGGGGGTTCCAAACCAAGGCAGGGCACTGGTCGCTGTCATCGGGGCAAGACTGGTGATTACTGAAAATTCTATGCTCTCGTTCTGTGGTCCCGCTTGGCCTTCACACCTGCTGCCAGCTCCAGAGCCACCGCTCACACCCACTGCCAGCGCTGTCCCTGCTTGCACCCACAAACAGTGCCGGAGCTGCCAATCACACCTGCTGCCAGTGCCCAGAGCTGGTTCGATCACATGGCCCCATCAGCGGGTATGAGTGGCGGCTGTTGGCCCCGAATGCCCCTGAGAGCTTCTCTACCTCCCTTTGCTCCTGAGGGGTGACTGGGGCCAGCGACCTCCACTCTCACCTGCTGACTGTGCCAGCCCCACTTGTACCTGCTGTTGGCGCTGGCCCCAATTGTTCTGTGCCGTCAGTGGGTGTGAGTGGAGCCAGCACCCTCAGCGTGTGGGATCAGTGGTGGCGGGAGTGGGGCTGCCAGCAGACAGGTGATGGGGGGCTGCTGCAGGAGGGGCCAGGCGGGGGCATGGAGGATGGGCCGAGACTCCACCCCTGTGCCTGTTGCAGCCTTGTAACCCCACAGTTCCTTTCAAGGTCCTCAAATTCATGCACTGGACCCCTACTATAAAATAAGAGTGGTGAGAGTGGACATCCTTGTTTTACTATTTAGTATGATATTAGCTGAGAGTTTATCAGATATGACCTTTATTATGTTGAGGTTCTTTCAATACCTATTTTATTAAGTGTTTTAATCGTAAATGGATGTTGTATCTTAAATACTTTTTCTTCATCTATTGATAAGATTATATGATTTTGATTTGATCATTTAATTCATTTATATTTAGGGTTATTATTGATTGCCATTTTAATTTTTTATGCCTATGTTTCTTTCTTTCTCTTTCTTTCTTATTTTCATTACAGCAGTCCCTTTAGCATTTCTTACAGTGTTGGTTTGGTGGTGATAAACTTCTTTAGTCTTGTTTCTCTGGGGAGCTCTTTATTTCACTTCTATTTTCAATGATAGCCTTGATGGATATAGTAATCTTGGTTTCAGACCCTTGCATCTCATTACCTTGAGTATTTCATGCTATTCCCTTCTGGCCTGTGGAATTTCTGATGAAAAAATCAGATCAGTGGTTATGATTTGGAATTCCCACTGACAGCCTTGTGGGAGTTCCTTTGTATGTAACAAATTGATTTTCTCTTCCTGTCTTTAAGATTCTCTTTTTGTCTTTAATTTTTGGCATTTTATTTATTATAGTAGAGGACTGGTGCACAAAATTCATGCACAGGGGTGTGTGTGTCCCTCAGCCCAACCTGTACCCTCTCCAATCTGGGATCCCTTGAGGGATGTCCGACTGCCCATTTAGGCCCAATCCCAGACTGTGTTTTCCAGAGGATAAGTCTCTTTTTTGCATCCCTCTCACAATCCAGGGACTGCTGCCTCCCAACCGCTTGCCTGCCTGCCTGATTGCCCCTAACTGCTTCTGCCTGCCAGCCTGATCACCCCCTAACCACTCCTCTGCCAACCTGATTGCCCTTAACTGCCTTCTCTTGCAGGCCTGGTCTCTCCCAACTGCCCTCCCATGCTGCCATCTTGTGGCGGCCATCTTTTGTCTACATGGAGGCAGCCGTCTTTGACCACATGGGGGCAGCCATCTTGTATGTTGGAGTGATAGTCAATTTGCATATTACTCTTTTATTAGATAGGATAGAGGCCTGGAGCACAGGTGGGGGCTGGCTGGTTTGCTTTGAAGGGTGTCCTGGATCAGGGTGGGGGTTCCCTTGGGGGTGGGGTGGCCTGGGCGAGGAGCCTGTGGTGGTTTGCAGGCTGGCCACGCCTCCTGGTGATCCAAGCTCTTCTATAATTGAAACTTTGTAGCCTTGAGTGCAGGCCTGGGCCAGCCGGGGCAGGTGGAAAGCTTGGCTTCCTCCATTGCCTGGGAAACCCAAGCCTCCTGCTCCCTCTGTGGCCACAGCCATCTTGGTTGGGTTAATTTGCATACTGGCTCCTGTTTGGCTGGTTGGTGTGGCTTGTGGGTGTAGCAGAGGTATGGTCAATTTGCATATTACTCTTTTATTAGATAGGATACTTGGTTGTGCACCTGCTTCAGTTCTTCTTGCTTGGGATTATCTGTACCTTCTGAACTCGTGTGACTTTTTTCTTCACCAGGTCAGGGAAGTTACCTGCCATTATTTTTTCAAACACATTCTCTATCCCTTGCTCACTTTCATCCCCTTCTGACAATCCTATGATGTGAATATTGTTAACTTTCATGTCTTACAGCTCTTCATGTTTTTTAATTGTTTTCTCTTTTTGGTTCTCTGATTGAGTTATTTTTTTTCCCTACACAGTCTTCTAATTCACTGATCTGATTCTTGGCTTTCCCTAATCTGCTGTGTATTCCTTTCAATGTGTTCTTTATTAGCACTATATCAGTCTTTATTTCTGACTGGTCTTCTTCCATAGTTACTATATATATATATATATATATATATATTTTTTTTTTTTTTTTCATGCTGTTGAGCATACCTGCCATCATTATTCTGAACTCTATATCTGATAAATTTCTTATCTCCATTTCATTTAGCTCTTCTTCTAGTGAATTCTCTTATTTTTTCATTTGGGGCTTGTTTTGCTATCTTCTGATATTGGCTGCCTGTTTGGGATTGTGTCTATGTATTAGGTAGATCTTCTATGCCTACCAACCTCTACTTCAGGACAATGTCAAATGGTGTTTGTGACTGACTCTGAGTACACTGTTTGAAGTTATCAGCAATTCACAACTTGTGGCTCTCTCTGCAGGGCCTGGTTACCTTTGGGAAGGACCAAGATGTGCACCAGGATTTGATTTTCCTAGTCCCAGGACCAGAAAGATATCAAGCAAAGACTCAAGTCCTCCAGAGATCAGCCTCAGCCTGCGGTCTAGTTGATACTCAGTCTTGATTAGCCTCAGAGTATTGACCACAGGGTGGAGCAAGAAGTCGTCCAACAGGGTGGGACAACTGCCTTCCTTCTAGGTAAAAACCACCTGGATAGCAAAGGTCTGTGGATAAAGATGTCCTCTGCAGCCTGTTTGAATGACTCAGCACAGGAAACTGGGATGGCTCCAACCCCAGAGGCTCCAACCCTGGATTTTGCTTTCACAGCTCTGGTCCACTCTACCCTCCCTCTGCCAGTGCTCAAGGTTAGTGGCTGCCCACAAAATATTTTGCCTTGGAACTTTAATAGGTGCCTGCATTTCCAGCTGTCTATCCCTGGCAGACAGCAACCCTGCTGCTTTTCACAGCCAGATATTATGTGGGCACATTTCTCAGTTCTGGTGCTCTAGGATGGGTGGTTCCAATTTAGGGTTTAGAACATAGAGTTCTCAGTGGGAACCCCCACAGCAGCTGCTATCCTTTTAGCTGATGTCTCTGGGAGCTCAGCCAGCCCTTTCACACCTCACACTTCTTACCAGTCTCTATGCTGTCTCCACTTTCTGTCCTTGGTTTTCAGGGTTCTCTCCTTGGTTTTCAGGGTTCTCTCCACCTAGTCTTCAGTTGATTTTTCAGGGTGGTATTTCTATTTTAGTTGTATTTCAGTTTGGTCCTGGGAGAGTGTCAGTATGGTTTCCACTTACTTAGCCACCATTTTTTCCCCATTTTCTCTTTTTCAAAGCTATGTGTCCTGGTTTGGAGATTTTTTTTATGTGGTCATCATTAGGTTTATAAAAAATAAAGTTTCATATATACATTACTGTTTTTTTTTTCTTTTGAGTGCATCTGGTCTTTATTCTCCTTTGCTAGTTCAGATCTTTACCCACTCCCCTTTTACATTTTTATTGTCACAAATTATCCCTGTGTATGCTGTAAGTTTTTTTGTGATCTTACTTGTAGTATTCTGACCTTAAGTTTTTGTTTCAGGTAGAATGACTCCCTTGAGTGTTTACTATAATGGAAGTTTCTGGTGATAAAAGCCCTCAGCTTTTGTATGTCTGGGAATGTCTTTACTTCTCCATATTTAAAGGATAATTTTGCTGGATATATTATTCATGGTCATTTCTCTTTTTCAGATATTTGTATATTTGTTTCCACTCTCTTTTGGCTTGCAGAATTTCTGCTGAAATGTCAAATGATATTCTGATGGGTTTTCCTTTGTAGGTCATTTCCTTCTTTTCCCTGTCTGCTTTGAGAATTTTCTCCTTGTCATGAATTTTGACAGTTTTAATACAATATTCCTTGAAGAGGGTCTCATTGGGTTGAGGTAACAAGGTGTTGTGTTTGTTTCTTGGATCTGAGAATTTAGTTAATTTCATATGCTTGGGAAGTTCTCATCCATATTTGTATGAATATACTCTCTGTTCCTTTCTCCCTCTTTATTCTTCTGAAATGCCTATTATTCTAATATTGCTTTTTTTGATGGAGTCAGATAATTCATAGAGCTCTTTTATATTTTTGTTTATGCTCAGGTCTCTTCTTTCCTTTGTGTTATTTCTAGATTTTTATCTTCAATATCACAGATTCTTTCCTCCATCTGGTTGGCTCTGTTTTCTATGCTCAATAATTCACTATTAAAATTTTTAATTGCATGCTTTATTTCCAATATTTCTGATTGGTTCTTTTTTAAAGTTTTAATCTTTTTGGTAAAGTGCTTGTTTTGTTCATTGATTTGTTTTCTTAATTCACTGAATTACCTGTTTGAATTTTCTCCAATCTTGTTGAGTATTTTCAGAAATGCAATCTTGAAATTTCTGTCATTTGTATCATATATTTCTGTGTGTTGGAGTTTGCTTTCTGGGGACTTTTCATTTTCTTTCTGATCATCTTTGTTATCACAGTTATTCATGGTATTTGCTGCTCTCCATTGTCTAGGCATAATTGTGTGTTTATATGAATAGCCCTTATCCAGTAGCTTTCTCTGGAGAGATCTTCCTATTATTTTCCTATAGACACTACTGAATTAGAAGATTTTTTTTTTTTACATCTGTGACTCCCAGACTTGATTTCCACTGCTTCAGTAAGACAGTAAAGATGCACTGTTTGGGGGTGGAGTCTGTTTTGGCCTAACTGTAATGGTGACCCAGACCCCCAAGCATCCCATCTGGGGATCAATCAAAGAGGGAAACAGCAGTTATACTGCAGTAGCTCTTGGTTTACTGATAATGTGCTCTTCCACCCAACATGAGGGATAATGGGAGACAATTTTTGGGAGTCCAATGGGTGGCAGGGCTCTCTGTTTCTTTGTCTAAAACACCACTGCCCAATAGTGGACAGCCAAGGGGCAAAACCCAATGCTCCATTAGGTGTCTGCTGGCTCAGTCACTGTTCACTCTGCTTGCTTCACTATACTGTCCCCTGCAGCTCTCTGTTCCTCCTGGCCAGAGGAAGCACCTGTTACTGCCAGATTCCTCCCCTCTCCAGGCATGGCCTCAAGCTCCTGGCTGCAGGAATGTGTCTGCAGCTGGCCATCTGAACTTTTCTCCTTTCTTATCTCACCTTTTATTCCTGGTTTCCCACCTTCAGATGTTTCAACCATGCAGGTCTCACAGGCATGCCTCTGTATTGTGTATTCTTTGTTGAATTACAGTTGGTTAACTTGTTGCAATTATGGGGGAGAGAGGCCAATGGGATCTCTCATGCTGCCATTCCTCTGATCCATTCCATCATGAATTCAGTCATACTCAGAATTGCACCCACAGACTGTACACACTTCTCTCTGCTCTATAAATTTCCTCAATAAAATATTTATCTCCAATCTAAGCAACTTGAGATAGACCTAAGGACTCTGCACACCAGATAAAGTATCCTTTAGCACAACCAGTGATAATAATCCCTAATGGCCTTATTTATAAAATATTAAACAGTTTGGATTATTTTAATTAGATTCTACATATAAATGAAATCACATGGTATTTATCTCAGCTGTCTGACTTATTTCTCTTAGCTTAATACCCTGTATATCCATCTATATTATAAAAAATTAAAAACAAAGAAAAACATTTGGATTATATTTTTCCTAAATCTGCAAGTTTCCAACAGTTTATCTAGAATTTTCTGTAAGGAAAAATAATGTAATTAATTTTTATTAAAAGCTATGTACATATATTGTCCTTTTATCCCTTTATGGAAAATTTTGTTGTGCAAACAAATATTTGTACAAAACTAAATATCCCATAGCACCATTCATAATAGACAATGACAAAAAAAGACAAAAATAGATAAACAAAATATGACATAGCCATGCAATGAAATATTGAACAGCCATAAAAATTAGCGAAGTATTAATAAATGCTACAACATATATAAATCTCAAAATTATACAAAGTGAAGAAGGCTTACACAAAGGTTATATACCATGTGATCCCATGTATATGAAATATCCAGAATATATAGTTCCATAGGGACAGAAATTGGTGATTGCTAGGGGCTGGGAAGAAAGGAAATAGAGAATGATTGTTTAAAGAGCACAGAATTTACTTTTGGGGTAATACGCAAGTATTTTAGAACTAGTTAGGTGTAGTGGTTTGTATATAATGTGAATGCACTAAATCCATTTAATTGTACACTTAAAATAGTTAATTTTATAATATGTGAATTTCACCTCATTTTTTAAAAATGTTGTTTGCACAGAAGGATTTTGGTTGAAAGTCTTAGGAAGAGTCCTTTGTAAATTATTTTTTTCTGAATTCTGAAGAGTTAGTGATAATCAGGTACCATTTAAAATGTTTAATTTCAGTTGATAAAAACATTAAATATTGAGTTGAGTTGAAAATATATTAAGAAAAAGCCTCTCTTTCATATACCTATTAGAACATTAAAAATTAATTCCAACCATATATCAAATAAAATTGCCACAAATACTTTTTACTTATTAGTTAGTTCAGTCCCGTATAATTTCTTCTTTTATGAGTGGACTTGTATAAGCCTCTTTTTGATAACATATCATACTTTGGACTAAAAGAAGTCCTAGAAATTTCATCAATACCTGATGCAGTCTGACAAATATCTGAGCTATGCCAGGATTCATCTTTGAAGCTGGTCTACTCCTTTAATTATCAATAGTTAAGAATACCAGGCTCACTTTTTCTATAATATTCTGATGTTGCCTTTCTTTATTAGACACAAGATCTAGCATGTGAGCCTTTAGGGAATCAGAAGTCATGTGTAGATGAGACTAAATACTTATAGTTGATTTAATCTATTCTTTGTTATAGTAAAATACATAAGTATTTCATCAGGACTTCATCACTGATTCCCCTAGGAGTTAGAATATGCTATGGACAGTGATGGCATTACCAGATCTACACAACTTCCAGTCCTTTCTATAAATATATAATTTTTGACAGAGATATGAACATTAATAACAATTCAGCTATACAGAAGTATTTTAATATGTTTTATTCATTTGAGAGAGAGAGTGGAAGGGAGAGTGAGAGATAGATAGAAATATTGGTGGGGGAGAATCAACATCGATTGGCTGTCTCCTGAATGCCTCCCACCAGGAACTGAGCCTACAACCCAGGCATGTGCCCTGACCAGGAATCAAACCAGTGAGCTCCTGGTGCATGGGTCAATGCTCAACTGGGCCAGAAGTATTATTGATTTACTAATTTTTCTACTGCAATTTTTATATGAGTGTTGAGTTATTTAAGAACTATAGAACACAACACACACCCAATAAAAATTTTTAGCAAATTTAATTAATCCAATCTAAAAAAGAGGGAATATGCTAATTGACCCTCACACTGTCGTAAAGATGGTGGTGCCCACAGCCAATAAGGAGGGAATAGGCTAATTGACTACCCCACCCTCAAAGATGGTGGTGCTCACATCCACAAGTTGGCAGTGCTGAGTCCCCTCAGCCCCATTCTTGACATCAAATGTGTTAGACAAGACAGTGCAGTGTTTAAACTAAAACTATTTTTGTCCTAATAATGAGTCAAGACTCTTTATCAATGCCCTGTTAATTTTGATGTTTCACAGGTTGTCTGGCCCTATGGGAACATTCACTGCTATTGTTTCTACTCTTTTTGAGTGGTACTTTCCTTGGTCTTTGGTAGTTTGTTCAATGCATGTGTTGATCAGTACTCTGTTAAATACCCAAAGGGGAAGACCCACTCCAAAACTTTGGATTTCTCTTTCTGTTTCATCCTTTGCCCTGTGGCTCTCTGCCCTGGTTATCTTAGATTCAACTCAGAAAGTTCATCAGTTTCATGTCTATGTCATGACTTAGAAACTCTCCTAAAACAATAGCTGAGACAGTTATAGGGCCACAGGTTTTTGTCCTGTCTCTTTGGGATCAGTCCTTTATTGCTTAATAATGACTAATGTCTTAAAAAACATTGTTGCATATATTACATCTACTTTTTTTTTGGTTGTTTTAAGTAAAAGAATAAATGGTATTCCTTTTTTACTATATTGCTTTCAAGCAGGGTGATTCTCTACTGTTTTAGAAGCAAATATTTTTGTTATAGACTCACATGTTTGACATCTTTTTAGTTGACACATATTCTGAGGTGAGGAATCAAATCCAGTGACTTACTGGCTGAAAATAATTTACTTGATAATGAAATAAAATAAGTTAAAACCTATAACCAAACAATTAAAATTGACAACAAAGTGTGACTTTTGAAATGGTTTTAGTAGAACTTACTCTAATCTTGGACTCCAGAGAACTAGAAGTTTAAAAGCTAGAAATATTTTTTGGCATTATTTATTTAGTGTTCAAACTTTATTTTAAAAAGAATTTTCTTTATTTTTTAAAAATCTTTATTGTTGAAAGTATTACATATGTCCCCTTTTCTCTCATTGACCTCTCCCATCTTACCCCTGCTCCCTCCACCCAAGGCCTTCACCACTCTATTGTCTATGTCCATGGGTTATGCATATGAGCATATGAGTTCATTGGTTGATCAATTCACATCCTGGTTTCCCTCTGAGGTATGATAGTCTGTTTGATGCTTCTATGTCTGTGGGTCTATTTTTGTTCATCAGTTTATGTTGTTCATTATATTCCACATATAAGTGAGATCATGTGATACTTATCTTTCTCTGACTGACTTATTTCGCTTAGCATAATGCTCTCCAGGTCCATAATGCTGTTAAAAATGGTAAGAGGTCTTATTTATTTATTTATTTATTTATTTATTTATTTATTTATTTATTTTACAGCAGCTTAGTATTCCATTTCTAGATGTACCACTGTTTTTTAATCTGCTCATCTGCAAATGGGCACTTAGGCTGTTTCCAAATCATAGATACTGTAAATTGTGCTGCTATCTACATGTGGGTGCACATAT
Source organism: Corynorhinus townsendii (assembly GCA_026230045.1). Taxonomy (NCBI): domain Eukaryota; kingdom Metazoa; phylum Chordata; class Mammalia; order Chiroptera; family Vespertilionidae; genus Corynorhinus; species Corynorhinus townsendii. The sequence goes on along the minus strand of JAPDVU010000001.1, from coordinate 111,694,958 downwards.
TTTTTCTGATGAGTGTTTCTGATTCTTTAGGATATATTCCTAGAAGAGATAACAATGGGTCGAAGGGGAGCTCCATTTTTTAATTTTTTGAAGAAACTCCATACTGTTTTACACAGTTGCTGCACCAGTCTGCATTCCCACCAGGAGTGCATGAGGGTTCCTTTTCTCCTCATCCTCGCCAGCACTTGTCCTTTGTTGATTTGTTGATAATAGCCATTCTGACAGGTGTGACATGGTACCTCATTGTTGTTTTGATTTTCATCTCTCAGATGACTATTTATTTTGAGCATTTTTTCATATGTCTTTTTGCCTTCTGTATGTCCACTTTGGAAAATTATCTATTTAGGTCCTTAGCCCATTTTTTAATTGGATTTCTTATCTTCCTTTTGTTAAGTTGTATGATTTCCCTATAAATTTTGGAGGTTAACCCTTTATTGGATGTATTATTGGCAAATACTTTCTCCCATGTGATGAGCTCTCTTGTTATTTTCTTGATGGTTTATTTTGCTGTACAGAAGCTTTTTATTTTGATGTAGTCCCATTTGTTTATTTTCTCCTTAGTTTCCATTGGCCTAGGAGATGTATTGGTAAATATATTGCTATGAAAAATGTCTGAGATTTTGGTGCCTGTGGTTTCTTCTAGGATTTTTATGGTTTCATGTCTTACATTTAAGTCTTTTATCCATTTTGAGTTTATTTTTGTGTACGGTATAAGTTGATGGTCTAGTTTCATTTTTTTTACATGTATCTGTCCAATTTCAACAAACTGAAAAATCTTGACAAATGGACATATTCCTGGAAAAAATACAATGTTCCAAAACTCAATGGGGGAGAATCAGAAAATCTGAATAGACCAATACTATCAATGAAATTGAGGCAGAAAAACAAAAACCTCTCAGCAAACAAGAGCCTTGATGCAGATGGCTGCACACTGGATTTTTACCAAACATTCAAAGAAGAACTAACATCTATCCTCCTCAAACTATCTCAAAAAATTTAAGAAGAAGGAACACTTCTAAACTCCTTTTATCAGACTAGCATTACCTTAATCCCCAAACCAGATAAAGCCCCAAACCAGATAAAGACATTACAGGACAAAATCCCTGATGAACATAGATGCTAAAATCCTCCACAAAATTCTAGCAAATCAGATCCAGCAGTACATCAGAAAGATCATACTCCATGACTAAGTGGGATTTATTCCAGAGTTGCAAAGCTGGTACAATATCTCAAATTAATAAATGTGATATACCATATAAACAAACTGAAAGATATAACCCACATGATCATATCAATTGATTCAGAAAAAGCATTTGACAAAATCCAACACCTATTTTTTAAGTATTTTTTATTGATTTTAGAGAGGAAGAGAGAGATAGAAACATCAATGATGAGAGAGAATCATTGATTGGCTACTTCCTGCACAGCCCATATTGGGAATTGAGCCCATAACCCAGACATGTGCCCTGACTATGACCTCCTGGTTCATAGGTTGACACTCAACCACTGAGCCATGCTGGCAAGGCCAACACCCATTTTTTGATAAAAACTCTCTGCAAAGTGAGAATAGAGACATCAGACCTCAACATAATAAAAGCCCTATATGACAAACCTACAGCCAACATCATACCCAATGGTCAAAACTAAAACTATTTCCCCTAAGGATGGGAAATAGACATGGATGTCCACTCTTACCATTCTTGTTTGACATAGAACTGGAAGTGCTAGCCATAGCAATCAAACAAAAAGAAGAAATAAAAGGCAAATCAGAAAGGAGGAAGTAAAACTGTCATTATTCACATGTGACATGATATATATGTACATAGAAAACCCTAAAGACACATTACTACTAGACTTAATAAATGAATTTAGCAATGTAGCAAGAAATTTGTTTTTTAAAGGAAAACACTCATAAATAAATGGAATTTTATACACCAATAATGAACTCTCAGATAGATAAACTAAAAAAAAAAAAATCCCATTTACCATTGCAACAATCACAACAGCAATAAAACAAAAAGATACCTGGAGTAAACTTAACAAAGGAGGTAAAACACCTGTAGTCTGAAAACTACAGGACATTGAAAAAAGAGCTAGAGGAAGACATATACAAGTGAAAGACATATGCCGTGTCCATGGATTGGTAGAATCAACATCATTAAAGTGACCATACTACCTAAAGCAATCTATAGATTCAATGCACTCACTATTAAAATCCCATTGGCATATTTCACAGGTAAAGAACAAATATTGCCAAAACTTTATATAGAATAAAAAAAAGCCATCTTGAGAAAGAAGAATAAAGTTGGAGGGATCACAAATCAGGTATTAAGTTATACTACAAAGCCACTGTACTCAAAATAGCCTGGTACTAGCATAGGCACAGGCATATAGATCAATGGAATGAGAAGAGGAACCCAGAAATCAACCCAGTCATTATCCTCAATTAATATGTGACAAAGGAGGCAAGAGCATATACTGGAGTCAAGATAGTTTCTTCAAAAGAAACTTTCTAAACAACTCTTTTAAAATAGATTAGAAGTGTCTAAAGGAATTTCATATATACACATATACAGGGGTTAGCAAAAGTGGGCTTATTGTTGTGAATTCATGAAACACAATTTGTTCTTGTATTATTATTTATTAACTACAGGCCTGATGCACTAAGATTCGTGCAAGAATAGGCCTTCCTTCTACTGGCTGCTGGCACCCGGGCCCTGGGCCTTCGCTCTGGCCGCTGCCTTCTGCCTTCACATGCTACCCAGAGGCCTGGAGCGGCTGGAGCAGGGCAACAATGCAAGCATCCTGGCCCGGCCACCACCATCTTTGTTGCATCAATTTGCATATTCCCTCCTTATTGGCTGTGGGCACTTCCATCTGTGTCACAAAGTGATTGTTAATTTGCATATTCCATCTTTATTAGATAGGATTTGTATTTTTACAAATGAACAACTGTAAACATACTTTTGCCCACTGCTATATACATATTCATATAAATATTATTTGGGAACACATTTTCGATCAAAACTTTTTTGCCTGAAATAGTGCTAATGTCAGTCAAGAAATTTTTTTTTTTAAAGGAAATCACTAATTTGCTTTCATGCTGCTTGTCTGTTTCATTAGCAAAATAATACTTAGGGATATGCATATATTAAATATATAATAGGATTGATTTTTAACATCTTAGAAGAGAATATATGGATTTTCCTTACTTGTTCTTAATTTTGGGGAGCTAGATATTTGCATATCTAACTAGATAACCATAAAACTCACATACTCTGCTAATTTAATAAAAAATAATTTCTAAAGATCTCTTACTAAGTTCTCTGTATGAAGCATTGTTCTGTACACTGGTATTCAAAACTAAATAAAATATAGTTTCTGATTGTGGGGAATTAGATTCTGGAGAGGAGGAAAATGCTTGAGCTAGCTGTTCAATTACCTGTGTAACTGCTCTGATGGAAGGGAGAAGAGCTTTGGCAGTCTGGGAAGCAGTTCAAAGGGAAAAGATTCCTGAGCTTTAAAAACATAGGCAAAGGAAACAGGAGGAGATTGCCTTACAGAAGATTTCAAAAGGAAGGAGCCTATGTATCACATCCCTAACTCACTCTCTTGAGGTACCAGTCATGTTTACTATTAGATCTTTATTGAAATTATTTTAAAAACATACTTTTCCCATTTAAAAATAGATTAGTTAAATAAACTATATACAACCCACTTGTGTTTTTAATCCACAAGTTTTTGTAGATAAGATATTTTACAAACACTACAACCTATCTGGCAATATTCTGCTTAAATCATCTTAATAGAATTCTCTCAATTCCATTAGGAAAAAACCTCAAGTGTTTAAAATGTATTCCAAGATCCTTTATGTTCTGTTCCCTTAACTTTGTCTCTATTTCATATTACTTTCCTCACTGCATATAGGGCAAGCCATATTTATCCCCATGTTGCTGTTCCTTTTCCATTTCATGCTTTCTCTTGTCAACAAACATTTCTGTGATGTTTGAAATCCCTCTTTGGTATTTTTGCCTCCATCAGCAGGAATCTACAGAGATTCCTGCATGCTGAAATATGGCTTTATCATCTTAAATCTTCAAACTTCCGGAAGCTTAGCAGTTTTAAAGAAAATTCTACACCAGCTCAGAGACAGATTAACCCTGGATTCCCCTCACTGGGTTTTCATATCTTTATTTGCCAGAGTGGAGAAGTGTGCTGTTACCACTATCTGCCTTCTGCCATAACCTCATTGTGCAACTGGCTTCTGTTTGTGTTAGTCATGCAAGAAGCACAGACCTCCAGGCTATTCCTCATTTCCCCATGCTAAGCTAAAACTTTTATTTGTTAACTAAATCCCATCTCTTTCCTTTTCTAAGGGCATTCCTCCAGCAAATCTTGCCACTATCTAAGGTATCACTGATTTTTCCTTTTTATTGAGTGTTTCTCATCAGCCATCAAACTTGACCACATTTACTCCTCTAGCTACTTCTCAATGATCTGTTCCCCTTACTTTCAAAACTCCTCACAAAAGGCTGCCTCATGTTCTTCCTCTCAGATGTTCTTTTCTTCCCATCTCTTCAATAAACTCAGCCTGTTCAAAGTTGCCAGTGATTTGCACATTATTAAATTCACTGGTCAATCTTCATATCAAGTCACACTGACCTTTCAGTATATTTCATCAAATTTGTAATTTCTTCTCTTTGAAACATATCTTTAGGTTTTCCTTCCATCTTGTCTGTCTGTTCCTTAAAGTCCTTTGTGGGATTTCTTTCCTCTCTGAAGGTATTAACAGAGGCATGTTCCAGCCTCAGTCGCTGGCTATCTCGTCTGTATATGCACTCAGTCTCACAGTGATTTCACTCTCCTGGATTCAAATTTCCATCTCATTTGTCCCAAATTAGCTGGTTCTTATTTCCTGGATTGCTCATTTCCTGTATTCTCCTTGTCCTCTCTGTTCTCTCCACTGGAATACTTCTACCTTTAGGACTTTTCATTTGCTTTGTCTTCTGCACAGAATGTCTTTTCTCCAGACATATTTGTGGCAGCTCTTTCCCTCACCTCATATTAATACTTGTTCAAATATAATCTCCTCTGTGAAAAGTTTCCTGACTAATCTGTTTAAATTGACCATCACTTTTAACTTGGCACTGACTACACACTTTCCCTGGTTTATTTTTCTTCATAGCATTTACACCCTAGCTAATTATGTGTTTTACTTAATTATTTTTAATTTTTCTTTTCACCTAATGGAATATAATATCTATAAGACAAGAAAATTTTTAAAATTCTTTTCTTCAATGATGTCTCTCTACTGCTTAGAAAAGCACATGGTAAACAGTAGGTTTTAAAAGTACTTGTTGAATAAATAAATTAGTGAGAACCACTTGCCCATTTTGTGTATCTTAATTTTTCTTAAAATTAAGTATAGTTATCACTTGTGACCAAGTGAATCAAAATATTATAACCAGGCTGGCAGGGGAGGGCAGTTGGGGGCATGATCAGGCCAGCAGGGGAGGGCAGTTGGGGGCAACCAGGCTGGCCGGGGAGGGCAGTTGGGGGCCATCAGGCCAGCAGGGGATGACAGTTGGGGGCATGATCAGGCCAGCAGGGGAGGGCATTTGGGGGCTATTGGGCCGGCAGCAGAGTGGTTAGGGGGCTATCAGGCTGGCAGACAGAGTGGTTAGGGGCAATCTTTCAGCTAGAAGGTGAGTGGTTAGGAACCAGCAGTCCCAGATTTTGAGAAGGATGTCCAACTGCCGGTTTAGGCCTGTGTGGGATCGTGCCTAAACCGGCAGTTGGACATCCTCTGAGGGTTCCCAGATTGGAGAGGGTACAGGCTGGGCTGAGGGACACCCCCCTCCCCGCAGTGCACCAGGACTCTAGTTCTTCTATAATAAAATTTTAATTTAAATATATCATATAATTTAATATATCTTTATTTTTTTAAATTCATATTGCTTTAACTTTTTTTCCATAATAGAAAAAGATTTTGATGAACATTTTGTATAATTTTTTGTACACAAGCCTAATGTTGTACTATGAAAAAGTATTAGATATGTAGTTTCTGAGCTAAGGAACTTGAACTTACTTAAGCATCTTGATTCAAAGTGTCAAATTGCCAACCTGATCCAAGTAAAGATTCATGGATTTTTAAAAATATACTATTGTTGCAGTTTTAAGATCCTTCTTATGCTAAAGTTATTTATGACCTACTACTTTACTTAGTGTCTGGGGAAAGCATGTTTTTTTATACATTTACCTGTCATTTACTTTACTATTTGATGAAGTTCCTGGCTTTGCCCATAGTCCTTTTGACAGGTTCATTTGTTTCTCTTTTTATTTGCAAATTTACATCAAGGATATTACCCATTACATTTACATGTGGCAGTTTTTTCTCTTTGTTATTTCTCTGTTAGTCCTATTTACAGTATTTTTAAGTAGTTTCACTTTTTCTCAAATATTCATTAGTCATTCTGGTATTGTTCCTTTATCTAATTTAACACAGAATGGTTTTCACCTGTCTACTTCATTTATGTGAAGCTTCTTATGTGTCAGACACTGTTGTTTACAATGTATTCATTCCTCTAATCCTTACAAAATCCTTGTAAGAAGTAGCTATGCTTGTCATATTTTACAGATGAATAAACAGGAATAAAATTATTAAATAATTTTCCCAAAGTTATAACAGTCAGTAATTTACAGAGCCAGGATTTCAATCCAGGTGGTCTAACTCTATAGTTCATGCACTTAAACATAATGATGAATAACCTTTATTTTCTTCTATTCAATGAATTGCTTTATTTTTAAAATTTTAATATTTATAGTTTTTATTAATACTACTAGAGGCCTGGTGCACGAAATTCGTGCACGAGGTGGGGGTGTCCCTCAGCCCAGCCTGTACCATCTCCAATCTGGGACCCCTCAAGGGATGTCTGACCACCCTTTTAGGCCTGATCCCAGTGGAGATCCCTCTCACAATCCAGGACTGCTGGCTCCCAACTGCTCGCCTGCCTGCCTTCCTGATTGCCCTTAACCGCTTCTGCCTGCCAGCCTGATCACCCCCTAAGCACTCCCCTGCCATCCTGATCAATGCCAAACTGCTCCCCGGCCCACCCAATTGCCCCTAACTGCCCTCTCTTGCTGGCCTGAGTCTCCCCCAACTGTCCTCCCCTGCTGGCTTGTCCCCCCGAAACTGCTCTCCCCTGCAGGCCTGGGTCCCCCCCAATAGCTCTCCCCTACTGGTCTGATCTCCCCAACTACCCACAGCTGCCCTCCCCTGCCAGCCATCTTGTGTCGGCCATCTTTGACCACATGGGGGCAGCCATCTTTTGTCTTGGAGTGATGATCAATTTGCATATTACTCTTTTATTAGACAGGATATAAAGTCAGTAGGTTTTATTTCCCCCAATTATGAGGTTTTATAGCACCAAGAGAGAGTACTTTTTAAATTCTTTCTTACCTCATGATTAAAAATGACATTCTGAGTATATATTAAATCTGTATATAGTGTAAATTTTGCACCTTAAATTTCTATTTAGTTCTGTATTTTACTATCATATCATCACCCAAATGATTGCATTTTAAAATATTTTCAACTTTTAAATTCTATTCTCCTTCACTACTTTGTGTGTTTTTTAAATTTTTATTCAATTTATTGGGATAACATTAGTTACTAAAATTATATAGGTTTTAGATATACATTTCGTAATCCATCATCTGTATATTGCATTGTGTGCTGCCCACCCCAAGTCAAATTTCTTTCCATCACCTTTACCCTTTTCTACACCCTCCCCTTCCCCCATCCCCCTTTCACTCTGGCAATTGCCATACTGTTGTCTGTGTCTATGAGATGTTCTTTTCTTAATTTTTTTTGGCTTAATCCTTTCACCTTTTCTCCCCCACCCCTGACTCCTTTTTTTTCTTTTCTGATTGAGGTTTTATTATGAAGAAAAATAGAAAAAAAATAATGAATATATTCTATTTCAGTCTTCTATACATCAGGAATACACTTTGGCCAAGTTTAGCTTTATCACATTAAACAATCATATATAAAATAACTATCTGTTCAAAATATAGATTATTTTTAAGATGAGCTTACACGAAATACAAAAATAGTTAAACTTGGGAGAAAGGACACGCTTGAAACAGCCTGAAATTCAGAAAATGTAATGTTAATGTTGTGTTACATACAGCTGCTCTCAGGGGTATGTTGTTTTCTGTTCAGACCAGAAGTACTCAACATATATTTGCAAATTAATGTCTTTGAAAGGGGCCCCTAAGGCACCCCAGTTCCCCTGCCAGGTATGTAAAAATCTCTCCTGGTGCTACCTCTATCATTTCTAAAAGGCATAAAGGCTAGCTATTCTAGAATTTTAGAGAGAGCTTTTTGTTGAGATGTTTTATTCTACAGCATTAAAAAGCATTTACAAATTACTGGTTCAAACTTAGAGCCTTCAATAATGGTTTAAATTGCATTAAAATACGAAATCAAGCAGTTATTAATTTTTTCATATTTAATTTCAGATCTTAAATTTCTGTATCATTAAGATCTCAATGTTTTAATGAAAGAAATAGAAAATGGGGTATAATGTAGTATCACCTATTTGTCTCCAATACAAGTATAATATTTACAAGAATAAATAGTTAAACAGGAGTGACAACATAATAAAAAAATAGAACTTTGTATATTTACCCAAGCTGAATTAACCTTTTCTCTAAATTTAAGGTGTATGGCAAGTTGAATGTCTGATATTAGAAATTGCGATATTATTAGTTGAACACTTAAAACACTGAAGGAGTCATTTCTCTATTCACACAGACTTCTTAAATATGAATAATCTGATCTGTATAAGTTTTCCTTTCTTGTTTGGTATCTAACTACTAATTAGGTATACTTCAAATTGGTCCATGTGATCCTGTGTTCCTCTCCTTCAGAAGCATCAGTACTGCATTTTGAGCAATAGTGTGAAACAGGAATTTTAAATTACTGCATTTATAATGTTGATAATATGAAGAGTTTCAAATATTTATTTTTTAAAATGTTAACATTAAAAAATTAAAACAAAAGACACTCCTACCACCCAGGAAATTTCAAGTGGTTTAGGAACTCTATATTATGAACCAGAATCAAAGATCAATGTTAGGATAAAATATGCTCCTGTGTGAGGAACCAAGGGATGGAATATATGTATGTAGAGTAAATATATGTTAATTAGTTGTTATAATTATTCTAGTATTCTATAATTGACTCACATATTATGATTACTCATTTGTATGTCTGTTCTCTCTAAAACTAGGGAGAACGTTAAGAAAGGAATCATAAATCATAATTTTCACCCTCAATATATAAAAGATACAATAAGAAGCATGGAACAGACTCCCGAATCTCAGAGGGAAGGCAGGGGTGGGTGAGTAGGTGGGAAGAGATTAACTTGTATGCATATATGCATAACTCATGGACACAAACAACAAGTGGTGAAGACCTGGGGTGAGGGGTGGGGGAGATCTAGAAGGGGTCAATGGTGGAGGGGAAGGGGACATATATAAGACTTTCAAGAATAAAGATTAAATAAATAAATAAAGGATATAATAAATATTTGTTAAGTGAATGAATGCTTTCCTTTTCCCTACATAAAGTAGAACCACTCAGCCCTTTTATTCAATACTAGATGCCCAGTGCACGGAATTTGTGCATGGGGGTGTGTGTCCTTCAGCTCAGCCTGCATCCTCTCCAATCTGGGACCCCTTGAGGGATGTCCATTGGATCGGGCCCAAATGGGCAGTCAGACATCCCTATCATAATCAAGGACTGCTGGCTCCCAACTGCTTGCCTGCATGCCTTCCTGATTGCCCCTAACCACTTTTGCCTGCCAGCCTGATCAGCCCTAACCACTTCCCTGCCAACCTGATTGATGCCTAACTGCTCCCTTGCCATCCTGATTGCCCCTAACTGACCTCCCCTGCAGGCCTGAGTTCCCCCAACTGCCCTTCCCTGCAGGACTAGTCGCCCCCAACTTCCCTCCTCTGCCAGCCTGGTTACCTCTAACTGCCCTCCCCTGCAGGCTTGATTGTTCCCTTCCTTGCAGGCCTGGTCCCTCCCAACTGCCCTCCCCTGCTGGTCATCTTCTGTCCACATGGGGGAGCCATTTTTGACCACATGGGGGCAGCCATCTTGTGTGTTGGAGTGATGGTCAATCTGCATATTACTCTTTTATTAGATAGGATAGAGGCCTGGTGCACAGGTGGGGGCTGGTTGGTTCGCCCTGAAGGGTGTCCTGGATCAGGGTAGGGATTCCCTTGGGGTGTGGGTGGCCTGGGATAGGGGCCTGTGGTGGTTTGCAGGCCGACCATGCCCCCCAGTGACCCAAGCGGAGGCCCTGGTATCTGGGATTTATTTATCTTTTACAATTGAAACTTTCTAGTCTTGAGCGGAGGCCAGGGCCGGCCAGGGTGGGTGGAAAGTTTGGCTTCCTCCATCGCCAGTGAAACCCAAGCCACCTGCTCGCTCTGTGGCTGCAGCCATTTTTGTTGGGATTTATTTATCTTCTATAATTGAAACTTTGTAGCCTTGAGTGGAGTCCAGGGCTGACCAAGGTGTGTGGGAAGCTTGGTTTCCTCCATTATTGGGGAAACTCAAGCCTCCTGCTTGCTCCGTGGCCTCAGCCATCTTGGTTGGGTTAATTTGCATACTTGCTCCTGATTGGCTGGTGGGCGTGGTTTTGTGGGTGTAGCAGAGGTATGGCCAATTTGCATATTCCTGTTTTATTAATAGGATACATATCTTCTACCATCACTTTGAAAACCAATAAAAGTATAGTTGATAAAATTTTTACAAATTATTTTTTATTTAAAATAAAACAATTTGAATTGAAGAGTTGTCTTTAAAATGCTAAATACTGCCTAGCTGATTTGGCAGTGAATGTTGATCTATGAACCAGGAATTCATGGTTCAATTTCTGATCAGGGCACATGGTCAGATTTGAGCTCAACTCCCTGTAGGGGGCATGCAGGAGTTAGCTGGTCGATGATTCTCTGCTAAATACTGTTATTCTTAAAGTTGTTTGAAGTAGATTCTATGTGTGGTCATGATACTGTTGTAATTAGCTAGTTATTGATAATAGGAAGGGAACAAAGGGGGAAACTGAACACCATAAGCATGCCATTTGTGCAGGTTCACCAGGTTGCTGTAACTTTGCACTCCCCAGGGAACCACTGGTCTATTCCCCACAGATCAATATAGGAAAGAACTGGACAAAGGGCAGATAAATGCATGCTCACTAAATTTGGGGTGACATAGGGAAGGTGCTTGTTGTCAGGCAAACCTTGGAAGTGAGATCATTAGCCAGAATGGGCAGGGCACTGTAAGCCTGCCAAATTTTGGGAATACATAATCCCTGAGACAAAGGAGCTCTGCTATTGGCTCATGGGGCTCTCTTGTTCCTGCTTCCTTGCATTCACCCATGTTTCCTCTGTAGTCATATGGCACTGTGGACCTTACATGAAATGGACTAATGAAGTACAGCTAGACACACAAATTAAGCTAGCCTAATGCTGGACTGGGAACTGCTCCAATATGAAGTGAAAGTCCTTGACACTGGCTCTAATTCTAACTATGCTGAAGCCACAGCTACACTTCTTCCTTGGGAGACAAGGGGAAATGGGGCCTTGAAAACTCAGGGGTATAACTTCACAGAAATAAAGCTTTCAACAACATCTCATTCTGTTATGGAAATCTCAGAATATTCGTTTTCTCAGGATATCTCAAGAAGCCCACTCCCACTAGCGATATGTGGGGACCTGGAGATCTCCCCACCTAGAAGAGTCAGAGATGGACAAACAGTGCATAGAACTTCTCTATTTGTTGACCCTGGAGGACTGCTCTGCTGAATCTAAAACAAAAACAGCAAAGAGTTTTCACTTTAAACCCAGGAGTTCCTTAGAGGTACATGTGGGTTTTTTTAGGTTATTTTAAAAATCTTTATTGTTGAAAGTATTACATAAGCCCCCTTTTTCTCCCATTGATCTTTCCATCCCAAACAGCTCTACCCACCCCATTGTCTTTGTCCATGGGTTATGCATATATGCATACTGCCACAGATTTTTTTGCAGCAAGGATTTAGGAATCTGGAGAAGGACTGCACATAAATGGATAAGTAGACAAGAAATATAAATTTGGAAGGCATGGGGGAGCCAGGGGAGGCTTCACTTTCGAGTGAAGTGGGCTCCCCAAATCTCTGGACCCAGGCCATTTTATTCACGCATTTTGCCCTTTAGCAAAGCAGATATACATATCAAAGGTAAGGTTTGGTAAACAATAAAGAACCATCAGGTATGGGAACTGCCCTTAGCTGTTTGGCAGCAGGTAATAATATGCAGATCTTCAACTGTTGCTGAAAATGTCCATCAACCTTCTGATGCACTTCTTGCATAATTATGGCCTGCTGGAATTTTCTTCCAGCAGCTTACAAGTTCATTGGTTGATCTCTTCCCATCCACCCTCCCCTGCCTTCTCTCTGAGGTTCAATAGTTTGTTCATGCTTATATGTCTTTGGGTCTATTTTTGTTCATCAGTCTATTTTGTTCATTAGATTTAACATATGAGTGAGATTATGTGATATTTATCTTTTTCCTGACTGGCTTATTTCACTTAGCATAAAACTCTCCAGGTCCATCCATGCTGTTGCAAATGGCAAAAGTTATTTCTTTTTAACAGCCACATAGTATTCCATTGTGTAGATGTACCACAGATTTTTTTACCCACTCATCTGCTGATGTGCACTTAGGCTGTTTCCAAATATTAGCTATTATAAATTGTGCTTCTATGAACATAAGGGTGCATATATTCTCTCTAATTAGTATTTCAGGTTGCTTAGAATATATTACCAGAAGTGGGATTAATGTGTAAAATGGGAGTACCATTTTAAATGTTAAGAAACTCCTTACTGTTTTCCATAATGGCTGCATCAGTATGCATTTCTGCTAGCAGTGTACTAGAGTTCCCTTTTCTCCACATCCTTGCCAACATTGTCACTTGTTGATTTGTTGATGGGAGCCATTCTGACATGTGTGAGGTGATATCTCATTGCCATTTTGATTTGCATATCTCAGATTATTAGTGACTTTGAGCATTTTTTCATCTGCCTTTTGGCTTTCTGTATGTCCACTTTCGAGTAGTGTCTATTTAGGTGATTTGCCTATTTTTTGATTGGATTGTTTGTCTTCCTTTTATTAAATTTTATGAGTTCCCTGTATATTTTAAACATTAACCTCTTATCGGTGTATCATTGGCAAATACTGTATGTTCCCCTATGCAATGGGATCTCTTGTTAGTCTCTTGATGATTTCCTTTGTAGTGCAAAAGATTTTTATTTTGATGTAGTCCTATTTGTTTATTTTCTCCTTAGTTTCCATTGTCCTAGGAGCTGTATTGGTAAACATATTGCTATGAAATATGTCTGAGATTTTGGTGGTTTCTTCTAGGACTTTTAGGATTTCATGTCTTACATTTAAGTCCTTCATCCATTTTGAATTTATTCTTATGTATGGTATAAGTTGGTGGTCTAGTTTAATTTTTTTGCATGTGACTGTCCAACTTTCCCAACTCCATTTATTGAAGAGGCTATCTTTGCTCTATTGTATGCTCTCGCCTCCTTTGAAATATTATTTGATGTTTTGTCAGTCATGGTTTTAATAGTCTTGTGGAAAATAAAAATAATTGGAAAACTGGAAGGTATTTATTGAGAGCTGATATACCCTGGTTTGTATTTTGGGAAAGAAAAACATGTAAGTCAAAAATAATTCATATGTAGTAACATAACATCTCAGGAATTATGTTAAAATGATTAATTTGAAGCAAACTGTAAAGCATGTGAGACTATTATATAATTTTTTAAATGTATAAAGAGTTATTTGGAGGGGTTATTTTATATATTAAAGGTCATATAATATTAACTAGTAAAATCTGGAGTCCATGAATTTTCTGTTTTACACATTCTGCTAGACTGTTCTGCCATCAAGGCAGAGAGATGAAATTGTAGTTCAGTACAATATAACTAGGCAAGATTTTGAGTGCTAAATTTGACTTTGAATGGTAGAGAAAGCCAGATAAGTAAAAGAAGGAAAGAAGCATTTCAGAACTGCAGAAGAAAGTGAGCAGATAGATACACAGAGGTTCAGGAGATTGACAAAGCTGGGGGAGATCTACTTGACTAGAACACACACAGGAAAGTTTGATTCAAATGATATCTGCTTAGAAAGACCGAGTGAAGCTGAGTTAAGGAGGTCTCTGAATCTAGGCAGAGTGGTTCACTTATAATGATTTAGTAGTATGTAGTATGATGCCTTGGTTGTTTGTATCAGAGAAATAACATGATGGAAGTGACATTGCAGACTGAGAAAAGAGGATGGGAGTAAATTAAAAGAAAAGAGGTTAAAATTAGAAGATTGAAAAATATTTTAGTAAAGCTAATATTAAGGATTCTCTTCAAATTTTATGTTTTATATATGAATATACCTATAGTCTCAACAGAAACATACACAATGCATATTAATATATTAATTTTTGGTCTTAGTCAATCAAACATATACTAAGCGCTTATTATGTGTCAGGCACTATTTGGCTTTTTAGGATACAGCAGTAAACAAAACCAAGTTTTTGTGGATAATTTGTACAATAAATAAATATTGTATTTATGAAGAAAATAAAGTGATTATTTTCATACCCTATGAACATTTTTTTGTCATAGGGTTACAAAGTATATACATTATTTTTTCTTTTGGTTTCTCTGTGTATTAGTTTATTGTTTATTTGATTGTTTTTCTGAGTAATATATTACAATCAATTTGGTGGCTTAAGATAATTTAAGTTTATCATAAATTTTCCTGTGGTTAGGAGAATGGACACTTTTACCTGGTCTTATTGTCCATTGCCTCACATGGTTACAATCAAGAGGGAACTAGGAAGGCATTCTCATCTGAAGCTCAAGGTCCTCTTCTAAACTCATTTCAGTTTTGTCAGAATTCATTCTTTAGGACTCATGGAAGATTGCTTCTCCAACCTGCAGTACTGTCTCTTGTGACCTCTAGATTCTCTTTTAATGAGCCCATTTGATTCGGTCAGGCCAATCCAGGATATTTTCCCTTTGATTAACAACATAATGTCAACTGATTAGAGACCTTAATTGTGTCTTAACAATCCTTTCACCTTGGCCACATTCTATTGGTTAGAAGCAAGCCTCAGGTTTAACCCACATTCAAACAGAGGATATCCACATAAAGGATCCTAGGGGGTGAGAATAACTGGAGTCATCTTAGAATACTGCATATCACATTTTGTAGAAATAGGTTATGACAAAACAAGTAATATTCTCTTTATGTTAACTTAATTTGTAATTTTGACACTTTATTGTAAACAGCAAGATAGTATGTAAAAAGCACTAATATTCTCCATAAATATTAAGTAACACCGTGGTTATGAAATTTTATTATTTTTGCATCATAACTAGCAAGAGACTTTTGTGACCCTTTTCTATTAAGGCAATCCTATGTAATAAAGAGGTGATAGGCAAATTGACTGTCACTCCCTCACAAGATGGCTGCTTACGACCAGGCTGGTAGGGGGGTTAATGAGGGATGATCAAATGACTGAACAAGCAGACTATGTGGGGCAAACAGGCTGGTGGGGAGGCTGTGAGGGTGACCAGGCCAGCAGGGGGGACAATTGGGGGTGACCTGGCCAGCAGTAGGAGGCACTTAGGGGCAACCAGGATGTCAGGGGAGGCAGTTGGGGGCGACCATGCAGGCAGGCAGGTGAGTGATTAGGAGCCAGCTGTCCAGAATTGTGAGAAGGATGTCCAACTGCTGGTTTAGGCCTGATTCCAGGGATCAGGCCTAAAATGGCAGTCAGACATTCCCTGAGGGGTCCCAGATTGGAGAGGGTGCTGGCTGGGCTGAGGGGGGACCTCCCCCCCCCCCATGCACCAGGTCTCTAGTTTTAATATAATCTATAAAATTATTCCTTAGATACTTGACCTAATTCAGAATTGGTGCTTTGAAAAAGAGTTCCTCTATAAATGTAGATATACTTCAACACTTTCATAGTGCAAAGAATGAGAAATATTAAGAGATTTTTCTATCAATTTCACTTTTATAATATTCTAATATTTATTCATATCAGTCAAGGAATACTTGTGGCCACTTGTGTTTTAGATTGTGTAATGCAAAACTGTAAAATATTATCAAATAATAATTCCTTGAATTTAAGATTGTTTTATTTTAATCTTTTACAAAATAGAAAAGTTATCAATAAACAAAACATTAACATGCATGGAAATATTTTTATTTATAACATGCATGAACGTTGAAATAAGTATGCCTTTATGCCTTAGATCTTACCAATTTATTTGCCTAGAGGATTATATTCAAATCAATATACAGAAATTAAGAAAACAGTCATTTTCAGGGAAAACAAATGTTTAAATATATACATTTAGATGTTTAAAAATGTTAATTTTAAGTTGATTGAATCCAATCTACAAATTATATCTTCAAATTCCATTTGGACTTTTTCATTTCCAACTTGGCTATACTACAAATTAATTCAATGAGATAAAATACAAGTTTTGTTATTGAATCTTCCTTTAAATTGGAACTTTCTTGAATAGGCATAAAGGGTGGGATCTTTGAATAGAAAAGTACCTTTGGTTATATAGAGGTATCCACTATTCAGGCTCTATATTTTCTTGTCTTATAAATACCATCTAAAAGGTTATATATAACTAGAGGTCCTG
Source organism: Corynorhinus townsendii (assembly GCA_026230045.1). NCBI lineage: Eukaryota > Metazoa > Chordata > Mammalia > Chiroptera > Vespertilionidae > Corynorhinus > Corynorhinus townsendii. Next base: position 111,678,171 of record JAPDVU010000001.1, on the reverse strand, counting down.
TGCACAAAATTCATGCACTGGTGGGGGGGAGTTGGTGTCCCTCAGCCTAGCCTGCACCCTCTCCAATCTGGGACCCCTTGGGGGATATCTGACTGCTGGTTTAGGCCTGAAGGGATAGGGCCTAAACTGGCAGTTGGACATCCCTCTCACAATCCAAGACTGCTGGCTCCCAACCACTCGCCTGCCTGCCTGCCTGATTGCCCCTAACCATTTCTGCCTGCCAGCCTGATCATCCCCTAAGCACTCCCCTGCCAGCCTGATCAACACCTAACTGCTCCCCTGCCAGCCCAATTGCCCCCAACTGCCCTCCCCTGCTGGCCTAGTCACCCCCAACTGCCCTCCCTTGCCGTTCTGGTCACCCCTAACTGCCTTCCCCTGTCGGCCTGATTGCCCCCAACTGCCCTCCCCTGCTGGCCTGGTCGCCCCTAATTGTCCTCCCCTGCTAGCCATCTTGCGTATTTTCTACAATTAAACCAGAACTCCTTCCTGTACCAACTCCCTGAAAGATTCATAATATTGTGATGGGGATGTTTATAAGTGGTTTAACATTGTCTGTTCATCAGGATTCCTTTTTCTTCCCTAAAATTTGGAAGATTTTAAAAGCTCTATTGATCTAAAAGCACTTTCTTCCAGTCCATGTTGCTTTCCCAGTAAGCTTTACTGCCCATTAATTGCTCTGAATTGATAACTATTATAAGTAATTTCCACTGTGGTCAATTATCAGACTGTGAGGACTATCTGTTAATATGATTTTTTGATCAATTAAAGAAATATGAATAGTTTTGAAGGTGACACCTAATATATATAGATTTCATTTTGTGCACAAAAAGAAATCTGATATAAAATCCCAGCAATTCATGAGGGCCATCAAACTTAGAAGAAAAAATGCTGTAAGTTATTTAGCATGCAGAGACAGCACACTTTTTCAAGGCAATGCTGCCTAGTAGATACTGGTCCTAGAGCTTTCCAGCTGCATACAAAGACATGACATTATTTAGTGTGATATGAAGGGCTACTAAAAAACTCTGCACAGATTCTCTCTCATAATACACAGAACCTTGCATTAAATCTTGGGAATTCTTGCTAAAAGAAAAATATAAGAGTAGCAAGTCCTATGTTAAGGCAACTTATGACAAACTATTTATAAGAATATGATAATGGATGCCAGTGAGGCAAAGAAAAGTATTTTTGTTTTGTCTTTTGGTAGGGAAGGTAAGAGCCACACATTGTAAAATGTCTAAGCTGTCCTTACTTATTTTATACCCTTCTCGTTTCGCCTGCCAAACTATCTTTGCATTTGATAGCATATGTGTATTACAGGAAAGGCCAAGTATTATCTATGGCTAAACATATAAATAGTTTCATTTTCTCTCAAGAAGACAGAATCAGGAAGAGACTTCCTAGAGGACACAAGCAATTTAAGAAGATATCCCAATGTCTTAGAAACCACAGCATGGCCTAGAATTGATAAAAGGCTCACAGTGGATGCATCCTATTGGCTTCATTGGCTCTTCAGCCAGTGGGAAAAGCATGGACAGGGGCAGTTCACAACAAGATATTGCAAAAATAGGATCTAGAACAGGGGTATCTGATTTCCCAGGTCTACAGTGGAATTGCCTTCCTTATTTTTAAAATATGTTTTAATTGATTTCAGAGAGGAAGGGAGAGGGAGATAGAGATAGAAAAATTAAATGATGAGATATAATCATTGATTGGCTTCCTCCTGCATGCCCCACACTGGGGACCGAGCCCACAACCCTGGCATGTTCTGGGAATCGAACCATGACCTCCTGGTTCATAAGTCAATGCTTAACCACTGAGTGATGCTGTCCAGGCTACTTAAAATTTTTTTTAATTTAAAATATTCTGCTATTTTATACACATTTCCTGTAATTCATTGACTTAGTTTTACTAACTAGTATATTTTAATAGCTAATAATTTTTCTTCTTTAATATAATAAATTATTTTCTTATCATTATAGAACATCAAAATATTTATTTTCGTTTTTAAAAGACATATATTTTAAATATATGTCTTTTAAAAAGCTGATAAGTTTCATGTATCACTCCATACATTTGATGAGTATTCTGTTAAAAAATATTTTGTCTATTGACAGTATTGAGGAACTGATGCAGTAAGTTATAATGAGATCAATTGAGTAAATATAACTCCAAGCATTGAATAGTAATCAAGATGTGATTCTTAAAGGAGTTATACTTCATTTTTATTACTGTAATAGTCTCTGAGAAAAATACAGATATTTAATTTCTTGGAATTCCTTTAATTATACCATTATTATTTTAAATTCACTTTAGATTTAACTTTCATCAACAAAAATTTTGCTCACCTTTTGCTTTATTAAATGTTGAAAAATATTAGTATTAGCTGGTTCATTTTTATAAGTGTATTGATAATTTTAGATTTTTTTACATAAATTTAGAGACTAGTGTTGAGACAATTTAATTGGGTGACATCAATTAATCATAAGATAAGGAACTTAATTTTATGATTTTTATGTGGTATTATATAAAATACCGACACCGCCTGCCACTCTTGCAGCAGCTTTTGCTCATCCCGGCCCCACTGCTCCTGCCACAGGCTCTTGTCCAGTCAGTACTGATTGGGAGAGGCTTGCGCCACCGCAGCTGTCCTGGCCAGCCATGAGCCCTGCATCTGGCACCCGTCCTGAGGGGGGTGATGCAATCAGCCCTCTGGGAGGACATTGGGATGCCCTTGCCAGCCCAGGATCCAGATCCGTCCTGCTGATGTTTGTGCCGGTTATCAGGAGCCACCTGACAGCTGCTTTTATATCCTTTCTTCCTTGCAGAGCATCTAGGGAGGAGATGCTCTGCAAGGTGGCCACGGTGCCAGAGGAAGACTTCCAGGAGGCCAGCAGCACTGTAGGAATCATGCCAGCAGTGCTGGTCCATTGGTACCTGGCCCATTCTCCAGAGATTGGACCTGCAGGACTACTGAGGGAGTGAGTAGCTGCTGCTGGGCTGGTGGGCCACAGGAATGGGTCTATCAGCTGAGTGGTTATCCGGCTGTGGGAGCACACTGACCACCAGGGGCAGTTCCTATGTTGAGTGTCTGCCCCCTGGTGATCAGTGTGTGTCATAGCGACTGGTAGTTCCAATTGTTCGGTCGTAATGGGCGCTTAGGCTTTTATATATATAGAATAGTATTTCTTCAATATGAAACATATATTCATTGAATTATACAATGGCGCACCTTAATGAAAAGGATATGTTCTGAAAAATGCATCTGTAGGTGATTTCTTCATTGTGTGAATATTACAGAGTGCACTTATAAAACCCTAGATGAAATAGCCTACTACACTGCACACCTAAGCTATATAGGATAGCCTATTGCTCATGGACTACAAGTCTGTACTGTATCCTATATAATAAAAGCCTAATATACAAATTGACAGAACCGAGGAATGAACAATTGCTATGATGAGCACTGACCACCCAGGGGCAGATGCTAAACACAGGAGCTGCCCCCAGCCCACAGGCCCCAGGTCAGCCAAGGTGGGTGTCAGTGGAGGCACCCTAGATTACCCCAAGTCAACCCGCAGAGGGAGGTGACCAGTGGCGGCAGCGGCAGGGGTGGGACCAGCTGGCGAGTGGGTGATAGGGGGCAGGGCTGTCTGGTGAGTGGGTTGGACCTGGGAGGCAACTGGCAGGGTAATTGGGGAGTGGGACCAGCAAGTGGGCAGCACCAGACTGGCTAAGGCAGGTGCCAGTGGGGGCCCTTGACCATTCCACTGATCACCCCACAGATCGGCCCTGATTGCCAGCCAGGCCTTAGGGACCCTACTCATGCAGGAATTTCATGCACCGGGCCTCTAGTATTACTATAAAAAACAACATGAGGTTAAATCAATCACAAGATACAATGTTGCAATAAAGAGGCAAGGTAAACACAATATGTATGAGGCTGCTACTGGGATAAATTGTCATATTGTTGGTTTTACAGCAAACTTTTTGTTATAAATAGAAAGAATATACCCTAAAACAATGATAAAAAGTATAGTAAATACATAACCAGTAACATAGTGCTTATTATCATAATCAAGTATTATGTACTGTATATAATTTTATGTGCTATACTTTTACATGATCTGCCAGTAGGTTTGTTTATACCACCATCACGACAAACACATAAGTAATGTGCTGCAGTGCTAGAAGACTACAATGTTAATGGGTGCTAAGAATTTTTCAGCTTCATTATAATCTTATGGTACCATCATCTTTCAAACCCGCAACCTTTTGGTGCACATGACAATGATCAACCAACTGAGCCACTCTGGTTAGACTTTTATTTTTTTCAATTCAGGCTAATGGTGATAAAAGTTATTGTGAGCTTTGGAGAGTCATAAGGAAAAAAAGTCTCATTTTTAATATTTTTGTTATTATCAAGAAATAGCATAGAGTCATAAAATAGTCTGTAAGAAAGTGTTTTTATTATTACTGAAAGATAATTTGGTTGGGTATTAAGAGATCTGAAATTAAATTCCAATTCTTTCAATAATTAGTAAAGGTAAGATTTACCTTTACTACCTGGTGTCTTCATGTGTGAAATTGTGGGCACTTGTAATATGCGGGCCTCTTTGAGCCTTCAAATTTTGTAAAACTTATTTACAAGATAATAAGGAAAGAATTTCCTTTTAATTATGAACTATATATATTTGTGGCATTTCATACAGCTTTTGCATTTTGAAGTATTAACATTTGTAATGAATTTGAAGGTACTAAAATGTTCTTCCTCAGCAAAATATTTCATTAATAGTAATTTTCCTAATTTAAGTGTTCTTTGTAGATTATTCTTATAGCAATACATATGCCTTAATAGATAACAGACACAATAAGTATATGTATTTGTTGAATGAATGAATTTTACAATCCATAAATCTTTTTTTTTAAATATATTTTATTGTTTTTTTCTTTTTGTTTTTGTTTTCTGTTTTTTTAACAGAGAGCAAGGGAAAGGGATAGAGCTAGAAACATCACCGAGAGAAACATCCATCAGCTGCCTCCTACACACCCCCTACTGGAGATGTGCCGGCAACCAAGGTACATGCCCTTGACCTGAACTGAGCCTGGGACCCTTCAGTCTGCAGGCCAATGCTCTATCCACTGAGCCAAACCAGTCAGGGCCATAAATCTTTATATACTTTTGAAAGTTACCTTAAGCTGCATTCATTCATTTACTCAACACATTCCCTAGGGAGATAGGATAAAGGTAGCTTTATCTATCAAATAGGAAAATATTTGGGTCATCCCAGGTCTTCCAATAAAATTGCTGGAAGCAAGAGCAGTAAGAAACACTTGAAAGATGAGAAATTATCAGATTAAAAGATAGAGCCCAATATTGATGTTATATTGTTCTTCCCAATTTGTTGAAAGACCAACCCAGGATCCATTTTTTTAAACAAAATTATTAAATGGTGACAGGTGTATTTTTGTTTTTATCATTTTAATTTTAGAAAGCAGGTAGAAATAATAATTTCCTTTGTTCATTTGAAAAATTAAAATGCTTGGTGTTATAAATGAAAGGTATATTCTGGGCTTTTGCATTCTTTCACTTAAATTTGAGTGTTAGGAAGAAACTATATTATTTTTATTCAGGTATTGACTGAGTTGTTAGTTCTGAAAATTTCATAGTCTACTGATTTTGCTTGTCATTTTTTTTTTTTGCTGGGAAACTTGTCTAATTTAGAAAAGTGGACATGGGATAGATAGGATCAGGAATTTGGGTTCAATGCAAAGCAGATCAAGGATCTTTTATTCATCTCTGAGTTAAGAAATCTAGGTACATTTGGAACTAGGAAGGATATGTAATACATCCAGTTCCATTGTAGAGTAAATTTGAACATTGAAGTTTATCTTCTTCAAGCTGTCCACTTCCATGTAAGCCAGGCCTGTTCCTTCATTCTTGACCAGATTCCCCTTGTTTCTGTTGATAATCTCTTTCCTTTTCATTGCTTACATGAAAAATTGAAAGGGTATTTTTAAAACTCATTTTTTAACTTTTTGTAATGGGCTAGGGTTTCAAGAATTAAGATAGGGTAAGAACAAAGGGGAGAGAAGCAATAAAATGTACATATGCAGGTAGACAGATCTATTCCTGTAGGATAGGAAGTCTTTTTAATTGGACCTAAAAAGAAACAAAGAACCAAAACAAAACACTCATAAATCTCCTTAAAGAAAAATCTGCCTCTATTCCTGAGTCAAAACTTTTGAAATCAAAGAGGTTTGAAATCAGAACATGAATGAGAGGTTATCCAGGGGGTTGTCATCAAAATATGAACATTGGCCTACTACAATAAAACAAACCAAAAAGAGGCCTAGGAAATTTTTTTTATGGATTAGATTACAAACCATTGGAAAGATTATGCAAAATAATTTTTGAAATTTCTAGTTCTTTGCTAGAAGAAAGTTTAAAATATATCACATGTAGTTTATTTATTTATTTATTTATTATTGAATTTATTGGGGTGGCATTGATTAAGAAATTCATATAGGTTTCTAAAATGCACCATCTGTAGATTTCACTGTGTGTTCACCATCTAAACTCAAATCCCTGTCCATCATCATTTATTCTCCATTTACCCTTTTCCACTTCCCCCTATCCCCTTCCTCTCTTGTAATCACCATATTGTTGTCTGTGTCTTTGAGGTCTTTTTTTGGGAGGTGAAGGTTAATCCCTATATCTTCTCACTCAGCTCTCCAACTCCCCTCTCCTCTGATAACTGTCAGTCTATTTTCTGTATCTATTAGTCATTTTTTATATTGTTTGTATGTTTATTTTGTTCATTAGAGTCCACATCTAAATGAAGTCATATGATATTTGTCTTTCTCTGACTGGCTTATTTCACTTAGCATAATACTCTCCAGGTCCATCCATGTTGACACAAAAGGTAAGATTTCATTCTTTTTACAGTCAGATAGTATTCCACTGTGTAAGTGTACCACTGCTTTTTTTTTAAATAAAACTTTATTGTTCAGATTACAGGTGTTCCTCTTTTTGTTTTCCCCCTATAGCGCCCCTCCACCTGATTCCCCACCCCGCCCTACCCCATGCCCTTACCCCCTGCCACTGTCTTCATCCATAGAAGTAAGTTTTTTGTCCAATCTCTTCCCGCACCACTCACACCCTCTTCCCCCTGAGAATTGTTAGTCCACTCCCTTTCTATGTCCCTGATTCTATTATATTCACCAGTCCATTCTGTTCTTCAGATTTTTTATTTACTTGATTTTTAGATTCACTTGTTGGTAGGTATGTATTTGATGTCATTTTGTTGTTCATAATTTTTATCTTTACCTTTTTCTTCTTCTTCCTCTTCTTAAAGAATACCCTTCAGCATTTCATGTAATCCTGGTTTCATGGCGATGAACTCCTTTAGCTTTTTCTTGTCTGTGAAGCTCTTTATCTGACCTTCAACTCTAAATGATAGCTTTGCTGGGTAGAGTAATCTTGGTTGTAGGTTCTGCTGTTCTTCACTTTGAATATTTCTTGCCACTCCCTTCTGGCCTGCATAGTTTCTGCTGAGGAATCAGCTGACAGTCGTATGGGTACTCCCTTGTAGGTAACTAACCGTTTTTCTCTTGCTGCTTTTAATATTCTCTCTTTGTCTTTTGCCCTTGGCATTTTAATTATGATGTGTCTTGGTGTGGTCCTCTTTGAATTCCTTTTGTTTGGGGTTCTGTGCGCTTCCTGGACTTGTAAGTCTATTTCTTTCACCAGGTAGGGAAAGTTTTCCGTCACTATTTCTTCTAATAGGTTTTCAGTATTTTGCTCTCTCTCTTCTTCTGGCACCCCAAAAATTCGGATGTTGGTACGCTTGAAGTTGTCCCAGAGGCTCCTTACACTATCTTCATATTTTTGGATTCTTTTTTCTTTTTGTTTTTCTGGTTGGGTGTTTTTTGTTTCCTCATATTTCAGATCTTTGGTTTGATTCTTGGGGTACGTTGATCTACAGTTGAGTTTCTGTATATTCTTTATTTTAGACAGTGTATGCTTCATTTCTGACTGGTCCTTTTCCATTTTTTTTGGCATTCTCATTAAGGTCCTTGAAGGTCTCACTAAGCTCCTCAGAAGTGTCATCAAGTTTCTCGGCGGTTTTTAGAAGATTCTTGAGTAACTTTATAAATGTGGTTCTGAACTCTATGTTGTCCAGTAGTTTGCTTTCCTCCATTTCTTTCATTCATGACATGTTTCTTTGTTTCTGCATTTTGGCTGCTTCCCTGTGTTGATGGAGTGGCTTTGTGTGGTAGGTGACCTATAGGGGGCAGTAGCTCAGCCTCCCCAATCACCTGATGTGGACGCTCTTGGTACACCCCTTTGTGGGCTGAGTGCAAAGTCTTGGTGCAGTTAAGCCTTAATTGCTGTTGGTACGCTGGGAGGAATTGACCTCCAGGCCAATCGGCTGTGAGGACTCGCTGTGGAAGAACTGCTGTGCTGGAGACACGCTTGTGGTGCAGGGCTTGTTTCAGTGGGGCTTTGGTGCTCGCTGAGTCTGCCTCTTGAATGTGTCACTTATGGATGTGAGGAGTTGAAATCTGGTTTCTCACACTGACCATTAGGTATACTGGCTTCTGGATCTCCAATGGGGTGCAGGTCAGCTATTGTCTGAGTCCACCCAGCAGGAGGTACAGCGAGAGCTACAGTTTTCTCCTCTTTGCTTGGGGTTTGGAGGTTTTGGAGTTGTCTGACCCGGGCTGCAAGTTTGTTAGGTTAAGCTGCGATAGGGCAGGCCTTTCTTATGCTCAAGCTGCTGCTTGGAGCTTGGGTGGGTTTGTAGGCTGTGTGGGGCGGGGTCTCAGGGCGTCACTAGGCTAGGGCGTGGCAAATAGCAATGGCTGCTAGTTAGCCGGCTCTGTGTCTCCGACTGCGTCCTGTGCCCCAGCGCAGTAAACAATTATTCTTGCGCGCAGCTCTGCAAGCAGACCCCCTCACTTTCCGACCCAGTGGCAGATAATCCAGCTTCTCCCCATAGGAGTTTGGGTCCCCCGCGTCTCCCCAGAAACTGTATTTCAGAGTAATCGGGGGCTTGTCTCCCCTTTGGGTTGAAAAAAGCAACACCTGCCACCAGCCCAGATCCTGTGCCTCCGTACCTCAGCTTTTCAGCGCTTGTGCACGTCCCAATGCTCTTTTCTCTTTCCTTCTAGTTGTAGAACTTCCACTCAGCCAGCTTTCCCGTGGTTCTGGGTGATAGACGTTTTGTCTTTTAGTTGCAGTTTTGAAATTGTTGTGCGAGGCAGCAGTTTAGGTGTTTACCTACACCACCATCTTGGATTCTCCCCACTGCTTTTTTAATCCACTCTTCTACTGATGGGTTTCCAAATATTGGCTATTTATAATAATAAAAGAGCAATATGCTAATTAGACTAGACAGCTGAATGACCTTCTGGACATCAATCCAGACATCCTTCTGGATGAAGCACCGCAGCAGGGGCAGAGGCAGAGGCAGTTAGGGGCAATCAGGTAGGTAAGTGAGCAGGTAGGGGTGATCAGGCAGGCAGGAAGAGTGGTTGGGGTGATCAGCAAGGCAGGCAGAGTGGTTGTGGGGCAATCAGGCAGGCAGGCAAATGTTTAGGGATGATGAGGCAGACAGGCGAGTTGTTAGGAATGATTAGCCAGGCAGGCAGCAGGCAAGTAGTTAGGGGCAATCAGGAAGGCAGGCACATGGTTAAGGGCAATGGACTGCTGGTTTAGGCCTGATCAGGCATCCCCTGAGGGGTCCTGGATTGTGAGAAGGTGCAGGCCGGGCTGAGGGAATCCCACAACCCCCATGCACAAATTTTGTGCACAAGGCCTCTAGTTGTAAATAACACTGCAATGAACATAGGAGTGCATATATTCTTTCTAATTAATCTTTCAAGTTTCTTCAGATATTTTCCCAAAAGTAGAATTACTGTATCTAAGGCAGTTGCATTTTTAATTTCGGGGGAAACTTCATAGTACTGTTTCCCAATAATCCACCTTCCAACCAGCAGCATGTGAAGGTCCCTTTTTCTCCACATCCTCCCCAACAGTTGTTGTTTGTTAATTTATTGATAACTAGAGGCCTGGTACATGAAATTTGAGCGTGGGCGGGTGGGGGGCGGGGTGGTGTTCCTCAGCCCAGCCTTCACCCTCTCCAATCTGGGACCTTGTGAGGGATGTCCACCAGGATCAGGCCTAAATGGGGGGTCGGACATCTCTCTCACAATCCAGGGCTGCTGGCTCCAAACCACTCGCCTGCCTGCCTTCCTGATTTCTCCTAACCGCTTCTGCCTGCCAGCCTGATCACCTACTAACCACACCCCTCCCAGTCTGATCAATGTCTAACTGCTCCCCAGCCAGCCTGATTGCCCCTAACTGCCCTCCCTTGCAGGCCTGGTCCCTCCCAACTGCCTTCCCTTGCTAGCCATCTTGTGGCGGCCGTCTTGTGTCCACATGGGGGAAGCCATCTTGTGTCTTGGAGTGATGGTCAATTGGCATATTACTCTTTTATTAGAGAGGATAACCATTCTGACATGTGTGAGATGATATCTTATTGTGGTTTTAATTTCCATCTCTCTGATGACTAGTGACCTTGAACATCTTTCCTTAGTATAACATACATAAAAGAATAGTTGATTACTCTTCAAATTTGGATGCCATATTTGGTTTTAAGGAGAGTCTGGGCTGTACTGTTTTTTTAATTAAAGTAATATAAGTTTTCTTTTTTTAGTTTGTAATTACAGCCATATCTATATAAATTATTTTTATGCTTGTTTATTAAATTTCAAGACCAAGATTTAGCAACAGTTCATTTGTTTTAGTGCACTGGCTGATTAAAAATAATTTTTAGAATCTCTTTAATGTTATTTTTTGTCACATTTCAAAACAAATTATATAGAAAGTATAAAAGATAGAATATGAAATAAAATATATCTCTTTCAGTAAAACTTTTAACGTATTTTACATTGGCACATGCTTACAGAACACTGTAAATTATTTTAACAAGCAAGAAGAGGAAGTCTTAGCTTGCAAAGTATATATAAATTTAAACATAAAATCCCTTTTAGTTTGTACTTTGCTACCAACATAAATCTATTATAAGGTATCACTCCCTTCTAAGATTCTCACTTTATTTTCTAAATACCTCAGAGAAAGTAAAAGAGAAATAATTTAAACTGTTGAAAATGTGAAACTTAAGAGTACATGAAATGAGCTACAAAAATATACCAAACAAGTTGTGATAGCATTAATGTTTCAGGAACATAGGAACAAAAAACTAAAGAATATGTATGTGCCAACATTAAAAAGACTTGTTAGCTAACATATTTCCCCCCACAACTATTTCAGTAACAGCATAACATACTGAAAGAAAAACACTGACAAAATAAAATGAGGTGTTGAAATACTTTCAAGTAGAATATTAATTTGTTCCCTTATTTGGTGTATGTATGCATCAGAGGTGAAAAGGGGAAGTGAAAGTATGGAAAAGAAATTTCTCTGTCATTTACCATAAGCCTAAGGGAAATGAGGTGATGTAAATAATAGAACCAACCCAGGAAGTAATTTTGATTACCTGTGCTGGTGGAAACCACATGCAGCTACATTATAGTCATTAGAAAGGATTATACTGAAATCAGAAAATCAAAAATGAGAAAATAGAAAATAGCAATAGAAGATTTATTATTCACAGTTTCTTTGCAAATTTGTAACAGAGAATTGGGAAATTCAAGGCTGGAAACTAGGGAAGGATTGATGATAAAAGAAAAGAGAGAGTACTGTTTAACAAGATACCCTTTTCTGTCTCAGAAACAAATGAATATGAGGTTGAGGATACATAGGAAAGAACAGAGCTGTGTATTGCATATAATAAACTGTATCTCAAAACCAAGGTTTAATTTTTGATGCAATGAATATCTTCACAGTTGGAAAGTAGGCTTGCAATGGATGTAAGGTTGCCAGGTTCTCTTCATGTAACTGAAAGCAATTTTGCCCTAAAATTCAAATAATTTCTGTTAATGTTCAATGAATCTTTACACATAAATATGTGAAAGTATAAAATCAAAATAGGTTACAAGACGGTCATCTAGAAAAGAAGCATAATGAGGCTTTGACTTTTCTTGCAGGTTGGCGTCACTGTTCTCATTAACTTGGATTTCAGGTTATTTCAGCTTTCCCTTAGACAGCCTATTCAGCAGAAAGTTGAGAACAACCACTCAGTGTTACAACGGGAACAAATTACAGGTTTTTTTTAAATTTATAGTTAAAAGGTCATTATAGTACTTTTTCAACTATTAAAAGTAAATTAAAGCACTGAATTATTAAAGTAATATATGGTTGAAACATAAAAGTTTAAAAGTGGGGTTTAGTACTAGCCTTTAGTCCTCATTTTATAAAAGCAGCCCTTAGTTTTGTGTTTCCCTTCTTTATGCTCACAGTAGCTTATCTTTTACAAGAGAATGAATTGATTAGTTCAACACAAAAGCGTTGTTTTTAGCTGTTCTTGAATGGGTATAAATTTGAACTAGGGTTACTCTTGCAGTATCTGTGGGTTTCTCTTAAAGTTCTGTATTTGGCACTCAGCTGGGATCCCATTATAGATTTACAGCATAAACAAACCAAAAACTCTACCCTTAACCCATGTAGAAGTAACCATAATTAACCCCCCTGCCCCCCGGCTGTTGTAGAGCCCTAACAACAGATGGTAGCTGTTGTTAGGGCTCTACCCTGAGGAGAAAGCAGCCATTACTTCCAATTGTAGGGATGTGGGAAGGCTGCAGAGCTGTGATGGTGTAGCAGCTGATTCACAAAAGCTGAGTTGAAGGTAGGCAATGGAAAAATTAGAGAAATCTAAGAGAAATCTTATAAGCAGACATTGAGACGTATGAAAATGTGTAGACTTAATTTTACTCCATTAAAAAATATTTACTTGCTTGATTCTGTGCCTGAGGGATGATTAGAAGTCTGAGATTTATCATTCAGGGTGCATTTCAGACTGACACTTGGCTGGTACACACTGACAACAATTCTGGGTATTAAAATATCGAACTGCTGTGATTCCACTTGACAGTCAAGCCTTATTCTTTCTAATATGGCCCTCTTCTCTGTCCAGCCAGAACTTTTTGGGGATTCACTGAACCTTTCCAGAATCAAATCAAGAATGCCAAACCTGCCCTAACCGGTTTGGCTCAGTGGATAGAGCCTCGGCCTGCAGACTGAAGGTCCCAGGTTTGATTCCAGTCAAGGGCATGTACCTTGGTTGCAGGCACCTCCCCAGTAGGGGGTGTGCAGGAGGCAGCTTATTGATGTTTCTCTCTCATAGATGTTTCTAACTCTCTATCCCTCTCCCTTCCTCTCTGTAAAAAATCAATAAAATATATATTTTTTTTTTTAAAAAAGAAAAGAAAGCCAAACCTGTCCTGCACAGCAGGGACTCTCAAAGAGCTTGGTGCAGACCAAAGCTGTAACATCAATATCTTTCAGTCAGTAAATGTACCATGGTGCTAATTATGTGTTTGCAGTTTAACTCCTGTGTAAGTAGATTAGAATGGAAGATATATCTGAAAGTAAAGATTGAAAACATACTGTGAAGAGCCTTGACTGTGATGCTCAGGATTTAGCTCAGGATTAATGTTTGGTTGGTTGGTTGTTTGTTTTAAAAGAAGTAGGTGACATGATTAAATACTCTAATTATCTAAATAAAACAAAACAAAACAAAACAAAAAACACCCCTAATAGTAAGGCAGTGCATGGATTTGACGCCTGATGTAGCTTGATGTAAGTATCCAACCTAACTAGGAGAAGATTATACTTGCAATAGAGCACATGAAATCATATAGAACTAACAAATGTTATTCTTTGAAATCTATTCTGCTCCTTTAATATCTAATCTGTACTGTTTCTAATTTCATAAATAGCAGTTCTTTTCAAATTCCTCATAAACTTATGTAAAAAGCTGTAAGATCAGGTCTCCTTTTTGGGGAAGACAAAAAGGGAAAGGCAGTTCAAGTGCAACAAACTCAGGGTGAATTACCATGCCTGTATTCATTTTCACTCCCTAATATTATAGAAGGACCAAGAGAGAAAAGAAGAGAACAAGAGGAGTTTCCCATAGTGGATTTCTACTGTCCATTCCTTTACTAGAGGTCCATATCTAGGATTCAGGATTTTGCCAGCTAAAATTCCCTTGTAAAGATTCCCAGCATTTAGTGCTTCCTAAAGAATTGCTTTTTAATTATTTTTTTTATCATTTGTGAACTACAATAGCCTAACTTAAGACAACATTAATTTATTTTATTGTTTTCCTTAATATTTCTGTACCCTTTATTGCCCACAATTAAGTTACTATTGCTTGAAATTGTAATTTACTTTATGATTATGCCTTTGCAGATGAAGTTCTTATTCCCCCTTTTAACAGTCCACCTGGGAGATTTTTGCCTATCTTCAGCAACTACCTGCAACTATTAGTGCAATGATCAGCTTTGCTTTAACCTCATGGAAGAACAAACCTTTAGAGAATAACTCCTGCTTAATTTATTTCATACTTATTACATCTTCCAGGTTAGGCTGATTAATTTAAGGAGCTGACTTTGCTGTCTGCGAGATAAGCAAAGTCTCAGAGTGATGCTATGTTCACATTTTGAAAGCAATATGCATGCTGAAAGGGAGCACTGCCAGGAAATTTCAGCTAGCTATCTGGATTCCCAGTCCTTCATGGGATATTATTGTCAGTGAATTTAACAAGGTCCATGGTCTGAAACATCACCTTATTGGTCTAGGAACAGGATTTTATCAGTGCCCCAGATGTCAAATAAAAGCAGAATGCTTCTTAGTGAGCAAGGTATTAGCCTCTGAATGGTAGTGTTCATGTGAAGCTCTAGAATCGCTGTCCAATATGGCAAATTCTAGCCAGACATAAATATTGTACATTTGAAATATGGCTTGTAAAATTGAAGATCAGAATTTAAAATTTTAATTTTACTGAAAATTTCCATTTTAATTAAATTGTTAATTTTATTAGATTTTAATCTTAACTAATTTGAGTTAAAATGGCTATTAGTTTTAGTTTGGGAAACATAAAAATTGTGTTTAGAGTAATAAATGGTATGCAAATATACTTTTTCAACTCTGTGAAATCACAGATTTCCATTGAAAATTAAGCATCTGATTCGAGATGTATAAGCAAAAAATGAATTTGAAGACTTAGTGGAAAAAAAATTTGTATCCTGCTACATTACTGAATTTATTTATTAAGTCTAATAATTTTTTGATGGAGTCTGGGGTTTTATATGTACAGTATCATGTCATCTGTGAATAAGGACAGTTTTACTTCTTTTCCAATTTGGATGCCTTTTATTTCTTCTTGTCTGGTCACAATGGATAGTACTTCCAGTGCTATGTCGAACAGGAGTGTTGAGAGTGGGCATCCCTGTCTTGTTCCTGTTCTTAGGGAAAATTGTTTTAGTTTTTGCCCATTGAGTATGATGTTGGCTGTGGGTTTGTCACATTTGGCTTTTATTATGTTGAGGTATGATCCTTCTATTCCCACTTTGCTGAGAGTTTTTATCAAGAAAGGGTGTTGACTTTTGTCAAATGCTTTTTATGTGTCAATTGATATGACTATGTGATTTTTATCTCTCAATTTGTTTATGTGATGTATCACTTTTATTGATTTGTAGATATTGTAGCATCCTTGCATCCCTGGGATAAATCTTACTTGATCATGGTGTATGATCTTTCTGATGTACTGCTGGATCCTATTTGCTAGAATTTTGTTGAGAATTTTGGCATCTATATTCATGAGTGATATTGGCCTGTAATTCTCTTTCATTGTGTTGTCTGACCTAAATAGATACTTTTTGAAAGAAGACAGAAGGAAGGCCAAGAGACATATGGAAACAAGCTCAAAGTCACTAATAATCCAAGAGATGTAAATCAAGATGACAATGAGGTACCATTTCACACCTGTCAGAATGGCTATCATCAACAAATCAACAAACGACAAGTGCTGGCGAGGATGTGGAGAAAAAAGGAACCCTCCTGCACTGCTGGTGGGAATGCAGACTGGTGCAGCCACTGTGGAAAATATTATGGCATTTCCTCAAAAAACTAAAAATGGAACTCCCATTTGACCCTGTGATCTCACTTCTAGGAATATATCCCAAGAAGCTAGAAACACCAATCAGAAAGGATATATGCACCCCTATGTTCATAGCAGCACAATTCACCATAGCTAAGATTTGGAAACAGCCTAAGTGCTCATCAGCGGACGAGTGGATTAAAAACTGTGGTATATCTACACTATGGAATACTACACTGTGGTAAAAAAAGAAGGAATTTTTACCATTTGCAACAGCATGGATGGAACTGGAGAGCATTATGCTAAGTGAAGTAAGCCAGTCAGAGAAAGATAAGCATCACATGATCTCACTCATTTATAGAATATAATGAATAATATAAACTGATGAACAAAAACAGATTGAGAGACAGATAAGCATTGATCAGACTGTCAAACCTCAGAGAGAAGGTAGGGGAGGGTGGGGGTAAGAGGGAGAGATCAATCAAAGGATTTGTACGTAAGCATATAGACCTTACCAATGGACAAAGGCAACAGGGGGATGAGGGTATGAGTGGAGGGAGGGAGGGTAATCCTATTTAATAAAAGAGAAACATGCAAATTGACTGTACCTCTGCTTTGCCCACAAGCCACGCCCACCAGCCAATCAGGAGTGAGTATGCAAATTAACCCTGCTGGAAGCCTATCATTGTTTTAATAATAGAGAGCTGTGGACAAGGCATTTGGAGGGCTGGTCAACCTTAATTGCTCCAAAGTGTCATAACTAACTACTAGATATTGGTAGTTGAAGCAGCCCCCACCTGTTAGTCCTAAATTCACTGATTGGCTTTTATTGGAGTTTCCTGCCTAGGGGATATGGGTGTGTCCTATAATTTTAATCTTAATAAAAGGGATGGTAAAGTTGGACTATTGCCTGGCCCCCATTTCCCAAATTAATGCTTTTCTAGTCTCTTTTCATTTGTGTCCGGCCTTCTCCAGAACCCAAACCCTGAACCGGAACCATGAATCACATGGCACCTGAAAGGGGTTTCCACATTTGGTGCCTGACCGTGGGACATCTGGAGGAGATGATATTTTTCTCCTAGAGTGAAGGAGGAAAAATACACTGAGAAAAGGTGTGGAAAAAATTCATGGAGAAAAAGGTGAGGGAGGTTCACCACACACAAAGCCCATGGACTAACTGCATTGTCCTGATCTGTAAGTCGGATGGGAACGTCTTTTTCAGCCAGGCTAATGGGGAAGAATTAGATTATAAAATAATGTAGTTTCTTGTTCAAATTAAAATCTTAATTGGTATTTGGAATTTAAAAACTGTAATAAGTGAAACTCTACTGATGAAACCGTCTCTGGTGCAGGGAAATTCAAAGGTGGCAGGAGAGGGCAAGGTTATCTGCTCTCTCGAAATGAGATTGCTTAAGGTATTGTTTAAAAATTATAAAAGAACTTGCAGGGAAATGCAAATTTTGGCCAAATTGGGTGTTAGTTATTGCTTCAGAAAGTGAAAAAGAAGGAAAAAATTTAAGATCTGTCTTTATCTATTAAGCATGAAAAGAAATTTGGCCAGATCTGTTGCTGAAACTTCCCCTGAAGTAAGTAGGATGTTGTAGTTAATCTAGGGACTGTGAAATGTTTGACTTGCAAGTTTTAAAAGTACAAAGTGCAAATTTAATTGGGATAAATTATATGGTTGTGGTAATTACAATCATATATTGATTGTTTTTTCCATGTTAAAATTTTAAGGCTTTAACAGAGATGATTCTTGGAAAGCTCCAAGGGCCTGGAGTAATACAGGAAATTTGTTCTCTCTTCTTAAAGGAAATATTTTTTGAAATTTAATCCATCTAATATACTTAAAATTGCACGGAAAGCTTTATCAAATAAAAATTAATAACTGTATTTTACTTTTAGATATTGTAAAGATTTTGGCGTCTCAGAAGGGCAAAATATTTCTTAAAAGCCCAACTTGAAAAACAAAAAGGGGGATGAGGGAAAAATCACCTGCGGGTAGGCTGCACCAAGCCTTAATTACTTTAAATTTCTTCACTTGTGATGCTGATGGAAAGACACCTATGGAAACTACATTGGTGTCAGAATAAAACAAAAGAAAATGGTCTAGTTCAATGGAAAGATCCCAAATATGGTTTATGGAAGGGACCCTATCCACTATTAACCTTTGGCAGATTAACCTTTGTATATTTCCAGAGAATTTTTCTAAACCAGTGTGGATTACTGCTAGAAATATTAAACTGCAACAGGGATCCAAGAGAGAAACTATCCAGACTAATGAGGACTTTGCATCTGGAGTCACACCATGCAGCTGCAGACAATCAACTACTTCAGCCACATAGAGCAGAGACCCCAAGCAATCCACTGAAAATGAGGAGCAGGAGGAGGACGAGCCGGACAACAAACAGCTGGACAACAAACAGCCCAGAAACCACCTGGGGCATGGTAAAAAGAATGGTATAGACGCCTCAGAACGTCTTTCTTGCCATGCTAGTAGTGATCAGCTGTACCGTAATATTACCTGGGGAAAATGGGGTAAATGGGGAAGTAATTTTTATTTATATTCCTGACTCTTTATGGGTAAGAACCCTTATGTAGGCTGATCCCTGTCTAATGTAGTCATCAATAATACCAAAACACCTTGGTTCATCCAGGAGGAACATGGGTGGGCAAGGAAGTATAATTATACAGGTGTTGCCACCCAGTTTTTCCTTTTATATGACATAAATCAAATCATTGCTTCTTTGTGTTTAAAATTAAAGAGAGGTTTCTGGCTTGCATGGATACCAAGGAAGTCGGGGATTATCACTACTTGTTTATGGGAGAGGTGCAGAAAATGTAACTAGACCTTGTCTATACAAAAAGAAATTGACAGCCAGTTTGAAATTGAATTGCCATGGCTTAGAGCAAAGAATATCCTTACATGATATTATTCTACAATGTCATTATAACTTTTGATGTTTTATAACAGCACGTTGTACAAATTGTTCCAAACAAACTTACAAACTAATTATTTGAATGATTGGCAGTAATATAAAAAGGTCATAAAAGGATTTAATCCCTTCCACTATGTGAAAGGCCCCTTGGGAAGGCACTTGAGCATTCTATGTTGGCCCCTCTTGCCCTTTTTGCCAAGAGGGACCCTCTTCTCACAATCCAATTGCCCACAGCTATTGCCTGAGTTTTAGGTTGAAACCTCGTAGTGGCTGGTACCATGGATCTGTCTCTTGCACAGTGGAGTGAGGTGGGCCCTCCCTGGAGAAGAAACCTGGGTTCCCCAAGATCTGTGATCAGTGCCAGGGCCCCGCCAGTGGCCAAGGTGAGATACCGAGGCAGGTGCTGGGCATGGAGGCCACAAGGGCATAGACTACCAAGGGGACAGAAATGAACCTCACATTACCCTGCTTGGCCCCGGAGGATGGCTGGTTAACCAGAGACGGGTAAGATTCCTCAAGGAAGGAACAACCTAAGACAGGCACAGTCACAGAGGGGCCATCAGGAGAGAACTTGGGGGTCAACAGAGTTGGAGCATAGACCCTCACCCCCTAACCTTGCAAATGCCTGAACCTTAGCCCCTTCTGAGGGAGGTCTCCTGCCCTATGGCTGCTTCGCTTCCCATGCCCAGCTCAGATTGGGATCCAGGTAACAGACAGAGACTTGACCGACAGCAGCTGCCCTATATCTAAATCCAGCTTAGCACCAGGAATGCTCAGAGCCTATTCAAGAATGCAAATAATCCTTTCTACTAATATTTACAGGGCAAACTAAGATTGTTGTTAAGAGTATTAAACTTAACAGTAAAATAGTAGTCAAGTTTTCAGATTAATTTAAATTGGCTAAATGAAATAAGTGAATATTCAAGAAAATTTAATTGTACTGGACAAAAAGCAGTTCCTAAAGTATTAATTAAAATTTCTATTGGTAGTTCATCTCATGGTAAAATTGCTTAACATGCAAAGAACCTAAAGTAGTCATATTTTATGCAAAAAATTAAAATTTAAAGTTACCAAGACTGCATTATAAAAATTTCCAAAAGCCTCCTAATAATTAAATAAAAAAGGGGGGATAGTGGAGTAATACTATGTAAGGAAAAATATCCTGTAAGTAAATTACATCTAGAAATTTTTACTTTAAAAAATTAATTTTCATTTGTAATGCTAACAGCAAGACACCTATGAAAAACACACATGGTGTCAAAATAGGTCAAGGAAAAATCATTTGGAGAAGGATGCAAAAGATTCCAAGTCAAATTTGCAGAAAAGATTCCTTTATTAACCTTTGGTCGAGAATATGTTTGTGTATTTTCAGAAAACAACTCCAAGACCATGTGGATTAAAAGCAGTCCAGAGATGGAAGACACTGATGATGCCTTGCCATGCTAACAGTCAGAAGTTGTACATTGTTACAGATTGCCCAGGACCAAGCCAGAGAGGGTCAGACCTGCATTGCTAACATTTGTCCACCATCTAGATATCATTACTGATGTGTATACATGGGGAACTGTTTGATACTGAAACTGGGACTCAGAATTGTTGGACATTGAAGTTGGGACTCAAATATTTTATTCTCATATGTTTATTTCTAAATCTGCAGATTTTTTAAAGGAAAGAAATGGGGGAGATGCCGGAAGCCGATCATTGTTTTACTAATAGAGAGCTGTGGACAGGGAATTCGGAGGGCTGGTCAACCTTAATTGCTCTAAAGGGTCAGAACTAATTACTAGATATTGGTAGTTGAAGCAGCCCCCACCTGTTAGTCCTAAATTCACTGATTGGCTTTTATTGGAGTTTCCTGCCTAGGGGATATGGGCGTATCCTATAATTTTAATCTTAATAAAAGGGATGGTAAAGCCAGAGTGAGGAGTAGTCCTCCCACTAGAGTTGAACTATTGCATGGCCCCCATTTCCCAAATTAATGCTTTTCTAGTCTCTTTTCATTTGTGTGAGGCCTTCTCCAGAACCCGAACCCTGAACTGGAACCCTGAATCACGCTGGACGTGAAAGGGGTTTCCACAAATCCAACCAAGATGGCAGTTAATTTGCATATCCAGGCACAGATTGATGACTGAAGACAGAGTAGAAGGAAGCCAAGCACTGCAGAAGGGAGTGTAGCTGAGGAGAAGGGAGGGAAGCAGGTGGGCCAGCAGAGAGGGCCGCAGGAAGCCCTATTCTTGCAGGAATCTTCCTGCAATGGGCCTCTAGTGGGGGGTTAAGGACACATATGTAATAACTTAACAAATAAATTTAAAAAAATAAAATATCTTAGTAATAGAGTTTATGTTGATTACATAGTGAAATAATGATTTTTAAAAATATATTAGGTAAAATAAAACAAAGTTATAAAATTAGTTTCACCTGTGACTTCTTACTTTTTGAAAAGATGGTTCCTAGGTGATTTAAAATAACACCTGTAGCTTATATTAGATATGCATTAAACAAAGCTATTCTAGAATATGGGATGTATGAGACAGAGGGTCAACAGTGTTATGCTCCCCATCCCAAACATTCTTAAACAAATGCAGCTCTTCTCTTCTACTATACTTTTTATCTGTTTTACACCTTGGTCTTCCTTATCAGATTTAATCTCAAGACAACACTCTAGTGCTGAAAATAATGTTTAAAAACATCATTTTAAATCAGAATGAAATTTAATACAGTAGCATGATGCTATTGGTTTTTGGTTTCTGCAATTTAAATATGATATACCCAGGTGTAGAATTTTTGGTAGCTAATCTGCTTGGTATTCGTTAAGTTTTCTGGATGTAAGTTGGTGTTTGTCATTAATTTCAGAAAAAAATTGGCCATTTTTACTTAAATTATTTATTCAGCTATCATGTCTTTCTTCTCTTCCTGGTATTAAAATTATTCATATATTACACCTGTTATAGTTTTCCCACAGTTCTCAGATGTTCTGTTCTCATCATTCTTTTTCTGTTTGCATTTTAGTTTAGAGTGTTTCTATTGACCTGCCTTCAAGATCACTGATTCTTTCTTCCTTTTTCTCTCTTGTTTATTTTACTGAGTTCATCAAAAGTATTCTTTATTTCTGCTGTAGTGTTTTTGTTTTCTAATATTTCCCTTTGATTCATAGAGTTTCTATCTTTTTGCTTATATTATTCATATATTCTTGTATGTTGTCAACTTTTTTCCATCAGAGATCTTAATATATTAATGATAGTTATTTGTAATTTTCTATATGATATTTCAAAAAATATTTCCTGAGTCTTATTCTGTTACTTTTTTTTGTTTTTATCGCTTCAGACTTTTTTCTTGGCTTTCAGCATGCATTGGGTTGTTTTATTGAAAACCAGATATGGTGTGTTGGGTAAAAGGAACTGAGGTAAACAGGCCTTTATGTTAAAACAAATGTTAATCTGCCTGGAAGTTAGGTCATGTTTAATGTTTGTTATAGCTGTAGGTTCCAGAAGCTTTAAAATACTCTTAGTGTTCTTATTTTTGTTTCTCCTGCTGTCTTTGTGCTTCCCTAAAACAGAGCCTTCATTTTAGACCTCTTTTAGTTGTAATCCACCATTTCTATACTAGGTCCCTTTTGTGGTGTGGTAAGGTATGGGAGAGAGGAAATGTTCTGTAAACATGTAATTGCATCTCAGTGTATAAATGGATCTATGTCTCTGGATTGTGACTTTCACAGGTGTTTCTTACCTTGCCCACCCCACCCTATTCAATGATACAGGAAGACTGGAGGGTATTGGAGTTTAAGTGCTCTTGCCATAGTTGGGATAAAGTCTGATAGGGTCTTTCTTCCTGAAAAGTAGCTCTGTGGAAAAAGGTGTGAGCATATTTCACAATGGCTACTCTTCCCCTCCCTCTGCAAAGGGTGATCTTTTCTTGAGCCTTCACTGTGCAGAATCAGCGAGGGTTCCTGGAAAGAAAATCAACCAGTGTCAGGGTTCCAAATAAGGAGCTAGTTGGAAATGCCTCAACTCTAACTAGTTTACTTTTCCAGAGGTTTCTGCTACAGGTAAGCAAACCAAAAACAGTCTCTGGATTCTCCTGTCTCCATATTTTGGGTTGTCTCTATGCCCTATGGCCTCAGTTCTCTGTATAAGAAAAGTTATTCATTTTCAATTTATTTAGCTTCTTTCTTATAAAAACTAGGAATGATAACTTCTTTATATATGGAAGAGAAAACTAAAACCAGTATGATGCTATTCATATGTCACTCTGTATACTGGTGGCTCCATTACGTGTGTTTTTCCCTTGAAAGCCATATCTTTGAATTCACATATCCACTCTTCATATATGAAATGTCACTATATTGAATTTCAATTAAGAAATATTTTGCTTCCTTTTACAGGTGTTGATTAAATTAACTATTATTTGGCTGCCTTTCTCTTTATATAGTGAAAGTTAAGGACATCTAATGTCATATCTCTAATTTTTAAATGAATCACAAATTACTAAACTGGTGCTGTTGAAGGCAAAAAGAAAAAAAAGGTAAAACAGAATTAAGCCCTAGTAAAACTTATCAAGTAAAAATATGGTTTTTAAAGTTGCTTCAATGTAAGCATTGATGTTAATTTGGAATCTAGGTAAATATGCAGAGCATGAGACCAAATAAGCACAAAAAAATGAAAGCATTTAATGAAATTGTCTTACTTTATAAATGTAAAACATTGACAAGAAATACTTTATAAATAGTTATTGGTGAGTTGAGGATAGTATCAAATTTCTAAAAGCTCAATGATTTAACATATGATTTAGGATATTAAAATGTTTTCTAAAAGCTCAATGATTTAACATATGATTTAGGATATTAAAAATTAATTTGTCATTCATCTATCACCTACACGCATGCTGTTTTTTCAGGTAGTGTTTCTTGTAAGACAATTTAGTGGTATCACTCAGTATTAAATATTTAGACATGATTGTACTAGTATTTAATAATGTACTTTAAGATTACAGCCTAAGTCTTCATCAGCTTGATTGACATAATTCTGAAGAATGTGATACTTACTCTGCAAATGAACACATTTGCTTCCATATATACTTCCAAACTATGGCCATCAACAAATAGTAATTCCTAAATTATATTTACAATGTTTTTCCCTACCTCTGGCAGCAACATAGCTTGCTCCTTTTTTTTTTCCCATGGGAAATTGCAAATTTTTCAAACAGTACTTAAATACTAGGAGTTTTCTGTTTTTGTTTTTATTTTTAATGGGGAAGATATGTTCAAGTATTTATTCTTTGCTATTGTAATAAAATATATAACATTTACAATCTCAGCAGTAGTTATTTTTAATTTCTTTTTGAATTTAGATTTATGGGCTCAAAATAAACTTCTTATAACCCCTAAGTCAAGCATTAATAAATGAAGGATTTAAGTTTGGGAGATTTTATTTTATGACCTAGTATGAAAATACAGTTTATCAAAGCTTACCTTTTATTACTCACTAATATGCAATTTCTGCTCATTTATGCCTCCTCTTCTTATAGTTCCATTCTGAAAAGGCAATATAAAATGCTCATTAATGTAGACTCTTCACCCTGGGTATAAATCTGAATTATAAGTCTCCTTAACTATTGACTATGGTAAAGGCATTTAATATTTCTATGTGCAGTTCCCTCTTAATGCAATGGGGAGTACTACCTACTTATAGTGCTGTAAAAAAATTAAAGTAATAAATTCAGTTATTTACTAAATATTTTTAAACTACTTATAATGTGTTATACCCTGTCAAAAGGAGAGTGGTTGGTAATTATAGCAGAGATGTAGTGGGGAGAAGTTCCAGACTATAATAAAGATTTTGTATTTTACTCTGAATCAGGAAGAGAAATATTAAGGTATTTTGTGCAGAATAGTAACATGATCTGCCTTGGGATTCTAAGGCATTGTTCCTCTCTTGTGGAAGAAGAGACTATAGGAGAGCATGGTTAGATGCAGTAAGACCAACTAGGAAACTCTAGAAATGGTCCAGGAGAGATACGACTGTGGGTTAGATGAGACTACTTATTGATGATAGATGTGATAAAAAGTGCTAGATTCAGGATATACGTTGTAAGGAGAGCCCACACGATTTGTAAATAGATAGCCCACCAAAATATTTGTTGAGCAACTATAAGAGTAGATTTTACTTTCACTGAGATGAGAAAGGCTGAGATAACAGAAGGGCTTTACTTGGGAGAAGGCATGGTCTGGTTATGGCCCAGAGCATGACCTGTCTCATACAAAGAGTACAATAAGCATGAGCTCTCATCTTTTCCACCACAAATACTATTTCTATTCCTGTGCACCTTCAACTTTGCTCTTGCTCCTTACCATTCCCCAGTTTTTCTTTTCCTTCAGAAGCCAGTTAGAAATTCATCTTTACTCTCACCCAAATATCTTTGCTTTTTATAAAATCTTAAAAGTGTGTATTCTCTATTGACTTTCTCATGTAATTTTATGTTGCATTATATTTTTCTGTCATTAAAGAAACCATAACATGGTGAGTGTGTGTGGAAGAGTTCACAAAGCCACCGTATCACATACCTCTAAAACTTTCAGATGATTTGATATCAGGCACACCAATTAAGTCCTTAAGCACAAGGGAGCAGGTGTCCCTGTGAAGAATTTATTACACAATTTTTCCCCTCTGAGAATACTTATATAGACAATTAGATGTTGGTATGCCTATAACTATAGGATCATATATTTACCAAATAAGACACCAAGTTTTATTTGAAAATGGTGATTTCTTTATGAGGACAAATAATAAATGTGTTTGTTAAATATTTCTGATATATGTTATTATACATTGGAGGCTTATTACCTCTTCCACCATAGATGTTCTCTTGTTGGAATTCACATGTGATTAAAAATCTTCATATTTTCCAACTCCCATACCTCCATTCATAATGTCGCTTACCCAGAACTCCTTGCCCTCCATCTTCTAATCCTTCTTATTTCAGGTCCATTATTATTAAAGCCACTTCCATAACCCACTGTTCCAGAATCAGAGACAAGGACTTGCTTGCTAGTAGCTTCTTGGTTAAGCACAGAAGGGGAGAACAAGAAAGAATGAAACAAAGAAGGAGAGAAAGCTAGATAAAGGACATCAAGCTGGTTACCATTGAAAGCAATTGGGCTTCAATCCCATGTGGGGCCCTCTGAGGAACCATGTGAAATACCCCTCAGTATTATGCCTGAGACATGAATGAGGGACTGTTTTACTGGTTTTATCCTGTTCTCTATTTTCAAGGAGAGCCCCAGGGAACATAAACACCTCATGTCTCCAGGTGTGTTTTGTGTGTGGCCTAAGTGGTGAGTTGGGCTACTGCATCCTTTGTGGTAGTGCTAGAGAGGACCAGGACAGAAAATGAGAGATACATTTAAAGCAGCTGAGGCTGGTGGCATTAGCCTACATTTGTATACAGCTGGGTGTCCCAGCAATGCCTGGAGCAAACAGATGAGCTGAAAGGATGTGGGAAGGGGCCTAAAAGATGTTCTACATACAGAAAGTATACTTTCAATAATGAGCACAATTCTTCTTTAAACTAGTTCGTTTACCAATGTTTATGCATTATAAAATAGATCTTACATATTTTTTGTTGATGTTGCTAATCCTCATAGGAGGATACTTTCCCCACCATGGATTTCTGGAGAGAGTAGAAGGGAGCAGGAGAGACACACAGAGAGAAACATTGATGTGAGAGGGACACATTGTTTGGTTGCCTCCCACATGCACCCGGACCACTGTTAGGGATGGAGCCTGCAACTCAGGTACATGCCCTTGACTGGAATCAAACCCAGGACCCTTCAGTCCATGGGCTGATGCTCTAACCACTGAGAAAAACCAGGTAGGGCTAGATCTTATGTATTTTGTATTGAATATGTATGGTTCATTTTCAGTTAACCTCTACCAAGAATTTCTTAGTTTATAAAATTACATGTTGTGTTTCCATTATCAGTGTTTCAGAGGTGCAGCTGCCTCCTCAGATTTACTTCCTTGTTTTAACTGATTATATAGATGGCTTTTGAAGGAGTGGATTAAAATTTTAAAAATATAATTATGATAGTTGACTTAGTGTTCTATGTATGTGTCATCAAAGTTTCTTTTAGCAAGAATGGTCTATAGCAGCACTTTAAACTCATTAAGGCTGCACTTACTTTTGAGGAATATAATT
The DNA here is from genome assembly GCA_026230045.1 of Corynorhinus townsendii. Taxonomy (NCBI): domain Eukaryota; kingdom Metazoa; phylum Chordata; class Mammalia; order Chiroptera; family Vespertilionidae; genus Corynorhinus; species Corynorhinus townsendii. Next base: position 111,650,969 of record JAPDVU010000001.1, on the reverse strand, counting down.
GTCTGCATAGTTTGGTGATTTTAGAGAGAATGAGAAGAGAACCATGGCCTTTATCTCTATGTTGCATCCCTCTTCCCTAAAGAGCTTCTCTCCACATTTCCAAGGCCTCAATTCCATAATTGAAATCCTTTTCTGCAGATGAGGCTTCTACCTCTTATTACAGTGCAAATAATACATTCTTTAGGCCTTAATAATATTTGCACTAATTAGATCCTCACCTGAAATTAGGTTTTGATATTGATACTTTAGGATAAGAAGGTAAATCAGAAGACACTAGTATCATAAGGCATGAGTTGGACTTTGATGATGGAAAAATGGCTGCCTACTTCTCAGTGTTTCCTAGAGCCTCTCTTTAAAGAAGGAAGTAGTATTAATACTCAATTGAAGAAAAGTTAGAACAAATGGAGGGTAGAGGAAAATGGGAAAAACATTTGACACAGTTTGGTAATGAACCTGTAAAAAGAGAAGGGTAAGAAGAAAGATCTAGTTTTTGCTTTGCTCATGTATCCTACTAAAATAATTGAGTATTTTATTGAGGATTTAAATAGAAGGCAAGTTTGAAACAAGGAGCAAAAATACTTTGCATTTGCCAGCTTGAGACTGGCTAACCCTGGTTCCTTTTTCTGTTTTTACTGCAATATCAATTATTCATTCATTCTTTTGATAAATATTCATTGAGAGCATACTATTTGTCAGATCCTGTCATTTGAGAAAAATCAATGCTATTGACCTATTTCAAGAATCTTACTAGTACAGCAGAAATAAATTCAAAGTTAGAATAACCTTTAACAATAATCAAATTAATTTTCCTCATTGTAGAGAAATGGGGAAGTGCTTACTTCTAATCATACAGTGCAATAATTCCCGATTTAAAATAATGCCTCAGAAAGTCTGATTCCTACGCAGTGCTCTTTTCCTTAAATGGGAATTAAGACATTTCCCATATTTCTAAGCTTAATTTCTTTCACCTACCATGATGCAAAACTCCTGAGAATGTTTAGGTCTCATTGCACAATGAAATAAGTAATATTAGAATTTTGAAAAGTATTACATTGATCCAGAAATGCAAGGAGATGCTCTTATCTTCTCCTTAGGTAGGCTCCAAAATAACAGATTTTATGTATTGTTATTTCTTTCAATTAAAGTTGACATACAATATTATATTAGTTTCAGGTGTACAACAAAGTGATTAGACATTTATATAACTTGCAAAGTGATCACCCTGACAAGTCTAGTACCCATCTGACATCATACATAGTTATTAAAGTCTTACTGTATTCCCTATGCCATAGGGGATACTTTACAGTCCCAAGTCTATTTTTATAAGTGAACACTTGTATTCCTTAATTCTTTCTCCTTTTGCACCCATATCTCCAACCCACCTCCTACTTTGTGACCATAAATTTGTTCTCTGTATCTATGAGTTTGTTTCTGTTTTGTTTGTTTATTTTGTTTTATAGATTCCACATATAAGTGAAATTATATGGTTTTTGTCTTTCTCTGTATAACTTATTTCACTTAGTATAATACCCTTTAGGTCCATCCATGTTGCTGCAAATAACAGAGTAATATTCCATTGTATGTATGTACCACCTCTTCTTTATTCATTTGTCTGTTGATGGACACTTAGTTTGCTTCCATATTTTGGCATTTTGAAATAATTCTGCAATTAACATAGGAGTGCATATGTATTTTTGAGTTAGTGTTTTGTATTTCTTTGGATAAATACCCAAAAGTGCAATCACTGGGTAATATGATAGTCCTAACTGGTTTGGCTCAGTGGATAGAGCATTGGCCTGTGGACTCAAGGGTCCCAGGTTCGATTCCAGTCAAGAGCATGTACCTTTGTTGCGGGCACATACCCAATAGGGAGTGTGCAGGAGGCAGCTGATCTATGTTTCTCTCTCATCGATGTTTCTTACTTTCTATTTCTCTCCCTTCCTCCCTGTAAAAAAATCAATAAAATATATTTTTTAAAATATGATAGTTCTATTTTTATTTTTTTTTAGGAAAAGTCATACTATTTTCCATTGTGGCTGCACTGATTTTCTATTCTACCAACAGTGTACAAGGGTTCCCTTTTCTCCACATCCTCACCAATACTTTTTTGTTGATTTATTGATGATGGCCATTCTGACAAGTGTGATGCTGGTTTCCACTGGAAATATCTTCCTGAAGTAAATAAAATTCTCTATAAAATCTATTATTATTATTATTTGTGGTAATTTTAAAGGAGATCAGGGATGGTTGTAATGACAGCAGGTCCTGGCTTGAAGACCTACTAAATGGATATTTTAAAAAAAAAGTTTGTAAATCCTAGAATTTCTTCAGTGACAAATTCGATACATAACTCTTCTTATAAACTTTAGCTATGTATTTGGAGACAGCCATTTTGAAACACAGCTTTGCAGCTTATCAACTTGCATAATTTACTCAGCTTCAGTTAGTCCTAATTTCTTTATTTGTAAAATGGAATAAAAATAACTCCTGACAGGTGTGCTCCAACCACGAAGACAAGAAGAAAAAACAGTCCAGAGATGGAAGACGCTGACAATGCCTTGCCACGCGAACAGTCAGCAGCTGTGCACCACTGCAGGTTACCTAGGACCAAACCAGAGAGGGTCGGACCTGCATTGCCAACATGTGCCCACCATCCAGATATCATTGCTGACATGTATATATAAGGAGCTGTTAGACACTGAAACAGGGACTCAGAACTGTTGGACATTGAAATTGGGACTCAAACATTTTGTTTTGTCTTGTTTTGTTATTATATGTTTATTTCTAGCCTGCAAAGGCAAAGCTTTTTAAAGGAAAGAAATGGTGGGAAAAAGATACAGAGGCAAAGAAGCATTGACCAGACTGTCAAACTACATTGGGAAGACAGGGGAGGTTGGGCGAGGGGGGCTGTAAGAGACCAACCGAAGGACTTGTACGCATGCATATAAGCACAACCAATGGATGTAAGACACTGGGGCGGGGGCGAGGGCGGGCAGGTGAAGGCATGTACTGGGGGGTAGGGGAGGTCGGGGGGAGATCAATGGGGGAAAAAAAAGGAGACATATGTACTACTATTTGTAATACTTAAAACAATAAAAAAATTTAAAAAAAAATAAATAAAAAACTCCTTTAAAGTTAAGTGATTATTAATAATATATTTTACCAACTGTTATTATAAATTTTTATTTCAGGTTTTATCACAAAGAAAGGCACACTATATAACACTAGTACATTTGTAGTGCTACAGAATATACCACTATATTATACAGCTCAAAAATAGATCACTACAGTATACTTTAGTTTCAGGTATTGCAGTCTAATACAGTGCTAATACCAGATAAAACACAGGAATCAAAACATGTTTTAACCAGTGTATCTAAAATGGCTAGCATGCCTCACCACATTCTCTCAAGATGATGTACTATCTGAAAATTAAGTGTTTTAGATAATACCTTTTTTTTCTTTCATTATATTTTGAAATGTTAATAGTTCTCATAATTTTTTATTTTGTTTTGCACATTAACTTGCTAAGAATCGATATATAAAATGCATTTATTATTCATAGTATTTCTATGCAATAGAGAGGCATTTACTGACTTGGAGGTATATGGATGAAAGGTATTGTATGATTTCATAACCTCTATTACCCTAATAGTCTCACTGTGTCCAGTTTCCACTTCACTTGAGGCATTTTTAGCCTTTCCAGGCATGCTGCCTCCTTTGGGTTCATAAAGACTAATTATAATCTTGTCCTTTGTATAAAATTTTTATATAATTCTATCTGCTTCTTAAGCATTGAGCTCACTGTTTTCCATATTACTATTATCTGGCAAAGCAGAATTATTCACTGTTTTCTTGCACTCCCCACAACTTGATTTATGTGTGGTCATTCATTGTTTCTCATATCTGAGCAATCCTATCCTTGCTCCTCTTTCTATATCCCACCTTTAACATCAGCTCATATGGCAGTTGTAAAAAGAACTGGCTACCTCTGCCCCACTGCCATCTTAAAGATGAGGAGCAAGATTTCCTCTTGTCAAAGATCCTTTTCCCTTGTGACCTGTGGTATAGTCTGCAGTAGTGAGAGACTATTTTTTTACTCCTACCTTGCAATTGCCTTTTCATTTATATGTAAAACCTGGTTTGATTCAGAGGAGAGTGGAGGGGCAAAGAAGTATAGGGTGGGCAGTCCTTATCACTTCAGGTTCTCATTCATTTCAGTAGAGCAGTTAACCATGAATCTGGGTTCTATTTCTGATTAGACATATAGAAACAGATATAATGATGATATTAAAACCATGTAATCACCATGATGAGATCACCAGGAAAACGAAGTATTGGCAAACAATTCTCTAAGATAATTGCTCAGTTTTTATTTGTAACTATATTTTTTTCAAGTATGTTTGTGAACATCTACCTTTCAAGTAAAATTGCCTTGGAAGATGGAGATAGAGAAGGTGATAAAAAGAATGACTCCATTCAGCACAAATGTTGGGCTTATTTTCTAGATGCCCTTAAAAAGTTAGTTCAGGGCTTTCCTAAACACGTGATAAATCTATGCTTTGGCATCCACCTGAGTCATTCTGCAACATTTCTGTGGGCCTCAGGGGGTGAAAGTGAAAATAATGGAAACATGATGATGTTATATGTTTATGCCATGAGCAGTCAAGTCCTTTGTCTCTGACTCAAGATCACATGTCTGCAACCAGCATCCACAGAACTTAGGCAAGCCAACTTGTTAATTTGCAATTAAGGTGAAATTTCAGAGTCTTTGCAATTCTTAAAAATATAAATGAAGAGAAATGAGGGAGACAGTGGCATCTTGGTCTTGTCAACATGTACAAGTTAAGATAGGTTGAGGATGCAGGAAAGGAAAATAAAAAAGAAAAGCCAGTCATATAGGAGCAAATCCAGAGGAATTCATTTAACTTGTTTTTTCATGGAATCTGATATTTAAAATGTTTAAAATGTGAGATTGTCTTTATTCTTCTGATGCCTAGTATTTGGATAGATAATTGGCCACTGGTTCTACCAAGTGATAGGAACTAGTTACTCAATTAGACTTAAATCAAATATTGGGAATTTATCCTGAGAGATTAATAATCCATTACCACTGACCATCATTTATTTGTGAAAAAAAACTAAATCTTTTCTTAAATAAATAGACACTGCTAATGTCATACAAATAATGTAAATGTTTGTAAATTACCTGGAAAAGCTATTATTTTAAACTATCTTTTTTAAATAATGTTGATTCAGATGAAATTGTAAGAGATAATATGGAGATATCCTGTTACTCTTCACTCATCTACTGCAGTGGTGATATCCCACGTAACTATGATATAATGCACAGTCAGAAAATTGAAACTTTTATTCAGTTACCACCAGTTTTTCAGGCATTTATGGATATGAGTGTATGTAGATCTTGAGATTTTATTACATTTATTCATTTGATCACCACCACATTTAAGGTACAGAACAGTTCCAGCACAGGATTTTTTTGCTACTCTTTATTACCAGAGTCACCTCCTCCTCTGTCAAATAAGAATGAGCCAAATAAAACAGAGAGGGGAAGAAGTTGAGCAGAAAAAGTGTACAAAAGTTATGTGGAATGAGAAAAGTGTCAAGCTTAAAGAACAGCAACTTTTACTTTATATCGCTAGTTTATTTTCTTTTGCATTATTATGGTTATACTTATAATCTGCCTGAATTATTTTTGAGGTGAGAACAATTTATATGGCTAATGGTAGATGGAAGGATGAGTAGATGAATTGATAAAATACATACTTATTTCATTTTCAACCTCTTTTTATTTTATCAGTTATAATGATTCATCATCAATTTACTATACAAACATTAAATGTATTTAAAATTTACTTATTTAAATAATTAAGTAATTACATTTTTTTAAAAAAATCTAAATTCCAATGAACTATGACTATATGATCAATGCAAATATCATATTTAATCCACTCCCAGGTCACTGGCCGTAAATTATGTTATGACAGACCCAATGATTTAGATGGCAGTGCTTTGTAAATAGACTACTTCTGTACAAATGTTTTTATTGTATAAATTAGAAAAGAATACATGTCATAATTGAGATAAAAAGCCATCCCAGTTTAAGGTGAGACTAAGGACATAAGCTTTTGTTAGAAAGATAGCTTGTGCTTTAGACAGGTTGTCTATGATCTAATATTATAATCCTAACTCTCACCTTTTCTAAATTTATACCAATTTCAAGTAACACTTCTATGTTTTTTGAGTACTGAAAACTTAATAATGTCAAGACAGAAATCTTGGTTCTCCTTTCTGACTTAAAACCGGTTTCTTTCTTCTTAATGCCATCTATAGCCACCCATTTCCTCAGGTCCAAGCCTAAAAGTTATCTTAATTCCTTGCTTCCTTCAATTCTCATATTATGACACTAGTAAATCTTTTAGAATCTGCCTTAAAAACGTATCCTGAGTCCAAAATACATTGTAGAAATGGTCTCTACTATTATTACCATTATTGCTATCCCCTCACTTGTAGCTAGAAGTGGTCATGTAATATGTAAATATAAATATTGTGTAGTAATTCCAGAAAGGCTGTGTATGTGAGCTGACTCAATGAAAAGTGAGGCTTGTATTTTTCCTTCCATACTCTGTTCTCTTTTTCAGAATACACAATAGGAGGCTTAAAGTTCTAGAAATATTAAATCACTTGTCCCATACCTTGCACTGTACATCTCCTCCATCTGGCTGTTCCTGAGTTATATCTTTTTGTAATAAACTGGTAATCTAGCAAGAAAAATGTTTCTCTTAGTTTACTGAGCAGCTCAGGTAAATTAACCCTCAGAAGGAGGGTGTAAGAACCTTTGATTTGTAGTCAGTACAGAAGGTAACAACTTGGACTTCGAATGGTGTCTGCAGACCAAGGGAGGTATGGCATTGTTGGAACCTGCTATTTATAGCAGGGAGGTAGTCAGAAGCACAGGTGATAACCTTGGCTTGTGATTGTCATGTGAAGTATGGGTGAGAGAGGCAGTCTCCTAGAAGTAAACCATTAACCTGTGGAATCTACCAGGATATAGTGTCAGAGTTGAGTTGAATTTCAGGACACCCAGCTGGTATCTGGAGCTTTGGTGCATCTTACATTTCTATATATTGACAGCTAGGCCTAAGCTAAGTATGTATCATATGCTCAATGAATATTGATTGGTTGATAAAAGAATGACTGACTCAAAGAACGAATGGTATAGGAAAAAAGGGGTGGGTGACTTCCTTATCATTTTGTTAGGACAAATATAATTGCACAGAGTAGTTGAAAATTGCTTAAGGTTACATAAAATGATTGACAATAGAACCAAGATCTTGCTTATTCTTTTACTAGGAGCCCAGTGTGCAAAATCACACGGCACGCCCACCCACCCATCGCCCTGCCTTGACACCCGAACCTCTCCCCACAGAGCTCCAGTGCACCTGGCTCAGCCCCCTGGACCCTCTGGCCTTCATTGGCCACTTCAAGCCCCTCCCTCAGTCACTCGAGTCGCCTTGGGCTGGTCCCGCCTTCTCCAGGAGCCTCCCGGCTTCCACCCCATCTCCAGAGCAATGCAGCAGCTCTGCCCCATCATGGTGTCAGAGTAGAGTGTGGGAACCTCCCACCTGCTGCGCTGTGCTCCTTCCCCAGGTAGGTGAACAGTGGGGCATTCTGAGTGCGAGCTGTGGGTGGTGAAGGACTGGTGAGGGTGGTGCTACAGGCTCTCACCCCTGCCCTCCCAGGCAAGGGCCTCCTCCAGGCATCCCCCTGCTTCCACTCCATCTCCTGGAGCAACGCCCTACCACACACATATGCAGGCAGCCTCCTCCCTAGCAGTGGTGACTGTGACACCGTTAGGACCAATTAGCATATTACCTCTTTATATATAATTCAATCAGCAGTTTGAACATTTTATGAAGCTCTGCAAAAGTCCTAGAAATGGAGTCATGTAATCTTGTTGCAGAATCCCAGCTTTCTACTCTGTAAAACTGGCACCATCTTACCTATATTAGACAATTATTGCTCAAGTAATAAATAAACGATAAAGTTTTAATATCTAAGTTTTCAACATAGTCCATGATTTTTTACAAGTACTTAGTAAATATTTATATTTTAAAAATTACATTTCACATATCATAAGTAGTCACAGCTTTTAGGTTACATAGAATCAAGTAAACATTGATATAAAATATTCCTAATTCATAAGATGCATTCTTATGTCTGTTCATAGTTTTGCCAATGAGGAGTAAAAAATGGGATGAATTGTATGCAGATTGATTTTAGATAATAAATGCTATCTTGCTTTGCAGAGATTATGTCAAAGCTTAAAATGTATTTAAATCATCTCTCAATGTCATTTTATTTTCTTCTTTCTGTTAAGTGTTGGTAACATATTTAAAGGTCAGAAGTATTAATTCACCATTTTGGGGGCTAAGTATAGTTCAGTTATGTGCTGCATTTAGTGGCAATTAGTTTTTTAAAATCCTAGGATTTCTGTATTAAAAGATACATTCTAGTAATGACAATTGATAGAACAAGAAAGAAAGCTGTGCTTCCAAATACATTTTTAGAATGTTCAGTTAAGCTTATGTTCTCAGTGTCTGGTGGGCCATGGGTGACTTAATAAATAGGTGGAAGAGAAAAATGTAGAAAATGTCTGGAAGTGGAAATGAAATTTTATTGATTCCCAGCAGATTTCTTATTACACATTTTTCAGTTCTTCCAAAAATCTGAGCCAATTGAAGTGAATTCAAAAATGACATTTCTGGTGAGTTTGCTTTATTCACTAAGAATTACAAGTGAGAGCATTTCTGCTAAACTAAGCTATAGAAACACACATTCCTTTTTGCTGATGCATTTCTAGTTAATGTTGGAGATAAGCATTATCTTATACTTTATGCAATATAATAGAAAAAGTACATGCTCTATGTGAACGAAGAAAATATCATGTTCACTCAACAAAATTTATTGAACATTCATTATGTGTACCATTTTATGATTCAGAAGTCTGTGGGGGAGATAAAGCTGTGAAATCATAAATCCTTAGCTTTGAAAGCTTACATTAAATTAGAAGAGGCAAGGTACAATGGAAAAACAACAAGAAAAAGCTGCTAGTAAAATATTTGTGAAATAAGAAAAAGGGAGATTATTTTGTTGGAGAAATCTATTAATTGGTTGGTAAAGAAGTAGTCATATGCCATGTAATGACATTTTGTGATGGATCACATATGCATATGTGTCAGCGGTCCCATCCTATATAATAAAATAGTATGCAAATTGTCCCCTCAACCAGGAGTTGTCCGGGAGTTCGACCAGGAGGTGGCGCCTGCCAGGGGAAGGGAGGGAGTACCCGGCCGGCAGGCAGCAGCTGCTAGGGACCCTAACAGTGCATAAATTTCATGCACTGGGCCTCTAGTGAGATTATAATGTAGTTGAAAGATTCCTCTTACCTAGTGACATTGTAGTTTCCAACATTGTAGCACAACTCATTACTCAAGTGTTTGTGGTGATAGTGGTGTAAAAAACACATTGCATATGAGTCTTATAGAAAATACAATTATATACAGTACATATTACTTGATAATTATAATAAATGCCTATGTTTTTGGTTTATGTATTTACTATTTTACTTATTGTTATTTTATAGACTGTACACTTCCTACTTACAAAAAATGTTTGCTATAAAACTATATGCTTTGTTACTCAGGCAGCAGCCTTATACAGCTTGTGTTTACTGTGATTCTTGTTTGCATTACTTTTTTCTGTGCTTGATTTAATCTCATGTTGTTTTGTACAGGAACATGCTATATAGGCTTCTAAGCTAGAAGCACCCAGCTGTACCATATACGCTAGCTGTGCCAGGCTATACCATCTACATTTGTGTTTGTACACCCTGTGATGTTGGCATGATGAAATCACCTAACAACACATTTCTCAGAACCTGTCCGATATACAGATATGTAGACTGATATAAAATACTCAACTGTGCCTTATTAAATAGAACCTCAATTTGTATGTGGGTGTAGGAGTTCACTGCTTCAGAATATTTTCAATATATTATTATTATTTTTTAAAAAATAATTTGTATTGATTTCAGAGAGGAAGGGAGAGGGAGAGAGAGAAATATCAATAATGAGAGAGAATCTTTGATCAGCTGCCCCTTGCATGCCCTCTACTGGGGATTGAGCCCATAGCCCAGGCTTGTGCCAGGACCAGGAATTGAACCATGATCACCTGGGTCATAAGTTGACACTCAACCATTGTGCCACACTGGCTGGGCTCTATATATTATCTAAGTAAAATACAACCATGCCTGCATGATGGTATTATTGTGGTTTTTTTTTTTCTTTATACACAAGGGAAATGAAGCTCACTGAAGTCAGTTCACTAATTAAGAAAAAGCATACATGTTTCTCCATTACAAGTTGATGTAACAACACTGCTTTCAACTGTAAATCATTTTTATATGCATGTTTAATCACATGCAGGGTAGTATGAGAGGTCATATAGCAATGTAGTTAATAGCTTAGAAACTGGAATCAGAGACAGCTGATATATAGTTTGTTTTTGACACTTAACCAGCTATGTTACCTTAGTCAAGTTCCCTTTGAGAACATTTATAATCTAGATAATAGAAATAAGAATAGTAATTGCTGGACAAGGCGGTGTATCAAATAAGGTGTTTTCAATTGCAAATACCAGAACAGTAGCTTAAATAGCACAAACACTTTGTAAATTAGATTTTATTTTTTTAGAGTAGTTTAAGGTTCAGAGCAAAATTGAGGGAAGGTACCACAATTTCCCATCTATGTCCTGCCCACATGCAGTCTCCCCCATTGTCAGCATTGACCCGAGTGGTACATTTGTTAGCATTGAGGAAACCATATAGACACATATTTAATAGCCACAGTCTATAACTTACATTGCAGTTCATTCTATGAATTTAGGCAAATATTTAATGGCATGTGTCCATCATATGTTATCATAATATTTTCACCACACAAGAAGTCCTCAGTACTCCACCTATTTATCCCTTCCTACACTGTAACCCCTGTCTACCACTGATTTTTTTTTTTTACTGTCTCCAAAGTTTTGCCTTTTCCAGAATGTTATATAGTTGGAATCCTACAGTACTTAGTCTTTCTGACTGGCTTCTTTCACTTTATAATGTGTTAGACAGACATGAGCAGAAAAAGGGACCATGCGCCAGGTACAGAAACTCACCAGGGCCGAAAGCCATGGTGTGGAGAGTGGCTATAGTGTCTGGACAGGTTTAAGCCTCAGACTAATGAGAGGGCACGGTCCTCTCGTGGCAAAGCCACATGCAAGTCCCAGCTTGGAGGGCAAAGCCCTCCCAGCAAAAGGCTATAGTTGTAAGCTTGACCTTATGGTTGGAACCTGTGATTCCAGGTAGCTGAATGATGTGGGCTTGATAGAGTTCAGGTGCATGTAATTGAGTAGATTCAAAACCCAGGTGAACATTGTAAACATCTTGACCATGCCCTTACTTTGCCTCATGGAATCCTCCTATCTAATAAAGAGGGAATATGCAAATTGGCCATCACTCCATCACAAAGATGGCTGCACCCACATCTGAGGCCAAGTTTCCATAAGGAGCCTTAACAAGCAATCAGCAGAGACCTGAGGTTATGCCCTCCCCTGCCCCCATGAGGCTTGACAGGCAACCTCAGGCCGTGCCCCCCACCTGCAGGGCTTGACAGGGGACCTCAAGGTGCGCTTCCTGTACTGGTGCTGGGCTAGGGGACATCAGGCCACACCCCCCCGCCCAGCGGGGCTTGACAGGGCATCTCAGGCCATGTCCCCCACCTGGCAGAGCTTGATGGGGACCACAAGGCATGCCCCCCACCCTGGCCTGGGCTGGGGGACCTCAGGCCATGCCCGCCATCCTGGCCCCAGGCCAGGGGACCGAACCTGAGGCTACACCCCCTCCCCAGCAGGGCTTGACAAGGGTGGGACTGGCCGGGTCTGGAACTAGCCCAATGTGGTGGGGGGGCAGCCAGCCGGGTCTGGGTCTCATGCAATTTTGAGGTACATGTGAGTGGGTGGGGACTTGACTCTGGGTTCCATGGTGAGCCCCAGACTCTAACAGGAGGAAGGTTTTCATATACATTTTACTAATTTTCTTTCATCTCTGACACTTCTATAATAGAGAAAGGGCAAATAGCAATATTAACTTATTTCCTCTAATTAATTCCCTTTTAATGTGCACAAATTTCGTGCACTGGGTCACTAGTCTGGCTATAAAATAAAGACTTGGCTTGCGGGCTATGGTGCTGTCTCTCCATCAGAGAGGGCAGCGTCCCCACCTAGCTCTAGCTTTATTCTCTTGTCTATCTTTTCTAATCCTTGGCCTGTCCACGCCCCCAACCTCAGGTTCACCCATGGCCATGCTGAGCACAGCGCACCCTGGATGCCTAGCAAGGGGCAAAACTGGGAAAATAAGAACCTCACCCCCAGGGTAGCCAATCCTCCCCTAGCATATCACTAGTCATGCTTTTTGGATCCTCATATTGCTGGTCAGGTGGTTTAGAGCCCCTGACCTTTTCCTCCCTAAAGATAACATCTAGGCTTCAGTTGTATTTCAGCTCCAGGCCCAGAAAAGTAGCAAAACTAGACAAGTCATGCCTTGGCTGCCTCAGGACCAGCTACATTGACTAATAACCCGCTGCCCTGGCACTGACCCGTGGAGACCACGACCCTGAAAGAGAGCACACCAGGAAAGCTGATGAATATTCTATTGAGACACTCTGCTGAGACCTTCCCTGAGATTTCCACCTGCAATAGAGATATAAATACCCTCAGGATGAAGGACCCAGTGCCACCTCTCCCTCCAAGGGAGAGCCATTCCCTTTGCCCTCTCCTTCCCCCACAGCCGAGAATCCCCTATCATCAAAGGACCCCAGGAAGCTTGCAACCAGGGGGCATTGTACAGCACTAAAAAAAAAAAAAACACCTTAAAGTAATGTACCCCAGTCCCTAGGAACCTTCAAATATACAGCAGGTTCTCAAATAACATCCTCCTTTCATTAAACATTGTTTTCTTATAATGCTGATGAGCTGCCTTAGGAACTTTACTCCTTTATATCAATTAGCCTACTTAAATTTGGTTTCCATCTACATGATTTCACTTAAAGTCACAGTTACATTGTAGTGCTTATAGAAGATAACACTCTAAACTGAAAACAGAAAGAAAATATTTTTCAGCCAAATTTTAATATTTAAATCCTAACGTATGGAGTGAATTCATTCATTTATTTATTTTTTGAGGGTAAATCCTTGCATATTATTTTCAAAGTCAATCTTGTAATTGAGGCATTTGACTTTCACAACATTTGCAGACCTTATTCTTCCATTGGGTTTGAGCATAAATATTTCATAATGCCAAAGTGTAAAATATTTAAATGCCTCATTTCCCACCACTATGATATACAGTATATATTAAATGTTTCAGAAATACTCTAGTGATTATTTTTCCTTGAATGTTTTATACATGTATCAGAATAGTGCTTTAAATGGATTATTGACAATTCCATTTCATCGTATAAATTATACATATTTTATAATACAATATCAAGTGAAATGTTTTGAAAATGAGTGACTACTGAATGCAATAATGATATCAGTTGTAAAATTAATTTTTACTTTGAATTCTAAAATGTTTCAAATATTTACCATATTTCATGGGATCTAAGTTGCAATCTATTATAACACAAACTATTACTTTATGTACCACCAAAAAACAAAAGATCTGTCTAATCCTATCTAATAAAAGAGTAATATGCAAATTAACCAGCACTCCACTACACCCACAAGCCCCATGCCCACCAACCAATCAGGAGCAAGTATGCAGATTAACCCAACCAAGATGGCTGTGGCCACGGAGCAAACAGGAGGCTTGGGTTGCCCCCAGCAATGGAGGAAGCCAAGCTTTCCACACACCCTGGCCAATCCAAGCCTCCACTCAAGGCTACAAAGTTTCAATTATAGAAGATAAATAATCCCAGATACCAGGGCCTCTGCTTGGGTCGCAGGGGGGCATGGCTGGCCTGCAAACCACCACAGGCCCCTCGCCCAGGCTGCTCCATGCCCCAAGGGAAGCCCCACCCTGATCCAGGACACCCCTCAGGGCAAACCAGCCAGCCCCCACCAGTGCACCAGGCCTCTATCCTATCTAATAAAAGAGTAATATGCAGATTGACCATCACTTCAACACACAAGATGGCTGCCCCCATGTGGTCAAAGATCCTGCCCCCATGTGGACACAAGATGGTCACCACAAGATGGCCAGCAGGGGAGGGCAGTTGGGAGGGACCAGGCCTGCAAGGGAGGGCAGTTGGGGGCAATCAAGCCTGCAGGGGAGGGCAGTTAAGGGTGACTAGGCTGGCAGAGGAGGGAAGTTGAGGGCGACCGGGCCTGCAGGGAAGGGAAGTTGGGGGAGACCCAGGCCTGCAGGGAGGGGCAGTTAGGGGTGACCAGGCCTGTAGGGGAGGGCAGTTAGGGGCAAAGAGGCTGGCAGGGGAGCAGTTAGGCATCAATCAGGCTGGCAGGGGAGTGGTTAGGGGGTAATCAGGCTGGCAGGCAGAAGCGGTTAGGGGCCATCAGGAAGGCAGGCAGGTGAGCGATTGGGAGCCAGCAGTCCTGGATTGTGAGAGGGATGTCCGACTGCCCGTTTAGGCCCTATCCCGGTAGGATCCCGGTAGGATCGGGCCTAAACGGGCAGTTGGACATCCCTTGAGGAGTGCCAGATTGGAGACGGTGCAGACTGGGCTGAGGGACACCCTCCCCTGTGCACGAATTTCATGCACCGGACCTCTAGTTATTAATAAGTTATCAACCATAAGAAACAATAATATTATATATATATATATATATATATATATATATATATATATACATACACCTATATACCTAAGCCTTAATATTTATGACAATAGTATAAAATATTTTATCATTTTTAGACATGATCTATTGCCCAACCTTTATTTTTGAATTTATATTACTTTTATTTGATCTGATTTTCTGATTAACATTATATGTTATATCTTATACCTTAAATTTAGCAGGATTTTCTATACTTTTAGCTTTACCATAATAATCACTTTCTCTTAACATGCACTCTTGATGAGACAAATGAAGGCTTTATCCTTTAGTTACTGTATTTTTACATAGCATATACAGTTTACTAAATGGTGAAAGAAGAGTTTTTCCTATGAGATTCATCCTATATAATAGAATCATAGTATGTAAATTGTCCCCTCAACCAGAGTTCTTCCAGGAGTTTGACAGGGGCTGGTGATGGGGCAGGCCAGGGTCCTGGCCAGCAGCTGGCAGCCACTAGGGACCCTACCAGTGCACAAATTTCATGCACTGTACCTCTGGTGTTATATAAAAACTGTAAGCATGACTGGCTTGAAGATAGAGGAGATGCTTTCCTTTTTCTGGATTTTTAGTGCTGAAAGCTATTCTGCAAAAAAAAGACATTCTGTAAAAGACTTCTATATGTTTGGCTCAATTTGCTGGGAACCTAAAATAGCTCTTACAATAAAGTGTGTGTGTGTGTGTGTGTGTGTGTGTGCGTGTGTGTGTTGGTTTTAAATATGAAAAAAGGTGGTTTTAAATATTTTTAAAAAGGGACAAAAATGTAAAGTTCTGTGTAGTTAGTCTCTAAGTTATGTAAGATCAGGAGTGATTTAAACATTTCACCAGATGCATACTGACTCTGGCATTTTTTTTTTATTCCCATTAGGACAATTTATATTAAAAAATAATCTAGAGAAAGATTGAGAACTTCTGCCTACTCTCTATAGAGAGATCTAATTGAATGTGTACTAAGTAAGCATCATGCTGGTAAAACGGACTTCACAACATCAAGGAGTTTACAAGTTTGTAAGATGAAGAGGATGTTGAGGGGCTGTTGGTAGAAGAAAACTGAGATTCCCTGGAAAAGAAGATTCATTGTGGAAAGTAAAAGGCTATAAATATTATCTAATAGTACAGGGGTAGAGGAAGAAATTTTCACTATAATTATTACAGTAATTATTAGAAGTTTTTGAGCATGAAATTGAAATAAAAACAGATGTCTGAGAAGACAGAAATGTTTGATGAGGAAGATTTAGGAGACAGCAGACTCTTGCTGTGGTCCAGATCTAAGATAGTAAGGGCCTGGAACAAGAGATAGAGATGAGCAAGAAAAGCAAGAGATTATTCTAATATATATTTGAAGAAAATGTAGGATTTAAAACTAGTAAAATTATACTAAGTTATTGTAACTTGACAAGGTAACCAAAGTATATTTTTAGAATCTTTCCTGTTTTGATATGTTTTTATCACATTACACAGCAAAACCCTCACTGAGCTTTGTATTGGGATGAAAAACATATATATATTTCTAAAAGATATCTCAATATTCTTTATTTGGAATTATATTACAATTCTAAAGATACAAATATTATCCAGGGATGAATTCATAACAAAACAATTTGTGACTTGTGATAAAAATTTAGAGTAACCATAAGATAAAATTCTGTCTTATATGGGAGCTAAAAATGCCATCTGTGTCACACAAAGTTGAGAAAGTAAACTAAAGACTTATATAATGTCCTTAAGCTTTAATGGTGAGATAAGATTAAATCAGTAAAAAAGACTTATAAAAATACTAGAGGCCCAGTGCACAAAATTCATGCACAGGTAGGGTCCCTAGGCCTTGCTGGCGATCAAGGCCGATCTGTGGGGACCCTCCTGGCACCCGCCTTGGCCATCCTGGCACCGCCCACTCGCTGGCCTGCTGCTGCTGCTGCCAGTCACCTCCCTCTGCAGGCTACCAGCGGGGTGATCAGGGGGTTGGGGTTGCTGGCACCCACCTTGGCTGGCTTAGGGCCTGCAGACTGGGGGCAATGCCTGTGTTGAGCATCTGCCCCCTGGTGGTCAGTGCATGTCATAGCCACCAGTCATTCTGCTGTTCAATTTGCATATTAGGCTTTTATTATATAGAATGTCTGCTTCGATATTATTTCTACTGTCAAAATGAGATTTATAAAAATTTTCAGGTACGGGCAATTGCTTAGAAATCACATCCTCTCAATAAAACGGTAAATTTATTTTTTATTAACAAATGAACAAATCAGAATTAAGACTAAAAACCATTTACATTGTTCTAGTCAGGTTTGGCTAGTTTATGCTCTGGTAACAACCTTTAAATCTTTGTAAATTAAAACAAGAATGGGCTTTTTGCTTGTACTATGTATTAATTTTGACATATGCAGTGTTTTTTTTGTGTGTGTATTTTTTTTCTGTTGAGCTCACTCATGAAGGTAGATTGAGCCTTCATCATGAACAGTGACTATGATCATGGCAGCTGGAAAGAGCAAGAAGATCATGAACTGGCTCCTAAGAACCTCTATGAAAATGACACCTATCAAGTCCACATATGCCTCCTGATGCAAATTAGATCAGGGTCCAGGGCACGGTTGGCTTTCCAGTCCTTTCTCACTAATAGCAAACCTCTCATATTCATACTAGAGGCCTGGTGCATGAAATTCATGCACAGAGGGGTGGTGTTCCTCAGTCCAGCTTGCACCCTCTCCAATCTTGGACCCCTCGGGGAATGTCTGACTGCCAGTTTAGGCCCGATCCCAAAACTGACAATTGAATATCCCTCTTGCAATCCGGGACCACTGGCTCCTAACCACTCACTCCCCTGCCAGCCTGATTGCCCCTACCTTGCCCCCCTGCTGGCCTGGTCAACCCTAACTTGCCCCCCTGTTGGCCTGATCACCCCTAAACTGACAGTTGGATATCCCTCTTATAATCCAGAACTGCTGGTTCCTAACCACTCGCCTGACTGCCTGCCTAATTGCCTCTAACCCCTCTGCCTGCCAGCCTGATTGCCCCTACCTCGCCCCCCTGCCAGCCTGATCACCCTTACCTGCAAGGCCTTGCCCCCCTGCTGGCCTGATCAGCCCCCAGTCTGGTCTCCCTCTGAAGGAGGTGACCTGGCGGATCAGGGGAAGGCACCACCCCCATTACCCCACTTGCTGCTGCCATTGTTGGCCTGAGTCTCAGCCCTTCGCAGCCACCCAGGGCTGCCTGAGCCTCAGCCCTCACAGCTGCTGTGGCTTTGTCTGGAAGGACATCTGGAATATGTCCACTCTAATTAGCATATTACCCTTTTATTAGTATAAAGTTGGGGACCATTACAACCACGCAGAACTTAAAGAAAAAACTTGGCTCTGGCCAGTTTGGCTTAATGGAGAGAGTATCGGCCTGTGGACTGAAGGGTCCCAGATTTGATTCTGGTCAGGGGCACATGTCTGGGTTGCAGCCTCGATCCCCAGTAGGGGGCCTGTGGGAGGCAGCTGATCAGTGATTCTTGTCATCCATGTTTCTACCTCTCTCTCCCTCTCCCTTTCTCTCTGAAATCAATAAAAAAGATTAAAACACATGATCTTCCCTTTAGGCTTTGTCATTTTACAATATCCTTTGTGCAGTATTTAAACTTCCCTCAACTTTCCTCTACCCACCCTTTAAATGTGATCTATTTTGGGGAAGGTGAGCAGGAAAGTGATTCCAGTGGTTAGACATTTTTTTGGAGGGTTGGGGGTCATGAAAATATTTAATAATTGAGCATGGTGATGGTTGTACCACTAGGAATTTACGTAAAAAAAACAGTTCATTGTACACTCTAGGTGACATGCAGTATATGAATTATATCTCAACAAAGCTTTTTAAAATTTCTTTTTAAATAAAGACCATTCTTATAATCAATTGCAGATGTTTTCAGAGGCCCCTCAGGATTTGCTTATCGTGTCCCAAACCACAGCTGCGACTCCCAGTTTCCTCCAGTCCTGGTGGATCTGGATGGTGTGGTTTGCAAAGGAGAAGGTAGCAAGAGGCTTGTGGAATTTCTGCAACCCCATTCCCAAGGTCTCCTCATTGGGCACCAAGGCCATTTCTGCTGTGCCAGCTCTCTGCTTCCTTTAACCTGTTGGGCAGAAGAATCCTGCATGCTCTGGCCAGAAAGTGCATTCTCTCTTAGGTGGCCCAAATGCTTTTTTAAAGGTTGCTTTATGGATTCAAGAGAATAAACAGAGATGTGGAAAGCTTTTGTCAAATACCTTTTACATGGTTCTTCCAGTCTCCTGGGAAGTGAGATGTGGCTCTGAATTCATCCCAAAGGGTGTCTTTGGGCAAAAGCACCCAGAACAGCACAGTCCTGCAGGATGCCCTACACACTTCACTGTCAGGACTCAGGGGGCTTGAGGGTGAGCGAGGCAGTGGTGCCAGGACAAGACCCGGGAGAAGGTAGCACTTTCTACACTGCCCAGGCCACGTGGACTGCAGCTGTACCCACTGAGGTGGGCAAGGTGTTTCTGCTGTTTTGTTTTGGTCTGGCATCCACCCTGTCAGCTACAGACCTATGCCTGCACTGAGACTGTGAACGGTTCAATGGTCCTACGTTTTGGTGGACGGTGGATGCACTCCCACCTCATGGAGTCTGGCAGTTAGACACTAGCGGCTTCCAAGTCGCTCACAGGGAGAGCGAGGCCCTAGGTCCAGAACAGACTCAGGTGCCCTCAGCTAGGAGGCCTCCCTAGCTGAGGGCTAGGGGCTGCCAGCAGTTTGAAGGCCAGCCACGACCCTGATTGTGGCGGGGGTCTCCTCTGGGGTGCTGGCCAGCCTGGGCTAGGGCTGCCTGCAGTTTGAAGGCTGGCCACGCCCCCAATCCAGATGGGGTACCCTTATGGTGACCATTCGTCCCGCTCCCTCAGCTCCCTAGTATGCTGTTCAGTCATCCGTCCAGTCGTTTTGGTTGTTACGGCCCCTGGCTTTTCATATATTAGGGTAGGTCTTGCAGAACAGACGGCTTTCTCTAGTTTTGTTGTATAAATGGACTGAAGACTGCTCATAAGTTTTGCTCCCCATGTTGTTTATTTCTTCACAGCAGGCTAGGAATGTTAGCTTAAAGCCTACCACCACCAAATTCAAATTTCTACCCATCCAACTGCTTTAAATATAGCCCAATGAGATTATTTTTGTCACCTTAGAATATGTCTGCTTTTCATATCCTGTGAAACTGCACCCAACATCTGCTAGCCATAGACTAAATTATTCCATAGCTAGAACAGATTCCAGAACACCGCTGTCTTTCAGTGCTCTGTGATCCAGAGCCTCCTCACCTTGCCACTGAATGGCATTGCCCAGACAGGCAAATTGCTCTCTGATTCTTCTTTCCTCAGGGAGTTTTCTTTTCTACTTGTCCTCCTATAAATTTCTGATATTTGAATATAATTTTATTACATTTAAAGAATGAAGTTGTGATTGTTTTTGTTAGTAAACTATTTTAAAACTAACATTTACTGAGTATTGACTTGCCCAAAAATAATTATTATAAGAGTAACTTTACATGGTAGATACCCAATTTCATGGTTGAAGTAGCATAGGCTTAAAATGTTACATAACTTTCTAATGTCAACATTGCTGGTAATCAAGGTAAATTTTATTCCAAACTAGACCTCTCAAACCCCAAAGCCTTGGCTCTTATTACTATGTTATCCTGTCTCAAATCATGATTAAAAATAAAGTTTGATATTATAATTAGTTGCAATGTAATAGCTTACTAAGACACAAACTAAAAATCCCCTTTAAATTATAGGAAACAAACCTGGAAAATCAAGTAGAAATCAATGATTGATCATCGTTGTCATTCATGTCACATATATTTCAGTCATGAATATATATATGAAATATATTATTATACTAGGGGCCCAGTGCATGAAATTTGTGCACTTGGTGGGGGGGATCCCTCAGCCCAGCCTGTGCCCTCTGACAGTCTGGGAGCCCTTGGGGGATGTCTGACTGCTGTGGAGGCGGTAAAGGCTCCCGCCACCAACGCTGCGTTCACCAGCCATGAGCCCGGCTTCTGGCTGAGCAGCGCTCCCCTGTGGGAGCACAATGACCACCAGGGAGCAGCTCCTGTGTTGAGCGTCTGCCCCCTGGTGGTCAGTGGATGTCAGAGCGACCAGTCATGCTGCTGTTCAGTCATTTTGCATATTAGCCTTTTATTATTAACCTTTTATTACATAGGATGTATTCTTAATTTTAATCTCATTTAAATTTTATTTCCACAAGCATATAAATCTCCAAATTAAACACATTTATTTGAAAAATTAGTAGATAAGTATGACATTGCATTACAACATCAGTGATATCGAAGAATCATACATAGAAATAGAGCTGTGTTAACCTGCTGATTTTACCAGGCAGTCATCCCTGTGTACTTTCATGGCATTACTACTGAAGCCAATCTCTGTAGAGTGAGTGGTGGTGAATGTACCATTAAGAAATAGCAATCTGCCTTAAAACCAGCCAATTGTTCCTGTTCTGTGAGACCTTGGTAGAAAATTCAGCATTTCCAATCAGTGTGACTATAAAACTCTCCAATTTCTTTCTTTATTTAAAGTTTTGAAAAGTGGATTGCAGGGAGTGGATCTCCCCGTTGTCGGTTCTTGCCTCACTAAGTTTGAAGAATAACATTCACAGACTACAAGGACTTGTTAGTAAAAGGGTGGAAAATTATTGGAAGCAAATACAGATGCCCACATAGGGATGGGTTCCCAAGGGGGTAACCCATCAAACCCCTTTTTTCTAAGGTTGATAAATGCTGTAGTTCTTTGTCTCTTCATGCTCCCTTTTAATTGGACCCCTTCCCCATTTTATGACCCTGCGTTTTTCTAATTGGTCACTGTTTTGCAGAATGTCAGCTTCAAGCTCCAAAACCCACGTGCTGCCCACCTCTGTCTCTCCCCCTTGTCTTGCAGCATTCCTCTGTCTCCTATGAACATGTTTCCCTCTTTCCAGCATTGTTGACATTTCTCTATCTTTTATAAAAGTGTGTTTCCTTTCCCCCATTCTCTGTGACTTTTCTTTATCCTCTGTGAATGGATGCCTTCTGGCAGCTCCAAGCCCTCACCTGTGCATTCCTCCCCCATGGACCCTCTTTATTCCTAAGACTCCCTAAACCTGTCTGTTTCTAGAATTCCTTTCAGTTTCTGAGAAAGTAGAAAGTATTGAGTTCACCAGAGAGTAAGTAATATTTTGAATTGCTTTGACATTGGACAAGAAGATAAAAATTGATCTTAACCTAATTTTAAAAGGATATTAATTTTAATATTTGAATAATTATAGTTTTAGAGTTCAGGTGTGGGAATTTTTTATACCTGAAAACAGTTGATATCTTAAGTCATGATTATATTTTAACATTATAATTATTAAAATATTGAAATTCAAAGACCAAAAGCCATTTATAATAATAATTATTTCTGCATTGATCTGGTGTTCAATAATTATATTTAGATAAATAAAAGGAAGAAGATAAAACAGAACCCATGTAGATATTCACACCTTATTGCTTGTGTTATGTACATAAAAATATACAAGTAGTCCTGTAGAAATTTTTGTGTGAAATTCTGAAGACAGAGATGCTTGAAATACTTTCATTTCTTTATTAGGAACTAGATTCTAAAGTTATTTTTAATGTTACACTATTTCAAATTAATACAATTTATTTATTTAAATATGTCTTTTGCAAAATTGATCTATGCTGTTGTAGTTGGTACAAAAATGTTAGCACCTGGCTTTATAGATGTACTTAAATATTTTCTAGACAGTTTTCGCCAGTGCATGGGAAATTTCCACCTTTACGTACTGTGTAACTGAAACTTTTACTCGGTGTTCTTGAGTTTTCTGGCTGTAATGGGAAGTATATTTTTGGTAATGCCCTTGCTGCATCTTTCCCTTTTTCTCAACTGGTTTCTCTGCTCATTACTCATAATTTGGGACTCTGTGAGAGAAACAGTAAATTTCATGTGGTACTAGGAGATGTAACAGGAGAAATTTCTGGAGGAAGATTAGGTAGGAAGCCTGATACTGCAAACAGGAATGATTGTGAAAGAAGTGATTAGGGTTGTGGATGATGGGGGGACAAAAAATCAGATACCTGTGTGTGGATCTCTGCTTCAAAGTCAGGTGTGTTATTAAACAGAAAACACAAAACCGAAACATTCCCAATTCCTGTTTAGAAACTTACAATGTTGTTCTGCTGGGGAAATTGAACAGAGTAGAACAGGGATGCGGAGACAGGTAAGTCTGAGTTAGAATTTCTGACTCCCCACAGCCTGAGTATGTCACCTGAACAATCAGGAAATAGCCATAGCCCCGAGGTAGGAGACCTGAAGGTGCTAAGAGAATGGAATAAAGATCTTCTAGGGGCTTGAAATCGGAACAAAGAGGCTTTTCTCTTGCAAAAACTGATACACAGGATCAGTTTTTGGGTGACAACATACAAGGGTGTTTTCACTGCAGTCCCAGTCCAGTGATCAGATCAGACTGCCATAGAAGACAGCACGGGCACGGTGCAGATTGTAGCTCCCAGTCTCTCCCTCAGTCACGAAATCAAAGCTACCTGCTCCTACAAATACAATTAGGTGTTATCTCCAATAGGAGCAATCTAGTAGGAGTGAGAGATTTAATTGAAAAACTATGTATATAACTTAAAGAGCTGAATTATCCAAAGGAGACTATTTAAACTAGAAAATGCTTCAATTCCTCAACTATTCAGGTTGAAAGACTTTCTCCTTTAATACCCAGTAGAGTCTACACTTATATATAAGATGTAAATTGTTATAAAATACAAAGTGTTACATTTTCTTTGTTCATTTGAGTAGTCGAAAGTAAATATTTGCACATTAGTATAAATATATCATTAATCTACCATTATTACTTTGGTTTTTTTCTGTTTTAATTTGTATATGCATCTTTCCACTTAATATATGTTTGTATTGCTAAAAAGTGCTCAATAAAAATGATACAAGTAGTGTTAAGTTTGTTGTTGCTATTAGTTGAAAATTTCTATAACAGAGTAACAAATATATTTATCTCCCTTTTTTGTAAACTTCCTAGATTTTAAACCTCCATTTCTTCTTATATATACTGTATTTACCTTGATACCAGCCTGTCACATAAATTGTTATCCTTGACTTTGTTCTCAGGGGACACTGCACATACACAATATTTAGACTTAATTATATTTCAAATTGGAAATATTGGCATGTACCATACACTGGGACAATGGCTCCCATACAATAAAACTGTGCTTTTCTGTGAATTTCTGCCCATTATGTAAATTCAGTTGTCACATGATCGATACTAAGTATATATTTGTTAGGTATTAAATAAATGTAAATCCAGAAAAAAACAAAGCCAGAACTAACTGTATTATACAAATAATAGAGGCCCAGTGCACAAATTTGTGCATAGGTGGGGTCTGACCTGCCTGGCCCCAATCTGGGCAGATTGGGGCCAGGCCTGTTGGGAGGAGGAGATGATGGGAGGCAGGCAGGCTGGTGTCATAGCTACTGGTCATTCCAGTTGTTCTGGCGTTCCAGTCGCTGGCTTTTGATACTAGTGTTAGAGACTCAGTGCACAAAATTCATGCACAGGAGGTGGATGTTCCCCTCAGCCCAGCCTGCACCCTCTCCAATCCGGGATCGGGCCTAAACTGGCAGTCGGACATCCCTCTCACAATCTGGGACTGCTGGCTCCTAAATGCTCACCTGCCTGCCTGCCTGATCGCCCCTAACTGCCCCCCCGCCAGCCTAGTCACTCCCAACTGCCACCCCTGCTGGCATGGTTGCCCCTTACTGCCCCCCCACTAGCCATGTCACCCATAACTAGCCCCTCATCCTGTCAGCCAGGTGGCCCCTTACTGCCCCACCTACTGGCCTGGCTGCCCCTAACTGCCTGCCCCTGGCTGCCCCTAACTGCCTGCCCCTGCCCCAACTGCCTCCCCTGCCAGCCTGGTTGCCCCCCAACTGCCCCCCCTACCAGCCTGGTCACCCCATGCAGCCTGCTGTTCAGTCATTTGGTCGTCCCTCAGTAAATCCCCTACTGGCCTGGTTGCCCCACGCATTCTGCTGTTCAGTTGTTTGGTCATCCCACACTAACGCCCCTGTCAGCTTTGTTGCCCCAAGCAGCCTGCTGTTTGGTCATTACTGTGATGGTGTCCTGGACAATTTGCATATTCCTCTGTTATTAGTAGAGATATAGAGATTCTCTTTTTCCAACTTTTTAAATAAAGCACTTCATTTTACTAGTAGCTATTTTATCAAAATATTTCTAAGATAACACCTACCAATAACATAATTTCATGTTCATTTACCCAGATATCCCAAATGACTTTAGAAATATGAATCCAATTACTTTTGTGCTTAACAAAAGCAACAAATGGTGTTTTGTGGCTATTCACTCGATTGCAAGGTGGAAGTGTTGTCTGAAAATAGACATAAGTATACCATATTGGTATTACACTGTAATTAAAGATTACTTTACAATATAATTAACCAGGAAGATGATGCATATAATGAATGAATCATCTTTGTATTTGGTGTGTGTATACGAAGGAAATGGAAAGTTAATAAGTGTTTTAAGTTCATGAGAGTCTTCCGAATTCCTGTGCTCTTTCTCTAACTGATTTAAAGTGCAGTTGAGTCAGGCATCATCTTTTCATATTCTAGGAATTCTCAGTTTGTAACATTTCTGAATTAAAAATGAGATGAGAACTTTAGATTAGTTAAAGCAATATTTTAAAATGTGTTATATTAATTTTCAGTTTCAGTTGCTTTAATGTAAAAATTGTCACTCTCTACTGCTTAATATGATGCATACAATTTATGATACATTAACTATATTAGGAGATTGAATACACAGAGGTTTTAAATAAGATAAATTCTATTTTAATTAAAATTGAAATACTGAATTGAATTTGCAGCAACTGAAAAAGTACTAGAATGTAATTTGGAGATCACAATGGAAAATTCAGGAAGTATTAGTATTTGAGTTATAAGGTTCTATATAAAAAGTTTTGAGAGGACCACCACTATAGAGCTGAGAATGACAGTCCTTTTACTTTAGTCTTTCAGTATCCTGGTCTATAAAGTAGGTACATTAAACCAAAAAACCTGTAATCTACTTTGCAGCTTTAAGCATTTTATTCATTATGTGGGGAAATGATGAACTTTTATAGTGTGCCAAAGCACAGAGTATTAATAATCAACAAACATACAAATTCCCCCTCAAAAAACCTGCTTTATCTTTTAAGAAAGAAAGTTTACTTTTTAATTTAAATTATTTATTGTTTAATGTATTGCATAAGTCGCCTTTGTCCCCCATTGACCTCTTCCCGGCTGCCCCCACCTCCCTAGCACATGCCCTTTATAATTTGTAGAATTTAAGAAAAGTGAACTAGTTAAAAAATTAGCATACACTATATTTGTAGAATTAATAAGCTATTTAGCAATTAATTTAGAGGAAAATTTAATTAATAACTGATTTCAATAAATTATTTGTAGTTTTCATAATTTGAAAGATGACATTCTGTTTATAATTTAAGTATGAAATAAAAATTATAATCAGAAGTCATTTCTTTGAAGACAGCATTTTCCTGTTTTCTGTGCCTATAAAGACCACAGAAAAATACCCCATTGATTTTTTCCAATATAAAAGTAATGTATTCTCCTTATAACTAGTCAAAATTTCATGGTACATAAAGAGAAAAATTTTACAGATCTGGGTAAATAATGACATGGAATTAAGTCCCTGACATTCTTCCGTCCATACTCTTCTCTGAAACAATATAATGCAGATGAAGAAGTTCAAGCTTTAGGACTGTCGGTCATTACTCTTCTGATTAGAGCCAAGGGGTGTTTTTCTTGTGCAAATAAAGAATGCAGGAGACCTAATTTTAGAACTGGTCTAATGTCTTTGTAAACAATATGATAACTGATCTCTTGGTAAACAGACCAATCATTTTTGCTTGGAGGAGAGTTCTCATTCATGGGATGTTTTGAGCAGGATGTCCTTAGACTAGGATTGCTTATGGCAACCAACCCTAAGATCTCTGGGTTAAGGAGACATGGCTCCCTGACAAATGTCACGTAAGGTAGGTGAATATGGAGATATAAAATGGACATGTTCCATATCCTGAATACAGTTTGAGATATGATGTGCAATTCTGATTTGAGATAGCTCTTAACTCTGGGCCATAGAATGTGATATAGGAGGGAAGGATTTGGGGAGCCACCATGAGATGCCTTAGACCAGTGGTCGGCAAACCCATTAGTCAGCAGAGCCAAATATCAACAGTACAATGACTGAAATTTCTTTTGAGAGCCAAAAACCAACTTCTGCGCATGGGCCACAAGTTTCAATTGCACAGTACATGCACACCCACACATGGTATTTTGTGGAAGAGCGACACTCAAGGGGCCAAAGATACGCATGTGGCTCGTGAGCCGCAGTTTGCCGACCACTGCCTTAGACCTTTCTTTACTTCATCTGCGCTTCTTGCCTTCTTATGTTCTTGAACTTGTAAAGCTTGATACTGTGTAAGTCTGATTGGACAATCTAATGTTTATGTTCAGTTGTACAGACTAAAACAAATTGAGATAATTATGTAACTGGTGATATCAATTTTATGTAGATCTCCATGGTAGAGAGGATGAATAGGATTTCATTTTTTTCTGCACCTGTTAGGCCAGGAGAAAGGGAAAGAATGTTTGTAAGAAAACATTTGATTTCCTGACTATTTAAAAAGAGATTGAAAATTGAAAACCTATAGACAATTTTCATAGATAGAGTGTTGCTGTTTGTGGTTTTGATCCTTGGATGGAGTTATGAACATGCTGATATTGATGGAACTGGGAGTGTATGGGATGAGCCAGAGCCATTGATATATGATGCGTTATTTCCAATGCATATGTTTCAGAAATAGGATCATTTGAAATACTACCTTTAGACCCTGGTGTAGATTATATAATATAGATAGCCTCACTCTGGCCCTTCATTGGTTGAATCTCATTTCAAGGATGAAGGAGATTATTCATCTGCTTTCATATCCCTGTTTCCTGCACAAAACCTTGAACCCACTCCAGGGGCTCATGTTGGCTGATTCCTGGATCTGTTATCCCAAATATGGACTACATTGCTGGTGTGCACAGCCCAGGCTCAAGAGTTAATGGGCTGGGTATGTCATTGACATGCAGGCAAGCATGGGGTTTCTCAATACTCAGAGTGGAACTAGAAAAATAGAGAGGCGATAGACCAAGGTCCTGAGATTGGTGGTAGACTATATGGTGTTACAAACCTCTACATTTAATATGGCTGCCTATCTATCTTTGTCAAAATTAAGAGAATGGGACATATATTAAATTTTTTGAAGGTACAGATACCCCTCCCACATAACCCTCTATCCACTCATACATAGTTTTCCATCATCAACATCTCCCACCAGAATGGTACATTTGCTATGATTGATGAACTTTAACTAACATATATATTATCAACCAGAGTTCATAATCTACATTAAGGTCCATTCTTGGTGTTGTATGTTCTATGGGTTTTGACAAATGTCGAATGACACATATCCACCATTACAGTATCATATATAGAAGTTTCCTTGGCCTAAAAATCCTCTGTGTTCCATCTATTCTTCCCTTCCTCCCCCTGACCTCTGGCAATTACTAATATTGTTACTGTCTCCACAGTTTCACCTTTTCAGAATGTCATATAATTGAAATTATACAGTAGGTAGCATTTTCTGATGGCTTCTTTCACTTAGTAATATACATTAAGTTTTCTGCATGTGTTTTTATACCTTGATAGTTTGTTTCTTTTGAGCACTGAATTATTCTCTACCACTCAGGTCCATAAGTTTGGTACCTGTATTTTTTTATATGTGACTTATAGTTTCAGGTCTTAGGTTCAAGTCTTTGATCAATTTTGAATTAATTTTTTGTACATGGGGGAAGCCTGTAATCCAATTTCATTCATTTACATGTGGCTTTCCAGTTTTCCCAGCACCATTTATTGAAGGGACAATCTTTACTCCAATGTGGATTTCTGGCTCCTTTGTCGAAAATTATCTGTCCATATACGTGTGATTTTGTAGCTGGGCTCTCTATTTTGTTCCATTGATATGTGTATCTGTTTCTCTGCCAATACCATACTGTTTTGAGTATTGTAGCTCTGTAGTATATTTTGAAGTCAGGTAGCATGATACCTTCAGCATTGCTCTTTTTTTTAGGATTGCTTTGACTATTCTAGGTCTTTTGTGGTTCCATACAAATCTGATGATTTCTTATTCTGTTTCTTTAAAGTGACATTGGGATTTTGATGGAGATTGCATTAAATCTGTATATTGCTTTGGGTAAAATGGCCATTTTAACTATGTTGATTCTTCCAATCCATGAACATGGGATATTTTTCCATTTTGTTGTGTCTTTTTCAACCTCATTTAATGTTTTGTAATTTTGAGGTCTTTCACGTTCTTTGTTATGTTTATTCCTAGGTATTTTATTCTTTTGGTTGTGATTAAAAAAGGAATTGTATTCTCCATTTCTTTTCTGAAGTT
The DNA here is from genome assembly GCA_026230045.1 of Corynorhinus townsendii. Taxonomy (NCBI): domain Eukaryota; kingdom Metazoa; phylum Chordata; class Mammalia; order Chiroptera; family Vespertilionidae; genus Corynorhinus; species Corynorhinus townsendii. The sequence goes on along the minus strand of JAPDVU010000001.1, from coordinate 111,621,466 downwards.
TAGTTGCTGATATACAAGAAGGCAATGGATTTTTGCACATTGATTTTGTATCCTGCAACTTGACTGTATTTGTTTATCGTTTCCAGTCATTTTTTGGTAGAGTCTTTAGGGTTTTCTATATACAGCATCATGCCATCTGCAAAAAGTGACAGTTTGACTTCTTCCTTCCCTATTTGTATGCCTTTTATTTATTTCTCTTGCCTTATTTCTCTGGCTAGTACTTCCGGTACTATCTATATATATATAAAAGGCTAATATGACAAGTGTCCATCTGGGTAATGACATCACATAGCAATCCCCAGGTTCCTTTTTCTAGCAACTAGCCTCCTTGCAGTTTCTTCAGCCCAGAAACACAACTTGCTTTATACCCAGGTGGAAACATTTTACACTTTAACCAAATGTCTGTGAAGCATTTTCCCATGCCTCATCTCATTTGATCCTCACAGAAGTCCTGAAGTAGGTAGATAGGAGACTTGGTGGAATCCTATTTTCTTTTCATTAGCCAGAAAACAGAGATTTAGAAAGCTTAGACACTTGACCCAACTGAAAAGAACTAAGAAATGGCAGACCTTGAAAATGACTTCAGGTTTTCTCACTGTACAGAATATAGTCAAACATTGCTGCAGTTAAATATTTTACCCTTTTTTCTCCCTGATTGATCTACAATAATAAGCTGGTGCATGTTGATATTTACTGCTGTGTTGCTGACAATTACCTGAAAGAGAAGTTGGGGTGTTTTATTGGGCTAGAAAAAGTTTAGCTAAATAAGAAAGCAGATGTAATTAAGCAAGTTTAATATATATATATATATAATATATATATATATATATTATATATATATATATATGACTAAATTGACTCGTGCCTATGATATACATATAAAGCTCTCGCTGGTGCCAATAACACGTATATGTTTCAATCTGCGATTGTTGATCGTGGATTTGGTTGACACTTGAATTATAGAGAAAGGGTGAATAGTGATATTAAAATATTTCTTCTAAATAATTTCCTTTCACTGTGCATGAATTTGTGCACTGGTCCATTAGTGTTGAATAAGAGTGGTGAGTGTGGACATCCTTGTCTTTTTCCTGATCTTAGGAAAAAAGCTTTCAGTTTTTCACCATTGAGTATGATGTTGGACTGAGGGTTTATTATAAACTAGAGGCCCGGTGCATGAAATTTGTGGATGGGGGAGGGTGTCCCTCCTCCCAGCTTGCGCCCTCTCCAATCTGGGACCCCTCAAGGGTGGGATCGGGCCTAAATGGTTAGTTGGACATCCCTCTCACAATCCAGGACTGCTGGCTCCCAACTGTTCACCTGCCTGCCTTTCTGATTACCCCTAACTGCTTCTGCCTGCCAGCCTTATCACTGCCTAACCACTCCCCTGTCAGCCTGATTGCCCCTAACTGCCCTCCCCTGCAGGCCCAGTCACCCCCAACTGCTCTCCCCTGCAGGCCTGGGTCCCCTGCAACTGCCTTTCCCTGCAGACCCAGTCACCCCCAATTTCCTTTCTCTGCTGGCCTGGTCACCTCTAACTGCCCTTCCTTACAGGCCTGGTCCCTCCCAACTGCCCTCCCCTGCTGGCCATCTTGTGGTGGCCATCTTGTGTCCACATGGGGGCAGGATCTTTGACCACCTGGGGACAGCCCTCTTGTGTGTTGGAGTGATGGTCAATCTGCATATTACTGTTATATTAGATAGGATAGAGGTCTGGTGTACGGGTTGGGGCCAGCTTGTTTTCCCTGAAGGGTGTCCTGGATCAGGGTGGGGGTTCCCTTGGGGTGTGGGGAGGCCTGGGCCAGGGGCCTGTGGTGGTTTGCAGGCCAGCAACACCCCCTGGCAACCCAAGTGGAGGCCCTGGTATCTGGGATTTATTTATCTTCTACAATTGAAACTTTGTAGCCTTAAGCGGAGGCCAAGGCAGCCCAGGGCTGCAGAAGCTTGACTTTCTCCATTGCCGGGGGCAACCCTAGCCTCCTGCTCTCTCCAGATCCGTGGCTGCCATTTTTGTTGGGATTTATTTATCTTCTATAATTGAAACTTTGTAGCCTGGAGTGGAGGCCTGGGCCGGCCAGAGTTTGTGGAAAGCTTGGCTTCCTCCATTGCCAGGGAAACCCAAACCTCCCTCCTGCTCTCTCTGTGTTGGTTAATTTTCATACTTGCTCCTGATTGGCTGGTGGGCATGGCTTGTGGGTGTAATGGAGTGATGGTTAATTTGCATATTTCTCTTTTATTAGATAGGATGGCCTTTATTAAGTTGAGGTACTTTCCTTCTATTCCTATTTTATTGAACATTTTAATAATAAATTGATGTTGCATTTTATCAAATGCTTTTTCTGCATCTATTGACAAGATCATATAATTTTTATCCTTTCTTTTGTTAATGTGGGGTATTACATTGATTGATTTGAAAATGTTTACCATCCTTGTGCCATGAGCAGACACTTGTAATTATAAAGAAGTACAGCTTATTAAAAATATAAATTGTTGAATTAAAAAAAATAAAAACTTTGCCATATCCAATTTCATCTACATTTTGTCCATTATCTTTTAAGAGTTTTATAGTTTGGTGTTTTACATTTAGGTCTATGATCCATTTTGAGTTAATTTTGTGAGGAGTGGAAGGTATCTATTGAAGTTCATTTTTTTTTGCATGTGGATGTTCTTATTCCAATACCATTTGTTGAAAAGATTATCTTTTCTGCAGTGTTTTACCTTTGTCAAAGGTCAATTGACTATATTAATGTGGGTCTATTTCTTTTTATGTGTTTTCCTCACCTGCTTGTTTGTCACTGTTATAAACTCTTCTTGAGTTCCTTAGGAAAACTCAGTTTATATTTTATAATTATAACATTTTCATAAAAATATTAGTTTTTAATTTTCCTTTGTTGTCTGTTACTATTATATTGGCTTCATATAATAAGTTGGGAGTGTTTCAACTTTTACTAGTCATGGAAGAGACTAACAATAAATTATCATAAATTATTTTCTCTTTTGTGTTTTATAGAACTGTTCTATAGAAAGAAAATGAAAGTCTCTTTTGTTTTGGTTTTATTTGTTTTATAGTTATTTATCTATTCCTGCTTTCTTTTTCTACTGAGTCAGCTTTGGAAAATTGTATTTTTCTAGCAAATCATTTACTTCCTCTTCATTTAAAAGTTATTGGCATTTTTATATTATTTTTTATTATCTTATTAATCTCTTCTATAGCTCTAATTATATCTTTCTATTCCTAATAGTGTCTATATATTAGTTTTCTATTTAAAAATTCTGATAAGGTTTTTTTGGGGGGGTATTTTTATATTTATATTTTATATTTTTAATTTCATTTTAATAGTCACACATGGAAGTGCTCATATGATAATTATATAACACTCATTTTTCACAAACTGGACACACTTAGGTAACACACCCAAATTATGAAATAGAATATTCCCCAGAATCGAAAGACCCCTCATGAAGTAGCCAATCACCCTCCAATGCCACCCCAAGTATGCTTTATGTAGACTTCTAGTAGAATAGTTTTTATCATTTTGGTATTTACTATGAATTACTACCTTCTATTGATGAACATTTATTAAGTTTGTAAAATCCACTCATATTATTGCATTTCATTTTAGATCATTTATTTACCTTATTGGATACTATTTCATTGAGCATAATAATAGTTATTCATCCATTCTATACTTGATGAGCTTTGGGGTGGTTTACAGATTTGGGTTATTAAAATATGAACATTATGTGAATGTACATGGAATTTTGTTTAAAGCACATCAGTTGGTTATATTTCTAGGAGTAGAATTTTTGGGGCGTAAGGTATGCATATATACTGTTTCAGTAGATAATGACAAACACTTGTCTAAAATAGTTGCCAAATTAAGCATCCCACTACCAGCACCATCAACAACAGCATAAAAAAGTTCCTTTAACCTGAGTGCTTTCTAGCACTTGGTATTCCCCATTATTTTTCACTTTAATCATTCTTGTGAGTGTGTGGTATTATATCATTGTAGTGATAATTTACTACATTTGATGCTTAATATATAATTATTATTAAGTTTCTACATTATGAACTTAATTTTTCTCTTGGATATTTACCCATAAACCCCTCTGAGTAACTTTTGCTAGTTATTTCCTCTTTTCATTTCCTAGTGTGTAAAATAAGTATATCAAAGAGAAAGACCTCTAAGTTACATTCAGTTTTAAACATCTTATTCAATCTATATGGAAAAAATGAATTCCTATAGTGTGCCAATACAGTGTTACTATTCAAATTGTAGATACTAGAAATGTCGAATTACTGAGCTATTTGGAAGTTTACTTAGAAAAAGGGTCTATTCATAATTGACTTCAGTGGGTTGTTTTTAGTTTTAATATTTTGAAAGATGAAAATTCCATTTATCATATAAATAGAAAAGAAAAATATAATAGGAGATCATATTTTAAAGAGTCAACATTAAATATTGTAGTATTGAGACACTTAATGATCTCCTATTATATTTTAATTAAATTTTTCCAATTCTATTTATACATATAGTGCGAGATATATTCTTATATATCAATATACAGTAATAACCCTTTATCCACAGGGGATACATTTCAAAGACCCTTGTGGATGTCTGACACTGAAGACAATACGAAACCCTATATATAATATGTTTTTACTGCAAATACATACCTTTTCCTTTAAAATAAACACATAATGGATTATCTTTGGTGCAAATTGCCTCCATCACTTCTCTTGAGCTTTAGGGTCATATTAAGTAATATATTAAGGACTATTTGGACAAAAGCACTATGATACCTCAATAGTTGATCTGATACTTGAGAAAGCTACTAAGTGATTAATTGTCAGGTTGATGATATATAGTACGAGTATGCTGGATTCATGTTCTGCATGTATGTAACAGGATGGCACAAGATTACATCATAATTTAAAATATGAATTGTTTGTTTTTGGTGTTTTCTATTTAATAGTTTTGGAAAATGGTTGACCACAGAGAGCACTTCTCCAATAAGAGGCGACTACTGTACTTGTTGAATTTGAAATGTCATTTTTATGTAAAAAGATATAAATTAGTTAATTAATGCCAAAAGAGGGAAGAAAATGTGAAGTAAAACTATTGGTTACTAGGAGATACAAAACTGAGAGTTGAAAATGAATTGGGGGAAAATAAGATAGAAAGAATGATTTAACAAAACATAATCTGAAAAGTACAATTGCTGTCAATAAGAAAGCCAAATTATAGATGTTCAGTAAAGGGTTAACTAAGCAGGCTGGGTTATGCAGGCCTGGGTTACTCAAACCCTGCACATTTCAAAGACTGGAACTGACAGTTCTGAGCCTTGGAATATTCTGCCTGACAATAGTGTTTTGAGTTTTTATTTGTTTTTTCTTTTAAAAAATAAATTTATTTAACTTATTAGGGTAACATTGGTTAATAAAAATATATGGGTTTCAGGTATAGAACTATATAATACATATCTGTATATTGTATTCCACATACAGTCAAGACTTCTTCTGTCACTATTTATACCTCCTTTACCCTCTTCTACCTACCCCACTATCCTCTTTCCCTCTGATAATCAGCATACTGTGGAAAACAGTATGGAGTTACCTCAAAAAATTAGAAATGGAACTGCATATGACTTAGCAATTCCACTTCTGCAAATATATCCAAACAAACCCAAAACACTAATTTGAAAGAATATATGCACCCTTATGTTCATTGCAGCATTATTTACAAAGCGAACATTTGGAAGCAGCCTAAGTGTCCTTCAGTAGATGAGTGGACAAAAAAAGCTGTGGTACATTTACACAACGGAATATTCTCAGCTGTAAAAAATAAGGAAATCTTACCCTTTGCAACAGCAGTATGCTAAGTGAAATTAACCAGCCAGAGAAAGACAAATAGCATATGATTTCACTTATATGTGGAATCTAATGAAGGGATTTAATAATAGTGTTTTGTATGTCTGAGAACTTGGGCCAAGCCAGATAGTTAATGCTAATAAGGTGATTAATAGTGAATACCTATTTTTGCTTGCTCAAGGTTTTGTGTCAAGCCATGTCAGCTTGACTCCTTCCACTGTCAGTCAAACTGTGTTAGCTTGACCATCCAGGAGAATGGTCTGATTTTCTTTCCGTTCCGCCCCCCCCACTCCCCGCTCCCAGTTGGCAATTCATTCATTGTTACATATTGCTTCTGGGAGAAATAAACATCATCTCTCTCAGTCCATAAATTTGCTCTTCATTACTCCTTCACTTCACTCATATAACTTTACCCTTTGGTGATTTTAATCTGTATTATATTTTTGCTATATAAACCATAACTGTGAATATAACAGTTTTTCTGATCTCTCTAATTCTAACAAATCATCAAATTAAGGTGGTCTTAGGAACCCTCAACACAATATATATCTAACTATTACACTACTTAAATAATCTACCATTTCTTCTACCTAAACAACAAACCCATTAATTGGAATATTTTTGCTTATTAAATGTGATATAATAAATAAATACACAAAAATTTGGTAGCTTTTATTGATTATAAAATTATATAGCATGCTAGAACTTAGCAGAAATATATGTGGTTTAGACTTGGTTTGCATATAATTTAAGATCATATCACTTAATGGCCATATACAAATAACATTTAAAAAATACAGAGTGCAGTTGGTATAACAGCTGTTGTTTCCATAACTGTAGTATGACCCTATTTGTACTAGCACCTTTCTGCTATTGCCAGAGCATCTCTAGAGCTCTGAAAATCAGACTCTCAAAACGAGTCATTTATGTTAAGTTAGGAAAAGCAATACCGAGTCACTAGTTTCATTTTTCTTAGGTGCCATGATGAGAAGCTGATGCTGCATGAAAGTCATTGTGGAACCTGAAATGGTGGTGATAGCATCCAATCTGGTTCCCAAGTCTGAGCAGCTTTGCAATGCACAAGGATTGCTTGCATACACCCCAGCGAGCAATAGACGTTAGCTAATAATGAAATAAAAATATTATTTTATTTCAATTTACATTCATTTTTTTTTCAAATAATTATTACATTTTTAAAACTTAACTACTCAAGTTATTTAGACCTAACCAGTCAATAAACAAACTATTATGTATTTATTTGGACCTAAGAGTGTTGTGGGATAAAACAAAACATAAGGGTATGGGGAATGGAGAAAGTTTGTGAATGTCTTATTTATGACATTTTGATAATTTAGAATCCCAGGCTTTTCTTACAGTAGATGTATTAAACCAGAATCTATATTTCATAGAGACAACCAGAAATTTAGCAAATATCCTAACTAATTCTGATGATTTACATCTACATTTTCAGAATCATTCTTTGTGATTGTTCTTTGTTTCATGATTGATTATAGATCTCATGAAGTTCATCTTAACTATATTGTTCATATTCATTATGGTCAATTGATAAGATGCTTTATGTTAATGTTTTTATTGTTGCTTTGTTGTGGTTGCATGTACATGGGCATTTTTCGCAGTAGCCCACAAATTTAAAATAAATTATAATCTTAAGAACTCCCTTTGGAACCAATTAGCACTTAAAATGTTTATCATGAAAACTCTAATTGTTCCTTGATACATGCACTCTCAGTTAAATTTTAATGATTCTATTTATTTAGTTCTTTTGACAATAGGTCTTTATATTTTGCATGTTTCTTTGATGGTGAGTATAAATGAGTCAGTAAAAAATAGTTCTGTAAAATAACTTTCATATGAACTTTGATCTGTGGAAGTGTTACAATTTTGTTACTCATTAGCTTACAGATGTTGAGAGTAATTGGTGCCATTAACTCTTGCAGGAAGATTTACCTGTAATCCAACTGTAGAGAGAGAAAATTATTGTAGAAGAATATTAAGTAGAAGTTAGCTATACAGATTATTCATTATGAGACATGCTGTGAGATAGAAAAATTACACAATAGAATCATTTGTAAAAAGCAGGACACAATTTGTTTTGATAATCCATAATTCACATGATCTTATTAAATGCTCTAAGTACTTCTGTAGTAAATAAGTTGATCATTGTTAAATTCATTATTATCTACCAAATCTTTATTTTTTTCCGAGGTAACACCCATGATTAGTCCAAATAATCACTGTTCCTATCAAGATACTTTCAGAAATGCTGTAAACAAAATGTAATATAATATTAAACAATATTCAATGAGTGTTTATTGAATTTCCATGATATCTACTACTACTACTACTGCTACTACTACTACTACTACTACTACTAAAGAAACAGAGAGAGTGAGGGAAGGAGAGAGGGAAAGAAAGGAGATAGAATATGGCTTAGGTGAGATAGAGAGATAGAAAGAAAAAATATTCCAGCTTTGGAAATATCTTTAGAAACATTATTTTTAGTTAGGTTTTTACTGTTTTTCCCCACAAGAATAAAAGCTTTATGAAAGTAGAAACAGTGTTTGTTTTCCATTCAGATGTTGGTCCAGATATTGAGAATGTTTTATAGAACATTTAATGCACACACATACACAAACACAACCCACAAAACAAAACAAAACAAAACAAAAAACAAAAACAAAAACGATGAATAAAAGGAACATAAAAAATATTTAGTCAAGTTGAGCATAGATATAAAGTTAGAATATATATCAGAAAACAGCTTTTGATTCATTATCACTTGTTACAGACTAAATATTTGATCCCCCTAAAATTCTTATGTTGAGGCTCTAATACCAAGTGTGTATATATTTGATAATGGGGTCTTTAAGGAAGTAAATTAAGTTAAATGAGGCCATGAGTGTGGATCCTTGATCCAATTAGATTGGCTCCTTATAAGAAGAGATACCAGAGAGCTAACTCTGTCTCTCTCTGGTGGAGATGCACTTAGAAAAGACTTTGTAAGGCTCTAGTGAGAAGGTGGCCATTACAAACCAGGAAAAGAGCTCTCACAAGAAATTAAATTTGCCCTTGATCATTGGCTTCTAGACTTTAGAATTTTGAAAGTAGGCTTTTCTGTTACTTAGCACCCAGGCAATGATATTTTGTTATAGTAGCCCAAGAAGACTAAGACACAATGTTTTTAAAGTTAATATATAGTTTATGTTAAATGGGGAACCATTTAGTTTTGAAGCAAGGGAGTCTTAGGAAATCACGCCAGCTGCATGTGGAAGATGGCTGTAAGCTATTGTAGAGAAGTGGTTATGAGAAGGTTTAAATGCATTTAAAGATGTAGATTGGCAGAATTTTGTATCAATTCTGTGACATGGTGAATTGTTAATATGTCTTAAATTTGTGGGTTAAGTGAAGATGGTAACATTCAAATTTGGGTTGCTGGAGAAAGTTGAGGGGCTGTGTTGGTCACAGTTTGATGTGAGATATCCAGTGACGACACCCAAGAAACAGTTCAGCATGTCTGATACTCAAAAGTATTACTCTTCAGTGAAATTTATGTATGAATTTAAGCCATAAAAAGATTCTGTAAAAAGAGTAAGAAAGATAACATATATGATAGTTATAAGGAAGAAAACAATTTGGAGAATTAGGAGAAAGATGGCTGTGCAGGTAAACACAGTACTCGCCTCCTCCCACAACCACATCAAAATTACAACTAAACTACAGAATAACCATCATTCAAACCTGGTTTAAATCAAGCTGGATGGAAATCCTAAAACTAATGAATTAAAGAAGCCACATGGAGACTGGTAGGAGGTGAAGAGACAGTCTCGTCTCACACCTACTTTGTGGCGGATAAAAATCAGCAGGGATATCTCATCTGCAGAAGTCTTCCCTGAGGGGCAACAGGTCCCAGCCCCATTACAGTCCAGGGTTCTAATGCTGGGAAGAGAAGTGCCTATAACTTCTGGCTGTAAAAACTAGTGGGGATTGTGGCTGAGAAAGATAAGCTGTTGAATTCTTAGTCAGTTCCTCTTAAAGGGCCCACACATGGACTTACTTGGACTCACTCACTTTAAGTTCCAGTGCTCAAAAGGCACCAGAGACACAAGGGAAGGAATTGAATTATCTGGCATAGAAGCAAGAGCTGGAGGGGCAGTTTTCTCCCAGAAAGAAGTGCCAGCAGAGGCCATTGTTCCTTTGATAAACCCTCCCCCTCCACAAAAACAGCAGACCTATACCATATCTGTGTCTCCATAAACCTGGCTCACATTGTCCCACCCTATTGATACCCTGAAGCCCTGCCCCATCCAACTTGTGGGCCCGCCCATACAAATGGTCTGTCTTGACTTATGTTCTAGACTTTCCTAAAATTTATCAAGCAAGCAGCATCTGGCCTCAGTGAGCACTCTACCTCTCACTAAATGACTGGAGGCATAGCACTAGCAGCAGCTTGCCATGGTTTACATCTTGGCCCAGGGCAGTTCCAAGCCAAGCACAAGTAACAGCCATCGGAAGGTCACTTTGAGCTCATTCCAGGTGGCCCCAGGCACAACACAGGTGGTGGGTGACTTGGTGTGCACTTCCTGGAAGGACCCAGGGCCAGCTCACTGAGTAGAAAGCTTCAGACCATGTAAAAGCATTACTACCCAACCACCTCCACAAGCAACACATTGAAGGGGTGGACTCAGCAGGCACCAGAGCCCACTGAAGTAAACCCTGCTCTATGCAGTGGGTTCTGGCACAGCTGATATTCCACAGGGGTCAGAGGTCAGTGGTTATAGCCAGTTCTTGCAGCTGATTGGCCTGGGAGTAAATACATCCCATGGATGTACCAATAGCTATCAAGCCTCAACTATAACAGAAAGTGTACACAGCCCACATGTGTGCCACCTTGAGTGACTGGAAAGGCATGGCACCGGACCCTAAGAACACCCACTACATTAGGTCATTCTACCAAGCCTGGGAGACATAGCAGCTCTACATAATACATAGAAATATACACAGGGAAGTTGCCAAAAGAAATACCCCAATGAAAGAAGAGAACAAACTCCAGGAAAATAAATTACCAAAATGGAGACAAGCAATCTACTAGATCCAGGGTTCAAATCAGTGGTTATAAGGATACTCAAGAAACTTAGTGAGAACTTCAAAAGCATAAAAGATGACATGGAAACCATAAAAAAGAACCAGTCAGAAATGATGGATACACTAACTGAAATGAAGAATAATTTACAGGAAGTCCAGGGAGTCAACAATAAAGTAGATGAAGCCAAGAATCAAATCAGTGATTTGGAATATAAGAAAGCAAAAAACATCTAATCATTAGAGAAAAAAAAATAAATCCAAAATAGTAATGATAGGGTAGGAGCCTCTGGGAAAACTACAAACATACAAATTTTTGCATCATAGGGGTGCTGGAAGAAGAGAGAAAGCAAAAAATTAAAAACCTATTTCAAAAAATAATGACAGAAAACATTCCTAACTTTGTGAAAGAAATAGACATACAAGTCCAAGAAGCACAGAGAGTCTGAAACAAGATGAACCCAAAGAGGCTCACACCAAGAAATATCATAATTAAAATGCAAAAGGGTAAAGACAAAGAGAGAATCTTAAAATCAGCAAGAGAAAAGCAGTTATTTATCTACAAGGGAACCCTCATAAGATTGTCAGCTGATTTTCAACAAAAACTTTGCAGGCCAGAGTGACTGACAAAAAACATTCAAAATGATGACAAGCAAGGACCTACAACCAAGATTACTTAGAAATGAAGAATAAAGAGCTTTCCAGACAATAAAAACTAAAGGAATTCATCATCACCAAACCAGTATTATATGACACTTTAAAGGGTGCTTTTTAAGATGAAGAAAAAGACAAACAAAAATATGAACAGTAAAATGGCAATAAATACATATCAATCAACTATTGAATCTAAAAAACAAAATAAATGAACAAGGAGAACAGAAACAGACTCATAAATACAGAAAACATTTTGAAAGTTGCCAGATGAAAGTGAGGGTTGGAGGGATGGGTATAAAAAGGTGAAGGTATTAAGAAGTACAAATTAAACATTACAGAATAGTCATGGCCTGTAAAGTACAGCATAGGGAATATAGTAGTAATATTCTAATAACTATGTATGGTATCAGATAGGTGCAAGATTTAATGGGATGATGCCATAATTCACTGTGGTGAAACCAATAAAATATATGTCAACTGTAATTAAAATTTTTTAAATTATTTTAAAAAATAATTCGAAGAGGGCAAAGAGATTGTACTAAAATATGTCTAATCATGGAGTGGAAAGATAAAGCAAAGAGATTTTGAGGAAAAAGTAGTGCAAGGAAAAAATTCAAAACTAGGAATATGGTAAGTGGTTTCAACTTGGACATAGTATATTTCTTCAAAATATGAAGAAAATTATTTCCCTTTTCTGAACTTGTTACAAAAAGCAAGATGTGGGTGATGTGATTATGGTAAAAATTACAAATTTCTACTTATAAAATAAATAACTTCTGCAAATGTAATGTACAACATGACACTATAGCTACTAATACTGCTTTGAATGTTTGAAAAGCTAAGATAATAGATGTTAAAAATTCTCATCAGAAGGAAAAAACAAATTTGTAACTATGTATAGTGGAGTCATTAACTAAACTTGTGCTGATCATTGTGCAATATATTCACATATATTAAATCATTATGTTGTACATCTTAAACTTACACATTAGCACATGTCAATTATATCTCAATAAAACTGAAAATATGAAGTGATTTAAATATTCAAGCAGTTATCCCACTTATCAAAATTTAATTTCAAATCCAAAGAAAATAAAACCATGAGTACCCTGGTTAGCTCCATAAATGTAGAAATCCTTCTAATATGAAATATTATTTTACTTTTCAGGATATATTTATCATCCAAAATCTTATTAGCTTACATCAACCCCCTTGCTTAGCATGGTTTTAAGAATAACTCTTATACAAGTACAAGAGTTATTTATTTGCAAAGAATATCTAATTTGTATTATATAAAACATTGTCAATTATTTAACAACAAATATTTCCCTATTGCAAAAATATAAGGGTACAAGAAATAGCATTGATTAAAATGAACAGTGAGTAAAAGCCTTGACCCCAATCACAAAATTAAATTAGCTAAAAAAAAAAAAAAGGTTTTCTAATAACAATATGGTGGTTTGAATACTAAATTTTAAATTTCTGATTATTTGAATGTGTTTTATTTTTTATTTTATAGTTATACTAGAGGCCTGGTGCATGAAATTTGTGCATGGGTATGGTCCCCAGGCCTGGCCAGTGATGGAAGCGTGAGCATCAGGCATAGAAGGGCAGGTCCCAGCTGATTCTGGGCCCTGGGCAACACCTAGGCCTCCAGGACCCTGCACCCCCCTACCTCCCACCTGAGTCACGATGCCCAAATCCCCATGTGGAGATGTGGTGAGCACAGCCAGATGCCACAGGCCAGGATGCAGTGTGGGCCTTTGGGCTGCCCAGTGGCGCCACACAGAAGCCAGGTGTAAGGCTTGCTTTCTCCTGGCTGGCCTCACAGACAGGCTCTTGGCCCCTACAGTCCTGGCAGCTGTAGCCCAGCTCACCTGGAAGATGCTGTGCAGGTGTGGAGCAGGTTCCTCACGGGTGTCTGGCACCTGAACGTAGAGGCTTCCCTGGCATGCGAACCCTGGTGTCCCAGGGGAGGATAGCAGGAAAAGCCCGAGCGAGCTTGGCAAACACCCAGCATTCTCACCACACCTCCATCCTCATCACCTCCGCTCCTAGGTAGCAGGTGAGAGGTCACAGCACGTCGCCAATGCCCACCATGTTCCACGCCGCCCCCTAGTGGTCAGTACGCATCATAGTTAGTCAACTCCTGGTTGAATGACCATCTGAGGGGACAATTTGCGTATTAGGCTTTTATTATGTAGAACTAGAGGCCCGGTGCACAAAATTCATGCATAGGGGGTTTTACCTCAGCCCAGCCTGCACCCTTTCCAATATGGGACCCCTTGGGGAATGTCCAACTGCTGATTTATGTCCAAACTGGCACTCAGACATTCCTCTTGCAATCCTAGCTCCTAATCCCTCACCTGCCAGACTGCCTGGTCACCCCTAACTGCCCCACCCTGCAAGCCTTATCAACCTTCATTGCCTCTACGTGCCAGTCTGATCACCCCTAAATGCCCCCCCTGCTGGCCTGGTCACCCCCAACTGCCCTCCCTGCCAGACTGGTTGCCCCTCACAGCCCCTCCCCCCACTGACCAGATTGCTCCACGCAGCCTGCTTGTTCAGTGGTTTGGTCATTCCTCACTAACCCCCCTGCCAGCCTGGTCATAGGTAGCCATCTTGTGAGGGTGTGATGGTCAATTTGCATATTTCCCCTTTATTATATAGGATAACAGTGGAATGACCAGCAAAATGGATGATCACTATGATGCTCACTGACCACCAGGGGTAGACACTGCCCCCAGCCCACAGGCCCCAGACCAGCCAAGGTGGGTGTGAGTGGGGGTCCTCCAATCATCCCACCAGTCACCCCACAAATCGGCCCTGACCACTGGTCAAGCCTAGGGATCCTACCCATACATGAATTTTGTGCACTGGGTCTCTAGTATAGGACCATTTACATAAGCTCATTTTAAAATACTCTCTTGGTGATCTTAAGTACCATCACCAAGATGATGGCAGCAAAATATGGAAGAAAATTATTTTCCTCCTATTCAGCTAACAGATGAGATTCATTATTCTTAAACGTTTCTGGAGGTAAAATACAAGATATTAATATAAACAATAAACAGCATTTTCCCATAAAATCTGTAGAGGAAACAAAAGAAAATGCATTTCAATGGAACAAAGAATGTTGAGTAAAAAAGAGCAAAACTTACTGAGCAATAAAGTTTTTAACTAGCATCAACAGATTTGGAGGTGTTTTTAAAACAGGTGCTCATTTTTTTAGTAGTTCACAGTCTATTTAAAGATGCTTTTATTTTATTAGATAAACCATATGACTTTAAAAGTGTTTGAGAGCCTAAAGGTTTTACAATTTTTTATAGTTTCTTTTAAAAACAGAATGTAAAATTATAAATAATAAATTAGGTAATTTATTTCCATTTATTTCCATTGAGAAATGAAATGACAAATTACAAGTTGTAAAATGCTTATTAATACCACAAATATAATAAAATATAGAAAAATAATTATTAAATAAATCTGATACATCTCTAATTGTTCTCATATTTTTGGCTTGCATTTTTAATATTGCATTTTTATATGACCATGACTTTGTAATAAAAGTTTCTATAGAAAATAGAAAGGTAATTCAGTATTTCTTCTACTGTAGTTGGTCAAAATTTTATTGTTATTGAGATTTGACTCAACAATATACTTTCTCATCACTGCAGATATGTTACACAAACTAGAAATTCTGGTAATTTCTCTTTTGCATAATTGCCATCAGAAAAATTAAAACAAATATTATGAATAATTATTTAATATAGTCCTGATGGGAGAATTTGATTAGGGATTGATTAGAAGTCAATCCTTCACTTTTAATTTTGATCATGGACTGTTTGGAAAATTTTTCATGACTAACTTCTTACTCTGTTCATTTCATACATTTTTCTCTTCCACTGTGTACATACATCCAATCCATGTTCTAGCATGATAAGCTCTCAGTCCCTGCACTTCCATGTTCTTATGCGAGGTAAGATGGCATAGTGGAAATCTTCTCTACCAGATACCTACCAATAACCTGGTCACTGCAATTCAGATGAAGACATTCTTCTACACCTTAACTAAATGTAACACAAATTCACTTTTACTTTCCTGAATCCCCCAAATGCTCACAACCACTCCATCAACATTACTGCTTTTAATGTATGGGATTTTGATTATAGTTAAACATTAAACTTGTAATTAAAAAAATATATATATGATCATATGAACACATTGCCAGAATTTCACCCAAGGCCCAGGAAGAGGCCCCTGAGAATGAGTAGCCTAAAAGTTAAGTTTCATTAGCTTCACATTAATCTACTTCTGGGCTTCTATTCTTCACCACACATTTTTATGACTACTAAAAACAGCTTCTCAGTAATAAAAATAATACATGATATATTTCAGTGATGGCAAGGTGATTAATTATAGGGTAAAATCTGGGTTATTCTTCGTGAGGAAATAATTGCTAAGATTATCTTTAGACCTGATATGCATTTGAATAAAGTATTTTTAAAGAAATGTTCTAATTGTCTTGATTTTGTAAAATCTTCAAATCTCATTCTTTTTATGGAAATTGGTTCTTATAATACACTAAAGGCCTGATGCACAAAATTTGTACAAGAGTAGGCCTTCCTTCCCCCGGCTGCTGGTGCCGGCTTCTGGCACCGGCTTCCCTTTGGCACTGGGACCCGGGTGCAGCAGGCACCCAGGACCTGGGCTTCCCTCTGGCCACCGGCAGGCACCCAGGATCCGGGCTTCCCTTGCAACCCCAGCTTCATCTGGAAGGTCATCCAGAAGGATGTCTAGAAGGACGTCCGGTCTAATTAGCATATTACGCTTTTATTGTCTTACTAGAGGCCTGATGCACAAAAATTCATGCAAGAGTAGGCCTTCCTTCCTCCGGTTGCCAGCACCAGCTTCCCTCTGGCACCCAAGACCTGGGCTGGTTTCCCTCAGGCCCCAGCTTCATCAGGAAGACATCCAGAATGACATCCAGAAGATGTCCAGTCTAATTAGCATATTACCCTTTTACTATTATAGATATGAGCTCTTAAGATAAATTATTTTAATGATGGCTAATTAATAGAATGTCAAAGATTATATTTGCACTTTATATTTTTCCTTTAATGATGTTGCCTTTTCTTAAGAAATAAAACTTCTGTGAAATATTAAAACTATCATAAAAGTATAAATAAAAATGTATTCATGTTATTATTAAAGAATATTAACTTTCATTTTCATAAAGATGGGTTATTTTATGTAAATCAATCAAGCCTCAACTGATTATAACAGATAATAATGTGTAGAAAGAGAAGTTTTTAAAAATATATATATATTGGGTTGACATTGGTTAATAAAATTATGTAGGTTTCAGGGGTACAATTCTATAATACTTTATTAATTTTTGAAGCTAAAATAGGTCTTATGTTAGAAAAATTTTCCACTAAAATAAGTTGACCGCAATGTCTCTGTAATTTATGTTTGTATCAAATGAGAACATTACTACATTTGGCCAAATACATCATAAACAATCCTAATTGAGAAGTTAAATTTTCATCTTTATAATAATGTATATAAAACAGAAAGTTGTTAGAGTGATATATGAACAGCAATTTCTTTATAAAGTTATTAGACCAGATAAATGCTATATACTGAGTAATATCTAGACTGCAAAAGTATATTATTATGTAAATATACCTCCAAGTATTGTACATTAAGTAGGTGTAAATAGGAAGCCTTTTAAAATATATGCATGACAATATGACAAGTAAGTGAGTCTGTAACATATTTCTTAGAATTTTTGAATGAAGCATGTAAGCCAATTGTCCAAGAATGTGCTTGGACAATTGATGATGAATACATAGGACAATCTAAAGTTAAGTGAAAATATCCAGAGTGAGTAGCACTACAAAGTAGCTTGTTCCAACTTCTGGAATTTGGTGGACTCTACCTTTGATTATGGCAGTGGGCATAATATGGGAATGCTTTGCCAAAATTCAGAAGCGGCATATTCAATGTCTTCAAAAGCCAGGAGAGAATCATAAATATGTGAAGCCAATAGGAAATTGTGGGCAGTGAGTTGAAGTAGAGAGAACCTATTCCTAATAAAATCACTTGACTCCATTCTTTTTTTAAAAAAAAATGTTTTTATTGACTTTTTAGAGAGAAAGGGAAGATAGAGAGATAGAAACATCATAAAAGAGAAACATAATTGGTCACCTGCCTCCTGCACACCCCCCTACTGGGGATCAAGCCTGCAACCTGGGCATGTGCCCTGACCAGAAATCAAAATGATGACCTCTTGGTTCCTTGTTTGACACTCAACTGCTGAACCAAACCAGCTAGACTGAATACATTCTTTTAAACATTATGTTGCTGGGTACAGATGGACCACAGACCCTGAGTTTGTTATTCTCTTCCATGACGACTTAAATTAAGTTGGGAAAAGTTAAGTTATTTAGTTTCCCTTTAGTTACCACCTAAAAGCTAGGAACCATGATATATTCATTTTAAAAGAGATTTTAAAAATCAATTTTAAGGCATAATTTGCACACAATAAAATGTACTGATTTTAAGTGTTCAGTTCAGTACAACCACGCTAACCTGATACCAAAAGCATACAAGATATCATGGTAAAAGAATACAGAAACTTAGATACAATAATTCTTAAGAATTATCTTAGTAAATTGAATTCAAATATGTATATGGTCATAATTTACTTTATGATATTGTACTAGACTCCATAAACTGATATATTATGTAAAATAATTGCATCTAGATTTGTAAATGGAATGAAAAATAATTTTCTCATATTCTAATTCCTGTCAAGATTATTAGAGGTTGAAGAAAATAGATTAGAGATTTCTCCACTTATTTTGAGGTATATATGTTGTAATATATACTTCATGTGTACATCAAAGTTTAGTAAAGATCACTTGTAAAATAAATAAGTGAATAAATAAGTAAATAAATAGACAAAAGAGGCTTCTTGCCAAAGAGTGACATTAATACTTGGGCTACAGAAAGGCATGCTTGCACATTGCGTATAGTACAATCTCTGTGCCTTTGCTTTTGCACCTGCCTATGACAAATTGGCCTTGAGAATCTGGCATACTTTGATTAGAGTTCCAACAACTTTCTTTTCTGTTTCATATGGCTGTTTTCAAATATGTACTTATCCTTTATTGTCTATTTATTTTAATAACTAAAAACCAAAACAAGAAAGCACAGTTGGAATTCTAATTTTGGGTGTGTCATATTAGTATATGGTCTTCAGATTAACATGATTTAATACTGATACTATTGAGATTATTTAGTCTCTAGCATAAAGCACTCTATGTCTTTTTCTCCCCTTCCTTCTTTTTTTCTTGATCATTACTAGAAGATCTGTTCAAGAGGCTTTATAAGGTAAAAAAAAAAAAAGACTTTTTCACATAAATATTTAAACATATTATGCTATTTTAAACTCTATTACCATGCCCTACCACTATACAGCTGCCATTTCTAATTCTTAAATTTCCCAGGGATCCTTTTTGACAGATCTGTCTTGAATGGATGCCAAATGTACTTATTTCTAGTTTTCAAAATCCATTTGTTTTTATTTTTATTTTTAAAAAGTTGGAAGAACTTTTCTTAGTCTTCAGTTTCTTACCTCCTCTCCCTTGCTCCCAAATTTACCAAAGGGTACCAATTCTATACTTTTTATTATATAAATTATTCAGTATCATAGTCAGACCAAAATATTTTAAATTAAATTAAACAAATTATTTTATTTAGATTCTTTTTATAATTATTCTACCTCTCACTGGTTTCTGATAGATATTATTAATATTATTACCATTTAGTTAGTACTTTTAAGATTAAAAAGATAAATCAGGTCTTTCCCAATGATCAAACGTACACACTGACCTATTATTTCATTTGTTTCTCTTTCTTCTATAATAGTAACATATTAGCAATATTAGCAATCTTTGTTTATTGAGGTCTTTAGACTTCCTTTCATCATTTCTTCAACTCCATTGTACCTACTTTTATCAATCTTTTAATCAAATTTTCTATTTGTCTATTGTATAAGACTGTTTAAAGTCTGAAATGACTGAAAAGTTCTTTTTGCATATCAGTCAAATGCTCCAGGTAACCCCTCTTTTCCTCATGGAGGTCATTTGAGATAATGCAGTGAGAATTGCTTATTGGAAACATATTCAGCTCTCTTGATTCATATTTTAGAATTTAATCTGAGAAGTACTGTAATTATACAGATTTCTCTCCCCCTTCATGAGAAAAGCATATCACTGGGCAATGAAAATGTTATAAATTTTGTTTGTTTCAGAGGGAACTTGATGTAAATCTCAATTCTACCACTTTCTACATTAACTTTTTTGAGCTTAAATTTCCTCTCCTATAAGAATAAAAGTAACAATCTCTGAGATTGCTACAGAAATTTCTAGAAGAAAATATCTATAAATGAAAACATCATGAACAACTTCTGGTTTATAGGAACAAATAGAAACCATTTAACATGTACTTGAATAAACTTAAAAAGATACTTTTTTATCAAAGATTAACCAAAGAACTTATATGCATACTAGTGACCTGGTGCACAGATCCATGCACATTGAAAGGAAATTAATTAGAAGAAATATTTTAATATTGCTATTTGCCCTTTCTCTATAATAGAAGTGTCAAAGATTAATGAAAATTAGTAAAATGTAAATAAAAATAACATCTAAATTGATTAATAAATAAACAATAACAACATGATATAACAACAATAAAGATATGATATGAAAATAACATTGATAAAAAACAATGACTGATAAATAGATTAAATTTATTCTAATATTTCCCTGTATACTACATTAAGAGTAAAAACACTTTCTGAGTGCTTGACTAATTTCCCTAGTACTGAAGTATTTACAAATTAACTTTAATGTCACATGCTCTTCAAACGGGTTCAGGTAGGAATATTCCTACTCTGTCAAGAGTTTGTTCTTTTGATTTATTAATATTCATCATAGATGCTGGAATCATGGGAAACTGTCTTCAAATTAATTTAAATGGGAGGCCAGTGTAAGATGGCTTACTTCTTTTCAGTCTGATCCAGTTTCTAAAACCTTCTAAATCTCCATTTTCCAGCTAATGAGAAGAAAATAGGATTTTACTGAGTCTCCTGTCTACCTACTCCAGAACTTCTGTGAGGGTCAAAAGAGATGAGGCACATGAAAATGCTTCACAAACATTTGGTTAAACTGTAAAATGTTTGCACCTGGCTATAAAGCAAGTCAGGTTCCTGGGCAGAAGAAACTCCAAGGAGGCTAGTCCCTATGGAGAGGAAACCAGGCGTTGCTACCTGGTGTCATTACCTGGCACCCACAGCAACTATTTCCAGGCTAGGCTGGACTGTGGGCCGCATTTTGCCCCATGGGGTCTTGGCAGCGTTGGCTGCAATTTGGTGGGGTGTCACTCCAGGATGGTGGCAGGTCCTGTGTCACATTTGGGGGAAGCCAAGCATTGGTTTGTTGGCACCAGGCCTATGGTGCTATTTATTTTTAAATGGCCAGTGTGCGGTCATGGCAGCTCCTGCATTGAGCATCTTACCCCTGGTGGTCAGTGTGCATCATAGCTACAGGTCAGAGGGAAGGATGGATACTTAGCCTTTTATATATAGAGACTAGAGGGCTGGTGCACGAAATTCATGCAGGGTGAGTGTGTCCCTCAGCCCAGCTTGCACCCTCTCCTATTAGGGACCCCTCGAGGGATGTCTGACTGCCCATTTAGGCCCGATCCCGGAATATTCATCATAGATGCTGGAATCATGGGAAACTGTCTTCAAATTAATTTAAATGGGAGGCCAGTGTAAGATGGCTTACTTCTTTTCAGTCTGATCCAGTTTCTAAAACCTTCTAAATCTCCATTTTCCAGCTAATGAAAAGAAAATAGGATTTTACTGAGTCTCCTGTCTACCTACTCCAGAACTTCTGTGAGGGTCAAAAGAGATGAGGCACATGAAAACGCTCTGATCGGGCCTAAATGGGCAGTCGGACATCCCTCTCACAATCCATGACTGCTGAACCCCAACCACTTGCCTGCCTGCCTGCTTGATTGCCCCTAACCCCATGGTTGGCAAACTGTGGCTCGCGAGCCACATGCGGCTCTTTGGCCCCTTGAGTGTGGCTCTTCCACAAAATACCATGGCCTGGGAAAGTTTATTTTGAAGAAGTGGCATTAGAAGAAGTTTAAGTTTAAAAAATTTGGCTCTCAAAAGAAATTTCAATCGTACTGTTGATATTTGGCTCTGTTGACTAATGAGTTTGCTGACCACTGCCCTAACCATTTCTGCCTGCCAGCCTGATAACTCCCTAATCACTCCCTAACAGCCCTCCCTTGCTGACCTGGTCACCCCCAACTGCCCTACCCTGCAGACCTGGTCACCCATAACTGCCATTCCCTGCAGGCCTGGTCCCCCCAATCTGTCCTCCCGTGCAGCCCTGGTCCCCCCCAACTGCCCTCTCCTGCAGGCCTGGTCACTCTCAACTGCCCTTCCCTGCATGCCTGGTTGCTCCTACCTGCCCTCTCCTGTTGGCCTGGTCACCCCCAACTGCCCTCCTCTGCCAGTCCGGTCACCTCTAACTACCTTCCCCTGAAGGCCTGATTGCCCACAACTGCCCTTCCCTGCAGGCCATCTTGTGGTGGCCATCTTGTGTGTTGGAGTGATTGTCAATTTGCATATTGCCTCTTTAATATATAGGATATGTATAACCCATGGACACAGACAGTAGTGCAGTAAGCCTGAGGAGCGTGGGGTCGAGAGGTTTAATGGGGGGAGGAAGGGGACATTTTCAACAAAAAAGATAAATTTAAATAAAAGTAATACAGGTACAAAGTAAATATGGGAATGAGAAATTCATGAATATGCAGTGTGGCCTATTTGAATTGAAAAAAATTAAGTAAATTATTGATGAGTTTCTGAGGAAGTATCTATTTGGTCTGGACATAAATCTGTTACTAATTGCTGAATGTTATAATTCTATAATTTGTCCTAATGAGAAACCTCAGTGGGAAGACTTTAATGATACAATTATTCTTTCCAATATAATAACAATTAGTTTGTCTGGTATTGTGTTAATTGTTATTAATATAGGATATTGACAGTGCTTAAAAGCTAAGTATCAAGTCACTTCAGAAAAAAAATATCTTATGTCACAGGACAACTTCACACATATAGAACTGATGACTTTATTATGTTGGGGGAATAAAACATTTAATCTAAAATTTTCTAAACTTTTTAATTTAACAGATTTTATTCTTAAACAGTTTTAGATTTATAGAAAAAAGAAAATGCCTAGAATTTTCCTTTGCCCTCCTCACTTTTTTCCATAAAGATTTCCCTGTAACTATCATCTTGTATTAGTGCGGTACATTTGTTATAATTAATGAAACAGTTTGGTATATTATTATTAACTAAAAAGCATGGTTTATATTAAGATTCACCTTTTGTATTGAATGGTTCTATGGGTTTTGACAAATGCATAGTATAATGTGTCCATCATTACAGTATTATATAGAACTAGAGGCCTGGTGCACGAAATTCATGCACTGGGGGTGTGTCCCTCAGCCCAGCCTGCACCCTCTCCAATCTGGCACCCCTCAAGGGATGTCGGAATGCCCGTTTAGGCCCGATCCCAGTAGGATTGGGCCTAAACAGGCAGTTGGACATCCCTCTCACAATCCAGGATTGCTGGCTCCCAACTGCTCATCTGCCTGCCTTCCTGATTGCCCCTAACCACTTCTGCCTGCCAGCCTGATCACCCCCTAACCACTCCCCTGCCAGCCTGATCGATGCCTAACTGCTCCCCTGCTGGCCTAATCATCCCTAACTGCCCTCCCCTGACAACCTGGTCACCCCCAAATGCCCTCCCCTGCATATTCCCTCTTTATTAGATAGGGTTTTTTCTTTAACATATTGGACAGCTCTAACCAGTTTGGCTCAGTGGATGAGCATCAGCTTGCAGACTCAAGGGTCCCAGGTTCAATTCTGGTCAAGGGCATGTACCTTGGTTGGGGCACATACCCAGTGGGGAGTGTGCAGGAGGCAGCTGATCGATGTTTCTCTCTCATAGATGTTTCTAGCTCTCTATCCCTTTCCCTTCCTCTCTGTAAAAAATCAATAAAATATATTTTAAAAACAGAAACATTTAAGATTCCTCTATATCTGCCTGGCTGGTGTGACTCAGTGGTTGAGAACCCAGCCCAGGCTGCTGCCGCTGGGAGGGGATCGTGCCATGGGGAGTGAATTTGTTTTTGTTTTTTATAAAGGGTCAGGAGGGCCTCTGGGCAGCATTCCACCAGGCCGCTTACTCTGCTGACTCTCAGCAGCAGCCTTCCTTGAGACTGGGGGACTCTGACAGGGCTGAGAGGACTGGGCGCTGCCATCTTGTGGCTATGGGTACCACCATTTTGTCGTGGAGTGATGGTTAATTTGCATATTACTCTTTTATTAGATAAGATGATAATTTTTATAGCAGCCCAACCTGACTAAGATACTATAGGTGACATGAATCATTTAGTATTACTGCACCTTTATGACTAAAGAAAAGAATTCTATTTAAAGTAAAGTTGTGTAACATGGATCATTTAGTGTTTGCACATGCTTACAGCTGCCGTCAAAATTCTGTTTCTTCAGAATTATAGTAAAAATATAATCACATTATCAGGCACATGGTCGGGAAAGATATATGACCCAAGAAGGGCAAAAGCTGCTCAATTTCTGGTACTCATTGACTTTGTCAAGCAGTTAGGTTTACTTGGCACTGAGGTTATCCTATCTAATAAAAGAGTAATATGCAAATTAACCACCACTCTGTTACACCAGCAAGACACGCCCATCAGCCAATCAGAAGCGAGTATGAAAATTAACCCAACCAAGATGGCTGTGGCCACAGAGAGAGCAGGAGGGTGGCTTGGGTTTCCCCAGCAATGGAGGAAGCCAAGCTTTCCACACACTCTGGCTGGCCCAGGCCTTCACTCCAGGCTACAAAGTTTCAATTATAGAAAATAAATAAATCCCAACAAAAATTGTGGCAGCCACGGAGCTGGAGAGAGCAGGAGGCTTGAGCTGCCCCCGGTGATGGAGGAAGCCAAGCTTCTGCAGCCCTGGGCTGCCTTGGCCTCCACTTAAGGCTACAAAGTTTCAATTATAGAAGATAAATAAATAAATCCCAACAGAAATTGCTGCTGCCACAGAGTGAGCAGAAGGCTTGACTCCACTCCAGGCTACAAAGTTTTAATTGTAGAAGATAAATAAATCCCAGATCCCAAGGCCTCCACATGGGTCACCGGGGGGTGTGGTTGGCCTGCAAACCACCACAGGCCCCTCACCCAGGCCGCCCCACACCCCAAGGGAACCCCCACCCTGATCCGGGACACCCTTCATGGCAAACCAGCCAGCCCCCACCCGTGCACCAGGCCTCTATCCTATCTAATGAAAGAGTTATATGCAGATTGACCATCACTCCAACACACAAGATGGCTGCCCCCATGTGGTCAAAGATCCTGCCCCTTGTGGACACAAGATGGTCACCACAAGATGGCCAGCAGGGAAGGGTAGTTGGGAGGGACCAGGCCTTCAAGGGAGGGCAGTTGGGGGGCGATCAAGCCTGCTGAGGAGAGCAGTTAGGGGTGACTCGGCCAGCAGAGGAGGGAAGTTGGGTGAGACCAGGCCTGCAGGGAAGGACAGTTGGACCCAGGCCTGCAGGGGAGAGAAGTTGGTGGAGACTAGGCCTGCAGGCGAGGGCAGTTAGGGGTGACCAGGCCTGCAGGGGAGGGCAGTTAGGAGAAAACAGGCTGGCAGGGGAGTGATTAGGGGGTGATCAGGCTAGCAGGCAGAAGGGGTTAGGGGCAATCAGGAAAGCAGGCAGGCGAGCAGTTGGGAGCCAGCAGTCCTGGATTGTGAGAGGGATGTCTGACTGCCTGGTGGGATCAGGCCTAAATGGGCAGTCGGACATCCCTCGAGGGGTCCTAGATTGGAGAGGGTGCAGGCTGCGCTGAGGGACTGAGGGACACCCCCTTTCTCCCCATGCAAGAATTTTGTGCACCGGGCCTCTAGTCTATAATAATAAAAGTGTAATATGCTAACTAGACTGGACATCCTTCTGGATGGACCTGGGGCTGCATCCACGGGATCGAGGCAGCCCCCATGGCTATGAAGGCCCACTCTTGCATGAATTTTGTGCATTGGGCCTCTACTTATTAAATAAACTGCTGATTCAATATTATGCATCTCATATTTATTCAGACATGTGGAAAATTAGGGTAGGGTCAAAGTAACTACACATTATAGAAATAGCTCCATCCTAAGAAAGATAAATAATATAATAGTGTATGTGATATTCTCAGAAAAGTTTATTTCTCACTTTCAATAAGTGTAGCACCATAAATTATTCTTATATGAAGCATTATCTGTGTTAAGAAATGGTTAATTACTTTGCTAATCAACTGGATTCTTTCCCAAGGTTTCTAATTTCTAATGCCAATCTACTATCTTATTCAGCACTCATTGCACACGGAATGATAATGAGGGAAGAAATAATGAAATTTGGAGATGACTAGATATGGAAATTTCTCACACCATCACTTACAAAACTTATTTTTTCTCAATCAATCAAGACTCACCATTAAAGCAGTTAATTTTCAAGGCACTCATAATAAATTCTCATCCAGAGAATGCTTCTTATTAATTTTCTAAAAAAAAACAAGATTTCTGTGTTGATCTGTATTTTACCTTGTCTAGCCTGTTCATTAATGTCAATAGAAAAGTTCATGAGCTGAAAAATCCTGAGGTTAAGATTAAGCAGCTATTACAAGTGTACCTTCTGGCCCAAAGTAAAAGGCTCATAGGGTAAATCACTCTCCTGCATATAACTGCTTAGTTATTACACAGTGATTATGTTTTACTATTTGATAAGATCACATGAAAGCTTCTTCATATTTTTATTACTTTTCTTGCAGTAAACTCTGGGAAGGAAAAAAAATTCACTCTGAATGAAAACTGTCATATTTTATCTTATGAAGATTTACACTTCAATTTAATTTTTAATTTCAGTGGATGAGTAAAAATGTTCTTTCTAACTCACAACATTCTCTTAACTTCTTCTGGGCACCGTTTTATGTAGAAATAAAAATAAGATAAGGGGTCTTTGTCTCTTTGTAATTTTACTTGATATAATCAGTTTTCAATATGCAGGACAAAGAATCTTAACATAAAATGCGCTGCCTTGATAAAGGTCATAGAGATTTCCTAAAAAGTAATCAAGAACCTTTTCAAAGTCCTTTAATTAGTTTAATGTTATTCTAAGTCCGTGGTAGGCAAACTGCGGCTCGTGAGCCACATGCAGCTCTTTGGCCCCTTGAATGTGGCTCTTCCACAATATACCACAGCCTGGGCGAGTCTATTTTGAAGAAGTGGCATTAGAAGAAGTTTAAGTTTAAAAAATTTGGCTCTCAAAAAAAATTTCAATCGTTGTACTGTTGATATTTGGCTCTGTTGACTAATGAGTTTGCTGACCACTGTTCTAAGTGAATGTTTACATATTCGTTCCTTAACCTTTCCAGATTTGTGAGTGTAAATGTGCTATTGCTTGCTGTCTTGAGGAAATTACATAGCCTCGATTTCTCTCTGTCCTTGAATAGACCAGCTGTAGATGAAACAGCTACTTCTCACAGTTAGTTATGAGAATCTCTTGTACTGTGTAATAGGAATGGGGTTGGCTATACAATAAACTTATTTTCCCCATGTACTCAAACTCTGAATTGCCTTGACTTAACTTGATATATGCCCCACATAGATAATGGAATTACACTTGGTTATATAAGACTTAGACTAAGTATTACCAGAGTATTATATGTTGTCTGCTACAGAAATGAAATACTATACTGCATACCTGATGCTAATCTAGGTTTGACTGGTAATGTACTATTTTTTTTGGTTAACTGGAACTACATTTTCTGGGAATATAACCTGCTGATCATATTAGCTAGGGTAATTAGCAGCTGTAACACTATAGACCCAAACTATAGAATCCTTCGAACACAGTGCGAGTTTCATTTTTCACTCACATAATAGTCACAGTAGATGGCACTGGTTTTTGTGTGGTTTTCCTTGTGCTGACTTAGTGACTTAGTCTATTTCTGTACTTTTGCTTCACTGTTGTCAGGGCAACACTATACTGTAGAACTTTCTGTAATGATAGATGCATTTTATGATGGGAATGGCCTTTGAGCACATGGAAAGTGGCTAATGTGGTTGAAGAACAGAATTATAATTGTATTTAATTTTAATTAATCTACACTAATAAAAGAGAAACATGCAAATTGACCATACCTCCACTACACCCACAAGCCACACCCACCAGCAAATCTGGAGCTAGTATTCAAATTAACCCTACCAAGATGGCTGTGGCCATGGAGTGAGCAGGAGGCTTGGGTTTCCCCGGCAATGGAGGAAGCCAAACTTCCCACCCGCTCTGGCAGGCCCTGGCCTCTGCTCAAGGCTACAAAGTTTCAAATATAGAAGATAAATAAATCCCAACAAAAATGGAAGTGGCCACGAAGCTGGAGAGAGCAGGAGGATTGGGTTGCTCCTGGCGATAGAGAAAGCCAAGCTTCCTGGCTGGCCCTGGCCTCCACTCAAGGCTATAAAGTTTCAATTATAGAAGATAAATAAATCCCAGATACCAGGGCCTCCACTTGGGTCACTGGGGGGCATGGCTGGCCTGCATACCACCATAGGCCCATTGCCCAGGCTGCCCCATGCCCCAAGGGAACCTCTACCCTGATCCGGGACACCCTTCAGAGCAAATCAGCTGGCCCCCACCCATGCACAAGGCCTCTATCCTATCTAATAAAAGAGTAATATACAAATTGACCATCACTCCAACACACAAGATGGCTGCCCCCATGTGTACACAAGATGGCTGCCACAAGATGGCCAGCAGGGGAGGGCAGTTGGGAGGAACCAGGCCTGCAAGGGAGGGCAGTTGGGGACAATCAAACCTGTAGGAGAGGGCAGTTAGGGGTGACCAGGCTGGCAGAGGAGGGAAGTTGGGGGCGACTGGGCCTAGAGGGAAGGGCAGTTGGGGGAGACCCAGGTGTGCAGGGGAGAGCAGTTGGGGGGACCAGGCCTGCAGGGGAGAGCAGTTGGGGGGAACCAGGCCTTCAGGGGAGGGCAGTTAGGGGTGACCAGGCCTGCAGGGGAGGGTGGTTAGGGGCAATAAGGCTGGCAGGGGAGTGGTTACGGGGTAATCAGGCTGGCAGGCAGAAGCAGTTAGGGGAAATCAGGAAGGCAGGCAGGTAAGCAGTTGGGAGCCAGCAGTCCGGGATTATGAGAGGGATGTCCGACTGCCCGTTTGGGCCTGATCCTACTGAGATTGCTTCTAAACAGTCAGTCAGACATCCCTAGAGGGATCCCAGATTGGAGAGGGTGCAGGCTCGACTGAGAGACACCCCCCATGCACTAATTTTGTGCACTGGGCCTCTAGTATGTATATATATATATATGCCTAAATGACCATTACAACCGAACAACTGGAACGACTGATCAACCATTCACTATGATGAGCACTGATCACAGGGGGCAAATGCTCCATGCAGGAGCTGCCTTCTGGTGGTCAGTGTGCTCCCACAGCCAACCTCCCATGGCCCCTCCCCCCAGCTGGCCGACCCCCAATTTGGCCCCAATCACAGGCCAGGCCAAGGGACGTCACCCTTGCACAAATTTGTACACCAGACCTCTGGCTAAAATATAAATAGCCATGTGTAGTTAGTAGCTATTGTATTGGAGAGTGTAAATTTAGAGTCTTATTGTTGTTATCTGCATCTTGCTGGAACAGGAAGTAAGATGTTTTGGAGGAAACATAGCCACTTATAAAAGCCTTGATCTGGAAAAAACACATAATTTCTACTCAAAACTGATTGCCTAGGCTCAGTAACCTGGACATATCAGATTGAAAGAAAGCTAAGCTATGTAATCTTGTCGTGTGCCTAAGAGAAAGAAGAGAAAGGCAACATAGACCCAGTGTGCTGCACTGAGCAAATGAATCGATCTATTAAGTATGGAAACATATAAAATGTTATCTATTTTTGAAATTTTTGCTTAAGTAATTAAAATATTAAAGAGCCAAAATTACTCTTGATTATATTGAGCACATCATTATCAAAGAGAATAAATCTTATTTAACAAATACATCTTTTAACGACTAAATTAAGCTTTAGCTGAGGCAGGTGAGACTTAAATATGCCTTTCAAACTTCACTTGATCCTTTCCATCTGTATTATATTGCCACTGGTCATATACAAACAGCTCTTAAGACCATAAACCAGGGACAGGAAGCAGAAAAGTGTCTCATGGAATCATGCCCATATGTCTTTCATATGTTACTTCAACTCCTTTAGACATTTCAGTCCCACTACTCCTTGGCATAGCCAACCCTCCTGCCTAATTCTTTCATACTGCAGCATCTTTCTATTTTTATCTTCCTGATTACATCTGTGCTTGCCCTGCTTTATACTGGCCAATCTGACAGCTGACTCTTATCTTCCATGAATGCTGACTAATCATGCTTCCCACATATCTGCTTTTCTAATTGGTTGCTATTTAATGGTCCATATTTATCTGCATTGACCTTGCTTACTCCACTTATGACTGACTTCCAAACACCTGTTGTTCTGCCATTCGGTCTATTTGCATATTTGGGCTATATATATACACACACACATGCATGCGTGCACACAGACACACACACACACACACACACACACACACACATATGTGTGTATATAAAATCTCCCATATTTTTATTTTTCTTCAAATATGCAAATATTTATTTGTGGGAGGAAAGGAGTGGTGGGATGAGTAACATCTTTAGCCTAGGAAATAAATTATTATACTCTTAATAAGGTGTACTGGAGAAGAAAAATTTTATTGCAATAATAATTCAATTCATAAACCTTATCCCAGACTTACTGCTGAAGGTACATCATGGAAGAGTGAATGACATCCATTTCTAATAAATGAAATGTAATCACCTGATGTCTTGACTAAGCCCAGGTGAAGGACAAGCCTATGGGCTAGCAAAATTCAAATAACTAGTTTGATATTACTTTAGATTAGCCCATAATTATGACAAAAATACCATGAAATCAAAAGAGTATACTCATTAATGTCTTTAATTTATCTAATTTTTTCTGAAAGGGAAAACAATAAGAATAACAATTGCTTCATCAGACCACTGATGCAAAAGCTTGAAAAACATAAATTTTCCTTAGATGAATTGCCAAACCCCTATTCTTTGCTATCAAACTCCCCTAACATATTCACATGGGAAAATACCCAATTTACGGCTGAGTCAATATTTTTAGAGGAAGGATTTCATCTAACATTATAATAAACTTCACATATTATAAAACAGAGTCTAGAAAATGAATAAGACTATGGGACCCACTAGTCTTCCCATATCTTGTCACTCAGAAACACCTAAACTGGTGGAATAATATATTGTTTCTTATAAAGTTTCAGCTAAGGTGCAAGCTCAGGGACTACCACTGAGGTTTGGAGCTTTCACTTCCAAGATGTGGCATAGATGTTGAACTAATGACTGGCATGTTGTGTTACATCCTAAAATAACACTCATCTGGGAAGAATGAAGTGGAAGTAAGATGGGCCCCATTCATCCTAACTTTTATTGACCTACACTTGCAGCATACATAGCCCCAAAAGGGCAAGGCAATTGAGGGAATGCTGGGGAAATGATATTATCAGTTCCATTATCAGACAAAAACACTTGACCAGTTGATGTGGAAAATGAGGGATCAAGAAATTTAGAATGCATGGTAGAGATGGATGGGAGGAAATGGTGAATATCATTTAAGGACTCATGGTGAGTTGAAGAAGCAGGGGATATAATTAGTCATAATATTTGTCTTTTATGAAACATCATACACTTTGGATCTGGCTAGAGGGAACTATAGGATGGATTGGAGTTAATGACAAGTATACATATAGTAGTATCTATAATTGTATAAAATACCTCTTTAAAGCACTTCAAATCCTCTTGGCTTAATTTAATATACTAGCAGAGCTGTGGCACTAATTTTGAGTGGATATAATACCTATCTTCAGTCATCCTAATATATAAAAATCCTGGGTCTGTCACATCGCAATGACCAGGAGGCTTGACCTTTCGCCAGGCTGAATGCACAGCAGGTGAGTGGGCTGAAATGTTGACTTCTCAGAGAGAGAGAGAGAGAGAGAGAGAGAGAGAGAGAGAGGGGGCGGCGGGGTTGATCAGCAGTGACAGCGGCTGCTGGCAAGGCTGGGAGGGAGAAGCAGGGTGATCAGATCCTGCTTCTCCCTCACCAGCAGCCAAGTCTCTTTCTCTCTCCCAGAGGTCAGCAGTTCAGCCGCTGACCATCAGCCCCGCCTCTATGATCAGGCCAGGAGATGCTGACTGGCATAAAAACCAATCAGAACCAAACTGGCCAGCAGAGGAGGGCAGTTGGGAGCAACCAGGCTGGCAGGGGAGGGCAGTTGGGGGCAACCAGGCCTGCAGGGGAGGGAAGCTGGGGGTGACCAGGCCTTCAGGGGAGGGCAGTTGGGGCCACCAGGCTGGCAGGGGAGGGCAGTTGAGGGTGAACAGGCTGGCAGGGGAGGGCAGCTGGGGGTGACTTGGCCTGCAGGAGGGGGCAGTTGGGAGTGATTGGGCTGGCAGGGGAGCCCAATCACCCGGTTACAGAGCAATCAGGCTGGCAGGCAGAAGCGGTTAGGAGCAGTCAGGCAGGCAGACGAATGGTTAGAAGCCAGCAGTCCCCGATTATGAGAGGAATGCCCAACTGCTGGTTTAAGCCTGATTCCCTGCAGCTGGACATCCCCCAAGGGGTCCTAGATTGGAGAGGGTGCAGGCCGGGCTGAGGGACACCCCCCTCCATGCACAAATTTCGTGCACCGGGTCTCTAATTAAAAGTATAAGACACTGGGGCGGGGGGGGAGGGTGGGCAGGTAAAGGCATGTACTGGGGGGTAGGGGAGGTCGGGGGGAGATCAATGGGGGAATAAAAGGAAACATATGTACTACTGTTTGTAATACTTAAAACAATTTAAAAAAATGTATAAGAATAGTGCTCCACAAGCATATTTGTAGTTTTTCAATTTGCCTACACTCTTTACATTGTTAATTTTTTATATTATGGAAAACATTTTAAGTTCAAAAAACCAAGAATGGGAAAAATAAAGCACCTCTGCTTGTGCAGCATAATGAGAGTAACCGGTAGAGAACATTCTCTACCACTTCATGCTTATGATTACTCATGGCCAAATATTTGCGCTAGAAGTTGTAAATGCAAGAGTTCTGCCTCTAAGTATGGAGAAATGCCATTAGTGAAATGGTTTGTAACAGAAAAGTGAATAACTTTCACAAAACATAAATAAAGAAGCATAAAGAAGAGGAATAAAGTATAATTGGTTCACACTTGAGGCTTTGAGATGTGCCATCTATCTTTTTTTCAGTTATCTAAATGTTGTTGTTTTTTCCATTTGTTAGGTTTGTGTTTCTTGAAGTGCTGGAATTTATAAGCTAACACTAGTTTAGTACTTAATATTTTTCAGGTGTCTTCAGATATTTTGTATCTTTATCTAATTATTTTTTCAAAAAGCACAACAAATATATATA
This sequence comes from Corynorhinus townsendii, assembly GCA_026230045.1. Classification (NCBI taxonomy): domain Eukaryota; kingdom Metazoa; phylum Chordata; class Mammalia; order Chiroptera; family Vespertilionidae; genus Corynorhinus; species Corynorhinus townsendii. The sequence continues at coordinate 111,588,128 of JAPDVU010000001.1, read as the reverse complement.
TATATATATGTGTGTATATATATATATATATATATATATATATATATATGGGTAATATGCTAAGTGTCTGACTGTCCAACCAGTCACTATGATGCACACTGACCACCAGGGGGCAGATACTCAATGCAGGAGCTGCAGTGACATGCATTGGCCATTTACAGAGAAATGGCACCACGGACCTGATGCCACAAAGCAATACTCGGCTTCCCCCAAGTGGGACACAGGTCCCGCCACCACCCTGGAGCAACACCCCACCAAATCACAACCGACATCGCTGAGACCCCATGATGCAAAGTGCAGCCCACAGCCAGCACAGCCTGGAAAATGTCACTTTGGGTGCCAGGTAAATGTCATGTAGCAATGTCCAGCTTCCTCCCCCTAGCGAATAGTCTCCTTGAGTTTCTTCAGCTCAGAAACACGATTTGCTTTATAGCCAGATGCAAACATTTTGCACTTTGACCAAATGTCTGTGGAGCATTTTCCCATGCCTCATCTCATTTGATCCTCACAGAAGTCCTGGAGTAGGTAGATAGGAGACTTGGTGGAATCCTATTTTCTTTTCATTAGCCAGAAAACAGAGATTTAGAAAGCTTAGAAACTTGACCCGACTGAAAAGAAGTAAGAAGTGGTGAACCTTGAAAATGACTTCAGGTTTTCTCACTGCACAGAATATAGTCAAACAAACACTGCTGCAGTTAAATATTTTTACCCTTTGTTCTCCTTGCATGATCTACAATAATAATCTGATTTGTGTTGATATTTATTGATGTGTTTCTGACAATTACCTGAAAGAGAAGTTGGGGTGCTTCACGTGGCTGGAAAAAGTTTAGCTAAATCAGAAAGCAGGTCTAATTAAGAAAGTTCATCTATACTCATAAAAGAGTTATGTGATAATTGATCATCACTCTGCGATAAAAATGGTGGCACCCATAGCCACAAAGATGGTGGCAGCAGCCCTGGAGATGTCCCTGGCACTCCCCTTCCCTCTGCCTCTGCTGCAGCCCAGAGAGGACCAGAGGTGCCTGGAGCATGTGGGGCTTGCTTCAGTTGTCAGGACGCTCCCCCTCTGCCACCATGGAGGGTGCCTCTCTCAGTGGATGCCCCGGCAGGGAGGAGGAGGACTTCCTCCTCCATGCTGTCAGTCTCCATGGAGGCAACGAGGAAGCAAGCTTCCTCACAGGCGCCCTCTGCAGCAGAAGGGGAACTTGTGGGTGCTTGGATCTCTGTGCTGCCACCGCTGAGAGAGGTGCCCTCTGAAGCTGCAGAGCGGGAGTGCTTCTCATTGCCACTGTGGAGACTGACAGCAGGGAGGAGGAAGTCCCACCCTCACAGAATCAGCCAGAATCAGCCGTTGGTCAGACAGCTCTCAGAAGCCTGACAGCAAGGACTCTCATTCACCTGCATCTCAAACCATGACAGCAGGGAGGTGGGACTATGTCTAAAGAACAACTATTGATGCAATGTAGCTCTGTAGCCAAAAGATGCTGGCATTATCGACAGAAAATGTCTGAAGAGCAACGTGTGTCTGATCTTGAAAGAAGGTGGCACCTGTGACAGAATATACCTGGAAAGCAGCTATTGGAAAAATGTCACTCTGAAGCCGAAAAAAGCCAGCATCATTCCAGCATTTGTGATGACTATTAATAAATCACAAGGACAAACTCTAGACCAGTGGTTCTCAACCTTTCTAATGCTGCGACCCTTTAATACAGTTCCTCATGTTGTGGTGACCCCCAACCATAACATTATTTTTGTTGCTACTTCTTAATTGTAATTTTGCTACTGTTAATGAATCGTAATGTAAATATCTGTGTTTTCCCAATGGTCTTAGGCTCTACAGCAGCAGTTCTTAACCTGTGGGTCGTGACCGACAGGTTGAGAATTGCTAGTAGGGTCACCTAAGATGATTGGAAAACACAGATATTACATTACGATTCATTAACAGTAGCACAATAACAGTTATGAAGTAGCAACAAAAATAATGTTATGGTTGGGGGTCACCACAACATGAGGAACTGTATTAAAGGGTCGCAGCATTAGAAAGGTTGAGAACCACTGCTCTACACAGAGTAGGCATATTCCTACCTGAACCTGTTTTCACACATGGTCAGTTATATGTTGCTTTCTCTCAAGTTCGAAGAGCATGTGATGTTAAAGTTAAAGTTGTAAATACTTCATCCCAAGGGAAATTAGTCAAGCACTCTGGAAGTATTTTCATTCTTAATGTGGTATACAGAGAGATATTAGAATAAGTTTAATCACTTTATCAGTCATTGTTTGCATCAAAGTTGTTTTTATATCATGTTTTTGCTGTTTTCATATCATGTTTTTGTTGTTTTTATATCATGTGTTTGTTGGTATATCATTTTGTTATTTTTTATTTATTAATAAAATTGTGTTATTTTCATATAATTTTACTCATTTCCTTTAATCTCTTATACTTCTATTATAGAGAAAGGGCAAATAGCAATATTAAAATATTTCTTCTAATTAATTCCCTTTAAGTGTGCACAAATTTCATGCACTGGGCCACTAGTCTATATATATATAAAGCTCTTGCTGGCGCCAATAGCATGTGTTTTGATCTGTCATTGTCAATTGTGAATTTGGTTGACACTTCTATTATAGAGAAAGGGCAAGTAGCAATATTAAAATATTTCTTATAATCAATTCATGCATCAGGCTACTAGTACATAGTCCTATCTAATAAAAGAGTAATATGCAAATTGGCCATACCCTCGCTACATCCACAAGCTATGTCTACCATCCAATCAGGATCAAGTATGCAAATTAACCCAACCAAGATGGCTGCAGCCATGGAGAGAGCAGGAGGCTTGAGTTGCCCCTGGCGATGGAGGAAGCCAAGCTTTCTGCCTGCCCTGGCCTGCCTTGGTCTCTGCTCAAGGCTACAAAGTTTCAATTATAGAAGATAAAAAAAACCCAACAAAAATGGCTGCAGCCACGGTGCCAGCAGGAGTCTTGGCTCTGCTCAAGGCTACAAATTTTCAATTGTAGAAGATAAATAAATCCCAGATCCCAGAGCCTTCACTTGGATGGCCAACCTGCAAACCACCACAGGCCCCTTGCCCAGGCCACCCCACTCCCCAAGGGAACCTCCACCCTGATCCGGGTCACCCTTTAGGGCAAACCAGCAGGCCTCCACCATGCACCAGGCCTCTATCCTATCTAATCAAAGAATAATATGCAAATTGACCATAACTCCAACACACAAATGGCTGCCCCCCCATGGACAAAGATGGCCACCAAAAGATGGCCAGCAAGGGAGGGCATTTGGGAGGGACCAGGCCTGCAAGGGAAGGCAGTTGGGGGCAATCACTCCTGCAGGGGAGGGCAGTTAGGGGTGACCAGGACAACAGAGGGGGGAAGTTGTGGGTGACTGGGCCTGCAGGGAAGAGCAGTTGGGGGGGGACCAGGCCTGCAGGGGAGGGCAGTTAGGGGCAAACAGGCTGGCAGGGGAGCAGTTAGGCATCAATCAGGCTGGCAGGGGAGTGGTTAGGGAGTGATCAGACTGGCAGGCAGAAGCCGTTAAGGGCAATCAAGAAGGCAGGCAGGCGAGCAGCTGGGAGCCAGCAGTCCTAGATTGTGAGAGGGATGTCCAACTGCCCATTTAGGGGTCCCAGATTGGAGAGGGTGCAGGCTGGGTTGAAGGACACACACCCCCATGCACAAATTTCTTGCATTGGGTCTCTAGTATAATTATAAAAGCTTAGGATCAACTAGATTATGTGATTTTACCAAAGGACTCAGCTATTCACGAATTGGATAGGGGCTAACTTAATTCCTGGACATATTTGGTTCTTTATCATTTGTCTTATTTATTGCTATAGCCATTTAAGATTTTTTCTTATTTCCAAAGCTCACTATTGTTCTTTATTTTATTTTTTTTATTGTTTGAAGTATTAAAAATAGTAGTACATATGTCTCCTTTTTTTTCCCCATTGACCTCCCCCCGGCTTCCCCTACCCCTCAGTACATGCCTTCACCTGCCCCCCCCCCCCCCGCAGTGTCTTGTATCCATTGGTTATACTTATATGCATGCGTACAAGTCCTTCGGTTGATCTCTTACAGCCCCCCCCCCCCAACCTCCCCTGTCTTCCCACTGTAGTTTGACAGTCTGTTCAATGCTTCTTTGCCTCTGTATCTATTTTTCCCCCATTTCTTTTCTTTAAAAAATTTTGCCTCTGCAGACTAGAAATAAACATATAATAACAAAAAAAATGTTTGAGTCCCAATTTCAATGTCCAACAGTTCTGAGTCCCTGTTTCAATGTCAAACAGTTCCTTATGTGTACATGTCAGCAATGATATCTGGATGGTGGGCACTTGGTGGCAATGCAGGTCTGACCCTCTCTGGTTTGGTCTTAGGCAACCTGCAGCGGTACACAGCTGCTGACTGCTCGTGTGGCAAGGCGTCATCAGCATCTTCCATCTCTGGACTCTTTCTCCTCTTGTCTTTGTGGTTGGAGCAGACCTGTCAATTCCTCTCTGTTGCAGGGATCCTCATGGTCTTGGAGTTGTTTTCTGAAAATATACTGAAATATTAAGTTGCCAATTTTAAGTTTCCTGAACTTTTTAAGTGAATAGATGCATAGATATAGATAGCTTTTTAATACAGTGTATTCGCCTTTTTTTTGTTCTTTAATGGGTGAAAAAAAAGGCGAAGACACTGTACCAGAAAACTGTTGTTCTTTAATGGGTGAAAAAAAAAAGGTGAATACACTGTATCAGAAAACTATTGTTCTTTAATGGGTGAAAAAAAAAGGCGAATACATTGTTTGAATTAAAAAGCTATCTACATCAATGCATCTTTTCACTTAAAAAGTTCAGGAAACTTAAAATTGGCAGCTTAATATTTCAGTAGTCTAAAAATTACTTAATCAATGGGTAAAGTAAAGGAAGAGTTGTGGTCAAGAGGGGCTGATTCCCTGGTGAGACTAAAACTACCAGAGCTTTTTCAAACTGCATGAACAAATAGGAGTTAAGATATCATTACTCATTTATTATATGATCATACTGAAAAAAAGGGAACAGAATGGGGATATTTGTTATTAATAGACATAATGCTTGAGATGGTTTGATATAATCTGGAACTAAACCAACAATAAGAAAATCAAATGTCAAGATACAAAAGGGCCAGTTAACCACCTCATCTATTAGTAGTTTCATCCTTCATTCTTCAGGACAAACAACTTGAATTTTTAACTCCTCTTTCTCTCAGAACCTGCATGCAATCCCTTAGCCACTCCTGACACTTGACCTTCACAACTGATGCAGAAACCATCTGCTTCATCTCCACCATCACTACTGGACTCCAACAGTCCAGCACAAGTTGCTTGGATTCTCAGTCATCTTTAGCTGTTTCTCTGTTTCTGCTCTTGCCCCCTTTAGTCCTTTCTAAATCATGGAAACCATTTAAAATGTGTCAGATAATGTTACTTCAGATCAAATCCTTCAGATGACTTCTTGACTCATTGAGAGTAAAAGCTAAATTCATTATAATGGGCTTAGATAACAGGGCTTGTTACCCATCACACAGAGCTCCCTGTCTTATCTCCCATTATTTCTTCCATTCGCTGCATTCTGCCATCCGTTCCTCCTCTCTTCTGGGGCAAATGAGCCACAGTTCTCTCCTCAGAACTGTAGTGTTTGTTGTTTTCTCTGCCTAGAATCTTCTTACTCATGTGTGGTAGGACTTATGACTCCCAATCCTTTAGATCTTTATCTAAATTCCACATTTTCATTAAAGTTTGTCCTTATTTAAAATTTCAACACCCTCCATTGTAAGGTTTGAGGCACAGGAAATGGGAGTCAGAAAAAAAGATACATTAAAAGGGAGGTTTATTCCTTATGGTGGGAGGGTGGGGGAGGAGAAGAAGGGGCCCTTCCTGCAGAAGGGAAAAAACAGTACACGTGCATGGGTGGAGTGTCATTTTTAAGGGAAGGAACAGGTAGGGTTTGGGCCCAGGGCAGAACAGGAAGCAGTGGGTCCCAGGGCACTTGGCATGCACTGATTGGTGGTTCAATGTCCCAATGGTTCAATGTCCCGGATGTCATAACTCCGCCCACCAGTTGGGGGGAGGGAGGATCTCACATTCCAGGAGGCTTTTTGTGATATTATATAAAAAAATTGAGAGTCCAGGCAAGGTCAGGAGCAGGGGCTGAAGGTCCATCTTCCATAGCTGCTTCCTGTTAGGAGGGGGCGTCATTAGGGGCGTCTACCCAGAGTCTCAAGGATTCTGATGCTAGGTTCTGAGTTCAGGGCCAGATAGATCTCTCAAACCTTCTGGCTGGTGAACGACTGCATTCTATTCTGCAAAAGGCTAGTGAAACCGTGCATGAGAAAGGGGGTAAAAAGCAAATTAAAGAAATAGACACCAGTTGGCCTAATGATGGGAGGCTGGACGAGGAGTGCAGCAGCATAATTTCCCAAGGGACTGGTTGGTGAAGTCTCGAGAGCAATCCTGTTGAGTCACTTGGGAGGCAAAGGCTGGTCCTGAGGCTACCACAGGGTCACTGGTCTGGTTTTGCTGCTTTTCTGGGCCTGGAGCTGAAATACAACCTAGGAGGTAAAGTTCTTGAGGAGGAATGAGTCCCCCAGCTGGAGGGCTGGTCCTCGGGAGTCTTGGTTGGCTGGTCCAGGCCTGGGCAGAGACCTGTCAGCTGTTGAACCTGAAGTTCTGAGAATGACATATTGCGGGGCTGAAAGGAATTAGTATTCCTCTCAACCTAGCATCAGAATCCTTGAGACTCTGGGTCGACATCCCTAACGACACCCCCTCCTAGCAGAAAGCAGCTATGGAAGATGGACCTTCAGCCCCTGCCCCTGACCTTGTTCAGACTCTCAATTTTTTATATAATATCACAAAAAGCCTGGAATGTGAGATCCTCCCTCCCCCCAGCTGGTGGGCGGAGTTATGACATCTGGGACATTGAACCACTGGGACATTGAACCACCAATCAGCACAAGCTGAGTGCCCTGGGGCCCACTGCTTCCTGTTCTGCCCTGGGCCCAAACCCTTCCTGTTCCTTCCCTTAAAAATGATACTCCACCCACGCACGTGTACTGTTTTTTCCCTTCTGCAGGGAGCAGTCCGGCTGGGCCCCTTCTTCTCCTCCCCCGCACCCTGTAAGGAATAAACCTCCCTTTTAATGTATCTTGGTTTCTGACTCCCGTTTCCTGTGCCTCAAACCTTACATCTGGTGCTGAACCCGGGTCTGTTTGACCTTTAATGGTCCAGGGTGCCCCCACTCCCTCCCTTCTTCTTTCTTCATGGCTCAGGATACTCAGCCTTCTTCCCTTGGCTAGGCAATGTCAGCGGTAAGTCCCAACCCATGCTAATTCCTGGTGGTTTTTCTGGCATCTCTGTCCATAAATCGCGGCCACGTCAGAGATTGCTTTCCAGGCATAGCCTCTGGGCCTCTCCAGGAGAGGTTCCGAACCTGGGGAGGCAGCGAAGACGTTCCTGCCCCGCTCAGTTCCCAGCCTCTGGCCTCCATCTGGACCCCAGGAAGTAGAGGAGACTTCTCTACTGTCCCTTGAGTTCCCAGTCATAGCATTGGCTCAGGGATTGGGATGCTGGTCCTTGATCTTTTGCTACCCAACCCCAGGAATTGGAATGGGTGCTCACCCAAGACACCTCTAGGGTGTCTCCTCCCCAATCTGGCTACTCAGTGGTTCCAGATGACCCTGAAAGCAGGACTAACATCACCTCAGTAATTTCTGCCGGAAAGCCGGGAAGTGGCACGAGGTTCCATATGGCCAGGCTTTTTTTCTATCTATTCTCCCCATCACTCCCTCTGCTCCTTCTGTTTCAGAGCCCAGGTTCTCCCAGCTCACAAGAAACCCCCTCAAACTGGTCCTCGCCAGTCTCTGACCCCTCTGTCTCTCTTTGGACCCAGCCGCTCTCTTATTTCCATCCCTCTCGTTCTCACCGCACCCTTTCTGCTCCCTCTCTTCCTCCTCCTTCTTCCCCGCGGCTGCCGCCGCTGCCACAGGAACCACCGTCACTGCCTCAGGCCTCGAGCCGATCAGAGGCTGCCGTGCAGCACAGAGCCCACCATCCCACCAGCAGCTCCAAACAGCTGAGATTTCTGTTTTGGGTTGCTCTTCCCTTGTGTATTGTGGGCAGCCAGCTGCCATGTGGCTGCATGGTCTGTGGTTCCCATGGTGGGCTGCCATCTTGAAATGACTAGTCCCACCCATCTCTGACCACATGGTCTGCTGTGGGGCCACCATTTTGAACCACAAAGTCCCGCCCCCATAGGCCTGGCCTGGTGTGGCCACCCACCACCGCGCTCTTCCTCCTCCGGCCCACGGCCCGCCTCCTGCTCTGCCACCCCTCTCCACTAATGCCTTCTCAGACTCAGGTCTGAAATCCAGTGAACACGACATTTAAGGTTTTAATGCCCGTGAGGAACAGGCAGAGTAAGCCTGCCTTCAACAGGAGGTGAGTCTGCAAACCCAAGCCTTACTACCTTGAGGCCGATGGCAGCCATGCATGGTCTAAAGGGGACTGGGCATGGTGGGGGTGCAATGAGAGGACGAGCGCCACCTGGAAGATGCTTCAAGTGCAGGAATGAGGGCCACTGGGCAAAGCAGTGCCCCCAGCCCTGGGCTCCAACCAAGCCCTGCCCAGGGTGCGGTCAAAATGGCCACTGGAAAAGTGACTGCTCCTGGAAAAGTGACAGGCCCTCTGCATCTCAGCATAGAGGGGCTGCCCTTCCAGGTAATGACCCGCTGCTGGCCATGCTGGAACTGGCTGAAGACTGGAGATGCCAGGACTCGACAACCCCCATCACCCTCGCCGAGCCCAGGGTAATGCTCAAGGTAGCGGGTAAGCAGGTCTCCTTTCTGGTCCACACGGGGGCTACCTTCTCTGTCCTGCCCTCCTTTTTCCAGGCCACTCTTCCATGGGTACTGATGGCAAATCACCTTTTAATGGTCTGAAAACTGTTCTAGCCTCAGCGCCTTCTCACCCCGCCCTCTCCCCCGCTCCACCCTCCCTAGAGAACAACTTTCTTGCTGGCACAGGCTTAACAGAAACTCAGGTTTGAATTCAATCAGCTAGAGGCCGGTTCCCTCCTCCCCCTGCCTTTTCTAAATATTTGAATTGCTAGACATGCTGAAAAATATTTAATAGAAGGTATGTTGAAAGAAAGAAGTTCTAAAGTTAACTGTTGACAAGAATTGTAGAAAGATCCACTATACCAGGCCCCCTCTCCTCACCCTCCCTCATTCGCCAGGGATTTTTTTGTGTTTTTGTTTTTTCTAAGCTCCAAGATACTCTTCTGGCATCTCTCTCTCTCTCTCTCTCTCTCTCTCTCTACCCCCCCCCCAGACATCTCCAAGCCTTTCCAACTATTTACTGATGAGAAACAGGGAATAGCTATGGGGGTCCTCACCCAGCCCCTAGGGCCAGCTTTCACCCCTGTAGCCTACCTGTCCAGACAGCTTGATCCCACGGTTTGGGGATGGCAGCCCTGCAGCCACTGTTCTCATCAAGGAGGCCCAGAGGATTTGCCTCCAGCAATCCTTACAAGTCTTCTCCACCCATAGATTACAGGACATTCTGTCCCACCAATCCTTATCTCTTCTTGCCCCCTCTCACATTCAGGAACTCCATCTCCCATCCCTCGAGAACCCTAACATCTCCCTAATTCAGTCCCCAGTCCTGAACCCGGACACTCTTCTTCCTGCTGCCTCCACCCAACCTGCAGCAATGCACTCCTGCCCTGAGGTCATTGAGGCCCTCACTCAACCTCACGCAGGACTCTCATATCTTCCTCTCTCTAATCCTGACTTAACTCTGTTTGTGGATGGAAGCTCGTGCCTAGACCCCAGGGACATCAGAAAGCCTCCTAGTAACACTCGAGAGGACCCTGGAGGTGGCCTTCATAAATAACAAGATCACCCTTCCCAAGGCTCAGGTAGGGGCCATTGCCCAACAGGTCCACTGGTCATTGCACATTGGACCACTAGCACTTTGGAGGTTCCTCGAACCCCTCTTCACCTCACCCACACTGCAAGAGGCAGTCACGAGTGCCTGCTCCTCCTGCTCCACGTGTGCAGCTATCTCACCCCAGTGAGGAATTCAACCCAACTCTCCTACCCATCAAATGCGGGGACACCTCCCAGGGCAGGACTGGCAGGTAGACTTCACACATATGCCTCCCCACAAGAAAACCAAATATCTGCTTACCATGGGAGACACCCTGACAGGGTGGGTAGGGGCCTTCCCCACCCACAAGGAAACTGCTGAGGTTGTGGCTGAGACCCTAATAACACACATAATCCCAAGGCTTGGCCTTCCCACCTCCATTCAATCAGACAACAGCCCAGCTTTTATATCAAGGGTCCTTCAGCAGGTTAGCACGTATCTTGGCATCTCTTGGAAACTGCACATACCCTACCACCCACAATCAATGCGTAAGATCGAGAGCATCAACAGCCTCCTTAAAGACCATCTAACTAAACTCTATCTAGAAATTTGCAGCTCCTGGCCATACCTCCTGCCCATAGCCCTGACTGGAATCCATGCTACACCAAGGAGCCCCACCTTTTTACCTGCCCTTACTCAGGCAACTGCTCCAGGAACATGCTGTCAGGTCTCTGCCCAGGCCTGGACTAGCCAACCAAGACTCCCAAGGACCAGCCCTCCAGCTGGGGGACTCATTCCTCCTCAAGAACTTTACCCCCTAGGTTGTATTTCAGCTCCAGGCCCAGAAAAGCAGCAAAACCAGACCAGTGACCTTGTGGCAGCCTCAGGACCAGCCTTTGCCTCCCAAGTGACTCAACAGGATCGGTCTCAAGACTTCACCAACCAGTCCCTTGGGAAATTATGCTGCTGCACTCCTCGTCCAGCCTCCCATCATTAGGCCAACTGGTGTCTATTTCTTTAATTTGCTTTTTACCCCCTTTCTTATGCACGGTTTCACTAGTCTTTTGCAGAACAGAATGCAGGCATTCACCAACCAGAAGGTTTGAGAGATCTATCTGGCCCTGAACTCAGAACCTAGCATCAGAATCCTTGAGACTCTGGGTAGACGCCCCTAATGACACCCCCTCATAGCAGGAAGCAGCTACAGAAGATGGACCTTCAGCCCCTGCTCCTGACCTTGCCTGGACTCTCAATTTTTTTATATAATATCACGAAAAGCTTCCTGGAATGTGAGATCCTCCCTCCCCCCAACTGGTGGGCGGAGTTATGACATCCGGGACATTGAACCATTGGGACATTGAACCACCAATCAGTGCATGCCAAGTGCCCTGGGACCCACTGCTTCCTGTTCTGCCTTGGGCCCAAACCCTTCCTGTTCCTTCCCTTAAAAATGATACTCCACCCATGCACGTGTACTGTTTTTTCCCTTCTGCAGGGAGCAGTCCGGCTGGGCTCCTTCTTCTCTTCCCTCCCTCCCCCACCCCCCCATAAGGAATAAACCTCCCTTTTAATGTATCTTGGTTTCTGACTCCTGTTTCCTCAGCTCAAACCTTACATCCATCCACTCTGCTATTCTCCTTCCTTTATTATTCTTTATTATCACCGACTTACATATAATATATATTTTACTTATTCATTTTATTTATTTTCTGTATTTTTCCTTTGTGAAACGAACATAAGGGAAACTTTCTTCAATGTCATGTTTACGATCTGACACATAGTAAGTGATCACTGAATATTTGTTGAATGAAACAATGAATAGTAGGAATTTTTAACTGTGTAGACTTGGAAAAATCATAAAAGCCCTTTGACTTTTTGTTTTTCATGCTGTGCAATGGGAATGTTACTGGCTCTATTTCATGGGCTCTTTGGTGGGATTAAAGGGAGGGAGAAAGGGAAAGAAAGGAAGAGTGAAGAAGGGAAAGAAAAGAAAGTTGTAAAGCTATGACTATTTAAAGCAGCTGGGTTTGGGGCACCATTTTTGGGTTTTGGAAAACATGCCAGACCATACACTCTTTGCAAACTAATGTAAAATGTGCTCTCTGCTGAACTGGATTATACTTTCTCAGCTGTAATAACTCAATTACCTTTAGAAATGATAATTTTGTTATTAAAAGACTTTGTATTAATAAATACTAGTACACATATATAGTAGTCCCTTCTTATCCATGCTCATTTTCAGTGGTCAACTCTGGTCCAAAAATATTAAATGGAAGATTTCAGAATTAAATAATTCACAAGTTTTCAATTGTGCACCATTCGGAGTAGCCTAATGAAATCTCACATTGTTCTGCTCTGTGCTGCCTGGAATGTTATCCTTTGCCAGCATATCCACACTGTATTCAATACCCACCCATTAGTTACTAATTAGCCATTCTGACTATCAGATCGACTGACTGTCTTGCTATTTCAGTGCTTGTTTTCAAATGGCCCTCATTTTACTTAATAACAACCTCAATGTGCAAGAGTGGTGATGCTGGAATTCAAATATGTCAAAGAGAAGCCATAAAGTGTGTGTATGTATAAGAAAATACATTATATATACATTATACAAGTTCAATACTATTGACAGTTTCAGACATCTGCTGCAGGTCTGGGAATATATTTCCAGTGAATAAGGGGGAACTACAATAGTTATGAAGTCTACTATAATCTGCTCTCATTTGCTTTCCTGCATACATTCAATTAATCCTTTTAATGCTTCCTCTAGTCAGTGTTTTCATTTTTATTATTATGCCTTGATATATATTCCCAACCTTTCAGCTGCTTATTGATCCTGAGGATCTGAAATCCAATTTATCACTAGAGAAGCAGGGAAGTATGCTCAAATGGAGATTTGATGATCTTGATATATATTAAGGAATTAAATATTTAATGAGAAAGTTGCACCATGCAACTGGAACACTATTCTCTAATATTTATGACAAATTTTCTCTCTAAATCTGCTTTGTTGTTGTTTTCTTTTAATCAGGATGAATTAATTTTTATAGTGTTTTCCAAGTTTTGGTCTTATTTTAAAGAACATTTTGACTTGGGCTTTTTATGGAGTAGCTCCCTAGCAGCATTAAAGTGAATGTGAAATAGTGAAATCATTCTAGTTCATATCAGTGAGCAACTATTGCTTCAGCTTTGATTCTTTCCATACATTTCCTTAGCTCATGCTAAGTTTGTCCTTTTTTTTTTTTTTTTTTCAAATGAAAGACATTTATTGCTTCACCCAACTCCTTGCTTGCTTCCCCAGTGCTGAGTACAAGATCTAAAACAACTTTTATTTTCTTTGGAATTCCTCTCCATGCAGTTTTTCTACTCTTTAATATCCAGGATCTGGTCAGACATTGAAAACACTGCTATTAAATATTCTTTTTCTAAATCCTGTAATAACATTGGCTTACTGCAAGTCTCATGTGGATGTTTTATTCAAACAGTATTTTCTAGCTAGTTCCTACTTTCACTCCATGTATTGCACCTATGGTGATAGCCTAACTTTGTTACCATCTATTACAAATTAAAAATCTTAAGTTTCAGCTCCTCTCTTGCTCAATACTGGTTTCCCATCCAGACTTCTCATACTGTTATCAGAGAACTGCACAAGTAGAATTTCCATTAAACTTGAAATAACTGTTATATTAGTTTAAGGTGTAAAATTTAGTGATTAGACATGAATATAACTTACGAAGTAATCACCCTGATAAATTTAGTACCTTGTACATACTTACTATAATAGTATTGAATATATTCCTTATGTTGTACTTCATACATCCCATGACTATTTTTATATCTGGTAATCTATACTTTTGAATCAATCTTAATATTTGTCTTTACTACTTCTAAACTTCCTATTCTTAGGTCAGGTAAAATGCTTCAGTTATGTGCACTATTGCCAATGAAAATTAAGAGAATCCGAGGTAATTTTCCTGAAATATTTTCCTCTTCTGTCATTCTTATCTCAATTAGTGGAGAACTTAACTACCCAGTCATCTATAGCTAGAATCTGGGGAAACAATTTAAATCCTTTATGTCCAAAAACTTTACATCATTCATAAAATTCTAATAATATTTGTCTTCAAGTATTTCTCAAGTTTGTCTTATTCCCTCCCCCCACTCTTCTACTACTGATCTATTTCAGTCCTTAACATATCTTACCTAGGTTATCTAGGTTATATTATTTGAAGTGGTTTCCTTGCCCTTGGTACTAATGCTTTATTGCCAACACATTCATACCTATATCATTCTTCTGCTTTAAAACCATCAGGTGCCTCGTATATAGCCTTTGAGACTGAACTAAGAGAGTCTTTTCTACACCTCCACAACATTTTCTTCTGTATCATAGAACCAAGTATATTATATTGTTATTTTATTTTATTAAATAACTTATTGCCACTAAATATAAGTTCCTTAAAAACTACAATTATGTCTGTTCAGTTGTATGCTCTTAGAACTTCTGAAAAAATTATTGCTTAATAAGTATTTTATAAATAGAATATGCCATTCAGATTACTAATAGCAAACACCAAACAATTTTTATAGCAAGATATAAAAGAAAGTGCTAATTCACAAAATTTAATTAATATCTGTATATATATGAAAATACAATGCACATGCTATCTAATAAAGAGGGAATATGCAAATTGACCATCACACCATCACAAAGATGGTGGCGCCCATAGCTAAGGCAGGGTTTCCATAACACAAGATGGCTGCACCCACAGCAGAGGCCCAGATCCCCTAACAAGCCTTAATGTGCAATCAGCAGACACCTGAGGCTGCGTGGTGCTGAGCCCGGGCAGGCGACCTCAGGCCACATCTCCCGTCTGACAGGGCTTGACAAGAGACCTCAGGCCATGCCCCCCACCTGGTGGGGCTTGATGGGGTACCTCAGGCCATGCACCCTGCCTGGTGAGGCTTGACAGGGGAACTCAGGCTGCAACACCTGTCCCGGCGCTGGCCTGGGGGACCTCAGGCTATGCCCCCCGCACGGGTGCTGGGCTTGATGAGGGACCTCAGGCCACACCTTCCACTCTGGCAGTGGGCAGGGGGACCTTAAGCCATGATCCCCCCGTCCCTGGCACCAGGCCAGGGGACTTTAGGCATGCCCCCCACTAGCAGGGTCTGATGGGGGACCTCAAGGCTTGCCCCCTGCCCTGGTGCTGGGCCAGGGCACCTCAGGCCATACCCCCCACCCTGGCACCAGGCAAGGGGAACGTGAAGCTGCACCCCTCGCCTGGTGGGGCTTGACGGGGGACCTGAGGTTGTGCCACCCTGCCTGGCGGGGCTTGACGGGTGTGGGCCTAGCAGGGTCTGGGTCTCGCACCATTTTTGAGCTGCACACAGGTGGGCAGGGACTTGATTCTGGGTCCCACTGCGTGCCCCAGACTCTGATAAGAGGAAGGTCTTCATAGACATTTTACTAATTTTCTTTCATCTCTGACACTTCTATTATAGAGAAAGGGCAAATAGCAATATTAAAATATTTCCTCTAATTAATTCCCTTTTAATGTGCATGAATTTCATGCACCGGGCCACTAGTTCAAAATATTAGGCTTTAATGCTGAGTACTTAAGCTTATGTACTTTCATATGAATTGATGGTTTATCTAGGTCAGGGGTAAATTGTGCTTTCTTCAACATATAAATAAATCTAGTCACAGAAGTTTTCACTTGACCCTGAAAATACTTGTTGTGTCAGTTTATATCACTATTAAAAATGTTTATTATGAAAAGAATGCAATGGCAATGTTCAAAAATTTTGAGTTCCTGTTTTATTTGTTTTCTCATTTTCCAGATAAATACACACTGGCAATTTCATAGACCCCCAGATTATGTACATGGCTCCGGCATGATACAGAAAGAGTAATTATTGCCTATATGCAATTATAGCTTCATTTTTTTAGTCAGTGGCTTCAAACACTTTTGACACACCCCACTCCCAACCAGAGGACATTTGACAATGTCTGGAGACATTTCTGGTTGTCACAGCTGGAGGAGGGAGGTGGGAGCTACAAGTTTCCAGTGGATAGAGGCCAGAGATATTATAGACATCTTACAATGCACAGGGCAGTCCACAGCAATTTCCAAATGTTCAATGAGATCATTAAGAAAGCCCAAAATGTGAAACTAGAAAACCCTGTTTAGACATCATCTTATGTTAGAAAATACACTAGTAGAGAAAATCATATTTCATTAATGTATTTACCAAACACTTAATACTGGCTTTTATCATAGCACATTGTACTAGGTGCTATTGGAAACAAAATAATCAATTCCATAAGGAACCTGCTTTCAAGGAGCTTTTAGTCTAATCTAAGAAAAGACTTATTTTATATATCTGATTATTATATTATGTACATTTTCCTCATCTAATATATATCTTATATGTAATTTACTTATCTAATATATCACATATATACATACACATATATAGAAATATAAATAAATAATAGTAAAGCTAAAATATAGTTATTAAGGAAGCTTGAAGAATTATTTCAACCTAAGAAAGAATCAAGAAAAACTTTTTTTTTTAATACTCACCCAAGGACATGCTTAGAGAGAGAAAAAGAGAGAGAAATATCAATCAGTTTCATGCCCCAACCAGGGATCAAACTCACAACCCAGGTATGTGCCCTGACTGGGAATCAAAACTGACAACCTTTCCATGCATGGGACAGCGCTCAACCAACTGAACCACTCCAGCTGGGCTAGAAAAAACTATCTAAGGAAGCTTTACTTTCATTTCACCTTAAGGGATTAGTAGGATTTAGACATGTTAATTCAGGGATAAGAAATTTCAAAATGCTGTAATAAAAAATATCAAATCTTCCTCTATTTGTATATTATTTATTTTTTCCTCTATCTCTACATATATTTCATTCAAACATTTTTGTACTACGTAAAATGATCTAGTGATAGTCTCCAATAAAATCAATTTAATTAAAATTATTCAGTATTATTTTTATGTATTTATTTATTATTTGTTACTATAGTTTATTGATTTTTTTACAGAGATAAAGGGAGAAGGATAGAGAGTTAGAAACATCAATGAGAAAGAAACATTGATCAGCTGCCTCCTGCACACCCACCACTGGGGATGTGCCTGCAACCAAGGTACATGCCCTTGACTGGAATCAAACCCAGGACCCTTCAGTCCACAGGCCAAGACTCTATTCACTGAGTCAAACCGGTTAGGGCAGTATTATTTTTAAACATATTGCTAGACTCAGAAAATACAAAAGTGAATTTTTTGAAATTTTTAAATTAAACATCTATATGTATATATTAATATCAATTTCCATATGTGTAAATGTTCATGGAGGCAGAGATGAATGAGCAATTGATTCATTCATGGGAGAACATAACATATAAACACACAGAAAAGATAAAATTTGGGCTGAACATTGTTGAATGAGTAGAAATTTGAAGACAGAGGGAAGAGGAAAAGGCTCCACAATGTATGAGTAAAGGCAAATGTGGGTTTCTTTGGAGAATGATGCTGGATAAATATCTTAAAATCAGGGAGTGAGTGGCCTATTTTCATATTAATTCAGATGTGTAGTTTATGCATAAAGTTTAATTAGACATTTAGTTTCATTGACAACATCATAATCTTAATACTAATTATGGCATTTTATTTTCTTTCAAATTCAGAAGCAGAAAATATCACATTTCGTACTCCATTTTATGTGTGTGTGTGCATCAGGGAGAAAATATTTGTCTTTTGTTTTATTTTATTTTTAATAATAAACTCTCTCCATTTACTTTCTCTGACCACCTGTCTTGAGCTTTCCTTGAGACTGAGATGCTGGGACTCATCCCATGCTCCCAATCATGTTTAATACTTGATATTTCTTAGTTTGACACTTGATACCAATCTGAGACACCATGCTGTGTAATCACAGTAAGAACTAGATTGTATAGAGATGCTCAAGGATCTGGCTGCAATAATTGGACAACTTTAAAATCTGAGTGGTAGAAGTTTACAGTGAGCCTCATTTTATTATTTCCTTTAAAGCTTCTTCTCAGAGCATATGGAAATTTAATGTCATAGAAAGTTAGAAGGTGGCCCAGACTCTTTGCTCTTACTTATTCTTCATATCTAAGCAGTCTTCACATCCTGAAGACCCTGCTTTCTTAGAGCCTATCTCATTTACTTGGCTGCTCATTCTTACAGGTTCATGCTCGTACAGGGGCTTCTCCAACAGCTCGTCACCAACGGCCTGCATTCAGCTTTCATTTTTTTAAATAAATCTTTATTGTTCAGATTATTACAGGTGTTCCTCTTTTTGTTTTCCCCCTACAGCTCCCCTCCACCTGATTCCCCACCCCACCCTACCCCATGCCCTTACCCCCTGCTACTATCTTCATCCATAGGAGTAAGTTTTTTGTCCAATCTCATCCCGCACCACTCACACCTGCTTCCCCCTGAGAATTGTCAGTCCACTCCCTTTCTATGTCCCTGATTCTATTATATTCACCAGTCCATTCTGTTCTTCAGATTTTTTATTTACTTGATTTTTAGATTCACTTGTTGATAGGTATGTATTTGATGTCATTTTGTTGTTCATAATTTTTATCTTTACCTTTTTCTTCTTCTTCCTCTTCTTAAAGAATACCCTTCAGCATTTCATGTAATCCTGGTTTGGTGGTGATGAACTCCTTTAGCTTTTTCTTGTCTGTGAAGCTCTTTATCTGACCTTCAACTCTGAATGATAGCTTTGCTGGGTAGAGTAATCTTGGTTGTAGGTTCTTGCTGTTCATCACTTTGAATATTTCTTGCCACTCCCTTCTGGCCTGCATAGTTTCTGCTGAGAAATCAGCTGACAGTCATATGGGTACTCCCTTGTAGGTTACTAACCGTTTTTCTCTTGCTGCTTTCAAGATCCTCTCTTTGTCTTTTGCCCTTGGCATTTTAATTATGATATGTCTTGGTGTGGTCCTCTTTGGATTCCTCTTGTATGGGGTTCTGTGCGCTTCCTGAACTTGTAAGTCTATTTCTTTCACCAGGTAGGGAAAGTTTTCTGTTATTATTTCTTCTAATAGGTTTTCAATATTTTGCTCTCTCTCTTCTTCTGGCACCCCAAAAATTCGAATATTGGTAGGCTTAAAGTTGTCCCAGAGGCTCCTTACACTATCTTCATATTTTTGGATTCTTTTTGTTTTTTTTGGTTGGGTGTTTTTTGTTTCCTCATATTTCAGATCTTTGGTTTGATTCTTGGGGTATGTTGATCTACAGTTGAGTTTCTGTATATTCTTTATTTTAGACAGTGTATGCTTCATTTCTGACTGGTCCTTTTCCATTTTTTTGGCATTCTCATTAAGATCCTTAAAGGTCTCATCAAGTTTCTCAGCGGTTTTTAGAAGATTCTTGAGTAACCTTGTAAATGTGGTTCTGAACTCTATGTCGTCCAGTAGTTTGCTTTCCTCCGTTTCTTTCATTTGTGACATATTTCTTTGTTTCCACATTTTGGCTGCTTCCCTGTGTTGATGGAGTGGCTTTGTGTGGTAGGTGACCTATAGAGAGCAGTAGCTCAGCCTTCCCGATCACCTGATGTGGACACTCTTGGTACACCCCTTTGTGGGCTGAGTGCAAAGTCTTGGTGTAGTTAAGCCTTAATTGCTGCTGGTACGCTGGGAGGAATTGACCTCCAGGCCAATCGGCTGTGAGGACTAGCTGTGTCTATAATGGAACGTGCACAAATGCTGAAAAGCTGAGGTATGGAGGCGAGTGATCCGGGCTGGCGGCAGGCGTTGCTTTTTTCTTTCTTTTTTTTTTTTTAATATATTTTATTGATTTTTTTAGAGAGGAAGGGAGAGAGATAGAGAGTTAGAAACATCAATGAGAAAGAAACATCGATCAGCTGCCTCCTGCATGCCCCCAACTGGGGATATGCCAGCATCCCAGGTACATGCCCTTGACCGGAATCGAACCTGGGACCTTTTAGTCCGCAGGCTGACGCTCTATCCACTGAGCCGAACTGGTTTTGGCAGGCGTTGCTTTTTTCAACCCAAAGGGAGACAAGCCCCCGATTACTCTGAAATACAGTTTCTGGGGAGACACGGGGGACCCAAACTCCTATGGGGAGAAGCTGGACTGTCTGCCATCGGGTCGGAAAGTGAGGGGGGCTTGCTTGCAGAGCTGCGTGCAAGAATAATTGTTTACTGCGCTGGGGCACGGGACGAAGTCGGAGACACAGAGCCACAGAGCCGGCTAACTAGCAGCCATCACTGTTTGCCATGCCCTAGCCTAGTGATGCCCTGAGACCCCGCCCCACACAACCTACAAAGCCACCCAAGCTCCAAGCAGCAGCTTTAGCATAAGAAAGGCCTGACCTATCGCAGCTTAACCTAGCAAACTTGCAGCCTGGGTCAGACAGCTCCAAAACCTCCAAAACCCAAGCAAAGAGGAGAAAACTGTAGCTCTCACTGTAGCTCCTGCTGGGTGGACTCAGACAATAGCTGACCTGCACCCCATTGGAGATCCAGAAGCCAGTATACCTAGTGGTCAGTGTGAGAAACCAGATTTCAACTCCTCACATCCATAAGTGACACATTCAAGAGGCAGACTCAGTGAGCACCAAAGCCCCACTGAAACAAGTCCTGCACCATAAGTGTGTCTCCAGCACAGCAGTTCTTCCATTATACACTCAGCTTTCATTTTAATCTTGCAGAGGAGATTTAGAATGCAAATATGCTCCCTTTGCTTTCTTACTTTAAACTTTCCATGGCCTCCACATGTCATGCCATTCAAGCTGCTTATAGCAGACAGGCAATAACTCCAAGGGAAGACTCACTGCCCAGCTTTTAGGAGTGTGGGCAACTTATGGCAACCAGCTACACCTCTTTTGTGGCTACCTCAGCTTTTGAGGGGAGTCATCTTCTTCTCAGGGTGGCCTCAGCCAATGGCTGAGTAAGACTATGGTAACTAGGGCCTGGGCACTTCTACCCAATGTAGGACCCTCTAACTAGGCATCTTTGCTCCAGAGCTTGAACTATAACAGTTCATTCACTTGTTGTATTCTCCCAACACCTACTCTTTCCAAGGACATGCCACATGCCTGATTATACTCTATAAATTTAGTGTCTACAATTATATTGACAGATTTATGCAATTACTGATTAAACAGTTTTTATTTAGTATGTATTAAGTGAAAAGCACTGGGCTAGGTGCTAAAGATATAGATGTGTATAAGGAAAATAGTTTTTGCCTTCATTCAGTATACATATGCATGGGAAAGCTAATTAAACAATTATTTATCTTTACTAGCATGGAAAGTACAAGGAAAGGCAGTTAAAGGATTATAGGGATATAAAGTAGGATGGAACTGACATAGTCTGAAGGTTTTGAAAATTGTTTTGAGCAAATGTTATATAAGGTGTATTCTGGAGACTGAGTAGGAATTAATTAACTGATGTAGGAGGGAACATAATAAATGTTTATTGGATGAATAAAATACTGTAGTTTATGTCTGTGAAACTATACTTCAGAGACAAATACAACACGTTTTATTGGCCACATCAAATATTTCTTTATTGTGACCAATAACATTTAACATATTTTTTTCATGGAACATCTTTTATTTACATCTTAACTACTATCTTCACAAAATTATTTAAATGTATTTTTCTAGATGTAAGTATGTATGGTTTCAAATCTCAAAGTATCATGTGCTGATGGTTTGAGAGCCTATATGAGCCTAATGGAGTCTTAAAGCTATTATATTCCATGATTTTTTATATAATTTATTTTTAAGCTCTTAAATAAACCATCAAAACAAGTATTTACCATGAGGATTGATTCTCACAAATGTTGTTTATAGCAGAAAGCTAAGAATATATTTTTATATTCTGGCAACAGACTCTTCTATTGTAATGGCATTTCTATAAAATATATGAAATAAAATGTGTTTTTGCTTAAACATCTCCTGCAAGTTCTAGTTTCATAGAAGTTACTAAGCAGTTATTTGTTTTAATTGATGACAATTGAACTGCTGAAATGTAAAAAAATAATAATAATACATGTGGGGATAAAACGCTCCTGGAAATTTGAGAGTGTAGCTTAAAAGATACCAAATATCTGGCTGGATTAATTTTTTATTTCATAATCATTTTGTTGGCTGGCCCCATACAGACACTATCTATTTCTATTGTTTCCTTTTTCACTTTACCCCTTATGCCTCATTAGGCTTGGAATAAAAAAGGGCTACCACAAATAAAGCTCAGATCAATCATTCCCCTGTAGGCTAGAGTAAGCAAAATCAATCACTGTCCATTCAAGTGGTTCTCGGCTATTGACTTTAAACTTTCCAGATCTAGAGGTTACTGTACTGTTAATTGCACTGAAGTTGAATGTTTGTGCTTTAGCATATTACTTAGCTATCTTTAGAGAATACACTCTACTATATCTCTATTAATTTCTTATGTCTACTGATGAAGGTTGGGGATCTTTAACCTGTAATTGGAAGCCAGATAATATTACCCCTACAGCATTTATGAATAGCTCTTACAAGGAAACTCCTAATTTTATGAAGAATTTATAGCTTTTAGTTTCCAGTCTCATTGTATATTGATTTTTAAAGCTCTATATATATGGGAAATTTGCCATAATATATGAAGATACATTTTTTAAAAACACATATGAAAATATATTATTTGTATTGTACTGTTGATACTTATTATAAAACTTCATTATCCTTAAAGTCACAATTATTAAATCTAGTAGTAGATTATTATTCCAAAATATTCATCATATTAAGAATTGTGTATAATTTCTTACTGTGCCCATCAGAGGCAGTAGGCATTACAAATTTAGGCTGGTTTCAAGATAAAATCAGAAAGTAATTAGGAATATCACCAGAGTTATAAAAGTCCTTTACTTAAATGTTCATTAAAGAAAACTAATATGCTCTCTTTGACACTGAAAAATAATATATTCTTCTTGAGAACACAGAAAATGAAATACCTTGAAGTTATGTATTTTCTTAGCTATAATATTTGCTCAAATATAAATAATTTTATAGTAACAGAATGGGTGTTCACCAGAAGATTGTTTATCATATGTGTGTAACAACTAGGAGCCATCTATTTTGAGCTATCAGGAAGGAAGAACTATAGTGAAAATCCACTTTGGATTATCAGAACGTGTTTAAGAAAACCATTTGATAACCAGAATAAGGTAAAATGTGTCAAAAATACAAACAGTACATTTGGTTAAAGGAACATTAAATATGGTTCACTCTGGTTTTTCATTGTGTGTGTGTGTGTGAAATTGTGTTTCTATTTCTTTTTTTTTAATTTATTGATTTCAGAGAGGAAGAAAGAGGGAAAGACAGATACATCAATGATGAGAAAGAATCATTGATCGGCTGCCTCCTGCACACCCCCTACTTGGGATCGAGCCCGCAACCTGGGCATGTGCCCTTGGCCAGAATCAACCTGGGACCCTTTAGTCCACAGGTCAACACTCTATTCACTGAGCCAAACTGGCTAGGTCTGTGTTTCTATTTCAATGAAGGAAAATCTAATGTTCTCTCTAAGTATAATTAATGCAAGTTTAAGCTATAACTATATTGTAAATGATAAAGCTATGACAAAGCAATGATTTTTAACTAGGAGACCCTTTTCTATAGGTGTAAGCAAAGTTAGTAATGGATCCACAAGTATGCAGAAATTTACAAAAGCTTAATGCAATTCATATATTTAAATGCAAACAGTGGAATGAAATTATAAAATTATTAATGCTCTTTGTAACAAGCTAATAGGTATACAGGTACTGTTTCTTTTTGCCTTTTCAACAAAATTCAACTTATACTTAAGGACCTCTGATATTCTGATAAACATGTTTAAATTTAAAAAATTTTTAAAGTATATACCCCTTACTGTCTAGGTATAATATAAAATATAAATTAGTTTTTTTAGTAATTACAAGATAATTGGAAAAAATTAAAAAATTTGTGGTATGGAAACATGAAAGAAAGGAAAGTGCTAAAATCATTCTTGGTGGGAAAATTTGGCTAAATATATAAATACAAATAATATATATTTAATATAATGGCACCATTCTTATTTTTATGTATTTTATATTTTAGAAATCATTAATATTTATACAATTCTATATTTATAGTTGCCATTTTTCTAATTGACTGATTTTGGAGAGAGAGGAAGGATGGGAGAGAGAGAGAGAGTGAGGGAGAGAGAGAAACATCTATTTGTTGTTCTACTTATTTATGCATTCATTGGATACACACTTTAGGGCAGGAACAGTTGTACAAAGGCAAAGGGACTAAAGGGGCTCTCCTTATTTTGCTGTTTTTAGTCCAACATGGGTTGCTGGGGGATCATTTTAGTGGAGTTGAGGGTGAATATTTAGAATTGGGAATATTTGGAGAGTATTTAAAAATTATTTTTAAATTGTTTTGTAGTTATTTCTGAACAGTTCAAAAGATTTATATATAAGATAATTGTTAGAATCCTATATAATAAACCCTATATGCAAATTGACCAAACTTCAGAACAACTGGTTACTATGACATGTACTGACCACCAGGGGGCAGATGCTCAATGCAGGAGCTGCCCCCTGGTGGTCAGTGTGCTCCCACAGGGGGAGCTCCACTCAGCCAGAAGCCAGGCTCACCACTGGCGAGCTCCGCGGCAGCAGTGGGAATTTCTCCTGACTTCGAGGTAGCGCTAAGGAGTAGCGAGACTGGCTTCTGGCTGACAAGCACAGTCTCCCGCCTCAGTGGCAGCTCTAAGGACCCCTCTGGGGATGTCCACCTGCTGGCTTAGGCCTGCACGTGCCTAAGACAGCAGGTACACATCCCCCGAGGGATTCCGGACTGTGAGAGGGCACAGGCCAGGCTGAAGGACCCCCATCCCCCGTGCACAAATGTCGTGCACTGGGCCTCTAGTATTCAATAACATATTACATACAGACTGTTTGTTATTATTCTTGCCTTGTGTTTTCAAAGAAAATTACATTACAGGGTCAATGTAATCTATCAATAATTTTGATTTTTTTTAATGACCTCAAGTCAAATTATTTTTAATTTCATAATGTAACTGACAAATATTCTTAATATGAGCTGCTGAAAGTTCAGCTCTACAGTTTTACTTACTTTCACTTTTATCACTGACTCTTGCTTCCTGGCTGCCAACCTGAGACCACACCTCCAATTTGGCTTGTGGAACATGCTCTCTATGGCCTGTAGGCCTCAGGAATTTTATTTTCTTTAAATTCTTTTCAATACTTTGAAGTGTTCAGTCATTCCATTATTCAAACAGGAGAATAAATATATTGGAGGTAGTGGTTTGAGCTATGAAACTCAATCTCAAGAAACAGTTTCTAGTTCAAGGATTTAATAAATCTCTAGTGTCAAAACAAAATTTTATCTTTATATGATGTTATTCTTTATAAAGAAGGTTTTATCATTTCTCTGAATTTAACATGCACAATTTTGTCTTCCAACAGGTCAGTTTGCTAATGGAGTAAGGGCAGCTACTGCTTTTTCTCTTTACTTGGTGCTGTGATTGTATATTTACTAGTATTCATTTGTTTTCCAGAGTAAAGATCTGTGGCCTTCATGTCAATGAAGACAACCCGGCTGTCACACCACATACTAGTTTTGCAGCACTGACGCCATTCAATATTTCCTAACGTGTTACTTTTTAAAAATCTGTTAAGTGATTATGATCATAAAATATACATGCATCTCTGGGTGGTTTCAGGGGATAAATAAGACAATGTAGGTAAAGTATATAGCAAATGGTTCAATCAATGTGGGTAGTATATTAGCAATAACTATAACATTAGTTATGTGATTGGTCATTTATTTAAATACTAGAGGCCCAATGCACAAAATTCATGCAAGAGTAGGCCTTCCTTCCCCCAGCTGCTGGTACCAGCTTCCCTCTGGCACCCAGTACCCGGGCTTCCCTTGCAGCCCCGGCTTCATCCGGAAGGTCAACAGGAAGGTTGTCTGGTCTAATTAGCATATTATGCTTTTATTATTATAGATAATTTATTCGGTATTTTTGTGTCAGGTAGTGATAGGTCCAATAAAAAATAAATAAAATATAGTAACTCACAAGGGAGATAAGCCCAAAAATGATAACATTACTGACTACAAATTTTCCCAGAGTTAACCATGACATGGGGACATAGGGACAATAACATGCCAACAACAACAAATGAGACTCAACTTTGAGCATTTTGGACTAAAACAGCATGCTAAGTAGGAAGAGCCCATTTGCCATTTTATAAAATTAGTTCTGTTCCAAAGTGTGTAACTAATGAATGCATAAATAAATGGAACAACAAATCAAATTTTATTCTCTAATCTCTTCCTCTTTCTCTAAAATCAATGAATAAATTAAAAAAAAGAAAAATGACAAGTATAGAGATAGAATTATATAAATATCAATAACCTTTAAAATATAAAATAAGTAAAAAATCAAAGACAAGAATGGTACCATTGCCCTGGACAGTGTGGCTCAGTGAATTGAGACTTTTCTCATGCACCAAGAGGTCTCATGTTTGATCCCTGATCAGGGTACATGCTGGGGTTGCAGGCTCAATCCCTAGATCTGGAGGCAGTCAATAAATGTTTCTCTGTCATCAATGTTTCCCTCCCTTCCTCTCACTCCAAAATAAACAAAACACATATTTGTAAAAAGAATGGTGCCATTATATTAAATATATATTAGTTGTATTTATATATTTAGCCAAATTTTCCCATCAAGAGTGATTTTAGAACTTTTTTCATTTATCCATACCATTCATGTTTTAAATTTTCCCCAATTATCTTGTATTTACTAAGAAACTGATTTATCTTTTATATTATTCCTGAAAAGTAAGGTGTATATACTTTTAAAAAAACCACAAAATTTAAATTTAAACATGTTATCAGAATATTAGAGGTCCTTAAATATAAGTTGAATTTTGTTGAAATGGAAAAAAGAAACAGTGCCCGAATACCTATTAACTTGTTACAAACAGCATTGATAATTTTATAATTTTATTACACTGTTTGCATTTAAATGCATGAACTCATTAAGTACGTTTGTAAATTTCTACGTATTTGTGGATCCATTACTACCTTTGTTTACACCTATGAAAAAGGTTTTCCTAGTTAAAAAACATTGCTTTGTCATAGCTTTACCTTTTACAATATGTTTATAGCTTACACTTGCATTGATTACACTTGGAGAGAACATTAGATTTTCCTTCATATAAATAGAAAAACAATTTCACACACACACACACACACACACACAAAATGAAACACCAGAATGAACCATATTTTAATATTTCTTTAAAACAAATGATCTCTTTGTATTTTTGGTATAGTTTACTTTATTCTGGTTATCAAATGGTTTTCTTAAACACGTTCTGATATTCCAAAGTGGATTTTCACTGTAGTTCTTCCTTCCTGACAGCTCAAAATAGATGGCTCTTAGGTATTACACACATAGAAAAACAATCTTCTAGTGATCACCCATTCTGTTTTATAAAATTATTCATAATATTTGAGCAAGTATTATAACTAGGAAAACACATAACTTCAAGGTATTTCATTTTCTGTGTTCTCAAGAAGAATATATTATTTTTCAGTGTCAAAGAGAGCATATTAGTTTTGTATAATGAACATTCAAGTAATGGATTTTTTATAACTCTGGTGATATTCCTAATTACTTTCTGATTTTCTCTCAATGTATGTCTCTAAATATAGAAAACTAAAATAGTTCTTACTCTGATGTATAAATTCAAAAACAGATTTTCAGTTTTCTTGTAACTATATAGTCTTTTTATAGTTCATTAATTTTCTCAAAATCAGCTGATAGATAAATATCATCTTACTCAGGTAAGTTTGTTCTAAAATAAGCTTGCTTAATTATAAGCAGTAATTAGTATAGTAAAAAAAAGTATAGCTTTCTGTAATAAAAATATTTAATTTATTTTTCTGGAGTGAAATCTTTCCTGAATAGAATAGAAATCAAGACCAAACTAGTAAGTTATAAAACAAAATACATTTTTCTTTTAAATGAATTTCAATCCATCATTTGAATAAATTTATCGTAAGTAAAATCTACATGATCTCATGAATGTTATAAACAATGCTTTGTTAAATAACAATCTCTTTAAAAAATGAGTCTCATGCCCAGGCCAAGTGTTTCCCTTGGTGTTATCCCGTGCACCAAAAAGGTTGTTGGTTAAATTCCCTGATAGGGTACATACCTATGTTTCAGGTTCCATCCTGCCTTGGAGCAGGTACTGGAGGCAACTGATAGATGTTTCTCTCTCACATGAATGTTTCTCTCTCTATCTTTCTTCCTTCTTCACCCTCTAGAATCAATAACACAAACAAACAAACAGATAATAATAAAAAAGACATATCCATGAGTGAGGATTTAAAAAAAAAAGTCATTTACTCTTGAGCTTTATACTTTTCACATATTTTATTTTTCTTTCTTTTTAAAAAGAACTATGTTTTTATTTATTTCAGTGAGAGAGGAAGGGAGAGGGATAGAGAGATGGAAACATGGATTAGCTTCCTCCTGCAGGCCCCCTACCAAGGATCAAATCTACAAACTGGGCATGTGCCCTGATGTGGAATCAAACAGGGGACCTCTTGGTTCATGGGTCCATGCTCAACCACTGATCCACACCAGCCAGATGAGTATCCTCTCCTACTCACCCTGACCAGGATCAAACTGCAACCTGGGTATGTGTCCTCACTGGAATCCAACCACCAACTCTTATGCTCCTTCTTTAGTGGTAATTCTAAGGCCTGAAATAGGAGAAGTAATGAACACAGACGGGATTAGAGATGGAGGCAGTCATTGGAAGTTGTGCACATTTCGAGCTTGTACAAGCCTGAGTTTTTAGTCCCATTTCAGAGTCAGTTAAATACTTTTACATTTCTGATATGCAATACACCTTTCTGCAGTTATACACCTGCCTCTTTAGCATGTAGAATGCAATGATTTTTCATGTGCTAGAGAACCAGTAATTAATAACTTTGCAATTTTCAATCTATCTTTATTTTCCACTATACTCATAGTGACAAAATGTTAAGACCCCTTCACAATTGTGCCTTTATTGCCTAAGAACGTGAGTAAATGTCAAAATATTTAAACTATGTTACAGACTCTTTAATGTCCTCCCAGTGTGCTAGCAAAAGTCCGTGTAGTCTGTACCTCTTGCATTTCTGACGTGAATTGAACACACCTGTATGACTTTACCTCCAATATACTAATGAGAGAGCAAATACCTGTATTAAAAGTTTAGTGACTTTTCAATTGTTCTTTTGTTTGTTTTGTGTGTGTGTGTGTGTGTGTGTGTGTGTGTGTGTGTGTGTGTGTTGGATTTCTTAAAGAAATCAGGATTTGTGTCATTAAACAAGGCTGCTAACCTCACCTTCTGGATCTTTCAAATAGTAATAAAAATACTGTAGGCTAGCTGTTAGAATTAAATAAGATTTGTTATGTACAGCACCAAGTAGAAGAATGCCTCAATGCAGCTCACAAGATAATATTTACTTAACTTTATAATTGTTATAACAAACTGCATGTAAACATAGGATAAAAAAAAACTAGGATAAAAAAAAAAAAACAACTAAGACAATCTAAATTGACATGCTTTTACTTTTACAGGAAATTTTTGCCCAGGAAGATAATATGGCAATAAAAATATTGTTTGTTTCATAAACTTCCTGAAAATCTACTTAATATGAATAATAGACTACTCCATTGGCCTGCCTTCTCAGGGCAATGCATTATGCAAGAAGTGAACTCATTCTCTTATCTAATGAATGGTCATTCAAGACACCTTCAAACCCTTCACTACTCTCTAATAATTCTCAATTATTATATAATGAATTATGGATTGTTATATTAAAAGACCACCCTAAATCAGAGTCTAATCCTTGTAATATCTACCCACCTGCCTTTCAGAGACACTACTAAGACCCTACCGATGTCCATTACTGCCGTAACAAATTTATCTTTGCTTGTCCAGCTGCTTATATTGGTGGACTGTTTAGAAAGTCAGCTGTTGAAAAAACTGATAATCATAACTATAGTAACATTTATGCTTTTGTGTAGTAATTTATTTTCACTAGTCATTTGTAGATTTAACAGCTTCATTTTTTACCTTGCATTTTTACCTCATAAACTGGGAGTTCTCTATGTTTATTTTAACTTTATGTTTCATAAAGTTAATGTCATGTAAATAAGTGGCTGAGTTGGGCTAGAGTTCCTATTTTTTTACTTTCTACCTAGTGCTGTAACATATGTTTTTCTTATTATGAGTGTACTCTTTCATAGGTTATTTTCTATAGTCATCTTCCCCATTTTAAAAAAAATAAAGAATGAGGCCAAAATAACGGAGACCACATAGAGCCCCTTTAGTCTTGGCAACATTATTTGAACCCATAAATATGTGAAGTTGTCATCTATTTCTAAGTCAATATAGTGTCACAGATATAAATTTAATTTATTCCCTTTATTCCTATAACAAACGCTGAGTCAAAGCTTCACTGGTGATTTATCTTCTCAAAATATCCCCCACCCCCGATACCACCACATACAATTTTTGCTAAAAGAATGTAGTTGTCTTTGTCAAGTACTTGGAAGAAACTTCTTTCATAACAAGTGTACCTAAGAAAGGTCACTTACTTATTTTGTAAAGACTTTATTTACAAAGAGTCTAAAACTTCTTGTGCAAGGTGCAAGGGTGTATAAGGGGATGAGGGCTCCTTTAAAGAGCTAGTTACTCTGCACACATAAGTATAAGAATGTAATAAAACATGTAATTCCTCTTCAGAAATACTTGACATGCAGTCTTAGCTAAAATGTCTGCTTTGATACAACCTCAATTACCAACTACTTATTAACCTTCTAGGAAAGAACATTCCAAATTTTGTCACATAGTTTCTGTCACAAGGTAACTACTGCATTTTACAATTGCTAATTAAAAAATTATTGGGGTCTATTTATGTTGTTTTGGGTGGTTCTTACCATATAATTATTTACTGGTATATGTTATCATAATATTGGTCAAGAATTAACTAAATGAAGTCCTGAACCATTCTACAACAACCCTTGTAGGAGAATATAGAGACTTAATGATAAAAGAAAACATTTCACAATACAATACTGGTTAAATGTGGTTCCATTTTCAGTTCATACTCTGAAGTAAGAAGAGGACTTTTATACTCTCCTTTTTACACTACAGGGGGAGAGGACTCAGCCATCTAAGGAGAAAATTACAGATTTTGGAGAAAAATGAGCAGAAACAGTGCTCTTAGATGTGAGTTGAAGATTTGGGTCATCGTTTCTAGGCTGTCATTAATAAGGAAAGGAAATCATTAGAATTTCACAGAGCACTATGAGCAAGTGCCTAATCAAAGGCAGTCTTTAAAAAAAAATAGGTTTTTTTGTTGAAAGTATTTCAGATGTCCCCCCTTCTCCCCCCACTGCCCCCCACATCCTGCTCCCATCCCCTCGCTAGGCCTTCCCTGCACTATTAACTGTTAATGGGCTATGCATATGTGCATATAAGTTCATTGGTTAATCTCTTCCCTTCCCCACCTCCCTCTGAAATACCTCAGTCTGTTGCATGCTTTATTCATCAGTTTATTTTATTCATTAGATTCCACATATGAGTGAGATCATGTGATACTTGTCTTTTTCTGACTGGCTTATTTCACTTATTATAATATTCTCTAGGTCTCAAAGGATAAGAAAACCTCCTATTTTATAGCTGCATAATATTCTAATGTATAAATATACCACAGTTTTTTAATCCATTCATCTACTGGTAGGCACTTGGGCTGTTTCCAAGATTTTATCTATTGCAAATAATGCTGCTATGAACATAGGGGTGTATATATTCTTTATGATTGGTGTTTCAGGATTCTTTGGATACATTCCTAGAAGTGGGGTCACTGGGTCAAATAGACATGTGCATGGAAAACTATAGAACATTGAAAAAAGACATAGAGGAAGATATAAACAAGTTGAAGAAGATACCCTGTTCTTGGATTGGCAGAATTAATATCATTAAAATGTACATACTACCCAAAGCAATCTATGGATTCAATGCAATCCTTATCAAAATACCAATGACATATTTCACAGATATAGAACAAATACCCTGAAAATTATTTGGAACCAAAAAAGACCCTGAATAGGTACAACAATCTTGAGAAAGAAGAACAAAGTTGGAGGGAATCACAATACCAGATATCAAGCTATACTACAAAGCTACTGTAATCAAAACAGCGCAAGAACAGGCACATAGATCAATGGAACAGAAAAGAGAATCCAGAAATTGATCCAAGCCATTATGCTCAAGTAATCTTTGACAAAAGAGGCAAAGGATACAATGGAGTAAAGACAGTCTCTTCAACAAATGATGTTGGAAAAATTGGACAGATACATACAAAAAAATGAAACTAGACCACCAACTTACATTATCCACAATGATAAACTAAAAATGAATAAAAGACTTAAATGTAAGTTGTGAAACAATAAAAATTCTAGAAGAAAATGTAGGAAGCAAAATATCAGATATCTCATGGAGCAGAATTTCCACCAATACATTGCCTTGGGCAAGAGAAACAAAGAAAAAAAATAAACAAATGGGATTACATCAAACTAAAAAGCTTCTGCAAAGGAAACCAACATCAAAATGAAAAGGGAACCCATTGTATGGGAGAACATATTTGCTAATGATACATCTGATAAGGGCTTAATTTCCAAAACATATAAAGCACTTATACAATTCAACAAAAGGAAGACAACCCAATTAAAAAATGGGCAGAAAACCTGAATACACACTTATCAAAAATGGACATACAAATGGCCAGGGGACATATAAAATAATGTTGGACATCACTAAGCATCAGAAAGAAGCAAATTAAAAGGACAATGAGGTACCACCTCATACCTGCCAGAATGGCTACCATCAATAAATCAACAAAGAAATGCTGAAGAGAATGTGGAGAAAAAGGAATCCTATTACACTGTTGGTGGGAAGGCAGACTGTTACAACCACTATGGAAAATAGTGTGGGGTTCCCTCAAAAAAAAAAAAAAAAAAGGCAGTCTTCTCAATAAAAGCCAATAAAGGTCCTATGCAGTGGTTGGCAAACTGTGGCTCATGAGCCACATGAGGTTTGCCACTCTGTTGACTAATGAGTTTGCCGACCACTGGGATGGGGGCTTAATCACAAGGAACAACAACAGCCTGTAATTATTGGAATCGAGAGTCTAGTCAGTGGTGGGCAAACTCATTAGTCAACAGAGCGGCAAACTGCATCTCCCTAGCCGCATGTAGCTTGCGAGCCGCAGTTTGCTGACCACAGTATAGCAAGCACTAGCTTAATCAGTCATCTCAACCCAAACTAGTTCTTAGAAAATAAGTAAGTGCTTCAGGTTGAATTTCCATACAGGCCAGCCTGGCCAGGGGGAGGGGACATGGGCGGTTGACCAGCCTGCCTGCTGGTCGAACTCCTGATCCAGCGGACAATTTGCATATTAGCCTTTTATTATACAGGATATACACTGAGTAGCCAGATTATTATGCGTTCAGAGGTCATAATAATCTGGCCACTCAGTGTAAATTTTATGTTTTCATTATGGAAACAAATTATTTAATCAAAACTTAGTTTTTCCATGAAAAATCATTCACTATAATTTTTCTCCATACAAAACAACAAAATCATGAACTGGTCTATTTCCTGTCCATTAGAGTTAAAGTCCTAGTTCTTAGCAAAATTCTAGAAAAATTTTGTAGGATTCATGCATAAAGAGACTTATTTTTTGCCTGCACATGATATGAATTATAATGTAACCCTCAGATAAATATCTACATCTTTAAAATTAATTTGCTAATTGTTACTGAATGATCTCATCATTAGCATTTTCACATTCAAGCTTTTTTGTCCTCCAAAGTAAAATTTAGCATTTTATTTCAATATAAGCTTGACAAATTTGAAGGACTTTCAACAAACTCATGTCCTGCTTTGAATACAACACATGTCAGTTCTTGATTAATGTTTTTTTATTCAATCTGTTCTCATTCTCCTTAGCCATCATAGTGTTTTATGGCCCATATTGTGCCAATCTGACTTTTTTCACATATTTTTTACTTCATTCTTATCCAGTTCTTGTGTGTATTGCCAAGGAGAGCGGATTACTTTGATTATCATGGCTGTGCCTTATAATCTCTCTGCAGACACAGAATCTAGCATGTTTAGAAAACAAAAGCTAACCTTTTAAATGTTTGGATTGAAGCAAAAATTAGCTGGCTAATCTCACTTACCTTTATCCAAAATGTCCACAGTTAACTGAAAGAGCTAAAATAGCTACAGAAATGTATGTGTATAGATTTCTCCCCAACACTTGAAAAGGGACATTAATTTGTACTTAATATGTGAGGGGTTCCTTTGGCCAACTTTTACTGCTTTCTATGAGATTAGTAAGTGAAAAATATAACTGACCATTCATTACCTCCAATAGAGTAGGGGGGCTTCATCAAATGATAGATGTTGCATTTATCAATATAATACTATGTAGCTATAAAAAAGAAGGATTGCTTACCCTTTGAGACAGCATGGAGGGACCTGGAGAGTATTATATTAAAAGAAATAAGCCAGTCAGAGAAAGACAAGTATCACATGATCTCACTTATATTTGGAATCTAATGAGTAAAATAAACTGACATACAAAACAGACCCAGAGGCATGGAAGCATGACACAGACTGATGGATCTCAGAGGGAAGGGAGGAGTAGGAGTGGGAAGAGATTAACAAAAGAACTTACATGCACTTATGCATAACCCTTGGACACAGACATTAAGGTGGTGAAGGCCTAGGGTGGGGCAAGAACCAGTTGGAGGAAGGCAATGGGTGAAAAAGAGGGACATCTGTGATACTCTCAACAATAAACATAAAATTTTTTAAAATTTTTTTTTATTGTTTTAAGTATTACAAATAGTAGTACATATGTCTCCTTTTTTTTCCCCCATTGATCTCCCCCCGACCTCCCTTACCCCCCAGTACATGCCTTCACCTGCCCACCCTCCCCCCGCCCCAGTGTCTTATATCCATTGGTTGTGCTTATATGCATACGTACAAGTCCTTCAGTTGGTCTCTTACAGCCCCCCTCGCCCAACCTCCCCTGTCTTCCCAATGTAGTTTGACAGTCTGGTCAATGCTTCTTTGCCTCTGTATCTTTTTCCCACCATTTCTTTCCTTTAAAAAGTTTTGCCTTTGCAGACTAGAAATAAACATATAACAAAACAAGACAAAACAAAAAAATGTTTGAGTCCCAATTTCAATGTCCAACAGTTCTGAGTCCCCGTTTCAATGTCTAACAGTTCCTTATGTGTGCATGTCAGCAATGATATCTGGATGGTGGGCACATGTTGGCATTGCAGGTCCGACCCTCTCTGGTTTGGTCCTAGGTAACCTGCAGTGGTGCACAGCTGCTGACTGCTTGCGTGGCAAGGCATTGTCAGCGTCTTCCATCTCTGGACTGTTTTTTCCTCTTGTCTTCGTGGTTGGAGCACACCTGTCAATTCCTCTCTGTTGCAGGAATCCATCTGGTCTTGGGGTTGTTTTCTGAAAATATACAAATATATTCTCGACCACAAGTTAATAAAGGAATCTTTTCTATATAATTGATTTGGGATCCTTTTTATTTTTGTTCAAACAATTTTCCTTTGTCTTATTTAGACACCATGTGTGTTTTTAATGGCCGTCTTGCTGTTAGCATTGCAAATGAAACTTAATTTGGTAAAGTAAAAATTTTCTAGATGTAATTTACTTATAGGATATTTTTCCTTACATGACATTGTCCTACTATCCCCCCCCCTTTTTTTTTTATTAATGGAGGTTTTTGTAAATTTTATATAGCCATCTTGATAACTTTAAATTTAAAATTTTTTCCCCCACACATATGACTGCTTTAGGTTCATTGCATATTCAGGAATTTTACCATGAGATGAACTACCAATAGAAATTTTAGTTATTACTTTAAGAACAGCTGTTTGTCCAGTACAATTAACTTTACTTGAATACTCACTTATTTCAATTAGCCTATTTAAATTAATCTGAAAACTCGATTACTATTTTACTGTCAAATTTAATACTCTACCAACAATCTTAGTTTACCCTGTAAATATTAGTGGGAAGGATTATTTGCATTCTTGAGTGGGCCCTGAGCATTCCAGATGCTAGACTGAATTTAGATATAGGGCAGCTGCTGTCGGCCAAGTCTCTTGTCTGTTACCTGGGTCCCGATCTGAGCTGGGCCAAGTCTCTGTCACCTGTATCTCGATGTGAGCTGGGCCAGGTGTCTTTCTGTTGCCTGGGTCCCGTTCTGAGCTGGGTGTGGGAAGCGCGAAGCAGCCATGGGGGCAGGAGACCTCCTTCAGAAGGGGTGAGGGTTCAAGCCCCTGCTATGTTGGGGGGGTGAGGGTCTGTGCCCCACTTCTGTTGCTCCCCCAAGTTCTCTCCTGATGGCCCCTCTTCGACTGTGCCTGTCTTAGGTTGTTCCTTCCTTGAGGAATCTTACCTGTCTCTGGCTAACCAGCCATCCTCCGGGGCCAAGCAGGGTGGTGTGAGGTTCAGTTCTGTCTCCTTGGTAGCCTATGCCCCCGTGGCCTCCACACCCAGCACCTGCCTTGGGAACCCCTGGCCTGCTGGCAGGGTCCCGGTGCTGATCACATATCTCGGGGAACTTGGGTTTCTTCTCCAGTCAGGGCCCAGCTCACACAATTGGGTGTGAGACAGATCCATGGTACCAGCCCCCACGAGGCTTCAAGCTCAGCATGAACAGAAAGCTCAGGTAACAGCTGAGGGCAATTGGATTGTGAGAAGAGGGTCCCTCTTGGCACAAAGGGCAAGACGGGCCAATATAGGATGCTCAAGTGCCTTCCCAGTGCCTTAATTCCTTCTGCAAGGGATTAAATCCTTTCATGTCCTTTTTTTTTTTTTTAATTGCTGCCAACCATTCAAAGAATTAGTTTGTAAGTTTGTTTGGGATAATTGTAAAATATGCTGTTGTAAAATATCTAAAATTATAATGACATTGTAGAATAATATCATGTAAAGATATTCTTTGCCCTAATAAAGATAAATTTTAAAAAAATAATAAAATAAAAGCAGGGGGAGAAAAAGAATAAAAGGTGTAATGCCATTTAATGCACTCAAATGTTAACAACCTAGTACAGGAAGCAGAACAACCACTGACTTAGAGTCAGAGGGATCCAATTTAAAGATGGGGAAATTGAAGCCTAAGAATGTAAATGACGACAAAAATACCACCCTTCGTTAATGACTCAGAGAGAATAAAATTCTATGTTTCTCCCCAATGTCTACATCCAATGCCACAAACCCAAATCTGGAGGTCTCCCTATACTTTTTACTCCAATATAATATTTCAATAAGTCACTCTGTAAACTCAGATTCCCTAGATCCAAAGCCCGAGCTGGGGGTTTTCATGCAAGTGATAACTTTAAGGGTATTCTTTCAGGAGAAGCTTTTGAGGGCAAAATAATATAGAAAAGGGGATGTATTTTATTAACTTGTCTGCCAAGGCTGCTGTAATAAAATATTACAGACTGGGTGGCTTAAACAACAGAAATTTATTTTCAAAGACAATCACCTTGGGAGTTAATACTTCAACATAAGAATTTCCAAGATATATAGTTCAGTCCATACTGGGAGAGAAAGCCAGACAATGTTGGTGTTTGAGGTGAAGTCTAGGCTTAGCTTGACTCAGAGGGAAGTATAAATTGTGCCACAGAATTAGTCCTGTTGAGGCTAAAGAATTAGGCTTTTGCACAAGTTATCTCCCCACTCTTATCCCCAATTCTATAAAATTGGTCATTCATATCAGTAGATCGTGGGGTGATAAAAACTGTGAGATTGCTGCATTTATGCAAGGACAGTGCTTTGGCAGAACCTTCAGGTGGGAGCCATTGACAGCAACATAGGCAAAAGTTACAAGATGGTCATACCAAAGCAGGAAGCGGTCTCTGGGAATGACCTGCTAAGACACTAAATTCTGCATGGGTTTCGCTTATGTAAATGATCCCCATTGTTCCTCAACCATACACAGTAACAGTCTCTTAACTAGTTTTCCTTCTTCCAGTGAAAGCATGCGGAACTTGGGGCCCGCGGGCTGCATGCAGTCCACAACAAGTATTTTTGTGGCCCAGCCAATATAACGGTATGTAAGAAACGTTTTAATAAAAATTTCGTAACTTAATTTTTACAATATCCTGTTATATATAATTATTAATAATGAATTACAATGTTCGCTAATGACTGATTACTATAATCGTGTTGCATTCATTTCCCTTACCCACCTTACATGGAGGACCACCATTTCTCCCCACTAATACTAGCAGCAGATATTTTAGCAGCCAATTGCATTCACTTGGCTTGTGTTAGCCCAGCGGTTGGCAAACTCATTAGTCAACAGAGCCAAATATCAACAGTACAATGATTGAAATTTCTTTTGAGAGCCGAAAACCTACTTCTGTGCATGGGCCACGAAGTTTCAATTGCACTGTATGTGCATGCCCACACGTGGTATTTTGTGGAAGAGCCACACTCAAGGGTCCAAAGAGTCACATGTGTCTCATAAGCCATGGTTTGCCAACCACTGTGTTAGTCCTTTTGTTCAATTACTTTCTTGTACCTACTCTATAAACATAGCCAAAATGTCACCTGCTCCAGGATATCACCCACTCACCCAAAAACTCAGTTTTAGCTGCTTGCAGGGCTATTTGAGCAGCATGAATTTTACTAGATTATTTAATACTAGGGGCACAGTGCACAAATTCATGCACCTTGAAAGGAACTGTGGGCCACAAGGCTGCGGTAGGCACAGGGGCAGGTCTTGGCCCATCCTCTGCACACCCCACCCGGCCCCTCCCGCCATAGCCCAGCTCCCCTGTCTGCTGGCAGCCCTGCTCCCACCGCCGCCAATCCCACACACTGACACTGATGCTGCCAGCCCCACTTGCACCTGCTACTGGCACAGAGTGATTGGGGCCGGTGGCAGCAGCAGGTGCGAGTGACAGCTGCCAGCCCTGATGGCCCCTCAGGAGCAGGGGGGCATGGAGAAGCCCTCAGGGGCAATCAGGGCGGCAGCCGCGCTTGCACCCACTGATGGCACCAAGTGATTGGGACTGGCACCAGGCACCAGCAGTGGGTCCAAGTGGGACCAATGCCAGCAGCAGTTGCAAGTGCCGGGCAGGACTGTGGCACACGGGAGCAAAGAATTTTCAGTAACCACCCAGCAGGACTGTGATGACACAAATCACTGCCTGATGACAGTAACCAGCAGCCCACCTTGGTCTGAGGCCCCTGCTCACCTGCTCCACCATCCCTCCCAGCCAAACCCCACCATGTTCTGCACACACACCCCTGGTGATCAGTGCACATCATAGCGACTGGTTGTTCGGTTGTTCCAGTTGTTCCACCGTTCAGTCTATTTGCATATTAGCCTTTTATTATATAGAATTACATTGTAATTAGTTTGTTTACATATCTAATTGGTAGTATAAACTACCTGTGTTAAAGCAGAAAAAAAGAATGTGTGTCAAATAGAAACAAAATAAAGGGAGTGTAGCTATGAGTTGATGCAGTTCTTCTTTCCAGTTTTATTGAAATGTAATTGACAAACAGCACAATATAAGATTAAGTTGTGCAGCACAATGACTGGACTTACATATATCTGAAATGATTGCCACAGTAAGTTTCGTTAACATCCATCATTTCATATAGATACAAAAAAAATAGAAAAACGTTTTTTTCTTTTCATGAGTACTTTTAGGATTTAGCTCTTA
This sequence comes from Corynorhinus townsendii, assembly GCA_026230045.1. Classification (NCBI taxonomy): domain Eukaryota; kingdom Metazoa; phylum Chordata; class Mammalia; order Chiroptera; family Vespertilionidae; genus Corynorhinus; species Corynorhinus townsendii. The sequence continues at coordinate 111,548,315 of JAPDVU010000001.1, read as the reverse complement.
GCAACTTTTTTTTTAAATTTTTTTATTGTTTTAAGTATTACAAATAATAGTACATATGTCTCCTTTTTTCCCCCCCATTGACCTCCCCCCGACCTCCCCTACCCCCCAATACATGCCTTCACCTGCCTGCCCTTCCCCCCACCCCAGTGTCTTGTATCCATTGGTTGTGCTTATCTTAGCAACTTTTGAATATATCATATAGGCTCACTTTGGCAGAGGCAGTTCTTCGCCTGTCTGCTTCGCTTGATGTTATGGATGTGTCTGCAGGTAATGTCCTAGTACAGGTGAAACTATCAGTATCTACATTAGGGAAAGGCCATTGCCCATGCGTCTGAGAACTGTTGGGTAGGCCTGCTGGCTTGGCTCTCTGCACAAGCAAGGCTGCAGTATGGGCTTTGTCATTTCTTGCATTCTCTGGTCAGGCTCCTAGACTGGGAACTATACTTAGCAGTAGTTGGCAGCAGAATGGGCTCAAAGACAGAAATACTCATTGTTTGGGGACCTAACTCAGGCTGGATTGTGCACTGGATTTCCTGGTCAGATAGGGCACTGTTTTGCCCTACAGTTTTGCTCTAGTGCCACTACAGATAGGGCTGTAGGATGGGCTGGCCTACTAAGTTCCCCTGGCCTCTGTGACTGGTCAGGTGAGCTGAAGATCATACTCAGTAGGGGGTGGGGTTAAAAATTAGTTTCTCTGCCCAGGTGACAAGGCTCTTACTTGAAACTCAAATTAGGCAGAAATATGCACCCAATTCCCTGGCCTGAAAGGCCACTCTCCTACCTCTGCAGATGAACAGGCCTGCCTGCCACGCTCTCTGCTCAAGTTCTGTTTTCAAGATGGGCTACGTAGGTTCCTGGGAGCTCTGGTTAGCTTTCCTGGTGTAGTTGTACTAGAGGCTGCATTTAGCTCTAGCTGGGGGCTGAAAATTAGCTTCTCTGCCCATTTGGCGCTGGAGAACAGGCCTCAGGGTTAACAAGCCTCTTGATTTGGAAATCACATCTGACAGGCCTGCTAGCTAAGCCACCTGAGCAGTTGGAGCCACTGTGTTGGCTCTGCAGATGTCAGACCACTGTAGGGTTCTTTAATTAAGTGCTGCTGTAATTGGGGATGCAGGGTGGGTTACCAAGATTCTCAGGAACACTGGTGAAGTTTGCTAGTGAGAGGGTTGGAGGCTGTATTCAGCAATGGGCAGGGCTATGAAATAGCTCCCCTGTCTGGGGACAGTCTCAGAGCAAGCCCCATGGCAGGCTAGACTCTTGTGTGGGGACTAATCAGGCTTACCTGGGCATCAAACTCCTGAAGCAGATGGAGTAGCTGGCTTATCTCTTCAGATGGGCAGTCACTGGCTCAGATCTCTGCTTGAGTGCTGCTGGCCCGAACTATTTCCCAGGTGCTTGGACCAGGTTTCCTGGTCAGACGGATCCAGAAGCTACCCTCTGCATGAAGCCAGGCTATGAATTAGTTCCTCTTCCCACGCATGGTGGCAAAACTGGCTCAAAAGTGAGTAAGGCCAATAAAGCAGAACCACACAAAGTTTTCTACCTGAAATGGGACACCTGTTTTGCTCCACTGACAGGCAGCACTGTTGGCTGGCTCTCCATTAGAGTGTTGCTGGGCTACACAGGTTTCCATGTGCTCAGGCCAGGCTTCCTGGTTGGGTGGGGCTGGGAGCTATGCTCATAAGTGAGGGCGGCATTGAATTAGCTCCCTGGCACAGGTGGAGTGGGAGGCTATGAATTAGCTCCCCTGCAGGGCTGGAGTGGCAGAGCTGGCACCAACCAGCTTCCCAGGTGTTTCAATCAGGCTCTCTGGCCAGGGAGGGCTGAGCTACACACTCAGCTGCAGGGTTAGGCTGTGAATTAGCTCCCATACCTAGGCAGGATGGGAGAACTAGCTCCAAGATTGGCTAAATTGTTTGTGGACTTGACTCAAGCCACCTGTGCCCCAAGTTCTCTGGCTAAAAGCTGCTGGCTTTGCTTTGTGATTAATCAGTCCTGCCTGCTGGACTCTTTGCCCCAGACTTGCTGAGCTACAAAGCTTTCAGGTGTTCTGGCTGGCTTTCTGGTTGGGCAGAAGTTACACTCAACAGCGGGCAGGGCTATGACTCAGTTCCCCTGCCTATGCAGCAGGTGAGGAGGAGGCAGTTAAGTTCCAGAGTTGACAATGCTCGTCATTTGAGATCCCAAATCAAGCAACCTGTGTGTGCCATAATCGTGGCTCTGCAGTTGCTGGTTGGGACCACTATTTGGGTGCAGCAGATAGGAACCTGGTCTGCAATATCTGAGTGCTGGTTGCAAGGTCTCCCCTCTTCTCTATCTCAGTAAGATTCCCAATGGTCAAGTCCCACAGATTTCCCCATAGTACTCAAGGGGTGAAACTAGTGTGGGTAATCCCAAGAAGCAATCCTCAATGCTGGGGGAGCTGGATTCCCATCCTGGGCTCTCTTCCCACTGAGCAACTATAGGCTTAGGCCAGGAGGCCCCTTGGCGTGGTGCTGCCCTTGTCTGAGAAAAGAGTAATGCGGTCAACAGGTAGCTGCCCCTCTTACCCTTCTAATTCAGTGTGTCTCAGGGGTGCAGAGAGATGCTTCAGCCTCACCCCCATGTTCTAGGATTTTCTTAGTGGTATCCTGTCTATGAATAATTGTTAGTTGTTCTTGTCAGAAATGGCTTATGTTGTTATATTGGAGATGTCACCCCTTAATGAAGTTCTTGAAAGCTAAGTTAAACCTGGATTTAATCTAGGAAATAATAGGAAGCCCATATTGGTTATTAAGCATTAAAAAATAACAGTAAAGCTTAGGCATAGTTTACTTTAGGGAATTGCAAATTTAAATAACGAAATACCACTTATACACTTATTAAGACCATAATCCAAAACACTGATAATACCAATGCTGGTAAGGATGTAAAGAAATAGAAACTCTCAGTCACTCCTGGTAGGAATGCAAAATGGTACAGCCACTTTGGAAGACAATTTAGAAGTTTCTTACAAAATGAAACATATAATCTCATGATTGTATTCCTTAATATTTACCCAAATAAATATGGAAATAATGGAAACATATTTCCATTATAAAACCTGTACACAGATGTTTATATCAGCTCTATTCATAGTTGCCAAAATTTGAAAGCAACCAAGCTGTCCTACAATAAATATATAGATAAGTAGATTGGTACATTCAGAAAATGGAATATTATTTGGTACTAAAAATAAATAAGCAACCAAGCCATAAAAACCATGGAAGAAACATAAATGCATATTACTAGTTGAAGAAACCAATCTGAAAAGGCTGCACTCTATGTGATTTCAACTCTATGATATTGTGGAAGAGTCTGGAGACAGTAACATTATCAGTGTTTGCCTGGAGTTGGGTAAGAGAGGAAAGAATAGGCAGAAACTATTCTGTGTGACACTACTGTGGTGAACACATACTTTTATAAGTCCATACATCTATCCATTCCCAGAGGATATACAATGCAGAAAGTGAGCCCTAATGCAAAGTATGGACTGAGGATGATGATGATGACGTGTCAGTGTAGATTCATCAATAGAAATGAATAAAGAGAGTATGCATGTGTGGGTACAAGGATTATATGGTAATTCCATACTTCTCACTCAATAGTGACTCCAAACTGTTCTAAAAGTAAAATTTATTGATTTTAAAAAGTTATGAGGTAAAGAGATATATGCTATACAAGATATATGCTAATAAAGAGGTAGCTATATTAATTACAGACAAAGCTAACTTCAATCAAGAAAAATATCAACAATAAAGAGAGGGAATCCATAATAATAAAGGGGATTAATAATGATAATTCTCCAAAAAACATAATCCTCAATGTGTATGCAACTAACGACACAGTACCAAAATTGTGAAGCAAAAGCTGATAGAATTCCAAAGAGAAATGTCATATCCATTGTTGTAGTCGATATTTTAACTCCTCTATTTTGGTAAATGATAGATAAGCAGGCAGAAAATCAGTAAAAATAGAGCTGACCTAAACAACATTCTTAATCAACCAGACGCCATTTCTATGTATAGAATACTTCATCCAACAACAGGAGAATATAGATTCTTAAGCTCCCATGGAACATTCAACAAGATGGAACATAGAGGGCTACAAAACACATTAATATATTTAACAAAATAGAAATTTTATCAAGTATGTTCAAAGACCACAATGGAATTAAACTAGCAACTAATAAGAGAAAGAGTGATCAAAATCTCAAAATAGTTAACAAAACATTTCTAAATAACACATAGGTAAAAGACTCAAGATAAATTAAAATATATTAAATTAAAATGAAAAAAATATTTATGCAAATTTTGGGATGCAGTGAAATTGCTGCTTAGAGAAGTTATAGCATTAAACACACTTATAAGAAAAGAAGAAAGATCTAAAAAACAATAATCTTAGCTTTCACTTTAGGATAAAAAGTTTACTAATTACAAGAAAGTAAGACATACTAAGAGAAAGGGAAAATACAGGCTAATATCTATCATAAACAAACATACAACATATCTCAACAAAATACTAGTAAGTTAAATCCAAGTATTTGAAAGAAGAATTATACACCATGATTAAGTGAAATTTATTCTAACAGTAAATTCAATTCACCAACACACTAAATAAAAAAAATCATATGATCATATCAATAGATAGAGGAATAGCATTTGACAAAATCTAACACCCATTCATAGTAAAAACTCTGAATAAGTTAGGAGCGTCCTCTACTTGAAAAATAACATTTCAAAAATATATAGCTATTGTACTTAATGGTGAGAAACTGGACATGTTTTCCTTAAGATCAGAAAAGTTATCCTTTGTCAGTACTGCTATTTAAAATTGCACTGGAAGTCCCAGCTAGTGAATTAAGACAAGAAAAAGAAATAAAATAATTATATAGTTTTGAAAAATTGAAATAAAGCATCCTTTGTTAACAGATGGCTTGTTTCTCTATGAAGAAAATACCAAAGAATCAACAACAAAAAAGTATTCCTGGAACTATTGGGTACTGCAAGGTTGCAGGATACAAGAATATATAAAGTCAATTGTTTTCCTGTATCTCAGCAATAAACAATATGAGCTATCATATTAACTAGTATGGAAATATAACCAGAAGCATAAAATAACTATCCATGAGTCCATATTGATACAAATACGTTTTTGTAAAATGGATAAATGGGGAATAGAGACAAATATCCTCTGTAGAAGAACTTTGAATAATTTATATAGCTGCCCACTCTCAAGGTGGTGGAGCATAACTGCCTAACCCTTAAGTGTGGGTCATATATAGTGACTTCCTTCTAAAGAGTATAGTATGGAAAGGGAGAAAAGTAGAAACTTTAGTGTGGAACCCAAAGAATAGTACTCCAGTCAGAAACCAAGGCCAGTATCTACAGTATTATGTCACGCTGATCATACAAACTATTAACATGATGTGATAAAATAGCATTTTACTTTTGTGTTCCTCCTGAAAAACTCATAACCCAATTCCAATTTTAAAAAAAAGCAGACAATCCCAGAGGAAATCTTAAAAAATATATAATAATAATAATTTAACTTAATGGTTTTATTTAAAAAACTCTAGTAAGTATAAATGCCAAAAGTGGAAACCAAGTTTATGGGTCCTGTATTCATTTTACAAATATGTCCTTTGTTATTGAAGCTGTTAAAAGTTCCACAATAATACACAATAATTAAAAAATGTATATATTTTCCTACTCTATGCTAGTCCTAATATATATTAATCATTTTACTTTTTTAACATATTTTATTGATTTTTTACAGAGAGGAAGGGAGAGAGATAGAGAATTAGAAACATCAATGAGAGAGAAACATTGATCAGCTGCCTCCTGCACACCCCCTACTGGGGAGGTGCCTGCAACCAAGGTACATGCCCTTGACTGGAATTGAACCTGGGACTCTTCAGTCCGCAGGCCGACACTCTATCCACTGAGCCAAAGCAGTCAGGGCCCTAATATATTTTTACAGTTAGAAAGCTATCAATATAGAACCACAGTTATGGCTGTATTATTATTGCTTAAAACTATTCTATATTATATACTTCTGGTTACATTTCTAGGGTATTAAAATGTGTTACAAGACAATTTATGTTAAGTTACATAGACTTTTGAAGATTTTCACTTCTATTTTCTAAAATTTAATGATTACTGTTTAGGTGGTAATCTGGCTATATGCTTATACTGGTATATCAATTTTTTTCTACCAAACAATTTACTACTGTATTGCACTATATTTAAATTTCCTTTTCTGTTAAAAACAATGTGGTTTTTCATACCAGTACTATTCATTTCCTTTCATACCAACATTTCCCCCCAAAATGATTTAGCATAGTATGGAAACATTTTTTATTATTTATTTATTTTTTGGAAATATATTTTAATATTTTTTGTTGATTTTAGAGGAGGAGAGAGAGATAGAAACATCATGAGAGATGATGAGAGAGATGAGAAAGAACCATTGATCTGCTGCCTCTTGAACGCACCTTACTGGAGATCAAGCCCACAACCCAGGCATGTGCTCTTGATCAGAATTAAACCCAGGACCCTTTAGTCTGCAGGCTGATACTCTATCCACTGAGCAAACCCAGATAGGGTTAGCGTGGAAATTTTTGTTTTAGGTTAAGTTATTCGTTTTTGTCTTATGCTTTAAAAAAAAATAATAGTATTTTATAAGATGCATATTCCTTTGCTCTATAATTTAAATAATATTCTAACATTCCAAGAAATTGGTCTCTTTTTAAACTTTATTTGAATGTGTATTTATACATTTTATCATTTTTGAAGTGATAATTATAGCATATTTTATTTCTGTGAGGTCATTAATGACTATACTAATTCCCTGTATAACATAATGAATTCCTTTTTTTCTTTATTGTTTAAAGTATTACATAAGTCTTCCTTTTCCCCCCATTGACCTCTCCCCGGCCGCTCCTCCAGCCCCCCACCCAGCACATGCCCTCACACCCCTACTGTCTGTGTCCATTGGTTTTACTCATATGCATGCATATAGGTCCTTTGATTGATCTCTTACCCCCTTACCCCCAACCCCCGCCTTCCCTTATAGGCTGGACAGTCTGTTTGATGTTCTATGACTCTGGTTCTATTTTTGTTTATGTCATTCATTATATTCCAAAAATGAGTGAGATCACATGATATTTACCTTTCTCTGACTGGCTTGTTTCGCTTAGCATAATGCTCTTCAGTTCCATCCATGCTGTTGCAAACAGTAAAAATTCCTTCTTTTTTTACAGCAGAGTAGTATTCCATTGTGTAGATGTACCACAGTTTTCTAATTCATTCATCTGCTGATGGGCACTTGGGCTGTTTCCAAATCTTAAGTATGGTGAATTGTGCTGCTATGAACATAGGGGTGTATATATTCTTTCTGATTAGTTTTTCATTTTCTTGGAATATATTCCTAGAAGTGGGATTACTGGGTCAAATGGAAGTTCCATTTTTAATTTTTTGAGAAAATGCCATAGTGTTTTTCAGTGGCTGCACCAGTCTGCATGCCCATCAGTAGTGAAGGAGGGTACCTTTTTTCCACATCCTCTCCAGCACTTATTGTTTGTTGATTTGTTGATGATAGCTATTCTGACAGGTGTGAGATGATACCTATTTGTTGTTTTAATTTGTATCTCTCAGATGATTAGTGATTTTGAGTATGTTTTCATATGTCGCTTGGCCCTCTGTATGTCCTCTTTCAAAAAGTGTCTATTTAGGTCCTTTGCCCATTTTTTTTATTGGATTGTTTATCTTCCTTTTGTTAAGTTGTATGAGTTCCCTATAAATTTTGGAGATTAAACCCTTATCAGAGATAGCACTGGCAAATATGGAGTGGGCTTTCTTGTTGTTTTGTTGATGGTTTCTTTTGCTGTGCAGAAGCTTTTTATTTTGATGTTTTCATCTGGAATTTAAAAAAAAAAAGAAAAAGACCCCGAATAGCTGCAGCAATCTTGAGAAAGAAGAACAAAGTTGGAGGGATCACAATACCAGATGTCAAGATGTATTACAAAGCCACTGTTCTTAAAACTGCCTGGTACTGGCACAAGAATAGACATATAGACCATTGGAACAGAACAGAGAACCCAGAAATTGACCCAAGCCATTATGCTCAATTAATATTTGACAAAGGAGGCAAGAGCATACAATGGAGTCAAGACAGTCTCTTCAATAAATGGTACTGGAAAAATTGGACACATATATGCAAAAAAAAAAAAAATAGAAACTAGATCACCAGTTTACACAATACACAAAAATAAACTCAAAATGGATAAAAAACTTAAATGTAAGATGGGAAACCATGAAAATCTTAGAAGAAGCTATAGGCAGCAAAATAGCAAACATTTGTCATAGCAATGGAAACTAAGGAGGTAATAAACAAATGGGACTACATCAAAATAAATCAATTCTATTTTTATCTGTGTTTAACCAGGTGTATGATGCTTTTATTCAGGGATAACTATTTTTTTGCAAAATAAACAATTTGATAGATTTAGAAAATCCATAAAAATGTATTTCAATGATGGATATCACTCTCATATTTTCTAAAGTTTCTCATCTCTGTATTTAAAATACCTTGTCAAGACTTTCCAGCGGTTAACACTGGTGCTGGTGAGCATGTGTACTCATGGAGTTAGGGCTGTATTGCTAATATTTTCCTGAATTGCTTAGGGTTTGAAGTTAGCATTAAGCACTCTATAGTAAGATACTTCCTAAGATCCCACTTTCACACAATAAGGTCAACAGAATAATCAGATTTTTATTACTATTTGAAACATATTGGCTTTTATTCCATTAAAAAAAAAAAGATTAAAAGGAGATCTTTGCTCTACCACCTTGAAACCTGTTAAGTCAATGATTTTATCTACTTTCCTCTAATCAAAATATTTAGTGAGGTCCAGGTAATGGATTTACCATTCTTCCTGGCTAATGTCCCCATGCCCCAAACTTAAAACCAATTAAATGAGGCCAATAAGCCATTCTGAACACCTTTCTTAGAAAGAAACTCCGACAGAGAACATATATCTTTAACTATAGTCAAAAAATACTTAGGAAAAAATCTGGCTCAAAGATACTTAATGCCCACCTCACCCCTTGGAGATGTTTACTTTTTAATTCCTGGGAGCCATGATTTTGTTATCTCACATTATAAAGGGACTTTGAAGGTATGATTACGTTAAAAATATTGAGTTGGAGAGATTATCCAAGTGGGTCCGCTATAATCACATGAGTCCTTCAAAGCTGAGAACCTTTTCTGAATGTGGTCAGAAGCTGTGATTATGGAAAAATCCCAGTGATATAAAATGTTGCTGGCTTTGAAAAAGGAGTAAGGGAATCACCAACCATGGAGTGTAAGTTGTCTTTTAAAGCTAGAAGGTAGAAGGAAATGGATTCTCTGCTAGAGCTTCCAGAAAGGAATATGGCCAGGCCAACACATTGATTTTAGCCCAGTGAACTTCTAACCTACAGGACTTTAATATAATAAATTTAGACTGTATTGATCCATTAAGTGTATGGTAATTTGTTAAATTAGAAGTAGAAAACTAATACACAATCCAAAGTAGAATTTATGATTTTACATTAAACCCTATTGTCTTGCACTGTTCTTTTACTTATTAATGATATTCCTATATCTATGATATTTATTTTTTCCACTATATTATAAATTTTATAAGGACAATACCAATTTCCTCATCACTTTTCCCCATCTTACCTTAGGTAAGTCACATACCGTTGTATGGTCCTCATTTGTCTTATAACTATGCAGGATGCCTTATCTGTTTCAAAGCTGAGCCTGAAAATGAATGCTTATTAAAGTTTTTCAAAGCCCAAGAGATTTGTTTACATGTTAGGAGAATTTAGTGAGGTAAAAATATGTGTTTCTGTAGTTCTCCCCATTCCCTACCCCTTACTTCCAAGCATATGCCCAAGCCCCGTGCATGTTTTTGCTTCAGATATTTTTTACAGAGCAGAAAACAGTAGTTGTCTGAAGCCTTCTTTCCCACTTTCGTAGAAGTCTAAACTTATTGAGGGGCTACTCTGGGTCCTTATTGCCCAACTCTTGATGGAAAGAAAGGAGAAAGGCTAACATTTCCAGATAACAATAAAGTGAAAAATTGAGAGGTGTGGTGGGGCTGGTGACAGAAAGTAGAGATATGGCCACAAATCTGTGGCACCTCTTTTGGTATAATCAGAGCTGGAAGAGGATGACTGTGCTATGTGCCTTCTGAGGCTGGATTATGGAAGCAACAGAGCTAATAGCCTGGAGATTTTTACAGACCATACAATGGGCTCTTGAGGAGCCAGAGTCAACTGCTGTTAATCAAAGATTCTTCACTTATGCCATAGCTATATATAGAATATTAGAACTGTGGGACAAGTCTGGGGTAACAGATTGAATATCTCACCCCTCTGGCAGAAAAAGGACTCGGAATTGGTATTAAACTGTTATCAAGAAATAACAGGTTTCTAAGAAACCTGACCAATTATATTAAAATCTAATATGTTAAGTTATTCAAATATTTTATATTCCCCTCAAATGCAGGATTTCAGCATGTGGCTTGTACAACCATAAATGACAACATCTATAAATTGATGAAATATATTCTAGCAATTTTATTTTCTTCAAAACATCTAACTAAAGTTTATCTGATGATCCAGTGAAATAAAAGAGATAGACTGTATAAAACCATTACATACATCAAAGTATTAAAGAAAAGGCAATTTGAATGAATAGGATGCTGGAGTCAGGTAAACTTGTAAAAGTAGGTGACAACTGTGAGTTAAATAAAATACTTTCCTAAGTGAGAGAATGAAAGAGATTATAAAATGTAGTAATTGCCTCCTATTCACATTTGAGGGCAGGAATTTGAGTCAGTTGGATTATGTTAAATATTTTGAAGAAAACATTAATGAGCTATAAATTAAGTTCTTAGGGAAATTGAGAAAATAAATAAAGGAGAACCACAGGATAGACATTTATAGAAAGGTACTGCTACTCTCCGAAGATTTCAGAAAAATTACTGAATTTAGGAGATAAAAATTAAAAAAAAACTGAAGCAATTTTTATAACCATTTGATTTAAACAAAAATAATAAACTGTGTGATAGCACACTATCAAATGTATTAGCCTATAATAATTTCTCCTTTTTTTAATTCTCACCCAAGAATATTTTTCATTGATTTTTTATTAAAAAATGGAAGGGGAGGGGAGAGAGAGAGATATTGATGAATAGAGACACACCCACTGGTTGCCTCCAGCGGGGATCAAGCCCTCAACAGAAGGATATGCCCTTGGAATTGAACACTCAAACCTTCAGTCTGCAGGCCAGCACTCTACCTACTGAGCCAAACCAAGTAGGTATGATCTCATTTTTTAAATTGATTTTTATATATTCATGTTTCATATCTTCAATTGTTCCCTGGAATATATATTTATAGTTGATTACCTCCTATTTAAAAACTATTTTTCAATAATTTCCATATGATCTAACCTTTTATCATCTTCAAATGAAGTTTTTGTTTTTGAATGCTGTTATTTAAAGCTTTTTTGTAGTCCACCATCTTCATATCTCTGAGAAGCATATTTCACTAGTTATTTTCTCTCCCAAATGTAAAACCTTAAAGAATTCCTATAAGCACAATACTGTGGCTATGTATTCAAGTGAGCTAAATGGCAGGTGTTTTTTTGTGAAGACCCGGGTTCAGTGCTTACTCTGATCACCCTAAAAAATTGAGCATTTCCAGAGAATTGATAGGATGCAAACAATGGTCTATTCTCAGGAGTGTCCCAAAAAATGTATACACACTTTAACAGTTGGTCGCTCAATTTTGAAAGTGAAATGTATTTTAATAAACACTGCCTTTATAATTATTCAAAGCATGTGTGTACTTTTTTGGAACACCCCATATATTAAACCAAGAAAAAGTAGAAGATTGGTGGTGTAAGTTCAAGGACAATGGACTAACTTAAGAGGAAGATGATTCTGTGTACTGAACTCAAATCTTTCTACAAGAGCAGTTACCAAGAATTCATGGCTGAGTACTTGAGTGATAATTCTAAAATACATGTGAGAATCAAAACTAAAACAGAGTTTATCACTTTATTACTGCATTCACCAAGAAACTTTGAGAAGGCTAATTGTTATGATCATAGGTAACTACAATTTAGCAAGACAGCAATAAACTGACCTGTCACATAATGAAACAACCTTAGCCCTATAACTCAATAAATTGATTTTCCTGGACACTTGCCTTCTGGCTGGAAAGACATTATACTCAATTGTAAAATAGGGATACAAAATAAATTATACTTATAAATAATTATTTTAACTTGTCTAGTGTATACCGAGTGAATCCTGTTGGGCAGTGCATAGATGACTGAATAGGTGTAGAACACTGGCAAAATCCTAAAACTCTCTGAGTAAGGATGAAAATATGTTCAGAGGGAGAGCAATGGAGTAAAATGGTACATACATCAGATCTGCTACTTAGTAACTAGGTGTAATTTCAGGTATTTCTGTCAATCCAAACCTTTCCTAAAATTGTCTTCACCATTAATTTCCTGTTAAACCTCCTCATTTAATTTTCTGGTCTTTAACCAAATTATACCTTTATTTTATTCTCCAGATTTCCTAAACAGGCAATTGCTTTAACACACGTTTGCAGAATTTTACTCATATTCAGCTCTGCCCGGGTGGAAAATCAGTAGTTGAGAAGAAGTACTGATCTTTGCGCTGATCCCCACAGGGCTTGTACTGACAACCACAGTTCAGAAGATGCTCTATGCTGCATGTATCTCTTCAGAACTCTACATCCAAGTGCTCTGGCATTGTACAGGATCTAAAGGGCATCTGATTGTTTCAAATGAACTTCAGTGGGGCATAACTCTGAATTCCTTCTTTAGTGAAACACACTGGGTGAAAGATAAATTAGAATGACCATAATACAGAAATTCCGGGATTGTAAACTAAAGTTTGTACTTATTTAGGTAAGTCTGCTAGTCCTATCTAATAAAAGAGTAATATGCAAATTAACCATCATTCCGTTACACCCACAAGCCATGCCCACCAGCCAATCAGGAGCGAGTATGAAAATTAACCCAACTAAGATGGCTGCAGCCACAGAAAGAGCAGGAGGGAGGCTTGGGTTTCCCCTATGATGGAGGAAGTGAAGCTTTCCGCACACCCTGGCCAGCCCAGGCCTCCACTCCAGGCTACAAAGTTTCAATTATAGAAGATAAATAAATCCCAACAAAAATGGCAGCAGCCATGGAGCTGGAGAGAGCAGGAGGCTAGGGTTGGCCCTGGCAATGGAGGAAGCCAAGCTTCTGCAGCCCTGGTATGCCTTGGCCTCCACTTAAGGCTACAAAATTTCAATTATAGAAGATAAATAAATCCCCAATACCAGGGCCTCTGCTTGGGTCGCTGGGGGGCATGGCTGGCCTGCAAACCACCACAGGCCCCTCTCCCAGGCCACCCCATGCCCCAAGGGAACCCCCACCCTGATCCAGGACACCCTTCAGGGCAAACCAGCCGGCCCCCATCCATGCACCAGGCCTCTATCCTATCTAATAAAAGAGTAATATGCAAATTGACCATCACTCCAACACACAAGATGTCTTCCCCCATGTGGTCAATGATCCTGCCCCCATGTGGACACAAGATGGCCATCACAAGATGGCCAGCAGGGGAGGGCACTTGGGAGGGACCAGGCCGGCAAGGGAGGGCAGTTGGGAGTGATCAAGCCTGCAGGGGAGGGCAGTTAAGGGTGACCAGGCTGACAGAGGAGGGAAGTTGGGGGTGACTGAGCCTGCAGGGAAAGGCAGTTTGGGGGGACCCAGGCCTGCAGGGGAGAGCAGTAGAGGGGGACCAGGCCTGCAGGGGAGGGCAGTTAGGGGTGACCAGGCCTGCAGAGAAGGGCAGTTAGGGGCAAACAGGCTGGCAGGGGAGCAGTTAGGCATTGATCAGGCTGGCAGGGGAATGGTTATGTGGTGATCAGGCTGTCAGGCAGAAGCGGTTAGGGGCAATCAGGCAGGTGAGCAGTTGGGAGCCAGCAGTCCTAGATTGTGAGAGGGATGTCCAACTGCCCATTTAGGCCTGATCCAGGATTGGGCCTAAGCAGGCAGTCAGACATCCCTTGAGGGGTCCCAGATTGGACAGGGTGCAGGCTGGGCTGAGGGACAACCCCCCCTCCCATGTACAGATTTCGTGCACCAGGCCTCTAGTGTAATATATTTTGCTCTAAAAATCTTTCACCCAAAATTCTATTCTGGAAATATTCAAATCCCTTCATCTTCACTTTAAGCATTAGGCTGTATAATGAAGAAGTAAATTATGATTCTCATGTGTAATTATGTCTATGTTTTTGCATGAATTTTATTTTGAAAAGCTATTTTCTTTAAGTAAAAACTTAGAAAATGCATTTAATACTGTATCTATTTCAACAAAAAGTCAAGATCTTTTTAATATCTTAGAAAGTACTTTAGCATAGTAAGCATAGTATAGATGTCCATGTGTTTATTTGTATGTAGATTTTCTTTCTTATCACCATTCCTTTACACATACCAATAACAGCAAAATCTTGTATATATTTTCTTCCTTAAGTCTCAACAGCCTCCTCCCTTCAACCTTCTGCTGGTTAATTTCATTTTTAAATTCACTAAAAACTTTCTCATTTTGTCACAAATACACCAAAGTTTCTTCATTGGTTCCATTCCTACCCCATTTCTGCTCTCAGTATGCCTGGCATGGGGCTTCCTTAGAGATATTCTTTCCCACTCACATACAATGAACAGATCTCCAAGACTCAGTGCATAGTAACAACAGGCACATATATATTTCTAATGTGTGATTTATTTAAATACTAGAGGCGTGGTGCAAAAATTCATGCATGGGGTGTGTGTGTGTGTGTGTGTCCCTCAGCCCAGCCTGCACCCTCTTCAATCTGGGACCTCGGGAGGTATGTCCCACTGGGATTGAGCCTAAACAGGCAGTTGGACATCCCTCTCACAATCCAGGACTGCTGGCTCTCAACTGCTTGCCTGCCTGATTGCCCCTAACTGCTTCTGCCTGCCAGCCTGATCACCCCCTAACCACTCCCTTGCCAGCCTGACCAATGCCTAATTGCTCCCCTGCCAGCTCAATCGCCCCTAACTGCCCTCCCCTGCCAGCCTGGTTGCCCCTAACTGTCCTCCCCTACAGGCCAGATCACCTCCAACTGTCCTCCCCTGCAGGCCTGGTCCCCCCCAACTTCCCTCCCCTGCAGGCCTGGTTGCCCCAACTGCCCTCCCCTGCTGGTCATCTTGTGGCAGCCATCTTTTGTCCACATGGGGGCAGCCATCTTTGACCACATGGCAGCAGCCATCTTGTGTGTTGAAGCGAGGGTCAATTTAACTATTACCTCTTTATTATTTAGGATTATTATATAGGATAAGTAATGGTATTTCAGTTACTGAAGTCCTCCCCTGCAGGCCAGGTTGCCCCCAAACCAGAGCAGTTTCTTTTTTATCTTTTTTTTTTTCTTGATCCAAAAATAAAGAAAAAGAATATCAGTTCATTGTTCTGGAAAAATCACTTATTACTGTCTCTTAAATGTTTCTTCTGGAGGTTGAGGGGTGGAAGGGGCTTAATATATGGTGATGAGAGATGATTTGATTTAGAGTGGTGGGCACACAGTTCAATATAGAAATCTTGTCTCATAGACATCTATACCTATAACCTATATTATCTTATTAACCAATATCACCCCAATAAATTTAATAAAAAAGGAAAAAGAGCCCTGGTGCCAATTTGGCTCAACAGTTAGAACATCAACCCATGGCCTAAAGGGTCTCAGGTTTGATTCCCAACCAAGGGCATGTAACTCAGTTGCAGATTAATCCCTGTCCTTGTCAGTGCACGTGCAGGTAAAAAACCAATAGATGTGTCTCTCTCACATCAATGTTTTGCTCTATCTCTCTCCCCTTCCTCCCTCCCTTCTATTTACTCTAGAAATCAATGGAAAAAATATCCTCAGAATAACCTTAAAAATGGGGTGGATTAAGTGGAAGCTACACTGACACTCTCCCAGGACCAAACTGGAAATACAACTAAAATACAGACAAACTATCCTGAAAAATCAACTGAAGACTAGCTGGAAAGAACACTAATAACCAAGGACAGAAAGTGGAGACCACATAGAGACTGGTAAGAAGTGTGGAGACGTGAAAGGGCTGGCCAGGGATCCATAGACAGCAGCTGAAGGTCCAGAAGGATATCTCAGCTGTGGAGGGAGGGGCTTCCCCTGAGAACTCTGGGGTCTAAACCCCAAGATGGGCTCCCCAGCCCAGAGAACCAGAACTGAGAAAGGTGCCCACAAAACATCTGTCTGTGAAAAGCAGTAAGATTGTCTGCCAACCAGAGAGAGCTGGAAATGCAGGGACACTATTAAAGGGCCAATACATGAAATTTTATGTGCAGCCACTTACCTTGGGCTTTGGCAGAGGGAGGCAGAGTGGACTGGAGCTGTGTGAGAGAGTCCAGGGTTGGGAGTTCTAAGTTTGGAGTTCAGAGGGCAGTCACCCCGGTTTCCTGGACTGAGTAGTCATTCCCTCATGCTGCAGAGGATATCTTTCTCCATGGACCTTTGCTATTCAGGTAGTTTTTTCCTGGGGGAAGACAGTTGCTCCACCCTGTTGGTAGACCTCTCTTCCCACCCTGTGGTCAATAGCCTGACACTAATAAAAGCCTGAATACAATCAGACATTGAGCAGAGACTGGTGTCTGAAGGCTTTGAGTCTTTGCATGATCTCCTTCTGGGCTCAGGGCAAGGAAAAGCAGACCCTGCTGCACATCTTCATCCTTTCCAAAGACACCCAGACCCAGCAGAGGGAGCCACGAGCTGTGGATTGCTAATAGCTCCAAACAGGATATTCAGGGCCAGTCAGAAACAGTGTCTGACATTAATAATGATGGCAAAGATGCTCAACAGTATGAGAAAAGATATTCAACCTTATGTTCATAGCAGCACAATTTATAATAGCTAAGATCTGGAAATAGCCCAAGTATTTATCAGTAGATGTGTGGATAAAAAAGCTGTGGTACATGTATACCATGAAATACAATGCAGCAGTAAAAAGGAAGGATTTCTTACCCTTTGAGATAGCATGGAGGGACCTGGAGAGTATTATGCTAAGTGAAATAAGCCAGTCAGAGAAAGACAAGTATCACATGATCTTACTCATATGTAAAATCTAATGAACTAAATAAACCGATGAACAAAATAGATCCAGAGACATAGAAGCATGGAACAGACTGTGGAATCTCAGAGGCAAGGCTGGGGAGGGTGGGTGCTTGGGAGGTGATCAACCAAATAACTTGCAAGCATATATGCATAATCCATGGACACAGACAATAGGGTGGTGAAAGCCTGCATTGGGTGGTGGGGACAAGCTAGAAGGGTTCAATGAGGGGAAAAGGAGACATATGTAATACTTTCAACAATAAAGATTAAAAACATATACATAAAACACGACATGGTTCCTACCCTCAAGAAATCTCTAATTTGGTAAAGAAGTAACACATCAAACATCACTAATTTACCTCAGAATATGATGGTCTCAATGCTAACCTAGAGTACAACGAAGAGCAGAAGAAAAGTAAAATATTTCCATTTCTGTTGGATGGTTGTGAGGTGACTGTTGTGGATGAAGACAGTAATGTAAGTAGTCAAGACTCATGGTAGAAAAAGAAAATTAAGGATGTGCTTGCAGCTTTACCACTGCTTTGATCTGCTTAGAAACTAGAATATCTGGTAAGAAATGGAATTAGAGCTAAAAACTATATTACAACCAAATATGTCAATTTAATAAGAAAGCACACATTTATACTTTGCTTTTTATTTTGTGTGAATGTATTTATGAAAATTATAACTTGAAAATTTCTTTCATCCCAAAAAGTAATGTGCTATGCTCATACAAAATTGAAGTTATAACAAGGATAAAATTACATTATGCAAAATATTGGAAATGAAAATTTATGTTCTAGAGTCCATACAATAAAAACCTTCAAGAGATCTTTTTAGACCATTAAAGGAAAGTTCCCTGTAGAGCTTGAGATAGTGACAATTTGATTACTAGACGTTTCATATTCTATCAAATTTCTTATATTTGTCTATGCAAAAATTTATATTTCCAAATTACTGATGTTAACAAGTAACTTGATTTCATCAGTTTAAAGGCATGAGAAATCAGAAAATGAGCCCTGCTAATATTGCACTCCAAACTAAACAAAAATGAGTCCTGCTAATGAAACTAAAAACTAGAAAGAAATATTGCCATATTTTGTTAAATCTGGATGAAATTGTATGAAGATGCTGAAAGGTGGTACATAATTCCTTCATTTTCAAGCAAGAAAAAGGTTTTTCCAAAAAGTGTCAGAGTATTGAGTGTCACATTCAATCAACAAGGTTTTAGGACCTAGTGTTACATGAGAACCACAAGAACCCAGATTTTTCTATATTGATTGAGGTCATACCCACCACAAAAGTACAAGAGAGGTGAACCTCATAGGGGAAATCTGCTTATATCCCACTATTATTGTTAATTGTTATCATTATTATTATGACAATTCAGACTTAGTTTTCAATCAGGGGACAGTATTAGAAATAAAAGAAGGATGGTAAAATAAATACTAGCTCCAACTGAGAGTATAGAGATAATGTGACTTTACTATGGGCTTTTCTCATCTCCCAAACAATAAAAATTACACAGAAAGATACCAATGAAACAGAAGAGAAAACAGACTTGGTAAGGGCACATTAGATTCTATAAAACCAAAGGAAGTTGTGCCTTAACTCAGTCCCTTCCTCCAAACTCCTACAATTCTTAAATCAACATTAGATTGACTACGACAGCTCTCTTTCAAAAATGAGTAATATCAGGATGGCCTTTAAACACAAGTTTTTATAAAAAGAGGTATCCAAATTCAGAAGTCATTAGACAAATATCTGCTCTGTGCCTAATACTGTGTTCTATTGGGCATATATATATTAAGGAATATAAGATGGGATAAAGATTCTTATAAACTATGTTACAGAAATTAATGTTTTTAATTGTGGAAAATTGATAATTCTGGAATGCTTTCAGCAGAATAATCAACTTAATAAAATTGTGGTATTTAGATAAATATTGGCAGAGTATAGATATATGTAAACCTGTACCAGAATATCCAGGTGACACTGGATAAGTTTATAATCTATGCCAGTGGCACGAGAAAGGAGGAACATTTGAGGAAAGGGAAAATCTTAAAGTGTATTCAGTACATATTATGTGCTATGCTCTTCACATGTTGCCTCAAGTAATTCTTACAACATCCTATTATTTAGAGTTTATCTCTATTGAATCAATAAGGGAAATGAGTTACTGGGATTTTGTTTGTCCTGCTCAAGACAACACAACTTGTAAGTGGAGAAAACATAATTTGAAGCTAACCTTAATGAGTCTCTAAAACCATTATTACACTCTTGAATAAAGAGACATACTTATGAAATAAATTATTTTTTCTTATTTTATTTAAGGTTTGAGGAAGAGACAAGAGAGAAAGTTAACTGTGTATAGTAATTGTTATGATGGGTACTGTTCCATCTACCAAGATAGAGGCATGTAGAAAGAAGAATATGTTTTAGGGCTTAAAAAAATCAAGTTTGTAGAGAATAAGCTTGAAATGTTCACAAAGCTTAAAAGTAAAGATTTCTGAAATTATGTTCCAAATATATGTATGACATTTAGGAAACATCTTATCAGAGCTTCTATTAGGCAGACTTATATTTAGTCTACCTTTGTATATACTTAGCACATTGCACATTAATATAGTTTGCTATATACCTGATATTAAATTCTTGGAAATTGTTGAGAATATATATAAACAGAAAGAAAAAAGTAATAGTCTTAGAACAGAGGGGCTAAGGACAGAGAATTGAAAATAACACAAAGATTGAAATCTGAAAAAATGCAGTACCACAACATGTAACAAAAATCCAAAATTAAAGGATATTAAAAATCTGTCAAATGCTACAAAAAGATCAAGTAGATCAGAGTTTAGAATATATCATTTAATTGATTGTCTTTAACATGTAATAGGTATGTCAAAATTTAACACTTAAGTGTTACAGAATTCTAAGACAACAAGTATTGAAGTGTGTTGATGTAATTGGCAGAATAAAGAAAGTCATTGAAATGGAAAGGAACGTTAGAGATAGTAAAGTTAATGTAAGTCATCAATCCAAATAAAATATTTTCAAATGCTTAAGTCATGGCTCTGATGGCACTTGAGTTGTGAAGAGTGCTCATTTCTTAGAGTATACAGGACCTTTAAGACTTGTGCAAAGTTGGCTATAACTGAAATGAATTATTTCTGTAGAAAATAATTTCCTCTCAGAAGTAGCTGTGACTAAATGAATTTGTGTGCTTCAGCAGACAATAGAGATATCTATTTGAATCCAATTTATTTTGTTCTTTTGAATGAAAAGAAATGCTTCACATAATTGCTGGTGCTCCTCAACTTATGATGATGTTACATCCTGATGAACCCATCATAAACTGAAAATATTAAGTAAAAAATGCATTCAATACACCTAACCTACTGAATGAACATCATAGTTTAGCTTAGCTCACCTTAAACATATTCGGAATACTTATATTAGCCGACTGTTGGGCAAAATCATCGAATACAACGAGTACACTGTGGAAAATTGGTTGTTTACCCTCGTGATTGCTTGGCTGACTGGGAGCTGTGGCTCACTGCTGCTATCCCGTTTCACGAGAGAATGCCACATATCACCAGCCTGGGAAAAGATAAAAATTCAAAGTAAGCTTTTTACTGAATGTGTATTGCCTTTGCATCACTGTAAAGTCAAAAAAATCGTAAGTCAAATCACCATAAGTCTGAAACTATCTGTATAAGGCTTTAAAAAGTAATATGGTGCTCTGCCGGCATGGCTCAGTGGTTGAGCATGGATCTATGAACCAGGTCATGGTTCGATTCCTGGTCAGGGCACATGCCTGGATTGTGGGCTCTATCCCCAGTGGGAGTCATGCAGGAAGCAGCTGATCAATGATTCTCTCTCATCATTGATGTTTCTCTCTTTCTCTCTCTCTCTCTCTCTCTCTCTCTCTCTCTTTCCCTTCCTCTCTGAAATCAATAAAATATATTTTAAAAAGTAATATGGCATTAGTATGAAAAGCTTCTGTCTATATATATTAAATGGCTATTTATATTACACTAGGGGCCCAGTGCATGGATTCATGCACCTTGAAAGGAACTGTGGGCCAGGAGGCTGCGGTGGCCACAGGGGAGGGTCTTGGTGGCATGGAGCGACTGCAGCTGGTGCCAGCAGTGGGTGTGAGTGGCAGCTTCTGCCTCAATCACCCTCAAAAGCAGAAGGAGGTAGAGAATCCCTCAGGGGCGATTGGGGCCAGTAGCCACCGCTCGCACTGAGCAATCAGGACTGGCTCTGGGCACTGGCAGCAGGTGCAAGTGGCGGCTCCAGCGCCAGCAGTGGGTGCAAGTGGGGTTGGCACCAGCAGCAGGTGAGAGCACTGGGAGGGACTATGGCATGCAGGAGCAAAGAATTTTCAGTAACCATCAGAGGCTTGCCCTGATGACCGCAACTAGCACCACGCCTTGGTCTGGCACTCCTGCTCACTTGCTCCACCATCCCACCACAGCAAATGCCTGCCATGTTCCGCGTGTGCCGCCTGGTGGTCAGAACATGTCATTGCGACCAGTCTTTCGGTTGTTCATATTAACCTTTTATTATAAAGGATAGGAAATTTAAAAATAATTAAAAGCTTGAAAGATTGTCAGATAGCAAATTAAAAATTCTTCATAAGTTTAAAAGAAGTTGACAATCTGGAAAGTATCACTTGACTATGTTCCTCTGGGTCTACCACATCATTTTCCAGGCTATGCTTACAGTTCTCTCAAAACATGCCACATCCTTTTTTTTTCAAATTTATTTTATTTTTAATCATCACTCATATCTTTATTGATTTGAAAGAGAAAGATAGAGGGAGGGAGGGAGAGAGAGAGAGAGAGAAAGAGAGAGAGAGAGAGATAAGTCAGTTGCCTCCTGTAGGCCCCCAGCCCCCTGACCTGGATCAAGCTTGAACTTAGGTGTGTGTCCTGACCAGGAATCAAACCTGCAACAATTTTTTTTTTTTTGCATGGGACAATGTTTAAACCAACTGAGCCATCTGACTGGGGCAAAACATGCCACTTTTAAATGAGTCAATCCCTGGTAAGGGTTATCTGTTGACTTGGATGCTCTCTAAAACAGGGATGAGGCTGATTCTTACTTTTATTTGTGTTTCTCAACATTTTTTTCTAATCAATTCCATGAGGTGTTGATATCACAGATATACTGTCTATTTGTTCTATACTCTATAAACATGTGTATTATACATAAAGAGAGTAAGATTATTTTATTCTCACACAAGAAGAATTTTTGTCCCATTAGGAGTGCTTTTATGTCATAGAGAATGCATATATCTCATTCAAAATAAACAATGTGTGATGCCTTGGTGAAGGTGTGCTACTAAGAAAACTATAAAATCAGCTGTTTTGTTTTGAAGGAGCAAAGTTAGAAGTTATCTTCAGCATAGTTTTCCCATTTAGAAATGTTGGTTTAAATACTAAATCATATGCACAATTATGAAATACAAAGTGGTAGGAAATATCACCTTATTTGGAATAGTTTAAACACATAGCTATATGTATTTTTATAAACATGAAAGATCTAAAGTAAAAGAAGCACATTATTTATCCTATATAATAAAAACCTAATATGCTAAGTGTCTGGTCAACCAGTTGGCCGTTCAACCAATCAAAGTGTAATATGCTAATGATATGCTAAGGCTGCTCAACAGCTTGCTATGACATGCACTGACCACCATGAAGCAGATGCTCTGACCAGTAGGTTAGCTTGTTGCTGGGGTCCGACCTATCAGGACTGAGTGAGATGGGCCAGACATGCCCTGAAACCCTCCCTCAGTCTCTCCCTGACTGCCAACCTCCTGCCTCCCTCCCTGGCCTCAGTCAGGCACTGGTGGGGTCCCTCTGCCTGGCCTGCACCCTCTCGCAATCTGGGACCCCTTAGGGGATGTTAGAGAGACAGTTTCAACCTGATCCTGCAGGCCAGGCAGAGGGACCCTACTGGTACATAAATTTGTGCACCGGGCCTGTAGTTTAAAAAAATTTATTGAACACTGGGCATTCAGTTGTGGCTATAATAGAAACAGGCCTGACCTCAAGGAGAGCATTGCCTACTGGGTGAAAGAGCACCCAAAGTCAGGTTAGCAAAGGTGGAGTTCAAAACTATAAAAGATGATGAAGATTTCAACTGAAAATGCCCAGCTGGCACAGGGGACAGTTGGCAGGCTGTGTGACAAGTCTATGGACATGGCAGGCTCTGGATCCTGTGGTGCCAGAAGCGAGAGAAACAGGCATAAAATCTGCTCCACTTAGGAAAGCAGTTGGCAAATGTCAAATGAGATCAGTAAGGAGGGAAGATTGCAACAAGGCAAGCTGAGTTATATCTAGATATTTTTTTTAAGAAGGAAGGGACAATTATGGGCAAAACCATTACTAGTGAAGGAGTGATAAATAAGTCAAGCCAAAGCTCAAGGAATAAAGCTGCTGAACCCAGGCACAGGAATCTGAGTTAATGGAGGTAAAGACCTAAAGGAAAAGAGTTTAAGCATCAGATGTTTACAAACTAAAGAAACATAAAAAGAGACAAAGAGGGAAGATACATGTGACATTAGCAACAGCATAACAACCAATGAAAGAGGGTTAGCACTATCTTTCTTTACCTCTTGTTTTATGTTTCCTAGAACAAAGCTTCTGTGAACAAGGGTCAATAGCAGGTCACCCTAAACGCAAGCAGTTGGTTATAGCAAGAACTTTAAGTCTTTACTGGGGGTCCCAAATTCCAATTCCATTTATTAGAGTCATGTTGGCCCCCAACACTAAATCACTCCTTTTGTTTTCTCTGTAATTGTTCTCAAATTGAACAACATTTTTAGGGGGAGAATGAATCATATTGGAATGTAATGCTAAGTATACATTTTAGGTGGATTATTTAATTTACCAATATATTATAAATTCCATCATTTAACTACTATCTCACATGTAAACTTAAAGTCAGAAACTCATTTTATATACTTCACAGTTCCCTGTATTGCAGGGTTTTTTTTGGTAATAATTATCTTACTGTTAACAAACGTTCCATGTCTGTCTTTTCCAATAGATGTCAACCTCTTGAGGGCAGGGGCAGACTCTCTGGTTCACACTGTTTCTCCAACACCTAGTACAGTGCCTGGAACACATAATTACTTATCTGCAGAATGAGACTGTGCAAGAGTAGGAGAGAGAAACATTGGAGAAGGGAGGAAGAGAGACAATCTGAGAAGGAGGCAGAAGGAAGAAAACAAGAAGAGTAGTTGTGCTGTTGGTGGGAAACAGGCTCTTGTACAGGATTTTGAGGAAAGAATTCCAGGGATCCACACATGGGAGATTGAGATGTTTTATTTGTGATGCAATAGCAAATGAGTTCTCCTCTTGGGTTCCCAGTGTCCCATCTCCCTCTGCCCTGCCATGAAAAATGTCCAACCGTATCTTTAGCAAGGCCCAGGCAAAGGCCAATGCCCAGAGTTTCTGTTTCTTAGTCCTTTGGGGCCTATGCAGTGTGCTGTGGGCCCCACATGGCCACTAGATGGCCATGGCCGTGTGTTCCTGGGTGAGGGAGAATACGAAGATGGGGCAAGTGCTGGTCACAAGCAAGAGAGAGAACGAGCTTTGTTCTCCAAGGTTTTTACCAGGAGACTTTTTAACATAACTAATTAACTTCCCAAGATTTCTGGGCTTCTGATGGGTCCAATGATCTCTTTCCCAGGTTAGACTGACAGGCCCCCAGGGTCAAGCACCTCCCCTTGTGCCATTTTGACTTTAATGGCATGCCCTTATCTCTCCCTGTGCCCTACCTCCCGACCGTCCCCATGCACACAAACACACACACACACATAATCCGGTGCAGGAAAAGCTTCACAAGTGATAATTAATGCCATTGTAACAAACAAAACAAATAAAAAAAACCACACCTACCAGAGAATAGGCATCTAATAAACAAATATCAGTAAAATAATAATATTCTTTAGGACCAAAGATATAATACCATCTTATAAAACTACTAGAGGCCTGGTGCACGAAATTTGTGCATGGGGGGGGGGGGCTGTCCCTCAGCTCATCCTAAACCCTCTCCAATCTGGGACCCCTTGAGGGATGTCCGACTGCCTGTTTAAGCCTGGACAATGGATTGAGCCTAAACAGTCAGTCAGACATCCCTCTCACAATCCAGGACTGCTGCCTCCCAACTGTTTGCCTGCCTGCCTTTAAGATCAGATGCACCTTCAGACATTTTTTTTTGTCAATAAAGGCTTCTTTTGGCTGCAGAGCTATTTTGTATCAATAGTAAGATGTTTAGACATAGTCCCACCTCCCTGCTGTCAGGTAAATGAGAGTCCTGGCTGTCAGGTGGCAGAGAGCTGTATGACCAACCACTGATTCTATAGGGGTGGGACTTTCTCCTTCCTGCTGTTAGATGCCTGTGAGGCCACTGAGAGCTGTCTGACCAATGGCTGATTCTGTGGAGGTGGGACTTCCTCCTCCCTGTTGTCAGAGTCTGGGCCAGCACAAACTGGGACACAGCATCAAGTCCCCCTGCGCCAAAAGACCCAGAGTCAACTGCCCACCCACTTGTGTGCCCCCTGGATGCAGCATCCACCCTCATGGAGGGGCTGACAGGCCCAGACACTTCCAGAGGCTGGGGAGCAATGAGGCTGGATCTGCCATTGGAGTGGGAGGATCCCACCTCTCCCTGTGGTCCCTATGACCCCTGACCAGGCCAACAGGCCCAAACAATCCAGCCTCGCTGCTCAGCCCCAGACACTCCAGAGGCTGCAAAGCAGCAAGGCTTGATCCGCTACCACAGTGGGCAGATCCCACCTCTCTGCTTGGTCTCCGTGACCCCTGGCTGGGCCGACAGGCCCAAACACTCCAGCGGAGGGGCTGAGGGGACTGGGTGCCGCCATCTTGTGGCTATGAGGGCCATCATTTTTGTTGTGGAGTGACAGTTAATTTGCATATTACTCTTTTATTAGATAGGATTCTACATGTTTTAGTTAAGCTATCTTTAAAGTGTTATAAAGAACATTTATTGCTATAAAGAAAACTACCTTTAAAAAATTCTCAGAGGCTCTGTTATACTTGTCTTTTTTAGTCCATACCCTAGCCCGCCCCACACGATCCATCACTACAGCCAGCAGGTCCTGCGGGCAGTGCGTCCTCAGGCAGTGAGGCATGTTCTGGGCATCCTCATTTGGAACTTAGACTATAATTTCACCATATCAGAAAAGCATTACTCAATGCTATATTTATATATAGTTAAGGATTAATTAGGTATCTGCAGCTTACCTCCTATATACTAATCACTATTATATATTTTGAGAAATGGATTCAGAGTTCCAAAGATCAATTTACAAATGATTTTTTTTGTCAGAAAAACTGTCAACTGAGCTACATCCAGAGTTTCCTAACATGTATTTTTTCACACTTCGCTTATGACATCTAGTTAAACCCAACTTATTACTGATGCTTCAAAGCAGATTCTAACTCCCAGTGGTTTTGGCAAGGCTTTGCAATATTCTAAGCCAGCTTGCAAAGCCTCAAACAAGTATACTTATCTGTGTCAGGCAGTCTTAACTTCGATCCCTTCAACTTGTTTTAGACTCATATTTCTTCTCCATGTCAGAGTACTTTTAATAGAAACCAAACCTCTGGCCAACTCTGAGCAATATTCTTGTAGGCTCTCTTTCTTCAATCACTGTCACTCCTCTTGGGATATCCAGGAGCTTTCATGACTGCTTCCCCAGATAGGCTGTAGGAAATGCATTCTCAGCATCACCCATTTTTTCCTAGAACTGTCTTCCTTTATTGATTGTTTTTGTGGACCTATTTGATAATACCTACTTTTCAAAAACAAACATGTAATCTGTTTTATATGTAGTTTTATGGAGCATGGACCTAAAAAAATGATATGTTTTGGCTTCCTTTTGAAATATTAGCAGTTTTTCAGTTGTAATACACAGAACTCAAGAACATACTTTTGTTTAAGCATTAATTTATTTTTTAAATATATTTTTATTTATTTCAGAGAGCAGAAGGAAGAGGGAGAAAGAGAGAAACATGAATGGTGAGAGAGAATCATCAATAGGCTGTCTTCTGTAAACCCTGCACTGGGGATCCACCCAAAATCGAGGCATGTGGCCTGACCAGGAATCGAACTGTGACTTCTTGGTTCATAGATCCATACTCTGCTACTGAGCCACAAGGGCCAGACAAGAATTAATTTCTAAAGTAAAATGATACCTAAGACTAAAACAAATGTCACAAATTAAAAATTAAATGAATGACATTACTATTCTTTATATATTTTCTATTGTACAACAATATATGACACCAGTTGAAATTGTTTATGAGAAAGCTAATTATTTCTTAAGAAAGGAAGTATGAATTCTAAAGCAGAAGTCAGATTAGAATACCATATGCTTATGTAACATCCAAAATGTTTGATTTCTTATATTGATTACATTTTTTATATTTTGTTAACAAAAATATGATGTAGGAATTCTGATGAAGCTTTACTTGATACAATTATATAAATTCCTAGTTTAATATACTTGGAATGACTGTCTGAATAAGCACTTTTCTCTGATGCTCCAATAAGGAAAAGGAAAAATGGCACTAATATATGGCTGAAAGTGAAACTCTCACAATGCCCATTCAGAGGTACCTGGAGGCAGTGTAGTATAATGAAAAGATATCATAATTTTATGATATCCTGGTTTTGTATCTAACTACTTGTGTAACTTCAGTAAAATCATTTAAACTTTCTAAACCTTAATTTTCTAGTCTACAACATAACAATGATACATTACAAAGTTTCTGAGAAACATCATTGAAACAGCCAGCACTAATCCTATATAATAATCCTATATAATAATCCTATATAATAAAGAAATAATATGAAAATTGACCATCACTCCAACACACAAGATGGCCTCCCCATGTGGTTAAAGATGGCCACAACAAGATGGCCAGCCAGCAGGTGAAGGCAGGCCTACAGGGGAGGACATTTGGGGGTGACCAGGCCTGCAGGGGAGGGAGTTAGGAGTGACCAGGCTGGCAAGGGAGGGCAGTTAGGGGTGACCAGGCCAGCAGGGGAGGGCAGCTAGCGGTGACCAGGTCGGCAGGGGAGAACAGTTAGGGGCAATCAGGCTGGCAGGGGAGCAGTTAGGCGTCGATCAGGCTGGCAAAGGAGTGGTTATGGGGTGATCAGGTTGGCAAGCAGAAGTTAGGGGCAATCAGGCAGGCAGGCAGGCATGCAGTTGGGAACCAGCAGTCCTGAATTGTGAGAGGGATTTTTGACTGCAGGGATCAGGCCTAAACGGGCAGTCGGACATCCTCGAGGGGTCCCAGATTGGAGAGGGTTCAGGATAGGCTGAGGGACAACCTCCCCACCCCACCCCAATCCCCATGCACAAATTTCATGCACTGGGCCTCTAGTTATAGTATATTAATATATAATAAATATGAGCCTCCCATTTCTCTTGAGTTATTCTACTTATTTATTGGTATGCTATGTATGTTTCCTTCTCCAACACACACACAATTATTCTCTAGGTAACTATAGGAATTCTTTCTCTCTGATGAGGTATTTGCCAAAGTACTGCCCTTCTATTTATTTTCATTTCTTTCTCTTAAAGAAGTAGCAATTACTTAATTTTAAATTAGAAATTCATACCATGAAAAAATATTTATTTAATTTTTAGCTTCCATATCTTTTAAAATCTTTTCAATGTTTAAATGAGTTAACTATCTGGGTGAAAAAAAATGAGAAAGAAGTCTGAGTCATTATTTTATATTGCTGAGGTATCTAAAGCATTTGATTGCTTTAGATTGATTGATCTTTGAGATCTCTACTGTTAAAGTTTATCATAGGTTTTATGAAGTCATACCTAATAGGTTGTTGAGAATACAGAGCGATTACTGTACTAGCATATCAGGAAGTAAAAAGCCATGGAAAGCGTGGTGCATTTATCAAAACAATAGGGATAACTCATACAGTTTTGTTTTTAAACTGAGTGAAGGAGTATAGAATAATGCTGCTAAGATTCATGACTTTTTAAGTTATACAATATGAGTAGAAAAACATTTCCAAAGTATCTTAGTATATACCTATGATAAAATTTAAATTATGTTAGTCACAATAATAGACTAGTAATAAATTGGAACAATTATGGCATTATATTTAATAAAAGTTCTGGGAATACCTTTGGGGTCATTATTAGCTAAATTAAGATTTATTTGTACACAGGTACTGTGATACCACAACAGTGGATCTGGTAACCTAGACAGCTACTGAGTGACTAACAGGTGGGCAGCATATACGATGTGCATAGAATGAACAAAGGGATGATACACATCTTCCATGGACAGGAGATTGCAACATGCTACTCAGTACAACACACTATTTAAAACCCATTTCTGGCATTGCCTACTTAATATTTTCAGATCAATATGTCAGTAGTGTTCCCAATTTAGGTCAAGATAAATGGGTAATGAATGACATGGAAGTGCTAATTCTTGCTAATCTATTTATCCCAAGACCCTATAAATTGACTGCATTTATTGTCTACCCTTTTATTTAAACACACACACACACACACACACACACACACACACACACACACACACACACTAAGTAGAGGGCTTTGTGCAAAGAAAGCTACCATAGACAAAGTGAATATAGGTGACAGGATGCAAGGTTATATGCTGTGCCTAAGAAAAAATAATTAAATATATGGAGTACATCACTAACACATGGAAAGCAGAAATAAAAATATAGACACCTCAATGTAAAAATGGCAACAGCTTTATACAATAAGATAAATGCCAAGGTCATGAGCACATGAAGCGATGCATAACTACACATTGAGGATGCAAATGAAAATGACATACATATCTGTCAGTTGGAGATAATCTGAAATATGGAGGATGCCAAGTATCAAGGAATATTTGCCAGCTGGTTTAAGTTCAGAATGGTGCAGCCATTTCTGGGAGTACATTGATGCTAATCACTTAAACTAATACACATGCCCTCCCTACACATGACCAGAGTGGGCTCACTGATAATCTGAATAGTAATAACATGCTATTTTGATCATATTTTCTATATTTAATTATTTTATTTTTAATTTTTTTACTATTCCTGAGGGTAAAGAGGGCAGAATTGTTCTTAAGAATATTTTGAATTCTGGCTTGTCTTCTCAGATTTTGACATCTTATCCTACTTACCTTGTGCTTTGGCAGCTACATATACATAATTCCTGAACATGTCTTATTTCAAGTGCATTTCCTTGCACTGACCTTTGCTTTTGTGTCCTGCAAGGTAAGATACTCACCTGATCATGGATCTCTGCTCTAATATGACCCACTGTCCAGGTATTTTTCTTCACCTCAACAGCTACTGATCTGTACCTAGTCTTTCTTTAGACATGGCTATAGCATTATTCATTAGAAACATACAAACAGAAGGCTCTCCATAAATACAAACATATCAGAGCCTCAGATAAGAGATGACTAGTTGGAGTCATCAGTTCAGAAGTGAAGCCATGGGCTCCATGACAAGACCTGGCAGTGTAACCATGGTCATTCTGTGAAGTATAAATGAACACTGGAATAAACAAAGAACTTTAGGTTGTATGAAAACTGAATATTTAAAATTTGGTTGCTGTTTTCTTAAAAAAATACGAAATAACAATAACAGGCACAAAATCATATATGAAAATGAATGCTCATTTAGAATTAGAAAAATCACTACAAAATAGAATTTAAGGAAAAGTCTATATACTACCACAAACTTGAAAATATCCAGAAAAATAACAAAGTTTGTAACAGTTAACTGTCTGACATACCACTCAATGTATTTGATCTATGTAATACATCAACTACATTTTTCTCTGAAGGTTTGGTTATACCATCTATGATCACTTCTTCACATATTCTTGTCAGAAGAGAACTTCTTCTTTGACCATGCTTTAGATAGAAACAAGTGCTCTGCTTAACACTTTTTCAAATGCAATTACTAAAAGAATTTTCCAAAGGTTAGCATCTGGCTTTGCACATTTCCAGGTTTCTGTTTCCCTCATATATTTTGGGATTGGGGTTGACAGAACACTTTTATATTTCAATAAGATGCCTGGTTCTATAGTTTGTGTCATGATATCTAGTGTGTAGGTACGGAAGGAAGAAGGTCTATTCTGGGAAACCATTCCTACAACACGACTTAAAAATACTATTAAAAAAACAGTTATGAACCATATAAATATATCCCACTAGCCAAACCTCAGCACCTCCTTTGATAAATCCCAGAAATGCCAGAGGCCATGTCTAAGCCACTCCCAAAAAGGAAACTGTGAATGAAAATAATTTAGAATGTAAAAAGATAGTGGTTTAAACCTTTTGCAATAAAAATGTCTTACTTTCTTAAATTGTACAAAAATGTGAACGCATTGCTACTGCACTTAACAGTGTAAGTGAAGTGTCCTAAAGTTTAAGTGTTATTAGCTTCACATTATACTAGTAACTCCTTTTCATTAAATACAAAATATGTGTGCCTAGTGCTGACCTGGGAATGGGGGAACAATGACTGATAATGAAAATTTTAAGTGCCAGAACTGTATGTGTATACTTTTTCAACACATTGAGATTATTGATGTTTTTAAAGATTGCAGCATCTGTGGAAATTTAAGGATAGAAACTATATTGTTCAGAAGGAGAAAATAGAATTTGGAGGGGAAAATCAAATGCAGAGAGGAAAATTGACTTTGAAGGTTATTTCTGTGCTTTTTTGCTTTGACTTGGTGTTTTGAATGAGACTCACTTGAGCATAGATAATTGCTAATGGAAGGAAAATAAGATATGCAGAAGTTTAAAGGCAAAGGGTTAATTGCTCAAGTTTACCAAGAAAGCAGAAAAGTGATATAATGCAAAGCATGAGAGAAATGATCAACTTGATTTCAAGAAAAAAGACAATACCATTACAGTAGAAAATAATGGAAAAAGGATTAGGCTGATATAGATAGGATTATTCTTTATAATTATCTATTTAATACATCATTTTACAATTAAAAAGCATTGCCTTTTTGACCATAAAATACACAAGTAAGTTTCTAAAAGGTAAATACAGAAGAATTGAATAGCATACACCTCCTTTACTAATCAGTAATTTTAATATTAAGAAATATGTTAGTGCTTTGGTTATACCTGAATAAATTTTTTACAATTTAGACAAATATTTTGTGATAAGCACAATATTTAAGTTTTAGAAAAGTGTAGATACATATGCAGTTGTAAAAAATAACACAGAGATGTCCCACGTACCCTTTACCCAGAATTTCCAATGGTTACTTCTTACAAAATAATAGTACCATATTACAAGAAGGATATTCACAGTACAAATACAATGATTCAAATCATCAAACAATGATTGCTCCTGTTGCTCTTTTTAAAAAATATTTTTATTGATGACAGTATTACAGATATCTCCCATTTCTGCTCTTTTCCCCTCTTTCTGCCAGTTCCTACCCTCTGCCACCCAGGTCTTCACTACCCTATTACCCGTGACCATTCCTGTTACTCTTGTATAGTCAAATTTCACATTTCTCCTCATCATCTCTTTTCTCCTCACCACCAATCACCCACCCCTGTGCCCCCAGTCTTCTAACCCCTGGCAATGATTATGTTGACTATGTGTTCTCCGTTTCAATAATGTGATATGAATGGAATAATAAAGCAAGTAACCTTTAGGTATTAGCTGTTTGTTATCAGCATAATTATTTGGATATTAATTTATATTGTCACATGTATCAGAAGTTTGTTCCTTGTACTGCGCAGTGTTATAACAATTTATGCATATACAACAGTTTATTTAACTAGTCACCCATTGAAAGTTACTTGGGATGTTTCTGGCTTGGTTTTGTTAGGGATAAAGGTACCATAAACATTTCTATACAGGCTTTTGTTTGAACATATGTATTCATATACTCTGGGAAAAATGTCCAAGTGTGCAGTTTGGGGATTGCACTTTGTAATAACTTTCTGATTTGTTCTTCAGAGTAGCTATATCATTTTATATTTCACCAGCAACTTATGACTAAGTTTCTCTGCACACTTGCCAGCATTTGATGTTGTCACTATATTCTGTTTCAGTTATACTTATAGACATGTAGTGATAGTTTATTATGTTTTTAATTACATTTTCCTGATAAATAATAATATTGAATATCTTATTTGCTCTTAGTATGTGGTATTTGGTGAAATGTATTTTCCTGTATTTTGAACATTTTTAATTGGACTGTTTGATTTTGATTGGTGTAGCAGGTATGAGTGAAGAAATTGGGTTTTGTTGGCCGCCTTTGATTGTCCAAGGTATCTTCATCTTTCTCTTCTACCCCACCCTAGTGGTAAACAAAAGACATGGAATAAAAAAATCTAAATGATGAAGACAAAGACCTCAGAGGACAATGTTAAAGGGATCTTTCCAGAGAGCAGCATCAAGGCTGAATCAAGGGTTTGTACACCACTGGACCATGAAGAACCACTTCTAGACCTAAGGAAGAAGACCTAACCACACCTGAAGTTTCATTTGAATGCCGACTGAAGGTTCCCAGGTCTGAGTCCAGTCAGGGCACATGTCCAGATTGAGGGTTCAATCCCCAGTAGTGCGCATGGAGAAGGCAGCCAATCAGCTATTCTCTCTCATCATTGATGTTTCTCTTCCTTCCCTTCTGAAATTATGTATGTTCTAGAGGCCTGAAGCACAAAATTCTGCAAGAGTAGGCTTTCCTTTCCCTGGCTACTGGCACCGGCTTCCCTCTGGCATCCAGGACCTGGGCTTCCCTCCAGTAGGCACCCAGAACCCGGATTTCCCTCACAGCCCTGGCTTCATCTGGAAGGCCATCTGGAAGGATGTCTGGTCTAATTAGCATATGACGCTTTATATATATATAAGGGTAATATGCCAGTTAGAAAGGATGTCTTCTGGACATCATTCTATATGTCTTTCCTGATGAAGCTGGGCTGGAGGGAAGCCAGCCCAGATACCGGGTGCCTGCAGGCGGCCCGAGGGAAGCCAGTCCAGGTCCCGGGTGCCTGTGGGCGGCTGGAAGAGGGAAGCCTGGGTCCTGGAGGGAAGCCAGTACTGGCTGCTGGGGGAATGAATGCCTACTCTTGCATAAATTTTGGTGCATCAGGCCTCTAGTAATAATAATAAAAGTGTAATATTCTAATTAGACTGGGCAACTGAATGACCTTCCAGACGTCCTTCCAGATGAAGCTGCAGCAGCAGGGGCTGAGGTAGAGGCAGTTGAGGGCGATCAGGCAGGCAGGCAAGTGGTTAGGGGTGATCAGGCAGGCAGGCGAGTGTTAGGGGCAATCAGGCAGGCAGGCAGAGTGGTTAGGAGCCAGTGGTCCCAGATTGTGAGAGGGATGTCCGACTGCCAGTTTAGGCCCGATGCGGGATCGAGTAGTTACACCCTCCTTGGGGTCCCAGCTTGTGAGAGGTGCAGGCCGGGCTGAGGGACCCCTCTCCTGTGAATGAATTATGTTTACCAGGCCTCTAATATATATATACTATATATATATGTGTATATATATATATATATATATATATATATATCTTATAAGATATATATATATATATATCTTATAAGATATATATATATATCTTATTCTTTTAAATATATCAATGCTTGTCAAGTATAATAAAAATATGTAGATGTTGATTGCTTTTTCTGATCAGTACCTACTGCTACCACCATATCTCCATTCTCAAAATGGAACATTCCATCATCCCAATTACAGAAGGGGCATATTGATAGCATTACTGCCAGTGAGTAGTAGAGAAATGCCTAGTTATGTGGTTTTAATCTTATCAAAACATTAATAGCACATTATTTTCCACCAGGAAGGCACCTATAATGGAGAAATAAACTTTGACACATTACTGTGGTTCATTGTTGCGTATGGGGATTTTTTTTAATCCTCACTGGAGGACATTTTCCCATTGATTTTTATGGAGAGTGGAAGAGAGAGGGAAAGACAGAGAGAAACACATCAATCAGTTGCCTCCTGCACGAGCCCAGTCCAGGGCCCAGGTTGGGGAGGAACCTGCAACTAAGGTATGAGCCCTTGACCAGAATTAAACCCAGGATCCTTTGGTCTGCAGGCCAACGCTCCATCCACTGAGCCAAACCAGTCAGGGCTAGGGGAATTTTTTAATGAAATTAATGAGAAGAAAAAGGAGGGATGAAGATTTACTTATGTTAAGCAGAAACTCATGTGTTCTGGTTTCGAATCCAAAGGAGATATTCAGTCACTTTAAGTAAGACACAAAACTTCTTTTATCCTTTGTCTTATCCTACTTTTACAGAGAAAGATGTAGGAAAAAGCAATTAAATGATATCCATCTATAGTGGCAGTGGACATACATTTTTGCCAGATAAGGCAGAGGCAGAAAGAATGAGACTGAAGCATAGTTCTGTCATCTATTTGCATGCAACTCTAGCTTTTGAGTGAAGCTACGAAAGAGATCTTTTAAAATAGTTGTATCTGTATCAAGGAGGGCATAAACAGTGCCCTAAAAGTTGCTAATTTATGTATTCTATACATAGTTTATATTTTCTTTGTAACTCTTTAAAATAGGGTAGTTTCACTTACCAGAAAAACAAACACAGAAATTAAGTGATTTATTGGATATCACATGTTATTGTAGTCATGAATTTATACAAATACTTTTCTTTCTGTATGTTAACATTGATTTTCAAAACAACCCTGTAGGTCAAAATTTTGTAAAATATTTCCATGCCTATAAACTCTTGAGAAAGAAGACTTTAAGAGACAGTAGAAATGGGATGTCAAATAGGATTTTCTGTTTTGGAGAGTCAGCAAAGCCCAGAGAAACTCCTAGTGTTTTAGAGAGGCCCAACAGAGCAGAACTACATAACACATGCCATGTGCCTCTTCCAAACTAAAGCAGTGAGCCAGAGCACACCTACTGCAGCCTGACTGGTTATGGCTCACTCTGGACCCAGACTGAGGGAGTGGCCGCTCTCTGGAACATGACTTGTTATCATGACAAAGGGAAAAGAAAGCATGGTGAACCCATGTTGTCTGTTAAAGGTTCTGTCTTAAAGTGACATATATAGCTACTGTTTAAGTCATACATCTGAGGCTATACCTGAGTTCATCAGGACAGGAATGTATGAGCCTCCTACAGAGAGAGGCACCAAATGAAGATAGATACAGTCCATAATAGCATGGGATTGAAATGAAATTTTATTCAAAGAATGAGTTCACAGAGCAGTTTTAAAGGGGAGTAAGGAAAACCATAAGATTGATTTCTGCTTATACCTCACATTGACACATTGCATTTTCCAAAGATGATCGCAGCGATCTCTCTCCACCCACAGTTCTTCTAGAACTTTACAACTCATTCTGATAAAATGAAGTATAGAGAGAAACACTGATGTGAGAAAAACACACCAATCGGTTGCCTCCTGCACGAGCCCAGATCAGGGCCCAGAAACATCAGTTTCTGCTTAACATAAGTAAATCTTCATCCCTCCTTTTTCTTCTCATTAATTTCATTAAAAAATTCCCCTAGCCCTGACTGGTTTGGCTCAGTGGATAGAGCGCCGGCCTGCAGACCAAAGGATCCTGGGTTTGATTCTGGTCAAGACCCCATGGAAGATGTTTAACTGCTCAATCCTGCATTGGACCTAAACTGGCAGTTGGAGATCCCTTTCACAATTGTGAGAAATGTACACTAATTTAAGATGTTAATAATAGGAGAGACTAGGTGTAAAATACATGGCAACTTTCTGTATTATGATTGCAACTTTTTCTATAAATCTAAAACTCTTTTTTTTTGGATTACCTTAATAATTTTAATTAGTGCTACAAATGTACTTAATTAAAGTTATACATCAAAATAAAATGATACAATGGGAAGGAAAGGGTTATCATGTTTCAAAACATTATATCAATAAAGTATATATTAAAATTTGCATATTAAATTTATTTCAAAGATGTTAAAATATCTTGGTTTTCTTTTAATTTCCCTCTCTCCCTCTCTTTCTCCCTCCCTCTTTCTTTTTGGGATGGGAATGGGAGGATGAGGACAAATATGTGATACCTTAATCAATAAAGAAATTAATAAAAAATAAAATAAATCTAAAACTCTTTTCAAATAAAGTTTAGTTTTTAAAAGTCAGGGAGAACAGAAGTAAATAAATAAATATTTAAAAATAGAATGCATAAAGAAAGAGGGTAATAACTCAAGAAAGCCTCATTGGTTGGCTGCTTTTGGAAAGGTCAGAATTCATAAAATTCTGGATGTGGGGTCATAGGTAGGAAGAATTGTTTTGTATATAAAGTGGCCAACAGCAAAGCACTTTCAACTTGGTCCTCTTACCAGGAGGACTAAGAATTAGTGCTCAGGAGGGAAATTCTATTAAGCGGGATACCCGATTTGTCTTCCAGTATGTGAATATGTACCTCAAATAAAGAAAAGCGGTTCACAAAATCAAATTGCAGGTGGCAGAGAGTGCATTATATTGAGACTTGCTGCAGCAAATAACTCTCTTTTTGAATGAATGGTAGGAAAGACCAAAAGTGAGTGCAGGCAGTTTGTATTTAGATGTGTTCTTATAAGCATTTTTATAGTCTTAAGCTTAGATGGGTTGTGTTTTTGTCACACCTTTCAAACAGTGTCAGAAAGATGGCAGAGTGGAAATGGTTTCTTAAAATGAGAACCATCATTAGACTGATGGGTTTGCCTTTTTAAGTTTTACAATCTTGGATAAAACATTTATCATGTGACTCAGTTTTACCATCTGTATAATAAAAAAATAGTATATGCCTATCTAGACATCACAGCATTGTATTGTTGAAAATGAAAAATATAAATGTGAGTGTGTTATCAAAACTGCAATATATATTATTGTCTATAGACAATTCAAAGAATCAACAAAAAGTCTCCTGGAGCTAACAAACAATTATAGCAAGGTTATAGGACAAAAGGTTACTTGATTGCCTATAGGCAAACAATGAACAGTTGGAATTTGAAATTAAAAATACAATGGAGAGGAGGAGAGACAAAATGGCGGCGGAATAGAAGGATGTGTCCTGAGCCTTGTCCCGGAGCAAATAGAGGAGGCAGCAGAGAAGAGCAGAATCCAGCCCGAATTGGCAAAGGAGGCACAGCTGGTGAGACAGTTTGCAGCTGGGAAGAGCAGGGATCCCCCCGATAAAGGTAAAATCAAAGATCTAGGCAGTAGAATCTCCCGGACCTCTGTGCCCAGAAGGTCAGGGAGAAACTACACAGTGCCAAGCCGCGTCCCTGAGGACAGGCAAGGTCTGAAGGATTTTAGACCATAGAGTCTGGATTTGGGATCTGAACTCAAAGGCAGCCTTTAAGAGCTGCCGGACCGCAGAGTGCCGGCAAGAGAGGAACTGGCAGAGACGCAGTCCTTCCTCGCGCAGGGACCTGCGCCTTTCCCCACTGAACCTAGTTCGTGGGACCTTTTGGAGACAGGTGCTTACCTGTGACAGAAGTGCGGGAGAAGGGGTAGAGTTGTGGAATCTGGGCAGAGTGGGCAACGGACAGTCCAGGAGAGGTGGTAGCAAGTCTGGTGCTGAGTCATATCTAAGCCCACAGAATCTATTTTCTCCTGAGAGATAGCCCCTCCCCCCAGTCTCCAGGCAACCAATATAGCCACACCCAGATTCCACCCTGGTTAACACCATGGAATCTGAATACTCCCTGAGGCCATAGGATCTACTCTAAAGAGAAATCTTTAGAAGCTAAGCACCTCAATTACTCAGCTACACTGCCAGGGTCCTCCAGAGTGCTTCAATGTACCTCGCTGGCAAACTTACCGCCAGTACTCCTGTGAGCTGCCACCTGGAGAAAGCATGTACCCACTACAGACACAGCAGTGAAAGTTGAGTCTGCCCATCTCACAACTACAGAACTCTGGGCAACACAGTTACCCCTTTCCAAAGTGTAGCCCCCTGAGCCACATCACCCGGACAGACGGTTCCTTGGTGCCACTGTGAAGCCCCACTGGGCACACGTGATTTAAATTAAGGGTGCAAGTCAGCAAAAATTGGGACACTCCCCTCCATAGCAGCTGACTTCTAGGCACTGTAGTTGTGCCTCTCAAGCTTACAGGCCTACATCAAGAGAACCCAAATAGCTCAAGTAGGGAGCTACACTAGATAACCAAGCCCAGGAGAACAGAAAGATTTCACCAGTAGCACCATCACCAAAAGAACCTGGGTAGCAAAGCAATTGGATCTACAATTAAAACATTTCAGGAAAACATGGGGAGACAAAAAAGCAATACCCAAAGGAAAGAAAAAGAGGAATCACCAGAAAGGGAGTTAAATGAAATTGAGGCTAGCAGCTTAACAGAGAGAGAATTCAGAGTAATGGTACTAAGGATGTTTAAACGGATGGATGACAAATACACACAACTCAATGAGAACTATAATGAGCTGAATGAAAACGTCACCAACATGAAAAGAAACCAAGAGGAGATGAAGAACGATATAGCTGAAATAAAGAACACATTGGAAGGCTTAAACAGTAGACTAGAAGAGGCTGAGGACCGCATCAGCGAATTAGAAGACAAAGTAGGAAAACACACACAAACACAGCAGCAAATGGAAAGAAGACTTGAAAAACAAGAGGAGAGCCTAAGGGAGCTTTGTGACAACACAAAATGAAACAATATTGGAATAATAAGGATACCAGAAGGAGAGGAAGAGAAGCAAGGAATAGAAAACCTGTTTGAAGAAATAATGACAGAAAACTTCCCTGATATTGGCAAGAAAAAAACTATGCAAGTCCAAGAAGTACATAGAGTCCCAAACAAGTTGAACCCCAAAAGAGCGACACCAAGACACATCATAATTAAATTGGCGAATACCAGTAACAAACTAAGAATCTTAAAGGCTGCCAGAGAGAGACAGAAAGTTACCTACAAGGGATCTCCTATTAGAATATCAACTGATTTCTCAACAGAAACACACCAGGCCAGAAGGGAATGGAATGAAATATACAAAGTGATGCAAAGCAAGGGACTGAATCCAAGAATACTATACCCAGCAAGGTTATCATTCAAAATTGAAGGGGGAATCAGGAGCTTCACAGACAAAAAAGGGCTAAGAGAGTTTATCACTACCAAGCCAGCAATGCAAGAAATGCTAAAGGGACTGCTGTAAAAAGAAGAAAGAGAAAAGCAAAAAGAAACACAAATACTAAAGGGAAAAATATGATAACAAACATGTACTTGTCAATAATAAC
This sequence comes from Corynorhinus townsendii, assembly GCA_026230045.1. Taxonomy (NCBI): domain Eukaryota; kingdom Metazoa; phylum Chordata; class Mammalia; order Chiroptera; family Vespertilionidae; genus Corynorhinus; species Corynorhinus townsendii. Next base: position 111,507,753 of record JAPDVU010000001.1, on the reverse strand, counting down.
ATTAAACGTAAATGGATTAAATGCACCAATCAAAAGACATAGGGTAGCTGAATGCATAAGAAAACATGACCCATATATTTGCTGTCTACAAGAGACCCACCTCAGAGCAAAGGATTCACACAGACTGAGAGTGAAGGGATGGAAAAATATTTTTCAAGCAAATGGAAATGAGAAAAAAGCTGTGGTAGCAATACTTATATCTGATAAGATAGACCTCAAAGTAAAGGCCATAACAAGAGATAAGGAAGGCCACTACATAATACTAAAGGGAGCAATTCAACAAGAAGATATAACTCTGGTAAACATATATGCAGCCAACGCAGGAGCACCCAAATACATAAAAAAACTCCTGGATGAGATCAAGGGAGAGATCGACAACAATACAATCATAGTAGGAGACTTTAATACACCACTGACATCACTGGATAAATCCTCTAGACAAAAAATCAGCAAAGAAACAGCAGTTCTAAATAACACACTAGATCAGATGGACCTAATTGACATCTTCAGAGCATTTCACCCCAAAGCCTCGGAATATATGTTCTTCTCAAGTGCCCATGGGACATTTACAAAAATAGACCACATATTGGGTCACAAACAAAACCTCCCTAAATTCAAAAAGATTGAAATCATATCAAGCATTTTCTCAGACCACAATGGCATAATATTAGAAATAAACTATAATAAAAACATTCCAAAAAATTCAAACATGTGGAAACTGAATAGCATGCTATTAAACAATGATTGGGTGATCAACAAGATCAAAGAAGAAATTAAAAACATCCTGGAGAATAATTACAATAAAAACACAACAATGCAAATGCTATGGGACATAATGAAAGCAGTCTTGAGAGGGAAGTTTATAGCTCTACAGGCCTACCTCAAAAAACAAGAAAAAATGGTAATAAATCTTCTAACTCAACACCTCAAAGAATTAGAAAGAGAGCAACAAGAAAAGCCCACAGTGAGCAGAAGGAAGGACATAATAAAGATCAGAGCAGAAATGAATGACATAGAGACCAAAAAAACAATACACAGGATCAACAAAACCAAGAGATGGTTCTTTGAAAGGATAAACAAGATTGATGAAACTCTAGCCAGGCGCACCAAGAAGCAAAGAGAGAGGACCCAAATAAACAAAATCAGAAATGAAAGAGGTGAAATAACAACAGACCCCACAGAAATACAAAGGATTGTTAAAAAATACTGTGAACAACTCTATTCTAACAAACTACACAATCTGGAGGAAATGGACACATTCCTAGAAAAATACAACCTTCCAAAACTCACTCAGGAAGATTCTAAGAATCTCAATAGGCTGATAACTATGGAAGAAATTGAAGCAGTCATCAAAAAGCTTCCAGCAAACAAAAGCCCAGCACCTGATGGCTTCACAGGGGAGTTTTACCAAACATTCAAGGAAGAAGTAAAACCTATCCTCCTCAGACTATTCCAGAAAATTGAAGAAGAAGGAACACTTACAAGTTCCTTCTATGAGGCCAGCATCACCCTAATACCAAAACCAGATAAAGACAACACAATGAAAGAGAATTACAGGCCAATATCCCTCATGAACATAGATGCCAAAATCCTCAACAAAATTCTAGCAAATCGAATCCAGCAGTACATCAGAAAGATTATACACCATGACCAAGTAGGATTTATCCCAGGGATGCAAGGATGGTACAATATTTGCAAATCAATAAATGTGATACATCACATAAACAAATTGAGAGATAAAAATCACATAGTCATATCAATTGATGCAGAAAAAGCATTTGATAAAATCCAACATCCTTTCTTGATAAAAACTCTCAGCAAGGTGGGAATAGAAGGATCATACCTGAACATGATAAAAGCCATATACGACAAACCCACAGCCAACATCATACTCAATGGGCAAAAACTAAAACCATTTCCCCTAAGAACAGGAACAAGACAGGGATGCCCACTCTCACCACTCCTGTTTAATATAGCACTGGAAGTACTAGCCATTGCGATCAGACAAGAAGAAGAAATAAAAGGCATCCAAATTGGAAAAGAAGAAGTAAAACTGTCCTTATTTGCAGATGACATGATACTGTACATAGAAAACCCTAAAGACTCCATAAAAAATGTATTAGACTTAATAACTGAATTCGGTAATGTAGCAGGATACAAAATTAATGCCAAGAAATCTATGGCATTTCTATACACCAATAATGAACTTACAGAAAGAGAGACTAAAAAAGCAATCCCATTTACCATCGCACCAAAAAAATTAAGATACTTAGGAATAAACTTAACTAAAGAGGTAAAAGACCTATACGTAGAAAACTACACGACACTGAAAAAAGAGATAGAGGAAGACATAAACAGATGCAAGAACATACCATGTTCATGGATTGGTAGACTCAACATCATCAAAATGCCCATACTACCCAAAGCAATCTATTAATTCAATGCACTTCCCATTAAAATACCAACAACATATTTCACAGACCTAGAACAAACTTTCCAAAAATTTATCTGGAATAAAAAAAGAACCCGAATAGCTACAGCAATCCTGAGAAAGCAGAACAAAGTAGGTGGGATCTCAATACCAGATATCAAGCTGTATTACAAAGCTACTGTACTCAAAACAGCCTGGTACTGGCACAAGAACAGACATATAGATCAATGGAATAGAATAGAGAACCCAGAAATTGACCCAAATCAATATGCTCAATTCATATTTGACAAAGGAGGCATGAACAGTCAATGGAGTCAAGACAGTCTCTTCAACAAATAGTGTTGGGAAAATTGGACAGATACATGCAAAAAAATGAAGCTAGATCACCAACTTACACCATACACAAAAATAAACTCAAAATGGATAAAGGACTTAAACATAAGACGAGAGTCCATGAAAATACTAGAGGAATCCACAGGCAGCCAAATCTCGGACATATGCCGAAAGAACTTCTTCACTGATACTACTCCTAGGGCAATGGAAGCTAAAGAGAAAATAAACAAATGGGACTACATCAAAATAAAAAGCTTTTGCACAGCAAAGAAAACCATCAATAAAACAACAAGAAAGCCCACTGCATGGGAGAACATATTTGCCAATGATATCAATGATAAGGGTTTAATCTCCAACATATACAGAGAACTCATACAACTTAAAAAAAGAATATAAACAACCCAATCAAAAAAGGGGCAACTGATCTAAATAGACACTTTTCGAAAGAAGACAGAAGGCAGGCCAAGAGACATATGAAAACCTGCACACAGTCACTAATCATCAGAGAGATGCAAATCAAAACAACAATGAGGTACCATCTCACACCTGTCAGAATGGCTTTTATCAACAAATCAACAAACAACAAGTGTTGGCGAGGATGAGGAGAAAAAGGAACTCTTTTGCACTGCTGCTGGGAATGCAGACTGGTGCAGCCACTGTGGAGAACAGTATGGAGCTTCCTCAAAAAAATAAAAATGGAACTGCCATTTGACCCAGTGATCCCACTTCTAGGAATATATCCCTAGAATCTAGAAGCAGGCATCAGAAAGGAAATATGCACCCCTATGTTCATAGCAGCACAATTCACCATAGCCAAGATTTGGAAACAACCTAAATGCCCATCAGCAGATGAATGGATTAAAAAACTGTGGTATATCTATACAATGGAATACTATGCTGTGGTAAAAAAGAAGGAGTTCCTACCATTTGCAACAATATGGATGGAGATGGAGAATATTATGTTGAGTGAAATAAGCCAGGCAGAGAAAGATAAATGTCACATGATCTCGCTCATTTGTGGAATATAATGAACGGCATAGACTGATGAACAAGAACAGATCCAGAGGCTGAGAAAGTCAATCAGAACATCAAACCTCAGGTAAGGTAGGGGAGGGTGGGGGTAAGGTGGAGAGATCAACCAAGGGACTTGTATGCATGCATATGAACCTAATCAATGGACACAGACAACAAGGGGGCGGGGCATTAAGAGAAATTGTTTCATGTGACAAAAATTTTTAAATGAAACTCTCTGTAGACTGAAAATTATTTTGGAAGGAAACAAAGAGAAGTTTCCTTCAAAAGTCATAAGGATTGTAATTGAAAGTCAATATATTTGGCCTCTTGAACTAAAGTAAGTAATTTGTGTTTTTGCCTCCCTGACAAAGTTTATATAAAGCTACAAAAAGAAATTGACAGCCAGTTTGAAATGGAATTGCCAGGGCCTAGGGCAAAGAATATCCTTACATGATATTATTCTACAATGTCATTATAATTTTAGATATTTTACAACAGCATTTTTACAATTATCCCAAACAAACTTACAAACTAATTCTTTGAATGGTTGGCAGCAATTAAAAAAAAAAAAAAAAGGACTTGAAAGGATTTAATTCCTTGCAGAAGGAATTAAGGCACTGGGAAGGCACTTGAGCATCCTATATTGGCCCCTCTTGCCCTTTGTGCCAAGAGGGACCCTCTTCTCACAATCCAATTGCCCTCAGCTGTTACCTGAGCTTTCTGTTCATGCTGAGCTTGAAGCCTCGTGGGGGCTGGTACCATGGATCTGTCTCACACCCAATTTTGTGAGCTGGGCCCTCACTGGAGAAGAAACCCGAGTTCCCCGAGATATGTGATCAGCACCGGGACCCTGCCAGCAGGCCAGGGTTTCCCAAGGCAGGTGCTGGGTGTGGAGGCCACGGGGGCATAGGCTACCAAGGAGACAGAACTGAACCTCACACCACCCTGCTTGGCCCTGGAGGATGGCTGGTTAGCCAGAGACAGGTAAGATTCCTCAAGGAAGGAACAACCTAAGACAGGCACAGTCGCAGAGGGGCCATCAGGAGAGAACTTGGGGGGGCAACAGAAGTGGGGCACAGACCCTCACCCCCCCCAACATTGCAGGGGCTTGAACCCTCACCCCTTCTGAAGGAGGTCTCCTGCCCCCATGGCTGCTTCGCGCTTCCCACACCCAGCTCAGAACGGGACCCAGGCAACAGAAAGAGACCTGGCCCAGCTCACATGGAGATACAGGTGACAGACAGAGACTTGGCCCAGCTCAGATTGGGACCCAGGTAACAGACAAGAGACTTGGCCGACAGCAGTTGCCCTATATCTAAATTCAGCCTAGCATCTGGAATGCTCAGGGCCCACTCAACAATGCAAATAATCCTTCCCACTAATATTTACAGGGTAAACTAAGATTGTTGGTAGAGTATTAAATTTGACAGTAAAATAGTAATCGAGTTTTCAGATTAATTTATATAGGCTAATTGAAATAAATGAATATTCAAGTAAAGTTAATTGTACTGGACAAAAAGCTGTTCTTAAAGTAATAACTAAAATTTCTATTGGTAGTTCATCTCATGGTAAAATTCCTGAATATGCAATGAACCTAAAGCAGTCATATGTGTGGGGAAAAAAAAATTTTAAATTTAAAGTTATCAAGACTGCATTATAAAATTTACAAAAACCTCCATTAATAAAAAAAAAAAAGGGGGGGATAGTAGGGCAATATCATGTAAGGAAAAATATCCTATAAGTAAATTACATCTAGAAAATTTTTACTTTACCAAATTAAGTTTCATTTGTAATGCTAACAGCAAGACGGCCATTAAAAACACACATGGTGTCTAAATAAGACAAAGGAAAATCATTTGAACAAAAATAAAAAGGATCCCAAATCAATTATATAGAAAAGTTTCCTTTATTAACTTGTGGTCGAGAATATATTTGTATATTTTCAGAAAACAACCCCAAGACCAGATGGATTCCTGCAACAGAGAGGAATTGACAGGAGTGCTCCAAGCACGAAGACAAAAGGAAAGAACAGTCCAGAAATGGAAGACGCTGACAATGGCTTGCCACGCGAGCAGTCAGCAGCTGTGCACCGCTGCAGGTTACCTAGGACCAAACCAGAGAGGGTCGGACCTGCATTGCCACCATGTGCCCACCATCCAGATATCACTGCTGACATGTACACATAAGGAACTGTTGGACATTGAAATTGGGACTCAAACATTTTTTTGTTTTGTCTTGTTTTGTTATTATATGTTTATTTCCAGTCTGCAAAGGCAAAACTTTTTAAAGGAAAGAAATGGTGGGAAAAAGATACAGAGGCAAAGAAGCATTGACCAGACTGTCAAACTACATTGGGAAGACAGGAGAGGTTGGGCGAGGGGGGCTGCATGAGACCAACCAAAAGACTTGTATGCATGCATATAAGCACAACCAATGGATATAAGACACTGGGGTGGGGGGGAGGGTGGGCAGGTGAAGGCATGTACTGGGGGTTAGGGGCGGTCGGGGGGAGATCAAAGGGGAAAAAAAAAGGAGACATATGTACTACTATTTGTAATACTTAAAACAATAAAAAAAAAAGATTTGAAAAAAAAATAAAATAAAACCTATAGGTTGAACCAGAGATTCTCAGCAGGGAGCCAGGTTAAAGCAAGTTCACTGGGAGCAATAATACTTGTTCTTAATAGTAAGGTTCAATACTAATTATAATGCAGTGAGATGAGTACTCACACACTGTTCTCAGTGTATAAATTGGTAGAAGCCTTCTGGGGGAGTGGGGTGATGTGACATTTGGTACCAATATATTTTTTTAAGTTTATAGTCTTTAATACAGTAATTTTACTTTTAGGTCTGTATGCCCAAGGAAACATCAAAGTTAGCACAAACATATATTTACACAAGTATCTGTTGCAGCATAATTTGTAGCATGAAACTGGAAACATACTAAATGTAAATCAATAAAGGATTCATTAAGTACATTATAAATATTAACAATCACTCTTAGGTGGATATGCATGTACATATTGTTAAGAAAAATATCAGACTTCAAAGCTGTATATGTAGTAGAACGTATCCTAACCACCCCATCCCATTCTTATGTATTTTCAAAAATGCCTTCAAATAAAGTGTAATGAACTTAAAAAAAAATACAATGGAGAGTGGCATCTTATGATAGCTATACATATAAGCATGTGAAGAAGAGGTTTGGAGATATTGTTGATGAATGGGAGAAATATTTTTTTTTACCTAAAAAGAAATACATGATTCAATTATTTATTCATTCACCTATTCATTTAGTAATTATTTAAGCCCTTAAAATGATTAACTAATGTGCTGGTACAAAGTTGAAAAAAGACATTGTTTTTCTCTGAAAATTGTAATCTACAAGGGAATACAGAGTAAATAGTAAATTCTTATATATGCAAAATTGTGTTTCTAAATTTTTTAAATAAACTGCTACAACAGTCAGAGGAAGAGAGTTTATAACTTCATAGTTAGATTAAACATAGTGACTTTGAAGAAAGAGATGTTAGCAAGATGGTAGAAGAGGAAATCCCAGAACCGCCCCCCTCCCCCAAACTGTTAGAGTGGGCAGCTAGAAGGGTATGAGCTGGGAGAGGCTGAGAGAAGCCGCTGGAGCTTGGAGTAAATGGGTGTGAGATATGACAAACTAAAAATAGACAATGGAGGTGGCAGGTCCCTAAGTGAGCAGGAAAGATTCAGAGCCAGGATGTGGTCTAACTGGTGGCATAACACCTAGATGAAGGAGCCTTGTAGCTTAAAGAAACATTTTTTGAGACATGATTGAGGGGTGACTAGCTCCTTGCCTAGCGACATTCCAACCTAGGGGTATAAATCCTCTAAACTGCTAAATATCTGGGCACTCAGTTCGGTTTCAGGCAGCTGAGTTGCCTGCTCAGGTCCTATCTGAGTGTATTGCTTTCCAACAAAGAAATCCTCACCTGCCTTTGCTGTTATTTGTTGTCTCTTGTTTGAATTTATTCCTACAAGCAAGACAAGAACTAAGGGTGCAGAGTATTATTTCTGGCCAGAAACTCACTTGTTCACCATTTATACTATTAAGATTTTTTTTAAAGAGATCTTGAGAATTTTATTTATATTTTTTATTTTTTATTATATATTTTTATTGCTTTCAGAGAGGAAGGGAGAAAGAGAGCGGTAAAAACATCAATGATGAGAGAGAATCATTGATTGGCTGCCTCCTGCAGGCCCTGCACTGGGGATCGAGCCTGCAACACAGGCATATGCCCTGACTGGGAATTAAACCAGGACCTCCTGGTTCATAGGTAGACACTCAACCATTGAGCCATGCTGGCCAGGCTACACTACTAAGATTTTAAATTACCAATACATGGACCAATTCCCTTTATGTGAAATGCAAAAATCAGTTAAGAGGCTTCTGCATCCTAGGTGAGTGTGAAACCAGCTTCTTTGAAGCACATACAAAAATGTGTGGCACTCATTCTCCATACCCTCTCTCCCAGCACTGTATAGGGCAATGGAGAAGAAAATCCTAACTCTCAGTTTCTTGTGGAAAAAAAAGAAAGAAGACTGGACATATAAACAATGCTTTGACTTTGCAGGAGGGTGAAAAAGAGACAGATTTCTGTTTTGCCTGAATCTAGGGGACTCAGAGAATAAAACCGATAGTCTGAAATAGCATGTATTACACCCACCATTCTCCCATGCAGATCACAAATCAAAAAAAAAAAAAGCACCAACTCCCAGCTGCTCTTTGTGGAGAGAAAATGTTGGAGCATGCGTCCAACATTGTGGCTTTTGGGGGAGTGAGAGGCTACATTTTCAAGTGGTTTTTGTATCCTTTGTCTCTGAATGCTGATGGGATCAGTATATTTTAGTTGCCTGGGAGCTAATGAGAACAAAAGAGAGAAGGTTTGTTTGTTTATGGCTTGCTCCTCCTCCAGAGGACACTTGTTAGAGCAGACAGAAATTGATTAGCTTGCGAATTCTATATCCAGGGAGGAGAAGAGTCTGCCCAAGAGAATGGTACTATCTTTCCCAAATCTAAGAGCTGAAATGAAAGTGTGCCAACTTAGGAGGCACTGAGAACAAAGGTGACTTTGGATTACTATGTACAAATGGACATGCCTTCCAGAGCCCTTCCCCCTGGAACTCTATGGAGTGAGTGTTCATAAGAAAACTCCCATCTCCTGGCTCCCCATCAGAAAGGGAGAGAGCTGAAGTTCACATCTAACATTCTAGATTTCCAGTGGACTGTCTGAAGCCCTGGTTCGTTTGTTTGTTTGTTTATTTATTTATTTATTTATCCTTTTCCTATTGGATATACTGATGGCACACAGGATACTGTACATCCTGGGGCCACTGAGAACAAAAGAGAGGTGGACCACTATGTCATGGCCTCCTGCTGCTTCACAAAACCAGTACCACGTATGGACTCTGGAGAGAGCAAAAGATTACAGGATCCTAAAAAGAGAAACCTTAAAAAGCCATAAAATTGGAAATTTATAAGCCCTTGGCCAGCAGAGCCACATCCACAGAAAACTATGAGAGGCCCTTAGAATGTCTAAGGGCCTGATTGTCAAAGGTATTTTCCTATAAAATGAGGCTATAAAGACTGGGAGAGATGGTTGTTTTTTCAAATGCACAGATACAGACATAAAATTATGAGAAACACAAACAAATAGGGAAACATGACTCAAAGTAATTAAATACATATCTAGACATTAAATATAAATAAACAGAGGTCTATGAATTACCTGAAAAATAGCTTAAGACAATCATCATAAATATGCTCATCGTGTTCAGAAAAACAAAGCATTAACAAAATGAAAATTCCAACAAAGAGATAGAAAATATTTTTTAAAGGCCCAAAAAGAAATTTTGGATCTCAAGGATACAATAACTGCATTGAAAAGTTCATCAAAGGGGTTCTAGAGAAAAAGTGATCAAGGTGAAAAAATAATAGTCAAATTTTAATACAAGTCATTTGAAATTATCTAGTCAGAGGAACAAAAAGTCCAAAAGAATAAAGACTAACCAGCCATCCTCCGGGGCCAAGCAGGGTGATGTGAGGTTCAGTTCTGTCTCCTTGGTAGCCTATGCCCCCATGGCCTCCACGCCCAGCTCCTGCCTTGGGAACCCCTGGCCTGCTGGTGGGGTCCCGGTGCTGATCACATATGTTGGGGAACTCAGGTTTCTTCTCCAGTGAGGGCCCAGCTCATACGATTGGGCGTGAGATAGATCCATGGTACCAAATCAGTTATATAGAAAGGATTCCTTTATTAACTTTTGGTCGAGAATATGTTTATATATCTTCAGAAAACAACTCCAAGACCATGTGGATTCCTGCAACAGAGAGGAATTGACAGGTCTGCTCCAACCACGAAGACAAGAGGAAAAACAGTCCAGAGACGGAAGACACTGACAACGCCTTGCCACGCGAGCAGTCAGCAGCTGTGCACCACTGCAGGTTGCCTAAGACCAAACCAGAGAGGGTCGGACCTGCATTGCCACCATGTGCCCACCATCCAAATATCACTGCTGACATGTACACATAAGGAACTGTTAGACATTGAAACGGGGACTCAGAACTGTTGGACATTGAAATTGGGACTCAAACATTTTTTACTATTATTATTTTTTTTTGTTATTATATGTTCATTTCTAGTCAGCAGACAAAAAAAAATTTAAAGGAAAGAAATGGGGGGGGAAATAGATACAGAGGCAAAGAAGTATTGAACAGACTGTCAAACTACATTGGGAAGACAGGGGAGGTTGGGCGAGGGGGGCTGTAAGAGATCAACCGAAGGACTTGTACGCATGCATATAAGCATAACCAATGGATACAAGACACTGGGGTGCGGGGGGGAGAGGGTGGGCAAATGAAGGCATGTACTGGGGGGGGTAGGGGAAACTGGGGGGAGGTCAATGGGGGAAAAAAAGGAGACATATGTACTACTATTTGTAATACTTCAAACAATAAAAAAAAAAGAATAAAGAAATATACAACTGTGCAACTGGCACTCTCTCCCTGGAGAAAGCTCACTCCTTTCCCTTTCCCCTTTACTTCCTCCACCCTCCCAGGTGCAAAAAAAAAAAAAGACAAAGAAAGAAATATACCACCTATTAAGACTAAGTCAGAAAAAAATCTTGATAGAACTATAACTAGCAAGGATATTGCATCAGCAATCAAAAACCTTCCAACAAAGAATAGATCAGTACTGGATGGATTCTATTTACCATTTAAGGATGAATAATAATAGTTCTCAAACTTTTTTTTTTTTTAAATGAAAAAGAGGGAATACTTCCAAGCTCTTACTATGAGCCAGCATTATCCTGAAATCATATCAATATTCCTGATGAATATAGATGCAAAAATTCTCAACAAAATACCAGCAAACTCAATTTAACACATTAAAAGGATAGCACACCATGACCCAGTGGGACTTATCCCTAGGATACAAAGATGTTTCAACAAGCAAAAATCAATCAATGTGGTACAGCACATTAATAGAACAAAGGATAAAAATCATATTATTATCTCAACTAGAGGCCTGGTGCATGCATTCATGAACCAGTGGGGTTCCTTGGCCTGGCCTACGGGATCTGGCTGAAACTGGCTCTCTGACATCCTCCGAGGGGACCCACATTGTGAGAGGGCGCAGGTCAGGCCAAGGGACCCTGCCGGTGCACAAGTCCACTGGTCCTCTAGTATATTATATTAATTACGTCTCAATAATATATATAAGTCATCCACATTAGAAAAAAAAATTGTCACTTTTACATGCAAAAGAAAAATATTTAATTGTTTTATATAGAAAAATGTGATATGCACTTCTTTATGGATCCTGCTAAGATTTCTATAGTTGTGTCTAAAACAAATACACATAAAACTGTTGAAGTTATCTACATACCTAAGAAATCATTTGTTGTAAGTAGAGGAAATATAGTGTGAACCAGCTGCACTCAGGTAGCTTACATTTTAGTGAAGAGAAACAAGCCATAAATAATTTAAACAAATGGGTATATGATAACATGAAATGTACTGATAAATATTTAAAAAATGAGTAACTCTTTTCCTTTAATCTAAGTATATTATATAAGAATAAAGCAAGTGGTTAGTGACCATACAAAGGTAATAATTATAGAAACTAAGTGGGGTTAAATAGTCACAGACTTTTTCCACAGAACACTAAATACTGTAGTATATGTACTCCTAGAAAAACACAGACTTCCCAGTGGAGTCTTTGATGTGGATTTCTTAAAAGAATTGTAGATCTTTAAGTGCCATAAATACTGTTACCACCTGAAGATGACTTTCTCCTTTTCTCTCTCCCTTCCTTCCTTCACTCCATCTATCTTAGAATTCAGTGGTTAGAAGAAATATGTATTGGAAGGAGAAAAGGATGAAGCTATACGTTTTTGGCAGAAAGCTAATCTAATTTAGTTGATAAATTTGAGAGTGAGAACTGGCTGTGGCAGGTAATACATGGTGAATATTTTTTATCAATTGAATGATCTAAATCTATAGATACATAATTTTGATAAAAATATATTTAAAGCTCATATGCAATATATAATATAGCTAAAATTTATCCATTGAAATTATATTTAAAAATTTAGATAGCAAATATAAATTTTACAGGGAGACAGACTTTTTTTTATAAATTAAAGGTATTTTAGCAAAAATATTTAAACATCAAGGTTAATATGCTAGATTTAATAAACTTTATTCATCCTTAACAAAAGCTATTTATTTAACTGTTAATTTGTACTCATCCCCTTTAGGATAAGATCATATCTGTGTTTAAATATTAAAATTTGAAATGTTTTGTTTAATTTCTTGACTGAACATGCTTAGTAAGAAAGACAAAATAACCAAAGTCATCAAATATTCTAGTTTTTTGAGTTTGGCTATTTCTGATTATTCCAATGAGGACAGACATTAATAACTTGGCATAGGATGATCTTATTAGTGTTTTCCATTTCTTTGAGGATAATCACAGACACAAAAAAAGGTTTTTGTTGCTCTGGGTGGCTCTCAAAAAGAACCTGAATACTAATATATGATAATTAATGTAATTAATAGAAACATATGTTTTTAGGAAACTGTCCCCAAATCACACTTAGATCACCTTAATTGCATAGGTTAGAAAAAATATTTTACCCTGTCCCTTTTCTTTTGCTTCTCTGCCCTGGATAAAGTCATGCATTGCCCAGATCTCCCAATCCTAAAACATTAATTCTCCTGGGGCTAATAGCTCACACTTGAGACCGCAACCTCATTGCCCTGAATTTACTCAAGAACACACCCAAGGTCAAGCTAATGACTGGTCTATGCTCAATTCTGGACAGCTCTGAGCTGCCATTCTAGTCAGAGTTCTCTGTATAATTGAATGTTCTTTGTTGCATCTACATCCATAACCCAACTGCTCCTGCCTTTTCCTGCATAAGATTGATTCCTAGAACAATCCCATGTGAACTTTGCCACAAGATCTGTTTCCAGGGAAGCCTACTCCATTACATTATCTTTATTCACATTGAATTAATTCTTATAATCTTCCAATTTACCTCACATATAGCCCCAAAATCTGCTACCTCTTTCCCATCCTCACTGCTACAAAGATATACCAGACTCTTACCTGACTTCTTTTAACTGCTCTATCTGCTTCCATTTATGTCTTCATTAAACCCATCTTTCACACTACTATCAAATAATCTTTTAAAATTTCAAATCATATCAAGCCATAACCTGTCTTAAAATTTTTCAACATTGTCCTTGCAGTTGTGGCTCAGTTGGTTGGAGTGTTGCCCTGTACAGAAGAAGCTCATGGTTTTGATTCCTGGTCAGGGGAAATATCTGGGTTGCTGGCTCCATCCCTGGCTGGGGTGTGTATGGGAGGCAACCGATTAGGTTGATGTATCTCTTTCACATAGATCTCTCTCTCTCTCCCTCTCTCTCTCTCTGTTCCCCACCCTCTTTCTCCCCCCCCCCCCTTTTTCTACTATAAATTTCAGCATTGTTGTATTTCTGGAAAAAAATCCAGAATTCTTAGGAAGACATACTATTTAGGTTTCATAGGATCTTATCCTTCAAACCATTCTTCACACTCTATACTTCAGCAATCCTAGACAATTTGTAGTTTTCTGTGTATACAATGCTCTTCTACTCCTTCACTGACTCATATATGCTCTTCTTTCAACCTGGAACTCCAGTTCATTTTGTGCATATCTAAACTGGTATGCATCCTCCAAGGACTGAATCAGTTTTTACTTAATTTGGGAAGACTTCCACAAACACAGTTTTCCTCTCCTCATAGGACTGGTGCATATATTTGCTGCATAATTTGTTGCATTCTACTTTTTCTATTTACCATGTGAACTAACCTTTGAGCTTCATACATGCATTGTTTTACTTATCACAGTAAAACAACGTTAATCACATGAAATAACATTGTTTTGTTTATCTCTTACCCATGGTGCCAGATTCTGTAAATAACTCAAAGAGGTGGCATTAATTAGAGAAATGTTGCTGATGGGACAAAACTTGCATTACAATTCTATTTTATGACTATCAAATATTTTTGTAGAACATTCCAATAACTCTCCACCAGAGGGGAAGAATTAAATGATTATAAAAATAAAATATGTCCTGATATATGTAACATTCATATTCTTAAAATACATATTCTTAAAATAACTTTAAAGAGAGTTCAAAGAAGCCTTAAATTCAGAAGAAAAAAAAACGAAAGAGCTACAGTTATTAATTAACTAATTTTCTCACTTAGTCTATCTAACACCTATTTGAGTTAGTATTACCTGACTGAAGGGGTCTATTTGCCTACCCAATAAGACAGAAACAGAAGTTTGCAGCCAAGAAAATAAGGGTTTATTAAGGAGACGGCACCATGCCTGGAGTCACAGGTAGCTCAAGCTCAAAGACCTGCCCCCTGATGGCTTCAGTGGATGGATTTATATAGGGAAAAAATAAACAAACAAAAAAACCACACATTAGTCATAGTGACTAATGAATTTAGGGTCATGGTCTCTACAGATGGGTTGGTACTAAGGTAGGGGGTTGTTCTATCCAATTTGCAAGGATTTGTTCTGTGGTATTATTCTGCTTTCCTGGGTCCAGAGCTAAAACACAACTGAGACCAAGATATTATGCTTAGTTTGATAAGAAAACTGTCTCAGTAGTCAATAGACCCATGACTTCGTTAACCAGAACATCACTGCCATGAGGGCTTAATCATTAAGCAAGAGAGAAGGCGGTGGTGAGCGATGGGTTGAGGGCAGTTTGAGTCAAAGGGAAAAAATCAAAATAAAAGGCCAGATTAAAGAAAATAAGGTTTCTGTGCAGTTATAGTAGTAGTATTTCCTCTACTTTACACCTGGAGAATCTATGCCCACCAACATTGGCATTAAATGACTTTAAGGACTTGATCCAAGGAATTTGTAACTCTGAGTCAGAAACTCTCAGTATAGTTAGCTTTTCTAAAATTCACTTCACTTCATTGAGTCCCAATTTACTTAATGATATTTCTATTATAATTTAAATTTTTTCATTTTTTTCTTTAGAAAAATCATACTTTTCATGAGTTTCTGGTCTTTGATTGATTACCTTCCCTCTTTTTGTTCCCAAGTGCTTGATCAACTGAGCATGTATCTCAGGTGTTTTGATGATTAAAGAACACATCAACATATTAATAATAAACATAATAGCTGGAAATTATCCATCTTATTCAGAATCTATTTGTCTGAAAAGTTACTAGACTGCTGCAAAATATTATGAAAACAAGTTGTCAAATTTCATAAGGAGATCTGGCCAACTATTGGCTGCCAGCCATAATAGAATTGCTGACATTTCCAAAAATAGACCATTTGACAACAGTAAGTAGCCATGCAGTCCTGCACTCAAAGTAAAAGGAGACTAGCATGGGAGATACAACTAAGCAGATAATAGCAGTTTGACATGTTGGAGTGAACTGGTGATGGGTAATTTTGTGGCCATTTTCTGGATATAATTACTATAGAGATGTTATATTCAGGGTGTTGCCACTTGGTATAATCATTGTAGACAGCAATAATATGGAGGAAAAGGCTGTTCAGATGAAAAACTGAATTGTGTCTGAAAATAAAAAAATAAAAAACTTCCTTTCCAAAAGGAAAATTAAAACATTTTATAAATGTTTAACATGTCAAGTTTACTTATTTAGATATGTTACTACATCATGAATAAAACTGAAATGTATACCTTAAAAGAAAACATATAGAATGAATATAATCTTTATACAGTGCCCTATGGACAGCTGTAAACAGAAAGTAAAGTAGAGAGTCCATTTTTAAAATCTTGGCATTTAAAATTTCCTTTAATTTTACAAGTGTTATTTGTAACATTAGCTATAGCTTTTTCTGATAAATTAATTGTCTTGAACACATCTTACTGAGACCTGACCAACAGGCTGAGTTTGCAATTATTAATTAGAATAGATCATGAATCACTGAACAACTTAGGTATCTACTGTTCAGCATATTGAGGTGAGTTCAGGGCTGCTTGACCTATATGCTGGACTAATCAGACCTCTTACACAGGTCATTCTCAGGTTTATTGCCCTGAAAATCAAAATAGGCAAAGCCTTTTAAATGGAAATTCAAACTTCCAGGGTGTCTAGCTAGGTCTCTTCCTATTAATGTAAATAGAAAACTTTATATGTCTAAATTATTGCCTCCAAATAAGATGTTCTGTCTTGCCTGGTAGTAAGTATCAAGCTGATAGTAGTTCATACCTATTGCATAAGCTGATAGTAGTTGATACCTATTGCATAAGTAGCACACAGAGTTTGAGGAAAGAATGGGGAAACCGCTTAATGAGAATTTATGTTTTGTGTGTAAAAATTGCTATTTCTATTTCTAAATGGTTCTTACTCTTAGTTTTTATCCTATTCAATTGTCAGGCCAGGAGAGCTGTATCTAATACAAGCCTTAAATGTTGGGAGAAATAGTAGTTGAAATAGACTAGTAATAATATCCCAGTAAAGTGCATTAATTTATAAACTTACACTGGATTTACTTTTGTATTTGTCTAAAATCTAGTTAAAAATTTCAGTCTTTTTCCATGGTTTACAAAAAAGATTAAAAAATACATATATATTTTTCCCTCATATCTATTTTCTTTATTCCATCCATCAATTTATATATGGCCAATCTCAATTTTAATGTGAAAATTTTAGGAATCTTAAAAATTGACAATTATAAAAAGTGTTATAAATAAAAAACAGTGCTTTTGTGAAGATAAAGGCTTTTGAAAATATTTCTGTGCAACAGTAGAAATGTAAAGTACTGTTTGAAACTTTCAGTCACAGAATTTTCTATGATTTTCATTTCTCTACATAATGAAACTTTAGCTGAATTGAAAGAAAATCTCAAAAAAGTTTACAAAACTTTGAGTTGATATTGATGTTTAATTGATACTTCTGCTTGGACACTGATGACGTAGAACTTTGTTTTACTTCCATAAAACAAACTTCACATGATAATGAGAGATTTCTTTATTAGATCAAAAAAAATTCTGTTTACTTTCTCATCTATTTTAAAAATATAAGTAGAAAAACATAATTTTAGCTACTTTATGCCTCTGGTAAATGTATTTGTTATGACTGTTACCAATAGTAATATCATGTTGTTAGTTTATTGTTATATCAAAGTAGAGGTCCAGTGCATGAAATTCATGCACTGGGGGAGTCCCTTAGCCCAGCCTTCACCCTCTCCAATTTGGGGCCCCTTAGAGGATGTTTGAATGCTGGTTTAGGGATCGGGCCTAAACCAGCAGTCAGACATCCGTCTCACAATCTGGGACTGCTGGCTCCTAACCACTCACCTGCTTGGCTGCCTAGTTGCCCCTAACCACTCTGCCTGCCAGCCTGCTTGACACCTAACTGCTCCCCTGCAGGCCCAATCACCCCAACAGCCCTCCCCTGCAGGCCTGATTGCTCCCAACTGCCCTCCTCTTTAGGCCTGGTTGCCCCCAACTGCCATCCCCTGCCGGCCATCTTGTGACAATGTGGGGCAACCATCTTGTGATGACATGGGGCAGCCATCTTGTGACAACATGGAGGTGGCCATCTAGTGATGATGTGGGGGTGGCCATCTTTTGGCAGCCATCTTGTGATAATGTGGAGCAGCCATCTTGTGACATGAGGATGTGAGGGTCAATTTGCATATTACCTCTTAATTATATAGGAAGATTGGCCATGAATTGATTTAGAACATGAAACTAGAACCAGCAGATGCAAACACATTGATTTTTGGCAGCTGGAAATTGAACAGCTGAAAGACATGACATTTTGAAGCAGGGATGGAAGAGCAAGAATATTTGGCACAAGCTAAGCTGATTACAACAACAGTATTGCTTTCTGAGTCACTACTGCATGGTATAAACACAATATTAGGGTTGGTAGTGAGAAAATAACTATATGTATTTCTTTTGAATCTTTTGAATTCAAATTTCACACTTTCAAATATTATATAGAATATTTGAAATATCTCTTCCAAATAAATCAAAGCACAGAAAAATAGTGTAATTTTTAAAAATAGCAATTTGTAGTCACCTAGTAAGTCCTATCTTCCCTAAGCCAGGGACACAAGAGTAAATGGTTTGCACTCCTCCCAAAGTAGAGAGTAAATAGCTTAAATCACCCTACACTCAGGGAGACAGATAACAGAAATCTAATTAGTGCCATTTGTAAAACACACCAAAGGACAGACAAATCAAGAGACTAAATCTTATTTTAATACATTAGCATAAAGCTGATGAATATTCTATTGATTATTCCTAAGGCCTCCCTTAAACACCCAACCCACCCCAGGGCTCTCCCTCCAGGGTGCCAATCCCTTCCCCATCTCCTCTCCTCTCCTCTCCACAGGCATGTATCTTGTAACCTCTAAGGCACCCCTTGACATTTGCAATTAGGGGAGAAATGGGCAGCAGCAACTGCTCCTGGACTAAAACCCTGAACCTGTCTCCAAGGCCCCCTATGCTCTGACTTCCCAGTGAGCTAATGCAACCCTACCTAGGTTCTCCTATTGCTTCTTCTACACCCTCCTTGTTTCACTCTCCTAAGTATATTTTTTTCCTGAGGTCAGAAATTCTTGCTTGCTTTTCTACACTTTTTTCTTGATTGAAATATTTCCCTCTAGAAGACAAGAACTGAGATTTCCTCATCACCTGGGTAACAACAGTGTCTCCAGGTTGCATGCTTGCCAATAAAATGTCAACATTTAGCAAAAAGCCATTTAACTAGTGAGAGGGTTAACTTGAGATGCAGGCAGACAGGGCAGGGTCCAGTGGAAACAAAGGCAGATGGAGCATAGGCAGGGGCAGACACTGAGGTCTGAGCAGCCTAACCACAGGAACCAAGCAAGCGGAAATAATAAAATATTTTTGGACTCAAAGAAGGAGGCAGGGGAAAACAACGGAGGGCCTGCAGCAACAAGGGGTACAGCTGCATACAAACAGAGAAAGATCAGCATAGGAACAGAGAAAGAACACACAGAAACAGGGAAAGTTCAGATCTGTGGCTGGGCAAAAACAATGAGGGAATCAATTAGGTGACGACACAGGTAGACATAGAGCAGGCTTGTAGCAAACATATACCCCTACACTACAGGGTTTTAAAGGGCAGCCCATTATTGGGTTCCCCATTTCTTGAGGGGAGTATGAATCTGCTTGTAATAAACTTTCACACTTTTGCTTAAATCTTCTGGTCTGCGGAGCTCATTCTTCCAAGTCGGGAGACAGTACCTCGGGAAAAACACCTCTGCTCGCAGTTCCCGTTATCACTAGTAGCAAACAATAGAATGCCTCATCCAATGCACTTACTATTTCTTATTCAGAGCTTAATTGATTTTTTAAAATTCTTTATTGTTTAAAGTATTACATAAGTCTCCTTTTTCACCCATTGACCTCTCCCCAGGCGCCCCCACCCACCAGCACATGTCCCCCCACCCCCAAGTCTATGTCCATTGGTTATGCTCATATGCATGCATACAAGTCCTTTGGTTGATCTCTTATCCCCTCACCATTCACTCACCCTCCTAGGTTGTACAGTCTGTTCCATGCTTAAATGACTCTGGTTCTATTTTTGCTCTGACCTGGACTGTGGATAGGGCGTGCACCAGATAACATTTCTGTCTGTGCTGGGGGCAGGGTGTGCACCAGCCAAAAGCTCTGTCTATGCTGATGGCAGAGCACCCAACGGCTGAAGGCTTTGTCTCTGCTGGGTGTGCAGCACTCGCTGGTCTGCATCTATGTCTGTGCCAGAGTAGGCTGCACCCCAGCCAAAGGGTTTATCTCTGCTGGTGGCGGAGCATGATCTAACTATGCTGGGGGCTGGGCACTTGCCCCGTGAGGGGTCTGTCTGCCAGAGGAGCACACTCAGTCTGTGCAAGAGGCAGGGTGCTTGCCCTGCGAGGGCTCTGCCTAAGCTGGTGCTGGAGTGCACTTAGTCTGTGCCAGGGGTAGGGTACTCACCTGGCTAAGACTCGGTCTGGGAAGGGGTGTAGGACACACCTGCCTGAGGTTCTGTATTGGGGTCAGGGATGGAGTGGGGAGTGAGGAACCCATGGCTTGCACTTGCAGCATGTGGACCAGAAGCGTGGGATCCTGGTATGCTGGGTTTGGGCTCTGGTTAGGAGACTCAGCTCCAAAGTTCTGTCTGAGGCATTCTCACTGAAGATGTCTGGGATCCACATTGTGGTACCACATTGCTCATTGCTAGCACATGGTGGGTAGTGGTTCCACAAGGGTTATGACTGGCAGGCAACTCCCTCCATAGATCCAGGGGTGCTGAGATGAATTTCTAAGCTGTTGATTCCTCCCTCCATCTGTGGGCAGGTGCTGAGTAGTGCAGTCACCGATTGCAGATGGCGGCACCTCCAACTTTTCTAGGGACTATATTGCAGTGGTCTAGAATGAACCCACAGTATCTCAGAGGTATGGCAAGGAACCTGGGTGATGACAAGCATCACAACAGCTTTGACCTTCCCACTGACCTTCTCCACTCCTCCAGTGTATGTTTCTGTAAGCAGCAAACTCTCAGGAGGAAGAAGGTTGGAAACCAATGGATTACAGATTATATTAAAAATGTAACTAAGTAACAGTCAGGTGGAAGAGATGCATAGGGCAAGGTATGGGGAAAGGGTAGAGAGAGCTTTCATGTCTTCTCAGAGCATGCCAGTTTCCCCAAATCTCTACATGTTCACCAACCCAGGGATTTTTATTTAATATACTAAAGGCCTGGTGCACAAAATTCGTGCAATAGGGGGATGTCCCTCAGCCCAGCCTGCATCCTCTCCAATCTGGGACTCCTCAGAGAATGTCTGACTGCTGGTTTAGGCCCGATCCCACAATCCAGGACTGCTGGCTTCCAACCGCTCATCTGCCTGCCAGTCTGATCATCCCCCTAACCACTCCCTGCCAGCCTTATCAACACCTAACTGTTCTCCTGCCAGCCTGGTCACTCCCAACTGCCCTTTCCTGCTGGCCTGGTCACCCCTAACTGCCCTCCCTTGCATGCCCGGTTGCCACTAACTTCCCTCCCCTGCCAGCCCATCACCCTCAACTGCCATCCCCTGGAGGCCAAGTCACCCCCAACTGCCCTCCTCTGCTGACCATCTTGTAGCAGCCATCTTTGACCACATGGGGATGGCCATCTTCATGTGAGGGTGTGAGGGTCAATTTGCATATTACCTCTTTATTATATAGTATAACTTTTAAAAGTAGTTAGTTGGTATCAGCCTATGCAAATGAGACAGGCTAGTGGCCCAGGACAAGCAGAATAGGAAAATTGAGACAGATAGTTAAACATGCAGTTTGCAGTCATCTAGTAAATCTAGATGACAGTTTGCAGCCACCTAAAGTAAGGACACTTAAGAATAAGTGTTTACATTTCTCCCCAACCAAAGGATAAATAGTTTAAATCACCCTATTCAGGGAGATAGAAAGTAGAAATCCAATTAGTTTCATTTGCCAACCACACACAGGACAAATAAAGTGAATGGAATAAATCTAAGTTTGGCACATCAGCATAAAGCTGATGAATATTAATTCTATAGAGATCTTCTACGAGGCTCCCTTTTCTCTGATTTCTTAGTGTAGTGAATCAAAATAGCCCAGCCTAGGCTCATTTCCCCACTTAGTTTTTCTCCTGTTGCTTCTTCTATCCTAGGCCCTCCCTTGTTTCACTCTTCCCAAATTTAATAAACATCCTCTAAAATTCACCTGGACTCATGTTGTGAAATATTTTCTGCATGAAGTAGAGAACCCACCCACCACCAGGCAGCCCTAGACTGACTCACTCAGGACCAGGTCTTCATTCTGGTGAAACAGATTGGAATAGGTAAACCAGAGTGAGAATATTAGGAACAGGTAAAAGGTGAGACTGAACTGAGACTGAAAGATAAAAAAATAACAAGCTGACTGGAGTGATGTCATCACACAGTAAGAGAATAATGATTCTTTAAGAAAATGCTGAGTCATCTAGTAAAGTTTCAATTATGTCAGGTCAGCTTATGAAGCAAAATACAGAATAATATTCTCAGGGGGAAAAATGATCAGAAAAGGTGTTTAAAATTTAAAAAGATGTTTACACTTAAATAGGCAGGACTCAGCTAGATGAAACAAATGATAACAATGCCAGGATAGACAGAGTCATAGGAAGAAAGCAAAAAGAAATTCAATAATTTTCACTAACTGGGAAGCAAAAACAAGTAACAAAAGCAGAATTTCAATCTAGCTTACTGGTAAACATACTCTAGGGGGGCTGCCACAGGTCCTGGAACACAACTAGAAACCTCCTTAGACATGCTAAAAGCCCTGTACCAGAGGTGGAGTGGTAGGGTTGGGTGAGGAGGGGATTCCTATACTCAATACCTGTGCAATAAGAATTAGATGATATAATGAAACTTTTGGACATGTTCAGTGGGAGTCAGGGTGACAAAATGAAAGGGCAGGGCCTAGTGTGGAAACAATCAAAAAGATAATTGGATTGGCTAGAGAACATAAATCCCTATTAGAATTTCTTGGGAGAAGAGCCCAATCCATGCCCTTGAAACATTAGAAATTTGGACTAATTTAAACAGTTCTTTGTCCTTTGCCTAAACCAAGAAGATATATGGAGAAGTAACAGAAGCCTTGGGGCAATGCTTCTAGATCTGCTCACCCTCTAGGTCCCCTAGGGCAGTGGTCAGCAAACTCATTAGTCAACAGAGCAAAATATCAACAGTATAATGACTGAAATTTCTTTTGAGAGCTAAATTTTTTAAATTTAAACTTCTAACGCCACTTCTTCAAAATAGACTCTCCCAGGCCATGGTATTTTTGGAAGAGCCACACTCAAGGGGCCAAAGAGCTGCATGTGGCTCGAGAGCCACAGTTTGCCAATCACTACCCTAGAGTGTATTAACTCCCCTTAATTAACAATAAAATCTAACCATCAAGTTTAAACTTCTCCACACATTGCAAAATGACCTATTGCACACACTTGCAACAACAATGGTAAAGCAAATCCTAATATATAAAAACCCTGGGTTGTAATGACCAGTAAATACCTAGGCTCGACCAACCGGAAGTCAGCCCTTGAGTCAGCACTGGGTTGATAGGTCCAGAAACTCTGACTGGCATAGAAACCGACCAGTTAGAACCAAATTGGCTGGCAGGGAGAGCAGTTGGGGGCGAGATCAGGCTGGCAGGGGAAGGCAGCTGGGGGCGATGACACAGGCAGGCAGAAGGGTTAGGGGCAATTAGGCAGGCAGGCAGAGGCAATTAGGAGTGATCAGGAAAGCAGGCAGGTGAGCGTTTAGGAGCCAGCAGTCCCAGATTGTGAGATTGGTCCCCATTGAAGAGAGTGCAGGCTGGGCTGAGGGGACCCCCTACTCCCATGCACGAATTTCATGCACCGGGCCACTAGTAATAAATAATAACAAAATAAAGAAGGAAAAATGAATTATGGATCGTGAATGATCATATAAATTAGAATTACCTATTTAATCTAATTAACCTACTTCATTCTAGACTGTTTCATGAGTTAAATAAAGGATATAGTACTGCCCTGGCCAGTGTGGCTCAGCTGGTTGAACATTGCCTTGTACACAAAAAGGTCACTGATTCCATTCCTGGTCAGGGCATACATCCAGGTTTTGGGTTCAATTGCTGATTGAGGTGCATACAAGAGGCAACTGATAGATATTTTTTTTACCCATCGATGTCTCTCTCTCTCAAAACAACAAAACATATTAAAAAGAATACAGATTCATTTAATCTCATCACTATTACAATTTAGTCTGGGTCTTACTTAATGAAAAGTGCCATCGTTAATTCAAATTAATGTTGATTATAGTCAATGCATTTACTCATTGTAAATTGTGTGTCAAGCACTCTGCTTAGTGCTTTAAATAAGTCATGTGATTTTCCTTACATTAAAAAATTTACAATTCTTATATTGTTAATATTTTCAATGACTAGATTAGAAAACAGAGCCCCAGTGAATTTAATAACAATGATTGTTACCTTAAAAATTGCCAAAATCATTAAAGAAAAATAGTTAACAACATCTTATTGGATGGAATATTTTGCAGTCACTAGAATAGCTACAAATTGCCTGTAAAAATATGACAGAAAAGCTTGTTATATTTTGTGGAAAAAAGTATTTTATTATTATATGTAGAATATAGACATAATTTTCTAAAATTCTTATTAACTATAAAGATCTATGCATATAAAAATCCTGAATGTAAACTATATACTATAAAATTAGTAATTTATTCTTGGAGTTGTTGAATTCTAATTATTTTAAGTGGAAAAACATAGCTAATTATTACCTCCCCTGATAAATTTCCATTAGTAAACTTAGATATGTTTCTTTTATTTATACCCCTGAAGTATTCCAGATGATTTCAGTGATCTCAAGAAGTTGGTAGATATTTTTAAAGTAAATAAATATGAAATTCCTTTAAGAAAAATCCTGCTACATTACCTATGACTCTGACATCAATTTTAATAATGATAAAATTGATGATCATAGATTTCTAACCTGTAGTGTTTCTAAATAATTATTTGTCCATTAATATACTGTAACATATTTTTTGAACTTACTGATTCAGTTGTTCAAAACATTTTTATTGAGTGTCGTATGTGTTCTGGAAACAGGGCTGAGTCCTAGAGATATAAAGATGAAAAGACGCTGTCCAGTTCCAGAGGAGTTCATTGTCCAGTGGGATTAATTAGAGTTAAAGAAAAACACATTAACCCAGATGTTGAACCTTTGAGTTTATTAATACTTTGTATGGATTATTTACTGATATTTTCCTAAGACATTAATTATACTGCTTCTTTCTAAATATTGAGCAACTTCTTAAAATTATAAACATTTATCTTGATGACTTTTTAAAAATTTCATTCAAGATTATTGTGCTCCCACATTGCACCTTGTATTTTAGACTCTAGGGATGCAGATATAAATAAGACATATTTGAATGATATGAGATATCAAAAAATAACTAGTAATTAAGGTTTGATTCAACAGATAGCAATTAAGCAAAAAAAAGTTTAATAATATTCAATATAAGGAGTAAAATTGAAATGCATAAAAATGTGATCTACTCCCCAAAATAACAAGTATTTTTAAATGTTACTAAGTGCATTGTGTTTCAATATCATATTAACTTAATTTAAAATGTATTCAGATACATAATAGAATTTGCATATTATGAAGCATTTCACCTCTTTAATGCTCATACAGTTCATTCATTAAAGCAATAAAGAAAAACAAGCAAACAAAAACAATTGATATGGGGAGGACAGAGACAACTAAAAAAATTAAACTGACAAATATACTTTGAAAGATATGAAAATTTTTTAGCAACCAAAGAACTGGGAATTCAAATAAATAGAAAATTTAACCTATCAAACTATGAGAAATAGCACTAAATAAATTGTGCACCAGGCCTCTAGTATGAATATAATACTTTAATGAATATCCTTGTCCCTGTATCTTGAAACATTATTATATTCAGAAAGTTTTTCACAACATATCATGATCATTTAGTTGATTATGATATGTTGTGAAAAAAATAAAAAGGACATTCTATGCAAGATGTTTGTCATATAATTAGTATATATAGTTGTTTTGGAGGGCAATTTATCAAGATGGAGAAAATGCCTTAATATTGGATAAACCCTAAGACCAGTAATTCCATCTTTATGAACTTTCTGAATATAATAATGTTTTAAGATACAGGGACAAGAATATTC
Source organism: Corynorhinus townsendii (assembly GCA_026230045.1). NCBI lineage: Eukaryota > Metazoa > Chordata > Mammalia > Chiroptera > Vespertilionidae > Corynorhinus > Corynorhinus townsendii. The sequence continues at coordinate 111,481,663 of JAPDVU010000001.1, read as the reverse complement.
ATTAAAGTATTATATTCATACTAGAGGCCTGTCTGGTGCACAAAATTCATGCATAAGGGGGGATGTGTCCCTCAGTCCAGCCTGAACCTTCTCCAATCTGGAACCCCTCGAAAGATGTCCGAGGGATCAGGCCTTAATGGGCAGGCGGACATCCCTCTCACAATCCAGGACTGCTGGCTCCCACCACTCACCTGCCTGCCTGCCTGATTGCCCCCAACTACCCACCCCTGCAGGCCTGATTGTCCCTAACTTCTCTCCCCTGATGACCTGGTCCCTCCAACTGCTCTCCCCTGCAGGCCTGGGTCCCCTGCTACAGTCCTCCCCTGCTGCCCTGGTTCCCCTAATTGCCCTACCCTGCAGGCCTGATTGCCCCCAACTGCCCTCCCTTGCAGGCCTGGTCCCTCCCAACTGCCCTTCCCTGCTGGTCTGATAGCCCACAACTGTCCTCCCCTGCCAGCCATCTTGTGGCGGCCATCTTGTGTTCACATGGGAGTGGCCATCTTTGACCACATGGGGGCGGCCATCTTTGTGAGTTGGAGTGACAGTCAATTTTCATATTACTCTTTTATTAGATAGGATTGCACAAAACTACATTGTTGTTTTTTTTTAAATCTGAAAAGGAAAAACAAACATAAAATAAAATATAGAGGAAATAAATGCTTATATTATGTACACTGAATGGACATGTACTATGGACATCAAGGCAAACAATCATTTAAAAAGAAAAAGCAAAAGTAAAAAGAATAAAAAATTAAATGTAATACAAAAACTAAGATGCTAAACTTCTTTTAAAAATTTTTTTTATTGATTTCAGAGAAAGGGAGAGAGAGAGATAGAAACATCAATTATGAGAGAGAATTCTTGATCAGCTGCCTCCCACACACTCCCCACAGGAGATGGAGCCTGTAACCTGGGCATGAGCCCTGACTAGGAGTCCAACACTGACCTCCTGGTTCATGGGTAGGTGTTGAACCACTGAGCCATATTGGCAGAGCAAGACACTCAAACTTTTAAAATAATTGTTTGAAGTGTTGGCTGTGTAGCTGAGTTGTGAGAGCTTCATCTTGGTATTCCAAGGTTGTGGTTCTAACCCTGGTCAGGGCACATACAAAAATCAACCAATGAATGTATGAATAATTTAAATAACAAATTGATACTTTCTCTCCCTCTCTCAAATAATCAATAAATAAAAGCCAATTTTTAAAAAGTTGCTTGGAATATATCTGTGATAAAGGCTTTATGTACATTATCTGCATTTTTAGAACTATGATCTAACCCCCTCCATGTGCCATGAGATCATCTTAGTGTCTCAAACCACATCTTATCTAATAAAGAGGGAATATGCTAATTGACTGCCACGCCCTCAAAGATGGTGGCACCCAGTCCTCTCAGCCCCGCCAGGGCGGCAGGTGGATGGCATGGCTGGGCCCGCCCCAGGCGGGTCCGGCCGCGTTGCATGTCTGCCTCCAGAGTCCCCCAGTCCCCTTAGCCCCCTAGCTGCCCAGGGCCGGTCCAAGGCCCAGGAAAGCCTCGGATGTTGGCTGCCCAGCTTCCCAGGGAGGGTCTGAGATTCAGGCAAGCCTCGGATGGCGGCTTCCCAGCTGCCCAGGGCTGCCCAAGGCTCAGTTAAGCAGGGCCGGCCAAGGCCTGTGCTGCCGGCAGTGGCAGCAGCAGAGGTATGATGGGGGCATCACCTTCCCCTGATCTCCAGATCACCTCCTACCCCTGAGGGCTCCCAGACTGGGAGAGGGGGCAGGCCGGGCTAAGGGAACCCCCACCAGTGAATGAATTTTCATGCACCGAGCCTTTAGTGTTAACATAGAATAATATAGAAAAGAATTTGCATTTCAGAGTTCATCACTTTTAGAAAGATTAAACATTATTCTGTGTAACTTTTGTGTGAATTTTCATGTGTGTGTGTGTGCACATGTGTGTTTGCGTGTACACTCATGTGAGCACACGGGTGACTCTGTTCTTAATGCAATGCACCTATTACAGTAGGGCATGGGAAAAACCTTTGAAAGTCACTGCCTTATCTCATAAGTAAATTATCATTGCCATTTTAAGGAAGAAAAATTGAGTTTCAGATTTGATAATTTTCCCAAATTTATATTTAGTATGTGGCAGGTTCAAGTCTGGAGCTTCAGATTCTGAGATCAGAGCTCCATGAGTTAGGATTCTTCTTCTTTTCCCCCATTGCTGATTCACAAATGCCCTGATCTCTCTTTCTCTCAATTCTGCTCTTAGTTTTAACATTTGCTTCTATAGCAACCTCTGGGGATTATCATCTTTTACACACTCTTTCTCACACACAGACACAGAAGAAACGAAAAGATTTCTAAGGCAATATAACTCTCCTCTATTATCAAGTTGGAAATTATCTCATACATTAGAAGATCTGATGTTATCACTGAAATTTTTATGAATTTATATATTATGTCAAAATATCTCTCCTGTTCTTCCAGAGTTACATATCACATATTACAGAATCACATATATGAGTCTTTAATGTTTCACACACACACACACACACACACACGCACCAAAACACATAAATCTATCTAGGACATCAGTTTATAATAGCATAGCATTATTGATATTATGAAAAACAAAGCATTTAGGATTTGGATGAATACAACAAATACTAAAATATTTTGAAGCTTTTAAGAACTTATAAGAGAAATACCCAAGAAAAACAAATCAAACTTCCAAAACCAAAAACTGTATCTGATTCTAGAAACCAGAGGTAAGTTAAGTTAAAAGGATGAATGAGTGCAGAAGATGGTGTTGTTCCCCTCCCCTCTCTCATCCCCAACACAGCAAATCAAAATTTGGTGCCCTCACACTACACTCAGAAAGTAGCTGTGTGAGGCAATGGATGTGTTAATTTATATCATTTCACGTTGTATATGTAGATCAAGTCATGATGTGGTATAATTTAAGTATATATAATTTTCTTTGTCAGTTATAACTCAGTAAAGCTGGAAAAAAAACAGGGCATTATAATCCTAAGGGGAAACTGCACATTGGTCCCAGAGCCAGCCAGAATCAAAGACAGAGCTGGTATTTCGCAGAACAGGAAAAACCTAGGGCTAATACATATATAAGTGATGCTTTAGTCCATCAGTCATCTAGCATACTCTGCTTTACTTGCCATATAATACATGCAAATTATTTAAATAGCTTTAATAGCTTTATTGAAGTAGAGTTGACATGTAGATACTGAAAGTGCACAATTTTGTAAGTTTTCTGTGTACATAAACATAAAACTGTCACCACAATGAAGATAATAGAGCTATCCATCATCTCCGAAAGCTCCCTCATGCCCATTTCTAATTCCTCCATCCATCCTGCCACTCTTCACCTCAGAGAGTGAAGGTGCCCACCCCCTTAAGCATCTCTCCTATGCCTCAGTTAACCACAGTTCTTTCTACCCTACATCATTCTAGATTAGTTTGCATTTAAGGATATATGTAATTGGAATTATTAGTATGCCATCTCTCTGGGTGGGAGAGAGTGTCTGGCTTGTTTTACTCAACTATTTTGAGGTTGATCCATGTTGCTGCATGTAACAATTTTTTAAAATTAATATTTCATCATACAAATGTTGATTAAATATTTTGTTAATCAGTTCACCATGTTTTGTTAATTCACCACTTGAAAAATATTTATGTTGTTAAAATTTACTGTAACTATTAGAAATAAATTCTTTATGGAATTTTATATAATAATTTTTCTTTGGATAGTCTTTCATTTCTCTTAAGTAAACACCTAGTAATGTAATGCCAGTCATATGCTAACCATAGGTTTCACTTTTACAACACTCCAAACTGTTACCTTATCCCGTACCCAAAATGGTTGTACTACTTTAGGTGTATGAGCACTGTAATTGTTCTACATCTTCACTCCCACTTGGTTTTCTGTGGTTATTATTAACTAGAATTTAAACCATTTTATTAGGCATATAATGATATATCATTGTGGCTCAATTGATATTCCCTAATGACTGATGATTTTACACAATTATTTGATCCATATAACTTCTTTGGTAAAATATCTGATTAAATCTTCTGCTCATTAAAAAAAAAATTATGTTGCTTATTTTCATCTGATTGAGTTTTGTGAGTTCTTTATATATTATGAATATAAGTATTTTTCAGATTCATTACTTGCAAATATTCACTCTATAGTGTGCTTTTAATTTTCTTAACATTGTTTTTGGGGAGCAATTTTTTATATCATATCTAATAAAAGAGTAATATGCAAATTGACCATCACTCCAACACACAAGATGGCTGCCCCCATGTAGACACAAGATGGCCAGAAGGGGAGGGCAGTTGAGAGGGAGCAGACCTGCAAGGGAGGGCAGTTGTGGGCAATCAGGCCAGCAGGGGAGGGCAGTTAGGGGTGACCAGGCCTGCAGGGGAGGGCAGTTAGGGGCAATCAGGCTGGCAGGGGAGTGGTTAGGGGGTTATCAGGCTGGCAGGCAGAAGCAGTTAGGGGCAATCAGGAAGGCAGGCAGGCGAGTGGTTGGGAGCCAGCAGTCCTGGATTGTGAGAAGGATGTCCGACTGCCCATTTAGGCCCGATCCCAGTGGACATCCCTCGAGGCGGTCGGACATCCCTCGAGGGGTCCCAGATTGGAGAGGGTGTAAGCTGGGCTGAGGGACACACCCGCCCCCCCCATGCATGAATTTTGTGCACCAGGCCTCTAGTTTAATAAGAACAATTTGTATTTTTTCTCTTTTGGTGATGATGTTGTGTCATATAAAAAATATTGGCTAGCAAAACATCACAAAAAATTTCCCATCATCTTTTCTTCTAGAAGTTTTATAGTTGTGGTTTATACATTATTTGTTGAAAAGACCATTCTTTATCCACAGAAATGCATTTTCACTTTTGACAAATATCAATTGATCACATATCTATGGGTCCAGTTGTGAACTTTCTATTCTGAAATATGGATCTAGTACTGAACTCTTTTTTTATCTATTTCTGTCAGTACCACATTTTATTGATTGCTATAGTTTATAACACATCTTCCAACTTTACTATGTTATGAAAACTCTTTTGGATACTGTATTAGTCAGGGTTCTACAGAGAAACAAAACTGAAAGGTGTGTGTGTGTGTGTGTGTGTGTGTATGTGTGGGTGTTGACAAGTCCCAAAATCTGTATGTTGAGACTGAAAGCTAGCAACTCAAAGGCTGGCAGGCTTGATATCCTGGGAGAGCAGATATATCAGTTTGAGTCCTAAAGAAGAAAAAGTCAATGTCCTAGTTACAAGTATTCAGGCAGAATTTTCTCCTACTTGAAAGAAGGTCAGCCATTGTGTTCTATCCAAGACTTCAACTGATTGGATGAGGCCCATCCACATTATGAAAAATGATCTGTTTTGCTCAGTCTAACAATTATAATGTCAGACTCATTTGCAAACACTCCCATACAGAAGCATCCTGAATAATATTTGATGGACTATCTGGACATTCTGTGGCCCAGTCACATTGACACATAAACCTAACCATCAGAGCTATTGTAGGTCCTTTACATTTCAACATGACTTCAGTTGGCTGAGTTATACAAAAATTCCTGTTGGGATTTTTATTGGAATTGTATTGAATCTGTAGATCAGTTTAGGAAGAATTGAAATAAACATATTGGATCTCTTGATGCATAAATATTGTGTATCTTACCATTTATTTAAATCTCCTATAATTTCTTAATTTTTTACATTTTTCAGTGCATAGTTCTTAGATTTATGTTGTTGGAATTATGTCTAAGTAGTTTGTATTTTTATGCTACTGTAAGTGGAACCATGTACTACTAATATTTATAATTACTGTGTGTGTCTCTCCTTCATATAAGTCTTAACAGAGGTTATTCAATTTTATCAATTTTCTGAAAGAAACATTTGTTTTCACGAGTTTTTTGTTGTTGTTGTTGTTGCTGTATCTCTGATTTCTACTCTGATCTTTAGTATTTCCTTTCATTTGTTTACTTTGTGGTCCAACTGCTCTTCTTTCTCTAGTTTCTTAAGGTAATATCAAGCACACAGTCATTAGGAATCTTTATACTATTCTAATTAAGAAGTTTACTGTTATATTTTCCCCTTTAAATTTTAGCTGCATTCAATAAATTAGGATGTTGTGTTCTTCTTTTCAATAAGTTGAAAATATTTCTAAATTCCTTTTTATTTTTAATTTGCCCATGTTTATTTAGAAGTATGCTATTTAATTTTCAAATGTTTGAAATTAACTTTTAATTATTGATTTTTAATTAATTCCTTCATGGTCACAGAACATTGTACTATTTGAATCCTTTTGAATAATTTGAGCTTTGTTTTATAGCATAAAATAGAATGCATGTTCTTCATAAATGTTTTATGTGCACTGAAAAAGAAGGTGCATTCTGCTATTGTTGGGTGAAATGTTCTATAAATATCAATATGATAAACTTGTTTAATAGTGTTTTTTTCAAACCTTACTGGTTTTCTTGTCTATTTGTTGATATCTGCAAGTACTATTAAGGGTTTATCAATTTTATCTTTCAGTTTTATCAGTTTGTGCTTAAGTATTTTAAATCTTTCTTATTAGGTGAAATAATATCTATGATTATGCTGTTTTTTGATTAATTGATCCTCTTGTCATTGTATAATTACCCTCTTTATCATTTGCTCTGAAATCTACTTTGACATTAATAGAACCACCTCTTTTTTTGGAAAGATATAGCATAGTACATCTTTTCCATTATTTTACCTTTAACCTTTCTTATGTTTATTTTTTTTTTAGTTTTTTTTATTGTTGTTTGAAGTATTACAAATAGTAGTACATATGTCTCCTTTCTTTCCCCCCCATTGACCTCCCCCTGGCCTCCCCTACCCCCCAGTACATGCCTTCACCTGCCCGCTCCCCCCTACCCCAGTGTCTTGTATCCATTGGTTATGCTTATATGCATGTGTGCAAGTCCTTCAGTTGATCTCTTACAGCCCCCCGCCCCCCCCCCCGCCCAACCTCCCCTGCCTTCCTGCTGTAGTTTGACAGTCTGTTCAATGCTTCTTTGCCTCTGTATCTATTTTTTCCCCTATTTCTTTCCTTTAAAAAATTTTGCCTCTGCAGACTAGAAATTACCTTTAACTTTTTATAGTTATACTAGAGGCCTGTTGCACGAAATTCGTGCACTGGCGGGGGGGGGGGGGCGGGGGTGGTCCCTCAGTCAAGCCTGTACCCTCTCCAATCTGGGACCCCTTGGGGACATCCCTCTCACAATCCAGGACTGCTGGCTCCTAACCACTCACCTGCCTGCCTGCCTGATTGCCCCTAACCATTCTGCCTGCCAGCCTGATTGATGATTGTTGCCTAGCTGCTTCCCTGCTGGCCTGATCGCCTCCAACTGCCCTCCCCTGCTGGCCTGAGGGGACTGGGGGACTGATGCTGGATGAGGAGGGGCTGAGGGGACTGGGAGAGTGAGGCTGGATGAGGTGTGTGGCGCCTGCCATCCCCTGGCAAGGCTGAGGGGACTGGAGGACTGAGGCTGGATGAGTTGGGGCTGAGGACTGGGGGACTGAGGCTGGATGGGGGTGCTGAGGGTCTGGGTGGCACCATCTTGTGAGGGCATAATGGTCAATTAGCATATCCCCTTTTTATTAGATAGGATATTTAATGTGTTTTTTTGTATAAGCTGCATGTATTTGGGCCTTGCTTTTTATTATATACAATATGTCAAGTTCTGTTTCTTACTCTATTTACTTTATTTTGATTATTGAGAATACTGGGTTTAAATCTACTGTTTTGCTCTGATATTTGTGTTTATCCATCTGTTCTTATTCCATTTTTCTTCTTTTTCTACTTTATTTTAAACAAATTGAACATATTTTAAATTCAATTTTATCTTCTTTATTTGCTTATTAATTGTGTTCTTTTAATGATTGCTTTAGAGTTTATATACCTCTTTAACTTATACTTTACCTTCAAGTGATTTTATATTACCTTATATTTAATATAAGAACCTCTCATAACCTCTCTTTATTTCTTCCTAGACTTTGTGTTATATTTGTTGAAAATTCTATGTGTGGTCCTAACCGGTTTGGCTCAGTGGATAGAGTGTCGGCCTGCAGACTGAAGGGTACCAGGTTCGATTCCAGTCAAGGGCATGTACCTTGGTTGAGGGCACATCTCCAGTAGGGGGTGTGCAGGAGGCAGGTGACCGATGTTTCTCTCTCACCGATGTTTCTAACTCTCTGTCTCTCTCTCTTCCTCTTTATTTATTTATTTTAATTTTTTAATTTTTAATTTTTTATTTTTTTTATTGTTTTAAGTATTACAAATAGTAGTACATATGTCTCCTTTTTTTCCCCCCATTGACCTCCCCCCGACCTCCCCTACCCCCCAGTACATGCCTTCACCTGCCCGCCCTCCCCCCCGCCCCAGTGTCTTGTATCCATTGGTTGTGCTTACATGCATGCGTACAAGTCCTTCAGTTGGTCTCTTACAGCCCCCCTCGCCCAACCTCCCCTGTCTTCCCAATGTAGTTTGACAGTCTGTTCAATGCTTCTTTGCCTCTGTATCTTTTCCCCACCATTTTTTTTCCTTTAAGAAGTTTTGCCTTTGCAGACTAGAAATAAAATCAATAAAAAAATATTTTAAAAAAAGAAAAAAGTGTGTGTGTGTTGGGGGTAGGGGCAGGGAAGCAGCATCTAATGTCCAGAAATGTGTTTAACTAGACTTGATGTTATTACAAACTGATTAATGCTTACAACTAAATAATTTTTATCATTATTTAACATAACAATGTGACAGATGTCTATTTAAAGTTACTCTGAGACCCATCATAAAATGAGACAAAAACCAGGCCACTAGGCAATTCACAAAATACTAAACATCCCTCATTCTCATTGTTGGGTCCAAACCCCTCTGCCAGGGGTTTGACCTTCTTGAAGACCGGGTGGTAGATGGAGAAGACATGAGAAGTTATAGGTATATAAGAGAGTCTTTATTGTAGAAGCCAGTGGCCATGTAGCCATTGCTAACAAAGAACCTCTAGACAAAACAGTTCTTCAAAGCAAAGTCCCATACAGCAGGTAGCCACACACTTGCTAGGTAACAATACATCTTTCCTACATAGTAGCAGCAGTCTCTGTACCCACAACCATTATCTGAGCAGCCTCACACTGCCAGCTGGTCAGTAATAATTTTATACTATGAGACAAAAGAGGCTTCTTTCCAAATAGTGACCTCAGTCTTTTGAGTTATAGATTGCTGTGTCCTTGCATCTATGTATAGTATTTAGCTCTGTACACCTGATTAAGATTTCCATGCTCAGCATGGCCTTGGACATCTGGTGTATCTGGAATAGGGTCCCCACATTCATTAAGTTACTTTACCAGTTATAACTTTACTAGAAGCTCGGTTCATGAAATTCAGCCCAGCCTGTGCCATCGCACAGTCAGGAGCCCTCAGGGGATGACCGACTACATGCCACCACCTCTGCGCTCACCAGCCATGAGCCCGGCTTCTGGCTGAGTGGCACTCCCTCTGTGGGAGCGCATTGACCATGATGGGGAAGCTCCTCTATTGAGTGTCTGTCCCCTGGTGGTAAGTGTGCATCATAGCTACCAGTCGTTGTGCTGTTTGGTTGATTTGCATATTAGCCTTTTATTATATAGGATTCTCATACTTGTCTGCCCTTCTACAGAAAATATTTATTGAGATGCCCAACCCATACAGTTGTCCCACTTTTTACAGTATGCAATCAATAATGAACCCCTGCTTCTTTAGTATCTTCTCCAAATTACCCAGCCAGAACCTAAACACTATATATTTTTTTAACATCCAACTACTAAGACACTTAATAGTTCTCAAAGCTGTGTTTTCCAACATTAAAACAAGTAGTAAACTCAAGATGTTTAACTGCAGGTGCTTTTCTGGTGGTTGTTGGTTGAAGGGCATTAACATGTTCATATAATTTCTTCTACAATGTTATTAAAATGATTATCATGTGAGAATGTGGAATCAATAACATGCTTAAATGTTATATTTGAGAATAAAAAAGTACAATAATTTAATTTTGATATTATCTTATAAAATTGAGAAGCTATAAACCTATGACCTGTTCTCCTTGATAAATACTCAATAGATATACATACTAGGTAACATCTCCAATATGCCCAAGCAATTCTGTTTATAATAGAAAAAGGCCAGAAACAATGTTTTAATCACTAAGGAAATGAATAAATAAATGACAACATGTTCATAGGGTGAACATTAATAAAATGCAGTTGCATGCATCAAAATGAATAATTTTCCTATCCACTTAAAGAAAAAAATAACTAATATGATATCATCTATCTAAATAATAAAAGCCTAAGTGACCATCGCAACTGAATGGATGACCAAACAGGCTGCATGGGGCAACCAGTTCGGCAGGGGTGTTAGTGAGCTACGACTAAACCACTGAGCAGCAGACTGCATGGGAAGACCAGGTCAGCAAGGGGGGCAGTGAGGGACGACCAGGCCAGCTGGGGCAGGGGACAGTTGGGGCAACCAGGCCAACATCGGGGGCAGTTGTGTCCCAATGGCCTTATTTCCAAAGATTCATATGTTAATGTCTAATGGCCTAATACATCTTTATCTTTCAAATTTTTAAATATAAAAAATTAAAAACCCTGTAAGTAATGACTGAAAGCTGGTTATGATCTTGTTATTCTGTTTATTAGTTTTCAAATAGGAGTCTGAAATCTCTAGTCTAGCTTGGTCTTGGAGTTCAGAGTGACAGTTTTGCCCCAAAAGTCAGAACCTTGTCCATCTGATTCTGGCTGTACACCTGTCTTTTCAGTTTTGAAGCTGGTATATTGTCTGGGACGCCACTGTTTCAATGTAAAAAAATCTGTGAAAGCGTTAAAAGGTGAAAGCAGAAAATGAACTTTGAGATGTTTGTTAGTGTTTCTTCAGTTTAAGGAATTTTAAGGCTTAGGGAGCTTGGTATGTATGTCAAAATTTTCGGTTGGGTTCGAGTTCATTGTCTCGCAAAATTGAAGAATGAATTGGCATACAAAAATGGTTAGCAGAAGCAACATTTATTGAGAGAGCAGGGAGGGGGCCCAAAGAAAGTTACCAGTGCAGCTTCTTTGTCTCAGTTCCAAAGTCCCATACCCCTTAAGCAAGTCCTGAAAAATGTGCAGCTGGGGTTCCAGGAGAGCCAAAAGCATCTTACCAGTGTCCACAGCTTCCCTTCCATGTTCCAACCAAATGTAGTTCAGCAGCCAAGCTAGTTAAAGTCCTTTGGTCCATGTGTAGAGTCCCACATGGCAATAATCCATGTGGTGGCAGGAAGTACATCCCCTGCCATAGGAAAGCCAGGAACCCAGTGTGCCAGAGAGAGAAGGGCGGGGGTGGGGGGGGAGTACTTCTTTGTCTAGGAGTAGATATATGCTTTGCTAACTCCTGATTGGTTCTTTCAAAGAATTCTGCCTTAGTAACATTCTGGTGATTGGTTATCTGTAAGCTGCCTGTCTTAACAATATCCATACATTTTAAAGCTCATGTCTCCTACATGTGCCAGTCTTTCCCAGCTCAGCTAGGTTGTCTTAGCAACTTCCATCTAGGTGGGTTCAGTTCTAGATCCCTTTTGTTTGTCTCTGTGGTTCAGTAAGCAAGCTGCACTCTGCCTGATCACCTCCTTTTCGTCATTGGCTGCCTAGCCCTGTTCTATCTCCTCAGTATCACAAAGTAAGTGGGAAAGAAAATGTGTCTTATAACTGAAGAAAGAGTGAAACAATGTATATATATTTGAGGGTAAGAAATTACTCATACTTAGAGGTCTGCCCACTTGAATGTTGTTTCTTTCTTTCTTTCTTTCTTTCTTTCTTTCTTTCTTTCTTTCTTTCTTTCTTTCTTTCTTTCTTTCTTTTTCTTTCTTCCTTCCTTCCTTCCTTCCTTCCTTCCTTCCTTCCTTCCTTCCTTCCTTCCTTCCTTCCTTCCTTCCTTCCTTTCATTTTTCTTTGTTTTTTGGTCCCTTTAACCCTACTGGAGTTGTTTACATGTCTTTCTGTGACTGTATTTTATTTTATCTGTGGATAAAGTTGTAAAACAGAAGTTTTAAGCACTTTGTGGTTGGCATTTTATCTGTAAAAGAAAAAGATTTCTTGTTGTTAATGTTAGTGTAAAATTTTTTCTAGGATTACAAAGTTTCTTAACTGTACAGAAGTTCCTATTCTGACTGGCTAATGAAGAATAAATTCTTATAGAAATCTGATTTAAAAAATAAAGAAGCTAAACTTCTAATACTTTAAATATACTAGCCTTTTCATAAAAATGCCTTCTCATAGAAGCTGCTAGCACAATCACTATTTTTTTAATTTGTGTAGAATATAATAAAAGTACATATTTAAAATTTTAAGGATTCTGTTTATTTGTTTTTCTTAGAAAACCTAGTTAATAAAAAAATTCCTTGAACTTTTGGTGTCATCAAATGGCAAAATAGGGAATCCCAGCCACTTCCTGTTGGTTTTGAAATGAGAGCCATATAGCTAAGACATGAGGACAGTTTCTAGGAGGCAAGAATGACCCTTAATTAAACAGTCAGAAAGGAAATGGAATCTTAGCCCTACAGCTGCAAGGAACTTAATTATACTAACAACTGGCATGAATTTAGAATGCCCAAAACTTCAGTAAAGATTGCAGTGCTAGCCAAACAGACACCTTGATTTCAGCCTGCCCAGACTGAGTAGGGGACTCAACTAAGCCATGACTGGACTCCTAAGCCATGAAAACTGAGATAATGCATCTGTGTAATTTTAAGCTGGACATATGGTGGTAATTCATTATGTAGCAATAAGAAATGTACAACATCAATAGTGTATCTTTCCCTACTTTCAAATAGGTATGTGGAACATACAGTATATATTTGTGAGCAATACTGGTTTTATGTATAACATACATAATTATCCTTCTCTTAATTTCCTACAGGTCTGTAGAAAAAAAATTACTTCAGTTACAATTGTAATTAATATGGATGATCAAACTATAATAGAACAAAGTTATTAAAGAAATATAAATGTGTATTGAAGGTTGTGTATTTTAACTAATACTGTAGTTTCTGTTTATCAAAGGAAAAAGAGATAAAGAGACTAATACCTTAAACTCAAAATGTGTAATTGTGCCAAAATGTGAAAGAAGATATTAAAACATCAATTTGCAGATCTACAGAAAGTGGTAGAACATTTGAGGGGAAGTGAATGTTTGAGAAGAAGTAAACTTGTATTTTGTTTTTAAAAACCTTCAGATAGAGAAACCAAGATGGCAGCATAGGTAAACACCTAAACTGCTGCCTTGCACAACAATTTCAAAACTACAACTAAAAGACAAAACGAATATCATCCAGAACCACAGGAAGGCTGGCTGAGTGGAAATTCTACAACCTGAAGGAAAGATAAAAGCACACAGAGACTCAGAGGAGCTGCAGGAGGCAGAGGTACTGAGGCACGCGTGTGGAGAGGGTGGGCAACCGAGAACACAGCTGGCTTTCTCAAGTGGGAGGGAGACTAAAGCTCCTGACTGAACTGAACTCCAGTTCCGGGCGAGACTCTGGGAACCCATTCGGGGAGAAACTGGACTGTCTGGCAACGAATGGAACTTGAGGGTGGCTCTCTCTCAGAGGTGCTTCCAGCGATTACTGTAGGACACTGAGACACAGGGGCCTATTAGAGCAGGGATGAGGGGAAACCAATGCTGTCTGCTCCACCCTGAGACTCCGCCCCATCCAAGCTGAGCATAGAGGCTTTTGCAAGCCTTGTCTCATAAGGGTGTTTCCAGCACAAAAGTTCTCCCAGTGTAGACACAGCTGATCCTCACAGCCAATTGGCCTGGAGGTCAATTCCTCCCAGTGATACCAACAGCAATCAAGGCTTAATTACAAGACTGTGCACACAGCCACAAAGGGGTGCGCCAAGAATGTCCACCTCAGGTAATTGGGGAGGCTGAGGCACTGGGCCCTATAGGACACCTAGCACACAAAGCCACTCTATCAACTCAGGAAAGAAACCAAAATGCTGAGACAAAGAAACAGATCACAAATGAAAGAAATGGAGAAAAGCAAACTACTGGATATAGAGTTCAAAACCATGGTTATAAGGTTTTTCAAGAATCTTCTAGAAACCTCCAATAAATTTAGCGAGACCCTTGAGGATATGAAAAAGGACCAACTAGAAATTAAGCATACACTGACTGAAATAAAAAATATTATACAGAGATCTAACAGCAGACTAGTGGATCACAAGAATCAAGTCAAAGATTTAAAATACAAAGAAGCAAAAAATACTCAACCGGGAAAGCAAAAAGAATAAAGAATCCAAAAATATGAAGATAGTGTAAGGAGCCTCAGGACAACCTCAAGCGTACAAACATCTGAATTATGGGGGTGCCAGAAGAAGAGAGAGAGAGAGCAAGATACTAAAAACCTATTTGAAGAAATAATGACCAAAAACTTCCCCCACCTGGTGAAAGAAATAGACTTACAAGTCTAGGAAGTGCACAGAACCCAAAACAAAAGAAATCCAAAGAGGACCACACCAAGACACATCATAATTAAAATGCCAAGAGCAAAAGACAAAGAGAGAATATTAAAAGCACCAAGAGAAAAACAGTTAGTTACCTACAAGGGAGCACACATACGACTGTCAGCTGATTTCTCAACAGAAATTATGCAGGTCAGATGGGAGTGGCAAGAAATATTCAAAGTGATGAATAGCAAGAACCTACAACCAAGATTACTCTACCCAGCAAAGCTATCATTAAGAATTGAAGGGCAGAGAAAGAGCTTCACAGATAAGGAAAAGCTAAAGGAGTTCATCACCACCAAACCAGTATTATATGAAATGCTGAAAGGTATTCTTTAAGAAGAGGAGGAAGAAGAAAAAGGTAAAGATAAAAATTGTGAACAACAAATATATATCTATCAACAAGTGAATCTAAAAATCAAGAGAATAAAAAAATCTGATGAACAGAATAAACTGGTGAATATAATAGAATCAGGGGCATAGAAAGAGAGTGGACTGACAATTCTCTGGGGTAAAGGGGTGTGGGGGTGTGGGAAGAGACTAGATTAAAATTGTACACCTATGGATGAGGACAGTGGGTGGGGGAAGGGCAGAAGGTGGGGTGGGAACTGGGTGGAGGCAAGCTATGAGGGAAAAAAGAGGAACAATTGTAATAATCTGAACAATAAAGATTTATTAAATTATAAATAAATAAATAAATAAATAAATAAATAAAACCTTCAGATAATGAGCCTGAAAAGAAGCAATGAAATGTGCTAAATTTTTGACAAAGTTGGTTTTGTTTGGATTAGATTTTTCAAAATAAAAAGAAATCTTATGAGTTTTTACCAGCAATTGTTATATTACTGCAAGACTAAAATTTGGTTCTCTCTTTGTTAAAATTACATATTGGTTTTGGAGGATGCAGTTTGCTCTTAAGGAGAGTTAGTATGTAATCTGTGCAGTGATGAAAATTTTCTTGTTATACTGGAATAACTTTATGTGCTTTTATGTTGAATTTGTCTTGCCTGTAATTACTTTTTAAATTACAAATGATAGAATTTCCTCACTCCTTAAACAGTTTAAAAAATTCTTACAGGCATATTACTTTTGCGGTCTTTTAAAATAAACCATGTCATTCCAAGTAATAGGTTGCCTGATATGACAGAATAGGAATTAATTATGTGATGTTGAGTAAACTGGTATGAAAAAATAAATATGTGTTTTAAAATATATATTATGGTTAGATTTTTAAAAATCTAATATCAAATTTTCTATAAAAAAGATTTTCTTTATTAAAGTCTATTAAAAAAAAGAATTTTCTCTTTCTTCTTAGTCTAGAACTAGCTCCAATTTTAGTAGACTATGGTTTTGAAAATCATAATAGACATTTGAAAAACAATATCTTGTTTTTGCCAAATTCTCATGATTGAGAAATAAGTACTTTTACCTACTGTCTTTACTTTTATTGGCTGTATAGATATTTACATATGTTCAATAAGAAATTGTCCTCTTTTGTATTAGGAAATAATTGCACACATTGATTTTAAAACCCAGGCCCTACTTGGAGTTTCAAACTTGAGAATAAATTTCATTTAATAAAGACTGACAAGCCAACCTTTATAGTTTGCACTTTGAGTGTAGAAACAATGTCTACTAAGTCTTACCAGGAAACTGGTTTGTAACCTATTCTTGGACTTGCCAGGTCACCGCTGGATAGATTAGGAAAGTTAGCAGATTTGGAGGGAACTCCAGCAAAAGGAGTGTGTCTAAATTTGTAGGTATAAAAGAAGTTTTGGTTTTGCTGTATGTATATGCTTGGTAGTGCAGGCAAGAATGTGTTCGCACTTGCTGACAGTGTTTTGGTCACTGACACTTAGATAAGAAATAAACAGTCTAGATGAGTTGCAGGAGGAGAAAAATGGCAGCGGAATAGACAGACGTGTTCCGAGCCTTGTCCTGAAGCAGAAAGAAAGAACAGCTGAGGGTCACACAAGGAGTGTTTGTTGGCAAGTTAAGGGACAGCTAAACTCCAGGAGAAGGTGGCGGACTGTTAGAAGGGGTTCCCCTGACCAAGCACCCCCACTGTGTCTGGGTCCCCTCCCAGAGCTATGGGCTCAGACGTGGAGACCGCGCCATCTTGATAGGGAAAGTGGAGCTTATCAGAAGCCTGAAAATACACAACTGCAGCAACCACCGAACAGCTGCGAGCCCCAGAACACCAGTCCCCAATTGGCGCAAACTTGCAGATTCAAAGGAGCTCTTCATTCCACCACAGAAAAGTGAGAATTTGCCTGGGATCAGGTGAGGTCTCTGGTCCTGGTGGGAGAGAGAAACGCACATTTTGCGGGAACTGGAGGACCAGGGAAGTCTATGCCTAGAAAAATCCGTGGGCTGTTGGGGCTGGCATGATCTGTGAATGTGGAAGGGGGTCCTCAGAGCTGCTAACAGAAAGGATCCCAAAAAAGCAACCCATTTTGATCTGATGTGCAGGGACAGCCTAAGAATTTGAAACGTGTGCGGGCTGCTTAGACTTTCCTGCAGACCCATTGTTCATGCACTTGGGCTTTTTCCTCTTCAAATCCTTGCTTCTAATTACTAAGCCCAATACATAGGATCCCCAGTTGGGGACACCCTGGGAGACTGCAGGGGAAAGTTGTTTTTCTGGAACCTGGGGGTCGGAGCTGGGAGTAACCATCAGAGAGCCAGCTCTGAGGCAGCCCACTCCCACAAACCAGTATTGAGTGCCACAGGGATAAACACAGGCTAGAGAGGCCATATATAGACAAGGAAGTCAATCCAGAAACACTGCCACCCAGGGGCTGAATCACAAATTGACTCTTGTGTAATCAAAAATAAAGGAATACGAGAAATTAAGAAACCGCCTTCTTAAAAATCAGGACTGGCTTACAACACTGAGGAACAGTGGAATGCAGGGAACTGCAATACTGTCCAGACTGAGAAACAGGTGTGCCAAGCAGAACAATAGAGGAAGTAAATGACCTTCACTATTGCACATTATATATTTTTTATTTTTTTATTTATATTTTTTGCATCTTTTACTTAAGAAACTAATTTTTTCTTTTTTTTCTCACTTGTTTTTACCTTTTTAATTATTACATTTCTATTTTTAATCAGTATTATTACTACTACTATTTTACTTTTTTTTTTTAAGTGTCATTTTATTTTCTCTTTATTTTACTTTGGGACTAGTGTTTTACATTCTATTTTCATCTTTCCTTTAACCTCGTTTTACTCTAGCTCAACTCTACCTTTATGCCATCACTCTCTTCCTAACCTTTCCCCTTTTGGTATCCTGCTTATACTTTAGATTTTCCCTATTCTTTCTGTTTACCCCCTGTTAAAATTTCACCCTATATATATATCTAATTTCCAATCCCCTGCTCCAAGTCCATACACACCTCTCTCTTTGCTGTCTTAACCACCCAAAAAATTGTTTTTCTCTCTATCCTTTAGTTGTTGTTTGCTTGAATGTTGATTATATCGAATTTTTATGCTTTTTTTGAGATTGTTTTGCTTATTATTTTTTTCTGTTTCTTTGTTTTTGTTTGTTTTTTGCTTCTGTTTTCCCTTGCCTTGCTTGATATTAGTTGGTGTTGTAGTTTGTATTAATCCCCAGGTACTTGTGGCTGGCATTTGCTGGGATTAGTGGTTGTTCTATTGGATTTTTCTCCCCATATATACAGTTTTTTCCCCTTTTCTCTATTTGTCTCTTTCTTGTCTCTTATTTTTTTTCTTTCTTTTCCCAATTTCATTTTGACACTCCTTTTTTTTTCTTTCTTTTTCCTCTTCTTCTTTCTCTCCTATCCCTTAATTTGCCTTTCTCTGGTGTCACCTTTATTGGAGGTTATTAATATCGTGAATACATTTCTGTTCAGTGCCTTGTGTGTTGTACCTGGTTGTGCTGTATTTTGTGCCTTTAAGTCAACATGGGGGAGAGAGAACTACATAACCAGATATCTGGAGAAGAGAGAACATGGGGAGATGAAGAAACAGCCCTCATATGAAAGAAAAGCAGGCATCACCAGAAAAGGAAATAAACAAAATAGAGGCAAGCAACCTGCCAGAGAAAGAATTCAGAGAAATGGTCATAAGGTGGCTGAAAAGAATGGAAGACAAATTCGACAATATGAGTAAGAACCAAGAGGAAATGGAGAAGAACCAAGAAGAAATGAAAAATGACATTGCTGCTGTAAAGAACTCAATAGAAAACATCAACACTAGACTAGAAGAAGCAGAGGACCGCATCAGTGAGCTAGAAGACAAGATGGGAAAAAATACCCAAGTAGAGCAGCTTCTAGAAAAAAAAAAAAATTAAAAAGCAGGAAGAGAGCCTAAGGGAAATTTGGGACAACATGAAACAAAACAACATCCGCATAATAGGGGTTCCAGATGGAAAGGAAACTGAGCAAGGAATAGAAAACTTGTTTGAAGAAATAAAGACAGAAAAATTCCCTGATATAGGGAAGAAAAAAAAAACATCCAAATCCAAGAAGCTCACAGAGTCCCAGGCAAAATGAACCCCAAAAAACCTACACCAAGGCACATTATAATTAAATTGGCAAACACCAATGACAAAGTAAGAGTCTTAAAAGCGGTCAGAGAGAGAGACAGAAAGTTACATACAAAGGAACCCCCCATCAGACTAGCAACTGATTTCGCAACAGAAACTTATCAGGCCAGAATGGAATGGAATGAAATATACAAAGTCATGCAAAGGAAGGGTCTGAATCCAAGAAAACTGTACCCAGCAAGGCTATCAATCAAAATTGAAGGTGAAATCAGGAGCTTCACAAGCAAAAAAGGACTAAGGGAATGTATTACCACCAAACCAGCAATGCAAGAAATGTTAAAGGGTCTGCTGTAAAAAAGAATAAATAGGAAGGAAAGAAGGAACACAGGAATAAAGAATAAAAATGGCAACAAATAAGTACCTATCAATAATAACTTTAAATGTAAGTGGATTAAATGCCCCAATCAAAAGACATAGAGTAACAGGCTGGATAAGAAAACATGACCCATATATCTGCTGTCTACAAGAAACCCACCTCAGAAAAAAAGATGCACACAGACTGATGGTGAAGGGATGGAAAAAGGTTTTCCAGGTGAATGGAAATGAAAAAAAGCTGGGATAGCAATACTTATATCTGACAAATTAGATCTCAAAGTGAAGGACATCACAAGAGATAAGGAAGGCCACTTCATAATACTAAAAGGAGCAATCCAACAAGAAGAAATATCTCTGGTAAACATATGTGCACCCAATTCAGGAGCACCCAAATACATAAAAAAATAACTGGAGGATAACAAGGGAGATATTAACAGCAATACAATCATGGTAGAAGACTTTAATACCCCACTATCACCATTGGACAAATCCTCTAAACAAAAAATCAGCAAAGAAACATCAATCCTGAATGACTCACTAGACCAGATGGAATTAATTGACATCTTCAGAGCATTTCACCCCAAAGCCACAGAATATACATTCTTCTCAAGTGCACATGGCTCATTTTCAAAGATAGACCATATGTTGGGACATAGGCAAAGTCTCTTCAAATTCAAGAAGATAGAAATCATATCAAGCATCTTCTCAGACCACAGTGGCATAAAAATGGAAATCAACTACAATAAAAACAATCCAAAGAAATCAAACACATGGAGACTAAACAGCATGCTATTAAACAATGACTGGGTTACCAGAGAGATCAAGGAAGAATTGAAAAAACATTATGGCAACAAATGACAATGAAAACACAACAATCCAAAATCTATGGGACACAGCGAAAGCAGTCTTGAGAGGTAAGTTCATAGCTCTACAAGCATACTGCAAGAAAAAAAAAAAAAAAAAAAAAAAAAAACAAGAAACAATGGTAATAAATTACCTAATTCTAAAACTCAAAGAGTTAGAAAAAGAGCAACAAGAAAAGCCCAGTGTAAGCAGAAGGAAGGAAATAAGAAAGATCAGAGCTGAGATAAACAACATTGACACCAAAGAAACAATACAAAAGAGCAACAAAACCAAGAGCTGGTTCTTTGAAAGGATAAACAAGATTGATGAACCTCTAGCCAGGCTCACCAAGAAGCAAATAGAGAGGACCCAAATAAACAAAATCCGAAATGAAAGAGGTGAAATAACAACAAATCCCACTGAAATACAAAGGATTGTTAAAAAATGCTACGAACAACACTATTCCAAAAAAATGGACAACCTGGAGGAAATGGAAATATTCCTAGAAAAATATAACCCTCCAAAACTCAATCAGGAAGAATCTAAACAGTTCAATATGCCAGTAACTATGGAAGAAATTGAAGCAGTCATCAAAAAGCTTCCAGAAAACAAAAGCCCAAGGCCAGACAGCTTCACAGGAGAGTTTTACCAAACATTCAAGGAAGAACTAAAACCTATCCTCCTCAGACTATTCCAAAAAATTCAAGATGAAGAAACACTTCCAAGCTCCTTCTATGAAGCCAGCATCACCCTAATACCAAAACTAGATAAAGACAACACAATGAAAGAGAATTACAGGCCAATATCCCTCATGAACGCAGATGCCAAAATCCTCAACAAAATTCTAGCAAATCGGAACCAGCAGTGCATTGGAAAGATCATACACCATGACCAAGTAGGATTTATCCCAGGAGTGCAAGGATGGTACAATATCCACAAATCAATAAACGTGATAGATCGCATAAACAAAGTGAGAGATAAAAACCACATAGTCATATCAATTGATGCAGAAAAAGAATTTGACAAAATCCAACACCCTTTCTTGATAAAAACTCTCAACAAGGTGGGAATAGAAGGATCATACCTCATCATTATAAAAGCTATATATGATAAACCCACAGGTAACATCATATTCAATGGCCAAAAACTAAAACCATTTCCCCTAAGAACAGGAACAAGACATGGATGCCCACTCTCACCACTCCTGTTCAACATAGTACTGGAAGTATTAGCCATTGCAATTAGGCAAGAAGAAGAAATAAAAGGCATCCAAATTGGAAAAGAAGAAGTAAAGCTGTCCTTATTTGCAGATGACATGATATTGTACATAAAAAACCCAAAGACTCCATCAAAAAACTAACAGACTTAATAAATGAATTCGGCAATGTAGCATGATACAAAATTAACACCAAGAAATCTATGGCATTTCTATACACCAATAGTGAACTTACAAAAAGAGAGACTAAAAAAGCAATCCCATTTACCACCACACCAAAAAATTTAAGATACCTAGGAATAAACTTAACCAAAGAGGTAAAAGACCTATACGCGGGAAACTACAGGACACTGAAAAAAGAGATAAAGGAAGACATAAACAGATGGAAGAACATACCATGTTCATGGATTGGTAGAATCAACATCATTAAAATATCCATACTACCCAAAGCAATCTATAGATTCAATGCCTTCCCCATTAAAATACCAACGGCATATTTCACAAACCTAGAAAGAACTCTTCAAAAATTCATCTGGAATAAAAAAAGACCCCGAATTGCCACAGCAATCCTGAGAAACAAGAATGAAGTAGGAGGCACCTCAATACCAGATTTTCAAGCTGTATTACAAAGCTACTGTTCTCAAAACAGCCTGGTACTGGCACAAGAACAGACATATAGATCAATGGAATAGAATAGAGAATCCAGATATCGACCCAAACTACTATGCTCAATTAATATTTGACAAAGTAGGCAAGAACATACAATGGAGTCAAACAGTCACTTCAATAAATTGTGTTGGGAAAATTGGACAGATACATGCAAAAAAATGAAACTAGATCACCAACTTACACCATACACAAAAATAAAATCAAAATGGACACAGGACTTAAACATAAGATGGGAAACCATAAAAATACTAGAGGAATCAACAGGCAGCAAAATCTCAGACATATGCCAAAAGAACTTCTTCACTGATACTACTCCTAGGGCAATGAAAGCTAAAGAGAAAATAAACAAATGGGACTACATCAAAATAAAAAACTTTTGTACAGCAAAAGAAACCACCAACAAAACAATAAGATACCCCACTGTATGGGAGAACATATTTGCAAATGTTATCACTGATAAAGGTTTAATCTCCAATATCTATAGGCAGCTTATACAACTTAATTAAAGGAAGATAAATGATCCAATAAAAAAATGGGCAATGGATCTAAATAGAATATTTTTGAAAGAAGACAGAAGGAAGGCCAAGGGACACATGAAAACATGCTCAAAGTCACTAATTATCAGAGAGATGAAAATCAAAATGGCAATGTGTTACCATCTCATACCTGTCAGAATGGCTATCATCAACTAATCAACAAACGACAAGTGCTGGCGAAGATGTGGAGAAAAACGAACCTTCGTGCACTGCTGGTGGGAATGCAGACTGGTGCAGCCACTGTGGAGAACAGTATGGAGTTTCCTCAAAAAACTGAAAATGGAAATCCCATTTGACCCAGTAATCCCACTCCTAGGAATATATCCTAAGAAACTAGAAACACCAATCAAAAAGGTTATATGCACCGCTATGATCATAGCAGCACAATTTACAATAGCTAAGATTTGGAAACAGCCTAGGTGCCCATCAGTAGATGACTGGATAAGAAAACTATGGTACATCTACACAATGGAATACTATGCTGCCATAAAAAGGAAGGAATTCTTACCATTTGTAGCAACGTGGATGGAATTGGAGAACATTATGCTAAGTGAAATAAGCCAGTCAATGAAAGAAAAATACCACATGATCTCATTCATTTGTGGATAATAAGAAAACACATTATAAACTGATGAACAAAAGGATAGATACAGAGGTAGTAAAGCATCAAACAGACTCAAATTATAGCGGGAAGGTTAGAGAGAGGTGAGGGAAATAAGAGATCAACCGAAGGACTTATATGCATGCATATAAGAATAACCAAAGGATGCAAAACATTGGGTGGTGAGGGCATGTATGGGAGTGGGGTGGGGGGAGGGACAATGGTAAGACATGTACACATATAATACCTTAATTAAAAAATGGATAAAAAGTAATAAACTGTCTAATTCAAGAAAATAGCCTGAAGATTCTTAATAGATCAATACTTAATAGGTCTAAAAGATGAATTACACACCTATCAGTCCTTTTGAAAAGTTATTTCAGTAGAGTTTGCCATAGCTGCAAAAAGTGTTCCACCCTGTAAGCCATTAAGATAATGTGGCATGGAATAGTGGGAAGTAAAGTAGAGGGAAATTTGAAATATATAGTAACGTTTACCAACTCTTGAATACGTTCTCTATGTTAGGCTCAATGTAATCCTCAATATGCTTTTTGAAAGTGAGTCTCATTCTCTGTTCACAAATGTTAAACTGAGGTTAAATAATTTTTTGGAAATTTCCAAAGACCATACGATTAAATGATTTGCAAAACCAGTCATCAAAGCCATGTCTCCATTGTCTCTTTCCCTTGAATAATTAGTGTAAGTGAATTATCCATTTCTGGTAAAAATATGCCATGTAAGTTGCCAATCAATAAGTTTGCTTTCCTTTCTTCCTCTGTATTGACTTACGTACATTTTTAAAAATTGAGGTAGATCTTAAATGGAAGTAGACAACAAAATTAGAAGAAAAACATGCTCTGATCTGGAATTGAAAGTGTTCCTATCATCAATGGGGAGGGGCCAGGTCAGAAGTGCTGTGGTGACCAAATATGGTCTGGCCCAGGTGAAATGCTGGAGGTACTCAGGTGGAAAAGGGCTTGGACCAGAAACCAACCAGAAGTACTGACGTCACCAACAGGGAGGGGACACTTAGATGCCAGAAGTGATAAGGTGGGTCAGGGTTTGGACCTGGGAACCAGCAGGGAGTGCTGATGACATCAAAGGGAATGTTCCACGTGGAGAGGCTTAAGTGCTCAGGTGGTTATGGGTTGGGGGCTTAGGGGAGCCACTGGAAGTGCTGACGTCATCAAGTGAGAGGGGCCACATTGCCAGGCTAAAGTGCTCAGGAGGTTCTGCTTTTGGGGCCAGGCAAAAGCTGACACTGCTGATGTCATTAAGGGGAGGGGACACGTTGCCAGGCTGAAGTGCTCAGGTGGTTCTTGTTTTGGAACCAGGCAAAGGCTGAGACTGCTCAGGTCATCAAGGGGAGGGACCACGTGGACAGTTAGAAGTGGTAATGAGTCCCAGTGGTTGGACTTGTCCAAGTGAACAGCCAGAAATCCTCAGTACACCAGGGCTTGTTGCCAGGTCAAAAGCTAGAAGTAGTTAAGTGATAAAGCTGGTAGAGCCCGGTGAATGAATTGGACATCCAACTGGTCGCAAACTCCCCAACTTTCTGAGGTCCATACTCTGGGAGGCAGGGAGAAGGTACCTATGCTCAAAAAAGGGCATTCCCTATGAATTAAGCAAAGAGCTGGCCCTCAGGGCACTGGGAATTGTAAGTGAATCTGGAGTGTCAGGGCTGTACTCCCAGAGTGGAAAGGGTTTTCAGGTCTTCAACACTGCTTTTCTCCGGATTTCAAGCCCATAGACAGGGCTGTCAGAGTCTTAGGTCACTCCAGAGAGATTTCCCCAGGTTTGGGAGCATGGGGGATCCCTCAGCTCATGGACGCCCAGGGTTGTCTGAAAGGAGTGCTGGGGTTTCCCTGCTGGACCCCCTTCCACCTGGAAATTGGCAGTCTGTGAGCAGAAGTTGACCTGGGGATGTGGGTGTTAAGCCTTTAAGCAAACTTCAAGAGATTGGGACGTCACATCGGTTCTTAGAAGTTAACCAGCCAGTGTTGCTCATTGGTGAGGCCAAAAAGGCACTGGGGAAAAGGGGGCAAGAGTCACATGAACAAGGATTGGGGCCTGGTCACCACTTTAGAGTGTTCCTATCAACAATGGGGAGAGGCCAGGTCCAGAGGTAGAAGTGCTGTGGTGACCACGGTATGGTCTGGCCCAGGTGGAATGCTGGAGGTACTCTGGTGGATAAGGGCTTGGACCAGGGACCAAACAGAAGTATTGACATCACCAACAGCAAGGGGACACTTAGAAAGACCGAAGTGCAAAGGTGGGTCAGGATTGTGGACCTGGGAAGCAGCAGGGAGTGCTGACGTCATCCAGGGGGATGTGTCAGGTGGAGAGGCTGAAGGGCTCAGGTGGTTATGTGTTGGGGCCTGGGGGAATCGACAGAAAGTGCTGACATCATCAAGGGAGAGGGGCATGTTGGGAGGCTGAAGTGCTGAGGTGGTTCTTCTTTTAGGGTTAGGCAAAGGCTGAGACTGATGACGTCATCAAGCAGAGGGGTCACGATGCCAGGCTGAAGGTCTCAGGTGGTTCTTCTTTTAGGGTTAGGCAAAGGCTGAGACTGCTGATGTTATCAAGGGGAGGGGACATGATGCCAGGCTGATTTTCTCAGGTGGTTCTTGTTTTGGGACCAGGCAAAGGCTGAGACTGCTCACGTCATATAGGGGATGGGCCACGTGGATAGCTAGAAGTGGTAATGAGTCCCAGTGTTTGGGCTGGTCCACTTCAACAACATGAAATCCTCAGTAGACCAGGGCTTGTGGCGAGGTCAACAGCTGGAAGTGGTTAAGTGTTAAGGCTGATAGAGCCTGGTGATGCATGAAAGATCCACCAGGTCGCAAACTCCCCAACTTTTTGTGGTCCATACTCTGGGAGGCAGGGAGCAGGTACCTATCCTCAGAAAAGGGCATTCCCCATGTATTAAGTAAAGAGCTGGCCCTCAGGGCACGTGGAACTGTTAGTGATCCTGGAGTGTCAGGATTTGACTCCCAGTGTGAAAACCGTTTTCAGGGCTTCAACACTGCTTTTCCTGAATTTCAAAGCCCATAACTGGGGCCCACAGAGTCTAAGGTCACTCCAGAGAGAGATTCCTCCATATTTGGGAGTTTGGGCAATTCCTCTGCGCATGGCCGCCCATAGTTGTCTGAAAGTAGTGCTGGGAGTTCCCTGCTGGCCTCTCTTAAAACTGGAAATTGGCAGTCTGTGAGCAGAAGTTGACCTGGGGCTGTGGGTATTAGGCCTTTAACCCAACTTCCAGATGTTGGAATGAAACTATGCTTCTTATCAGCTAAGGAACCTGTGAGTATTGTTCATTGGTGAGGCCAAAAAGGGACTGGGGAAAATGAGAAAAGTGTCACATGAACAAGCATTTGGGCCCGGTCACCAGAGTAAAGTGTTCCTACCATCAATGGGGAGTGGCCAGTTCCAGAGGCAGAAGTGCTGTGGTGACCAAGGTATGGTCTTACCCAGGTGGAATGCTGGAGGTACACTGGTGGATAAGGGCTTGGACCAGGGACCAAACAGAAGTACTGACATCACCAACAGCAAGGGGACACTTAGAAAGACCGAAGTGCAAAGGTGGGTCAGGATTGTGGACCTGGGAACCAGCAGGGAGTGCTGAAGTCATCCAGGGGGATTTGTCAGGTGGAGAGGCTGAAGGGCTAAAGTGGTTATGTGTTTGGAGCCTGGGGGATCCACAGAAAGTGCTGACGTCATCAACGGGAAGGGGCATATTGGGAGGCTGAAATGCTGAGAAGGTTCTTCTTTTAGGGTTAGGCAAAGGCTGAGACTGCAGACCTAATTAAGCAGAGTGGTAACAATGCCAGGCTGAAGTGCTCAGGTGACTCTTGTTTTGGGACCAGACAAAGGCTGACACTGCTGACGTCATCAAGGGGAGGGGCCAGGATGGCTCAGGTGGTTCTTGTTTTGGGGCCAGGCAAAGGCTGAGACTGCTAAGGTCATCAAGGGGAGGGGCCACCAGGACAGCTAGAAGTGGTAATGAGTCCCAGTGGTTGGGCTTGTCCACTTCAGCAGCCGGAAATCCTCAGTAGACCAGGGCTTGTGGCCAGGTCAACAGCTGGAAGTGGTTAAGTGTTAAGGCTGATAGAGCCCGCTGATGCATTGAAGATCCACCAGGTCGCAATCATCCCAATTTTCTGAGGTCCATACTCTGGGAGGCAGGGAGAAGGTACCTATCCTCAGAAAAGGGGGTTCCCCATGTATTAAGCAAAGAGCTGGCCCTCAGGGCACGCGGAACTGGAAGTGATCCTGAAGTGTCAGGACTTTACTCCCAGTCTGAAAACCGTTTCCAGGGCT
This sequence comes from Corynorhinus townsendii, assembly GCA_026230045.1. Classification (NCBI taxonomy): domain Eukaryota; kingdom Metazoa; phylum Chordata; class Mammalia; order Chiroptera; family Vespertilionidae; genus Corynorhinus; species Corynorhinus townsendii. Next base: position 111,454,038 of record JAPDVU010000001.1, on the reverse strand, counting down.
TCAACACTGCTTTTGCCGGAGTTCAAAGCCCATAGACAGGGCCATCAGAGTCTTAGGTTACTCCAGATAGAGATTCCCCCATGTCTGGGACCTTGTGGAATCCCTTGGCTCCGCCACACCCACGGTTGTCTAACAGGAGTGCTGGGGGTTCCCTGCTGGCCTCCCTAACAACTGGAAAATGGCAGTCTGTGAGCAGAAGTTGACCTGGGGCTGTGGGTGTTAGGCCTTTAAGCCAATTTCCAGAGATTGGGATGTCACCCCGCTTCTTAGAAGCTAAGTAACAGGCCAGTATTTCTCATTGGGGAGGCCAAAAAAGGACTGTGGAGAAGGGGAAAAGTGTCACATGACCAAGCATTGGGGCCTGGTCACCAGTGTAAAGTGTACCTATCCTCAATAGGCAGGGGCCAGTTCCAGAGGCAGAAGTGCTGTGGTGACCAAGGTATGCTTGGCCCAGGTGGAATGCTGGAGGTACTCTGGTGGATAAGGGCTTGGACCAGGGACCAACCGGAAGTACTTACGTCACCAACAGGGAGAGGTCCCTTAGACAGCCTGAAGTGCTAAGGTGGGTCAGGATTTTGGACCTGGGAAGCAGCAGGGAGTGTTGCCTTCATCCAGGGGGATGTGCCAGGTGGAGAGGCTCAAGTGCTCAGGTGGTTAAGTGTTAGGGGCCTGGGGGAGCGATTGGAAGTGCTGACGTCATCAAGAAAGAGGGGCATGCTGGGAGACTGAAGTGCTCAGGTGGTTCTCCATTTAGGGTCAGGCAAAGCCTGAGACTGCTGACATCATCAAGCGGAGGGGTCACCATGCCAGGCTGAAATGCTGAGGTGGATCTTGTTGTGGGGCCAGGCAATGGCTGAGACTGCTGATGTCATCAAGGGGCGGGGCCAGGATGCCAGGCTGAATTGCTCAGGTGGTTCTTGTTTTGGGGCCAGGCAAAGGCGGAGACTGCTCAGGTTATCAAGGGGAGGGGCCAGGTATACAGCTTGAAGTGTAATGAGTCACAGTGGTTGGGCTTGTCCATGTCAACAGCTGGAAATCATCAGTAGACCACGGCTTGTTCCCAGGTCAATAGCTGGAAGTGGTTAAGTGTTAAGGCTGATAGAGCCCAGTGATGTATTGAAGATCCACCACGAAGCAAACTCCCCAATTTTCTGAGGTCCATACTCTGGGAGGCAGGGAGAATGTAGCTATCCTCAGAAAAGGGCGTTCCCCATGAATTAAGCAAAGAGCTGACCCTCAGGGTGTGCGGAACTGCAAGTGATCCTGGGGTGTCATCACTTTACTCCCAGTGCGGAAAGGTTTTCAGGGCTTCCACACTGCTTTTCCTAGGATTTCAAAGCCCATAGACAGGACCGTCAGAGTTTTAGTTCACTCCAGAGTGAAATTCCCAGGAAGAAATTGGAAATTTTACAAATCTGTTAAAATTAAACAGCATGGTACTTATAAAATCAGGGGACCAAAAAGCAATTAAAAGTGAAATTAAAAATTATATTAGACAAAGAAAAATGGAAATGTAGCATACCAAAATTATGGTATGCATCAAAAGCAGTCTTAAGAGGGAAGTTCATAGTGATAAATGCGTACCTCAAGAAAGTAGAAATGCTCACATAAACAATGTGACTTTACACCTGAAGGACTAGCTTCACTGGTGAATTCTACAAAAAAAAAAAAAAAAAAGAAAAAAAAGAAAGAAAAAAAACCAATAACAGTCCTTCTTAAACTTTTCCAAAAAATAGGAGGTAACTTGTTCAAACTTATTTTATGAGATCAACGTTTCTCTGATGACAAACCCAGACAAGGACACCACACACACACACACACACACACACACTAAAGAAAACCACCAATCTTAATTATGCCAATATTTCTAATTAAGATTGATGTAAAAATCCTCAATAAAATAATTACAAAGTGAATTCAACAATATGTTAAAAAGATCATATCCATGAGTAAGCGGGATTTATCCCAGGATGTAAGAATGTTATACACCACATTAACAAACTGAAAAATAAGAATTGTCTGATCTCAACAGATGCAAAAAAAAAAAAAGCATTCAACAAAATTCAACATCCATTTATGATAAAAATAAACAACAAATCAGGTATAGAAGGAATGTACCTTAGCATAAGCAAAAGGCTGAATATATCTTCCTACTTTTGGTGTTCACTGAGAAAATAAAGTTTGAATTTTTTTGTTGCTGTTTTTGAGGACATCATTAGCCGCTTCTGTCTACTGAGTGAGTTTGACTTTTCAAACTTAAAACTCAAGTACCTCCTATGACAGCATTTAGTGAAATATTGTGGGATATGCTCTTCCATGAAAGAGTAATTCTAAATTTTTTGCTGCCTTCTTGCCTCAATGTGCATTAATAATTCCAAAGGATCACCTATTATGACACTACAATCTAAGATGAACTTCATTAAGCACTTGCTTATTTCAGCTCTTTTAACTTCTTTTAAAATCACCACTTTTGAGTGCAATTGTGTTTTAATAATATGATGGGGATATAATACACGTTTCAGATGGCCTCATGGTTTTGTTTTTGTTTTGTTGTGTACATTGCCTTGCTAACCTGTCTAAGGTATTGTAATCCTATATAATAAAAGGCTAATATGCAAAGCGACTGAACATCGGAACAACCAGTCCCTATGATGTGCATTGACCACCAGGGGCCACACACTCAATGCAGGAACTGCCCCCTTGTGGTCAGTGTGTTCCCATAGGGGGAGCACCACTCAGCCAGAAGCCAGGCTCATGGCTGGCTAGCACAGCGGTGGTGGCAGGAGCCTCTCCCACCTCCGTGGCAGTTGGACATCCCCCGAGGGCTCCCAGACTGCAAGAGGGTACAGGCCAGGCTGAGGGACCCCCGAGTGCACAAATTTCATTCACCGGGCCTCTTTTACTTTATAAAAAGCCAATATTTTAGAATGATATGATAAAGATAAATCAATTTTAGGTTCAAACATCATCAATGAATTTTCATTCTCTAAAGTCAAATCATCCCTAGCTGATTTTGCTCAGTGGATAGAGAATGGGCCTGCAAAACAAAGGGTCCCTGGTTTGATTCCAGTCAAGGGCACATACCTAGGTTTTAGGCTTCTCCCCAGCCTGGGCCCTGGTCGGGGCTCATACAGGAGGTAACCAATCGATGTGTTTCTCTCACATCGATATCTCTCTCTGTGTTTCCCTCTCTTTTCCACTTTCTCTAAAAATCCATGAAAAATATTCTTGGATGAACATTTAAATAGATATAGATAGGTAGATAGATAGATAGATAGATAGATAGATAGATAGATGATAGATAAAGTCAAATCAGTTATCTTTCCCAACCTCCTTTTCGTTTAGTTTGCCTTCTCTTTTCGTTTTTATATAATCCCCCCTATTCCTGCATTCTTTTCCTGTCAGCATTTGCAAATGCTGACACTCTATCTTTTTAACCTTTTACAAGTCTCAGCTAAATTGCAATACATTAGGCATGCATTCTTACAATATAAGTCACATAGCACAGGCCTTCCCTGATTATAATTATTATTACACTTTCAGTTTTTACTCTTTCAATTAATTGTATTTTTCATTAGACTGGAGCTAGGCAATGCCTATGTCTACCTCAGGGCCATTCAACAGAATTTTGAAGTGTATGTGGTGAATAAAATTGCCCATCCAAGGATGGATGTTTTGGTAGGGCCTATGTTTCATTCTTTACTAAACCATTTGTTTTTTATATCAATTTCTACCTAGATGTGGTACAGTTTTGCAATAAATTATCAGGCCCTGCATGTACTAATGGGCCCCTAGACTTGTGTCTTACCATATTTCTTTAATTGAGTAAGCATCTGGAAAAGATGAAACATAAAAAAGTGTTCAATTAGTTGAATGGCTTAATTAAGTTAGCTCCTGATAAATGATGTTTCTTCCATTCATTAACAGTGTTTTAGCCTTTGCCATTTCAGGTCAGGAAATAATTGATGCAGTGGCATGAACAACAAATTTGGAACTCCTGAGTTTGTTTTCCAGTTACATCATTTACCAACTGTGTGACCCTGGGAAAGTTATTTAACCTCTCTGATTTTTAGTTCCCTCATCTGCTAAATGGAAATATTGATAGTAATTATTCCATAAAATCACCAAAGGAATTAATTGAGCAAAAATGATGTAAAAAGCTTGAGATAGTGGTTGGCACATAAATATTCTATTTAAGTTCTTTTACTATTTTTACTATCAAAAACAACCCTGTAAATTCATTGTTTAATTACTTGAAGAGTATTTTTTATTGCATCTTTCATTATATTATTCAAATTTCAAAAGTTCCCCTCTGGTATCTTTTCTAAAAATAGTGTTGCTTTTATTGAGAAATAGGTTATTTTATAATTGATCATGTTCTCATCTTTGTATTATTGCTTGAATATTCAAAACTTGTAGCAAATTAAAAAGATTTTTTCAACATGTAATTTATATACTAACTCACATAGGACTTGCTTATATTGTGTTTTTTATTATATTTTTGTTACCTTAAGTTGATTTTAAAAATCTATGTCTTATGTCAAATAATCAATTAATAAAATATGAGAAAATACAATAACCCTAATCTTCTATGTAATTTTCATCAAGTTTCTTAATTGTCCATTATAGTTTTCATTTATATCCAATAAGTGAAATAAAACATTTCATATGGAAAATAAAATAAATTTTGTATAATATGCTATTTGCATGTAAAATCTTTGTATTATTTATGCCTGGAGGATATTATCACATGGTAAATCAAAGTATAATTGCTACAGTTATATTTACAGTCTGCCATAAAGTCTTTACTGTTATATCTTTATAATACACAAATAAGTAACCATACATTTTTGGAAGAATCTTCTATAAACATGGTTAACTTGAAGTGGGCTATATTGAGAAAAGAAAATTTTTCCTAAGAAATTCAAACACAAAACAAAAGACAAAAAATATGGGCTATTCTAAAGTAACAATAAAAACTTTACTATATGATTCAATATTGTTCTAATATCAGATGCAATAATGGACTCTGGAGACACTATTAAAACTATAATTATGTAAAGACTATAATAATTGCTATTTTCCTGGTTGTTAAAGTTAGTAATTGCTTAACTTCATGAAACAATTTCTAATTGGCAATAATTTAAAAATATGTTGACAGTTTTCTGGTATAATCATAATATGGGCAACATATGTGGGACTTATGTGTTCTGAATTTGAATTCCATTTCATTTTAATTGGGATAACAGATCTAGCTTCTAAAAGATGTATAATTCTGATTTTTTTTCTGTTCCATAACGTGACTACAGAGTTATCTTTCAGTATTATTTTCTATCCTTATACAATCTTCTTAATATCAAATATTGCTGTACCATTATAATTTTAAAAAATTCTAGAGCAATGCTATATCATTGATATTAACAAGTTTAAAGTAAATTTACCCAAGATATCTTAGACAGTTTCCAGAGTAAGTGTCTAAGTTTGTGAGGGTTATGAACTATATTTTCTCCTTCATTCTCTTATCAAAAACTTCTCATACTGATCTCTCCCAGAGCAGCCAGCTCTGCCACAGAGATTGTGCCATCTTGATGGGGAGAGTGGCTGTGATCAGAAGCCCATCCTTATCTTCAACCAGGGAGACATCAGATATCCCCTGGGACCCTACAACAACAATGCCCAGGGACCAGCTGCCTCAGCTGCAAACCCTCAAACACCGAGACACCAGCCTCTCCAGCCACAGGCACCTAAAAAGTCTGTCCGGGGGAGACAAAGTGGCACTGAATACACAGATGAGTCCTGCACCTTCACACAGAGCAGATGGAAGGAACAGCTCAATCAAATAACATCCACCCAAAATTGGTGAATTAAACACAGCTGGTGAGGTAATCCATGGATGGAAAGGTGAGAGATCACCTAAAGAGAACTCTGCCTCCTCAGATTCATCTGGGTGTTTGTCGTTTGGGTGTTTGTTGTTTGCATATTTTGGATTAGCTGTTGTTTGTTGTTTGCATTCATCACTGGTTCTTTGTGTTTGCATTTTTTGGATTAGTTGTTGATTGTTTGGAGTTTTCTTCCCATATATATATTTTTTTCTCCTTTTTTTTCTCTTCTCTTTCTTTTCTCTCTTACATTTTTTTTCATTTCTCAATATCATTTTTGCACACTTTTCTCTCCCCTATTCTCTTTTCTCTGGTGGTTACCTTTATATGTGGTTATTGGTATTGTGAATAGATTTGTGTTTGGTGCCCTGTGCATTGTGTCTTTTTGTGTTGTATTTTGTGCCTTTAAGTCAATGCAGGAGAGAGAGAGCTATATAACCAGGCACCCTGAGAGGAGTGATCCTGGGGAGACAAAGAAACATACCCCGTATGAAAGAAAAGGAGAGATTACCAGAAAAGGAACTAAATGAAATAGAGGCAAGCATATGTCAGAGAAAGAATTCAGAGCAATGGTCATAAGGACGCTGAAAAGGATGGAAGACAAATTCAACAATATGTGTAAGAACCAAGAGAAAATGAAGAAGAACCAAGAAGAAATGAAAAATTATATCGCTGCAATAAGGAACAACAATAGAAAGCATAAACAGTATACTAGAAGAAGCAGAGGACTACATCAGTGAGCTAGAAGACAAGGTAGGAAAAAAAAATACCCAAGCAGAGCAGCAACTGGGGAAAACAAAACACAAAAAACAGTGGGTGAGTTTAAGGGGATTTTGACACAACACTAAACCAACATCTGCATATTAGGGGTGCCAGAAGAAGAGTAAACTGAGCAAGGAATAGAAAACCTGTTCGAAGAAGCAATGACAGAAAACTTCCCTGATATTGGGAAGAAGAAAAAACTCACAGAAGTCCAAGAAGCTCACAGAGACCCAAACAAGATAAACCCAAAAAGACCAACACCAAGACACATTATAATTAAATTGGCAAAAACCAACGACGAAGTAAGAATCTTAAAGGCTGCCAGAGAGAGACAGAAAGTTACCTTCAAGGGATCTCCCATCAGACTATATATGGATTTCTCAACAGAAACACATCAGGCCAGAAGGCAATGAAATGAAATATACAAAGTCATGCAATGGAAGGATCTGAATCCAAGAATACTGTACCCAAGAATACTGTAATCTAAGGATATCAATCAAAGTTGAGGATGAAATCAGGATCTTCACAGAAAAAAAGGACTAAGGGAGTTTTATCACCACCAAACCAGCAATGCAAAAAATACTAAAGGGTCTGCTGTAAAAAGAAGAAATAGGAAGGAAAGAAGGAACACAGGCATAAAGAATAAAAATGGTGACAAGCAAGTACATATCAATAATAACTTTAAATGTAAATGGATTAAATGCCCTAATCAAAAGACATAGGGTAGCTGAGTGGATAAGAAAACATGACCCATATATCTGCTGTCTACAGGAGACCCACCTCAGAACAAAGGACTTACACAGACTGATGGTAAAGGGATGGAAAAATATTTTCAGGAGAATGGTAAAGAAAAAAAAGTTGGGACAGCAATACTTATATCTGACAAATTAGACCTCAAAGTGAAGGCCATAACAAGAGATATATGTAAAACTTTAGACAATAAATAAATTTAAAAAAATTCTCACACCAATACCCACAGGCAATAACACTTAAAATAACACTTTTAATGACCTAGATGACTAGAACCCAGGAAAAACTACCTGAGGGATTAGCCTTGTGAATCTCTTTTATCTGCCCCCCCACCCCTGCCCCGCAACACACACACACACACACACACACGCACTAAACTTTTAAGAAAAAAAACCCTGAAATTATTGTATAAATAATCTCTCTGGTACTGTGTATTCCTGTATGTTCAGGAGACATATTTACCAAAAAGCAAAAGACTGAAGAAAAAAATATTTGCTCTCCCCTTTGCTAAAATAAACTGTGGGATTGGAGAGCAGGAGTTCCCTTCTCTAATTTAACTTTGACTGACTAATGACATGGCTTTGTTACCAGAGATTATATGACTTGCTTAATTCATAAAGCTAGTTATCAGCATGAATTCGATTACAAGAATGTGATATTATATCAAGTCAGTCTCTTACTCAACAATATCCAAGTTGCTTTTCTTTTACACAAGTGATGGCGTTTGTCATGTAAGAAGTGGGGACAAATATTCCAATTAGCCAACTTAATGAGATTCCTCAAAGCTTGGATTCTGTACTTTAGACAATGACATGTCAATGTCAAATTCTAAGCAGCCACATGACAGAAACAGGTTTAAATTCTAAAACAGTTACATTGAGAAACATCGATCAGACTGTCAAACCTCAGAGGGCAGGTAGGGGAGGGTGGGGGTAAGGGGAAGAGATCAACCAAAGGATGTGTATGCATACATATAAGCTTAACCAATGGACACAGACAACAGGGGGGTGAGGGCATGAGTGGGGGAGGATGGGGGGGTAATGGGGGATAAGGACATGTAATACCTTACATGGGGGATAAGAATATGTAATACCTTAATCAATAAAGAAATTAAAAAAAAATAAATAAAAGTTACATTGATGAGAGGAACAATGGAGAAAAGAGATCAATATGGAGGTTATTACCATGTTTCAGGCCTGAGCCAGAGATGGAGGTTATTCACCAAAAGCAGAGAGGCTGGCAAGTAGTTTGAAAAGGAAAGATTGGGTAAACATTTAGGGGATAGAATCACAGATTTGTGGATTGAACTGAGGGAGAGGAAGACCTTGAGAACAATATCTATAGCTTCTGTGAGATTTGAAAAGAACTAACCATAAAAAAGTGACCCACACGGCCTTAACATTTCCCTCAGCTTGACTACACTTTACAAAGGCGCCTTTGTGCCTATAGGCCCCAAATTGTCCTCTCCCCCAGGACTAACCACAGAGGACCTCCTTTTTCTTAGAACATTTATGTAGAAAACTTGTACCTGCAAATATTTTTCTCTGCCCGTTTGAGTTATAAATAATTTACTAACCCAAGGCAGTCTTGCTCACAGAACTGAAAACCTTCTCCTGGAAATGTAATCAAGAAACATAGCATCCCTCTCAGTCTCTGTGGAAGGGTAGGCGTCTAACTCCAATTTATAAAACTACCTCTAGTAATAAAGATATGGGAAATTTACTTTCCTTTGGATAAAGCGAGTCAGCCAAGATAGATGCCCCTATAGTTGTTTTCTTGTTTGTTCACTCTAAGCTCCACTTCGCCACTCACTTCTCTGAACCTGTATTGCTTTTTATCCCTAGATAACAATGCACAAACTAACAATTCAATAAAAATGGCTTTCATTTAGCAAGCACAGTTAAGACTAGGCCAGTGGTCAGCAAACTCATTAGTCAACAGTACCAAATATCAACAGTACAATGATTGAAATTTCTTTTGAGAGCCAAATTTTTTAAACTTAAACTTCTTTTAACGCCACTTCTTCAAAATAGACTCGCCCAGGCCGTGGTATTTTGTGGAAGAGACACACTCAAGGGGCCAAAGAGCCCTATGTGGCTCCCAAGCCTCAGTTTGCCGACCACTGGAATAGGCTTTCTATAACTCTTTGCCTTCCAGCAGTTTCTAGTAACTAGTTATCTAGCACAAATATTTTAAATTTAAAGTGGAATTTTATCAGTTTTCCAAGGCTGTTACAACAAGATACCACAAACTGTATGGCTTCAAAGAACAGAAATGTGTTGTCTCACAGGTCTGGAGGTTAGAAGTCTGAAATCACAGTGTCAGCAGGGCTCTCTGACCTGTGATGTTGCTTAATGTCCCTTCTCTCGCAAATGTCATTCTGATCTCTGCCTCCATCTCCACCTGGCCATTTTCTCCTGTTTCTTCCACATCATCTTCCCTCTCCGAGTGTCTGGGTTCAAATTCCCCTCTTCTCATAAGGACACCAGTCATATTGAACTAGGGGATCATTCTATTCCAACATGACTTCATCTTAGCTAATGACATCTGCAGTCACTCTATTTCCAAATAAGTTTATAATCCGAGACACTGGGGGTCAAGACTGCAACATATCGTTTTGGGGACCAGAATTCAATCCTTAACAGAGATTAAAAGATGATAGCATGCCTTCAAAGCCAAAGTCCTCAATGAATCTTTTAGAGTGCTTACACCTGACCACCCCCTGTTTATCTTGGATACTTTAAAATTATGAAATTTGAAACAATCAAACAAACTGGGAAGCATAAATACCAAGTCCTTTTATCATAACTAATTGGAATATGAATATTTTTTGAAAAGCATATATTATTAGCTACTTCTATTTTCACTTTCACAATGGCTATGGCTTTGATGATTTTTAACAAATATTAAAGATATAAAATATATACTTGTGAAATTGCAAACTTCTGCAACACAATTCAGAAACTGCCACTTGGTGGCAAGATAATGCTGCTGTTCATGTACCTAGTAGTGACTTGCTCTTTTGAGTGATAAATCCTTGATAAATTTAAAATAGGATTATAAGGATAATTGGGCTAAATAATTTATATATATGATTAAAATATATCTAAAATAAAACATGAAAATTAATGGAAAATAATTACCGGTATGTTTCTTTAAAAATCTATTTTTTTTTTTTCAGTTCTAACCCATTTGGCTGAGTATAACTATTCAATTCAGTATTTATAATTATCTCCCAATAGAACTTTAGAATGTCTTCCTTTGTTATTGGACTGCTGCCACTTTTCACAAGATCTATAATGTATATAATCTAAAAATGTATATTCAATCCCAAAGCTTCTGGCACAGCAAATGGATTCCTTACTTACCTCCTCAATGGTATGGTGTCGCAGTGTTATACCTAGAAAATGTATAAGAGTTGTTTAATGAACTTCATGTTCATTTTAAAATACAGAAGAAGCATAATTTTCTAGGATTCCATTTTTGAAGGGGAATACAGTAATAATAATAAAAGCCTCTTTATATTTGGGAAGGGCAACAAAAAGGGATAATTAGAAATATGCCTGTAGGAAAGAAATTATGTAATTGTATAGAATACCAGAGATTGAGTGACATTATTGAACAAAAGGAATTGCACACAATAAGTTGTTTTATTGTCAAACAATTGAACATTTCAACACTTATTTAGGTTTTTCATAAGTAATAATTCTAGGGAACAGTTGAAGGAAAAAAAGAGTAGCTTTTCATAGAAATAGGAGAAATAAGACTTTGAACTGTTGTATTTTGGTATTATTTTGAGACACTGGATTATAGTAGTTAGGTAAGCAGGGTTTGGCATTAGAAACTTGGTTGAAACCCCACTTCTGTTATCTACTAGCTATGTAATCTTGAGCAAATTACTTAATTTCATTTCACCTCAGTTTCATCACTTTTAAAATGGGAGTTACAACAGTATCTACCTCATACTATTGATGTAAGGTGCATAGCACAGTACTTCTTATATTGCAAATATAAAATATTTTTTAAATTATTTTTTCCTAAACATCCATGGATACATATTTTTTAAAGATATTTGATGAGCAGTGTGTATCTTGGAAGAATATCAGGCAAGATGTTTTTACCAAATGTTCTTTTCCCAAATGTCACAAGTTACTAAAATTTTCAAGTACGGAAAGATCATGGGGTCATTGACTGAAGATCAAGTTTGCATGCTCTTGCTGGCCTTTGGTACTCTGCTTTGGCTGGCAATCAGAGTTTAAAGAATGCCTGGCAGTGCCACATTTTCTGGGAAAGTGCTGAAGCCCTGTGGTGTTAATGCTCACTGTAACTCCATGATGAGCTTTTCAATTTCTAAGCCATACTCTTTAATGAATATTGCCAGGAGCTGCCAACTTTTAAACTTTTTTTACCCCAAAATTTTCATCTCTTAATATATTGCAGAAGGTGATAGAGATCTCAAAATATCACTCAGGATGCTCCATAGTTATTGCCATTGGCAAAGGGGCAATACTGTATCTGAGCAATGAACTTGAAATGTGCTGCATGAATAATCTTTGATGAGTGCTGCTTTTTTGTTAGTTTTAAGGTTGGCTATTTTTTAATTTAACAAATGTAATATAGGAATACATAAATGAATCACCGTGGGAAATTAAGTTTAAATACTGAGAAAGAATAATTTTTATATAAAAATTTAGTATCTCAGATCTTCAAAGCTTGTTTTCATATATTATAGGTATTTTTGATATTGGTGAAATTTAAGAAATACTTTTTGTAGATACTTTGTACCAACAAAAGCTTGAGGGGATACAAGGCACTGGAATACCTGCACAGCATGGTAGACAGAGACATAAAAATAAGCCACTGGCTATTTGGGGGGATAAGAACAGTACTTCTTCTTCTTACCCTTTCTACTGAAAATACACAAACTGGCTAGGGTGGATCTTCACATCTTAATCTATGTAATTCAATATGTAATAAGTCTAATGGCTGTAAATTGGGCAAGATTGGGCTTATTCTCACAATTTGGGTTTTTTAATAGAGACTTTAACATTTACTAGGTGACACTAGAAACTAGGTAGATTTGAGGACAAAAGGTAAAGTATGTTTTTTGGGAGGAATGAGTCAGGGAAAAATCTTTGCCTATATAGTTTCTTTAAGTCTCAATGGGTTAGAATGTTGCATAGTTTGTAAAGTATATTTTAATAAATTAGAGTTCCCTGAAAAATAAGAAACTGATCATCAAATCCTATAAAAATTCCTACTTTAGTGCCTAATAACAAGAGCTTTACTAGTAAAATTTTTAAAGACAATTGAATAAATTCATCGTTAGATGTATAAAAAATAGGTTCTTTTGTGTTTCACCCCAATGTGGTAAGCAAGGGTAAATATATGGATACTCCGAGGGTAATTCCTGTTAGGCTGAGTGGGCCATTTCTGAGCCACGAACACCTGCTACCACATACTTTTGACGTGGGCCTGAACAGGTAAACAAATTGTTCTGGGTTGATTGGACTATATGAGGAAGCACTGGGAGAATTAAGGGCTGGAATTGTATCACACCTCTTCTCTTCTTCCTACCAGAGAACCATGAACACATGTTTACCTGTCAAGTATCTGTAATCCTAACCTGGAGCAGCACTTTCTGTGCCTGGTTCAGAGTAAGTGCTCAGTCAATATTTGTTGAATAATAACTAATCAATTTCCTTTCCTTTGCTTGTTCCCTTCTTTGCTCACCTGAACACATGCACACGTATAAACACTTAAGTGCAAAACTTTTCCCCAGCTACATATTCATCTCTAGTGATCAATAATAAAGGATTTTTTAAAATTCTCCTTAAAAATGTCTACTTTAATCACCTTTATTAATCACAACTATACATTTTGGAAAAGAGTAGTGGATGATGTTATTCATCCAGTTTCCAGAAAAAGCATGCTTCTTATATGAATTACAGATCCTTTGAGCTGAGTCTGTAGCTTCCTATCTGTTCCAGAGTGCCTAGTACAATGCATAATACATTGTACCAACCTGGAAAGTAATTGCATAAGTGAGTGAAAAGGTATGAATTAATCTTATTTTAATTATGAGATATAAAAACATGAAATAGCAGGAGGATCAAATTAACCCCAACAAAATCAACACTATTATGGGAGGTACAAATTTCCCAGTCTTGCCCAGCCGATGTTGCTCAGTGGTTGAGTGTTGACTTATGAACCAGGAGGTCTCTGGTTTGATTCCTGGTAAGGGCACATGCCTGGGTTTCCGACTTGATCCCCAGTGGGGGCATGTAGGAGACAGCTGATCAATGATTTTCTCTCATCATTGATGTTTCTATCTCTTCCTCCCTCTCTTCCTCTCTGAAATCAATAAAAAATATATTTTTTAAAACCCCAGTCCCCTATGTGTGTAGTGTTTTCCATATATAATTTTAGATATGTTTAGTAGTTTGATAAAGTCAGTATTATTGCTCTCATATTACACAGAAGAAACTAAGGTTGAACCACTTAACATGTCTAGGGTCTCTTTCCCTTCCTCTCTTTCTAAAATCAATAAAAACATATTCTCAAGTAAAGATTTAAAAAATTAATAAGAAGAAAACAAATCCAATTTTTAAAAATGTGTAAACATTTGTAAAATATGTATGTTAGGATAATGGGACTATGAAAATGTTGTCCTAAAGAAGAGAGATATAAGAAAACAAGTTAAAAATAAAATAATAAGAGAAAATGGGAAATTAAAGGAAAGCTACAAACCAGTCTTTCTATCATGCCCCCAAGAAAACACAAATTAGTGTTAAAACTTGAACATTAGCTAAAAGATGTACTTAACGCAATATAATATTTTGGAGAGAATTTTATTTATGTTTAAAATATTTGCTAGTTAATGGCATGAAGACTGTCATTTCCCATATTATGGCAGACTAGTTTGTTCAGATAAACTATCATGCTAAAAAGAACTGAAAATGCTCAAAGCAAATGCAAATTGCTTTTCTCTCTGGAGAAACAAAACTTTATTCTAGGACTCAAAAGTAGTTCAATGCCAGGGCTCCTCACTGGGGGCACCATCTTGCGGGGCTGACCAGCAGCCAATGAACGAGGGATGAACAGATTACTCCAACACAGTTTCACTGTAAAGAAACCAGGCAGCCTGGATTGCCTTCCTTATTATGCTTTTATTGGAATTTTTATCTTTAGATACTATCAGTAGGTGTGTAATCTTGGGAAGACACATGTGTTTACATTGTCCTTTAGGCAAGGGCATCCAGGGATTAAGCATAAGGATTCCAGTAAATACCCAGGGGTCTGCACATACACAGACTTGTTTGGGAAGGTCAAAAAATAATTAGGGGTGCCGCCTTGACACTCCCCCAAGTCGGAATTTTGATAAACAGGGCAGGCAGCCTTACATACACTTCCCTTTTATCAGAATGTCCTCCCTACAAACTTTTCAACCAAGTCTCATGTGTTCCCCAAAAGTTCAATAAATTTTTTCAAGGAAAACCTGAATTTTAGAATAAAAAATAACAAAGTACCTGAGGAAAAAATACCATGAGTAAAAATGAGCTTTTAAAAACAGACAATGAACATACATTTAAGACTTAAATATCAGAATCATCATACTTATAAACAGCTCTGGTTATTTTGTTCAAATACATATTGTTCAATCTCTAAAACCTCTGCAGAAAACAGTCACTATACTGTGACCTTGCAGATTTGGGGAGAAAAGGTGAGTAGAAGTTGAATAAATTAATTAGTGAGTTATCTATATACTAGAGGCCTGGTGCATGAAATTCGTGCATGAGGGGGGGTGTCCTTCAGCCCAGCCTGCACCCTCTCCAATCTGGGACCCCTCAAGGGATGTCCGACTCATGATCCAGGACTGCTGGCTCCCCACTGTTCGCCTGCCTGCCTTCCTGATTGCCCCTAACCACTTCTGCCTGCCAGCCTGATCACCCCATAACCACTCCCCTGCCAGCCTGATTGATACCTAACTGCTCCCCTGCCAGTTCGTTTGCTCCTAACTGCCCTCCCCTGCAGGCCTGGTCACACCTAACTGCCCTTCCCTGCAGGTTTGATCGCCCCCAACTGCCCTCCCTTGCAGGCCTGGCCCCTCCCACTGCCCTCCCCTGCTGGCCATATTGTGATGGCCATCTTGTGTCCACATGGGGGCAGGATCTTTGACCACATGGGGGCAGCCATCTTGTGTGTTGGAGTGATGGTCAATCTGCATATTATTCTTTTATTAGATAGGATAAAGGCCTAGTGCATGGGTGGGGACCAGCTAGTTTGCCCTGAAGGGTGTCCTGGATCAGGGTGGGGGTTTCCTTGGGTCGTGGGGTGGCCTGGGTGAGGGGCCTGTAGTGGTTTGCAGGCTGGCTATGCCCCCCGGTGACCCAAGCAGAGGCCCTGGTATCTGGGATTTATTTATCTTCTACAATTGAAACTTTGTAGCCTTGAGTGGAGCCAAGCCTTCTGCTCACTCTGTGGTGGCAGCCATTTCTATTGGGATTTATTTATCTTCCATAATTGAAACTTTGTAGCCTTAAGTGGAGGCCAAGGCATGCCAGGGCTACATAAGCTTGGCTTCCTCCATCACCAGGGGCAGCTCAAGCCTCCTGCTCTCTCCAGCTCTGTGGCTGCCACCATTTTTGTTGGGATTAATTTATCTTCTATAATTGAAACTTTGTAGCCTGGAGTGGAGGCCTGGGCCAGCCAGAGTGTGTGGAAAGCTTGGATTCCTCCATCACTGGGGAACCTTAAGCCACCCTCCTGCTCTCTCTGTGGCCGCAGCCATCTTGGTTGGGTTAATTTTCATACTCGCTCCTGATTGGCTGATGGGTGTGTCTTGTGGGCGTGTCTTGCTGGTGTAACAGAGTAATGGTTAATTTGCATATTACTCTTTTATTAGGTAAGATATAAAAGCATAAGCAATGCTTTGACCATTCAACCAGTAACTATGAAGCACACTGACCACCAGAGGGCAGATGCTCAATACACAGGCCTGGAAACATGGAACAGACTAATGAATCTCAGAAGGAAGGGGGAAGGGTGGGAAGAGATTAAACAAAGATCTTATATGCATACTAGAGGCCTGGTGCACAGATTTGTGCACCGGTGGGGTCCCTCAGCCTGGCTTGTGGGGATCAGGCCGAAACCAGCAGTCCAATATCCCCTGAGTGATCCTAGATTGCAAGAGGGTGCAGGCCAGGCCAAGGGACTCCACCAGTGCATGAATCGGTGCACCGGGCCTCTAGTTTAAAATAAAAACCTAGTGAATAGATTCATAAGCTAGTGAAACATAGTTAATAGTACCATAAAGAAACTGGAAAACAAGGCAGCAAAAGTATCAAGAATATAGCAGATAAATGATAAAGTCCAAACATACTTGACAGAAGTTAGGCAACATAGTAAATAGAATGAGAAAGTTTAATTGTAATCAAAGAAGATTAGCAAGGATGGGGTTCAAGTAAGGTGGAAGTGATAATGGGTAAGAATTTTCCAGAATTAAAGGGCATAGCCACAGGTTCATGAATACCATTGAATTCCAAGCCACATAATTAAAAATATATATATACATTTTAAGCAAGATGTAGTGAAACTGAGAGAAAATCTTAACAGTCAGAGGGGGAAATATCCTTCAAAAGAGTGATAGTAAGACGATAGCTTACTTCTCTACAGCAACAAAGGAAGTCAGGGTATTTGAGAGGAATACCACTTCAACTTAGAATTGTATACCCCAAATAATTTTTTAGGACCATGCAAAATGTGCCATTATTGAAGGAAATTTGAAAGGATATTCCTCAAGCATAAGGAAAGTGATCTCTGAAGGAATACTTCTGATACAAGAAGAAATGGAGAGAAAATGAATTGGCAACTCTCTGAATAAATTTTGCAAATGGCAAATCCTATACAATAAAAGGCTAATATGCAAATTGACTGAATGGCAGAATGACCAGTCACTATGATGTTCACTGACCACCAGGGTGCAGATGCTCAAAGTAAGAGCTGCCCCCTGGTGGTCAGTGTGCTCAGCCAGAAGCCCTAAGCCGGGCTCATGGCTGGCAAGCACAGCAGTGGTGGGAGCCTCTCCTGCTTCCCTGACAGCGCTAAGGATGTCTGACTGCTGGCTTAAGGCTCCCAGGCTACAAAAGGAAGCAGGCTAGGCTGAGGGACCACCCCCATCCCCCCGAGTGCACAAATGTCATGCACCGGGCTTCTAGTTTATTAAATAATAATAATTATATGTGTATTTAAAAAGAAAGATAGAATTACAATAAGTGACACTATTTCAAAATTAGTTGAGAGTATAGTAAGTGGTATTAAAGTTTTCCAAGATCCTTTGTCACTGAGAGTTAATTTGCTCAAAATAATGTTAATCATTAGGTTTTGATAAATTTAGTACATCTGCAGTCACCTTCATATAGTTGCTAATTTTTATAACATAAAAATATTTTCTATTTTTAAAGTTATGTTAAATGCCTTTTTCCCACACAAATATTGTAGGTATAAGTGCTAGAGAATCTAAAACATGTAACCAGATTCTAGCAGCTAAGTTCTTTTATACTGAAACATCCACGTAATTCTAAATGGTAAATACATGAAAGAAATGTTTTATTGTATTTATGTCACACATTTTCTCCCAAATAAAATTATATGCATAGAATAGAATAAGAACTACATTTGGGTAATGTTTAGACATTTTAAAATGTGAGCTATAATTATAGTTTTTAATCTCCTACTATTGTATTTATTCTCACTACTGGTGAGAAATTATGAGTAAGCATACATGCAATTTTAAACAAAGCCTTGGAAGTATATGAATGTATATAAATTGTTCAGAATAATTGACAGGAATGGTTTCCCCTATATAAGATAATATTTTAATAATAGCATTTGAACATATAGTACTTATTCATCTCTATTCATGTTATCATAATGCTAAAATAATGAATTTGCTCACAATGACCTATATCATTGCAATTAATGTTGGATTTACTATATCTTGTTAATAAAAATGCAAAGGGATTTTTTTTTTCTTTTTAAAAGTAAAACCGGTAATAGCTGCTTCTGCCTTCTAATGTCGGTGCATATTTCATTATCACAGAAAAATAATTTTCGTATTGCTTCTTTCCACTTATAGTCATTAGTGAAATATTAAAATGGCTGAGATCTTGAAAAAATAACCTTCTTTTATGGGGAAATGTACATAAGTTTGAATTTTGTTTATTCTCAGGGAGACTAAGAACTCCTCTGTGGAATGGGTTCCTGCAGAGTCTATCATATTGGGTTGAAAAAGAGAGAAATGAGATGTGTTGCATCAAGAAATCAAGTCCTGCTCTAGACGGTTTGGCTCAGTGGCAGAGCGTTGGCCTGCAAACTGAAAGGTCAATTCTGGTCAAGGGCACATGCCTGGGTTGTGGACTCGATCCCCAGTGGGGGATTTGCAGGAGGCAGCCAATCCATGAGACTCTCTCATCATGGATGTTTCTATCTCTCTCTCCCTTTTCCTTCCTCTCTGAAATCAATAAAAATATATTTCAAGAAATCAAGACCCCTTCTCTCTCTCTCTCTCTCTCTATTTCTCTTTCTCTCTCCCTCCCTCCATTCTCTCCTTCCCTCCTTTTTTTCTTTTAAAAGCTGAAAACTCAGTTGACTAAAATATCAGAAATATTTTTTTAGAAACAAGGAAATCTAAATTTAAGTTTCACCTCATCTTCCCATATTGCTAATCTTCATTAAAATGTGCTAAATACACAGGTGTTTACATACATTATTCCTCTTCATCTGGGAGAAAAAATATAAAAAATCTGCAGCTGTTTTTCATGTTATCTTTGTCTCAGGCTAAAGCAGTGAAAACCATTGTTTTAACTAATTCAAAGGACATAGGACAAATGAATGTCAGTCATCACTTACCACTAACAATCTTGGGAATACCTGAAATAATGAGCCTCATAAAGTTTTATTTATATTTTGAATTTAGAAAACAGCAGTCTTGAGATATTATGTTTGATATATTATTTAACAAAATTATGTTACAAAATCTTAACCAGGTGTTATTTAAATTACTTACGTGCTTACAAATTTACTTTGTTAGTTTATATCTCCAAGCATATATTAAAATAAGAAAGTCAGAGGAAATATTTTTTCCTGTATTCTACAAACAGGAAAGTACTCAAATTATAGGTTGCGTTTTTACCAAGTGCACATAGCCATCCATGTAGCACAGGAGGTCAACACACAGCCTAGCACTGGCATCGGGAACCCAGCCTCCTGCTGCAGTCCACACTGCCCCGGAGTGCAGTGTAGCCTGTTTGGAACTTCTTAAGGATGGGATTGTACAATACTTTTAATTTTTGAGTGACTTCTTTCAACATTATTTTGTCCAATTTACCCACATGGTTACAAATGCCCATAATTCATTTTTTTCGCATTATATTACATTCCACCAGATGATTATATAAGTGTATTGATTGATAATTTAAGTTTCTTCTAGTTTTTTTTTTAATATTACAAATTATACTGTTATAAACATATGTGCATGTGTTCGGTGAATTTATGTACATATGTCTGCGTTGTATAGAACCTGGGAGTGGGATTTCTTAGACACAGGACACATATCTATTCAGCTTTAGTAGTTAAGTTACTTCTGAAAAAGCACTACTACATCAGTGGAATAGAAGCAGAGTGGTGAGGCAGATTAAGTACTTACTTTAAGTGAGGGGGACATCAAGCCCTGTGCACACTATATTTTTACTAAATAATATCAAGCATATTATTTAATGTTATTGACTCTTAGCTTATTTATCTGTAAAATGCATGTCCACTATTCCACACAATCTTATTTTGTACTAAGTAAACTAATTTATGTTGAGAAGTACATAACAAATTTAGTGTTTGACAAATATTCATTTGTTTACCACCTTGCCTGGATGTTAGTAAAGTTAAAAATTAAATTCTATGAGAATATGAATGATTAAATCAGTGCTGTAAAAGGCACTTGGCAGACTATGATATAACCAAGTTGTATCTTGTCACTTGTCCCTATTGATTTCACTAGTACTCCAAAAGCTCAGTGTACACAGTAGCTAATGTTCATTAATGAAGAATTTATTAAGCAACAACTCTGTATTCAGTGTTGCCATGTGCTATGTGGAGAATGCAGAGTAAGTGTGATCATTTCCTATCCCTCAAGGTGCTCAAATACAAACATCAGAAACTCAGAAAATATTTTAATAATGAATTATATATTTGCATTACATTAGAAAAGTAGTGGTACCCTCTGCTTCATACTTCTTTCACATGGCTGAAGCTATTTAACTGAAATTATTAAAATTGTAAAAGGTACAAGGTTTAAAAGAAAACCTAATATTTGTTTATTTTACCATTCAGAAACATATCACTTCCAAGAACCCTATCTAATAAAGATATAATATACAAACTGACCATCACTCCAACACACAAGATGGCCACCCCCATGTGGTCAAAGATGGCTGCCCCCATGTGGACACAAGATGGCAGCCATAAGATGGCCAGCAGGGGAGGGCAGTTGTGGGCGATCAGGCCTGCAGGGGAGGGCAGTTGGAGGCAACCAGGCCTGCAGGGGAGGACAGTTAGTGGTGACCAGGCCTGTAGGGGAGGACAGTTAGGGGTGACTGCAAGGAAGGGCTGTTAGGAGTGACCAGGTTGGCAGGGGAGGGCAGTTAGGGGCAATTGGGCCAGCAGGGGAGAAGTTAGGCATTGATCAGGCTGGCAGGAGGGTGATTAGGTGGTGAGCAGGCTGGCAGGCAGAAGCAGTTAGGGGCAATCAGGCAGGGAAGTAGTTGGGAGCCAGCAATCCTGGATTGTGAGAGGGATGTCCGATTGCCCATTTAGGCAGTCAGACATTCCTCGAGGGGTCACAGATTGGAGAGGGTGCAGGCTAGGCTGAGAGACTCCACCCCCCCCCAGTGCACTAATTTCATGCACTGGGCCTCTAGAATTTTATAACTAGAGGCCCAGTAAATGAAAATTCATGCACTGGAGGGGGGTGTCCCTCAGCCCGTTCTGCCCCCTCTCACAGTCCAGGAGCCCTCAGGGGTGGGAGGCAACCTGGCGATCAGGGGAAGGCGATGCCCCCATCACTCTTCTGCTGCTACCACTGCTGGCAGCACAAGCCTCGGCCAGCCCTGATTACTGAGTCTCAGGCAGCCCTCGGTGGTTGGGCAGTCACCATCTGAGGCTTGCCTGCACCTTGGGTATTGGCTGGGCAGATGCCATCTAAGGCTTGCCTGTGCCTCGGTCTAGCCCTGGGGCAGGCCCGTCCACACCATGAGCCTGCTGCCACGGCAGGGCTGACGGGACTAGGTGCCACCATCTTGTGGCTGTGGACACTGTCATCTTTGTGAGGGTGTGATGGTCAATTAGCATATTGCATCTTTATTAGGTAGGATCTTTTCAAGAAACATTGTATATCAGGTCTTAGTATTTTGTTTGTTTGTTTTTTATTCTTCACCTGAGGATATGTTTTGGGTTTATTATTATTTATTTTAGAGAGAGTGGAAGGGGGGAAGAGAGAGAAACATTGATCGGTTTCCTCCCACATGTACTGTCCTCAACCAGGGATAGAACCACAATTTGGGTATGTTCCCTGGTCAGGAATTGAACCCACAAGCTTTGGGTGATGCTCCAACTAACTGAGCCACCTGGCCAGGGCAGATCTTAGGCTTAATAAAATTTTCTACTGATTTCTAACAGATACAGCTGAATAACATTTTCTTGCAACAAAATTAATGAGAATATTAAGATTAAGAAGGTCAGTGTGGCCTGGCTGGTGTGGCTCAACGGTTGAGTATAGACTGAAGAACCAAGAGGTCACCAATTCGATTCCAGCTAAGGGCACATGCCTGGTTTGCAGGCTCAAACCCCAGTAGGGGACATTCAGGAGAGAGATGATGGATGAAGTATTCCTCTCTCTTCCTCTCACTCTAAACATCAATAAAAACATTAAAAAAAAATTAGGCAGGTGCTCATCAAGACTGAGATTCTAGGAGTTACAGAAGACCGGTAAAAACCAAGTCATGCTTAGAGAAAGGGAGTTACATTTTATTAAGGGCAGGGCCAGAGAAAAATGTGTCTTTCAAATTCTGCCCCCCCCCCCCCGACATGGAGGAAACCTTTTCTATTTATATTTCTCCTAGCTCTTTTGTCTCCCAAATTTGGAATGAGACTTCTGGGCCTTCTAGGAAAGAAGGCCTATGTGCTGGGAAGGGGCCATTGAGACCATATCTCAAGGCCTGGCCTGGTCTCAGCACTGACAACTCTGTCTGGGGCATAGTCCACAGCCTCTCTGGAATGGGAGTAGTCTTATTTTCCTTATTATTTAAGCAAGCAAGCCTTTACCGAAGCCAAAATAGCAGAGTTAAAATTTCAAACCAGTTTTTATATAAGTTGGATGCTTCAATCAGGACTGAGATTCTAGAAGAAGTTTTGCTCTTCTGTTAATCGTTGTTCAGATTTAGAGAGCAACCTATCACAAGCAAAATACCATATTTTTTCGCGTATATGATGACCCCGTGTAAAAGATGCCCCCCCCCACTTTTCTAACCCAGAATTAAGAAATCAATATTTTAAACATGAAACAGAACACATTTTCATTTAATAA
The DNA here is from genome assembly GCA_026230045.1 of Corynorhinus townsendii. Taxonomy (NCBI): domain Eukaryota; kingdom Metazoa; phylum Chordata; class Mammalia; order Chiroptera; family Vespertilionidae; genus Corynorhinus; species Corynorhinus townsendii. The sequence continues at coordinate 111,431,010 of JAPDVU010000001.1, read as the reverse complement.
TTACCCCAGATAATGTTTATATACCAGTGCTATGATATTATGCAGCATATCACTTTATTCAGCCTCTGTTGCATCGCAACTCTCTTCTTCATCACTATTAGTTCCAGACATATCAATTTCTTCAGCTCCTATTGTAACACTGCAGTCTTCTGAGTCACATCTATATATGTGAGATCAGCCTCAGTTCTGTACATGGCATTGCTGTTTCCACATTTCTTTTTTTAAAAATATTTTATTGATTTTTTTCAGAGAGGAAGGGAGAGGGATAGAGAGTGAGAAACATAATGAGAGAGAAACATTGATCAGCCACCTCCTGCACGCCCCCTACTGGGGATGTGCCCACAACCTATTGGGGATGTGCCCACAACCAAGGTACATGCCCTTGACCAGAATCAAACCTGGGACCCTTCAAACTGCAGGCCGATGCTCTATCCACTGAGCCAAACTGGTTAGGGCTGATTCCACATTTCTTGAAGGACTTCACAATTATCTCTTGTTTGACACCATACCATGAGTTTAGGACCCAATTTCAGACCTCCATAATGGTTATTTTTTTCACTCTTCCTGTTGGTGTCAAGTTGTCACCTGCCTTTTACATCCATCTACTCTTTTCTTCTCTTATCAGGGCTTTAAATGGCTTGTTGATTGAAACATCTAGTGGTTGTAGCTGACCTATAAGTCCACCAGGAATAACTGCTAGGTGTGTTTGCAAATCTGAAGCAACCCTTTTTGTCTTTTCTGTTAAATGTCTTCGGAACTGATCAGAGACAAGTAGAGGTGGCTTCTTTAAGAGCCCCCAGGTCTTCTGGACCAAACTTTTGCAAACCAAATGGCCATAAGGTCTTCATCATCCATCCCTTCTTTTGAACTTGAACAATAATGCCAGGTGGCATGGTCTCTTTAGTATATGTTTTCCTTTTAAAAATAAGCATAGGAGGCAGTCTGGTACCATCTGCATAGCATGAGAGCACAGCAGCATAGTGTGTCTTTTCATGGCCACTTGTTTATTGCCACTGTTCTGATTCCTTTCACATCAACAGTTCTGTTGGAAGCCACATCAAAACTGAGAGGCATCTCATCCATGTTTGCAATCCGATTTGGCTCAAAATCATATTTTTTTCTGAAGTTGTATGACAAAAGAGTGAAACTGTTGGATTTTATCCTCATAAACTGGTGGCATTTTCTGAGATAACTTTGTGTTCTCATGGCCAAACCTTCTCTCCTCATGAAATTGAAGCACCATTTTGCCTTTTCTGTAAAATCAACAATGTTCATTTCGCTTGCAAACATTCTTGCCTGACATTGAATAAGCTTGGTTGACACACATAAGCCACTCTGGCGCTGCTCCATAATCCAAGTCTTAAATTAAGCCTCTGCTACAAGTTTGCCCATTTTGCTGGATTTCCTCTTAGGACCACCTTCTTTTTTTGGCATCTTAAGGAGTTGCTCTTCCTGTTTTCTACACTGTTTGATCATACACTCAGTGGGAGGAGGTCCAAATCATCTCTGTAGCTCTATTTCCATGCTCTTTTGCATAGCTAATTACATTCAGTTTGAATTTTGCAGAGTAAGACAATTACTTACCAGTATTTATCTTTTTATTTTTTGACATCTTTATGGACTCAGAATGCTCTGGTCCCTGTTGCATCTGCGCACACTCCATCTCTAATTACAGCATCAGCTGATGTCAGTAACAATAAGGGTCATGATTGGAGGAAGCCTGTTTGATAAAGTATGAGCAGCTAAGCACTAGGCACAGCTCCCTCCTTGGCTGACTTCCATGTATAAGACGCCCCTCAATTTTCAGTTTAAGGACTTTAGAAAAAAATAGTGTCTTATACACACAAAAAAATATGGTACATTAGTTTATGTTTAAGTCTGGGGAATAGAAGTTAATCATAAGCAATGTGGCTTTTTTTCTACTAAGAAATGAAGAAGTGAAAGTGATTTTATTTTGATGAGGGACTAAAAAGGTTACAGAACAATATGAGGAACACAGAATAGCAGAAGTAAATAGTGCCTGGATTCTGAAATATAAAGGGTTTTACTAGGTCTTTGTAGAGGGTGGTAAAATGCCCTACCCTGATGGCACTATATATGCAAATACATAAATGAATCAAATAACATGGTATGTATGTTGGGAAATGAATTATGTTGTTTGGAACATTAAATGAAGATGGAGCTATAGAGTAGAACATAAAATAGGTAACAGAAACTGGATCAGAGAGGACCGTTTTCATTTCCACAGATACGATGGAATATTGCCTTTTGATAAACAGTGGATCTCATATTTCTAAGTGCATAATACCTGGTATTCCTTTTTAAAATATGCAGAGTGCTGAGAGCTCTGCTACCAGCAACTCTTCTCCACATTTGAGTCATTTTATTTGATGGAGGACCCACAGGATTTGCATTTATAAGGTTTAAACCAGGAGAAACACTGTTGTAGGCATTGAAAACCTTAAAAGCTGCTAAAGAGAGGACCGATATTATTAGATTTCTGGTTCTTAGGAATGATTTGAGAGCAGTGAGCCCAGGCTGATTGGTTAGGATGTTATTGGAAAAGTACAGGTAGGCAATGATAAAGTTTTGAAGTATATTACTGATTTATGACGAAGATAGCAATGTAGTGGATTGAGAAATGACAGTCTATTCAATAAACAGTTATCAATAAGAAAAGTAGGTCTCTATTTTCTTTGTCACAGATGCAAAATTTCTATCTCACATTAAACACCAAAAGTCCAACTATATTGAAAATATAAATATGATAGGTAGAACAACAGAGCTTTTAGAGGAGAATAACCTAACAGCTTTGGTTTAAACATAGAGCTTTAAAATAGTATATAAAAAGCTTTAAAAGAAAAAAATGGTAAAATGGACTATATTAATATTAATATCTCTTATTCATTCAAGACATCATTAAGAGAGTGAAAGGGCAAACCACAGAGTAGAAGCTATTTTTAATGCATAGATTCAGAACAGATAAAGAATTCTTACATAATAAGAAAAAGAAAACGAAATTAAAATATGAGTTAAAATGCTTACTTTTGAAAAGTGGATATCCAAATTATGACTTAACATATGAAAATTTGCTTATAATACAGGACATTGGGGAAATGCCAATAAAAATTGGAATGTAATAAGCCACATTGTATTGATTAGAAGCATGTCATTAAGATTACAATGATTCAAGGGGAGGGAAATTAGACTCCATCCATCCCTTGGAAATAGCAAGGTCACTTTGAAGATCATAGAGGCTGGGAAATACTGCTGCGGCAATCTTTGAAACACAATCTACCACAAAATACATTGATGAAATTGACATTCAACCCATCAATATAGATAATCCTTTCAAATATTATGTTGAGTTAGTAAAGCCAGGTACAAAAGATTACATGTTGAATAAATTCATTTATATACAAAGTATTATAAAAGGCAACACCAACATATGCTTTTTCCTGTAAGAATGGCGGTTACCCTTTGGGGGGAGTAATTAAAAGAGAGTGGGACAATGATTTCTGAGGTGTTATTTATTTTAAGTTTCTTTTTTTAGTACAAGTTATAAAAGGTTGTTTTTAGCATTAGAAAATTTATCAATTGTTCACTTATAGTATAAAATTGTTTTATCTGTGTATATATTATACTTCAACAAAAGTTAAAGTAAAAATAAAAACCCTTTTAAATTGGTTATATTTAGTATACATGGTTTTGTCAATATTTTAGGATCATGTCTAAATTTTTGTTTCATTGTTATCTTTCACTCATTATTCTATAGTTTCTTATTTGTTTAAATCATTATACTTCTGCACAAAACTCTTACAAAGTAGCACGTTACCTCATTGGAAATAATACTTGGAAAAATAATACTGGTGTAGTTGCTCATTTTTAACACAAATAAATTATTTCCAAAGGTAAAATTAGGCTCACCATTACGAGATGCTCTCTGTTAAAAATAGTAAAATTGAAAGTTATTGAATAAGACATGAATGATTATAACATAAGAAGCAAATATTTTGTTATGGTATTTATATACACTTAGAAATAACCATCTTCCCAAAACATTTTCAAAGTGACATTTTTCCCCTTATATATACTTTTAAAAAAATTCACATCTAATCTATCAGCAAATTCTTTCTGTTTTTGCTTTAACACATGGAATCCAACCATCTCCTACCACCTCCATTGCTACTGCTCTGTACTAATAAACCTTATTTTCTGCTTACATTTTTCAGTGGCATCCTAATGAGACCCCCTGACCCATTTTTCCCTTTCTCCCTTGTGTTCTAATTCACAGCGCAGCAGCTTCTGTGGTCTTTTAAATCTGTCAGATCATGTAGGTCATTGTTGCTCTTATGCAACTCATCTTCCAATGGCTTTGATCTCAGAGTAAAAGTAAAAGTTCTCACCAAGACTTACAGCGTGGTACATGCTTCAGCCCCTTCTTCCATCCTAATATGCTTACTTAACTACCTGGCCTTCCTGCGTTTGTCAAAAATGCTAGGCAAGTTCTCATCTTGAGTCTTTGTATTTTCCTCTACCTAAACATTTTCCCTCCGGAGCTCTGAATAACCTTTCTTTCATTTTCTTCTGGTGTTTGCTCACATTTCTCCTTTAATTTGAGGCTCTGCTCCAACCACTCTATTTAATATTTCAACCCTTATCTCGTCCCCATCATTTCCACTTATTCAACGATTCCCGGCATATTTTTGTCCAACACAGTCATCCACTTTAAATATTTCTTATTTTGGCATTTGTTTATTATCCTAAGTCTTCTCTACTTTGCTTTCACTCTTAATATAGTGAGTTCTGGTACCATAAGGGCAGAACATGTGTGTGTGCCCACGTGTAGATGTCAGTGTCTGTGTATATGCATGGGTTGCCCAGGGCATTTACCCATTCTCTTTTCTCTTTCTGAAACAAAATTCTCTTTTCCATTGCTCTTTGCCTCTTTTTCAACTTTCACCTTTAAGCCTAAAGGTCATCTTCTTAGGGAATTTTTATCTAATCACTAGAGGCCCAGTGCATGAAAACTCATGCACTGGAGGGGGGGTTCCTCAGCCAGGCCTGCCCCCTCTCAGAGTTCAGGAAACCTCAGGGGCAGGAGGCGACCTGGAGATCAGGGGAAGGTGACACCCCTTCACACTTCTGCTGCTCACTGCTGGCAGCGCAAGCCTCAGCCGGCTGTGGTTACCTGGACCTTGGGTGGCCCTGGGTGGCTGGGCAGCTGCCATCTGAGGCTTGCCTGCACCTTGGGCCTGCCCTGGGCAGCTGGGGGGGCTGAGGGGACTGGGGGACTCCGGAGGCAGGCACATGGAGCAGCCAAACCCGCCTTGGGGGAGGGGGGGCTCGGCCATGCCGCATGCCTGCCACCCCAGCAGGGCTGAGGGGACTGGGCGCCACCATCTTGTGGCTGTGGGCATGCCATATTCGAGGGCATGGCAGTCAATTAGCATATTCCCTCCTTCTTAGATAGGATTCTACAAAAAGTAGTCAGGGCCTTCACCTATTATTCTCTAGCTTATTTCCTTGTTTATTTCTTTCATAGATCTTTAGCATTATGTAGTTATCTTCTTCATTTAATTATTGACTTGTTTTTCTTCTTAACTTTAATAAAATATCAATGAGGAGGAGAGCTTATTAGAAACTGAATGTGTAAATAGACTGAGTAAATTTTACTTGGACATTGGCCTTCCTTTTTGACAATTTATCCTATAGGTGATGCTTATATTTATTTGTTTTGTTTTGTTTTTTTTGAGTATATTTGCTACCACTTCCATACAGTGAAAAAAAAAAAAGCAAAGTTAAGTAATATTTTTATTTGCCAATATGTGACATTTTTTATTTATATTTTTGAGAGTATTCCAATTCCTTTTATGATTGTTGTATTTCTTTCATAGGAGAAGGGCAGCTTCCTTCATTGGATGAGCCTGATAGATCTGATGATAACTCCTGAGCCAATTAACTACAAAAATCCCTTTGGCTCCAGAATTGGTTTATAGCTGATTTCATTAAATAACTAAAACAGCAGGATGTATTGTTTTTCATTCTGTTGATTTTTGCTATGGAATTGTGAAACTTTGACATTCCATAATTATTTTGTTCTCAGAGGGCCTTACTCACCTTAGAAATGAAGACTGATGGGAAATTGGAAAGGTACAGAATAGATACACTGAATTTAGTAAGATTAAATCAAATGTATCTCTGGACTTATAATTGGACTTTTATCCAATTATAATGGATAAAATAAGCAAGTAAATTTTTTTGTGAGAAAATATATTTGCTTATTTTATCCATTATAATTGGCTCTTCTATTTTTATAGCCAAAAGCAACTTAATTAAAATTCACTTTTCATTCTCTTATTTTTTAACAGCACTTTCTCCTATTATAGTCTATTGGAAAATTCTTCATATTATCCATTGCTTTGGACATATTGATTTAAACATCTCTATAGCTATTTGGAGAGGCATTTCATAGCGGAAAGCTCTTACCTATTACCTTCACATTCTTTAAATATAGATATTTTTTAGTAAACTTTCAAACATGAGCCCCTAGTTCCTGTCATTATTACTGTTATTGATTAGTTTAGTGTCTTCCAACAACTAAAATCAATTACAAGTCAAAGATAACGCTATTTTATTCTTCATTCCACAGACTGTACACTGATGAGAGTTTCTTTCAGGCAGGGAGACACTAATTTTAGAGTTTGTTTCTTTCAAAGTTATATAATATTTCATCAGTAAATATTGATTCAATTTCAGTCCGTTTGGAAATTTTTTAGAAAGTAACTCTTGGTACAACTAATCAGTCTTACCAGTAGTCCACCTGGGAGAGATGGGAGTCTGATAGAAACCCAGATGCCACCTTCTTGGGGCCAAGCACTACTATTATTACAGCGCCAGCTGGGGGAGTGCGCTGCCTGTTCTCCATAATTAGGTCCTGCAGAGGGGTCTACTGGCTGTAATAATGTCAACAACAATAAAAATTAATAAAAATAGAATAAAAAGAAAAAAAACAATAATTTTCACTAATTATCTTTTGAGAAAGCCAGAAAATATACAGATAACCATCAGATATTCTGATATTTACAACTTTATGTACTATTAATGGACTACATATATTATTATTTGGTTTGGAATTGATGCAAATATGATCACTGTCACCATGAATCCCCTAATTGGCAAATTGATAATACTTTACAATTATGAACACTAATATGAACCAAGGTCTTGGAATTGCTCAGCAGTTTCATTTTGTTCTCTATCTTTTTTCTAGCTTCTGAAACAACTCTATCTTAATCCTAAAATCGTCCTTCCCCCACCTGATCCTCATCATATAATCTTATTTTATGATTCGCATAAAAAAGTAAATGCCATCAAAGAGATTTCTCATCTTCCTGACATCAAATCTCCAAACTCACCTATGTCTGTAGCCATGTTCCTTTCTACTGCTGTTTACAATGGATGAGGTGCTTTTTTACCTGTCAGGAATCAATTACTTCATGTGTGCAATGAATCCTCACCTCCACTGATGTCTTTGAGAATGTACTTCAGTTGTTGAACACCACCTACATCTTTAACCCCTCACCATCCACATCAGTCTGTGAAATAGTCAACTGTCACCCTGTGTTATGGCCAATACACTCATCTATCCCTTTCACAGCCCATTGTTTTGTAGGAATTGTCTGAATATGTTGTCTCCATTTTTTTTCCATACACATTTTTACCCAATCTAAGTTGGCCTTTACTCCCACAGTACCACCTAACTGTTCTCTTGTTTATGATCAATGTAGGAAACATTAAGTGAGATAGCTGCTGTCTCATTAACATTCCTCCAGTAAAAATTTATTTTCTCCTTCTGATATCTTCTGATTGGGCTGATTAAAATAAGTGCAAAGACAGCTAAATCAAAGTGAACTATTTACAAATCTTTAAATAGGATTTAAATACTTAAATTGTAAGATATAAAAACTAAGAACTTTCACAGATCAGTACCCCTCCAGAAAAAGTCCATAAGGTCCTGCTGGAAGGAGCAGCCTGCGTTCCATCATTCTTGGTCACAGATTCTCTGCTCTTATTTTACTTTTATGAACTCTCCTATTAACCAAATACAGTTCATAGTCCAAACCAGGACACTATTGAGAGTTAATGGAGATTCTATTTATCATTACATCAAGACCACATGTGTAATCAGGATTTCCACCCCCCCCCCAAAACAAACAAACAGAGGAGGGGTAATCATTGTTCTTCCTTGTTCAAGTTAAGTCAACATTTTCTATTGTATGCTACAAAAAATATTAACTGTATCACTTCTAATAGCTTTCATGTTCTAAATAAAGCGAGTGCTTCAGTTATTATCTGACTTGATTTCTCAACAGCATTTGCCACTCCTAACTGCTTTCTCTTTGTGGTAACACTCTCCTTGGCGTCTACATTTGTTTTCTTCTTGCTTTTTCCTAGTGGCTTTGCCATCTCCTCATTGTTGAAAGGCAATTCTCCCTGGGTTGTTGGAATTTCTGCACATCTTTTTTTTTTTTTTTTGGTATGAAACACTATTTGTTCTTTATTCAGCCTTTACAAGGATATGTGTATAGGAAACAGCCTTGGGAGGTCAGGTGGTGCTTTACTCTTGAAGCATGTTAATTGTCCGGTATAATAAAGGTAAGACCTCCCTGCAGAGCATAGGGCAGGGAGACATAGGCCATTTATAAAAGATTGGGTTTCCTAATCTTGGGGTTTCTGAACTGTAACACAGTTTGGTGTACAGGTGGGCACCGATCTGAGCCCATATGCATTGACCTGTGTGACTTGGGTAAGGAGAACCGCTGCAAGTACTCTGACTCTCAGTGGTACTTGCTGAGACATGAGTATAGGGAGAGTCAGTATCTTGCGTCTTCTGCAGTGTGAATGAAACTTTCAGGCTAAATTTTTAGCTTACAAATAGGGCATCTCAGACCCTTCCTAGTTCTTTTTTCTTTTTAATTGATATATAACATAGTTTAAGTTTAAGGTGTGCAACATGTTGATTTGATACATTTATATATTGTGATATAATTATCACCATAATGTTAGCAAACACCTCCATCGAGTCACATAATTATTTAATTTTGTGGTAAGAACATTTAAGATCTAGTCTCTCAGCAACTCTGAGCTATATAGTACAGTATTCTTGACTATAATCACAATAGAGGCCTGGTGCATGAATTCCTGCATGGGTAGGGTCCCTAGGGGTAACCTGCAGAGATCAGGCCCCAGCTCGCAACCCCAGCCTGACAGCTCCACCTGGCACCCGCCTTGGAGGACTGGCACTGCCTCCTCTCCTGCTCCACCATCTCCCTGCAGTGCCACTCTCCTTGGGGCCCATCCAGCCAGCAGTGCCTCCTCTGCTGCCTGCTGCCAGCACCATGTCACAGATGTCCAACATGTTTCATGCCGCCCCCTGGTGGTCAGGTTTTCTAAAAAAAAGACTCCCCTGCCACTCCATCCAGTATATATCAGATCTATCATTTTACTCAGTAATTTTTCACATAATTTACCATTATTTGTCATATATATTCATTAGTGTGGGGGAAATATTATCACAGTCACCATGCCATTTTAGTGTTTAAGCTGAGTGATTTTAGGAAAGTTGGTTCCATTCTGGTTCTGTAATTTATTCTCAGTGTCAAGTGCAGTGCTTGCCATAGAGTAGCTACTGATTATTTATTGAGCCAAGACAGGCAATATTCTGTTCTTCATTAAAACTCTCCTAAGATCAGCCTATTCTCCTTTAAGAATAGTAATGCATATAATGTGTAATATACAGTTTATTAAATATCCCATTATTTGGCATTTAGGTTTTATTTTCCCTTTTGAAGTTTAAGCAGATTGTAAATGGACAAATATGCTGATAAATATTTCTTTGAATCTTCAATTAAATCTTTAGAATAGTTATTACACATTTTTTTCTAAAACCAGTTGGTATGTGCCATTCCCTTTATCTGTCAGAATAGGGTAGGTCATGCTGCAGTAACCACACACTTCATTGGCTTGTTGCCCAGTAAAGTTTGTTGGCTGAGTGAAGCTGCTTCTTAACACATACTTTCAATATTCCCCATGACACAGCATTGTGTCCATTGAAAATTGCATTCAGCCTCTTCAAATTTCTATCAGAAAACACCACATATTCTTTTTGCTCACTAGCCATTGGCCTGAGCAGCTATTAGGGTCATTCCTAACATCAAAATTTCAAGGGCCTAGAGAATAAACTAGAACACCTGTCAAGTTTCCTAATCATTGCAACATTTCTCTTTTGGAAGCTTGGCATTAATCCATTATTCCATTCCCTTATTATTCTTGTTCTTATCCTGACCTGTTACCTAAGTATTTTCTGATTTCCCCTTTTTATTTGCTAATACTTTGAAAACTCCTTTGCCTATCCTAAACAGTCTACAATTTACTTTACCTTTTTTTTCAATGTTGAATCACTCTATTTTTTTTATTAAAAGCTTTAATGTTGACATTATTGCAGACTTCCCCCATTCCACCCCTCCCCCCCGACCCTATGCCCACCTCCACCCACTTCCGCCCTCCCCTTCCCTTGGCCTTCACCACACTGTTGTCCTTGTCCATAGGGAATCCATTTATGTTCTTTAGCTAATCCCTTCAACTTATTTATCCAGTAACCCCCACCCCTTCTCCTTGGGCACCAGCCAGTCTATTCCATTTATCCATGCTTCTGGTTCCATTTTATTAGTTTATTAGAGGCCTGATGCATGAATTTGTGCACCAGTCTAGTCCCTTGGCCTGGTCTGCGGGATCGGGCCAAAACCAGCTCTCGGACATCCCCTGAGGTGTCTGGGATTGTGAGAGGGTCCAGGCCAGGCCCAGGCACCCAACTGGTGCACAATCAGGGCTGGGAAGGGATGCAGAAGGTTGGCTAGCTAGGAAGGAATTGCAGGAGGGCTCCAGGCTCTGTCCAGCCCATCTCACTTAGTTGGCTGGACCCCAGCAGCAAGCTAACTTACCAGTCAGAGCGTCTGCCCCTGGTGGTCAGTGAATGTCACAGCAAGTGGTTGAGTGGCCTTAGCATATCATTAGCATACTAGTGGCTCAGTGCATGAAATTCATGCACATTAAAGGGGATTAATTAGAGGAAATATTTTAATATTGCTATTTGCCCTTTCTCTATAATAGAAGTGTAAGAGATGAAAGAAAATTAGTAAAATGTATATGAAAATCTTCTTCCTGTCAGAGTCTGGGGTGCACCATGGGATCCAGAGTCAAGTCCACACCCACACACGTGTGCCTCAAAATTGTGCAAGACCCAGACCCGGCTGCCCCCCGCCCCCATTGAGCTAGATCCAGATCCAGCCGGTCCCACCCTTGTCAAGCCCTGCCAGGTGGGGTTGCAGCCTCAGGTCCCCTGGCCCGGCACTGGGCAGAGGGTGCAGCCTGAGGTACCCTGTCCAGCCCCACAGGGTGGGGGTCATGGCCTGAGTTCCCCTGGTCTGGCACTGGGGTGGGGGTGTGCCTTGAGGTCCCCCATCAAGCCCCGCTGGGCGGGGGGTGCAGCCTCAGTTCCCCTGGCCCAGTGCCAGGATGGAGGCACAGCCTCAGGTCCCCCAACAAGCTCCTCCAGACAGGGGGGTGGCCTGAGTTCCCCTGGCCTGGCACCTGGGCAGGGGGCATGGCCTGAGGTCCCCTGTCAAACCCCATGGAGGGGGCTTGGGGGGGCACAGCTTCAGGTCCCTGATGATTGCTCATTAAGGCTCGTTACTGGAACTGGTTGCAGCCATCTTGTGTTACAGAAACCCCCTGCCTCTGCTGTGGGCACCACCATCTTTGTGGTGGAGTGATGGTCAATTTGCATATTTCCTCTTTATTATATAAGATTACACTTTGATCAGTTGAATGGACAACTGGACCCTTAGCATTTTAGGCATTTATTATGTAAGATTTTATTCATTAGATTCCACATATTAGTGAGATCATATGGTATTTGTCTGTCTCTGACTGGCTTATTTCATTTAGCATAAATTTTATTTTCCTCACTCTCACCTATTGTAATGCTTTTCATTGTTTCTACTTTCAATTATTTTTTTCACTTGATAACCATTTTTTATCATTTATTTATTTCATTTTATTGATTAAGGTATTAAATATGTTTCCTTATCTCCTCATTGCCCCTACCCCCCCTACTCATGCCCTCATCCCCCTATTGTCTATGTTCATTGGTTAGGCTTATATACATGCACACATGTAAGTCTCTACCCCTTACCCCTACCCTCCCCTACCTTCCCTCTAAGGTTTGATGGTCTGAAAGATGCTTCTCTGTCTCTGGATCTGTTTTTGTTCATCAGTTTATGTTGTTCATTATTTTCCATAAATGAGTGAGATCATGTGATATTTATCTTTCATTGACTGGCTTATTTCGCTTAGCATAATGCTCTCCAGTTCCATCCATGCTGCTGCAAATGGTAAGAATCCCTTCTCTTTTACCACAGCATAGTATTTCATTGTGTAGAGGTACCACAGTTTTTTAATCCACTCATCTGCTGATGGGCACTTAGGCTGTTTCCAAATCTTAGCTATGGTGAATTGTGCCACTATGAACATAAGAGTACATATATCCTTTCTGATTGGTGTTTCTAGTTTCTTGGGATATATTCCTAGAGGTGGCAACAACAGACTTAAATAGACACTTTTCGAAGGAAGACATAAGGCCAAAAGACATATGAAAACATGGTCAAAGTCACTAATAATCTGATAGATGCAAATCAAAACGACAATGCAGTACCATCTCACTCCTGTCAGAATGGCTATAATCAACAAATCAACAAACACTAAGTGCTGGCAAAGATACGGAGAAAAAGGAACACCCATGCACTGCTGGTGGGAATGCAAACTGGTACAGCCACTGTGGAGAACAGTATGGAGTTTCCTCAAAAAACTAAAAATGAAACTCCCATTTGACCCAGTGATCCCACTTCTAGGACTATATCCCAAGAAACTTGATAACCATTCTTAATTTCACAAAGTCTCCTTGTAATCATAATTCAAGATTGAGATTATGCTACATGTTTTTGTTTATTAGTTTGTACCATATGATATTGCTAATATTTAATTATCTTGGCAAAATGTTACTTAATGTGGTTTAACCTAATATTTCTTACTGCTTGTATAGAATTCTAATAAATGTTAATATATTTGTATTCTGTTTTCAAAATTGAAAGAATTTGAAGTGGCAAAACAAAATATTTGAAGTTCTAAAGGAAAGAAACTGATCATCATTACTCCATTCCAAGAAACATAAATTAGGTAAAAATGTTAGTTGTCACAGAAATTAGATTATCATCAAAACCAAGATCTCTAAATTTAACCAGGCTCAAGTCTACCATATGAGAAAGATTTTCTATGCAAATGCATTATCACTGTCATTCTCTCATTAAGATTGGCTCTTTTGCAGTAGAGATCTTCAGTCTCATTTTTGTAGATTAGCTGATAATACCATAGAAAAATTATAATTTTTATGTCTATAATATTGAGGTCTTCCCTATAGTTAATAACATGTATATTAAAAATAATGTCTCAGATTTTTGTTACCTGGCACTATTTTCTCTTACACATTTTATTTTATGTTTAAAGGCAAGCAGTCTATACCTTATTTTTCTTATGTAGTTTAATAGTATACATTAGTTTAAGAAAAAACTTAAATAATTTTAGATATTTTTGCTTAATCATAACAAAATTCTAAAAGAATGCAAAACCATGAAATACAACTCTATGCTATTAGAGTCACAAACTGTTTCTCTGAAAGACAAAATGTATGATGATGTTATATACATGATTACTCTACTCTTATACTTCCTTGAAAAATTAAAATTAAAAACTGCAAAGCATTTTATGCTCCTTAAGAGCAGATGATGTATAAGAGCCACTTAAGTTGCAGAAGTGCTACCTATCATTATCTCTCCCACACCAGTGAGAGAAATTGGGTGTTTAAAAAGCTGTAATGTGCCTTTTACTTGAAATGATCAGGTTTTAATTTCCTCTCTGTGGAATAATTCTGACATGATGGTTCCTGTCTCTGTTTAATCTGAATATGATACTCTTTCTTTATAAAAAGTAAAATATGAAATCCTAAGACATTTTTTCCAATTTGCACTTATACCATCCATTAAAAATATAGCACTTGCAACCACTTCCATTGCATACACAAATATGCTAGTTTCCTGCATTTTAAATCTTTACAAGATAACATTAAAAAAGAATCATTCTTCCTCAGTGTTTATTGAAATGCCAGTGAGATAGAATTAGATACCAAAATGATTATGAGACCAATATGCATATGAAGCTTTTCAGAAAAAAAAATAATAATCCATCACTTTTGAGTTCTAGCATCTCCACCAAAACTTAAAAAAAAAAAAATCAGAATTTGAGAAGGAGAGATTTTGTAAAATAGTTCCTGAGGGTATTACCCTATTGGTTAGAGCTTGGAAAATTTGGAGTATGTAAATATATCTATTGCTTTCTAGGCCAACAACTCATGCCTAAATTACATCCTAGAAATCTATAATGGAATTGTGGGTGAAAGTCTGAATTCCAACCCTCTCTTATTCCCCTCAGGAATTCTACATTTGAAAATATATATTACAAGGTTCACTGCTTTAGCCACAGAACCCAGATGACTTCCAGAGTTTGTTGGATTTTTTAATGTTTCCATTGGATCTTTCGCCCAGAGTGGGGTTGCTTGCCATGGACTATTTTCCATAGGGCTTGCTGATGGGGTAAGCAAAACTTAGCAAAGAGAGGCTGGTTTATTCTGTCCAACACCTAGTGGTTGACAAAGGAGGATGAATCCCATAAGGAAACTAAAGGATGTATAGTCTGGAAGGAACTACTGCAACCTAACCATGAGTAAATTAGCACAATCCTTACCAGGGACCTCAGTTTTAAGTCCTTATCAGACCTAGAGTGCTCTAGTCTACCTAGTTTAATAAGCACTACCCTATATTTTACCTTCTTTTATTCTCTATCTACTTATACCTCAGCTGAAACCCAAAATAGCTCCAGTGAGTGCAGGAGTATTGCAAAGGATAAAAAAGGGAGGAAAAGAAACCAAACTTGTCCCAGTCTCTTTTCCAGTGAGATTAAATAATATCACATGATGTCACTCATTTGTGGAATATAAAGAACATCAGAAACTGATGAACAGAAAGACAAAGAAGCATTGAACAGACTGTCACACTACAGCAGGAAGGCAGGAGAGGGTTGGGGGTGGGGTGGGTAAGAGATCAACCAAAGGACTTGTATGCATGCATATAAGCATAACCAATGGATGCAAACACAGTGAGTGGGGGGGGGGGGGTGAGGGCATGTGACAGGGGTTAGGGGGAGATCAATGGAGGGAAAAGGAGACATATGTACTACTATCTACACTAATAAAAGAGTAAGATGCAAATTTGCCATACCTTCACGATGCCCACCAGCCAATCAGGAGTGAGCATGCAAATCAACCCAACAAAGATGGTGGGTTAATTCACATACGTGGGTGCGAGGGGCCAGGGATAAGGCAGGATGCTTGCATAGTTGCCATTGCGACTACACAGGTGTTCTGCACCACCCCAGCCGCTGCGGGCCTCTGGGCAGTGTGGGAAGGTGAAAAGGTGGCTCTGGGCTGGAGCAAAAAGGTTGCTCTGGCTGGAGGAAAGGTGGTTCCGGCAGTCAGGGGAAGGAAGGCCCAATCTTGCATGAATCTTTGTGCATCAGGCCTCTAGATTGTAATACTTTAAACAATAAAAAAAAGTATTAAAAAAGTCAGAAATAAGGAGTAAAGAGATCACTCTCAATCAATTTAAAACATCAAAATGTAAATATACAAGTGATGGGGTTCTCTAGTTACTAACTTAAGATGTATTTTTATTATTATTAAAAGGAATTTTTAATATCTGATAATTATCAGGGAAGTGATTGTCCTGTACTAGTCTACATTAAAGGGCAAGGAAGTTTACAGCATTAAATATATTTCAAAGACTGTAGAATTGAAAGTCAATCTAAATAGCTTCAGTTTGGCAGCTTTGTGAATGAGATTCCTTTAAATATATTTCTCCAAGATATAAATGAATAGGGAAGCCTTGCAAGTGTTTATTCCATTATCATATTTTTTTCCTGACTTGTGTCAAGAAAAAATATATAATTAGATGTTCTCATGACACTTTAATATGTGCCCTTTTCTGTGTCTTGGTAGTAGGATAAATAAAGTTCAACTAAATATTAAGTAATAGTCCCTGAAACTTGTAAATGTTACTTTAAAAGAAAAAGGGAAAAGGTATTTGCAGATGCGATTAAATTAAGGATCTTGGCAGAGGTGGATTCACCTGGGTTAGGGAGGTCCTTTCAGGAAAGGTGCTTAGTGAGATTGACAAACACAGGAAGCATGTGACCATGGAGGGTTTGTGTGAGTGGTGTTGTCACAAAAAGAATATTAGCAAACACTAGGAGCTGGAATAGGTTCTCTCCTACAACCTCCAGAGAGAGCATGCCCTGATGCTCAGTAAGACTGATTTTGGACTTTTGGCCTCCAGACATGAGAGATTTTATTTCTGTGCCTTAAGCCACAAAGTTTGTGGGAGTATGTTACAGCACCCACAGGAAACAGATGCAGCTCTCTAAATTTTATTACATCTCTCTCTTTTTCTTTCCATTTTTTCTAGGATTCAAAACTGAAATGGATGTCAGTAGCTATTTATTTCAGTAGCTTTTAAATTGTGCTTCTTTGAGGCCCACAGTTTTCTTTGATGCTAACTAAAGGACCACAGCTGAGGTTAAATGAAAAGACATGTTTTTCATTATTGAGATATAAAGAAGTCCAGAAAAATCACTTGCCATCTCAAGCTTAATACTAGGGGTGGTTTACCCCAAAGCCCTTCCTCTGCATCTTTTTTCTAGCAGAACCCTGATTGTTAAAGGTGTCCACCCCTTTCCCTCAAAATCATTGTTGGATCCTAAAAACCATTCCCTTTGGGAGATCCTGGTTTGGGAGTGGATAAAGGGGGTTGGGGAGTTTTGGGGTGGGGAATAAAGCAGAAATATTGAAAAAGTTTTTTTGCGAAAAAATAAAAAGAAAAATTCCTCTTGTTTCATTTTGTAGCTAAAACTGCTATAGCCATCTTATCAACAGGTGAGTTACTGTGAGGATAAAGGTGACAAACTGAGGATGGCAGAGCGGAGAACAGGAAGGGACCTGGACTATGACGATATGACTGAGCCAGTGAATTAGTGCACCATGGGAGATATTAACTTATCTCTAAGCCACTTTGTGTTTCTTATAAGCATCTAGGCAATTGAAAAAATTATTTCAAAGTAAAACATACAGTATATGGAACTAAGTAGAGAGTTAGCTGGTGCCAAAATGGAAATAGTCAAATGATGCAGTTACTAAGATGAGAATGAACAGGTGACAGAAATAAGGATAGGCATGGAAAGGTAATTCGGTGTGAGACCTCTGTTCTTCTAGAAATACAGATTGAGGCAATGTTCTGAGACTTATATTTCACTTTAATTTTCTATTGCAGACATGGGAAGAAGTTAATTGTTACGCCTAATATAATTTTTTTATCTTTATTGTTGAAAGTATTACTTAAGTCCCCCATTTGCCTCTTCCAGCCTGCTCCCATTCCCCCAGGCCCTCACTACCCCACTGTCTATGTCCATGGGTTATGCATATATGCATACAAGTTCATTGCTTGATCTCCTCCATGCAAAAAAAAAAAAAAAGAAAAGAAACTAAACTACCAACTAACACTATACACAATAATAAACTCAAAATGGATAAAAAACTTAAATGTAAGATGTGGAACCATAAAAGTCCTAAAAGAAACCATAGGCACCAAAAATCAGACATCTCTTGTAGAAATATGTTTACTGATACATCTCCTAGGACTAAGGAGAAAATAAACAAATGGGACTACAAGAAAATAAAAGCTTCTGCACTGAAAAAGAAACCATCAACAAAATAACAAGAGAGCCTACTAAATGGGAGAACATATTTGCCAATGATACATTTGATAAGAGGTTAATCTCCAAGATATATAGGGAACTCATACAATTTATCAAAAGGAAGAAAAACAATCCAATTAAAATATGGGCAAAGGGCCTAAATAGAAAATTCTCCAAAGTGGACATACTTTGAGACATATGAAAAAAATGTTTAGTTACTAATCATCTGAGAGATGCAAGTCAAAGGACAATGAGGTATCACTTCACACCTGTCAGAATGGCTATCATCAGCAAATCAACAAATGACAAGTGCTGGTGGGTATGTGGAGAAAAGGGAACCCCAGTACACCCACTGCTGGTGCAAATGCAGACTGGTGTAGCCATTATGGAAAACAGTATGGAATTTCCTCAAAAAATTAAATGTGGATCTGCCATTTGACCCAGTAATCCCACTCCCAGGACTATATCTCAAGAAAGCAGAAACACCAATCAGAAAGGATATATGCACCCCAATGTTGAAAGCAGTGCAATTTACAATAGCTAAGATTTGGAAATAGCCTAAGTACCCATTAGCAGATGAGTGGATTAAAAAACTGCCTAACGTAAATTTAAAATATCTACACTAATAAAAGAAAAACATGCAAATTAAACATCACTCTGCTACACCCACAAGCTATGCCCACCAGCCAATCAGGAGTGAGTATGCATATTAACCCAACCAAGATGGCGGCTGGCCACAGAGCTGGAGGAATCAGGAGGCTTGGGTTGCCCCCGCAATGGAGGAAGCCAAGCTTCCCACCCTGGCAGGTCCTGGCCTCCACTCAAGGCTACAAAGTTTCAATTATAGAAGATAAATAAATCCTAGATACTTGCTTCCAGCAGGCCCTGGCCTCTGCTCAAAGAGACGCTGAAAAAAAAAAAAAGAAAAAAAGGAGGGGCTGCAACCTTGGGTCACCACGGTGTGATTAGGCCAGGATGGGATGGCAGGGGCCATTGGGGGTAAGTAGACCAGCATGGGGGCCAGTTGGGGATGAGCAGGCCATCAGTGGGGGTCAGTTGGAGGTGATCAGGACAGAGGGGGAGGGCAGTTTGGAGTGAGCAGGCCAACAGGGGGGCAGTTAGGGGTGAGTAGGCCAGTGGGGAGGGCAGGTGGGGGCAAGCAGGCCAGCAGTGGGGGCAGTTGGGGACGAGCAGGCCAGCAGGCAGAGTGGTTAGGGACAATCAGGCAGGCAGGCAGGCAGGTGAGCAGCTAGAGCCAGCAGTCCCGGATTGTGAGAGGGATGTCAGATTACCAGTTTAGGCCTGATCCCTGTAAACTGGCAGTAGGACATCCTTCGAGGGGGTCCCAGATTGGAGAGGGTGCAGGCTGGGCTAAGGAACACCCCCCCCCATCCCCATGCACAAATTTCGTGCACTGGGCCACTAATAAATTTAATAAAACTAAATGCATATTTTCTTCATTTATGCAAACAGCATGTAATCAGCATCTACTATGTGAATTGGACTTGTTACAAACTCCGGTAATAACAGGTGCTATTTCTATGTGTTTTAAACCACTATATCATCATATTCCCACAAAAACACTATGAGCAGGTGCTGTTATTCTATCCCATGTTACAGAGGAGCAAAGGGAGGCTCACATTCATTAATCACTGTAACTTGCTGAAGGTTACACAGGATAAGATCTCAGATTTGAACCCAGACAATTTGACTGCAGACCCCAGGCAGGCTCTTAGTCTCTGCTTTATAGTCTTATGGCAGGGAACAAGACAGACAAGACAACATACCAATGGGAGCTCCAGCAGCTTTTTTTAATACTACACTGTTATTCTATTTGGCACACGCAAAAACATAATACCCTTACAGTATTAATAAGGATATCATACTCAGATAAGAAAATTGCAGCTTAGAAAGATTGTAAATTGCTGAAGTTCTAACAGTAATTGGCAGGACTAAACTTGAATCATGGTCTCACTAAACTAAAACTCTTTCTCCTTACTAGACTTATTCAGTATTATACATATTGTCTGTCTAAAATATATAGATAAATACTCCTCAGATCAAATAATTACTGGGAATAAAAAAGTTATGTTGTAACAACTGAAATGAACACTTAGATGTAATATGTGTAATATGCTAAATATCTCCCAAAATTTCTTCCATCAACAATAATATTATATTAAAATAAATTTGTACTTGTAAAACAAATTAAAATAATTAGAAATAAAGCTAAGACAGAAAAATCTTTTAAGGGTTTATAGGGCATTAATATTTATACTGACTGTACATAGTATAGAATGCAAAAATAATATAGTATATTATCTATTAGTGAAAGAAAGCAGAAACACAGAGGACATCACGTGTGTTCTATATAAGAAAAGGCTAACATGCAAATTGTCCCCTCTACAGGGATTTCTACTGGGAATTCATTCAGGGGTGCACTGGGCCTCTAGTTCTATATAAAATATATATGTGATGAGAAAATCACTGTTTAATGTTTATTATCCTAGGAGGAAAATGACTAGAAGAGTATCTTAATACATAAGACTTTTCCTGCTTATTTTTTATAGTATCCATTCCTAGAAGTAAAGACTGAATGCATGAAACATTTGGGAAAATCAATAAAGCCTCCAGACCAGCAGCTTTTTCAAAATGTTTTGGGAGGGAAACAGGGGGATAGGAAGGTCTTGCAAGATGCTCTGGAAACACACACACACACACACACACACACACACACACACACACACATATATTTTCAAATATGTTTCTGCTTACAGTTTTCATTGCAGAAAGCCATATTCTTCTTAAATGTATATTATAATCTTTATTTAAGTACATGATGACTTTTTACAAAAGGGTGTTGAGGGAAAATTAAATTTACTAATAAGTTGCCTAATATGTCTTCCCTATCTGGACATAAATTAGCCTGTTTGTTGTGGAATTTTTTTCCCTAGAGAAGAAACGTTTATGCATAATAAGTTATCTCAAGTGATTTCTGATGTTAGGTACATGCATATATTTATGTATGAAAATAAAGCAATACATTTCAAGAGAATGGCATAGCACAATAGAGAAAAAGTTCTTTCCAAGTTAATTAAAAATAAAATGATTGGATTGTTAAATATGAAAAGAAGTTGATGAGTACGGTTTTATTTAAAATATTTTTAGATATGTTTATCATCCCCTTATCTGACTTATGCTTGTCAAAATAAGAGAAACATATCCCCATGTTTCCTAGACTGTTGACATGCTAGCTATATGACTTTGGTGTGATAATGTGGATTAACTTTTGCCATAGGCCCTAATTGGCTTGGCTCAGTGGATAGAGCATTGGCCTGTGGACTGAAAGGTCCCAGTTTCAATTCTGGTCAAGGGCATCTTGGTTGCGGGCACATCCCCAGGAGGGGGTATGCAGGAAGCAGCTGATCGATATTCATCTCTCATCGATGATTCTAACTCTCTATCCCTCTCCCTTCTTCTCTGTAAAAAAAAAATATATCAATAAAATATATTTTTTAAAAATTGCCATATGTTCTCTCTAGGAGAACTGCTGTGTGATGACATTTGATGTTGCATATGAAAATACGTTAGAGCTGCTGTTTTCAGTAGGGAGTTTCTCGGTGCTCCACAGGATTTAGAAATTAGGTATGTGATAACTGAAAACTGAAAAGAAGCATTTGAGAAATAAATTTGTTTGACATCAAATACCTACTGTATAGTTTTAGTTGTGAAACAGGGAATAAAAAGGTGTTTGTTTAGTTTCTGAGAAGGCAAGTTTGGAAGAATAGAAAGAAAATGTGTTTTTAGAAATTTAATGATCTGATACAAATTTCAGATACACCACTTTATTAACCAGTGAGTAAGATTTCTGGACTTCAATTTTTTCCATTACACAATTTATAATAACTAACTGAGAGAAAGTCCAATAAGGACTTATAGATTCACATGGTACAGTGAGTACTCAATTTAAAAAGTCTTCCTACTATTGACATATAGGTGAAAAAAAATAAATTAACTAAGTAATAGAGACAACAGAGTTCAGAGAAATTTTCTTTATGCACCAGAAACAGAATGGCCTCACAAAACAGTAAGCATGGCTGAGACCACATGTATGTATGGTTCAGGATAATGAAATAGGTATATGTATGAAGGTACCAAAAGAACTCCTCTGGAAACTGAATTCCAGAGCTATGCATAAAGACTGAAGGCAAGAATTTGGATAAAGAATAACTCAAATCCATTGTGAATTGAGGCTGAGAATAATGAGAAGGTGGAAGGCAAATACATAGTCTTCCTACCAGGATCTGAGACAAATATTGTTTTGGGTCTGCCATATTTTAAATATTTGGTAGTCACTCGAAATGATATCTAAGATATAGTTTTACTGGAGGTTGATATGAGTCAATTGAAGCACCTACAAAACAAACAGGGAGAAATAAAAATTAATAGGAAAGATAGATAGATGGAAGGAAGGAGGGAAGGCAGGAAGAGAGGGAGGGATGGAGATTAAGAGAGAGAAAGAAAAAAAAAGGAAGGAGGAAGGAAGGAAGAAAGGAAGGAAGGAAGGAAGGAAGGAAGGAAGGAAGGAGAAAGAAAGAAAAAATAAAAGGACAAATGAAAGAAGGATGGAAAGAAGAAAAGCAGAAAGAGGGGGAAATCCTATTTTAAAACAGCTGAGAAATAAAAATTCCAAAATACATGGCAAAATTTAACACTATGGCTAGAAAAATCCCTAATTTAAGAGACAATATATTAAAAATAATAATTTCAGTATGTTTTTAGAAATAAATGAGAATATATAAGAAATTACCAAACCAATGAAGTCAGAAATGAAAAAATAAGATTCAACTGGATATGAAAAACTTGAAATAGTCATTGATACAAAAATTATATAGGCTAAAATCAGTGAGATAGAGGAGAAAAAGAAGGAATTGTTGTTCAATGAGTACAGTTTCAGGTATTCAAGATGAATAAGTTCTAGAAATCTGCTATACAACATCATCCTTATAGTTAATGCAGCACTTAAACAACAGGAATATGTTCTGAGAAATGCATGGTTATTATACTGTTATAATTTATTTATTAATAACTAGAGGCCTGGTGCATGGATTCATGCACCGGTGGGGTCCCTCGGCCTGGCCTGTGCCGTCTCTCAACCTGAGACCCCTCGGGGGATGTTGGAGAGCTGGTTTTGGCCCTATCCCCACAGGCCAGGCTGAAAGAACTCACCAGTGCACAAATCCATGCACTGGGCCTCTAGTATGCAGATAAGATCTTTGGTTAATCTCTTCCTGCCCTTCCTTTTCCCCTCTTCCCTATGAGATTCATCAGTCTGTTCCATGTTTCCATGCCTGTAGTTTCTGCTCTTGCATTGAGTGATCAGTACCCCCTGGTGATCAGTGTGTGTCATCGCTACCAGCTGGTCGGCCAGTTGGCCAGTCGGCCGGTCACTTAGGTTTTTCTATATATAGACTAGTGGCCTGGTGCACAAAATTCATGCATGGGGGGGAGGGTCCCCTCAGCCCAGCCTGCACCCTCTCCAATTGGACATAACTCTCGCAATCTGGGACCATTGGATCCTAACCGCTTACCTCTCTGCCTGCCTGATCACCCCTAACTGCCTCTGCCTCATCCCCCACCACCATGGTTTTGTCCATAAGGAAGTTGGACGTCTGGAAGATGGCCGGTAGACCCGGTCTAATTAGCATATTATCCTTTTATTAATATAGATAGATTATATAGGATAGGATTACTTAAATGGGGGGGAAAGGCTTTTTACAACAGGAGAAAATGCTCTTGGCAGAGAAAAACACATAATCCCTATATATGGACTGATAGCTAGCCATATGCACTATATTGCCAAAGTGGTCACTAAAAAACTGAACCACTTTCTTACACCTTACACCAAACAGTTGGTGCCCTTAAAACCCCTCCTCAGGCCCCACCATAGGCTCTGCCTTCACAGTTCACCCAGATTGGGTTCTGATTGGTTGGTTTCTATGCCAATCAGTGTCAAAAGCTCTGTCTCCTAGGCAGCCATTGGCTCCTCACAGTTCACCCAGATTTGGTTCTGATTGGTCAGTTTCTATGCCAGTCAGCATCTCCAGGCCTATCTCTGGGCCTGATCAGAGAGTCTGGGCAGATCAGCAGCCCTTGCAGAGGCCTGGAGAGAAAGAGAGCTGTGGCTTCTGGCGAAGCCCAGAGAGAAAGAGAGAGGCAAGGGCTGATCAACAGCTGCCATGGAGGCTGCAGATCAGACCCTGTCTCTCTCTCCAGGCCTGACCCACAGCTCCCTCAGCAGGGAGGGAGTGCTGAGTTGTCATGCCCACAGCAGCAGCAGGCCCACTAACTGCAAGACTGACTTCTGGTGTTTGGTCGAGCCTTCAGTCATTACGGACTCTGGGTTTTTATATATATTAGGATATGAAGGAGCAAAGGGGTAAGCCAGCCATTATAGGCGTATCATTTGGGCAGCTTCACCAGGAAGCTACAAGTTTACACTCCCAAGGGTCCAACAAAAGGAAGATAGACACATGCCTAGTGAACTTAGGGGAACTAGCACAAGGAGCTTGCTGTCAATAACTTGGGGTGGCCAGAATGGGCATGGCCAATGCAAGAGCAGAAATGTGGGATACCTAATTCCCTAAACAAGTTTTCTCTCTCAGTACATTGCACTAGACTCCTGGATTGCAGGGCTCTTTTGCTCCTGCTTCCAAGCATTCACAGACATGGCCCTCAGCCATGTGGACCCTGCACACAGTAGACTAATGGACTGCAGCTAGCTTGATGCTGTACAGGACCCTACTGCAACATGGAATAGAAACTCTGGACACTCTGGCTTTGTTTCTAGCTCTACTGAAACTCACCTATACTTTTCTATGATTGGTCTGAGGGAAATGGGATTTTAGAAACCCAGAGATATAATTCCACAAAAATAAAGCTTTCTACTATATCTTCCCCTCCTGTGGGGGCCTCTAGAAATGCTTATTCCCTGGTATCCCAAGAAACCTACTTCCACCAACATCAGTTAGGTGATTTTGTTGTTTTGCAAATATAGAGTGCACTTATACCAACCTAGAAGATAAAACCTACTACACACTTAGGCTATATTGCATAGTCTATTGCTCTAAAGGGGAGGAAAAACAATTGTCCTTCTATCCTTTTGGGTTATTGACTAAGACAGATTAATGGGAGGAAAAAGTTTAATAACATGTGTGCTTTCTATATACATGGTAAAGACCCAGGAAAACTGAGTAACTCACCAAAACCGCTGAAGACACCAGCTTAAATACCATTTTTACCTGGTATTCATTCACCTTAAATATCATCTTCCCCTTAAATACCATTTTCATCTGAAGATAAAAGATGATGTTGAGGGAGGGAAGAGTCAGTCCTGGGAGTTTATCAGGAAAAGCACAGTAAACAAGAGTAAGGTTGTTATGCAGATTTAAGTCTGTCTTCTGTATTAATAAAGGTTTTAAGAGATAAGGTCATCCCACTCTTCCAGGTGGGAGACACACAAAGGAAGATTTTCTTTACAAATATAAATATCTTATATAAAGGGTAACTTTTATTTGGGTTTCAAAGCTTCTCCCATGTCTCTTGTTTCTTAAAATTAACCAGCCTAAAATAGTCCTTAGGCCAAACAGCATATTTTGGGGTGACAAATTCTGTTCCCCTACATTTCCTAGATAACAAACATGTCTACCCATGTTACTGTACTGTAGGCAATTGTAACAGAACAGTAAGTATATGTGTAATGAATTGTGTTAGTGATACAGAACTACCATATGACCCAGCAATTCCACTTCCGGGTAATTATCTGAAGAAAACAAAAACACTATCTTGAAAAGATATATGGGCCCCATTGTTCACTGAATAATGATTTACAACAGCTAAGAAGCTACCTAAGAGTTCACAGATGTATGAATGAAGACAGTATACTTTTAAAAAAATATATTTTTATTGAGTGTAGAGAGGAAGGGAGAGGAAGAGAGAGAAAGAAACATCAACGATGAGAGAGAATCATTGATGCCTCCTACTGGGATTGAGCCCGCAACCCAGGCATGTGCCCTTGATGGGAATAGAATTTGGGAACTTTCATTCCACAGACCGACACTCTATCCACTGAGCCAAAACAGCCTAGGCAAAGATAGTATACTTTATAAATACAATGGAATATTATTCAGCCATGAAAACAGAAATCTTGACATTTGCAATCAAATAGATGGACCTTTAGGGCATTATAATAAGTGAGATATCTTAGAGAAAGACAATACTATATGATCTGATTTATATGTTGAATAAAAAGCAAAAAAACCCCAAAAACTCAGCAAACTCATTAGTTTGGTGGTTCACAAAGGTAGTGGGATATCCAATGGGCAAAATAGGTGAAGGAGATCAAAAGTATAAACTTTGGTTTTAAAATAAATAAGTTCTGGGAATGTAATGTATAGCATGGTGACTAGTTAAAAATAATGTATATTTGAAAGTTTCTGAGAGAGTAGATCTTCATCACTAGAAAAATATTTTTTAACTTTTGTAACTGTGTGTGGTAACACATGTTAAGTAGACTTATTGTGGAGATTGTTTCATAAAATATAGAAATATCATGCATTATGTTGTATACATGGATTTAACATAATGTTGTATGGCAATTATATCAATTAAAAAGTTTAATGGTTAAAAGTAAAAAAATACTTAAATTATGTAACTAAAATTTGACATTAAATTAACAATAAAAATTAAAACATAAAGCATACAAATAATCAAAGCATTTGATTCCTTATTTTTGTATAAAAGAGACAGAATTACCCTAAAACACAATTTTCTTTCAAAGAAACTGCTTCAAGAAGCCAGCCTCTAAACAGTAAATTATGTAAACTATAATTAGAGGAGTATCTCATATTGAAATATATATTACCTAATAGTAACTTTATTATTATTGTTATTTTTAATTTAGTCATTCAACTCAAACAAATTTTACTGGATCCTTTAGGGCTATAGTACAGAATAAATGCACAAAGTACAAGATATATCAAACAAAAATTTTGATTATGATGATTTTTTATATTTTATATTTGGTTCTTAGTCACATAAAAAGAATGCCATAAATCATAGTTTTAAGAGGAAAGAATATCTTCCTTCACTTCTCTCTGACACCTCTTGGTCTTTCTTCTATGCAGTGTAGTAATTTATGTCATGTTATTATCTCTCTCAAAGTATGGTAAGGTTCTCAATAGAAAATACTTGTCTTCATCATTATTTTCTTCTTTCTTTGCCTATCAGAGGGCAGGAGACATGCTGGATATGGATAAAACTCATTAAAAGTGCAGCTATTGTGTGGAAGGAACAAATTCTACCCTTAACGTTCTCTGACTAGCCTAATAATACATGAGATACAGTAGCAAGAGAAAATAACAAAATGCAATACAAAGTAAAGTATGGAACCCCACATACATGAGTCAGAGAACCCTCATGCAAACAAAGTATGTTCATAATTACAAAGGAGGGTTGAGGTATAAAAGTCTTTCTGAGCTGGGATGTGGTGGTCACCTGGGGAGCTTCAACAGTTCATTGAAGGACCATCAGAAGAACAGACATTTAGTAAATAGTAGTTTGCCCTGCCCTATTTAGGTAGGCCATAATTTATCTCTGATTATCTCTTACTAGTGGCCCGGTGCACAAAATTCATGCATTGGGGGGGGGGTTCCCTCAGCCCAGACTGCACCCTCTCCAACCTGAGACCCTTCGAAGTATGCCCAATGGCCAGTTTACAGGGATCAGGCCTAAACCGGCAGTCAGACATCCCTCTCGCAATCTGGGACTGCTGGCTCCTAACTGCTTACCTGCCTGGCTGCCTGATTGCTCCTAATCACTCTGCCTGCTGGCCTGCTCTCCCCCAAATGCCCCCACACCAGCCTGATCACCCTCAACTGCTCCCCGTGCCAGTGTGCTTGCCCCCAACTGGCCCCTTTGCTGGTCTGCTCATCCCCAACTCCCCCGCACTGGCCTGATCACCCCCAATGGCCCCCCCAACAGCCTAATCACCCACAACTGCCATTCCATCCTGGCCTGATCACCCCCAACTGTCCTCCCCTCTTGGCCTCTAACTGCCTCTACCTCATCTCTGCCACCATGGCTTTGTCCAAAAGAATGTCCGGAAGGTCTGGAAGGTCTCCCAGTCTAATTAACCTGGGTGAGGGGCTGAGGGCTATTTTCAAGCTGGCCACACCCCCTTCAGGGTGGGGGTTCCCACTGGGGTTCCTGGACAGCCTGGGTAAGGGGCTGAGGGCTGTTTTCAGGCTGGCCACGCCTCCCAGCAACCCAGGCTCCCAGCCCCTCCTTCAATGGAGGCCAGGGTGGGCTGGAAGTCTGGCTTCCTTCATTGCTGGGGGCAATCCAAGCCACCTGCTCACTCCAGCTCCATGGCCGCAGCCATTTTGTTGGGTTAATTTTCATACTCACTCCTGATTGGCTGGTAGGCATATCAGAGTGATGGTCAATTTGCATGTTTCTCTTTTATTAGTGTAGATTATGGGCGAAGCCTCTATTTCAGGTAGTTAATGGGAGGGGTAGAAGTTTCTCTTGAGCCTGAAGCTGAAGAAGTAATCTGCATACCACTGAGGAAAGTCTTAGGGTGGCTCCTTCTGAACCCCCACAATATAAATAAAGTAGCAACCAGCAAAGTGTTAATAATCATGCATTTGAATAAATTAATGAGATTTGATAAGTACATGATGAAAGGAGTTTCTAAGGGTAAAGACAAGGCAGGTTTAGGGAGTTTTAGGAATTAGGGGTCCATGGACTAATACCACAGGGCTGCAAAGCTGGGAGCTGCTGAAAGGTATACATTCACAAAATAAAGGAGAGGAAGCCACCCATTCACAGAATAAAAAAGGCCACAGGGAATAGAAAAATAAAAGGGAGAAAAAGAGGGGAACCACATATGGGGTTTGAGCTCTGAAGCCGCTACAGTGACCAATCAGAGGGGATATCAGGACACAAAAAACTGCAGCCTTTATAAACCTTAAGAAAGAGGGACTTGGGAGGGGGGTCTATCTCCCACTCCCCACATGTGAGTCTGTGCTTATTTCTCAATAAATGTTCACCTTTTCCTATACCACCTTTTGACCGTGGCTTCATTCTTTGAATCCGCCTGGACAAGAACCCGGAAAATCACCTTTGCATCCTGCCCAGAGGAAAACAAGGCAGTCTGGTTTAATTTCCATGTTTCAATGGGAGATATCTAAAGATATAAATTCTGAAACAGTAGGAAAACAATAGTAATATTGAATTCCACAAATCTATTAACATTTGCCTGATTTAATAAATTTAGATTTTTAGTTATTTAGTTTCTCTCTTTTTTTCCCCTCAAATGTTTTTTTTTTTTTTTTTGTATGGTATCTGTAATCATTCTTTAGATGTGATAAGCAAAGTTGTTTTGGATATACATACATTTCTGAACTTTATTAAATATGGTAAATACTTAAAGAAGAATTACTGTGTCATATAAGCTTAAATGGTGTTATAATTCTATGTTCATATCTTTCATAACTATTCAGGCATGGCATTTATAATTACATTTTTTATGGTTTAGTTTATATAACAGGATGCAATAGCTGAATATCAAGAGATCAAGTGCATACAAACTAAAGGAAATCAAAATTATCCAAGTTGTAAAATAAGGCACTACATAGTGTTCAGCTCTTGTTTTGAATTTGTTTATGGAGATTCAGACTGTTGTGTTTGACCACATTTTTCAGTCTCAATATTCCAAAGAGATTTTAGACTGGTTTGTTATAAAATTAGAAGAATTGGATTTTAAGCTTTTATGTTGACCCACTCTTTAACTACTAGTGAAATCACTTTCCTTCATATTTTAATTCCCTTGTAAATTTATAATTTACTACATGAAGGTAAGATTGCTCACCTGTGTTCTTCATGGCTTCCTGAAAGTTTCCTGGCCTGTCACCTGTAGCTCACCCTCTTGGTAAATGGGAATTATACAAGATCATAGGCTCACAGGGTGAAATGAAAGTTAATGAGGAGGAAGATGTCTCTAAACTAATTTAAACTCCTTTGGAGAAATTTTCTATCTTTCCCTTTAAAATGTCATTTCTTTTGAAAAGACATAGCTTTTGGCTATTTCTGTCTTTGAAGTATTGTTGTGTAATGGTAAAATATATATGTTGTTAAAATGTAAAACTAACAAACAAACAAACAAACAAAAATTGAGCAAAACAAAAAAAACCTCAAAAGTATAAAAATGAGAGATAATATGTGAAAATGAATCAAAAATGAAACACCATGTAATACTTTAAAATATATATGAGAAGGAAATAGCTAGGCAAAAATTAGTCACATCATTAAAGGACAAAGGAAATGTTAATTCAGAAACTCTTGATATTGCCAAGGGTGTCATTGATTCTTTAACCTCAGTGTTCATTGGAAAAACTAAAACTTCAGTGTTCACGAAGTATTTGCAGACTGTATGATGTATTTATCTGAAAACAGGCATATAAAATAATAAAATATATGTTAGTAGAAACATATTTTGAAGAGTTATTAAAAAACATTTGAATAAAATGCATCTTTGCATATTTAAAAGTCAATCCTTTAGATTTTTAAAAATATCTTTATTGTGTTTCTAATTGTGGCCTAAATTATTTTTCCTCACCATGAATATGATTAAAAATTGAGATGACATTTTCAGCGTGATGGTAGAAAGCTAGTGATCTGTTACCTGAGGTGTCAGTAAAGAAATTTAGTATTTTCCACAAACTCCCCTCCGTATTCCAAAAATAAAAGCTGTGTAACATACTTATGAAAGTAGGAAAGCAAAGACTATAACTGTTTCTGGTAAGGTGCTAAAGTGTGACACATTCAAATTATCTGTAAGCGTTATATTCCAACTAGGTGAACATTGCTAAATGAAATGATTTACACTTAAAGTGTCGCATGATCTGCCAAATGTATTTAAATACTAAAGATGTGAAGAAGCAAGTAACAGCATATTTCTAGTATATTCACTTTTAATGCAAACAGTATTACAAGTCCCTAAAGGAAAACCATAAAATATCTGTTATCTATAATGATCTCTGTATTTATCTATCATCTGTCTATCCTACCTATGTTATAACCTATCTAATAAAGATGGAATATGCAAATTGACTGTAACTGCGACAAAGATGGCGATGCCCATAGCCAATAAGGAGGGAATATGTAAATTGATGCAACAAGGGAAGAGGAGGAAGGTGGCTCTGGGCTGGAGTGAAGGCGGAAAGGTGGCTATGGCTGGAGCGAAGGCGGTGCCGGCAGCCAGTGGAAGGAAGGCCTATTCTTGCACGAATCTTCATGAATTGGGCCTCTAGTATTTATATAGTTATCTATAGTTACTTTTAACATGTGCCATGCATGATTGACAGATATACATATTCACAGAAAGAAGTAAAGATAATAATTTAACTACTTAAAAATAACTTATTTTAAATGCTTAAATATTAATAATTCCCAAATGAGCATACTGTGTAAACAATTTTGAGTTCCTCTTTGTTTATTTCATGGCAAATAAGTATAGATGCATTTGACATTATACAATGTATTTATAATTTTTCACCACTTTAGAACTAATTCATTATAATAAACAATTTATTAATTTATTAAATAATTTATTATTTTGTTAAATGCATGAAATATCCCAGGTATATCTCAGAGGCAAAAATATAGCAATGAAAAAAGAAAAAAAAACTCCCTACTTTCATGAACCTTATATTCCGGAAATATACAAAAAATATAAGTAATAAAAATATATACTTTATTAGATGTTCAGTTTTCTATGAAAGACAATAAAGCGGAAAAGAATAGGTAGTGTTGAGGAGGGCAAATTACCACTGAGAAGTTAATCCTATATAATAAAGAGGTAATATGCAAATTGATCAACACACCCTCGCACAAGATAGCTGCCCCCATGTGGTCACAAGATGGCTGCTACAAGATGGCCAGCAGGGGAGGGCAGTTGGGGGTAATCGGGCTGGCAGGGGAGCAGTTTGGCATCAATCAGGCTGGCACGGGAGTGGTTAGGGGGCATTCAGGCAGGCAGGCAAGTGGTTGGGAGCCAGAAGTCCCGGATTGTGAGAGGGCAGTCCCAGATTGTGAGAGGGTTGTCTGACTGCTGGTTTAGGCCCTAATCTGGCAGTCAGACATCCCCAGAGGGGTCTCAGATTGAAGAGGTTGCAGGCTGGGCTGAGGGACAACACCCCTCCCAGTGTATGAATTTCATGCACCATGTCTCTAGGATTTGAATAAAGGCATAAGAAATACAAGAAAATGTACCATGTTGTTACTGGAAAAAGGGAATTTCAGCAACTGTGCACCAAGTGCAAAGGCTCTGAACTAGCAATAAAATATGTAGCAAGAAAATCAGTGTGATGGGAATAGGAATTGATGGGAAAGTGTTAGAAGGTAACTTTCAAGAGGTAGCTCATATTGCAGATCACATAGGGCCTTCTGCACTATTTTAAAACTTTGTATTTTATTTTGAGTGATACTAGAAACCTTGAGAACTTTTGAGCAGAGTGGCATAATCTGATTTACTTTTTAACAGGATTTTCTGCAGCTGAGTTGAAAGTCAATAGAAGAGGAGCAAGAGTCGCATCAGGCCTTAAAAGGAATTTGTAGAGTCTCAGGTGAGAAATCACTGATTTAAGAAAGCGGTAGTAAGAAGAGGTAAGATTCTTGTTGTATTTTAAATATTGAACCATGTAAACTATTGTTGAAGGATTGAAGGTCAGATGGGGGAGAAGAAATAGGTTCCAGATGCCTCCAAAAATTTGACTCAACCCATCACAAAGAAGGAACAATTGTAAAGATGGAGAGCTGTTAGGAGATGTAGGCAGAGGGCCAAGATTAGAGCTCATTTGAGATGCATAGGAGATATTAAATGGTTGCTTAAATATGACTTTAACAATTTTGGGTGAGGTCAAGGCAGGAGATATAAATTTGAAATTCACAAGTGGATAAATGGTATTTAATGTCATGCAACTGGATGAAGTAAACCAGTGATTAAATGGTAGAAAAGTGAAAATGTTCAAGACTGGAAACCTGGAGACACCAGAAATATAAGTTTTGGTAGATGAGGAGTAATAAGCAAAGGCTGTTGAGTAAAGGGAGTCAGTAAAGGCAGAAGGAAATGAGGAAACCATAGTATCTTAAAACCTTCATAAAGTGTCCTAGATGGAAGGGGAGAGGCAAAAGCAATTATAGTCTTCAAATTCTATCCATAGGTCAAAATGAGATTTGAAATATAGTTGGGTGCAAATGATTCAACAATAATTTGACTAAAATTTTAATCAAGCATTCACAAAGGTTATGTCTAAAGAAATAATAAATTTGTCAATTTACATATATATGCATATATATTTAAAAACTATAAATTATGTTTTAAAAAGTCAAATAGAAAGAAGAGGTCTTTTTAAATTACAGATTAAAAATTTCAGTCTCTTAGTCACTCTGACATAAAAGCCTATCTAATGAAAGAGTAATATGCAAATTGACATCACTCCAACACACAAGATGGCTGCCCCCATGTGGTCAAAGATGGCCACCCCCATGTGGACACAAGATGGTCACCACAAGATGGCCAGCAGGGAGGGCAGTTGTGAGGAACCAGGCCAGCAGGGGAGGGTAGTTGGGAGGGACCAGGCCTGCAGGGGAGGGTAGTTGGGAGGGACCAGGCTGGTAGGTGAAGACAGTTGGGGAGACCCAGGCGTACAGGGGAGGGAAGTTATAGGTGACCAGGCTGGCAGGAGAGGGCAGTTAGGGGTAATCAGGCCAGCAGGGGAGCAGTTAGGCATCAATCAGGCTGGCAGGGGAGTGGTTAGGGGGTGATCAGGATGGCAGGCAGAAGCAGTTAGGGGCAATCAGGCAGGCATGCAGAGGAGTGGTTGGAAGCCAGAAGTCCTGGATTGTGAGAGGGATGTCCGACTGCCCATTTAGGCCCAGTCCCACTGGACATCCCTCAATGGGTCCCAGATTGGAGAGGGTGCAGGCTGAGCTGAGGGACCCCTTCCCCCCCAGTGTATGAATTTCATGCACCGGGCCTCTAGTTTATATAAGCTAGAGGCCCGGTGCATGAAATTTGTGCACTGAGGCGGCGAGTCCCCCAGCCTGGCCTGCCCCTTCTCATAGCCCGGGAGCCCTCAGGGGAAGTCCTACTGACAGCTTAGGCCCGCTCTCCCAGTCTGGCCTCCCTTTGCGGGAGGTGACCGACCAATCAGGGGAAGGCACTGCCCCATCACTCCCTTGCTCTTGCTGCCTCTGGCCTCCCTCTGCAGTAGGCAACCATGCGATCACACGGGAAGGCAATGACCCCATTATGCTTCTGCTGCTGCCACTGCCGGCCACGAGGCTGCCTGAGCCTTGGTCATCGCAGCCACTGCAGCTTGCCTGAGCCTCGCCCGATCCTCATTGCCTGAGCCTCAGCCCTTGCAGCAGCAAGCCCTGAGCAAGCGGCAGTGGCCATAGTCTGCAAGCTTCCCCATGCTTAACCAATCGGGTGCGGTCATCCGGTGATGGGAAGACTACGTCTTCCAGGGTTCTCCTGGCTGCAGGGGAGAGTGCAGGTCTCCCTCTGGCCCTGGTCACTGGGTCCAGCTGCTAGTGGAAATTCCCTACATTGGTTGCCCAGACTCCTGGAGGCCTCCACCAATTCCCAACCCTGACCCAAGGGGTGTTGGGGGTGATGGAGGTGGCCTGGGAGTTTGAGGCACTACAGGAAGGAACTGCCTTTCTCAGAACCCCTGACCTGCGGCGCTGGAGGCCAAGGTGGGGCATGGCCGGGCCGGGAGCTCTTAGCTGTGGAGCTCAGACTTTCCCTCACCTGTGTTCACTGCTGGGCTGTCCCTCACTCACCTGCCTTTGCTGCCAGTGCAGAGGTTTCCTGGCAGAGTGGCTCTGCTGCCACTTGGCAGAAGGAACCTGTGGTCCTTCTTGGCAAGCGGAAGTGGCCATCGGGAATACTCACAGCCTCCAACGCCACGTGGGGAGTTCAGGCCGCCCTCCACCAGGCCTGCCTCTCCTGCCCCCATCCCCAGTGCTGCTTGCCCAGGGCCGGCCCTGAGCAAGTGGCAGCTGCCTCACATCCCCAACACTGCAAGTCCCCGCCTGTAGGTGTTTCTCTCTTTTCCACATCCAGTGCGGAAAGAGAGCGGGTCCAGTTCCTGAGTAGAGGAGCTGGGGATTAAGAAATAAAAGACAGAAAGAAACCAGATAGAAAGATAGAAACAAAGCTGGGAGCCAGGTGGGACGCCATCCTCTCTGATGGAGAGGCAGGGACCCTGAGCCCATGCAGCAAGTTTATTTTATACTCCCAAATACCAGGAAGTATCACCAAAACTTAGGATCAAAGGAGCTTATTTGCATTGTTGAGTAGGCCCTAGCATTCCTGGTG
Source organism: Corynorhinus townsendii (assembly GCA_026230045.1). Taxonomy (NCBI): domain Eukaryota; kingdom Metazoa; phylum Chordata; class Mammalia; order Chiroptera; family Vespertilionidae; genus Corynorhinus; species Corynorhinus townsendii. The sequence continues at coordinate 111,395,585 of JAPDVU010000001.1, read as the reverse complement.
CTTGCCTGGATTTAAATATCAAAAGCCCGCTCCCAGACACCTGGACAAAGGTAAAAAGTCAGTACTGATGACACCCCTCACCTTCTTGAGGAAGGTGTAACCCAGGTGCAGCTCTGCCAATCGCCTTGGGCTCAGCTGACAACAATTTAAAGAAATGCCCATGTGCCTTCCCAGGCAGCCCTCTACATGCGCCCACTCATGCAGGTCATTACTGTGATGGTGTCCCGACCAATTTGCATATTACCCTTTTATTAGTGTGTGTGTGTGTGTGTGTGTGTGTGTGTATTTCATCTTTGTTTTACCAATTATGTCTATTATGATAAAGTATTATCTTTAAATTAAAAAATTAACATATTTGAAAACTATGATATCATGAATATAATGCTGTTATGTGGACATACAAATTATTTGCTGGGACTCATTCTATAAACTATGAAATTTGAATTAACCCAACATATTAATGTGAGATTCCCAACCCAGTAAAACAATCTGAACACTTTAAATTGACACCATGTTTAATAATTTTTTTTCAATTTGAAATAGTTTCTCATTGTTCTGATTATGAAAAGACTGTAGCTATTTATATGTACTTCACAATCTGACTCTAAGCCACATCTCCAACTACTCCATGCTTCTCTTTGCCTAGTCTATCTGCATTTTACATTGAACGTTTTTGTCTTTTGAGTATAAACCCTTTCATAAGTCCATTCTTAAAAAGTCTGCTTTCATAACATGATTTCAGCTAGTTTTCAAAAGCAAGAACCTTGTTTACCACCCTTTCCCATTTCCTCAAAAAAAAAAAAAAATCTAGAACTTACTTATTTATCTCTCTGACTCAGACTCCTGTATTTTTTGCTCAGACTCTGCTTTACAGAGACACATGTTTCATGGATGGCATGGAGGGAATAGTGCTAAATTGAAATTCATTTTTTTCTATAGAATATGCATGAGATCTTGTATTTTATTGGTTTAGTTGAGGACTTCATTCAAGGTCCACTTGTAGCCTCTTCCTGTATTAATATCTATTTTATGGATTTTCCTCACTGTGCTATATGGTTGTATTGCCCCTTATGGACTTACGAATAAAAATAAGCATTGAGCAAAATTATTAAATAAAATATTAAACTAAAAAAGATCTGTACTGTAATGTAATGTTCCATCCGGTTCTCTGTTAGTGTGTCAGTGTACTCATCCTCCAGTTGCTCTGAGTGTGGCTGCTCAATGCTAACTGCTGCCCCTCTCTGATGGATTGCTCATTGGACTGGCTAACTAGAGTTGCCTCCCCAGGAAATCAGTCCTCCCTTCATAGATGATTGGCACTGAGGTACAAAGAGTAAACCCCCTTGTTTCCTTGCTTCAATGAAGGAAAACTCCACTGGTTGATTCATGCCACATAGCACTCTCCTGATATTCCCTAAATTCCAAACTCTACAATATGTACATGTAGCGATAGTAATACACAACAGTGCAAAAACAAGTTCCAATATAACATGTATTTATGGGACCATTTTTAAAATACAGATATAGTTATTATTTTTCTGTAAACATAGACTGTATTTAGAATCATACACAGGAAGAAAATGTAACCACTTTTATTTGAGTGTTTGAGGTAAAAATGGGTAAGGAAGAAAAATTATCATCTTTCTAATGTTATACCATGTCCATTAATTATTTTTAAATTGTCATTGTTCATATTTTAACATATATTTTTATTGATTTTAGAGAGAAAGGAAAAGGGAGAGATAGAAACATCAGTGATGACAGAGAATCATGGGATCTGCCGCCTCTTGCATGTCCCCCATCTGTGATTGAGCCCCAAACTCCGCCATGTGCCCTGACCAGGAATCGAACCATGACCTCCTGGTTCATAGGTGGATGCTCAGCCACTGAGCAACATCAGCTGGGCATCATTGTTCAATTTTAATCTAATGGCTTGTGGGACATCATGTCTCCTGATGGGCATCACCGGTTCTGATTGGTGTTTGAGGCAGTTGTGTGGGGGCAAGCTGCCCAGTGCATATCAGACACCTGGACACTACCCCTTGCATGAATCTGGGACAGTGGAGCCTATCTACTCAGTGGAACAAACTCCAGTGTTTAGGCTACTAGTCAAGGCAGAGATGTTAGCTTGGCAAAGGGTTGACTCTTTAAATATATATTTTTTTATAAATGATGATTTTTGAATTGAACAGTTCATACTTATGTTTATATAATATCAAAACAACTTGAAAATAAAGGAAATATATAAGGAAGTTTTGAGAGGAGAATGGATACATCAGATGAATAGGGAAATATTAAAATTTTTTTAAATCATGTATTGAAATATAAGCAGAATTACATTTATTTAGCCAAAATATATTGAAAAGAAAGATTATTTGATCCAATCAGTACCAGCTAAATTTTCCAAGATATTTATATGTAAATTAATTGGCTTTTTCAAATGGTTTGCTTTGTTTTTTCTTTTGTTATAAAGTACTGTCCAATTCCCAAAGTCCACTGTATTATTTGATAACAGGCTTTGATTAATAGATATAAGAAATGTCACCTGAACAAGGATTTTAAAAATTAATTTTTAGATATGTGAGATTAGATTAAGCACTATGAAAATATAGTGCTTAACCTTAAATATCCCTGTGAGTAATTATTAAATTTAGACACTTTCTATGATAAATAGCATAATATATATCTATTCCTATTAATTTCAGGGAATAGTGGCTTTGAATATATAAAAGCCCTCTATCTCAAATGTTTTGTTAAATAGTTTTTTAGCTTTTTAACATTCAACTATGGAGCTTTAATTTATAAATTGCTTTACACGCTAAATATGTGCTCCCTGCTAAAGCATATAAATGTGTAAAATGCCTTTTTTAACAAAAGAGCTTCATAATCCAGAAGGGGAATAAGATAAACTAATATAAAAAAAGTAGTATAAAGTCATTATTCTTGATAAAGCATGTAAAAGTTTGCATCATGTCACTAGTAGAGATTGCAAAAGATACAATAGGAACCCTTGGTTACTGGTATTTATATAGAATGTTAATATTAGTACCGTTTTAAGGAACTAAATTTTAAGAACTATTTTCTTGCCTGGTTAGCAAAAATATTCAGAGTATAGAACATGAATAGATTTTGAAACCATTGCATCATGATTTGCTAGCACTTTTGTTGCATAACCCATTCTTTTATAAAAAGAGAGAAATATCTACACTGGAAGAGAATAAAACTGCAAGCACCACCAGCAATAAAATGAAGGGAGCTAAAACCACAAAACAAAAAGTAGGTGGAGCTGCAAAAACAGAGAAGTCAAAGCAAGACAAGGGAGTGGAGACACAGACAGGATTACTGGACTAGGATCTCAGAAAGACCTGGAACAGTACCATTCATTTTCAAAAGTCAGGGCATATTCTATGTTTGCAGCTGATGTGGATATTGTCTATAAGAGATTTTCTGAATGTGATTTTGGCCTAATATGCAGCAGAAATGAACCTACATGAAAAATATTATAGGCGAGCCATCTTTAGTTTGTAGGACAAATTTGTTCCTGCAGATGGAAGAAAAGACAGAGAATGAATTTTAAACAGCCCCACAGCTTTATAACTCAGGTAACTGAATGGGAGTGGGGGTAGGTGGGCTAAATATATCAATTAGCTTACACATCCAAAACACCTGGTCATAAACACCTGTTTTCAGGCTTGGAGAACAGCTCCCCTCTTCTTTCCTCCTAACACATATACACACCCTTAAACATACATATACTCTTCTGTCTTATAAACAGCTAGTCCTGGAAATGCTCATCTATTTCAAAGAAGTTAAGGAATTCCACAAGAAGCCAGCAAAATTACTATATTATTATACTAGAAAAAAGAAAGTATAGAAGTAAGGGAGGGAGGGAAAGGGAAGAAGAAGAGAAAGAAAGGGAAGCCAGAGGCAGGAACAGTAAAACTACTCTCTAGAAAACAATGATTCGCAGAAAAATATTGCTAAGAGGAGGAGCCTAAACAAAGACATTACTAAAATGTTAAATAAAGAACAATAACATATTGGCCTGTATGAGGCCAGAGTACAAAGCAGAAATATGGGACAAGGAAGAAATGTTGAAGTAATAGAAACAGATGTATAAGCTAAGTCATATAGCAATGGGAAAAATTCAAAATCAAAGAAAAATTTGGAAAATGCACATAGTAGTTGTGATGCCTCTGTAATCACTGGAAATAAAGTCTAGAAAGAAAAAAAATAATAAAATAAAACAACATGGTAAAAAGTAAGCATTAAAATGATGAATGAGATAATTATAAAGGCAAGCAAATAAGATTCAGTAGATACATTATTGGCCTATCAACATAAAGCTAAATAATAAAAAAATCAATTATTGAAAAATAGAGTTTAGTAAAACTTTCTAGATATGAGATGACATATCTACAGATGGAAAAGATATAACATGTCCCAAGAAAAACTAATAAAGTGCATTCAACTTCAAAATATGTTATTAAATTATTAGACTTCAAAGATTTAAAAATATATACTTAAAATCATTAGCTATATTCCATGAAACAAAATTTACAGGTTTCAAAAACCTAGTGATCTTCATAAGGAATATTTTGGACCTTTCTTTTGGCACTACTGAAGCCAACATCAATACTAATTTGGGATGGTTATCATTAAAAATGAATATGAATATATCTTGTTTACCATTTTACTATGAGAAGGCTAAAAAGGGCTAATTCCAATGTAACCCTGATATTTGGAGCTAGTGATGTGTATTCAAGCCAGCAAGCTCAGTGTACATTCCTGATAACCTATAATTAAGTCCCTCTCTCCTTCCCAGATACTGGTCTTGCAGAACCTGTTACTGTGAAGAGTGCACTGCCCCAGAGGGAGGGTTATTCAAGCTGGTGCCAGGCCAGACCATCAGATATGGCCTGGAGACCCCCAACACCTGGGGGCCTTCTTGCATAGCCCGCAAAAAGGACCATTAGCATAATCCATGTTTGTGGGACAAGGACCCCAGGGAGGTAAGGGAGGGCCCCATGCATGTTCTTTCACTCAGATTTGGAAAGCTGTTCCCTGAGTCCCCCGGTGTATTAAACAGTGTCCCTCCATTTCTTTGAAGTGTCCTTGGCTTTCTTTGGTCTTCTGCAACAACTACAATACTTTTTTGTAGTTTTTGATTAGGCACCTAATGAACATTTGCTAAAGCAATGAGTCAAACAGTAGTTGGCTAATTAATTTACACTAAAATGAATTGAATTATTTTGTCCTACTCTTATCTCCTAATTGTCAAAGCAAATGTACCTGCCCTTGATCTATAACAGAATTTCTGCAATTCAATGACTTATTGGATACTACTACCTGGAACTCTACTGTCCTATCTAATCAAAACACTATTTTAAATAAGTCGTTTAGAGATTTTATTTAAAGGATATACATGAAGTATTTTTAAATTTATAAACTCACTTTTGACATTTAACCTGGTGAAATAATTTGATTAGATGATCTCATAGTGCTTATGGAAGTTTATTTTTATATTGGTGCTATCAATCTTTAGTTAAGGGATTAAAAAAAGGGCACAATATTTGATATTACAATTATAATGTTCATTTCTCAGGTAAGAATTGGAAATTTCCTTAGATCTTATATTAAGGAAAAAACAACAACTATTCTTCCTTGAAGTTAAAGACTTAACATCTAGTAGGTAGGAGTAGTCCTACCTCTTCTGATAGTAGGCTGTTCATCTAATTTGGAGCTACAACTGAGATGTCTGGACATTAATGCCTGTGATCTTAAGCTCCTGCTGGAATGCTTAGTAAGGCCCCTGTAACACTTCCAAAAGCAACAATCTCTGCCTCTGTTATCAGTGCTGTTTGCTGAAGGTACAACTTTGTCCAGTCTTACATTTTCATTTCCATGAACAAGAGACAACCCCAAAAATGTATAGCTTATGATCTCTGTATCTAGTTATGTAAGACATATATGATATCAATTTAGTTGAATTTTGTGTTCTAGTTTTTTGTTTCTCATCTCTCTTTATCTCCTCAATTCAATCACTATCTCTATCACTATATATCTCCTACTCCCAATTAGAGCTAATGTAATACTTTTCCAAATACATAATGTAATGTGTATCAATTTTGTCAAGTTCTATGAATTTAAGAATTAATATCAGCCACAATAGCTTAATGCTCTGAGATTTTGTAAGATGTTGAGTAGATCAGCCACTCACCAGGCAATGACTACAATGTGTAGGAGCTTATAAATTTGGGGGAATAATGGGGATTGTTAATGAATAGTGCTCTAAAGACTGAGAGGTGAGGGCACCACTGTCTGAGAAGGCAATGATTTATGGGTCTATACTGGACAATATTGCTTAAGCCTCTGTCGGCTTCTTTACCTATACAGAAAACTTATGTTCCAAATGCTTAATTATACTGATACTGCATTTTTGGACTGGAACCCGGATTCTTTGTCCACTGGAATCAAAGTATGAATCCACGGACAGAAAGTGGTATAGCATAGATGGAGATTTATTGAAGAACAAGTACAGACTCCCATGTGGGGAGAGGAAAGAGTCCCATAGAACTGACTCTCATGTGGGGAGGGGGAAGAGTCCCACCGGTTTCCTTGCTGTATGGCTTATAAAGGCTGCAGGTCTTGGTGCCTTGATATCCCCTCTGATTGGTCACTATACCCTTAGACTGATTACTATAGTAACTCCTGGGCTCAAAGGTCGAACCACACATGAGACATGTGAGGTTCTTCCCTCCTCCTTCCTTATTGTATTCCTATTCCCTTTGGGCTTCCTTCTTCTCCTTCTGAATGAAGGGTTTCCTTCTCTTTATTTTGTAAATATAAACCTCTTGCTGTTCCCAGCTCCCTCATTCTATGGCAATGTACCTGTTACTGCCTCCTTGCCTTATGGAGATGTAACTGCACCTGGCTTCCTTATGTTATGGAAATGTACCTTCTCCCAGTGTGTGGCCCTGTGTTTTTTTTTCCATGGATCCCCAATTTTAAAAAATCCCTAAGCCTATGTTCCCCCAAAATTTCTGCTTCAATACCACTACACGATAGCCATTTGGATCTCATGGAGCAAATCATACATATGTATTAACTGATAGATCCTCCCTTCTTCCAACTGGTGGATGGAGTATGATGTAACCTGCGTCTGAGGCTGGGACATTCCTGGGACATTGAACCACCAATCAGCACATGCAGAGTGCCCTGGGCCCCACCCCTTCCCGTTCCTCCCCTCAAAAGGCATGTTCACCTCCTTACGTGGTGCTGTTCTCCCATTGCAAGACAGCCCGGCTGGATCTTTCTCCTCTAATCCTGGTTTTTCTACCCTCTTTTGTAATGAATCTTGCTTGTTAGTGCAGAATAAACTTCCTCTTTTAACTTGTCTGGGTCTCCGACTCCGTTTCCTGCACCTCAAACCTTACATTTGGTGCTGACACCTGGGAGAGGGGGGTATTCCATTTGACTATTCACAGTTTGGGGTACCCCTCTCTCCCATCTCCTGGATCAGGATCTTCCTGCTTCTCCCCAGCTTGGCAGCATCAGCAGTAAGTTCCAGCCTGTGCTGATACCTGGCGGTCGTTTTTCCAGCATCTTTGTCCATAAACTGTGGCCCGTGTCAGAGATTGCCTTCCGGGCATAGCCCTCGGAGCCCCTCCAGGAGGGGTTCCAAATCGTGGGAGGCAGCGGAGACATTACTGCCGCCCCTCGGTTCTCCGGCCTTTTGGCCTCATTTTCCGAACCCCCTTCCAGGAAGGGGTTCCCAGACCCCAGGAGGTAGTGGAGACGTCCTTGACATCCCTCAGGTCCCTCGTTCTGTAGCCTTGGCTGAATGACTGGGACCCTGGTCCTTTAGCTCTGGCTACTGACCCCAGTATTAGACATGGGTAATTAAAAAAAAATCTAAACCGGATACTAGCACACCTCTAGGGTGTCTCCTCACTAATCTGGCTAAGCTAGGTCTGTCCCAGGATCTGCGTCCTAAATGCCTCATTTACTTCTCTAATGTGGCATGGCCTAAGTATGAATTGGAATGGGTCCAGATGGCCGGAAAACGGGAATTTTGATTTTAACATCCTCACTGATCTCAGTAATTTCTGCCGGCAAACCAGGAAGTGGCCCTATGCTATCGCCCCTCACTTTACTCCTCATGTTCCGCTCATCAGATCCTCCTTACAAAGTCTTCTTCACCCCCTCAAACTGGTCCTCAGCCCCTTTCTCTGTCTTCTGAGTCTTTCGACCCAGCTGTTCTTTCATCTCCACTTCTCCCGTTCCCGCCACCCTGCCTTCTACTCCCTCTCTTCCTCTTCCTTCTTCTTTGCCTCGGCTGCCCCTTTCCCGGCCGGTGGCTGCCGCTGCGGGTGCCACCATCGCCACCTTGGGCTGCAAGCTGAGCAGAGGCCGCTGCGCAGTGCGAGAGCCGCCCACCTACAGCCCCGCCAGCCACTCCAAACAGCTAAGTGAGATTTCTGTTTGTCTGTAGAAATTTTGGTTTGCTTTTCCCTTCTGTATTGTGAGTAGCCACCATGTTGGCCACATGGCTTGCCACTCCCATGGGGGCTGCCATCTTGAAACAGAAAAGTCCAACCCCTCTCTTTGAATAAAGTAACTGAGACCTCCCACAGCCCACCTCTGTGGGCCCAACCTAGTGTGGCCACCTGTCGCAGTGCTCCTCCTCCTCCTCTGGCCCACAGCCCGCCGCCTGCTCCTCCACCCACTCCCCTAAAGCCTTCTCAGATCCTGGTCCAAGATCTAGTGAATACGGCCTTTAAGGTTTTAATGCCTGTGAGGAGCAGACAGAGTCAGATCGGGAAGCTCCCTTTCGACAGAAGGTGAACCTGCAAACCCAAGCCTTGGGTACAGCTCTGAGGCCGACAGCAGCCACAGATGGTCCCAAGGGGACCATGTGTGGTGGGGGTACAAAGAGAGGATGGACGCCACCTGGAGGATGCTTCAAGTGTGGAAATGAAGGCCACTGGTCAAAGCAGTGCCCCGGGCTCAAACCAAGCCCTGTCCAGTGTGCGGTCAAAGCGGCCACTGGAAATATGACTGCCCCTGGAAAAGCAATGGGCCCTCTGCTTCTCAGCATAGAGGGGCCTCCCTTCCAGGTCATGACCCGCTGTTGGCCATGACTAAAGACTGGCTGAAGACTGAAGATAACCGGACTTGACGACCCCCATCACCCTCGCCGAGCCCAGGGTAACGCTCAAGGTAGCAGGTAAGCTGGTCTCCTTCCTGGTTTATAGGGGGGCTACCTTCTCTGTCCTGCCCCCCTTTTCAGGGTCACTTTCCTTCCACAATCTCGGTCATGGGTATTGACAGCAAATAGACCTGCCTGCTGGCCACCGGGCCACTTCCTTGTCTCCTCAATGATAGCCCTATAACCCACTCATTCCTAGTCATGTCTTCATGCTCCATGCCCCTTTTAGGATGGGATATCCTCACCAAACTAGGGGACACTCTGAAGATCACTTGGAGCTCTTCAGCCTCCCTGCTTCTTCTGCTCCTGACCCCCTCCCTTCACAGTAATTCTGATCCCCCACTGCCTGAATCCCTTGTGAACCCAAAAGTATGGTATACCTCTACCCCAGTGGTTATTGGACACCATACCCCAGTCAGGATCAGACTTAAGGGCCCCACCTCATTTCCCTCCCGTCCCCAGTTTCCTATCTCCCTAACTCATCGCCAAGGGCTCAAACCCCTCATTACTCGGCTTCTGGGGCAGGGTCTCCTCATACCTATTGACTCTCCATGCAACGCCCCCATCCTCCCTGTTAGGAAGGCAGACGGGACCTACTGGCTGGTGCAGGACCTCGAACTAATTAATGAAGCGGTGGTCCCCATCCACCCAGTGGTTCCTAATCCTTACACTCTTCTTTCCTGCATCCCATATGGTACCACCCACTTTTCCATCCTTGACCTCAAGGACGCCTTCTTTACCATACCTCTGGATCCAGACTCTTACCATCTGTTTGCATTTACTTGGGAGGACCCATACGAGCAGGTATGCCATCAACTCACCTGGATGGTCCTGCCCCAGGAGTTCAGAGACAGTCCTCATCTGTTTGGCCAGGCCTTACCCAGAGACCTCTGACAATGCTCATTAGAACCCAGCACTCTTCTCCTTCTCTGCAGCCCCTCCCTGGACATGTCTCAGAGGCAGACAGCTGACCTCCTCAACTCTCTGGGGGACAAAGGATACTGTCTGTCCCCTGCCAAGGCGCAACTGTCAGCCCCCACCATCACTTACTTGGGGAATCTGTCTGACGCCTAATTCCCGAGGACTGACAGTTGACCAAACACAAGCAATATGAGACCTATAGCCTCCCACTTCTGCAGAACAGATCTTGTCCTTTCTAGGGCTGGTAGGATTCTTCCTCCACTGGGTCCCAAACTTTGCTCTCCTAGCTAAGCCCCTATACCAGGCCGCTAAAGAAACACCAGTAGGCCCCCTCTCCTCACCCTCCCTCATTCACCAGGCGTTTTCTAAGCTCCGGGATGCTTTTCTGGCATCTCCCTCTCTCTCTCTCCTGGACATCTCTAAGCCTTTCCAAATATTTACTGATGAAAGACAGGGCATAGCTATGGGGGTCCTCACCCAGCCTTTAGGGCCAGCCTTAAGGACCAGCCCCGTAGCCTACCTGTCCAGACAGCTTGATCCCACAGTTCGTGGATGGCAGCCCTGCTTCTGGGCTCTGGCTGCAGCCACCGCTCTCACCAAGGAGACCCAGAAGATTTGCCTCCAGCAACCCTTACAGGTCTTCTCCACCCATAGGCTACAGGATCTTCTGTCCCACCAATCCTTATCTCTTCTTGCCCCCTCTTGCATGCAGGAACTCCATCTCCTGTTCCTTGAGAGTCCTGACATCTCCCTAACTCAGTCCCCAGCCCTGAACCCAGCCATTCTCCATCCCGCTGCCTCCACCCAACCTGCGGTAACACACTCTTGCTCCAAGGTCATCAAGGCCCTTACTCAACCTCAGGCAGGAGTCTCAGATTTTCCTCTCTCTAATCCTGACTTAACTAAACTGTACATACCCTACTGCCCATAATCATCTGGTAAGATCGATAAGATCAACGGCCTCCTTAAAGACCATCTAACTAAACTCTCTCTAGAAATTCACAGCTCCTGGCTGTACCTCCTGCCCATGGCCCTTACCAGAATCTGGGCTACACCAAGGAGCCACACCTTCTTAAGCCCTTTTGAAGTCCTATAAGGGAGACCCTTCTTGCTCAACCATCGTCTCCCTACTGACCCTTCTCTCCTGGCTACATATCTTCTATACCTGCCCTTACTCAGGCAACTTCTCCAGGAACATGCTGACAGGTTTCTGCCCAGGCCAGAACCAGCCAACCAAGACTCCCGAGGACGAGCTCTCCAGCAGGTGGACTCAGTCTTCCGCAAGAACCTTACCCCCAGGTTGTATTTCAACTCCAGGCCCAGAAAAGCAGCAAAACCAGACAAGTGATGCTGTGGCAGCCTCAGGACCAGGTTTAACCCCCCAAGTGACTCAACAGGATTGCCCTAGAGACTTCACCAACCAGTCCCTTGGGGAAATCATGCTGCTGCACCCTTTTTCCAGCACGGAAAACACTCCCTGTTTTTCGCTCACTTACCCCATGGCTCCTCCCACTATTAGGCCCACTGGTATCTATTCCTTTAATTTTGCTCTTTGACTCCTGTCTCATGCGCTGTTTCACTAGTTTTTTGCAGGACAGAATACAGGCATTCACCAACCAGAAGGTGGGAGAGATCTATCTGGCCTTGAATTCAGAACCTAGAGACGCCTATGTCACCAGAATCCTTGAGACCCCAGGTAGACTCCCCTGACGATGCCCCCTCTCAGCAGGAAGTTGCTACGGAAAATGGACTTTCACCCCCTGACCTTGCCCAGACTCTCAATTTTTTAAAAATATCACCAAAAGCCTGGAATGATAGATCCTCCCTTCCCCCAACTGGTGGACGGAGTATGACATAACCTGTGTCTGTAGCCGCAACATTCCCGAGATACTGAACCACCAATCAGCGCGTACAGAGTGCCCTGGACCTCACCCCTTCCTGTTCCTCCCTGGGCCCCAACCTTTCCCATTCCACCCCTCAAAAGGCATGTTCACCTCTGCACGTGTTGCTGTTCTCCCATTGCGAGACAGCCCGGCTGGGTCCTTCTCCTCTAATGCTGGTTTTTCTACCCTCTTTTGTAATGAATCTCACTCGTTAGTGTGGAATGAACTTCCTCTTTTAACTTGTCTGGGTCTCCAACTCCGTTTCCTGTGCCTTGAACCTTACATTAACCTTTTCAGAATTATTACTTTTTAATTAAAAAAAAATCCCAAACAGTTAGATAATGATAAGGCAAAAGAAATATAGAAACACAAACTGAAAAGGTCTTAGAGTCAGTGCTGACATGGCCTATATTTTAATCTCTTGCAAATATAAAAATAGCAAGGTTAAAAAAGTAAACCATTTTAATAGCCCTTTGAAGTATAGACAGATGCAACTTTAGAGACCTAAACATAAGTGACTCCTAATATTAGTAAAACAAGAGTGACAAATGATTGTGTGTCACACCATGATAGTTACTATATTGAAGGATGAGATTGTTAAATGGGAGTTTGGTAGTAGATATGAAGAAATCAAGCCAGATAAAAAGAAAAATATAAAAAGGGAAAAAAAGAAAAGGGAGAGAAGAAGAGATGGAGAAAGCAAGAAAGGAAAGAGGGAACTTTAATTGGAACTTAGACTCCAAAAATCAAAGGGAAGAAAAAATTGTTTTTTGGCAATAAGGGACTTGAAACTTGTGATTTAAGAACTGTAAGTGGAACAAGATAGTTAATATAAGTTGCAGAAGAAAAACTAATGTTAATAAATATGAGAAGCCAAATTGGAGCAGATTTTAAAGGGTTGTACCAGCGATGTAAAGGTGCTTTGTTGTTTTTGCTGCAGAAAAATAACATTAAATGGTGTTATGTGAAGTGGTAATATTTTATTTATGACATCTTTTCATGAGTATCAATAGTGTTCTCCTATTTATTTAATTGAATATAATATTAATGAAACCTCATATAAAGCATGAAACATTCTTTTTTATTTTTACACTAATTACATTTTATTAAATATACTGATTTAGTGTCTATTGATATTTTCTGGCTTCTTTTCCTAATATACCCATGGGCACCTCTAGTGTCTCAGCTGGTTTTCCTGCTTCCAGTCTTGATTGTTTTAAATTCATTTTCCAAAATTTAGTTACAAAAATCTTTCTAAACTAAAATATTTTATCTGATCTTTAAAAAAGCTTCAGTGACCTTTCATTGCTCCCACAAAGGAGTACTATTATTTAAATGTATTTTACAAGGCTTATTATTATCTCAAACATCAGCTCCATTTGTTGCCTCATTCCACAGTGCTACCCTCAGAGTCTAAGCTCCAACACTACTTATCCTTTCTCAGTATTTTCAGCTCACTGATTCTTCATTTTCCTTTTGTCCTCTTCTCTGCCTGGAATAGACCACACACTTTTTACTTTGCCATATTCAATTATAAAAAAAATCTTACATTACAAAACTAAGGAAGACAGAATTTAATAACTTATCAAAATCACACAGCAATGAGGATCAAGATCCGAGCCTGAAGAATTTAGCTTCAGAGCCCACATGAGGACTATAGAAGGAAGTTTTCAGGAAATGTTCAGAGTCAGTGCCCAGCTAAATACGTGTAATAGAAAAATACTCCATCTGCAGTGGGGAAAAAGAAATACACACTTATAAGACATAACACTACCCAATTCATCATTTGTTTGTATTTGCCACTAAATTATTGATTTTAAAACATGTGTTCTTTATATCACCACCTTTCACTCTTTTCATAAATTGTGTATTTGGGCTAACTCATAATAACTGATAAAAGATCTGCAACTGATTGTACTGAACTTGCTTCAAAGAAATGAAAGGTGTCATGCAGATATGATAGTGCAACATTTACAATGGTTTGGTACACCTTCAACAGAGAATAGTTACCAGCTAGTAGCAAGAGTTGATGGTGTGCTTTGCTGTTGTAGAGGGATCATAGGCAGTTATTGTGTTACCAGAGAGCTTCCTGAGTCGGAAGTGGGTTCCCCCACCTCAGCTCTTAGCACCTTGCTTGGAAGAATAAGACAAGTTACAGAAAGCGGTGCTGAAGCAAAACAAGTGATTTTATTAAGGATACAGTTGGCATAATGCACAAGTGGGCAACTCAGCTGTTATAATAATGTTATGGTCATAAGGAAACCCCTGTAATGCATGAAATAATTATTGTGTGAAATGTTTGCTGTGTGGAGACCCCAATACTCTGTAACTTCCAAACTGGTGAACACCCCACTATCTTGATGTGAACGCCCTGTGCCCTTAAAGTGTAAATGCCCTGCTCCTAGCATAAGGCCCGCCATCTGGCCCATACTGATAAGACACAAGTTGTTTACTACTGGTGATAAAAGCATCGGACCTTCTTCAGTCGATGTCTCCTGCCTGATAGAGGGGGACTCCACATCGCTCCCTGGAGTCAAGCCCCTGACTGACAAGTCCCTGATTGACTGTTCTGCTAAGCGAGCCTGAACCAACTGCGGCCGCCTGTAGGTCTCCTTCTTCATCATCTGTCTTTCAGGTGTGCATCACCAGGTGGCCTTAGCTGGAGCCTAGGACCCACTAAAAATAGGTAAATAAACTTTGTGTGACTGCATACTAATTCTGTCTTGTGTGTCATGTGTTCCAGTTCGGCTCAGCTGTCTAGACATTGAAGTACCAGGAGATAGGCCGTTATTGCTGACTCCTGGTCACCTGCTAGTCTAGACAGATAATTAATTAATTGGGGTCATAATTGGACATCAGCTTTTCTGAGCCCCCTATCCAATGGGGTTTTAAGCATTATACATCCTTTGGTTGCAAGCTTCAAGGTTTCTCTCCCTTGGTATGGGGATTAGCATATGGGGATTCAAGCTCCACCTTATCATTGTAGTTTGACTATTGATAATATTGTCTTGGCAGGTCTCAGAATTGCTTGGGTATAGCAATAATCCCCCTCTCTTGCCTTAGTATCTATGTATCCTTCTAACATCGCCCCCTAAGTGACACAGTCTAAATGCTTTTGGAGTGTTGAAGGTCGGTGATCAATCTTTCATAGCTACTTGCTGCTGACTGTCGTCGTTGAGCTGGTTCTGGGATGGCATAATCAGTTCCCTGTCTGGGCAGGCAAGGGTGAGTGTTCTGTATAAAATTTGTCAGCAGCCTGATCTAAGGGGCTGAAGGGTATGTTCAAATATCCTTGTTGGATGATCATTTGTAGGTGAATTGTCTCTAGCTTGAAGATACAAAATGGAAAAGTTTAAACATACAGGTCCAAAAAGAAGTAGGAGAAATAGGGAAGCCGGAGAGCTTAGAAAGGGTCCTAGAGAGTCTGATTGTGTAAGGTACCTTCCATCAGGGGCTAACTGTGCTGCTTGGGAAACTTCCTTTCAAGTTTTAATAAAAACCTGGGATATTGGTTCAAATAATGGAGCCAAGGCGGTTGGGGACAATCTTTTTATCCCTAGGTCTTGAATTGTTTGATGAAATTTTTTTTAGTGAAGTGTCAAACCAGAGAGTTTGATTTGGTTCTTAGTTTAGTAGAATGTCCTCGGTTAAGAAAGTCCTCCCTTACAGGGCCTTAAAAGGGCTAAATCCTAAAAATAGGGTTGGGTTGATCTTCATTCTTAATAAGGCAGTGGGAATAAGTTGCTACCGAATGTGATGGGTTTCCTGACATAATTTTCCTGATATATTGTTCTTTTGAATGTTTAGTTTGTCCTTTCGACTTTTACGAGGATTGGGATCTCCATGCAGATTGTAAATGTTAATCAATACCTAAAGCTTTACTGACCCTTTTAGTTATATTTGCGGTAAAGAACAGGCCATTGTCTCTCTAAAATGACAGGTGTCATGTAAGCCTTTATAACTTTCCAGTGAATTCCCTATGGGAGATGTAAAAGACCATCTCTTTGGTACTATCTCCACTCATCTGTGTTATATCCATGTTGCTTAGAACAATCTATTTCCTCCTTGGTATAGAAAGGCAAATATTTCTTTGTGTTTACAGTAGGAATAGGGCTCCAATGATATTTTCCCTTTTTTGGTGACATTCTTGGTTGTACGATCTGTGAAATTGTTTCCCTGGAAAATTTCTTCCATCCCTTTTGATATCCCTAGCAATGAATCACTGCTATTTCTTGAAGGGAATTTTACAGCTTCTAGAAGTTTTAAAATATGGGCTCATATATCAATGGTCCCTGTTTTCTATTCAGATATACTTTTTCTTTACAAATAGCTGCGTGAGCATGTAGCATTAAAATGCATATTTAGAGTCAGTATATATTTTAAGTCTCATGTCCTTTTCTAATTTTAAGGTCCTTGTGAAGGCTATGAATTCTACTAAATGTGCTGAGATTCATGGGGGTAAAGATTGAGCCTCTATGATAGCATGCTGGGATACTTATTCCACATCTAGCATAACGTACCTCTTCTCCCATGAAACTGCTTCCATTTGAGAACCAAACTTTATCCAGATTTTGGAGTGGTTGGGCCTTTAGGTCTGATCTGTTGGCATAAACTTTGTCTATGATCTCATGATAATTATGTGTAGCTTTTATATTTGGGGTAGCATTTAGGTGATTGGATTCAGGACAGAACAGTTTTCAATTTTTAGCTGTGGGTTTTCTATTAGAATAACTGGTACCACAACATGCGATTATTGGTAAGTCAGTGAGGTCTTTTAGTATTGAGTAATGGGCCAAGTGTATAGAACTATATTTTGAGTGCTTCTTCTAAACATAAGGCTGCTGGTACTACTACCCTAAAGCAATGAAGCCAGCCTTGGGCTACTGTATCTAATTTTTTTTTTTTTTTAATATCCTACAGGTCTCTTGCTGGGTCCCAAGGCCTAAGTCAGGACCTCTAATGCTATGACCTATTTCTCAGTAACATACAGTTGGAAAGGCTTTTCTAAATTTAGGAAGCTTGTGTCTGTATAAGAGCTTCTTTTAGTTGTTTAAAATCCCTTTGTTCTTCCTTTTCCCAGTATAAGCTAGTTGGTCCCCACTGATTGCTTTCCTTTTGAGCTTTATAGAGAGGTCTGGTCTTTTGCCCATATTCTAGGATCCATAATCTGCAATATCCTATTAATCCTAAGAATACTTGGAGTTGGTTCTGGGTGGTAAGCTCAGGAAGGCCTAAAATGGCTATATACTATTTGAGGATAGTATTCTCTTCCCAAGGGTTAATATGAAGCCTAAATAATCTACTGTTTTTGTTGTAGTATTTGAGCTTTATTCTTAGATATTTCATACCCTCTGTATTCCAGGAAATTTAGGGTTTATACTACATATTCACAGCCTATTTCCTCCTTGGGAGAACATATAAGTATGTCATCTACATATTAGATAACCTGGCTGGCCCCCCTCAAGTGATAGATCCTTTAAGTTCTCTGCCAGTGCTTGTTCAAACAAATGTGGACACTCTCTAAATCAATGAAGGAGGACTCTCCACATCAGTTGTTGTTTATGTCTTTATAAATTTTCCTATTCAAAAGCAAATAGAAATTGACAAGCTGAATCCAGAAGAAATGCAGAAAAAGGTGTCTTTTCAATCTAGTACAGAGAACCATTGGATTTGGGAAGGAATTTGTCCCATGATAGTATAAGGGTTAGGTACTATTGTTATGTATAGGGATGACAACCTCATTGATTGTGCTTGAATCTTGAACTAATCTATAGGTCCCATTTTTTCCCCTCTAATAGGTAAGAAGAGAATATTAAAGAGAGAATTACAAACTACTAACAACTCATGACCAAGAAATATAGTGATAATTTTCTGTAGCCCTTTCCTGATCTCTGAATTTATAGGATATTGCTTTCTATTAAGGAAATTGATTGGATCTTTTAATTTGATCATAACTGGTTTAGTTCTGTGAGCCTGACCCAGAATTCCTGTTACCCATATTTGGGGATTAAGTTCTTGTTCCTTATCTATGTTGGTTTTGGTCACTCCTCTCTTAACAAATAATGCCATAATGGGAACTTGTTCCTCAGTACTATAGAAAAACTTCCTTGAGTGCTAATTTTATTTAAAATATCTCTGCCTAATAAAGGGGTAGGGCACTCTGTTATGATCAAAAATTGGTATGTAAATGTGATTGCTCCCTATAAGCTTTTCAAAAGTGGGGTAAAATGTCTTGCTTGGGAGTGCCATCTATTCCCTGTATGATAGTACTATCGGGAGTGAGGGGTCCCTTATGGGAGGTCCCCACAGAAGGTGGCTCGATATCTGAAAGAAATTAATAGGTCTTCCTGCCACTGCAAGGGTTACCCTGGGCTTTGTCCCTCTTATGGAGATGTTCCTAGAGGGAGCTTACTGGAGTATAGGGCCCCATCAGTTCAGAGCCATGTTATTCGAGGGTGTGGACCAGGGGCCCCTTTGGCCCTCAGGGCTGTCCCTTTTCCAATGTCTGGACTTTTGGCATAAGGGGCATGGTTTTCAGCAAGGCCCCGTCCTGGGCCATGCCTGCTTCCGGTGCCCAGGCTTCCCACATTTATGACAATTACCAGTAGGAGACGCCCTGGATTTTCTCTTTTGTGGACCTCCAGGCCATTGCTCTTGTAGGGAGGTTGATCTTGTCCCTTCTTCTTGTGTTTTTGCCTCTTTAAGGCCCCCTCCTCCTCTTTTGGGTCTCTATTACAGAACACTAAGAACGCTGCCTTTAGTAAATCCTCCATGGGAGTCACTGGACCTATTTCTAACTTCTATAATTTTCTTCTAATATCTGAGGCTGAATCATTCATGAACTTGTTTTTTAATACTATTTTTTCAGCAGGATCTTCAGGATCTAGTATGTTTGATTATGCCTCCCACAACCTTTCTGAAAAAGTCTATTGGGTTCTCCTGAAGTCCTGGGTCAATGGTTGACAGTTTATTATCATTAACTGGTGGTTTTTGTTTTGCTTTGTTTTGTTTTGTTTGTTTGTTTGTTTGTTTGTTGGGGTGGAAGTCTTTCATTTCCTGCAAGAGGCAAAAAAGCATGCGATCTCTGGCCCACCTCCCATTCTCTGAATCACAGGCCCTATTTGGATTAGGATAGGGGATGACCTCTGTTCCTGGCGGATAGTTATCACTTTGCATATGGACTTCATTTATATAGGCCAATGCCTTCCACTTAGTGCTATCATTTTCTGAGATGGTCAGGTCTCCTAAGAGGATTATATTAACATCCCTCCAAGATAAGTCACATGTTAAGGTTGAAGCATCCATCTTATATAAAAACTGCTATTTGAAATTTTAATCCTGCTATTTGGCTTCTGTAAATGCTTGCTTGCTTGCTTAAATAATAAGGAAAATAAGACTACTCCCACTTCAGAGAGGCCATTAAACCTTCTCCAGATGAAATTATCAGTGCTGGCACCAGGCCAGGCCTTTGGTTGAGGTCTCAAGGCCCCAGCACATAGGGGCTCTTTAAGAACTTGCAAAGTGGGCCAGAAACACCCCATATTTAGGAGACAAAGAAGGTAAAAACATATAAATAGGGAAAATTCCTCCATGTTGGGGCCCAGAATTTGAAAGACATTTTCCTCTGGACCCGTGCATAATAAATGTAACTGCATCTCTCTAAGTATTGCTTGGTTCTTCTCCGGTTTTCTGTAACAAGGTAAGCTTTTTCCATCCTTAGATAAACTTTCAAGGGTCATCTGTAAAACTCCTGAACCTGTCAATTATGCCCATTAAGTCATGATTGCTAAATGGAACCTGAATTCTTATTATTTCCTCCTGTCCTGGGGCTTCCCTTAAAAGAAAGAGTTGAGGTAATATCCTTTGTTTTGTTTTTTGGAATTTATTGGTTTAACCTTCCCCTGACTGGTTGATTCTTGTCACACTTATAAGAAAAAATTCAGATAAATGACAACACAGTGTTGAGGCAAAACAAGAAAATGTATATAAGAATGTACTTGGCATAAAGCATGACTCAGTTATTCTGGGTGTCACACCCATGGGGCTTTAAGGATTATATATCTTTTTGTTGAAAACCTCAAGGTTCCTTCCCCTGGTATTAGGATTAGCATATGGGTATTCAAGCTCCCTCTTGTCATTGTAGTTTGACTGTTGATACTTTTGTCTTGGCAGGTCTCAGGACTCCTTGGGTGTGATAATAACCCTGTCTCCTGCATTAGTATCTATCTACTCTCCTAACAATTGCAGTATGGAAAGGATTAAAAATTGCATGAAGATTAGCATGGCCAAAGCCTTGCCTTGATTTCAGAGCATATCACCAGTAGTGAAAAGAGATTTTTACATAAAATGTGATGGATCAATACTAAAAAATTAAAAGAGCCTGACTGGTGTAGCACAGTGGTTGAAGTCGACTAGTTGACCCATGAACCAGGAGGTCACAGTTTGAATCCTAGTCAGGGCAGATGCCTGGGTTGCTTGCTCAATCCCCAGTAGGGGGTGTGCAGGAGGCAGCTGATCAATGATTCTCTCTCATCAATGATCATCTCTCATTTCTATCTTTCTCTTCTTCACCGTTTCTCTCTCTGAAATCAATAAAAATGTATTTCTTAAAAATTAAAAGAAAAAACACTTTGAAAAACTTAAATTTTGTGTTCATTGTGTTTGAGAACTCTTAATTACTTTAACTTATGATTATAAAAAAGGAAGTCATTGATCATAGAAGCACCACAAAATCTAAAAAATCTGGGACTACTGGTATCCAGTCAGGCATGTAAGAAGCTTGGAAATTGTCATTTGTCCTAACAACAAGTAAAAAGCTAAGCAATCTGAAAAATCATTGACTTTTCCTAGACCCATAAGAGAATTAAGGTTACAGGTCCAAATGCACCCCCTTCTCCCAAATTAAAGAGACCAATGGGCAAGAACAGAGAATTAAAACTGACTTAAGCAGAAATTCACAAGCTGAAACCTTCATGGGAACCAGTGCCAGGGTGGGTTGGGGAGAGAAACCTGAACCACAATTGGATTTCTGGAGGCTCAGAGTGGGCAACTCTGAGAATTAAAAACTTCAGGGGACCAAATCATGATGGGGGTACACACCCATGAGTTTCCATGAGTTTCACCTCCTGCAGTTTTACCGGCTTCTCATGGTGAACAGTGGAGAAAAATTCCCTCATGCTTCCTGCAGGAGAAGGGGAGAGATTTTTTTTTTAATTGTTTGGAGCATGCTGTTCTTCTTAATAAGATATGCCTGTTATCTACTAGAATTTTATTAAAGATAAATTCATCTAAGGGAAGAGAAATAGCCAATTCCAGGTGGCTGTAGCCTTCTACATAGAGGAAGGGAAACACACCAAATCCAGCACACTCTAGCAATCTTGTCCTACCCAACGGGAAGAGGGTACTGAGAAGTACAGTGGTACCTCAGTTCTTGAACTTAATTCATTTTGGAAAGCTGTTCAAGAAACAATTGTTCTAAAACCAAATCATTTTTTTCCCATTGGAAATAATGTAAATTGTATTAATCTATTCAAGACCTCCAAATGATTTCCTATTCTAACCTTCCTTATATACTTATTTGACATGTACTGTTTAATCTATACATAAACACTTCAAAAACAAAAAGGACATGAAATGTAAATGGAAATTTAACAAAAAGGAAATAAAATGTACAGTAAGAAATGAAAATTTATGTATACAATAGAACTTACATTTTAAATTATATATATTTCTATATTGATTTCAGAGAATAAGGGAGAGGTAGAAACATCAATGATGAGAGAGAATTCTTGATTGGCTGCCTCTTGCATGCCCCTGATTGATGCCACAACCTGGGCATGTGCCCTGACCAGGAATCAAACTCGTGCTCTCTTGATTCATAGGTTGATGATCAACCACTGAGCCACACCGGTCGGGGTAGATCTTATCTTTAATGTTGAAAGCTATTGATGAGTGAGAGGAGGAATGGAGGGATACAGGGATGTTATTATTTGGAAAGGGAGTTCCTCTCCATAAAAATGTCAGGTAGCTGTTTTTCTTAGGCTTTCTCTCTTTTGTCTCTTTGCTTCACTAGAACTTGCTGCAGGCTCACTGGGCCTCTGTCTCACTAAAAAATCTATCCAATAATGTTTGTTTTTGCCTGCGTTTTAACACTTGCATGAAGTGAGACACTGAATTGTCATTGAATAAGTTTATCACATGGTTTGCTACTTCTTTGTCAGGTGATATTTCTCAATTAAACTTTACATTTCTCTCCATTTTCTTAGCATTTCTTTCTATTCAACACTCTTGATGGCCTCTGTGTGTTTTAAAATTGTGCTAATCCTGATTTTGCTGTGCCATATGGTAGCCAGAACAGACACATTAACACCTCCATTATACTTGGCAAATTTTTAGGCTCTATTATTTTTTTTTTTTTACAGTGCGAGAAGTCGTTTTTATTTTTAGCCTTTCCCCAAGACAAGAAAAAGTACACAGTGAAGTGGGTACACACACAAATTAAGCCAAGGCCTAGGACAATGAAACAGAGAAGAGAATAGTGATTCATTGTAGGAGACAGAAGCATGCTGGACACGGGCTCCTACGCTCAGTCCACACACATGCAGTTAGGATTCAGGTAAGGGTTACATTCCAATTTCAAATCCATGTTTAGGGACAACTGGTCACATGCCAAAACCCCACTACCCACTAACATGTTTAGAGGCGGGCTTTTACTTGCTTTTAAGGCAAACGGGTTTGTAATTTAAAAGCCGCTATCCACCAAAAGGCTTCAAACAGCCCAGAGCCTCCCTCCAGACTCCGAGAGTCCACGCAGCTACAGGCTGGTCATTCTTACACTGGAAGAAAGGAACCATCTTTTCACCAACGGCTCTCCAAGGACACTCCAGGCTCAGCTGGACTCTCTGGGAGGAAGCTCACGTGTGGAAGTGGAAACCCCCTGGAGCTACACGAGCGCCCACAGGAAACACTAAGGTTAAGCCACTCTGTATTCACAGAGAATTCGTGGCAAAGGGAAGAAAACTTAAGGTCAAGGGGGAAAATGTGCACTTAAAAACGAAGTTTGAGGCCAAAGATGTCATCAAGCAATACTTCAAATGCAAGAAACGGAACAAACTTGGCTTCTCAAAAAGAAAAAAAAAAGACCGTTTGATGCATACAACATGGAAACCCTCAAACCCTGCTGGTGGGAGTGGCCAGGAGACACACATCACGTCTCCAGCTACACACCGCCCAGAGGTGCACCCACTGAGGAGGTGGGCAGTGCCAGGGCTGGGAGAGCTGGGACGGGAACAATGTTCTGGAAGCTACCGAGATGCACGGAAGCCACGGGCTGCCCTCTGAATGGACGGACTGCACACCACCGAGTTCCCCTCGTTAACGGAACTCAGAGGGTCAGGTGAACGCAGGCTTCCTAGACTATTCGTAGACAATCCCCAACGGAAAATGGTAACTAACTGTGACTAACCTCATTCCTGCTCCTGCTGGTGGAGAAAGCCACACCCGCTGTTTAATCAAGGCCTTGGCTCCGAATGGGACAACTGGCCAAACCTTCCCGAGGCCAGTCCTGGGGAACACCATGAGGTCAGTGCACACAGGGGCCTGAGGCCCTGGCTGCACGGGCAGGTGCAGGCCGCCTCCAGAGCCCTGTCACTCCAGGGAAAAGTCATCGGCCGGCCCTGGCCGGTCTCAGTGGTTAGAGCACCGGCCTGCACACTGAAGGGTCTCGGGGTCAATTCCCGGTCAAGGGCATGTGCCTGGGCGACAGGTTCCATCCCAAGCTCCAGTCAGGATGGGTGTGGGAGGCAACCAATCAATGTGTCTCTCTCTAAAAATCAATGGACGCCCCAACCGGTGTGGCTCAGTGGACAGAGCGTCGGCCTGTGGGCTGAAGAGTCCCAGGTTCGATTCCGGTCAAGGGCATGGACCCCGATTGCGGGCACATCCCCAGCAGGGAGTGTGCAGGAGGCAGCTGATCGATGTTTCCCTCTCATCGATGTTTCCAACTCTCTATCCCTCTCCCTTCCTCTCTGTAAAAAATCAATGAAACATATTTTAAAAACCAATGGAAAAAATACCCTTGGATGAGGATGGACAACCTAGAAAACTCACTTGCCCCCCGTCACGTCTTACACTGTTTCTCTAGCTCCTGCCGGTTGTAACGGCCACTGCCAATGCCAGCCGGCACGGTCCCAGGCGCAGCAGGGCTGCTCTCAGCTGCACGAATCAGGAGCGAATGAGGAAGCAAGCACATCGCTAGGCCCCTGCAGCTAGATGCGTGTCCCTTCGCTAATCAAGTTATCTCCTCTTGCATTGCCACAGCGACCCCGACGCCACTCCCTCCCTCCCTCCCCGGGCGTGTGCAGTGTTCAGACACCCTCCATGACTGGTCAAGGGCTGCGCTTGGGTCCAAGCACAAGGTTGTTCTCCTCCTCCCCCCCCAGGAGACGGAACTTCCACCCAAGTGAAGTCGATGAGGCAACAAAGGCGTCCCCGCCATGCCCAGAGCTTTGTGGGGCAATCAGGAGGGAAGGGGGCTTTCCTACACGGGGCTGCCAGGAGACGAGTACTGCTGGTGACAGTGGGCACAGCCCCCTCTCCCTGACAGGGCAGAGGCATGCACGGGCACACACACACACACACACACACAAATCCAGTTGTCTTTGGAACAGATGCTTTGGGGGGACACTGAGTTCTGAGGAGGGGGTTCTGCTCCTGCTGAGCCATCAGGGACACACACATCAACATCACCCTCCTGCTCAGAGTCCCTCTGGATTTTGTCTTTTAAAAATGTGTCAGCTGCTTGCTGCTGTGCAAGGGCCTCTGTGAGCACTGAGGGAGTGCGAGCACACCACCCATTCTAGCTTCTCCCGTGGGTGTGAGCTTAAACGTGACAGTGCTGACAGAGCATCTTCAGAACCAGCCAGGGTCTCAAGATATGCTTCAAGCACTCGGACGCCTGGAGCCAAGACCCAGCTCTTCCCCGGGAAAAGGGACCCTGGGTAACGCTGCTGCAAGGCCAAGGGCAGCCTCAGCTCCAAGGACCCGGAGTCTGTCCCGAGGCTGCTTCTCGGGGAGCCTGTGCCCAGCCTCCCTTCTTGGCCCAGGAATGTGAGTAGAGCAGTTGCTCCAACATGGAGACAGGACACAGGTGAGCACTCACCACCGGAAACACTCGGGGAGCTTCCCTAGCGCG
Source organism: Corynorhinus townsendii (assembly GCA_026230045.1). NCBI lineage: Eukaryota > Metazoa > Chordata > Mammalia > Chiroptera > Vespertilionidae > Corynorhinus > Corynorhinus townsendii. The sequence goes on along the minus strand of JAPDVU010000001.1, from coordinate 111,370,378 downwards.
GGCGGGCCCTGAGAGCACGCAGCGCCCACCTGCGAGGGCTCCTGCCCGCCGGGCACGCCGCCCGGGGCACTGGCTCCAGGTGCCATCCAGATCAATCACAGACACCACGGCCACCCAGATCCCCAACTGCCCGCTGCGGCACCGACAGGAGGTGCCTGTTTCTGCCCCTGTGCCCCACCCACGTCTGCCCGGAGCCTGGCAGGAGAGCAGGGGCTCATACGGCTCCAAGCCCTCGGGCCGCGCCGCTAACGAAGCCAAACGCACAGAGAGCACTGTGGCCTAGGAACACGTGCCAACACGGAGGCCAAGCGCTCCCTTTGGACTTCAGCTGGCCTCCACCCGAGGGCTGCACGTCACAGGCAGCAGAGGCTCAGGGGTCCACAGCAGCACGGGGTGGTGGGTGCCTGGTCAAAACCCCGGCAGCGACCACCTTAACCGCACAGCCGTGCCACAGTCACAAACTACGTTTAAAAGCCACGTGAGGACAGACTGAGAAGAGGGCCACCTGCAAGCTAAGGAGAGAGGCCTCCGGAGAGACCACCGGCCAACACCTCGATCCTGGATGGCTACACTCTGGCTGTGAGAAAATACATTTGCTATTTAAGCTAAAAACAAACAAAACACAAAACCTTTTCGTTCCTGCGTCTGAAGTAGCAGATCCAGCCTGTTGTCTGTGCTGGATGTGAATGATGTGAAGCCACATTCTCTCAAGTCATCATTCACTAACAGGCTTCCTTTGCTCACAGCGAGGCCCTGTATGGCCCTGACCTTCCGGAGATATCCCGGGGCGGGTGAGCAGCCGCTGGTGAGGAGTCAGTGCACACCCACTGGCATACACCTGCCTGCAAGGAAACTGGGTGGCCCTGCAGGGAGGAAAGCCACAGAGCCTGCAGCTCCCCTCCCCCATCTCATCTGTGTAATAGCGTGACCTTGTCACCATGGACTTCACGTGTCCGTTTGCATGCCCTCCATGTCCACGGCCCCCAGGGTGCCACCCCTTGCACTGTCCAAGCAGCACCGGGAACGCAAACTTAGTTCTCTGATATGAGAGGACTCAGCATAGCATGCGGCGGCGGCCACGATCCACCCGCCTCCCAGATGCCCAACATGGGGTCAGCACGATGCCTGTGCCACAGACCACCATACTAGGGTCTTGGAAAGGGTGACCCGCTGGGATACAGCTCCTTGTCTTTCCTAAGGAGATCGCTGTACATCTGATCATAGGTCGTTTTGAAATCGTAAACATTGGGCTTGTCGGGCGCTGGCCCCGGAAGCTTCACGTGAGGCCCTGTTCCAAAGGACCGGACACTGAATCCCCGTTTGCTAAGGATGTTGTGCGCCTCCATGCTCCGGTTCTGGCTGCTCGAGCAGACCACCGCCACCCGCAGCGGCGACGATGTACCGCGTTGAGACGCGCGGCGCGGGAGAATACAGGGCGCCCGGCGGGCCTCCCCGCGCCATCTGAAACCGGGCAGCGGGCGGAGGGAGGCCCACTATCTGGCGCCGGGCTGGCGAGCTCGCCTCTGCTCAGAGGGGGCGCAGCCGAGGCCGCGTTCCTCAGAGACTAGGCTCTATTTTTGTTTCACAACTTTTCACTTTGCTGCTATCACTAACCTTCTCAGGACCCATGGCAACTTGCTGTACATATTTAATAATAATACTAAGTAGCAGCCAAAGCAATACACTTTCCTGAGATCTTAAGAATGTGAAGTTTAGTAATAAACTGACACATGTTTGTGCATTCTCTCTCTTGTCATCTGAGATGCATGACTGATCATCTATAATAATAAAAGCATAATATGCTAATTAGACTGAACAACCTTCCGGATGGCCATGCTATGACACCCACTGGCGCTAGGCCAGCTAAGGTGGGTGTGATGTGATTGGTTGGGGGCCAGGCCATCACCCCAAGATCGCCCTGCGAGGGAAGTCCAGGTCTCAGGTGTCTGAGGGAAGCTAGTGCTGGCACCGGGGGAAGGCCTTCTCTTGTACAAATTTCATGCATTGGGCTTCTAGTACAGGTATAAGCATGAAAGTGTTGTTGGGTCAAAAGCCAAAGTTTTGTTTGACATCTGAGACATTTTTTCAGTGAACAACTTGGTTGGGAACTGAATTGCCTGAGATGGGAGATACTGGAGAACCAAGGTTTGACTGTACTTGTGAAATTCACAATCCAGAGGCATTCACTAAAAGACTAAGACATAATAATAAACAACTATAGAATGCTCCCTCAGTCTCCAGCACCTTACCACCATATTACTAAAGGCTTATTTAAAGCAGGTCATTTTATCTCCTACATCATGTTCAGCTATCAAGAAAAAAAAGGCACACTAAGGACAGAAACACATTTTGAACAGACATAGCAAAAATTGTGTGTGTGTGTGTTTAAGAACGCTTAAGGTTTATTCTCTTAGCAAATTCCAAGTATATAATACTGCATTATTAACTATAGTCATCATACTATACACTAGATATTCAGAACTTCTTTACCTTATTACTTAAAACTAGTTCCCTTTGATCACCTCCCATTATCCCACCCCCTGGCCACTGGCAACCACTATTTTTCTCTCTGCTTTTGTGAGTTCGTTTGTATATGTATTTATTTTAGATTCTACATATAAGTAATACTAAATACTATATAGTATTTATCTCTCTCTTTCTGGCTTATTTCACTTAGAATAATGCTCTCAGACACATCTGTTATAGGATTCCAGGGCAGGAGGAATAGGGAAACTCAGACAGGGAAGTTAAAACAAGACCAAACAGTGTGGGCAATTTGCAGCCAGCTTGTAACTAACAAGCCGTTATCTTCCCCAGCCAAGGATGCAGAGCAAATGGTTAAAAACCTCCCTAATGAGAGTGCAGAAAGGGAGACCGGAAGGGCAGTGTAAGTCCCTAAACAGAGAAGCCAGCAGTCCCAAGGCTTGGCAAGATAAAGTTGGCAGGTGCTTCTCATGAATTCTGGGAAGGCCACAACAAAGTAAAAAGGGACCTTGAGAATTAATCTGTACCAATTTATTCAGCAGAGGAATTTTGAGACCTATGGACAGGGGTATAGAGGATACCTCAGACCCTCACCCAACCTGCTCTTCAGATTAGCTGAGAGCCCATCTGCTCTTCATAAGGCAGACATACAGGTTTGCTTGCTTTGCTTTTTCAATAAAGGCACGTGCTTTAATAAATTGGCCTTTCACAATGCAGTCAAAGTCTCTCATATAACTTCATTTATATGAGAAGACAAGGATTGAGGTTGGGAACAGCCCTCTCCCACTGACTCAGGAGGTTGTCCCGTAACACATCTCTGGTGTCAGTGAAAAGTGCCTAAATCACATCATGTTACAACAAATGTCAGAATTTTCCCCACCTTACCCCCCTTTTTTTTAAGGCTGAATAACAATCCACTGTATACAAATATATACCACGTTTTCTTTATGCCTCTAATTTACATTCCCCTTACAATGTACAATGTAAGGGGTTTTCTCAACACCCTTGCCAATACCTGTTATCTCTTATATATTTATAACAGATCCGAACAGGTGTGAGGTGATATCTCAGTATGGCTGTTGTGGGGGCTCTGACCAGAGTACACGGATGGTAAAGGCCCATTTGCCATATGTATGCGCAAAGGCAATGACACAGGGGTCTTACTGTACACACTGCACAGGTGCACCTTTATCTTACCTAACACTAATGTCACTCTTTGACAAGAAGCCTCTTTTGTTTGAGTTAGTATAAAACGTACTACTGAACAGCTGGTGGCTGGCTGCTCTGTCTGCAACAAAGCATGTCCCATCTACCTGCTTCTCCTCATACCTTTTTCTAATTCCCAGAATTCAAGGAAGTCCTGTCCCTAGAAGGAAGTCCTGAACCCAACATCTTTGATTTTTATTTCTCTGATAATTATTGATGTTGAGCATCTTTGTCATATACCTGATAGCAATTTCTATGTCTTCTTTGGAATAGTATTTATTTAGGTCCTTTACCTACTTTTTAAATGATTTTTTCTTTGTTTAGGGATTTTTTTTTCTTTCTATGGTGTTCTTTGAGTTCCTTATGTATTTTAGACAATTAAACTTGTATCAGGTATACAGTTTGTAAGTCTTGTCTCCCATTCTGTAGGTTGCCTCTTCATTTTGTTGATTGTTTCATTTGTTGTGCAGAAATGTTTTTATTTAATGTAGTCCCACTTGTTTAATTTTTCAGTTTTTCTATGTTATTGTTTCTAGGTTCATACTATTGTGCTCAGAAAAATTATTTTATATAATTTCAACATTCTTACATTCTTAAGACTTGTTTTGTGACCTAATATCTGGTCTTGGAGAATGTTCCATGTGGGCTTAAGAAGAATATGTATCCTGGTGCTATTGAACTGTTCTTCACAAGTGCCTTGGGTCCATTCAGTCTACAGTGTTATTCAGATCTGCTATTTCCTTATTAACTTTGTTTATATGATATATCTAGTGTGAAAGTGGGGTAATGAAATCCTCTACTGTTAGCATATTGTTGTCTATTTCTCCCTTCAACTCTGTTAATATTAACTTTAAATATTTAGGTGCTTCAATGTTGGTGCTTATATATATTAACAACTGTTATATTCCCTTGATAAATTGACACCTTTATCACTATATAATGATCCTCTTTGTTTCTGTGACCAATATTTACTGTATTCTTTTGGTCATCATTAGTATGGAATTTGTTTTTTCATCCCTTCACTTTTAAACTATGTGTGTCTTTAAAGCTAATGTGAGTCTCCTGTAAGGATATTGTTGAATCTTGTTTATTTATTTATTTATTTTTTGTTAATCCTCACCTGAGGACACTTTTTTACCCATTGATTTTTAGAGAGAGTAAAAGGGAGGGAGGAAGGAGGAAGAAGAGACAGAGAGACAGGACACATTTATTGGTTGTCTCTCCCTAGTAAAAGCACATCAGGAAACAAAAGTATCTAACATATGGAAGAGAAACAAAGCAGATCTAGAATATGCAGAGTGTTTTCTTTTAAAAAACTAACAGAAAAAATAGAAGAGAAATCTATTAAAGATATAATAAAACATTGACCTAAATAAAAACAAACTTGTATAGTGGCCATAAATACCATATTTTAAGAAAAGATCATTTACAATTGTCCACACAGAGATACATCTTGATTGGGTGTATTACTATTGTTGGCTTTCTGTCTTTTTTTTTTTTTTTTTAGTTTTTCTTGATACAAATCAGTTCTATAGCTACTATAAATCAAAATATAAATATACAAATTTCTCTCTCTCTCTCTCTCTCTCTCTCTATATATATATATATATATATATATATATATACATACATATATGAATAATAGAGAAATATGCTAATTAACTGAGATGCCATAACGGGTCGACTGGACAGGAGGAGGTTGCATGCGCAGCATTGGGGGCAGGGTAGCAGAGGCTTCCCTGTGCCTGTGCTGGTGGAAGGCCTGATCAGCAGCAGCCACGGCTGCTTCAAGGGCTGGAGAGGGAGGCAGGGCTGGACCAGTGAGTCAAGAGTGGGCGGTGCTGCAAGATTTTGAATTGCGCGCTGGGATCCTAGTATGTAATATAGTCCAAAACAAAGGTACAGTACTCAGATGTGAAGTGAAAGGGAGCATTCATTTACAAATGTAGCATCTTGAGATCTGTTGGATTTGGTTGTCCCTAGTAAGATTTCTAAAGATGGCAAAAATTTGACTTAGGTTATTAAGACTACCATTGACATATTTGAATGCTAGACTTTCTACTCATCATGTGACCATTCCAGGAGTGGTGAACCTTTTTTCTGCCAAGAGCCATTTGGAATTTTTAACATCATTTACAGGCCATTCAAAATTTTCAATTTAAAAATTAGCCTGCTATATTTGGTCAAACATTTAATTAACTCACCCCTATTACCTTGGCAGAGCCAGAGCAAATGATTCTGCAGGTCTTATAAGGCCCACAGGCCACATGTTCCCCACCCCTGATTAAACCAACAAAGTTATGAACTGTATATATCTAAAAATGTTTCTGTGCATTGAGGAAGTTGTAAAAGATTTACTTTCCAGATTAAGCCCACTTTAGCCTAAAGACCAAATTCTAACTAAAACTATTGACTGGTATAGAAAGTGTTCTAAATGTGGTTATTGTGATTTGTGAATTTAAAAAGAAATTTAAAAGTTTTTTTTTCTGTATCATTTTAATGTATTTGATCTTCTTATTTCTCCTTCCCAAACATGTAATTTACATTATTTTGGGATCCGTTAAGTGCTTGTCTCTTAAATTCAAGATTTGTCAAATATGACTTCAAAACAGATCACTTTTATTTGAAAAATTATTGAGCAGGTGAAGAAATAAAAGACATTTTAACATTTAGTGAGATCAGTGTGTGATGGGAAATGTCTAAAATGTCTACCTAGTTACTTTACAAGTGTATAAGCAGGATTTATTCATTATAGTTGAATTTGGAATAGTCTACTATCCATTCCTGACCTTACATGTGTCACTTACTACAAAGAAAGTAAAATAAAGAGAGAAATTTAAAGCCCGGAGGAAAGAGAATAGTGAGAACATAATGTAAAACCCTTTCTATAGTATATCAGCATTAAATTATTACTGCTCAATACAGAAGATTTACAATAATACCCGAAGATTCCTTCCAATGTATAAAAGAGAATCAAATAACTGTTTTATATTAAAATAATTGGTCTATAACCTTATAGATTTAATGGACAAGAAACAAACAACCTCCCATACTCAATTTCCATTCTATACTTCATCCTTTTTTTTGTTGATCAAGGTGAAATCTTATTTTCAAGGTAGAGTTCTACATCTTCATATTTCTTAAGTCACATTTAATAAACTCATATATTATCTTTGGATGTTTCTCTCTTTACTCCTGTACATGAAACTCCAGAAGATTAAATATTGGCATGCTATCTAGACAAATCTTTCATATGCTCTTAAAATCAGTCAAATGTGGGAATTTTAACATTTTCTGTGCTTATAATATAAGGAATGAAACTAGTAGGTTTGATAAAAATCTGTGTTTCCCCTTGCTGCACTGTACTGCTACATATCATTTGGATTGGGTTTTAGAAGATGAGATAGAAAAGTGGAGATGTTTTTTGGCTTAAGTCTTTTAACAGTCAAGATGAGGTAGAAGAATACGGAGCAATGCTGGAGGAGCCTGGCTGTGGACTTTAGGGCACTGTCTTCCTCTGTGTAGAGGCTATTGGGGCTATTATGGCAGCAGCTGTTGAAGCGGATGTACAGATTGCTGGATTCTTTACCCTGTGGGTAGAAGTGCCAGAATGAGCCGTAACAATGTGAAGTTATCACAATAGGCAGAGTAGCTCTCTCTTTTTTTTCTCTTGTCCCTTCCTGACACAGTCCTATCCCACAGGACCCCTGCTGTCACTGCTGTCAGGGAAATCTACTCCTATCTGTTGGGCACTTGGGACCTTGCCACTAGTCAGGGGCAAACATTGAATTTTAAATATGAAATAAAATTTCCCAAGCTTTCAGAAAAACACTAAGCTAACTAATGAAGAGGAAACAATCAAATTGGCTCATATATCTCAATAGCAATAATCAATTCCAATGTATAGTAATGTAATGGCTGTTGAGTTCTAAGTGATTCTAAGGATGAATCAAATGTTAAACACAAATAAACTGTCATTCACAGGTAGATGCAGAAGAAAGGACTTTACACATTACAAGAGCTCAGGGAACATAGCACCTATAGACTCTCTGGAAAGGTTTGACTTGAATACTACCCACAAAGGTATGACTTAAATACTGATCACAAATAGATCCAGTAAAATAAAGAATTTAGAAATATAGAACCATGTCATGGAATAGCTGATGTCAATGATTAAATCTATTTAAATGTGGAAGAATAACATAATTGCAAGAAATATGGTACACAAGGGAACAAAAATGTTATAAACTATGAAATATGATATAATATTATCTATACTATATAAAAATAAAAACATTGAGATAAAATGGGAGAGGGAAGATGGGAGGAAGTACTGTATAAAGCAATTAAGTTACATAATTTATGTTATGCAAATAACTTAAAAAGGAACTCAAAGATGTCTGTATGCTTAAATGGCAAACTATATTCATGTACACAAAAGAAAACACAGATTATGTAGCCAAAGACACAAGAGAAATACCAGAAAGAGTTTATAAGGGCATCTTCTCAATTGCAAAAATATGTGCATGTATTTTGGATATAAATATTTAACACAGACCATGGTTTAATCAATGGAATGAACTTGGTTTGGTATTGTTGGAAAACATATCAACACTTCCCTCCCCTCAAACATTTTATTGGATTTTTTTTTTGGCAACACTGGTAACTTACTTTGCCAACATTTTGGCAAGATTCTAGAGCTTTCCAGCCACTTTTGGGCATTAAAATATTTCATGCAATCTAAAGCAGTCTTTAATCTCACTTCTAATTCAATGTTTCTCTACTTTCCCCAGGCAGGGGATACGATAGTGGAAAGAAGAAGAGAGTTGATTATTTTTACCCTTTTTGTTTTACCTCCTTCTTCCCTGGCTTCTGCAACTCAACTTTAAGGATAAAAGTGGGAGAGATAAAATTCTACAAAGAAAGGCTCTTTATAATGATTTTATCTTGAATTTGAATTTTCTCTTTTATGAGAGGCATCTAAATGCAAGCATTTCAAAGACTGAACAATAATGTGGTCTTTGGAGGACTCCAATATTTCATCTCCAAGTTGCACCATTCCTTGAGTGTTGCCTCCTCTGTTTGACCTCTTTGGAGGCTCCTCTTCATGCTTGCTTAGGTAGTGAACCTGCCTAATATCTACCTTTTCTAGCATTTAGTATTTCAAGATGACATCAATATGAAAACATACCTTATACCACTATTGTCCTGTATTTTGTACTTTTTTTCTAAAATATAAGTTTTTATTTGGTCACAGAATCTGGAGTCTGAACCTGAATAGAGCTGACATCTGGGAAAGATGGCAGGGTCAGTTGCAGGGGTCTAGTCATTGCCTGGCCTCCTGCCACCCCTTATGGTACCAGGAAGGTACAGAGTGGTGGCCAAGGACTGGGCTCCATGGAGACCTCCTGTGACCTCTGATCTGCTCTGGGGAGGGACCCCATTGCTGTCTGTGCAAGGGCAGGAGGCCACAATTGTTCTCTGGGTCAGCCCCTGGCCTTTGGTTTCTGTCAGGGAAGGCAGCTGGCACAGGCCAAGTCCAGGTGGGGGTCAGAGAGAGCTGAAATTTCTCATCTCCTCCATATCCCAAGGCATTTGTCCTCACCACTTGCCACTCTTTGGCTATCTGGACTCCAGCTGATAGCATACACCTCATCTGTGTGGCCTGGCAAGTCTGTGTCCAGCTTCTGGGCCTCATGTCCCAAGCCTTCAATGTGCTGTCACTGTGGCCAATGACCAGGAGCTGGCTGTCAGCTGACCATGCTATCTGGTGCAATGAAGCCACGTGACCACACAGGGAAGCCAGTGCTTACCTGTCCTGCTATCCCACAGCTCAATGGACATGTTGAAGGAGGTGTTGGAGACCACACAGGAGTCAGGGGAGAAGGGCATCTGGTTGATGAGGACCTGGTGTCCAGTCATCCTTCCAAGGGGCTTCTTGTTCTCTGCAGAGGGCTAAGGAATAAGGTGAAGTTTTCTGAGCCAGACATCGCCCTCTTAAAGCACTGGCCCCACTCAATCAGCTCAGAGTCCTCTCCTTTACTCCTATAAGGACCCTTTGACACATTAACTGAGGCTTTAGCTGGCTCAAAGGCCCTTGTGCACAGGGTATAGTCAGTGCTGAAGGCCATGGTGTTCACCCAGTGGCTATGGCCTTGAAGAGTCCAGCACAGCACTATTGTGGGCCCTCCAAACTTTGAGGTTACAATCCTGTTGAGGCAGAGTAGAGAAGCCCATCTCCTCCCCATCAAAGACAGGTGACTGACTGGGTGTGCTCGGTGAAGATGTGTTCACAGCGGCCTGAGGTTGTGTCCCAGGTGCACACACTGCCATCCTTGGAGCTGCTGGCCACATAGTGGCTCAGAGTATGTACTGAGGAGCTCCCAGCTTAGGCCCCTGACCCACTTGTTATTGCCAGCAAGTGTCCTGGGGATGAAGGCCACAGAAATGACTGCCTCACTGTAACCTCTAAGGAGCTGCTGCAGCCGGTCATAGCATGGATCTTGAAGATAGCCTGTGGCTGAAAAATGATGTTGAGAACCTTCTCTGTCTCCACTGCCTGTGACTCCAGCATCCTCCCCAGTGAAGAGATAATCTCAGCTCCTGGGACATAGAAATCCAGTGCTAGGAGATCCTGCTGGGCCAGCAGCACTTCGCATATGAGCTGCCCCTTTCCTACATCCATCAGAGAGCCCAATAGCTGCCTGCCCTCAACCTGGAACTGCACTAGCAGCCTCTGCATGTCATGCACAACCACCCTAACCATCACTGTCTCTGCCATTCTGCTTCCCCACGTGGAGGAGAAAGCTACTCTGTATTTTCTGTATTGTTAGTAAAGATTGCTCTCTCCTGCCTTCAGATTTTAACAGCTGTGAGTCCAGCACCTTATCTATCAAAATCCCAAAGTCAAGAAACTTTTGGTGCTCTCCTCCACAAATAGTGCGGGGCTACCCTACTAATTTTTGTGATTCAGTGAGAATTTAACCTGAGATTTTGAAGCCTGTTGTAAGGGCAAATACAAATTAAAAATAAGAGGTCTTTTGACCTGTTGAAAATAAGAGAAAATAAAGGACAAGCTTCCCTCTTCCCTATTTTTAGAATTTACTTTAGAAAAAAGTGTAATTGTGAGTTCTAAATACAGGATGAGGAAAAGTTGTGAGTGCACAAAAAAGCTTATTCTTGAATAATCAATTATTCATCATTGTATTATTTTCCATACAAATAACTGAAGCCTACTTTTGCCCCACCCTGTATATAAATAAGTCTCTGGCCAGCTGTATGTCCTTGGAATGACTTTCTCAAGTTTCTGTGGGAAGGTAGAAGCCTAAGTTCCTCAGACAGAAAAACTACCTCCTATCACAAAAGACTGTCTGTACAGTCTCTAAGCAGATTGCCTGTGATGTCCACCACATTCTGGTTTAATGTTTATTCAATACGGAATCATTTTCTTTTACTTCTACCTCTCTGGAGAGGTCTGCTAAATATGGAGAATATTTTGTTTTCAATTATATTTCCTCAACACTGTCCTCCTGCAAGCACCATTCTTTTACAGCCCTATGTCTTGCCTTGGGGTACAACGGCATCCTCCCTTCCACAAAGGAAACACTAAACATCTATTTTTCTTGATATTATTGGAAATGAAATTTGGTCTTACTTTTTTTTGAATTATTTGTTTTTACTGTATAAAAATGCAACTGATTTTTGAGTGTTGATTTTGAATCTTGCAAACTTGCTAAGTTTATAATTTCTAACAGATATTTTTTATATTTTCTTTGGGTATTTATTTATTTTTAGTACACATTCACATACAAATCAAAGTATATTAAAGTACATACAGTGAAAACACTCATTCTCTTTCTTTTCCTTCAGGAATTCACTTTCTTTACCCAGGTTATCAATTTCTTATGCACTCTCCCAAAGATATTTCTTACCTATATGAGCAATTACTATATCCTCTACAATCCACACTATTATGTACCTTTCTTTTGTACACTTTCATCATATAATAGCAATATATAAAATGCCTGCTCATTTTATGACAACCATAAAGCTGCATTTTTATTAGTTACTTCTTTTTTGGCAGCACTGTAGTATGTCTGTTATATTTTACTAGAGGCCCGGTGCACAAACTTCATGCACCGAGGAGGGGGTCCCCTCAGCCCAGTCTGCACCCTCTCCAATCCAGGACCCCTCAGGGGGTGTCCAACTGCAGGTTTAGGCCTGGTCCCTGTGGGACCATTGGCTCACAGTCTGGGACCACTGGCTCCTAACTGCTCACCTGCCTGCCTGAGTGATCACCCCTAACTGCCCCCCCCAATGGTCTGGTCACCCCCAATTGTCCCCCCTTCCAGCCTGGTCACCCCTCACTGCCCCCCTCTGCTGGCCTGGTCACCCTCACTGCCCTCCCCCCTGCCAGCCTGGTCACCCTCACTGCCTCCCCTGCTGGCCTAGTCACCCCACGCAACCTGCTTTTCAGTAGTTTGGTCATCCCTCACTAACCCCCCAGCCAGCCTGGTCACCCCCAACTGCTCCCCCCTCCCCTCGCTGGCCTAGTCGCCCCTCACAGTTCCCCTGCTGGCCTGGTCGCCCCACGCAGCCTGCTGTCCAGTCATTTGGTCATCCCTCACTAACCCCCCTGCCGGCCTGGTCACCCCATGCAGCCTCTGCTCAGTCACTTGGTTGGCCCTCACTAACCCCCCTGCTGGCTTGGTCACCCCACGCAGCCTGTTCGGTCATCCGTTCAGTTGTTTCGGTTCCGACAGTCACTTAGGCTTTTACATATATAGATTTCTTTCTATTGTTCACTCATGCATTTCAGAAAGTTTTCACTGAATAGCAGTTTAATGTTTCTTAATTTTGTCCTTTTCCTTCCATGATACATGTAAGGTCAGTAACATTTGCAAAATGATTCTATATTTCACTTGCCTTTTTCTTACTGACCTATACTAGTAAATTTTGTCTAAATTTGGTCTCAGGGGAGCTGAACAAAATATTTGGTAATGATAATGAATTTTATCTACTTTCAATTTCTTGAGTTGAGAAATCTCAACCAGCTTTGAATCCAGATCTGAACTCTATACATTAAGATACTTTCTGATTCTCCTTTCATGTATCTCCCCTTTGTTATTTTCCTTTAGAGTATTAATTTCAGAAATTAATGTGGCCTTTTTTCTTAGGTGAATAGAAGCAGTTACTATATTCAATTTTGAGTTGAACTTTTCTGACTTTTGAAATTGTGGGTAAGTTACATGCTCAAAAATCCCTGTTGGCTTAAATGGAGAATGGATTTAGGTCACAACCAAACTATAAATGGTTAGTAAGGCATGGAATTAACCATTTAAAACTCGGAAATCTTAATTATTCTATATTATACTCATAACTTAGGTGCCTTAAAATTTTAAAGCAGCAAATGTTTTTATTTCCTCCTAACATAAAAGGCTTATATGTGGAAGATTCCATTTACTCTATAAAAAATGCAAAAGCTATAATTGTATAATTAATGGATGGATAAGCACCAGTGATCTGCATCCTGAAGCTATTTGAGCCCACTAAACTCTACCCCTTACTGAGGTCTGACGAGATGGCATTAACTTACCAAATCTCTTGTGGTTGGCACTTTTGAGATGACATTTGCACATCAAACTTGATTAAGTCAACTCCTAGCCACATTCAAACATTTTCCATGTCTTGGCATCTGTTGAAGCCTATAGGTCTCCTGTGATTTCTCAGGCCAATGGCTATTTATTTAGGGTGAAGAAACTGTTGAAGACATAGAAATAGCCACTCACCTGGGGGTAAAGCATCAAATAAGCTGCAGTGGCCTGCAAGATGGAACACTAAAAAAAACTAAGGCTTCAGCCTGGCTGGTGTGGCTCAGTAGATGAGCGTTAAGCTATAAACCAGGAGGTCATAGTTTGATTCCTGGTCATACAGCACATGCTCAGGTTGCAGGCTCAATCCCCAGGGTGGGGCATGCGGGAGGCAGCCAATCGATTTTTCTCTCTCGTCATTGATGCCTCTATATCTCTCTCCCTCTCCTTTCCCCTCTGAAATCAATAAAATATATATCTTAAAACAAAATAAAGCAAAACAAAAAACCCAAAAACAAAAACTAAGACTTCATACCTCCTGACCAAGTCAACATGTAAAAGCCAAAATGTGACAACTATCCATCTATATAGTTGTGAAAAGTAGCCTCATGGCTCAAATTGGCATCTACAGACAGCATATCCAAAATGCCCTGCCCATATAGAAAAGCTCCAGGCACCCCATATCTTTCCTAATTTCAACAAAATCTTTCTGTAATGTTTATTTGGCTCACCAATATTCTACTCCCTATATATTTCTCATAGGTCTCAGCTATACACCATATGTTGGGGTAAAAAGAGGCTCAATTAATAGATTATACTTCTGACCTAGAAGGTTTGGCTTAGTGGATAGAGCATCAGCCTGCAGACCAAAGGGTCCCAGGTTCAATTCCGGTCAAAGGCACATACCTTGATTGCAGGCTCCTCCCAGGCCTGGGTCCTGGCATGTTCAGGAGGCAACCAATCGATGTGTTTCTCTCACATCTGTGTTTCTCTCACATCGATATTTCTCTTTGTCTTTCCCTCGCTCTTCCATTCTCTAAAATCAATGGAAAAATATACTTGGGTGAGAATAAAGAAAAAAAAATAGACTACACTTCTGCACTCAACTGCTAAATTAATTGAAAAATAATGAAAAAAGCAATGTGTATTTAAAAACCAAGCAGATATCGGTAAATGGATTTCCTAGTACTGAATCCTAGGTTTGTGAATTCTATTTCTAGCATGGTTAAGCTGGTACAGACATCTTCTTTTAAGGACAGAGCCTACACCTGAGAAGAGGAATGGAATTATGTTCCATGTGGGTAACTCCCTACTGAGAGTGAGGAAGTGTCTGGTCAACACATGCCCTCTCTTTTCTTCTAAACTCACTAGCTGTATAAGCCTTTTCGTTTTTCTGCTGTGCAGTGGGTGAATGGATGGATCGAAGTCAATACTGTGACAACAATATAGCTTCCTCTACTTAAAAAGAATAATAAGAGTGGGCTAGGAGCCTTATTCATATCCCCTTCAATCCCTGCACTCCTTTCCCAGAATCCCACAGACACATTGCATTTGAAACTCCTTCAAGCTACATCTTTCAGCTGAGTTTAACATACTTCCCTTGATTTATTCCCCTAAAACTTCAGTAGATCCAGTCAGTAGATCTAGTCCTATATTCATTTTAAATAAAGATAGTATTGAAATATAAAAAAACGAAGTTTTCACTGAAAAGAAGAGATCTTTGGTCCCTCCCTGGCTTCAATCCAAGACTTACCTTCCTCTTCTAATAACTGCCTTTAGTGACAATCCAGGAATATGTAAATTGACCTGGCTCATTGTTGTGTTATTCTTCTTCAACCAAATAACTTGTGGAAATGCAAATTACTGTTGCTAATGTGTTCAATCTGCAGCATTTTGTTGCTTCATTCTAAACAATCTATAGTTTATTAATATGGGTAGATTATTGTATTTCTTTGTAACTCATATTATTAAAGAACTAGGGCCCCAGTGCACAATTCATGCACCTTGAAAGAAACTGTGGGCTGCGAGGCTGCATTGAGCACAGAGGCGGGTCTTGGCCCATCCTCTGCAGCCCCGCCTGGCCCCTCCCACCACAGCCCCCAGACCCCTGTCTGCCAGAAACCCCACTCCCACTGCTGCTTTCACGTACTGACTGTGAGGATCAATTGGGGCCAGCGCCAGCAGTGGGTGTAAGAGGGGCTTGTGTCATCAGTGGGTGCGAGTGGTGGCTACTGCCCCAATTACCCCTCAGGAGCAGGGAGAGGTAGAGAAGCCCTCAGGGCGATTAGGGCTGGCAGCCACTGCTTGCACCCACTGCTAGTGCCAAATTATTGGAGCCGGCACTGGGCACTGGCAGCGGATGCAAGCAGCAGCTCCAGTGCTGACAGCAGGTGCTAGCAGGGCCAGTGTCAGCAGCAGGTGCAAGCGAGCGCTGGCAGGACTGTGGCATGAGGGTGCAAAAAATTTTAAGTAACCACCAGATGCTTGCCCCTATGACAGTGACCAGCACCCCACCTTGGTCTGGTGCCCCCGCTCACCTGCTCCACCATCCTGCCGCGGCTGACACCCACCATGTTCCACACATGCCCCCTGGTAGTCAGTGCATATCATAGTGACTGGTTGTTCTGCCGTTCTTTCTATTTGCATATTAGGGTTTTATATATATATATATATATACTAGTGGCCCAGTACACAAAATTCATGCATGGGGGGGTGTCCCTCAGCCAGGCCTGCACCCTCTCCAATATGGGACCACTCAGGGGATGTTCAACTGCCAGCAGTCAGACATCCCTCTCACAATCCAGGACTGATGGCTCCTAACCGCTCACCTGCCTGCCTATTGGCCTGCTCACCCCCAACTGCCCCTCCACCTGCCTTCTCACCCCCAGCTGCCTGCCCCTGCCGGCCTGCTCACCCCCAACTGCCCCCTGCTGCTGACCTGCTCACCTCCAACTGCCACCCCTGTCAGCCTGCTTGCCCCCAACTGGCCCCTCCCTGCCAGCCTGCTCACCCCCAACTGCTCTCCCCCGCCAGCCTGATCACGCCCAACTTTCCTCCCCTCCTGGCCTGATTGCCCTTAACTGGCTCTGCCTCGGTCCCGCCACCATGGCTTTGTCCAGAAGGACATCCAGAAGGTCTCCTGGTCTAATTAGCATATTACCCTCATATTAGTATAGATAGAAGAACAGTGGTGGATGTTCACCAGAACAAGAAACCTCTATCCATTTAGAGTGCTGGTTTGATTAGAGAAACTCCATTTGGACTTGATAAAGAATCTTGAAAAATGTTTCAATCCTGTGTTTTGTCTGCTGATTGATTCCAGATATATTACATTTAAGATTGTTTCAAAGAGTAAACTTCTAACTCATTTTTTAAAAAGAAATACTTGGCCATCATTAGATGATCTCTCTTCCCAGTTTTCTTCCACCCTACTATAAAAACCTATACCGTTATTGAATAAACTGTCATTTTGCAATATTTTTGTCTTCATAACTATCTTCTTATTTTTTAATTTCTATTACATGTAGCCCTGACAATAAATAAATTTGAATAATGACATGAATTTATAATGACTTTTAGTATCTAATATTTTAAATCCAACATTAAATGTAAACTGCATAAATTGTGTGTGTACACATATGACAAGGGAAAAACAGCTCCCTGACAAAAGGTCATTAAACCTCATAAACACTAGAGAATATATAGTTTATCTATTTCAGCTGGCAAGAATACTTACTCGGAGAAAAATTTCAAATGATTAAAATAAAAAGGTGTTCTTATCAAAGAAAAGAGGAAAGGCGTGTAAATTTTATTTTTCATTTTTCTTATTTTTTGTTAATCTTCACCTGAAGATATTTTTTCATTGATCTTTTAGAGAGAGTGGGAAAGACAGAGAAAAACATCGATATGAGAAATATATCAACTGGATGCCTACTGCACATGCCCTGACCAGGGCCTGGGCCTGGGAGGAGCCTGCAACCAAGGTAGGTGCCCATGACCAGAATTGAACTCGGGACCCTTTGGTCTCCAGGCCGACACTTTATCCACTGATCCAAACTGGCTAGGGTAGGAGTGTAGATTTTAAATGTGTTTACCTCTTACTACAGTTTATTCTGATTCTATTAAATAGCTTTCAGATGGTTAATGTATCTTTCAAATATATTACTATTTAATATTATTCTGATATTATTTCATTAATATTTTAAAGAAGTTTTAAACCTGTTTTCAATAAATTTGGCAAGATGGTCTAGTAAATGTCTGTACCTGGGCTGGTCTCAGTTTCCTCAAATAACTGTGAACCCTACAGAGCCACTCTCCTTTCATTTCAGGATCCAGTCTGGTGTTACACGTAGTACCAAATTCTTCTGCTTCCTGACCAGAGTTTTCTGTTTCCCCTGCATATATCAATTGGGATGGAGAACAAAAAGTTTCGTTGAGGGTGTAGTAGTCAGGGTTCTCTAGTGAAACAGAAACAATACGATATAACACTAACCTACCAGATTGGTTGAAAGTCCATTCTCTATCTTTTAAATCACAGAATAGATGCTGGACAGGGTGGGTAATTAGAAATCCTAAAAAGAGGCCCCCAGAATTCCAGATGTTAATGAAGAATTTGTGTTTGTGCCTGTGTGTGCTATCCCTTCCCCCTTACAGATATGGTAGTGAAGTCTCTTGGTTCAGTCCTCTAGCTAGTCAAGTAAGGCCTTCCTATTATGATTGTCTCTGTGGTGACCACAGTCCTTCTAAACTAAATATAAACACTGGGCCTCCTTCTAACCAGGCATGTTCCTTCTTGATATTTGGTATGACAGTGAAAACCAAATCTGTTATACACATAGATACAATATAACTTTCTGTAGGTTATATTAAATCCTCAGTAAATTAATGCAGTGACTCAGATATTTTCATATATTGAAACTAAAACATTGTTTGCATACCAAAAATTATATATTAATGAGTCTAAGTAGATTTTATTTTCTAGATGTTGAAAGCCATAGTTGGGAAGGCATTATTATATTTTTTACTTATTTGTTTTTCATATACCCATGATTTTTATAAAAATATTTAAAATCCTCTCAATTTTGCTGTGAACCTAATTGTTTTAAAAATATAAAGCTTTTAAATATATATATGAAAGCCTAAGTGACCGTTATGACCAAAAGACCAAATGACTGGTCGACCAGTCACTATGACGTGCTGTCCCTGGTGGTCAGTGTGCCCCCAAACCAAACTCCCTTAGTGAGTCAACCTCCCGTGGTCCCTCCCCCTTGGTTGGCCAGCCCTGATCACCCTCTTCACACGAGTTGGCCCTGTTCAAACATGATTGGCTGGACGGTCCCTTCCCCCACCCCTAGCCTGCTGGCCCCGATTGCTCCGATAGGGACTGAGCGAGATGACCCCAATCAGCCCTGATTGCTGGCCAGGTCTAGGGACCCTACTTGTGCATGAATTTGTGAACTGGGCCTCTAGAATATATATATATATATATATATATATATATATATATATATATATATATAATTTTCCCCCCATTTTAATTACATGCAAGGTCTCTCTGGACAAAAACAAATAATTCCACTGGATTATTTTCCTTAGCAATCTAAATGTCTGTGTTTTTACTCATTGATAAGTGTATCGTTTTAATTTTAAATACTTTGTATTTATTATTGTTCCAAATTTAACTATACATTAAATGAAATACAATAGTGTTTTCTACTACCATTGAGTAATGAAAAAAATATACTGAAAAGAACCATTGCTAACATATGTGCCTGAAAAGATATTCTAGCCTTTAGTTATATCATGAACTAAAGATCAATTTTATGTGAAATGATAAATTTTCTCTCATGTGGTGAGTTACTTTATGCAAGAATTCACTTATTTTGTGCTTGTGCAGTATAAATGGGTATATATTATATTTTCAGAGGTTTACAGATTTCATGTATGGCTAATTACCCTAGTAAAAAATATATAACTAATAGATGTTTAATTCAACTGTATCTTGAAGGCTACCCCTTCATCATTAAATAATGTATCTCTAAATTACAATCCCATACTGAGTGATTTCTATTATATATGCTCCTTGTGAGTGTATTCACAAATTTTTCATTCCCTAGTCACCTGAAAGAAAGTTTTCCAATGAGAAGAAATTGCCCCCATTGGTACAGAGTAATAACTGTTATGTTGATGCAAGCTTTGATATGAAGAGTGCATGGACTAGTGAAACCCTGGGGCCACTTAGGCAGGCTGCTGAGTTAACAGAGTCTGCAAGGTTAGACCTTCCTTGCATGCAATTGAAATTGGCTCAAGGTCCCATGTGGACTCATAAATAGTATAGAATGAATACCTGAACTTAACCTATTATCTAGTATTCTTTTCAAAGAATAAACTGTTTGTGTTCTTATGTGAGAGAGTTTAACAACATTACTTTTTCCCAGGAGAGGAACACTTCTATCTCATCCTTTTAGAGGAGAAAAAAAAAAACAACCAAAATAACATTTCTATGGACTCTCTTTCTCTGCGTTTGAAAAAACAGTTAAACAGTGTCTTGCTGGAGAGGATCAGCAGAGAGACACTGAGTGGCCCTTCTCTGCTCTTAAGAATGTGATTCTATCAGGCACCAAGCTTAATTAAAGTGAAACATAAAATGGATTTTGATGAGATAAATGTTAATTTTTTTATAAAAAGTGAAACAATATATTGTGTAAAATGTGTGATAAATATTCCATCATGTATAAGATGGAATTGTATCAAAGCTCATTTTTCTCAGAGATATTTTCTTCTTCTTAAACAGTTTATGGGCAAATGCACTGAGACCTAAGCAAATACGTCTCTCACTTCCAGCTCAGGCTTGTGGGATGTGCAATTTTAGATGTAAAGCAGCATGTGCCAGGAGCTGCATAGAATCGCTCTCCATCTGCTGCCCGGCAGCCCTGCTCCAGGTAGAACTTTATTACCTTTAGTCCTGTGCCAGTACTAGCACCTGCATGTAGTTTAACTTCAGTCACTAGGCTGTATTTTAGGCAGAACCTGACAAGAAGAAAAGACAGATTGTGGGGAAGTGCAGCGTATTTCACTTTTCTTTTACACTTAGGAGGGTGGTAACTAAAAGCTTCGCTTGCTGAGAATTGGATCTCCAGTATAAACATAGGATTTCCGTAGTTCCTACCATGTAACAAAATCTCCTCGTTATATGGCATTTATTGGATATTGCGTAGCTCTCTGCAGTTGATAGTCGAGCAATAAAAAGTTCCCCAGTGTTGCTTTCTGACTTGATGGAGGTCAGTCAGGATGCTGACCCTGGTGAGCTGAGTCAGGCCGAGCCTTGTCCCTGTTCCGGTATAACTGGCCTCAGCTCCAGGAGGTTTAACCTTCCATTGCAGATCCTTTCAGGGTACATAGGCACAACACCTTTTATTTGCTGTGGGCAATTTTTCTTTTCGATAGATCCACACACACTTAACTTAAACATTTAGCGTTGATGGCCCCGAGGAGTTATATTTGTGTGACTCAACATCAAGTGAGGCTTTTACATATGGTGATGAATCCTTTTGACAAGATTTATAAAATAGCTGTGAGTTGGCAACATAATACTTACACATATGTAATATTTCTTTTCTTATTTTTGTGAGTCAGATTTGATGGTGAAGGCTAGCAGTAAATTTCAATTTCTCCTCCACTTATTTTTCTTTTTGAGGTGTACTTTTCTATTTCTGCTGTAACAAATTACAATAAACTTACAGGTTTCAAACAACAAAAACAATTATTATCTTACAGTTATGTAGGTCAGATGCCCAACGGAGCTTCATGGGTCTAAAATCCAGGTGTTGGCAGGGCTGCATCCTTTCGAGGTTGTAGGAGAGAATCTGCTTCCTCGTCCTTTCCCACCTCTGGAGGCTGCAGGCTTTTCTTCACTCCTGGACCTCCTCCATTTCTACACTCATGGCAGGTTGAGTTCTTTACATGCCCTGTACCTTTGACCTCTTCTGTCTCCCTCTTCTGCTTTTAGGAAGCCTTGTGATTACATTAGGTCTGCCTGGATAATCCAAAATAATATTATTTTAAGTTCAAATGATTAACTGCTTTTAATTCTACCTGCTACTTTAATTCCTCTGTGCCATGTAAGGTGATATATGCACAGTTATCAGGAATCTGTAGTTAGGCATTGCTGGGAAGGGGGGCTTTTTCTGCCCACCACAAACTGTATGGAATTTCACTCAGACTACCTGGGCTTAGTTTTTAGTCTTAACTGGTTGCTATAATTACTGCTACTGCTGTTGCCCTTTGAGAATGTTTTCCATTCGTTGGGCAATGTGCTTTTCACTCACTTCTTCACAATACACCTGTGGTCACTGGACTTTAATACCTGCTTCCATGTGCATGCACACATCCTCTCTCCATGTGAGAGGTCCCATCGTTGGGGCACTTTGCTGTAGTGTCTAAATTGCTGCTAATTATAGAATCAGGGGCTGTTTGTCCCAGGCTTGGAATTGTCTCATCCTCTAGTGTCCAGTTGAAGGAACTCTATCCTGGGACTGACCACTCCTCTTCTTTCATTTAAGTCACCAAACTATTTTTTTAACCTCATCCTACTACACAAACTGAAATCTTTGATGGAGTTAATCTTACAATCCAAAGGCCAAAGATGGTGTAAGGGGATGTCCTCTGTGGTCCATTAAATCAGAGTGGCTGGAAGAGCATGACTTTTGAACAAAAAAACTTAGATATTGTTCTAGAAAGGAAAATGTGTGAAAATTTTCCTCCATTTCCTTCTTTCCCTTTTCTTCCTCTCACTGTCTTTTTTTCCCTTTCAGAATGTTTTGTCCTTGACTGTCTTCTGCTATATGTAGAGGAGAGAGAAATATTCTAGAGTAGATTATTTATTTGCTTTGCATTTATTCTTATACTAGGGGCCCAGTGCACAAATTCATGCACCTTGAAAGGAACTGTGGACCATGAGGCTGTGGTGGGCACAGGGGAGGTTCTCGGCCCAACCTCCACGCCCCTGCCCAGCCCCTCCCTCCACGGCCCCAGGTCCCCTGTCTGCCAGCAGCCCTGCTCCCACCACCACTGCTACCACATGCTTTTGGTGCTGGCCCCACTCGCACCCTCTGACTGCAAGGAGCAATTGGGGCTAGCACCAGCAGCAGGCACTAGCGGGGCCTGTGCCGTCAGTGGGTGCAAATGGTGGTTGCTTCCCTGATCACCCCTCAGGATCAGGGGAAGGTGGAGAAGCCCTTAGGGCCTATTGGGGCCAGCAGCCACTGCTCACACCTGCTGACAGCACCAAGCAATCAGGACCAGTGCCGGGCACTGGCAGTAGGTGCCAGTGGTGGCTCTAGCTGTGCATGCGAGCTGGGCCATCACGGGTAGCAGGTGTGAGAGGCGGCTGCTAGCTCTGATCACCCCCCAGTAGCAGGGGGAGGTGGAGAATCCCTGAGGGGTGATCAGGACCAGCAGCCACTGCTCACACCTGCTGATGGCGCTGGGCACTGGCAGCAAGTGCGAGTGGCAACTCCAGAGCCAGCAGCAGGTGCAAGTGCTGGGTGGGACTGCACATCAGAGCAAAGAATTTTCAGTAACCACCAGAGGCTTGCCCTGATGACAGCAACCGGTGACCTGCCTTGGTCCGGCGAACCCACTCACCTGCTCTACCATCCTGCTGCGGCCAACGCTCACCATGTTCTGTGTTCTGCTGCTTACTGCTGATGCCTACCATGTTCCATGCCTGCCCCTTGTGCATGTCATAGCGAGCAGTTATTCGGTTATTCCACTGTTCAGTCTGTTTTCATATTAGCATTTTATTATATAGGACTAGAAGCCCAGCACATGAAATTTGTGCACTGGGGGGGGGAGGGGGGGGGATTCCCTCAGCCCAGACTGCACCCTCTCACAGTCCAGGACCCTTCAGGGGATGTCCACCTGCTAGAAAGCCAACAGTTGGAAATTCCTCTTACAGTCTGGGACCCTCTCTCCTTACTACCTGCCTGCTCATTGCTCCTTACCACTTGGCTTGCTACTCCTTAGTGCTGCCATGGAGGCAAGAGAGTCTCCCACCACTGCCACTGTGTTCACCAGCCATAAGCCCTATCTTTCTATGTAGTTGTCTGTGAGCCAACTACTCTCTTCCTTCTCACTTAGGGCAAGCCGCATGTGAGGGCAGAGTGCACTATTATGGAATGCAGAGGGCTGCCAGGAGCTGGGGGGAGTGGCCAGGCCCACAGGGTGAGAGGTGGACACAGAGGACGCTATCTCACCCAATTGTGGGGCAGGCTGGCCGGCCTTCATCTGCCTGACCCCACACAGGGAGGAACCGAGCAGGATGTCTGCCTCTCCATTCTCCATGCTTCCAACTATGACACCTGTCACCCTTGCCAGGCTTACACCAAAGTGAGTTCAGCTCAATCCCTGAATGTAAAAGGGCAGGGGATGGGGCTCCACTCCAGTGCCCCCCGATTCCCAGCGACAGGACCTGATCTCAGAACGGTGGCCACAGCTGCAGAACATATATCCGTTTCAAGAAAAGTTGAGAATGCAGACTTTCCTCTGAGGCTCTATTCCAAAAGGTGGCAGTGTATTCACATTGTGGCAAAGACACCTTCAAGAGTAATATAAGTGGGTAAAGTCAGGGCCAAACCGGGCCATTTCCTCATCCAGTCTCTCTGAGGTGCATGGACAGAACCAAGTCTCAGCTCTTCGCAGGACACTTCTGGGGTTTTGTTTTTTTTAAGCCTAAAGGACAGTAGTCTGTCTCCATTCTTGTTCTTTGGGATGTTTTCATCATCGGATAAAAGGATACGTACATTGGGGCAGTCCTCTCGAGATACAATATTCCAGTTGTCCCCATGTGAGGATGACAGCACCCCTCAGAGGGGGGAGGGAGCTGGAAGATGGGGAGCAGGGAATTCTGAAAACCAAAGGGGTGACAGAGAAGCTAAGCCTTTTATTCACGTGTCTTTCACCCTTCATCAGGTAGCCTGCAGGTGAGGCGTCTGCTGGACCTTACCATTTGATGTCCTGGCATGCTACCCTGGATCCTGCTAGGCAGTGTGCAGGGCTGCCTGAGCCTGGGGGTAGTCTCTCCGCCCTACCCCCCCATCCCTGCCCCAGCCACTCCTAGTACAGCTCCTGGGGCACAATGGGAGGCAGCATAGACGCCTTCAATCTGCCGCAGCAGTGCCCTGTCTGCACGCCGGTCCTCCGCCTGGGCCAGGCTTCTGCCTCTTAGGCATCCCTGGCGCAGGCTAGCACCTCCACGAAGTGGCAGGGGAACTGCCCCTCTACAGCTTCAGGACCACTTCTGGATGTTCCGAAAGCCATAAGCAGCCACAAAGCGTAGCAGAACCTCTCTGTCCCTTTTAAGGGTGACCTCCTGGAAGTCTTTCTTCCTCAGGGTGCGGTAGGTGAGCACCCCCACATCCTCATTGAACAGCTCCTTGGCCACGTGCCTGAAGATGTGCGCCAGGTGCCCGTCGGATCTGGCACCCTCGTGGAGCCTCACCTTCTCCTCATACACGTCTCCAGAGTGTCCATGGCAGCAACATTCTCGGCGAGGACACTTTGCTCCATTATCTGGACAATTTCACCTGAGGTTAACACGTAGTCAGCGCCCTGGGAACTATGCAAAGCTGTGGAACATCTTCTCGAAGGGCCTCCAGTTTCCTGTCATAACATGGGGCCACAATGATGTGGAAAATCTTGTCTGGAGACAGGTTCTGCTGTCTGGTGAAGTAACCCTGATCTTCTGGGGAGGCTTGACCATGCAGAGGTGGGGGTGATGGGGTGACCCAGCACACGCTCTGCATATCGGTCCCAGCCGGGACAGGCGAAGGTTAGCATGGGTAGCCAGGGCTCTTCCTCAGGGCGCTGGCAGTACCCACGCACAAATTCCTTCTGACTCTCCAGGATGCTGAAATCCGCAGCTATTTTCATGTCAAAGACAGTGCACCCCAATGCTTTTGAGGAATCCACAGAGCCTTCTGGATGCATCAGTGACACTGAGGCTGAATTTAGCAGCAAAATAAGGCAGAGACTGAGGACACGCAGACACTGCCAGCACCTTGTGCTGTGAGGTATCACTTTTCTTAGTAAGGTTCAGAACACGGAAGAAATCCTTGGTGTTCTGTGAGAAACTTGGACTCCTTCCTCTGCTGTCACTCAACTGTCACACTCCAGGCAGCCACTCAGAAATCTCTTGGCATCAGCCAACTTATGGAATTTTCCCTTCTCTCTGTTCTCCTGAGCAAGACTCTGGACATTGACTGTGGCATTCTCTTGGTCATCAGTTTTTGTTTTTTTACTGCATTCCTTCCGTGTGCAGTGCTCACACTTCATCTGAGCGGGGCAGGCGGGGGCCGGCTGGAGTGACCTAGGGGAAGCACGGTAGAGCAGTCAGGGCTGGTTGCCCCTGGCGCTGCTGGCGGTACCCTTTCTTCTTTGTGGAGGTCTAGGGAGGGGAAGTTGCTGCAGTGCCAGAGGCCAAGTTCCAGGAGGCCAGCAGCACTGGTCTGTTGGTGCCTGACCTGTCCTCTGGAGATTGAACCTTCAGGACTACTAAGGCAGCCAGTCCCCAGTTCTTCCCCGCCTCTGCCACCAATTGATTGGAGTCTGCAGGCGGGAGGAGGGACCAAGAGGCCTGCCTTCCAGTGGCTCTCCAGGCCTCCCCTTTCGCCCCCCATGCCACTCACTCCCATTCCCTATTAGCCATCCCCTGATCAATGGGAGCCTGCGGGCCAGGGGAGGGACCAAGCAGTCTGCCTTCCACCTGCCCACTCACCAGTCACTGCTGCCACAGATTCATTGGACCCTGAGGGACTCTGGTTTCACCATTTGCCATCCCCTGATCAATGGAGCCTGAAGGCTAGAGCATGGACTAGTAGTCCCTTTGGTCATTTTGGACCCTGGCTCTTTATATATATAGATTATATTAATGACATGCATACTTACATGCTAGTTCTTTTCTCTGAGAGCTAACATTTTACTTATTGCAGAGAATGATAGAGGCATGAA
The DNA here is from genome assembly GCA_026230045.1 of Corynorhinus townsendii. NCBI lineage: Eukaryota > Metazoa > Chordata > Mammalia > Chiroptera > Vespertilionidae > Corynorhinus > Corynorhinus townsendii. Next base: position 111,344,090 of record JAPDVU010000001.1, on the reverse strand, counting down.
AGATGATTTGTTTCCTGCAGTAAACAGAGTAAAAATTTTAAAGTGAAAGTCATTAGGTACACATATAGAGATGGTGCATACTATATTAGAGTAGACAAAGTAAGGGCAGATAATCTTTTGAGGCCTGTTATGATAAATCTAAACTATAGGTGAGATGATAAAAGAAGATAGAGTGACAGTAATTAATGAGACTGATACTGAAAATGCTAATGGGAATAAAGAGAACAGGAAAAGAAGAAAAAGAAGTCAAGAGGGAAAGGGAGAGAAAAGAAAGAAAGGAGAGAGTGAAAAAAAAGAAAGAAGAAAGAAGAAAAAGAAAAGGAAGTCCTAAAGCCAAATGATATTTGCATAAGAATTTGCTTGTCCTTTAAAAGGGACACAGATTCTTTTTAAGTAATAAAATAAATTCCTGTGGAATTAAATATGACTGACATGACCACATTCCAAAATAAGCTTAGAGAAGTAATACCAAGCAGGAAACTGACAAAATGAAGAGTAGTGCCATCCATATAAAATTAACTAGTACATTACTCAGTGCACAGCCCGCAACTGCTACACCACACACGGCACAAGGAAATCCATTGTGCAAGTCACTGCACTAAATATAAATTTTAAATTGAGCTGAGATTTGATTTTCAGATACCAAAGGTGCTTTCAGTAGCGATTTGCTTTAGTTGCATTGCCTTAAGATACCATATCTTAAATATGATAATCACTCTGCAAAATTTGTAGCTATGACCAAATGATTTTTCTTGTCTTGCCTTTTTATTTTCTTAGCGATCTATAATTGTTTTTGCAGTGGTTCAACTTGAGATATTATACTATATTATGAAAAAGGTCTTGATAGTTTCATTGTTTCCTTAGTATCAAAGGAGCCTAATGACCTAGCTTCCCATCCTCTGGCACCGCCAAACCCTTGAATTACACCATTTTTACATTGTCGTTTAAAAATCTGACTTTGTTCTCTAAAAATTCTGTTAATTGATTATGCTACACGCAAAAAATAAAAAAATGTGGAAAGTACTTAGTTTTTTTTCTCTTTTATTATATATTAAAATAAACATCACAGTCTATAATTTTAGGACATAGCAAACAGTATTTCTCAATTTAAACAAAAAATACAGTAGTCTGCTAAATGTTTATCTTTTTTTTTCTTCATAGATGAGCAACTTGTTATTTTCATTGCTGTATAGTGAAACCTCCTAGAAGGTTACCTGAAACATACTATGCTGTCAAAATATAATTTGTTGAATGTATGGATATATAATATTTCATAGAGGCTGCAGGTTAATAAACCCTTGGCATATATTTCTACTTACTTATGTGTAAAGGTCATGAGAAAACAGGAGTTCATGTCTCACTAATATGATGAATTCACTCTTAGCTTTACTCATTTTTTAATTGTAAACAAGTATTTTTACAAATCCTGGAAGATTAAAAATTGAATATTGTTATTATAATACAATCTCTAAAATTATAAAGGAAAAAAGCTTCCATATTTGTCTGTGCTTGTGAACAGAGAATTGGTCAAAAGTGTAAACAACTGACAGAGACAACAGTGAGCATGTGTGCAAGCACCTAGGAATGATGATTTTGTACTAGGAAATCTAACATGTGGCTGGCACTTTCTGCGCAAGTCTGTCTCACAGTCCAAGGCAAAAGCCTTCATTTCCATGTCCTAAAATAGGATTTCCCCTTCTTCTGTTTATTAATTCTTAGCCACCAAAGATGTAATGGGGGATAAGGTACAGTCATTCTCGAGGAGTGGAAGACATAATGGGGGTTAGAGAAAAGAAAACACACAGTTGGGCTGCATTAAACATTGGCACAGAGAAGTAATTTCGGGGAGCACTGAGAGAGGGCCTCAAGCATTTATGGAATTCGATTTCCTAGGCCAGCTAATAATGGCATCAAATAGCTTTAACACTGAAAGCTAAAGCAGAATGCTACTTTTCAAAGTCAAGTGCTATAAATATGTACATAAATACTGGAAAGAAATTCAATATTTTTGCCCTAGCTGTTGTGCCTCAGTTGGTTGCAGCATCCTCTGATGCATCAAAAGATCAAAGGTACGATTCCCAGTCAACCTATGATTTCCTAGGTTGCGTGTTTGATTTCCTATCTCTCTCACATGGTTGTTTCTCTCTCTCTCCTCCTTCCCACCTCTCTAAAAATCAATGATCATGTCATCAGGTGAGGATTGAAAAAAAATAGAAATTCAATTTTTTGTCTTCCATCACACCTTCCCATCATTCTGGGTGATTGAAAATGAATATAGAGAGAAAAATACGGTTTTCCACAGCTAAAATTATGTTTCCAGAAAATTCCCCATATAATTTAACTTATTTACTGTTATCATAAACACAAATCATTCTTTTTGTTTGTATTTTTTTAGTCTGGAAAGCCATGATTATAAAAATGAATTTCCTAAAGTTGAATTTTCCTTCTAGTTCCTGTCTTCTTCTTCTAACCCTAAAACATTCCTTTTTTTCTGCTCTCACCTTATTTTTTTATAATTTCTTCCTACTTATGCTGCCAACCATATGCACTCCCTTTCTGCGATCTGCAGCCTGATTTTTCTATGCACCTGTCATGTTCTAATTCTCTCTGACATAAATTCCTGCCACTCAGATATTCTCATAAACTTACCTTTTGGATAGTCTGTCTCTTACAGTTCCTCTCTTCTGCATATTCCTTCTCTGTCACTACAAAGCTATTCTCTCTTATTATCTGCCTCTCTTACATATTTCCATACTAATATCTAAATGAACAAGGGTAAATGTGCTTCCACTCAAAAAATTGAGTAGTGCCAATGCGGCACCTCTCAACTGCACAGCTATGTCACTAAATAGTAACCTGGAAACATTCAACTCCCAATTGCATTAAGAAAGCATTCAATGAAGCTCAATATTGACCCTCTCTCTCTTACTTAAATGCGTACACTCACAAACCCACACCTCATACTCAGAAATACCTTGTACCTCCACCCACATACACATACCCCTCCCAGTGCTGAAATCAACTGCTCTCAGACATTTCACCTATTCGTGGCATTGAGATACAGAATGTAGGCTGGATTGTGGTGCATGCTACATGGAATAAAGGGAACTGGGACTCCTATTTTTTGTGAGTCAAATATCCTTGGAAGAAAATGAATGAAATGTCTGTGTGACAATAGAATTGAGGGCTAAAGGGGAGTGAAATGGTAACTGCCTATTCATATACTTTATATATATCATTATTTCTTTTAAAAAGACAAGAATATATCATCAGACTTTATCTGGATTTATTCTTATTCAAGAGACATTATTAGAATACTAGAGGCCTGATGCACAAAATTCATGCAAGGGGTTTGGCTCCTGCCCCTGCTGCAGCTACCTCGGCCCCCACAGCCATGGCTTCATCTGGAAGTTAGTCTGGGAGGATGTCCGGTCTAATTAGCATATTATGCTTTTATTTTTAAAGGTTTTGCAGGCAAAATATCAAAGTGCAATCTATACTTTATAATAAATTAACACATATTTACATACCTGAAGATAAATTTTAAAATATCATTGTCATTAATTATTTTTTATTGGGAAATATGGTTTTATTAAGGTTCCTTACAAAATGTTTGGAAGACAACATATATTTCACCACATTGTGCAGGGGCCACAGAATTAACTGTAAGAAAAAGTGAGACACAAATTGATAGTTACCTATTCACCAGACTAGGATTAAAAAAAGTGAAACTATATAAGTCTAACAGAAAAAAAATGGTTGTTGAAATTCAAATGAACATACATTGAAACAAAAACTTATCTTCCTGGTTCACACTTGAATGATCTGAGCAGAAACTTTTTATTTTCCTAAATTTCAAAAATTCATAGAAATATATTATACCAGGATATATACTACTAGAGGCCCAGTGCACAAAATTCATGCATGGGTATGTGTGTGTCCCTCAGCCCAGCTTGCACCCTCTCTAATCTCGAGGGATGGGCGGTGGGATCAGGACTAAATGGGCAGTCGGACATCCCTCTCACAATCCAGGACTGCTGGCTCCCAACCGCCTGCCTGCCTGCCTGATTGCCCCTAACCACTTCTGCCTGCCAGCCTGATCACCCCCTAACCACTCCCCTGCCAGCCTGTTTGCCCCTAACTGCCCCACCTGCCAGTCTGGTCTCCCCTAACTGTCCTTCCCTGCAGGCCCGATTGCCCCCAACTTCCCTCCTCTGCCGGCCTGGCCACCCCCAACTGCCCTCCCCTGCAGGCCTGTGTTCCCCCCAACTGCCCTTCTCTGCAGGCCTGGTCATCCCCAACTTCCCTCCTCTGCCAGCCTGGTCACCCATAACTGCCCTCCCCTGCAGGCTTGATCGCCCCCAACTGCCCTCCTTTGCAGGTCTGGTCCCTACCAACTGCCCTCCCCTGCTGGCCTGATCACCCACAACTGCCCTCCTCTGCTGGCCATCTTGTGGCGGCCATCTTGTGTCTACATGGGGGCAGCCATCTTTGATCACATGGGGGTGTCCATCTAGTGTGTTGGAGTGATGGTCAATTTGCATATTACCTCTTTATTATATAGGATACAACTGGTGTTGTTCAAAAACAGTTTATAAGTATAATTAAGCAGATTTTATATCTTCAAGACTGAACATGCACTAGAGCTCTATTTGTATATTTTCTCAAGGTAATTGGAATTCTTTATCTCACCTTGCCTTGATAGAAGTGATAAAGTCATTTTTCTGGGTAGGATTTTTGTTGGCCCATGGGCTTAAGTCATTCCATTTTAAAAATTATTACAGTGCATATATTTGGAATTAGTAAAGCTGCATTGCTTTAAAATATTTTATATGCAGGCACTACATTTATATTCCAATATCCCTGCATTATAGGGTTTTCCCTATTTTAAAAATTTCTTACATTAAATTATTTTCTGACATTTGGTTATTATATGATCATTTCTAAGTAAAATATATTTCCAAACACGTTTTTTCAGGATACTCCATTTCACAGTCTTTGTTTCTGCTTCTTTACCCTCTCCAATGAGAAGAATTGAAACCATTCTGGTTTTCTCCCATAGTTTTCCCTAATTCAGCCTGAGTTCATCTTTAAAGAATGCATCTTCCACTTTGCTTTTCATGTTGTAGCATTTGTGAAATCAGGTGCATTTTATACTTGCTATCTGCCATGGTGGTTCCTTTACTCCTAAAGAAGCTGTTACATCGCTGGTTGATTTTACATTAACCGTATCGTTGAATCAAGGAATTAAGACACATGGGCTTTGCAGGCAGTCACATGAATTCTTTGGAAATTGTTTTTCCCATTTTCTTCCAACATTGAGGTCAGTATTTTCAGAGTATATGTTACAGAAAAGACTGCACTATTTTTTTCAAATCTATAGATCTCTTACCACACTGGGGTCACCCTTGACCTCCTGTTCATAGCATGTCCTTTGGAACACTCTTGTTATCAGAGTCCTCATCAGATTCTTTCAGAGTCCATTCAGTGACTACCTTTATAGCTTATATTGCCTTTGAGAGTTTTATGAAATATATATATATACATATATTCTAAAATTATTAAAAATCCTGGGAGTCTAAGTGATAAATTATTATGGAAAATATTTTAAAATTTGATGGAATTAATATGATACTAAAAAAAATATAAGTGCAGATTCTAGGAATCACTGAGTTTCTGAAGAAGCCTCAGAGCACTTCCTAGAGTCCAATTTAAACATCTGGCTGTCTTAAAATCAGATCATCTGACACTAGTTATAGACATTGCACATAAGCTGTATGACAGGGGCTTTGGTCCCACCCTCCCAGCATCTCCAGGCATTTCCAATCTCAAAAGCTATATCTGCCCATGAAATACATTTTTGAAAGGTTTGGGCATGTGTGAGGCAGGGAGTTAGAACTGAAAACTTTTATAGATCTGGGCTTTAAGAGGGGAGGGGGGCAAAGGTAACCATATATAGTGATTTTCCCAGGCTACTAGTTTATACTTATTATCTAAGCATAATTGTTCCTATTTGTAAAATAAATTGTATCTTTATCTACTTAGTAAAAGGGTAGAAAAGCTGTATTTCTTGGTCCAGAGAAGCAGCAAGTATTCATGCCTCTTTTTGGAGCTCAGGGAAGGAAACAATATACACCCAAGGGACCAGCATCCTAAATTTGGGGTGATATTTTCACTTCTCTGGGACCTTAGAGGTAACAAAACAGTATGCTCTCAGAGACACTTCTAGAACAGGAGGTCCAGAGACCTCCACAGAAGAGGAATTTATTTGTTGAAGAGGAGCACACAATAAATATAATTGTCACATAATGAAATAATACATATGAAGGACACCCACAAAAAAGAAAAGAAGAAAAGAAAAAAAACACCTAACAACCTAGAAACTTGAGATAATTAACATTTAATATGGACTATGGCTCTGCCATCACCTCTCTCCCCAATCTTCCCCCCCTTTTCTTTCTAATGAAAATCTCTCTCTCTCTCTCTCTCTCTCTCTCTCTCTCTCTCTCTCTCTCTCTCTCTCTCTCTACACACACACACACACACACACACACACACACACACTAGTTTTAGTTGGGAAAGTAGCTACTGGCCATGTGGCTAAGGTTTGAATGAGTGTGATTTTGAGCATCTTCCATATCACTTCCTTGAAAAAACTTTTCTTATTCTCCAGCACCTGCTCATCTCTTTCCATAAGCCAAAACAAGGATGTGGAGCTGATAAGCCAGCATTGCCCCTGCCAGACATGCTAACACGAGTAACATCCTAGTAAATGGCAGAATAACAAGAGGAAAAATACCTTGTCCCTGACAACTGTGTAGATAGAAGCTACATACACTCCCTTCCTAACCTATTATGTGAGAAATAAATACAGTTCTATTATTACATGATAAATACAGTTCTTTGTTAAATGAAAACTATAATTTGTGTTTCTTTTTAAAAACAGTTTAATTCTTTCTTTTTTTTTTTCAACTAGAGGCCGATGCATGAAATTAGTGCAAGGGGCTCAGCCCTTGCAGCCATGGCTGCTTGCCTGGGCCCTTGCAGCCCTGGCTTCATCCAGAAGGTCCTCTGTAAGGACATCCAGAAGTAAGTCCAGAAGGTTGTTCAGCTGTCCGGTCTAATTAGCATATTACACTTTTATTATTATAGATTACAGCCAATTTTCAATATTATTTGTACTGCTTTCAGATATACAGCATACAGGTTAGCTAATCATAGACCTTCAAAGTGTCCCTCCTGATATTTCCAGTACCCACCTGGCATCATGCATAGTTATTATAATATTGACTAGAGGCCCGGTGCACAAAATTCATGCACGGGGTGGGGAGTGTCCCTCAGCCCAGCCTGCGCCCTCTCTAATCTGGGACCCCTCAAGAGATCTCCAACTGCCCGTTTAGGCCTGATCCCAGTAGATTGGGCCTAAATGGGCAGTTGGACATCCCTCTCACAATCCAGGACTGCTGGCTCCCAATCACTCACCTGTGTGCCTGCCTGATTGCCCCTAACCGCTTCTGCCTGCCATCCTGATCACCCCCTAACCACTCCCCTGCCAGCCTGATTGATGCCTAACTGCTCCCCTGACAGCCCGATTGCCCCTAACTGCTTTCCCCTGCAGGCCTGGTCACCCCTAACTTCCTTCCCCTGCTGGTCATCTTGTGGTGACTATATTGTGTCCACATGGGAGCAGCCATCTTTGACCACATGGGGGAAGCCATCTTGTGTGTTGGAGTGATGGTCAATTTGCATATTTCTTCTTTATTATATAGGATTGATTTATTCCCAGTGCTGTACTTTATGTAACTGTCAATTTGTTTCTTAGTCCCTTCACCTCTCATCTAGTCTGCTCTGTGTCTCAGTCTGTTTCACTTTTGTTTGTTCACTTATTTTATTTAAATTTCACATATAAGTGAAATCATATAGTATTTGCCTTTCACTGACTGACTTATTTCACTTACCATAATACCATTTAGATCCATCCATGCTGTCACAAATAATAAGATTTTATTATTTTTTATGACCAAGTAATATCCCATTGTATATTTTTCCGAGGCTTAATCAATAAAGATACCATAATATAATGCCAAAGTCAACAGTGACTGAATAGGAATTTCACCAGAGGGAAATATAAATAAAAGAGGCAATATTTTAAGGATAATCCTATCAAATAAAAGAGTAATATGCAAATTGACCATACATCTGCAACACACACAAGCCACACCCACCATCCAATCAAAAGTGAGTATGCAAATTAACCCAACCAAAATTGCTGCAGCCATGGAGCAAGCAGGAGGGTTGGGTTTCCCAGGCAATGGAGGAAGCCAAACTTCCTGCATACCCTGGCCAGCCCAGGCCTCCACTGAAGGCTACAAAGTTTCAATTATAGAAGATAAATAAATCCCAACAAAAATGGCTGAGGGCACAGAGCAAGCAGGAGGCTTGGCTCTGTTCAAAGCTACAAAATTTAAATTAAAGAAGATAAATAAATCCCAGATACCAGGGCCTCTGCTTGGGTCAATGAGGGGCATGGCTAGCCTGTACACCACCACAAGCCCCTCCATGCCCCAAGGGATCCCCCACTCTGATCTGGGGCACCCTTCAGGGCAAACCAGCGGGCCCCCACCTGTGCACCAGGCCTCTATCCTATCTAATAAAAGAGTAATTTGTAGATTGACCATCACTCCAACACACAAGATGGCTGCCTCTATGTGGTCAAAGATCTTGCCCCCATGTGGACACAAGATGGCCACCACAAGATGACCAGCAGGGGAGGGCAGTTAGGAGGGGCCAGGCCTGCAAGAGAGGGCAGTTGGGAGGGACCAGGCTTGCAAGGGAGGGCAGTTGGAGGCGATCAAGCTTGCAGGAGAGGGCAGTTAGGGGTGACCAGGCCTGCAGGGGAGGGCAGTTGGGGGCAATCAAGCCTGCAGGGGAGGGCAGTTAGGGTGACCAGGCCTGCAGGGGTGGTCAGTTCGGGGTGACCAGGCCTGCAGGGGAGGGCAGTTAGGCATCAATCAGGCTGGCAGGAGAGTGGTTAGGGGGTGATCAGGCTGGCAGGCAGAAGCGGTTAGGGGCAATCAGGAAGGCAGGCAGGTGAGCATTTGGGAGCCAGCAGTCCCAGTGGGATCGGGCCTAAACGGGCAATTGGACATCTCTCAAGGGGTCCCAGATGGAGAGGGTGCAGACTGAGCTGAGGGACACCCCACCCCGTGCACAAATTTTGTGCACGAGGCCTCTATTATCTAATAAAGATTAACATTCAGAATAAGTAAAGACCTCCTACAACTCAACAACAAATAAACCAAACAACCCAATTTTGAATAGACATTTATCCACAGAAGGTATACAAAAAGAAAATAAGCCCTGCCACGTAGCTCAGTTGGTTAGAGCATTGTGCTGATACACCAAGGTTGTGGGTTTGATCCCTTGTCAAGACACATACAAGAATCAACCAATGAGTGAATAAATAAGTGGAACAACAAATCAATGTATTTCTCTCTTTATTTCAAAAATCAACAGCAACCAAGGAAAAAAATAACAGATAGCAAGTAAATACATAAGTATATGAAATGATGCTCAATATCACTAACATTAAGGAAATATAAGTTAAAACCACTACGAAATATTATTTTACACTCATTATTTTGGCTACTATTCCCGCAAAATAAATAAATAACAAGTGCTGATAATGATGTGGAGAAATTGGAACCCTTGTGCACTGCTGGTGAAAATGTAAAATGTTTCATTTACTGTGGAAAATAGTAAGAAAATAGTTAAAATGCCAAAATATAGTTATTATATGATCCAGAATTCTAGTTATAACACAAAACAATTTAAATCAGGGGCTGAAAGACATATTTGTATACTCATTCTTATAACAGCATTATAGACAAGAGTCTAAATGTGGAAGGAACTCAAGTGCCCATTGACTGTTGAATGGATAAACAAAATGTGCTATATACATACAATGAGATGTTTTTCATGTTCAAAATGGAAGGCAATTCTGACACCTTAAGGACATTATGCTAAGTGAAACAAATCAAACAAAAAGAAAAATATTGTGTAATTCTACTAATTGAATTACTTAGGGTAATTAAATTCATAGAAATATAAGTTAGAATAGTGATTGCTAGAAACTGTGGATAGCTGGAGAATAAAAGTTATTGTTTAGTAGAGATAGGCTTTTAGTTTGAAAAGATGTAAAAGTTCTGTAAATGGGTGGGGTGATGGGTGCATGATAATGTGAATGTACTTAATGCCCCAGACTTAAAAATGATTTGAGGGTGGGGAACATTTTTCTGTCAAGGGCCATTTGGATATTTATACCATCATCCACAGGCCACACAAAATTATCAATTTAAAAATTAGCCTGTTGTATGTGGTCAACATTTTATTAACTCACCCTAATGCCTTGGCAGGGCCAGGCCAAATGATTTCTCAGGCCTTATAATGGCCTGTGATTTGAATGTTCCCCTCACCTTGAATGATAAATTTTATGTTTTGAATATTTTAAGAAATGTTTTTTTGATTTCAGAGAGAGGAAGGGAGATGGAGATAGAAACACTGACGAGAAACATTGATCAGTAGCCTCCTGCATGCCCCCTGCTGGGAATCACGACCACAACCTAAACATTTGACTTGCCCTGGAATATAACTGGTGACCTCCTAGTGCATGGTCCAGACACTCAACCATCTGAGCCACACTGGCTGGGCTATGTTATGAATATTTATCATCATTTAAAAAAAATAAATAGGGAAGGAGTATTCAATTGCTTCAAATGTAGATCTGACAATGGATATTAGAAAGACATATAAGTGGCTATTGGATTGGCAAAATAAAGAACTTTGGGATTCTAACAATAGTATTTTCTATGGTACTGTATTTATACATATAAATTTAAATTTCTGAGTTTTTAAAATTCTTAACTACCTAAAATGTTTTCATTGGATAGATAGCATATCTAATTTTTGTGTCTCTAATAATTTCTATCACAATACAGTATAGTTAGTTGTAGCTCAGAATTATTTATGGAGACTGCCAGGTATGGTTCAGTGTTTGAGCATGGACCTATGAACCAGGAGGTCACATTTAGATTCTTGGTCAGGGCAAGTGCCCTGGTTCTGGGCTTGATCCCTAGTGTGGGGCATGCTGGAGGCAGCCAATCAATGATTCTCTCTCAGCATTGATATTTCTCTCTCTCTCTCCTTCTTCCTTCCTCTCTGAAATTAATAAAAATATTTTTTTAAATTGTTTATGGAATTGATACCCACCAACAGAGAAAAATCAGTTTTACAATTCACAAAAATATATAAATATAAAAATTCTGAAATGCTATGCTCCTGAAAAGGAGCCTGCCATTAAATAATACATTTTTTTGGTTCACAAATCAAGTTGTCACCTTTTTCATATTTAAAGTTCTGTAGGGACTTTAGGACTATAGGACCATAGCACTATAGGGATTATAGGATCATTTAATTTTCTGGATTTGTTCCATGCCAAACTGCTTCATTTATTTTGGCTCCCAAGCATAGCTCCAACTTGCTTTATTATCATAATGACTCTTATCAGTCTTCTTTTTCAGATTTTTATTCTAGTTATACTTGTTTGTTTATTTTTCCATAAACATTTATCTAGTTGGAAAAAGATCCTGTAGTTAAATTTCTTGATATTATATTTACTAGTTAGTATTACTTTGGTGGAAATTGATATCTTTTAATGCTTGTCTGCCCAGAACATTCTATACCTTTCTACTTATTCATGCTATACCACCTGATAGATTTAGAAACATGTGTCTATCTTTATATAAAATTCATTTATTTCTTGTTAATATTAAGGTATTTTATCTTTGGGTTCTTATTGTAATGGTGTATTTTCTTTCAAATATATAACTTTTAATGTGTGAAGGCTATTATATTAACTAGTTAATTTTAAAAGCAACCATACTTATTTTTCTTATAAGTAGTTTATAAGAAACAGGGTAGCCTTTGGAATAATAAATGCAGATGGTCCCATAGCTCTTATCTTATATTGGAATACATACCATATCAATAAAAAGTTTATAAATGTGAAAACTAAAACTATAAGAGCACCAAACAAATCTGTAGGAAAATTACTTTTTAAATTCTTTTAAGTATTGTAGTGAGTAAAATCTTTGTTACTTTAATGCAATCCCAGAAGACATGAAAATTTAATATTGACATACATGAACATACCTGCAAAGCAAAAGCTATTTCAAGTAAAGATGAATGGCCATAGGAGAAAATATTTTTCAATTTATTTGACAGAAAAAAAGGCTAGTTTTCTCAATCCATAAAATATTTAAAAAAATAAATATGTGTAAAAAAGTCATTACCAAGTAAAAAGACATAAAATAATATTAATAAAGTACTCACAAAAATCCTAAGTATATGATAAAAGTACTCAATGTCACTTTAATTTAATAAAATTCATATTAAAATTTTATAAGTTTCATTTTTTATTTATCAGATTGGCAGAGACATTAACATTCCTCTTTATTGAGTTTGTGTGAGAAGAATCATTCTCAAATATTATTATTTGGATATAAATTAATATAATTTTTGTAGGAAATTTTGGAAAATCAACCCAAATTATACCTGTACATTCCTTTGATTAGAATTTGTAATTCTCAGAATTGTTATATTCTATACTCATTTTAACATTGTTTATGATACCTAAAGATTGAAAACAATATAAACATTTTCCAATAATGGTTTAGTTATGGAACTTAAGAGACCAAAAGTACAATATAAAGGTTATGTAAAATGGGAAAGACTTTCATGTATTAGTATGACATTATCTTCAATTTATGTTGTTATTTTAAACAATTGCAGAAAACACAGTGCATTATGCTAGCATGTGTGCAAAAACAGAGGAAATAATATACTTCAAAATAGATTTGTTTGTTATATTTGATTGTTAGATTTTTGAAAGCATAGGTATGAAGACTTCCCTCTTAACTATAAGTTGTTTATTTTGAACAGGATATATAATTCAATGTGACTTAGTTCTAGTTGAAGTCTCTCCAAAAACCATGACAATCAGAATATTAGGAAAGAGTCAGCTTATCACTACACACTTGGGCCCTGTTTCAAAGATATTTGTCCTGCTCAGTCTCTAGAGATCTTACCATGAGGAATGTTCAGATGCTGTGGTATTTAAATGACAACTTCATGTTCTCTTCTTCACCCCTGTCAAACTTCAAATAAAACCCCAAATCTTATCACTCTTAAATATCCTACCTAATAAAAGAGCAATATGCAATTTGACCAGCACACCAAGGCACAAGATGGCCATCCCCATGTGGTCAAAGACGACTGCCCCCATGTGGACACAAGATGGCTGCCACAAGATGGCCTGCAGGGGAGGGCAGTTGTGGGAAGTTAGGGGTGACCAGGCCAGCAGAGGAGGTCAGTTGGGGGGACCAGACCAGCAAGGGAGCGCAGTTGGGGGGACCAGGCCTGCATGGGAGGGCAGTTGGGAGCCATCAGTCCTGGATTGTGAAAGGGATGCCTAGTTTAGGCCAGATCCCAGTGGGCAGTCAGACATCCCTCAAAGGGTCCCAGATTGGAGAGGGGGTAGGCTGAGCTGAGGGACATTCCCCACCCGTGCATGAATTTCATGCACTGGGCCTCTAGTAAGCTATAAGAAAGGTAAAAAGAATTAATCTAGCACACAATTGTGATGGTTTACACTCCATGGCTGAGTGTATGGCTTTATTAATTTTGGTAAAATAAAGACCATTAACTAGAGCAGGTTTGCCTCTGGACAAATGCTGCTTAAGGTAGAATCCAGAACATACTTAAACTTTTGCTATATATACTCTTAACACATTTTTCCTCATGGAGTTTCATGAAATTTGATTGTAACAACAAAAATTGTTTAGATCTCTCCTTTGCTTTTTCTTTGCTTGCAATGACAACAATGATTGTAGACCTTTCATTATAAATGGCTATGTATTTCCCCTTAGAAAGTAGAAAGTTGATCATCTTTCATCTGGAATCTGATGAGCAATTAAGCTGGTATAAAGATATAAGAATGCCAGAATATAGGCATAAGGCAGAAATGACAAACCTGATTGAGAGGAGTAGAAGCAGCCTCTACCTTTCATATGTCAACAGAAAGGATGAGAAGGGTTTCTCTGGTTTGCAGTAAGTTCAAGGAAGGAAGTTGAGCTTGAGCTATCTTGCTTATATGCCCCAACTTGAGCCTATTAAATAAACAAATGGCCCAAAGGAGCAGGGGGATATGGTATAGACCCTCATTGTAGTGAAGAGGGCTACAAAAATCATGTCTTGTCAACATGATTTAATCAAACAGAACTGTGAAAATATAATCTTGATCACCCAAAGGTCACCTGATGTGCTATAAGAAAGTACAAAATCTAATGGCATCAAAATTCTAAAGAGAGAGTCATAGACCAAACACAACCTCTGTGGTTTTTACACAATTTCCTGCATTCTGGGAAACTTTTAAGCCACTTTCATTGAGGTGTGGAATTCCTGATACTGAGATTTTAAAGCAAATGGGTAGTGATGCTTTAATCAGTGCTGGTCTATAAACATCTCTGAATGACAATGACAAGACAAAATTAAATAATTACTTTTAGCATCTGGGATTCTGAGCCAAAAAGAAAGAATTTATGCAATTTTGAAACTGTGGTAACTATAGCTAACATTATTACATTTTCTAAAATTCAAAAATTATAATTTATTTTTTATTATGGATTTCTGTTTACATAGGAGGTAAATCAGTGGGTAACTTGGCAAATCACATGTTTTCTAGATTAAACAATGGTACTGCTCTGAAAGAGAATATTTTGAGCCACAGCCACAGGTGTCCTTTGTGGATGTTGTCCTAATGCAGTACACTGGAGGAGATATTAGTGTGAGCATCAGTGCATTCTACAGACATCTTTTTGGAATGCTTGAGAACCTTCTTTTTTTCAGAATACCTTCATCAAATCAGTTTCATATAGTTATTAAATAAAAATCTGTTTATAAATAGCAGATTTGAAAAAATCCGTTACATAAATAACTAAAGCGGCAGTGGGAGGAAGTACCTTTTTTGGAGATCTTTAACAACATGTTTAGTGACACTAAAATCACTACAATCTGCCTTAATCTGCCATTGAAAATCAAGAATAAAGGACATTGGAAAGTAGAAAAGATTATTAAAAGAGAAAAAAGAATTATACTGAATGGAAATAACTCAAGTGACACTATTTTCATATTTATATAATCATGACCCTTTATCAAAACTTAATCATTTTCAGAAGTCTAATCATTCTGTCAAGTATATGCTGATATTTTATTTAAATTCATAAAATGAACACTAATAACTAAAGTGTCAAATAGCAACAAACAAATGTTATTTCAAAAAAAGAAAATCCACTTAACCTGAACTAATTAGGAGAGAGGAGAAACATGATTTCACTGGTACATCACTGGTGAGAAGCATCTGACCCAGCAAAGTAAAATGCCTTGCCTTATGAACAGTCCCACCAAAGCCTATTGTTCTGTGGACATTTCAATATGGACACTTGTATTCTTGTTATCATGGCCTAGCTAAGAAGTTAACAAATGAAAAAAAAAAAAAAATGACTCCAGGGGCAAAGAAAAATGTGTCACCTTGAAGCAGTCAAATTTAGTGAAAATAAAGCCAATTAATACTAGCCCAGTTAAAATTTAAGACACTAATTTTTTTATTCAATGATATATTAATTTTTCTCGTTTTGAAATAATTCAAGGATAGTAAAATTTATTTGTAGAGGAGATGGAGGAAATGCCAGAAAATGTAGAGCCATTTGTACTGGTTTAATTAATCTTTGTCAATGGTTAAGTTTCAATGGAACCATAGAGATAACCATTTTACAATTAAAATAATTTTTGAGCAATTCTCATGTTAATCCTGAAATGTTACATTATAATACGCATATTTACTTTTGAAACAAAGAAACTGAGGTAGAAAGTATCTAATGATTTCAATTTAGAGCTATGATTTATCATCTTGCATATTGCTAACTTCTATTCACTATTTGAAGTATGTGGCGACCTTTTATGACTAGAGCAACACAATAGCAAAGGTATATTTGATCATTTTTATTGAAATACTGAAAGAATGTTATGGTTTGTTTTGCTTTTTAAAAAATGCATCATTTTAATTCTTACTCTTTCTTTGAAGACCCATTATCATGCATCAGTTATGCCTACCACCTTTCATTATGAGAGCAGTAAATTCTTTGGCAGAGACCTATGAGAATGTAATCAACTCCACTCACAATGTTTGTAATCTGACAGTTTCACAATGTCACATTAAGATAAGAAAAATACGCAAAGTATGAAATAGAAGTTAAATGTATAAATCAGCCTGAAGTATTTTTAAAAATGCTTAGAAAAGAAAGCAAATTAAATATTGTTTTTGCAGTTATTTAAGGGCTTCACTTTATTTATTTAATTTTTTTGGTCTGGTTGTAGTAAAATATTCTCCATTGACAAAATTGTCATAAAGGAGAAAAGTACCATTGATGTTTGTTATAAATGGAATAAAATGTGATTACTTACTAGGTAAAATGGCTTTATATAACTCAGCAATGTTTTAAATATCTCCTTTGGCATGTTTTCCTATAGTTAAAATAATTATTTATATTATGTGTTTTTATTTTGTTAAAGAGTATACTAATGTCTTTATCTTCAACAAGCAACAGTTTCTCTGACATGCTTGGAAAAATAGTCATTGCATTTGACAGTCCTTTATGTGACCTATTTACAGATTGTTTCAACATTTAATGATCTTGGAGACTCTTGATTTTGTCAATGTTAATAATTTATACTTTCCCTACATGAAAAATGCATTGACGCAATAGGATATTATATAAAAGTAAGAACTAGGATGCCACAAATTTTAAAAAGGTCCAGAAATTCAAAGTAAAGAAGCATTGTGTGTGTGAATGTGTGATAAAAATTAAAATAAGTGAAAACAAAAGGGGGGAATTATTAATTTATAGTTTTGAGTTTTTAATATTAAGAAGCATAATAATTATTCAGGGCCAACACATACTATTAGACTCTAAGTGCACAGAGTAATATTTGCTGTGATTGTAGTATATCTGGCATTTATTCCTTCATTCTTCAAATATTGATTAAATATTTTTACTATATTTTAGGTTCTGTGATTGGTATCAGAGGTGTCAATGTCTTCAAAGTACTCAAAGTTTAGGAGAAATAGCTGGGAAAATTAATTAAAATGTACACAACACAATTTTTATTTTATTTTTTAAATTTACCTTTATTTTTTAAAGTATTACAGATGTCCCCCTATTTTTTCCCATTGACCCCATCCACCCTGTACCCATCCCCATCCCCAAGTCTTCACCAAACAATGCTCTGTGTACTATGGGTAATACATATATGCGTATAATTTGTTTAGTTAATCTCTTCCCACCCATCCAAGCACCCTTGCTTTCCCTCCAAGATTTATCAGTCTGCCCTACGTTTCTATGTCTCTAGTTCTATTTTGTTTATCAGTTTTTGTTTTTGTTTTTTTAAATTTATCTTTATTGTTGAAAATATTACAGATACCCCCCCAAACTTTTTGGCTATTGATCTCCTCCACCCTGTATTCATCCCCAACCCCAGGCCTTTATCTTGCTATTGTCTGTGACCATAGGTTATGCATATAAGTTTTTGTTTGATCTCTTCCCTCCCCTCCTTCCCTCTGAGAATCCTGTCTGTTGTTTGCTTCCATGTCTCTGGATCTATTTTATCTGTCAGATTATTTTGTTTATTAGAGTCCACATAAAGGGAAATCATGTGACACTTGTCTTTCTCTGACTGGCTTATTTCACTTAGCATAATATTCTTCAGGTTCCTCCATGCTGGCTCAAAGGTTAAGAGATGCTTCTTTTGTACTGCTGTATAGTATTCCGTTGTATAGATGTACCACAGCTTTTTTATCCACTCATCTACTGATGGGCACTTGGGCTGTTTCCAGATCTTCTCTATTGTAAATTGTGCTGCTATGAATATATGGTTCATATATCCTTTCTGATTGGTGTTTCAGGCTTCTTAGGATATATTCCTAGAAGTGGGATCACTGGGTCAAATGGGAGTTCCATTTTTAATAATTTGAGGAAACTCCACACTGTTCTCCACAGTGGCTGCATCCAGTCTGCATTCCCACCAGTAGTGCACTAGGGTTCCTTTTTCTCCCCATACTCCCCAGCACTTGTCATTTGTTGATTTGTTGATGATAGCCATTCTGACAGGTGTGAGATGGTACTGCATTGTTGTTTTGATTTGCATCTCTCAGATGATTAGTGACTTTGAGTAGGTTTTCAAATGTCTCTTGGCCTTCCTTCTGTCTTCTTTCAAAAATATCTATTTAGGTCAGTAGCCCATTTTTTGATTGGGTTGTTTATCTTCCTTTTGTTAAGTTATATGAGTTCCCTGTAAATGTTGGAGATTAAACCCTTATCATTGATATCATTGACAAATATGTTCTCCCATGCAGTGGGCTTTCTTGTTGTTTTGTTGATGTTTTCCTTTGCTGTGCAAAAGCTTTTTATTTTGATGTAGTCCCATTTGTTTATTTACTCTTTAGTTTCCATTGCCCTAGGAGCAGTGAAAAAATTGCTTCGGCATATGTGAGAGATTTTTCTGGCTGTGGATTCCTCTAGTATTTTTCTGGTTTCCTGTCTTATGTTTAAGTCTTTGATCCATTTTGAGTTTATTTTTGTGTATGGTATAAGTTGGTGGTCTAGTTTCATTTTTTTGCATGTATCTGTCCAATTTTCCCAACACCATTTATTGAAGAAACTGTCTTGACTCCATTTTATGTTCATGCCTTCCTTTGTCAAATATTAATTGAGCATAGTGGTTTGGGTTTATATCTTGGTTCTCTATTCTTTTCCATTGGTCTATATATCTGTTCTTGTGCCAATATCAAGCAGTTTTTAGAACAGTGGCTTTGTAATACAGCTTGATATCTGGTATTGAGATCCCACCTACTTTGTTCTTCTTTCTCAGGATTGCTGCAGCTATTTAGGGTATTATTTTATTCCAGATGAATTTTTGGAAAGTTCGTTCTAGGACTGTGAAATATGCCATTGGTTTTTTGTAATAGGAAATTCATTGAATTTATAGATTGCTTTGGGTAATATGGACATTTTGATGATGTTGATTCTACCAACCCATGAACACGGTATATTCTTCCATCTGTTGTTGTCTTCCTCTATCTCTTTTTTCAGTGTCCTGTAGTTTTTTGCATGTAGGTCTTTTACCTCCTTAGTTAAGTTTATTCCTAGGTATCTTAATTTTTTTGGTGCGATGGTAAATGGGATTGCTTCTTTAGTCTCACTTTCTGTACGTTCACTATTGGTGTATAGAAATGCCATAGATTTCTTGGCATTAATTTTGTATCCTGCTACACTGCTGAATTCATTTATTAAATCTAATAATTTTTGATGGAGTCTTTAGGATTTTCTATGTACAGTATCATGTCATCTGCAAATAAGGACAGTTTTACTTCTTATTTTCCAATTTGGATGCCTTTTATTTCTTCTTCTTTTCTAATCACAATGGCTACTAATTCCAGCACTATGTTGAACAGGAGTGGTGAGAGTGGGCATACCTGTCTTGTTCCTGTTCTTTGGGGAAATGATTTTAGTTTTTTACCCTTGAATATGATGTTGGCTGTGGGTTTGTCATATATGGCTTTTATTATGTTGAGGTATGATCCTTCTATTCCCACCTTGCTGAGAGTTTTTATCAAGAAAGGGTATTGGATTTTGTTAAATGCTTTTTCTGTATCAATTGATATGACTGTAGTTTTTATCTCTCAATTTGTTTATGTGATGTATCATGTTTATTGATTTGTGAATATTGTACCATCCTTGAGTCCTGGGATAAATCCTACTTGGTCATGGTGTATAATCTTTCTGATGTACTGCTAGATCCGATTTGCTAGAATTTTGTTGAGGATTTTGGCATCTATGTTCATGAGGGATATTGGCCTGTAATTCTCTTTCATTGTGTTATCTTTATCTGGTTTTGGTATTAGGGTGATGCTTGCTTCATAGAAGGAGCTTGAAAGTGTTCCTTCCTCTTTAATTTTCTAGAATAGTCTGAGGAGGATAGGTTTTAGTTTTTCCTTGAGTGTTTGGTAAAACTCCCCTGTGAAGCCATCTGGCCCCAGGCTTTTGTTTGCTGGAAACTTTTTGATGACTGCTTCAATTTCTTCCATAGTAATCAGCCTATTGAGATTTTTAGAATCTTCCTGAGTGAGTTATAGAAGGTTGTATTTTTCTATGAATGTGTCCATCTCTTCCAGGTTGTCCATTTTGTTGGAATAGAGTTGTTCATAGTGTTTTTTAACAATCCTTTGTATTTCTGTGGGGTCTGTTGTTATTTCTCCTCTTTCATTTCTGATTTTGTCTATTTGGGTCCTCTCTCTTTGCTTCTTGGTGAGGTTGGCTAGAGGTTCATCAATCTTGTGTATCCTTTCAATGAACCAGCTCTTGGTTTCATTGATCTTTTGTATTGTTTTTTTTTGGTCTCTATGTCATTCATTTCTGCTCTGATCTTTATTATTTCCTTCCTTTGGTTTACTGTGGGCTTTTCTTGTTGTTCTCTTTCTAATTCTTTGAGTTGTAGAGTTAGATGATTTATTACCATTTTTTCTTGTTTTTTTGAGGTAGGCCTGTAGAGCTATAAACTTCCCTTTCGGGACTGCTTTCATTATGTCCCATAGCATGTACATTGTTTTATTTTTATTGTCATTAGTCTCCAAGATGTTTTTAATTTCTTCTTTGATCTCATTGATAACCCAATCATTGTTTAATAGCATGCTATTCAACTTCCAAGTGTTTGAATTTTTAGGAATTTTTTTATTGTAGTTTATTTTTAATATTATGTCATTGAGGTCTGAGAATATGCTTGATGTGATTTCAGTCTTTTTGAATTTGGGGAGACTTTGCTTGTGACTCAATATGTGGTCTATTTTTTGAAAATGTCCCATGTGCACTTGAGAAGAATGTATATTCTGTGGCTTTGGGGTGAAATGCTCTGAAGATGTCAATTAGATCCATATGATCTAGTGAGTCATTTAGAATTGCTGTTTCTTTGCTTATTTTTTGTCTAGAGTATTTATCCAGTGATGTCAGTGGTATATTGAAGTCTCCTACTATGATTGTAAATCTCTCCCTTGATATCTTCCAGGAGTTTTCTTATGTATTTGCTCCTGTATTGGGTGCACCGGGGTTATATCCTCTTGTTGTATCCATCCTTTTATTATTATGAAGTGACCTTCCTTATCTCTTCTTATGGACTTTACTTTGAGGTCTATTTTGTCAGATATAAGTACTGCTACCCCAGCTTTCTTTTTCATTTTCATTTGCCTGAAAGATGTTTTTCTATCCTTTCACTTCCAGTCTGTGTGAGTCCCTTTTTCTGAGGTGGGTCTCTTGTAGACAGCATATATATGGGTCATGTTTTTTTATCCATCCAGCCACTCAATGTCTTTTGATTGGAGCGTTTAGTCTGTTGACATTTAAAGTTATTATTGAAAGGTACTTGTTTGTAGCCATTTTTATTTTTTGTGTCTGTGTTCCTTCTTACCTTTTCATTTCTTCTTTTTACACCAGTCCCTTTAGCATTTCTTGCATTGCTGGCTTGGTAGTGATAAACTCCCTTAGCGTTTTTTGTCTGTGAAGCTCCTTATTTCCCCTTCAATTTTGAATGATAGCCTTGCTGGGTAGAGTATTCTTGGATTCAGTCCCTTGGTTTGCATCACTTTGTAAAATTCCTTCCATTCTCTTCTGGCCTGATGTCTTTCTGTTGAGAAATCAGTTGATAATCTAATGGGAGCTCCCTTGTATGTAACTTTCTGTCTCTCTCTTGCAGCCTTTAAGATTCTCTCTTTGTTGTGAATATTTGCCATTGTAATTATGACGTGTCTTGGTGTGGATGTTTTCAGGTTCATCCTATTTGGGACTCTCTGTGCTTGTGTGACTTTTTTCTTCACCACATCAGGGAAGTTTTCTGACATTATTTCTTCAAATAGGTCTTCTAACCCTTGTTCCTCTTCCTGTTGTTCTGGCACCCCTATTATTCATACGTTGCTTCATTTCATGATGTATAGCCTTTAGAAAAACACTCTTTTATTACTGTGTCCATATGCAAGTTTTCTTCTTCCCTTTCATAGATCCATTCTTCCTTATCCAATGAAAATCTGGCTGCGGCATTTCAAATGTTAAAATACTTCAATGGATTTCCATTCATTTAGGATAAAATTCCCAAGCCTCAACATGGCCTGCCAAGATTTTTCTAACACCAAACTATGTTAACACCAAACTTAGCTCCAGATTCCATGGCTCACTGTTTTCTTCATGTTCCAAGATCTTTCCCATTCCTGTATCCTTGGTGTTTAGCAGAGGTGTCTGACATATATCTTTGCAAATCATCATGAAGTGAATAATCGCAATATTGCCCCTTGGAAGTTCCATTGAGCAAGGAAGACAGACTTATAGATGTGTTAGAAATTGAAATAGAATCTACATAACATTACATGGAATTGCTTTTGTTGTTATGGTTGTGGTTTTCTTGTGTTGTGTCTATGCTTTTTTATTTATTTATTTATTTATTTTTTTTGAGAGGAGAAGGGCATTAGAATACCTTTAGAGAAAAATAAAATACCTTTAGAGTATTAGTCCTGGAGTGTAAAAGAGGAGTAGACATCTAGTTATCTCCTGTAGTGAATTCTAGAAGAAAATACAATAACAATGCTTGGACTTGTGAAACCTATGACATAACCAGAAGGAGAGTAATCTTGTGCCATCGTCACATGAGTGTGGGTAGGACTTGAAAGGGAAGCTTCAGTTTAGTGTCTTTTGCTCTTTGATTTATGTTTTCCATAGAAGTATATACCCTCATAGCAACTTACTCTTTACTACATCCAGGCCATTTCTTATTATAATATATGGATTTACAGTGAATGTTGCAATTTTAAATCTCTTTCTATCATACTCAGTATTACTCTAATATTATATTTACCTCTTATATTAAAAACCACTTGGTTTCTTATTCACATCCAACTTTTGGCCAACAGCATGTGAGGCCAGAAATTAGTGCCTTTTACTTTCCAGTTATTTGTCTTGATTTTTTTTTAAATCGATGCACTCACATTTATTGTTTCTATGTCAAAGCAGCTGTTTTCTAACATATTATCTTGCACGGTGTTATTAGCCCTTGTGAATCAGTCACTGAATCTCTTGCCAAATATATGACTCACATTCCTTTAGAGATATATACCTTCTTACTAGCTATAATTTCCTGAGATCATAAGCATTGACCTGAAAGAAGAGAACCTGTTCTATGACACATTCTCTAAATATAAATTCTTCCCTACTTTAGCATCACTTTTTATCCAGAAATATGTACTTAAAATAAAGATGCAATGATTATCTTTTTTTATGTTTCTTTTATTGATTTTAGAGAGAGAAGAAGGAAGGAGAGAAAAACTTCAATATGAAAAAGAAACATGTGCCCTGACCCAGACTCAAATCAACAACTCTTGGGTGCACAAGGTGATGCTCAACAAATAGAGCCACACTGGCCAGGCTGACTGTCTTTTTAAAATAAGGCCTTATGTTTATATTATCTATTATTCAACGTAAAACACATCTGCATGATCCCACTACCAGGTAGTTTCCAAAAATAAAAGTAACTGGAAATCATAACAGTTTTCCTTGGTAATAATATCATCAACATGAGCCAAAATAAATAAAAGTAATAATAATTATCCTACATAATAATCCTATATAATAAAGAGGGTAATATGCAAATTGACCATCATGCCCTTGCACAAGATGACCACTTCCATGTGTCACAAGATGGCCACCACAAGATGGCTGGCAGGGGAGGGCAGTTGTGGGCAATTAGGCTGGCAAGGGAGCAGTTAGGCATCAATCAGGCTGGCAAGGGAGTGGTTAGGGGGTGATTAGGCTGGCAGGCAGAAGCGGTTAGGGGCAATCAGGCAGGCAAGCAGGTGAGCGGTTGGGAACAAGCAGTCCCAGATTGTGAGAGGGATGTCCGACTGACAGTTGGGCCTAAACCAGCAGTTGGACATCCCCCGAGGGGTTCTGGATTGGAGAGGGTGCAGGCTGGGCTGAGGGACACACCCTCCCCAGTGCATGAATTTTATGCACCAGGCCTCTAGTGTAATAATAATAGTGAACTTTTTCCCAACACTGTTTTAAATACTTTGTGTAGATTAATTCAAATCCTCAAAACTCCCTATGCTATTGACAATAATAAAATATATTCTGTTTAAATTAGTCATCATTAAAGTAGAAAATTATTTAGGAAATAAAATAAATAAATTTTCATTACCCAATTATATAACCACAATTTACAGGTAGTAGTAACATTATATGAATATAAATTGCCATAATTTACATGCTCATTAAGCCCTATCTATAAGTAGGGTCTCAATAATCACTTCCATCATCAAATTGTCCTAATTTATCTTGGTTTCCAAAAGCTCTTTTAACATTTCTTTATTGAATTTATTGGAGATATATTGGTTAATAAAATTATATAGGTTTTAGGTGTATGCTTCTCTAATACATCATCTGCATACTGTATCATGTGTTAACCACACCAAGGAGTCTCCTTCCATCACTAATTATCCCTCCTTTTCCCTCTCCTACCTTGACCAAGCCCCTTACCCTCTGGTTCTGTATCTGTATATGACTTTGTTTCTTTCCCTTAACCTCTTCACCTTTTTCACCCAGCTCCGCATTCCCCTCCCTTCAGACAGATGTCAGCCTGGTCTCTGTATTTGTGAGTCTGCTACTATTTTATTTGTTTGTTTATTTTGTTCATTAAATTCCACATATAAGTGAAATCATATGGTACTTGTCTTTTTCTGACTAGCTTATTTCACTTAGCATAATACTCCCTAGATCCATTTGTGTTGTTGAAAAGGGTAAGATATCCTTCTTTTTTATGGCTAAGTGGTGTTTCGTAAATGTGCCACAGCTTTTTTATTCACTCGTCTTTACTGATGGGCACTCTGGCTGCTTCCAAAGCATAGCTATTGTAAATAGAACTACACTAAACATAAAGGTGTATATATTCTTTCCAATTAGTACTTTGGGTTTCCTTAGATAAATTCTGAGAAGTTGAATCAGGGGGTCACAAGGCAGTTACATTTTTAATTTATTGAGCTAACTATATATTGTTTTCACAATGGCTGCACTAGTCTGCATTCCCGCCAACAGTGTGCAGGGTTCCCTTTTCTCTACATCCTTGTCAGCACTTGTTTGTTGATTTATTGATGATAGCCATCTGACAGGTGTGAGGTGATATCTCATTGTTGTTTGGATTTGCATTTCTCTGATTATTAGTGACATTGAGCATCTTTTCATATGTCTGTTGGTCATCTGTATGTCCTCTTTGGAAAAGTGTCTATTCAGGTCCTTTGCCCATTTTTAAATTAGATTGTTTTTCTGGTGTTGAATTGTTATTTATAAATTTTTAAGCTATGCAGTCAATATATATATATATGACTTCTAGAAAACTAGAGAACATGGCTAAGCAAAAAGGAGAATATAGCAATCACCACTAACTCTACCTTCTAAAAGTTTGAACCTCACAATAATGGCTTTAGAAGTATTTGATTTCATGTCACAATTACAAGGCAATATTGTGTTATTTACAAAGCTTTTTGTACTGGCAAATTGTCTCTGGTAATTACTTTTATTACATTACCTCAGCATAAATTAATGGAAAATATAGGTATTATTTTGAATTTGAAGTAAAAAATTTTAAAAAGTAAGTAAACCCGTGGTCTGACACGCTTTTCCCTGTACTTAGGTAGCACTGCCAGGGATTAAGCTTAGGTCACTTGTCCCCCAAATGTAAGTTCTGTCCAGTAGTCTAGGATCCTTCAGCTGGATTATTTAAGCTGGAATATGTGCACAAAATAGACCTCATTAATCAATTTTCTTTAGAAAAAGTTATATTTTCCTTCTTATCTGACTTTACATATTTTTAAAAAGTAAGAACTAGATATAAAATGACAAATTTTTATCTTTTGAAATGTATTTTATTGAATAATCCTACTTGGAGAATAATTATAAAGCTTTAAACAGTAATTTCAAGTGATAAAAATCAAATTCCTTTATTTTAAAAAAGACAAACAGTCCATATTATATTTTGCTGCTTTATACATAGGAATGATTTATTTCACAAAATGGTCAGTTTCAATGTTATCCTGTAAATTTAAAAAACATTTCTTAATAGGTCTCAAAGGCAGGGTCAACTTTATAATGATACTAGAGGCCCAGTCCATGAAATTCTTGCACAGGTCAGGGGGTTCCCTCAGCCTGGCCTGCACCCTCTCCAATCCAGGACCCCTCGGGGGATGTCCGACTGTCAGTTTAGGCCCGATTCCTAAACCGGCAGTTGGACATCCCTCTTGCAATCCGGGACCACTGGCTCTTAACTAACTGCCTCTGCTTGCTGGCCTGATAGCCCCCTAACTGACCCTGCCAGCCTGGTCGTCCCCTGACTGCACCCCTGCCAGCCTGGTTGCCCCCTAACTGCCCCCCTGCCAGCCTGGTCACCCCCTAACCTCCCCCCTGCTGGCCTGGTTGCCCCCTAACTGATCCCCTATCAGCCTGGTTGCCCCCTAGCTGTCCGGAAGGAAGTCAGATGTCCAGAATATATGCGGTCGACCTGGTCTAATTAGCATATTCCCCTTTTATTAGTATAAATGCTTTCCCATTAAACAGTATAACACATCATAAGAAACTTAACACCATGGTAACAGTTCAAAATAAAAATTACAGAACAGGTACTTAGACTTCAGCTACTGAGTATAATTCTCACAGTTAAATGTAACTTACACATATCTTATTTCGTCAAAGGTTATCAACCAATGAATAGTCTTTTGATACAGAAGCTCAAACACATTTAAGTTCCAAACACTATGTTCTGGTTGTAATGCATATAAGACAGACCCTACATTAGAAAAATTTTCTGGGAGAAAAATGAAGAAAAAAATAAAAGCAGTCAGGAATGAAAGCATCTACAGGTACTCACATAAAGACTTTAAGTGTTAAATCAGTGTTTTAAACCCCTTCAATCTCAGGTAAGAGATTAAGAGGCTGAAAGAGATCATCTACAAAGGTGGGGATACTGGAGGTTGGCAGTGTCAGCATCCAAAGAGTTCTCTACCAGAAAGGAGGAGGAAGAGGGGGAGAAAGGGAAAAAAAGAGGGAGGGAGGAAAAGGGAGCGGGGAGGAAGAGAACAGGAAAGGGAGGAGGCCGGGAAAGGGGAGGAGAAAGAAGAGAAGACTTGGGCCTAACTGGGCCATCTCAATCCAGAAAGGAAAAGAAATACCTGAAACAATGAAGACAGGAATAAAGCAAAACAACAGAGAAGAAAAGGCTTTGGTATATTCATTCTAAACCTAACAGAACATAATAGAAAAAAACAAGAATTTGACTCAAATCAAGCTTACCTAAGCAAATATAGAAACCTGAAAGTGAAAAACTATAATCAGAATGAATGTTACAAAAAAGACACGAGATTTATAATTTAAAACATTTTTAACCTCTCAGAATCATTTCATTTGATGCTATACTGTAAATTTGGAAATCTAATAAGCTTTCTTTTTTTAAATTTTAAGCAATGTTTCATTTGTAATAACAACAGGCATACAATTTTTTAATGTAATCGTGATTCTGAAATCAATTCATATATACTTTCATAAAGTATGGCCAACTATTGCAACATGCTTTCAAAGAAATGCAATCTTTGAGTATTCTTGGTTGTTTTTCCATAAGACCTTAGAATAGCACACAATTTTGATAACTGGAAGGGCTCAGAGAATGTGCTCTTGTTGTGATTCTGCCAATTTATAACTTATCTGTAATACTTATACATATTAGCAAACAAAGATGTATAGCTTTGTCATCAAGGCCACAGTTCTACAGTATATGAGCTACATGAAGCAACCAACTAAGTTAAGAAAATTCTGGGACGAGGAATGTGGAAGTTAATGTGCATGCACAATTTCAGCAAAATTGTACCTGCTTCTCTTATAGTGTGTTTCCAAACTGACTTGAAGAAAATTTTAAGCCATGGAATTACACATAAAGATATATAAGAACATATTAGAAAATTTATCTCTAGCGAATCTGAATCAAAAACTTACAAAGGTGTTTTCATTTTACTACCAAATTATAAATTAAGCAACACCAAATGTACAGTTCAATTTCATTTTATGATTACTTCTCTCCTGCTTCACTAATACGTTTAAAATATTACAAAGAAATGACAGAGTTGTACTAATAACCACATATAGTTTCTTAGTTTGATAATCATAATTCTCAGGTCTTTAGAGGGAGTTGGGATATAACAAGAACAGTGAGCATCTTCAGGTGATGAGGGCTGTGTAAGGTTATGGAAACTAATTATATGGGCAATTGGAAGTGTACTGGTATTTTGAAAGGTAATGAGAGCCCTGTACATGGGAGTTCTCAGCAAGGAAACCCAAATCCTTCCCTAGGTTCAAATATCCCAAATCTTCAAAATTCATTAAATGGATCAGAAAGCTGTCAGAAAGCTCAGCTGAGCACCAGCTAACTGGAGTAACTGCTCTTTTGCTGCTTACAGGAATAGAAAGCAAGCTCTTTTGTCCCGCCCCTGGCTCCCCTCCCAGCCCATTTGACCTCTCCCAGCATACACCAGCAGAGGGCTTACTACTAAACACCATCCAAAAGGCTTTTAAAAGGCAGTTTACCTCATTTCTTTGTACTAGCCAATTTATTGACACTATTTGAAACTTTTGAAACATACTAGTAAATGGAGAGGCTTTTTGTTGAGACATTGTCACCAAAACAATTTTTTGAAATGTTTCTGAAACTAACATGAGTTTTAAAATGAAAAGGATTTTACCATCTTTATAAATAGTCAGGAGGAGGAAAAATATAACTTTATTCCATTTGGAGAATATAGCCTATCTCTTTAGTTTTCTACAATGGCAAATTTTTAGTGACTATGTATGTTAATTTCCCATGAAAAAGTATTTCTCTATTAAAACTCATTCCTATAGTTACATATTTGTTAAGTTCTCAGTACATACTATTTTGAAATAATTTTAATCATGTTTATTTTTAACCATGTAGTTTTACATTGTTGCTAACTTTGCAGATTCTATTTCCTGGATATTGTTCAGTGCAGATAAAAATTCCCAATTCAATTTCTCCTTTTCCTAACAACCATGGAAACTCTCAGTTAATAATTGGTAGCCATGAAAATTTGTATCAATGACAAAATATTTTCTAAGATAAAGATAAATACAACCATCAGAATGAAATAAAAAGGTGAATAGCAGTATTTCTCACTTAGGTGGACATGAACAACTGATTATTTAATTAATATGATCCAATCATCCAAAATGAAAATGTAAAGATTAAAGGGGAAATGTAACTTCAGTATTAAAGCACTCAACTTTGTGGTGGTTGGTAAAGGAGCAAAAGGTCACTGATAAAATATTCATTCCTGTTTTATTCACTGCTATATTCCCTGGACTTCTCTTAATGTAGAACCCTTAATTTTCTAATAAATGAAATGAATTAATTTTCTAATAAATGAAACGCACAAAAGGAGAGCTGGCATCAATCCTCTTTTGGAATTTTTATTTTCTTTAAATGTTATATTCCAATATAAACTCATAGTTCAGAAATCCATCACTTTTGTCCCTCTATTCTCAAATGACTTTTCATCTAGTTAATTCAGGAATTCAGGATTACACATTGTACCATAAATGAGGAAATATAAAAATGTAATATTCATAACACTGTATTTACCATCTTATTTATACAGTAACCACATTGATTGATTTAATAGTTTTTCTTTGAAAAACCATGATTAGTGCTTAGGTCCTTAATGAATTCTTTCTCAGAGAAACATTAAATTCTGAAAAGTGAAATAAGGGCATAGCCATGAACACTTCCACTGAATTCTATACATTTAAACCAATTAACTGCAGGTATACACAATTTCCTGTAACATGTCCTACTAGTATACATCGATTTTTTTATTTACATTGTAATTATCCTGGCTTGCCATGTATTTCTGTACATGATGCTAATTACATTTTACATGAATTTGCATATTTCTTTTTACTGATCTCATATTTTTTTCGAAGTATATACAACCTAACGTTTGGGAAATATGTCTCAGCCAGGTACATAGGCAGGTAAAAGGTCATCTTAATGTCCCCAAGCAACATGGCAGAGTGAAAGGAGCACAGTTTTAATGGCAGACAGCATGGATTTGTATTCAGATCCTGGACAGTTTAATTAACCTGTCTGAGCCTCTGTCTTCTCATTTGCAAATTACAGAATTTTCCTGAGAAATAGAGTAACTATCTCTGGGTTAAGAATGTTTTTAAAATGCTAGTGCTTATATTGCTAATTTTAAAAACAATGGTAATTATTATAACAGACAGTTGAATGTTTTGAACTATGAGGATAAACAATAAGTCATTTCAGTGAAAACAGTGATTGGATGTGGTTTTAGAAAATAACATTTTCATTGCAGAGGATAAGTAATTTCATTTTGTAATTGATATAAAATATAAGGTTCCCCAAGAGGACATCTGAGTAGAGTGAGCGTGACAGCTGCCTCAGTTACCCAGCTCATCTCTGACAAAGCCCACAGATAAGTCCCTGCAAATTGAAAAACATGTGATGTTCACAATATCAAACAAGCTATTTGACTTTGTTATTCTCCATGGAATAAGAACTGTTTGACAGTGTATTGATTGTGTCTGTATTGTTTAAACACAGATGTCTCCATTATTCAAATCACCAAATTATTCTGACATACTAAGAATGACTTTCTACTGTCTCAAGGGCCAAGATCGAAAAACTGTATGAAATAGGGATGATCAGGCTACTATAGCTTATTCTCAACAGCCTCCAGGTTCTAGGAGGCTAGGATTAACAGCCTTTAGTACTTGCAGAGCTGAGATCCAGGATACTTTGTGCTTGTCCTTAAGTATGTATCATCAACATAACACTTTTTTCACCAGAAGGATGAAAAGGGTAGAACAATGTCTTTATTCTACAATAATGTATTACCATAATCCAGCGAAATGGATTAGCACGAGGTATCATGCCCAGAAATTCACTAATATTTATATCACATTTACTTTAAACTCATTTCTTGCTTTCCCTTCTTATAACTTGCTAATTTTGTATATATATTCTTAAGGTCATACCCATGAGTGTATTTATAAAACTGCCCAAAGGACCACAATTACTGGTGTATTAAAATAATTTCATAAGAAAAATATATTGAAATTTTTAAAATAACTCAAATGTTAGAAATTATGCCAATATCATTTATCTTGATTTAATTTGTATTATTTACCCACACAGTTTTTATCTTAAAAATAAAAATTAATGTTATTTTCAGAATATTAAGAAATATACATTAATCTTTATGAAGTATTTGCATTGCATAGCTCAAATCTCCTTTTTATAGGACACTATAGACATATTTAATGTTTTCCTAACCATGTTTATGAAAATAACACTATATAGTATATGATTTATTTAAAACAAAAATTGCTTTATTACAAATAAGTAGAAGCATATACCATGCTCATGGATTGGAAGAATTAACATCAATAAAATTTCCATACTACCCAAAACAACCTATAGATTCAGTGCAATTCCTATTAAAATACCAATGATATATTTCACAGAGCTAGAAAAAATATTCCAAAAAAATTAATGGAACTGAAAAAGACCACGTATAGTCTCAGTGATCTTGAGAAAGAAAAACAAAGTTGGAGAGATCACAATACTGGAAATCAAATTATATTACAAGGTCATTGTAATCAAACAGACTGGTATTGGCATAAGAACAAGTGTATAGACCAAAACAGAACAGAGAGCTCAAAAACCAATCCAAGGCTTTATGGTCAATTAATATTTGACAAAAGAGGCAAGAACATACAATGGAATAAAGACAATCTCTTCAATAATGATGCTGGGAAAATTAGACAAGTACATGCAAAAAATCAAACTAGACCACCAATTTACACCATACACGAGAATAAATTCAAAATAGAAAAAAAAGACTTAAATGTAAGTCATGAAAGCATAAAAATTCTAGAAGAAATATAGGCAGTAAAATCTCAAACATTTCTCATAGTAATATTTTTTCTGATATACTCCTCAGGCAAGGGAAACAAAAGAAAAAATAAACAAATGGTACTACATCAAACTAAAGAGTTTTTGCACAGCAAAGGAAAACATTAATAAAATGAAAAGACAACCCCCTGAATCTGAATGGGAAAATATACTTGCCAAAGATACATCTGATAATGAGCTAATATCCAAAATTTATAAATCTATAATAATAAAAGCATAATATGCTAATTTGACTGGAAGTCCTTCCAGACGACCTTTTGGATGAAGCCGGGCTGCAAGGGAGCCCAGGTCCTGGGTGCCTGCTGGCAGCTGGAGGGAAGCTGGGTCCCGGGTGCCAGAGGGAAGTGGTGCCAGCAGCCGGGGGAAGGAAGGCCTACTCTTGCACAAATTTCATGCATTGGGCCTCTAGTAACTTATAAAACTCAACACCAGAAAAACAAACAATCCGATTAAAAAATAAACAAAATACATGAATAGACTTTTCTCCAAAGAGGACATACAGATGGCCAATAGACAATGAAAAGATACTCAACATCACTAATCATCAGAGAAACACAAATTAAAACCACAATGAGATATTTCCTCAGACCTTTCAGAATGGCTATCATTAATAAATCAACAAACAATTGTTGGTGAGGTTGTAAAGAAAAGGGAACACTTGTGTACTGTTGGTGGGAATCCAGATTGGTGAAACCACTGTGGAAGCAGTATGGGTTTATCTCAAAAAATTAAAAATGAAACTACCTTATGACTCAGTGATTTGACTTCTCAGATTTTTTACAAAGAAACCCAAACCACTAATTTGAAAGAATAAAAGAATATATATATGCCTATGTTCATTGCAGTCTTATTTACAACTAGAGGCCTGGTGCACGAAACTCATGCATGGGGGAGGGGAGTCCCCTCAGCCTAGCCTGCACCCTCTCCTATCCGGGAACCCTCAGGGAATGTCCAACTGCCAGTTTAGGCCCGATCAGTCGGACATACCTCTCACAATCCAGGACCACTGGCTCCTAACTGCTCACCTGCCTGCCTGACTGATTGCCCCCAACTGCCCCCCCCCCGCCAGCCTAGTTGCCCCTAACTGTACCCCTCCGCTGGCCTAATCACCCCAAACTGCCCCCCCCCTGCTGGCCTGGTCACCCATTGCTGCCCCCCCTGCTGGCCTGGTTACCCCCAACTATCCCCCTGCAGTCCTGGTCACTCGACACAACCTGCTGCTCAGTCATTTGGTCGCCCCTCACTAATGCCCCTGCTGGCCTGGTTGCCCCATGCAGCCTGCTGCTCAGTCATTTGGTCGCCCCTCATTAATGCCCCTGCTGGCCTGGTTGCCCCATGCAGCCTTCTGCTCAGTCATTTGGTCACCCCTCACTAACGCTCTGCTGGCCTGGTTGCCCCATGCAGCCTGCTGCTCAGTTGTTTGGTCACCCCTCACTAACCACCCTGCCGGCCTAGGCTCCCCACGCAGGCTGTTCTGTCATCCATTGGGTTGTGATGGTTGCTTAGGCTTTTATTATTATAGATAGCCAAGATTTGGAAGCAGCCAAAGTGTCCATCAGTAGATAAGTAGATAAAAAAAGCTATTGTACATTTTACATAAGAAACTACTACTCTACCTTAAAAAGGAAGAAAATTCTACCCTTTGGGACAGCTTGAATGGACTTGGAGAACATTATGCTAAGTGAAATAAGCCAGTCAGAGAAAGACAAGTACCATATGCTTTTACTCATATGTGGCATTTAATGAACAAACAGAACCACCAAGCATAATAGAGACAGACTCATAAATAAAGAGCAGGCAGATAGCTCTGGTGGGACAGGGGAGCATTTTTCGGGGGCAGTGGAAGAATTGAAGAAAAAACAGTGAGAGAGATCTCATGGACGTGGGCAACAATGTAGTGATTGGGGTGGGAATGGGTTGGTGGAGGTGGAAGAGGGGATAGAGGAGATAAATGGTGATGGAAATTTTTTTAATATAAAAAAATCCATTGCACATTTACAAAATAGAACAATATGCACCTACAAAAAAGGAGGATCTCTTACCTTTTGAGACAACATAGATGGACCTAAAGAATATTATGCTAAGAAAACTAAGTCAGTCAGAGAAAGACAAATGCCATATGACCTCACTAACATTTGGAATCTAATGAACAAAAGAAACTGGTGAACAAAACAGGAAGAGAAGCGTGGATACATGGAACTTAAGGTGGCAGTGGGAGAGGCTGTATAAAGAAGGTGGTGGGATTAGTTAAAGAACATACACGCATACCCGGTGGACACGGATGATAGTGTGGTAAAGACCAAGGGAGGTGGAGGTGGGGGTGGATGGACATTGGCAAAGGGGGGATGAGGGGCATCTGAAACAGTGTCAAAATTAAAAACTAAAAAAATAAAATTAAACATTGTATTGTTTTAACAGATTTTGTTCACATTAAATGTTGTATGTTGACCCCTCTGGATATTTCATATTTTTTACTTTTTAGGTAAACTAGAAAGTTCTATCCTGTGAAAAATGATTATATAAAATCATTGTCAAATTACCATTTAAAAAAGATTTCATGGATACTTTCCTTGCAAATATTTGAAAAATGTTCGAATTTAATAAATTTTCATGATAGCAGTATAATATATCATTGGACCAACAGTATTGAAATATTGGTAAGCATCAGAATCAACTGAGAACTCCAT
Organism: Corynorhinus townsendii; assembly: GCA_026230045.1. Classification (NCBI taxonomy): domain Eukaryota; kingdom Metazoa; phylum Chordata; class Mammalia; order Chiroptera; family Vespertilionidae; genus Corynorhinus; species Corynorhinus townsendii. The sequence goes on along the minus strand of JAPDVU010000001.1, from coordinate 111,309,150 downwards.
TAGAAATGCATATATCTGAGTCCCTTAACTCCAGTTACATAAAAATCTCCAAGGCGAAGACCTACACATCAATATTTTATGTAATATAGCTTCCATGTGATTCTGACACCCAACATAATTTGGAAGTCACTACTGTAGGAAATGCATTTATGTTGTATGGAATTTAGAACTATACTGAAACTTCAACTAGTTTGCCACTAATATTTTACAAACATCTAAAGTGTTTATAAGATAATTTTTTCTTGATCATTCATGTACTTTCTTGCTTTCTTTAAATTGTGTTATTTCAGTAAGTGCACATAGGAAGACACAATGAATACCACTTTTGCTTATATATTACGCCAGGAGAAGGTGGTAAATAATGTCAGCATCTTCATTTCTTTATTTTTTCTTGCATCTACAGTGTCTGCCATGTGATCTTTGTGGCTTCTTTCACAAAGGGTAGTGTATATGTCCCTGCCCTATTGATGCTGGGCTTGGCCATCTGATTTACTTCGACAGATGGGATGTAGTCCAAATGTGATGACAGGCCAATTCACACTAACAGAGATTTTGGGGTTGTTCATTATGCAGCATCATAATGTCCAGAAGAAACCAACATATGTAACCTGGGATAGCATATTTGGGGGCTAATATTCACTACTTTAAACAAGAACCAAATAATCCCACTAAGACAACTATACAGTCATTTATTTAAACTTTTATAAGTTCATTGATATTGGCAAATGTATTTACATAAAAAAGGTTAGAGATTTTTACCATTTACAATAAGCCATCTTTACTATTTCTTGTTTATCCTGTATCTCTGGAAATTAGCATAGGATTGGGACAGGTTAGCACTTAAATATTTGTAGAATTATTATGTGAAATACAGTGATTGACTTGAGCAAATGAATTTGCCTTTGATTTATAGAGACACATAATGTTAATGAAAGACATTGGATATATCTATGTTTTCAATATATAAGTTTACACCATTCATAATAGTTCTTTTTGTTATCATAAGTAATATGTAGTAAGACTACATGGATAAGATTCTAATATTTAACCTATTAACATTTTAATATATAACCTACTACTTCCAGAACAAGATAAAAAATGCCATTCATAAATTAAAACCATTTTCTAGCATACTAAGTATTATATTAAGATTCATTCATTAACAATCATGGCAATACCATTTTTTTGCCATTTTGACAGTCAGTGAACAGCAAGTTCCAGGTGACTGGCATTTGAAGTTTATGTAACAGTATATTGAATATGATTACTTTTGTTAATGACCAACATAGACTTGAAAGTAAATATCTTATAAAAACAAAACTTAGATAATTGTGATTCAAGGCAAGTTGAATCCATAAACTTCACTAACAATTGTGTATTATTTTTTGTTGACCTTTGAATTTATTTGACGGTATTTGAATTTTTTACTATAGTAGTGACAAAGTTCAAATACTAATTGAAAGACATTATAAAGACCATAGTAGAATACTACATCCTTATTATATTTGTATGAAAAATAAATGCATGTTGTATTGCACAATAAGTTGCTAAATTTTAATGACTTCATTTTTTATGTTGTGAATCAAAGTATAATTATAAAGTTCATTAGGATCTGGTTCTCTTATACTTAAGTTTTGGAATTGTTCCACAATCACACCTTTATCATAAACAAATTCCATTATGATTTTGACTGTTCTATTCACATATAATCTCTCATTAATTGTAATTTCTCTAGCCTTATTATATTTTTTGAGGTGCTCTCCAAAGTAAGCTGCTCCTCCTTCCAGGTGTGTTTTGTTTTTGTTTTTGTCTTTATTCAACCTTTGGAAAAGGAACTGAATGTGCTATGGCTCTCTCTTTCCCCAGAACCTCTGCCTCACAATAACCCCTTTCCATGTTATCTGCATCCTGATACTACTTTTACCACTTCCTCATTAGGACCATCTATGAAACTCCAGGGCACTCATCCAATTATTTTAATAATTTCATCTCATGGATCAAAATTTTCATGGTCAACTCACCCTCTGCCATCATTTTTGAAATCTTAAAAATAAACAGTAAAGACTCTTCTCAAATTCTGGTCTCACTGTTCATTAAATGTTTAAATTGCAATAATCTTTGCTGTTTTTTAGCAGCTAACAAATAACTAATATTAAAATATGTCTCTATCAGAAATGTCCTATTTCTTATATTTTAAATTCTGAAATAATTTCTCTCTCTACCTATAATGTCTTTATACTACACACATTCTCCTTAATTTTACTCATAGTGACTCTTATTAGCTTTCCTGTTACCGATGCTAGTAGCCCCCAGCCTCATTGTGGCTTCCACTCAGACTTTACCAGTCTAATCTCCATAGTCTTTCATGACATGATACACAGAACCCTAGATATTTTAATCTCTTTTTCCTGTACCTCATATCTGTAAATTGCTAGAATTTAGTGAGTCTACTACCTCTTACCTTCAATATCAGTTTTATCATGCAAACACACACATATACACACACGCACACACACACACACACACACACACACACACTCCAAAACAAACAAACAAAAAAACACACCACAGTATTTTTTTCTGGAACAGGACAAATGTGATATAATGTCATCTAATCTCTCACCATGATTTTGAAAAAATGCACTTGTTGCCTAGTGTTAAGTCCCCATTTTTTTTACTAGTTACCCCCAGTAGATAAGGGTAGTCCTTTCACCTCCATTTTTGTTACCTTATTAAATGTCACATGTTTCCTCAGGTCAACTGAGTAGCACCCCACTACTAAAGTAGAGCCCCAATAGGATGCCAGACCTGTGTGAGTCTTTTTCTGCGCTTTCACCCTCACTCTCATTTTTCTACTCTGAGAATGTATTCTTCTTTATAGCTATTAATACTATTTTATTGCCTCTGAGTTAATCAGCCCCAGCCTCCTCCAAGGCTTTGTTTTATTATAATGGTTAGAGATAATCTTAGATAGTGCCAAAACTCATAAGGCAAAGTCTAGATACAAACATGAGAATACATATATTTCTAACACATATAACACAGGATAAGGTAACTAGAATAACACTCTCTTCTAAAGTTGAAGCCCTATAATCTGTAAGACAAACTCAGACTTTTTAAAAAAAAATGTTTTTATTGATTCTAGAGAGAGAAAGAGAAGGGGAGAGATAGAAACATCAACAATAAAGAGAACCATTGATTGGCTGCCTCCTACATGCCTCCTACTGGGGATCAAGCCCACAACCCCAGCATGGTGCCTGATTGGAATTGAACCATGACCTCTTGGTTCATGGGACAATGCTCAACCACTGAGCCAAACTGGCAGGTAGAGGCATGTTTTGGTTTTTTAATCATTGGTATAAATAAACACCGACAAATCAGAAAAAGGCAGAGATAGCTTTGCCTTTGGGAACTATTTTATAGAATCCTTGTTTATAAATGTTAAATTCTGTTATCCCACTCCACACCTGAGTCAGGGACCTTATGTGTCATGTGCGTTGCTGACTCAGTAGTGAATGGCAGCCCTCAGACATATAATATTGATGAAAGAATGAATGAGTGCCATAGATGATATTGGCATTCCCTAGGTTATCTTCTTTGTTCCCCATGCAGCTTCTAAATTTTATAGCCTCTTTCAAAACCCTAATCTCCTCAACTGAGAAAATGATAAAAACTAATATAAATTACTTCATGGTGCCTGTCTCCTTGCATGGACACATACATAATATTATTTACTCACTAAATGTGTTCTTGAAATATTGCCTCTAAAATCTACTGACACTGCTTCCCAATCTCCTAACCGATTAGCTACTGATAAAATAATTCAAAGGTCTTCTTTAGTCCTTTCTCACTTATTTTCTGAAGCCTTTGCTGCTGCTTATCAGCTTACCTTATATTTGAGACTTGGGGTTCCTACAACTCTGCTATAACTGAGGGGTATTCTTCCTCTCAATTACAATTTAATGGTGGTCTTTGTACCTCAGGAATCTGTCCCTAAATTTACTCTCCATTTACAAGCTTTCTTCCATTATTTTGAGACCAGTAATGTCTGAGAAGAGGCATGACTGATTTGTAATCTTTACAGGGAGCTCACCCCAGAAGAAAGTATGGTAATGGACTTTTCTCTAAACTCTGACTCACCTTCTGTATCTTTTTCCTCGGTTCAATACTCAGTTCAAATGCTAACTCCATGAAGAATTTTCTGCACTTTGTACTTTATACAGTCTCCTTATTTTGAATCAAAAGAGTCAATTTTTTCTAATCCAGTCAGATCTTATTATCATTTTTACTAGAGGCCCAATGCACGAAATTCGTGCAAGAAGCTTGGCCCTCACAGCCCCTCGCAGCCTCAGCCAGCCCTCGAAGCCCCAGCTTTATCTGGTATAATTAGCATGTTAGCTCTTTATTATTAAGATAAGCTTTTAAGGTTTAATTTAGAAACATGCAGAAAAAATACTTATTTCACTGGGAAAACACTACATGTGTACATATTTTTTTCATGGTTTTACTTCAACATGGTGATAGTTATTATGTTTTAGGATCTATTTAAATATATTTTATGGATATTATGTTAATATGAAAATCAATATTAAATAACATTTATCAACAAATTAAATTTTACATAATGAAACATGGATGTAGTAAATGTAGATACATCTATTTTTCAACAATTAGAAATATATAATTTTCAATATTGGTATAACTGTTTGACTTGCAGTTGAAATAACCTAAACTTTGTGTGAGCCCAGAATATTCACTACTATGAATTTTGGACTAGATCCAGTTGATCCTTAAAAAAGAGAAAAACTTTATTTTTAAATTAACTTAAATAATGAGATTGGATTATTTTTTGAAATTTGATTTTAGTAACTGCAACCTTATAACATTTCATTCACAAATGCTAACATCTAAAAAGTATGAATAATACCATATAATTTTATATTCAGGTAAGAACAAATGCAAAAGACACAATGAGTTTTTGGTTCACAGCTAATATGCTATGGAATTTAAGAATGAACACAGTCATAAGATAAATACATATTAATTAACCCAGCATATTTTACATACCTGAATGCCTTATTAAGACAGAAACATGCTAATTAAAAATATTTATATGGTAATCATGTACTGACACTCAAATGTCTGTTTTAAATCTGATAAAATTATATATAGTATGTGACTTAGGTAAGTATGATAAATAATTTTTCCTTTAAATTGACTTTAACTTTTTAGAGAAGCTTTAGATTCACAGCAAAACTGAGCAGCAGGTGCATGCTTCCCTAGCCCCCCACACATACACTACAAATGTCTGTCTGCACCAGATGGCACATTGTTACAACTGATGAACATACATTGACATATCTTCACCTAAAGTCCATACTTTAAGTTAGGGTTCACTCTTGGTGCTGTATATCCTGTCTACTTGGACAGATGTATAATGCCATGTATATGCCATTACATTGTAATACAGAATAGTTTCACTGCCATATTAAGTCTTCTGTGTTTTGCATATTTATCCATTGCTTCCCTTTAACCTCTGGCAACCACTGATATTTGTACTGTTTCCATAGTTCAACTTTTTCTTGAATGTCATATAGTTTGAATCATATGGTATATATAGACTTGCAGATTGCCCTCTTTCACTTAATACTATGCACTTAAGATTCCTTCATGGTTTATCATGACTTAAATACCCATTCTTTAGTGCTGAATAATATTTTATTGTCTGAATACACCCCAGTTTATATTTCTATTCACCTACTGAAGGACATATTGTTTGCTTCCATGTTTTGGTAATTAATAATGAAGCTGCCATAAACATGCATGTACAAACTTTTGAATGGACATAGTTTTCAACTAATTTGAGCAATAAATGCCAAGTGTGACTAATGGACCATGTGAAAAGAGAATGCATATTTTGTAAAAATTGCCAGGCTGTTTTCCAAAGAGACTGTACTATTTTTCATTTTTACCAGCATTGAATGAGAGTCCCTGTTGCTTCATATCCTTACCAGCATTTGGTGGTGCTGTATTTTGTTCTGGCCATTCTAATAGCATGTAGTTGTGCCTCCTGTTTGTTTTAACTTGTTTTCCTAATGATGTATATGTGGATTATTCTTTCATAAGCTTATTTACCATGTGTATAACTTCATTTTTGTTGTTGTTGTTAATCCTCACCCAAGGATATTTTTCCATTGATTTTTAGAGTGAGTGGAAGAGAGAGGGAAAGACAGAGAGAAACATTGATGTGAGAGGAACACATTGATTGATTGCCTCCTACACGAGAAGGAGCCTGTAACCATGGTATGTTCCCTTGACCAGAATCAAACCCAGGACCGTTTGGTCTGCAGGCCAAGGCTCTATCCACTAAGCCAGAACGGCGAGGGCCCATGTGTATAACTTCTTTAGTGAAGTGTTCAGTAAAGTCCTTTGCCCATATCTAATTGGGTTCTAATCAGGTTGTTCAATTTCTTATTTTTCAGTTGTAAAAGTTTTTTGTAAATTTTGGATAGCAGTCCTTTATTGGATATGCCATTTGCAAATATTTTCTCCAGTGAGTATCTTTTGCAAAGCAGAAGTTTTCAATTTTAAGGAAGTCCAGTTTATCAATTATTTGTCATGGATTACTTCTTTTGTTTTATCTAAAAGGCCATTGCCATGCCCAAGGTCATCTAGATTTTTCCTACTTTATTTTCTAGGAGTTTTATAGTGTTTTGTTTTACATTTATATTTAAAATATTTTTAGTTATATTTATGAAGGATACAAGAACTGTATCTAGATTCACTATTTGCATGAATGCCCAGTTATTCCAGTGTGATGTATTGAAAAGACTGTCTTTTCTAATTATAACTGATTTTTCTCCTTTGTTAAAGATCCATTATCTATATTTTATGTGAATCTATGTAAATCATTTTTAACATCTGGTATTTAACACTTCCTATCTTTTCTTGTAAACGGTACATTCCTGTCACATTGCCTAAAAAATAGACATCTTGATTTTTCATATTACCATTCCTTTTTAAATAACATAATATTTTTACTGATATTATTAGGTAAATATTAGATTTGTTGGTTCAGGCATGCTGTTTTTATAGCTTCATCATATTATATAGCAACTTGTGACAGCTTGGATATTTATCAGGTCATGAAGAAAGCTCAAATATTACTAATGTTATATTCACTTATGCAATTTTCTTAATGACTGATATGTTGGGCACTATTCTAAGTTCAATAATATCTTTAGAAACTTATTGTATATTCAGATAGATATATAAGTACATATATACATTTATGTAAGTGTGTGTGTGTGTGCATATATATATACACACACACATATACATATATATATAATCTCCAAGATAATTCCTATAATGAAAATATGAGCAGAATACATATTGGAGAAAAGATTAAGCCATGAACTCTTTAGAGGAAAGAAGAGAACATATTTGAACCAGATCATTAAAAGACTAGAGATGGCTGCTGCAAGAAAGGTAATAGTCAGGAAATCACTAGTTCAATAGTGATGTAATATAAAATGTGAAGATCTGCCCTGACTGGTTTGGCTCAATGGCTAGAGCGTCAGCCTGTGGACTGAGAGGTCCCAGGTTCGATTCCCGTCAAGGGCATGTACCTTGGTTGCAGGCATATCCCCAGTAGGAGGTGTGCAGGAAGCAGCTGATCGATGTTTCTCTCTCATCGATGTTTCTACCTCTCTATCCCTCTCCCTTCCTCTCTGTAAAAAATCAGTAAATATATATATTTTTTTAAAAATATGAAGATCTATGAAATAAATGTGTCTGGACAGGTAAGTGGGAACAATACTCTTAAAGGTCGGGAATGATTAAAAAATAATATTTTATCAAAAGGCAAATAATATGCATTGGTCATGCTATGATTACAATTATTTATTTTAAAAGATTATACTGAAAGCAATGTGACAAAATGTGAAAGATTAAAATTCTGAGGCAGGATACTGATAATGAGGTGCTATATTTCAATATTTCTCCTTTCTCCCTTTTTCTTTTTATTGCTTTATTTGTTCCTTTGTTAGTTCAGCTTTTCTGCCTCTGTCTTACTTGTAATTATTGTTCCTGGCTCCTCACAGCATGACCTCTCCTCTAATCATCTGATGGTACAGCCCCTGCACTCATCTTTTCTGGTCACAAAATGGTCAGAGAGAGGCCAGGAAATCAGAAACTTGAATTATGGTAGTTCTTGTGGAAGACAGCACTAGTGTTTTCTGTATCATTTCTATGTGTGAAACACTACCTGTTTTCATTATAAAAATGGATATAATGAAACCAATACATTAATTACAGAACACAATTTGTATTTCATAGAGAAATACTAGTTAATCTATGATAAAGCAAACCATGTAGGCATATAAAAATTGTACTAGCAACTCAGTGTCTTACTTTGAATAGTCTTGGGCTCTATATAACAATTCTATGTAAGATATAATTTTTTAAAGAAATGCTGGGTTAACTATAAGAATAATGATCAGAAAATCTTACCAAATTGCAAGTACACATAATTTGAATTTTTATAGTAGAGTTTAGATATTATAGTTAAAAGTTGCTAGCAAAAATTCATTATTTTAATATGCTTTCATTTTATTATCAGACTAAATATTTCTAGCCACCAAACTATTTTGCCTATTGATAACATGAGGGTTCTTTTTAAAGAAATATATGTGACATATAATAAATATCTCCATATTTATGCTTTGTCAAATTCAAATTTTAAGTAATTTGCTTCATACTTGTAAGTAAAACTGCTCCAAAGGTATTTTGAGTACTTTTTAAATTTTTTAATTTTCTTTCTCTATTAATCTATTTTGTTTTCCATGGCATGTTTTTTTGTTGAGACTTATGCTTCCTAGTTCCAGGATTTTTTTCCACTTTGGGAAATAAAGTTGCATCACATTTCATGTTCTTTTACTCAGATTTCTGTATTAGCAGGTTTCTAAAAATTAAGCTTGTTCAGAGTGTGGATTTCTGCTGACACAAAATGGCACTGCTGCAGAAGCAGAGCTAAACTAAATAAAAATCTGTTTGCCTGTGCACTAACAGCATTTCCTATAAGCTTATCCATAAAGATAATTTCAGAAGAAAGTATAGAAGTAAAACTTTTATCACAATGAACTAATGACAAGATGTTCTTTTGTGGATTATAAACAGTCCCTAAGGTCAGAGCTGGGTTTAGCAAAATTTGGGGAAAAAATTCAGATGTTTCTGTTGTATCTTCTCATCCTTAATATCCTCTTTTCTTGCTACCTGGCCCCTTTTCTCCTTTGGATTTTATTTCTCTTTCTGTATTCCCTTTGAACCTAGTTGTCCAGTTCTTTCCCACAAAAAAGGAACCAAATGATAAATCCTGACACCCTCCCTCCTTGTCACCTAGAAGGATCCAAGCTCCAATTCTTCCACTATGGGAGCTATGTCTTAGTGTTATGTCTGATGATCAGGAGTACCTAATGTGTTAGGGGAAGTTGGAGTGGATGTACTGGAGGTTTTATTTCTAACATGGGGTTTACAAAATCAAGGTTGAAGTGGCAGATCTTAGAAGGTTTCAGGAAATCAGTAATATCACAAATGCCATACAAACTTTAATGGAATTTTACTGTAGATAGTAACACTTACTCTACAGATAATGTCTGGGTTTTCTGATTTAATCTACAGAAAATTGTTGGCATTACTTCAATCACATTTTTATGACATTCATGGTGATAAATTTTGGATTGCTGTAAGAACTGATTTTCTGTGATTGGTTCTCCATCCAAATAAATTTTAATATCAAGAGTAAATATTTTGATTCACATCTCTTGCCTTCCTAACTGCAGTTTCTATTGTTGCAGTTTGGCATAAATGTGTAAAACTAAACAAACAAGCAAAATGTGTAACAGACCTGGCCAGTATTGTTCAGTGGTTGGGCATCAACCTATGAACCAGGAGGTCACGGTTTGATTCCGTCAGGGCAGATGTCCAGGTTGCAGGCTCAATCCCCAATGTGGGGCGTGCAGGAGTCAACCAATCAATGAATCTCCCTCATCTTGATGTTTCTATGTCTCATTCCCTCTTTTTTCCTCTCTGAAATCAATACAAAACATATTTTTTAAAATGTGAAACAGACTAAAGCTTTGGCTACTCCCCAGGACCTGCATTTAATGGGCCTATCTCTACTCCCCAGGACCTGCATTTAATGGGCCTATCTCTGTCTAATATATCTTTATGCCCAATGCACATGCTTTAAGATGCTCTCACATTCAGTGTCACTTGCCTTCCTCCTTTCAAAAGCTACCTGAGTATAAATTTAGTCTGTGTTTCTTCTTCTTCACCATTGTTTGTTTCTCATACCCGCTTGTTTAAAAAACAACAACACAAAACCCTAATTTATATGATCTTAGGCAAACAAATAAGCCTCAAGCTTCTAGGAGTACTGATCATATTTTGAAGATGCAATGTTTAGTTTATAATATTGCTCCTCAGTAACTCCTTCAAGCACATTTTTAACATAGGTGCAAAATCCCTCCTCATACCTCTAAACCCATAGTCATGCCTGGATGTTTGGTGTGTTCATTATCTCAATTAGGCAGAGAAACAAAGGGCAAAATACAGTCCCATTCAAAGCACACAGTGACACATTGGTAACAATACTCCCTCCTTTCATTTTTTTTCCCCTTCGGCATCTACACAATGGAATACTACGCTGCTGTAAAAAAGAAAGAACTCTTACCATTTGCAAAAGCATGGATGGACCTGGAGAGAATTACACTAAGTGAAATAAACCAGTCTGAAAAAGGTAAGTATCACATGATTTCATTTATGGAATATAATGAACAACACAAAATAATGAACAAAAATAGAACCAAAGACATAGAAGCATGGAATAGACTGTCAAAGCTCAGAGGAAGGGCAGGGGAGGGCTGGAAGGGGGGATAAGAGATCAACCAAAGGACTTGTATGCATGCATATAAGCACAACCAATGGACATAGACAGTAGGGGGATGAGGGCTTGTGTTGGTGGGTGGGAGTGGGTGGGGACAGGTTAACGGGGGTAAAAGGAGACATATGTAATACTTTCAACACCAAAGAATTTTTTAAAAAGTGTTTTGCACAAATTATGCTCCACGAAGAACTTGTGTGATATAGGAAAAAATTCCACATGAGCCCATTTTACGATGATAGCTTTTGTATGTATTAAATTTCAACTTAAATTATAATCATACCATTTTTTATTTTACCAAATTTAAAAATATTATTTTTATCCAAACAATATTTTTATGTCCATATCAAAAGATCCTGTCCAGTAGATCAAAACATATCCGTGTTTTCACTGGTAAAAACTTTATATGGTTTCTAGCAAGACTGAGGCTAGGTTCTGCTAAAGAATAGTGAAAATGTATGAACAGTTTGAAAATCATTCAAAAATTATCTCTGCTTCTAATTGAACACTTGAAGTCAATACAGAATTGAATATGGAAATCAGGCCAGATTAAAGAAGGCAGGAGGAGTCTGGAGAGCATAACTAGAGAATTCAATATATGAGCCTAAGGTTTTGAATGTGTGTATGACAAAATTATCTTCCACACATGCTACCTCATCAGTTGATGTGCAGACCAAGGAGGATTTGGAGCGTTCTGAGAATCTGGCGTCTCAGATGAGTCACATGCTATTGTTTCTTCTGCTATGGGAACATCTAGGGAAGTTAACATATCCTTTGTCATTAACAAATGTGTGTCCCTCATATGTGTCCCCAGCCATCCCCTGCACTATTGTCTGTTCATGGGGTATTCACATATGCATATAAATTATTTGGTTAATCCCTCCCTCCTCCCCCTCTTCCCTCTGAAATATATTAGTCTATTGCATGCTTCTATATCTCTGGATCTATTTTGTTTGTTAATTCAGTTTGTTCATATGAGTGAGATCATGTGATACTTGTCTTTCTCTGACTGGCTTATTATAAATACTTATTTTGGTTTCTTACCAACACTTCTCTAGTGGAAGAAAAGATTAAAGAAGAAAAAGTATTTAAAATTAAAATAAACTTTGAAAACCAATGTGGCTGACACCAGGGAGTTGCAAAAAGACTTAAATGTGTTTACTATGCCAGAAAATTTGAAATTATTTTAATTGTTGCCTCTGAGAGAGATTTTAGCTTATGTTTCAGGTGAAAATGTTAAAACACTAGAGACTAAATAAAACGAATTAAAATATATCATTATAAAAAGGTGTTTTCAAAATGTTTATTTATATAAAAATATATTTAAACTAGGGGCTCAGTGCATGAAATTTGTGCATGGGGGAGGGGTCCCTCAGCCCAGCCTGCCCCCTCTCACATACTGGGAGCCCTCAGGGGATGTCCTACTGATGGCTTAGGCCCGCTCCCTGTTGGAGCAGTCTGTCCTCCCTTTGCAGGAGGCCACCAGGCTGATCAGGGGAAGGCGCCAGCCCCATCACCCCGCTACTGCAGCCACTGCCGGTCACTGCAGCCACCAAGATATTTTCATCAACATGGACTCCAGTCCCTTCACCATGAAAAAATGACAACTTTCTTTAAACATTTTCAAGGTGTGCCTTTCATAAGATATAGCATTTCTTTCTTTATTTTTCTTTTTATCCTTACCTGAGGATATGTTTCCATTGATTTTTCCCTTTCCCTCCGATTCTAGGCTGGGCCCCTTCCAAAACCTATAGCCTCCGCCCCAGGCTGTAGGCTTGGGAAGTGGGTACCCTTGTCCCCCAAGCTTAAAGCCTCTGCGGGATGGTGGCTGGGAGTGACCTGGGTGCTAGGTTCTCAGGATCCAGGTATATATGCAAATTAACTGCCATCTTTATTGGGTTAATTTGCATACTTACTCTGATTGACTGTGGGGGTAGCGGAGGTATGGTCAATTTACATGTTTCTCTGTTATTAGGAAAGATAACTGAACAGTTAATTTGTAAGCTTTCTATACTAATAAAAGAGTAATATGCTAATTAGGGCAGATATCTTCCAGACGTCCATTGGGACTTCCATCCGGATAAAGCCACAGCGGCTGGGAGGCCCAGGGCTCATGGCAGCCGTGGGCTCAGGTAGCTATGAGCACTGGTGGCTGTGAGGCCCAAGGCTCAGGCTGTGGTGGCCAGCAGTGGCAGCAGCAGTGGGGTGATGAGGGTAGTGCCTTCCGTTGATCATCCTGGTCACCTTCCACAGAGGGAGGCCAGAGGCAGCAGCAGTAATTGGGTAATGGGGGTGGCAGGTAAGCCGTCAGTAGGACATCCCTTGAGGGCTCCCAGACTGTGAGAAGAGGCAGGCTAGGCTGAGGGACCCTGCCCCCAGTACATGAATTTTTGTGCACTGGGCCTCTAGTTTCTGTAATAATAATTTTGTGAAACACACAAAACTAGACTGTGAGGAACAGCTTTTTTTCCATCTTTAGGACGGAAGTATTTTTAACTCAGTGTGATTAATTACTAGAAATCAACAAACTGGCTAAAAGTAAAATCTTCTTTTACTACTTTTACTGGATAGTACATAAGAAATTTGCCCATTTGAATTATGTTGTTCAGTTGCATTTCATTAAGATAAATTGAAAATTCTCATTTAAAGATCTCTAAATGGCAATACATGTGTATAAAATCAGATATGTAATAGATCATTCACTATCATCAACACACATTACAAATTACTAAAAAACCATAAATTCATTGTTTATTGGAAGATTATGTATGTATTATATTTGTCTACAATTTAATCTTATACAACATATTTGGGTGAGAAGATCATAAATAAGTAGATGCTGCGCCATTGCTAGAAAATGGAATGAGCTTCATTTGGCATATTTAATTCAATTATCTTTTTTAATATAACTTATTTTTTTTAAATGTATTTTATTGATATTTTTACAGAGAGGAAGGGAGAGAGATAGAAAGTTAGAAACATCGATGAGAAAGGAACATCCATCAGCTGCCTCCTGCACGCCCCCCACTGGGGATGTGCCCGCAACCCAGCTACCTGCCCTTGACCAGGATCGAACCTGGGACCTTTCAGTCTGCAGGCTGACACTCTATCCATTGAGCCAAACCGGTTTTGGCAATATAACTTATTTTTAACTCAATTACCTCACAGTCTAAACAAATTATCATAGTTAAGGGATGTTGTAGAGTAAACATGAACTAGAGGTTAATATAATCTTTTTTTAATAGAAAATATGTATTTCATTAGATAGCACAGCAAATCATAAGGGCCTTAAAATCCTAACAAAGATATATATGTATGTATTACTTGTCAAAAATTATTTAATAGCAGTCTTTCTAAAAATTCCAGTCATAATGACTGGAAATTCCAAATTAAGTATTAGTGTTCTGTTCAAAAAGAATATTTAAGATTGTGCCTCATCTATTATGTGCTTTCAACAAAACATTAAAGTATTTTACTGTTTTTAGCATATATTATGTATTCTACAAGTATTTGTTTAATATACTTAAAATAATTAAATTCTATTCATATAATTCTTTTTAATTTAAACTTTACTTAGAAAGATTAGATGCTGCAAAATGTAAATTTATTTTTTAATTTGATATCTACATGTGATATTTGTTATCACTCATGAAAAATTGAATTTTGTAAATATATGCTTTTAAATAAGAACTACTTTTTAACATTAATAATTTAAGCATGTGGTTTTGATAAGAGTGATGCCATTTGCTGGAGATTAAATAAGGCAGATTGCAAACTTTCTAAGAAGATACAGTATATTTCATTGTTGTTTATATTTAGCTATAAATATAGATTTACAATTATAATATCCTAGAATAAAGTTATAAACATTGAGGTAATATTAAATTAATTTAAAACAAAATTACAACTTAATTTCAAGAATGTTAAGATGGCATAAATCTGTTATCATTTTTTGGGACACTAGGTTCCCTTCACATCCTTGAATGGGTTTGGCAATATATAAACTAAGATTATTTAGGCTCCCTAAAGCTAAAGAGCATCTTCTGGGCCAGGTGCATTTTGATTTATATCAATGGTAGAGAGGGTTCATCACTTGAGCCTATAGAGCTTCCTCTAAGTATATAGCATACTAGATGCCCGGTATACAAAATTTGTGAATGGACGGGGGTGGTGTCTGTCCCACAGCTCAGCCTTCACCCTCTCCAATCTGGGACCCCTCAAGGAATGTCCAACTACCCGTTTAGGCCTGATCCCACCGGGCCTAATCGGGCAGTTGGACATGCCTCTCACAATCCAGAACTGCTGGATCCTAGCCACTCACCTCCCTGCCTGCCTGATTGTCCCTAACCACTGCTGCCTGCCAACCTCATCACCCCCTAACCACTCCCCTGCCAGCCTGATTGACGCCTAACTACTACCCTGACAGCCCAATTGCCCATAACTGCCCTCCCCTGCTGGCTTGGTCGCCCCTAACTTCCCTCCCTTGCCAGCCTTGTCACCCCTAACTGCCCTCCCCTGCTGGCCCAGTCACCCTTAAATGCCCTCCCTTGCCAGCCTGGTCACCCCTAACTGCCCTCCCTTGCAGGCCTGATCACCCCTAACTGCCCTCCTCTGCTGGCCTGATTGCCCACAACTGCCCGCCCCCCTGCTGGCCATTTTGTGTCCACATGGGTGTGGCCATCTTTGACCACATGGGGCAGCCATCTTGTGTGTTGGAGTGATGGTCAATTTGCATATTATCACTTTATTATGTAGGATGGTTTGACTAAGTAACACATAGAAGACTTAAAACTACCCCTTTAACACAGTTACTTGTAAGAACATGAAAGCTTTTTCTACCAGTAATTCATGCTTAAAACTTAAAATGTGAAACAAAGCTCAGAAAACATTGGAGACATATTATTCTCACCATATTTTTTTACAAAACCTTAATATATTTTGATATTTTTCGAGAAATGTTTACTTCCTGCCATTGCATTTAGTTCCCCAATACATTCTGCCCAGTTCTATAGCTAACTAAAGAAGAATGTCCACACTTTTTTTTTTAAACGTGTTAACTTAAGTAAGAAGATGACGTGAAGTACTGGTTGAGGTTTTAATAATGGATAGTATATGCATATATGCATAACTCATGGACAGACAATAGTGCAGGGAAGGCCTGCAGAGGGGGCTGAAGTGAGATCGAGGGAGACAATGCGGAAAAGAGGGACATCTGCAATGCTTTCAAATATGAATTTAAAAAATACAATTAAAAAAATGAATGGATAGTGTGCAATACTGAAAATAACATCAATAACAATTTAAAACTAAATGCAAAGAAAGCCTGATTATTGATATGCTCAGTTCCATAAATCCAGGTGTTACTAATGATTCTGGACTGTTTTGAAAATCTTGTGGAGGAGAGATTACCAGGAATAGGAGGTGTGGGAAAGGAATGGGAAGGCAAACATTCAAATAAGTTTTTCTCCTAGCAGTAGCATTTTAATATTTGCCGTAACATGTTGTATTTTGTCCCAGTTCCCCTCTTGGAGGATGAAGGGAGGATAGACTTGTTCTCTCTGAAGGGAAAGACAAAATGATTTTGGTGTGGGTATTTGCAAGAAGAGAACACTTATGTTGTGCCTTAGATAATTGACTTTTTAACCATCAGACTTGATAACTGACTGGTGTAAGAAGTGTTTCAGGTAGAATTGGTAAATAAATATTAGTCTAATAATACCTACTTGCTAGTGTTCTGATTCTGAAAACATATGAGTGTATAACATATATCCCTGCTAATTGGCCTCAGATATACAAGAAATTCTGTTGGAAAGAACAACAGTAAATATAGGGGGAGACAGAAATTAAACAAATTAGATAAAGATGGGGGCAAAGCAGATAAATGTTGTAGGTATGTGTAAAATTGAGTTCACAAAAGCCATACATTCTGTCGTTGATAACCAACAGAATGAGGACAACACCCTTGCCACTATTTACTAGGTGCTCTTCATATTCCAACCTATTAAAAGCCTGCACCACCAACTCATATGGGACACATGGAGCTACATTTAATTCTACTCTTCCCTTTTCCATTCCCTAATGCCAGAAGCATAAGATACCAAGGGAAGACAGGAAGAGTATGAAAAACAACATATTACAAAATTTAACCTCACTAAGACACTGAGGTGATGCCATTTCTCAGTGAATGAGGATGGCGCTTGAGTCAAATAAAATTGAAATGTTGAAATATATAGGTTTAAGTCTTACCAATAAGTATTTAGTGAAATAATAAGTTGCTATTCAGGGAACTCATTGCTCATAAAGAAAGTTGTTTTAATATAACATTTATGTTAGATTTAAACTAAATAACCCCCATGTGTCAAAGTGTCATTTTTAAAAAGTTTAAAAAAAAAGCCTCTCATACAAATAAAGACAAAACTTAACAAGGAAACAGTGTGCTGACTTCCCTGGATAGTTCTTCCAGACAAAAACTTAACAAGGAAACAGTGACTCTAAAGGACACACTGAATCAAATGGATTTAATTGACATTTATAGAACATTTCACCCAAACACAGCAGAATATACATTCTCAAGTGCACATGGATCATTCACAAAGATAGACCACATGTTAGGACATAATACAAATATCTACAAGTTCAAGAAGATTGAAATCATATCAAGCATCTTCTCAGATCACAATAGAATAAAATTAGAAATCAACTACAGTAAAAACACCCAAAAACATTCAAACACATGGAGGCTAAATAGCATGTTATTAAACAATGAAAGGGTTACCAATGAGATCAAGAAATAAGTCAAAAACTTCCTGGAAACAAGTGAAAATGAACACACCACAACGCAAAAACTTTGGGACATAGCAAAAGCAGTCCTAAGAGGGAAGTTCATAGCACTATAGGCATACCTCAAAAAAAAACAAAAACAACAACAACAAGAAAAATCAGCAATAAACTATTTAACCCTTCAACTTAAAGAACTAGAAAGAGAACAACTGAGATTAAGTAGAAGGGAGGAAATAATAAAGATTAGAGCAGAAATAAATAACACAGAAACTAAAAAAACAATACAAAAATCAATGAGACCAGAAACTGGTTCTTTGAAAGGATAAACAAAATTGCTAAACCCTTAATCAGACTCATCAAGAAACAAATAGAGAGGACCCAAATAAATAAAATGAGAAACAAGAGTGGAGAAGTAACTACTGACACCACAGAAATACAAAGGATTGTAAGAAAATAAATAAGCCAGGCAATGAAAGAAACATATGATCTCACTCATTTATGGAAAATAAAGAACATTATAACCTGATGAATAAAAAGATAGATATAGAGGCAGTGAAGCATCAAACAGACTGTCAAATTACAACGGGAAGGCTGGGGAGTGTTGGGGACGGGGGAAAAGAGATCAACTGAAGGACGTGTATGCATGCATATAATCACAACCAATGGACACAAGACACTGTGGGGGTGGGATGAGGGCATGTGCCAGGGGTTAGGGGAGGCTGGGGGAAGGTCAATGGGGAAAAACAGGAGGTATACGTACAATTATTTGTAATACTTTGAACAAGAAAATAAATTTTTTTAAAGTGAAACACACACACAAAAATAAAATAAAATAAAATACTATGAACAACTATAGCTGAACAAGCTGGATAATATGGATGAAATGGACAAATTCCTAGAAAAATAAAATATCCCAAAACTGAATCAGAAGGAATCAGAAAACCTGAATAGGCCAATAACAACTGATGAAATAGAAGTAGTAATAATAATTAAAAAAAGAATCCCAGAAAACAAAAGACCAGGTCCAGATGGCTTCACATGAGAGTTTTATCAAACATTCAAAGAACTAACACCTATACTCAAACTATTTCAGAAAACACAGAGGAAAGAACACTTGCAAACTGTTTTTATGAGATTAGCATTATCCTATTTCCAAAACCAGATAAAGACACTATAAAGAAAGAGAATTATAGACCAATATCCCTGATAAACATAGATGCTAAAATCCTCAGATAATATTAGTAAATCACATCCAGCAATATATTAAGAAGATCATACACCAGTGGTTGGCAAACTCATTAGTCAAAAGAGCCAAATATCAACAGTACAACAATTTAAATTTCTTTTGAGAGCCAAATTTTTTAAACTTAAACTTCTTTTAACACCACTTCAAAATAGACTTGCCCAGGCCATGTTATTTTGTGGAAGAGCCACACTCAAGGGGCCAAAGAGTTGCATGTGGCTCTCGAGCCGCAGTTTGATGACCACAGTCATACACGATGACCAAGTGGGAATTATTACAGGGATACAAGGCTGGTACAATATTCCAAATCAATAAAAGTGATACATCATATGGAATATTAAAAGATAAAAATCAATATACATATTGAAAGATAAAAATCACATGATCATATCAATAGACTCAGAAAAAGCATGCCACAAAATTCAACACCCATCTTTGATAAAAACTCTCAGCAAAGTGGGAATAGAGGCAGCATATTCAACATGATAAAGGCTATATAGGACAAACCTACAGCCAACATCATACTCAATGTGTAAAAACTAAAAACATTTCCCATAAGTACAGGAGCAAGGCAGGGATGCCCACTTTTACCACCTTATTCAACATAGTACTAGAAGTCCTAGCCACAGTGATCAGATACAAAGAAGAAATAAAAGGCATCCAAATTGTAAAGGAGGAAGAAAAATTGTCATTATTCACATATGACATGATATTGTACATAGATAACCCTAAAGATTCCACCAAGAAACTACTAGATTTAATAAATGAATTTGGCAATGTAGCAAGACACAAAATCAACACCCCAAAATAGATGGCCTTTTTAGATACCAATAATGAATTCTCAGAAAGAGAAACTAAACAAATAATCTTATTTACCATTCCAACAAAAAATAAGATACTTAGGGAATAAACTTAACCAAGGAGGCAAAATACTTGTATTCAGAAAACTACAGGACATTGAAAAAAAGAGATAGAGAAAGATATAAACAAGTAGAGAAATATACTGTGTTCATGAATTGGTAGAATCAACATCATTAAAATGTCCATACTACCCAAGGCAATCTACAGATTCAATGCAATCCCTATTAAAATACCAATGGCATATTTCAGAAAGCTAGAACAAATACTCCAAAAATTTATATGGAATCAAAAAAGACCCCAGATAGCTGCAGCCATTTTGAAAAAAGAAAAACAAATTTAAAGGAATCACAACACCAGATTTCAAGTTATACTACAAAGCCACTGTAATCAAAACAGCCTGGTACTGGCACAAGACCAGACATATAGGTCACTAGAACAGAACAGAAAACCCAGAAATTGACCCAAGCCATTACTCTCAAATAATATTTGACAAAGGCGACAACAGCATACAATGGAATCAACACAGTCTATTCAATAAATGGTGTTGGGGAAATTGGACAGATACATGCAAAAAAATGAAACTGGTCCACTAACTTACACCATACACAAGAATAAACTCAAAATGGATAAAAGACTTAAATGTAAAGCCTGAAACAATAGAAATCCTAGAAAAAACACACAACATACGCAGCAAAATCTCAGACACCTCTTGTAGCAATGTGTTTATATATACATCTCAGAAGGCAAAGGAAACTAAGGACAAAATAAACAAATGGGAATACATCAGAATAAAAAGCTTCTTCACAGCAAAAGAAACCATCAGCAAAACAAAAAGAGAGCCCACTGTATGGGAGAACTTATTTGGTAATGACACATCTGATAAAGGGTTAATATCTAAAATATATAAGGAACTGTTACATAACAAAAAGGGAAGACAAACAATCCAATGAAAAATGGGCAAAGGACCTTAATAGACTCTCCTCCAAAGAGGACATGCAGATGGCCAAGAAACATATGAAACAATGCTCAAAGTCACTAAACATTCCAGAGATGCAAACCAAAACAACAATGAGGTACCATCTCACACCTCTCAGAATACCTGCCATCAACAAATCAACAAGTGACAAGTGCTGGCGAGGATGTGGAGAAAAGAAAACCCTAGCACACTGCTAGTGAGAATGTTGACTACTGTAGCCATTATGAAAAACAGTATGGAGTTTCCTCAAAAAAATTAGATATGGATCTGTCATTTGACCCAGTGATCCCACCTCTATGAATGTATGCTAAGAAATCTGAAGCACCAATCAGAATGTATGCAGCCCTATGTTCATAGCAGCACAATTTACAATAGCAAAGATCTGGAAAGAGCCCAAGTGCCCATCAGATGAGTGGATAAAAAAGCTGTGGTACATTCATACTGTGGAAAACTATTCAGCAGCAAACAATAAGAATTTCTTACCCTTTGAGATAGCATGGAGGGACTTGGAGAATATCATTCTAAGTAAAATAAGTCAATGAGAGAAAGATGAGTATCACATGATTGCACTTATATGTGGAATCTAAGTAACAACATAAACTGATGAACAGAGTGGATCCAGAGACTAGAAGCATAGAACAGAATGTGGAATCTCAGAAGGAAGACAGGGGATGGTGAGTGGGTGGGGGATAAACAACCAAAGATCTTGTATGCATATATGCATAATGCATGGAAATAGACAATAGGGTGCTGAAAAGTTGGGGCAGAGGGATTGGGGAAAAAAGGGGACTTATGTAATACTTTCAGCAGTAAAGAATTATGTTTTTTCAAAAAAAATTAAAAATTAAAAGCATATAATTAAATAACAACAACTAAAAAAGAGAGAGAGAGATCAGACTCTAATCAAGAGTCAATAATAAATTAAGTGATACTTGGTCTGTTAGATTAGGGGCCATCAGTATGTGCATGTTTGTGTGTGTGTATGTGTGTGGTGTGTAAGGCTATGTAATAAATATTTTAGGTTTTATGCTAGATATGGTCTCTGATGCAGCTATTCAACTCTATCATTGTAGTGCAAAAGTGACATAGAAAATACAAAAACAAAGAAGCATAACTATGTTTCAATACAATTTTATCGTGAACACTAATATTTGAATTCATATAATTTTAGGTGTCACAGCATACTCTTGATTTTTTTCAATGCTGAAAAATGTATAACACAATCTCAGACTTTGGATCATATAACAACATGTGGTTGGTCTGCATTGGCCCCAAGCTATAATTTGTTGGCCCCTGTATTAGACAGAGTATGGCATTCAACAGACATGCAGTCATCCTTTTGCAAATCTAAGTTTTCTTAATTTATGACTATACATCATTGAGATGATTTTTTCAACCGTATCTGGTCCACCTATAAGTAGACATTTTTATTTTAAAACTAGAGACCTGGTGCACAAAATTTGAGCATGGGTAGGGTCCCTAGGCCTGGCAGGTGATCAGGGCCGATCAGGGCCTTCTGGCTGCTGGCCAGGGCCTTCCTTCTTTCTGCACTGCCTCCTGGTGGTCAGCGCACATCATAGTGAATGATCAAACTCCCGGTCTTCCAGTTGAACTCCCAAGGGGACACTTTGCATATTAGCCTTTTATCTATAGTAGATTGTTTAAAGATATTGGACTTTAACCAGAAAGACAAAGGACTATATTGCACATTAAGAAATGTTTTTCTAGCCCTAGCTGATTTGGCTCAGTGGATAGAGTGTAGACCTGTGGACTGATGGGTCCCGGGTTCAATTCTGGTCAAGGGCACATGCAGGCTTGATCGCCAGTGGGCAGCATGCAGGAGGCAGCCAACCAATGATTATCTCTCATCATTGATGTTTCTATCTCTCTCTCCCTCTCTGAAATCAATAAAAGAAGAAAGAAAGAAAGAAAGAAAGAAAGAAAGAAAGAAAGAAAGAAAGAAAGAAAGAAAGAAAGAAAGAAAGAAAGGAAGGAAGGAAGAAAGAAAGAAAGAAAGAAAAAAAGAAAGAAAGAAAGAAAAAAAGAAAGAAAGAAAGAAAATGTTTTCCTAGCTTTACTCTTATGTAGTCCTAGACAGGTGAGTCACTTACATATTTTTTTCCTCTTGTAGACCAAATATACTTGAGCTAAAGGATTTCCAAGATTACTCTTGAGTATATGAATATTTGCTACACATAAATCTAAAACAAATAAAAATTACTTTGAGTAATATTTTCTCTAAATTGATTTTTCATACTTGAAGAGAAATTTATATCAAGTGAGAATTGTATTATCAACCTCAAACCCATGTCAATGTCATCTACATTTTATTCAGTTTAGTGTGTGAAGGGACTTGCATTTATAGTGACTTAATATGTTTACCTCCATGCAAATTCAAATCAAAAAGTATATGAGCCCTAGAAGCATTTAGAATACTAAGCAATATTGAGGGAACAAAGTACAATAAGAATGAAGTTGTATGAAATATTGTCAATTGCCATTTTATTACAGTATTCTGAATGTTGAATCCACAGTAAGAAAGAAAAAGACATTCAGCCTAATGAACTATCCAAAATGTATTCTAGTTCAATAAAACTTTCATAAGCAAAATTATTTCTAAGGTGAGAGGCTAGATAATTAGAAATTGTTATAAAATTATAAAAGAACACTTTCTTTCAAACATGTTTGAGGCATTAAATTGGCTCTCATGTCACACAACCATGTGAAACTATTTAGAATCATATATACTTCAAAGAAGAAAAGAAATTTGAAGTTGAAGATAAATTTATGTCTTAATCGCAGAAATGATAAAAATTAAAGAGAAAAATTAAATATTCAGTTGCATCACTGTTAACCAGGTTGGTGGCAATAATATAGAAACATTAAGTGCCGTGATAGTTAAAAAGAGAATATTTCTGTTTTCATCACATACTTCAAAGAGAGAGATAACAAGCCCAACTGAATGTTACAATTTGACTATCATGTAAGGGTTCTGCAGCTGGGAGAGCTTAGGGACAGAAAGGGAGTGACAAAGTTTACACATAAAGTTTGTTATGCAAAAATATTTTTTCTCCTAATTACTTTTCTCATTTCTCCTCCTCTATTGAAGTAAGCAACTATTTAGTTAAGTAAAAGTGACCCATAGTTCCCAAAAATGCAATGGCCTTCCTCTTTGTAGAAATATGAAACAAATGTAAAACTTTTCTTTTTAAAATTCTTAATTTTAATTACAGTATAGTTGGCATATAATATTATAATAGTGTCAGGTGTACAACATAGTGAAGTGATTCAATATTTATAGACCTAACAATATGATCATGAATTTGTTGCATATATCAAAGAAATCTAAGAAAAAACATAAGCAGATTAAGAAAATGTTTAACACATATTTACATAAAAAGATTTGCAGCCTGTAAGAATAATGGAAACTTTGCTGTTTATAGTATCTCTGTTAATTGCATTTTCACATCTATACTAATAAAAGCCTAGGTGGCATCTCACCCTCGCGGCCTCACAAAATGGCCGCCCCCACATCATCACAAGATGGCCACTCCCACATCATCACAAGATGGCCACTGCCATGTCATCACAAGATGGCCACCACAAGATGGTCAGCAGGGGAGGGCAGTTGTGGGCCACCAGGCCTGCAGAGGAGGATAGTTGGGGGTGACCTGGCCTGCAGGTGAGGGGAGTTAGGGGCAACCAGGTTGGCAGGGGAGGGCAGTTGGGGCCCGCAGGTCAGCGAGGGAGCAATTAGGCATAAATCAGGCTGGCAGGGGAGCGGTTAGGGGGTGATCAGCCTGGAAGGCAGAAGCAGTTAAGGGCAATCAGGCAGGCAGGCAGGCGAGTCGTTAGGAGCCAGCAGTCCCGGATTGTGAGAGGGATTTCCAACTGAGAGTTAGTCCCGTAGGGAATGGGCTTAAACTGACAGTCAGACATCGTCCAAGGGGTCTGAGATTGGAGAGGGTGCAGGCTGGGCTGAGTTACACTCCCACACCAGTGTGAGAATTTTGTGCACCAGGCCTCTAGTTGTTTAAATAACTGCAAGACACATATTCACTATGTGCCTACCATTTTTTCCAATACTATTCTAGATAAGAAACTTCATTTCTGTTTTGTTCTTTCTCTAGCAAAGGAAGAGAGAAAGAGAGAGAAAGAGAAAGGTACTATTTCTAAATTGGGAGCATGCAGTCAAATATTAGTAAACTAACATTATAAGATAATTCAAGAGATAGAAAGAAGATAAAATCATAGAAAATTTCTTCTGTTATATTACAAAGTAAGCATTTTTTTGACTTATAATTATTATTTGGGAATAACTTATATTAAAATTCCTGGGGTATTTGTGAAACCTTGTCATGTAAATTAACCTACATTTTAATAATAATTAAAGGTTATATATTAAAGAGGGACACATTTAAGTAAAATAATATTAACATTAATATTTATAATTATAATTTTTCAGTTTAAAGTTTTTTGACTATTACAATTGCAGAAGTATATGGCTTAAAATTAAGAGGGCTGAAAATCACTATATTTTCTATTAATAAAGTAAAATTTTAAGCATTTTAATGAACTAAATGGTTAATATCAGATTATTACAAAATATCAAAATAATTTTCAAAATATATTTTCAATGTTTTTCCCTTATATTTTTATACCAGTTCCTTTCATGGTAATATATCTGTAATAGTTCACCTTTTCCATAGTTTTTATTCTTTTTTAAAATATATTTTTATTTATTCCAGAGAGGAAGGGGAGAGGGAGAGAGAGATAGAAACATCAATTATGAGAGAGTCACTGATTGGCTGCTTCATGCACATTCCACACTGGAGATCAAGCCTCAAACCCTGGCATATGCCCTGTCCAGGAATTGAGCTGTGACCTCCTGGTTCATAGGTCAATGCTCAACTACAGAGACACACCAGCTGGACTGCCATAGGTTTTATACATGTTATATAGACCATGTGGTCATCAGTGTCAATAAGAATTGCTTTTGTTTTCTCCTAATGGATATATATATGTATTTTTTTAAACTGTCTGTGTAATTTGAATTCAATTATATCTTAACTAGAGGTATAGTCTACTGCATGAAATTTGTGCACTCAGGGGGTTCCTCAGCCTGGCATGCACTGTCTCGCAGTCCAGGAACCCTCGCAGTCCTGGGGGGAGTGGGCCTAAGCCGTCAGTTGGACATCCTTAGCGCTGCCATGGAGGCGGGAGAGGCTCTCGCCACCACCACTGCACTCTCCAGCCATGAGTCTGGCTTCTGGTGTACTGACCAGCAGGAGGCAGCTCCTGTGTTTAGTGTCTGCCACCTGGTGGTCAGTGGACATCATAGCGACCAGTCATTCTGTCATTCAGTCGATTTGCATATTAGCCTTTTATTACATAGGATTTTCACAAATTACTTGTTAAGATTGACATATAGTGACAAAAAGCAATAGAATATACCTGAATTTGAGCAATAGTTCTACTGATGTATCCATGATATTGGCAGAATGCCTGTAAGAAACTTTGAAAGGTAATGCATGTTTGTTTTTGTTAAATATACTTACAAAAGTCTACCTACACAAATGCATTGTGTATCAAATATATCCCCATGTTGTCTAGTAGTTTTAATGTGAATTTTATTGGCATTGTTTTAACATGAACACCCTAATTTTGAAGAAATACATATATACATATATATACTAATGTAATGTAAAATATATAATATAAATTATAAAAAAACAAACATCTACAATCAATGTTCTAAAAAAGAAATATACAGAAGAGTTCTATATTTTTCCCACATAATTTGGAATACATTGTTTTTCCTTCACTGCAGTTCAATAATTCACAGCCCAGGAATGTGAATAAGATTTAGGAGGTGAGCTTCATGCTGTGTAGGTAATATATACCAGAATCTTTGGGTCAATGGTAGAATGTATTTTTAAAAATAGATTAAAGAACACTGGTCTGAAGGAAGAAACTGGGAAAGTCTGAATCCTACAGATTTTCTTTTCTCCATTATATATTTAATAATCCTTTTCTCTGCAATATACAGGCTGGAGCAAAAGTGGGTTTACAGTTGTGAGTATGCAAAATAGTTTATTCTTGTATTATTATTTATTAACTAGAGGCCTGTTGCATGAATATTCGTGCAATAGGTCTTCCTTTCCCTGGCTGCCAGCACCAGTTTTCCTCCTACACCTGGGATGCAGGGCTTTGTTCTGGCCACTTCCTTCCATGTTTGCTCCGGCTGGAGCCTTCCGTCTTTGCTCTGAATGCTGCTCTTGTAGCTCCCTCTGCCCCCCAACCTCCTGCTCATAGCAGGCATCCTTCCCCGCCTGGCTGCTTGGCGCCTGCATGGGTGCTGCTCAGAGGCCCAGAGCGACTGGGGAGCAGGGCCACCACCATCTTTGTCGGGTTAATTTGCATACTCACTCCTGATTGGCTGATGGGCACCATGGAGTGACAGACAATTTGCATACTTCTCTTTTATTAGTGTATATTATTGTATTATTTTTCATACAAACAACTGTAAAACTATCTTGCCTACCCCATATTTTCAAAGAATGAGAACATTGCCACAGTAGAAAAGGGAATTAGAAAGGTTTGTGTCATTCAAAAATATGCCACTCCAGTTATCTAGTTAAATCTGAATCAAATAGCAAGGAAAATCTAGGAATGTTTACATATTCTTTAGCTACTCAAAGAACAAGTCCAACCCCTAAAATAACTAAAAAGGATTTTCACACTTGTAAATTTGTCAGCATTACACTTTAAAACAATAATTTTTATCCTGTATATTGATTTGTCTGTTAGCTGACATTCATGGAAGTGGTATGTGGTTTCTTCATAAACAATACTATAATGCACAAGCAGCAGAAGACATGAGAGATAAAAATGTATTGTTATAAATAGCCAAGAGAGAAAAGTATTTTATCTGCACTACCATGATGATGCTATTACAATGGCAAAACATTTTTTAGAAATTAATCGTAGTACTCCAATATTCATAGTGATTTCAAATAATTTCTTAAAACTAAATTGTTTTACTTTCCAAGTGCATGTGCTCTGGGCATCTCAACAAATAAAATGTAAACTGGTAAGACTGATGTAAATGTTGAGATTGGTAGATTAAAACACCAATGAGCAACTTTAATCATCTTAGTACATAGCTAATGACTTCCATCTTTGCCTAGGCTCACTGGTTAAATAATTATAGAAATGAAAAAGCAATGTGTATAAGATAACTAAACTATTTGATCTTCCATCAAAATCACAGATTGTCTTTTTATAGGGTGTCTGTACATAAAACAGAAAAAAAGTAAATTTGTATTTATCAAGCTATCTTTACTCTCTTGGGTTAAAAAAAAAAAGATTTACTTGATGACCTACAATTACACATTGCTTATTTATTTTCATTCTGCTAAGAGGCTACATGTTATCATTAACATAAAACTCTTCTCACCTCCTATTTATATATAACATACTCACAAGAGTATGAAAAGTGGGTTGCAACAACACGTAACTCATTCTTGAAGGGATGAATCATTCATTAATTTTTTAAGCTGCAGAGCTCATAGCATATGTCGCTTTTCAAATTTTGGAAAGTAGGTTTGAAAGTCCTGTGGGGTTTCCTTTACTATTCTAGGTCAAGCCTTAGATTCTTTTACATAGAATGAATGTCACTTCTGAAAATTGCTTGTGAAAAAGGACTTCATGTCTTTTAGAAATGTCAGGCTTTAGTCTAATAGATATTTCCAACCCTGTCCTCTTACTTGCTCAATAATATGTACATCATAACAATTATTTTGTGAACTAACCAAGGGAGCCAAGGAGATTTTTTCTTTAGTAGTAAAAGTTTCCCTGATACAGAGAACAAACTGATAGTTGCCAGTGGGAAGAGTGTAGAAAGATTAGTAAAAAGGGTGAATGGGAATAGAAGTACACATTTCCAGTTATAAAATATATGTCTTGGGGATATAATGTACAACACAGGGAAAATAGTCAATATCTCAGTAACTTTTCCTGGTGACAGATGGTTACTAGATTTCTTGTGGTGATCACATTGTGAGGTATGTAAATGTGAGATCATTTTTGCTGTACAACTAAAACTAATATAATATTCTATGTCAACTATATTTCAATAATAAATTTTAAAAGTCTCCCTGTGAGATGTAAAAGAAACTGAATATTTTAATTGGAAATAGTTTATCTAAGTTTTTTCTTAGTTCACTCATAATCTATTATTTAGCCAGACAAAAGACTGAAGAGGAAAAACAATTGTGTTGAATAAGCCTTGACTGCCAATAAGAAACTGCTACAAGTTGGCCACTGAGTCATTTATTTTATAAATATAAATCATTTGCAAATTTGAAAGAACATTGATAAAGATTAAAGATTGGCCTGCAATGGGGTGGTAACCAGGTGGTGGATGGCAAGCGGGGGAAGGAGAGGGGGGACATCTGTAATACTCTTAACAATAAAAACTTAAAAAAAACACTGGAAAAGAAGGTTAAATTACATTTATGTTCTATTATTTAAATGATAATTTGAGACAATAAACATAACATTCATTTTTATACCAATATAATTTAGTATATAATAGAGACTATCCTAATATATAAAAAGCCAGGGGCCATCACGACCGAAACAACCAGACAGATGACCAAACACAGACTGCATGGGGTGACAAGGCTGGCAGGGGTTTAGTGAGGGACGACCAAATGACTGAACAGCAGGATGCGTGGGGCAACCAGGTCAGCTAGGAGGGAGGTTGGGGGCAATCAGGCTGGCAGGCCGGGCAGTTAGGGACAATCAGGCTGGAACGTGGGCAGTTAGGAGCAATCAGGCAGACAGCCAGGTGAGCATTTAGGAGCCAGCAGTCCAGGTTGTGAGAGGAATGTCCAGCAGTCGGACATCCCCTGAGAGGTTCTGGATTGGAGAGGGTTCAGGCTGGGCTGAGGGGACCCTCCCCCCATGCATGAATTTCATGCACTGTGTCTCTAGTTTGTATACAATCCTAAAGGCTCTATGGCCCCTATATTGCATGAGACATAGAAAATATAATCTGAAAGTCTTAATCCTGTGGCCTAGCATATTCCAAAGGACTCCAAGTTTTCTATGAATTTCCCAAGACTTGAATTTTTATCACTTCCTTTGTAGCATAAACCAATACTTATCATTTGAAAGATTATTTCCCAAAGATTCAGTTGATATACTGATGTGGAGTCTCAACAGTTTTCCTCTTTTGTCCTTTTTAGTAAAAGCAGATTACCAGGTAGTATTTGAACAATAACCCAATGCATAATCTGCTACCCATCTTTCTCTTCAGCACATTGATTAGATAAGCGGATGGTGCCACGTTTGCATTTGAACCAATCCAAACACCTGACCTGGGCACTAACCCACAAATATCAGCCTTGTTCCTCCTTACACAAAGGTGCTATTATGGAAGTGCTGCCTATAACATTCTATGAAAAATTATGTTTTTAAAATACTCCACTCGATAACTGCAGATATTGACACAGCCCAAGGTGAGACTTATGAAATTTATTACATACATGAATGTGGTATGGAGTATTTATTGCTTGACTTAATACAAATTGCAAAAAAAATGGTCATATAAGAGGCAGGAGGAAGTAATGAAATGGTAAAAGATTGTTGATTTTACAAGTTGAAATATTTGTAAGATAGTGGTTTAGTAAATTCTACAATTGAACTTTTAAAATTATTGGAAACATTGGTTGTTATAGATATCTGGTGTTATGCTTCTAAAATTTGTTATTTTGGTTTTCCACAATTTATTAATTAGGTCGGTACACTTTAGCCCTATTTCCAGTCAAAAAAATTGGCAAATACTTCTGAATTTTATGACTTTTGTTGACAGTAAATATTTAACTATTGTTCAAATTTGAAAATTACTGTAGAAAACATTGTTTAGCAATAGTTTCATTCATACAATCACATATCTAACAAATAGAAGAGTAAAAACATATTTGAGAGTAATTTAAGTAGTATAAATATTTTCTAAATAGTTTTACATTATTTTCAAGAATATATTTGAAAAATTATTTTCACAATGCAATAAAATGACTGAAATTTCTGTCTAGAGTTGATATTAAATGTGTAAGATAACTGAAATATTTGATTTTCTAATTTTTAAAATTAATTTTATTGGAGTGACATTGGTTAAAAAAAACTACATAGGTTTCAGGTGTATGCTTCTATAATGCATCATCTGCATATTGTAGTGTGTTCACACTCCAAGGAGTGTCCTTCCATCACTATTTATTCCGTTTACCCTCTCTTACCTTCCTCAAACTCCTTACCCTATGGTACTGTGTCTGTCTATGAGTTTTTATTTCCTTGATCTTTCCTTTATCACCCAGTTCCCCAACCTCCTCACTTCCAACAGCTGTCAGGTCTGGCATCTGTATCTATGAGTCTGTTCATATTTTATTTGTCTGTTTGTTCATTAAATTTCACATGTAAATGAAATCATAAGTACTTGTCTTTCTCTGACTAGCTTATTTCATGTAGCATAATACTCCCTAGGTCCATCTGTGCTGTCACAAAGGCTAAGATTTCCTTTTTTTAATATGGCTAAGTGGTATTTCATTATGTAAATGTACCACAGCTTTTTATCCACTCATCTTTACTAATGGGCACTCAGGCTGCTTCCAAATCTTGGCTATTGTAAATAGAGCTGCGATAAACATAGGGGTGTATATATTCTTTCCAATTAGTGTTTTGTATTTCTTTAGATAAATTCTGAGAAGTTGAATCACAGGGTCATAAGGCAGCTCCATTTTTAATGTTGTGAACAAAATCCATACTGTTTTCACAGTGGCTTCACTAGTCTGCATTCCCACCAAAAGTGCGTGAGCATTTCTTTTCTCCACATACTTAAAACACTTATTGTTTGTTGATTTCTTGATGATAGCCATTCTGACAGGTGTGAGGTGCTATCTCAATCTTTAAAGAGGACCTACAGATGGCCAATAGACATATGAAAAGATGCTCAATATCACTAATCATCAGAGAAATGTAAATTGATTTTCTAATTTTTATATGAACATGCTGTGATTATGGATTTCTATAAGAGAAAAGCTACAAGGTAAGAATTTATTGTTTTAGGTAAAATGTACATTTGGAATAAAAATATACATTCTGCCTGCCCAATGAAAGTAATATACAGCTAAGGATATGAAACTACTTGAATTCTCAAACATTACCGATGGGCAACCACTCTGGAAAATGGTATTGCACTTTCTTAAAAAAAAAAAAAAAAAAAAAAATATATATATATATATATATATATATATATATATATATATATATATACTTACCATATGACTCAGCAATTTCACTCCTAAATATTTACTCAAGAGAAATGAAAATTTGCATTCATATAAAAACCTATATGAAAATATTTAGTTTTAATCACCAGAAATAGTAAACAAATAAATAAAACCCAATTGTTTGTATAACTTTGACATACCCATGTAATGGAGTAATACTCAATAATAAACAACAAAAAACTTTTCACAACTATCCTTTAGTCTCAAGTGCATTTTGCTAAATGAAAGATTCCAGACTCAGAAGTCTACAAAGTGAATTATTCCATTTATATGACATTTTAAAGAACTCAAATTATTGTGACAGAAAGGAGATAAGTAGTTGCCAGTGTCTGGGGAAAAGAAATAGCTACAAAAGCACACAAAGAAAGTCTAGTGATAATAAAACTGATCTTCCTCTTGATTGTGGTTACAAGACTACATGAGTATGTCAAAACTCATAAAACTATCCAACAAAAAATCAGTTTAAATAAATTGTACTTCTATGAAAAAAAGGAAGTTACAAAAAGAAAACAGTAGGATGAGATAGAAAAGAATTCTTTTTTTTAACTGAGAATAGGGACTTGAAGAATCCTACAAATTGATGAAAAAGAAAAATTACATTTTGAACATTTCTTTTGATTTAAAATTCTCTAATATTCCTTCAAATTAATAAACTATTAACCATATTTAAAAATACTATACTTATGGGACACAAATCACATTTTATCAAAAAATATGTAAGTCATATAAGTATAACAAGTATAACACAAGGTTT
The DNA here is from genome assembly GCA_026230045.1 of Corynorhinus townsendii. Lineage (NCBI taxonomy): Eukaryota > Metazoa > Chordata > Mammalia > Chiroptera > Vespertilionidae > Corynorhinus > Corynorhinus townsendii. The sequence continues at coordinate 111,276,237 of JAPDVU010000001.1, read as the reverse complement.
TTAGTGTTTATTTTTTTATGGTCCAAGGTATTTTTTAGCTTAGGGTACTAGTTCTATGGCTATAGTACATTAACATGTAAATAGTAGTACTTTATGCAACTACCTTTTCATTTATCCATTAATAAAAGAGTAAAATACTTTGCCCATTTTGTACCCTGTCCATACTATAAAATTGGAGTTGATATTTGTTTTCCCAATACTGATGTCCGGCCACTGCATAGAGGAAAACTATTGTATACATGAAGTATATTTATGCATGTGTATATGTGAGATATATGTATATACTAGAGGCCTGATGCACGAAATTCATGCAGGGGCCCAGCCCCTTGCAGCCCAGGTTGCCTTGTGGCCATGCAGCCCCTTGTCCCTGCCCACCATTCTTTCTGGAAGGTCGTTCCACCATCTGGTCTAATTAGGATATTAGCTCTTTATTATATAGGCTATTTGTGTGTGTATATATATATATATATATATATACACACACACACACACACACACACACACACACACACATACATATGTGTGTGTGTGTGTGTACTAGTACATACATAAGTATATCCATACAGACATACATAACATTGGATACTGTGAGAAATAAGGTAAGCCCCCAAATTCAGGGGTCCTGGTAGAACACAAAGTATACTCAGGAGCCAGGCAGCAAGGCAAATATCTTTACTCCTGTGGAGGGGGCACAGCACACTGAGTGGTCAGTCTGCTTGGCTTTTTAATCTTGATGCATATGACCTGCCCCTCATTCTTGATTGGAGTTCAGGTGCACAGTCTTTCGTGATTGGCTAATTCAAAGGGAGGGGTTGGCCTTGGCCATTTCAAGATGCCAGCCCCCAGGGGAGCTGAAAGTCATGTGGCCAACATGGCAGCTGCCAAGTCACACAGCCCAAAATGGCAGCTGTCTACACTGTTCTTTGACAGAAAAGATGACTCGTTTATCTCACAATCCCCACCCCCCTTTTCTTTATTTAAACTTTTTCTTCAAACTTGGCTAATATTCATTGACTTTCATGCTCTACAGTGTCTAGGAGGAGACTTTTTTGCTGTTTGGTCCATGCAGTTTCAGTTAACCTTTGGATAAGACATGGGGTGATGTCACATCCCAGCACTGTAACACCTAATCAGAGAGTTGAATATGGACACTATCACCCCTTCCACTTTCCAAACCATCGCTCTAGGGAATCAGAGAAAGGACCCTAGGTTCAGGTTCCAGCTCACTTATCAGCTAAAGCTGCCGATGCGTTAAGGCTTCAGTGATGGTCCGTGTGCTGTGTTGTCATGGATGAATGTACAACATTGACCCCTAACATTACACAAACTCCTTCTTTTCCTGCCAGAATCATATTAAGGCCAACCTGTTCCCCCAAGTCATCCTGCTGCTGGCATCTATCTGTTCACTATCCCTTTAACTGCCTCTCCAGTATAGTTAACAAACCTTTGCTGGTTCTAGAAAATATAATTAAGCCACCACATTCTTGTTCACAGTGGGCCACCAGCAAAGGACAGACTGAAACCCAACAGCAATCTGATTTCTAGCCTTAAAATCCTTGGCACTCCTCCTGGAACCCCAATGGGATTTGTATATATGGGAATCAAAGGAGCCTCCTAGACTCTCTTCTTCCTAGTCTGTCTGTCCATTGAAAAAGGTTTATGATATGCCAACAGGAAAAGGATAGACAATTATATCAGAGCACAAGGTCCACTCCATTTGCTGGGCAAGGCCACAAGTAAGGGTCCCCCATGACACCACCAGACATCATCATGGGCTATCGACAGTGCAGCATGATGATCTTCTGAGGATACTCGGCCATTTACACATCCGGATAAATTTCTCATAAACTCTGAGCACTGTGGCCCGCCCCACCTTGAGAGGCAGGAGATATAGTTGATGTCTGAGGACAGAGGCTGGATTGTTTAGGGGGTCCTTGCTCTTTACCTCTGTTGGATGGAAACAACAGGGCGAGAGTCTTACAGGAAGTGTGTCCCCAGGCAGTTTCCTCCTGGTACAAGTCAAGCACATATTCTATCCCATTAATGTCTGAGGTCCATCCGAATGGAAATGGGACCACTTGGGCCTCTAACCTTCCTGTCATGCAAGCTTAACAGTCATTTTTATTTTTTTAAATATATCTTTATTGATTTCAGAGAGGAAGGGAGAGGGACAGAGAGATAGAAACATCAATGATGAAAGAGAATCATTGATAGACTGCCTCCTATTGGGGATTGAGCCCACAACCTGGGCATATGCCCTTGACTGGAATGGAACCTAGGACCCTTCCGTCCACAGAATGACACTATATCCACTGAGCCAAACCAGCTAGGGTAACAGTCGCTTTTATTTAGGGCACACACAGAATATTTAATCTATTCCACCCAGGCATTCATTCCCTTATACCATACTTCTATTTGCATGGTGGTAGCAGTGGCCTAGAGGATCTTGTCCTGTGACATTTACTCCTAAATCTAGTCCTAGCCAATCTTTAGACCTAAAGGCTAAAATATCCAAATCATTTAAATTATCTATAATCAATAACTTAACTGGGTAAGCATGATATGGATTGTACACATTTCCCCAGCCCATATTGTAAGCCCCTGCAATTTGCCAGATTCCTAAAGCAAATAGAGCCCAGTACGTGATGGTTATTAAGATAGCTCACAGTTTTTAGGATCAATTTCGAGGGGATATGTCCTGGTATGGGTGTTCAAGTTGAGGTGTGTCCACCCTTAACACACCTCACTCTGCAGTCTGACCAGCAGTCTCTATGGTAAGCAAGACAGGTAGAGTCTTTCCCAGGAGGTTTCCAACTTGCTTCCCTTCCAATTCTTGATTATAACAAACATAGTCTCCCAGTCAATGACGATGAACCAGAAACTCAAGAGGGCCTTCTTGGGTCAGAAGGCTTCTAATCTGAGAGATATTAAAGTAGAAGAGATATCCAGTACATCATTCATAAGAAATTGGCCCTTAGGCACAACCACATCAAAACTACAACTAAAAGACAAAATGGACAACATCCAGAACCACAGGAAGGCTGGCTGAGTGGAAATTCTACAACTAGAAGGAAAGAGAAAAGCGCACTGAGACTCAGAGGAGCTGCAGAAGTAAAGTGCAGAGGTACAGAAGGGTGCGGGCATGGAGAGGGCTGGAAACTGAGTTCACGGCTGGCTTTTTCAATCTGGAGGGAGACGCAAGCTCCCAACTGCTCCGAACTCCAGTTCCAGGAGACTCTGGGAACCCAGACTCATACGGGGAGAAACTGGACTGTCTGGCAGCAGGTGGAACTCGAGGGCGGCTTTCTCTCAGAGGTCCTTGTAGTGATTACCAAGGGACACTGAGACCCGGGGGCCTCCTAGGGCAGGGCTGACAGGAAACCATTGCTGTTTGCTCCACCATGAGACTCTGCCCCATCCAAGCTGTGTGCAGAGGCTTTTGCATATGAATGGCCTGGTCCTTTGAAATCTAAACTTACCTAACAAACTGCAGCTGAGTCAGAGAGACCCAGAATATACAAAAGAAGGCTCAAGGCCCCACAGCATCTTGCATTGCTTCACAGCTGGGCCTCATCTGGGCACCTCCAAAACCCAAACAAAGAAGAGAAATATGAAGATCTCTCCGTAGCTCCTGCTGTGTGGCCTTTAGCAGAGGCTAAATTAGCACCTCCTTAGAGATCCAAGAGCCAGTGTACCCAGGGGTCAGAGTAAGACCATCCAGATTACAACTCCTCAGATCCATAAGGGACACACCCAGGGGGCAGACTCAGTGAGCACCAAAGCCCCACTGAAGCAAGTCTTGCTTCATAAGGGTGTCTCCAGCACAGAAGTTCTTCCATCGTAGACCCAGCTGATCCTCACAGCCAGTTGGCCTGGAGGTCAATTCCTCCCAGTGATACCAACAACAATCAAGGCTTAACTGCAAAAAGACTGTGCACACAGCCCAAAAAGGGGTGCACCAAAAGTGTCCACCTCAGGTAACTGGGGAGGCTGTGCCACTGGGCCCTATAGGACACCTAGCTCACAAAGCCACTCTATCAACTCAGAGAAGCAGCCAAAATGTGGAGACAAAGAAACAGGTCACAAATGAAAGAAATGGAGGAAGCAAACTACTGGATATAGAGTTCAAAACCACAGTTATAAGGTTTCTCAAGAATTTTCTAGAAAATTTAGCGAGACCCTCAAGGATATGAAAAAGGATCAACTAGAAATTAAGCATACAATGACTGAAATAAAAAATAATATACATAGATCCAACAGCAGAATAGAGGATCCCAAGAATCAAGTCAAAAATTTGAAATACAAAGAAGCAAAAAACACCCAACTGGAAAAGAAAAAAGAATCTAAAAATATGAAGATAGTGTAAGGAGTCTCTGGGACAACTTCAAGCATACCAACATCCGAATTATGGGAGTGCCAGAAGAAGAGAGAGAATAAGATACTGAAAACCTATTTGAAGAAATAATGACAGAAAACTTCCCCTACCTGGTGAAAGAAATAGACTTACAAGTCCAGGAAGTGCACAGAACCCCAAACAAAAGGAATCCAAAGAGGACCACACCAAGACACATCATAATTAAAATGCCAAGAGCAAAAGACAAAGAGAGAATATTAAAAGCAGCAAGAGAAAAACAGTTAGTTACCTAAAAGGGAGTACCCATATGATTGTCAGCTGATTTCTCAACAGAAATTATGCAGGCCAGAAGGGAGTGGCAAGAAATATTCAAAGTGATTAACAGTAAGAACCCACAACCAAGATTACTCTACCCAGCAAAGCTATCATTCAGAATTGAAGGGCAGATAAAGAGCTTCACAGATAAGAAAAGCTAAAGGAGTCCATCACCACAAAACCAGTATTATATGAAATGCTGAAAGGTGTTCTTTAAGAAGAGGAAGTAGAAAAAAGTAAAGATAAAAATTATGAACAACAAATACATATCTATCCACAAGTGAATCTAAAAATCAAGTGAATAAAAAATCTAATCAACAGGATAATCTGGTGAATAGAATAGAATCAGGGGCATAGAAAGCGAGTAGACTGACAATCCTTGGGGGTAAGGGGTGTGTGGGGTGCAGGAAGATACTGGACAAAAATCATATACCTATGGATGAGGACAGTGTGGAGGTGGTAAAGGCAGGTGGTGGGGTGGGAACTGGGTGGAGGGGAGCTATGGGGAGAAAAAAGAAAAACAACTGTAATAATCTGAACAATAAAGATTTAATAAAAATTAATGTAGACTATATATTAAAAAAAAGAAATTGGCCCCTAGTTTCCATTGTAGGAAGATCATGAGGTATTCCAGTGCCTATTGGAATCACCTACAGCCAACTCTAGGTAAAAAAATATGCCACTTTTCTTAAAATTCAAACCCTAGGAAGGTTGTCAAACCCATCTTACCAAAATATTATATAGCATCCAAAGTTAAACATAAGCTAGTAAAACTTCAGTTCCCACAATTATGATCTTTTTTAAGCAATTAAAATATCATAATATATAATTATTCCAATGATTTACAGAACTTTTGCTTCCTGGGCAAATACAGGAACAACCTTTTCTCTTTTAACAGAAAACTTTTTTCCCTGGAAAAGGTCTAAACAAATTCTGTATTAGCCTACTTTAGATTCATCTACCTATAGTTTCCCTTTAAGATTTCATAATCCTTTTATAATTTTTATAAATATTTTATTCATTTAGTTTTAGAACAATTTAATTTCCTAATTATTTCAATAATGCACCTCCATACCTCATGCTTTCCATTACAAAAACTATATAATTTCTTTCCCATTAGCTAGAATTTTTAACTCTTAGAAACTTTAAATTTTAGGTGGCAAGTTAATTACTTGGCATTTCTCAGATTAGTGCTACATTCACATTTTTATTTAATTAATAGATTCAAATATATCCTCTAGATTCTCTATGTGAGGCAAACTCAGATTAATTAATGTGTTAGTATCCTGTTATTTCAAAATACCTAAGTGTTTATCTTTTAATCCAGCAATGCTCCAAAGCCTTTAATTTATCAAAGACTTTGGAAAATTATGTATAGACCTATGAGGATGGAGAAAAGGATAGGGGAGGAGGGAGCTGGCCCTGCAGCCTGTTCCCAGACCTCTAGCTGCTTAGATTCAAAACTGCCACATTATTCCTTAGTGATAACATGCGAAGGTGTTGGTGATAATGAGTTCAGCTTCTGATAGTAGCTGGACTGTTAAGTAAGGAAACTGTTCTTTGGGAAGGGGTGAGAATTTGGCTTTGAGATCTAAAGGCTCAGTGAGAGGTCCCTTCCTTTTTCTCTGTGACCCATATCTTCCCTTTCCCAGATAGCCATATCCGACCTTCAAATCATTCCCCCTTCTTTTCCTGAGAATAATATTCCCAAGATAGACATTAACTCCAGTCTACATATATAATTGTGGACCCCAAAATGGGTCAAGCTGGTCAATTAAGCCACATGGGTCTTCTGGCATAGGTTTTAATTCTTATTTTTTTAATTTTTTTTACACTGCTCCAACTCCTTCTGTAACCTAGAAAAGCTGGTTCCTGGTGGCACAGAGGCCTCAGGGCCAGGGCCTTATCAGAACAGCCCTCTTACCAAGAGGGAGGCTGGGATTGTAAATCGCCACCTTGCATGTTCTCTCCTATTGTCCCCCAGTCACATAGGAAGGGGTAGGCAGGACACGGGATCCTCCTTCTCTGCCTGTCCTTGTTCTCTTTTAGGCTTCTTTACTTTTACAGGGAGAAGGTCAACTGGCCCCTTCCTCTAACAGAGAGCATAGTCAATCTCCTCTTGAATGACCAGACTTTTTTTTACTAACACTAGAGGAATGGTGCACAAAATGCATGCATTGGGGGGGGGGGTGTCCCTTAGTCCAGCCTGCACCCTTTCCCATTTGGGACCCCACAGGGGACATCCCTCTCACAATTCGGGACTGCTGGCTCTTAACAACTCGCCTGCCTGCCTGACTGATTTCCCCTAACCACTCTGCCTACCAGCCTGATAGCCCCCTAACCGCTCCCCTGCCAACCTGATTGACGCCTAACTGCTCCCCTGCTGGCCCGATCACCCCCAATTGCCTTCCCCTGCAGGACTGAGGGGACTGGGGACTCCGGCTGGATGAGGCAGGGCTGAAGGGACTGGGGGACTGAGGCTGGATGAGGCGGGGCTGAGGGGACTGGGCACCACCATCTTGTGAGTGTGTGACAGTAAATTAGCATATTTCCTCTTCATTGGCTGTGGGCGACATCTTTGTGATGGCCAATTAGCATATTCCCTCTTTATTAGATAGGATATTTATAAGCATTGCTGAAAAGCTTTATCATAAATCCTTCATTTTAGTTACATCTATTTATTATATCTTAACAACTTTGAGATTTTAAAGCAAATTATTACCTTAAGCATTTTCCTCACCAATTTTGTAAGAGGGATAACTCAATGTGAATGTGCTGTTTTATTTTTCTTTATAATAACAGGAGTGCCCCCACTTCACTGCTAGAGGGTATTTCTACAGATCTGTTTCTCTCAGTGTTACAGGGAAAAACAGAATATTAGGGGCTAGTTATGGTTATGGGAAATATTAATTATGCTGTTAACCATGACTGCCCTTTCTGTTAAAGAAAGGACACACCAACCTAGTTGGGAGTCCCATGTCCCCAGGACCTGGGAGTCAATCTTGGAATGTGGTCCATCCTCATTCAAGAATTTCCCATTATCATGGAAGCAATCTCGTTGCCCAAACCAGCCTAGATTGCACATTTCCCCATGCCTGTAATCCCTACTTCCCCAATGTAATCTTTGTCCCTATATTCATAAACCAGGGAAGAGCAAACTAAAGTCCCTAAAAGATAGAAAGCCAACATTACATTAGACATGCAGTCACAAATCTCACTAGCTAAGGGTTTCTGGTGGCTAACGCCCTAAGAGTGAGATCAGGAAGAGTCACCAAGAATAAAAATTCTTGGCAGCTGCTGGGACTTTCCTGTAGTCTCTGTCACATGTTCAGTCTCACCACAAATAATTGGGCTTCCCAAAAGTGGGACTTGCCCCATTTTTAAACAAATTAAGCAAACAACAAAGAGACATAAAATATCAACAGAAAAATTCCTATACAGGCATGCACAAAACACTAAAAGTTTACACAACAGAATCCCCTGCGTTAGAATTCCTAAAGCAGAGCAATGTCTTCTGTCCCTGGTTGGGGAACTGCCCCTCCCCAGAATCTCAGCATTCTCCCAATAGACTATTTAGGGGAATTGTATTCCCTAGGCCTAGAATTTCTGTTTCCCATCCTTGGCAGGTCCTTTGTGACTATGTACTCAACCACCCATGTTGGGGTTTCTCATACTCCCCAAGATCTGCTTCATCCCTCTCTGGCTGCTTCCCTTGCAGGAGAACAAAACCACAGATCAGAACTTCATACTTGCTTTATGTCCAAGACACATCCCAGTCACATATACTCAACCTCTGAGGATACCCAATCACCAGAGTAGTACTTAGTCCAATTCCCCACCTTGGCTCATGCATGAGGTTACCTGATTTCCATGGGTCTTGCTTAGGCCCACCCTGCATTGTTGGCTGGCTCTCGATCCCAAGCTTGTAGTCGGCCCAGGGGTAATGGCTATCCCTCCTCACTGAGGTCACCACAATTTGGCAGTGGGGCACACCTCCTCCAGAGAGGGGTCCAATTTCTCTGTGACAATAAACAGAATCCTGGATGTGCTCCCAAATTGTAAGAAATAAGGTTAGCCCCCAAATTCAGGGGTCCTGGTAGAACACAAAGTACACTTGGGAGCCAGGCAGCAAGGCAATATCTTTCCTCCTTCAGGAGGGTGCGCAGCACATGACTGGAAGCACATGCACACTGAGCAGGCGATCTGCTTGGCTTTTTAATCCTCACACACATGACCTGTCCCTCACTCTTGATTGGAGCTCAGGCTCACAGTCTTTTGCTATTGGCTAATTTGAAGGTAGGGGTTGGCCTTTGCCATTTCAAGATGGTGGCCCCCAGGAGAGCTGCAAGCCATGTGGCCAATATGGTGACTGCCAAGTTAAGCAGTCCAAAATGGCAGCTGTCTAAACTGTTCTTTAACAGAAAAGTTGACTTGTTAATCCTCACAACAATACTCTTCTGTCTCATTTAATATATTTTTTCAAATCATAGAATGCATTTATAATATACTTTAACATTTTCTTAATCAGAAATCTACTTGTAAAACTATTAAAATGGAATATTTCTTATATATTACTAGAGTCCCAGTGCAAGAAATTTGTGCACTGGAGGGTCCCTCAGCTTTGCCTGAGCCCCCTTGGAGTCCAGGACCTCTTGCTCCTTACCACCCATCTACTCACTGCTCCTTACCACTTGGCTCACTGCTCCTTAGTGCTGCTGCGGAAGCAGGAGAGGCTCCTGTCACAGCTGCTGTGCTCACCAGTTGTGAGCCCAGCTTGTGGCTGAGTGGCGCTCCCCCTGTGGAGTGCACTAACCACCAGGGGGCAGCTCCTGTGTTGAGCGTCTGCCCCCTGGTGGTCAGTGCACATTACAGTGACCAGTTGTTCTGGTCATTCTGCTGTAACAGTTGCTTAGGCTTTTATCATATAGTTTAGAGGCCCGATGCACAAAATTTGGGCAAGGGGCTTAGCCCTCGCAGCTGCCTTGGCCCTCACAGCCTCGGCTTCATCCAGAAGGTTGTCCAGAAGGTCGTTTGGCTGTCTGGTCTAATTAGCATATTATACTTTTATTATTATAGATAGTACCATGGCCTGACTAAGGGAACAGATGCCTTGGAATTTTTCATACTATCAAGTGAAGGATTTAAAGTAATCTAGAAATAACTCCCAGATAACTCTTCTTCATTTTTGAAGATGTCAAAATTTAAACCAGTCTCTTAATGCACACAAGCTTATGTTATTATCCGTGGTAAATTTAATAGGCACATAAATGACCCATCCAAAGTTTGTATTTACCAATTTCTTGTGCTCCTAATTGTTTCTTCTTCACACCCCTTGATCCCTTCCTTTGCCACTATTCCCTCCTCAGATGTTTTAAGAAAGAAATTAAACTGATATTTAGACAGGGTTCTCAGTGGAGAAAAGAAATTGACATGACAATTTGATTGTGAGCTTTTAAGATAATTCAATGTTCTGTTTTTATTTATTTTACAAATCAATATATAGTAGGAGTTAATGTGTTATATGCTAATACTTATTGGCCCCATAAGTGACAGAGGGAATTTTCCTGATTGGAAAAGTCCACATAAAAAGAAGTGCTAGGATATTTGGGCCTCACAACACTAACAACACTTTCAAGATACAAGTCTCCATGACTACTGACTTTGCTGGAAACTCTGAAAAATGAAGGCAGGCTTCTCCTAGAGATACTTTACAAGGTTTAAATTCACTACCTTTCTGACATAGGTAAACTGATTTTTAAAAGCCATTATTAGCTTTCTAATGGGCTGTGTTGAATTTGAAAGCCTAACACCTGGAGACTAACTCTCTGTTCTGATATTTCCATTATGGGTGAATCAACTCAGATTCAATGAAAAATAAATAGAGAGGACCCAATAAGTATTGCTGTTAAAAATAAATGCCATGTGTGAAGGACCAGCCAGCCTGTTTCCAGTGGTATCTAGACTATACCTGAGAAAGTAAACCAACTGCAAGCTAGTGTTTGGGAGAATCTTTGTTCCTGACTTTGCCATCTAAAGCAAAGCTGGTTGCTCACTGAGATCTTCATGTCACTGATAGATATTCCCTTGGGTGCCAGATCTTGGTCTAGTGATGATTCCACCAAGCTGAAAACAGATGGTATCCATTGAATTGATATGACTATTCAAACCAGTGCCAGCTGAGCAGAACTACAAATGGGTGTAAATGCTCTGCTTGTTGGGGGCAGAACTCAAAGAATTATCATTGCTCTGGCCAATATTCCTTGATGAACCTTATTTAATGTTACTAATTCTTGGATTGTTAAACCAATGGCCTAATATCCCACTTGGAAAACTACAGATTAGCATATTAAAGATACTCTTGCTTGGGGCTACACACTGGGGAGGCAAATCACAGCTGTTGATCTAATCAGTGTGGTCACTCATGTAGATGCCTGGTACAGGCTCATTCTCTGATGAGGCCATCTGGAATCTAGCTGCTGACTGAGCCTGCACACAGCAGATTATGAGCATTTCATCCTGGTTTCATCATCATCCCCGATTTGGCAAGGTATCCACCATGATAGAATGAACAAAAAATAAAGGACTTTATGTTTCTGATGCAGAGGCTACAGCTGCATGAAAGTCATATGGCTCATGACAAATTTGAATTTTTTGTCTTATAGTGAAGGCCAGAACATACAGGATATGGAACCTATCTGCTCCTGACATTGACTCTTTCAACCAGTCTCAGGGTCATCAATGATGTTATACTGCTGTTGATACATGTTCAAGTAATCATGCTGTTATTACAGTCCAATCAGCTGATTCTGCTCGCATACTTGTGGCACTTGAAGGTAACCTGTGTTATGTTTTCAGCTTTCTAGACAATCTTCAGTCTTTTAATAGTGTACCTTTTATAACAAAGATCACCCAGAACTGGGCTGAAAGTCAAGGTACTTGATCCACCTTCCATGCTTTCTATCTTCTTCATGCTTCTGATATTGTTGACTTTTAAAAATGTCCTCCTTAAAAATTGACTCAGAAGTTTCCTGACTATATTTCTTTAACTTCCTCCTGGCCCTCACATATGAGTAAGGTAGTTGGTTAGAATGCAGCTCTCTCAAGAAAAGGAGATCACTTTTTCTTGGCCAATTCTCAGATAGTAATCATGATTTGATGGGTGTGGATTTACATAGACCTATTTTTAAAATGTGACATTTAACTGTTTCTTGGCATGATGCTTCTTTAATTTTCTATCTGTAACTCAATTCCACCTAATGATACATCTTCTGGTTGACAGTCTGGTCAGAAAGAATCATAGATTCATACCTAATTTTTGTTTGCAGATGCTATGGTCCTCTTATAGGAATGACATGACCCTAGGTGAGAAGGATAATGACTACTGGGTAGAGTATACTGCTTGGTGAGCCATCCAAAGTGGCTCACAAATTCACATAGACCAAGATAGATATTTTTCTGTAAATTTTATACAAATGCCCTGCTGCTTCAAACATTTAATGCTTCAGGGTGGAAAAAAGAATCTCTCTTCAAGTAAGGTCTGATCGGGATAGTAGTGAATGTTTAGCTACCAGAATAGAAAATGCTGATTTTTAGTGCTGAAGGGAGAACAATACACTAAATACCTAGGATAAATGGGGACAGTGGGGATATTAATGATATTTGTATTTTTCAGAAAAATACTTGGAGGTTTTGCATGTAGGGAAATGCACTGGTGTATTGGGAAGACTGCCTATCTGTCCCACAGACTGATGTGAGTCTCCCTTGGAAAGCCTCTGCATTTATAAACATGTCTTTCTTTCCAAGGGCACCATTTCAGCCCAGATCGGACTCACTGTGTGGAAGCCAGGTATTAACTAGATTGACTCCTTCTCAAATAAGGACTTGACCTTTAGAAGTGATTACAAGAGAACTACATGTTTTTGTTTTTTAAAAAAATCCATCAGTAGATCCTATACCCCACAGAAGACCATGGTGCTCAAGCTGTCTTTACTGACAGAAACTTCCTAGAGGAATAAATAACTGATTTATGCACAAGCTGTGGGCATTAGCCTTTATGAAGGGAATCATCCAATTGCACTGGGTTTCAATATTTGTTTCTGACTTTAGCTTATATTAGACATGAAGAAATTTGAATGACCTTGGTTAAAAACCAGAAATAGAAACGTATCCCTCTTAGCACCATGACAACTATGGCCAAAGCAAAAAATTTGTTATATTGAAAGAAAAGGCTGAGCCCAAATATGAGGTTAAACTTATTACTAATTCTAAGTAGTCTAAATGATTCAAGGATCATTATTCATTATATAATAAATATGAAAGCAAGTGGTGAGCCTGTGAGTGCTGGTGTGAAGGTAACTGAACATTTTTTTGGAAGCTTTAGGTAAATTGATTGTGAAGGAAAATTACTTATCAGAGCAATACTTAATATGGGTGAAAACTCCCAATTCTGGAACTTTCATCCATAAGGAAGCCCAAGTCAATGCCAAGTTTTAAGGCTTATAAGGACTGATAACATTCTTGCTTGGGGGGAATGCTTTATTCAGGCTACAGATTGAAAGCCTTTGTGATCTGGCAAAGTAAGCACCCCAGGGCCTTTACACACACCCATAAGCACACACACCCAGGACCTCTTCCAAGATGCCCACCTATGCCAGCAAAATGGAGAACTGTTCCTACCTTTCAATATTTTCTCTATTGTTAATAGTGCTCCAGACATCCTCCTTTTGTCGATCTTTATCCCATATTAAAGTGGAGCTTCTCCCTTCAAACACCACCTCTTTGTTCTTATCAATGGATTAGGAGTTATAGTAAATGTTAAGGCCTACTATTTGAGGACAACCTTTGCTCAGGCTATTGCTGAAACTGATAAAAAAATATTGAGAAGGTTCTGGTACAATTTTGGATAGATTGCATCTATAACTGCATCCAGAACCCTTCTTGGGCTTGAAGTGATGTCACCAGGGAGTGTATGAACGGCATCAGAAAGAAGACACTCCAGAGGTCCATCCATGACTTCAAAGGATTTGCTAAGAATAAGGAAATTGCAAAAATAAATAAGCTGTGGTTGACATGGCAAGCAACCTTAACTTGGATGTGGATGGGGACATTATTGAATAGCTCCTCGAGGTGGTTCCTGAGGAATTAACTAGCTAGGAGTTGTTGGAACTGGAACAGATGAAGAGGCAAAAGAAAAGGAAATGGCAGTAGAAAAAAGAACCCCCAAGAAAGTTCACAGTGAAGGGTTTAGCAGATATTTTTGCAAACTTCAACAAGCTCATTAAATGTTTGAAAAACATGGACCCCACTATCAAAAGGTTTTTCATAATAGAGAGGAATGTTCATAGTGTATTTCTATTTACAAACAAATCTATGATGAAAAAAAAGAAACAAACCAAGCAAACCTCCATGCACATAATTCTTAAAAGTGGGACACCTTTTAAGAATTAAAGAGGTATTCCAGAGAAAGGCATAATTCTTAAAGAGGTATTCCAGAGAAAGGCATAATTCTTAAAGAGGTATTCCAGAGAAAGGCATAGTTATCATAGCAGATGATAACTCCATGAATCTTATTGCCCCTGGAAATATTTCAGTGGGACAAGATGTGGACGTGGGTGGCAGAGAGATCGGTAACCCTGACCCTGTGTAGGTCTGCACTAATGTGTGTTGTGTCTTACTTTAAAACAAAATGTTTAAAAAGTAAAAATGAAATAAAAACTAGAAAAAAAAGTACAGACTTATTCTATGTAAAGAAAGAAAATATTTTGTATAGCTGTACAATGTGTTTGTGTTTTAAGCTGTGTTATTACAAAGGAGTAAAAAAGTTAAAAACATTCAGTTTCTAAAGTAAAAATAGTTATGTAGCTAGTTAATTTTTATTGAAGAAAAACACTTTTTAAGTTTAGTACAGCCTAAATGTAGAATGGTTACAGTTTACAGTGGTGTACAGTAAATAGCCTAGGCCCATGGTTGGCAAACTGCAGCTTGCGAGCCACATGTGGCTCTTTGTCCCCTTGAGTGTGGCTCTTCCACAAAATACCACGGCCTGGGCAAGTCTATTTTGAAAACATGGCATCAGAAGAAGTTTAAGTTTAAAAAAATTGGCTCTCAAAAGAAATTTCAATCGTTGTACTGTTGATATTTGGCTCTGTTGACTAATGAGTTTGCCAACCACTGGCCTAGGCTGTCACCACTCACTCACTGACTCCTCAGAGCCACTTCCAGTCCTGCAAACTTAATTCATAGTAAGTGCCCTGTACAGGACTGATTTTTTTTTTATCTTTTATACCATATTTTTATCATACCTATTCTATGTTAAGATATGTTTAGATATATAAATATTGACCTGACCATTGTTTTACTATTATCCATAGTATTCAGTACAGTAACATGCTGTACAGGTTTATAGCCTAGGAGCAGTCGGCTAAGTGTAAAGTTGATGATTGACTATATCATCTAGGTTTCTGTAAGTGCACTCTATGATAGAAATCCTTGAAACATTTCTCAGAATGTACCCCCATTTTTCAGAACTTATCCTCGTTGTTAAGGCACTTGTGACTGTACTTCAAAAGAGATATAATTAATGTGTACCCTGAACTCATAAGACATTAAGGGAGGAAAAAAGCTAAACTGAAATACATTAGCATACACTACCCTGGATGAAGTATAAAACCACCAAATGGGAAAAGCACTGACAAAAATAAAAGAAACAGGGCAAATTGATAATCCTTCAAAGATAGGCCAAAATATTTTGTAAATAGGAAAAAAAAGTTTTAGTAATCATTGCTAAACATAGTGTTAAATTATGAATGGATTAAGAAGAAATGCCTCTAGAATTCACAGACCCAGGATAAAAGACAGAGGCTTTTAGTAAAGCAAAATGAGACCATGCCTTCTATTTTTTCTTTAGTATACATTTGTTAGTATCTCTCTTCATATTATATCCATTAAGTAGGCCTCAAAGTATTGCCTTTATTACATTGCTGCTAAGAAATTCTAAAGAAATCAGATTTATATAAAGTCTGTTTTAATCCAAGCCTATTTAGTGTGTAATTTGTTACTTAAACTTTACTAAATAGGATTCAATTTAACTATTATACATTTCACAAATAAAAATCAAAAAAAGCCTTTATTTGTTCCAAAAATATTGTATATTGTGCCTTTGAAACTGAAGTTATAAATTTAAATATCAAGTCTAAAATTACATTACAGAGTTTGGTCAAAATAATATTCAAATAGAAAACATATTCTATTGGTAAGAAACAAATTGTTGATAATTATTATTTTTAAGTAGAAGAAAAGAAAGTGATTTCAAATGGGAAGTGGGAATCAAAAGTAACTCAAAAAGCAGAATGTATTTTATAGACCTAGAGAAACAAATATAAGAACAAGACAAAATAGATAATCAGGAAATCAAGATATGGAGGGAAAAAGTGAAAAATAGATCTGAAGAAATAAAAGCAAAATGAAAATAAATGTGAAAATCCAAGAGATGATGGCAAGAATGACACCAGCAAAGATAAATGGGTATATTAAAAATTTAAATGGTTTATACAAATGAGACAAATTGTAGTTCAAAATTATATCTGATTAGAACTACTAAAATTGCCTAGTTGGTGTGGCTCAGTGATTGAGTGTCAACCTATAAACCAGTAAGTCATGGTTCAATTTCCAGTCTGGGCATATGCCCAGGTTGTGGGCTCAACCCCAGTGTGGAGCTTTCAGGAGACAGCCAATGATTCTATCTCATCATTTATGTTTCTATATCTCTCCAGGTCCCTTCCTCTCTGAAATCAATAACTTTTTTTAACTACTAAAATTGCTTTGAGAGAGACTGATAAGGATTATTACATCTAAGCATGCTGTTTTCTTGAACTTCTTTCCAACTGTTTTTCTTGAAAATATTTTCAATGTGCTCTAAAATGTTTGAACAAAAATGTCAACTGAGTGACAAATATAATATTTTTTATCCTCACCTGAGAATGTGTTTATTGATTTTAGAGATAGGATGGAAGAAAGAGAAAGATAGTGAGAGAGAGAAACATCGATCCATTGCCTCCCATAAGTGCCCCAACCGTGATCAAACCTGCAACCTGGGTATGTGCCCTGACTGGGAATCAAACCTACAATCTTTTGGTGTATTGGACAATGCTACAACCAACTGAGCCACTTGGCCAGGGCACAAATATATTTTTCATGACTATAATGGGAGAAAAATCTTTCCAACATTCTTTGAAATGATCAATTAATTAATTAAAACAAAAAAAAATTTAAATCACATATACACACTGAAGCATCATAGTGACATTGAGGACATTGCAATAAAGAGCATTTTGAGATGTTGAAGTGTTGACTACTCTTATCATCTTACATGTAAGATACAGGTAATGGCAGAAAGGAAAAAAAGCTGTTCTTTCTGTGGTTCAGCATACTGTCTAATATTCAGTTAATTTAAAAAAAATTAACACTAAACATTTTTAAAAATCTTATGATTATGATCCTTGCAAGACTGCGAACTTTGAATTATCTGTCCTGTATTGTAATTAGCAGGAGTCCTAGATGGATTCTTTTCTTTTTGCTTTCTGTGTTTCTTGCCATACTCAGATGAAATGTGCTTTGGTTGACGTTCATTTATGTGATTGCTCAGGTTGTAAGGAATCACAGTCATGCTTCTTCCCTAAATGATGCAAATATATAGAGTCAATGTATTTCAAAGTAGTGCACCATCCCCTTCTTTCCTCCTTCCTTGCAGGGTAGTCTTTGCATGTTTTAGTTTGAAAAGTGATAGTGGTTTATGTATACAGTCTCTTAGGGAGTGTATTTTATAGAATTCTTTCAGGAGAAATAACAATCATGATAAAAATTTTGAACTCTGAAAAAAAAAAAAGGTCAAGATAATTGTGACAAGTTAACATCTGAATTCCTTTAGAATATAATTGATTATCTTAAATTACCTTACACAGAATCAGTCCTACATTCAAAAGGCAAAAAATAAACTTTCCACATACCTTAGGAATTTACTCTGGTAAGTGGTTGAGGCCCTGCCTTATTTGGGGACAGAGGAAGCAAAATATTAGACATTAGAATCTCCAAATGCTTAATACTGGTAAAAAGGTCCTGAGTAGATTTTCCTTTGTTTAGGAGACCACCTTAATTGATTTGTAATTTTAGGTATTCCAAAAAATAGTTGAGACTTAGGGAAGAAACTAAAACTCTTTTAGACATGAAATTAATGAGAGTTCAAGAAAATGCATAAAGAGCGTAGCCTGTTGGACTCAATGGATAGAGCGGCTTATGGACCAAAGGGACCCAGTTTGATTCCAGTCAAGGGCAGGTACCTCGGTTGCAGGCTCCTCCCCCACCTGGGCCCTGGTAAGGGCATGTGCAGGAGGCAACCAATCGATGTGTTTCTCTCACATGGTTATTTCTCTCTGTCTTTTCCTTTCTCTTCCACTCTCTCTAAAATCAATGGGAAAATATCATTGGGTGAGGATTTTTTTAAAAAAGATAATGCATAAAGAGAGTAAAAGGAAAGACTTTTGTGAGATATTTGGGGCAGGGTGGAGGGAAGAAAGACAAAGTCAGTAAGGCACAAGTAACAAGAACTGATGCAGACCTAAGAGGTACACAGCCAGTTGGAAGAGCTTCATGTTGAGAGCTTTCAAGACATGGATATGTAAAATTCAATTTAAGTTGGAGCATGTACTATGCGATGCATTAATCCTCTAAAGTTTCTCTAAACAGGAATAACAAACATAAATTGCTTTCATTGATTAAATAAAAAAGAAAAAGGAAAAAGAGGTAAAACTGTTGGGGAATGCATTTATAAGATGTAAGAATCAAACATAAATGTACAACTTTGGAAACAAGGCATGAAACAAAATAGATATGGGAGAAACAAATTTTCTAGGCTCTCTGTCACTAACAGGATGTTCTGAAAAGGCTGAAGATATTGTCCTTAAATATTAATAAAATAGTGACAATACTATGTTGAAGGACTCAGGTAATATGAATTCCAATGAAAGTTTAAAATTTAAACTAACAAGGTGAATATGAATTTGAAAATTTATCTTGCAATACTATTCATTTTTAGTAGTTATTTATACTTATCTGATTTGCGTTGGTTGATATATTGTCTGTTTTGCAGTATTACTTAATCCTCATGGATCCTTTTCCCATTGCCCTCAACATGACTCCCAGACATAAAATGTAGATTTGTGGTGAGATAGAAATGATAACTGAATACTTTTAGAAATAACTATTCAATCTTTTTTATAAATAATTAATTATAGCTTACCTAACATCTGGAAAGACTCAGGTATTGCATAAGTGTATTAATGACATAATTAATAGTCTTTTACTTTGGGGGAATACATTGTCATTTCTCTAGGCACTATTGTGTTTACCTCAATTCCTAGGAAAGCTTACTGCTATCACATGTGACAAGGGTACTCTGTGATTTATTAGAATGAAGAGACTTTTTAAAAAATCATCTTTCTTAAAAGTTCTATTTTTCCATGAAATTTGTTAGTAATTCTTTCTCTCTGATTTGAATACTGTGACAAGGCTGAAGCTTGACAATACCTAGTGCAAAATGTTATCACCTTTATCCTACAAGAGTAATGGGATCATAGAGGGGAAAATCCTTTAGCCTTTGTGAAATATTCTTGCATGACTTTTGACAATGCAAATTTCATTCCACCTTTAACCCTCTCTACACACACACAAGCACTATGCTACATAAGAGGAATGATGTAACAGGGAAACAAATAATAGAGAGCATTGGTATTTAAATTTCTTTCTAATTTTGTACAACAAAAATTTCTTTATAATATTATAGATGGATCTAAATATCTGCCAGCATCATTCAGGTTTAGTCAAGAAACAAGTCACAGAGAAAGTGAGTTACTTAGTTACTAATAGAGTAAGTGGGTTAACATATGGACATGATGACTTAATCCCTATTAGAAAAGTGGAGAAGCTTAGGTTAGGCATTTTTTAGTGAATGGTAGAACAATGTTTTCATGGAGCTCCACTTGTCTCAGTTGCCTGTAATTTCAAAAGGGTCTTAGTAGAACCCTTAGGATTCTGGGCACAACCTCTCAATTGGCCATTTGTTGAATGAAACCCATGAAGTTGCCTAAGGTGCTTGGGAGAACTTATTCCATTTTCTAAATTTTCTTTTGAATACCTCTGATTGATTAGTATAAACAAGAATCCTACAAAAATCAAATTTGGGTGATACATTTTTAAGAATTTATTTTTCTATAGTAGATGAAACCAAATATTAACAAATAATATCTGGCAACTGAGTAAAAAAGCATGCTGACTGACAAATTTGTGGTACATTTTGAAGTGTCAGGGAATAATAAAAGCTGCAATAATCACTCCTTTTAAAAAACCTTTATATTTTGAATAGGAAATATAAACACACTTACAATATTTTAAATAAAGTAAGTAACCACTCTATAGTATCCATGACTTTGCTTGATAAAGGAGATAAAAATAAAACATACTCATATTTCCTTTCATTTAAAAAAATATGAAATAAGGTAGAATAAATTAGTAACAATAATTACTTGCTTTGCTGAGATGTGTATGGGAAGGTGAAGGAGTTAGGGCCTGAACAGTTGGTAGAGATCAGTACGAGGAAATATTTCAATACACAGTTTTTCATAATTTAATATTTCAAACTTTTCTTCAACATTGGTAATTTTCACTTATACAAACATTATTCACAAGTGCATAGCTACAGGATAAATTCTTAAAAGTGAAATTGAGCCTGAGGCAATATAAGTAATATCTGGGAGGTTGTTAGAAGTGCAATTTTTATACTTGCACCCTAGACCTACTATATACAAATTTCCAGAGCTGAGACTTGGAATTTGTATTTAATGAGCACTATAGGTGAAACTTATGCAGGCTGACCTAGAGAAAACATTTTCACACATTATGAGCAAATCTCTTTCTATAAGCTTAGTACCAATTTACATTTTTTTCAGCAATAAATTTCCACATAATGCAAAATTAATATTTTACTATCAAACATCAGGATTTTTACAAAGTTGATAGGTGAAAAATAACTTTATAGTATCATTTTAATTTTTATTTGTACTATTACTATTTAGGTTGTATCTCTTATCACATCTTTAAAAGGCACTCATATACTCTATGTTCTAACAGATTATAGTACTGTTCTAACAATAACTCTATGTTACTTGTACTTCATATAAATGGAATTATATATTATGCACACATTTATGTTTCACTTGTTTTCTTCGACATAATGTTTGTGAGTTTATTGTGCATGATTGTAGATCATTGATTCCTATTTAACTAAACCAGGTTTTTATTGATATGAATGTAGCAATACCTATTTACACATTCAAATGATGAATAGTTTAGGGTACTTTGAAGTCTGGTGCTATTATGAATAATGTAGCCAAGCACATTCCATTATATGCTTTTGGTAAATATATGAGAACAGTTCTATTGGGCATAGACTAGAACTGCTGAGTCATTCAGAATGCATTTATCTAACTTCAGTAGATATTGCCAAAGAATACTTCAAAGTAGTTGTACAGATTCACTTTAACATCTGCAGTGTATAAGATTTCTTAATTGCTCCACATCCTTGATAACACTTGGTGTGTCAGCCTTTTTAATTTTAGGCATTCTTGTAATGTGTACTGGGTTCTCATTGTAAGTTTAATTGCATTTACCCTATGACTAATAAAGTTGAACGCCTTTTTATGTTTAAGTTTAATATACTTTTTAATGAAGTATCCTTTCTCCAGGGGAAGCCTATGCCTAATGATTGGCTAACATGAACTACTAGTATACAAACACCTAACTGCATTACCTCAAGTAAAGGACAACTCTGAGGAGATATTCTAGCTGCAGATCTCTTGGTGAGACTGAATAAAGCCTATGTTGCAATTGCTTTTCAGTTCAGTTTCTACCTCTGACTATCAAGTTTCTCTCAGTCTCTTGCAGACTTTGAAGCATACTTTAAATTTTATTTTGGATTTTAAATGGATCACCTGTTGGTTAACTGTTATTACATTGTTACAATCAGCATCAGACACCTAATTTCTGAATCTGGGAAATTTCTTGGAGCAAGGTCTGGCCTGGATTGGTTCCACTATTAGTTCTATCTCTGGTGAAGTTTATAAGAGTCCACACTAAATGAATAAGAGGAAGAAGGAGTTGGGAAAGGAAAAGTGGGTCAAGAAAGGTGACCCACCTAAAAATGTGTAGACGTGGCAGTACTAAAATAGCAGAGAATTGGAGAAACAGATCAGGAGGCTTAGATAATTGGGCATATTAGTATAAATAGCAATTAAAGCTGGAAATCCCACTAGAAAATGTCCACGAAAGGGCACAGAAGACTCTATTTATCAGAGAGATAAGGAGTAGGCTAGGGAGGGAGCCCCTGAAGCAATGAGAATCTCAGTGATATCTGCCCTGTGTAAGTCAGGGCTGATGATCTTGGGTGCTATTGCCCAGCTGGACTCCCTTTTAGTAATGGGGATAATAGGATTTGAAATATTAGAGGCCAAAACATGGTGCTCAATTATCAGAAGGTATGAGGGAGCAATTATTGTAATGAGTTTCAAGTTCAAAGTGGCAGCCAGAGGAGCCTGACCTAAGAGAAGTATGAAGATGTTTAATAGAGATGATGAATTTAGGAAAACAATGGATTTCCACCCAATAGGGCTCCTATTAATTTACAATTTAAAAAAAACAAACAAGAATGGATGATCAGCCAGCTGAAGACAGTCACCATTGAAGTTATTATGTCATTCTTGGTGTCTGTGGTTTAGCCAGTTTATGGATTTGTAAGTCTCTGTCTGAAGGAGAGACCTTATATACATTACAAAAGACCTGCAGAGGATTATGGCACTTCCAATTATGTAATGGCTATTTATTCCAATCATATCTGCCTAAATCAGAATATTCAGACATTCTGAGAATTATTGGAGACAAGATTCAAGTTGATATTAATACCCAGGGATCTGAAGTATCATCATGTTCTTCCTCACTATAGAGTGGGGAACTATATGATTTTGAGGTTAAGAGGTTATTGGAGTCTGTCATCATTCACAAACCCACATAGTGGTCATTTCCTT
Organism: Corynorhinus townsendii; assembly: GCA_026230045.1. Classification (NCBI taxonomy): domain Eukaryota; kingdom Metazoa; phylum Chordata; class Mammalia; order Chiroptera; family Vespertilionidae; genus Corynorhinus; species Corynorhinus townsendii. Next base: position 111,253,440 of record JAPDVU010000001.1, on the reverse strand, counting down.
GTTCTGAAATTGTAAAATTAGAATGTACATATTTGTTAGTTGATAAAAAACCTCATATTTGTTTTTGGCATGTGGGATAAGAACCATTATAGTGAACAAAATCAGATGGAAGTTTCTGATTTTGATCTTCAATTTGACCAAGATAGTAAATGATAAAAAGTCACACTCCAGAGTATGGTACAGAACAGTGCCACCTCTAAGGAAAACAAGCATGGCAGTCCTATCATAACCCCATTTAATTGTCCATAACCCACAAAAGCAAAGTGTTTCCTGTCATATAAAGTGTGTACCATGAAATTAATCTAGAAGTATCTCTAATTGGAGCTTCCATGTCAGACATAGCACCTTTGAGGGACAGATTAAGAGTTTAAATACACAACCTGCAGCCATTGATCTGTAAATCGCATTCTTTTCCATTCCTGTCAAAAAGTATCAGAAATACTTCACATTCATGCAGGACTGTATCAACTAGAGTTCTATCAGGTGATAGAAACTACACAGCAGCTTGAACAGAGAAGATTAATGTAAAATATTATGTTAGCTTCCTATTCTGTAATGTATTATCCTGACCTTAGGTCTTGAACAACAGAAATGTATTCTCTTAGGAATTTGGAAGCCAGGATTCAATCTCCCTGGCCTAAAGCTGAGATGTTAGTAGGGCTGGTTTCTTCTGAGGGCTCTAGAGGAGAACGCAGAGGAGAAGGCGTTCCTCAGCTCTTTTAGCTTTTGGAGGCTGTCAGCATTCTGTTGACTTGTGAATGCATCACTCCAATCTCTGCTTCCCCTGGTCACATTGTCTTAATTGCTTTTGTTGTCAAATGTCCCTTTGCCTACCTCTTATAAGAATACATATAGACCCACCTGAATAATACAGGGTAATTTCTACCTCTTAAGAGTGCTTAGAGGAGCTGCTTTTTGTAAGGTGCCATATTCTCCACATTGCAGGGTGCTAAAGGAAAAGCAAAACAGAGCTAAACTGTACTCACTGCCTGATGAGAGGAGCACACCAAAGCATTGGAGAGAAATCTCATTCTATGTCATTGTCCCTAAGTGCCCTCTATTGACAAAATTTAACATTGTGCCAGCTAGTAGTGTAGAAATATGTTTTTGATTTTCTCAGAGCAAGAACTGAAAGGTAGATTTGGAGTTGAGAATTAATAAATTGTTAATGACACTATTCACCTATTTGGGTACTTAGCTTCTGTATGTACCTTTCTACATAATTTCAAACTTTCTTACATTAAACACTTTATATTTCCATTATCAGATACAACTATCCTTCTAATAAATGAAGTTCTCATTATTTCTCCCAAATGAGGAAATTCACAATTCCAACAACAGTCATTGTAGCCATTGTGGTTTATGTTAATCATGCATCAAATTTATTGCAATCCACTGATTATTGTGTTATCTAGAGACGAACTCTCCAACAACTTGTATATTAAACAAAAGAAAAAGAAAAGAGAATAAAATGTTAACACAGGTGATATATATATATATATATATATATATATATATATATATATTTGGCTAAGCGACCATCACATTCGAAATAACTGCACGGATGACCTAACAGGCTGCATGGGGTAACCAGGCCAGCAGGGGAGTTAGTGAGGGGGGACCAAACGACTGAGCAGCAGGCTGCATGGGGCTACCAGGCCTGCAGCGGGGGGCAGTGAGGGGTGACCATGCCAGCAGGGGGTGCAGTAGGGGTGACCAGACCAGCAGGGGGCCACTAAGGGGTGACCAGGTTAGCGGGGGGGGGGGGGGGGGCAGTTAGGTGTGATCAGGCAGGCAGACAGGTGAGCAGTTAGGAGCCAGTGGTCCCAGAATGTGAGAGGGTTTTCAGATTGGAGAGGGTGCAGGCTGGGAACCCCCCTACCGTGTATGAATTTCATGCACTGGGCCTCTAGTAAACATATAATAAGCAAAAAGAAAATATAATACAATACTATAGTCCTTTGATTTCATAATTAGTCACAGACTACAATTTGATATCTATGGTTTCCTTGTACTACTCATTAGATATTTCTTTACTCTCAGCCAGAACCACAGAGAGTCAGTTCTTTTACTCAATTGAATGAACCAAAGCCACTGGGTCCTCAATTTTTTTTTTAACTATAGTTTCCCACCCACTCTTTTCTATGGAAGTTGCCTCACAGAATTCCATGAGCTTTCAAAATAGTCTTCCATGTTCCCATTGTATAGGAGTAACCCAGTTTCCCTTGATAGCTGAGATCAATCACTCCAGGCTATTGCGTAACCCCTGTTTCTGCCAGTTGGTTTAGTGGCATAAGAAACACAAATGCCAGATGGTAGTTTCATCTTCCAGTTCAATAGAGTTTCTATACCCCTTCATTGAGCATTACCACGTTGAGCATTGAGTTAGGAACCTCATCAGACTTCAACTTTACTAGGATGGGAAGCAAACATTTTGTAAGATAGTGAGAAGAGCCACTCCCTTGATTCTTGGACACACATATTCTAGCTGTGGGAACAATATCACTATATAATGTCTATGAATCATCCTGTAAAATCTCCCCAATTTTTTAATGGTGTTTTCTCCCAACTATCTGCAGAACAGAATATTCAGTAAGTCATATTTTCATTAGACCAAGGGCAATTGCTTCAAACCTTGTTGTGAAATGATCTATTTGTCAAATAGTATTTGTATGGCAGATGCCATGATGATAGTGATGGCAGAAGCGATACAGGCAAGGAAGACAAATCCATATATAGAATATGTGACTATCTACATGAGGAGGAGTTTTAGCCCTCTGCGATGAAATAGGGTTGATGGAGGCCAGATGAAGGTGCTGGGCTCCCAAGTGATGCTGCCATATCAGGGCTAAGTGTTGATCTCTGCTTTTGATAGAATAGCTACATAACTGTAACATTAGCAAGGTTCGCCACGGAAAAGGAAACTTTATGTTGTGCCATGTGTAGCCTTTATCTCCATCATCACGGCCAAAACTAAGTTACATGCAATGGTGGCCAGATCCCTATGTCATCCATTACTGTTGCTTGGGATCTTTCCCTCAGGTCATGCTTAGTCAAAAAGATGATCCCTTATGACAGATTGTTAAAGGAGACAAAAGGGCAAATTAGTATTAAAAATATGTTTTTATATATCACATATAAATATAAGTTTTGTATATAATATATACAATTATATCTGGCAAAACTAACTTCCTTTAAACATGTACATGTAACAATTATTAAAATGATCATTACTAGTTCATAAAACAAAATCTCTATAAATGTAATAACTTTGAAATTATTCAGATATTTTTCTCTGATCACAAATTAACCTAGAAACACATTTTGAAAAATAAAGAGAAGATCCCCAACCATATGAAAATAATGCAGTTCTAAGAAAATCGTGTCTCAGACAGTCAATTATAAATTAGAAAATGTAATTAATTGAATAAAAATGTGAAAACATATAAAAAATATGGATAAAGATGTTAAATCAATATTTACATGGAAGTGTGTAAACATAAATTATATGCTAGAAGAGTAGAAAAGTTAAAAGCTAAAATCAGTGATTTACATTTTCTTTTGATAATGCTTGTACAAAAAAGAGAAAAGCCTAAGGACAACAAAATAAAAAAAAATTAATAAGGAAAACAAAGAAACCCTGGCCAGTTGCTTAATGGTTAAAGTGTTGACCCACACACTGAAGGGTCTTGGGTTTGATTCCTGGTCAAGGGCACTACCTGGGTTGCAGGTTTGATCTCTGCCCTGGTCATGGTGCCTGCAGGAGGCAACTGATCAATGTGTCTCTCTCACATCAATGTTTCACTCTCTCTCCGTCCCCTCCCCCCATGCTTTCCAATCTCTCTCTCACAAAAAAATAAAAATAAAAATAAAATCAATGGAAAAAATACCTTCAGGTAAAGATTAACAAAAAAAAAAAAAAAGGAAGAAAGAAAATATTTAAATACTAGTAAGTGCATCAAGTGAAAAGCTATAAAGAAAATATCACATTTGTTGTAAACACCTAGTAATAATTATCAGGGGAAATAAAAAACATTAACATTGCCAGTGTTTAAAATTTAAAAAGAATATACCTATACTGCAGATACCAATAAGTCAAAAATGATATTATTAAAAGCCCTAGTCAGTTTTTCTCAGCGGATAGAGCATTGGCCTGCGGACCAAAGGGTCTCGGGTTCGATTTTGGTCAAGGGCACATACCTGGTTGCAGGCTCCTCCCAGGACTGGACCCTGGTCCGGCCCGTGCAGTAGGCAACCATTCGATGTGCTTCTTTCACATCGATATCTTTCTCTGTCTTACTCTCTTCCACTCTCTATTAAAAAACAAACAAAACAAACAAACAAACAAACAAAAACACAATGGAAAAATATCCTCAGATGAGGATTAAAAAAAAAAAACCCTCTATCCTTGATATTTCTATCTCTCCCTCTCCCTTCCTCTCTGAAATCAATAAAAATATATTAAAAATATTTTTTACAAAAATTTAAACATTTTGTATGAAATAGGAAAATGTTTAAGAATACAGTGAACAGAGTTAAAAATAGACAAAAATTTAAAATCTGGATATTTGAATATCTTAAAAGAAAACTTACATGCATATGACTTTACCAATAAACTCTTAAATTCATTGTAGACAGAAGTACTCCACAGACCTATAGAGAAGGTTCCTAGTGGGGTTTGCTTCACATATATATGCAAGATTAGTTTAACATTGGAAAAGCCACTTACATAACCATCATGCTAACAGCACTTTTCTGTTCTTATTTAAGTTTTTCTATCAGCTGTTGAGAGTAGTTTGCTAAAAATGTCTGTTTTGTAATTTTTCCTTTCTTACTCTTCTTTTTGCAACTGCTCTATATCTTTTGAAGCTATTTGAAATATTATATATTTATGAGCATAAAGTTTGTTTTTTTTAATCTAATTGAACAATTTTACTATTTTATATGTGTATTTATTCTTTTTACCTTTAGTGTGAATGCTGACAGAATTCATTTTGCCTCTATCTTTTAAAATTTGTTTTCTATTTGCACTATCTAATTTATAGTCCTTAAAACAAAACTTTTCTCCCTTACTTTGAATTAATAAAAATGTTCGTTTGTTTGTTTATTTATTTATTTCAGCTCTGTAAATATTCCATCACATTTCTTCCTGGATGAATACTTTTTTTGGAGAGGTAGCTTTCAGGTTTCTTGTTCCTTTTAAGAAAATGTGTCTTTGTTCTCTGGAAGACTTAAGTTTTTTTGTTGCTTTTGTTATGTTTTTTTGTTGTTTTGTGTGTGTGTTCACTTTAGATCACCTTACTGTGATATTTCTAAGGGTAGTTTTCTTTCTTTTTACCATTATTTATGTTTATAATAATTCTTAAATCTGCATCATGATCTACCTTCAGTGTTTCAAAACTCAAGGTCATCATCTCTTCAAGAATCGTTTTTCTTCAATTCTCTTTTGTTTTTTCTTCTGAGGCTTTCAGTGTCTTTATATGAAAAAAAATTGGCCTTTTATGACTTTTTCTCTTTGTTGTATTTTTATCCATTTTTCTTTTCTTGCTTCACTCTGGCAATGACCTATATTTCAGATTAACTCTTTCTTCTGAGTCTGATTTGCTAATTATACCTATTTCTTAAAATTTTATTTTGAATTATCACATTTTGTTTGTTCTATAATTTCCTTTTGATATGTTAAATTTCAATTATCAGATGAAATAGTAAATCTTATTATTTATCTTTTAGAGCATATTAATCACAATAATTTTAAAGTCCATTTCTGAAAGCTTTATTATCTATATCACTTGTAGTTTTGTTTCTATAGAGTGTCCCAAAAATGTACACACACAAATTGAATAATTATAATGAAGCATCCATCTTATATAAAAACTGTTGTTTGAAATTTTAACCCTGCTATTTGGCTTCTGTAAATTTTTGCTTGCTAAGACTACTCCCACTTCAGAGAGGCCATTAAACCTTCCCCAGACAAGGTTATCAGTGCTGGTGCCAGGCCAGGCCTCTGGTTGAGGTCTCAAGGCCCCAGCACATACGGGCTCTTTAAGAACTTGCAAAAGGGGCTGAAACACCCCATATTTGGGAGACAAAGAAGTAAAAACATATAAATAGGGAAAATTCCTCCAGGTTGGGGCCCAGAATTTGAGAGACATTTTCTTCTGGACCCGTGCGTAATAAAGTGTGACTCCAAACTCTCCAGCATTGTTTGATTATTCCGGTTCTCTGTAACAATAAAGGTAGTGTTTATTAAAATACATTTCATTTTCAAAATTGACCTATCAGCTGTTAAAGTGTGTATACATTTTATTTTTTTAGATAACCTGTATTTACATCTCTTTTCCTGCCACCATGCATACATTATAATTTGTTATTGCTTGTTAAACATTCTGCATTAACATTTGTAGATATGCCCTGACCGGTAGCTCAGTTAGTTGCACCATTGTCCTGTTCACCAAAAGGTTGCAGGTTTGGTTCTGGTTGGGGCACATGCCTAGGTTATGATTTGATCCCCAGTTGGGGCACGAGCAGGAAAGGCAGCCAATCAATGTCTCTCTCTCTCTCTCTCTCTCTCTCCTCTTCCTTTGGGCCTCTAAAAAAAATCAATAAAAAACATATCATCCAGTGAGAATTACAATTTTTTAAAAAAATTTGTAGATGCTCTGCTTGTTGTTGTCTTCCTACACTGCATGCTGTTTTCTACATTAGGTATTCAGAGTAAGTAAAGATAAATTAAATTTGAGCTGATTTATAGCTAAGTTTCTGTCTATATGAAAGCTATTCTAGTACCAATTAGCCAATATTCTTTTAATATAGTACTTGAGGAATTCTAACTGAAAGCCTGGATTTTACCAGATTCATTGACAAATTCTTTCATATACCTTAAATCTAAATTCTGCCACTTCACTATTAGGAGAGTCAAAAGTCCTGCTAGGCTTTTCAACATTTTATCAGATGCTTACAAATAATCGGATATCTCAAGGGGAAGACCACACTGAATGTAAATGTCACTTCTCTATGCTTTCTTTATTCCCATGATATTGGCTTCACTATTCCTATACTCTTTCTGATGTTATTTTCTGAGTTTTATCTCTCTAGATCCAGGAAACTACCAAGATCTCTATTCAGCTTCCTGTCTATGAGCCACTGCTTTGTGTTCAGCTTCTTACTAGCAGCTTCAAGGCAGCTGCCTTTGAATCAGAAAATATTTACAGAATAAAAGCTTAGCACAGTGTAGGGTTCAACATAACGTGTTTTATTTTCTCTTCAGTTCCTTGGCTCAATCAAATCCTACCTTGCTTAGTAATTCTTAAATTATTTCAAAGAGACTTTTTTTTCTGTATTTTCTCCAGACTTTTTTTCTTAGTGAATAGTTTATCTGCTACAGGTTTGCAAACAATAGACACACAGAGCTTTGCATCAATCTTGGTAAATGCTTAAATCTGCTCCTAGTGAGATTTTTTGTCAATGAGATCTTTCACTGCATCTTCTATTTCTTTCTTTCATCACTGTTTTAATTTGACTTGCCCTTGAAAGCTTTGGATATATTTTGGCATCTTAAGATCATACTTTTCTCTTAGAGTTCCTGAACACAGACTGTATATTATTCTTACCTCTTTTTGCTGCTTTTGGACAACTTGTAATAAGCAAAGTGGAAAATTCAATTTAAATAGCCATTATCCTAGAAGTCCAAGCTGTAATTTTCATGGTGGTTTATATATTTGTCTCTGAAAGTGGTAATCTTACTGATGTATTTTATGTAAAAAAATATAGCATAACAATACAAAAACACAAATATTTTTGTTTAGATTGAAATGACATAAAAAGTATTCTAAATATCTATTGTGTACATAATATTTATAAGAATCTGTGAAATAAATATAAAAAAAACTCTGCCTTAACCAGTACATTTTGAAAAACAAATGAATATATAAATATTTACATTACGTGTGTACAGTATGATATGTCTGACATAGCAAGGGGGTGGTGTTTAGCATTGAGATTTGACTTAAGAAATATCTGAATCAAGCAACCTGGAGGACAAGACATTGGGATTACCCAGTTAGAGGAAGAAAAAGAAAATACAATAATAATTTTTAAAAAACAGTGAAAAAAATCAGAATTATGAGACACAATAAAAAGAAACAATATTTCCATGATGGGAATTTCAGAAGAAAAGAAAGAAACAGAAAGTATATTTAAAGCAATAATAGCTGAAAACTTCCTAAACCTAGGGAGAGAAATAGACTTCCAGGCTCAGTAGGTCAAAAAGACCCCAAATAGGTTTAACACAAATAGGGCTACACTAAGACACATAATAAAATTGTCAAAAGTCAAAGGCAACGGAAAAAATTTAAGAGCTGCAAGAGATGTCACACATAAGGGAATCCCCATAAAACTATCAGCAGATTTTTCAACAGAAACTTTTGGGCTGACATATTCAAATATTGAAAGAAAATAACTGTCAACCAAGAATTTGGTATCAGGCAAAGCTGTCCTTCAAAAATGAAGAAGGAATAAAGACTCCCAAAAACAAAAGCTGAGGCAGTTCATTACCACCAAACATGCTTTAAAAGAAATGTGAAAGGGCGTTGAGTTGAAGTAAAAGAAATCCAATTAACATAATAAAAACATAAAAAGAAGATGGATATTAGCTTTTGTGGTCATTTACATTTTGTGTAAATCAAACTATTATGCTGTATGCCTTTAACTTTTGCAGTGATATATGTCAATTATTTTTCAATGGAATTAGAATATTTTTTTAAATATCTTATTTGAGTTCTGATTATATCACATGCTAGTTTTATAATTTGATCACTGTATTCTCTTAAAGTTCAAATTTAATCATTTGTAAATAATTTTTGTGATTATTAATTGCAATAATGTATATAAAATCCTTGCCACAGTGAATTCATAGATTTAGAGCTCAGCAATGTATTTGATCAGCTTTGTTGTCATATAATTTCATGTTGGATGAGGGTAACTTCAATAATTCTTATGATAATGGGTAGATGACTAGAAAGAATAGGATTGAGCTAAAATCTGAACATTATGCAATAATTTTTCCAGCTATAAAAATAAGTGTTAGAAAACAATACAAGCTCTAACTGATTTGGCTCAGTGGATAGAGCATCGGCCTGCAACTGAGGGGTTCCAGGTTCGATTCTGGTTGGAGGCATGTACCTTGGTTGCAGGCACATCCTCAGTAGAAGGTGTGCAGGAGGCAGCTGATCAGTGTTTCTCTCCCATTGATGTTTCTAAATCTCTATCCCTCTCCCTTCCTCTCTGTAAAAAATCAATAAAATATATTTTAATAAAAGAAAACAATCCAAAGAGAAGGGACAAAATATGCCAATCTTAAGGTCATCGGGCTCATTATGTGTTTGGAAGACTCTTCATTATGGAGGCTCTGTTATGAAAGTGAAATGAGTTGAGACTGGACATGAGGTAGGATCAGATTATGAAGATCCTCATAGATTATCTTAATCTATTTGGATTTTATACTGTTGGTTGATAGGAGACATTAAAATGTTTGTAGACTGAACAGTTAATCAGGTTTTAATTAAATAAAAAATATCTTGGTATTATTCAAATGGTGAAGTTTGTGGACATTACATACAGCTTGTATTCTTCAATAGTGTTTGAGCCAAATTCTAAACATTATTACTTGGAAGCATATAATAGGTCTTGTTTTAGCCAAATGATAAAGTTGGATTTACTTTAAAATAATTATAAGTTATTAGAACTAATAGTTAATCAACCCTCAAAATTATGTTGCAATGCCAATCAGTATCTATTAGTTTGCTCAATAAATAGCCACTGCATGTTTTATAAAAGTTTTACAAAAACATTCAATTATCTAGTCATTCTTTGATACATAAGATTTACTCCAAAGTTTTTATAAACCTTTCTTGCACTTGTTATTTTATCATTATTTTATCATTTATCTGCTGTGACTCTAAAGAAATCTTCTGATTAAACCTTAAAAGTTAAAATATTGCTTGATTTTAGGAAACTAAATTTGTAGTAGAATTTTATGATATTTACATTAGTAATATGATCACCCAGAAGTAGTAATTTGTCAAGTACATTTTTCTTAATGTGTAAAGATTATAATATTTAAGTATGGAAAAGTAGATATTTTAATGTATTAAATAATTGTCCATTTACAAAGAAATTGGAACTATTGATTAACTAATTCATGAGCTTTAAATATCATTACATATAATAGAAAAAAGTAAAAGACAAATTGATTCCTGTAGATTATCCCATACTTCTTAAATACAAAATTCAACATAATGCTGACACATTTAATAGATTATCACTTTTTAAAAATTCTATTTATTTATTATTTTATTTTTAATATATTTTTATTGTTGATAGTATTACAGATAGCTTCAATTTCCCCTCTCCCTTTACCCTCTTCTCCCAGTCACTGTACTGCACCCCTCCCCGCAGGTCTTCACTACTTTATTGCCCATTTCCATGGACTATGCATATATATAATAATATAAGTGTAATATGCTAATTAGTCCAACTTCCAGACGTCCTTCCAGATGACCTTCCAGACGAAGCCAGGGCTATGAAGGCCAAGGCAAGCCACTGTGGCTGTGAGGGCCAAGCCCCTTGCATGAATTGCATGCATCAGGCCTCTAGTAAGTATATAAGTGCTTTGGTTTATCTTTCTCCTCTCTCTAACCCCACATAAAGGTATGTCAGACTGTTCCATGCCTCCATGCTTGGGGTCTTATTTTGTTGGTCAATTCATTTTATTTGTTAGATTCCAAAAATAAGTGAGATCATGTGATATTTGTTATTCTCAGATTGGCTTATTTTACTTAGCATAATACTCTCCAGGTCCCTCCATGCTGTCCCAAGCAGTAAGAGATCCTTCTATTTTACAGCTTCATAGTATTCCGTTATGTAAATGTTTCACATCATTTTTATCCATTCATCTACTGATTGGCATGTGGGCTGTTTTTCATATATTAGCTATTATAAATAACACTGCTATGCACACATGGGTGCATATATTCTTTCTGATTGGAGTTCTAGGGTTTTCTGTATATATTCCTAGAAGTGGGATCACTGGGTCCAACAGAAATTGCATTTTTAATTTTTTTGAGGAAACTCCATGTTCCCAGAATGTACCAGTCTGCATTCCCACCAGCAGTGAACTAGTGTTCCCTTTTTCCCACATCCTCACCTGTACTTGTTGTTCGTTAATTTTTTGGTAGCCATTCTGACAGGTGTGATGTGATATCTCATTGTGGTTTTAATTTTCATTTCTCTGATGATTAGTGACATTTTTTCATATCTCTGGCTCATTTGTACGTCATCTTTGGAGAACACGTCTATCCAGGTCTTCTTCCCATTTTTAATTGGATTGTTTGTCTTCTTTTGTTGAGTTGTATGAATATTTTATATATTCTGGATATTAACCCCTTATCCTATGTATCACTAGAAAATAAGTTCTCCCATACAGTGGATTCCCTCTTTATTGTGATGGTGTTTTTTGTTTGTTTGTTTTTGTTTGTTTGTTTGTTTTCTGTGCAGAAGCACTTTATTTTGATGTAGTCCCATTTGTTTATTTTCTCCTTAGTTTCCTTTGCCCTAGTAGATATATCTGTAAACATGTTGCTGTGTGAGATGTCTGAGATTTTACTGCCTATGTTCTCCATTAAGATATTTATGGTTTCATGCCTTACATTAAATATTTTATCCACCCTGAGTATATTCTGGTGTATAGTGTAATTTGGTGGTCTAGTTTCATCTTTTTGCATGTGTCTATCCAGTTTTCCCATCACCATTTGTTGAAGACATTGTCTTTACTCTATTGTATATATTTGCCTCCTTTGTCATATATTAATTGACCATAATGTTGTGAGCCAATTTCCAGGATTTCTGATCTGATCCATTGATCTGTATGCATGTTTTTGTGCCAGTACCAGGTTGTTTGGGTTATAATGGCTTTGTAGTATAGTTTGATATCCGGTATTGTGATCCTTCCTATTCATTCTTCTTTCTTAATATTGATGCAGCTATTTGGGGTCTTTTATGGTTCCATATACTTTTTTGGAGAGTTTGTTCTAGCTTCATGAAGTATGCCATTGGTATTTTAATAGGGATTGCATTGAATCTACATATTGCTTTGGGTAGTATAGACAATTCATGAACATGGTATTGACTTCCATTTGTTTATATTTTCCTCTATTTCTTGTTTCAATGTCCTATAGTTTTCCAAGTACAGGTCTTTTACCTCCTTGGTTAAGTTTATACCTAAGTATCTTATTTTTGTTGTTGTTGAAATGGTAAATGGGATTGCTGTTTTAGTTTCCCTTTCTGAGAGTTCATTCTTGGTATATAAAAATGCCATTGATTTCTGGATGTTGATTTTGTATCCTGCTACCTTGCTGAATTCATTTATTAAGTCTAATGGTTTCCTGGTGGAGTCCTTAGCATTTTCTATGTACAATACCATGCCATCTGTGAATAATGAGAGTTTTGCTTTCTCCTTTCCGATTTGGATGTCTTTTACATCTTTTTCTTGTCTGATTGCTGTGGCTAGGACTTCTGGTACTATCTATATACATAAAAGCCTAAGCGAATGAGCAATATGCCCTATGGTCGCTATGACATGCACTGACCACCAGAGGGCAGATGCTCAATGCAGGAGCTGCCCCGTGGTGGTAAGTGTGCTCCCACAGTGGGAGCGCTGCTCATCTGACTGACCCCTCCTGGCAGCCCACCAGCCTGGTGGCAGCCACTCACTCCCTCAGTAGTCCTGAAGGTCTAATCTCCAGAGAACAGGCCAGGCACCGACCAGCGCCACCAGCATGATCCTGACAGCGCCGCCACTGGCCTCCTGAAAGTCGGCCTACGGCCGCTTTCCCTCCCTAGATGCTCCGCAAGGAAGAGATGATATAAAAACGGCCACCAGGTGGCTCTCAACAACCAGCGCAAATGTCTGTGGGATGGATCCGGATCCTGGGCCCACAAAGGCATCCCACCACCAACCTGGAGGACCGATTTAGTCCTAGCCCTCCCCCAAGTCCCTCAGGATGGGTGCCAGATGCAGGATTCATGGCTGGTGAGCATCACTGTGGCGGCGCGAGCCTCTCCAGATCAGGACTGATTGGGCGGGAGCCCGCAGCAGGTGCGTCAGGGCTGGGATGAGTGAGAGCAGCAGGTGGCGCTGGACTGTGGGTTTCAGCCGGATCCCTGCAGGCCACCTCGAGGGACCCCACCTGTGCATGAATTCATGCACCAGGCCTCTAGTTTTGAATAAGAATGGTGAAAGCAGACATCCTTGTTTTATTCCTATTCTTAAGGGAAATGCTTTTAATTTTTGCCCATTGGGTATTATGTTGGCTGTAGGTTTGTCATATATGGCCTTTATTGTGTTGAGGTATGATCCTTCTGTTCCCACTTTACTGAGAGTGTTTATCAAAAAATAAAAAAATAATGCTGGATTTTGTTGAATGCTTTTTTTTTTAAAATCTATTGATATGATCATGTGGTTTTTATCTTTCAATTTTGTTATGTGATGTATCACATTTATTGATTGGCAAATATTGTACCAGCATTGATGAGCCCAAGAAACCCACACCTAGACACATTATAAATAAAATGGCAAAGGTTAAAGACAAAGAAAGAATCTTAAAGGCAGCAAGAGAGAGACAGAAAATTACCTTCAAAGGAGTTCCCATTAGAATGTCAGCTGACTTCTCAACAGAAACACTTCAGGCCAGAAGGCAGTGGCATGAAGTAGTCAAAGTAATGAAAAGCAAGGGCCTAAATCCAAGATTACTGTATCCAGCAAGGCTATCATTTAAAATTGAAGGTGAAATAAAAAGGTTTCCAGAGAAAAAAGAAGGTTAAAGGAGTACATTACCACCAAACCAACGATGCAAGAAATGTTAAAGGTATTGTTTTAATAAGAAGAAAAGGTGAGAGGATCATAGACATAAAGAAAATAGAAATGGCACTAAATAAGTACCTACTAATAATAACTTTAAATGTAAATTAATTAAATGCTCAAGTCAAAAGACATAGGGTGACTGAATGGATAAGAAAACATGATTTGTATATATGCTGTCTACAAGAGGCTCACCTCAGAACAAAAGATACACACAGACTGAGTGAAGGGATGGAAAAATATATTCCATGCAAATGGAAAGAAAAAAAGCTGGGGTAGCAATACTCATATCAAACAAAATAGACTTCAAAATGAAAGCCATAACAAGAGACAAAGAAGGTCACCACAAGAGACAAAGAAGGCCACTTTATAATACTAAAGGAAATGATTCAACAAGAAAATATAACCCTTATAAACATATATGAATCCAATATAGGAGCATCCAAGAACATAAAAACAAACAAACAAAAAAAGTATTGATGGGCTTTATGGAAGAGATTGACAGCAATACAGTCATAGTAGGGGACTTTAACACCCCACTGACATCACTGGATAAATCTTCCAGATAAAAAATGAACAAGGAGACAGAGGCCTTAAATGACACATTAGATTAAATTGATCAAAACGATACTTACAGAACATTTCACCCCAAAACAACAGGATATACATTCTTCTCAAGTACACATGGAACATTCTCCAATATAGACCACATGTTAGGAAACAAAACAAGTTTATATAAATTCAAGAAGATTGATATACTACCAAGCATTTTCTTGGATCACAATGGCATGAAGTTAGAAATCAACTAAAAAAACAAAACAATAAAAAGGATCCCAAATCAATTATATAGAAAAGATTCCTTTATTAACTTGTGGTCGAGAATATATTTGTATATTTTCAGAAAACAACCCCAAGACCAGATGGATTTCTGCAACAGAGAGGAATTGACAGGAGTGCTCCAACCACGAAGACAAGAGGAAAAAACAGTCCAGAGATGGAAGATGCTGACAACGCCTTGCCATTGGAGCAGTCAGCAGCTGTGTACCGCTACAGGTTGCCTAGGACCAAACCAGAGAGGGTCGGACCTGCATTGCCACCATGTGCCCACCATCCAGATATCAATGCTGACATGTACACATAAGGAACTGTTGGACATTGTAATTGGGACTCAAACATTTTTTTGTTTTGTCTTGTCTTGTTATTATATGTTTATTTCCAGTCTGCAAAGGCAAAACTTTTTAAAGGAAAGAAATGGGAAAAAGATACAGAGGCAAAGAAGCATTGAACAGACTGTCAAACTACATTGGGAAGACAGGGGAGGTTGGGCGAGGAGGGCTGTAAGAGACCAACCGAAGGACTTGTATGCTTGCATATAAGCACAACCAACGGATATAAGACACTGGGGTGGGGGGGAGGGCGGGCAGGTGAAGGAATGTCCTGGGGGGTAGGGGAGGTCGGGGGGAGACCAAGGGGGAAAAAAAAGGAGACATATGTACTACTATTTGTAATACTTAAAACAATAAAAATAAAATAAAATTAAAAAAAACAAAACAAAACAAAACACTCAAATACATGGAGGCTAAATAGCATGTTATTGACAATGAATAGTTTACCAATAAGATCAAAAAAGAAATTAAAAACTTCCTGGGAACAAATAAAAACGAGCACACAACTACTCAAAACCTAGGGGACACAGGATAAGCAGTCCTGAGAGGGAAGTTCATAGCACTACAGGCCCATCTCAAGAAAAAAGAAAAAGGACTTATAAAGTATCTAGCCCTACAACTAAGGGAATTAGAAATAGATACAGCAAGAAAAGCCCAGAGTATAAAGAAGGAACTAATAAAGATCAGAGCAGAAATAAATGACATAGAGACTAGAAAAAGTACAAAAGATCACTAAATCCAAGAGCTGGTTCTTTGAAAAGATAAACAAGATTGATGAACCCTTAGCCAGACTCATCAAGAAACAAAGAGAGAGAGCCCAAATAAATAAAATCAGAAATGAAAGAGATGTTATAACAAAAGACACCACAGAAATACAAAAGATTGTAAGAAAATACTATGAACAACTATATGCTAACAAACTGGACAATCTGGCAAAATGGACAAATTCCTAGAAACATACAATCTTCTAAGACTCAAACAGGAAGAATCTGAAAACCTGAGTAGGCCAATGACAACTGATGAAATTGAAGCAGTAAGAAAAAAAAAAAAAGAACAACGAAAAAAAAACTTCCAGCAAACAAAGTCCTGGACCAGATGGATTTACAGCTGAATTTTACCAAACATTCAAAGAAGATCCAGCACCCATCCTCCTCAAACTATTCCAAAAGATTCAAGAGGAAGGAACACTTCTAAGCTCTTTTTATGAAGTTATCATTTTCCTAATTCTAAAACTAGATAAAGACACTAAAAAGAGAGAAAATTACAGCCTTATATCCCTGATGAAGATAGATGCTAAAAACCTCAACAAAATATTAGCAAATCAGACCCAGCAATATATTAAAAAGATCATACAACCTGATCAAGTGGGATTTGCTCCAGAAAGTATCACTTCTTTAAAATAATTAGAAAATATTAACTATTAAATGAAATATTAAAGTATTATGTCATACCATATTATTCTATGAATGGCAGTTTATATATTCAGAGCAGACATTCAAGGATCCACAATTACTTTTCTCTTTACATTGGGCCTGAATGTCATGTTTAAGACTAAGGGATACATCTTTTCTTCATTATTTATCTGTTTGAATATCATGAAAGCCAGCTCTTTTGCTAACATAAGCAAATTGAACTTAGTTTAAAAATATGTTTAAGCAAAATCTCAAATCAGATTTTTATTTTGCAGAACTACCCAAGTTACCTAATTTTCTAGATTGTTTTACATGTATATGTACAAATATATGTGTGTTTGTAATTATGTTCCCTAAAAGAATAGACTTGGCTGTGTCAAGTAGAGCAATTACTCTAAAGTAATAGATGCTTATATTAATACTTTATTATTTAGGAATCTTTGTATAATAATATATTATTCTAAAGCTTTTTAAGGGTTAGTTTATAGTTTTGGATATAATTTAATCAGTACAAATATATAATACCATTTGATCACAAAACATTTGCTTTGCTTAGAAATCTTTTTTTTTTTAATGAAATTTAAAATCATGAAAACTCCCTATCATGACTGAAGCATTTTAGTATTCTTCTTAAAACTATATCAAAACAATTCTACTGTCTCACAGAGTGATAAAGGTAGTCAACTATGTTTAGAAGTTATTCTGTGATTCAAATTTCTCTGTTATACAAAATAAAACACTCAAACCCTGGTTCTCAGGTAGACCATCAAAATAAAGCAGACAAAAATTACTTAACAATTATGATAATGTAAAATTATCTCAAAGATCTTCTTTTTACTTTCACCAAATACAATTTTCAGAAAAGTGAAAAGTTACTAACGTTAAATCCTTAGATGTGGAGTGTATGTGCGTGTGCATGTGTGTGTGTGTGTGTGTGTGTGTGTAAATTGGAATAAAGTGATGGGGCTTGTGCTTATGTGTTGCAGACTGAATTCAAGGCAGTGTGTGCAGAAAGAGGTGAGCAGAGGAAGAACAAAGAATGGAAAGTAAACAAAGAAATTATGGTGTGAGGGAAGTTCATATAAATATTTCTAAACTAGGAGGCTGGAGTATCCTTAATGAAACAATACATCTACTCATCAAGCTTTGTATTTGTATGTGTGTGTCTCTGTGTGTCTGTGTGTAGCTGTCATAAGTGACAGAGATGAGCACTGCACACCAGCGAAGCGCCTGTTACTCCTGCTGCTTGTCACTCAGACATGATCATTTGTGTTTCCAATGTTATGTTTAAAAAGGGATAATTTATTAATCTCTGTAACAGCAACTAACTTCTTTTTGAGCTAATTGTACTTGTGCTGTTTACCAGGAAAATATAAATTTTGATTGAATTGAGACTGTATCAGATTAAAAAGGCAAGTGTAAAATTCTCAAGGATAAATAATCTATAAATAAAAAAGGGAGTAAATGGGAGTCAGTCCAAAGGAGTAATGGAAAGAAAAAAAGAAACAAGGAAAAACTTTGAAGGGATAAATAAAGACAAAATAGGATCCTATTGCCTACTTTTATCAGTGAAAAAGTAGTAACAAGAAAGCACTAGAGATGCATTTTAAAAAATTGTTCATTAAGGAATCTAAGATAGTGGTGTAGGTAAACACCTAAACTGCTGCCTCGCACAACAATTTCAAAACTTACAACTAAAAGACAAAATGTCTATCACCCAGAACCACGGGAAAGCTGGCTGAGTGGAAGTTCTACAACTAGAAGGAAAGAGAAAAGAGCATTGAGACGTGCACAAGCGCTGAAAAGCTGAGGTATGGAGGCGCGTGATCTGGGCTGGCGGCAGGCATTGCTTTTTTCAACCCAAAGGGAGAAAAACCCCCAATTACTCTGAAATACAGTTTCTGGGGAGATGCGGGGGACCCAAACTCCTATGGGGAGAAGCTGGATTGTCTAACACCAGGTCGGAAAGTGAGGGGGGCCTGCTTGCAGAGCTGCACGCAAGAATAATTGTTTACTGCGCTGGGGCACAGGACGCAGTTGGAGACACAGAGCCAGCTAACTAGCAGCCATTGCTGTTTGCCACGCCCTAGCCTAGTGACACCCTGAGACCCCGCCCCACACAACCTACAAACCCACCCAAACTCCAAGCAGCAGCGTTAGCATAAGAAAGGCCTGCCCTATCGCAGCTTAACCTAGCAAACTTGCAGCCTGGGTCAGACAGCTCCAAAACCTCCAAACCCCAAGCAAAGAGGGGAAAACTGTAGCTCTCGCTGTAGCTCCTGCTGGGTGGACTCAGACAATAGCTGACCTGCACCCCATTGGAGATCCAGAAGCCAGTATACCTAGTGGTCAGTGTGAGAAACCAGATTTCAACTCCTCACATCCATAAGTGACACATTCAAGAGGCAGACTCAGTGAGCACCAAAGCCCCACTGAAACAAGTCCTGCACCATAAGTGTGTCTCCAGCACAGCAGTTCTTATAGACACAGCGAGTCCTCACAGCCGATTGGCCTGGAGGTCAATTCCTCCCAGCATACCAACAGAAATTAAGGCTTAACTACACCAAGACTTTGCACTCAGCCCACAAAGGGGTGTACCAAGAGCGTCCACATCAGGTGATTGGGGAGGCTGAGCTACTGCTCCCTATAGGTCACCTACCACACAAAGCCATTCCATCAACACAGGGAAGCAGCCAAAATGTAGAGACAAAGAAACATGTCACGAATGAAAGAAATGGAGGAAAGCAAACTACTGGACGACATAGAGTTCAGAACCACATTTATAAGGTTACTCAAGAATCTTCTAAAAACCGCTGAGAAACTGGATGACACTTCTGAGGAGCTTAGTGAGACCTTCAAGGACCTTAATGAGAATGCCAAAACAATGGAAAAGGACCAGTCAGAAATGAAGCATACACTGTCTAAAATAAAGAATATACAGAAACTCAACTGTAGATCAACGTACCCCAAGAATCAAACCAAAGATCTGAAATATGAGGAAACAAAAAACACCCAACCAGAAAAACAAAAAGAAAAAAGAATCCAAAAATATGAAGATAGTGTAAGGAGCCTCTGGGACAACTTCAAGCGTACCAACATCCAAATTTTTGGGGTGCCAGAAGAAGAGAGAGAGCAAAATACTGAAAACCTATTAGAAGAAATAATGACGGAAAACTTTCCCTACCTGGTGAAAGAAATAGACTTATAAGTTCAGTAAGCCCACAGAACTCCAAACAAAAGGAATCCAAAGAGAACCACACCAAGACACATCATAATTAAAATGCCAAGGGCAAAAGACAAAGAGAGAATCTTGAAAGCAGCAAGAGAAAAACGTTTAGTTACCTACAAGGGAGTACCCATACGACTGTCAGCTGATTTCTCAGCAGAAACTATGCAGGCCAGAAGGGAGTGGCAAGAAATATTCAAAGTGATGAACAGCAAAAACCTACAACCAAGATTATTCTACCCAGCAAAGCTATCATTCAGAGTTGAAGGTCAGATAAAAAGCTTCACAGACAAGAAAAAGCTAAAGGAGTTCATCGCTACCAAACCAGGATTACATGAAATGCTGAAGGGTATTCTTTAAGAAGAGGAAGAAGAAGAAAAAGGTAAAGATAAAAATTATGAACAACAAAATGACATCAAATACATACCTACCAACAAGTGAATCTAAAAATCAAGTAAATAAAAAATCTGAAGAACAGAATGGACTGGTGAATATAATAGAATCAGGGACATAGAAAGGGAGGGGACTGACAATTCTCAGGGGGAAGCGGGTGTGAGTGGTGCAGGAAGAGATTCGACAAAAATCTTACTCCTAGGGATGAAGACAGTGGCGGGGGGTAAGGGTATGGGGTGGGCTGGGGAATCAGGTGGAGGGGAGCTATGGGGGAAAACAAAAAGAGGAACACCTGTAATCTGAACAATAAAGATTTATTAAAAATATTTTCTTAAAACACTAAAAAAAATTGTTCATTAACAATTTTTGTACAGAATCTTAGTATGGATAAAAATAAGATAACTAAAGTATAAAATCCAGCTAATGTCCATTCTCTTAGCAAGAATAATTATGGGCAAACTCCTAAATCAACCTCTCCAATTAAGCAACTTTGGATTTGATAATGCATTATTAAAAATAGAGTTTGGGCCCAGACAATGTTATTCAGTGGTTGAGCATCAACTTATGAACCAGGAGGTTTTGGTTCAATTCGGAATCAGGGGACATGCCAGGGTTGCTGGCTTCATCCCCTTTAGGGGGCATGTGGGAAGCAGTTGATCCATGATTCTCTCTCATATTTGATGTTTGTATGTCTCTTTCCCTCTCCTTCTTCTCTAAAATCAATAAAAATAATTTAAAAATTAAAAAAGAAAAGAAAACAGAACTTGGTATAATTTCTACTTCTCAGAAATAAATGAAAGGGCAGATAATTGACAAAATATAGAGAAAGTAAACATTATTAAGCAGTCACATTTATAAAAATCTGAACTCATATTTTATAAAGCACATGTGAAAAAAATAATTGACTATGTGCTAGGCAAAAAGATTCAAGGGGTCTGAGTCTTTGAATATATGAAACAAAGCCAGAAAATGTCTCTTAATTTTCTTATTTTATAAAGAAAAAATGATATTGATTTATAAGCCATTGTTCATTGGGTTTTCCAATATGTCAGCTAAGCTATTTCTAAAATAAAGTTACCAAATAAGCCCCAATAATAATTTCTATAGGCATTTATGTCTTTATAAATATGTTAATATTAGAGTAAGGTTGTTAATTTGCCTCTGATTACAAAGGTTTTGAGTGATTTTCTCTAAAAACACTTTTTCTAATAGATTCTTTATGTATTAGATATTGAAGAAAATGAATATACATGGGTTCATGTGTGTGGCATTATAGCAGAAACATAGATAATATAAGAGGAGAGGGAAATGAAAGGATAAGGATCTTTCAACCTTTCAGGTAACAGTTTTAGCTAACAGTTTTAGTTTAGTTGTTTTTTATTTAAAAGACATGAAATCTGTCAAAATACTAGTGTTATTTAAAGCTATGGCTATTATCTATATGCTAGAGGTCCGGTGCACAGATTCGTGCACAGGTGGGTTCCCTCGATCTGGACTGCGGGGATCGGGCCGAAACTGGTGTCTGACATCACCCGAGGGGTTGCGGATTGTGAGAGGGCACAGGACAGGCCAAAGGTCCCAACCGGTGCCCAACTGGTGTGGGGCAAGACAGAGGCAGTTAGGGGTGATCAGGCCAGCAAGGCAGCAGTTAGGGGTGATAAGGTCAGAATGGGAGCAGTTAGGAGTGATCAGACAGGCAGGCATAGGGGTTAAGTGTGATCAGGCAGGCAAGCAAGTGAGTGGTTAGGAGCCAGCGGTCCTGAATTGTGAGAGGCAGTTGGACATCCCCCGAGGAGTCCTGGATTGGAGAGGGTGCAGGCCAGGTTGAGGGATACCCCTTCTCCATGCACAAATTTCATGCACCAGGCCTCTAGTCTAAATAATAAAGAGCTAATATGCAAATGGTCATGACGCCTTCATGCGTAACCATCAGTCAGCACGAGGCTGCATGCGCAGCAGGCATGAGTGGGCAGAGACTTGCAGCATCAGGAACTTGCATGAGGCTTGCATCTCTGCCCCCTGCACTGGACCTGGGGATGTGAGACTAGCATCCCTGCCCCTGGTGCCAGCCCCAGTGAAGTGAGGCTCGTGTCCCTGCCTTCTCCACCTGTGACCCATCACCCCAGCTGTCCTCCAAGGCCCCACCTGGGCTTGCCCCACAGGGCCCCACCCTGCCCCCCTAGCCCTGCCCCATACAGCCTGCCCCCCGCCCCGCCCGCCCCCCCCCCCCGCACAACCTTTGGAGAGCTCTGCCCCTGGAGGAGAAAGGGGAAGGCTGCAGACAGGAGGTCACAGGAGGAGGGGGAAGAGCAGGGCCCACCCACCAAGTTAGATGAAGGGGAGGTAGGGAGAAACCCCACAGGACTGGGGACAGAAATGGGCAGGGAAGGAGGGCTGTGCTGAAGCATCACCCTTGGTTGAAGTAGAAATCCTGACCTCATTTTACAGACCCCAGCAGAGTGTGTGTGTGTGTGTGTGTGTGTGTGTGTGAGCGAAGACAAAAGAACCTTATTTTGTATGTGTAAGGGGACTGGATGGATGGAGAGCAGCATTTGATTCATGGCCTATTTATTTTTATTTCTGTTAATATATTTTTATTGATTTCAGAGAGAGATAGAAACATCAATGATGAGAGAGAATCAATCTGCTGCCTTCCCTATGCTCCCTACTGGTGATTGAGCCCACAACCCAGGAATGTGCCCTTGACCGGAATTGAACCCAGGATGCTTCAGTCTGAAGGCCTTGGCTCTATCCACTGAGCCAAACCATCTAGGGTGACCCAAGGCTTATTTAAAACTGCTGCAGTAGGCTGAGCAGGGGTCTTACCATGATGGTGCTACCTGTTAACAAGGGCATCTCTCCTTATGTTGGGGTAATCAGAACTGCAGCCAAGTAAAGACACGCATGGAGCCTGCAAAGAGTTTCCATGCACACAATGCAATTTACTTCGTGTGGCAGCTGAAGAGAGTGAGCAGAGCCTTGGAAGGACATGAGATGTCCAAGATCAGGGGCTAGAGGGAAAGTGCGTGCCAAGCATTCCACACTGTGAGTTACAATCTGTATATATAAAAGCCTAATATGCTAAGAGACTGACCGATTGGTCGTCCGAGTGATCACTATGATGTGCAGTTACCACCAGGGGGCAGATGCTCAAATTGGTAGGTTAGCTTGCTGCTGGGGTCCAGCCAATTGGGACTGGGCAAGATGGGGCCGGACATGCCCTAGAGCCCTCGTACAGTCCCTCTCACTGTCCCTCCCTGGACACTGGCCCCGATCAGCCCTGATCGAGACTGGGTGAAATGGCCCTGATTGGCCCCGATCTCCAGCCAGTTGGAGGGACCCCACCTGTGCATGTATTTTGTGCACCAGGCCTCTAGTTATCATATAAAAAAGACTATTTACCTCATGTATAAATTACTATGTTATATAGAATGGCATGCATTTTTATTATATACTAAAGGCCCGGTGCATGAAATTCATGCATGGTGGGTGGGTGGGAGGTCCCTCAGTTCGGCTGCACCCTCTCACAATTGAAGACCCCTCTGCAAGAATTGGGCCTAAACCGGCAGTCAGACATCCCTCTCACAATCCAGGACTGCTGGCTCCTAACTGCTCACCTGCCTGCCTGCCTGGTAGCCCTTAACCACTCATCGGCCTGCCTGATCATCTGTAACCACTCGCCTGCCTGCCTGATTACCCATAACCACTCACCTGTCTGCTTGATTGCCTGTAACCACACTGCCTGCCTGCCTGATTGCCCCTAACTGCCTCTTCCTTGGCCCCTGCAGCTGTGGCTTCGTCTGGAAGGATGTCCAGAATGACATCCAGAAGGTCGTTTGGCTGTCCGGTCTAATTAGCATATTACACTTTTATTATTATCTATACTAATAAAAGCCTAGGTGACATCTCGCCCTCACGTCATCACAAGATGGTCGCCCCATGTCGTCACAAGATAGCCTGCAGGGGAGGGCAGTTGGGACAACTGGGCCAGCAGGGGAGGGTAGTTGGGGGGAACCAGACCTGCAGGGCAGGGTAGTTGGGGGGACCAGGCCAGCAGGGGATGTTCAGTTGGGGGCGATCAGGCTGGCAGGGTAGGACAGTTGGGGGAGATTGGGCAGGCAGGGGAGCGGTTAAGAGCCATCAGTCCCGGATTGTGAGAGGGATGTCCGACTGCCAGTTAACCGGCAGTCAGACATCCCCCGAGGGGTCCCAGATTGGAGAGGGTGCAGGCTGCCTGAGTGACACCCCCCCAGTGCACGAATTTTGTGCACTAGGCCTCTAGTAGATAATAATTGTGTGAATTATTGTTACTTATTATCTAATTTTTAAAATATGTTATAGTTTGTAGTATTTTCATATTTCTTTCTTTTAAGTTTTAAAACACTGAAAGAAATTTTGAGTAGGATAATGAGACCCAGTTCATTTGGATGGGCCTTTTTTGATTAGCATATGTTTGGTGGTTCACTTTGTTCTCTTTTTAATCTTAGAACAGTTGCATTACATTTTTTGATAATACAGGACATGGATATTTTTAAGAACCCAGGTATAATTGTGTTGTAAAAGTATTCAAATTGTTTCCTCTGCACTGTTTTTAAAGTTAATTTGTTAGAGTCTTTTTTTTTTCACTTTTTAAATCTTTTTATTTATTTATTTATTTTTAGATGGAGGGTCTTTGATATAGTCCCAAATTTAAGAGATCTGCTCAGACTTTCTTTGTTTTCAAACACTGATCTTTTATGATACTAGAGGCCCGGTACATGGATTCATACACCGGTGTAGGGTTCTTTAGCCTGGACTGTGGGTATCGGGCCAAAACTGTCTCTCTGACTTCCTCTGAGGGGTCCCAGATTGCGAGAGGGCAAGTCCTGGGTGACGCACCCCCTAATCGGACTCCATCCTCTCTGGTTCCAGATGCATCACCCCACAACCGCAGCTGCCATGTCACCGCAGTTCAGCAGCTCCTGTGTTGAGCATTTTCCCTCTGGTGGCCAGTGCATGTCATAGCTACTGGTCGGAGTGTCTGTCCCCTGGTGGTTATTGCGTGTCATAGCTACCAGCTGGATGGTAGAACAGTCGGACAGTCGCTTAAGCTTTTATATATAGAGATAGTTTACATAAAATATACCTCACCTATATGAAGTATAAAATCCAGTGGTTTTCAGTATATTAACAGTAATGCATCCATCTCTACTACATAATTTCAGAATATCTTTATCACTTCAAAAAGAAGCACCAGACTCGTTAGTTAATAATACCTCACTTTCACTCTTAGCCTCTGGCAATCACTAATCTATATTCTCTCTTTATAAATTTTCTTATTCTAGACATGTCATATAAATGGAATCATACCATAGGTGGACTTTGGTGATAGTGAATAGTTTGTCAAGAATGTTCAAGATATGCTATATAATACAACATACCTGTTCATGGGTGGGCTAGGGGGGAAGACTGAGAAATAATTAATCTGAACCTCTTGATTTCATCATAAAGACAAGCACAAAAACACCAGCCATGCCTCTGAGAACACTGTACCATGCACCCTTGAAAAAAAGGTTTGCCTCCTTCATCATGAGCAATCTTCCTTCAGCACTCCAGCTGCCTGTGTATATGATGTCAGTTCCTTTGCAGCCTGACTGCATCATTATGTGGCCATAAACAGTGTCAAACAGATAGGAAGTCGACCCAGTCTCTTCTTTGACAGACTGTGCCATCATTGAGCTGATAAAGATGTGCGTGTTCTTGGGATCGGAAGCATTCCCTTTGCAGTATTATAGAATACCAAAGTAGGCAGCTCAGTGGATGATATGCTGCACAGACACATTAAAGCCTTGGTACAGACCCTTAATCCTTAATCCACTCAGATTTGTAGCTCTTAACCAGGCATTCACTGAGGCCTTGGATTCGCTTTCAGTGCCAGCTTTGTTCACATCAGCTGCTAGACAGGTACACACAGAACACAATGAGGTGGCCCCAGCACCAACACCTGATGGCATGTTCCCTGCAAAGTAGTGGCAGAACTAGGTTTTCTTGCCTACACCACCAAGGATGATTTACTTGTATTTATCTTTGTAGGGAAAGTTGAGAGCCTGGGTGAGGAAGTATCCGATGACATTGGCCAGGTTACCACTCCGGAAGGACAGGGCTCCCTGCTCCTTGGGGATAGGAACCGCACGGTCTATAAGGCCCTTATAGAGCTTATCTGTGGTGATTTGCTTGTTGCATGCTGCACTTGCAGCAGCAGCTTGACCCCCTCAGTGGATGCTCCACTGTCTTTGAGACGGCTATGTCTACTCCACCAGCCAGGAAGTCCTTAGTGAAGGACACAGCAGTATCTGTCATATTGAAAGGAAAGAAGAGGCGGGCAACTGTGGGACTGAACTGGTAACCAGCTGGGACTCCGGGGCTCTGGGCATCAATTTATTTTTATTTCATTTTATTTTTAGTTGAATTTATTGGGATGACATTACTTAATAAAATTCTACAGGTTTCAAGTATACAATTGTATATACATCATCTGTTTACTGAATTGTGTGTTCACCACCCAGTCAAGTCTCCTTGTGATAGGTAGGATGTTAGACTTGAGTAGCTAAGATGGAGCCTGCCTTGGGGACCTGCAGGGGTCGGACCAACATTGCCTTCAGGCTGCCTCTCTTATGGGTGGCTCAGCAGCCAGCAGACTGCCAGCAGGCAGATTCAGAACCAGCCAATTCATGGTGCAAGCTTAAAGGAAAATTACATGACCTCAGTGTGAACTTACTAGGGCCCTGGAGTAATTATAATAAAATTTGCATTGCAGTTTTGACACAACCTGTGGGTTCTTCTGTATGCATTATGGGTAAGGGCATGCCCAGAAGAAATATATTTTATGTAACTTTTTTCCCTCAATCACCCCTGAATGCAAATGAAAGTATCCGCCCAGAAAATCCCTCTTTTAAACCTTATAATCCAGGAGTTTGGGCCATTGTCTCTCTCAACTGGCCAGCTCCTCATCTGGAGTGTTATCTTCAATAAACCCCACTTTGCTTTACTTTCATTTGTGTTGACTGTAAAATCTTTCCTGATTCAATGAGAAGAACTGAGGTCCCAGCCAGTAGCCCAAATCAGTTACACTTCCATCACCATTTATCCCTCCTTTATCCTCTTCTACCTCCCCCGACCCCCTTTCCCACTGGTAATCACCATACTGTTTTCTGTGTCTATGAGTGTTGTTTTTCTTTTCTTTTCTTTTTGCTTAATCCCTTCACCTATTTTACCCAGCCCCCAAAACCCCCTCCACTCAGATAGCTGTCAGGTTGTTCTCAGTATCTGTATCTAATCAAACAACAAAGATGCTGAATCTTAAAGTCTTAACAAATGCTGCAGCTTATTTTCATTCAACAATAAAACCTTTTATTTTTATTATTCTTATTAAATAGAAAAAAATTTTTTTTTCAGTGGTTTGCATTTTCTAAACAGTCATGACAGACAGTTTACATCATGGCTATTGCTTTCAGGTGATTCCACCAGATGATCTTCATTTCCATCCATCAGGCATCTCTACGTAATTGGCCAAAATTCCTGATTGGGCTGCCAGGGCTTCATTCTGCTGAATATGACATTCCTGAAATCTCATGGATATTTTTTTCCATTATTTAAAAATACTTCTACAAACAATGTTCTGAACAAGTGGTCTCATCAGGTTTTCTTCTTTTGTTTCGAAGTCTTTACACAGTCCAAATATCAGGTTTCTGAAAGTTTATTGTAGAGTCTAAGAAATTGCTTATACTGTTTCACCTGATTGAATTCTGGTAGTTGTGCAGCCAGATTCTTTTGCTACATTTTTTAGTCACCTTTTCTGGTGCACGAGCTTCTTTTCTGTTCTGGAAAAGCAGTTCAGCCTTTGCTTGACTGTCTCTAGTGAAGCCTGACTTCTTACTTAATCACAGGCTTTCCCATCAGACACCAGGATGAGCCTTGAGGCTGAGCCAATCAAGTCTGAGGTTGGAGGGTTGGGGTCAGGGTGGACGCCAGGCTACTGGATAGCAGAGAACCTAAAGTAGCCTGAATTGTTGAGTTGGAGCATGGTGGCAGCTGCCCTGAGAGTTGTGAAGATCTATAGTGGTCTTCACTTGAGTGAGAAATAATTTTCATATATTTTGGCCAGTAAAATTTTAGATTAATTTGTCTTTGAAGAATCACTTGGCCTAATCTGACCCATAGAGATGGCATTGGCAATTGAAGTCATTGGAGATAAGAGAAAAAAGCCAATAGAAGCTATAACTAACCATTATTGAGCACTTACCAGGCTTTGTTCAATGTACTTGAATGAATTATTATGTTAACTCCCACTTAAGAGATGAACAGACTGAGGTATAGAGAAATTTAATAACTCACCTAGGATCACAGTTATAAACTTAGAGCTGGGAATCAAACATACATTTCTGATACCAAAGTTCATTTACTTCCTGAGTATGGCTCTAGAATCTTTGGTTTATTTACATATTTGTAACTTTCTAAGTAAATACAAAAGTAGAACTTGGTTCTAAGGTGTCAGTGTAATCTTTTTTTAGAAGAACATGGTCGATTTTTGTCTCCTGAAAAATTTCTTGGGATTTATGTAAACTTTAGGACATTTGGGTCAAAAGGGGACATTTCTGGTTCATGTGACCTGCTTTATTTTTGATTCGGGTTGTTTTATTGAGCAGGGTGATTTCTTTGCCGGATCCTTATCTAGATGGATTTGAAGAATGAAGCCATGGACAAAAGATGGTATATGAAAAGTACAGAAACTTTATTGCAAACAAATACTACCTCTAAAGCCTTAATTCTAGATTCTAAGCCTAAAACTCTGTCCCTCTTGGTGCTGAGGAACAGAGAGGGCACCTAAGAAAGGTGTCCTATAAATTCCTAATCCTAAGACTCTGTACCTCCTGGATAGACAGAGGGGCCCCTAAGAAGGAAGTCCACTGCTTTCTTTGTCTTGAGGCATTAAATAGGGTGGAGACCCTCTTTTTCTACTGTGGGACCTTAGCTCTCAGGACCCCCATGTGTGCACTTTTCCTAATTTGGTCACCTTATCTGTTTAGTTTGGTGTCACTTTTGCTTTATCTTATGGTTTTCTCCCAGTTATGCTGGCAGATAAAGCCTTATCTTGTAGCTCTCCCAGCTACTCAGGTCAGGGCTACTATTGGTCTAACTTATGGTCACTTTAATTGCTCAGGCCAGAAATACCCCTGTCTGTCCTTGGCTTACTGCTGTTTTAATTGCTCAGGCTAGAAATGTTTCCATCTGCCTCTGGCATTTCTCTCTCTTCTTTACAAGTAAGGTAAGCACCCTGGCATTTTCCAGTCTCCATCCATGTATTCCTCTCCAATGGACCCTTCTCATTCCTAAAACTCTCTAAACCTGCCTATTTTATCCCTAAAACTCCTTCCTTTTTTTAGCACCTATGCCCATATGTTGAGCATAGAGTAGGATTGGAGCAAAAATCCTTTTAGGATTTAGGAATGCTGAAGTGATTAATATGTCCTGATTTAACAGTGACAACAGCGTAGAATGATTAGCCACTTAATAAATTAAACTTCATTTATAAGTCTTCTAGGAGGACTCTGTCAAATTAAGTAAGATTCTGTGCCTTAATTGCCCATGAAGTTATGAACTGAGCCTTGCTCTCCATTATGAAGATCAAGTTCCAATGTCCTGGCCATACTCATCCATCATTTCTTTGTCTCCTCAGGGAATCATGACTCTAATGAAGACAAATTCTATTACTTTAAACATTTATTCTTGATAATAAAAATCCAACCAGGGCCCTAACTAATGAATTAATAAATTATTTTCCTGTACCCTATGAAAGGTATTAGTTGGTATTTGTTGCTTTTGGATATTTTGTTATAGTTGTTTTTGTTTTGTTTTGTTTTTTTGTAGAAATATAAGAAATTCTGATTCACTCACTGAAGAATTTGGAAGCAGTTTGGGGAACAGGGAAAATACAAGATGAACTGAGACAGAAAGTAAGATAAATACTTAAAGACTAATGGGGGATGTGTCAAAAGAATATTCAAGTCAGCTCTAAGGGGCTCCTATTGGCAAAATTAGGAGATTATTTGAACATAAAAAAGAATATTGAGTGTGGATGATTGTATAAAGAGGAGACTTTTGTATACAGGGGAACAATTCAATATAGAAGCAGTGTATGCAGGCTAAGGTATGGGTTTGGGTTTTACTCTTGACTCCATTACCTCTTATGCTATTAAGTTCTTAAATCTTTTTATGCATCAGCTTCCACATATATAAAATTGGAATAATAATAATAATACCTATATCAGAGGAATGATAAGAGGATTGACTAAGACAAAATTTGTAAGTAAAGCCTTTAGAACATTCCCTGGCACATAGCATGTGCTAAATAATTATTATTTCTTTTATTATTTTTGTCTACAATACCTACTACCCATTAGGGAGCTTCCATATCAACTCTGGGATTTGTTTTATTTTTTTCAGTTTTTTGAGACATAATGACATATAACACTCTAAGTTTAATGTGTCAATGTATTGATTGGATACACATATACTGAATGGCCAAACTATTATGACCACCCCATCAGTACTTCGTTGGGCCACCTTTTGCCTTCAATACTGCAGCGATTCTTCTTGGCATTGACTCCACGAGATATTGAAAGGTAATGTAAGGAATCTGACACCATGCCTGACGAATAGCACTGTCCAGTTCTATGAGATTTGATGGTTGTGGAAACAGCTGCCTGATTGCTCTTTTAACTTTGTCCCACAAATGCTCAATTGGATTGAGATCTGGTGATTGTGGGGGCCACCAAAGCAAGGTAAAGTCTCCCTCATGTTCTTGAAACCACTCCTGCACAATATGAGGATCATGGCATGGTGCATTGTCATGATCTCTGAACGCATAATAATCTGGACACTCAGTGTATATCCTATAAAATAAAAGGCTAATATGCAAATTGTCCCCTTGACCAGGAGTTTGACCAGCAGGCAGGCCGGCCAACCTCCCATGCCCCCTCCCCCAGGCCAGGCTGCCTTGACCCCACCCATGCACGAATTCAAGCACTAGGCCTCTAATCCTCTAATATATATATATATATATATATATATATATATTACACACACACACTCTCTGACACTGAGTGGCCAGATTATTATGCATTCGGAGGTCATAATAATCTGGCCTTTCAGTGTATATTGTGAAATGATTACCATAGTGGTGTTAGTAAATACCTCTATCACTTCATGTAATTATCATTTTCATTTTGTGGTGAGAATACTTAAGATTTATTCTCTTAGCAACTTTGAAAAATATAATGCAGAAGTGGTGCC
Source organism: Corynorhinus townsendii (assembly GCA_026230045.1). Lineage (NCBI taxonomy): Eukaryota > Metazoa > Chordata > Mammalia > Chiroptera > Vespertilionidae > Corynorhinus > Corynorhinus townsendii. The sequence continues at coordinate 111,221,997 of JAPDVU010000001.1, read as the reverse complement.
TATAATCACCATGCTGCATATTAGGTCCCCAGAACTTATTCGTATGTTTTTTATTATTTTTGTGTTAATTTTTGTGTGTGATGTCAAATAGTAGTCTAGTTTCATCCTTTTGCATATGGCAGCACTATCTTGAACACCATGCCTTTTTCCATTGTATGTTTTTGACTACTTTGTCAAAAATCAGTTGCCTATATACATGTGGGCATATTTCTGGGCTCTCAATTCTGTTACAATGGTCTGTATGACTGTTTCCCTCTGAATAGAATACCATCTTGACTATTATAGCTCTGTAGTATTATTTAAATTGTGGCTGTGAGATCTCCAGCTTGTTCTTTTTACTCAGAACTGGTTTTGGAAACTCAGGTTTTTTGTGATTTCATACAAATTTGATTTTTTTTCTATTTGTTTGAAAAATGCCATTGGGATTTTTATGGGGATTGAATTAAGTCTGTATATTGTTTTAGGTAATATGGCCATTTTAACTAGGTTGATTCTTCCAACCCATGAACAACGAATATATTTCTACCTCTTTGTGTCTTTAATATCTTTCAATAATGTCTTTTAGTTTCAGTATATAGGTCTTCACATCCTATGTTAAATTTTGTTCCTAGGTGTTTTATAATTTTGTTTCAATTGCAAATTAACTTGTGGTGGGTTTTATTTTCATTTATTTTCTGAAATTTTATTGGAATTTTGCACATCAATTTTGTATCCTGCAACTTTACTGAGTTTATTTATTGTCTCTAATAGTTTTTGGTGGAGTCTTTAGGGTTTTCTATATTTAGAATCATGTCATCTGCAAAAAGTGACAGTTTCACTTATTTCCAACTTGGATGCCTTTATTTCTTCGCCTTGCCTCACTACTCTGGCTACGACTTCCATTACTATGCTGAATCTCAGTGGTGAGAGTGGGCACCCTTGTCTTGTTCCTGATGCTAGAGGAAATACTTTCAGTTTTTTAGCCATTGAGTATGATATTATCTGAGAATTTGTTATCTATGGCTTATTATACCCATTTTATAATACCCATTTTATTGTGCTTTTTAATTATAAATGAATGTTGTTTCTTCTCAAATGTTTTTTCTATACTTATTGGTATGATCATATGATTTTTATCCTTTATTTCATTAATGTGGTGTATCACATTGATCAATTTGCATATGTTGAAATATCATTTTGCCTATAGGAAGAACCCTACTTAATTGTGATTGATTATTATCAATTTAATGTAGTGTTGGGTTTGATTTGCTAGTATTTTGTTTAGGATTTTGGTATCTATATTCATCAGAGATATTGGTCTATAGTTTTCATTTTTGTGTTGTCCTTGCCAGGTTTTGATACCAGGGTTATGTTAACCTCATAATGAATTAGGAAATAATTTCCTTTCATCAATTTTTTGAAAGAGTCTGAGAAGTATAGCCACTAATTTTTCTTTGAAGTTTTGGTAGAATTCACTTGTAAAGCCATTTGGTCCTGGACTTTAACATTTGGGAAGTTTTTGATGACTATTTCAATTTCTCTAATGTTGATCAGTCTATGTAGATTTTTCAATTATGGAGGTTATATATTTCCAAGAACTTTTCCATTTCTTCTAGGTTATTAAATTTGGTAACGGATAGGCTTTCATAGTATTTGTGTATAGTCCTTTATATTTCTGTACTATCTATTGTAACTTCTCTATCATCTCTGATTTATTTGAGTCTTTTCTGTTTTATCCATAGTGAGTCTAGCCAGACTTTCTCAACTTTATGAATGGTGTGTTTTTTTAAAAACAGCTCTTTCTTACATTAATTTTTCTATTCTTTTTGTTCTCCTTGTTTAATTTTGCTCTAATTTTTATTACTTTCAACCTTCTACAGACTATTTGTTTTTTCTAGTTCTTTAAGGTGAAATGTTAGATGGTTTATTTTATATTTTTCTTGTTTCTTGAGGTAGTCCTGTAATGATATAAACTTTACTTTTGCTACATCCCTAAAATTTGGATATTTCATACTGTCATTCTCATTTGTCTCTATCTATAGTTTAATCTCACCTTTTATTTTTTTTATGACTCAGTTGTTCTTTAGTCGTATGTTGCTTACCTGCACATATTTATTGTAATTTTAATTTACTTTTTGTAGTTAATTTCCAGTATCAAAACATTGTAGTTAGAGAATATGCCTGGTATAATTTCAATGTTCTTAAATTTTTTGAGGCTGGTTTTGTGCCCCAACATATGGTTTATCCTTGAGAATGTTTCATGTGTAATGGAGAAGAATGTGTATTTTATTGTTTGGGATGAAAGTTTTGTAAATGTCATAAATGATAGTACTTCATCTTTTCTTATGGATGAGTAATATTCCATTATATATATACACCATCTTTATCCATCATCCCTCAAAGGATTCTTAGGTTGTTTTCATGTTTCAGCTATTGGGAATAATGCTGCAATGAACATAGGGGTTCATATATCTTTATAAATATGTATTTTCAAAATTTTCAGGTTGGCATTGAAGAGGGATTGCTGGGTCATATGGTAGGTCTATTCTTAACTTTTTGGAAGACCCACCATAATGTTTTCCATAGAGGCTGCACTAATTCATATTCCCACCAGCAGTATACTGTACAGGGGCTTTCTCCACATCCTCTCCAACACTTGTTATTTCACTGGGAAAGGGTGATGAGAGGACAATGAAGAGGGTAAATGGGGTCAAATAGGGTGACAAAAGGACTATAGACTTGGATGGTGAGCACATGATGCAATATACAGATGTTATTGACAATGTTACCTCAATAATTTAACTAAAAATAATAAAGTTATTGTAATAGAATTGCTTCTAAAAATTCATTTTCTGATTGCTTATTGCCAGTGTATAGAAATATAGTGGGTTTTATCTATGGATTTGTATTCTGTAACTTTGCTGAAGACTTAATATTTTTTATACATTTTTGTGTGTGGATTCCTTAGGATTTTCTGTATATAAGATTGTCACCTGTGAATAGATTTGAATTTAATACTTTCTTTTAATCTTGTGTCACTTTATTTTATCTTCTTGACTGATTGGCCAATCTAGAACCTCCAGGACATCTATACTAATAAAAGGGTAATATGCTAATTAGACCGGACATCTTCCCTGACATCTTCCGGACGTCTTTTTGGACAAAACCACGGTGGCAGGGGCCAAGGCAGAAGTGGTCAAGGGCGATCAGGCTGGCAGGGGGGAGCAGTAAGGGGGAAATCAGGCCATTAGGGGAGGGCAGTTAGAGGGCGATCAGGCCAGCAGGGGAGGGCAGTTAGGGGGTGATCAGGCCAGCAGGGGAGGGCAGTTAGGGGGCAATCAGGCTGGCAGGGGAGAGCAGTTCGGGGATGATCAGGCTGGCAGGGGAGCAGTTAGGTGTCAATCAGGCCAGCAGGGGAGTAATTAGGGGGCAATCAGGCTGGCAGGCAGACGCAGTTAGGGGTGATCAGGCATCCAGGTAGTAGGGCAGTTAGGAGCCAGCAGTCCCGATTGTAAGAGGGAGGTCTGACTGCCAGTTTAGGCCCAATCCCTGCAGCCTAAACTGGCAGTTGGACATCCCCTGTGGAGTTTTGGATTGCAGAGGGTGCAGGCCAGGCTGAGGGACCCCCTCCCATGCATGAATTTTGTGCACCAGGCCTCTAGTTGTTGAATAATAATGGTAAAAGTTTTGTCCCTGACTTTAAGAGGAAAGCACTGTTAAATGTCATTTTAAATAGGGAATTTTCATAGCTGCCTTTTAGCAGTTTGAAAGTTTTTATCATAAAAGGATGTTTAATTTTGTGAAATGCTTTTTTCTATGTATTAATATGACCATATTTTTTTCCCATTTCTTCTCTAAATACAACAAAATGTAATGATTGGGTTTTTTTGTATTAAGCCAACCTTGCATTCCTGAGATAAATTTATTTATTATTAGGTTATGGTGTATTATTCTTTATATACATTGCTCAATTCAATTCTCTGGTGTTTTATTGAGGATTTTTAAATCTGTATTTGTATAGGACATATGCCTGTAATTTTCATCTACTGTGATGTATGTATGGATTTGGTATTAGGATAGTACAGATCTCATAGAACGAGTAGGGTTGAAATGTCATCTAAGTTTTGGATTAGTTTGTGAAAAATAAATTGCCAATTTTTATTTAAACATTTATTAGAATTCACCAAAAATATGACATATGGACCTGGATTTTTCTTTATTGGAACATTTTTATTACTAATTTATCTTAATAATATTTGCCAATGATCTTATTACTTTTATGGAAGAGCTAATTTTGGAAGTATTTATTCTGGCATCTGGAAGAATGTCTTTATTGGATGTTACTTTGAAAGCAAAGTGTCTCATAAGAAATCTTTACATTTTTTCCAATTATATTTCACATTTAATATTACTTTGTATTAGTTTCAGGTGTATAGCATAGTGCCTAGACAATCATATATTTTACAAAGTTGTCCACCTGATATTTCAAGTACACACCTGGCACCATACATAGTTATTACAGTATTATTGACCATATTCCCCATACTGTACTTTAGTTTTAATGAACATTGGTAGTTTCAATCTACATTCCCTTCTACATTTTTGTCTCTTATTAATTTATTTCTAGATTAACCTTTAATCTAAATTCACACAAATATTGAAGAAATGTTTCATAGAAATTACCTATATAATAATAGAGGAATATGAAAATTGCTGTTACTCCATGTAGAGGCCAGTTTAGCAGGCTGTGTGCACAGCAGGCTCGGGTAGTTGAGCCTGTGGTGCTTCCTCTGGAGTTGGGGAGCTAATGATGGACAGGCTCTGGTACCCCTCCAATAGCCCTCTCCAGCAGGCATGGGGCTGCTGAGATCCAGGCTGGGCCTCTGGCCACAGATCCACAGGTTCGTGGAGACAGACACTACCAGGCTGCCCGGAGGCCATGTGGCTGGGCCGCAGCGTGCCTGAACCCGGTGCCATTTCAAGATGTGAAACAGAGAGGAGGTGCGGGAGGAAATCCAGAAAACTGGATGTGAGGGTTTAAGACTCACTTCCTTTGGGCTTTGTCCTTCTTGGCGCAGCCCTGAGGTGGGGGTTGAGGGGCAGTGCCACCTCAGTGGAGGGGCACCACACTGTCTGGTACCCCACTGTGTTGGTTCAGCGAAGCTCCCAGTGCTAATCAGGCCTGGCCTCAGCGGTCTGCGCACTTGAGAGTCTGTGACTCCTGCTTTCACCATGGCCCAAAAGCAAGCTCACACCTGCCCCGTCGCACCCCACAGTGGCACACACCTGCACAGTGAGTGCGAAGCCTACCACCTGCTCCCCAGAAGAGGGGGGGGGGGCAGTAAAGAATGGGGGCGGGGCCTGGGGGGCAAGAGAGAGGAAAGAATGTGGAGTGTCCACAATGAAGAGGTGCTTGAGAATGAGGCTCACAAGCCTCAAGGGGAAGTTTGTTCTGTTTGCCCCGCAGCTGTTTCTTAGGAAAGGAAGAGAGCACCGCTGTGAGGGCTCCCTGCGTGCTGATTCCAGTTCCGCAGCCTACTGGAATTGGCCTCAGTTTCCAGGTCTGTAAAATGGATTAAGCGTGTCCCAGTGCCTTCGCTGAGCTTTGAGGGCCAATTGAAATACTATAGAAAGAAAATGAGGGAAGAAGTGAGAAAGAAAAGGAAGGGTGAGCAACATAAAAGAAAGATTGGAAGGAACCTGTAAACCCATTGTCACTTAAATAGGGAATATAGTCAACAGTGTTGTAATGACGGTATGATGCCAGGTGGGTGGGTACTGGAAACATCGGGGAACACTTTGTAAAGTATATGATTGTCTAACCACTAATCTGTAACTAATATAAAACCTGACACTAATACAAAATAATATTGAATGTAAGGAAATGAAAATTGGAGTGAAATTTTTATAAATTTAAAAGTTTAAATAAAGGCTATAAAGGAAGGAAGAGGGAGAATAAAAATAGTGTTTTTCATTTTACCACTTTATTGTCTTTTCAGTACATGAAAAAGACAGTTGTCTTTTTATGGTGCTTTTATACTTTTCTAAGACATTATCTCATTTGATGTTCAGGGCAACTTAAAGATAACTATTCCCTCCACTATTCAAAGAAAGGAAATCTTGGTGTATGGCCCAACGATTCAATCGTCAAGCCCTTATTGTAAAGCAAGGTTAGTGGACTTTTCTGTGAAAGGTCATATCTATACTAATAAAAGCCTTGGGGGCGATCAGACCAGCAGGGGAGAGCAGTTGGGGGTGATGAGGCTAGCAGGGGAACAGTTAGGTGTAAATCAGGCCAACAGGGGAGTGGTTAGGGGGTAATCAGGCTGGCAGGCAGAAGTAGTTAGGGGTATTCAGGCAGCCAGGCAGGTGGGCAGTTAGGAGCCAGCGGTCCCAGGTTGTAAGAGGAATGTCCAACTGCTGGTTTAGGCCCAATCCCTGCAGCCTAATCCAGCAGTTGGACATTCCCCAAGGGGTCCAAGATTGGAGAGGGTGCAGGCTGGGCTGAGGGACACCCCCCCTGCACAAATTTCGTGCACCGGGCCACTAGTTTAGAGATAATGGTGAAATACTAAATTAATACATCAATATTTATTGTTTGAAAGGAATAGAGCATTTAATCTACACTAATAAAAGAGAAACATGCAAATTGATGGTCTCTCCGCTACACTCACCAGCCAATCAGGAGCATGTATGCAAATTAACCCAACAAAGATGGTGGAGGCCACAGAGCTGGAGGAGCAGGAGGCTTGGGTTGCCCCTGGTGATGATAGAAGCCAATCTTCCCACCTGCCCTGGCTGCAGCTGAAGGAGTGGCTGGGAGCCTGGGTCACCGGGGGGCATGGCCAACCTGAAAACAGCTCTCAGCCCCTCACCCAGGCTGGCCAGGCACCCCAGTGGGGACCCCCACCCAGAAGGGGCTGTGGCCAGCCTGAAAACAGCCCTCAGCCCCTCACCCAGGCTGGCCACACCCCCCCCAATGGGACCCTCACCCAATGGGGGTGTGTCCAGCCTGCAAACCACCACAGGCCCCTCGCCCAGGCTGCCTCATGCCCCAAAGGAACCCTCAACCTGATCCGGGACAGCCTTCAGGGCAAACCAGCCAGCCCCCACCCATGCACCAGGCCTCTATCTATACTAATACACGGGTATTATGCTAATTAGACTGGGAGATCTTCCAGGAGAACTTGCAGACTTTCTTCTAGACAAAGCCATGGTGACGGGGTCGAGGTAGAGGCAGTTAGAAGCCAAGAGGGGAGGGCAGTTGTGGGTGATCAGGCCAGTGGGGGGGTCATTGGGGGTGATCAGGCCAGTGGGAGGGGCAGTTGGGGTGAGCAGACCAGCAGGGGGGCCAGTTGGGGGCGAGCAAGCCAGTGGGGAGGGAAAGGGGGGCGAGCAGGGTAGCAGGGGTGGCAGTTGGGGGTGAGCAGGCCAGATGGGGAGGAGTTAGGGGTAAGCCCACTGGCACAAGAGCCAGTTGGGGGTGATCAAACTGGCAAGGGGGGAATTTGGGGGCAAGCAGAGTGGTTAGGGGCAATCAGGCAGGCAGGCAGGTGAGCGATTAGGAGCCAGCAGTCCTGGATTGTGAGAGGGATGTCCGACTGCCAGTTTAGGCCTGATCCCTGTAAACCGGCAGTAGGACATCCTTCAAGGGGTCCCAGATTAGAGAGGATGCAGGCCAGGCTGAGGGACACCCCCCCACCCCCGTGCATGAATTTCATGCACCAGGCCACTAGTTATTCTATAAACATTTTGTTCTAATATATTTAAGTAGATACTATGGTCTTGATTATCCACTTAGTTTTTATTAAAATTGATCAAGAGATAGCATTTTAATCTTGAATTTAGACTTTTTGTGTGAACAAAGTATTTGAAGAAAAGTATATAAATACAGTATATGGTGTGGACTCCCTAATAGATTCCAAAAGAAAAATTAGTTCTACCTTTTGTGATTCATAATATATATGTGGGGATATACCCTTACTTGTCTACCTATACTGAGTCTTGAATTTTGGTGTCAGCTTATAGTCATGTAGCTTTATTGTAACAATGTAAAGTGAAAAGTATTCACATCATTATTTTTCAGGGATCTTTTTAAAATGATGTTGCTTTTTCACTACAGTAAGAAGTCAGAATAATGTACATGCACATTGGTGCCTAGTGGATTTATGTGTCTCCTATTTATGATGATCTGAAATAATTAAAGTTTTCACAGTGAAATGAATCTCAAAATGCAACTACAGGAATTTTTTGAGTGAGAATTGGGGGAAGTTTACAAAGCTGAAGTTGAATAGGCTTCTATATAAAATAAAAATAGAAAGTACAAAAAAATAGAAAGTACAAGTTAAAATGTATGCAGAAAAATTTTTTTATATAGGATAAGATTATGCCACTATTTTAACAAATTATTTTTTAATATATTTTTATTAATTTCAGAGAGGAAGAGAAAGGGAGAAAGAGATAGAAACATCAATGATGAGAGAAAATCATTGAATGCCTGCCTCCTGCATGCCCCTTACTGGAGATCAAGCCTGCAACTTGGGCATTTGCTGTGCCCTGATCAGGAATCGAACCAGGACCTCTTGGATTATAGGTCAATGTTCAAACACTAAGCCATGCTTCACAATTTATTTAAAATAAATCTATAATATTTAAAAAGCTAAATCACATTTATACTTTAATAAAATATAAATTTTAATACCTTCCCCAATTTTTAGCACCAACTACTTATGTGTATAAACAGTCTTACAATAAGTAGTTTATTTTACGTTTTTGATGTTTGGATTTTTTACTTCTTATTTCCTGACATCTTTTCTTTAACTTTTGAACCATAACAAAAAATTCTGAAGAAGTTATGAGTGACTCAGCCCATCTCTTCCCAACAAGGTTGCTCAGGTAAAATAATCATGTACATCTGACCTTCAAATAGAATACTCCAGTGATTGCACAAAGGCCAGTTCGACACTTTACTGCTCTGTTGCACTTTCACATGTAATACTCAGGAGTTGACATTTATTAAACTGTTGGTGAACTCTGGAGAGATCCTGAGGGCTGAGGTGTTATATGAATCTCTTTATCATGATAATAGATATGTGTTAGAAAATAACACTGAGATCTTTTGAAAAAGAGGGACAAACTTTATCATTTATTTAATTGGATAATAGGAATAAATACAAATTCATAAGGTTATTTGCAGTGAGTATGCAAATTTGTATTAGTTTTACTCAAAATAGCTATTTGAGTAAATCAATGAGAAAAATCTCATACTAAAACATCAAAGGCAAATGTAAAATACTTCACAATAATCCACATAAGTTGTTGCTTTTTCTTTAACTCTCCTTATAGAATATCCCTGACATAATGTTTACTTGGCATGAATTTTCCTCATAGAAGATATTTCATGTATAGAAAAAAACAAACAAAAAGCTTACCAAGAGAATTTTGTGGGTTTCATTGAGACAAATTATTTCTAATATGTTTCTATATTTCAATAAATTAAATGAGAAAGTAAGTACATATTTTTAAGAAAAATAATTAATGCTTTTAGCTATAGCATTTAACTTTAGAACATTTTCAGTCATCAAATAGTGTTATTCTGGTGTATTTCTTTAATATTGCAGTTACACTGAATTTAACTTTGGGATATGCAGTTTTATCATTTTATCTATACTAGAAGTCTGGTGCACGAGATTCATGCCGTGGGGGGAGGGGGGCACGTCCCTTAGCTCAGCCTGAGCCCTTTCGTAGTCCAGGACTCTCAGGGAATGTCCAACTGACAGCTTAGGCCTGTTCCCCCACCATCGGTCAGACATCCTTAGTCCTGTCACAGAGGCAGAAGAGGCTCCCACCACCCCTGCTGTGCTCACCAGCTGTAAGCCTGGTTTCTGGGCTTCTGGCTGAGCAGCGCTCCACCTGTGGGAATGCACTGACCACCAGGAGGCAGCTCCTGCACTGAGCGTCTGCCCCCTGGTAGTCAGTGTGCATCATAGCAACCAGTTGTTCTGCTGTTCGGTTGATTTGCATATTAGCCTTTTATTATATAGGATGTTAATGTGTTCTTTAAAATTTGGAATATCTGTTTCCAGTTATTTACATTATCAGCATCACTATATTTCTCATGTTTAAAAGTTGATACTTATAATTAATAGAAACTATATTTTCGGTTGAAAGATTCCTCCTGAATTCAACTACATACTTATATAATATTTATGCTAATAATTCCATTTAGTATTTTAATTTAAATGCTTTAAGAAAACATGCAAGGTAAGATTTCATTAAATTTAAAAATCAGTAAAATTTACTGATAATACTATCCATAGAAAATGTTTGTTGAAAATTATGGCTTTGTACATCAAGTTGTAAAGCAAGTTGACTAATAATATATTTCTGAATACACACCCACATAAATACACTTACTGACAAATATATTTAAAATTAATTCAAACTGTAGTGTAGATGTAAAGGTAAGATCTAAAATTATAAAAATTTCTAGAGAAAATATGGGAAAGTTTGCAGGACATTGATTTACTTAAAGCATGATCTGTAAAAATATACAATTAATAAATTGGGCTTCATTGAAATAAAACTTTTAAGAACATGCAAATTGATCGGAATCCAAGATGGCGGCGTAGGTAAACACCTAAACTGCTGCCTCCCACAACAATTTAAACTGCAACTAAAAGACAAAACGTCTATCACCCAGAACCATGGGAAAGCTGGCTGAGTGGAAGTTCTACAACTAGAAGGAAAGAGAAAAGAGCATTGAGACGTGCACGAGCGCTGAAAAGCTGAGGTATGGAGGCGCGTGATCCGGGTTGGCGGCGGGCGACTGGGTGCGTTGCTTTTTTCAACCTGAATGGAGACAAGCCCCCGATTACTCTGAAATCCAGTCTCTGGGGAGACACGGGGGTCCCAAACTCCTACAGGGAGAAGCTGGACTGTCTGCCAGTGAGAGTGGCTTGCTTGCAGAGCTGCGCGCAGGAATAATTGTTTATGGCACTGGGGCACAGGACTCCAGGATGCGGTCTGGGACACAGAGCCGGCTTACTAGCAGCCATTGCTGTTTGCCACGCCCTAACCTAGTGAAGCCCTGAGACCCCGCCCCACACAACTTACAAACCCACCCAAGCTCCAAGCAGCTCAATTAGCATAAGAAAGCCTGCCCTATCGCAGCTTAACCTAGAAAACTTGCAGCCCGGGTCAGACAGCTCCAAAACCTCCAAACCCCAAGCAAAGAGGAGAAAACTGCAGCTCTCACTGTAGCTCCTGCTGAGTGGCCTCAGACAGTAGCTGACCTGCACCCCATTGGAGATCCAGAAGCCAGTGTACCTAGTGGTCAGTGTGAGACACCAGATTTCAACTCCTCACATCCATAAGTGACACATTCAAGAGGCAGACTCAGTGAGCACCAAAGCCCCACTGAAACAAGTCCTGCCCCATAAGCATGTCTTCAGCGTAGCACTTCTTCCATTATAGACACAGGGAGTGCTCACAGCTAATTGGCCTGGAGGTCAATTCCCCCCAGCGTACCAACAGCAATTCAGGCTTAACCACACCAAGACTTTGCACTCAGCCCACAAAGGGGTGTACCAAGAGCATCCACATCAGGTGATTGGGGAGGCTGAGCTACTGCCCCCTATAGGTCACCTACCACACAAAGCCACTCCATCAACACAGGGAAGCAGCCAAAATGCAAAAACAAAGAAACATGTCACGAATGAAAGAAACGGAGGAAAGCAAACTACTGGATGACATAGAGTTCAGAATCACATTTATAAGGTTACTCAAGAATCTTCTAAAAACCGCCGAGAAAGTTGATGACACTTCTGAGGAGCTTAGTGAGACCTTCAAGGACCTTAATGAGAATGCCAAAAAAATGGAAAAGGATCAGTCAGAAATGAAGCATACACTGTCTGAAATAAAGAATATACAGAAACTCAACTGTAGATCAACATACCCCAAGAATCAAACCAAAGATCTGAAATATGTGGAAACAAAAAACATCCAACCAGAAAAACAAAAAGAAAAAAGAATCCAAAAATATGAAGATAATGTAAGGAGCCTGTGGGACAACTTTAAGCGAAACAACATCCGAATTTTTGGGGTGCCAGAAAAGGTGAAAACCTATTAGAAGAAATAATGACAGAAAACTTTCCCTACCTGGTGAAAGAAATAGACTTACAAGTTCAGGAAGCGCACAGAACCCCATACAAGAGGAACCCAAAGAGGACCACACCAAGACACATCATAATTAAAATGCCAAGGGCAAAAGACAAAGAGAGAATATTAAAAGCAGCAAGAGAAAAACAGTTAATTACCTACAAGGGAGTACCCATACGACTGTCAGCTGATTTCTCGGCAGAAACTATGCAGGCCAGAAGGGAGTGGCAAGAAATATTCAAAGTGATGAACAGCAAGAACCTACAACCAAGATTACTTTACCCAGCAAAGCTAGCATTCAGAGTTGAAGGTCAGATAAAGAGCTTCACAGACAAGAAAAAGCTAAAGGAGTTCATCACCACCAAACCAGGATTACATGAAATGCTGAAGGGTATTCTTTAAGAAGAAGAAGAAGAAGAAAAGGGTAAAGATAAAAATTATGAACAACAAAATGACATCAAATACATACCTACCAACAAGTGAATCTAAAAATCAAGTGAATAAAAAATCTGAAGAACAGAATGGACTGGTGAATATAATAGAATCAGGGACATAGAAAGGGAGTGGACTGACGATTCTCAGGGGAAGCAACGGTGAGGGGTGCGGGAAGAGATTGGACAAAAATCTTACTCCTATGGATGAAGACAGGGGCGGGGGGTACGGGCATGGGGTGGGGTGGGGAATCAGGTGGAGGGGAGCTATAGGGGGGAAAAAAGTGGAACACCTGTAATAATCTGAACAATAAAGATTTAATTAAGAAAAAAAAAAGAACATGCAAATTTAAGTCAGAGTGGGAGAAAATATTTGTACATGACTTACCTCATAAAGAATGTGTATACAGAATATGTAAAGACTACTTAAAACTCAATAAAAAATAGATGACTAACCCAATTTTAAAAATTGATCAGATACTTTACAAAAGAGGAAATATACCTGGCAAGTAATCTTATTAAAAGATGCTCAACATCATTATTCATTAATGAAATGCAAACTGAAATGCATTTATCACAGTGCCTTTAAAACTACAGAAATGATTAAGTACTGGTAAAAGATGTGGGACAATTGGACCTCTCATGTTGTTGGGGGAATTCAAAAGTGTACATGCCTCAAGTAACAGTTGGGCAGTTACTGATAAAGTACACATAAATTCATCATATGACCAGTCACCATATTTTCAGAAATTTGACCAAGAAATATGAAAACATATGTTCACACAAGCCTGTACATAGATGTGTATAATGGCTTTATTGATACCTACTATTCATGTCCCTCAACTGTGAAATGAATAAACAAACACGATACATCCAAATTCCAACAACAGAAAACTATCCTACCGTAATAAGTAATGAAACATGGCTTCATGAAACAATATAGATGGATCACAAATACATTTTGCTAAGTGAAAGACTCAGGTAATTCAAAAAGTTACTTAACTTATTGAATGATTTAATTTATGTGACATTCTTTTAAGCGCAAATTTTAGGAACAGATATCAGACCAATGATTGCCAGAGTCTGGAGGAAAGTGGAGGGGTTGGTTACAAAAAGAAGGACAAACTTTTGCAATGATGTGCATCTCATATTCTGATTTCCATGGGAGCCCTAAGTCTGTACACATTTCTAAAGATTCACAGAACTAAGTGCTTAAAAGTGCAAACTATATGTATATAAATTAAGGTTTAAATTTTAAAATGGGAAAATACATTCAGCAAAGGTTGGATGCCCTAAATACTCATTAATTAAAACCTGATAATATAATTGTTGTTGATTGAACAAAAATATATATAAATGAATAAATATGCAAAGAGTAATAAAATGGAGACAAATTTTAAGCAATTTCAATAAAAGTTACATTAATGTCCTTCACTTTTTCTTCAACAACTTTCTTTGTGGAACCAATCTCTAAAATTGAAAAAGAGTATTTCTCCTGTGTGCATTTTAATTCACCATTTGAATAAAACAACTCATACCTTGCCCCAGGCATGTAATCTGAATTAGCATTAAATTGATTTAAATATATCAACATAAAATGTGAACACTAGTGTTCAATGAATTGTTCATGCAGCTTTTTTGAGTTACATTTATTAGAAACAGGTTTCTTTTGCCTTTTCAAATTTCTTGCATTATCATCTTCATTGTTAAATCAAAATACTCCTAGAAGAATTAACTTTTGAGATAAACTTCAAAGTAGTTTAATATTCTTTTTTTTAAAAAAATTAATACTCTTCTGAAGTAATATTCAGTATCTCCCAAGAGCCACAAACCCAAGATTCTCTTCATACAGCCCTTATCTGCTCTGCCCACCCTCTGCTGGAGCCCAGAGTGACTACAAAGAAATTGTGTGTTTTGGCTTTGTAAGAGGGTGTCTGTTTTTCTAGCCATCTCTCCCTGGTGAGCAGAAACCATGCGGCTGCTTTTCACAGCCAGATATTATGTGGGCACCTTTCCCAGTTCTGGTGCTCTAGGCTGGGGAGCCTGGCTGGGAGGTTAAACTCCAGGCTTCTCAGGGGTAAACCCCTGCAGCTGAGATGTCCCTCTGGAACTTCAGCTACCACCTATGGAGCCCAGCCAGCCCTCCCTCTGGTGCCTCTATACTGCCTACCAGTCTCCACATAGCCTCCTTTGTAGGTCCTTGGATATAAGGATTCTCTCTAGCTACTCTTCAGTTATTTATTCAGGATGATTTTTCTATACTTTAATTGTAAACTCAGTTTGCTCCTGGGAGGATGTAGGTGAATGCAGTTTCCACCTAATCAACTACAGTCTTTATCTCCCCAGAATTATGCCTTTTGAATGTACATTATAATAGTAATAGAGGAATTTTTATTGTAACATGAAATCTTAAAGTAAATAGCAAGTGCATTTTGAATTCAAAGGTACTTTAGTCTTATTTTTATAGTATACCATGGTACCTCATTCTCTACCCTTTTTACTTCTAACTTATTTAATAGCTTTATACATATTTTAAAAGGGTTTCTTATTTATAATATATACTTAGGTCTTATGTTACCAAATAATAGACAAACATGTAAATTGACTATACTTCTGCTACGCCCACAGACAATCAGGAGTGAGAATGCAAATTAACCCAACAAAGATGGTGGGTTAATTTGCATATATAGGTGTGGAGCGGCCAGGAGGGGTGGGATGCCTGCTATGAGGGGAGGGTGGGCAGCAGAGGGAGCTACAGGAGCAGTGCTCCGGCCGGGAGCGAGGACTTTTCAACTCCTGGGCGGCCAGGAGTGAAGTCAGGTGAAGGAAGGCCTATTATTGCACAAATATAGTGCAATGGGCCTCTAGTTTTATATATTGATTTTCACAACTCTCTTTTAGTTGGTGTGTTTAGAACATTTCTATGTGAAGAGATTATCAATATGTTAAAATATCTAATATATTTGTATCTGTTTTCTATGAACTGAATTTTTTGTTGTTTCTCTTTTTCCCTTTTTTTCTGCCTTCTCTAGTTTTAACTATTTGATGTGACTTCATTTCTCTCCTCCCTTAGCATATCATTTATATCCCTTTTTGAAAATAGTTAATAGTTACTCTAGAGTTATAAAATTTCAAAACAATCTAAGTTTGCTTTCAAACAGTGCTTTACTGCTGCACATATATAGTATTTCTATCCCTTCCTCCCATTTTTTTTTTTTTGCGACATTGCTTTCTGTCAGTTCACTTATCAATATTCCATAATTACCCAATACCTTTACTATTATTAACAAGGGTTATTTTTAGAACATTTAAAAATAATAAAACCATAATATTTTCTTTTGTATTTATTCCTTCTCTGTTGCTCTTTCCTCATTTTGATCCAATGTCACAGCAGCACAATTTTTACTCTCCCTAAAGAACTACTTATAACAAAAATTTTCAGGGAAGATCTGTTAGTGATGAATTCCCTCAGTTTTTGTTTATATAAGAAAGTCTTTATTTTTCTTTCACTTCTGAAATATAATTTCCTGGAGATAGACTTCTAGTTTGTTCTTTTCTTTTTAATTCAACACATTAAATATTTTACTCTCTTCATTGCTCGCATAATTTGTGCAAAATTTCTACTGTAATTTTTATCCCGCCACATGTCTTCCCTCACTTCTCTTATCGATTTGTATTTGGTTTTCTAAAATTTGAATATAATATGCCTACATATGGATTTTTTTGCTATTTATCCTGTTTGCTATTCTCTGATCACAATCTCTGATCTTCCTGGATAGATGTTAGTTTTGGAAAGCTCTTGGCCATCTTTTTCTGCTCTTTTTTTTTCTACTTCTTGTATTTCACTTGATGTATATTACATCTTTTGATATTGTTAAGCAGTTTTGAATGTTCTTTTTTCTTTATTGTTTTTGCCTTTTATCATTGCTTTGTAAAATGTCTATTGCTTTTTCTTTTCCTTTTTTTTCCTATTGATCTTTCTTACTCTTCATTGATTCTTTTTGGTCATGTTGAGCCTACCAATAAGTCCACTAAAGTCATTCTTCCTTTCTATTATTATTTGATTTCTAGCATTGTCTTTGAAAAAAAGTTATTTTATTGTGTGAACATTGCCTTATAACTCATTCATAGCTTTTTATCTTTCTCTTTACATTACCCACCCATCTTGCATGTTGTCTTCCCTCTCCATTAGAGTCCTAACTTATTAATTATAGTTATTTTTAATTGCTTGTCTCACAATCTCAATATATATTTTATATTTGAATATGGTTCTTATACTTGTTTTGGCTTTTCAGACTTTTTTTGCCTTTTGGTATGCTTTTAATGTTTTTTCCTGTTCAAAACACTCAAATTTATTTTTTAAATTTTATTTTATTGTTGAAGTACTAGATATAGTAGTACATGTATCTCCTTTTCACAGTGTTTCTGTCTCTTCTCCAGTGTTTTAATTTTGTTTTTTTTGTTTGTTTGTTTGTTTGTTTTGTTTTTTTCTCCTCATGCTCTACTGATTGCTCTAACTGTGGCAATCCCAATCTATTTCTTCAAAGTCTTGTTCCCTGATGAAAATGTTGTTGTTTTATATTTTTCCCTCCAGTAAGGCTAGAGAGGCTGGAAAAAGCAGAGATTATCTTTGTGTAGATGAGATATAGCTTCAAGATTGCACTCTGGTGAGTTTTGTGCCTCCCCCCTGACCCACTGCCCCCCGCCCCCAAAAGTATAGGCTTCTGTTATTGTTAGGGCTCTGTTTGTTTTATAATGCTTATTTTTTTCCTTCTCCTTCTAATGCTATTAAGAATCATTCTCAAATTCTCACTAGAGAATCTGGTGGGATTCTCAGAGAAAAAAAAAATCACAAAAAACTGGGATCCACCTATAATAGTGCAGCACCCCTCTCCCCCACATCAAGACTGAAGCCTCCTGGATTTTCTCATTCTTATATTGAACACTTCACTGAAAATTTTCTGGTACTCTCAAGTCAGCTTCATGGCAGGACCAGATGAGTTCTAAAAAGTATTAAAAATATTTCCCCATAAAAGTAATCATAAAAGTATCAATAAATTGGTTACCATCTCAAGTCAACAGTGATGGGAGACTTTATAGAGACAGCTGAGGATATTCTTGTATCATGTATCACCTGTCAGCAACATAATTCTGGTAAACTGTAAATGTGGTACACAGCCAGGAATCAAAGGGCTGTTTGAACAAAGTGAAATGGATTTTATCCAACTTGCCTTCTCTAAGAGATTTGAATATGTTTTACTTTTGTATGTATATTTTTTAGAAAAGTTTAAAGATTTATTTTGCTAAAAAGTTGGAGCCCTAAATAGTCACTAAAATGCTATTTGATTTTTATTCCAATTTGGGCCATTCTAATGTTTATATAACATGACCAAGGCACACACTTTCTGGAAGCCTAAGCTGTTCCTCTTTACTCGGAAACCACATTGTCAGTTTCTGGAAAGGTTGAAAGATTCAATAGCATCTCTAAGTTAAAATAAGTAAAACTTTTTGAAACCCTTTGGCTTGGCTAAGTTACTCCAATTAGTCCAAAGGGCCATAGAGTTCACTCGTTCATAGACACATTGATTATCCTCTTTTAATTGGTAACTAAAATGTCTATGCATTTAGATATTTTTATCTTTTATACTAGACTATGTCCTGCTATGTACAGTCAAGGCAAAATACTACAAGGGACTCCAGTACCATACCCCCTCCTATCACCACTAATTTAAGACTGCCTTTCTGCTTCATAATTTTGAACAAGGATATTTCACTTATTGGAGGAGATTTCACAGAAAAACTGATCTTGAACTTCTTGGAAGGAGGTCCTGTTAACAATAAAATACAGCAAGTTTCAGAGTTAATCTTTGGTTTAAAGAAGTAATTCAGAATGGCACAGAATTGGAAGAATACTCCAACAGGGGTCCTCAAAGTGAGGATTATCAGGTATCATAACAAAGTATCCATCTTCCTACATACACAGATGAACTAGAAGATGATGTCAAAGGGTGCACTGCTTCCACTCAAGACTTCAAACCTGGACTAGCATCTAAATCCTGTTTTGTTTCTTATTTTCTTGCTTATAATCATTCCTCGTCTCATTTTCTATAGACCCCTAGTTGTTTTGCATCTATAAGTACTCTTCTTTTTTATTTTATCTTTATTATAAATTTTTTATCCAAGTGTACAGATTCTAACACAATTTTTAGATTATTCCAAATGTAGTTTCTGCCTTCAGTTTCACCTCTTTTGAATGTACCATCTACCATCAGAACCCCACAATAAACACTCTGGATAATTCTCTCCTTAAACGACACTTTAGGGAACTACAATGGAGTAGTGTTTCCACTACAACTATACAGACAACTAACCGTAAACAAATAACCTGTGACTTTGCCAGAGCTACTGCCTCCTGGGGCGGGGGTGGGAGGGGGACATACACAAAACTTTACTAACCTGCTAAGATAGTAAGTAATTGTATATTTTAATTCAACCATCTCCTATAGCAATAACCCAAGTATTTACCACCTGGAAGAGACTAATAGAGACCCAAATATGTAACCAAACTAATGTAAGGCTTTGTTGCTTTGTGTTGTGAACTTTTTCCCCCTCCAGAACCAGGTGCCCCTAGCAGATACTACTTCCTTTGCAGCCAGGGTTCCTGGTCTTGTTTGCCTCAGAAAACACCTCATGGAACTCAGGGATGCTATTTGAAGAGTCATCTGTACACAGAGTCCCTAACATACAAATAACCAAGTCTGGAAATTCTAATCCAGGTACAATGTCCAAAATGAGGCAACACTTGATTATTTAAACATTCTACTAGTCAGCATTACTGATTATTTATTTACTTACTTACTTATTTTTGTTAATTCTCACCTGAGCATATTTTCCCATTGATTTTTAGCAAGAGTGGAAGGGAAGAAGAGAGACAGAGATTGAGAGGGAGGAAAAAGATCGTTGTGAGAGAGACATATTGATTGGTTGCCTCCTGCACATGTGCCTGCAATTGAGGTATGTGCCCTGGATCAGAATCGAACCCTTGACCCTTCAGTCCACAGGCTGACACTTAATTCACTGAGCCACACCAGCTGGGGCTGATTCTTTTTTTTTTTTTTTTTTAATATGAACAATAAGAGCAGTGTCTCCATTGGTGCTAATCATATATATATATATAGAAAAGACTAAAAGAAACATATTGGTTTTCCTGAGAGAAGTTATTAAAGGTGGTAACCTCTGGCCAAGATGTACTACAGGTCAGTCTGAACTCACTGACATGAATAGTGACAGACAATTGCACTGCATTCAATTTCTTGTTGGCAATAATGATGATGTCTGTGCAATTGCTAATATCTTTTGCTGTATTTGGATGAATGAAAAAAGCAAGGTATATTTTGCTTTAAGGAAAAACCTACTTGTATGTTTGTTTGATCTTCAGGGCCTATGAAATTTATTCCTTTGGCCTCACTTGGTAAGTTTGGGTTCCCCGTTCCAAAGCA
Organism: Corynorhinus townsendii; assembly: GCA_026230045.1. Lineage (NCBI taxonomy): Eukaryota > Metazoa > Chordata > Mammalia > Chiroptera > Vespertilionidae > Corynorhinus > Corynorhinus townsendii. The sequence continues at coordinate 111,201,929 of JAPDVU010000001.1, read as the reverse complement.
TTTTACATGGACTATTAATTGTTGTTATTTATGTTATAGTACTAATTATGCTCAATTCTTAACTGACATGGTAGATCAGATATCGATTACTATTTTGAAAGCTGTTACTTCTGTGTTGGTGAGATTTCTGAGAAAGCATAGGGAAGACAAGGGGGAAAATACCTCTGAGTCAGTACCTTGGCTTTGGAACTGGCCTGGGCATTCAGAAAGTTCCACTATGTAGCTGCACAGACTGAAGGTAACTCACAGCTTGGGTCTGTAAAGCTTGCAGTCCAGGGTTACTCTTTTTAGGTGGAGATGGGCCCGGGAGAAGTCCCTGCTCACTGGGCAATGCCATGGGATTGAGTTACCTAGTTTGTTATGTTTTAGAGGCTGGATCAGGTTGGGGCTGAGTCAATAGCAGATTGTGAAATCGTATAAGAAACCGACTGCTGAAGTATTTCCAGGGTGCAGAGTGTTAGGAGGCAGTGAGGGCTCCCTAGAACCTGTATGTATGCTGAGTGCAAGGACTGGTGGATGCCTTTAGTGAGAGACAATGTGAATGCTAAGATATTCTTGGATAACTCTGGCCCCCAGAATGCCCAGAAGGTGGTTTTCCTGGTTACAGGTGTTCTGGAGCTGGACTTTAACAGCTTAGAGCAAAGTATGAGTTCTAAGACCAGAGGAATTGTGAGCTGGGCTAATAGAAAGCTGATAAGAGCCAGCAGCTGCCAGAGCCTGGTTTTGGCCAATAGTTATCTGACTCAAGTTTCCTCCTGATGTGGGTATAGCTACAGAAACAAGTCCTTTACTTTTGAAGGATTGTTGCAGCCCAGCTCCGGTCCCTGCTCCAGAGTGTCCACAAAGTTTGGGACGGTCCATTCCCTTGTACTGCTTTTAGCCCTAGAGCTCTGGAAGGGTGCTCTGGGCCCACTGAAACCAAGGTGATGTAATCAGTGGGTGGGAGGGGCAGCTAGGAAGTAGGGGATATGTGTTTTCCTTCGAGTGTGACCCTAAAAGTCTATAAGGTTCACATCTACAGTTCTCCTTTTTTTACCAAACCCTTCCCATCACTGCGATCCTGGCAGGCCACTTCTCCAGTGTACCCAAGTGAGTCATTTCCAGTGTGGGATGTCTGATTAGAATTTTGTGGGAAGGAAAAAAGTACAAGTGCCTTTGCATATTAAACTTCACCTTTTTAGGGAAAAACTACTCAGCAGGTTGGATGATCACTTCAGTGACTGCAACCACCTGAATGGATGTGGCTACAGTCATTTCAGCAAGTATTCCTTCATTTTTGACCCATAAGTTGAGAACTTAAATTATTGCAGTGTTCTTAGAGCATTTTATTAGTGCTTCTGGTTTGAGCAAGCTCCATAAGTAGTTTGATTAAATATATAAAGTCAACAAACTTCTATGGTGATAACTTCTGGCATGTTTTCCATAAATCTTGAAGTTTTTTTGTCTTAATCCTTTACACTTGCAACTTGTGTCCATTATTCATCCAGATAAAAAGTAAATAAACTTCAGGCAATCCCTGTCATTGGGACTTTAAAGCAACTGCTACAGCATGGGAATCTGAATACAACTTCTCTAAGTGAGAAGTATGGCAGTCTAAAGCAGTTCTCAGTTTCTTTAACTTGGAGGCCACACCCCCAATTGAAAACCACCCTTCTTCTCATGTTGGTCTCTAGGAGCAGCACTACGTGGGCTTCAAATGGAACCCCCCCTCAAATATTCTTTTAAAGTGTTGCAGAAGACCAAAGAAAACCAAGGACGCTTCTGAGAAAAAAAGGAGGGACACTGGTTAATACACCAGCGGACTCAGGGAACAGCCTTCCAAACCTGAGTGAAGGAACACGCATGGGGCTTTCCTTTATATCTCCCTCTCTGTGGTCTTTGTCCCACAAACATGGATTATGCTTCCGGTCCTTTTTGCAGGCCTTGCAAGAAGGCCCCCAGGTGTTGGGGGTCTCCAGGCCATATCTGATGGTCTGGCCTGGCACTGGCATTAATAACCCTCCCTCCGGGCAGTGCACTGTTCACAGTAACAGGTTCTGCAAGACCAGTATCTGGGAAGGAGAGAGGAACTTAATTATAGGTTATCAGGAATGTACACTGAGCTTGCTGGCTTGGATACACATCACTAGCTCCAAATATCAGGGTTACATTGGAATTAGCCCTTTTTAGCCTTCTCAAAAGGAGTCCCAAAGCTGTTTTTTTCCAGCCACTGTTTTTGATCAGCTCACATTTATGCGAGGGCTTTTTCCAAGACTACTAATGCGTTTCTATGGTAATCTGCTCTGGCTTCCAATAATGAAAGGAAGAAATTGCTATACTGCTCACCTTTGGCCATTCAGTTGCCCATGTCTGCTGGAAATTGATCCTTGCACTGTTCTACTTTATTTCCAACTTCATCCATTTATTTCTTTAAAGTATCTGTTTTTTTATGGAAGGCCCTGAAGATTTCTGAGCTTAGTTCCACCTGATTCTAACCAAGTTCCAGTCTAAAACCAATTTAGCAAACTGTTTCTTCTGGTTTAGATGTTTAGGGATCTCTGCCTTTGCTATGCCATACAGAAGATTCACAATTTTTCTTTCAACAAAGATTTCATGCTGAAAGAGTTCTACAGTCAGTTGAGTTTCTGCTTCTCCACATGTGTCCAACATCTTCCCAAGAGAAAGTCTTCTAGCTGAGCTGATGCTTTTTGCATATTCTAAGTGAGATTATCTTTCTCTGTGCTTCCTCTGGCATCAGCACCATGCTGGCTCTGGAAGCACACCACCAGGCTTTTATGGGAATAGTGGCACTTTGCACTGTATTGATGCAGAGCTTGAGCTGTAACAGACCTTCAGAAAAGACTTTGTTTTCTCGGCTCTGCCCACCATTTGGTTGACCAGCTGCTTCTTGCAGTTGAACTTGTTCACTGCAGGAGTGGAAGCCTGACCCAAGGGGATCAGACAGACAGGGCAGGACAGCAGCAGCAGCTATGGCTCCCCAGGCTGGCCAGTGGTCATGTCATTTGTCACTTCTAGTGTCATAGCCCTACTTTCATTTTTATATTTTCTTCTTGCCATCTTACTTCAAACTGCTCCCTGTAAAGATCTCCAAGTTGAAGTTAAATCATGTTATTGGTAGTATACATTTTGTAGAGCATGGTCAGGTGAAATGTGAAAGTGTAAAACATGGAATGCATATGATATCACTTTCTTTTAAATTGTATAATTTGAATTGTTAATGTAAAAACAAACAAACATTGAAACCTGTAAAGAACTTTTGTGAGTTTATTTGAGCCAAACTGTCGCCATATGCTGGGAAGCAGAACCTCAATGAATTGAGATAATGGTCCCAAGAATGGAGGGTTACATCTGTATTTATACATTGCAGTCAAAGGAAAGGGACGTAGGTGGGTTACATGAAATTCATTGGTGATAGATTAACTAGGTGGGATAAAGAAAAGCGGGGAAACCTCTAGGATAGGGTAAAAAGTGAAATGATGGACATGTGCTTCTTTTACAGAGATGGATACAGGATACTTTAACTTAATTAACAGTTGACAATTAACTTGATAACACTAACAATGAGGGAATGTCCCAGTGCCATTTATTGTGCCCTGAGGGGTCCAGGGTAAAAAGGAAGTTACAAGTTACCCAGACATCTCACAGATATGTTATCTTAGAGGCAAAAAGGGAAATGGGCTCAGGAAAGATCTAAGTTGATCTTTGTCAGGGAAAATATCAGCCTAGGACATGACTACCCACTATAACCTGTTTGTAGTTAAATATTTAATTTTCAAACCATCTTTTGTGGTTATTTTAGGTCTCTGAGTTTGCAAGACTGCCACGCAGGCCTTCCCTGAGCTTGTCAGATCAGCATGTGGCTCCTTTAGTCCACAGAATGTAAACATTTACAATTCATGAAATTTAAATATTTGTAAGAGAAATTCTCTTTAGAATGTATATTTTTTTCTTGTAAGAAATAATTATGAACTTACTTAATTGCCATTTCTGAAAAATAAATTTAATTTTACATTTAGTTATTACTGAAATGTGAGCTTGAAAATGACTTGTCTCTTGCTTTAAACAAACTGAATTCCTATAGAAGGAAATGATATGGATACACATTTGGAAAAACATTTAAAGTTTATTTTTTTTAATATTTGGCAAGTTTAGAATTGCTAAATAGTCAGGTTATTGGAAGATAATTTCTCACTCAGAACCCTTCAGGAATGAGAAATGGACACTTAAATTGACAGTCTGAATTTAAAAAATAATAAATTATCAATTCATATGAAAAAAAAAGAGGCATTCTGGAAAATATTTTTAGGCAGCATTTTTACTGGTTCTCTTACCAATCATGCTAATTATTAATTCACATACCACATATCAATAAAATAGTTGTTTATTGAAAAATAACTCAATAACTCCATTATTTGTCAGTTCTTACCTACACATCTGACATAGTTTCATAGAGTATTTTTTTTTTTGGTCAAATATCTTTTCTGAGCAAATTTTCTCATTAATTTTCATATACTCAAATTAGCTAAAACGTTTAATGTCATTTTTTTTTCAAATCATAGGCATTGGTTAAATTTATCATAGATAGGATGAACAACTATTTCCTTATATTTAATTTCTCAGAGGGGAAAAATAACTTACAGTTAAGTAAACAATGATTTGGATTTGTTTTGTTAAAAATCATAAATCAATTGGTATTCTGTAAAGAGATAATCATCCTTAATAAATAAAAGCTATTGTTTGAGGACAAAACACAAATACTGTTTTCAAATTTGATCAAATCTCTAAAAGAAAATGCATGAGGAAAATTTCAAAAGAACAAAGACTTTCAAGTATGCTTAACTTTTATAAAATCAAACAAAATCATGCAGTTGAATCTCATCACAATGTGCCACCATAGAATTTTTCACCTCAGCTCTACTTTAGTGTTGTGTGAACACCTTACACAGACACCCCATAACATGTTTCTATGATTATTGTAATGTAAGAACATTTATAAGTTCACCTTACATTACCATTTTCTGTTAGACGTTGCTAGCTTTCACAACGCATCTTTAAAACTTTCAAAAAACATCCTTGTTTGTTTTTCATCTTGTGTTTTCACTGAACTACATAATTGTGTGGCTCTTCACTGATAGATAGCTCTGACTAAACATGGACCTCTTTCTGCAAAAGTGCATAACCTCACATAACACAATGTGACTAAACCTTAGTTAACTTATTTTACTTTTACTTCCTTGTGCTACTAATTTAAATCATTTCAACTTGAAATATGGTATGTAATAAATCACATTTTTGGAATGAAACAGGGAATAAAAATAAAAATAGAGCAAAAAAGACTGCTTTGATAAGGCTAGCAGTTTACATAAATATAGAGAAAAATTACAGGAACTTCTTAAGTAGTTTTCATTGTTGACTCAAGTTTTTTTTTTTAATATATATTTTATTGATTTTTTTACAGAGAGGAAGGGAGAGGGATAGAGAGTTAGAGACATTGATGAGAGAGAAATATCAATCAGCTGCCTCCTGCACACCCCCTACTGGGGATGTGCCCACAACCAAGGTACATGCCCTCTACTGGAATCAAACCTGTGACCCTTCAGCCCACAGGCCAACGCTCTATCCAGTGAACCAAACCAGTTAGGGCTGTCGACTCCAGTTTTACGTTGATGTTTTAAAATGTTAGTTACTGTTGCCTTGACACATCTTGTATGGAAGGTAACTTGGACCTGAATACCTACTTTCCCAATAGAATGATATATTTTATTTTTAAGTATTTATTTATTCCTTCCATTATGTTCAGTAGTTCTCCTTTTGTTAGTCTACCAAGGGCATTAAACACATCTGTGTATTCTGTGTTTTAATAATCAGTATTTGCCTTCATCATCACCTTCAGGATGATCCTGATTATGATCTTCATCTGAAACATTATTTCTATAGCAATTAAAAAATTAAATGTTGCAATATGCCAGTTTCTGAATCAAGGATTTACATATATTATTTTTGCATTTATTTGTAAAAACAACTCTATGTACTATATCTTGCTTGTTAAGAAAATGTGATTGAGCAGTTTTGCAAAGAACTTAAGTGGGAATCTGATTCTAAAACATGTATCAAGAATTATTGGGGAGATGCTAGAGCCAGTTTTCTGGCAGTGCATCTGTTTTCCAAATTGATGTACAGACATTCTCTTAAGGCAATGTTCTATGGTAGCTATTCCTTATTTTATGACCTATATACTATTTTCACCTACTCACCCTCACATTTCTACTTCATCCTATGTGCTCTTGTTCAGCCAAAATATATGAATATTTGCTTTGCTTTAGAAAGATAATCCTCAAAATTAAATAGTTATAAATGAATTTGAAGCAATATTCTCATTCTATGAAGTCATTTATATAAATTCTGTATTTAATAACGTAGTTTATGCTTTTGTTGGTAAAAACATTAATGTTTTCCCATGCATTCTAGAATAAGGTAAGAACTTTTACTTTTCCCTTTCTTACTCAACATTATGTTTGAGATCCATTAAATCAAATAAAGTATCCAGAAATAGACTACTTTTATATAGCCAATGGATTTTTTAAGAAATTCATCAAATCCACTTAATGGGGAAAGTCTTTTTTTAATTTAAATTATTTATCATTTAAATTATTATAAGACTCCTTTCTCCTCCATTGACCTTTCCCCAGCCCCTCCCACCCCCCAACACATGCCCTCACCCCTCTACTGTCTGTGTCCTTTGGTTATGCTCATATGCATGCATACAAGTTCTTGGATTGATCTCTTATCCCCCTCACCCTCCCACACACACACTTCCCTACCTTCTCTCTGAGGTTGGTGTGAGGTTCGTGGCACAGGGAACAAAGACAGAGAGTCCAGGCCAGTCAAAAGGAAGAACTTTTAATCTTGCACTCCTGGGCGAGGTTCACCGGTCCTGAGGGTAGGGCCGGAGAAGTCACATTGGGCGGGAGCTGAGGCACTTTTTTTATACAGGTGTTCAGTGGGGGTGAGGACCATGAGCTGAGGGCCAGTGGAATTTCCGCCATGGGCAGGGGTTCCAGGAATGGAGCCAATGTCTGTGTCACCATTTGCTTGGAGCATGGGTCTGTCAAGGGTTCCAGGAAGGGACCAGCACTTGTGTCGCCATCTGTCTGGTGCGCTAGTCTGTTATCTGTGTCACCATCGGTTGCATGCATCGGCTTCTGAAATTCCTCTGACCTAACATCCCGGCCTTTTGGTAATAGGGGGCGCCAAAATCGTCCTGGCTACTTCCTGCTGACCAGGGGCAAAGAGGGAGGGGGTTTTTAAAGGCCAGGGTCAGGCAGAGGCAGGTCAGAGGGCAGCCGAGTGTAAGGATGGAGCAGGAGCTGGTTTACAGTCACCCGTGACATCTCCGCAATCCGGGAGTAGATGAATTTGAGGAGGCAGGGGGCTAGGAGAAAAAAGACACAGATGAGAATTAGGGGCCCTACCGTGGGTAGGATCCAGGTAGCTAAGGGGCTTTGGAACCAGCGGAAAAGAGAGTTGTCCTGGGAGTGTCTTGCATGTAGCTCTTCACTCAGCTTGGTCAGGGCCTGCATGTTCTGTTCTACCACTCCGGATTTGTTGATGTAGTAGTAGCATTCTTCCTGAAGGAATATGCAAGTTCCCCCTTTTTTCTGCAGTAAGAAGGTCTAGGGCCCATCGGTTCTATAGGGTTATTTGGGTGACTGATGTTACTTGCTGCTGCAGGGAGGCTAAGGAGCCGATAGTAGACTCCAGGGCTATCTAGAGTTTGTCATTGAAATCCTGAGCAGAGATTATGCTGTTCCTGAAGGCCTCAACAGTGAGGCCTACCAAGGCAGTGATCCTTACCCTTCACATGACAGGGAGGAAGGTGGCCCTGCGGGCCCAGGGGTGGGATGAAGGGAGCAACCATGTGAGCTCTGACTCTCCATACAAGGTTATTTGGGAAACTACTGTGACCACGAAGCAAGGCCCAGGGTCAGAGGAGTTTATGCAGTTGCTTAAGGTGCCATTGCGCCAAAAGAATGTACCCAGGCTGGCCTTGGTGGGACCAGTTGCAGTGTGGTTTTGGGTTCCAAGTGACTCATCCCCCAGTAACCGGATTACTGGTCTGGTAGCATATCTGCAGGGGCAAGGTGGGTTGTGGAGTTTTGGGTTCCCAGAGGGGAATGCCAGCCAAAGGAAGCTGACATTCACCTTGTCCCTGGGTTCCTGGAGGAGTTATGAGATTTCTTTTCCCAGTTCCGTACTCCAGGCTGAAAGGGTAGTTACCATGGCACTACAAATAAGGGGTGACAGATCAGTGGTTGAGATTGTATTGCAGTGAAAATGGGAGGGAAAGGGAAGGAAAGGAGTAGTGGAAGCCAGGGACCTGAATGGTTGGATAAGAGGTTATTCACTGATCCAGCAACTTGTCACTTTCTTGCTCACAGTAAAATGTCCCTTTTACAATTCTTGTAAATAGTTAATTTAGAACTTCTTTCTTTCAACATTTCTCTTTTTCTTCTCATCAGATACACAACCTTCACAAATTTCACACTTTCAAATTAGCCTTCAAACCTTCTTTCTATCTCTTTCAAAAATGAACAACCATGCTTTAGACCATCCACTCAGTCTTTCTTTCAACATTTCTCTTTTCCTTCTCATCAGATACACAACCTTCACAAATTTCACATTTTCAAATTAGCCTTCAAACCTTCTTTCTATCTCTTTCAAAAATGAACAACCATGCTTTAGACCATCCACTCAGTCTTTCTTCCAACATTTCTCTTTTCCTTCTCATCACATACACAACCTTCACACATTTCACATTTTCAAATTAGCCTTCAAACCTTCCTTCTATGTCCTTCAAAAATGCATAACCATGCCTCAGACCTTCCATTAAGTATAAAAGGCAGGGGAAGGAGGGAGCAGGCCCCACAGCCTGTTCCCAGGCCTCTAGCTGCTTGAATTTTAAACTGCTGCATTTTTTCTAGAGATAGAAGAGTGCTGGGTTCTAATGAACATTGTTGGAGGTCTCTGGCTAAGGCCTGGCCAAACAGATGAGGACTGTCTCTGAACCCCTGGGGCAGGACCATCCAGGTGAGTTGCTTGTCTGGGTCCTCCCAAGTAAATGCAAACAGATGGTAAGAGTCTGGATCCAGAGGGATGGTAAAGAAGGTGTCCTTGAGTTCAAGGATGGAAAAGTGGGTGGTACAGGATGGAATACGTGAAAGGAGAGTGTAAGGATTAAGGACCACAGGGTGGATGGGGACCACCGCCTCATTGATTAGTCAGAGGTCCTGAACCAGTTGGTAGGACCCGTCTGCTTTCCTAACTGGGAGGATGGGGATATTGCAGGGAGAATAGATAGGTATGAGGAGACCTTGCCCCAGAAGCTGATTAATGAGGGGTTTGAGCCCTCAGCTATGAGTTAGGGAGATAGGAAACTGGGGACAGGAGGGAAACGAGTTGGGGTCCTTAAGTTTGATCCTGACCAGAGTATAGTGCCTAATAACCCCCAGGGTAGAGGTATCCCATACTTTTGGGTCGACTAGGGAAGCAGACAGTGGGGGATCAGCATTCCCATGAAGGGAGGGGGACAGGAGAAGAAGAAGCAGGGAGGCTGAGGAGCTCCGAGTGAGCTGCAGAGTGGCCCCTAGTTTGATGAGGATATTCCATCCTAAAAGGGGCATGGGGCCTGAAGGCTTGACTAGGAATGAGTGGGTTATAGGGCTATCATCAAGGAAACAGAGAAGGTGCCCAGTAGCCAGCGGGCAGGTGGATTTGCCACAATACCCATGACCAAGATCGTGGAAGGGAAAAGGGGCCCTGAAAAGGAGGGCAGGACAGAGAAGGTAGTCCCGTATTGACCAGGAAGGAGACCGGCTTACCCGCTGGTCATCGAGTAATGGTTGTCGAGTCCGGGCATCTTCAGTCTTTGGCCAGTCCCAGCAGGGCCAGTGGCAGGTCATGACCTGGAAGGGCATCCTCTCCATGCTGAGATGCAGAGGGCCTGTCACTTTTCCAGGGGCAGTCACTTTTCCATTGGCCGCTTTGACCACACGCTGGGCAGGTCTTGGTTGGAGCCTGGGGCTGGGGGCACTGCCTTGCCCAGTGGCCTTCATTTCCACACTTGAAGCATCCTCCAGGTGGCGTTAGTCCTCTCGTTGAACCCCCACCATGCATAGCCCCCTTCGGACCATGCGCGGCTGCCATCCACCGCAGGGCCGCAACCAGGGCTTGGGTTTGCAGGTTTACCTTCTGTCAAAGGCGGGCTTCCCAATCTGACTCTGCCTGCTCCTCAAGGGCATTAAAAACCTTAAAGGCCATGTTCACTAGATCTCGGACCGGGGTCTGAGGGCCATCCTCAGCCTCATTTAACTTTTTTCTGAATATCTGGGGCTGACTGCCAGATGAAGTGGGTGGCTAGCTGGGGAAATTCTAAAAGAGAAAGTTGGGTGGGGGAGAGTAGGGGAAGGGAGGAAGTGGATGGCAGGGTGGAAGAAGCTGTGGGGAGAGAGCCTGGGTAGAAAGGCGGATGAGTCGGAGGACAGGAAAGATTTTCAGGGGGTTCAGATAAGGCGGAAAGTAGAGAGGTGTCGGTAGGTAGAGGAGGTTTCTCGTGAGCAAGGAGAACCTGGGCTGTGGAACAGGAGGAGCAGAGGGAGGTATGGGAGTGTAGACAGAAAAAGGCCTGGACATATGGGACCTCAGGCCACTTCCTGGTTTTCCGGCAGAAATTACTGAAGTCAGTAAGGATGTTAAAATAGAAAGTCGTGTTCTTGGGCCATTTTGACCCACTGTCCAATTCATACTGAGGCCATGCCATGTTACAGAAGTAATTGAGGTGTATAGAACGCAGATCCTGGGACAGGCCTAGCTTAGCCAGATTGGTGAGCAGACACCCTAGAGGTGTGCTTGGATCAGGTTTTTAGATTTGATTATCCATGCTCAATACCTGAGGTCAGTAGCTGAGGCTAAAGGACCAGTGTCCCAGTTGTTCAGACAAGGCTACTGACGGGGACCCAAGGGACATCAGGGATGTCTCCACTACCTCCCGGGGTCTGGATGGAGGCCAAAAGGCCAGAGAACCAAGGGACAGCAGGAACATCTTCATTACCTTCCAAGGTTCGGGAGGGCTATGCCCAGAAGGCAATCTCTGACACAGGCCACGGTTTACAGACAGAGATGCAAGACAACCGTCAGGGATCGGCATGGGCCGGGACTTACTGTTGACATTGCTGAGCTGGGGGAGAAGCCGGAGGATCCTAGAGAGAGAGGAGAGGGGGGCACACCAGACCATGAACAGTCAGATGGAGTGCTCGCACCCTCCCGGGTTTTGGCACCAAGTATGAGGTTCACGGTGCAGGGAACAAAGGCAGAGAGTCCAGGTCAGTCAAAAGGAAGAGCTTTTAATCTTGCATTCCTGGGCGAGGTTCACTGGTCCTGAGGGTAGGGCCAGAGAAGTCGCATTGGGCGGGAACTGAGACACTTTTTTTATACAGGTGTTCAGTGAGGGCAGAGGACCATGAGCTGAGGGCCGGTGGAATTTCCAGGTTCCAAGAATGGGGCCAATATCTGCGTCACTATTTTCCTGGAGCAATGGTCCTTCAAGGGTTCCAGGAAGGAACCAGCATTTGTGTTGCCATCTGTCTGGTGTCACTAGTCTGTTATCTGTGTCACTATCGGTTGCATGCATGCATGAGCTTCTGGAATTCCTCTGACCTAACAGTTGGATGGTCTGTTTGGTGCATCTATGTCTCTGAACCTATTTTTGTTCATCAGTTTACCTTATTCATTATATTCCACAAATGAGTGAGATTATGTGATATTTATCTTTATCTGACTGGCTTATTTCTCCAGTTCCATCCATTCTTTTGCAAATGATAAGAGTTCCTTCTTTTTTACAGCAGCATAGTATTCCATTGTGTAGATGTGCCATAGTTCTTAACCCACTCATCTACTGATGGGCACTTAGGTTGTTTGCAAATCTTAGTTATTGTAAATTGTGCTGCTATGATCATAAATTGGACAGATCCATGCAAAAATCTGAAACTAGACCATCAACATACACCATAAACAAAAATAAACTCAAAATAGATAAAGGACTTAAACATAAGAGGGAAAACCATAAAAATCTTAGAAAAATCCATAGGCAGTAAAATATCAGACATATGTGGTAGCAATATCTTTATCGATACAACTCCTAAGACAATGGAAAGTAAGGAGAAAATAAACAAATGGGACTACACCAAAATAAAAAGCTTCTGCACAGCAAAAGAAACCATCAACAAAACAATAAGAAAGCCCACTGCATGGGAGAACATATTTACCAATGTTATCTCCAATAAGGGTTTAATGTCCAAAATTTACAGGGAACTCATATAACTTAACAAAAGGAAGATAAACAATCCAATCAAAAAATGGGCAAAGTACTTAAATAGACACTTTTTGAAAGAAGACATACAGAAGGCCAAGAGACATATGAAAACATGCTCTAAATCACTAATCCTCTGAGAGATGCAAATCAAAATGACAATGAGGTACTGAAGCAGGAATTTTAGGGGGATATAGGCAGGCTTAGGGATTTTTTAGAATTAGGGTCCATGGGTAAAAACACAGCCACAGACTAGGAGAAGGTATATTTCCATAACACAAGAAGCCAGGTGCAGTTACATTTCCATAAGACAAGGGAGGCAGCAATAGGTATATTTACACAAGACAAGGGAACTGGAATTAGCCAAGAAATGTCTATATTTACAAAATAAAGAGAAGGAAGCCCTTCTTTTATAAGAAGAAGAAGAGAAGCCCAAAGGGAATAAGGAAACAAGAAGGGAGGGGGGCGTGGAACCTCACATGTGTCATGTGAGGTTCAATCTTTGAGTCCAGGAGTTACTATAGTAACCAGTCTAAGGGAATAGTGAGCAATCAGAGGGGATATCAGGGCACCAGGATCTGCAGGCTTTATAAGCCATAGGGAAAAAGAACCCAGTGGGACCCTTTCCACCTCCCCACGTGGTAGTCCATTCTGTGGGAACCTTTCCCTCTCCCTATGTGAAAGTCTGTACTTGTTCTTCAATAAATCTCCACCTTTGCTATACCACTTTCTGTCCGTGGATTCATTCTTCAATTCCAGTGGACAAAGAATCTGGGTTCCAGTACAAAAATTCGGTATCAGTATTATCTCACACCTGTCTGAATGGCTATCATCAACAAACTAACAAACAACAAGTGCTGGCTAGGATGTGGAGAAAAAGGAACCCTCATGCACTGCTGTTGGGAATGCAGACTGGTGCAGCCACTGTGGAAAACAGTATGAAGTTTCCTCAAAAAATTAAAAATGGAACTCCCATTTGACCCAGGAATCCCACTTCTAGGAATATATCCTAATGGGGAAAGTCTTTTCAACAATTTCTTCTGGTACAATGGGCTATTCATATTAAAAAATAAACCACTATCTCACACCACACACAGTTTAAGATCAATCTTTGACATTAATCTCAAAGTTTAAACTACACATCTTCTACAATAATACACACATAGTAAAGTATCTTTACAAACTTGGTGTAGCAATATATCATAAAGAACTTAGTCAGGTAAAGTAATCCCTCTCCACTTCAGATTCCTCATCAACAAAATGGGGACAACATTATGGATTTCTCAAGAAGTGAGGGTTAAATGAACACATGTAAAGTCATTAGCATGAGTTCTGCCACATTATTGAAGTGCTCAATAAATCTAGCTAGCCCATGCTTATCTCCTGAGTTCCGGATATATTCAAACCATAGAAATAATCCCTGAAAGTACAGTCTTTCCAGACATGTTTAGATGGTGAAACTGAGGCCCTGAGAGAGTTTGAATGACTCTCACCTTTGAAACAGGACTTTTGGGGGATATAGGCAGGCATATGGAATTTTTAGAATTGGGGTCCACGGAAAAAATCATAGGGCTACAGATTGGGAGAAAGTACATCTCCACAACACAAGGGAGCAGCAACAGGTACATCTCCACAACACAAGGGAGCAGCAACAGGTACATCTCCACAACACAAGGAAGCCAAGGGCAGCTACATCTCCATAAGACAAGGGAGCAGCAACAGTTTCATTTACATAAGACAAGGGAGCAGGAAGTAGCCCAAAAGGTCTATATTTACAAAATAAAGAAGAAGGAAGAAAGCCAGAAAGAACAGAACAATGAGGGAGGAGGACATCACATGTCCCATGTGGTGTTTGACCTTTGAGTTCATGAGTTGCTATAGTGGCCAATCAGGCAGGATATAGGACACAGGGACTTGCAGCCTTTATAAACTGTGGGAGAAGGGCAGGGGTGGGGCCCTTTCCCTCTGCCCATGTGGGAGTCTATACTTGTTCTTCAATAAATTTCCACCTTTGCTATACCATCTTCTGTCCCTGGATTCATTGTTCGAGTCCAGCGGACAAAGAATCCAGATTCCAGTCCAAAAATTCTGGTTCACCTTGATGGATCAGTGCAAGGACTTGGAGCCTTTCTGACTGCAGCCTGTCATCTTTTTGGCCCTCATGGTGAGAAACCATTGTTATAATTCTTAAAACTATTTTGCTTATTTTTAGAAGGCATTAAATATACATGAAACAAGACTTCAAAAAATGCAAGGGGTATAACTGAGAAACAGTCCCTTTGGAATCAAACAAATGGGAGTGGGAACAGGCATTTTGGGACACAGAGGATCCACAGCAACTGACAAGAAAATCCTGGTTAATGGCTGCATTTAAAAGATACCAGCACTTAAAAGATAAAGGTCAAACAAATCTATTTTTAAATAAATGGAAACAAAGAATTCATTTACAAAAGATCTTCACTAAAAAATGCTACTATATGAGAACTTGGATTTTCAAGAAATAATCATTGATGGGGAAAATGAGACATTTTAAGAGGCTAGCAATCTGAATCTGTGCCAGTAACCTAATGCACATTCGTGTTAGCCTATAGTCTAGTCACTGCCTTTTGCTTAATTATCTGGTCTTACAAGACCTGTTTACCTAAGTACTCCCATTTTACAGAGGCCATAAACCATGAACAATACACAACCCCCAGAGGGGGTTATCATCGCTGGCACCAGACCTTTAGGTGTAGTCCCACGACCCCCATCCCAACAAACGGGGTTTTTTTGCAAAGCCTGCAAAAGGTCTGGAAGTTCCATCCATATTTGGGGGACAAAGAAACCAAAAGGGTATAAAGGGAAAGCTTCCTCCATATTGGTTTGCTCAGGATTTGCAGAGAAACAGTATCTCCTGAGTCACTGTACTAGTACATGCGAAACATTTGAAAATAAATGGCTTTTTTCTGTATCTCGGGTACTCCTGAATATTTTTCAGTTGCCTGGTAAATTCTGTAACAACATGAGTGCTGAAATTGGTACATATGAAGCCAGCCAGACTTCAATGAGGAGGAGGCTGTGGAATCCTTTCTTCCGTGGATAGATCATTGCATTGTTTCATGACTAGAGATGCCATCTTTATCCTGGCAGCCTTCCCATCAACCATTCCTACAGGACATGTCTGAACCCTCCAGTTCCAGCTTTTTTCCTCCTAAACACGTGATGAGTTTGAAAAGTAATGTTCTTTGTCTTTCTTCACTACACAGAGATAACTGCCTCTCCTCCTGAGATGACTAGTTTCTGTAGCTGACATGCAGGCTGAGCCTGGAGGTAGAGGTGGGAGCACAGCTTGCGTTTAAACTGGGTTGGACAAATAAATGTGGCAGCTGGTACAAGACTTCTGACCTCCAGTCTAAATCAGAGCCTAGAGACCAGCTTCAAAGAGCCCTGCGACTAGTATCAGTTGGCTCATATCTCCTCTGTAGATCTCTGAGAGGAGAGAAATGGCACCAGTACATGTATGTGCTCCTAGGACACCTGCTGGTCATCTTGGCTCTTCAGAACCAAGTTTGCCCCATCATTGAGGCTGAAAGATCACTGGCATTTGCAGCCAAGGAGACCACTAGGAAGTGGATAAGTTTCCTTTTGGTATTCTGGTTGGAACCTGCAACTGCTAGACATGTATATAGTCCACATACATGGCAGAATCAACTGTAGATCTACCACTGGCTAGAGTGTCTGAACATAAGTAACCCCAGTAGCTTGAACTGAGTTTTATCTAGAATACTGGTTCTCAAAGTGTGCGCCATTAACCAGCAGCATCAACATCATCTGAAAACTACTTAGAGATGCAAATATTTCAGGAACTATCCAGGTCCCAATCAATTAAAAACTCCGGAAGTGGGGTGAACAATCTGGTTTAACAAGATTTCCAAATGAATCTGATGCATACCAAAATTTGAGTAGCTGAGCTACTCTAAGTACTGTCTATGGACATGACCTTGTTAGAAATGTAGACACTCAGGCCACACAACAGATATTCTGAGTATGAATCTCCTTATTAAAATTAATTACCAGAGAAAATTGGACAGATATATGTAAAAAAAAAAAAATTAATGTAGACCACTTTCTTACATGATATAAAAGAATATACTCAAAATGAATTAAATAATTAATTGTAAGATTTAAAACCATAATACTCCTATAAGAAAGCATAGAAATTAAAATCTCTGTCATCTCTCTTAACAATTTTTTTATATATATCTCCTCAGGGAAGGGAAAACAAAAGAAAAATAAACCAATGAGGTTACTTCAAACTAAAAAACAAAAACAAACAAACAAAAAAAAACACAATAAAGGAAACCATCAACAAAACAAAAAGAAAGCCTACTAAATGGGAGAAGATATTCACCAATGATATATACAATATGGGATTAACATTCAAAAATTTAGAAAGAACTCCTACAACTCAAAACAAAACAAAAACAATATAATTAAAAATGAGCAGAGGATTTGAATAGACATTTCTTCAAAGAGGTCTACAGATTGCCAATAGACATATGGAAAATGCTTAATGTCATTAATCATCATAGAAATGAAAATTAAAAACACAATGAGCTACCACCTCATGTGTCAGAATGGCTATCATCAATAAATTCACAGATAAGTGTTGGTGAGTATGTGAAGAAAGGGAAGCCTCGTTCACTGTTGGTGGGAATAAAGATTGGTACAGCCTCTATGAAAACAGTATAGAGGTTTCTGAAAAAAATTTAAATAGAACTGCCTATGACCCAGCAAATCCACTTCTGGGTATCCTATGTAATAAAAGCCTAATATACTAAGTGCGCACTAGTCCAGTCATCTGGTCAACCAATCAAAGCATAATATGCTAATGATATGCTAAGGCCACTCAACTGCTTGCTATGACATGCACTGACCACTAGGGGGCTGATGCTTTGACCGATAGGTTAGCTTCCTGCTGGGGTCTGGCCTATCGGGACAGAGCAAGATGGGCTGGACATGCCCTGGAGCCTGCCCACAGTCCCTCCCCAGCTGGCCAACCTCCCACGTCTTTTCCTGGACCAGATTGTACACAGGTGGGATCCCTTGGCCTGGCCTGTGCCCTCTCGCAATCCAGGACCCCCTCAGGGAGCCAGTTTTGGCCTGATCCCACAGGCCAGACTGGGGGACCCCACTGTGCATGAATTCATGCACTGGGCCTCTAAGTATATTCATAAAAACCCAAAAGACTAATTCAAAAGAATATATGCACCCTTATGTTCTTTGTAGCATTATTTACAATAGCCAAGATGAAAGGAACCTACCCAGGATAAGAGGATTGGATAAGAAAGTGGTGGTATGTGTATACAATGAAATATTACTCGACCATTAAAAAGAACAAAAATTTAACCTTTTGCAACAGAATGAATAGACCCAGAAGGTATTACGCTAAATGAAATAAGTCAGATAGAGAAAGACAAATACATATGGTTTCACTTATATGTGGAATCTAAAGAACAAAATAAATGAACAAATAAAATTAGAAAAGTCTTATAGATACAGAGAAGATACTGATGGTTGCCAGAGGGGAGGTAGAGGATTTGAAAGACTGGGTGAAAAAGGTAAAGAGAATAAGAAGTACAAATTAGTAGTTACAGAATTATCAGAAGGATTTAAAGTACTGTATAGGGAATATTGTCAATAATATTGAACTAACTATGTATGGTGCCAGACTGGTGCTGAAAATATCAGGGGGATCACATTGTAAAGTATATGATTGTCCAACCACTATGCTGTACACCTTAAACTAATACAAAACAATATTGAATGTAAACTGTAATTAAAATTTTTAAAAGAAATCAAAAAAATAGAAGATTCACAGAAATATATATTAAAAAAAACACAATAAGATAAGATATAGAGAGGACTCGGGAAGCATTAACAATAAATACCTTTATGAGAAAATGTTTGGGCCAAAGGCCAGGTGCTTCCCAGCGCCACTCAATAGGGGCCAATCCTCCAACCTCCCAATTCTTCAGGCTTCATTCATGTGTCTTCTCTCCACAACACAGAAGGGCTAAGGAAAATGGAGGTTGTGAGAACAGCAACCTGACAAGAAGGCCAGAATAGACCAATTAGAACACAGGGATCCCACCACCCAGCCCATGTAGTGACCTGCCACACCTCCAGCTTTAAGACTCCAACTTTCCTGGGAACCTCCTTTCAGAGAGGCTGAAGACAGGCCCTGGGGCAGGCAGTAGATGGAGATTAGATTCCAGTCTTGAGGGAAGTGAAAGGGTTAGTTTTCCCCATGTCCATTGGGCCAGTCTAGCTATCTCACCCCAGAGTGCTGTGAGCCCAGGCTTATCTCTGGTGTTCTCTCAATTTCAATTTCCCTCTTACTCCTCCTTCCACTTCCTTCTGGGAGGCACTGGAAGGAGAAGCTAGGGACCCTTGGCTTCAGCTATCCCTGGGGTGTCATTTAATGCTGCCAGTAATCGCCATCTCCTGGTTTATTATTAGCTCTCCTTCCCTCATGGCTACTCTTGTCATCCCTGGATCAATTGATCTCTCTGTGTGTGAACAATGCTCAGTGGTTGAGCGTTGACCTATGAACCAGGAGGTCAACACAGTCCAATTCCCAGTCAGATGCCCCGGTTGTGGGCTCTATCCCCAGTGTGGGCCATGCAGGAGGCAGCTGATCAATGATTCTCTCTCATCATTGATGTTTCACTGTCTCTCTATCTTTCCCTTCCTCTCTGAAATCAATAAAAATATATTTTTAAAAAAGCAATTATCACTACCAAAAACAGGGTAGTGATAATAGACTCTCTCTCTCTCTCTCTCTCTCTCTCTCTCTCTCTCTCTCTCTCTCACACACACACACACACACACACACACACACACACATACACACACACACACACTGTAAATGGGAAGAGAAAAGGGCTTCTCTCCACTGCAATTCCTGCCCTAAAACCCTTGGACCCACTGGGAGGCAGGAAGCAGGAAGTAGCATGCAGGGGCTAGAGGCACAAAGAACTCTTCGGAACCAACAGAGCAATCATGTAACAGCAAGCTCAGAAAAAGAAAGTATCAAAGGGCAAATATGAGAAAGGCAGACAAAACTAGAAACCAACGAATGAATATGGGGATGGCAAGAGGGAAGGGGGAGGGGGTAGAGGTTGGGTGGAGGGAGGCAAAGTGTGTGTCTGGGGCAGGGGGACGGGGATGGGACATCTGTAATAGTGTCAACAATGAAAATAAAGTTTAAAAAATAGTAAAAAGAAAAAAATGAATAGCATAAATAAACGTGGCAAAAATTGATAGTTGTTGAATCTGGGTATATGGGGCTCATTATACTATTATTTACACTTTTTTGTATGTTTAATTTTTGTATCACAACTTTAAATTATATGTTGCTTAAATAAAGCTGTTTGACACTAAAAAAGAAAATGTTAAACAACAAACACAGGTATAAAAATGAACAGGTAGGACACAGTATATAAGAAAATAAATGTTATACATATGTGTTTGGCCAAAGACTTGTATCCAGAATATATGAAGACCTCCAATAAATCAATAATGAGTTAAGTGACAAAATATGCAAAATACTTTAATTAATGACTTCAATGAGGAAGTTATACATTTAAGCATGAATATATAAAGAAGCAAATTAGCATTATTATTAGGAGAATGCAAAATCAACGCAGCCCTGGTGGATGAGAAGTCCAGCTCTCAGTGAAAAACCTATGTGTGATTTTTTAGGCAATTAAAAAGGTAGGCCTCTCGGAGGAAAACCTGTCCTCTCCACACCAGAGTTGGTACACAGCCAGTGCATTGCAGTATCTGAATGGAGTTTTAGTCAAGGACTCAGGCCCCGCTGGCTGGCCATGCTCTTAAGTATATCTGCATTTCTAACCCAGACACCTAATTCCAAAGATTATATACATGTGTAAGATCAGCAAAAGGATTGTACCATGTTTCCAATAACATATTAGTCTTAATGTACCTAAAGAAAATTTATTTTATCATTATTTTCAGTAAAACACTTACTTATTCAACAGGTAACTATTAGATACATCTTGTTGCCCTGCACTATATAAGGCTGGGTCATAGGGATGAGCAAAATATGTTTTCATGGAGCTTATGGTCTCCTAAAGAAAACAGTCAATAAAAGGTTTTGCCAAATATTCTGAGTTTTATGACATAAAGAGCAAATGAATACATTTGCAAGATTATATTTAAAAAATGTAAATACTTCCTAAATAATTCTCTATTTTTATTGAATAATTAAGAGTTAACAGAACAAGAAAAAGTTTTCATGCTCTTTAGTGCTGTCATATTAAAATGATCTGTATTCTCTTTTTTAAATAATAGATCCCAAATGCAATACCATTATTAACTATTATCTACACTAATAAAAGAGAAACATGCAAATTGACCATCACTCCGCTATGCCCACCAGCCAATCAGAGTGAGTATGCAAATTAACCTAACTAAGATGGCAGCCACCATGGAACTGGAGTGAGCAGGAGGCTTGGGTTGCCCCCAGTGATGGAGGAAGCCAAGCTTCCTGGCCAGCCCTGGCCTCTGCTCAAGGCTACAAAGTTTCAATTATAGAAGATAAATAAATCCCAGATACCTGCTTCCAGCCATCCCTGACCTATACTTGTGTCACTGGGAGGCATGGCTGGCCTGCAAACCACCACAGGCCCCTTGCTCAGACCACCCCACACCCCAAGGGAACCCCCACCTTGATCCGGGACAATCTTCAGGGCAAACCAGCCGGCCCCCACCCATGCACCAAGCCTCTACCCTATCTAATAAAAGAGTAATATGCAAATTGACTGTCACTCCAACACACAAGATGGCTGCCCCCATGTGGACACAAGATGGCCATCAGGGGAGGGCAGTTGGGAGGGACCAGACCTGCAGGGGAGGGCAGTTAGGGGTTACCAGGCTGGCAGAGGAGGGAAATTGGGGGCAACCGGGCCTGAAGGGAAGGGCAGTTGGGGGGGACCCAGGCCTGCAGGGGAGGGCAGTTAGGGGTGACCAGGCTGGCAGGGGAGCAGTTAGGCATATATCAGGCTGGCAGGGGGGTGGTTAGGGGGTGATCAGGCTGGCAGGCAGAAGCAGTTAAGGGCAATCAGGAAGGCAGGCAGGTGAGCAGTTGGGAGCCAGCAGTCCTGGACTGTGAGACGGATGTCCGACTGCCCGTTTAGGCCCAATCCTACTGTGATCAGGTCTAAAGGGGCAGTCGGACATCCCTTGAGGGGTCCCAGATAGGGAGTGGGTGCAGGCAGGGCTGAGGGACACATACCACCTATGCACGAATTTTGTGCACTGGGCCTCTAGTAATCATTAAAACAATTATTGTATATATTTAAAGAGTACTTTCTATGTAGCTGACATTGTTTAAATATTTTATATGGATGAACTCTATCCTATCTCAAAAATCATTCATTGAGATGGGTGTTTATGCATCCCCATTGCAGTTACTCTAGTTTCAATCTATAAATTACTAGAGTTTTCCAGCTTTAAAAAAATGTGTTGGTTCTGAATAACATAATTATTAAAGCTGTGTTTTTATAACAAATTAAGATATAGACAGATATGAAGAGATTTTGACAATGATTAATTGATCAGTTATTTTAAAGAATTTCAGTAATATTACATGTAATTTGAATGAGAAATAGTAAAGAAACTTCCCTATGTGAATGTTGTGATTCTTTATTGCGATTTTTTATTTTGTTAAAAAAGAAAAAGATTACTTAGAAACCAAATTTTTGTAAGAATTTCCCTTTTCTACCCTAAGTTAGCAAGATGAGGTACTTTCTTTAAGCACAATGATGACACCTTTTAACTCTTTTATTCATTCCACAGCAGAATAACAGCTCTAGTTATTAAATCTGAAAAAAAAACAACAACACAAAAACACAACACTGTACTTAACCTATAGAGCTGCTTCTTCATCTCTCAATCTCTTGTTCACTACTGAGAGGCGGCACTAATTAATGCTGCCTACAACTGGTGGGTATATCAGCTTATTTCTGGAGTTCAGTGTTAGAACTGCTACTTCATCTAACCTAAGATTTAGTATGAATAACATTGAATATATTGATCTTCTTATACCATTCCTTTATATTGTTTTAAATTTTTCAAACCCTATGTAAGGAGATGCTATCCACTGAATCTTAATGAAGAACTTAGTATATACATTGTTTTTACACAATTATCTCCTTTTAAAACACACAAATAAAGTTAAAATTAAATTATTTATAATAATTATACCTCTGAAGCATTTTAGCTAATAAATTATCAAGATTATATTAGCATAGACCAATGTATATTGCTGCTGTGTTACTTTGCATATAATAATAATGGTGTTAGTTGATTTTATGATATGAAAAAATGAAGGGTAATAAAGGTATAACACTTTAAATTTTAAATGAGTCCTTCATGTTTAAATGGATGATAAATTATCAGCCAAATCCTCAAATATAATTATTTGAGCTCAGGCTTGAACACAAAAAAAGATGGGTAAATCTCAGCATTTTACAAATTATAATAACAATTTGAAGTTTCATGAGTAGGCTAAAAAATAAATTATTCATTTAGTGACTTTCAGGAGAAACTCTTACAAATTAGCTCTTGATTGAAGTGTTTCTCCTAAAATAAATTAAAATGCAGCTTTTATAAGCAATTCAGTTAGCACTTCTACTTTATATTGCTAATACATATGTCATTTATGAAATCTTTAGGAATATTCTCATCTTAAGGTAGGTCAAGTTCTTTCTCAGTAAGATCTCAATTAATATTTATTAGAAATTTCTTCTGATGAATCACATTAAAGATGCATTGATATAAAGAAATGATTTGTGTATTAATTTACTTCCCATGACACACTGTTGCTTGTAGCAGGGGGGAATGGTTATTTAGAGGAACCAAATTCCAATGCAGCTGTAGATGGAGTCAAGCAATGAAGGGCTCCAGTTAAGACACCCACATTCTTGAGTGATGTCTGTGACTGGCATTATGGAGGCCATTACCCCAAATGTGCTCCTAATTATAATCATGATTCTGAATCAAAGAGAATTTAAATTATTTTTGACTGGTATATGCTTATAGTAGTGTTTAATCCCTATAATTTAGCCACATCAAGGCATCTTATGCATCTTATATATATATATATGTATGCACATATAGGAACACAAACATATCAGACATTGGGATTCAGACACATTTCTTGCTATATCTATTTGAGAGATCTGAGGCTCAGACCTTTTTATAGAAAGACTGAGGAGATACATCATTCTGAGGGCAAGACCCAGGCATAATAGACCTAACCCAATGTGAACCACTATTGGAAGTTATAATTTGTCATGTATATCATCTGTCACACTAGTCATTTCCAGGGTCAAGACCTTAGGTGTCCATTCAGGTCTTAGGGCAAGAGAGTGTTATATATAATACATAAAAAACGGGGGCACATGTTTCCCTATTTTCAACATCCTGTAATAAAGCTCACGCTGAAGGTAAAGGGGTAACCATCCCATCCCCTCACAGTGGTCTTTAGTGGAAGGTGGGAGTAGCCCAAGTGGGAACTGCACTGCACAACAGAGCTGGGGAGTGATCATGTAGAGTAGACAGAGAAAGGAGTGCAGGAGACCAGATGGCCTGCAAAGCCCAGCAGAGTCTGGTAGCTCTGAGGTACCCACTGAAGAAGTGACACTAGCTTTTGCTACAAGCTGCAACTGTGCTCAGAATAAAGCTGAAATAATGGCAATGATCAAGGCACACTCATAGGGACACATACACAAGCACTTGGAAAGCACCCTCTACAAAGTTCCAGGCAAGATTTGAGTGGACTTCTTAGAAAGCCAAGATCCCTACACTATCCTACCCTCTGTATGGGAAGGTTTAAGCCAGTAAACATTTCCCATTATTTCTTTCCAGTGAGAATAGGTAGAAGGAATTTTGAGATAAGCATATAAACTGTACATAATTTATTAACATTTAATGAAAATGAAGAAAAACAAACCAGAATATATGCAAACCTTATTTTAATTTCTCGTAACTGTTACTTTAACATCTCTACATATGACTTTATATATGTAAGTTAAATATTTTTGAGGGGTTAATAAAATAATGCTCCTTTTTATCCCTTATTTATCTTCTTCCTTATCACTTGATCTCTCATTTTAGATCTGTTCTCCTTTCTAGTTAATTGAGGGTACCTGCAGTTATATTAACATGTTCACAACACAACATACAATAATACAGCCTTTGAAATTAAACAAATATCTATCTGAATTCAAATCTTATTAATATAAATTATTATATTATCATAGTCACTCTTTTTCTGGCCAGCTCACATCCAATGACGGATTTCTGAAAGAGTATAATATTTATTACATTATCACTGTCAATATTTTCCTGATTTAATCCAAATTTCCATATAATTTTTAAAAAATAATTCCCATGATGTCAGAATTAAATAAGAGAAAGTACACAGAGTGCTTTTAACAATGACTAGCTTACATCAAGAGCTTGATAAATGTTAGTCTTATCCCTTATGATCCTGAGAATATGTTATAAACAGTTTTCTGGCTTTTTGCAATTAGTCCACTAAAATCCCTATGTATATTTCCAACCTATTTCACATTCTGGAACTCATCTTTCCAATTAGAGGTTTAATATAAGAAACTTTAGCTTAAAAGCTCAATGGCTGAGCATTAAATTTTCCCTCATTGAAGTCCCAATTTTGTCTATTCTCTTATTCTCAGTCAGTGAGCATTTGTTTTTCTGTGCTTCAATCCACAACTGAGGTTTAGGTTTTCTGTTTTTTTGTCATATGCTTATTGTGATAAGAGTATCAATCACCTCTTTATTGGCAATGCCTACATATAAACTTTCAACAAATCCCACAGCAATACAAATAAATTTAGTAATATTAGTAATATTATTTTAAACTTCATTTCACAGAAAGAAAAAGAAATTGCTACACAAGAAGGCTAAGTAACTTGTTTGAAGTCGCCAGGCTGTTTGTGGCCATATGGGATTGTTAACCTTGGCTGTCTGGCTTCAGTGCCCTTACTCTTACCCACTATGCTTTGCAGCTTCTCATAAAATTGCATAGTCACCAGCATGTAAAGCACTCTAAATGAATGCAGTTCCATGTTTAGTATTCAAGTTTCTCTAACATACTCCCATTCTTTTTGGGGTTGCTAATCTACATTTGACCCTCTCCTTGCCTGATTACATTACCTCAGCATTTTTCAACTTTTTTTTACCCGCTCATGGTACACATAAACTAATTACTGAAATAGTGAGGCACACCAAAAAATAATTTTTTTGGCAGATTTGACCCAAAAAAAAGTATAATTTTGATTCATTCATGCCAGACAGTTATTGTTGTGTTGGCTGTTGTCAATTCTTTTATTTGATAATCTAAGGGAAAATCTAAGGTCAGTGCCCCTGACTAAACTGCCATATTGCATTTTAAAAATTCTTGCAGCACACTGGTTGAAAATCGATGCTTTACCTGATTTGCATTCCAGCATTCCTAAATTCAGCCAGACATAATGGAATGCTTGTGTGGTTGTTCACATTATCTGCGTTATTTATTTTATTATTACTGCCTCCTTAACGCACTGCCATATGTTTGCAAACATTCCACTAAAGCTGCTTTCAAGATTCACAATACTACCTTGCTTCTAAATCCTATACACACTTTTTCATTCATACTGCATTTGAATTAGCCTTTTAAGTGAAAAATTTCTCCCTCAATACAATCTTATTTTTGTATGATTACTCCTCATTCTGATTTCCATTTTACTCTGGAGCTATTGCTTCTGTTTTGGTTTTTTGTTTACTTATTGTTTTTAATCCTCATCCATGGAAATGTTTATTAATTTTAAGGAGAGGGGAAAGGAGAAAGAGAGAGAGAAACATCAATGTTAGAGAGAAACATCTGTTGGCTCATGTATGTGCTCTCTGGATCAAACCCCCAATCTAGGTACATGCCCAGAACAGGAATCGATCTCATAACATTTTGTCCCACAGCATGATGCTCCAACCAATTGAGCCATATTGGCCAGCACTCTGCTTACTTTTCTGAGCCTAGTCACTAGGAGCCCTTCTTAGTAGGTGTCTCTCTTTTTTTATTTCCCCCTTCAGGGTTCACAACACAATTTGTTTAGGTTCTTAAGTTTTCCATTAAAAATGCTACCTTGTTAAATATATCAGATTTATTCATTTCCTAGTATTTTTTTCATCAAAACAAGTACTGATAAATTATGCATCTGCTCATTTGTTTCATCTACTCATTATACAGGGTGTGGCAAAAGTAAGTTTATAGTTGTTTGTATGGAAAATAACATAATAACTAACAAATAATAATACAAGAAAAAATAATGTTGCCAGTTCAGTGTGGTTCAGTGGTTGAGCATTGACATATGAACTAGGAGGTCAAGGTCCAATTCCCAGTCAGGCACATGCCTGGGTTGGGAACTCAATCCCCAGGGGTGGTGCATGCAGGAGGCAACTGATCAATGATTCTCTCTCATTATTAATGTTTCTATCTCTCTCTCCCTCTCCATTCCTCCCTGAAATCAATAAAAAAAATATTAAAAAAAGGATAAATTCTGTTTTTCACATATAACAGTAAACTTACTTTTACTCTGCATTTTGATATATACTAGATTGCATATGCTACTTGCTATTACACGCCATTATTATCACAGAGATATTTTATGCATATAGCATGTTATATTGAACAGGAAATATACTCTTAGAAGTCATCTAGAGAACATTATTTAGTGCAACAATTTAATAAAAGTTCATGGACATTTAACCTGAGCAATGTGTGCATTGAAAGGAGGTCTACATTACTGAACAGTAAAGGATGATTGACAATATGTGCTTTTCTTTCACCAAATAAACAAAGATAACATTTTTTCTGTCCTTTAGCATGATTCTTGTGACAAGGCTTCCATGGCCAAAATTCCTTTTGCAAATGGACAGAAATATATTACCTATTACCTGTTACATATTATCCTACTAGAGGCCCTGTGCATGAGATTTGTGCACGGGGCATCCCCTCAGCCAGCCTGCACCCTCTCCAATCCAGGACCCCTCGGGGGATGTCTGACTGCCAGTTTAGGCCCGATCCCCAAGACTGGCAGTCGGATATCCCTCTCACAATCCTGGACTGCTGCCTCCTAATTGCTCACCTGCCTTCCTGCCTGCCTGGTCGCTCTTAACTGCCCCCCCCTCATTGCTTGATTGCCCCCAACTGTCACCCCTGGTGGCCTGGTTGCCCCCAATTGTCCCCCTGCTGTCCTGGTCACCCCTCATGGCCCCCCTGCCAGCCTGGTTTTAGGCAGCCGTCTTGTGAGGGCATGAGGGTCAATTTGCATATTACTGATTTATATATAGGATATAATAATAGAGGTAATATGCAAATTAGCCTGAATGCCATAACGCCACAACCACTGAGCAGAAGGTATGCACAGCAGGAGTTGGTGGGTGGGGACTGCCATCACCAGGAGGGCCTTCGCATGGACTGGCCCAGGATGGCCCCTGGTGGGGGCAGCCACTGGCAGAGGTGTGTGCAGGCTCACCACACTGCCTGGCCTGGAGGCCGCCTGGCCTGGGGCAGCCCCTAGCAGGGGCAACCCCCAGCATAGGCACACACAGGCCTGTCCAGCACTACCGTGATGCTGCCTGTGTGCATCCCTGCCCAGTGTGGATGTCACGCTGCCTTCATGCGTCCCTGGCTAGGGACATGACACTGCCTGCCTGTGTTCCCTACCTGGGACATGAAGCTGCCTGCATTCATATACATTTTATTAATTTCCTTTCATCTCTGATACTTTCATTATAGAGAAAGGGTAAATTGCAATATTAAAATATATCCTCTAATTAATTCCCTTTTAAGGTGCACGAATTTCATGCACCAGACCACTAGTATATTATATATTACACTAGAGGCCCGGTGCATAGATTCGTGAACCAGTAGGGACCCTCGGCCTGGCCTGCGAGAATTGGGTTAAAACTGGCTCTCCAAATCCCCCAAGGGGTCCCAGATTGCAAGAGGGCAGTTCTCAGGTGACACCCCCCAGAATTGAGCTCCCTCCTTTCTGGTTCCAGGTGTGTCACCTGAGAACTGCAGCTGCCAAATCACTGCAGCCTGGCAGCTCCAGCATTGAGCATCTGCCCTCTGGTCAGTGCATGTCATAGCTACTGGTCAGATGGTTGGATGGTCGCTTAGGCTTATATATATATAGACTAGAGGTCCGGTACACAAAATTTGTGCATGGGTAGGGTCCCTAGGCCTGGCTGGTGATCAGGGCCAATCGGCGCCTTCCTTCCCTTGGCTGCTGGCTGCCAGCAGGGGCCTCCCTTCATTCCACACCATCCCCTGGTGGTCAGCACATGTCATAGCGAGCAGTCAAACTCCTGGTAAGTCGCACTCCCAAGGGGATGGTTTTCACATTAGCCTTTTATTATATAGGCTATTATATATTATGTGTTATATGTTATATTATACATTATATGTCATATGTCATATATTATATTATTATATAGTGTATATATTTTATATACATTTTATATACTATATATAATTATATATATAGTTCTCTTCTGAAACAATAGTGTAAATTATGACATGCAAAATTATTATATTAGGCTATTTCTATTTTAACCTATTATGCCACATTTAATGAGAGAAATTTTAGCCATATTGGAGTATACAGGGTCAGATAATATGTCACTGCTTTTCTTTTAAAAATTATTACTGTGATGTGTTTTGATAGCTGCTGATTTGCAACACTGCCAAGATATACAGTTCTAGGACATCCTTTCTGACATACAGAAGAGCCAACTACTATCTTTAATAGGAAAATATATGAACTTTTTATCCCACTTTATCTGGGAAATAAAAAGAATTTGTTCAGGTAAGTGTGGCATTCTATAAAAAACTAGAGGCCCAATGCATGGAATTTGTGCATGGGTAGGGCCCCTAGTGGCTAGCAGCTAGTGGCTGTTGGCTGCCGGCTGGAGCCTCCCTTTATTCCATGCCACCCCCTGGTGGTCAGCACACATCATAGTGAACTGTCAAACTTCCAGTTGGTTGAACTCCCAAGGGGACATTTTGCATATTAGGCTTTTATATCTGAGTTAAACTTAGGATGATTTAGAAATATGGTACAAAATTGCTACAAGGGGACATAATGTTATCAAATATTGGAAATTATATTTGGATATACTTTTACAGATGAAATGAATTTCCTAGGATACCTTGTCATCCTACTTATATTTAGGTATATAGGGTTGATAAATAATTATTTACAGATTCTAGTAAACTTAAATATAGTTAAGGATTCTAGATTGAAATTTATATTATGTAGTCATTTCCTGGACAAAAAATAAATAGCTGGAAAGGGTACATAGACATCAATCAGCTGTGTTCTAGTACACAGATTTCTTTATGAGAAATTGACTTCCATTCTTTATCTAGTTAATTTGTTTCTCAAGTAGAAAACATATATGTCCTTACTGCCTATAGAAGATGTCTACAAGTTTTTGAATGATTTGTTCCCAGAAAAATTTGACCCTCTTCTTTCTTTCTTTTTTCTCCCCTCTCTCCTTCTCCATGCTTTTATAAATATGGTATCAAACTTATTACCCTGAATATAAAACCTATTAAAACTCTAGAATATTACATATTACTTCTTTACCTGGTACGTGATAGACATTACTGCTTCATAAGGGATGGCAGAGTATCATTTCTGGTCAAATACTACTATCTTAGGCATGAGTTGCAACCAAAATTAGGCTGAGTATGGAACTCAGAGTGAAACTACAATCTGCCTGCCCCCAGCCCTGACCCTGACCCTGATCCTGATGCAAGGCTGGAAAAGGGCACAGTGCCAGGCCCTGCTGTACCCACCCACCATGGTCTAGCTCAGTCATGCCTAGAGTGGCAGCCGGGGTGCACCCTTGCTGGCCCTGCTGGACTTGCTGTGGGCACGAGGCATGGGTGCCCCTCCAAAGCACATACCCACTGAATGTTTACAGACTGGCTGTCCTGGAAGGGCTTTCAACTACACATGTTTTTTATACTTACTTTTTTTAAAATTTTTTTACCAAAAAGATATTTTATACAAGCAATATATAATTGGATTTTTATAATCACTCGATGTGAT
The DNA here is from genome assembly GCA_026230045.1 of Corynorhinus townsendii. Lineage (NCBI taxonomy): Eukaryota > Metazoa > Chordata > Mammalia > Chiroptera > Vespertilionidae > Corynorhinus > Corynorhinus townsendii. The sequence goes on along the minus strand of JAPDVU010000001.1, from coordinate 111,171,371 downwards.
ACAGTATAAATATTCTATGGTTTGTTTGATAGGAAGAGATATTCAACAGTTATGGCTGTTTCATGTAACTTCTAAGTATTGTAGCCTTTGGGTATTGGGGGTGGCAGGGGCAGGAATGTGGTGCATTTCCATCCTGGTAAACACTTCATAGTACTCAGTTCTGTGTCACTCAGTAAACATTACTATTACTTAAAAAAAACACACACACACAAAAAAACAGGGAGGCCCAGGCTACCCGGCTGCTGGTGATGCAGCATGTGGGCAGGGCCTCCTTCTGCGAGGTGATCAATCTGGGGGCCCCACCATCAATGCCCCCCAGAGGAAGGCCCAGGCTACTGGCCAGCAATGCTGTGGTGGGTGTGCAGGGCCAGCCAGCAATCGTCCCACAGAGGGAGGACCAACCCAGCCAAGCAATTGTACCCCATGCCTGTCATCTATAGAGGCAGGTAACCGGTGGCAGGAGAGGGGGAAGCAGCACTGCACAGATGGCAAGCAGTGGCAGTGGCAGGTACAGGGCCAGCTGCCAGCAGCCGGGGGAAGGAAAGCCCTAATAGGCCCTAATCTCAAGCCAGGCCTAGGGACCCTACCCAGGGGTCCTGGATTGCCAGAGGGTACAGGCTGGGCTGAGGGACCCCCCCAAGTGCATGAATTTTAGTGCACTGGGCCTCTAGTAAATATATATAATTGGAATTTAAGTTATATAAAGATATAGATTAGTCTCATCATTTATTCTTTTTTTTTTTTATAGTTATCTTCCAATTAGCCACAAATTAAGAGCACTAGGTTGCTCAACACTGAAAATGTAGTTCTGGTTTAAAAATTCAGAAGTACCAATTTAAATAAACTGTTCACAACAGTCTACCAATATATATATATATATATAATAAACAAATTTCTTGAAGGGAAAATAGCTGACCAGTTGTAGATAATTAAAATATAGAAATGTGATTCAATTAGAATTCAGAAAATTATCACAAACTACATTAAAAATAAGATCATTTTTGCTGATAAAACTTTCTGGATCAGCTTCAAAGCAAAACATGACACAAACACCAATTTTATATTGTTAATATCTGAGGGAATGATAAAGTACTCAGTAATGTATTCTTTCTTTAATTCAACATGTAATTTTTAGTAACTGAGAGGTCAAAAGTAGCATTAAGTAGCCTTGAGGATATTTGAGGTAGAGAAATACCCAGGTTTTCTTCATAAATATACATTGAAAAATAACTATAGGGAGTGATACTTCCTTGTAACTAAAATATTCAGATATACTACAATTTCAAATAAGTAATAAGTCTGCCTCATGTATTTATTTTTATCATTCTTTGCTTATCTTATCAAATTGAAGTTACTTTATCTAAATTCAGTAGTGTATGAATTTAAAATCATAATCTTGGTTGTTTTTAATTGAAGAAACAACCACGTTTGCTATAAAGGATAGAGAAACTGAGGAAGAGAAAATGGCAGCCAAATAGACCTTTCTTGCACCTCCTTCCAGAGCCAAACTGGAAATAAAACTAAAGTGAGAAACATACACCAGAAATTACTGAGGTCCAGATGAGGAGGAGACTTATATCAAGGAAAGACAGAAAACACCTGGAGATCAGTAGGAAAGGCAAGCTTGCGAGAGGGGCTGACCCAGCTTCCACTGGCGGCAGGGAGGAGACTCAGGAGGGAGCTCTCAGATTAGCAGGCCTCAGAAGATAGAGGCCCTGAACCCAGGCCGGGCTCCACAGCCTGGAGCACCAGAGCCCATGTAACATCCAGCCATGAAAGGCTGTTGGGCTGCTGGAGCCTGTAGAACAGAGCTGGTTGGAGAGAAAGCCACAGTTTTGTGTGTTTTGTGTTTTGTTTTGTTTTGTTTTGTTTTGTTTTGTGTGTGTGTTTTAAACCCAGAGCACAGGAGTTTTCATTTGCAGCTATTCACCCAAGGCTTCGGTGCAGGGACAGAGGAGTGGACTTGAGTTCCTAAGGAGAGGCTGGAGTGGGAAGCATTGCAGGGAGAAGTGGAAAAACAGCAGCAGGAGTCCTGCATTTGGTCGAATACCCATAAATTGAAGTGACCATTTTTCCTGAGAGGAGCTAGCCACTTCCAGTGGGCAGAAAAAGGAAAAAACAACAACCCTATGTGATACAACCTATCCACTCACAGGAGCCCTGCCTGCCACACCCTGCATTTTGCACTTTTCAGAGGAAACAAAAGCAGAGGCCAAGCCTGTGCGTTTTAACTGTTACTGGGAGCAACAGTGACTGGGTTGGGGGAGGGGCCTTTGGCCCACTATCCAGGGAACCAGAACTGGTATTTTCTCTGCATAGGAGAGTTGACAGAAACTCCAAGTTTCCAGCCAATACCACTGTCCTGCATAAAAGGATCTTTGACCAGCCTAAGGAAGAGTAATACTTTGGGCCACTTGCAGAGGAGTAGCTCTGGGACAGGGAAACACACCAATCACAATGGCTGAAATCTGAACAGCACCTACCCTGCCTAAAGCCCTTTCAGAAACACTTTTGAATAATTAAGATTGACAGCTGGCTAGCAGGCAAAGGTGAACAGAGAGGGAGCCAGGGGAACCAGGGCAAGTTTGCTGACCCAGCTTGGGGAGATGCTGCTAGAAAACCTGCTTTGGAGGCATATTGACCCCTCCTCTTTGCAGCCAAGACCTATGAAGACAGACACAAACTATAGCTCATTTGGAGCTTCAAGCAGGTTAATGAAAGCTAAAGGAGAGTTTCTGACAGTGGTCAGCACCTAAGTAGCTCATGGAAAGCCCAGTATATGCAGACAGAACAATCAACCCCAATCATCAGAAGAATAGGATCCAAAGCAAGCTCCCATGGGGTATTAAATTCTGCTGAAACAAACACCACTTCACTTTTTCTCTTTTCTTCTCCAGTTTCTTTTATTTTCCTTTTTAATTTTTTTCTTTCCTTTCCTTTATTTATTTTTCTTTATCTATCTGCCTTATTGATTTATTATTCTAGTCTACTGTTTCATTTATATATTTTTTTTTCTCTTTTCCTACTCAATCTCTTCTTCTTAGTCTGTTTTCCTTTTATCTTGCTTTTTCATCTTTTTGTCATTTTCTTCTTTTGGGTCTATATGCTTTCCTCTCTATCTTCCTTTTAATTTGTTCCTTTTACTTTTCTTTTTTTTCTGTATTATGTTAAAGTTTTTTCCATCCTCTATACCAGTGGTTCTCAACCTTTCTAATGCCACGACCCTTTAATACAGTTCCTCATGTTGTGGTGACCCCCAACCATAAAATTATTTTTGTTGCTACTTCATAACTGTAATTTTGCTACTGTTAAGGAATTGTAAAGTAAATATCTGTGTTTTCCGATGGTCTTAGGTGACCCTGCTAGTGGTCAATTAGCATATTCCCTCTTTATTAGATAGGATTCTTGCTCTCTATTCTCTTTCCTAATTCTCTATTTTCTGGTGGTTGTTGTAGAAATCTTGTGTATGTATTTGCTTTGTTTCTTTTGTTTTGCACTTTGTTGTATTGTATTTTATTCTATTCTGTCAGCACCTCCAAAATTTCTAACACAACATGGTAGTAGGTAAGTCACATAGTCAGCCATCCTGATAGTCAATTCCATACATAAACAGGACAATAATATTCAAGACATGACTACAACAGAAGAACCCGAATAACTCAAGCAAGGGGCTTTCCTAGAGCATCCAGCTCAAGAGTTCTAAGAGACTGACCCACTGGGTCCCACAAGACACCTACTACATCAGACCACCCCACAAATTTGCGGAGTCATAGCAGTTCAATCGAATACATAGAAGCAAGTACAAAGGGACAGCAAAAATGAGAAGACAAAAAAAACAACAACTCTTAAATGAAAGAGAAGGAGGAATCACAGAAAAATGAACTGAATGATTTGGAGGCAAGGAATTTGTCAAATAAAGAATTCACAGTAATGGTAATAAGAGTACTCAAGCAACTCAGTGAGAACTACAAGCAAGTTAATGATAGTTTTAAGAGCCTTAATGAAAGCTAAACCAACATGAAAAGACAGGTTGAAACAACAAATATCAATTGGAAAGGAGGAGTAATATAGCTGAAAGAAAGAATACCTGGAATGTTTCAACAGTAGACTAGAAAAAGCTAAGGACCTACTCAGCAAATTAGAAGACAAGATAGAAGAAAAAATACAAACACCCATTCAGAGCAGCAAATGGAAAAAGAAATTAAAAAGCAAGAGGAGAGTTTTAAGGGAGCTTTGGAACAACATGAAACATAAAAAGATTTGTATGATACAAATACCGGAAGGAGAAGAACCTAAGCAAAGTATAGAGAACTTGTTTGGAAATAATGACATAAAATTTCCCTAACCCAGTGAAGGAAAAAGTCACTCAAGTTCAGAAAAAACAGAGTCCCAGTCAAGATGAACCCCAAAAGACACACACCTAGGCACATCATAATTAAATTGGCAAACTTTAAAGACAAAGAAATAATCTTTAAGGCTGCATGAGAGAGAAAGTTACCTACAAAGGAGTTCCCATTAGAATGTCACCTGATTTCTCAATAGAAACACTTCAGGCCAGAACTTGGGAGTGACATGAAGTACACAAAGTAATGAAAACAAAAAGACTAAAGGCAAGACTATTCTATCCAGCAAGGATATCATTAAAAATCAAAGGTGAAATAAAAGCTTTGCAGACAAAATAAGTAAATAAATAAATAAATCTACAAGAGTTTATAACCAACAAACCAACACTAAAAGAAATGCTAAATAGACTGTTGTAAGAAGAAGTAAAGAGAAAGAGAAGAACACAGGCATAAAGAATAAGAATGGCAACAAACAATAATAAACTTAAATGTAAATGGCTTAAATGCTCCAATCATAAAACATAGGGTAGCTGAATGGATAAGGAAACATGACCCATATATATGCTGTTTATAAAAAAAACAAAAACAAACAAACAAACAAAAAACCTCAGAAAAAAGACTCACAAAGAATGAAAGTGAAGGGATGGAAAAAAAATTTTCAGGAAACTGGATATATTAAAAAAAAAGAAAAAAGCTGTTGTAGCAATACTCATATCTGGCAAAATAGTCTTCAATGTGAGACAATAAACATCACTTCATAATAATAAATGGATTGATCCAACAAGAGACTATAACTCTGGTAAACATATATGCACTATATATATATATATATATATATATATATATATATATATATATATTTCATCTGGAGGGAGAGATGGACTGCAATACAATCATAGTAGGGGACTTGTACACCAAACTGACATTGCTGGATAGATCTTCTAGACAAAAAAATTAACAAGGAAACAGTGATCCTAAACAACACACTAGATCAGATGAACTTAATTGACATTAACAGAACAGTTTACCCCAAAGCTACAGAATACACATTCTTCTCAACTGCATATGGGACATTTTCAAAGACAGACCACATGTTAGCACACAAACTAAGTCTCTACAAGTTCAAAAGGTTGAAATCATATCAAGCATCTTCTCAGATCACAATGGCATGAAATTAGAAATCAACTACAATAAAAACACTCAAAAACATTCAAATACTTGGAGGCTAAAAAGCATGTAATTAATGAATGGGTTACTGAAGAGATCAAGGAAGAAATAAAAAACTTATTGGAAACAAAAGGAAGCAAACACACAATAACCAAAAATCTGTGGGACACAATAAAAATAGTCCTGAGAGGGAAGCTCATAGTATTAGAGGCCTACCTCAAAAAGCAAGAAAAGTTCCTAATAAACTACCTAATCCAACAACTTAAAGAATTAAAATGAGAACAACAAGAAAAGCCCAGTGTAAGTAGAAGAAAGGAAATAATAAAGGTCAGAGTGGAAATAAGTGACATAGAGACTTTAAAAAATAATTATACAAAAGATCAATAAAAACAAAATATGATACTTTGAAAAAATAAACAAGACTGATGAGACTTTAGCCAGACTCATCAAGAAACAAAGAGAGAGGCCCCAGATAAACAAAATCAGAAATGAAAAAGGCAAAATAACAAGTGACCCCACCGAAATGCAAAGGATCATAAAGGAATACTATGAATAATAAGCCATGCAACCTGGATGAAATGGACTATATTCCTAAAAAATATAATCTTCCAAACTCAATCAGTAGGAATTAGAAAATCTGAATAGGCTGATAACTACTGATGTAATTGAAGCATTAATAATAAAATCTCCCAGCAAACAAAAGATTTGGTCCGATGGCTTCACAGGGGAGTTTTGCCAAATGTTAAAAGAAGAATTAATACCTACCCACCTCAAACAATTCCAAAAAATCCAAGAAGAAAGAATACTTCTAAGCTCTTTTTACAGGGCTAGCATTAGCCTAATTCCAAGATCAGATAAAGACACTATAAAGAAAGACAATTACAGGCCAATATCCCTGATGACCATAGGTGCTAAAATTCTCAACAAAATATTAGTAAATCAAATCCAGCAATACATTAAAAAGATTACACCATGACCAAGTGGGATTTATTCCTGGCATTCACAAATCGATAAATGTGATACATCACATAAACAGATTGCAGGACAAAAATCACATATCAATTGAGGAAGAAAAAGCATTCTACAAATCCAACAACCATTTTTGAAAAAAAAAATCTCAGCAAAATAGGAATACCACAAAACATAATAAAGGCCATATATGACAAAACATAATAAAGGCCATATATGACAAACCTACAGGCAATATCATACTCAATGGGCAAAAACTAAAGCCATTTCCTCTAAGAACAGGTGCAAGACAGGGATGTCTTCTTTCACCACTCTTATTCAATATAGTCCTAACCACAGTGATTAAAACTGCCATTATTGGCAGATGACATATTGTTTGTAGAAAACCCTAAAGACTACATGAAAAAAAATACTAAATTTAATAATTCAATTCAGCAGTGTAGCAGGATACAAAATGAACACCCAGAAAACAATGGCATTTTTATTCACCAATAATGAGCTATGAGAAAGAGAAACTAAGAAAACAATCCAATTTACCATTGCAACAAAAAATTAAGATACTTAGGAATAAATTTAACCAAGGAGGTTAAAGACTTATACTAGGAAAACTATAGGATGTTGAAAAAATAGATAGAGGAAGAGATGAATAAGTGGAAGAATAAACAGAGTTCATGGATTGTAGAATCAACATCATTAAAATGTCCATACTGCTCAAAGCAATCTATAGATTCAATGCAAATATTAAAATACCAATGGCATACTTCAAAGAACTAGAGCAAATACTCAAAAAATGTATAAATGTATATGGAACCTTAAAAGACCCTGCATAGTTACATCAATCTTGAGAAAGAAGAACAGCCTGGGAGGAATCACAATATCAGATATCAAGTTATACTACAAAGGTACTGTAATCAAAACAGCCTGGTACTGGCACAAGAACAGGCATATAGATCAATGTAACAGAATAGAGAGCACAGAAATTGACCCAGGTCATTATGTTCAATTAATATTTGACAAAGGAGGCAAGAACAAACAATGGACTTATGACAGTCTCTTCAATAAATGATGCTGGGAAAATTGGACAGATAGATGTAAAAAATGAAACTAGACCACCAACTTACACCATACACAAAAATAAACTCAAAATGAATAAAATAGTTAAATATAAGTTGTAAAACCATAAAATTCTTAGAAGAAATCATAGGCAGTAGAATATCTCATAGCAATATGTTTACCAATACATCTCCTAGGGCAGTGGCTCTTTGGCCCCTTGAGTGTGGCTCTTCCATAAAATACCACGTGCAGGTGTGCATGTACAGTGCAATTGAAACTTCATGGCCCATGCTCAGAAGTTGGTTTTCGGCCCTCAAAAGAAATTTCAATCGTTGTACTGTTGATATTTGGCTCTGTTGACTAATGAGTTTGCCGACCACTGTCCTAGGGAATAGGAAACTAAGGATAAAATATTTATTTCCTTCTGATTACTTGGGGTTTTCTTGTTCTTCTCTTTATAGTTCTTAAATGTGTGGGGTTAAATAGTTTATTTTTGATTTTGCTTGTTTTTTGAAGTAAGCCTGCAGTTTTATAAATGTCCCTATAAGGACAGCTTTTGCTGTGTGTTCATTTTTATTAATTTCCAGGAAGTTTTTGATTTCTTTCTTGATCTTGTTGATAACCCATTAACTGTTTAATAGCAGGCTATTTAGCCTCCATGTGTTTGATTATTTTTTGCTTTTATTGTAGTTGATTTCTAATTTTATGCTATTGTGATCTGAGAAGATGCTTGATATGATTTCAATCATCTTGAATTTGTAGACTTAGTCTATGTCCTAACATGTGGTTTATCTTTGTACACTTGAGAAGAATGTATATTCTGCTGCTTTGGGGTGAAATGTTCTATAAATGTCAATTAAATCCATCTGATCCAGTTTGTCCTTCAGAGTCACTATTTCCTTGTTATTTTTTTGTCTGGAAGATCTATCCAGTGAGGTTAGCAGGGTGTTATAGTACCCCACTATAACTGTATTGTCAGTCTCTTTCTTAAATTCCTCTAGAAGTGTTTTATATATATATTGGGTGCTCCATATATGTTTTGTTAGCATATATGTTTACCAGGGTTATATCCTATTGTTGGATCAATCCCTTTAGTATTATGTAGTGATATATGTTATTTCTTATGATGGCTTTTATTTTGAAGTCTATTTTGTTGGATATGAATATTGCTACTTTAGATTTTTTTTTTTCTTTTCTACTAGCATGGAAAAATTTTCCCATCCCTTCACTCTCATCTTTTGTTCTGAGGTGGGTCTCTTGTAGACAGCATATAGTTGGGTCATGTTTTTGTATCCATTCAGCTACCATATGCCTTTTGTTTGGAGCATTTAATCTGTATACATTTAGGGTTATTATTGATAGGTACTTATTTATTGCCATTTTAATTATGTATGCCTAAGTTTCTCTCTCTGTTTCTTCTTATCATTTAACATTTCTTGTAATGCTGGTTTAGTGGTGATGTTCTCCTTTAGCCTTTTTTTTGGGGGGGGAGGAAGCTCTTTATTTAAGCATCTATTTTGAATAATAGCCTTGCTGGATATAATAATCTTGGTTTCAGATCTTTGCTTTCTATTACCTTGAGTACTTTATGACATTCCCTTCTGGCTTGTAGAGTTTTTGATGAGAAATCAGGTGTAAGCCTTATGGGAACTCCTTTGTAGGTAAAAGTTTGCTTTTCTGTTGTTGCTTTTAAGATTCTCTCTTTGTCTTTAATTTTTGGCATTTTAATTATGATGTGTCTGGGCATGGGCCTATTTAGGTTCTTCTTTCTTGGGGGGTCTCTGTGACTCCTAAACCTGTGTGACTTTTTCCTTTACCATGTTAGAAAAGTTTTCTACCATTCTTTCTTTCTTTTTTTTTTTAATGAGCATTAGATGGAGCTCCAGTGGCGCAATTGGTTAGCATGCTGAACTTATGAGGATTAGCTTTTATTTTCTTTTTTAAAAAATAAATCTTTATTGTTCAGATTATTACAATTGTTCCTCTTTTTTTCTCCCATAGCTCACCTCCATCCGGTTCCCATACCACCCCCTCCCCTTAACCCCCACACTGTCCTCATCCATAGGTGTATGATTTTTGTCCAGTCTCTTCCCACACTCCCATATGCTCTACCCCCCCGCCCCTGAGAATTGTCAGTCCACTCCCTTTCTATGTCCCTGATTCTATTATATTCACCAGTCCATCCTGTTCTTCAGATTTTTCATTCACTTGATTTTTAGATTCACTTGTTGGTAGGTATGTATTTGATGTCATTTTGTTGTTCATAATTTTTATCTTTACCTTTTTCTTCTTCTTCCTCTTCTTAAAGAATACCCTTCAGCATTTCATATAATACTGGTTTGGCGGTGATGAACTCCTTCAGCCTGTTCTTATCTGTGAAGCTCTTTATCTGACCTTCAATTTTAAATGATAGCTTTGCTGGGTAAAGTAATCTTGGTTGTAGGTTCTTGCTATTCATCACTTTGAATATTTCTTGCCACTCCCTTCTGGCCTGGATAGTTTCTGTTGAGAAAACAGCTAACAGTTGTATGGGTACTCCCTTGAAGGTAACTAGCTGTTTTTCTCTTGCTGCTTTTAAGATTCTCTCTATGTCTGTTGCCCTTGGCATTTTAATTATGATGTGTCTTGGTGTGGTGCTCTTTGGATTCCTCTTGTTTGGGGTTCTCTGCACTTCTTGGACTTGTAAGTCTATTTCTTTCACCAGGTAGGGGAAGTTTTCTGTCATTATTTCTTCAAATAGGTTTTCAATATCTTGCTCTCTCTCTTCTTCTGGCACCCCAAAAATTCAGATATTGGTATGCTTAAAGTTGTCCCAGAGGCTCCTTACACTATCTTCATATTTTTGGATTCTTTTTTCTTTTTCCTTTTCCAGTTGGGTGTTTTTTGCTTCTTCGTATTTCAAATCTTTGACTTGATTCTTGAGATCTTCTAGTCTGCTGTTGGATATCTGTATATTATTCTTTATTTCAGTCAGTGTATGCTTAATTTCCAGTTGGTCCTTTTTCATATCCTTGAGGATCTCACTATGTTTCTCAGAGGTTTCTAGAAGATTCTTGAGTAACCTTATAACCATGGTTTTGAACTCTATATCCAGTCATTTGCTTTCCTCCATTTCTTTCATTTGTGACCTGTTTCTTTGTCTCCACATTTTGGCCGCTTCCCTGTGTTGATGGAGTGGCTTTGTGTGCTAGGTGTCCTATAGGGCCCAGTGGCTTAGCCTCCCTAATTACTTCAGGTGGGCACTCTTTGTGCACCCCTTTGTGGGCTGTGTGCACAGTCTTGTTGTAGTTAAGCCTTGATTGCTATTGGTATCACTGGGAGGAATTGACCTCCAGGCCAATTGGCTGTGAGGACCAGTTGTGTCTACAATGGGAGAACTTCTGTGCTGGAGACAGCCTTATGGGGCAAGGACTTGCTTCCGTGGGGCTTTAGAGCTCACTGAGTCTGCCCCCTGAGTGTGTCTCTTATGGATGTGAAGAGTTGTGATCTGGATGGTCTCACTCTGACCACTGGGAACACTGGGTCTTGGATCTCCAAAGAGGTGCAAAGGCAGCCACTGCCTGAGGCCACTCAGCAGGAGCTACAAAGAGATCTGCAGATTCCTCCTCTTTGTTTGGGGTTTGGAGGTACCCACATGATGCCCAGCTTTGAAGCAATGCAAGCTGCTGTGGAGCCTTGGGCCTTCTTTTGGAGTCTCTGGGGCTCTCTGACTCAGCTGCAGTTTGTTAGATTGCAAAAGGTCAGTCAATTCATATGCAAAAGCCTCTGTGCACAGTGGGTGGAGTTGTAAATTGGATGGGGTGGGGTCTCAGGGAATCACCAGGGTAGAGCAAATAGCAATGGCTGACTGTCAGCCCTGCCACAAAGAGTTCCCCGGGGCTGGGACTCTGTGTCCCACAGCACCATGTAGGAATAATGATTGCTGCAAGCAACTCTGAGAGAAAGCCACCCTTGTGTTCCAGCCCAATGCCAGATAGTCTAGTTTCTCCCCATATGAGTCTGGGTCCCCAGAGTCTTGCCCAGAACTGGAGTTCAGAGCAGTTGAGAGCATGTATCTGCCTCCTGATTGAAAAAGACAACAAGTGTACTCAGTTGCCAGCCCCTTTCACCCCCGCCTCCATACCTCCAAACTTCCACACCTTGGCACCTCCTACTGGACTCTGTGCTTTTCTCTTTCCCTCTAGTTGTAGAATTTCCACTCAGCCATCCTTCCTGTGGTTCTGGATGATATTCATTTTGTCTTTTAGTTGTAGTTTTGATATGGTTGTGCATAGTAGTAAGTTCAGGTGTTTACCTATGCTGCCATCTTAGTTGTCTCTCTCTGACATTATTTCTTCAAACTTGCTCTCTATCCCTTTCGCCTTCTCTGCCTCTTTTGGCAACCTGCTATTCTAATATTGTTATGTTTCATGTTGTCTCACAGCTCCCTTAAGCTATTTTCCTGTGTTTCTTTTTAATTGTGTTTTCTTTTTGGTTCTCTGATTGAATTATTTTTTTCAACCCTGTCTTCTAATTCACTGATTTGATCCTCAGCTTCCTCTAATTTGCTGTGATTTCCTTCCAGTGTGTTCTTTATTTGTGCTATATCATTCTTTATTTCCGTTTTCAAGTTACTGTATATCTTCTCATGCTGTTGATCATCTTTACCATCATTACTCTGAACTCTGTTTCAGATAAATTTCTTATCTCTGCTTCATTTATTTCATCTTTTTGAGAAATATCTTGTTCTTTCATTTGAGGTTGTTTTTTTGTCTCCTCATTTTGGCTGTCTGTTTGGGTTTGTGATTATGTATTAAGTAGATCTGCTATGCCTCTCAATCTCTAGTGCAGGACAGTTTCAAACACTGTTTTTGACTAGTTAGATCAGGCAAAGACTCAAAGCATCTAGAGACTTCCTCTGCCTACAGACTGATAGGATTCTTCTTTAATTGCCCCAGGCAATCATCCTCAAGTGTTGTGAGTCTTTTTTCAACAGGGTGGGGCAGTTGCTTCTTCCTGGAGGCTAACTGTTATTTTTAGTCTCTTAAGTGGCCTCAAGGCAAGGTGTTTTCTACCAGGATAAGGCAAATATCTTCCCCCCAGGCAAGGAAAATGTCTGTGTGGGAAAGATGTCCTCTGCTGTGTAAGGGAATGACTCAACACAAGAAACCGGTGGTGTCTGTGTTCTGACCTCTAACTCCTGAGTCCCTAGTCCTGGCTTCTGCTCACACAGCTCCAGTCCACTCTGCCCTCTCTTTAATGGAGCATAATGTGGGTGGCTCCACCGGGAATTTTGTGCATTGGCTCTTTAAGAGGGTCTAAATTTCTCCCTGGCAGGCAGCAAGCCCCTGCTTTTCAGAAAGATAAGTATCACTTGATCTATGTGGGTATCCTCCTCAGTAATGGTGCTCTCTGTTAGAGGGCCCAGCTTGGGGATTAGATCCCAGAGTTCTCAGTGGCAACCCCCCACAACTGAAGATATCTCTCCAGAACTTTAGTTGCTATCTGTGGGGCCTGGCCAGCCCTTTTGCACCTCCATCCCTCCTACTAGTCTCTATGTGGTCTCCACTTTTAGTCCTCAGGTATCAAAGTGCTCTCCAGTGAGTCTTCATTGATTATTCAGAAAGTTTTTCTGTATTTTAGTTGTAATTCCAGTTTGTTCCTAGGAGCATGTCCATGCAGCATCCACTCACTCTGCTGCCATTTTTAATCTCATCATTGATGTTTCTACTGTATCTCTCTCCTAAGAAGAAAATAAACAAATGGGACTATATCAAAATATAAAGTTTATGCCCAGCAAAAGAAACCACCTACAAAATGAAAAGGGATCCCATTATATGGGAGAATATACATCTATATGATACATCTAATAAGGGGTTAATTTCTAAAATATATAAAGAACTCATACAACTTAACAAAAGAAAGACAGTCCAATTAAAAAATGGGCAAAGGACCTAAATAGACACTTTTCCAAAGTCGACATACAGATGGCCAAGAGAGACATATGAAAATATGCTAAAAATCACTAATTATCTGAGATATAAATTAAAACAACAATGAGATATCACCTCATACATTTCAGAATGGCTATCATCAACAAACAATAATTGTTGGCGAGGATATGGAGAAAAGTGAACCCTAGTATACTGTGGATGGGAATGCAAACTGGTGCTGCCACTATGGAAATAAGTGTGAAGTTTTCTCAAAAAATTAAAAATGGAGCTTCCATTTGACTCAGTGATCCCACTTCTAGAAATATATCCTACGAAACCAGAAACACCAATCAGAAAGAATGTATGTACCCTTATGCTCATAGCAGAGCAATTTACAATAGCTAAAGTTTGGAAACAGCCCAGGTGCACATCAGCAGATGAGTGGATAAAAAGCTGTGATAAATTTACACCATAGAATACTGCATGGCTTAGGAAAAAATGAACTCTTACTATTTGCAGCAACATGGATAGACCTAGAGAATATTATGCAAAGTGAAATAAACCAGTCAGAGAAAGATAAGTACCAATTGATCTCACTCATATGTGGAATATAATGACAAAATAAACTGATTAACCACATAGATCCAGAGACATAGAAGCATGGAACAGACTGACAAATTTCCAAGGGAAGGTTGGAGTGGGAGTGGGTAGGGAGAGATTAACCAGGGAACCTTTATGCATATACACATACCCTATGGACCCAGATAATAACGTGGTGAAGGCTTAGGAGAGGCAGGTATGAGTGGATGGGGTCAATGGGGAAAGAAACAATGGGGTCATCTGTAATACTTTCAACAATAAACATTAAAATTTTTTAAATATGTGCTAGACAATCTTATTTTAAATGGCCATATTTTAAGTTATGTTCTTATGGAATGGGAAAAACATGGTAATTTTTAAATTTTCGTTATTGTTTAGAAAATGTTTATATATTTTCTGTTCTGGTGTTAACATTCTCTCATACCAAAACTAAGTATGTGATTATACCTTTTTATGGAATCTCTATTCTGTTCCCTTATTTATTTTTCTAATCTTGTGTCAAATTTGTACTTTTTATTATAATAATTTTATAATAAATAGAACTGCTTAAGTCTTATTGCTTTCACTATTTTCAATTTTTTTTTTGCATTTCTACATAGATGTTAAAGTAATCCTGTCACTTTTAGTAAAAAAAAAAAAAAGTCTGCTAAAATTTTTATTTGTGTAATATCAACTTGTAGAGATTTGGCATCTTTCCATTATGTATGGCCTCTTCCAACCACTTTGACATTCTTTAAAATCTTCCCAATAATGAATTATTATTTTTCATGCTGAGGTCTTGCAAGTCATTTAATATATTTATTCTTGGTTACTTGAATTTTTAAATATTTATCAAATATATATGCAGATGCAAGCATGCATCATAAATGTAGAGCTCTTTATATTTTGACCACTAAATGTATCCCTGGACATCAGTAACTAAACCCCATAAAAAGAATCAGCATGGTTCCAAAGAATTGAAATGAAAGCCAGTGGCAAAAGGTGGTGGCAGCAGAAGAAAGAATTAGTGAGCCTGAAGGGATGATGCTGACCTCCACCCAGAACGGATAGTAACGTTATGGGAAGAAGATAGAACAAGGGTTTGTGAACCCCTTTAAGTTAAAAGCTAGAAGTGAGAGGAGCTAAGGTCCTGCCTAACTGGACCCACACCCTGCTCTGTGCTTTACAAATCCATCACTATGCCTGCTGCATGGATACAGGCCCCTCGGGCTTCCAAGCCTGTAGGGCTCATCCGTGTGTCTTCTGCAGAATTTACAAGATTAAAAGATCAATACTACTCTAACATCTAACAGCAGATTTTTTTTCAATAGATATGAAAAGGCATATGTGATGTATTTTATCTGTAATATTTTGTTCAAAATTATATATAAGATTTATTTAGATTTTTCAGTCATTGCAAATGTTTTATTCACAAATGTTTTAATTTTATTGTTTAAAATTACTACCAAAAGTTTATCTCATTACAAGTACTTATGTTTACAAGTATTTCCTCAAAGAGGAAATCAGGATCTCAAAATATATAAAAATATTTATAGTTGGATTACTATATACACGGAGTATAATTATAGATGAAAAATCATAATATAAAGAATTGTGTAGTGAACAGTGGGAAAATTAGAATTAAAAGATATATACCATATATCTTTCAAAATAAAGTGAAGTTACAGAACCAAGAGGCAGTTGCACATCTACTGAAAGCTGATCAGATTTTAGCATAGTAGTTTTTTAGACTTGCTTAAAGAATCTGTTGAGCTTATTAAGTAATATCTCTCTTTAAAAATTAGCCTACTGATAAATAATGCATCAATTTCCAAATTATAGACTTTAATTATAGTGAAAATAAAATGATTTTATATGTACCAAATTTTAGATTTTAGGTTATATGGCAACAACTCTTTAATAAACAAAATGATCAAAACCAAAACTTTTTCCCCCATTTGAGGGTTAGTTCTTAGTTCTCTATAAATTTTATAATGGAGATGAACTTGAATAGAACAATGTCAAGTAATTTTGTTTTGTAGAATGTTATAATGTTGCTGAATTTACAGATATTCCATGGCCAAAAAAAAAAGTGACTAATGTGTCATCAATAACATGGATAATGTGCTTATGCATTTTCAAGTAAAATTTAGGGCTTTAGGGCAAAGAAAAAAAGTTGAGGATCTCTATTTAAAGATTTCTCATCACTAGGCTATTTTTTTTTAATACTGTAAATTAGTAAATTAGAGTCAAATTAAATTCTGACTGTTTGAAACTTTACACACACACACACACACACACACACACACACACCTTTTCATTGGCATTAAATTTATATGCTTCTCATTTAAATGAGAGATTGAGAGAGAAAGGTATTGATTGATTCATCTAGAAGTTCTGATTATTTCAGTTTCCTTTTACATATGGAAATATCATATGAAAGACCAAAAATTATCAGAAATGATGTACACTTATTTATAACACTTATGTATAGCGGTCTATATATCTAAGAACAGAATGCATGATTTTGCAGACTAAACAAGGGATGGAACTCCAGGTAGAATATAACTGTCCCAATGTCTACACATATATGTTAATTAATTTAAAAAGATTTCCAACATCAATTGATGATTTGGTTTCATAACAGTAAAACTAACATTTAAATCTGCATTTATAATGATTTAAACAACACTAAGCCTGCTTATATTTTGTAGCTGTTTTTATTTTTAGATTGATAGTAACTGGACATTTATTCCTGGAGCTAGCTTTATTTCAAGTTACTTTCCCTGTGGCTTACTTATCGCTCTCCCTTGAGACATCGCCTTAATGGAGATTTAAGTCGATAAGAAAACTGCAGAGGCTATTGAATTTAATAGTCACCTGATGGAGCTTGATGATGGTGGCCTTCTCACCCCAATATTCTTCTCTTTAAAAGAGAAGATCTGTGCTACTTACAGTCCTTGTAAAGATAGACAGAAATTTATCTGATTCAGTTTTCCCACCTACACTGTATTGCTCTTACCTAAGTTCAACATTGTACAAAATGCTTGTCTCTTCAGGTACACTAACTTGTTAAAGTACTTGTCCCTTTACCTGCTAAATAAATTAGATTGCTTGGAAGTCTCCAGTCTTTATTTTTTTCATGTTTCTTTTTACTTCAGATTAAAATTAGATATTGGGAGATTTGCAGAATATTTGAAAATGTCATTGATGATTTCACTAGCATGTTGTCAACTAAGTAGTACAATTAAACATTTTTATATAACGTTTCATTTGGTTAAGTATTTAAGATTCCCATTTAATTAAACATTTACTTTTCAGAGGTGTTTGGCTAGGCAACTTGTTAGATATGTAGCAGATTTTAAGTGGGGAAAATTGAAGCTTTTCTTATTTCTGAAACCGAGAGACTATTGAAAAATTGTTAGAAATTCCAGAGGATGGCATAATCAATTTTCTGAAGAATAACAAAGGAATGAACAGAGAACTTCATTTGAAAGTTTAAATAACATTCATGGAAAGACCTTGAGAAAATATTTGTAAAAACATGCCATGAAATTTTATTTTCCCACCATTTATGTAAGTGGAAATTTCCAAGAATGTAGTCTTTTTATATGATTTCTTTTTCTCAGCATGTTTTTGAGATTCATCCATGTTGTTGAACATACCAGTAATTCACCCATTTTTATTTATCACTCCATTCACATTTAAAGTTATTATCATTATAGTTAAACGAATACTTATCATATTTGTAACTGTCTTCTATATTTTGCACTTGTTCTTGGTTTCTTCTGTATTTTAATATTCTCCATTTATCTGACTTCTGAGGTTTTAAATGAGCATTGGTCAATTTTCTCTATTCCATTAGTATATAAATTATATTTGTTTTTTTAGTTTGTAATATACATATATAACTAACCCAAATCCACTTTTAAATAACAGTATGAGCTTCAGTGATAGAACAAATACTTTTTATAAGAAAATATTCAATTCCTTTCTTCCTCCCATTGTAACATTGCTGTCATTCAATTTACTTTTCTGCATGTTATGAACAATCAAATATTGTTAGTATTATTATATAAACAGTTATGCATTAACAGTAAGAAAAATAAAATGTTTTATTTACCTTCATTAATTCCTTCTTTCTTTACATAAATCTAAGTTTTTGATTTACATAATTTTCACTCACTTTGAAAAATTTTAACCATTTTTTGAAAGACAGATTTATTAAGTTTAATAAGCCAATCAGAGAAAGAAATACCATATGATCTCACTTATAAGTGGAGTCTAATGCACAAAATAAACTGATGAACAAAATAGAAACAGAGGCATGCTTACATGGAACAGACTGACAGATGTCAGAGGGAAGGGAAGAGGGCGGACTGGATGAAATAAGGTGAAGGGATTAGGCAAAGAACAAATATGCATAATGCATAGACACAGACATTTTTAAAAAAATTCTTTACTGTTGAAAGTATTACAAATGTCTCCATTTTCCCCCATTGACGTCTTCTAGCCCACCCCTGCACCCTACCCAGGCCATCACCATCCTATAGTCTGTGTCAATGGGTTATGCCTATATGCATTTGCTGCTGCAAATGGTAAGAGTTCTTTCTTTTTTACAGTTGTGTAGTATTCCATTGTGTAAATGTACCACAGTTTTCTAATCCACTCATCTACTGATGGGCACTTGGGTTGTTTCCAAATCTTAACTATTGTAAAATGGGCTGCTCTGAACATAGGGGTGCATATATCCTTTCTGATTGGTGTTTCTGATTTCTTAGGATATAAATGTTGAAGTGAGATCACTTGGTCAAATGACAGTTCCATTTTTATTTTTTGAGGAATACTGTTTCCCACAGTGGCAGCACCAGTCTGCATTCTCACTAGCAGTATACTAGGGTTCCCTTTTCTCCATCTCTTCACCAACACTTGTGGTTTGCTAATCTATACTAATAAAAGCCTAGGTGTCCCTTGTGCCTCATGGCATCACAAGATGGCTGCCCCCACGTTGTTACAAGATGACTGCCCCCATGTAGCCACAAGATGGCTGCCACAAGATGGCTGGCAGGGGAGGGCAGTTGTAGGTGATCAGGCTGGCAGGGGAGGGAAGTTGGGGGTGATTTGGCTGACAGGGGAGTTAGGGGGCGATCAGGCTGGCAGGCAGAAACAGTTAGGCGTAATCAAGCAGGCAGGCAGGTGAGTGGTTAGGAGCCAGCAGTCCCAGATTGTGAGAGGGATGTCCCAGATTGGAGAGGGTGCAGGCTGGGCTGAGGGACCCCCCCCCCAAGTGCATGAATTTAGTGCACTGGGCCTCTAGTTTGTTGATGATAGCCATTCTGACAAGTGTGAAGTGCTACCTCATTGTTTTAATTTGCATCTCTCGGATACTTAGTGACTTTGAGCATTTTTTCATATGCCTCTTGGCTTTGTGTATATCTACTTTGGCGAAGTGTCTATTTAGGTCCTTTGCCCATTTTTTTAATTGGATCATTTGTCTTCCTTTTGTTAAGTTGCATGAGTTCCCTATCTATTCTGTAAATTAACCCCTTATTGGATATATCATTGTAAAATATGTTCTCCCTTGCAGTGGGCTCTTTTCATTTTGTTGATGGTTTCTTTTGCTGTGCAGAGCTTTTTATTTTTATATAGTCCTATTTGT
The DNA here is from genome assembly GCA_026230045.1 of Corynorhinus townsendii. Classification (NCBI taxonomy): domain Eukaryota; kingdom Metazoa; phylum Chordata; class Mammalia; order Chiroptera; family Vespertilionidae; genus Corynorhinus; species Corynorhinus townsendii. The sequence goes on along the minus strand of JAPDVU010000001.1, from coordinate 111,151,689 downwards.
TTTTGTTTTCTCATTAGTTTCCTTTGCCTAGGAGATGCACCGTAATCATATTGCTATGATAAATATATGAGATTTTGTTGTTTATAGCTTCATCTAGGATTTTTTATGGTTTTACAACTTACATTTAATTCTTTTATTTATTTTGAGTTTATTCTTGTGTATGGTGTAAGTTGGTGGTCTAGTTTCATTTTTTTGCATGTATCTGTCCAATTTTCCCAACACCATTTATTGAAAAGACTGTTTTGACACCATTGTTTGTTCTTGCCTTCTTTGTCAAATATTAATTGAGCATAATGACTTGGGTTGATTTTGGGGTCTCTATTCTGTTCCATTTACCTATATGCCTGTTCTTGTGTCAGTACCAGGCTGTTTTGATTACAATAGCTTTGCAATATAGCTTGATATCTGGTATTGTGATTCCTCCAACTTTGTTCTTCTTTCTCAAGATTGTTGTGGCTATTTGGGGTCTTGGAAGTGTAAGTTTACTGGAAAGGGTATTCTGGGTTAGTGTGTTTTTCTTTTTTGTTTAACATTAAACATTTCATTCTACTCTCATTGTTTGAATGATGAGAAATCTGAAGTAATTCTTATCCTTGTGCCTCCCCCATAAGATGTCTTTTTTTACTCTGGCTTTTCTTTAGATTTTCATGCAGCCTAAATAGATATACCAAGTTATAGTTTTTTTTTGTTTGTTTGTTTGTTTTTTGCTTGTTATTTTGTTTAATGTTTCCTGTAGGTGTCAGATGCTTCTATTTTCTCTACTTTTCTTGCCGCCCTCCCTCTGCATTTTTAAAAATCTTTGCTAAGAACTTCATAAATAGAGTTTGTTTTTTGAATATTTTTCTGTTGTAATTCTATTTTACTCAAGCTGTATTGAACTGTATGGTGGTAGGGGGTGTGGGAAGCAAAGTATTCCATAATAATATGATTATACCTTAGTCTTTTAGTGTGCCTGTGTACTGGGGCTGTGACTTTCATGTGTCTATTAGCCTGCCCTCCCACTCCTCCCAGTACATAGTAAGACAGGAAGGCCAGAGATGCTAGAGTTAAATAATGGCTCTTTCTCCTACAAAGCTCTCTAGTGAAGTAGTTTCCTTTGCAGTGTTAGCCTTCATTGTGTAGAATGCTCTGGAAATATTTTTTTCTTATTTTCCTCTTCTTGTATCCAGAATGTGAGGATATTTTTGTGAAATTTTCAATATGAAAACCTGGTGGGATTCTTGGAGGTGAAATCTACAAAAATTTGGACTATCGTCACTGCGGTTTCTCATTCTCACACACTGAGTCTCCAGCAATTAGCTGAAGTGACCATGTGTTCCAACCAGGTTATGACTCCAGAGGTTTCTGTTCCAGGTAACCTATTATAGACTGTAATTCACTGTGTTTGCCTATTTTACAGAGTCCAGGTGATACTTTGTCCTTAAGTTTCTAATAAAGGTAATTGCCTTTCTGTTTGTTCGGCTATTTTCTTGGAGTGATGGAATAACAACTCAAAGTATTTTACATGTTGGAGCTGAAATTTGGAATCCCATAATCACATCTTAATGCCAAGAAACTATTTTACAAGTTAAAAAGAAAAAACAAGTGTGTGAGAAAGAAAATTTATATAATAAAATGTTTCAATACATGGTCTCTATTCTTGACCATTTGAAACATACTTTTTGAATGTTAATTCCCATAGTCTAAATTAGTGATGATGCTACATTGTTTTAGGATTTTTATCTAATTAAGTATATGAAAATGGCCTTATAAATATTAATGTCAATTAAGAACTAATATATTTGGTGATGGCATTCATTTTTTTTTCCTATTGACTAATAGTAACTTGAATCCAAATAATGCAAAAAATATACTGATAGTATCATTCAATTACTTTTGGAATATCTCTAATAATTTTCCTTTCCCACATATCTGAAGATATTACACATATGCTATATTATTTTTTCTGTAGTATTTATGAGGACAGTATGTGGTAACATAACCATATACTATAAACATCTTATATGAGGATTTTTCTTTAGAAATTGTAAGATTGAACATTTTTATGATTAAACTAGAGGCCCTGTGCACGAAATTCATGCACGGGGCGGGGCGGTTCCCTTAGCCCAGCCTGCACCCTCTCCAATCGAGGACCCTGTGGGATCGAGCCTAAACGGGCAGTCAGACATCCCTCTTGCAATATGGGACTGCTGGCTCCCAATCTCTCACTAGCCTGCCTGCCTGATTGCCCTTAACCACTCTGCATGCCTGCCTGATCACCCCTAACTCCTCTCCCCTGCCGGCCTAATTGCCCCCAACTGCCCTCCCCTGCAGGCCTGATATCACCCCCAACTGCCATCCCCTGCTAGCCTGAGTGCCCCTAACTGACTCTGCCTTGGCCCCACTACCATGGCTTTGTCTGGAAGGAAGTCAGACGTCCAGAAGATGGCTGGGTGACCTGGTTTAATTAGCATATTATCCTTTTATTAGTATAGATATATTATATAGGATAGGATTGCTTAAATGGGGGTGTGGGGGAGAAAGCCTTTTTCAGCAGGAGGAGATGGTCTTGGCAGACAAAAATACATAATCCCTTATCTGGACTGATAGCCAGCCATAATGCACTATACTACCAAACTGGTCATTAAAAAGTTGAACTGCTTTCTGCCCTAACCGGTTTGGCTCAGTGGATAGAGTGTTGGCCTGCAAACTGAAAGGTCCCAAATTTGATTCCGGTCAAGGGCATGTACCTTGGTTGAGGGCACATCCCCAGGAAGAGGTGTGCAGGAGGCAGCTGATCGATGTTTCTCTCTCATCAATGTTTCTAACTCTCTATCCCTCTCCCTTCCTCTCTGTAAAAAAATCAATAAAATATATTAAAAAATAAAATAAAATAAGATAAAAAATTGAACTGCTTTCTTACACCTTACACCAAACAGCTGTTGCCCTTAAAACCCCTCCTCAGCCCCCACGTTAGGTTCTGCCTTTGCAGTTCATCCAGATTAGTTTCTGATTGGTCAGTTTCTATGCCAGTCAGCATCTCTGGGCCTATCTCTGGGACTGATCCACAGCCTCTGCGTCAGCTGCTGATCAGGCCTTGCCTCTCTCTCTCTCTGGGCCTCGTCAGCAGCCATGGTGGCTGTGGATCAGGCCCTGCCTCTCTCTCCGGGCCTCTCTCTGGGCCTGATCCACAAGTTCTGTGCCTGCCTTACCCCACCTATTACCCCCACAGCCCTGCCTGTCCCCCAGCCACCAGCCCTGCTGTGATAGGAGCCTGTGGGCCACAAGGGAGGGACAGATAGGTGCTCCATGCACTTCCTGGTGACTGGTCATCTGTCTGGTCATTTAGTTCATGACACCCCCTTGCCTATAATAATGTAGATTATAGTGTCATTTTTCTATTAAATAATCAGGAATGAAAAACGTTCATTTCTGATTATTTAATGTGCCCCTAATATATTATGATAAACACTAGAAACCAAATAATGAATAATCTCTTGTCCTTACCCTCAATTTTATCTACTGATAGTGGTCTCTGTTATGGTGACACTTTAGAGACTCTTGACTAGCTCATTATTAACATAGATTAACTCACTTCAGAGAGAATTCTATGCCTCTTCTCATGAAATGTATGGCCTAAGAACTGGTATTAAAAATTAATTTGCTGTCATTCAATCTTTTTTTTTAAATGTGATTTCCAAAAACGAGAAACCAAGATGGCGACATAGGTAAGCACCTAAACCGCTGCCTTGCACAACAATTTCAAAACTACAACTAAAAGACAGAATGGAGACCATCCAGAACCACAGGAAAGCTGGCTGAATGGAAATTCTACAACTAGAAGGAAAGAGAAAAGCTCACGGAGAATTGGAGGAATGGCAAAGGGTTGAGGTACAGCAAAGGGTCTTTGTGCATGCAGAGAGGAATTGCAGCTGAGAGCCTGGCTGACTTTCTCTGGTGGGAGGGGGAAGGAAGCCCCCGACTGCACTGAACCCCAGTTCCGGGTGAAACCCTGTGGACCCAGGCTCATACAGGGGAAGTCTGGACTGTCAGGTAGAGATAAAGGCACTTGGAGACTCAGAGACCCTGGAGAGACCCGGGGGAGCCCCGGCGGGCAGGGGTCTGGAACCACGCACACGTGCGAGTGTGCACAAAGACCGCAGAGGTTGCCAAAGGCTTTCCCTAGCAGAAGGGACTCAGAAGCTCCTGACTGCACTAAACCCCAGTTCTGACTGCACTGAACCCCAGTTCCAGGCGAGCCCCTGGGGACCCACACTCTTGAGGGGGGAGTCTGGACTCTCAGGGGGAGGCTCAGGAGCCGGGGAAGGCTGCGCACACACAAAGGCAGGGCTGACGGGAAGCCAAGACTGTCTGCTCCACCCTGAGACTCCACCCCATCCAAGCTGAACACAGAGGCTTTTGCAATTTGGCAAGTCTAATCCTATAAGGCTGTCTCCAGCACTGAACTTCTCCCAGCATAGACACAGCTGATCCTCACAGCCAACTGGCCTGGAGGTCAATTCTTCCCAGTGATACCAACAACAATCAAGACTTAACTACAATAAGGCTGTGCACACAGTCCACAAAGGGGTGCACCAAGACTGTCCACCTCAGGTAACTGGGAGACCGACCCACTGGGCCATAGAGGAAACCTAGCACACAAAGCTACCCTACCAACTCAGGGAAGCAGTGAAAATGCAGCGACAAAGAAACAGATCACAAATGAAAGAAATGGAGGAAAACAAATGACTGGATATAGAATTCAAAACCACAGTTATAAGGCTTTTCAAGAATACCCTAGAAAAGGCTGATAAATATAATGAGACCCTCAAAGGTATGAAAAAGGACCAACTAGAAATTAAACATGCACTGACTGAAATAAAAAATATTACACAGAGCCCCAACAACAGACTAAAGGAACACAAGAATCAAGTGAAAGAATTGAAATACAAAGGAGCAAAAAGCACTCAACCGAAAAAGCAAAAAGCAAAAAAAAATCCAAAAAGTTGAAGGTAGTGTAAGAAGCCTCTGGGACAACTTCAAGCGTACCAACATCAGAATTATGGGGGTGCCAGAAGAAGAGAGAGAGCAAGATACTGAAAACCTATTTGAAGAAATAATGACAGAAAACTTCCCCCACCTGGTGAAAGAAATAGACTTACAAGTTCAGGAAGCACACAGAACCCCAAACAAAAGGAATCCAAAGAGGGCCACACCAAGACACATCATAATTAAAATGCCAAGACCAAAAGACAAAGAAAGAATGTTAAAAGCAACAAGAGGAAAACAGTTAATTACCTACAAGGGAGCACCCATACGACTGTCAGCAGGCCAGATGGGAGTGGCAAGAAATATTCAAAGTGATGAATAACAAGAACCTACAACCAAGATTACTCTACCCAGCAAAGCTATCATTCAGAATTGAAGGGCAGATAAAGAGCTTCACAGATAAGAAAAAGCTAAAAGAGTTCATCACCACCAAACTAGTATTACATGAAATACTGAAAGGTATTCTTTAAGAAGAGAAAGAAGAAAAAAGTAAAGATAAGAATTATGAACAACAAATATATATCTATCAACAAGTGAACCTAAAAATCAAGTGAATTAAAAACCTAAGGAACAGAATAAACTGGTGAATATAATAGAATCACGGGCATAGAAAGGGAGTGGACTGATAATTCTCAGGGGGAAAGGGGTATGGGAGGGTGCAGGAAGAGACTGAACAAAAATTGTATACCTATGGATGAGGACAGTGGGGGGGGGGAGGTAAGAGCAGAAGGGGTGGGAACCGGGTGGAGGGTAGCTATGGGGGCAAAAATGAGAAACAACTGTAATAATCTGAATAAAGATTTGTTGAAAAAAAATGTGATTTCATCCTATCAATAATTTGTACTGATTTGAGGTATATGCTGTAGGAAATACAAAGAATAATTGAAATAGATTCTGATGTCAAAAAGCTTACAGTCTTGGTTGAGAGATAATATATATAAACTAGAGGCCAATGCACGAAATTCATCCAAGAGTAGGCCTTTCTTCCCCCAGTTGCTGACACTGGCTTCCCTCTGGCACCCAGGACCTGGGCTTCCCTTGCAGCCCTGGCTTCATCTGGAAGGTCGTCTGGAAGGTCATCCAGAAGGATGTCCAGAAGGATGCCCAGTGTAATTAGCATATTATGCTTTTATTATTATTGATATAAAGAAACTACTAAAACCAAGGAGCAATTCATTTTCACAATTTGGTGAGCATCATCTAATCTGACATAAAGTAAATGAAAAATATAAATATTGGACCCTAGGAAAGAGAGAGCTTACTTGAGTAGTGCATTAAAATATGACTTTGAGAAGATGAGGTTTAGAGAGACACAGGCTATAGATATGTTTTTTACTTTGTACAGATTTTGAATTTTCCATCAGTATTTATTCATTGTATGGGATTATTTAATGTTCCTTAATCACATCTGTATTAAAACCCACTTTTCCTTTTAAGTTACTCTCTTGTACTCTCACATTGCTACCATACTCACAACAATTCTGACCCAAAATGTGTGGATGGTTTTTCCATACCTACCAAGCAATTTGTGACACAAACTGGGTGTCCCACAATTTAACTGAATTTGATGCTATCTACTTGGTGACAGAGTTAGATGCCAGGTTTAGGCTGGCTCAATACTATCAGACTGGCTTCTCTTTCAGATGCTAATCACAAATAGCATTTCCCCAGGTTATCCACAATTTCTGTTTAACTTGACTACAAATCTGAGGTTTCCGTGATTTTCTCCCCCTTGATTTGATTATTTACTAGAATTCACAGAATTCAGGGAAATACATTTACTAGTACATTATATAACAAAAGTTATGATAAAGGGTAGGGATAAACAGACAGAATAAAGGATACATAGGGGGTGTCCAGCTGGTGTGCCTCAGGAGTGGAGTGTTGACCCAGGAACAAGAGGCTGCTGCTTCAATCACTGGTCAGAGCACATGCTTGGGTTGTGGGCTGTGGGGAGCAGCTATAGGGTTAAGCCTCGGACTGACCTGTTGGCAAAGCCACAAAGAAGTCCCAGCTTAGAGGGCACAGCCCTCTTAGCATAATTAAGCTTGGTCTGGGTAACTAATGGACTGTGGGAGGTGCAACAAGTGCTGCCAAAACAAGTGAAACTCACAAGAACATTGTAACTATGGTGCCCACTACCTTGTTTACCTCTGACTATGAAATAAAGGCTCAGCTTGCCATCTGGATCTCTTTCTGTGGCCTTAGCCAGGCATAGGAGATCCACCTAGATGCAGCTTATTCTCTTTGTCTGTCTTTTCTTCAATCCTTTGCCGCCCCCTCAGGCTCACTAAACCCTTGGCTGAGCTGGCCTGGCACAGTGGACTTGATTCCAGTAGGAGGATGAAGGAGGCAGCCAATCAAGATATTCCCCTCTCATCAATGTTTCTATCTCTCTATCCTTCTCACTTCCTCTCTCTCTGTTAATCAATACAAAAAAAACAAAAACAAAAACAATAACAACCACATTTAAAAAATATAAATAGGGGGAAGCCTGGGAAAATACAAAGCATAGGAGATATGTCTTCAGGGATTTGGAGTGTATCTCCCTCCCAGTACATGGGTGTGTTTACAAATCTGTAAACTTTTCAAATCCCCTACTTCAGGGGTTTTTATAGAGGTTTGTTCACTTAGGCATGACAAATCATTAACTCTATTTTTACCTCCTCTTCTCTCTCTAAAGAATTGGGGAGATGGTGGAGCTGGAATTTCAAGCCTCCAGTGACCATTGCCATCCAGGAGCCCATTAAATGAAAATCACAGCTATCAGCAAGGGAATTCTGTGGGATTAAAGAACTCTGTTAGGAGCAAGGGTCAAAAACAAAATTTTAGAACAAAAGATGCTACTAGTGCTCCACTTAGGAAATTACAAGGGTTTTAGAAGCGCTATGCTAGGAACATATGCATATTTTCTATTATCTTACAACCTCCAATGTTAATTTTATATAGCAGTTAAGGCCATTTGTAGATGAGATCATCTATAAGTATTCCACCTTAATATTACATTAACCTCAGTAGAAGGAGAAAGGGAGAAAGAATAACTGTGATACTTTAAAAAATAATGAAAAAATACAGTTCTAACAAATTTAATGCTGCTATATGAATGCCATTCTCTCTGAAATGTGATATTCTTATTTATCAGTATCTGCCTTCTTCTATTTCACATGTTTTTGAGAGAATAAAAGGCGATACTATATCTTGGAGCTAGAAACCTGTTAGTTATTTTTGAATTTATTATTTTAGTTTCCCTGGGTACTATGTTGTACTAGTAATGATTCTGTAAGACTTGCGTTCAGAGTAGAAAAATACAATAAAAATGAGGCATCTTGTCGTTCCTCATATCCTTTTGTCATCTATAACGATTAAGTTCCAAAGGATATGGGATCAATCTTGTACAAAAAAATCAATAATAACAGTCTTCCTTTTGGAATTGAGAGGACTCTTAAGAATATGTGGAGCATAAGAGCTTGCCAATACATTTTATCTAATTTTTTTAGAATGATGCATGTTGAAGAAAATGGCACTGTGTAGGAAATGACCATGCTCTAAGTAGTACAATTTCATTCACCTTTTATTTTTAAAAAAATGATTGAAGTCATTTTTCTCTGTGACCAATCCTTCTTTTAGAGCAAGGATTAAAATGTTATTCTATTGTTCATCTTCATGAGAACAGTTGTCATGCACATTTATGGCAAGTGCCTGTGAAGAAATGGAATAGTCTAGTACCACAGAGAGCTTCATACTGTGCAGACAGCCATTGGCCATTACATTATATCAAATTGTTTCACCACTATATTGGTATTGTAACTAGTATTTGCCTTAATTGAGTGCATATAATTAATTTTAAATCATATATCTAGATTAAAATACAAAAGATAATATACTTAAAGAAAATTAAAATTGATCAACCATTATAACACATTAATCTAAGTTGGTATTGTTGGGTCTGGTCAAATAATCAAATTGATATCCCCTCCCCTGAGAAACTGACCTTAGATCATCTTGCAACTGACATTCCCTTTTGCTCAGACCACATTCCATTTGCTAAGACCAGTACCTTTCCCATTCAGAACTGCCCAGGATCTGGACCACCCAAATAATTCCCCAACAAAAAAGCCCACCTAGAGTCCTTTAAAATCTCTGACACCCACCCCTGGGTGTTAATGTCATTTGGGGGCTCGGCCAATTTGGTTTCCAGATGATCTAATCTGTACTAATAAAAGGGTAATATGCTAATTAGACCGGGTTGACCAAACATCTTGCGGACATCCTACTTCCTTCAGGACAGTTAGGGGATGACCAAGCTGGCAGGGGGACAGTTGGGGGTGACCAGGCCAGCAGGGGGGTGGTTAAGGGGCAATCAGGCTGGCAAGCAGAAGCAGTTAGGGGGCAACCAGACTGGCAGGGGGTCAGTTAAGTGCAGCCAGGTTGGCAGGGGTGTGGTTAGGAGACAGCCAGGCTGTCAGGGGGGTTATTCGGGGGTGATCAGGCAGGCAAGCAGAGGCAGTTAGGGGTGATCAGGCAGGCAAGTGGTTTGGAGCCAGCAGTCCTGGATTGGGAGAGGGATGTCCGAAACATCCCCCAAGGGGTCCTGGATTGGAGAGGGTGCAGGCCGGGCTGAGGGACCCTCTCCCTGTGCACAAATTTCATGCACCGGGCCTCTAGTCTATATAATAAAAGCCTAAGTAACAGTTATGGCACAATGACCAGGACGACTGGCCGATATGATGCGCACTGACTACCAGGGGGCAGATGCTCAATGCAAGAGCTGCTCCTTGGTGGTCAGTCCGCTCCCACAGGGGGGATGCTGCTCAGCAAGAAGCCAGGCTCAAGTCTGGAGAGTGCAGCAGCAGTGGCGGGAGCCTCTCCCACCTTCATGGCAGTGCTAAGGAGCAGCAAGCCAAGCAGTAAGGAGCAGTGAGCATGCGGGTGGTACAGAGCGAGGAGTCCCAGACTGCAAGAGGGTGCAGGCCAAGCTAAGGGACCCCTGTTAGTGCACCAATTTTGTACACTGGGCCTCTAGTAAATTCATAATTCTTTACCACTTTCAGCCTCCTACAGCAACCCCAACAGGTATAACTCAATGTATAAAAATGTTCTATATTTTTATGGAATGTTTATTTTGTATATTAATGTGTGAAAAATGTTTATCAAATCATTCTATGAAAAATAAAGACATATCATCCTAAATCAGGATATATAGAACTAGGAGTCCATAAGAGGGCACTAAAAGGAAGGCATACTGTACACATTTTTCTCATAGGGTGTATACCCATAAAACCCAATACTTTTAAGTTTTTTACACTCCACACTTATCTGTTTATTTATTTTTAAATTACTTAAAATTGTTACTATCTAATTAACTCTTTCATTTTATTTTTTAAAAATATATATTTTATTGATTTTTTACAGAGAGGAAGGGAGAGGGATAGAGAGTTAGAAACATTGGTGAGAGAGAAACATTGATCAGCTGCCTCCTGCAGATACTGGGGATGTGCCTGCAACCAGGGTACATGCCCTTGACCGGAATCGAACCTGAGACCCTTCAGTCCGTAGGCCAATGCTCTATCCACTGAGCCAAATGGTTAAGGCTCTTTCATTCTATTTTATATCATCCTATAAGTTTAGAAATAGCATTTATTTAATTATTAGCAGGCTAGAATATTAATTTATGTGATGCATTTATTTTCATTTATTTTTTATAGAACTTATTGAGGTTGCATTGGTTAAAAAAAATATATAGGTTTCCAGTTACAATTTTGTATATTGTACTGTGTGTTCACTATCCAAAGTCTAGTCTACTTTTGTCACCATTTAACACCCCATTTAACCTTTTCAATCTGCCCCCACTTCCTTTACCCTCTGATAATCACCATAGTGTTGTCAGTGCCTATGAAGTATTGTTGTTTCTGTTTTTTTTTCTTTTGTGTTTTTTTCTTAATCTCTTCAACTTTTTCAACCAGCCTCTCAGTAACCCTCCTCTCTGACAATTTTCAGTATGTTTTGATATTGTTCATTAGAATCCAAATATAAGTGAAATCATATGGTACTTTTCTTTCTTTAACTGGCTTATTTCAATTAGAATAATACTTTCCAGGTCCATTCATGCTGGAGCAAATGATAAGATTTTCTCCTTCTTTACAGCTGAGTGGTATTCCATTGTGTAAATGTACCATAGATTTTTTTTTTATTATTATTCACTCATCCACTGATGTACAATTGGGCTGCTTCCAAATCTTAGCTATTGTAAGTAGCATTGCAATGAACATAGGGGTGCATGTATTCTTTTGAGTCAGTGTTACTGGTTTCTTTAGATATATTCCAAGAAGTGGAATTGCTGGGTCATAAGGCAGTTCTATTTTTAATGTTTTGAAGAAAATACATACTGTGTTTTCTACAGTGGTTACACCAATCTGCATACCCAGCAACAGCGCATAAGGAATTTCTTTTCTCCACATCCTCTCCAGCACTTATAATTTGTGGATTTATTGATGAACGCCATTCTGACAGTGTAAGGTAACAGCTCATTGTGGTCTTAATATGCATTTTTTGATGATTAGTTATATTGAGTCTGATGGCCATCTCCAAATCCTCTTTGGAAACATGTCTATTTAGGTGGATTACCTATTTTTAATTGGATTATTTGGGGGTTTTGTGTGTATGTGTGTGTGTGTAAGTTGTGTGAGTTTTTATAAAAATTTTATTTTAACCCTTTATCAGATATATCATTGCCAAATATGTTCTCCCAATTGATAGGTTGTATTGTCAATCTGTTGATAGTTTCCTTTGTTGTGCAAAACTTTTTGAGTTTGATACAGTCACATTTGTTTATTTTATTATTATTTTTGTTTCCCGAGGTTGAGGAGATATGTAAGTAAAAATAGAGCAATGTCTGACAGTTTACTGCCTATATTTTCTTCTAGGAGTTTTATGGTTTGGGGTTGCATATACAAGTCTTTAATCCATTTTTATATGATATAAGAAAGTGGCCTGCTTTCATTTTTTTGCATTTATTTGTCCATTTATTGACTGGCTATTACTTATTTTAAAAATATTTATTATTGAAAGTATTACATAGATCCCCTTTGACTCCTTCTAGCCCACCCTAACCCTTTTCCTCCGGCCTTCACATCACCCTATTGTCCATGGTCATGGGTTCTGCATATACACATACAAGTTCTTTGGCTGATTTCCCATCCACCTATCACTTCTGCCTTCCCGTTGAGATTCAACAATCTGTTCCATGCTTATATGTCTCTGGATCTATTTTGTTCATCAGTTTATTTGTTCATTAGATTCTACCTATGAGGATCATGTGATATTTGTCTTTCTCTGACTGGCTTATTTCGCTTAGCATGATACTATCCAGGTCCCTCCCTGCTGCCCCAAAGGGTAAGAGATTCTTTTCTTTTAGTGTTGCATAATATTTCATGATATAAATACATGACAGTTTTTTTATCTATTTATCTGATGGGTACTTAGGCTGTTTATAGATCTTGGCTATTGTAAATTACCCTGCTATGAACATAGGGGTACATGTATTTTTTCTTATTGGTGCTTTGGGTTTCTTAGGATATATTCCTAGATGTTGGATCACTGAGTCAAATAGCAGTTACATTTTTTTTTAAGGAAACTGCATACTGTTTTCCATAATGGCTGAACGAGTCTGCATTCCCACCAGCAGTGTACTATGATTCTCTTTTCTCCACATCCTCATCAACACTTGTCTTTTGTTGATGGTAGCCATTATGACAAGTGTGAGTGATAACTCATTGTCATTTTAATTTGCATCTCTCTTATGATCAGTGACTTTAAGCATTTTTCATATGTCTCTTGGCCATCTGTATGTTCATTTTGGAGAAGTGTCTATTTAGATCCTTTGCCCATTTAAAAAATATATATATATTCATTGATTTCAGAGGGGTAAGGAGAAGGAGAGAGAGAGATAGAAGCATCAATGATGAGAGAATCATTGATAGGCTGCCTCCTGTGTGTACCACACTGGGGATCAAGCCTACAATCGGGCTATGTGCCCTGACCGGGAATATGACCTTGACCTCCTGGTTCGTAGGTCAATGCTCAACCACTGAACCATGCCAGCTGGGCCCGTTGCCCATTTTTAAATTGGATTGTTTATCTTCCTTTTGGTAAGTTGTATGAGTTCCTTATATATATATTGTGGATATTAACCCTTTATCAGATGTATCATTGCCAAGTATGTTCTCCCATGAAGTGGGCTCCCTTTTTGTTTTGTTGATAGTTTCTTTTGCTGTGTACAAGCTTTTTATTTTGTTATAGTCCCATTTGTTTATTTTCTTCTTAGGTTCCTTTGCCCTAGGAGATGTATCAGTAAACATATTGCCATGAGAGATGTCAGATTTTACTGCCTATGGTTTCTTCTAAGATTTTTTTGTTGTTGTTGTTTCATGACTTATGTTTAAGTCTCTTATCCATTTTGACTTTATTCTTGTGTATGGTGTAAGTTGGTGATCTAGTTTCTTTCTTCTTTTTTTTTACATGTATCTGTCCAATTTTCACAACACCATTTATTGAAGAGACTCTCTTAACTCTATTGTATGCTCTTGCCTTCTTTGTCAAATATTAATTGAGCATATGGCTTAGATCAGTGGTCGGCAAACCACAGCTCACGAGCCACATGTGGCTCTTTGGCCCCTTGAGTGTGTCTCTTCCACAAAATACCATGTGCAGGTGCACAAGTACAGTGTGACTGAAACTTCGTGGCCCATGCGCAATAGTCGGTTTTCAGCCTGGGCGAGTCTATTTTGAAGAAGTGGCGTTGAAGAAGTGGGGGTGTCAGTCAGTTGGTCGGACAATGGGAGACATGGCGCAGGTGGGCTGCGGGATACGCAGCACGGGGTGGGGGGCATGCACAATTCATGCATGAGTTGAGTGAGCCAGTCAGTCAGCAGTCTCATTGTGCAGTGGTTAGTGCTAGTCACATCTGCAAATCGCGTGCTAGTGACAAAAGTCCCTGCTCGAAGCCTAAAGTTACCTGTATTTTTCCAACCAGCTGCAAATCCTACAGGTATTTTCTGCATCAATTTAAGAATTGTAATTATTTTGTGTTGGTGGCTTTATTATCCTATCTAATAAAGAGGGAATATGCTAATTGACCATCACTCCGTCACAAAGATGGCTGAACCCACAGCTGAGGTCAAGTTCCCATAAGGAGACTTAACGAGCAATCAGCAGGGACCTGGAGCTATGCCTTCCCCTACCCCTGTGGGGCTTGACAGGGGACCTCAGGTGGCACCCCCCCGCCCCAGTGCCAGGCCAGGGGGCCTGAGGCTACGCTCCCCCCCCCCCATGAGACTTGATGGGGGACCTCAAGGTGCCCTTCCCATTCTGGTGCTGGGCTAGGGGACCTCAGGCTGCATCCCCCACCAGGGTGGGGCTTGGCAGGGGATCTCAGGCCATGCTCCCCACCCAGCAGGGCTTGATGAGGTGCCAGGCCAGGGGACCTGAGGCTACTCTCCCCCCCCATGAGGCTTGATGGGGGACCTTAAGGTGCACCCCCATTGCTGGGTCAGGGGAACTCAGGCTGCACCCCCACCCAGTGGGGCTTGATGGGGGACCTGAGGCTGCGCCCCCCTGCCAGTGGGGCTTGATGGGGGACCCCAGGCCATGCCCCCCACCCAGTGGAGCTTGACAGGGGAACTCAGGCCATGTCCCCCACCTGGCAGGGCTTGATGGAGGATCTCAAGGCACACCCCCTGCCCCAGTCTGGGCTGGGGAACCTCAAGCCATGCCCCCATCCTGGCACCAGGCCAGGGGACCTGAGGCTATGCCCCCTGCCTGGCAGGGCTTGACAAGGGTGGGACTGGCCGGGTCTGGATCTAGCCCAATTGTCAGGGGGAGCAGCCAGGTCTAGGTCTCACGCGATTTTGAAGTGCATGTGGGTGGGTGAGGACTTGACTCTGGATCTCATAGTGAGCCCCAGATTCTGATAGGAGGAAGATTTTCATATACATTTTACTAATTTTCTTTCATCTCTGACACTTCTATTATAGAGAAAGGGCAAATAGCAATATTAATTTATTTCCTCTAATTAATCCTTTTTTAATGTGCACAGATTTTGTGCACCAGGTCACTAGTTATAAAATGAAACTTTTTTTTTTTTTGGTGCCCTGTTTGATATACCTACAAAGAAGAAGCAAAGAAAAATGGAAGATGAAAACTGTGAATTTAAAGGTGAATGGACCAAGAATTTCATGTTTATTCAAAACTTAAATGGCCTTCTGACTTGTCTTATTTGTCAGGAAAAATTGGCGCATAACAAGAAATCAAATTTGGAGAGACACTTTACAACTAAACACATGTCATTTAGTACTAAATATCCTGTTGGTGATGCAAGGAAGAAAGCAGTTGAGGAACTTCAGAAGAGTCAAGAAAAATCAAGTTCTGTATTTAATTACTGGATGCAATCTTCCAACAATATTAATATTGCAAGTTTTGTGGTTAGTCAAAAGAGTGCTAGGAGAGGAAAACCATATACAGATGGTGAATACATAAAGAAGTTGTTTCATAAATGCATCCGAAGAGCTATTTCGGGATTTTAGAGAACAAAGCAGATATTGTAAAAAAAAAAAAAATTAAAGAGTTACCATTGTCTGCTAAAACAATGAAAGATAGAACAGTCAAAATGTCTTTCAATATAACCGACCAGCAAGTCAAAGATCTAAAATTGGTTTCAGCTTTATCAATAGCAGTTGACGAGTCTTGTGACATAAATGATACAGCACAAGTTTCATTTTTTGTATGATTTATTTCACCTACAGGTCCTAAAGAAGAACTTTTAGGATTATTGCCACTCAAAGGTCAAACACGTGGAGAGGATATAGAAAATGCTGTAATTGAGTGCATTGAAAAATATCATATGCCACTGGATAAAATTATCTCAATTTCAACAGAGGGGGCAAAAAGTATGACTGGTGTAAGAAATGGGTTTGTTGCTATTTTGAAAGAAAAAATTAATCACGAGATACTTACCATTGCATCATTCATCAAGAAGCACTTTGAGCGCAGATATTTCCAGAAGAAATTTGCAAAGTTGCGGAATTGGTGATTAACATTATCAACTCCATTATAGCTAAAGCTCTTAATCATCACCAATTTAAAGAATTTTTAGTTGAAATGGAGAGTGAGTACGCAGATCTTCTGCTGCATAACAAGGTACATTGGTTGTCAAGAGGAAACGTTTTGAAATGTTTCGCTTCCTTATTAACAGAAATTAAAGCATTTCTCCTTGAGAAGGGTATTCACTATCCAGAACTAATGAACGATCAGTGGATCCAAAAATTTTATTTCACGGTAGACGTTACTTCTCATCTAAATCAGCTTAATAATAAAATACAGGGGAAAGGAACCACAATTCTTTCGATGCTAGAATAAGTTATTTCATTCAAAAACAAATTATCTCTTTTTGCTCAAGATTTTGAAAGAGAAACTTTGATTCACTTTCCAAGCCTGTTGAAACATCGCCAAGAAAATAATTCTGATATTGACATTCACTAGTTCAAAACAACACCTTTAAATACAAGGGAAGCTTTTCTCAACTGGTTTCAGGAACTCAGAAACAGCAAAGTGACGTTAGCCTTTGTTAAAAAAATCTCTTAATGCAACAGAATTAAATTTTTTTCCCTTTAATATTGACATTGGCAACTTTGAAATGCAGTTGCTGGATTTAAAAAAGACAAAGAATTGTAGTGGAGAAACCAAAATGGCAGCATAGGTAAACTCCTACACTGCTGCCTTACACAACGATTTCAAAACTACAACTAAAAGACAAAATGGACATCATCCAGAACCACAGGAAAGCTGGCTGAGTATAAATTCTACAACTAGAAGGAAAGAGAAAAGCACACTGAGACTCAGAGGAGCTGCGGAAGGCAGAGATAGGGAGATGCAAGCATGGAGAGGACTGGCAGCTGAGTGTGTGGCTGGCTTTCTCAAATGGAAGAGAGACGGAAGCTCCTGACTGCACTGGACTCCAGTTCTGGGCAAGACCCTGGGGACCCAGACTCATACAGGGGGAATCTGGACTGTCAGGAAAAGAGAAAAGCACACTAAGACTCAGGGGAGCTGCAGAAGACAGAGGTCCAGAGGCGTGCACGCAGAAAGGACTGACTGCTGAGTGCATGGCTAGCTTTCTCAAACAGGAGGGAGATGGAAGCTCCTGATTGCACTGAACTCCAGTTCTGGGCGAAACTCTGGGAACCCAGACTCATTCGGGAAGAAACTGCACAGTCTGGCAGCAGCCAAAACTCCAGGGCGGCTTCTCTCAGAGGTGCTTGCAGGGATTACCGAGGGACACTGAGGCCCAGGGGACTCATATGGCAGGGCTGACAGGAAGCCAAGGCTGTCTGCTCCACCCTGAGACTCCGCCCCATCCAAGCTGAGCACAGAGGCTTTTGCAATTTTGCAAGTCTTGTCTCATAAGGGTGTCTCCAGCACAGAAGTTCTCCCAGTGTAGACACAGCTGATCCTCACAGCCAATTGGCCTGGAGGTCAATTCCTCCCAGTGATACCAACAACAGTCAAGACTTAACTACAACAAGGCTGTGCACACAGTCCACAAAGGGGTGCACCAAGAGTATCCACTTCAGGTAACTGGGGAGGCTGAGCCACTGGGCCCTATAGGACACCTAGCACACAAAGCTACTCTACCAACTCAGGGAAGCAGTGAAAATGCAGAGACAAAGAAACAGATAACAAATGAAAGAAATGGAGAAAAGCAAACAACTGAATATAGAGTTCAAAACCACAGTTATAAGGTTTTTCAATAATTTCCTAGAAAAAGCCAATAGATTTAGCAAGACACTCAAGGATATGAAAAAGGACCAACTAGAAATTAAACATGCACTGACTGAAATAATAAAATATACAGAGACCTAACACCAGACTAGAGGACTTCAAGAATCAGGTCAACGATTTGAAATACAAAAAAGCAAAAAACACTCAATCAGAAAAGAAAAAAGAAACCAAAAATTTGAAGATAGTGTAAGAAGCCTCTGAGACAACCTCAAGTGTACCAACATCAGAATTATGGGGGTTCCAGAAGAAGAAAAAGAACAAGATACTGAAAACCTATTTGAAGAAATAATGACAGAAAACTTCCCTCACCTGGTGAAAGAAATAGACTTAAAAGTCCAGGAAGTGCAGAGAATGCCAAACAAGAGGAATCGAAAGAGGACCACACCAAGACACATCATAATTAAAATGCCAAGGGCAACAGACAAAGAGAAAATCTTAAAAGCAGCAAGAGAAAAACAGTTACTTACCTACAAGGGAACACCCATAAGATTGTCAGCTGATTTCTCAACAGCAACTATGCAGGCCAGAAGGGAGTGGCAAGAAATATTCAAAGTGATGAATAGCAAGAACCTACAACCAAGATTACTCTACCCAGCAAAGCTATCATTCAGAATTGAAGGGCAGATAAAGAGCTTCACGGATAAGGAAAAGCTAAAGGAGTTCATTACCACCGAACCAGTATTATATGAAATGCTGAAAGGTATTTTTTAAGAAGAGGAAGAAGAAGAAAAAGGTAAAGATAAAAATTGTGAACAACAAATACATATCTATCCACAAGTGAATCTAAAAATCAAGTGAATAAAAAATCTGATCAACAGAATAATCTGGTGTATAATAGAATAAGGGGCATAGAAAGGGAGTGGACTGACAATTCTCAGGGGGAAAGGGTGTAGGGATTGCGGGAAGAGACTGGACAAAAATAGTACACCTATGGATGAGGACAGTGCGGGGGGGGAGGGGTAAGAGCAGAAGGGGTGGGAACCGGGTGGAGGGGAGCTATGGGGGGAAAAAGAAGAACAATTGTAATAATCTGAACAATAAAGATTTATTAAATTAAAAAAAAGAAACAAAGAATCGTGGAGCTCGAAATTTGAACATCTTTGTGCTGATATAGAAATATTGTAGAAAAACAAATGTGAACTTAGTTCACAGCATAAGTGGTCTGCTTTGAAAGACCTCGGGAAGAAAGCTATGTTGAGTTTTAACACCTAGAATAGTATTCCTGACTCATATAAATAACTGAAAAAACTAGAGTTTGCTCTTCTTTCCTTATTCGGGTCTACATATTTATGCGAACAATCATTTTCGAGCATGAACCTTATCAAGAGTAAACTGAGAAGTCGTCTTATTGATGAGAACCTGGAATTGTGCCTAAAATTAAAAACAACAACATACAAACGTGACTTACCCAAACTTTCCAAGGAGATGCAAGGCCATTGTTCACATTAGTGTTTGTCAGTCATTGTCATGACTTAATTTTATGGATATTGTAAGGTAAATTGTAAGGAATTTAATTTTATCAATAAGTAATATCGTTATTAAGTATGATATCAAGTTTTATTCAACATACCTATAGTTTAACTAAGACTTAAAACTTTAGGTAAAGTTTATTAAGTTAACTTTAGGTAACATTGTGGAGTGAAAGAAGATGTAGTGTCGAGGATTGAGAAAGGTATGTTGAAATGGTTTGGACATATAGAGAGGATGAACGAAAGGAGATAGATGAAACAAGTATACAAGACGAGTGTGTATGGGAGAGTTGTAAGGGGTTGACCTCAGCGAACGTACCTCAATCAGATTGAGGACGTTTTTAGCAAAGGCAAGCTTAGGAGTACCCTAATTAAGTTAATAACAATGTACCTACCTATAAAGTGTAAGTTTAAAAATTTGGCTCTCAAAAGAAATTTCAATGGTTGTACTGTTGATATTTGGCTTTTTTGACTAATGAGTTTGCTGACCACTGGCTTAGGTCAATTTCTGGGCTTTCTGTTCTGTTCCATTGATCTATATGGCTATTCTTGTGCCAGTACCAGGCAGTTTTGAGAACAGTGGCATTGTAGTATAACTTGATAATTGGTATTGTGATCCCTCCAACTTTGTTCTTCTTTCTTAAGATTGCTACAGCTATTCTGGTTCTTTTTAGGTTCCATATACATTTTTTTCTTTTTTTTAGTATTTGCTCTAGTTCTGTAAAGTATGTCATTGTTATTTTAATTGGAATTACATTGAATCCTTGGATTGTGTTGGGTAGCATGGATATTTTAATGATGTTTATTCTATCTATCCATTAACATGGCATATTCTTCCTCTTGTTTGTATCTTCCTCTATCACTTTTTTCAATGTCCTGTATTTTTCCAAATAGAAGTCATTTACCTCCTTGGTTAACTTCATTCTAAAGTATCTTAATATTTTGTCACAATGGTAAATGGGATTTTCTGTTTAGTTTCTCTTTCTGAGACTTCATTATTGGTGTATAAATATGCCATAAATTTCTGGGTGTTAATTTTGTATTCTGCTATATTGCTGAATTGATTTATGAAATCTAGTAGTTTTTTTGGTGGAGTCTTTAGAGTTTTCTGTGTAAAATATCATGTCACTTTCTAATAATGAGAGTTTTACTTCCTCTTTTTTAATTTGGATGCAATTTATTTCTTCTTCTTGTCTGATCACTGTGGCTAGCACTTCCAGTACTATGTTGAGTAAGAGTGGTGAAAGAGGACATCCATGTCTTGTTCCTGTTCTTAGGGGAAATGATTTTAGTTTTCACATTGATATTATGTTGGCTGTAGGTTTGTCATATATGACCTTTATTATGTTGAGGTATGATCACTCTATTCCCACTTTGCTGAGAGTTTTTATAAAAAATGGGTATTGGATTTTTTAATACTTTTTATGCATCTATTGCAGATATGATCATGTGATGTACCATGTTTATTGATTTGTGAATATTATACCAGCATTACATCCCTGTAATAAATCCCACAATGTCCTATGACCCATCCTTTCTCTAATATTTGATTATAGTTTAATAGGATATCGGGATTCTTTAGTTTTTTTTTAAAGTTTTCTTGACAGAATATAATGAGACCATGTTTTTCTTATTAATAATGTGAGCTATATAAAAAAACAAAGTAGAGATGGATACAGTTTGATGTCTCAGGATTTCTCAGCCTCTTTGACTGAATGAATAAGAGAATATTGTCATTGCCAAGGCACTAAATTGTCTAGATACAAGTTTGCCCAGCTTTATTCTTCCTCAATTAAGCTATGTAGTAAGGATCATTATTATATTTTCAAAATTTTTGACAGTAAATTATACAAGTTTAACATGATAGAAAAAGGGGAGTTTCTATATCTGTGTTTTCAGTGTCAATTGCATGGCAGAATTAGCTATAGAATTCAAGTAATGTTTAGTACTAAATCTGTATAATTTAAACCAAGTATAATATTCTATTTATAGCACTAAAAGACCATGATGTTACTAAAGGTTTTGTACAATGTACTTTGAATTTGTGGATACTGCTTACATGTGTACATTTGTTGTGAATTGATGGATGTCTAATTAGTAATTTCTTCCATAATGCTTTCATTGACAGCTGCCTACGTAGTCTAATGGCATTTCTATCTTTTAACTTCCCTGAGTGCACTAATTTTATTTCAAGACATCAGTTCATCTCTTACCATTTGATGCATCTGTTGATCTTCTCCCAAACACAAATGTCATTGTGACATTGTACTTTCAAAGTGTTTCAATAGGTACTTAAGTCACTTATGTTGCTTATCAGGAGCATGATTGCCTTCTTCATGTTCATTTGACAATGCTTTGGCAGCAATGTTTCATGAATTCATTTTATATAATAAATTCCACAATGCTGAACTGCAAATTTTCTAAGAACTCAGATATATCAGCAGTAAAATATTATTCATTTATTAATACAACAAGGTATTAATATTCATTGTGAATTGTGTTTTGGGGATAAAAGAAAATATGACAGATGTGTCTTTGAGACATCCAGGAAACATGGGCTATCTCACATCAATGTTTCTTTCTCTTTTTACACCCCCACTCTCTCCTTCCTCTCTCTCTCTCTCTCTCTTTCTAAAAATCAATAAAAACATACCTTTGGGTGAGGATTTAAAAAAAAACAACAACATTGGCACAACAAATTAAATTAGGCAGTAAAATAAAATAATAGGTTATGGTGTTGCAGAAATGATATAGCAGTGAATATTAGAAATACAGGGGTCATAATGTATAAATCATGAGAACATTAATAAAAAGAAATTGCAAAATATATGATAGTATTTACATACAGTACATTTTATGGATACTTACATAGTTGGTAATATAAAACCGTGGGAGAAATGTCAGATGCTATATTCAGAAGAGTTTGTACTTTTCTCTAGGAGATGAAGAAAGGAAGAAAGAGGATATCTGTTTGTCTGTATTTTTTACTGATTATGTTTAAAATATATGGAACAGGCCTAGCTGGTTTGGCTCAGTGGATAGAGTGTTGGACTGCAGACTGGAAGGTCCCAGGTTTGATTCAGTCAAGGGCACATGCTCAGGTTGTGGGCTCGATCCCCACTAGGGAGTGTGCAGGAAGTAGCCAATCAATGATTCTCATCATTGATGTTTCTATTTTTCTCTCCCTCTCCCTTCCTCTCTGAAATCAATAAAAACATATTTAAAAACTAATAAAATAAATGTAACAAATATAAAATAGGTTACAAAATGCTAAGTCTTAAGAGACAATTGAAATAGATGTTGGTACTATAGAATTAGATGATTGCATTCAAATCCTAGTTCTGCCATTTGCTAGATGTCTGAACTTAGGTTAATTACTTAATTTCCCTGTATTTCCTCATTTATAAAGGAGGATGGTAGTAATATATATCTCATAACATTGTTATGAAGATTGCAGGAGTTAATATTCATAAAGTGCTTAAAACATAACTATATTGGTGTTTAAAAAATAAGATAAAATTAGTAAGATGGGTAGGGTGTATTTAGTTATTAACTAAATAGCTCTTATAACATAATTTAGATAATTATCTAAATTATATATATTACAATGGCAGTTATAAAGCAGTTATGGGGTGAAAACTAATTGAATAAAGAAATAAAAAGAAGTGTTGATTTCTTTCAAGAACCTTGACTATAAAAAGGAGTAGTAAGTCTAAGGTCATGTGGCCATACAGACTTTGCTTCCATATGGAAGCAGAAGACCTAGGAGAGTTCATGGAGGAAGAAGGAGCCTGAGTCCTTCCACTAAAATCAGAGCTACTTTAATCCTGAGCCCAATTAAAACATGAATTTTTGGATGGACTAGGGGTACTTCTTAGGTAAGAGCTAAGGGAAGAGATGTAGAGATAATAAAACATATGATTATTTTTGGTAAAGTGGCAAAATTCCTGGGGTTTTTGTTTCTTGGAAAGGATGTGTGATTGACTTTTACTATTGGAGGTGTGAGGATAGTTCTTTTAATTTGTGGGGCGCTGTAGTAGTAATGAATTATGGTCAATGAATAGTGGCACCTCAAAAATCACTATTTTATTCAATTTTCCACTGAATCCTGGATCATAGCACTGAAGTGTGGATAGTAAAGACCAACTGAAGAAACTGTCTCTTCATTTGTTTTATGGAGAAGCAGTCTGGAGGGGTGATTAGAATAGGCTCTGGGAGCAGAACTCCAGGGTTCCAGTTAAGACTCTATTTTTTTTAATGTCTCTAAATTTCTTTTACAGTATCAGTAAAATGGCACAATAATAGACCTTACATCACAGAGTTTATGTGAGAAGTAAATGTGTTAAAGCACCTAGAAGTAACTAAAACATAGCTAAGAGATAACAAAGTTTAGACATCATAATTACTTCTAATATTATTATTATTGAGTAGTATGATCAAATTCTGAATCTATGCTTAAAGATTATTCATTTTTATGAACTAATATTTGTTTTGTATAGATTTAATAGAATATGTGCATATTTAAAAATCAACTACCTCAACAAACATCTGCATATGAATAAATCATACTGACTTCAAGATAGCAGTTTCCTTGGAGAATGGGTAAGAATTAATAGAACAGAGGATGTTCTAATGTATCTGTATCACTCTATATTTTAACCTATATCTTAGGTCTGAAAATAGCACACTTAATATTTTTTTAATTGCTAATATTAGTCACCTTTCTCAGCATTTACTATTTGGCAAGAACTGTGCTAAACAATTTGCATGTATTTACTCATTATTCTTAACTAGAGGCCTAGTGCACAAAATTCGTGGCCTCCCTCCCATCCCCCAGCCACCTGCCACTGTTAGGGCCTCCCTCCCTTCCTTTGGCTAGCCCCGCCCCATGGTTGAACTCCCAGACAATTCCTGGTTGAAGGGACAATTTACATACTATTCTTTTATTACATAGGATACTCTGCACATAGACTACATATATTCTTCTGTTTCTGCTCCATATTTAACAAGAACACATTTCTTAAAGCAAGAGATGACAGAAAGAAAAGAGAAAAGTTAGGATTAGGATGGTCTTTTCTGGAATACTTTTGAGCCAAAGCTGCAAGAGTATACTTTGTGATACTTTGAACTGTGAACAAAATGCTTGGCGGCCTTCTTGGATAATGAGAGCACATTGTGGCCCAGACTGGCCTGTTAGAGGAATTTTGTTAAGGCTTGATAGGTTATTAGAGAAAATCTGTTTAACAATTTTATAGTGAAGATGTCAATTCCAGAACTGCATATTTCAAAATCAGTGGAATTTTTTTTCACTATTCTTCATTGGCAGACACTTTTCACATCACAGAAAAGCACAAATTAATAAAGCTAGAGTACATGACATTGGATTCTAAACATACTGTTTGTATAATTTTTCCTAATTGTTGCATACACATATGCTGCACAATATCGCTTCTTCTAAGAAGCCCATATCCAAAGAATGCTTTATAGTTTTGCCAAGTAATTTCAGATATCATTTTGTCATGTTTGTCAAAACAATTGTGAAAGGAAAATGTGACTTGTACAGTTCTTGCAATTTTGAGATTTTCTGAAGAAACTAAGACTTATGATCAGCTTGTCCAAGGTCACAGAGCCAATATGTGTCCAGGATTTGAACCCAGTTCTTTTTAATTCAAGAGCAATTAAATTTCCCCAACTGTCAGTTTTCTAATATCAAAGTAATATAACATGTGCTTGAAATTTGAACAAGTGTATGGAAATTTAATTATTGGATTGTTTTATACACACACACACACACACACACACACACACACATATATACACGCACACACATACATACATACACAGTAGGTCTCCAGGTTACATTGGAGATCCATTCCTATGGCACGACGTAATGCGATTTTCGCCGTAAGTCGGGACCCACCTACATAAGCACCTACATCACTCACATGGAGTACATACACAGCAGTAATGAAGTGAAACAGTCAAAAATCTTTAAAAAGAAATATAATAATTCCTGACCTTTACTTGTGGGAGAGGAGGGCTGTAAGAGATCAACCAAAGGACTTGTACGCATGCATATAAGCATAACCAATGGATATAAGACACTGGGGGGACGGGGAGGGCAGGCAGGTGAAGGCATGTATTGGGGGGTAGGGGAAGCCGGGGAGAGGTCAATGGGGGAAAAAAAAAAGGAGACATATGTACTACTATTTGTAATACTTAAAACAATAAAAAGAGAAAGTAGAAAAAAATAAAAAATAATAAAATAAAATTGTAAAAAATAAAATAAGTAAAAAAAAGAAAAGAAAAATAAATAAATGAAAGTTTTTCCTAAAAAAAACAACAAACAATAAAAACATTTTTTTTAAAAAAACACATAAAGCACATATGTACATACATTGAAATGATGGAACTTTTTAAAAAAAATATATTTTATTGATATTTTACAGAGAGGAAGGGGGAGGGATAGAGAGGTAGAAACATCCATGAGAGAGAAACATCGATCAGCTGCCTCCTGCACACCTCCTACTGAGGATGTGCCTGCAACCAAGGTACATGCCCTTGACCGGAATCAAACCTGGGACCTTTCAGTCTGTAGGCCGACGCTCTATCCCCTAAGCCAAACTGGTTAGGGCAGAACTTTTTTTTATAAATAAATGGGAGATGATGACATAACCATGAAATGATATACGTCGAATCTGACATAACCCGTGGACTGCCTGTGTATGTGTATATATATATCCTATATAATAAAAGGTTAATATGCAAATCGAGCAAAAGGTGGAACAACCAGTTGTTATGACGCACACTGACCATCAGGGGGCAGATGTTCAATGCAGGAGCTGCCCCTTGGTGGTCAGTGTGCTCCCACAGGGAGAGGGCTGCTCAGCCAGAAGCCCTGAGCCAGATTCACAGCTGGTGAGCACAGCAGCAGTGTTAGGAGCCTTTCCCACCTCTGCAGCAGTGCTAAGGATGACATCCCTGAGGGCTCTTAGACTGCTAGAGGGTGCAGACCGGGCTGAGGGACCCCATCCCCTCCCTGAGTGCATGGATTTCATGGATCAGGCCTCTCATTTTCCATAAAAGTTTATTTGAAATTCAGCATAGAAAGTTGTGGTTCATAATTATCCTGAATTTAAAGTTATATTTACTCATTACTAAAAATATATATGTATTTTTAAAACTCTCAGTATATCAAGGTAAAGAATATTTTGAATTATATTAAGTTAAGTAGGGTGTCTTTTCAAAAAAGTATAGTATGGCTAGTTTTCTTTTTTTTAAGTTTTTATGTTCTATGATGATAAATTTTTGCTTTTTTTATTGTCTAAAGTTTTACATATGTCTCCTTTTTCCCCCAATTGACCCCCTCCTGCATCTCTTCCTAGCCAGGGCAAGCCCCCACCACCCCAATGTCTGTGTCTATTGGTTATGCTAATAAGCATGCATATAAATCCTTTGGTTGCTCTCTAACCCTCCCCCATACCATTTTTCTCTGAATCTATTCTTGTTCATCAAATTATGTTCATCATTATATCCCACATATGGGTGAGATCATGTGATATTTATCTTTCTCTGACTGGCTTATTTTGCTTAGCATAATGCTCTCCGGTTCCATCCATGCTGTTGCAAATGGTAAAAGTTCCTTCTTTTTTATAGTGGCATGGTATTCCATTGTGTAGATGTACCACCGTTTTTTAATCCACTCATCTGCTGATGGGCACTTAGGCTGTTTCCAAATCTTAGCTATGGTAAGTTGTGCTGCTCTGAACATAGGAGTGCATATATCCTTTCTGATGGCTGTTTCTGTTTTCTTGGGATATAGTCCTAAAAGTGGGATTACTGGGTCAAATGGGAGCTCCATTTTTAACTTTTTGCAGGAAACTCCATACTGTTCTCCACAGTGGCTGCACCAGTCTGCATTCCCACCAGCAGTGCAGGAGGGTTCCTTTTTCTCGACATCCTCGCCAGCACTTGTTGGCTAGTTTTCTACAGTGAATTATTTAAAACATTTTCTATGCAGTCAATTACTTGGACACAATTTAAAATATATAGAAATTTGAATGACTCGATTACAAAAAAAAAAAAAAAAAAGGAATTTTAGTACAATGTCAACATCAATGCAATTTCCTTTCCATTCATTAGTAACTCCAGTTAATGGCCCACCATTGACTTAGCCAGCAGCTGGGCTAGAAGCTGGGATTCCAGCAAAGCCTTGAAACCTGAAGGAATTCAAGTGGAAAGTAGCAGCAGAGATCACTACTGGGGGTTATGGTCAAATTGGGAACTAGTTTTAGAGAAGCTGGACTTAAAACATGTAAGTACTAACTATTGTGCAAGTCCACAGGGATGCTGCTTAAGTGTGTCTACAGTGCCAGGTCACCAAAGTTAAGAAGTAAATGAAAGTTTTTTGATGTTGATGAGGCTGCATAGTCACTAAGAATCAGGAAGGTACTTTCTATATGCTTCAAAAAGAAACTGAAAATGGAGTAGTTATGATCTCTCAAGCTCTCTAATAATTATGTATAAAAAACATTTTTGGAAGTACAAGGCTGTAAATAATTGTATTTTTCCCCATTTTTTTATTGTTTGAAGTATTACAAATAGTAGTACATATGTCTCCTTTTTTTTCTCCCATTGACCTCCCCCCAGCCTCCCCTACCCCCCAGTACATGCCTTCACCTGCCCCCCCCCCCAGTGTCTTGTATCCATTGGTTATGCTTATATGCATGTGTATGAGTCCTTTGGTTGATTTCTTATAGCCCCCCGCCCCAACCTCCCCTGCCTTCCCACTGTATTTTGACAGTCTGTTCAGTGCTTCTTTGCCTCTGTATCTATTTTTCCCCCCATTTCTTTCCTTTAAAAAATCTTGCCTCTGCAGACTAGAAATAAACACATAATAACAAAAATTGTTTGAGTCCCAATTTCAATGTGCAACAGTTCTGAGTCCCCATTTCAATGTCTAACAGTTCCTTATGTGCACATGTCAGCAATGATATCTGGATGGTGGGCACATGGTGGCAATGCAGGTCCGACCCTCTCTGGTTTGGTCCTAGGCAACCTGCTGCTGACTGCTAGCTTGGCAAGGCGTCATCAGCGTCTTCCATCTCTGGACTGTTTCTTCTCTTGTCTTCGTGGTTGGAGCAGACCTGTCAACTCCTCTCTGTTGCAGGAATCCACATGGTCTTAGAGTTGTTTTCTGAAAATACACAAACATATTCTCTACCAAAAGTTAATAAAGGAATCTTTTCTATATAATTGATTTGCAATCATTTTTATTTTTGCCCAAACGAATTTCCTTTGTCTTATTTAGACACCATGTGTGTTTTTCATGGGTGTCTTGCTGTTAGCATTACAAATGAAAATTAATTTGGTAAAGTAAAAATTTTCTAGATGTAATTTACTTATAGGATATTTTTCCTTACATGATATTACTCTACTATCCCCTTCCCTTTTTTTTTTTTTTTTTGATTAATGGAGGCTTTTGTAAGTTTTATAATGCAGTCTTGATAACTTTAAATTTTAATTTTTTTGCCCCAAAATATGACTGCTTTAGGTTCATTGCATGTTCAAGAATTTTACCATGAGATGAACTACCAATAGAAATTTTAGTTATTACTTTAGGAACAGCTTTTTGTCCAGTACAATTAAATTTTCTTGAATATTCACTTATTTCAATTAGCCTATTTAAATTAATCTGAAAACTTGATTACTATTATACTGTCAAATTTAATACTCTACCAACAATCTTAGTTTACCCTGTAAATATTAGTGGAAAGGATTATTTGTATTCTTGAGTAGGCCCTGAGCATTCCTGGTGCTACGCTGGATTTAGATATAGGATTTAGATATTTGTATTCTTGAGTAGGGCAGCTGCTGTCGGCCAAGTCTCTGTCTGTTCCCTGGGTCCTGATCTGAGCTGGGCCAAGTCTCTGTCTGTCACCTGTGTCCCAATCTGAGCTGGGCATGGGAAGTGAAGCAGACATGGGGGCAGGAGATCTCCTTCAGAAGGGGTGAGGGTTCAGGCTCCTTCAGGGTTGGGGGGGTGAGGGGCTGTTCCCCACCTCTGTTGACCCCCAAATTCTCTCCTGATGGCCCCTCTGCGACTGTGCCTGTCTTAGGTTGTTCCCTCCTTGAGGAATCTTACCGTCTCTGGCTAACCAGCCATCTTCAGGGGCCAAGCAGGGTGATGTGATGTTCAGTTCTGTCTCCTTGGTAGCCTATGCCCCCGTGGCCTCCACACCCAGCACCTGCCTTGGGAATCCCTGGCCTGCTGGCAGGGTCCCGGTGCTGATCACATATCTCGGGGAAATCGGGTTTCTTCTCCAGTGAGGGCCCAGCTCACAGGATTGGGTGTGAGACAGATCCATGGTACCAGCCCCCACGAGGCTTCAAGCTCAGCATGAACAGAAAGCTCAGGCAATAGCTGAGGGCAATTGGATTGTGAGAAGAGGGTCCCTCTTGGCACAAAAGGCAAGAGGGGCCGATATAGGATGCTCAAGTGCCTCCCCAGTGCCTTAATTCCTTCTGCAAGGGATTAAATCCTTTCATGTCCTTTTTTTAAATTGCTGCCAAACATTCGAAGAATTAGTTTACAAGTTTGTTTGGGATAATTGTACAATATGCTGTTGTAAAATATCTGAAATTATAATGACATTGTAGAATAATATCATGTAAGGATATTCTTTGCTCTAGGCCATGGCAATTCCATTTCAAACTGGCTGTCAATTTCTTTTTGTAACTTTATATAAAATTTGTCAAGGAGGCAAAAACACAAATTACTTACTTTAGTTCAAGAGCCCAAATATATTGACTTTCAATTACAATCCTTATGACTTTTGAAGGAAACTTCTCTTTGTTTCCTTCCAAAATAATTTTCAGTCTACAGAGAGTTTCATTTAAAAATCTTTGTCACATGAAACAATTTCTCTTAAGGTTATGGTGGCCACTAGTATGAATTAGATTTAATATTTTATTTTTATTTTATAATTTTTATTTTTTACATATGTGTTCTTATTCCCTATAACCCGCACCCCCTACTTATGCCCCACCCCCTTATATTCTGTGTCCATTGATTAGGTACATATGCATGCACACAAGTCCCTTGGTTGATCTCTCCACCTTACCCCCACTCTCCCCTACCTTATCTGAGTTATGACGTTCTGATGGACATTTCTCAGCCCCTGGATCTGTTCTTGTTCATCAGTCTATGCCATTCATTATATTCCACAAATGAGTGAGATCATGTGATATTTATCTTTCTCTGCCTGGCTTATTTCACTCAACATAATATTCTCCATCTCCATCCATGTTGCTGCAAATGGTAGGAACTCCTTCTTTTTTACCACAGCGTAGTATTCCATTGTGT
The DNA here is from genome assembly GCA_026230045.1 of Corynorhinus townsendii. Classification (NCBI taxonomy): domain Eukaryota; kingdom Metazoa; phylum Chordata; class Mammalia; order Chiroptera; family Vespertilionidae; genus Corynorhinus; species Corynorhinus townsendii. Next base: position 111,120,993 of record JAPDVU010000001.1, on the reverse strand, counting down.
CGATATACCACAATTTTTTAATCCACCCATCTGTGATGGGAAGTTAGGCTGTTTCCAAATCTTACCTATGGTGGATTGTGCTGCTATGAACATAGGGGTGCATATATCCTTTCTGATTCGTGTTTCTAGTTTCTTCAGATATATTCCTAGAAGTGGGATCACTGGGTCAAATGGGAGTTCCATTTTTAGTTTTTGAGGAAGCTCCATACTGTTCTCCACAGTGGCTGCACCAGTCTGCATTCCCACCAGCAGTGCAAAAGAGTTCCTTTTTCTCCACATCCTCGCCAACACTTGTTGTTTGTTGATCTGTTGATGATAGCTATTCTGACAGGTGTGAGATGGTGCCTCATTTTTGTTTTGATTTATATCTCTCTGATGATTAGTGACTTTTAGCAGGTTTTCATATGTATCTTGGCCTGCTTTCTGTCTTCTTTTGAAAAGTGTCTATTTAGATCAGTTGCCCATTTTTTGATTGGGTTGTTTATCTTCTTTTTGTTAAGTTCTATGTGTTTTCTGTATACTTTGGAGATTAAACCCTTATCATTGATATCATTTTCAAATATGTTCTCCCATGCAGTGGGCTTTCGTGTTGTTTTATTGATGGTTTTCTTTGCTGTGCAAAAGCTTTTTATTTTGATGTAGTCCTATTTGTTTATTTTCTCTTTAGCTTCCATTGCCCTAGGAGCAGTATCAGTGAAGAAGTTCTTTCGGCATATGTCTGAGATTTTGCTGCCTGTGGATTCCTCTAGTATTTTCATGGTTTCCCATCTTATGTTTAAGTCCTTTATCCATTTTGAGTTTATTTTTATATATGGTGTAAGTTGGTGATCTAGCTTCATTTTTTTTGCATGTATCTGTCCAATTTTCCCAACACCATTTATTGAAGAGACTGTCTTGACTCCATTGTATGTTCGTGCCTCCTTTGTCAAATATTAATTGAGCATATTGATTTGGGTCAATTTCTGGGTACTCTATTCTATTCCATTGATCTATATGTCTGTTCTTGAGCCAGTACCAGGTTGTTTTGAGAACAGTGGCTTTGCAATACAGCTTGATATCTGGTATTGAGATCCTACCTACTTTGTTCTTCTTTCTCAGGATTGCTGCAGCTATTCAGGTTCTTTTTTTATTCCAGATAAATTTTTGGAAAGTTCATTCTAGGTCTGTGAAATATGTCATTGGTATTTTAATGGGAAGTGCATTGAATTTATAGATTACTTTGGGTAGTATGGACATTTTGATGATGTTGATTCTACCAATCCATGAACATGGTATGTTCTTCCATCTGTTAATGTCTTCCTCTATCTCTTTTTTCAGTGTCGTGTAGGTCTTTCACCTTCTTAGTTAAGTTTATTCCTAGGTATCTTAATTTTTTGGTGCGATGGTAAATGGGATTGTTTTTTTCAGTCTCTCTTTCTGTAAGTTCATTATTGGTGTATAGAAATGCCATAGATTTCTTGGCATCAATTTTGTATCCTGCTACATTGCCGAATTCATTTATTAAGTCTAGTAATTTTTTGATGGAGTCTTTAGGGTTTTCTATGTACAGTATCACGTCATCTGCCAATAAGGACAGCTTTACTTCTTCTTTTCCAATTTGGATCACTTTTATTTCTTCTTCTTGTCTGATGGCAATGGCTAGTACTTCCAGCTCTATATTGAACAGGAGTGGTGAGAGTGGGTATTCCTGTCTTGTTCCTGTTCTTAGGGGAAATGGTTTTAGTTTTTGCCCATCGAGTATGATGTTGGCTGTGGGTTTGTCATATATGGCTTTTATTATGTTGAGGTATGATCCTTCTATTCCCACCTTGCTGAGAGTTTTTATGATGAAAGGGTGTTGGATTTTGTCAAATTCTTTTTCTGCATCAATTGATATGACTATGTGATTTTTATCTTTCAATTTGTTTATGTAATGTATCACATTTATTGATTTCCGAATATTTTACCATGCTTGCATCCCCGGGATAAATCTTACTTGGTCATGATGTATGATCTTTCTGATGTACTGCTGGATCCGATTTGATAGAATTTTTTTGAGGATTTTGGCATCTACATTCATGAGGGATACTGGCTTGTAATTCTCTTTCATTGTGTTATCTTTCTCTGGTTTTGGTATTAGGGTGATGCTAGCTTCATAGAAGGAGATTAGAAGTGTTCCTTTCTCTTGAATTTTCTGGAATAGTCTAAGGAGGATAGGTTTTAGTTCTTCCTTGAATGTTTGCTAAAATTCCCCTGTGAAGCCCTCTTGTCCCCGGCTTTTGTTTGCTGGAAGGTTTTTGATGACTGTTTCAATTTCTTCCATTGTTATTGGCCTATTGAGAGTTTTAGAATCTTCCTGAGTGAGTTTTGGAAGGTTGTATTTTTTTAAGAATATGTCTATTTCTTCCAGGTTGTCCAGTTTGTTGGAAGAGAGTTATTCATAGTATTTTTTAACAATCCTTTGTATTTCTGTGGGGTCTGTTGTTATTTCACCTCTTTCATTTCTGATTTTATGTATTTGGGTCCTCTCTCTTTGCTTCTTGGTGAGCCTGGCTAGAGGTTCATTAATCTTGTTTATCCTTTCAAAGAACCAGCTCTTGGTTTTGTTGATCCTTTGTATTTTTTTTTTTTTTTTTGGTCTCTTTGTCATTCATTTCTGCTCTGATATTTGTTATGTCCTTCCTTCTGATCACTGTGGGCTTTTCTTGTTGATCTCTTTCTAATTCTTTGAGTTGTTGAGTTAGAAGATTTATTACCATTTTTTCTTGTTTTTTGAGGTAGGCCTGTAGAGCTATAAACTTCCCTCTCAAGACTGCTTTCATTGTGTCCCATAGCTTTTGCATTTTTGTGTTTTTATTGTCATTAGTCTCCAGGATGTTTTTAATTTCTTCTTTGATCTCGTTGATCACACATTGTTTGATAGCATGCTATTCAGCTTCCAAGTGTTTGAATTTTTTGGAATGTTTTTATTTTAGTTTATTTCTAATATTATGCCATTGTAGTCTGAGGAAATGCTTGATATGATTTCAATCTTTTTGAATTTAGGGAGACTTTGCTTGTGACCCAATATGTGGTCTATTTTTGTAAATGTCCCATGTGCACTTGAGAAGAATGTATATTGTGTGGCTTTGTGGTGAAATGCTCTGAAGATGTCAATTAGGTCCATTTGATCTAGTGCGTCATTTAGAATTGCTGTTTCTTTGCTCATTTTTGTCTAGAGAATTTCTCAAGTGATGTCAGTGGTGTATTAAACTCTCCTACTATGATTGTATTGTTGTCGATCTCTCCCTTGATATCCTCCAGGAGTTTTTTTATGTATTTGTGTGCTCCTGCATTGGGTGCATATATGTTTACCAGAGTTATATCTTCTTGTGGAATTGCTCCCTTTAGTATTATCTAGTGGCCTTCCTTATCTCTTGTTATGGCCTTTACTTTGAGGTCTATTTTATCAGATATAAGTATTGCTACCCCAGCTTTTTTCTCATTTCCATTTGCTTGAAAAATATTTTTCCATCTCTTCACTCTCAGTCTGTGTGAATCCTTTGCTCTGAGGTGGGTCTCTTGTAGACAGAAAATATATGGGTCATGTTTTCTTATCCATTCAGCTACCCTATGTCTTTTGATTGTTGCATTTAATCCATTTACATTTAATGTCATTTTTGACAAGTACATGTTTGTTGTCATATTTTTCCTTAGTGTTTGTGTTTCTTTTTGCTTTTCTCTTTTTTCTTTTTACAGCAGTCCCTTTAGCATTTCTTGCATTTCTGGCTTGGTAGTGGTAAACTCTCTTAGACCTTTTTAATTGTAGTTTTTAAAAAAATACTTCAGTAACTTTAATCGGAGAATCTGAAGGGGAGGATCTGAAGGGGAGGATGGTGCTTTCTGAGCCCCACTAGACAATTGGTTAGTCTTCATACAACAGCAGCTAGATCTTGCTGAAATCAAAGCAGTAGGATTCCATGATGGGAAAACCATTGGTCTCTTGGTAGTTCATAAGCCTCTTAGCTTCCTGGAGGGCATATGGTACTAAGAGCCAAGACAATGAAGTTCCAAAAAAATAATTCTCCATGCATCCATTCTCAGGAGCTATTTTCTCCCTGTTAACTGGTAAAAAAAATACTGGCAAACTAAAACACAAGCAGGGTTATTATGAGATCACTAACACTTTTTAAGAATGAACTAGATTGCCCTACCAGGGAAAGTAACATCTCAAGGTGTTTCTGGTGGGGGAGTAAGAGAATGTGGAATGAATAGTATAAGTTATAAATAGTAAAAGGTATAAATACATAATGAACAATTACAGAAATGAGATCTACAACAAACAGTCATAGTGTCCTTGTTTGTTCTATACATATTTGTGTTCATTAACCCTTCTGTCCTCCATCTCTAATATTTCATATAAAGAATATTAGTGGTAAATATATATAAATTATAGGTTACTTATTTTTATGGACTTATTTGGTCATTAGGTTACACAGTATCTAAGTGAGATTATGTCTGCACTAGAAGAATTACATTTTCCAGAAAAGGATACAAGTTACAGGGATAGGTAGATTATATACTGATGAGTGTAACTATGTGCCTTTCCTCTTTGGAAAAAAGCTGTGTGTCTTCATTAGCCAAAGGGATAATTACATTTTATTAGGCAGAGGTATAATGCTATGTAACTGTGGTATAAGAGAATGGATAAGGATAAAAATCAATTTAAGAGGTGGAGAGTACCAGAGATTCTTGACATTTCAACATTATTCTTGTTCCATTCTAGGCTTTCCCCAGTATCACACAGGCTGGAACCCTAGAAATGCAATTTTCAAGGCACCTTGCCAGCAAATTTGAAGTTTGGGACTTACCCAAAAGAAGTGTGTGTGTAATGTGGAATGTAGCAGAAAAGGAGAAACCATTATATTACTAGGTCCAGCAGCAGTAATCTGGCAAAGGGCTGTGGCTCCTGGTAGAAATGGGCTTTGCCAGCAGCCTCTGCATCACCTTCCTGGGGATTACACATTCAGTGCTACAGGGATTATCAGAGGCAGCTCCTAGCAATTCATACCAAATTTTCTTAACTCAGCAGGTATGTTTCTAACCTTTTTACTCCTCTAGCTCTTTCAAAACTTTTATAAGCATCAAATTCATTATATGAAATATCTTCTTCATGTTTCTGAATTGTTTTCTGTTTTCCTAAAGAAAACTGGAAAGCTAGCATTCTGTTTGAGCAAAGTTCCCTTTCTGTTCTGTTCTCATTTCTATTCCCCATCTCCATCAGCATTTGTTTACCTGGCCTTTTAGAAGCTTCTGGCCTAATTTCCCATTCTCTCCATTGCTCAGAACAGAGCGTTATCCTTGGAAAAACCAATTATACGTTCCAGGTACTTGTATTTTGTAGTTTTTCAGCCTATAAGAACCACTAAAACTCTACTGTTTTTCATTTGTTTGTTTGCTTTTACCAGAGGACCACAATTCTCCATCTAGAATCATCAAATACCCTAAGGAAAATGTTTGCTGGAAATTTTGTGCTCACCTAAGAAAGATTCTTCTCTGGAATTTTTCTTTATCTAGTTCCCATTCCTTCCACACTTCTCAGATGCTGTTAAAGCTTAGCCTGCATTTTGTAATATAGCTGCCTCCCCACAACCCCACTTCCCATTACAGGAGCATTGGCTAACAATCCACTGAGCTTCCTTACAAACTAGTGAAATTTCCATTACCAGGAAACACAATTGAAAATTGGATAAACACATGCAATGCATTTTACTGAATGGAATATCATCTTGATCAGAGAGACTTAATCTTCTCTAAACATGGTATGCATTTTCTAAGCATTTTTTTCCAATCTGTGGCTCTATAGTCACATTTCTAATGTAATAACTATGTTGCTAAAACAAGTTACCAGAAGCATTGCATATCTTATGTGTATGTTTGTGTATATACATACAATAGAATTGAATTAATTTAATCTTGCTGGTATCGTTTTCTCTTTTTATACATTATTTATACAACTCTTTTAAGAAAATTAAAAATGCATGCACATGGCTATTACATCTTTGGGAATTTTAAGACAGCAATGTTGATTGTAGAGGGTAGTGTCCTGAAATTTGATTTTGCACCAGAGTCACTTGCTGAGACTAAACTATAGTTTCTGATTCAGTAGGTCTGGAGTAGGATCTGAAAATTTGTACTTCTAATGCTACCTATGGGTCCACACTTGAGAATCACTGGTATAAGGTAATGAAGCAGGTCATGATTTTACTTCCTTTATTTTGTGCTTATGTAAATTTGAAATATGAAAAGTTTAAGTGAGGGCAGAATGGTCCCCAAAGCTCTGCTCTATACTTTGCACTTACAAATGGCCTGTCAGGTTGGTTATATGATCAGCTATTTAAATGCTGATGAGACATTTTTTCCTCTGCTGTTCTCAGCTATGCCAGTTTGGAACTATAAGCAAATCATCTTGTCAGTCTATGTGTAATGCACATTACTTTCTCTTTCTCTCCCTCACTGTATTGTTCTCCAATAATTTCCCATAGAACTTGTTGCTTATCTCTGCTGGGACTAGTGGAACTCAGGTCATCCATCAAACCAGTGCTCCTTGTCAGCAGCTTCTCAAATGATATAAGGTGATTCTTATATGACACTGGAGGCCCAGTGCCCTCTAGCAGTCTAGGAGCTGTCAGTCAGACATCCTTAACGCTGCAGCGGAGGAGGGAGAGGCTCCTGCCACCACCGCTGTGCTCACCAACTGTGAGCCAGGCTTCTGGCTCAGCAGCGCTGTCCCTGTGGGAGCACATTGACCACCAGGGGGAAGCTCCTACATTTAGCGTCTGTAACCTGTTGGTCAGTGCACATCATAGCAAACTTTCGTTCCGCCGTTCAGTCGATTTGCATATTAGCCTTTTATTATATAGGAGTAGTGGCCTGGTGCATGAAATTCATGCACTTGGGGGGGTGTCCTTCAACCCAGCCTGCATCCTCTCCAATTTGGGACCCCTCGAGGGATGTCCAACTGCCTCACAATGAGGGACTGCTGGCTCCTAACCGCTCACCTGCCTGCCTGCTTGATCACCCCTAACCACTCTGCCTGCCAGCCTGCCTGCCCCCAACTTTCCCCCCCTGCCAGCCTGATCACCCCCAACTGCCCTCTCCTTCTGGCCTGATCACCCTTAACTGCCTCTGCCTCGGCCCCACCACTATGACTTTGTCCAGAAGGATGTCTGGAATGTCTCATGGTCTAATTAGCATATTACTCTTTTATTAATATAGATAGGATATGACATACCACCATAACTGTAACATATCTATCAGTATTACTCTATGAGAATACGTACTTCAAGTGATAAGAAGTCATCTAATACATTATATTGTATATGTTGGAAGTAGTAGGAAATACTGTATTCATAGCAATAATATACACCCTGTGACTTCCCTTTCTGATTTGGGAATGGTTCCTCAGTTCTTTGAAAGTTTCCTGGCCCCTAATGTATTTTCTTTTTTCATTCAGTGTAACTTTATTTACTGTTTATTGCCCATGATTTGAGGTCTTTAATTTCTAATCACCAAAGATTCAAAGGACTATTTTTTCCATGAAGTTTAACATTAACATCCGCGAACTCATGTATTCATGTGTTTTATTGTAAACATCTGAATTATTCACATTGTCATAGATCCTGAACTCATAAGCATGGACCATGCACAGGCTGGCAGCAAGCCAGGAAGCCACTCTGCAAGCAAACAGATACTCTGCATAAGGACAAAAGTCATACCATAACATTTAATGTCCAACCTGAGTCACCTCAGAATGTTACATATATTGACTTCTTAATTCAGATAGTATCAGGAACTCAACTGCTTGGTTGGTGATGGGGTTGACCTGGTTTCAGGAGGATTATTCCTGAAATAATTAAGGAAAGGGGGGCTCAATCTTTCTTTTGGTTGCTTGCTTCTCCATAGCACCTTCATCTCTTTTCTCGTCCTCAGCTTCTTGCTCATCTTCTCCTTCACCATCACCTCCTTCTTTCTCCTTTGCATCCTCAAATTCTTCCTTGGCACCTTCTTCCTTTTCCTCTCTTTCCTCTTCCTCAGCCACTTCCTTCTCCTTCTCCTCCTCTTCAGCTTCTCCTTCAGAGGGGGGGTTCATCCTTAGCTTCCTCGGTTTGGCAGCTTCAGTGGTCTCCTCCACCTCGATCTGCTCCTCCTGGATGTAGCTGGTGTATTAAGAAGGGAAGGAGCTAGTCTGTAAACCACCTTAGGCAGATCGACCAAAGATCTGGGAACTCTGGGAGTAGCCACTGGCTGTGCTTCCCACACTTTTGAAACTGAGCTGGGTCTCCTCACCTTCCAAGAGTTTCCTGTAAGCTGCAATGTCTATGTCCAAAGCCACATAGAGGAGGTCCTGGTATTCTTTTAAATATCATGCCATTTCACTCTTTGTAGTTCTCAACTCATTTTCTAATTTGTTGATTGTGTCCTGCATAGCACTAACGTCAGCATTCTGCTTATCCTCCAGCTCCTGCAGCTGCTTTCCCAGCACATTGTTCATGCCCCGGGTTGCTTCAATCTCCAGGGTCTTGGCCTTGAGCAGTCGGCAGCTCTTGGAAAACCTTGTCCTTGGTTCTGTGCACCCTGTAGATGTTCTTGGCAGAGCTCTCAGTCAGCACAGTGAAGTGGCTCTTGTACCATTCTTCTGCATTCTGCATGTTCTTGGCAGCCAGCTTCTGGTACTGGGCGCAGATGTCCTTGAGCATGGCAGAGAGGTCGGACTTGGAGAACACATCCATCTCCATGGAGATCTGAGCGTACTGGATCTGTGCCTGCAGATCAGCGATCTCTTCTTCTTGCACCTACTTCAGAAAGGCGATTTCGTCCATCAGGCTGTGGATGCACTTTTCGAGCTCAGGCAAGGGCTGCCTCATCTGTATCTTTCCATGCCTCCATCAGCCAGCCCTCGGCATCTTCATGGTTTAGTACCTCTTCCTGATAGCATGCCTGCAGGTTGCTCCCAGTCCCTTCCAAGCCCCGGTGCCTCTTAATGTGTTCCTGAGGCTGCACCCCAGATCCCACTGCCCTCTCCTCTCCAGGGATGGGGCATGGTGGGGTGGAGCACAGGCATCCCATTTTCATTAAAATGTTCAACCTGGGACTGCTCCACCAGTGTCCACAGGCAGCCCAGGGACAGACTGTGATCCCGGAGCAGTGTCCTGCCTGCCCAGGTCCCCTATCAGGGCCAGACCCCATGGGCGGTGTCTGGTTCTGCCCACCCCACCTGCGTATGCAAATTTACCTGCCATCTTTGTTGGATTAATTTGCATATCACTCCTGAATGGCTGGTGGGCTTAGCAGAGGTACTGTCAATTAGAATCTTTCTCTTTTATTAGTGTAGATAACCATCTCAGTATTACAAAGAAGAAGTTACACTTGACAACCTGGGCCAAATACCATAGGAAATCTCAATGAGCCTTCTAGTACTTGCCAATATTATTATTAAAGAAACAGGAATATGGAAAGATACCACTGCTACAAATGGCAAGAAAATCTGTCTTTCTATATTAAAACTAGAGGTCCGGTCCACAAAATTCGTTCATGGGAGGGGGTCCCTCAGTCTGGCCTGCACCCTCTCTAATCAGGGACCCCTCAGGGAATGTCCCTGGGATCGGGCCTAAATCGGCATTCGGACATCCTTCTTGCAATCCAGGACTGCTGGCTCTAACCGCTCACCTGCCTGCCTGCCTAATCACCCCTAACCACTTTGCCTGCCAGCTTGATTGCCCCTATCCACTCTCCCCTGCAAACATGATCACTCCTAACCGCTCTCCCCTGCTAGCCTGATCACCCCTAACCACTCACTCCTATTGGCCTGATTGCCCCTAACCACTCTTCCCTGCTGGCCTGATTGTCCCTAACTGCTCTGCTGCCTGCCTGATCACCCCAGACCTCCTCTGCCTTGGCCCCGCCACTGTAGCTTTGTCTGGAAGGACATCCAGAAAATGTCTGTTCTTTCTGGTCTAATTAGCATATTACCCTTTTATTAATATAGATGCATATGCATACAGTATAGCATCTATATTATAGTAATGAATGGTACAATTATATCACCATTTTCCTGACTTCTAGAAGTAGAATTTATATCAGGCATAACATTTTCAGAGATAATTTGCATGTACAAAATGCATTTTTGAATAACAATTATTCATTTAAACACAAATGACTTAATTTATAAAGGTAATAAAGTTGTTATTATTTGAGGCTCATTGCTCAGGTACATAAATCCCTTTCTATAAAATAGCCTTTGTTTTGAATTTGCCAATTCACACTATATTTGGTAAATTTTAGTAGTCAAATAGGTTTCATGTAATTTTAATTTAATAATTTAAAGAGAACACAATTTTTATCTAGTATTTTCTTCCCTTTTCATTATCTTTGTTTATTTTTTAAAAAGGATATTTGTTATCATTTTTAAACTAAGTAAAGAAAGGAAAAAATACTGCATTGTTGTTGTTTTGCTATGTTCTATTTCATGAAGGATATGTTTGCTCATGTTTTGGAAACATGTTTTCTAATCAAATGTATACGTATTATTAAAAAAGAGAGAGAAATAGTAAAATCTCCCAATGTTAAAAACTAATGAAGCGCAAGGTACATGTTGTTAAAATTTAAGAGAGCAAAACATTTAAATTTGAAATGTAATTTTAGTATAAATATCGATTCCTTCTTCCCTGGCTGGTGTGACTTGGTTGGTTGCAGTGTCCTCATCCTGTGCCCCCATTTCTAGTGTAATAACTATATTGCTAAAACAGTTACCAGAAGCACTGCATATCATATGTGTATGTTTGTGTATATACATACCTGATCACCCCTAACCCCCCTGCCTGCCTGCCTGTTTGCCCCTTACCACTTACTTGGGGGCGGGGCCAGTACTGACTTCTGGTTGATCAGCTTCTGGTCATTACTAGTCGTTTTGACACAGCGTTTTTATAAGGATCTTTATATTTAAGAAAGAAGAAATGGATAATTGCTGGGATCCTGTGATGCCTGAACAAAAGAATGGCTTCTCCTTATATTTTTCCATGATACATCAAAAGGAGTAGGTTAAATTTGGTGGCTTGACACAAAGGGCTTTTTCTATTTGCTTGTTTTTGCTTTGCTTATTTGTTTGTTTCTCATGTCAAATTTCCATCTGGAATTTGATCTATGCTGTATTTTAAATTGTCCTCACTGTGGGACTTATATTGGCCACATTTGACCACAGGACACCACAAACTGCAGTCCTATGATTTGCCCTTGAAAGTCAGAAAATAAAGATAAAGCCATATAATGGTCACTAATCACTACTATAGATCTGAAATTGACAGAGGCTTCAATACATGGTAGAATGGGATATGTTGATTCCTAGACTTCAATTTATGATGCTTTAGTCGAGAGGTTTCTGTAAAGAAGTACAGTTTTCAAGTGCCAGAACCAGAAAGGTTTTTTTTTCTAGGAAATAACATTCATACTAGATTGTCTACTTTCTCCACATTCTTTAATTAACCCCATTAAATAAAAATTAGTTGTGTTTTTCCTTGATGTAAATGCTAATGGCCTCAATTATGCACAATGAATAAGGGGAAGAGAGGGAATGGAGGTAAATTCTGTTTTCAATTCTAACTTTTACCCTTGCACAATCTTTATCATTAAAAAAAATATATTATTTTTATTGATTTCAAAGAGGAAGAGAGAGAGATAGAAACATAAATCATGAGAAATAATCATTGATTGACTCCTCCTGTGTACCCCACACTGAGGATCAAACATGAAACCTGAGCATGTGCCCTGCCTAAGAATTGAACCGTGACCTGGTTCATAGGTTGATGCTCAACCACTGAGCCACACAAGCTGGGCCACTCTTACACAATCTTAAACTTGCTGATTCAGAGCCAAGAACACTTTAGGGTGTCAGTGTGAAGATTGTATATTACAAATTATCTTGTATATCCTCATAGCTTACATTAAACAGTAGCTTTCTATGAATTTTAGTAAATAAATATGCTTCTTCTATTTTATCACTTAAAGAAACTTGCTATAATAGATTGATTCCTCTCTATTTTTACATTTTAGTTTCAGGAGTAAGAATCATATGTGTTCAGTAACTGTGTCTGAAAGGAGAAGCTAAGGTGTGTTTTGTATATTTTGTTACTTAATTTTATTTATTTTTTATATATTTTTATTGATTTCAGAGAGGAAGGGAGAGAATGAGAGACAGAAACATCAATGATGAGAGAGAGAATCATTGAACGGCTGCCTCCTGCATGCCCCACAATGGGGATTGAGCCCATAACCCAGGCATATGCTCCAACCGGCAATCAAATCCTGACCTCCTGGTTGATAGGTTGATGCTCAACAACTGAGCTATACCAGCTGGGCTTGTTAGTTAATTTTTAAATAAATATTTTATTTTAGAATACAATCAGATTTATAGAAGATCTGTGAAAACAGTTTCACATACCCATATCCACTATCCCTTATTATTAAGACCTTATATATAACAATTGATGAACAATATTGTTACATTATTATTAACTAAAGTTCATACATTATTTGGTTTTCTTATTTTTTAACTTAATGTTATTTTTTTCTGTTCTAGGATCCCATGTTACATTTAGTTGTTTTGGCTTCTAGGCTTCCTATTGGAAACAACATTTTCTCAGACATTCCTTGTTTTTGACAATCTCAACAGTTTAGAGGAATGCTGCTCAGATATTCAATAGCATGTCCATCTCTTAAAATTTGTTTGATTAGATGGGATTTAAAAAATATTTTTATTGAATTTTTTACAGAGAGGAAGGGAGAGGGATAGAAGTTAGAAACATCGATGAGAGAGAAACACCGATCAGCTGCTTCCTGCACGCCTCCTACTGGGGACTGAGCCTGCAACACAGGGATGTACTGGGAATTGAACCCAGAACCTTTCAGTCCATGCTCTATCAACTGAGCCAAACCAGTCAGGGCAATTAAATGGGATTTTAAGAGGCAGATCACAGAGATAAAGCATGATTTTCATTACATCATATAAAGGGTTCATACTATTAGCATGCAATCACTGTTGATGTTAACATTATTTTAATAAAGTTAGTTTTCCCCCTTTCAGTACTATAGTCTTTAGAAGAGAGTCACTGGTCACCCTAACTGCCCCTCCCCTGCAGGCCTGGTTCCCCCCAACTGCCCACCCCTTCAGGCCTGGTTGCCCCCAACTGCCTTCCCCTGCAGGCCATCTTGTGTGTTGGAGTAATAGTCAATTTGCATATTACTCTTTTATTAGATAGGATTCTTTTGCACAAAATATCTATTTTCTCAATATTTATTTATTCAATCATTTATTTATATGGATTATAGGTATCAATCTTATATTTTAGGTTATAAGCCAACATATCCTAATCTACCATACTTTTGTTTTTTATTGATTGCTTCAGTGTTGGTAATTGGGAGTTTTTTTGTTGGATCCTTATATTACTCCATAATTGTGTGTGTGTGTGTGTGTGTATTTTCTTTTTTTAACCATGTTCTTATTTTCTGGCACTATAAAGTTCCCTGTATTCATCTTGCATACTTATTACTCCATTCTGAGAGTCAGCTATTTTTTCAAGCAGCTTGGCTTCTTTCATTAAAGAAGGGAATTAGAAACCAAGGTCTGGAAAACAGATGTGCTCATTGCTACTGGCAATATTGGTTCTATGATTTCTCAATGAAAACAAAAAGAAAGAAAAATATGTGTGTATACCAACCCATGAATATATACATATCTACCTAACATCTATCTATCTATCTATCTATCTATCTATCTATCTATCTATCATCTATCATCATCTATCTATATTTATCATCATCTGTCTATCTATGATCTATCTACCATCTATCATATATTACCACCTATTTATGGAATCTGTGTGTGTATCTCCATCTGTATTGATAATAAATTAAATATAGATTCATAATAATGTCTTAACCTCTACTCTTTTATCACATGAATCATCCATGGCTTATCCCCTTGTTTGTCTGTAACCTTTGACTCCAACAATGACAAAACTATCCTCCATTATTTCTGGTTCTTTTACTTAATTGTTCAACTCCAGTATACATAAATAGTGTTTTCATAATTTTTAATCCATAACCCCTTGGGAAACAATTTTATTAACTAGAATACACTACTTAAATTCAACTCATTTTTTTCTTCAGCCTTACTGACTCTATTCATTTCCAGAGTTACTTGAATAAGCATCTTCTTCCCTCATGCTTTTCAGTGAGGTTGTTTCATACATTTGTAAGTTTGTAACAATTATTTGTAACAACTTTTTGTAATAAGTTTTTAAAATTTGCATATTTTAAAGTTAATTCTTTGTAATGGTCTATAAATTTTGACAAATTCATAGTGTAATTTATCTTATTTCTTGGCTTTCTAGTCTGTCCATTGATTTAGGTGTCTGGAATTTTTGTAATTCCACATTATCTGTACACTGTAACTTTATAAAAGTCTTGACATCTGGTATTGTGAATCCTTCAACATAGTTCTTCTTCACTGTTGTTAGCTATTTTTGGTCTTTTGTCTTTGCATCTTTTATAATCAATTTGTAGAGACCGACAAACTAGGTCACTGGGATTTTGATTGGTATTGAGTTTCATCTATTAATCAAATTAGGAAAGATTGACATTTTACAATATTGAGTTTCCAAATGCATGAACATGGGTTACTTCTGAGTTTTTTTAGAATTATGTATTATTTTAATCTGTGTTTGATAGATTTCTGCATATGTATCCTGTTTATATTATTTATCTTCGGATTTATACCATAGTGTTTGAATTAGTATGCTATTTGATATTTAAAATGTTTTAATTATTGAAATGGTACATATGAAAGGAAATGACTTTTGTATATTGATTTTGCATGCTGTAACTTCCTGTATTGACTTATGAGTTTCAAGATTTTTTGGTAGATTCTTTGTGAGTTTTCTAGGTACAAAATGATGTCATTTGCAAATATTTATTTTTCCCTTGTTATATCTGTGTACTTTCTAGGACTTTATTAAGTATGATGTTGATTAGGAGAGAACATTTTTACTTTTTTAAAAATCTTTATTGTTCAGATTATTACAGATGCTCCTCTTTCCCCCCCCCCACCCATAGGTCCCCTCCACCCAGTTCCCACAGCACCCCATACCCTCACCCCCCAAAATGTCTTCATCATTGATGTAAGATCTTTGTCCAATCTCTTCCTGCATCCCCCTCACCCGTTCTCCCCAAGAATTGTCAGTCTGCTCCCTTTCCATGCCCCTGATTCTATTACATTCACCAGTTTATTACATTCATCAGATTTGTTATTCATTTGATATTTAGATTCACTTGTTGATAGATATGTATTTGTTGTCACTTCGTTGCTCATAATTTTTTATCTTTACCTTTTTGTTCTCCTTCCTCTTCTTCTTAAAGAATACCCTTCAACATTTCCTATAATACTGGTTTGGCGGTGACGAACTCCTTTAACCTGTTCTTGTCTGTGAAGCTCTTTATCTGACCTTCAATTCTGAATGATTGCTTTGCTGGGTAGAGTAATCTTGGTTGTAGGTTCTTGCTATTCATCACTTTGAATATTTCTTGCCACTTCCTTCTGGCCTGCATAGTTTCTGTTGAGAAATCAGCTGTCAGTCATATGGGTACTCCCTTGTAAGTAACTAACTGTTTTTCTCTTGCTGCTTTTAAGATTTTCTCTTTGTCTTTTGCCCTTGGCATTTTAATTATGATGTGTCTTGGTGTGGTCCTCTTTGGATTCCTTTTGTTTGGCATTCTCTGCACTTCCTGGATTTGTAAGTCTATTTCTTTCACCAAGTGGGGGACGTTTTCTGTCATTATTTCTTCAAATAGGTTTTCAATATCTTGCTCTCTTTCTTCTTCTGGCACCCCCATAATTCAGATGTTGGTATGCTTGAAGTTGTCCCAGAGTCTTCTTACACTATCTTCATTTTTTTGGATTACTTTTTTTCTTTTAGCTCTTCCGGTTGGGTGTTTTTTGCTTCTTCATATTCAAATCTTTGACTTGATTTTTGGGATACTCTAGTCTACTGTTGAATCCCTGTACATTACTCTTTATTTCAGTCAGTGTATGCTTAATTTCTGATTGGTCCTTTTACATTATTTTTGGCATTCTCATTAAGATCCTTGAAGGTCTCATTAAGTTCCTCAGAGGTTTCTAGAAGATTCTTGAGTAACCTTGGTTTTGAACTCTATATCCAGTATTTTGCTTCTTCCATTTCTTTCATTTCTGACATGTTTCTTTGTCTCCGCATTTTGGCTGCTTCCCTGTGTTTGTTTCTAGGTATTGGATAGCTGCTAAGTCTCTTTGAGTTGATAGAGTGGCCTTGTGTAGCAGGTGTCCTAAAGGGCCCAATGGCTCAGCCTCCCCAATTACTTGAGGTGACACTCTTGGTGCACCCCTTTGTGAACTGTTGTAGTTAAACCTTGAATGCTGTTGGTATCACTGGGAGGAACTGACCTCCATGCCAATGGGCTGTGAGGACCAGCTGTGTCTACAATGGAAGAGCTGCTGTGCAGGAGAAACCCTTATGGGGCAGGACTTGCTTCATTGGGGTTTTGGTGCTCACTGAGTCTGCCCTTGAGTGTGTCACTTATAGATGTGAAGAGTTATAATTTGGTAGGGTCTCACACCGACCACTGGGTACACTGGCTCTTGGATCTCCAAGGGGGTGTTAAGTCAGCTACTGCTTGTGGACACCCAGTAGGAGCTACAGAGAGACCTGCATATTTATCCTCTTTATATTGGGTTTGGAAGTGCCCAGATGAAGCCCAGCTGTGAAGCAATGCTGGCTGCTGCTGCTTGCCTTGGGCCTTCTTTTGATAGCGTTGGTGTTCCCTGACCCAGCTGTTGCCTGTGACAGGTTTTAGGCTGAGAAAGGACAGGCCATTCATATGCAAAAGTCACTGTGCACAGCTTGGGGGTTGTAAATTGGGTGGGGCGGGGTCTCAGGGAATCACCATGCAATGGCTGCCATTCAGCCCTGGAGAGGCCCCAGCACAAGAACAATGACTGCTGTGAGCACCTTTGTATGAAAGAAAGCTGCCCTTGCATTCCTGCCCCAATGCCAAATAGTCCAGTTTCTCCCTGTATGTGTCTGGGTCCCCCAGAGTCTAGCCTGGAACCGGAGTTCAGAGCAAGCAAGAGCTTGTATCTCTCTCCTGATTAAAAAAAGCAGCACACCTGGGTACCAGTCCTTTCCGTGCCTCCACACCTTCTACCAGTGTCAATGAACTTTCTTCTTTACCTTTCTGGTTGTAGTACTTCCACTCAGCCAGCTTTCCCGCAATTCTGGATGATAGTTGTTCTGTCTTTTACCGGTAGTTGTACTTTTGATGTGGTTGTGAGAGGCAGCAAGTATAGGTGTTTACCTATGCCATCATCTTGGTTCTCTCTTTACATTTTTTTTTTTTTTTAGGAAAATATCAACTCAGAGTATGATGGTAGCTGTAGCTTTTTTGGTAGATGCCCTTTTTCAAGTTGAGGGAATAACCCGAACTCCTACTTTGCAGATAATGTTTATCATGAATGAGAATTAGATTTTGTCAAAAGCTTTTTTGCCTCAATTAAAATGTTTATGTGAGATTTTTTTCTTTAGCCTATAGATACACTGGGTTACATTTATTTAATTTTAAATGTTTACACAAATTGCATTAATGAAATAGATCTAGGTTGTGATGTGTAATACCTTTTATACTTCCCTTGCATTAACTGATAAATAGATTTCAGCTTTGATTCTCTGTATTGACCCCTGTCTCTAGATTTTGGGTGGTAATTTGCCCTACGATCTCAGTTCTCAAATGAGTCTAAGAAAAGCAATTGATTTTTAGATTTTTTCCAGTTTTTTTCTTCTTACAAGAATACAAGTTACAACTTCTAAGCTCTTTAAATGTTGAAGCTAAAGCTGGAAGCCTCCTTGCATGTCCTTCCCAGTTTAAAAATTAGTATCTTAATCCTTACAAATTACCGTCCTCCAAAAGAAATGGTTTCTGTAAAATTATTGCAAAATAGTAATACTTCTCTTTACAAATTTTCCATAGTCACAAGATTAAAAGAATTCAACAAGCTAATTTGTTTCTTGTTTCTTTTTCTCTTTCATATTACTTTTCTATTTCTTTGGTTTTGAATAATAGCTATTCTCTATTAATATATGTATATGCTACCAGGAACAATGCATTATTTTCAAAATGTAGGAAGGTCTCTAACCATGGATTTATCTCCTCAGTTCATACTCAGCAATGTCATTAAATACATAGGTAAATGCCATAATTTTTGCCAGTGAAATTAGATGAGAGATTATTCTAGAATACCTATGTTAAATCTATATCATAAAATGTCTATACAGGAAAAAATAAGACCAGTATAACAAAATTAAATTTAACTGGAATCTTCTACATTGCATTTCCTCCAAGTGGTAGTTACTAGCAATGGAAATTAAGGTAATCAAATTCAGTGGCAGTCAGCAGGCTATCAAAGCATCGTCAGTTACAGTAAATATCCTTTAGATGCATCATTTCATATAATTATTTAAAACACCACATATAGCCCCAGCTGGTGTTGCTCAGTGGTTAAGCATCAACCCAGGAACCAAGAGGTCACCAGTTCAATTCCCAGTTGGGCACATGCCTGGGCTGTGGGCTCAATCTCCTCGCTGGGGGTTGTGCGGAGGCAGCAGATTGATGATATTTTCCTCTCATCAATGTTTTATCTCTATCCCTTTACCTCTCTCTCTAAAAATCAATAAAAACATATTTAAAAAACGAAAAACACATACAACATATAGCAATATAATTATTATTATCTTATAAGACAACTGAGGACCCAAGAGGTTAATTTTTCTGATACAAAATCAAATAGTATTAGAACAAATACTTGAATGCTAACATGAACTCAGGATGCAACAACAAATTTAAAAACATTGTTTTTATGTCACAGAGATAAAGCTGATTGCATTATTTATAATTGTGTTTAATAATTTTGTAGGGCATATGGAAAATTTTAGTGCACACAGAAATGTATACAGAATGAGTGAACACTTTTAAAGGTGTCCAAAGAACAATGGTTGAAGATGCTCAGAAAAGAAGGTTATGCTGACTCTCCTCAATGATAAAACAAAACAAAACAAGCAAACAAAAAAACCAAATGGTCTTGGAAGAATATTCGTAATAAAGTGGATTTTAGATCCTTAACTTCTTCATATTTAATGATTTGTGTCCTGCATCTAAAAAAAAAAAAAAGACAGAATAAAGGATGAGCTACTCTTTTCTCTGAACTGTGAGAGAGGAAAGAAGAGAGTGACACATTGATCAGTTGCCTCTCATATGTGCCTTGACTGGGATTGAACTTGCAACCTAGGTGTGAACCTGACTGGGAATATAACCTGCAACCTTTTTTTGGTGTATTATGGGACTACATTCCAGCCAACTGAGCCACCTGGCCAGGGCTGTATCATCTATCTTAGCATGACTAATCCCCTTGACAAATACATTCTGTGTAGACAAGTGTGTGAAAAAGGCAAGAATTATGAAATATCTGAAGGCTGTGGATGAAAAAGGGACCACATACTACACCCAACAAACTCAAGGGTGGCCTACATGTTGGCCTTACAAACTTCTAAAATAAGCACATAGGATGGTCTGAAATTAAAACTTCCTAAGTAAAAGCAAGTCATCTGGGTAGTCATGTCCTAGGCAAGTATCTTCCTTGACAAAGGTCCTTCTTTACCTTAACTGAACCTGTCTATTTCCTTTAAACATCTACCAATAATATACCTTTGGAATGTCAGAATTAGCTTTTTTACCAGACTCCTCAAGTTACAATTTCCCACTTGTCACCATCTCTATGCCATGTAAATGTTAATTGTTAACAATCCTATACCCACCAATATAAAATAAGTATGTGTTTATTTGTTTTAGTTTTTATCCAATCCCAGATATTTCCCCACTTTGCTTTCTTCTCCCTCCCTAATCAATCATCAATAGATTTGATGTTATGTCTTTATTTCCCCCTTTGATTGTAATCAATAAAAAAGGTGCAAAACTACCATTCTTTGGAGCATTATCAATCTGTTGAGATTTTGCTTCTTGGCACTTGTCATTTTGGCTCAAATAAACTCATAAAAATTATCTACAGGTTTAGACTTTTCTTCAGTCAACAAGGCATTTCTCTCTTTCTTTCTTTCTTTCTTTCTTTCTTTCTTTCTTTCTTTCTTTCTTTCTTTTTTTGCAGTTATTCATTCATAATGTTCTATTTGGTCAACATTTCTATATGTTTAGATCTAGACAATGGAGTGTGCCCATCCAGGAGCAGGGAGAGATGGAGATACATTAGATCTCTTATAGCAAGAATAAAGTAAGATAGAGAATTTGGATTCTTAATTTTTGCAACAATACAATAGTATGAAAAACCTTGTCATCCTATCTAATAAAAGGGTAATATGCAAATTGACCATAAACCCAACACACAAGATGGCCACCCCCATGTGGTCAAAGATGGCCGCCAAAAGATGACCAGCAGGGGAGGGCAGTTGTGGGTGATCAGGCCAGCAGGGGAGGGCAGTTAGGGGTGACCAGGCCATCAGGGGAGGGCAATTGGGGGGTACCAGGCCTGCAGGAGAGGGCCATTGGGGGGGGGACCAGGCCTGCAAGGGAGGGCAATTAGGGGTGACTAGGCTGTCAAAGGAGGGCATTTAGGGGTGACCGGGCAGGCAGGGGAGGGCAATTAGGAGCAATCAGGCTGGCAGGGGAGCAGTTAGGCATTAATCAAGCTGGCAGGGGAGTGGTTAGGGGATGATCAGGCTGGCAGGCAGAAGCGGTTGGGGGCAATCATGCAAGCAGGCAGGCGAGCAGTTGGTAGCCAGCAGTCCTGGATTGTGAGAGGGATGTCTGACTGCCCGTTTAGGCCCGATCCCATTGAGGGGTCCCCCAGATTGGAGAGGGTGCAGGCTTGGCTGACAGACACATACACTGCCCCCATGCACGAATTTCATGTACCAGGTCTCTAGTTAGTTTATAAGAGGAAAATAAATGTGTCTTTTAATATGTATTAAGCTATCAAGAGGGAAACCTAGATGAAAAGATTACAAATTATCTCACAGTATGGGAAGAAATTCAAAGGTTCTTCTTAAATTAAGAATTTTGTTGACCACTTAGTGCTTTAAGGAAGAATAGCAAGGGGAAAAAAGAGTCTGAAGTGGGCAAGGAAAGCAGTAAGATTAATATTGAACCCTTCTTATGCTGATGAATCTGGGGAGGTGTTTGATATGTTAACAGCTGGAGGGAAATACCAGGAAAAGCTCTTACTGCTCTGCTTCTCCTGTGGGCCTCTGAGAGGAAACTTCTCATGGGGAGGCCTTGCACTGACATGGGGTGATCTTAGGCAGGAAAAAAGTAGAACAGAGTCAATATGCAGAGAGAAGGATCATTTAATAGTCTCAAACTTCACTAAACTTGCTTGTAGTGCATTAGCACACCATTTCTTACATCTCTTTAATGATGAGAGAGGTTACCCTAATTAAAAGCATGTTGGGAAGATCAGGGGCTGTAGAGGGAATATAAAGAGGCTTAGCAGGCATGAGGAAAGGAGATCTAAGATGTTGCATGGGCCTCATGGAGGGTTACTGGGCCCTCAGAGAACCAAGAGAAAAACCAGATCATGTATGAAAAAAGCAGCCAAGGGCTTCAATGGCTATTACCAGGCTCTCACCCAGGGAAGGACCAGTCTTGCCTCAGCTTTTACTGTCCAGGGATCAGCTCAAACCAGCTGCTCCACAGAGGATACTATAAGGAACCAGTGGACAAAACATAAATCTGTGGATGCCTTTCTCCTCTGCTGTCACAAAGGTATGGAAAGCCAATATTCTCTCCATACCCAAGCCCAGGGGGTAGAACAGAACCCATACCTGATGCATTAGCATCAGAGGAACTTAAAAGGAGAAATAAAAATCAGAGTTTCTAATTACATTAAAATGATTTGCTTTTCCTTTTAACCTACTCTAAATCAAGGGAATTTAATCTGGACACGTCAATGTTTTCTTTGTAAAAACCACTTATTTGCAGAAATACTATTAGCAATTTTCCCATTATTATTGATTTGCTTGGATTATTTTAAACCAGGATATTTTATTTTATTTTCTGAAATGTTAATGTGGAGGTACATGAGAGGCTAAATAGTCACCTCAGATGGTGATTCAAAAAAAATGAATTTATTGAAGGAAGCGGGGATAGGAGATGAGGATATCTAAAGGGAAGGGCTGCCCAGAGAAAAGGGGCCTTGGAGACAGGTTCAGGGAGTGATCCTGGAATGACCTGCCATTGCCCATTGCTCCCCTGGTTGCAAGTCTCATAGGGTCCCTTAGAGGTTAGGGGACACATGCGTGTGTGGGAAGAGGAGAGGGAAAGGAATGGCATGGTGTGCTCTTTAGAGGAGGGTCCTTTGTCCTGAGCATATTTTTCTCTTTCTTGCAGGTGGAAATCTTAGGAAAGGTCTCAGGGGAGGGTCTTCATAAAATATTCATCAGCTTGCCTAGCTTTTGCTCAGTGGATAGAGCATTGGTCGGCGGACTAACGGGTCTTTGGTTTGATTCCAGTCACTGGCACATGCCCAGGTTGTGGGCTCAATCCCCAGTGGGGGGGAGGGGCGTGGAGGAGGCAGCCAATCAATGATTTTCTCTCATCATTGATATTTATATCTCTCCCTTCCTCTCTGAAATCAATATAAATATATATTTTTTAAAAATATTCATCAGCTTATCAGTGTCCTGGTCTCCACTGATTGGTCAGTGCCGGGGCAGGAGGGTCATTAGTCAATGCAGCTGGTCCTGAGGCAGCCACTGTGCCACTTGTCTGCTTCTGCTGCTTTTCTGGACTTGGAGCTAAAATACAACTGAGGCCTAGATGTTATCTCTAGTGAGGAAAAGGTCAGGGGGTCTAAACTGCATGACCAGTGATATGCTAGGGGAGGACAGATTACCCTGGGAGTGAGACCTTTGTTTTCCCAGTTTTGCCCCTTGCTAGGCATCCAGAACTTTCTACCTTGGTGAGTTTCTGTACCTGGCCCTCCGTCCTTGCTCTGTCTGCTCATGTCTAACATTTACCTTATTGAAATTTATAGGAAGGAATGTTAATATCAGCTTCAAACTTTAATTTTACATACTTTGAGAACGTTTTAAACATAACAAAATACAAAATAGTACACCTTTCTGTTAGGTAGGAAACTAGACCTGAGTGGCCAGGATGGGTTCCTGACAGAGATCAGACCAACATAGCCTTTGGACCATGTCTGCAATCAGCAGAACACCAGGGAGCCAAGTGGGAACAAGCCTGTTCTCTGTGCAAGACCAAAGGAAGACAACATGATCTCAGTGCTACTTTACTGGGGCCCAGGACTAATTGTAATAAAATTAGCATTGAGGTTTTGACTGCTCCTCTCCCCCAACCACTCAGCCCTTCTATCCCTTCTCCTGTGGGCTTTCCTGTGTACATTACGTGTAAGGGCATGCTCAGAGGAAATATAGTTATATCATTCCTGGATGCAAATGAAAGTCTCCATCCATAAAATCCCTCATTTAAACCAAACAGTCCACAGAGCTAGGGGACATTGTTTCTACTGAGTGGTCTGCTCCTTGCTTGGAGTGCATTTTCAATAAATCCCTCTTGGCTTTACTTTTATTTTGTTGGCCTGCAATTATTTTCTGTGCTGAGAAGAACCAAGGCCCCAGCTGGTAACATTTCCATATGTTTGCTCCAGCTCTATACATTCTAAAATGTGCATCATCAAGAACCTGTGTATAGAAACACATTAACAATATCAAGGTACATATAACACATATATGCTACATTATAAAAAATTAAAGCAAATTTATTTTCCATTGCTTCTGATACAGCTCATAAAAGAAAAAAACACACAAATAAAAACCAATCAGCACTTAAGGTTACAAAGATAAAAAGGAATATAGAAAACACGTGCTTCTTATAAATTTTTCTAAGAATATTATACAATTTAGCTCCAAGTTTTAGAATGTATTTGAATGTCACATGTACATATTTGTACTCTACTAAGTATAGAAGACAACTGTTCTTTTTTGATGAGCAAGATGTTATTCTTATTAAATGAGCACTTGAATTTTTTCCACTATTCCAATGTATAAAAATCAAATGATAGCCCTAATTTATTCTGAGATTTTCTTCAATTTTAACCAGCTATCTTCTCCTTCATCAGTTGTTTTTTTTTTAACTTAAGTGTAATTGTTATATAACATGAGATTAGTTTCAGGTGTACAACATAATAATTAGATATTTGTATACATTGCACAATGATTACCACAATAAGTTTACATAAAATTTGTCACCATTCATAATTTAATTCATAATAAGATTATTTAAAATGTATCTAATCATGAAGAAAAATATATTCAAGGAAAAATGCATAGCAATATGTACAACATTCAGGAACCTGTTCAAAAAAATTTTATAGGTGTATTTAGCATACAAATCTTCCATCTGACATTTTTAAGTAGACATTGAAGGTTATACACAAGCTTCAATTAAATTGCATGACTCCAAATCTGCTTGTGCTTCCAAGTGGTTATAAGCATATTGATAGCATTTTCTACTTAATCATTGGTTATTTAATTTATATAGTTTTATGAAATCAGGCACATTATTCAAAACCTCTTGGACCAAAGGGTTTAAGGTAGAAAAAGGATGGATTAGGAATAAATTCCTGCCACTAATTTTCATTCTTCTACTTGGAAGATGGAATATTGTAGTTTCTGAAATATTAGATACCTCTTGTTTTTTATATAAAAAGATATCAATGAAATAACTTAAAAATATTATTTAGCCAACTCAAACACACACACTCACACACACACACACACAAACTAAGCCTATTTATATATGGAATGTGAGAGCTGTGGAGTAGCAAAAGGGATGCCAATAGCACTCAATCTTTTCTCGAGGATTTTTTTTCTCTGAAGACCAGAAAGAATGTCTGTTCTCTCTATTTGGGGGGATATTATTTTACTTATTATGTTTCTATGTAAAGGCACATAATTAAAACTTATGTATAATTGAAAGCAACTAAGAATCAGGTTGATTATGTGATTAAGACTCTAAAGTAAAACATAAAAACTCCCTGTAAAACATGTAATGTTTTAATTTTCTATTCAGAATTTTTAAACCTCTATTAGCAGATTCCATCCTATTTAAAACTTGTCAGTACTACAGTTATTCTGATGAAATTACAATAAATGTCAGTGAATAAGAATTTTAATAAGTAAAATCATTTCTAAATTAAGCATTTTTTCATCCCCTCCAGAACTTCACCACCTACTCCAGCAGCGTATTATTCTGTCTCAGAATGAAGAATATTAATATTTCCCCAGAGGTGACAATTAAACTAGTTCAGTCTTGGAGTTTGTAAAACATCAGGTTAGCATTTCCCCGAGATCATCAAACCTTAACTTAGCCAAAACACATATGACAGCAGAATGGAATGACTTGGGTAGTTCTGGGAACATGATGACCATATTAATAATGAATCCCTGGCATTTTTTGTTTTGATATTAGATACATTTTCTTAATAGCTCCTTATTATTTCCTTCACTGAACAAAACAAGGGCAACATGTGTTAATGAGAGAAGATGCATAATTTAAGATATGCATTCTTACGTACATATGCACATATGTACTTGTCTAAATTCACAGTCTTAGAATAAATATTTTAATCAGGAAAAGTAATTGATTGCCAGACATTATTTAAAATATTTAGTGTACTTGACATAGAGAGTTGGCACTTTCTTGTTTTCTTTTTGCATTTATTTACCACCAATCTTAAAGATGAAGGGTATTTCATTTGTTTAGCAGCTTAAACATTCACTATTTCACCATTTTAGGCTCCTCTCCATGGGACTGCTTAAGGATCCTTATGATATCCCCCAGCATATGAGTGACTCCTTAGAGGGCAAAGGCACGGAATGGCCATAATGCTTTGATTACTTGGTCTCAGCACTCATTGTCATTTTGGCAATACTCTATTGATTACACAGGTAAGTCCTTTTTGATGGGGGAAAGGATTACAGAGGAATCTGAGTATCAGGAGATGAAGTTCATCAAGGTCCATATTGGAGACTCTGTTCAATATTTAGCTTTAAACTATAATCAAGGAAGATTGAAAATGAAATTATTGCTATTTTATGCACAGGCACTTTTTCAGAACCCCTTTCCTCCTAGTGTAAGTTGCTGAGTTTGGCTTTTAAAGAGTGTCAAAACACCCTTCAAAAGAGATCTCTCACTTTTCCTAATTGAAAGGATTTATTCAAGCCAGGAGAGTAATCTCACATGTTTTAGTCATTTTCTTTTTTAAAGTGAAGGTTTTTGTCCACTATTTCATATATGCCCAGTCTTCTAATATTTAATATAATTTCTATCTTTCCAGGCCTCATTCATGTCTTACCTAACTGACTATGAAAAACACCAAAAACTCTATCCTACTCTAAGAATTCTAACCATCAAGTCAAACACATAAGGAATTTTTTCATCATTAGCAATTAACACGTGTAAGGTGCTTTTTGTTGAGAAGAATAAAATTTTTTTGAATGGACAATATCTTGTACTCTTAAATGTCTCAGTGCATCGTTAGGATAAGTCTGAGCACAAAATTAGAATTATGCAGTTGAATTAGATATAAAAAGGTAACTCATCTTCCACAGTGCTCTGTGCCAGAGCTACTCCAACCTATCTAGACGGAAAGACTCTTCAGAGGAGTGATGACTGTCGCCATGGCTCTTTAGCCTGCATTATTCCATTACCTACCATTAGTTCATGATTATTTTCCTGAAAAAAAAAATTCCTGTTGATCACACTAACTTAGAAAAATAAAGTTCTAGAATATATTTTATAAAACTACTCTCCAGTGAGATTTACTTTCCTGTTAAAAGATTTCTTTTAAATATGAACTGCTGTTTTATAAAAATCTTCATCCTGGGGATTTTGTCGTAACTCAATTAAATCTGACAGCACATTTCAAATTTTACTTTTGCTTTAACAAATTACTGTACCAAGCTTCCTTCAGGCTGTACTTTGATTATTAATTAGCACACACATCATGTAGCTAAAGGAAGATAGGCATTTTCTCCTAATGAAGTGTAACAGCTTATTCATTTTCAGTGTCTTTGGTTAACTTTTAAAAATCATTTTTAACTTCTTTATTTTTCTTAGTTGTTGGACATAAACTTCTGTGATTTCAGCTGTGATTTTTGGTATATATTACTACCACTTTATACTTTAGTAATGATTTCAATCTAGAAATATAGCTTCACTTTCTTTGGTTATTATTTGCTACTCATTAAACTGAGTGCTTATATTGATAATAGAGGCCCGGTGCATGAAATTCGTACATGGGTGGGGGTGTGTCCCTCAGCCCAGCCTGCACCCTCTCCAATCCAGGACTCCTCAGGGGATGTTCGACTGCCTCTCGCAATCCGGGACCACTGGCTCCTAACCACTCACCTGCCTGCCTGCCTGATCACCTCTAACCCCTCTGCCTGCCTGCCTGATTGCCCCTAACCATCACTGCCTGCCTGCCTGATTGCCCCTAACCATCTCTGCCTTGCCCCACACCCAGGACCCAGGATTCCCTCCTCCAGCTGGTCACAGGAACTCATGACCTGGGCTTCCCTCCCTCTGGCTGACGACAGGCACCCAGGACCTGGGCTGACTTCACCTGGGATGGCCGCAGCCGCAGGGGACCGTGGGCAGGCGGCTGGTCCCTCTCCCAGCCCACAGGCGCAGGTACAGCTGTTGGCGCCCAGGAGAGCGGGGCAGGTGGCTTGTCCCTTCCCAGGCCACAGCCTGGCTGGTCCCATCCCTCTCTCGCGAGCTCATTTGTGCCTGGTTGGTCCCCAATCCTTTCTCCCCAGTGTTGAGTGTCTGAGATGTTACAGAGTGAGGGTGTGAGGGCGTGATGGCGTAAGGGTATAACGGCTATTTGCATATAGGATAAATGTTTACAATGCTGTGTAATCTGTAGATTTTTTTTTCAATTATGAAAAACATCAGAATCTTCTTAGTCATCTGTTGGTAAAGATAGGCTACATGCATTGAATATATACTGTAGGAACTCAAGAAGCTTTTATTAATTTATCAGTAATAGATGTATTCTACTACCCCAATTTGAACCACAAAGTATATTTACAGGTGATTTTCAGTCTCACTTATCCAGTAATGTCCTCTTCTCATCCCTGGCTTTGCCTTCCTGTAATAATTCAAGAAGATATCTGAATTCTGACTCTTATTCAAAAAATTAGTCATAATTGCTCTTTGTTTTAGCCTGCATTATTTTACAACCACCACTTGTGTTGTGTCACCTGACTTGAAGACAGCTGACCAGAGGTCTCAAGAAATTCTTTGGTGGCCACTGCCACCTCAGTCATCCCTAGCACACGTTGTTTCTCATCCAGGCAATGAGGCTGCAGCAGTCTCTTATAGTCACAAGCAACTACTGTAAACAATCATCACCTTTATAGTCTTTCAAAGTATAAAAGAAAGACAAAAATTCTTCCTAACAGCCACATAGTGGTATGATCAGATAAAGATGTTTCATATAAAATCTTGCCTGACAATTCAGCTGAGTTACTATTTAACTTTAACCTCCCCAGGCAGTTTGGGCTATGCTAGATTGTAGTGTCAGCCACATCATAGGTTTCTATTCACAATATATACTGAGTGGCCAGATTATTATGATCTCTGAACACATAATAATCTGGCCACCCAGTATATATGTTAGAGGCCCGGTGCATGAATTCGTGCATGGGTGGGGTCCAGCCAGCCTGGCCAGGGGGCGGGGACATGGGCGGTTGGCCGGCCTGCCTGTTGGTTGAACTCCTGGTCAATAGGACAATTTGCATATTAGCCTTTTATTATATAGGATATACACTGAGTTGCCAGATTATTATGCGTTCAGAGATCATAATAATCTGGCCACTATAAACTGTGTAGGTTTATATTACAACTGTTAGTCTGTTTCTGCAGGATCAAGTTCACAGGTTTCTTTCTTTCTTTCTTTCTTTCTTTCTTTCTTTCTTTCTTTCTTTCTTTCTTTCTTTCTTTCTTTCTTTCTTCTTTCTTTCTTTCTTTCTTTCTTTCTTTCTTTCTTTCTTTCTTTCTTTCTTTTTAAATATATTTTTATTGATTTCAGAGAGGGAGAGAGAAATAGAAACATCAATGATGAGAGAGAATCATTGATTGGCTGCTTCTTGCATACCCCATACATGTGCTTTGACCGGAAATCAAACCATGACCTACTGGTTCATAGGTCAATGCTCAACTACTCAACTACTGAGCTACGCTAGCCGGGCTCATTTTTTATATTTTTATATTAGGGGATTTTTATATTAGGGGATTCATTACTTTACTGATCAGTGTGGTTCACTCTCACATGTATAAAGAAATACAAATTATAGGAGAAAGGTAATGAGGTCTTTGTTCTTGCCCTCTATGAAGGCATCTTGGCTCTATAAATAATTGTCTCGACTGCTCCTTAGCAATCATTAAGTATATAAATATATTTTTCATGAAGATAAAAAATAAGTCCATCCTTAGCATAAAAATTGATACATCTGAGAACATGCACATGGATGTATACTTGCCTTAATGTGTGTGTATATGTATATTCATATGTAGTAGCTTTTTGTTTGTTTGTTTTTACTGCATTCTTCATTAGAAAAGCTAGGTACAAACCAGAAACAAATTAAAATACAACTGCCAACAAAGATAACTTGAAAAAACAAATAAAAGTAAGAGTTTTCAAAGAACTTATATGCATATGTGTATTGCTCATGAACACAGACAATAAGGTGGTGAAAGCCTGGGGTGGGGTGGGAACTGGATGGTGGGGCAACAATAAAGATAAAAATAGTAAGGCTTTTATTTTTCTTATTGTGCACTGATAGAACTCTAGGTACAACACTATAGGCAGAAATACAAGCAATGATAATAAAGAAACAACGTATAACTAGTTGTTTCTAAGAGACTAATGTGATGTCTCATGGACTCTCCTAGAATTAAAATATGACCATTCTGAATTATAATCTTTGTAAAATGGTAAAATTGTAAACCAAGTACTTAAAAGTACACATTTTTCTGTTGTTTACCTCTGCTGTTATCAGTTTATCTTCCCATGTCTTTGTTATGCATTTAATGGTCACAGAAACCGGTTACTTTTGCTATCTTGAGTTTCAAATCATTTTACTTCAGGGGGCTGCTCACTGATGCTATTTTCAATTTGCAGTCTAGTGGTGAGCTTAATGAGCCACTTAAAATACAGCAGATTTCCATCTATAAGTTTATCTCCCTGATAACAAACTCTGAAACCCTGTTGTTGGCTGCCAGATCTCATAAGCAAAACACAACTGGTTTATTTCAAACTGTCAATAAATGCTTATAAAATACACTAATCACATCTCTCAGTAGTCAGAATGCCACACATGTATATGCTTATGAACCAACCAATTACATTTAAACTAATAAATTTAAATTACTGCGTATCCTGATAACTACAACATTTGATGAATGCTAAGATATATTTATAAATTTAACATTTAATGGGATGCTATAATTATGATATGAAGTTGAAAACCAATGAAACATAATGATAAGATAAATTACAAGACAGGTATTATAAATTATTAATGAATGTCAAAGTGGACAAACTGATGGGTAGATACTCACGTAGCATTATCGACTTTAAAGAGAAAGGCCACTTCAAAGCTTGGCTGGATAATTCTGTCATTTAATAAAAATTTAAAACATCAGAATTTCTGATGTTTTAAAACATTCTGTCATTGCAAATAAATCATCATTTATAATTTCTTCAATATTTAATTTTCTGAAAATTTGGAATAGAAAAGCATAATGCTAATAAAATGGCATCTGTTTTGATTTATTTGTATGTATAGTGAGTGTCTACTCTCTTATCCTGCTTTCTTGAGGACTTCTAAATAAGAAGTTATGACACTTCACAGGAATGGGGAAGCAATGAATCACAATGCATGTTTACAATCATTTTAGTCACTCTGATAATGGACAATAAAGTCTCTAAGAATTCACTTCAGTACAGTGCCAAAATCTAATGTAATACTTGTAATATTTGTTTATTTTCATAAAATTTTATGCTGTTGTCTTACTTTGTTTCCAATAATGTATTTTAATGAGATATAATATAAATATGATAACATGCACAGATAAGTCTATGGTTCAGTGAGTTTGAAAAATGCATAACAGCCAATAACATACACCCTTATCAAAACAGAGCATTTCTATTGTTTCTTTATGTCCTTGGTGTAAAGATGCCGGGTCATTAAATACTAATAAGAAATAACTCTCAGAAACCACATCACTCTCTTAGTACTGCTGAGAATTGAAGCAAGACTTCAGTCACACACCCCTGAAAATCAAACTAAAGAAATGAAAATTCAGAATCAAGAAGCTGCCACTATTGATGCCACAGCTGTCTCTTAACACATTGGAAGCTGGATGAAGAGCCTTGATGGCTACAGAAAATCTTCAAATGTCTACAACCCTGTTTACCACCAAAAAGACAAAAATGATCAGAATATTGGCCTCTGCTTCATTTTTATCTTCCAAACTTCATGCACATGTTTCTATTTTGTGGAAGTTATGTTTTCATCCAGAACCAAAGATACAAGGGAATATGAGAAGTAAAATGGTAGCTTTCCAACTTCTCTAAGAAGGGAGAGAGGAATAGAAATTGAGAAAGACAATCCACCATATCTACCTCACAGTTCATGAGTGGCACTTCATATTAAATGCAAACAAGCAAGCAAACAACTACATTTTCTACAACTCATTAAAATTAAGCTATTTTAATAATTGGAATTCCAAAAAATAATTGAAAAATGTTCTACAATAATGACTTAGAGATTTGGTTTTATATGTATTTAGATTGCATTGGAGAAAACTCCTATTAATAAATTTGGTCCACTTTGAATCTAGAATCATATTTCACAATTAGTCTCCTGACATACACTTTCATGTCTTGGCATCTGCATCATTTTTATACATTTTATTCTTCATTACTTTTCTTTGGCTCTGAGCATGGTTTATTATTTATTTATTTATTGAGGTTGGTAGTTATTTAGTTATATTTAAGATACAAGTATATTTTCTGTGAAATCACAAAGTGAAAAGATAATAGGTGAAATTCAGCACAGAGTCAAATCCACTTTACAAATGATAATAGTTTCTGATATTTGATCAAAAATGACTTTTATGCCATTAAGTTCATTTAAAGTCTATAAAAATTATGTAATATATTTCACACTTGGGCCTTAAGTTTTTTTCTATAGTAGTAGTTTTTACATTGCATTTTTCAGAAACGAATTAAAAGGATAATAGGTCTTATAAACAGTCAGAAATCAAATCTTACTCTGATGTTTTCAAATTAAGGTTTGTTTGTGTGTGTGTGTGTGTGTGTTGTACTAAATTACACTGGAAATGGTTCAGTTACTAACGGTTTACATTTACCTGATTATCTTGGTGTGCTTTAGTTTCATCTTCCAGCATGTATTCTCTTTACCTTAGATATTTTCTTCTCTTTTGCTCTAATCATAATACAAAATGCTTATTGAAAAAAGTGCAGACTTAAAGGTGACCTGGAATTAGGTTCCTAACTAAAATCCACCCCTTCTGGACAGTATGACCTTAGTCAAGTGTTTTCCTCTCTCTCAACCCTGCTTTTTCATGTGCTAAAAAGGATTATAGAGCCATTGTGAGAAGTGAATGACAGGGTTAATGTCTGTAATTTACCTAGAACATTGTCTTGGAGTGAATGCTTCACCTGAAAGCTGTTCATATTAGTTATTGTCAATTGAAATACTGCTATTCAAAGTTCATACAGTCTCATTCATATTAATTGGGTGCCCACTTATCTCCTTACAAATTACTTGAGTGGTAAATATTTTCAGTTATTCATGAATTCCATTATTTAGCAAAGATATATTGCTGCATGCTTATACTACATACTACATATATAGCTGCCACATGTCTGAAGTTTCATGTGTGACCCCAAGGTGAAACCAACAGATGAACCACTCCGTTGTACCCAGGCAAGAGCTTAGTTTTCATATCTGTCATATTGGAGAAACAATAGTATATACTTCCTAAGTTGATCTTGGGTCAAATTTTGCAAAATGCTTTCATCAGTGTCTGGTACATGGCAAATATTCTAGATTTGATTGTCAAATATGTAAATTTAACAGAAAATACATAGGGAATTTAGGCAAAATGGGAAACTATTACCTCACATAAAGGACTGAGTGCATTTGAACCCAAGAAATAACTGGACACAGAAAATTAAAAGCCTCTAAGACTCCCTGTATTTCCATCTCTGCTTCCTGGCATCATATTCCCCCTACAGCTGGTTCCACCTAGTGATAGATATGTTTGCCAGCATGATTTACATAGAACAGAGAAATCTCAGCTATGTAAAGAAACCATTTCCTGAGTATTCTTCTCATCTGAGATTTTAAGGTACTGCAACAAAGCATTTTAGAAACCATGAATGATTAAAATATCAAATATCAGTTCTCAGGGTTGACTAACCTTACATGTACAATGTATTTAAATAATCTTATTGCTTTGAATGCAACATTAAATATTATATAACTAATATAGTTAAGTAAATTTTAATTATAAGCTTTGTATTGAATATAATAAAAATTAGTTTAATTCAGGTGCATCATGATAAAATTCATGGTACTGGAATCAGAGAATTTCTAAGTTAGGTGATAAGTATGTACAAGTATTGTAGGACAAAAATGATAAGTAATTATGTCTTTTTTATATATTAATTTAATTTAAATGGTTACATTATTTAATTCTGAAGAATATTTACCATCTAATGATTTATTGGGAAAACATACATACATAAAAAAGAAGGAAGTTACAGAGAACTACAATGATTAGCTAAGCCAACATTATTAGTTACCAAAAGTGAAAAATTAAAACCACAATGATATAACTACACATCAGTAGAGTGGTAAATTCAAAGAGACGGGCAACATCAGATGATAAGATTGTAGAGCAGCTGATGCTCTCATAAATTTCCAATGGAAGCATACAAGTAATTTAAAAAAACAATTTGGCACTTTCTTAAAACTATAATCCATGAATTTTACTTCTAGTTATTTATTAACTAGAAGTAAAAATAAGACCACAAAAAACTTTAGGTAAGAATTTTCATAGTAGCTTTATTTATAATAGCTAAACCTGGGAATAATTAAAAATAGGTATCCATCAACAGAAAAATGGATAAACTGTAGCATATTAATGAAATATGATACTACTCAGCAATGAAAAGCAAAAGCTATTGATATATGCAAGATATAAATTTAGAGATATTGCTGAAAGCCATTTGACAAGAAATAGAAGTGGAATATAAGAAAGTCAGACTATTGATTGTATTACAAGGAAGTTCTAGAGTAGGCAATACAGCATTATGATGATACTTGTCCCCTGGGGCAGGGCACAGGTGTCAGCTAGAAGGGGACAATTGGGGGAGGGCATCTGTAATACTTTCAACAATGGGCAAATAATGGAAGGAAGGAAGGAAGGAAGGAAGGAAGGAAGGAAGGAAGGAAGGAAGGAAGGAAGGAAGGAAGGAAGGGAGGAAGGAAATATGATAGATCTGCGACAGTACCTGTTTAAAACTATCTGTGGAGACTGGTTTCCACTTCCTTAACTTGGCTGATATCAGAAGTGGATGCCAAAAAAAAAAAAAAATGCTAAAGAATGAGAATCTAGCCCTAGCCAGTTTGGCTCAGTGGAAAGAGCATAAGCCTGGGGACTGAAAGGTTCTGGGTTTGATTCTGTTCAAGGGCATATACCTCGGTTGCAGGCTCAATCCTCAGCCCTGGTCAGGGCATTTGCAAAAGCAACCAATTGATGTGTCTCTATCACATCACAATATCTCTCTCTCTCTCTCTCTCTCTGTCTCTCTCTCTCCCTTCCACTCTCTCTAAAAATCAATAAAAAAATATCCTCAGGTGAGGATTAACAACAACAACAAAAAATAATGGGAATCTAGGTTCTATCTTTTTTACCTAGTCTGCTTGGACATGAATTTACCAGGGGGTACAATTGGAGGGTGACAGCTGTACAGTCCATGAAAAGCAGTGGCCAAAAAAAAAAGTACCTAGGAAGACATGGGTTCAGTGGATACCATGATTGTTATAATAGAGTATTATGGGAGATGGGCCAGCTACTTCTGACAACACTAGGAAGCTCAAAGAAAAACAATTGCTAGCTCAGTGCTTTCAATTCACAGGTCCAGGTAGAGTTTTTCTATATTTAGTAGTATTAAGACTAGTGAAAGCAAAAAGCAGATGTGTGGGTTTATCCTATCATTGCATTAATAAATGTGTTGGTCTCAGGTGAAGGCTGGAACCTTGATTAGGAAAGAGTAGAGCTTGAGAATTAGAAAGGGTCATGTAGGTGGCTTTATTGGGACATTATGTGTATCCCTAGCCCCTGAAATTCTCCTGACTGCTATTCATGTTTTGGTGGAGACCTTCTAATCATTCACATGAGATCATTGCTTTAGAGTAAAACACCAATTTTCCTTATTGCACCACTTTTGTCACCTCATAGCCTCTGGGCTCTAGACAGATAAGTAGATTCTGATAGCAGTTTGTCCCAGGGGACAAGTAAAAATAGGATCAAGTTAAATATAATAGATGATAAATTTTGGCCATTTTGGCCATTTATATTAGCAAAAACCTGAGCAATTCATGTATTGCTCAACAATATCATGGAAATGTATTCTAAATGGGCCCAAAATGGGAGGAAATGACAGATTAGATCAGGGCAACTTTATCAGTATGTGTTGTAATGTGCTATCCAGAACAGTTAAGAGTTGTTCAGTTTGCCCTGCCTGGTGTGGTTCAGTTGGCTGAGTATGTCCCATGCACCAAAAGGTCACCAGTCCCATTCCTGGCCAGTGCACATGCCCAGATGACAGGCTCAGTCCTCAGTGGAGGATGTGCAGGAGGCAGCCAATCAACATTTTTGTTTGTTTTTTTGTTTGTTTCTTTCCTATCACTCTCTTCTTTCCTTTATCTCTCTAAATAAAGTAAAATTTTAAAAACTTTCTCAAGTTATAATTGAATATGGACATTAAAAAAAAGAGTAGTATTACATAAAATGTTGAAGGGTATTCTTTAAGAAGAGAAATAAGAAGAAAAAGAAGAGCTAATAAATATGAACAATAAAATGCAATAAGTACATATCTATCAACAATTGAATCTAAAAACTAAAATAAACAAAAAAAAATCTAATGAACAAAATAAACTGATGAATAAAATAGAACCAGAAGCATAGAAATATGTAACAGACTAACAAACAGTGGTAAGGGGTAGGGGAGTGGGAAGAGGTTAACTAAAGATCTTATGTGTATATATGCATTATCTATAGACATAGACAAGAGAGTGGTGAAGGCCTAGGATGGGGCAGAAATTGGGTGGAGGTGGAATATTGGAGGGAAAAAAAAAGGGGGACAATAAAGGTGGTGTTTTTTGTTTTTTTTTAATAATGTTTTAAATACCTAAAAAATTAAAAAAGAGTAGTTCAGTTTGTTTGGTTGTTTGACTAAAACCAGTCTTACAGGTAAACCACACTAAATGAATATGACACCAGACATTTATTGGTTTACTTTACAGGTGTATCGGCTCCAAAACTATGCTTAGCTTTGCCGATCTGTAATATCATTGTACACTACCAGGAGTAGGGCATATTATCCTCAGATAATAGAGTTTTGTCCTGAGTCATTTTCAGGGTGGGAAATGTGAGCTGGAAGCCTGAAGTTTAAAATGTATGAATGTGACTAGACCCTAATTGTTTGGACCAATCATTGGGAAGTTAGCAGGGCATATATTAATCCCTAGACAAAGAACCTTTCCCGGCAACCTGCTTGGGTCCCCTCCCTGCAACACTGAGCTTTTCTGTAGTTAAACTTTGCTTTTGCTCATTTCTTTGTCCGTGAACTCATTCTTTAATTTTAAGAGACAACGAACTTGGACCCAAACAGAAAATTGGTACCAATATGACTTAGCAGAGCTAATGCCACTCAAAATTCCTGTAATCCATTAAGATGTACATGGAATATGTCTCAAATCCTCAAAGAAAATCATAATGTGGGCCTTTAGGGTTCAGAGAAAACCCTTTTGGGCTCATTGGCCTACAAATGAGCATGCAAAATGAATGGGCATTAACTAATCCACCAAATAATGCATGTGTGAGCAACATTCCTGTAACATTAAGTAGAAATGCTATATAGGAGAATGACCTGAAATAACAAGTGATTTGCTGAATCTAGTAGATCAAGCTCCCAGAGCACCTACTCCTGCTACACTGCCTCTCACCCTCAACCCACCAGCACGGTCCTGTGAGGACTTTTCTACCATCAGTTAACTGAGGAAGACAACACTGTAGTTTGCTTACAAAGTGGTTTTGCATAATGAGCTGGCACCAGCTGAAGTTGGAACACTACAGAATTAAAATCTTGCTTATGAGAATGAATAACTGAATTTTCAGTGGAAGAGAAGCAATGGGCTGATGCAAATGGATTTTATTGCTTTTACTCAGTGTCCCAGCTACCAGTGACATTTGGCCTTTTAGGACATTTGAATGGCCTTCTGAAAAATGCAGAGTCCAGGTGCAAAGGAATGGAGATAAGCATTACACTTTTTTCATATCTAGTAACCCACTGATAAACCAATTTTATAAGACTTTTTACACTGACCATTTAGGAGGTTATCTTTGTTTTTTTGTTTTTGTTTATTTTCAAGCAGCTATATTGAGGTATAATGATAGACAAAGAATTGCACATATTTAATGTGTATGATTTGATGAGTTTGGACTTAGTCAAACACCCATAATACCATCACAACAACCAAGGTAATGGACATATCCAACACTGCCCACAGTTTCCTTGTGTACATGTATATGTGTGTGTGTGTGTGTGAAAACATAAGGTCTCACTCTTAATAGATTTTGAAATGCACAATGCCGTTTTGTTAACTATAGGCACTCTGTTGTATAGCAGATCTCTGGAACTCACTAATCTAGTATAACTGAACAATGACACTGCCACCACTCCCTGGTTCATGGCAACAACCACTATATTCTCTTCTATGAGTATTTGTTCTTCTGTGATTGGCTTATTTCACTTAGTATTATGTCCTCCAACTTAATTCATGTTGACTCAAATAGCAGGGTTTTCTTCTTTTTTAAGGTTGAATAAGTATATAAAACTTTTTCTTTATTTGTTGAACACTTTAGTTGTTTTCATATCTTGGATGTTGTGAATAATACCACAATGAACATGGGAGTGTAGATGTCTCTTCAAGATCCCAATTTTAATTTTTTTAGATGTATACCTACAAGTGGGGTTGCTGGATCAAAACAGGTATATTATGAAATATGTGACATCATTAATTATCAGGGAAATGCAAAAAAAAAAAAAAAAACAAAACACACGACACACCCTGCAATAAGATATCACTTAATACCTGTTAAAATGGCTACTATAAAAAAGAAACAAACAAAAATTCCCAAGTGTTAAGTTTGTAGAAAAACTGGCACTCTTGGACACTCTTGGTGGTAATGTAAAATGGAATAGCAATTATGGAAAACAGTATAGAGGTCCCTCAAAATATTAAAAATAGAGAGTTTGGGAGTCTTAGTTTCTAGATGCTGTGAAATGAATTTTGTGTCTCTTAAATTCATATGCTATATCCCTAATCCCCAGTGTGATTATATTTAGGGATCAGGCCTTTTGGGGGGAATTACACTTAGGAGAGATTATGAGAATGGGGCTCTCATGATGAGATCAGCCCCCTTATAAGAAGAGACATCAGCGCCTCTTACTCTGTCATGTGAATAATAGCTATTTGGCAACTATCTACAAGCGAAGAAGGTAGTTGTCACCAGAATATGACCATAATGGGACCCCTGATCTCCTACTTACAACCTCCAGAACTGTGAGAAAATAAGTTACTATTGTTCAAGCCACATGAACTATAACATTTTGTTATATCAGTCAAAGAGATTTAAGACACTGCCCATATTGTCTTTCTTGCTATATATACTGTAGCCACTCAATATATATATCTTAGAGGCCTGGTGCATGAATTTGTGCATGGATGAGGTCCGGTCAGCCTAGCCAGGGGTAGGGGGCATGGGCGGTTGGCCGGCCTGCCTGCTGGTCAAACTCCTGGTTGAGGGGACAATTTGCAATTAGCCTTTTATTATATAGGATATACACTGAGTGACCAGATTATTATGCGTTCAGAGATCATAATAATCTGGCCACTCAGTGTGTATGTATATGTATATGTATATGTATATGTATATGTATATGTATGTATGTGTGTGTATGTGTTGTTGATAGTGAATGTGAACAGTTAGTGCTTGGTTTATAGGGTATAAAGGTTGTATTAGATAATGATAAGAATATTGAGGACAAATGAGCAACACCAATCTATTGCTGAAATACTCTGGCCTCTTTCAGTGAGAGTCTATTTTGGTAGCAGAAAGGCCCCTTCAGTCTCATGTTCTGATCCTTTTCCTTTAGCTATGATGCTGGAACACACAATTATATCATTTGCCTCAGAAATAGGATGTATTTTTAAATTTTATGTTTTTAAAATTTACATTTAATATTATTTTGTATTAATACGTATACCAATGGGTCAATTTTCTGTTGCTTAGAGGAACATTTTTGAAATTTCAATCTAAAACTTATTACTTCTGCCCTTGTGAAGATTTTATATACTCAGGAAGTAAAGAAATGTTTCCTGCTTAAAAGTTCTGATTTTCTGCTTTGAACCATGACTTAAAAGTAAATGTGCTCATTTTGAAGAATATGAAAGAAAAAAAAATACATATAAGCAAAGAAATTGAAATCACTCAAAATTTTACTACCAAAGAATATCAGAAAATAAGTAATCACTGCTGATAATATTTTGTATAAAATGTTCACATCATTTTAAGTATACTTTTAATATTTCAACAAAAATTAGAGTCTACTTTCAATGCTGGTAAGTGCCATAGTACTTCAAAAAGACTGGTGGTCTCTCTGCTTTTAGTTCAGGAAGCTTATATGAAATATGTCACTTAAAATTTTAAACTAAAATTCTATATAATAATCTATATAATAAAAGGCTAATACGCAAATCAACCAAATGGCAGAATGACTGGTCACTATGATGTGAACTGACCACCAGTGGGCAGATGCTCAATGCAAGAGCTTCCCCCTGGTGGTCAGTGCACTCCCACAGGGGGTGCACCACTCAGCCAGAAGCTGGGCTCATGGCTGACGAGTGCAGCAGCAATGGCGGGAGTCTCTCCCGCTTCCTTGGCAGTGCTAAGGATGTCCAACTGACACCCCTCAAGGGCTCCCAGATTGTGAGAGGGTGCAGGCCGGGTTGAGGGAGCCCTCAAGTGGACGAATTTCATGCACAGGGCCTCTAGTGTTGTTATGAGAGTTTAGAACATAAAAAATTCCTTTTACTTTTTTAACTTTTCTTTTTTTATTCTTGCTTTACTGGTCAACACATTTGCCTTTTTTCCTTATTCTTTTCTTTTGCTTCATTCATGAATAGTTATTTCCCTTTTCTATTCTCTCCTGTCATTACAAGAAAGTTTATATCTTTATTTTCATGTATTTTCTTTCTTCTTTAGCTGACACAGCTTATGTCTTTTATCACATTTTTTAGTCTCTGCAGAGCCACAAGAAACTGAGCCAGCTACAAATCTTCCAGATACAGAGTAAAAATAACGTATGACACTTTTTGTCTTCTAAATAAATCGATGTCAGGGTTAGAATTTCTATAGAGCATTTCTAGAATAATGATAATAAAACTCCACACATTGCAACAGTTTCATGTATCAATACTAAAGAAATTCTAGAGAGTAACACAAGCCAGGAATTCTACTTTTTTCTTTGTTCTCAGCACACAACTTAGATACTGAGAACACACAACCACATTATTAAACCTATTACATAAACAAGTAATGTTCTATTAATTTATTTTCAAAATTTTAGATCTACAAAATTCATATCACCTCACATTTGCCTCAAACATTTGTACAATATTGACAATTTAACATATTTATTAAATAAAACAAACAACCTGGCACCCTGGTTCCTCTCCCTCTTTCACAGGCACTGCCCCCACCACCAGCCTCTACACTCAACCCTACCCACCTATGC
Source organism: Corynorhinus townsendii (assembly GCA_026230045.1). Taxonomy (NCBI): domain Eukaryota; kingdom Metazoa; phylum Chordata; class Mammalia; order Chiroptera; family Vespertilionidae; genus Corynorhinus; species Corynorhinus townsendii. The sequence goes on along the minus strand of JAPDVU010000001.1, from coordinate 111,079,673 downwards.
AAGCACACCCACCTCCCCTGGGCACACCCTAATGGGAGCAGGGGTGAGATTTAAGGGGATGGGGGTGTTGGAGAGTGGGATGGGGGTGTGGAGGATGGGATAGGGGAAGGGGAGAATCATTGAGCCCTGAGACAGGGCACCACCATGTCTGCACTTGTGAGAAGGAGGGAAGGGGTCAGCCTGGGTACCCCAATATAGTATTGCAAATGTTATTTATATATTTCTGCATTTCTTGTTTGAAGTTTATTTTTAAATGGAAAGGCAATGAAAATGTCACATATATCCACATTCTTTAAAAGAAAAAAATGTCCCCAGTGTGCGAGTTGGTGTTAATACATAAGAAAGCACCATTAACATGTTATATATACAAGGAGAGGGGAAAGGGGACTCTATGTTTTATGAATTTTTTAGATGATAAGTATATTAGTTTGCTAGTGCTACCATAACAAAATACCACAGAGTGGGAGGCTTAAACAACAGAAATTTATTTCCTCACACTTCAGGAAGTTGGAAGTTCAAGATCATATCCCTGGTGTCTCTTCCTCTTCATATAAAGGACGTAACTCCTATTGGATTAGGGTCAACTTTTAGGATCTTATTTAACCTTAAATAAATATTCAGTCTCCAAAGAGTCACATTGGAAGTAAGGGCTCTGTTGGGGACCATGAGCAACCACACAGCCAAATAAGAAAGTGCCTTCAACCTTCAATACTTCCTTACTAAGAGCTAAAGAGCCTACACAGCCTGTTTCAGGCTTATCACCTTGTGTAGAAGCATCTTTCCATATTTCAGATTAAATGTGTACACTTTTGTTCTGCTTTATCTGGCTCACCCGCAGCATTTACTATCTATGACTTCAAGGGGGTGGGGAAAGGGTGTCTTTCAACTGAATCATAAGAGGAATGCTCATAGGGCAATTTCCCTGTCTCAGCTGCCCAAAAGAACTGCTAACCGTGGGGATCAATCCATACTATTGGTATTGATTTTGCTCTGTCTCTTCTCACTGTGAGTATAATGTTGTTCTATCCATTGTTTGATTGTGTCTTATTTTCCTTGATAACTCTGGTACCAAGATGCAGTGGACAGAAGTATTTAAACGTCTATTAGCCTGGTGGCTACCATTGTAATGATCTTTGTTATCCTCCATGTAGTTGAGTCCTCCTTTGACATTTATAACTGATGCATGTCACTTCTGCCCAACAGGCTTCAACATGTGAATTATGGGGGAGATCCAATTCAGTCCACCATATTTTTAAAATAAATTGGAGGAAAGCAATACTTACTAGGTGTCAGGCACTATTTTGTGTTAAAGAAATATTAGCATATTGGATCCTTAGAACACCTTTAGAGGGTGGATACTGTTAACATCTCCATGGAAACCAAAATAAAAAAAGTTCTAGTAATTTGTCTAAGGTCACACATAGCAACACTACATAATTAGGTTGTCTAGCTCCAGGGTTCTTGCTCTCACCTTATGTAATTCTGTTTATCTATTTCAAGGATATGAGGATGGACTAATTTTCTTAAATATTATTGGAAAGATAAAAGTTATACAAGTTCTTGTGCATATGATGACACTGTTAGTAAAAATTCACAAATTAATTCATTTTTTTTCTGCAGATAGTATTGAGTGACAAGGTATTTACTAGGTATTTGTGGTATAATAATAGTATGCAAAAAAAAACCCAAAAACCCACAAGTCTTTCCTCATGAGCTTAACCTCTAAGTGGGAAAAAATGATCACAAACAATGGCAAAATTATAAAAAATAAATAATGAATCATGAAATGACCACTAATTGTCAACCCCTGAAAATGGTAATTAAAACCTATCTAAATAAAACGATTTCTTCAAAACACATTATTGGAATAAAAAAATACATTTGAAATAGACTGAAAAGGAAAGTATATGCTAAAGACAAAAGAAACACTTTCTAATGTTTAGTTATCAAAGTTAGGTTATCAAGAATAGGGAAATATATATGAAAACATTAGAATGACAATTAACTGAATAAACAGAATAATGGGCATGAGAATAATTAAGAGGACTTAAAATTTAAAGTAAAATCATTTAAGAGTCTTCAAACTAGCAGAGTATGCTTAACTGCTCTGGCACTTGTTATACTGAAATAACTCCAATTTAGAAAAAAGGATAAAAAAGTTCTTCTCCATTCAAAGTTAGTAAATGATATGGATGGGGAAATAATAAGAGTCAAGGTCTTAAATTTTAAAATAAAAGTCATGTACAAGTTTAGACTAATAAAATGGAAAGTTGTACAGGTCCTCAAAAGTTCAAAAATGACTTTTAACAAGTCCTTATCTCCTCAGAACCTGGCTTAATCAAAACCTTTACCTTTTTTATTTCTCAGATTCTTCATGTGTAAATTATGACCTATTGTCTTTCATTGAATTTCACTTCCCTTGGAAATTTAAAAGAAGGATTATACATATAGAATGGTCCTTTTAATTTTGTGAAAAAATGTTAAACTTAAGTTCTATGAACTAGGCATCTTCTTGCTTATAACAATATCTCCAGTACCTATCATTAATTTTCAAGTAATTTTTTGGATGATCTAGAGCTTCCAAATTAGTGTTGTAAAATAAATGACTCATTTAATCTATTCACAGTAAATTTATGAACTCAAGTAAAATTCATCATATGATTTTATGGGATCATACATTTGCATGGTATATTGCTAAAAAGCTATGATATACATGTAGGGAAATGGGAATGATTAAAATAGAATGCAGAGCTATTTTCTTTCATAAATCAATTTCTTATTAGGGGTTAACAACTTATTGAAATTCTCCCTAAAATAAATTAATCTGTGCTGTCATATCATTGTAGGACTTAATATTTTTGTGCTGTTTCAAAACTGAAAGATAGTTCAACAAATGACCAGAATATCAGCATCATAGATTCCTGAAGCCCCAGAGCCACTGCTGCACTATCATTCTGAGAAGGGCAACTGTCTCTTCAGATGTGAGCTCAGTATCATCCTGTACCTAGGTTGGCTTTGCACTAGTTTCTCTCTCAGGGCTTGCTTATTTAAATTGACACATTAATCTCCCCACGGATTACAAGAGTCTCATTATCTGTAAATACATGTGATTTTTCCCATCTTGTGTTCATTCACATAAATAAAGAATAATTCCAAATGCTGTTTGTTCCCGAGAGAAGAGAAAACAAAAGGGCTATTTACTCTTATAAAGAAAATCAGTTTTACCTTGATATATACGGTGAAAATGTGAATCCTGCAAGGGAGATTTTTCTAGATGGGTAGGTCTCACTAACTTGTGCAATTGCATTTTAATAACTAATTTACACGTAACCAGGTTTGAGCCTCTTAGAAATTTGAGCTATTTTTGTTTGGTAATATTTAAAACATTTTTCCAGCACAGCTATATACCTTTATGTCTTGAGGTGAGGTTTTGTAAAACATACAAAAAATACTGAAGGCAAGGCAGAGGCAGAGATGGAGTTGATTAAAATAGATGGAAAATAAATAAAATAAAGTTTGGTTTCTCAGTAAAACTTATAGCACAGGGGGAAAAAAGGAAAGCAAAAAATCTATTTCAGACTGCATGCGTCTAAAGGCTGCATGGGATGAAGAGGTGACCAGAAGAATAGAGGTGAGGTCAAGATGGTGAAGTAGGAAATCCTGAGCTCACCTGCGGGGGCCAGCTGCGGCGGGGGCCAGATATGGCGGGGATCTCCCTTTTCCACGTCCAGCACGGAAAGAGAGATGAACGAACCGGTTCTAAGTGGAGGCGGCCAGGGATTGAGAAATAAAAGAAAGAAAGAGACCAGACACGAAGATAGAAACAAATCTGGGAGCCAGGTGGGACGCCATCTTCTCTGATGGAGAGGCAGGGACGACGACCTCGAACCCAGGCAGCAAGTTTATTTTATAACCCCAAATACCAGGAAGTATCACCAAAACTTAGGATCAAAGAAGCTTATTTGCATTCTTAAGTAGGCCCTAGCATTCCTGGTGCTTGCCTGGATTTACATATCAAAGCCCGCTAGGCTGACACCTGGACAAAGGTAAAAAGTCAGTACTGATAACACCCCCCATCTTCTTGGGGAGGGTGTAACTGAGACGCCGCTCTGCCAATCGCCTCGGGCTCAGCTGACAACAATTTAAAGAAATGCCCATGTGCCTTCCCAGGCAGCCCTCTACATCTCACCCTTTTTTTGTTTTTAAGCTACTATAATAAAAGTAAAGTTTAAACATTAATAATAAAGATCTAATATAAAACAATTACAAACAATGCCAATGCAAAAACTAAACTACATACATGTTATCATTTTCAAAACTTGAACGTCAAGAGCAAAACTCTGGCTATTAAATAATACCAAAACAATGCTACAGCAAAACAATAGTAAGAGAGAAGTCAAAACTATAGACATGTTAACACTTTTTGCTATTAAATGAAAGAAAGTCTCTTTTGCTGCTGGTGTATATTTATTCAGAGTCCTTGGACTTGGCTGCACAAGAGTTTGCCAAAGACTGGCAGCTAACAGTTGCTAGCATGAGCAGGTACATGGTTGAAGAAGTAGCTTCAACTTCTTGCTTTTCCACAATCTGCTGCGCTTCAGTTGTTAACTTCTTCAGATGACTCCATATTGGCACCTCAGTCCCTTGCATAGCTTTCAGTTTTCTTCTTCTGCTGCTTTGCTGTCATGGAGGCAGTACTTAGTCCTTTTGAGTGAAGGGACACAGGAACTTGTCTGGTCCATTGTGGTGACACACGTAACGCTCTGGCACCCAAATTGGGTGTGCTGCTCCTTCTGGAAAGATATAAAACACAACCTCTTCCCCACATTATTACTGAATCTGATAAAACTCTTGTCTGGTTTATGCTTCCTTCCACCTAACTAACTCGGTAGAGGCTATTGTACAGGGGGCCTGATGCCTTTCACCTGCTGTACGATCCTCTGCATCACAATTCAAAAATTTTAAACTATAAAGAGCATAACTAGAGTTTGCTTTGAGGTGACACATAACATCCGTCTCCCCCTTTTTGTTTTAGTAAATGATTTTAAGAGTACAATTGGCTCTTTCCACTACTGAGTGACATTCATTTTGCCAGATTTGATTAGGTTTAAGTCCTCAGGGATTTACCCTTAAAGTTGGCACAGGGAGGTGGACAACACACTGAAGACACTGCTTCCAATAAAACATGGAAATAGTTGTTCTCAAATAACATTTTAAAGGATAAAAATTAAATGAAAAAGTTCCTCCAAATTAGTGTGCCCTATAATAGCTGCTTCAATAACTTTTGCTATACTTACCACATAAGCACTATCACTATAGGTTGATGGGCTCCGTAGCAGAATCTGTTAAGGCATAAATAAGAGTTTGTATTCCTACTGAGATATAAGGGGTTTGAAGGACCTTTGCTCCCCTGATGCAGTAGATCCAGCCTTTCCAGAACTGGATCCATCTGTAAAAATGGTTAATGCCTGAGGTATAACATCTCTTTTAATGTGGCAGTTAATACCATTCCCTGTGTTAGAAATAAGGCAAGCCTCCCAAGTCAGGGGTCCTGGTAGAACACAAAACATCAAACATTTTGACTTCTATGCAGAAGGGTGTGCACACAGGGTCTGGAAGCACGCACACCGAACTTCCTTGCCCTTGGTCCTGGGCAACCTGCAGCAATGTACAGCTGCTGACTGCTAGCATGGCAAGGTCTCTTCACTATCTTTATTTCTGGACTGTTTCTCTTCTGTTCTTGGGGACCACTACTTATTCTGTGGCTTGAACAGTCCTATCATGTCCTCTCTGGGATCCGTTGTTGCAGGAATCCATATGGGCTTTTCTGGAAATAAACAAACATTCTCGACTAAAGGTTAATAAAGAAATCTTTTCTATAAATTAGACTTGGGATCCTTTTAATTTTTGTCCAAATGATTTTCCTTTGGCTTAATGAAAAATTAATTTTAGAATAAAATTTTAAAGCAATTAAGGCTTGATATAATTCATTTACAGGATATTTCTTACAGGATATTATTTTAATAATCCCCTTTTTTATTGTGTTATTATGAGGCTTTGGTAAAAAAAAAATTTTATTGCAGTCTTGATAACCTTTTATTTTTACACAGAAATATGACTGCTTTGGATTCACTGCATGTTAAGCAATTTTATCATGAAATGAACTACCAATAGAAATTTTGGTTAATACTTTAGGAACAGCTTTTTGTACAATTAGATTTTCTTGAATATTCACTTATTTCATTTGGCCAATTTAAATTAATCTGAAAACTTGACTATTTTACTGTCAAACTTAATACTCTAACAACAATCTTAGTTTACTCTGTAAATATTAATGGAAAGGATTATTTGCATCCTTGAGAAAGCCCTGAGCATTTCTGGATTTAGGCTGGATTTAGATATAGGGCAGCTGCCATTGGCCAACTCTCTGTTGCCTGGGTCCCAATCCAAGCTGGGCCAAGTCTCTTTCTGTTATCTGGGTCCAGATCTGAGCTGGGCCAAGTCTCTGTATGTTGCCTGGGTCCCGATCTGAGCTGGGCATGGGAAGCGAGAAGCAGCCATGGGGCAGGAGACCTCCCTCAGAAGGGGCGAGTGTATAAGCCCCTGTAATGTTGGGGGGGGGGGTGAGGATCTGTGCCCCACATCTGTTGACCCCCAAGTTCTCTCCTGATGGCCCCTTTGGACTGTGCCTGTCTTAGGTTGTTCCTTCCCAGAGGAATCTTACCCATCTCTGGCTAACCAGCCATCCTCCGGGGCCAAGCAGGGTGATGTGAGATTCAGTTCTGTCTCCTTGGTATGCCCCCGTGGCCTCCACGCCCAGCACCTGCCTTGGGATCCCCTCTCCTGCTGGCAGGGCCCCGTCATTGATCACACATCTTGGGGAACCCAGGTTTCTTCTCCAGGGAGGGCCCAGCTCACGCCACTGTGTGAGAGACAGATCCATGGTACCAGCCACCATGAGGCTTCAACCTCAGCATGAACTGAAAACTCAGACAACAGCTGTGGGCAATTGGATTGTGAGAAGAGGGTCCCTCTTGGCAAAAGGAGCAAGAAGGGCCAATATAGAATGCTCAAGTGCCTTCCCAGGGGGCCTTCCACACAGTGGAAGGGATTAAATCCTTTCATGTCCTTTTAAATTGCTGCCAAATATTCAAAGAATTAGTTTGTAAGTTTGTTTGGGATAAATGTACAATATGCTGTTGTAAAATATCAAAAATTATAATGAAATTGTAGAATAATATCATGTAAGGATATTCTTTGCTCTAGGTCGTGGCAATTCAATTTCAAGCTGGCAATCAATTTCTTTTTGTATAGACAAGGTCTTAAACAGTTAATGTTCCCTAATAATCTCTGGAAATTTTTAGACAATCTTTTCTTATCTCCACCTTCAGAGGCCTAATGCATTGGTTTATCAGTTACAATCCCTATGATATTTAAAGGAAACCTCTCTTTATTTCCTTCCAAAATAATTTTCAGGCTAGAGTGTTTCATTTAAAAAATCTTTGTCACATGAAACAATTTCTCATAAGGTTATGGTGACCACTAGTATGGATTAGATTTAATATTTTAATAACAATCCTCAGTTTATCCTGTAATACCAGTGAAAGAGATTTCAAAATGTTCAAATTTCTCCTTTTTATTAAGCTAGAAATTTATGGTTTAAGATTATTCCCGCTTTAGCTAATTTGCATATACAGAGGGATCATGGGAAGACTTCAGTAACCCTTTGAGAAGACTTATGTAAATTGCTTACAAAGATATTAGCTTATTTAAAGGAAGGGGGTTGGCCTTTGTTTATTCAAGATGGTGGCCCCAAGCCACATGAGTGGTAAGACATGTGGCCACCATGGCGGCTGCTCAATGTGTTCTTAGATTTATTTGAATTCAGTTACTTATACATTGGCTTCTCATGTAACTTAATTTATATGAGATCTTGATTATATTTTAAAAATCTAATTTATACTTAAGTAGGTATCTTTAATTAAAAAAGGCAAAAAAACTTATTCAGTAAAACTTACAGGTTTGATACTTTGTTGGTCTGATCTAAAATCATCAACAGTGTCCCTCCAGCCAATTCAAAATGGAGGCTGCTTGGGGCCTGTCTTTCTTGAAATTCTACTGCTATTGAAAAATTTGGTTATATTTAAGACATATATTGATTTTGCCCTTCTTAGAGGCGAAAACCTACATAACATTTAATATATATATTTAAGTAAAATATATTGATTAATTTGTATTTGTAAAGCTTTCCATGTGATTTCAAGTACATTAGATCGGTTAAATTTAAAAATATTTCTTTTAAGAGAGAACAGACTTTTGAAAAACATTTTGGGGCCCGTGAAATGTTTAAAAGTTACTCTGTCTTGAAATACACTTGGAAAGATCAAACTATATGATTTAAAGATTGTATACTTAAATTATCTTAAAGAATATCAATTAAATTTAAACTGGATCATAGAGTTAATCCTCCTTTTTAAATCAGACCAAGTAGTAACATATTTTGAATTCCTAATTATTTAAGAGAAAACACATTTTATTTTTTTCAAAAACAAGTTATACTTTTTATATTTTAGGCATTTAATTACCACATTTATATAATTTCTCCCAATTCAATTTGCACTTTAAACTTTTAGAGGTGGCAAGTCAAATATTTAGCAGTTCTTTATTAAGAACCCTTTATACTTTTAAGAATATACTTCAAAATCCAGTAACTTCAAACCATGTTTTTTCTGCCCAGGGAAATTGAGGAACAAACTTGTAGGTATTCAAAAATGACTACTGGTGGAAAGCTGATTTTAAAGAAGCCACTTTTTCAGGAAAAACCTTTTGGCCTAGTGACTTGACCATTTCTGGGAAGGTCAGCTAGCAAAAGGTGTAGCCATTTAAATGCAAATTAAAGATGGCTGCTGGTGGGAACTGGCCTACCTGTTCTGCGGTAAGGGCGTCTACCCCTTCCTCCATTAACAAAGGGTGTAACTTTAAAAACTTTTTCATGGCAAGGAAAGAGACCTTAAACTTTTCAGAGCTTTAATTTTTAGGTAGCAAAATTAAATACTTAGCATTTCTCAAATTAATAATACCTTTACATTTTTAAGAATACATTTCAAATAAAATATAAGGCATACTCAATTAATAGATTAACTTATATCATCTAGACTTCATACTAGGCATACTCAGATCAACATTTCAGTATTATATCATTTCAATACATTTATATCTAAGTTTTTATTATTTGATTTAGTAAACTTCCAAGTTCTTTTAAGTTTCCAGCCGATAGGCCTGGCCCAGCAGCTAACTTTCAAAATGGTCACAATTTTCCTGCTGGGGAAATCAAGAAGCATACCCGTAGCTATTCACATGTAAATTTGCTGTCTACTTCCTGCTGGTTACTTGCCTCTGGGCGGGAAATTTCAAAAGAGCTACTTTAGATCATCTTGGGAAACTAGCCTGTATTTTTTCCTGGTTCATATCCGCCATTTTCTTAGGCTAAAAACAGTCTCGGGTTTTTATTCTGTACACAGTAAAAGGTTCAGCTCAGCTCAAAAACTCTATCTAAAATGCCCAAATACTGGACAGTTGCGCACACTGTGTCTTTAAACTGGCCTTTCCCTTTACATGTGCACAGAAATCCCCGATGCATTTGTGAATTTGTAGAAGCTTTAAGTCACTAGCTGGAAGAAAAAAAAAAATGGCGAAGATGAGGCCTTTTAAAATGGCTTTCTCGGGGAGTGGCGAACATATTGGATTGCCATGTGTCTCCCTTCCCCCACCTCCTTCCTTCTTTGGGGGAAAAATTCAGCGATGGTCTGAAGTCTGTTTTTATTTTATTTTTTTCAATTTTTGTTTATTTTTATTTTTTAAGGAAAGAAAAAGAATTTTTAAGATAAAGAATTATTGGCAGTTGCTGAGAAATTCCTTTAATCCTTTCTACTTAGTTACAAATAGTTTGAGCCTCCAACAAAATGAAATATGAAGTCACTTTCGGCCAAGCGCCTGCATCCAGCCATAAAGGTTGGGCAGCTGCGAGCAAAACCTTTCTTATCCCGCTCACAGTGACGCTTGCCTCTCTTTTCCTCAAACTGTTGCTCCCGATCATATTTAGGAGGTGAATCTTTGTCAGGCGGGCTCTTAGCTACAGTTGCAGGAACAGCGGTCGGAGGTGGCGGCTGTAAGACCGTGACCACATCCCTCTTAGACATTCTTAAACTCTCCTGTGCTGAATCAAGAATTAAAGTAAGAATAGGAATTTTCTCTGGACCTTCTGCTCAGTATCGGTCACGCAACTGCTTTCTGACCTTTTCCCACATTTCATCAACAAAACTTGAGAAAGAAATCAAGAATCTGACTATGCTTAACAGAGCATCCTTGAGCTTTGAGCATAGTTTTAAACATTTGAGGATTACCCATATTTTACACCCAGCTAATTGAATTCAAATCACAACAATCCTCTCCCCTACCTTACACTTCCTTAAATCTGTGGTGTGCGCAATTCTTGGAACGATCCCCTGCCTCTTGCCTCTTGTTGCCTTTTTCGTGGCCCACGTTGGGCGCCAGATGGAGGGGCCAGCTGCGGTGGGGGCCAGATATGGCGGGGATCTCCCTTTTCCACGTCCAGCACGGAAAGAGAGATGAACGAACCGGTTCTAAGTATAGGTGGCCAGGGATTGAGAAATAAAAGAAAGAAAGAGACCAGACACGAAGATAGAAACAAAGCTGGGAGCCAGGTGGGACGCCATCCTCTCTGATGGAGAGGCAGGGACGACGACCTTGAGCCCACACAGCAAGTTTATTTTATAACCCCAAATACCAGGATGTATCACAAAAACTTAGGATCAAAGGAGCTTATTTGCATTCTTGAGTAGGCCCTAGCATTCCTGGTGCTTGCCTGGATTTACATATCAAAGTCCGCTAGGACACCTGGACAAAGATAAAAAGTCAATCCTGATATCACCCCCCACCTTCCTGGGGAGGGTGTACCCGAGACTCGGCTCTGCCAATCGCCTCAGGCTCAGCTGACAACAATTTAAAGAAATGCCCCTGTGCCTTCCCAGGCAGCCCTCTACACTCACCTCTTTTCATCGCCACAAAACTACAACTAAATATAGAGTAATCACTGCTGAGAATGACAGAGACTAGCTGGGCAGAATTTCTACAACTAAGGATATGAAGAAGAAGCCACATTGAGATGAGCAAGAGGGGCAGAGAGGTGGTCTGGTAAGGACCCATACCCCTGCGGTGGCAATTCAAGAGTGGCAGGAGAATTACAACCACAGTGGTCCCCCTGAAGAGTGAAGGGTGGGAGCTGCATACTGAGCCCCCCAGCCAAAAAGACTACATTAGATAGAGGACACGCCCATTAATATCTGACTTTGAAAACCAGGAAGATGTGACCTGAGAAAGGGAAATGCTATAGGAAAACTACCCTCCCCTTTTAAAGGTGCTAAACTGAACTCTCTCTGAGTTTCAGCAAAGGGGCAGCAGTTTGAAAAGCACCTGTGTTGTACGTGAAGGAATTGTATTGACTAACGTTCGAGTGAGTGCTGCAGGGGCAGAGATCAGTGGAAACCCTTCAGGGCCAAAAGCACTAAAGGATCATTATCTTTCTTTGTCAGTGTTGTTGTGGTGCTCTCCATCCAAATGGCAGATTTGGTGTAGGTGGGCATCAATTCTGACACCCTCCGTGAACCTGGCTAATGCTGTTCACTTTGTCCCAGCATTTCCTTGAGGTCCTGCCCCTCTGAACCTACCTGCCAAGGCCAGAAGCCCTCCCCATGGAGCCTCCCCCCACCACAGACACACCTGGTGGCCAGGATTGGCTGGTACCAAAGAAACTCCTACTCCAAAGATCAGACCTTACATACCAGATTGGCCTATTCTTTTCAACTATTCAAAAAAATTGAATAGAAATAAATGTTTCCAAACCCATTCTATCAGGTCATCACTGCCCTGATACTAAATTCAAAGACACGATTAAAAAATATCTCTGATTAACATAAACGGAAAATTATCAACAAGATATTAGCAAACTCTATTCAGCAATACATTAAAAGGATCATACAGTGTGATCAAGGGAGATTTGTACCAGGTATGCATAAGTTGCATAGTAGTCACAAATCAATCAATGTAATATACCACATTAACCCAACAAAATATAAAAATTATATTATCATCTCAGATGTAGGAAAAACATTTGACAAAATGCAATATCCATTTATGGTTTAAAAAAATCTCAAAAAAAAAAGGAATAGAGAAAACATATCTCACATAATAAAGCTCATTTTTGACAAACCCACAGCTAACATTGTAACCAAAATCCAGATTCTGCTGTTGAAAGAAGGTCAAACTCATGAGACAGGTGCTGGTACAGGTTTATTTGGGTCCGGATATCTCAAGAAGATGGAGGACCTTTACCAGCCCTCAAAAACCCATCTTCAGGTCTTAGTGCAAACAGAGGTTTTCATGAGGAGGGAGAGGGAAAGCAGAACAAAAATACTGGGTGAGGGACTGTGGTCATGCCAGCAGTGTCCTTGCTGGTCCCAATATGGATTTTCATAGTCAGCATCTTTGAGTTAGCCATCTGTTTTGTTGTTTTTGTTTTATCAGTGAATTCCTATCTGTGGGAAGTCAGCATTAGCCAGAGCCTTGAAGGACAGGCTGCTACTTAGTTTCCACCAGAATAGAAATTTCTGGATTGTGAAGTATACTAAAAAACTTTTAACAGGTTTCGAGGAAAAATCAGGTTAGGGTATAAGCATAGTGTATTCATTCCCCATAACAAGAGTGACAAGCATTTCCCCTAGGAACAAGACAAAGATAACTACTCTCACCACTTTTATTTAATACTAGAGGCCCAGTGCACAAAATTCATGCACTGGGGTGGGGTGTCCCTCAGCCCAGCCTGCACCCTCTCCAATCTGGGACCCTTCAAGGGAAATCCAACTGCCTGTTGGATATCCCTTGGGATCGGGCCTAAACGGGCAGTCAGACATCCCTCTCACAATCTGGGACTGCTGGCTCCCAACTGCTCTCCTGCCTGCCTGCCTGCCTGATTGCCCCTAACTGCTTCTGCCTGCCAGCCTGATCACCCCCTAACCACTATAGGACTGGTTCCCCCCTACTTCCCTCCCCTACAGGCCTGGTCCCCCCCAACTGCCAGCCTGATCACCCCCTCCCCTATAGGACTGGTTCCCCCCTACTTCCCTCCCCTACAGGCCTGGTCCCCCCCAACTGCCTCCCCTGCTGGTCAAATTGTGGCGGCCATCTTGAGACCACTTGGGGGTGGCCATCTTGTGTGAAGGAGTGATAGAAAATTTGCATATTACCTCTTTGTTATATAGGACTAGGAGCCCAGTGCACAAATTTCTTCACCTTGAAAGGAACTGTGGGCCTTGAGGCTGCAGTGAGCACAGAGGTCAGTCTTGGCCCATCCTCCACACCCCACCCGGCCCCTCCTGCCATGGCCCCTGATCCCGTCTCTGCCAGCAGCCCTGATCCTGCTGCCACCACTCCCATGCGCTGACAGCAGCAGCCCTGTTTGCACCCACTGACAGTACAGAGCAATTGGGGCTGGCACCGTCAGTGGGTGTGAGTGGCAGCTGCTACCCTGATTGACCCTCAGGAGCAAGGGGAGGTGGAGAAGCCCTCAGTGGATATTGGGGCTGGCAGTCACCACTTGCACCCGCTGAAGGTGCTGAGTGATCGCAACTGGCCCCGGGTGCTGGCAGCAGGTGTGAGCGGGGCCAGTAGCAGGTGTGAGCGCTGGGCAGGACCGCAGGTTGTGGGAGCAAAGAATTTTCAGTAACCAGCAGAGGCTCACCCTGATGACAGTGACCAATGCCCTGCCTTGGTCTGGCTCACCCGCTCACCTGTTCCACCATCCCACCACAACCAATGCCCACCATATTCCACACATGCCCCCTGGTGGTCAGCGCACATCATAGCGATCAGTTGTTCAGTTGTTCTGGTTGTTCCACCTGTTCCACCATTCAGTCTATTTGCATATTAGCCTTTTATTATATAGGATATTATTGAAAGTCCTTGCCAAAGCAATCAAACAAGAAAAAGAAACAAAGAAATAAATAACATTGTCACTATTTGCAGATAACATGATACAATATATAGAAAACCCCAAAGACTACACACACACACTAAAACAAATTAATTTAGTAACATTGTAGGATAAAAAAATAATATACAAAAATCAGTGGCACTTTATACACTAATAACAGACTATCAGAATCAAAAATTAATAAAACAATCTCAATTTAATTGCATAAAAAAATCATACCTAGGAAAAAATTAACCAAGGAAACAAAGGACATGTACTCTGAAAGCTATAAACCTGTATAAGGAAGTAATATGCAAATTGACCCTCATGCCCTTGCACAAGATGGCTGCTTCCATGTGGTCAAAGATGGCTGATTTGTATCTCGTGGATGATTCATGACTTTGAGCATTTTTTCATATGCCTCTTGGACTTCTGTATGTCTTCTTTCCATATGTGTCTATTTAGGCCCTTTGCCCATTTTTTGCTTGGATTGTTTATCTTCCTCTTGTTAAGTTCTATGAGTTCCCTGTAAATATTGGAGATTAAACCTTTATCGGAGATAATATTGTAAAATATGTTCTCCCATGCAGTAGGTTTTCTTGTTTTGTTGATGGTTTATTTTGCTGTGCAGAAGCTTTTAATTTGGTGTAGTCCCATTTGTTTATTTTCTCTTTAGTTTCCATTGTCCTAGGAGCTGTATTGGTAAAGATATTGCTACGACATATGTCTGATATTTTGCTGCCTATGGATTCCTCTAATATTTTTATGGTTTCCTGTCTTATGTTTAAGTCCTTTATCTATTTTGAGTTAATTTTTGTGTATGGTGTAAGTTGGTGGTCTAGTTTCATGTTTTTGGAAGTATCTGTCCAATTTTCCCAACACCATTTATTGAAGAGACTGTCTTGTCTCCGTTATATGCTCTTGCCTCCTTTGTCAAATATTAATTGAGCATAATGGCTTGGGTCTATTTCTGGGTTCTCTGTTCTGTTCCATTGGTTTATATGGTGATGGAGGAAGCCAAGCTTTCCGCACACCCTGGCTGGCCCAGGCCTCCACTTAAGGCTACAAAGTTTCAAATATAGAAGATACATAAATCCCAACAGAAATGGCTGCCACCACAGAGCAAACAGAAGTCTTGACTCCGCTCCAGGCTACAAAGTTTCAATTGTAGAAGATAAATAAATCCCAGATCCCAGGGCCTCTGTTTCGGTCGCCGAGTGGCATGGCTGGCTTGCAAACCACCACAGGCCCTTTGCCCAGGCTGCTCCACACCCCAAGGGAACCCGCACCCTGATCCGGGACACCCTTCAGGGCAAACCAGCTGGGCCCCACCCATGCACCAGGCCTCTATCCTATCTAATAAAAGAGTAATATGCAGATTGACCATCACTCCAACACAAGATGGCTGCCCCCATGTGGTCAAAGATCCTGCCCCTATGTGGACACAAGATGGCCAGCAGGGGAGAGCAGTTGGGGGGTACCAGGCCTTCAGGGGAGGGCAATTAGGAGTGACAAGGTCTGCAGAGGAGAGAAGTTGGGGGCAAACAGGCTGGCAGGGGAGCAGTTAGGCATCAATCAGGCTGGCAGGGGAGTGGTTAGGGGGTGATCAGGCTGTCAGGGGAGTGGTTAGGGGGTGATCAGGCTGGCAGGCAGAAGCGGTTAGGGGCAATCAGGAAGGCAGGCAGGTGAGCAGTTGGGAGCCAGCAGTCCTGGATTGTGAGAGGGATGTCCGACTGCCTGTTTAGGCCCAATCCCACTGGAAGTCAGACATCCATTGAGGGGTCCCTGACTGGAGAGGTTGCAGGCTGGGCTGAGGGACACCCCCCCCCACCCTGTGCATGAATTTCATGCATCGGGCCTCTAGTGTGTGTGTATATATATATATAGGAGCACCTAAATATATATATATTTAGGTGCTCCTATATTGGGAGCATATATGTTTACCAGGGTTATATCCTCTTGTTGGATCAGTCCCTTTAGTATTATGTAGTGATCTTTGTTGTCTCTTTTGATTGCCTTCTTTTTAAAGTCTATTTTGATGGACATGAGTAGCACTACTCGAGCTTTTTTTTCTTTTCCATTTTCATGGAAAATATTTTTTCCATCCCTTCACTCTCATCCTGTGTGTGTCTTTTGTTTTGAGGTGGGTCTCTTGTAGACAGCATATAGGTGGGTCATGTTTTTGTATTCATTCTTCTATCCCAGGGGTCCTCAAACTACAGCCCGCAGGCCACATGATGCCCGCCGAGGACATTTATCCAGCCCGCCGGGTGCCGCTGCCTGTCCTGCTTAGCAGCTGACTCATCCTGGGCCCGCAGTGCACATAGGAATTTGTTCATAGTTTTTTTTTAAAACTATAGTCTGGCCCTCCAACGGTCTGAAGGACAGTGAACTGGCCCCCTGTTTAAAAACGTTTGAGGACCCCTATCCTATCCTATGACTTTTGATTGGAGCCTTTCATCCACTTACATTTAGGGTTATTATTGACTAGAGGCCTGGTGCATGAAATTTGTGCACAGGGCTGGGGGGATGTCCCTCAGCCCAGCCTGCATCCTCTCCAATCTGGGACATCCCTCTCACAATCCAGGACTGCTGGGTCCCAACTGCTCACCTGTTTGCCTGCCTGATTGCCCCTAACCGCTTCTGGCTGCCAGCCTGATCACCCCCTAACCACTCCCCTGCCAGCCTAATTGTCACCTAATTGCTCCCCTGCCAGTCCAATTGCCCCTAACTGCCCTCCTCTGCTGACCTTGTCACCCCTAACTGCCCTCCCCTACAGGCCTTGTCCCTCCCAACTGCCCACCCTTACAGGCCTGATCCCTCCCAACTGCCCTCCCCTGCCAGCCCAGTCACCCCTAACTGCCCTCCCCTGCAGGTCCGGTCACCCCTAACTGCCCTCCCCTGCAGGCCTAATCGCCCACAACTGCCCTCCCCTCCTGGCCATCTTGTGGTGGCCATCTTTGACCACATGGGGGTGGCCATCTTGTGTGTTGGAGTTATGGTCAATTTGCATATTACCTCTTCATTATATAGGATAGGTACTTATTTATTCCCATTTTAATTCTTTATTGCCATTTTAATTATGTATGCCTAGGTTTTTCTCTCTCTGTTTTTTCTTCTCAGCAATCCCTTACAGCAGTCCCTTTGGCATTTCTTGTAATGCTGTCTTGGCAGTGATGTACTCCTTTAGCTTTTTTCTGTCTGGGAAGCTCTTTATTTGACCATCTATTTTGAATGATAGCCTTGTTGGATATAGTAATCTTGGTCTCAGATCCTTGCTTTCCATTACTTTGAGTACTTTATACCATTCCCTTCTGGCCTGTAGAGTTTCTGATGAGAAATCAGGTGTCAGCCTTATGGGAACTCCTTTGTAGGTAACATTTTTTTTTTTTGCTGCCTTTAAGATTCTTTCTTTGTCTTTAATTTTTGGCATTTTAATTATGTGTCTGGGTATGGGCCTGTTTGGGTTCTTTCCTGGGCTCTTCTGTGCCTCCTGACCTTGTGTGACTTTTTTTCTTTACCAGGTTACTGATGTTTTCTGCCATTATTTCTTCAAATACATCCTGTTCCTTTCTGGTTCTTTTGGCACACTTGCTATTCTAATATTGTTACGTTTCACATTGTCCCACAGCTCCTTCAAGCTAACCTCCTGTTTTTTAATTGTTTTTTCTTTTTGGTTCTCTGATTGAGTGATATTTCAACTCTGTCTTCTAATTCACTGATCAGTCCTCATCTTTCCCTAATTATGTTCCTACCAATGTATTCTTTATTTGTGTTATGTCATTCTTTATCTCAGACTGTTCTTTTTTCATAGTTACTATATCTTTTTGCATACTGCTGAGCATCTTTACCATCATTACTCTGAACTCTGTTTCAGATAAATTTCTTATTTCTGCTTCATTTATCTCTTCTTCTGGAGTATTCTCTAGTTTTTTTCATTCAGGTGTGTTTCTTTCTCTCCTCATTTTGGCTGTTTGTTTAGGTTTGTGACCATGTATTAGGTAGATCCTCTACACCAAGGATGTCAAACTCGCAGCCCATGGGCCGCATGCCACCCACAACTAATACTTTTGCAGCCCAGCCAATATAACGTTATGTAAGAAACGTTTTAATAAAAATTCTGTAACTTAATTTTTACAATAACTTGTTATATGTAATTATTAATAACGAACTATAAATATTTGTTAATGACTGATTACTATAATTTTGTTGCATTCATTTTTCTTATGCACTTTATGCACTTGTGCACCATTTCTCTCTACAAATACTAGCAGCGAATATTTTAGCAGCCAATTGCCACATCTTTAGTCTTGGACTGACTTTTTTGGTGTGCACAACAGGAAATATTTCGCTTTTGGAGAACAAGAAAAGTAGGTTTATTTGTGTTACGTTTATTAATTTGTGCAGTTATTCAGTGTCTGGTAAGTTAATGTTCAAGAAAAAAATATTAATTTTTATTAAAATGTTCTATTATTTTATGTTAACAATTACTCATTTATTTCAGCCCTGCGTATTCAGCATGTCCTATTGAAATAAACCTATTTTTCTATAAAAATTGAAGCTTTTGTTTTTTTGTGGCCCACATAAATTAAACCTTGTTTATTTGGCCTATGTTAGCCTTTGAGTTTGGCATGCTTGCTGTACACCTCTCAATATCTAGTTCAGGTCAGTGTTTAAGGCTGTTTCTGACTAATTATATTAGACAAAGTCTCAAAGCCTCCAGAAACAGCCTCTGCCTACAGACTGATAGGATTCTTACTTCAATTGCCCTCAGGCAATCATCCTTAGGTATGGGGAGAGTTGTTTTTGTTTGTTTTTTGACAGGATGGGGCAGTTGCTTCTGAGTGTAGGCTAGTTGTTATTTTTAGTCTCTTAAGTGGCCTCAGGGCAAGGTGTTTTCCAATAGGTTTTGTCAACCAAGTGGCCCCCAGGCAAGGTAAATGTCAATGTCTGAAAGATGCCCTCTGCTGCGTGAGGGAATGACTTAGCCCAGGAAACTTGGGGTGTCTGCCTTCTGAGCTTTATCCCCCCTGAGTCCCAGTCCTGGATTCTGCTCTCATAGCTCCAGTCCACTTTACCTTCCCTCTGCCAGAACACAAGGTGGGTGGCTCCACAGGGAGTTCAGTGTGTTGGCCCTTTAAGTGGATGCCTGAATTTTCAGCCGCTGTCACTCCCTGGCAGACAGCACCCCACTGCTCTTCACAGCCAGATGTTATGTGGGTATCCTTCTCTGTTTTGGTGCTCTCTGCTGAGGGGCCCAGCTTGGCAATTAGATCCCAAAATTCTCTGTGGCACCCCCCGCCACCCCCGACAGCTGAAATATCTCTCCAGCACTTCAGTTGCCATCTGTTGGTGCCTGACCAGCCCTTTCCTGCCTCTGCCCCTCCTACCAGTCTCTATGCGGTCTCCACTTTCGGTCTTCAGGTATCTGGGTTCTCTCCTGAGAGTTTTCCATTGATTATTCAGGAAGTTTTTCTGCATTTTAGTTGTAATTCCAGTTTGTTCCTTGGAGCATGTCCATGCAGCATCCACTCACTCTGCTACCATATTTAATCCTCCAGGTTGCTTTGATATTTAACTGAAAACTTTACTTCAAAAGTGCCACATCATTAAAGGGCACTGTGTTTAAGAGTTATTAACTTTGTTCAAACTCTTAGGACATATTAAAATTAGTTAATTTATTTTAGCTTTAGTTTTCTTTGGTGAATAATAAAAATAAAAGTACCTGTATTTTATGGGCTATCATTGGGACTAAATTAAAAATAAAATGTGAAAAATAAAATAAAATTTAAAAAAATAAAAAAAATAAAATAAAATGTGTAAGACGATGTCACAATATCTGACATAGAGGTATTTGGCTATATCTATTAAAAGAAGGCTCTATCCTGTTAACTAGGAGTTTAGCCTAAAGATACACTTTGAAAATAAGGCAATGCATTAAGTAAAGGAGAGTAATCAGATTATTTGTAATAACCAATCATGGCAAAAACTTAAATATACTTCAATATGTATTAAATTATGGTCCTATTGGTTATAGATATAGATATAGATAACAGGAGTGCTCTCTATTTTTTAACACATGTATGAAATGGTTCTGATATATACATCCATTTTCTGCTTTCTATTCTTTTCCTTTTTTATTTTTTTCTATTTTTAAATTTTTATTGAATTTATTGGGGTGGCACTGCTTAATAAAATTATATAGGCTTCAGGTGTACAGTGCTATAATACATCATCTGTATATTATATTGTTTCTCACCCAAGAGAAAGGCTTCCCTAATTCTGTGGGTTTAATTTATAGTTAATGAATGATTAGATTATGGTACAATCTTAGTACAGAAGCATGCATCATTAGTAAGAAAGAGAGATCTATATATGCTAATATAGGAATATCTCTTACATGTAATCAAAACTAGTGAAGTATTGAACGCTGGCCACCATCACATGTAGTTTTCCAAATTGTACACTGTACAACTTCAGCAAACTCCAGATAAGGTGAATTACTCCCCCTGGAGTTCTGATCTGTGTAAATAAAAAATACATTTTATTAACATATTGCATGTAGCAGATAACCAAAAGTTAGCAAAGAATTGGTAGCTTAAAATAACACAAACCTATTATCTCTTATATAAAAGGCCCATGGCCGTCACGCCATAACGCAGTCACGACCAAATGAGCAGCAGCTCTTGCAGCGGGTGGGGCAGGGTGCTAGCTACTAGAGGTAGAGAGCTACAAGCTGTGGGGGGTGGGTCAGCGAGTTGAGACAAGAGGAAAGGATCTGGGCCTCTAGTTACTTTATAATTCAAGAGGTGAGAATTGTAAATGCGTCTCATTGCGTTAAAATAAAGTTATCAGTAAGACAGTATTTTCTGGAGGCTCTAGGAGAGGATCATTCCTTTTCCTTTTCCAGCTTTTAGAATCCAGCTATATATTTTATTGGCTTGTAGCTTTCTTCCTTCAGATCAAAGCTAGCAAAATTAGTTAGCACCCAAATAATCAACAATGATTTCATTATCTCAAGTTCAGCTGATTAACACCATTAATTGCATCTCTAAATTAATTCCTATTTCCATGTACCTTAACATGATCACAGGTTCTGGAAATTAAGACATTGGTATCATTGGGAGGATTTTATTTTGTCTACTATAGGTCTTGGTACTAATTTATTAATAGACTAGAGGCTCGATGCATGAGATTCGTATAAGAGTAGGCCTTCACAGCACACTGCCTCAATCCCTCCCTCGCAGCTGAGGTGGCTGCCTGGATTCTTCCCTTGCAGCCACAGTGGCTGCAGCCCTGGCTTTGTCCCGGAAGGACGTCCAGTCTAATTAGCATATTACACTTTTATTATAATAGATGCTTTGGAGGAGAGATTATTTTCATTTTATAACTATATTTTTCAACTTTCTGTAGAGTTTGAACATTTTTATCATGTACAAGTATGTTTTATAAAAATAAAATTTACATGTATTTTTTTTTTGCATTGGCTGATTTTAAATGTCCAATTATGTATAAGAAAACTATTTTCTTTATGTATATTACTTCCCCATCTTCAACTAGGACATGAGTGACAAGAGGTAATAGCTGATTGAAGTTTTCTTATGGGCATTTCCTGAATGTGTGAGCACTATATTTATAAATCTAGTTAACAGTGACTAATCTGACGAGGTATTGGCATAGAAATGCATCAGAATGTTGCTTTAACATTCAGGTTTTTTAATTCAGAGAAATTTCATTTTGTGTATGATGTGAGTTTAGAATATAATTGTGTCTGTTATCTCTAATATAAAGTCTAGTTATTCCTAGTTTTTTTAAAAAAATGTTTCTTGTTTTGTTTTAGATAGCAGAACTTTGCATAGTGATTTGAAATGTCATCCTTCTAATATAATAACTATCCTTATCAAAAACTGTCACTCTCTGAGTTCTTTGTAGTGATTGTATATCCTACTTTTACCCTTGAGTAAATATACAATGATTTGTTTGCTATGCTTAGACATAAGAGTTGCTATGGCAATTGTTCCTCCTTATTCTTCTATGTAAAATACTGTATTGGCTGTTTTTGAAATTTCATAGTTTCATATGTTGAATTTTTCCATATTACATGAAAAATTATGTGTTCTAATTATTATATTATTTAAATATACATATTGAGAATTCATTTCTTTGTGATACTGTTCAAATGTCTACTAATATGGTATGTTATTCCAACTACGTAAAACTCCATTTATGTAATGCATTTCCCCCCAAAATGGTATTATAAAATGTTTCTTATATGTATCTTATAAGTGTTTTAGAGTGTTTGTTATAATTGAGAATTACATCTTCTACCAGTAATGGTGGGAAGTAATAGTAAAGTAGTTTCTGCCATCTATTTTCTCCTTTATCAGTGGCTAAAGTAAATACAGTGACATAGTTTAGAAGGCAGAAATGAGGTTTATTGCCATATATTTTGGTATTTTTATTTAGTACTATTGTATGTTTTTTTAAGTCTTTCAAAGATGTGTTTGAAGATGTAAATAGCATTTGACTTACCCTGATTTTAGGAAGTCATGTAGCAAAAAGTGAAAAGAAGTAAAAGTAAGTCTTAAAATGAAGTATTTTATTCAAAATCAGAAATGTTTTATTCTCTCATTACTTAAGTAATATATAATATTAATATTGCTAAGCCATCCTACTAAAAGGCAGAGATTTTCAAGATAGATAGAAAGACAAAATCCAACTCTGTAATGTCTATAAGAAACTGAATTTTAATATAAAAGCACAAATACATTATAATTTAAAGAATGAAAAATGATTGACCATGACAGTACTAACCAATTGATTAACTGAGTTGATATCAAGACAAAGTAGAGTTCAAAACAAAGAATATTAACAGGGAAAAGAGGGTAGTAATACCCTCTTTTTAATAGTAATAGTAATAAAGATATCAATTATCAATAATACGTAACAATCCCAAGTGCTCATGCACCTAATACTAGAGCTTCAAAATACACAAAGCAATACCTGATAGAAATGAAAATAAAAATAGATAAATCCACAATTATAGCCATGAAATTAAATTCCTTCCTGTTAACACAACATGTAGAGAGAAAATATGTAAGGATATACTACATGTGAAGACTATACTATCGCTTGAAAATATATGGTTAAGTTCAAGATGTATTATATAAACCTTCTAGCAATCAATATAGAACACAGTAAAGAGCTATATATAAGAAGTCAATACAAATTTGAAGTAAAATAATAAAATGTGCTCAATCCTTAAGATAGAAATAAAAAGAGAAAATAGAAAAATTTGGACAAACAGAAAAATAATTTTTGAAATGTCATACTTAAAACAAAATATATTAATATATACATTAAATGTAAATAGGCTATGCGACCTAGCTAAAAGTAGCTTTAGGAAAATAAATTACAAAATGATAGACCTCATGAGCATAGATGCAAAGATTCTTAACAAATTTTACAAAATTTAATTAAATAATGCACAAATGGAAAACACAACAAGTAAATGGGGTTTGTGGCAAGAATGTAAAGTTGATTTAACATTTTGAAACTAATGAATGTAACTCACCATATTAATAGATCTTAAAAAGTAAAAGTATGTAATCTTTTCTATCAATTCAGGAAAAGCATTGTACAAATTCCAACAACCATTCCTGATAAGTTTCTCTAAATTAAGAATATCAGACAAAGTCCTCAATATGATATAGGGCATCTTCAAAAAACTCACTGGATCCTGATCAGTACAGTTTCTATTAAAATCATGGTGAAATTTACTCTCAAAAGTAATCATATTACTTAATAGTATTACTTAAGTATAAAAAGTAAAAGTTATGTCCAAGTTTTCCTAACTATAACTATGATCTTACATTGCAAAATATATATTCCTTTCAAGAATAGTGAGCAGGAAACTAGAAGCTTGACATCTATTTGACTGTCTTTGAGCCATTTTCCATAATTCTACACAAGAAGAATCTCACAAGAAGGATCAAAGGAATGATGAGAAAATAAGCCCGGGGCTCTAGAATTTGGTAGCAACAATTTCATGGTCATGTTAAACTCAAACTTATCATGTTTATTTAAGAATTGCAGTCTTTTGCATTGGGAAGATATCCCTAGTCAAAGTTTATCAGGCTAGTGAGTGAATAAATTGTATCTATTTTGTTATTTGGGCATATATTTTGGTCCTTTATACTCAAATATGATGTACAAAGTTTGAAATGAAACAAAATGTATGAATGCTAAGTGGGAAATATTTATGCTGACACATAGAAGTAGCTAAAAGATGCCTCATAGAAATGATGTTTTCAAGGAACTTTGAGAGTGTAAAATATTTTTAAGGTTTATCTGTGATTATCTAAATTTGTATTTTGAGAAGGAAAAGATGTTGAGGCTTATTTCAGTTGCACATGGCAATTTTCCTTTTACAGTTTTTTGTTTTTTTTTGGTAAGAGAAGTGCCAATGTCATTTTAAATGTTTAGCATTCTTACAAAAAGTATCCTTCTTTGGCTCAATATGTGTCATGAATGAAAAATAATGTTATGTTGTTCAAGATGACCTAGACAGAACAGTTTTTATTTGTTAAACTGATCTTCCCAAGTGGTATAAAATAGTTGAGCAAAACATACTTAGATCATCTCTCTTCCTCTGATTCTTGAAAGAAAATAAGGCAAAGAGGGAAAATTTTCCTCTGACCCACATTCTCAGGGAAGAACCATGAACATTAGTGAAAAATGTATACAACTTAGAAAGAAAAAGAATGGAGTTTGAGCGACATCAGCAAATGTCTGTGCCTAGTCTGAGAAGAGGATATGCTGCATGTGCCTTAAATCTGCTCTATTCTTAGTCTTAATTAACCTTGCTCTTCAGCACTCCTGGGATTGGACAGATGAAGCCACAAACACACATAATCCAGAAAAGGAGTTAAAACCTAAGTACTAAGAGGATTTAGAGATAAGAGAGGCAGGTAGGTAGGGTCCATGGGAAGGAATGAATTCCTGATGGGCAGAGCCAGCTCCAAACTGCTAGAATGTTTACCTTACAAGCACAGAAGACAGCAGAATATCACAAGAGGAGGGGGAGTGCCGCGTGAGCTTTGAAATTTTGAAACTGATATTAAGCAGGGAAGGGGGGAAATCTGCCAATTGGGGACAAACAAAACAAACCAGAAAACACAAGGGGACATAAAATAAGGAAGGGTCCAATTAGAAAGTAGCATGTACAGACAAAGAAGCTGCCAGCATTTATAAACCCTTAGGCAAAGAGACTCACTGGTTACCCATTTGGGGGTCTCTCCCCGCGCAGGAGTTTAAATACACTTGCAATAAATTGCCATGTTTTTGCTTAACATCTATTAGTCTGCGAATTTTATTCTTCAAATTTCGTGGGACAAGAACCTGGAATCCAGCTTGTCATTAGGGTAACAATACCATCAGCCTTCCATTCCAGGGTCTACAGGCTGAGAATCTTAGGTCCTCGTTGTGGAGTGATGAGAATGTTGCCCTTATGTTAAATGCTGATTAACCTATTTATCAACAGGATGATTGCAAATATCCTATATAATAAAACCCTAATATACAAATTGACTGAACGGCAGAACAACTGGTTGCTATGACAAGCACTGACCGCCAGGGGGCAGATGCTCAGCGCAGGAGCTGCCCCCTGGTGGTCAGTGCACTCCCACAGGGGGAGTGCCACTCAGCCAGAAGCCGGACTCATGGCTGGCGAGCACAGCAGCGATGGAGGGAGCCTCTCCCGTCTCCGCAGTAGCGTTAAGGACCCCTCAGGAGATGTCCAACTGCTGGCTTAGGGGAGCAGGCCTAAGCTTGCAGTGGGATATCCCCCGAGGGGTTCCGGACTATGAGAGGGCGCAGGCTGGGCTGAGGGACTCCTCCCCCTTCAGGGCATGAATATCGTGCACCAGGCCTCTAGTCTGCCTATAAATTATGAAGTTCACACAAATAAGATCATTCCAAATACCTAAAGAATAAATTCATGAGATTAAAGTTCATTTCAGGTTGTGCATGAGTGTGTATCTCTGAGATTTAATGGCATTCTTGAAATGTTCTCTGAGTTTTACTGAAGTCTCCTCTTGAAATGGTAAAAACTTAAATGCTCCCTAAAGGAATTTAGTAAGAGCTATCTTACTGCTCTTAATGACAGTTTCATAACAACTCAACTTTTAATAAACATTTTTTAGGCTTTCACCAGAAGAAAAACACATTTTTGTTTCTGGGAATTCAGAGATCACCCTGGTATTTTGGTTCCATGATATGAATGTAATTTCAGTTTCCTCAATGTTACATATCTACCGATTGAACTGAGATTTGAATATAGATATTTCTCATTTCAGAAAGCCATGTGCTTATGTACTTTAACTTCCCAACATAATCCCCAGTTAGAGAAGCATAACATCATGTGGGATATGGGAACAATTGTGTAATGATGAAGACATGCAAAAAATAATAAATAAATAAAATAAAACTAAAACAAAAAAGTCACAATTAGACAAATGTTAAACAAATTTATAATTTTTTTGGCTTACTCAGAACATTTAAGGTAATACTATAATAGAAATTTCTTAAAAGCTCTTTATGTAGTTTTAAAAATTTGGTTATATTTTTCTGTCAAGAATTAGCTCCTTCTTTCAGGAGATAATGTTCCTGATTTATAATTAATGAAATCAGATAAGAATTAGGGGAAATCCTGCTGGTTAACTACCAGTGGTCAGAGCATTGGAAATCTTATGAAGAATGGGTAGAGATGCAAGCCAGTCTACACCAGCATGCTATTGTGACAAAATGATGTCTGTTAAAGTACTTTGGAATTGGAACTCATATGGGGAATTTAGAGATTTTAAAGCTCTTTAACACATGTCTAATTCTATACAAAGTCTGCTAATACTTAAGAATTTACATTAGTATATTTTAAGGTATTCTAAAGGTATGGTTTGTAAAGAGTTTGATTTTGAAACAATAATAGATAAGGATAAACTATAAGCTAAAATTTTCAGAAAAGAACCAACAAATGAGACAATACTTGATTTATAACTAATGTGGCATTGCAGAACACTGAGGATTTCATTCTTTTCAATAAAAGTCTCTAGGTCCACTAGTCCAAATGGGCAGAGTGTAACATTATCCTGCCTAATCCTTACATAAGATTCAACTGTAGGGGACCGCCAATCCAAATGAAAAAATAAAACATAGAAAATTCTCCTGACTTTAAGTTAAGAAATAATTTCTTAATCAGCACAAAAAATCCCAAAAAAACCCCAAAAAACAAAAAAAAAACAAACAACAACAACAACAAAAAAACCCAAAAACAAACAAACCCTCCCAAATGCTTTAATCATTGGGAGGAAAGGTTGAAAATTTGTGCTACATTAAAGTTAAATAGTTTTGTTAATTAAAGCAAACAAAAAAGTATTGAACAGTGTGAAAAGGGAAATCAGAATGGTGATGTAGTAACAAAATATATAACTGGCAAAGTTCTTGCATCCAGAATATATTGATCAAAACTCTGGTAAGCTTCAGCAATGTGCGTCTCCCTAAGGAATCTTAGGCATGCTGGCTCTTATGCAATTCATGTCAGACTTATTTGAAACCAGATTTCCATATCTGTGATATGAAAATTGAACATGTCCAATCCAATCACAAATAGTTTATAGTGCATCTTGTGAGAAGGAATTTGCATTTGGAATTTTACTTCATTTGGGATATAAACACTTTTTGCTAGAACTCTTAAATTCTTCCTTGTAGAAGATCCCTGAACTTACACATGAATAGCACAATACTCCCTTGACAGACAATAATAAGTTTGACATAATTAAAGAATCTTATTGGGACATCATTTTCCCTTATATATCCTATCTAATAAAGAGGGAATATGCTAATTGACCCTCACGCCATTACAAAGATGGCGGCACCCACAGTCACAAGAATATGGCACCTAGTCCCCTCAGCCCTGCCAGGGCAGCAGGTGCATGGCAAGGTCAGGCCCACCCTGAGGCAGGCCTGGTTGCTCTGCACGCCTGTCTCTGGAATCCCCCAGTTCCCTCGGCCCCCAGCTGCCCAGGGCCAGCCCGAGGTGCCGGCAAACCTCAAATGTCGGCTTCCCAGCCTCCAGCGCTGGCCCAAGGAACAGGCAAGCTTTGGATTATGGCTGGCCACCCGAGGCTCAGGTAACAAGGCCCAGCCAAGGCTTGCGCTGCCGGCAGTGGCAGCAGCAGAGGTGTGATGGGGTGTTGCCTTCCCCTGATCGCCGGGTCACCTCCCACCCCTGAGGGCTTCTGGACTGTGAGAGGTGGCAGGCTGGGCTGAGGGACCCTGCTTCAGTGCATGAATTTTCATGCACTGGGCCTCTAGTGCTGCTATAAAAAAAAAGGAACTTTATCATTTGCAATAGCATGGATGGACCTGGAGAGCATTATGCTAAGCCAAATAAGCCAGTTGGAGAGAGATAAGTATCACATGATCTCACTCATTTGTGGGATATAAGGAACAACATGAACTGATGGACAAAAATAGATACAGAGACAGAAAAACACTAAACAGACCATCCAACCTCAGAGAGAATGCAGGGGAGGGGAGGGGAGGACTAGAGATCAACTGAAGAACTTGTATGTATGCATATTAGCATAACCAATGGACAGGGACACTGGGGTGGTGGGGGTCAATAGGGGTCAAATGAGACATATCTAATACTTTAAACAATAAATTTAAAAAATTAAATTTAAAGAGGATTGGCAAAAATGTGAAGCAATGGTAGTCCTTGCATATTGCTATGGGGCAGGGGAAGTGAAACTGGAACTTTGCAAAACTGATGACATCTACTAGAATTGAACACATGCATGCTCTATTACCAAGCAAATCCCTTTTAGAGCTATAACCAACAGAAGTAAGTATACATTTGCACCAAAATGAAGAACAATGTTTTTATAGCAATATAATCTGTGGTAGCTAACAACAAATAAAATTTGGACAGGTATGTTGTCACATATTGTTTTAAAAAGTAATATTGTGTAGAAATAAATATGATGCATAAATACACAGAACAATGTGAATAAAGAATTTCACCAGCATAATGTTAGCAACAAAAATTCAGACACAAAAACACTTAATGGCTTCAATAATATAAAGTTAAAATAAAAATAAAAACCTTATAATCTTTGGGGATAGAGGTGAGAATAATGGTAATACATTGAGAGGTGTAATGATTAGGGTGGTTGAGGGAGACTTTTGTTGTGATGGTAATATTACATTTTTTGTTTTCAGTAGTAATTGTGCAAGAGTCTTAACTTTGTAAGAATTTCTCAGAATAGATGCTTATGATGTGCACATTTTTCCATATGTATGGAATATTGAATTATAACATTTTAAAGGGGAATAAAAAAGAAGAAAAACTCTAGGAAGAAGGTGGCCTAAAATTTTTACCTAGCCTTTCCTTAATGAATTTTTGTCTAGAATACAATACCAATAAAGAACATTTGGGTTCTGCCCAGAGGGCAGTATTTAAAATGTAAATTCAGGAAATCTGGATGAAATGAACTTCTAATCAGTGTGTTGAAGACATGATTATTTAACTCCCAGATGAAGCTTGTCTGATAGGAGTCTGTGGGTCCTCTTAATAACAAAAATAATAGCTAACATTTATGTCAGGCACAGTTCTAATAGCTTTACATATATTTTCTCATTTAAAACTAGTGGCCCTGTGCACAAAATTTGTACACATTAAAAAAGAATTAATTAGAGGAAATATTTTAATATTGCTATTTGCCCTTTCTCTATAATAGAAGTATCAGAGATGAAAGAAAATTAGTAAAATGTATGTGAAAATCTCCCTCCTGTCAGAGTCTGTGCATACCACGAGACTTAGAGTCAAGTCCCCTTCCATCACCCTCACACACTTCGAAAACACAGGAGACCCAGACCCGGCCAGCCCCAGCCCCATTGGGTGAGACCCAGACCCGGCCGGCTACACACCTATCAAGCCCCTCCGGGTGGGGGCACACAGCCTTAGGTGTTTCAGCACAGCACTGTTCAGGGGGTGCAGCCTGAGGTCTCCCAGCCTGGTGCAGGGGTGGGGGGCATGGCCTGAGGTCCCTGTCAAGCTCTGCGGGGTAAGGGACACAGCCTGAGGTCCCTTGCCCTGACCAGGCACCATGCAGCCTCAGGTCCCTGCTGTTCGGTCGTGACATTATAGCCTCCTGGCTAATTTTCATATATATAGATGAGCAATGGTCTACCTATTGTTTTTTGACAGTGAACCTTGGTAGAGCTTCTACATTTTTCAGATATTCAATAATGTCAAGGTTCTTGCAGCTTCAGGGTAAATGCTTCTCAGTCATTACAAAATGTAGAAAATTGCCTCCTTCTAGTTGGAGGGATTTGGGATTAGAGACTCCTCCAACCCCCACCCAACCTCCTTGCTCCAGATATTTTGGCAACTCAGCAGAAATGTAATTGTTGGTTAAGTTTTTGACCCCTGACTTAAAGTGCAGAAATATAGAACTCGCAACTGGGTTCTGTTTTCCTACTACCCAAAGTAAACCAATATTCTTTTATATGCCAGTACTGAGGGAATTGACCACCTTGAATATAGAAAAAAAGTTATAATTATTTAAAAATAGACTTAGCATCCTAAAAAATTATCTCTTATTTGAATTAAAACCTGTCAAGAGCCAAAAGGAAATTTAACAAAACTGACTACTTTCCTGGAGACATCATGAGTGGAATAAAACAAAACAAAACAAAACAAAAAAAAAACCTTTCTGAACTATAAATATGCTATTATAAAAACATAATCTTTATATTGAAACTAAATAGGATCAATACTTAAATAATAGAATACCAAGTAGAATATTTTATACATTAAGTTTATAAGTAAATTGATGGAAAATATGAGTGACAGTGTAAGAGACTTGGAAGACAAATAAGCGTGGTCTATGTCAGTGGTAGGCAAACTGCGGCTCATGAGCCACATGCAGCTCTTTGGCCCCTTGTAGCTCTTCCACAAAATACCACGGTCTGGGTGAGTCTATTTTGAAGAAGTAGCATTAGAAGTTTAAGTTTAAAAAATTTGGCTCTCAAAAGAAATTTCAATTGTTGTACTGTTGATATTTGGCTCTGTTGACTAATGAGTTTGCCGACCACTGATCTATGTTAAAGAAATAACATTCTTACACTTGTTAAAATGGTAAAGACTTTATTCAGGACTATTGAGGCAGTATTCAAGACTATCACATTAGGGGAGAGAGATAGGACTCAACTCTGAATATAGCAAGACAAGTGAGAATTTATAGCCAAAACAGAATAGGGAGTCAGGGGATGGGAAATTACTAAGACACATTAAGGGTAGGGAGATTTTTGTCAAACCTCTTAAGCAGATTCTTGCTGAAGGCAAGTGAGGGTGAGGAGATTTTCACTAAGTTGACTTAAAGAGGTTCTTGCTAAAACTGAGCAATGCGAGCCCAGCAAAGAACGGACCTAGGGTCTAGACCTAACTCAGGAGAGGGCTCAGAGGTAAAAGAGACTTTTGCACCTACAGTATAAAAGAAGTGTACCATTTCAAAATGAAGAGGGGAAAACATGGAAAACAAAAGTTAGTAAGTGAAAACAAATAATAATACCACAAAGATAAAGAAAGCCCTGTTTCTTGAAAGGGAATACTTTAATTAAGTCACCAGTAAGATTTCATATTTTAAAAATGTTTTTCCAATCAACCATTTTGATTAAAATATTTTACTTTATAAACATTTAAAATGGGCAAAAGATATAAATAGACACTTTTCCCAGGAAGATATACAAATAGATAACATATATGAAAAGATACTCAACTTCACTAGCTATCAGGGAAATACAAGTCAAAACTGCAATGATATACCACTTCATACCTATTAGAATGGCTAATACAAGATAAGTAATAGTGTTGGAGAGGTTGTGGAGAGAAAAAACAACAAAAAACCCTTATTCACTGCTGGTGGGAATATAAACGAGTATAGCCACTATGAAAAACAGTATGAAGGTTCCTAAAAAATTAAAAATAGAGTTACCATATGATCCAGCAACCCCTCTTCTGGGTATCTACCTGAAATTTTTGAAAACATTTGTTTACAAAGATATATGCATTCCTATGTTCATTGTAGCATTATTCATGGTGGCCAAGACATGGAAACAACTGATGTGTCCCTCCTCATAGATGACTGAATAGAGAAGATGTGATATGTATATATATATATATATATATACACACACTACAGAATTGTACTCAGCCATGAAATAAGATGAAATACTGCCATTTGTGAGATGGGCTTTGAGAATATCATGCTAAGTGAAGTAAGTCATACAGAAAAAGTTAAGAACCATGTAATTTCACTCAAATGTGGGATATAAAACTGAAAGCAATAACAGAACAAACAAGACAAACAAATAAATAAAAACTCATAGTTACAAACAACAGCTTGGCAGTTGCCAGAGGAAAGGGCTGTGGGCAGTAGTAAAGGTTAAAGGGGGTCAAGTATATGGTGACTAAGGTTATTTGATTTTGGGTGTTGGAGACACAATGCAATATACAGATCATGTATCATTGAAATGTATACTTGCAACCTATATAATTTTATCAATAACTAGAGGCCCAGCACACAAATTTGTGCACAGGTGGGTCCCTAGGCCTGGCTGGCGATCGAGGCTGATTGGGATTGTCTCACCCAGTCCCAACTGGGGCCGGGCTGATCCGTACTGGCTGGCTGGGGGGAGAAACTGCAGGAGGTTGTCAGGCCAGGGGAAGGGACCATGGGAATTTGGCAGTCTGGCCAGGGAGAGGGGACCTCAGGAGGTTAGCCAGCTGACCAGTGGGAGGGACTGCAGGAGGTTGGCCGCTCATGGGGAGAGGCCATGACAGGTTGGCTGTGGGAGCACATTGACCACCAGGGGGCAGCTCCTGCGTTGAGCATCTGTCCCCTGGTGATCAGTGCACATCATAGCAACTGGTCGACCATTTCTGATCATTTGGTCGTAAAGGTTGCTTAGGCTTTTATATATATAGATTATTGCCCCAATAAATTAAATAAAAAATAATTATTTCAGAGTTTTATGTTAAGTATATTTTATTGTTACTATTCTTTTTAAAGTTAATTAAAGACTACAGATTTAAAAAACTAACCACTTTTCACCCTAAATTTTCGTGATAATATCCATAAGCAACTTCAGTGATTATTGTTGGTTATCTTTCAGGAAACATTTTTTTCACTTTTATTGGATATAACAACATAAGTTTAAGAAATACAACATGCTGATTTGATACCCTTATACATTGCAAAATGATTACTACCATAGTTAGCTAATACCTATATTATGTCACATAATTACCATTTCTTTTTTGTTCTGAGAACATTTAATCCATCTTGACAACTTTCAAGTATATAACACAGTAAAATTAACTATAATAACCATGATGAGCATTAGTACCCTGGAATGTATTCATCTTCTAGCTAGAAGTTTGTGCTTTTCGATCAGCATATCTCCATTTCCCCCGTGCCCAAGCCCCTGGTAATGACCACTCTACTCTGTTTCTACAAGTTTTACTTTGTTAGATTCCACATATAAGCGATTTCATGTAGTATTTGGGTAAAGATAAAATATTACAAGCTTCCAGAGAGAAAAATGCAGTTTACTTATAGGGCAAAGATAATTACATTACGTTGTATGTGCAACAGGAAGTCAACACACAGAAGATCAGTCTCTGTGCTCTGTTGATAAAAAAAAACAAAACAAAACAAAACAAAACAAAAACTGCCCTTAGGAACAGTCTGCCCAACCACATAACAGTTGTACTGTCTTATTTTATGGCAAAAGAAATACTTATTTTTTATTTTATTGCTAGAGGCCCAGTGCATGAAAATTCATGCACTTGAGGGGGGTCCCTCAGCCCTGCCTTCCCCCTCTCACAGTCTAGGAGACCTCAGGGGCGAGAGGTGACCAGGCGATCAGGGGAAGGCAACACCCCCATCACACCTCTGCTG
Source organism: Corynorhinus townsendii (assembly GCA_026230045.1). Lineage (NCBI taxonomy): Eukaryota > Metazoa > Chordata > Mammalia > Chiroptera > Vespertilionidae > Corynorhinus > Corynorhinus townsendii. The sequence goes on along the minus strand of JAPDVU010000001.1, from coordinate 111,045,602 downwards.
CTGCCACTGCCAGCAGCACAAGCCTCTGCCAGCCCTGGTTACCTGAACCTTGGGCGGCCCTTGGCAGCTGTGCAGCCACCATTGGCAGCTTGCCTGCACCTTGGGCCGGCCCTGGATGGCTTGGGGGCTGAGGGGACTGGGATACTCCGGAGGCAGGCACACGGGGCAGCTGGACCTACCTGGAGGTGGCCCCAGCCATGCTGTGTGCCTGCCGCCCTAGTGGGGCTAAGAGGACTGGGCACTGACATCTTGTGGCTATGGATGCAGTCATCTTTGAGGGCTTGGCAATCAATTAGCATATTTCCTCCTTATTGGCTGTGGGTGCTAACATCTTTGTGAGGACATGATGGTCAATTAGCATATTTCCTCTTTGTTAGATAGGACTAGAGGCTGAGTTCACAAATTTATGCACCGATGGGGTCCCTCTTCCTAGAACCGCAGGATTGGGCCAAAACCAGCTCTCACATACCCCACGGGGTCCTGGATTGCGAGAGGGCACAGGCTAGGCCGAGGAACCTCACTTGTGCACTATCGGGACCAGGGAGGGACACGGGAGGTTGGCCAGCTAGAGAGGGACCGTGGGAGAGCTCTGGGGCATGTCCAGCCTGACTTGCTCAGTTACAATTGGCCAGACTCCAGCAGCGAGCTAACCTATTGGTCAGAGTGTCTGTCCCCTGGTGGTCAGTGCATGTCATAGAGAGCGGTTGAGCGGCCTTAGCATATCATTAGCATATTATGCTTTCATTGGTTGAACAGCAGACTGGTCGACTGGACACTTAGCATATCCAGCTTTTATTATATAGGGTTTTGTAAATGGCACTAAAGAATATCTATGAACAATATCTGAAGGAGAAAAAAACTTGTAGCAGTGTATCAGTCCAAATGACAATTTAATCAGAACAAGGAGTTCAAGATAGGCATAGATTAAGTGAAAATAATAGAAAAAGAGAATTGATCTGGCATGTTTATTAAAACTCGAAATGTATTGTGATATGCCTTGAAGTTTGTGTGACATTTTTGTATAAGAATTATTGAAATAAAAGAGATGTAGTGAAAACAACAGCATGATAATACTCTCAAATAACTCATGAAAAGCCACAACTTGGTGGGACAGGTGTTTTAGTAAAAGTGTACTAAAAGTTTTTCTAATGATGATGTATGCATATTGAATTTTATGTAATAACATGTTTAATTTTGTGTGAGTGATAATTTGTTAATAGAAAACAAATTATAACTTTATGAAGTGATGAATGTTAACTAACTTTATCACGGTAGTCACTTCACAATAGACAGACATATATAAAATCATCATGTTGTACAACTTAAACTAATACAATATTATATATCAATTACATTTCAATAAAATTGAAAAAATCAATAAGTAAAATGTTATAAAACATAAACAAATACATTTTTATGTGTGATAGGGATAAGATGGTAACACCAGTAGAATTAAAACACATAGTAGAACATCAAAATAATAAGATGGTGAAGTGATCCAGCAAACACACTAGAACCACCTAACTTAGCAGGTTAAAGTAAATAAAGAAAGAATAGCCTTAAGAAAACAACTGAAATAAATAGTTTTGTGGAAGTGTTTTTTTCGCTATTGAGTTTTAATGAGCAATGTTTTTTCTTATTGGCAAACCACTATAGCAAATTATATTGTTGTGCTTTGATCTATAAACTTCTGTGATCCTCATATGGAACAGACACTGACAGTGTGAAACCTCATGGGCTACCCATACCAGATTTTCTGAAATTCAACAATTTCTCAGTGGTATTTATTTGGGGGAAAAACTTCCTGTGAACAGTGATATTAAATATATATTGTTAAACACTTTAAGGTCAGTATGTCCAGTTACTGAAAATGCTAGGCTCAGAACCAGAAAGCTGAGAGGTAATTTCTGATTCAGTCATTCACTAGCTGTGTAATATTGGATATGTTGGTCTATGTGTACTTTACTTTCTTCATAACAGGGATGATGTTTATATGATTTTCATTAGGTGAATAAGGTAAAATAATTATTGCCTCTAAAACATTTAAACAATGCCTGCCACATAGGTATAGATATTGCAATCCTTCTTTACATTTGTCCCAGTGTCCCACATCAAGCATGCACCCTGACCTCTAGCTGCTTTTTTTCAAAAGCTGAGAAAAGCTCCGATGCTGAACGCAGTTGCATCTCAAAAATGTTGGAGAATTGATAACTCCAGAAGGAACCATTAACCAATGGAGCATACATGGTGGTAGATAAATTATCCAGGCTTTTTGCTCTCTCATGAAAGTCTAATATACATTCTACACGGTTAACCAGATGGTCCACAATGAGGACAAGCCCATCTTTTCAAAAGTGATGACCAGCTTAACAAACTCCATATTTAACTTTTATCCTTTCTCTGTCTCACTTTCACAATTCTTCATTCTCTTCCTGGAGACACCTTCTAAGTAAACTAGCTGGTCCCAAAGGTAAAGATTACATTTCTTTCCATCACTGCATTCTCTGAGAATATGTTCTCAATTGATTATGCTAAGTTAAAATGATCTTTAAAGCTTTTGCTTAGGAAGCAGAGCTGGAAAAAAAAAAAGTTAATACACATAGACTAATTAACTTCTAGTATGCAATGTAACTCAGAATCTAGGCTTTCATTGTTATTTTAATATTTAATATTGATGAGGCCCAGAGAGTTCATGGACTGGTCCAATTTACATACCTACTGCAGCTGTAAGGGGCCTTTTTTATTAAAATTAGCAACACTGAACTTCAGAAAAAGGAACAAAGGAGAGAATATGTAGACATTAACTGCAAAAAAACCACAAACAACAAAAAGCAAACATGAATACACAGACAGAATTCCATAAAGAGTAGCCATATGTCATCAGGGCTACTTCTTTTCTTTAACTCCTAGAGAACCCACCTTCCTAAGAATCCCACCTTAACAAATTTTGGATTTGGAAGCCATGAAAAAAACATTGTTTAGCAATGTTATTGAGTTAATAACTGCAGGTATATGATAACTCTAATTAAAATAATTAGGCTAAGTCAAAAGACACTCACATACAGGGTTGGGCAAAAAATAGATGTATAGCTGTAATACAAATAAAATAATACAATAAATAATAAATAGTAATACAAGAATAAACTCTGTCTTTTGTGTCTCACAAATGTAAACCTACATTTGTCCATCCTGTATTTGTAGTCTGCAGGTTATGATTTCCAATGAGACAAATTTTCCACTGTTTCAAAATAGATGCAATTTAATCCTTTTGAAAAGTTGCTATGTAGTAGTAGAATATTTACTATGCTGTACAACATATTTAATATTCTTATAATCTCTGAGTATATATTTAAAAATACTTTGAGGAAGCAGATGTGAGAGAAGGAAATATACCATAAGTCACAAGGTCAAAATTATATTCAAGTTTTTCTGATTATAAGGAACATGTTATTCTAGACATGTAACTTTATCTCCCAGAAAATAGTATTACAAAGTAGAACTTATTTAATTTGGTGTGATGTTATTTTAAATATTCAGTTTATAATGAGCTACAATGGAGAAAGAAGTCAACATTCATTCATTCATTTGTTCATTTATTTGTTGTATACACTTTATTTATTTTAAATTTAAATTCTATATTGTTTAAAGCGTTACATGAATCTCCTTTTTCACCCATTGACCTCTCCACAGCCACTCCCACCCCCCAGCATTTACCCTCACTCCCCTACTGTCTGTGTTCATTGGTCATGCTCATATGCATACATACAAGTCATTTGCTTGATCTCTTACCTCCTCACCCCTGGCCTTCCCTCATAGGTTTGACAGTCTGTTCGATGCTTCCATGTCTCTGGTTCTATTTTTGTTCATCAATTTATGTTTCTTATTATATTCCACAAATGAGTTAGATCATGAGATATTTATCTTTCTCTGACTGACTATTTCACTTAGCATAATGCTCTCCAGTTCCATTTATGCTGTTGCAAATGGTAGGAGTTCCTTCTATTTTTACAGCAGCGTAGTATTCCATTGTGAGGATGTACCACAGTTTTCTAATCCACTCATCTGCTGATGGGCATTTAGGCTGTTTCCAAATCTTAGCTATTGTAAATTGTGCTGCTATGAACATAGGGCTGCATATATCTTTTCTGATTGGTGTTTTTGTTTTCTTGGGATATATTCCTAGAAGTGGGACACTGGGTCAAATGTGAGCTCCATTTGTAGTTTTTTGAGGAAACTCCATACTGTTCTCCACAGTGGCTGTACCAGTCTGCATTCCCACCAGCAGTGTACAAGGGTTCTTTTTTCTCCACATCCTCGCCAGCACTTGTGGTTTGTTGACTTGTTGATGATAGCCATTCTGACAGATGTGAGATGGTACCCCATTGTCGTTTTGACTTCCATCTCTTGATTTTTAAGTGTATTTTTAGGTTTATAAAATTGTAAAGTACATAGATTTCCCATATATCTCATGACCCACACATGTAGAGTCTTCCACTACCAACATCCCCCATCAGAGTGATTCATTTGCTATGATTGATGGACCTATATTGACACAGTATTATCCCCCAAAGTCCACAGATTACTGTGCATTCTAAGTGTTTGGAAAAATTTATACTGACATACATTTAATATTATAGTATTATACAGAATAGTTTCAATGCACTTTAAACCTGTGCTCAACCAATTCATCCCTCACTTCTTCCTAACCCCCCAAAACCATTGGTCGTAGTGTCTTCATAGGTTTGCCCTTTCCAGAGTGTCATATAATTGGAGTCATAGAGTATGTAGCATTTTCAGGTTGGTGTCTCTTTCACTTTAGTAATATGCATTTATGATTCCTCCATGTACTTTCTTGGCTTGATGTTTCATTTCTTTTTAGTGCTGAATAATCTTCCATTGTCTGGATGTACCAAAGTTTATCCATTCACCAACTAAAGGACATCTCAGTTGCTTCCAAGCTTTGGTGATTATGAATAAAGCTGCTATTAACACCTGTGTGAAGGTTTTTGTGTGGATTTTAATTTTTAACTCATGAAAAATATCAGAGTGCAATTGATGAATCGTACTATGTGTATATTTAGTTTTTAAAGAAGCTGCCCAACTGTTTTTCAAAGTGGCTGTGCCATTTTACATTCCCACACTGGTGAGTGACAGTTTCTGTTGCTCCACATTCTTGCAAGATTTGGTATATTATCAGTGTTCCAGATTTTGGCCATTCTAATAAATGCAGTATTGGTAACTTGTTTTAGTTTATATTCCCTAATGGCAGATTACATGGAGCTTCTTTTCATCATATACTTATTGCACTGTAAGCCTTCTTTGGGGAGCTATCTGTAAAGATATTAGGCCCATTTGTTATTCAGATTGTTTTCTTATTGTTGATTTTTAAGAATTCTTTTTAAGTATTGGGTAGCTGTCTTTAGTGAGAAATGTCTTTTGCAAATATTTGTTAGTCTGTGACTTTTCATTCTTTTTATAATTAATTTCTCAGAGATTTTAATTTTAATAAAGTACAAATTTTCAATTCATTCTTTCATAGATTGTGCCTTTCAATGTACCTAAAAAGTTGCCAAACCCAAAACCATTTACATTTTCTCCTATATTATGTTCTAGGAGTTTTTTGGTTTTGCATTTTACATTTAAGTTCATGATGCACTTTTAGTTAGGTTTTTTGAAGCATGTAAGGTCTGTGTCTAGATTCATTTTTTGCACATGGATGCCCTGTTGTTTCAGAACAATTTATTCAAAAGGATATAGCTTTTCTTCATTGTATACCCTTTGCTCCTTTGTCAAAGATCAGTTGACTATATCTGTGTGGGACTATTCCGAGCTATTATATTCCTTTCCTCTATGTATCCTTTTGACAAACCACATTGCCTTGGTTATTATAGCTTTATATGTCATGAAGTCAGATAGTGTCCCTCTTCCAACTTTATTTTTCTCCTAATACTGTGTTGTCTATTCTGGGTCTTTTGCTTCTCCATATAAATTTTAGATATAAGATGTCTTTTCCCTCTGAACTTTTTCTTTATCTTTGATATCCAATAGTTTAACAATAATGTCTAGATCTAGGTTTATTTTTCTTTCGTTGTTGTTTTGCATTTATCTTGCTGGAGTTCTTGAGCTTCCTTATGATTTCTTATTAACAACATTTTCCTATTTAATTTATAATAATATAGTTAGCTTGAGCTTAGTATTCTTAAATCATAACCTATTACTTTGCATCTATATTTAATTCATGATCTTTTATATGCAATGTCTATTTATAGTTTTGTATTTCTGTCTTATATTTTTAAAATAAAGTAATTTTAAACACTGCATATAATTTAGACCATAAACACAGTCACATAGTTCTAATTTGTTTTTATCTTTCTTTTTTGAGACTGCATTTCACTGAGAATATCTTGGTAATTGTTCAAGTCATGTTTGATTTCCTTTTTGAGCTTAAAGATAAACAATGATTTACTAGGGGTATGTGTTTCAGTCCTAAGAAAATGAATATATTGAAACATGTTGACACAAAAGATGGATTCTTCTCTGCCAGCACTTCTGCCCAGTCTCTAATCCTGCTTTATAATTAATTAGCTGTCAGATCTGCTAAACTTCCATGAAGAGACTACACAGATGTCATGGCAAATTGTTCCTGAAATTAAGACCTGAATTGGGAAAGCTCTTCATCTTGACCTTACAATTCTCTTTATTGATTTTGCTATCATTTTCATCTATTCAGAGCAGAAAGAAATCCAAATGTTGCTTTATTTGTTTCTAAGAAGGAACTGCCATGTAATAATTGAATAAATGGCTTTGTGTTTATCTCTAAAATTATATATATCTGTGTATACATGTATAATATATAAATATATATTGAAATTATACATATGAGTAGGTATGTATGCATGCCTTTACATACCTACTCATCATGAAGTATTGAAATTAAAACATTCTGGGGGAGGACAGGAGGTTAATGAGGGAAGAGGTTAATGGGGGAAAAAGGAGCACCTATGTAATACTTTTAACAATAAAGACTTAAAAACAAAAAGATATTCATGTAAGACATTAAAGTATACAGTTTTGATGACATTTAATATTTTAAATGAATATGTAAAATAAAGGCATTGAAATTTTCATTGGAATGAAAAATTGAAACAAATTTTCCAGATTCCTTTCATTCTAAATTAACCTATTTTGCCTTACTTTTTATTTGTTAAAATATTACTAAAAAATTACTAATTTTTTGTACAGAAATAAACTTAAATATTAACATTCCTTATGTAAGTTTCAATGTACATTTTGGAATTATTTGAATAATAAAATGTTTTTATTGCATTGCAATATAACTAGATGATTAAGAATTTACTAACATTTTGATAATTTAATATTAAATAGAAAATATTTACTATATTTGACCATATATTCATGTCTATAAACATGTGCCATATTTCTGGCATCCTGTAATTACACATTCTTATCCTAACTTTCTCAATTAACACTGTATAATTACAATGTTTTGATGGCATTAAAAGTTCTATGTAAATATTTTAATTGTATATAATTCCATTGTATTAATTATAGTACACAGGTATGATATTTTTAAGATAATAAAAGCATTCTATTGGAGTACTCAGTATTTTTAATATGTTTTGATTGATTTTAGAGAGGGGGGGAAGGGACAGGGATAGAAATATTGATGAGAGAGGAACATGGATTGGCTGCCTCTTGCCCACCCCCTATTGGCGATGAAGCCGGAAACCCCAGCATATGCCCTAACAGGCTAGCCAACTGGTGACCTCTTGGTTCATGAGTCCAGGCTCACCCATTGAGCCACGCCCTCTGGGCTGAGTATTCATAGGGGCATTTCAACATAAAGCACAATGTTAATTAATGTCTTTTTATATAAATATTTATACACACACAGAAATATTTCTTTAAAGTGGTTTCCCAAAATAGAATTGCCAAATCTTGGTTGATAGAGAGCCCTTCATTCCCAGAAGCGCACCTAGTTCCCTGATGAAGTGTATGCAGCTGAGCTCTGGCTTGGCCACCACCTCCTCTCTGAACCCGGCCTTAGGGTTCGGAGCTCTTCTCTCACCTGGGGACAGGCTCCCGGGTCCTTGGGTAAGGGGAGCATCCCTTGCACCTCCCAGTAGTGGATGTGGATAGTAGGGCCAGCCTTGGTTGACCAGGGGCACCCACTCTGGTGAGGCTCTGTGGCTGTCAGGCCGCCAAAAGGCAGGGCTGCGCCATCACCCTATGCTGCCACAGCAGGATGCCCGTGGCTGCCATTTGCCCCAAGGTACCTTGGCACGTGGAGGCCCAGTCAGTCACTGGCCCTTGTTGTGGAGTGAGCGTGAGTGAATGACCACTGGAGTCCAAACCAAATTAAAATTTAGGGAGCCTTTATTAGCCAGTTGGCCGGCCGGCCAGCCAGGTGACTGCTCTGCCATTCTCCATGCAAGGAATCCAGAGAGCAGCCGCCCCTACCCTTTGTGCAGGACTACTTTTAAGCACATTAACCACATCCTGTTTTTGCAGAGCAGGTAACCCAAGACAAAACAGTTTTTCCTAAGCAACGTCAGGATCATGCCATTGATGACCATGTTATTCACAGGGTCATCCTGTTCTTCAGAAAGCTGACAGTGTTCTATGAAAGAAGGCCTACATGCTGGGAAGGGGCCATGGGATCGTATCTCAAGGCCTGGCCTGATGTCAGCACTGACAACTCTATCTGGGGCATAGTCCACGACCTCAGTAGTGCTCAAAAATTCCCACTCTCTAACAGCTCTGATGCTCCTGCTGTGACCCTCCCTGCATGATGGAGAGGCCTGGAGGAGCATCGGCCCCCACGCCAGCGGCCAGGCAGGACTTGAGTGCAGTCCAGAGGCCAGTCCTGGCTTGATTGGTTCCACACCAGCAGTGTCTCCTGCCGTCTTTCAGTGCTTCCTTCACCTCCAAGATGAACTACTCAGAACCAGGCAAGAGTGTACTTCTAGAATCCCATGACAGGGATCGCTTTTCTTTATTGTTTCAACAACTAGGGAATCTGATGGACATTGTTTTACATTTTTGCTATTCTGCTATCAAAAATACTAATCTCGTGATAAATGATGACACCTTATTGAGTATTGTTTTTAATTTCAGTTCTAATTTATCATAGTAATAAAAATACATATAAATGATATGTCTTTACTTTGGGCTTTAGACGTAAAGGCTTGTTCTTGCTAATAACTTAATAATAAATTTAATAAGTTCTCCAGTATATGTAGAGAGGTAGATATCTATTTACCCAAATTTTTGTGAACTATCTATGTTCACATTAAGAATGTCACCTCAAAAGTTTGTTGTTTTTTAAAATAGATTTTATTAATTTCAGAGAGAGAGATGGAAACATCAATGATAAAAGCGAGTCATTAATTGTCTGCATCCTGCACGCCCTCCACAGGGGATCGAGCCTGCAACCTGGGCATGTGCCCTGACCGGGAACTGAAACATGACCTCCTGGTTTACAGGTTGATGCTCAATTACTGAGCCATGCCGGCTGGGCTCAACAGTTGTTTAATACTTTCTTGCATTAGACAGAAAGTTGAAAGTCTCTTAAACTGATATGATTATAGAGACACCCTTTGCTCATTCTGAAGGGAATTTTAAATATAGTACAGTCTTTTGTTTGATTGCTTAAAGGTTTTTTATTAATGTGCATCTTATAGGATTTTAAAAATAAGATATGAAATTGCATCACTAAAATGCCTCTTCAGCATCATTATTTTTACAAATAGTATAAAACTACTATGAAATACTCATATTTCATAAAATGGCTGTATAAAAGCAATATACTGTGCAGAAATATTATACAAAGTCTACTAATATACAAAGTAAAAAGCGAAGAAGTTCGTTCTGGTTAATAATTTACACAATAAATTTTCCAGAAATTTTAATGAAAAAAAAAGCATTTATATGGGAACAATATAAAGTACAATATAAAGTACACTGACTTTAATATTAGTTATAGCACATAAACCTACTTTCACTTTATGAAACACTAAAAATGAAATAATGAAATAATATATACATTCAGTTTGGGAATTTTGAGTTCTATACTTAAGTTCTATTTTTAGTTCTCACCCAAATATATGTTTTTATTGATTTGAGAGAAAGAGAAATAGAGAGAGAGAGAAAGAGACAGAGAGAGAGAGAGAGAGAGAGAGAGAGAGAGAGAGAGAGAGAAACATCAATGTTTCTACATTTACCTCCCATACTCACCCCAACTGGAGATCAAACCTGCAACCTAGATATATGCCCTAACTGCGAATCCAACCCACAACGTTTTGGTGTATGAGATGACATTTCAGCCAACTGAGCCATCCGGCCAAGCCATAGGAAAACCTTTTATAAGCAAAAGTTTGATTAAGACATCTAGATAAAATATTTTCTGTGACAAATGCAAACACTCCTGTGTTTACCTTGAAATACTGACCAGTCCAGTGAATTTACAAGTGAAATTGATTATAGGAGAAAATAAAAGTCAGAGTGACTGTCATTATTTGATTACATATCCCAAAACATCAAATATTTATTCTGTGATATATTTATCTTTTCTAAATGTATTTTTCTCTTTTTCACAATCTTAAAATCCTTTAAAATCAATTGTTAATTTAATTCATTTGTTGCTTTTAAATAAATTAACTTTTTTACATTTTTACTGCTCCAACAGCTTACACTTAATTAACTTAAAATTAAACTTAAATTCTTTCATAGAAATAATGGCACTATCTAACACAAATAATGTTAGAATTCACTATTAAGTGAAACCAAATGATGCACTTACAAGTTCTCAGACTTCAATTAGTTAAAATTTCAGATTTGAGATAGGACTTCCAAGGTGACCAGCTAAGTTTTGTATTAGAAAAAGGAGCCTGGCTGGCATGGCTCAGTGGTTGTGCGTCAACCTATGAACCAGGAGATCATGGGTTTGATTCCTGGTCAGGGTACATACTGGGTTGTGGGCTCAATCCCCAGTAGAGTGTGTGCAGGTGGCAGCCCATCAATGATTCTCTCATCATTGATGTCTCCATCTCTCCCTCTCCCTTCCTCTATGAAATCAATAAAAATATACATTTTAAAAATGAAAAGAAAAAGGAGCATATATATGTATGGTTGTAATAATTTCTAAAATATATTCGAATCATCTATTAAAGATATCATTTAAATTTCTGTAGTCTTTCTATATATTCAATGGTAATAAAAATAATATACAGTATCCAGAAAGTAACCTGAAAAACGATCAACTAAACAGTAAAATTTTTAAAGCAAACATATAAATAATATTGTCAAAATATGCCTAAGATTCTAGCTAAAGTTTATTGAAATTCCAGATTTATGATGGCTTTATTAAGATATAATTTACATAAATACTTACATATTTAAGATATACAACTTAATGTTTGGTATGTATACATTGCAAATGTTCACATAACCAAGTTAATATATCTATCACGTTCACACCATTTTCACTTTCATTATCTTTTTTATTTTGTGGTGAGAAGACAATTTAAGATCCACAGAAAAAAAAAGTTGTTAGGGATAAAATAGGCAGATTTAAAAAGTTTTAGGAATTAGGGATTCATGGGAGAGAACCACAGGGCTGCAAATCTGGGAGCTGCAGAATGTATACTTTTACAAAATAAAGGAAAGGAATCCACTCATTCAGAGAGGGAAGAGGAAGGTCAAAGGGAATAGAAAAACAAAAGGTAGAAGAAGAGGGAAACCTCACATGGGGTTTGAGCTCTGAAACAATCACAGTGACCAGGACACAAAGAACTGCAGCCTTATAAACCTTAGAAAAGCGGGACTTGGTGGGTCTCTCTCCCACTCCCCACGTGGGAGTCTGTACTTGTTTCGCAATGAATTTCCACCTTTTCCTATGCCACCTTTTGTCTGTGGCTTCATTCTTTGAATCCACCTGGACAAGAGCACGGGAAGCCACCTTTGCATCCTGTCCAGGGGAACATCACGCGTCCCATTTCAATTTCCAGGTTTCACTACTCTCTTAGCTAATTTCAAGAATACAACATGGTATCGTTAGCTGTACTTACTACATTGTAAATTTGAACTCAAGAATTTATGTATCTGCCCTGGCCAGTTTGGCTCAGTGGATAGAGCGTTGGCCTGTGGACTGAAGGGTTGCAGGTTCGATTCCGGTCAGGGTCATGTGCCTTGGTTGCGGGCACATACCCTGTAGGGGGTTTGCGGGAGGCGGCTGATGGATGTTTCTCTCTCATGGATGTTTCTAGCTCTCTATCCCTCTCCCTTCCACTCTGTAGAAAATCAATAAAATATATTATAAAAAAAAGAATTTATGTATCTTACATAACTGAAATTTTGTAGTCCTTGATCAGCATCAACCCATTTTTCCCTCCCCCAGCCCTCAGCAATCACCATTCTATTCTTTGATTCTCTGTTTTACTATTTTAGATACCACATGTAAGATCATGAATTATATATCTTTTTGAGTCTGACTTATTTCACTTAGCATAATGTCCTCCAAGAACATCAATGTTATTGCAAATGACATTATTTTCTTCTTTTTAAATGCTAAATAATATTCCATATTGTTATAATAATAATTATTATACATTATATAAGTTATAATGTATACCATTTATATATTGTATATTATTGCATTTAGTATATACTATAATTTAATATATTTAATAAGTTTATAATTCACATAAATTATAAATATGATAAGTTTATTATATAAATAATATTCTATGTATATCACATTTTCTTTATCCATTGTGGGCATTTGAGTTGTTTCCATATCTTGGCTATTGTGAATAATGCTGTAGTGAAAGTGAGGGTACATATATATATTTTTTAACATTCTGACTTTAATTATTTTAAACATATACCTAAAAGTGGGATGGCGGGATCATATGTGTAAGGTGATATCTCATTGTGGTTTTGATTTATTTTTCACAGATGATTAGTGATCTTGAGTAATTTTTATGTGACTGTTGGCCATTGTATTTCTTCTTTGGAGACAAATTATATTTGGGTAATTTGTTTCTTTTTTAAGTCCAATAATTTGGTGGGTTTTTGTTTGTTTGTTTGTTTGTTTTGGATTGGAATTCCTTATATATTAAAGAAATAACATTTTATCAAATATAAGGTTTGTAAATATTTTCTTTCTTATCATATGTTGCTTTTTCAGCCTACTGACTATTTCTTTTACTTTGCTATTCAAAGCTGTTTGGATTGAAGCATTCCAGGTTGTTGATTTCTTTTTTTATTTTATTTATTTTATTATTGTTTTAAGTATTACAAATAGTAGTACATATGTCTCCTTTTTTTTCCCCCATTGACCTCCCCCGACCTCCCCTACCCCCAGTACCTGCCTTCACCTGCCCGCCCTCCCCTCCACCCCAGTGTCTTGTATCCATTGGTTGTGCTTACATGCATGTGTACAAGTCCTTCGGTTGGTCTCTTACAGCCCCCCTCGCCCAACCTCCCCTGTCTTCCCAATGTAGTTTGACAGTCTGTTCAATGCTTCTTTGCCTCTGTATCTTTTCCCCACCATTTATTTCCTTTAAAAAGTTTTGCCTGTGCAGACTAGAAATAAACATAATAACAACACAACAACAAAAATGTTTGAGTCCCAATTTCAATGTCCAACATTCTTAGTCCCCATTTCAATGTCTAACAGTTTCTTATGTGTACATGTCAACAATGATATCTGGATGGTGGGCACATGGTGGCAATGCAGGTCCGACCCTCTCTGGTTTGGTCCTAGGCGACCTGCAGCGGTGCACGGCTGCTGACTGTTCGCGTGGCAAGGTGTTGCCCAAACGATTTTCCTTTGTCTTATTTAGACACCATGTGTGTTTTTCATGGCCATCTTGCTGTTAGCATTACAAATGAAAATTAATTTGGTAAAGTAAAAATTTTCTAGATGTAATTTACTTACAGGATATTTTTCCTTACATGATATTACCCTACTATCCCCCCCCCCTTTTTTTTTTTATTAATGGAGGTTTTTGTAAATTTTATAATGCAGTCTTGATAACTTTAAATTTATTTATTTATTTTTGCCCGAAAATATGACTGCTTTAGGTTCATTGCATGTTCAGGAATTTTATCATGAGATGAACTACCAATAGAAATTTTAGTTATTACTTTAAGAACAGCTTTTTGTCCAGTACAATTAAATTTACTTGAATATTCACTTATTTAAATTAATCTGAAAACTCGATTACTATTTTACTGTCAAATTTAATACTCTATCAACAATCTTAGTTTACCCTGTAAATATTAGTGGGAAGGATTATTTGCATTCTTGAGTGGGCCCTGAGCATTCCAGATGCTAGGCTGAATTTAGATATGGGGCAGCTGCTGTCAGCCAAGTCTCCTGTCTGTTACCTGGGTCCCGATCTGAGCTGGACCAAGTCTCTGTCTGTCACCTGTATCTCGATGTGAGCTGGGCCAGGTCTCATTCTGTTGCCTGGGTCCTGATCTGAGCTGGGTGTGGAAAGCGTGAAGCAGCCATGGGGGCAGGAGACCTTCTTCAGAAGGGGCGAGGGTTCAAGCCCCTGCAATGTTGGGGGGGGTGAGGGTCTGTGCCCCACTTCTGTTGCCCCCCCCACCCAAATTCTCTCCTGTTGGCCCCTCTGCGACTTTGCCTGTCTTAGGTTGTTCCTTCCTTGAGGAATCTTACCTGTCTCTGGCTAACCAGCCATCCTCTGGGGCCAAGCAGGGTGGTGTGAGGTTCAATTCTGTCTCCTTGGTAGCCTATGCCCCCATGGCCTCCACGCCCAGCACCTGCCTTGGGAACCCCTGGCCTGCTGGCGGGGTCCGGTTGTTGATTTCTTACTTTTGTTGCTTGAGGAGCTTTTGGTGTCATGTCCAAGAAATCATTGTCATTTCCAATGACATGATGGTTTTTCCCCTATGTTTTTTTTTTTTTCTAGAAGTTTTCAATTTTTTTGGTGGTAAAAAATACTATTAAATACTACTCCTTCAAGGATCCTATAGATATCTTATTCTTCAATTAAAAACAAAAAAACTTTTGGCCACTCTTTTGTTTGCTTCAATTAGTTCTGTTTCCTTTGGCAGCTGCAGTGTAAATACTCACCATGGGTTGTTTTTGATAAATGCTCTGAGGATCTAAGTCAGATCAATAATGATAAGCCCATCAATAATAAGTAGGGGTATTTCCAGGAGCTTTAAGACAGATAAGAAAGTAACAATACTCTGAACGTGGATCTTTTGGGGAGCATCTAGTGTGTACTAAGCATCTTCTGCCCCTAGTGTATAGTAGCTACTGTGTAAGTTACTCTGTACCTAGAGACGGGAGGATTGGCAATAAAGCATGTTATTATACCACCAAGTTAACTGTTCTGAGATCAGCTGTTTTTTTTTGTAATCAAATCAATTCTGGGTCATTGCAAGCCTTTAATAAATTTGCTGACTTCTAAATAGGTTAATTTTGACAACTTTTCCCAGTGTTCTTGTTTTTGTGGAAGAAGAAAATTTCCAAAAGTGCTTCTCATTGAGTATTCTGTATTTGAATATATTTAAGTTGTTAAGAAGAGGTGAAAGTACAGAATTCACTTTATTGTCTCACATCCAAAATTTGTAATTGCCATTTTAGCAGAAATAAAATAATTATGAGTTAATTTACCCATTTATTTTATTTTTAAATAAACCAAATTATATACAGCTCAAAGATTCTAGATAAATGTCTTGGCAAGTTGCAAACTTGAGAATCTTGTCATATTAGGATCATAATTTCAGTATGTGAAGATAGTTTTTAATAATCATAATGTTCTCAACTTATTTATATACTAAAAAAGAACCCAAGAATTCACTTATTAATTTCAGCTGAAAATTCTGTGATAGTTTTATTAGATTCTAAAACTCCTAAAGGAAAACAATAGATGTACAGTGAATGTATAACTATTCAAACAACCCCCTCATAAACACATGAAATATTGGTGTAATTTAAATATACAAAGCATGCATATTATATATATAGAACAATGATAACAAAAGGGTGATTATAATTACACATATTTTTCTAAAATAAATATAATACTGCTAACATTTTCTGCTTTGTGATAAATCTTAATTATCTTGGTTTTAATATGGGTTCAGTATGGAGAATCTGAAATATTACATCATCAATAAATTAAGATGTATTTGAAGGAACATTAATAATACAATTTAGATTATTATGAAATAAAGCCTTTGGAAGCAGTTTATATTTTAGAAGCTATTTTTTCTGGCACTAGAATCTGTCAATAATTAACTAGTCTTCAGGAAGTTGATTTGCTGTTCCATGCCACATTAGCAGAGGTACTCATTAGATATGAGTACCCCTCTTTCCCACAATGCCTCTCCCTGCTCTATACTTTCAAGAAACATTCAGAGCATTCCAACTCACTGAATATCATGGACAATTTTTCTCCAAACAGTGTAATACTATCTTGAAAATGCAGTACAAATGCTACAAATATATACTAGATACAATATATGATAGGATATGTTTCATTCTTTATGATCATCCCCATTTTATAATTTTTATTAGCAATATCATCATGCTTAAATGGAAAAAGCCAAACCTTTACCATTTTTGCATTATTTGGAAACTGAAATTCATCAGTATTCCAGGATTCTTTCTTTTCATCAATAGTAGAAAAGTTTTCTGTTATGAAGGTAGATACATAACACAATATGAATTAACATTAGTGTATTTTAAATCTACTTCATGAATTTCAAATAATAATTTAAAATGTTGAAAATTATTTTACATATAATATTATATGGATTTATCATTGGTATAGCTTTTATTATATATTTCTGTTCAGTTTTAGGCATTGAAGCTATATGCAGAGAAATACACAGACACATACATTTGAATTACTATTCAGTGTATATACTTAGTATATATACATATATATGCACATATATGTATCAATGTAATATGAGTATTAGCATTGCCTTTTTATGTACTTTAAAAGTAGAAAATATAAAGTAATATATTAAAAATGTTTTGTGACCTTTGAAACAACATATTCTGATTGACTGGTTCTTGCATATTTACACTAGCACTCAGGGAGTGAACTGAATGGCTACTGAATCAAGACACAGAATATTGAAAAGGTCACCAGTGTATGATGGTGAAAATCACCTCATAAAGCTTTTGACTTTAGAGATTTTTCTTCATGAAATAGGCTGTAAATCGGCAGAGCAAATAATTCAGGCAAACATTTTTTTAAATAGTGAAAAAGAAAGCATGCTAAGACAAATATTATAATCAAGAAGTGAACAGATATACTTTCATTCTTTTAGGGCATGTTCTCTCAGACTTGTTTTGTACTTGGAATATTTTTTGATTTATACATAAAATTATAGCTTCAGCACCATAACATGAAATCACTTTACATACAGGACATGATAATTCAACATAGTTTAAAATAAAAGCTCTTGCTCTGTGCTTGGTATACAGATAAATTCATGTTTTATAGTTCCGTGGTGCTGTCTCCCAACTTTGAAATACAAAAAACTCTGGAAAATATATTTTTTTCATAGTTTATTTAGTGATCAAATCTAATCTCACCTGACATAAAACCAGTTATAATCTTTATTTACTCATTTAGTTTGCTACCGAAAAATAAGTGCATTTAATTATGGGAGCTATCCAAGATCCTGCTGGGAGGTGTCCATAATAAATTAGATATGCATATACTAACTTTTCAGAATAAATATTCTGAATTTCAAAATAGTTTTGATCCCAAAGTTTTAGATTGACTAATAAACCGATATTGTAACATTTAATGTTACAAGTGGTGTAAAAGAGAACCTGAAAATATTTATTGGAAGATTTTTTAATAGTTAAAAATTCTGTACTCAACACTTTAAATGCACAGTGATTGATTTTACAAGTGACATTCTATGGTTATTGGAGATGAAATTGTTAACGAACTAAAGGGTCCATTTGCCTGTGCTCATCAAAGCCCAATAAGAAGGGAACAGGAGTTTACAGCAAAGAGAGTAAGGGCTTATTTTTAGGAAGTGCCCCACACACCCCCAGGCAGGTTAGGTCATGCTCAAGACCTGGCTCCCAAATGGCTTCCAGGAGATGGATTATACAGGGGAAAACCATTAATTGTGGTGACAAGAAAGCCAGGGTTAGGTCCTGGCCTCGACTGATTGGTTGGTGGTTGGCACCTGGAAGAGGTGAATCTGGTCCTAATGGCAGTGAATCTGGTCCTAATGGCAGCCATCACAGCCAACACTTCGTCTGGCTTCCCTGCCTTTCTGTGCCTGGAACTGAAACACAGCTGAGGGCTGGTTTGATAGAAACTCTCTCTAGGCTCAGCAGACCTGAGTCTTTGCTCCTCAGATTATTTGATGCTGATCAGAATCCCACTGTCTTGAGGGCTTAAGGGAGTGGTGTGCAAGGGAGAAGGAGGCAGGTGAGTCAGGGTGCTGGATGACGCCAGTTTCAATGGAAGGAAAGGAAGGAGGAAAGGTCATATTAAAGAATTAAGTTTCTATGCGGTTACAAAATTTTTAACATGAAATATTATAAAAATCCACTTTATGGTAACAATCAGGAATTTTATAAAATTAACATCTTCAGTGTTATATTATTGCTCTTTGTAGATTATTGTCTTCAAACTTCCATGCAGTAACTTGTCTATGGAGAGCATATTTTAGCCATAGCCAGTTTGGCTCAGCCTGCAGAGGAAAGGGTCCCAGTTCGATTACAGTCAAGGTCATGTGTGTACCTCAGTAACAGCTTCTAGTCTATATAGATAGAAGCCCAGCGATGGAATGGCAGAACAACCAGAATGAGTGCGTGTGGGAAGCAAGCAATCCATGTGTCACTCTCACAGTGCTGTTTCACCCTCTCTGTCTCTCCCCGTCCCTTCCACTCTCTCTAAAAACTCAGTGGACCTGGAGAGTATTATGCTCCACGAAATAAGCCAGTTAGAGAAAGACAAATATCACATGATCT
This sequence comes from Corynorhinus townsendii, assembly GCA_026230045.1. Classification (NCBI taxonomy): domain Eukaryota; kingdom Metazoa; phylum Chordata; class Mammalia; order Chiroptera; family Vespertilionidae; genus Corynorhinus; species Corynorhinus townsendii. Next base: position 111,026,584 of record JAPDVU010000001.1, on the reverse strand, counting down.
CACTCATATGTGGAATCCAATGAACAAAATAAACTGATGAACAAAACAGATCAGAGACATAGAAGCATGGAACAGACTGCAGAATCTCAGAGGGAAGGCAGGGGAGGGTGGGCGGGTGAGAAGAGATCAACCAAAGAGCTTGTGTGCATATATGCACAACCCATGGACACAGGCAATAGGGTGATGTAGACCTGGTTCAGGAGCTGGGGGTGGGCTAGGAGAGGATAATGGGGGAAAATGGGGGACATAAGTAATACTTTCAACAATAAAGATTTAATTTAAAAACTCAACGGAAACAATATCCTCGGGTGAAGATTAACAACAATAAAAAGAACACATTTTATATGGGTGTTATTTTTATAACCTTACAAAACTCATTTCACTACCCTAATCAAACCACTAATTCATTAGTATTTGGTTTACATTTCTCTTTGTTAACAAGGACTTTTATTAATTACTAGAGGCCCAATGTACGAAATTTGTGCAAGAGTAGGCCTTCCCCCCCTACTCTGGCACTCAGGCCTTCCCTCTGGCACCTAGAACCTGGGCTTCCCTCGCAGCCCCAGCTTTGTCTGGAAGGTCATCTGGAAGGACGTCCAGGAGGATGTATGGTCTAATTAGCATATTATGCTTTTATTATTATAGATACCAATTGATGCTATATATTTTATATATTGATGCTACATATTTCCAGTATATCTTGCTATTAATGATCTCCCAAATCCTCACATATATTTTTTTAAATTTTTGTCAGAATATAATGTATACAATTTGGTGAGTTTTAACAAAAGTATTAAGTCATATAGCCACCACATAATCATTATATAACTCATTTCCACTAACTCACAAAGTTTTCTGCCTCTTTGCAGTCAACACGTCCTTTTGCTATGTGGTCCATAGCAAACATCGATATGCTTTCTGTTATTATAGTGTACATTTAATAGCATTTTTAAATAATTTCATTGAGGTATGATGGACATATCAAATCAAATTTTGTACATAGTTAATATTTACAACTCAATGAGTTTGGTGTTAAACATACGTCTGTAAAATCATCATTTCCATAAAGACCATTAAAAAGTCCATCACCTCAATAAGATTCCTCCCACCCCCTTTATTATTATTAATTTGTCATAAGAACACTCAACTTAAGACCTACACACTTACCAAATTTTAAGTGTCAAAATATAGTATGGTTAGCTATAAGCACTATGCTGTACAGTAGCTCTCCAGAACTTATTTATCATACAGAACCGAAACTTTGTCCCCGTTAGCCATCACCTCTCTTCTTTCCTCTCCTCTCAAGCCCTGACAACAACCATTCTATTCTCTGCTTCTTTGTGTTTGGCTTTTAGATTCCACATGTAAGTGAGATCATACATTATTTGTCTTATTGTGCCTGGCTTATTTCACTTAGTATAATAACCTCCAAGTTCATCCATGTTACTACAAACTGCAAAATGTCCTTTTTCAAAGCTGAACAATACTACATTGAATATGTATATTGTATATATGTGTATAAATATGATATATATGTATATAATTTTTAATCCACTCATCTGTTGATGAACACTTAGATTGTTTCCAGATCCTGGCTATCCTATATAATAAAAGCCCAGCCACAGAACGGCAGGACAACCAGAACGACCATTTAACCAGTTGCTATCATGCACACTGACCACCAGGGGGCAGGCACTCAACATAGGATCTGCCCCTGGTGGTTAGTGCACTACCACAGTGGGAGCGCCACTCAGCTGACCTGGATGAGTGGCTGCTTCTGTTGTGAACCTTGGGCTGACAGGCAGGACCCCAGGCTGTAGGAACCCGGGCTGCAATAGTTACCTCCTCGCCCTAAGCTCCTCCTCCTAGCTCCCTGCCACATCCTCTGGATGGCACGCAGTGCTGCCTCCACTACTGTGCTCACAGAACCTTCCACGGAGGCTATGAGGTAGGTCCGTGACCATCGGGGGACTGTGGCCTACTCCACCACCTCTCGGTGCTATTGTCTCTGGACCCAGCACCGACTGGGTCCCCTGAAGGGGCAAGTGATCCAGCTCCATGGAATATGCTGGACCAGGGAGCAACCAGTCAGAGGGTGGGTCAATAGTTGCTCAGCTGACCAGGATGAGTGGCGCTCCCACAGCGGGCCAATCCCCGCAGGCCATGCCTACCACCAGTGCACAAATCCCATGCACTGGTTCTCTAGTCTATATATATAAAAGCCCAGCAATGGAACTGTGGAATGACTAGAACTATGGGTTGATCAGTCACTATGACACACGCTGACCACCAGGAGAAAGACACTCAATGCAGGAGCTGCCCTCTGGTGGTCAGTGCGTTCCCACAATGGGGGTGTCGTTCTGCTGACCAGGATGAGCACTCCCACAATGGGGCAATCCCCACAGTCCATGCCCCCACCAGTGTATGAAACCATTCACTGGGCCTCTAGTCTATATATATAAAAGCCAAGTGACTGGAACAACCAGAACAACCTGAAAAAAACGGTCACTATGACACACACTACGGCCAGCCAACTGGCCTGAGGGGTCAGGGCTGGCTGGCAAACCTCCCATGGTTCCTCCACCTGGCCAGCCTGGCCCCCAATGGTCCCCTCACCCCAGTTGGGGGTGAATTTGTGCATGGGTGAGGTCCGGCCAGCCTGCCTCAATTGGGGCTACTCAGGGGTGGGGCTGGCCAACCTCTCATGGCTCCTCCCCATGGACAGCCCCGCCCCTGAACAGCCCCAATTGGGGCAGGCAGGCTGGACCCCACCATGCACAAATTCGTGCACTGGGTCTCTAGTTTTGAATAATGCTATAGTAAACATGGGAGCACAGATATCTCTTCAAGATCCTGATTTCAGTTCCTTTGATTATATACCCAAAAGTGAGAATGCTGGATAGTATGTTATTTCTATTTTTCATTTTTAAAGAACCCCTATCTATTTTCCATAGTAGCTATACCATTTAACCTTCCTACAAACCATATACACAATTTCTCATTTATTTGTATCCTTACCAAAAGTTCTTTTGTTTGTTTTTTTAAAACCCATCATAATAAGTGTGAGGCTTACTGTTTTGATTTTCAATACCTGATGATTAGTGATGTGATGATTAGTGATGTTCTCATGAATAGAATCTTATAGCAACTCATTATTGTTAGTCTGGATTCTTTTGCTAAGCTTTATCCTGTCGCGATTCACTAATTGTGCTGCTTGTATCAGTAGCAACTTTTTATTATTAATTAGTATTCTATTGTTTGTTAATATCATAATTTGTTTGTTCATTCACCAGTTAATGAACATTTGCTTTTTCCCCTACTTTTATTTTCAGCACATTGTTAGTTTTATTTAATTTTGATCACATATAGAATAATTTTCAACATCCCCCCAACCATCATTAAATCAGAACATTTTCAAGCTTGTTGGAACTAGAAAGGATTCCTAAAGGTATCTCAAAAAAGCAGCAGGTGTCTATTGAATTAAATGTCAATCCACATTTACACAGGAGGCTGAAAGCTCTGAAATAAACTATTTCTACTTTTTTTTTAAAAGATTTGACTTTTACTAACCTAGAAAATTCAATAGGTTGAATATCACATAGTGACTAAGAATTCAAGCAAGATAATTTGAAACCCTATTATCACGTTTTTAACTACAATAGAATAATAAACTTATCCACTTGCAAGATAATCATTGGTATTGCTTAACTCTTGAAACTACTCTTGGGCTTTATTTGTTCTTTTCTTTCTCATGGCTATGTAATTCTTTACAAAAGTAGGAAAGGGACTTAGTGGCTTTTGCTTCATTTGCATTTTAGAGTCAGTAAAAGGTACATTTCATAAAAATTATAATTTTTCCCATGGAAAAATATTAATACATTATTATTACAAATAAGTCAAAACTATAACTTTTAGGTTACCCAAAGTTTTCCAATTGTTACACTTTAGATAATAATAATGATAATAAATAATTTACTTTTACTTTATGATTCTATTCCTTTTTAAATGACTTCATTTTTTAGAGAAGTTTTAGGTTTAAAAAAATTGATAGGAAGGTACAAAGATTTTTCATTTACCTCATGAATTCTCCAATTTTTTGAAATTATGACTAATGCTTTTATGAACATTCTAGAACAAATCTTTATTGTGAACATATATTTTCACTTATCTTGGGTAAATATCTAAGAGTGGATTTGGTTGGTCATTGATGACTTCGTGTTTAAACTCTATAAGAAGCTATACACTTGCATTTCAGACTCTTTATATCATTTTGCATCTCCACATCCAAAGAGTGAAAACTGCAGCAATGTAATGAATGTTCTGCACCAGTGCTTTGTATTGTTGGCTTTACAGAGTTTAGCCATTTACTGGCTGTGCAGTAGTATTGCATTGTGGTTTAATTTTCATTGCGCTGAGGACTAATAAGGTTGAGCATCTTTATATTTGTACATATTCTTTTGTGAAATGTCTAATAAACAGTTTTGGTCATGTTTTATTAGGTTGTTGGTCTTGCTATTATAGTATATTTTTAAAAATGTGTATATATTTATTTATTAGGTATTTGTTTAGCAAATATTTTCTATTATTTTGTCTTGCATTTTTACTTTCCAATGAGTATGTTTCAAAGAGCTATTTTAAAATTTTTTGATGAAGTCCAGCTTAATATATATATAACTTTCTATTTATACACTATAATTGGTGTGTACTGTTTAAGAACTCTGTCAAACTCAAGGTCACACAGGTGTCTGCTAGGTTTTGTTTACAACTTTTAGAAGTTTAAAGTTTAATTTGGTCTATGGTTTACTTTTATTAAATTTGTGTGTGTGCTGTTAGGCAAGAATGGAGCTTCATTTTCCTTATAGATGAGCAGTCCATATTTTAGCAATACTAGTTGACAATGTCTCCTTTTTATCTTTGCATTTCCTTTACAATTAAATGTTTGTGGGTCTATTTCTTAAGTTTATTTCCCCCAATAATCTATGCTTGTCTTTATTACCAATATAGCATTTTCTTTCTTACTGGTTAGTTTTTAATGAGTCTTGCAATCAGATAGTGTGAGTCATCCAACTTTATTCTTGTTTTACAAAAACCCCCCCGCCCCCGCCAGTTATTCTTGGTCCTTTGCATTTCCACATAAATTGTTCAATTAGTTTGTCATAAAACAAACACAATTTTTGCCTAGGTTTTAACTATATTATATAATGTTGACTTTTCCTACTTTATAACTGCAGTTACTTAAGGTTTATACTGGGTCAGCAGGCATCTCTTTCTTATATACTCCCTGTCTCTATCAGGACACTCTTCTCAATGATAATTTGCCTTTCGAAGTCTTTATTCATAGTAAGTCCATTTCTTCTGCCAATATCTATTTTGAAAAACTAGATTCATTTCATATGCCCAATTGTCTACATAATATGTTATATACCATATGTTAAAAACTTAAACTTAGCTGTCTCATAGAAAATCCTATCTTTAACATGTTCAAAATGATTACTGTTGGTTTGTACTTCAGTATATTACATTACTGGTGTTCCTCATCAGAATTAATGTTGCTTCTATCTATTTATCCAGATGCTCTTGCCAAATAACTTTCTTTCTTGATTCTCTCCTTTGGTTAATGCCTCTAATTTTTTTGCTCTCAACAGTTACTCTAACCTCATTTCTGGTCAGCAGAGGCTAAAATCCTATTACAGCTAAGTATCTACATCTGATATGTCAAGCTTATAAACCACTAGCTTAAACAAAGTGTCTATATAGCTCTTCAGTGGAAATACTTCAATAAATCATGTGAACGGGAATGAAAGATCTGATGAAATGGATCAACTTACCAACGGTTCCTATCATGCTTTGTGAGTGCCTGTAATTTGCTGATGTTGGCCATGCTCCTTTACATATTCCCCTTTCTCCTTCGTCAAATTCTCTCATGTGTAGCTGAAGTTTCAAATTCTATGAAGGAAAGACCAAGATAAGACGTTAATTGTCTCTAGGATTTTATTCACTATTTACCTAAGTATATTTTCAGAAAGTAATGAAGCCAGTAATCATATTATACCAGATTGACAGTTGGAGACAAGACATCAAAATATGCAGACAATTTCTATTACTGTGGAAATGAGAAAAGTGGAGAATATTGAAACTAGAATCCCTAATATATTTAGTATGAGTCAAAGAGGAATTTTTAGTTATCTTATTTAATTAATGATGTTTTACATATCAATAATATTTATCATCCTATATATAATAAAAATATAATACGCAAATTAACCCTCATTCTCTCACAAGATGGCTGCCTACAACCAGGCTGGAAGTTGGTTGGTTAGTGAGGGATGACCAAACGACTGAACACTAGGCTGCATGGGGTGACCAGGCCAGCAGGGGGTTAGTGAAGAATGACCAAACAACTGACCAAGCAGGCTGCGTGGAGCAAGCAGGGCTGCGGGGGACCATGAGGGTCAACCAGGCTGGCAGGCGGGCAGTTAGGGGTGACCAGGCTGGCAGAGGGGAAAAGTTTAGGGCAACCAGGCCAGCAGGGGAAGCAGTAAGGTGTGACCAGGCTGGCAGCAGGGAGCAGTTAGGGACAGCCAGGCCAGCAAGGGGGGGGGCAGTTAGGGGCGATCAGGCTGGCACATGGAGGCAGTGATCAGGCCAGCAGGGAGGGGGGCAGTTTGGGGCCACCAGGCAGGTGAGCAATTAGGAGCCAGTGGTCTAGGATTGTGATTGGGCCTAAACTGGCAGTCAGACATCTCCCAAGGGGTCCCGGATTAGAGAGGATGCAGGCTGGGCTGAGAGGACCTCCCCCCGCCCCCATGCATGAATTTCATGCACTGGGAGTCTAGTATTTAAATATAAATCAAATAGAGTTAAGAGATAAGAGTAAACTATAAGGGGAAAGTTTGCCAGTTTTTGAAAATAAACCAGAATCATGCTTATTTTAGGCTTATCTTGCCCAAGAACCCATAGTTATGAGAGAAAACCAACACTCACATAATGGATATATAACTGGGGCAATCAAGCAAGCCAGTACAAACTGAAAGAAAATCTTTAGCTAACTATGTGACACTATAACAAAAACTTACATATACCCAAATATGTTGCATCTATAATTGTCATTATCCACCTTGAGAAACTATGGGATTTACATATGCATCAATACTTCTTGTTTAATAAACTCAAAGGTGTTAAGAACTTGGGTTTGAAAGACTTTCTCTATCATGCATTAAATAAAGCCTCTTTGGCAAAATCTTAGTTTGTTTATTCATAAAATAATAATACAATTATCTGCCTAATATTAATGATTGATAAGTACTTAGAATAATTCCTGTTACATAGTCATTACTTAATAAGTGCAAACTAACATTATTGATGTTTTTCTACCTTCCTTCTGCTAAAAAGTCTATGGGATAAATGTTCTTTTTCTTATTATACAAATGAAGTACTGCATTTGGAAATCAAAATTATCAATTGATTGAGTTAGAATTTTAAGAGTATATCTGTTGATTTCAAATATTTAATTATTTTTGCAATATTTATAATCTATTAGGTCAGAGTGATATAATATTCTCAATAAGCTAAAGCAAAGCAAAGATCCTACATAATGTAAGGTATGAAATTTTATTTGTAGTGTGTATGTGTATTTGTATATTTAAACCAAGAGTAGGTGATTCTACTAATCCAGGCATAAATAGTAAAACCAAATATAGATTTTTCATAGTTAAATATAGCTTCAGTTTGGGATATTTTTGTTTGTTTGTTTTGTCATTTATTTTCTTATAACAATTTACCTGTAATGCTAATTCTCATATTTGGCAAATATAAAAATAATGAATGAAAGTTTAAAAATTTTTATTTACTAAAATTTGATATTAAGAATCTTTACTATGAGAAGTAATATTTAATACTGCATAAAGTGGAGACCTAAGTCATTAGTTATGGTAAAATATCTTCATTATACAATGTCTCATCTCTATAGCACTAGTTTTGATTTACTTCAAAATAAAATTTCACTGTCTCTTAATATCAGAGCATAAGTAAATTACTATGAGAAAAAAATTGCTATTTCTTTTTATAATCTTTGATACAATTAATACACCAAAGTGAAGAGAAATACTATTTGGAAACTGTTTTATGAATACATTATTAACTAATTCCTATGTGAATTCTTGAAGGTATTTTTTTAAAAATACAGAATGTGAAATATTTTCCTAAAAATTAATGATAAAATTATTTTAATCTAGAAAATGCTACTGAAGATTATAAATTGAGATAACGCCTCTGCAGTTTTTTAAAAAATATGTTTTTCTTGATTTTTAAAGAGAGAGGAAGGAAGAAGGAGGGTAGAGAGAGAAAGAAAAACATTGATTGGGTGCCTCCTGCATGCCCCCTACTAGGGATTAAGCCAGAAATCTGGGTATGCACCTTGAGCAGGAATCAAGCCTACGACCCTTTGGTACATGGGACCATGCTCAACCAATTGAGCCACACCAACCGTGGTGCCTCTGCAGTTTTTATTTCACACTAGAGGCCCAGTGCATAAAATTCGTGTGGTCCCTAGGCCTGGCTGGTGATCAAAGCAGGAGTGTCTGGCGTTGAAGGGCAGGTCCCAGCTGAACTCTGTGCCTTGGGCAACGCCTGGGCCCCCAGTCCCCTGCGCAACCCCCTTCATCTGAGTCATTGAGCCCCCACCCAGCTCCCTCAGTGCCTGGGAGCTGGGTGGTGGCCCCGGTCCCTGCTGCCCCCACTGGTTGTGGTCTGGAGCACTGCTTGCACCCGCCTTGGCCTTGTGCCGCCTGCTCACCTGCTCCACCATCCTGCCATGGTCCAGCTCTCATCGGGACCCATCAGAGCCGGCAATGCCTCCACTGCCACCCACTGCCAGTGCCATCACCAACATCTGCCATGTTCTGCGCCAACCCTTGATGGTCAGTACATGTCATAGCAAGTAGTCGAACTTCTGGTCAAACTCCTGGTTGAGGGGACAATTTGCATATTAGGCTTTTATTATATAGGATGGTTTATAGGATGCTTGTCTTGAGTCATGCAGTTTATAAAGATACACACTGAGCAATTAAATTGTACCAATAAGTGTTTTATGACAAGTTAGCATGATGTTTGGAAACATTTAAGTCCATTATCTTTGTAATAGTAACATAACACAACTGCATTTTTGTAAAAGTTAAACTTTTATGTGGCATTTCATTTTTAAAAATCAAGAAATTAATATAATAACAGTATTTTATAGAGTATTTTTGGATTAGTACTGGCATAGGTAGAAAGTTAAGAATATGAGCATTACAACCGAGAAAAACTCTTGCTCAGAAAAAGAAAGCATTTGGAACAAAAAATCTTCTGGAACTTTTGGCAGCAAAGCTTTTGGAAATTGGTACATTTATCTTGAAGATGTTTGTGACTATGCAGAATAAGAGGTTAAGAACTGTTAAAAGGTGAACTGAGGCACATTAAAATTTTTTTAAGAGCTTATTTTAACAAAAATCTAATTGAATGATTCAGCACCACCAAAAGTGGTTAGGAGGACTCTGCTGACAGGAACCAGGGGAAAGGCTTAACCAGACAAAGTACAGAGGTAAAGACAGGGCATTATTTTGTAGGCTGTAGCTTAAAGCCCAGTTGGCTGTTTGTGATTGGTTATCTTTAGCAATTTGATTTTATAACCTTGAGGCATATACAGGGTTATGTTTCAGTTTGTTTATGTAACCACACAGCAATACAGTCATCTCAGTCTAATGACCTCCTTATTTAATTAATTTAATATAACGTAGCAGAACATCTTTGTTAAACAGAGCAGGGGTTTCAACAATCATGAGAACTGAGTATTAGAGTTTAGAATGTGAGAAGAATTAATCCCAAAATATGAAGCTTCTCATTTGAAAACACTAGAAAGACAGTGATGAAGAAAGACCCATTGAATCTTGTCAGAGCTCCAACCCAGAATTAAATCGCTACTTGTTTAATGAAGACCAGCCATTTTTCTATTATCTCAGGAAGGAGAGATAACATAAAGGAAGTAAACATTATATAACCACTTTTATTTTAATTTAAAATCAGCAATATTATCTCAAAAAGATCAAACATGCCAAAGGTAGCATCACAAAAGTCATAACTTCTAAGAAACAACTCAGGTTAATACACATAAACAAATTAGAGACCGAAGAGAATAAAAGAAAAAGGAAATACCGTAGAATGTAAGAATAAATTGGAAAACAAAAATCAAATGGAATCCTTCAGAGAGAGTAAAGAGAAATGGGGTATGATCAACTAGTCTAAAACTAGTTAAGGAAATCAAGCCATAGATTTAAGAGATGCTGCATACAATGATCAAGTAAATTTCACAAAAACACACACACATCTAGGCTCATTATAATTAAACTGCTGACAAAACCAAAGACAAACAGAAAATCTTACAAGTAGTCAGATGGGAGAAGACAAAACAAATAAAACATTACTTTTGAAAAACCAACAAACAACAAAACAAATTGAGTTTCTCAACAAAAATGATGAATATTCCTAAACAATAAAATGACAACTTTAAAGTACTGGAAATAAATATCACTCCAGAATTCTGTTCCAAAAGACATTATTTTATACATTAAAATTAAAATGAATAGGTTTTCAACAAACAATGTTTTTTGTGTACAAAAACACACACATTTAAAGGCATTTTTATGTAGAAGGAAAATAATTCTAGACAAGAAGATAAAACTGATCCTAAAAGAATACAAAAAAAATGATATGAGTAAATGAAGATGAAAGCTTATTGCTTGTCCAAAAACAGTAATAAGAATGTTATTGGTGGGGCGCCTTCTGCATCCCCACCTGTTACTGGTGGAAGTGGATTTCTTGGAAAAGAATTTCTTGAGTCTTCTATGAGAGGATAGAGTTTCCTGGGTTTCGAGGAAAGATTTATTGATGATGTAAAATTAAGGGGGGTTCCCTTCCATGGTTTCATTTCTCTCTGTCCTGCAATGAAAAATTCCAATATTGTCTTCAGCAGGCCGAGGATTAAGGCCACTGCCCAGAGTATCCACTTCATAATAAATCCAGATCAGCATCTGGCTAGGTTAGCTTGTGTTCCCAGCTGCACCCATTGTGTGCAAGGTTTGTATGTCATGGGCAATGTGGCTGCTTAAGACCACATGGCATGCTAGCACATAGGTGAGTGTGTTCTGGAAGCCAGTTCCAGCTTGTCATAATTGCAAGAGTTTCATCGAAAGGTTGATAGAACTTTGGAATTCAACAAGGGCTGAGTCACATATGTTATTGCCTGTTAGGAATGGCTAAGGGCGTTTCCCCAAACCTGAAAAGGATGCATTAAATTGATTGTTTGTTGCCAGACACTCAGGGCATCTTAATCTACATGTTATTGCCTCCTACTGGGCAAACACCTGAACAGCCATAGGCTATTCCCCATTTTGACAATGGACTCTGTAGATGAAACCCTACCCTTTGAAGTGTATATCTCCAACTTGCCTTAGGACAAATTGTGTTAATAAAAAGCAAGAGGTCCCGAGACAAGGAGAATTTAGCTCCTTTAGCTAGGCTCCTCTTACCCCCAATGCCTTTCAAAATTATCTTTTGTCTCTGGACTCTTAAGTTACACACAGCCTTCCTCCAGATTGCTGAACCCTTCTTAATGCTGGAAAAGGAACCCCAGCAAGTGTGGGTCATGGAGCAAGAGAGTGCAAGGGAGCAGGAGCAAAGCAAGAGCAGAAAAAGAGAGAACTCCTTGTTTAGGGATTATAACCAGGAACTTAACCAATTAAACCTTCAATATTTTGCATGCTTGCATTGGCTCCACCCTTCTAACCAATGATCTAGACTGAGAAACAGGCACCTTCCTGACATCACCGTGACTTCACTGCACATGCACCCATCTCCACTTTTGTTGGACGCCCTCCCCCATTGATGTGCAGGGAATGAACCAGTAGTACCCTGGGGAGTCTGAAATTGTAGCTTCCTGGTGAAGTTGCCCACATGACCACACTTGTAATGCCTGGCTTCCTCTTTGCTCTCTATTATTAATATTGACTGGTTAATTTTAACAATATCAGGAATGTCTGGTGATGTTTACCATATATTAGAAATATACTTAAAAAGTACTTAAAGACGGAGTGAGTATCTAGAATTCAAGTATGTCTGGGTAACTGGAAAAAGTAATAATTTGCATAGATTGTAATAGATTAAATATTGTATTGTTATCTTTAAAGAAAGTACTAAAATAATAATAGAAATTGAATAACTCACAAATTACCATAGGGAAAATTGAATAATATTTTTAAAAGTATAACTTAAAAAATTGAGAGAAAAAAGAAATATTAAAAAATTAGATGGATAAAATAGAAAATACTTCAAGAAAAATACTATGATTTTCAGAACATATAAAATGGAAAATACAACTGCATTCTGGAGCAATTTTCTATAGATAAGATATGGAAAAGTTAGTCAAAGAATTAATTAATCATGTAAACATTAAGAAAATAAATGTAATGTAATTAGATTACTAATAGTCAAAGTAAATTTTAAGGAAAATGCATTATTAGAGAACAGAGGAAACATATATGGAAATATAGTATATGCACATATATAAACACTAGAGGCCTGGTACACAAAAATTGTGCACGGGAGGGGGAGGGTCTCCTCAGCCCAGCCTGCACCCTTTCCAATCCAGGACCCCCTCAGGGGATGTCCGACTGCTGGTTTAGGCCCAATCCCTGTGGATCACCCCTAACTGCCTGCCAGATCACCCCTAACTGCCCCCCACCCTATAGCCTGGTCACCTCCAACTGCCCCCCATTGCTGGCTTGGTCATCCCTAACTCCACTCCCTGCCAGCCTGGTTGCCCCTTACTGCCCTCCCCTGCAGGCCTGGTCATCCCTAACTGCCCTCCCCTGCAGGTCTGATCGCCCCCAACTGCCCTCCCCTGCTAGCCATCTTGCAGCCATCTTGTGTCCACATGAGGGTGGCCATCTTGTTTGTTGGAGTGGTGCTCAATTTGCATATTACCTCTTTATTATATAGGATTATTTTTATTAAATTTATTGGGATGCCAATGTTTAATAAGATTATATAGATTTAAAATGTACATTGCTCTGATACATGATTTATATATTATACTTGAGGCCATGAATTCATGCATGGGTGGGGTCCAGCCGGCTAGCCCTGATCGGGCCCATTGGGGGTGGGGGCCCAGGTGTTTGGCGGGCTGGTTTGGCCCCTGGTCTAACTCTGGTCAAAATCCGGGTCAAGGGAACAAATTACATGTTACCCTTTTATTATATAGGATTTTGTACCCAGAAGCTAAAATCAAATCATCATATATTTGGCCCCCTTTACCACTGGTTATCAGAACAAAACTTTAAATCATAATTCAGTTTTTACTTAGGGGCTACATATTTGTATTGCAGTTTTTATAAACTCAAATAAGAGATTGAATGAAAAGTGAACATTCTTGTTTGAAAAATATGAGTCATGGATTATAAAGAAAAGAAAAAGAAATATAATCATTATTTCTTGAGACCATTAGATTATGTATACTATATATTCAAAACAATTGATTGTATTAATTGATAATTCATTTTTGCAATCAAAAGTGACATGAGGAAAATAAAAAAATTGTAGTTTTAAGGACAGATGTAACTGTTATCAAGCCTTACAATTTAGAAGAGAAAATAATGCTGAAATATTTTTAATACAATTTTTGAATAAAAATTTAGAATAAATATGCAATAAAATTAAAAAAAAATATAAAGAGTGAAATCTTTATCTTTATAATTTCAGAGGTAGTATACTATATTAAAGAAAAAAATAGGACATATAGAATGAAAATAAACCTAAAACTTCCTCTCACCTATAACTATTCATAACTTTGGGTGATAAGCCTATATTATACTAGTATATGAAAAACATAAAAATGAAATTATAACACACTCTATGCTATTTTTTTCTAACGTTTTATAACCCTAGTAATACTTTGTGGAAAATATGGGCTATTGGTATATATTAGTGGGGAGAAATACCTTTGTATATCTCAGGATATAATTTAATTGTTTTCTCTGGAATTTACTAAAATCTTTGATATTTTCTTGTGTTCATTGTATATATCAATATTGTTCTTAATTTTTCTCTTAAAAATTTAGTACTCCTAAAGTGAATATCTGTTTTATAATGTTCAATTTCACCAATTTTATTTTTGTTTTCTATCAATATTATATCAATACCATGATTTTGCTTCCATACCACTTTCATATTTTTCTGTAAATTATTTGCACATAGTGGCATTGATTTAATACAGATCCAGAAAATTTGGACAATATTGGAAAGGTGTCTAAACATTAATCACTGATGAAATTTCAATGATCAGTTCTCAATAATTAAAAAAATTAGGAATCTACTTATATTAAGTTTTCTTCTTTTTTATAATTTTTAATATTTTGGTGTACTTTTTTGATAACCAAATAGTGAATTTCAATGAGACATTATAAAAGCACCTAATCTGCTGATGTGCTTAAAAAGAAATCTATTATAAAATTAATCATGTATATCCTTTTTTAACTACTTAAATTTCTTGTCATTCTTTTTGCCATAGAACTTAGCACTTGATAAGAATTCAGTATTTTTAGTAAATAAAAGGTTTACATATATAACTTTTAATCATTTCAAGTTTTAAGATAATGATGCACAATACTTAATACTATTAGCAAATACAACAGAATTTACTAGAGATGAGGAGGTGTTAATTGTACAAAAGTAGTAAGATTAAAGATATTTGTTTTTTGGTTTACATAATATAAGCAAACAAATCTAAATAAATATTTGGTTAACTCTGTATTAATATTAAATATATAAATAAATAATCTTATTTTATAATAATGTTATGAGGTCTACACTATTGATATGGTATAAATAGATATAAGGACTTTATATTTTGGAGCTTCTAGTTGTATAACATTACAATTTGACATGCCAGAGTTTTAGAATGCTTTTTAGAAATCATTATCTGGAACCTTAATATTTAAAAGTACTTAATATACTCCAGTGCAATTTTTTTTCTTATTTTCCATAGTACACATGATTTTCTTATTTGATACCTGAAAATTTTTATCTAAGAATCCATTAAACTAACTAAAATTCCTTTTTCTACTTAAAATACATGAGATACAATAATACGTTTCTGAAATACATCTGTAGAAAAATGTCTCTTCAGGTCATTTGACCATTTTTAATAGTATTGCTAATTTTTTTTTTTTTTTTTGCTCTCTAGTTATATGAGTTCATTATTTATTTTGGATATTAACCACTTATCCAATTCATAGTTTGCAAATATGTTCTCTCAATACATAGGTTGCCTTTTTATTTTGATTGTTTCTTATGTTGTGTAGAAGTGTTTAATTTGATTAAGTCCCACTTGTTTATTATTGATGTTGTTGCCTCAGATTTTTTAATTATATCTTACCCTGAAACACACACAAAAAGAATCTTTAACCTCAATAGACACTTTTTCGAAGTAGACAAACAAATGACCAAAAGGTATATGAAAAGGTGTTCAAAACCATTAGTTAACAGGGAAATACAAATCAAAATAAAAAGAGATATTGCTTTAGTCTTCTAAGGATGACTATTTTCATGAAAATAAAAGAAAACAAATGTTAGTGAGGATGTAGAGAGAAAAAAAATAATCCTTTTCTACTGTTGCTGGAAATGAATGTAAACTTGTACAACCATTGGGGTAACCACTACCGAAGTTTCTCAAAAAAACTAAAAAATAGCACTACCATGTGATACACCAATCCCTCTCTAGGGCATATATCTCTAAGGAAATGAAATAAGTACCTGAATAAATATCTGCTCTCCCATGTTTGTTAGAGCATTACTCATAACAGCAAAGATGTGGAAAAAAAGTGTCCAGTGGCAGATAAAGATAAAAAGAAATTGTGGTATATATGTACATTGGAATCTTATTCAGCATTAAAAAGGATAGTTGGCCATTTATAACCTCATGGACATTATGCTAAATGAATGATGCTGATTGCAGAAAAAAATTACCTGCATATTAGCATTTATATGTGGAACCTAAAAAAAGAAAAAAATGAACACTGAAGCAGAGAAGAGAGATGGTTACCAGGGGCTGGAGCTTGAGGGGAGCTGGGGGATATTGATCAAAGGTTATAAAGTGGCAGTTATATAGAATGAATAAGTCTGGAGATGTAATGTATAGCATATCTATATATATAAAAGCCTAAGCCACTGACTGGTAGCTATGACACACACTGACCACCGGGGGCAGATGCTCAACACAAGAGGTGCCGAGATGTGGTGACTTGACAGCTGCGGTTCTTGGGTGATACAACCGGAGCCAGAGAGGAGGGAGACCAATTCCAGGATATATCACCCGAGAACCACCCTCTCACAATCCAGGACCCCTCAGGGGGTGTTGGAGAGCTTATTTCAGCATGATCCCCACAGGCCAGGCTGAGGGATACCACCAGTGCATGAATCTGTGCACAGGGCCTCTAGTAGTTGATAATATTGTTAATAATATAGCTGAATATTGAAAATTTGCTAAGAGAGTAGATTGCAGATGGTTTCATCAAAACAAAATAGTGAGACTTCCCAAGATGGCAGCTGGCAGATTGGAGGTGAGGGAGAAGAAGTGAATGATTGGGGGGATGAAAGGAGAGTGTGTGGATGTGTGTGGTATGTGTGTGAGTGAGTGAGGGGCAGTTAAATCTGGCAGAAGCAGCAGGGACTGGCAGACCAAGCTCTCTTGGACAAGGAGAGTCTACCACCACTGTGGGCACTCCTCGGATGCAGGACTCTGGCACAGAGCCCACACCATCTTGAAGGGGAGAACGGCCTTTTCTAGGAACACATCAGCACCACCACCCAGACAGGCCTTTGACACTGCCTATGACCCACGAGCCACTATAGCCAAAATCCTACTGCCCCAGCTGCAGACCCATAGACCCTGGGACCTCCACATCCAAAGGAGCTCCAATCCTACAGGAGTAAGTGCAACTTCCCTTTCCCCTGTGTCAGAACTCCTGACACCACATTCCCCGCTTTTCCAGCACGCAAGCATCCAGGGCACACCACTCCATAGGCAGTGCCAGGGAGCCACTGGGAGCTCCTGCTGGGTGTGATTTTGTACAGACAAGGGTGCACTGCACTGCAGTAGAAATTCTGAATTCTCTCTTCCTGAATAACTGCCCACAAACACCCCAGCTGTGTAACTTCAGCACCAGGGCCCCACAGAGTGCATCAGAGTTCTGTGTAAGCAAATGCACTGCCACATTCACGCATTTCCAATAGGCAGGCACTCTGAGCCCATCTATCCAGAGGGCGCTCATGGGAGCCGCTGGGAGTCTTTGCTGGGTGTGATCTTGGACAAACAGGGATGCACTCCCCCCAGCAATAGAAATTCTGAATTCACACATCCTGGAGACCCGCCCACAGAAGCCTCAATTACGCGGCTTCAGTGCTAGGGCCCTTCAGAGTGCTTCAGTGTCCCTTGCTGGCAAACGCACCACGGGTGCCCCTGTGAGCCACCACTGGGAGCGTGTGCCTATCCACCACAGGTACAGCAGCAAATGCTGAGTCTGCCCACCCCACAACTACAGAACTCTGGACACCATAGTCACACATTTCCAGAACACAGGCCTCCTGAGCCCCATCACTTCAACAGATGGTTCTTCAGTGCTACTGTAAGTCCCTGCTGGGCACGCACAATGATAATCAAGTGCGCAAGACAACAAAAATTGGGACACCCCCGTCCATGGCTGCTGAATTCTAGACACCGCAGTTGTACTTTCCAGCTTGCAGGCCTACATCAAGAGAGCCCAAATAGCTCAAGTAGGGAGCTACACTAGATTATCAAGCCTAGGATACCTGAGAGGTCACACCAGTAGCACCATCCGCAAAAGAACCTGGGTAGCAAAGCAATCGGATCTACAATTAAAAAATTACAGCAAAACATGGGAAGACAAAAAAGCAATCCCCAAAGGAAAGAAAAAGAGGAATAACCAGAAAGGGAGTAAAATGAAATTGAGGCTAGCAATATAACAGAAAAAGAATTCAGCGTAATGGTTATAAGGAGGCTCAAATGGCTAGATCAGGGGTCCTCAAACTTTTTAAACAGGGGGCCAGTTCACTGTCCCTCAGACTGTTGGAGGGCCGGACTATAGTTTTTTTTAAAACTATAGTTTTTTTAAAAAAACTATGAACAAATTCCTATGTGCACTGCCGGCCTGGGACAAGTCGGCTGCTAAGCAGGACAGGCAGCGGCACCTGGTGGGCCGGATAAATGTCCTCGGTGGGCCACATGTGGCCCACGGGCCATAGTTTGAGGACCCCTGGCTAGATGATAAATACACACTCAATGAGAATTATAAGGAGCTGAATGAGAATGTCACAACATGAAAAGGAAATCAGAAGAGATGAAGAATGACATAGCTGCAGTAAAGAACACAAAAGAACACAAAGGAAAGGCTTAAACAGTAAACTAGAAGAGGCTGAGGACCGCATCAGCAAATTAGAAGACAAGGTAGGAAAAAAACACACAAACACAGCAACTAAAAAGAAGATGTAAAAAGCAAGGGGATAGCCTAAGGGAGCTTTGGGACAACACAAAATGAAACAATATTCTCATAATAGGAGTACCAAAAGGAGAGGAAGAGAAGCAAGGAATAGAAAGCCTGTTTGAAGAAATAATGACAGAAAACTTCCCTGATATTGGCAAAAAAAAAAAAAATAATAATAAATATGCAAGTCTAAGAAGCACATAGAGTCCCAAACAAGATGAACCCCAAAAGACCAACACCAAGACACATCATAATTAAATTGACAAACACCAATGACAAAGTAAGAATGTTAAAGGCTGCCAGAGAGAGACAGAAAGTTACCTACAAGGGTTATCCTATTAGAATATCAACGGATTTCTCAAGAGAAACACTCCAGGCCAGAAGGGAATGGAATGAAATTTACAAAGTGATGCAAAGCAAGGGACTGAATCCAAGAATACTATATCCAGCAAGGTTATCATTCAAAATTGAAGGTGGAATCAGGAGATTCACAGACAACAAAGACTAAGGGAATTTATTACCACCAAACCAGCGATGAAAGAAATGCTAAAAGGTCTGCTGTAAAAGAAAATAGGAAGCGAAGAAGGAACACATGGGTAAAGAATAAAAATGGCAACAAGTAAGTACCTATCAATAATAACTTTAAATGTAAATGGATTAAATGCCAGTATCAAAAGACATAGGGTAACAGATTGGATTAGGAAATACTACCCATATATTTGCTATCTACAAGAAACCCACCTCAGAAAAAAAGACGCACACAGACTGAGGGTGAAGGGATGGAAAAAGAAGAAATTAAAAGCATCCTGGAAACAAATGATAATGAAAACACAACAATCCAAAATCTATAGGACACAATGAAAGCAGTCCTGAGAGCGAAGTTCATGGCTCTACAGGCCTACTTCCAAAAACAGGAAACAATGGTAATAAATTATTTAACATTGCAACTTAAAGGACTAGAAAGGGAGCAACAAGAAAAGCCCACAGTAACCAGAAGGAAGGAGATAATAAAGATCAGAGCAGAAATAAATGACATAGAGACCAAAAAAAAACAAAAAAACAAAAACAATACATAAGATCAATGAAACCAAGAGCTGGTTCTTTGAAAGGATAAACAAGATGGATGAACCTCTAGCCAGGCTCATCAAGAAACAAAGGGAGAGGACCCAAATAAACAAAATCGGAAATGGTAACAACTGACCTCACAGGTATACAAAGGATTGTAAAAAAATACTACGAACAACTCTAATCCAACAAACTGGACAACCTCAATGAAATGGACATATTCCTAGAAAAATACAAGCTTCCAAAATTCAATCAGGAAGATTCAAAAAACCTGAATAGGCTGATAACTACTGAGGAAATTGAAACAGAAATACAAAAGCTTCCAGCAAACAAAGGCCAGGGACCAGATGGCTTCACAGGGGAGTTTTACTGAACATTCAAAGAACTAAAACAAATCCTTCTCAGACTATTCAAAAAAATTCAATCGGAAAGCACACTTCCAAACTCTTTCTATGAAACCAGCATTACACTAATCCCAAAACTAGATAAAGACACCACAAAGAAAGAGAATTACAGGCCAATATCCCTGATGAACATAGATGCTAAAATCCTCAACAAAATCCACCATTACATTAGAAAGATCATACACTATGACCAAGTGGGATTTGTTCCAGGAATACAAGGCTGGTACAATGTCTGCAAAGCAATAAATGTTACAGACAACATAAACAAAGTGAGAGACAAAAATCACATAATCATATCAATTGATGCAGAAAAAGCATTTGACAAAATCCAACACTCTTTTCTGATAAAAACACTCAGCAAAGTGGGAATAGAGGGAGCATACCTCAACATAATAAAAGCCTTATCTGATAAACCTACAGCCAATATACTCAACAGGCAAAAACTAAACCCATTTTCCCTAAGAAAAGGAACAAGACAGGGATGCCCACTCTCACCACTCCTGTTCAACATAGTACTGGAAGTGCTAGCCACAGCAATCAGACAAGAAGAAGAAATAAAGGGCATCCAAATTGGTAAAGACAAAGTAAAATTGTCCTTATTCGCAGATTACATCATAGTGTACATAGAAAACCCTGAAGACTCCATCAAAAATTTTAGACTTAATAAATTAATTTGGCAATGTAGCAGGATAGAAAATTAGCATCAAGAAATCTATGGCATTTCTATACACCAACAGTGAATTTACAGAAAGAGAGACTAAGAAAACAATTCCATTTACCATCACACCAAAAAAAAAAAAAAATTAAGATACCTAGGAACAAACTTAATTAAGGAGGTAAAAGACCTCTACTCAGAAAACTGCAGGACATTGAAAAAAGAGATAGAGGAAGACAAATAGATGGAAGAATAAACCTCGATGAAATGGACGCATGGATTGGTAGACTCAACATCATTAAAATGTCCATTCTACCCAAAGCAATCTATAGATTCAATGCACTCCCCATTAAAACACCAATGGCATATATCACAGACCTAGAATGAGCTCTCCAAAAATTCATCTAGATTAAAAAAAAAAATATCTTGAATAGCTGCAGCAATCCTTAGAAAGAAGAGGAATGTAGGAGGTATCTCAATACCTGATATCAAGCTGTATTACAAAGTCACTGTTCTCAAAACTGCCTAGTACTCACATAAGAACAGACATATAGACCAATGGAATAGAATAGAGAACCCAGAAATCTACCCAAAACACTATGCTCAATTAATATTTGACAAAGGAGGCAAGAGCATACAATGGGGTCAAAACAGTCTCTTCAATAAATGGTGTTGGGGAAATTGGACAGATACATGCAAAAAAAAAATGAAACTGGATCACCAACTTACACCATACACAAAAATAAACTCAAACTGGATAAAGGACTTAAACATAAGATGGGAAACCATAAAAATACTAGAGGAATCCACAGGAAGCAAAATCTCAGACATATGCCAAAGCAATTTCTTCACTGATACTGCTCCTAGGGCAATGGAAACCAAAGAGAAAATAAACAAATGGGACTACATCAAAATAAAAAGCTTCTGCACGGCAAAAAAACCATCAATAAAACAACAAGAAAGCCCACTGCATGGGAGAACATATTTGCCAATGTTATCTCTGATAAGGGTTTAATCTCCAACATTTACAGGGAACTCATACAACTTAACAAAAGGACGATAAACAACCCAATCAAAAAATAGGCAATGGACCTAAATAGATACTTTTCGAAAGAGGACATAAGGAAGGCCAAGAGACATATGAAAATATGCTCAAAGTCATTAATCATCTGTGAGATGCAAATCAAAAGTACAATGAGGTACCATCTCACACCTGTCAGAATGGCTATTATCAACAAATGACAAGTGCTGGTGAGGATGCAGAGAAAAAGGAACCCTTATGCACTGCTGGTGGGAATGCAGACTGGTGCAGCCACTGTGGAGAAAAGTATGGAGCTTCCTCAAAAAACTAAAAATGAAACTTTCATTTGACCCAGTGATTCCACTTTAGGAATATATCCCAAGAAACTAGAAACACCAATCAGAAAGGATATATGCACCTCTATGTTCATAGCAGCTCAATTTACAATAGCTAAAATTTGGAAACAACCTAAGTGCCCATCAGCAGATGAGTGGATTAGGAAACTATAGTACATCTACACAATGGAATACCATGCTGCTTTAAAAAAGAAGGAATTCTTACCATTTGCAGCAGCTTGGATGGAACTAGAGAGCATTATGCTAAGTGAAGTAAGCCAGTCAGTGAAATAGAAATACCACATGATCTCACTCAATTTATGGAAAATAAAGAACATTATAACCTGATGAACAAAAAGATAGATCAGAGAAGCATCGAACAGACTGTCAAATTACAGCGGAAAGGCTGGGGATGGAGGAGGGAGGTAAGAGATCAACTGAAGGACTTAGATGCATGCATATAAGCATAACCAATGGATTCAAGACACTGGGGGGTGAAGGCATGTATGGGAGTGGGGTGGGGGGGGCAATGGGAGGATATGGACATATGTAATACCTTAATAAAAATTGTAAAAAAAGCAATTATTTGAGATATGTTGAGTAGCTTTACTGTAGTAATCATTCACAATAGTATATAAAATAACATTATATACCTGAAATACATATAATTATTATTACAGAGTAAATGCGTTGCTAATGTTAAATATTTCTATGTTTCTAAATATTTTTGATAGACTTTTGAACCAGAGTAAAACAAAGTAAGATGTCATAAAGCGCACACACACATGCATATCCATAAACTTTTGAATAAATGAGTTTGGCTCTATTCTTTTTGAATAATAGTCTAAATTATTAGTATACACATATTCTTATCTTATAACATGTTTTTCATTAAAAGCTTGCCAAATGTGTTATTTGACAGATAATACTAAAAAGTAATTGCTTCTCCAGAGTGACATATTGATTAAATATTCAGTGTTTTTTACTTTAAGGAATGAGTGATGAAAAAATGACTCTAATTTTGACTCTAAACAGTGACAGATCACAAATGATGTATGTGACTATTTACATATGTTGGTCAAATGAATGTCAATTATACTAACATGGGAAATAAGCAGGTCTTTTTTTTTATGAGTTTTGTCAATTTGCTTGACAGCACATATTACAGTGGGTAGTTCAACACATTTGATTAATTTGGTTTTATGAAATATCAGATATGTGCCACATCAAAACAAAATTGACTTACTGTGTGCCAATAGTTCTTCATTATGTTAGCAAAACAAGAAAGACTAAAGTGTGATGCATATCTAACTTTCTGTTTTTAAGACAGGGAATGGTTGTGAGAGAAGCCAATTCAGTTCCATTCTCCTGTTTTCTCAATTCCTGAGGTAATTTCCTCTGGTTGTGTGGATCCGCTGACATGGTGTTTCTTTTCTCTGGAAGTTTCCAATATTTAAAATTATGAGGTGTGGGCCCACAATAATGCAACCAAGTTTCAAATAAAACAAAAAGGTATAAGGTTAACATTGTGAGCTTCTATTTAACTCCTGTGATTTCTGTTTCTAAAAGGAGATTAAATTTATTGGTTTATGCCTCATAATTATTTTTGCTTATGATTTTTTCTCTGCCTTTTCAAAAAAGTTGCCATCTCAATACTCACTTAAAATCCCATCTCTCATACCTAATGGTGGATGATTATGCTGTTTTTATTCCTGGGTCATATAGCCAATGTGTTCCTACAATTCATACAAACAGGATAAAGAGTGATTTTTGTCTCCAGAGAAGGACAAATTGCACTATTGAGATGATCTCTTGAATAGCTCCATCTTTTTACCCACTACTGTCCTTAGAAAGGAATATATCATTTGCAGACCTGATGCTGCTTTTTACACAGAGGGAGAATAAGGAAAACATTATTTGAGCTGAGTTAAGGTGTTTGGACATGCAAATTTTATTAGAACCTAATTCTCATTATAATCCTATACTTTCTTCCAAG
Source organism: Corynorhinus townsendii (assembly GCA_026230045.1). NCBI lineage: Eukaryota > Metazoa > Chordata > Mammalia > Chiroptera > Vespertilionidae > Corynorhinus > Corynorhinus townsendii. The sequence goes on along the minus strand of JAPDVU010000001.1, from coordinate 111,002,518 downwards.
ATATCATGGCTGTTTTTGTTTGTTTTGCTTTGTTGTTTTATTCTTGAGACTATTTCTCTCTCCTACCAGTTTCTATGCCATTTTGCTATAACACAAAAAGCTCATAATGGTTAGAGAGCAAGCGAGGTGAGAGTTTTGATAAGAAAATATTCAATGGTAATAGGTTGTGGTAAAAGAATAAAGCAGTAGGTCAAATGACAGTGCCATTTATAATTTTTTGAGGAAACTCCACACTTTTTCCCATAGTGGTTGTGCCAGTCTACATTCCCACCAGCAGTGCACTGTGGTTCCTTTTTCTCCATATCCTCACCAGCACTTGTTTATTGATTTGTACATGGTAGAGATTCTGGCAGGTGTGAGGTGATATCTTATTGTCATTTTAATTTGCATCTCTCTGATGATTAGTGACGTTGAACATGTTTTCATATGTCTGTTGGGTATCTGTCTGTCCTCTTCGGAGAAGTGTCTATTCAGGTTCTTTGCCCATTTTTTAATTGGATTTTGTCTTCCTTTTGCTGAGTTCTATGAGTACTTTATATATTTTGGAAATTTACCTCTTATCTGATGTGTGATTGGCAAATACGTTCTCTCAGATATTAGGTTCCTTTTTCATCTTGATGCTAGTTTATTTTGTGTGCAGAAGCTTTTTTTTTTTTTTAATTTTGATGTAGGTCCATTTGTTTATTTTTCCCTTTATTTCTCTTGGTCCCAGGCGATATATCATTGAAAATTCTGCTAAGTGAGATGTCTGATATTTTGCTGCCTACATTTTCTTCTAGGATTTTTATGGTTTCAGGACTTACACTTAAGTTCTTTTTTTTCTATCCAAATTGCTATTTGACCCCATGACCTCACTTCTAGGAATATATCCTAAGAAGCCTGAAACACAAATCAGAAAGAATATATGCACCCCTATGTTAATAGCAGCACAATTTACAATAGCTAAGATCAGTAGATGAGTGGATCAAAAAGCTGTGATACATTTACATAATGGAATACTATATACCTGTAAAAAAGAAGTACCTATTACCCTTTGAGGCAAAGGAATAGAACTGAATATTATTATGCTAAGTGAAATAAGCCAGTTAGAGAAAGATAAATATCACATGACCTCACTCATATGTGGAATCTAATGAACAAAATAAATTGTCAAACAAAATAAATCAAGAGACATGGAAGCATGCAACAGAATGATTAGTCTCAGAAGGAAGGTGCATGGAGGGGGTGGGGAAGAGGTTAACCAAAGAATGTATATCCATATATTCATAACACATGGACACAGACACTAGTAGGGTGAAGGCCTGGGTCAGGGTGGGAGCAGGGAGGAGGAAATCAGTGGGGGATAAAGGAGGAGCATCTCTAATACTGTCAAAACTAAAGATCAATTTTAAAAATATAAAAATACAGTTTTTAACATATTATAACATTTTATTTTTATTTAAAAATAAAACTACTATAGCATTTTAAAAAATAATAAAGTAGTAGGAAAAAGTAAGAAGATAAAATCTGGGTTTAATACTCGTGAGTGGATATTAGTTATATAAAAGTCTAATTCTCACTTACTAGAGGCCAGTGAGTTTCTAATATAGGAAGCTTCCACCTTGCTTTAATATCTTATTTGAAGTCTAGTTACCATAGCTGATAAATGAGAAGAGAGTTGCATACTGGAAATTAATGTTTTAGCTAGAGGTTGACATTTGTCATCTTTCTTCAAAGCTCATTAGTGTAGTTAATTAAATTTCTTTTCTTAACTGCAAGGAGTCTGGGAAGTAGAGTCTACCATGTGCCATGGAACTGGGGTAGCTGGGTAAAATAAAGGATATCCACTTATATTTAAAACACATTTTCTTAGTATAAAGTAGGACTTGTAAGTATGTATCCTTTGTGTATCAGAAATAAAATTGAACAGTTGCTAAATTTTGCTACCATACTCAAGGAGAGCTGGATATTGATAATCACTATAATGTCTACCACAATGTGAACCATTTTGTTCACTTTTATTTATTTATTTATTTATTTTTTAATAAATCTTTATTCAGATTATTACAATTGTTTCTCCTTCCCCCCCCATAGCTCCCCTCCACCCGGTTCCCACCCCACTTTCTGCCCTTACCTCCCCCCCACTGTCCTCATCCATAGGTGTACAATTTTTGTCCAGTCTCTTCTCAAACCCCCCTATTCCTCTTTCCCCCTGAGAATTATCAGTCCACTTCCTTTCTATGCCCCTGATTCTATTATATTCACGAGTTTATTCTGTTCCTCAGGTTTTTAATTCACTTGATTTTTAGGTTTACTTGTTGATATGTATTTGTTGTTCATAATTTTTATCTTTACTTTTTTCTTCTTCCTCTTAAAGAATACATTTCAGCATGTCATATAATACTGGTTTGGTGGTGATGAACTCCTTTAGCTTTTTCTTATCTGTGAAGCTCTTTATCTGACCTTCAATTCTGAATGATAGCTTTGCTGGGTAGAGTAATCTTGATTGTAGGTTCTTGCTATTCATCACTTTGTAGATTTCTTGCCACTCCCTTCTGGCCTGTTGACAAATCAGCTGACAATCGTATGGGTACTCCCTTGTAGGTAACTGTTTTTCTCTTGCTGCTTTTAATATTCTCTCTTTGTCTTTTGCTCTTGGCATTTTAATTATGATGTGTCTTGGTGTGGTCCTCTTTGGATTCCTTTTGTTTGGGGTTCTGTGCACTTCCTGGACTTGTAAGTCTATTTCTTTCACCAGGTGGGGGAAGTTTTCTGTCATTATTTCTTCAAATAGGTTTTCAGTATCTTGCTCTTTCTCTTCTTCTGGCACCCCCATAATTCTAATGTTGGTACGCTTGAAGTTGTCCCAGAGGCTTCTTACACTATCCTCAACTTTTTGGATTATTTTTTCTTTTTGCTTTTTCGGTTGAGTGTTTTTTGCTTCTTTGTATTTCAATTCTTTGACTTGATTCTTGGGATCCTCTAGTCTGCTGTTGGGTCTCTGTATATTATTCTTTATTTCAGTCAGTGTATATTTAATTTCTAGTTGGTCCTGTTTCATATCTTCGAGGGTCTTGTTATATTTATCCGTCTTTTCTAGGATATTCTTGAAAAGTCTTATAACCGTGGTTTTGAATTCTATATCCAGTCATTTGTTTTCCTCCATTTCTTTCATTTGTGATCTGTTTCTTTGTTGCCGCATTTTCACTGCTTCCCTGAGTTGGTAGGGTAGCTTTGTGTGCTAGGTTTCCTATATGGCCCAGTGGGTTGGCTTCCCAGTTACCTGAGGTGGACACTCTTGGTGCACCCCTTTGTGGACTGTGTGTACAGCCTTGTTTTAGTTAAGTCTTGATTGTTGTTGGTATCACTGGGAGGAATTGACCTCCAGGCCAGTTGGCTGTGAGGATCAGCTGTGTCTACGCTGGGAGAAGTTTGGTGCTAGAGACAGCCTTATAGGATTAGGCTTGCCAAATTGCAAAAGCCTCTGCACTCAGCTTGGATGGGGTGGAGTCTCAGGGCAGAGCAGACAGTCTTGGCTTCCCGTCAGCCTTGCCCTTGTGCGCGTGCGCCTCCAGACCTCTGCCTTCCCCACCTCCCAAGCCTCTGCCCAAGAGTCCAGATTCCCCCCGCAAGAGCATGGGTCCCCAAGGGATCACCTGGAACTGGGGTTCAGTGCAGTCAGAACGGGGTTCAGTGCAGTCAGGAGCTTCTGACTCCCTTCTGCTAGGGAAAGCCAGTGGTAACCTACTCAGTCTGTGCGCGCCTCCAGATGCCCTCCCCTGGGTCTCCGAGTCTCCGAGTGCCTTTCTCTTTCCCTACAGTCCAGACTCCCCCTGTAGGAGCCTGGGTCCACGGGGTTTCACCTGGAACTGAAGTTCAGTGCAGTTGGAACTGGGGTTCAGTGCAGTTGGTGGCTTCCTTCCCCCTCCCGCCAGAGAAAGTCAGCCAGGCTCTCAGCAGCCCTTCCTCTCTGCGCGCACAAAGACCCTTTGCCCTTCCTGCAATTCTCCGTGAGCTTTTCTCTTTCCTTCTAGTTGTAGAATTTCCACTCAGCCAGCTTTCCTGTGGTTCTGGATGGTGTCCGTTCTGTCTTTTAGTTGTAGTTTTGAAATTGTTGTGCGAGGCAGTGGTTTAGGTGCTTACCTATGTTGCCATCTTGGTTTCTCCCCATTTTGTTCACTTTTATTTTCTCATACATTGAACACACTCACTTCCCCTACTTGGCAGACAATGCAAATCATATCCAGTCACAGTTCAAAAGTCCTGGGTAGTGGAAAAGTTTCATTGTCTCTCCATCAGGTACTTTTTTTTTCAGGTCTATGCACTAAATATGCTATCTGACATTCACATACCCAATATGCAATAGTAGAATATGGATACACCAACTGCAAGAAAACCTCAAGTAGAAAGGAAGAGCAGGTGACACAGTAATTACATGTTCTGACACCCCACTAAACAGACAATATGAGGTTGCCTATCTTGGGATGAGGGTATTTATTAGTTATTCCCGACACTGCTCTCTGCAAGGAGCTGCCATATGCACTGCTTTTGTTTGTTTGCCTGTTTTGACTCTTCGGTCTTTTCGGTTTCCTCTTTCACCATTAACTTCATTTGACATACATGTTGAATCTGCTCTTCAGGAGGGGGTTCAGAAGGTTAACAATTATATTCATACCCATTCAAATATTGAGACAAGAAATATACAGACATATGTATTTATATTTACACACATGTAAAATATATGTATTTTCTTCTGTGTGATTAATAAACTTAGTGATCGCTACATGAAGGCCATCTGAAAGATTCCTCTTGGGTGACCAAATCATGCACAAAAAGACTCATGTTAATACAAAGTAACAAAGTGATACTTTGCCAGAGAGTCAAGAGCAAAGGAAACACACTGACATTCTGATTCATTCCAAATATTTCACTGTAGCTACAGGCTGAGTAGGTACCTGTGTGCCTTCCAGTATGTTGCAGGTGAAAGCTTTTGCTTTTGTTGTCAAGTTCTTCCTTCAATTTTACAATATATTTTAAAGGAAATTGTTTTTTGGGGAAAAAGCTACTAATTTGTGAGGTACCTGGTTTCATGATCAGGTATTACCTAAGAAGATATCTAAAATCTTATATGTGGAATTGCAAAATGATAGAAAATCAAAATTTTCTGTTTCCTGAGATATTGATATTTCTACTTTATGAATTAACCAATATTTAAAAATTGTTTGGAAGCATTTCCAGTAAAAATATATCTAAAAGCAAAGTAATTAGGTAACACTCCTTTCAAAAGTATGTAGCAATAAAAAAGTTTTTTAAATAATTAACTAATTTCATAGCAAATTAAAGTTTCCACCTGAGGAGAATAGAAGTCTTTTAGATTTGACTTATTAAGATCATCATACTTTTGTGATGGAAATTATATTGCGGAGCTTAAATGCAGTTCTTATGGGAAGAACAGGTTTAGCTGAATAATTTACTAATAACTATTATACTCCAATTAAATGTATTCCCTTTGCAATTTAATTATTCTTATTTAAATGTATCTTCTCAGTTGCATACAGAATGACATTATTGCAGATGTCAGTGAAAGAGACATATTGTATATGAGTATGCTAATAAAAACATAATGAGAAACATTTGGAGCGATTGAGATGAATATTTATTGGAGTACTTGAATTTATTTTTACATCTTAAAAATGCTTCCAGGAACTACAGGACAAGAGTTTTATAATTGATGAAAGTGTATGTAGGGTTATATTTATAATGGCTTTCCAAGTATGCAAATGACATAATTTATAATGTAGAAAAGCCTGAAAAATTCTACTCACATCAGATTTTTTGAAGTGGAATTTTCTCCCCCAAAAGTCTCTCACTGTCCAATTAAAATGTTAATTAGTATTGACAGGATTTGAACATTTTACCTGGTTATCATTGAACCCCAATCTGGAAAATCACAATTATGAAAAAGTTTCATATCTCTGCACAAGGTAAGTTTCTGTTTTAATACATGTTTAGAGAAATATTTTCCAGTTAATATTTAATTTTAGCATTAGAACTGCATAATCATTTAAAATTTCTATATATTATAAAACAGATTGTCACAAATTGCTAAAAAAAAGCTAGCCCATTTTGAGTTGGTACTTTAATAAGATTGATTATAAGATTATGAAAGAAGATTCTTTATATTCTTGTCAATTATGTCAAATTATGTGCAATTATAAAGACTTATTGTGTATTACTTCCATATTTGAGTCTATCTTTAGTCTTTCACTCCATAACATTGATTTCTCTCCCTTATTATGTCAACAGCTTCACACTGTGAAAATTATGGTGGATTTCTAACATCTGAAAAAAGTTAGCATTCATTCCCTCATTCTTCTTTTTTGAGAATTATCTGTAAAATCTTAAATGTATATTTCCTACCTGGCTTGCTTATCTATAAAATCTTACATGTATATTTTCCACCTGGCTTGATTATGTACAAATATAGCTTTATATTTTTATTGAAATTAGGACCATATATAGATTAACTTATATCCATGAATTGAATTCTTGTCTGAGTATTTGTATTTCTATTTATCCAAGGATTTGTTAAGAATATGTTAATCTTTTTAAAGTGTTTATATAAATGTTTTCATTTTAAAATTTATTTCTATGCATGTGTTATTTTTTCTTTTACTCATATTCTTTAGTCTACATTTTTTTCTGAACATAAAACAATCTATATATATATAAAAGCCTAAGCAACCATCTAAACATTCAAACGTTCAACCAGTAGCTATGATGTGCACTGACCACCAGGGGGCAGATGCTCAATGCACAGGCATGGAAACAATGGAAACATGGAACACACTGATGAATCTCAGAGGGAAGGGAGAAGGGGGGAGGGCGGGAAGAGATTAACCAAAGATCTTATATGCATACTAGAGGCCCAGTGTACAGATTCATGCACCGGCAGAGTATCTCAGTCTGGCCTGCAGGGATTGGTCCAAAACCAGCAGTCTGACATCTCCCGAGGGGTCCTGGATTGCAAGAGGATGCAGGCCAGGCCGAGGGACTCCACCGGTGCACAAATCCATGCACCAGGCCTCTAGTTGTTTTTTATCATTCTCATTAGCCTCATTAGTAAAACACTATTTTTGTAATGTTCTCTTAGGTATCAATTATACAACTTTACTATTCATAAATACTATGGTTAGATAACAAAACCTTTAAACCTCCCAATGTGTTTTGGCTCATTGTCCTCTTCCATTCTCAATGCCAGCAATGGCCAGTGAAGTGTTTCTCATGCCGCATCACTCTAACACTAACTCCTCTCCCTCCAGCCTTCATATTTAAAGGACACTTGTGATTGCAATGGGCTCACCCATGTATTCCATAAAAACCTGCTTATTCTAAGGTCAGTGGAATATCAACCTAATTTCCATTTTCAGCTTTAATTTTTCTTACCATGTATGTAGCATAACATAGTCATATGATCCACAGATTAGGGCTTGGACATCTTTGAGGGACTATTATTTTGTCTACCATAGCCAATTATTATTTTCTCTGATTTATTTAGGCTAATAGGCAAATCCAATAAATGTTAAAAATCTGGTGTGGAAGGGGAACTTTTTTATATTTTGTTTCATAGATATGAATATTAAAATGTAAGGGCATTTTTTATAATTCTAATTTTATTATTAGTTCTATATAAATAAACACTAGATGTTTAATTTTAATAAATATAATCAATATATATGCACATAACTGTTTTTTTCTTTTAATGTAAAAGTTACATTTCTAAGTTTTCTAATATACAACTATATTTTATTCCAAAGGTCTGTTTTATGTTTTGTTAATTTTATTTGATATGTACTTATATTTTTATTTGAACATATAAGCAAGTCTTTTATACCCATTGTCCATGTTAGTGTACTTATTGATACTAGTAGAGCTTGAATTGTATTTTAAATATATGGTACAATTTACCTGTAAAATAATCTGGGTCTGGTGCCAATTTGCAAGTCAATTTTTTACTTTTTTCACATTTCTTCCATGAGAATTAACTGTTTGTATTTTTAAAATCTCTTTTCTGTTATTTTCTGATTTATAGTCAATTACTACATCAACCATTTCCTCAAGGTTTTCAAATTTTCAGTAAATCTAAAATGAACTCTAAGACTCTGTTTCTCAGTGACAAACAACACATCTCATCTTAATATCTGCATTTCTATATTTGATGTCAAAATACCTAAAATTCTGAATATTTGCCAATAACTGAGATCCCTACTTATACAGGTCCTGTGTAACGTCAGCAGTTTACGCTACTGAGCAAAACTCTGATAAACATAGTTCTCTTTTGTTATAATAAGAACTAAAGGCCCGATGCACGAAATTTGTGCATGGGGGTGGGGGACTGGTGGTGTCCCTCAGCCCGGCCTGCACCTTCTTGCAATCCGGGACCCCTCGCTCCTAACCACCCGCCTATTCGCTCCTCACCACCTGCCCGCTTGCTCCTTACCTCTTGGCTCGCAGCTACTTAGTCCTGCTGCAGAGGAGGGAGAGGCTCCCACCAGCCGTGAGTCTGACTTCTGGCTGAGTGGCTTTCCTGTTGTAGGAGCGCACTGACCACCCAGGGGCAGCTCCTGCATTGAACATCTGCCCCCTGTTGATCAGTGCGCATCATAGCGACCAGTCGTTCTGGTTCTTCCACTGTAATGGTTGCTGGGCTTTTATAGATATAGATAGATTCAGTTTGTCTTTTTAGTTGAAACTTAAAGGTGTTCTTAAAATTATTTGACATATGTGAACCAAATTTTAAAAGACACTAAAAATAAATGAAATAAAAATGTCACTAGTTAGTGACATCACCATAACTGAATTAAAAAGATAAAGCTGAAATTATTGTTTACTATAGTTCAGTAGGGATTTGCTGACTAGACATGGTCTCTTCAAACAGAGAATAATAATTGGATATTGGCAGTTTTGGTACAATGAGGTTCATATATTTGTGAACTTCCTGGGGCATCATAGGTTTTCAACATTTATAAAAGTAGATATTTTTTTTTTGGTGCTATTATTATTAATTGGTTGTCACATGAAGGTATATTTATTAAAATAAGTTCATCCCTAATTGGCTGATTTCTGAAGGTAGACACTCTAATTGATTTTTTATTTCATGAAAGCATATTCACTGAGCCAAAGTTTCATTGAACAGGTTTAAACTGTTTGACTGAGTACCTGTTACCATGACTACAATATAATACTCTTTTCCTAATTCAGTGGGACATTTGTGTCCTCAGTCACTCCTTTGGTGTTTTAGGAGAAGATGTCAAGTAATATCCAGATCTTTGCTATTGTGGATTCTCTTTGTAGGTGAGATTTCTGGAACATTTAGATATTCAGTGTGTGCATCAGTAGCATGATTTCATCCCATTTTAAAAATAGAATTTGTTTTTCTTGACAATTTTATCTTCACAGCAAAACTGAAAGGAAGATACAGATATTTCCCATAATCCACCTGCCCACACATATGTATAGCATTCCCCATTATCAACATTCTCTACCAAATTAGTACCTTTGTTATAATTTATTAGCCAACATGGACACATCATTATCACCAAAGTCCATAGTTAAAATTAGAGATCACTCTTGATATTGAACAATCTATCGCTTTGGACAAATGTATAAATGATATATATCCACCTTTATAGTCTGATATAGAGCACTTTCTCTATTCTAAAAATCTTTTATTCAAATATGCATCTCTCCCTCCTTCCTACCCCCTGATTTTTTTTTACTATTTTGATAGTTGTTAATTTTGCCTGTTCTGTATAGTTGGAATCATGCAGTATGTATCCTTTTCAGACTGGTTTCTTTTACATGATAATTTATATTTTCTCCATGTCTTTTCATTGCTTGATAGCTCATTTCTTCTGGGAAATGAATAATATTTCATTGTCTGGATTGCCACATTTACTAGTCCATTTGCCTAATGAAAAACATATTGATTGCTTCTGAGTTTTGGAGTTATGGATTCCAAGAAGTGTGATTGCTGTATCTTATGGTAAAAAATGTATTCAGTTTTTTTAAGAAATTGCAAAACTGCCTTTCGAGGTGTCTGTACCATTTTGCATTCCCATTATTGAGAACTGCAGAACAGTTGCCACATAATTCCACCCACACCTCTACACGAAGAGATTTGATTAAACTCTAGACTGGCTTTTAGCAACATAAGGCTGTTTCTAGTATGACCCCAAGACTCCTGTTAAAAATGTTTCCTGAGAAAACTCAATGCTGCCAGGAGATTTTACTGTTTGTTTTAGCCAACTTCTGATGCTAGGTCCCTTACATCCTCTTCTTAGAGCATTTACTAAAAGGCCTTACAATTGTGAACATGTATCTCCTACAAATCAGCGGTGTATTTGTCAAGGACCCGAGGGTCATTCCTTTGAAATATAATCATCAAGAAGGATACCTCTGTCTCCCAGTCACTGTTATGAATAGATTGCTAATGTCAAAAACTGCCAGTTAGCAAGCACAGTTGGCTTACTTGCATTGCACTGTAAATTTTTACTTCTCTCACTCCACTGAGTCCCTGCTTTCTCTCTTTCTCATTCTCCCTTTAAAAAGCCCATTTCCTTTGCAGAAATTGGGGTGGTAATGGAACCTTCCTTATGATATCACTAATTACTAAATAAGCTATGTTTTCACTACATTAACAAATGTTTGGATATGTTTATTTTGATATTAGCAGTGAATAAGAGTTCTTCTTGTTCCATATCATTGTCTGCATGTGGAGTTTTTGGTGTTTTGAATTTTAGCCACTCTAATCGCTGTGTAAATGATATCTCACCTCTGTTGCTGTTTAATTTGTGTTTCTGGCATTGGTTCTCTTGGATTTCTCTCCAGTAAGTTGTGTTCTCCCCGTATTCATCTGTCAGTTTTTTGTGTTGTTTTTTTTTTAATTTGTGGGGCAGTGGTTTTCCTTGTGACCTCACTTTTATTATAAATCTAATAAAATATAGTCACGTGTTGAATAACGCTATTTCTGTCAACAACGGATGGCATAAATGATGTTGGTCCCATTCGATTATATGTCCCTGGTGAAGGGGTGCTTGCCTCTTCTCAAGATAGAATTAAAGAGAGGAGGCAAAGCAGACTCAAAAGAAGAGGTTTACTGAAAAGTGGTTGGAAAGAAGAAAGGGAGTGAATTGATTCACCAAGGGAGCACACACTCATGAAGAGTATGGCTCCCAGAACTGCTGCCAGGTCTTGCTAACAGAGGGTGGGGCTCTCTACAAGGTGCAGGCACAGAACAGAGCCATTTTCATTCTGGGGTCCCACCATGGCTGACATCTTCTGGACAGTGCAGGTGAGAGTAGAGCTCTTTGGGTAATGCCTAAAGAGAAACTTTAAACTTATCTGGCAGAGGCTTGAAAAATAACTGAAGGTCATTCCCATTCTTTTAAGAGAAGTCAAGCCTATCTTATACACTGGAGCTGAATTTTCAATAAGAAACGGAAAGATATGTGGCTTAGGAGGATTTTTATTTCCTCTAACAGGAGCTTTATCTGTGGGGCTTGGCAATAGATTCCCTCTCACTCACAGCACCTCAATTTTTCATACAGAGATTACATCCCAGTCAGCCACTGATTTACCTCAGCACAAAATTTCAAAAGTCAACTCAGTTACATCCACTCTGCATATTAAATATCCTTTTATATTTATTTATTTATGTAATCCTCACCAGAGGATATTTTTCTTTTCTTTTTTTCTAATAAATCTTTATTCTTCAGATTATTACAGTTGTTCCTTTTTTTACTCCCATAGCTCCTCTCCACCCAATTCCCACCTCATCCTCTGCCCTTACCTCCCCCACTGTCCTCATCCATAGGTGTACAATTTTTGTCCAGTCTCTTCTCAAACCCCCCTATTCCCCTTTCCCCCTGAGAATTATCAGTCCATTCCCTTTCTATGTTCCTGAACCTATTATATTCACCAGTTTATTCTGTTCATCAGACTTTTTATTCACTTGATTTTTAGATTCACTTGTTGATAGATATGTATTTGTTATCACTTTGTTGTTCATAGTTTTTGTCTTTACCTTTTTCTTCTTCTTCCTCTTAGAGAATACCCTTGAGCATTTCATATAATACTGGTTTGGCAGTGATGAATTCCTTTAGATTTTTCTTATCTGTGAAGCTCTTTATCTGACCTTCAATTCTAAATGATAGCTTTGCTGGGTAAAGTAATGTTGGTTGTAGGTTCTTGCTATTCATCACTTTGAATATTTCTTGCCACTCCCTTCTGGCCTGCATAGTTTCTGTTGAGAAAACAGCTGACAGTTGTATGGGTACTCCCTTGTAGGTAACTAACTGTTTTTCTCTTGCTGCTTTTAATATTCCCTCTTTGTCTTTTGCTCTTGGCATTTTAATTATGATGTGTCTTGGTGTGGTCCTCTTTGGATTCCTTTTGTTTGGGGTTCTCTGTGCTTCTTGGACTTGTAAGTCTATTTCTTTCACCAGGTGGGGGAAGTTTTTGGTCATTATTTCTTCAAGTAGGTTTTCAGTATCTTGCTCTCTCTCTTCTTCTGGAACCCCCATAATTCGCATGATGGTATGCTTGAAGTTGTCCCAGAGGCTCCTTACACTATCTTCATATTTTTGGATTCTTTTTTCTTTTTCCTTTTCCAGTTGGGTGTTTTTGCTTCTTCGTATTTCAAATCTTTGACTTGATTCTTGGGATCCTCTAGTCTGCTGTTGGGTCTCTGTATATTATTCTTTATTTCAGTCAGTGCATTCTTAATTTCCAGTTCGTCCTTTTTATATCCTCAAGGGTCTCACTAAACTTACCAGCAGTTTCTAGAAGATTCTTGAGTAACCTTATAACCGTGGTTTTGAACTCTATATCCAGTAGTTTGCTTTCCTCCATTTCTTTCATTTGTGACCTGTTTCTTTGTCTCCACATTTTGGCTGCTTCCCTGTATTGATAGAATGGCTTTGTGTGCTAGGTGTCCTGTAGGGCCCAATGGCTCAGCCTCCCCAGTTACCTGAGGTGGACACTCTTGGTGCACCCCTTTGTGGGCTGTGTGCACAGTCTTGTTGTAGTTAAGCCTTTATTGTTGGTATCACTGGGAAGAATTGACCTCCAGGCCAATTGGCTGTGAGGATCAGTTGTGTCTATGATGGGAGAGCTTCTGTGCTGGAGACAGCCTTATGGGGCAAGACTTGCTTCAGTGGGGTTTTGGCACTCACTGAGCCTGCCCCCTGTGTGTGTCTCTTATGGATCTGAAGAGTTGTAGTCTGGATGGTCTCTCTCTGACCACTGGGTACATTGGCTCTTGGATGTCCAAGGAGAGGTCACTCAGCAGGAGCTACAGAAAGATCTGAAGATTCCTTCTCTTTGTTTGGGGTTTGGAGGTGCCCAGATGAGGCCCATCTGTGAAGCAATGCAAACTGCTGTGGAGCCTTGGGTCTTTTTTTGCAGCTCTTTGAGCCAGCTTCAGTATGTTAGGTTTCAGATTGCAAAGGGCCAGGCCATTCATATGCAAAAGACTCTATGCACAAATTGGGTGGGGTGGGGGTCTCAGGGAATTACCAAGGTGGAGCAAACAGCAATGGCTGACTGTCAGTCCTGCCTGGAAGAGGTCCTGTGTCTCTGTGTCCTGCGGCACGGTGCAGGAACAATGATCGCTGCAAGCACCTCTGAGAAAATGCCACCCTCGAGTTCCACCTGATGCCTGACAGTCCGGTTTCTCCCCGTATGAATCTGGGTCCCCAGAGTCCCACCCGGAACTGGAGTTCAGAGCAGTTGGGAGCTTGTGTCTCCCTTCCAATTGAAAAAGACAACAGTGTAATCAGTTGCCAGCCCTTTCTGTGCATGCGTCTCCATACCTCTGCATTTTATTTCTGCACTTCCACTCCTCCTCCGAGTCTCAGTGTGCTTTTCTCTTTCATTCTAGTTGTAGAATTTCCACTCAGCCAGCTTTCCCGTGGTTCTGGATGATACCTGTTTTGTCTTTTAGTTATAGTTTTGAAGTGGTTGTGCGAGGCAGCAAGTTCAGGTGTTTACCTATGCCGCCATCTTGATTTCTCCTTGAGGATATTTTTCCATTGCTTTTCTGAGAGAGTGGAAGGGAAGAGAAAGGGGGAGAGGGAATGAGAAAGAAACATAGATGTGAAAGACACATGGACTGGTTGCCTCCCTCATGCTTCCCAACGGGGCGGGAATGGAAACTGCAACCCAGATATGTGCCATTAATGGTGAATCAAACCTTCAACCCCTCTGTGCATGGGCCAAAATTCTAACCACTGAGCAACAATGGCTAGGGCCCCTTTTATTTTTTTAATGAGTACCACAAAATTCCTTAATACAACTACTGTTCTAAAATACAATAGCCAAAACCACATTGCCATGACAATCCTCCATGTTCCTTTATTTTTTTTTAATCTTGATTTTTTATTCCTACTAATTTTCAGGCCACCTTCACTCCCTTCTGACCATCACTTTTATGATGATCTACGCCTTATTCAGTTTGTTTCTCCTCAATATTCCAATCAATCTAAGCCACATCCCTGTTCATGGAGCAGCATCTACAGCTTTGATGTTCTATTTCTGACTCCATAAGAAGGAAGCAGAGGGAGAGCCTATGGACAGTGACATAAAGTCTACAGTAGTGTATGGTAATATCTCATAGCCCTTCACATTCACTCACCACTCACTCACTGACTCACTCAAAGCAACTTCCAGTCTCACAAGCTCCATTCATAGTAAGTGACCTATTCTGCATTTATACTGTTTTTACAGTACCTTTTCTGTTTAGATACACAGGTACCTAGCATTGTCTTACAAATGCCTACAGTATTCAGTACAGTGTCATGCTGTACAGGTGTGTATCATAGGAACAATAGGCTAAAGCATGTAGCCTAGGTCTGTAATAGACTATACCACCTCAGCTTGTTTAAGTGAACCCTGTGATGTTAACACAATGACAAACTGCCTAATGAAGCATTTCTCAGAATATATGCCTCTTATTAAGTGATGCATAGCTGTAGTGGATGTTTCAGTTTGCTCAGATTTTTAATTGTTAGGATTAGTGGTGACTTCCAAGCTTTTTATGTGCTGAAGTAGTAACCTATTTGTTTTCTTAACCATTTGTTGAATAATTTGCCAGGATAGTGGCTTGACAGAGACATTTATAAATCAGGGAAACAGATATAGAACACCTATGATTCAAACAGGTGTAGCTAGAAACACTATCTAATAAAAGAGTAATATGCAAATTGACCATCACTCCAACACACAACATGGCTGCCCTCATGTGGTCAAAGATGGCTGCTCCCATGTGGACACAAGATGGCCACTACCAGATGGCCAGCAGGGTAAGGCAGTTGTGGGTGATCAGGCCAGCAGGGAAAGGCAGTTGGTGGTGACCAGGCCTGCAGGGAAGGACAGTTGTGGGTGATCAGGCCAGCAGGGGAGGGAAGTTGGGGGTGACCAGGCCTGCAGGGAAGGGCAGTTGGGAGGAACGAGGCCAGCAGGGGAGAGCAGTTAGGGGTGACCAGGCCTGCAAGAGAGGGTAGTTGGGGGGGGACCAGGCCTGGAGGGACGGGAAATTGGTGGTGAAGAGGCCAGTAAGGGAGGGCAGTTAGGGGTGACCAGGCCACCAAGGGAGGGCAGTTAGGGGCAATCGGGCTGGCAGGGGAGCAATTAGGCATTGATCAGGCTGGCAGGGTGGTGGTGAAGGGGTGATTAGGCTGGTGGGCAGAAGCAGTTAGGGGCAATCAAGCAGGCAGGCAGATGAGCAGTTGGGAGCCAGCAGTCCTAGATTGTGAGAGGGATGTCCGACTGCCCGTTTAGGCCTGATCTCACCAGGCCTAAATGGGCAGTCGAACATCCCTTGAGGGGTCTCAGAATGGAGAGGGTACAGGCTGGGTTGAGGGACACCCCCCACCCAGTGCACGAATTTCATGCACTGAGCCTCTAGTACTTTATAAGGGGACTGAAAGACAATCCAGAATCACAACTCAAGATTATCAGGCTTAATCCCCAATGAATTCTTGAATCCACTTTAGGGAGCCAGGTTGTTTTTTCTTACAAAGTCATTAAAAGGGTGTTCATGAAAAGGAAGATTAAGTAGAAGACTCAGAGACCAACATCCTAGTAATACTATAAATATGTGGAGACATTAAAATCATGGAGCTTATGGTCAAGAAATTTTAAAGAAAGAGGAGAGGTCAAGAGTGTCAAATTATATGGTGATACTTGTATATACATACATGATAAAATTAAATTTATAAATTAGGCACAGTAAGAAATTAACAATTATACTAATAAACTAAAACAATAATTATATCTTATCATCAAAGTTATGTGAATGTGGCATTAGTAAGTAAAATAAGGGTTACCTGACCATGAGCACTGTGATACCAAGACAATAGATCTGATAGCTTAGATGACTACTACGTGACTAACAGGCAGGTAACATATATAAAGTGGATATGCTAGACAAAGGGATTCATATCCTGGGAAGGATTGAGTGAGATAGTGTGAGATTTCATCACACTACTCAGAGCCATGCAATTTAAAACTTAGGAATTATTTATTTCTGAAATATTCTTTTTAATATTTTCAGCCTGAGGTTGGCCACAGGTAACTGAACTAAAGAAAGTGAAACTGTGGATGATAGGAACTCCTGTTGTTTCTTTTAATCTATTGAAATTACTTATCTGTTCATGCATGTTGTTAATCTTTTCACTGTCATTTAATATATTTTCCCTAATAATGTGAAAGTCTTGCCCAATGGTTCCAGTAATTTAACCATGTATGGGTTTATTCTGTTGAATCTTTCTTTTCCCCCTCTAATGGATGTGGTTAAAATTTTCCTGTTATTTGACATTTCTCATTACTTGTGGTTATATGCAAGATATCGAATGTAAAAGAACAATGGAGAATTCATTAAATTCATTTGTCCTCAAAAAAGGCATATGTCTATCTATGTCAAGTTGTATATATGGGTAAGAAGCATGGTGAGCCAATCAGATCTGCAGTTAATCTGGTTTTGTTGCAGCTTTATTTACTGACATTAAAAATGATGAGGAAACAATCCTCACTTCCTTTTACACAGGAATCTGAGTCTTTGCAGTGATGAGATTCCTCAGAAATGTTTGTGCTTTATATCCAAGCTTTTTTTGAAGTTTAGAATATCTCTCTCTCTCTGGGTTATAGCATGACATCTAGACTTGGAAGTCCTGGAGAATACTTTTTACACAGAGGCACACCTTCTTAAACTTGCAGGTCATTAGGTGATTTCTCTTTGTCTTGCTACCTTGCTTCCCCACCACACTTGTGTTTATATGTCCATGGCAGTGCACTTTACAAAAGCCCAGTGTACCTTGGTGAGATAGCTCTCATTTCTCCTCTCTCTCCTCCATCCTTCAGCATAGATGCAGCTTCCATGCCTCTTGGACAATATTGCTCAGCTTTGCTGCCCAGCCTCCATTCTTTATGGCTATAGTAAAGATACTGTTTGCCTTGTAGGGAGAATCAATCTTAGCTAGCTCTCTTGTACAGTTTTCAGCCTGTGCAGGTATCACCATGTACTCTGAAAAGGCCAATGTTGCATGCTGAGTCATTGTGTAATTATGGCTCCTGAAGTCATCCCTGTAACCCTCTCATGGTGATTCAAAGATGGGTTCATTTCTCCTGACCATTATTTATGTTTTATTCACTCCTCTTCCTGCTGGTCTTCCAGGCTTGAAAACAGCCAGAAGTTGCTTATATAATAGAAAGGTATAGTTTTATTTAAAACTTAATTCATTTAGTTTTGAATTTAAAAAAATTCTTATCACCATGCTTATTTTTAGATTCTGAAAATTGTCCCATTTATATGACTTTTTCCCATTTATATGACTGTTAAATTAAATGATGGTCATCAGTGAAGTTCCACATTCTTATTGAAAATGGAAAACCATGAAATCTACAGTTAATTATTATTTAAATTAAACTTAATTTTTGTGTAGAATAAAAAAGGACACTCCTTCTGAGAGACAGAGGACAGAAGAAAAGTTCACTGCCATCTGTTTAATGATATCAGGCATGATCACTTCACTCACTCATGTATAGCAAGTGTAATACAATAAAGTTATGCTGGCTAATGCACAGATGATCTCTCCTTAGATGAGTGATTTCCAATTCAATAATGTGCAAAATCAACTTTTCTTATTGTGAGTATATAAAATATCCATTAAGTCTATTCCATGTAGCAAGTTCCTAAAAGAATTTCTTATTCTTAAGAAATACAATAAAAATTCCCACCATATATATACATACAGTATTGAACTAATTATATTGATAGAATACACTATAAAATATTTCAAAAAGCTAAAACATTTTGAATGACTTTCTTGATAATAATTCACTGAATGTATTTTCTTTAATGAATGTTGCAAACTTCTCTGTTAAAATTAGGTTGGTCATTTAGACGTTTTGTTGTGGTTAGCCAGACACTGCTGTGAACAGGACAAAAGCAGTGATCCTGGAGGAAACTGGAGCTTTTCATCCTCTTTCAAATGCTTCTGCAGTCAAAGTCTTTCAAAGGAAACGATAAACCTGCCAAAAGCACTCCTCAAGTGTGCAATGCATGGCAGTTACTATTGCAATTGGGTGCATTATTCCTGAAATAGGACTTTTTTTTTAACTTTTAATTGGCAAGAAGTTTTGTATAGTAACAGTGATGATGACATTAGCATAGCTTACTTTATTATTTGGACCATTAGTTTGATATTTGTTGTGTTAAAGTAATATATTTAAAATACTGTAGCTAGATTCCTGTTAAATTATTTTAAATTAATCTTTGAAAACCTTATCAACAAAATAGTTTAAATGTCTTCTGTATCTATTCTAAAAGTAAAGTTAAATTGCATATTCTTTTGTTGTGTCCAAATCATTATTCTTTTGGAAATTGTATAGTCTTATTAAATGGCTGAAATCCAAGATGAGACTTTTACAACAAAATTTACTTAAAATTTATTGCATGATTAATATATTGTATATACATATACTATACATATAAGCAATATTATTTATAACCATACATAAAGTTTGTTAAGCAAACATTTGAATATTAAGTGATATTCTTGAGTGCTCCTGTAAATGGAAGGGGAAATTGAACTATTTGATAAAGCAACGTACAGCATGATAAAGTTTTCCAAGACACCTGATTGAAGTATTTGCATAAATCATAATGAAAATCCACACTAAGAATGGTACATGGTGCCATCTATGGATAACTGTGCAAATGAGTAGTTACAGCATAGACTGGGGTTTGGTCCAATATAGCAACATAAGACAACATTCTTGAGGGGTTAGGATTTTACAGTGACAACAGAGAGAATTTTTATTTTAAGTAAAAACTTTTATGCTATAATTATAAACCTCCTTGGGGTTTTTTATAATTTTTAAAAATATATTTTTATTGATTTCAGAGTGGAGGGAGAAGAAGAGAGAGATAGAAACATAAATGTTGAGAGAGAATCATTGATCAGCTATCTTCTCCATGCCCCCTCCTGGGGATCAAGGTCACAACTTGGGCTTGTACCCTGACCATGAATCCAACCCTTGATCTTCTGGTTCATAGGTTGATGCTCAACCACTGAGCCACACTGGCCAGGCTGTATGATTTTTATTGTCATCAAATTTAAGCCATTGTTGGTGTCCAAGTACATTTTTAGGCCAATTTAGAGTATTATGTTGAAAATTTAAAAAAAATTTGCAAGTGTAATAATAAGATACATTACCATTTTTATTAGATATCTCTGAACACTGTGAAGTGTATTCTTCCATATTACCTTAGCTTAATCAAATTAGAACTTATATATTACATTTAATTATGTTATTGTTCATTTCTTAAGCTTCTGTTGTGTTCAAAATACCACCTATTAAAAGAAAGCTTTATGAAAGTAATCAGGTTTAATTGAATTTTATAAAAATTATGGTAAGAATATTATCCACATAATTTCATTTGGATTTGGAAATTATATAATTTTAAAGAAACAAATAACCAATTAATATTTATTGTGTAGTTGTTACTATGACAACTATCTTATTGAATTACACAGAAACATTTCATATAAAAATAACAATACTTTTTTACACATATACTTTTTACTGGGTAAAGTACAAAATGAATAGGTAACATTTGCTATTTATTTGTCACATAAAATGAAAGTGATCAATATCATGTTTGTATACATATGAAACATGTGTATTACATATTATGTAACATATGTAACATGGCACAATGCATAATAATGTAGCTTTACATACAATCCTCTACACTAATAAAATAGAAAAATGCTGATTGACCATACCTCTGCTATGCCCACAGCCAATCAGGAGTGATATGCAAATTAATCCAACAAAGATGGAGGGCAAATATGCATATTCAGGAGGGGCTGGCAGCGCCTGAAGACACCCGTGGGGTCCAGTCCACCATGGGGACCAGGCAGGCCAGGCGGGCAGTGCCTCATGCTGCCTGCTCGGTGGAGGCTGCGATAGGTAACTGGGCGAGGGAGGGGGGCAGAGCATGAGGCTGCCCAAGGGGTCCAGGCAGCCATCGGTGTCAGGCAGGCTTGGTGGGCAGTACCTGATGCCACCTGCTGGGTCGAGGCCGCGATAGGTAACCAGGCGAGGGGAGGGGGGCAGCGCCTGACACTGCCTGCGGGGTCTGGCAGGCCTGGCGGGCTGTGCCTGATGCTGCTGCGGGGTTCAGGCCACCATCGGGGACCTGGGTAGGCAGAGGTGGACAGGGTCTCTGGGATCATTGTCTGCCCCTGGGACGCCTGTGGACACCGGTGGAGCAGGCTGGGGTTGAACATTTTAATGAAAATGGGATACCTGTGCCCCGGCCCACCGTGCCCTATCCCTGGTGAGGAGAGGGCAGTGGGCAGTTAGCAGGCACCAGGGCTCAGATGGGACTGGGAGCAACCTGCAAGCAAGCTACCAGGAAGAGGTGCTGACCCATGAGGATGCAGAGAGCTGGCTGATGGAGGCGCGCAAAGATACAGACGTGGAGGCTCTTGCTGGCACTGAGTTCAAAAGCGCATGGACAGCCTGATGAACTAAATCGCCTTTCTGAAGAAGGTGCATGAAGAGGAGATCCCCCAGCTGCAGGCACAGATCCAGTACACTCAGATCTCCGTGGAGATGGACATGTTCTCCAAGTCCGACCTCTCTGCCGTGCTCAAGGACATCTGCGTCCAGTACGAGAAGCTGGCTGCCAAGAATATGCAGAATGCCGAAGAATGATACAAGAGCTGCTTCACCATGCTGACTGAGAACACTGGCAAGAACACCTACAGGGTGCACGGCTCCAAGGAGGAGGTGTCTGAAAGCCGCCGCCTGCTCAAGGCCAAGACCCTGGAGATCAAAGCAAGCCGGAGCATGAGCTAAGCTCTGGGAAAGCAGCTGCGAGAGCTGGAGGATAAGCAGAACTCCGATGTTAGTGCTTTGCAGGACACAATCAACAAATTAGAAAATGAGTTGAGAACTACGAAGAGTGGAATGGCATGATATTTAAAAGAATACCAGGACCTCCTCAATGTGGCTTTGGACATTGACATTGCAGCTTACAGGAAACTCTTGGAAGGTGAGGAGACTCAGCTCAGTTTCACCAGCGTGGGAAGCATAGCCAGCCAGTGGCTACTCCCAGAGTTCCCAGATCTTTTGGTTGATCTGCCTAAGGTAGTTTACAGACCAGCTCCTACTTGATGTCCACTCGCTCCTTCCCTTCTTAATACACCAGCCACGTCCAGGAGGAGCAGATGGAGGTGGAGGAGACCATTGAGGCTGCAAAAGCTGAGGAAGCTAAGGATGAACCCCCCTCTGAAAGAGAAGCTGAAGAGGAGAAGGAGAAGGAAGTGGCTGACGAAGAGGAAGAAGGTGCCAAGGAAGAATTTGAGGATGCAAAGGAGGAATAAGAAGGAGGTAAAGGTGAAGGAGAAGATGCCCAAGAAACTGAGGATGAGAAGAAAGATGAAGGTGCTGGGGAGGAACAAGAACCAAGAAAAGATTGAGCCCCCTTTTCCTTAATTATTTCAGGAATAATCCTCCTGAAACCAGGTCAACCCCGTCACCAGCCATGCAGTTGAGCTCCCGATACTATATGAATTAATAAGTCAATATATATAACATTCTGAGGTGACTCAGGTTGGACATTAAATGTTGTGCTATGACTTTTCTCCTTATGCAGAGTATCTGTTTGCTTGCAGAGTGGCTTCCTGGCTTGCTGCCAGCCTGTGCATGGTCCATGCTTATGGATCTATGACAATATGAATAATTCAGATGTTTACAATAAAAACACATGAATACATGAATTCACTGATGTTAATGTTAAACTTCATGGAAAAAATAGTCCTTTGAATCTTTGGTGATTAGAAGTTAAAGACCTCAAATCATGGGCAATAAACAGTAAATAAAGTTACACTGAATGAAAAAAGAAAATACACTAGGTGCCAGGAAATGTTCAAAGAACTGGGGAATCATTCCCAAATCAGGAAGGGAAGTCACAGGGTGTATATTATTGCTATGAATACAGCATTTCCTACTACTTACAACATATACAATGTAATGTATTAGATGCCTTCTTATCACATGAAGTATGTATTCTCATAGAGTAATACTGGTACATATGTTATAGTTATGGCATTATGTCATATCTTATCTATATTAATAAAAGGGTAATATGCTAATTAGACCATGAGACCTTCCAGAAGTCCTTTCAGACAAAGCCATGGTGGTGGGGTCAAGGCAGAGGCAGTTAGGGGTGATCAGGCCAGGAAGGGAAAGCAGTTGGGGGTGATCAGGCTGGCAGGGGGGGGGGCAGTTGGGGGCAAGCAGGCCAGCAGAGGGGGCCAGTTGGGGGTGATCAGGCTGGCAGGCAGGTGCAGTTGGGGGCAATCAAGCAAAGTGGTTAGGGGTGATCAAGCAGGCAGGCAAGTGAGCGGTTAGGAGCCAGCAATCCCGGATTGCAAGGGGGTTGTCCGACTGCTGGTTTAGGCTTGATCCCACAGGGGTTTCAGATCGGGGAGGATGCAGGCCAGGCTGAGAGACACCCACCTCCCCTGCACAAATTTCATGCACCGGGCCACTAGTTCTATATAATAAAAACCCAGCGACCAAAACGATGGAACGTCCAGACCAACCAGAATGACTGTGGCCCCTCACCCCAGCCAGCCCCACCTCCCAGAGGGGACTCCCACCCTGATCAGGGGCCCCCAACAGGGCAAGCCAGCCTGCCCCCACCTGTGCATCGGGACACTATATAAATATAAAACCCTACTCCACCACCACTCTAACCCAACCCGCCAAAGGCTCTTAAAACCACATAATTAGATCACTGATTCAGGCTAACAGTTCAAACTGTAAAGCCTCACTTACATGTGAGGAATTTGCCCCTCTCTCCTTCCCCTTGGACTCTGCATCTCAGAGGAGGCATGCATGTATGGATGCACAAATGAAAGCTCAGAAAAGTCACTCTTTTGGGGTCCTATGGTGCATCCAGTTAGAGACAAACTGATCACCAACAGCCAAGCACCAGACTCTGCCCCTTCTCATCCCACGGCCGTAGCTCCAGGAGGCACTCCCCTTGACAGGATACAAGTAGAGCCCCATCTCGAATCTTAGCAGAGACGGGAATGCTCAGGTGGCCAAGATAATAGAAACCTAAGGACCCAAATGCTGGGGACCATGCTGCCAGGGCCCGCTCAGCACAAAGTCAAGAGGAGCTCAGACCAAGTTCTGGTCCAGTTCCTAACCCAGTCACAACCTGCCATCCCAGGGCCGTATTGCATGCTGGAGTGTGTAATCAAAGGGGGCGCTCTGGAGGTGGAGGGCTCATCCCAACCCCTAATCCTCAGGGCTCTCCACCTGTGCGCCCTTCCCCCAGGTACTCAGCTCAAGCTGTGCCAGCAAAGCCCCTTTGCTGGGGCAGGATTTCAGGGGCAGGCTGGGGAGGGGTGGTCGGCCCGAGGCCTCTGCTACGGCTGTTTGCACACTTGTAATTAGTTCTAATTATCCCAGGCTTTCACCTTCTCCAGGCCTGGGAGCTGCACCCTGGGGTGAACAAGCCCATGGAGCTGCTGTTTTGCTGAATGAGCCTTCTCACAAGACTGGGAAGCTCTATCCCCGTCCACAGCTCCCTGGACATCTCACGTGTCTGTCTCACCCTGTGCATCTCTCTCCCTGCTCCTTGCTTTCTGATCCTGTTTACTCATTCTCCATGTCTCGCTGGGCCTTTTGTCTCTGTCTCTCATCGGATCTCTGCTCGTGGAGAACAAAGCAGTGGTCAGCAAACTCATTAGTCAACAGAGCCAAATATCAACAGTACAGCGATCGAAATTTCTTTTGAGAGCCAAATTTTTTAAACTTAAACTTCTTCTAACGCCACTTCTTCAAAATAGACTCGCCCAGGCCGTGGTATTTTGTGGAAGAGCCACACTCAAGGGGCCAAAGAGCCACATGTGGCTTGCTAGCCACAGTTTGCCGACCACTGGAAGAAAGGAACACACACCAGCAGAATCTGCCTTTTCAGTAAAAACAAGTGGGAAACAGAGTGAATTACAAAGCATTAACTTAAAAACAGTCCATGTATCTGCAAATGCGTCCCAAATGGCAGCACTTCGGCAGGGGTGGCACGGGCCACATGTTCTAGAAGCTCAGACACAAAGTGTAGGGAGCTCAGCGCCTCACTATGGACCCCTCCCCATAGCCACCTGGGATGGCAGGGTCTGGGGAAGGGACTTAGTTTATACTCACCCTTGTGGATCCCCACCTCGTTCTGCAGACCGTTTTCCCTGTTCTGGCATCTGCTGGTCCCTCTCACTCCCCCAGTAGCTCCAGGAGGCATGACCCCAACTCTCCTTCTGCACCAGCTCTCCCTTCCCACACACAGATTTCACCCTCTCTTTCCCTCACCCCCTAGTCTTCTACCCCATACTTCTCCCTGCCCTGCCCTGTTCTGCCCTGCCAACCTCCATTCTGCCCTCCTGCCCCAGACCACCCAGCAGCCCTGGCTCCGGGAGAAATGGTTGGAACAAAGCTTTCCTTGGCCAGAAGAGACTCTCCAGGGAGCTGCATGCAGGAAGGCACTCCCAGTCCTGTATCTGCAACTGCTCTGTGCTGCCAGATGCAAATCAGAAATTGTGTCTCTGGAGCCAGAGGGTAGCAGAAGTAGGTTGCTGTCCTTTGAAGCCCCTCATCAGGAGGAAATTCCCCGCTCAAAAAAAAAAGTTCACCATGCTGCCTCCCTTATCACTTTCAGCAACCCTCCTTTGCCCCTTTCCCTGGAAGTGGAAGGATTGGAGCACATCTATCTATACTAATAATAGAGGAATATACAAATTGTCCAGGACGCCATCACAGTAACAGCCGAACAGCAGGCTGCGTGGGGTGACAAGGCCAGTAGGAGGGTTAGTGAGGGATGAGCAAATGACTGAACAGCAGGCTGTATGGGGTGACCAGGCCGGCAGGGGGGCATAGTTGGGGGTGACCAGGCTGGTGGGGGGGCAGTTAGAGGTGACCAGGCTAGCAGGGGGAGCAGTGAGGGGTGACCAGGCCAGCAGGTAAGGGAAGTTGGGGGTGACCAGGATAAAAGGGGGGGCAGTTAGGGGCAACCAGGCCGGCAGAGTGGGCAGTTGTGGGTGGCCAGGACAGCAGGGTGGGCAGTAAGGGGCAACCAGGTTGGCAGGCAGAGGTGGTTAGGGGTGATCAGGCTGGTGGGGTGGCACAGTTAGGGGCAATCAGGCAGGCAGGCAGGTGACCAGTCACTATGAGGCACACTGACCACCTCTCGGTCCCTCCCCCCCGCTGGCAGTCTCCAATTGCCCAATGACAAATGGGGAACCAGGAGTGGGTGGCGGCAGGGGGCAGGGTGAGCTGCCAGCACCTGGGGAAGATGGCCCTGATCACAGGCCAGGCCTGGGGACCATTCCCACACATAGATTTCATGTGCTGAGCCTATAGTATAATATGTAAAGTACATGTAAATAGTATATGTGTATATATGCTTGTATATAAACAATATACATATATTATTTATGTCTTAAGTAGAATAGAATTTATATTTTAATTTTTTTCTTGATTATCACATTTAGCACTACCAAGTATTAGTTTAACTAGAGGCCCGGTGCATGGGATTAGTGCACTGGTGGGGAGCATGGATCAGCCCACTGTGGGAGCGATGCTCATCCTGCTCAGCTCAATAGCTCCTGTGTTGAGTGTCTGTCCTCTGGTGGTCAGTGTGCGTCATAGCGACTGGTTGGCCGGTTGTTCTGGTTGTTCTGCCATTCAGTTGCTGGGCTTTATTATATAGGATTATAATTATGCTTACTTACGGTAATGAAAAAATGCATGTGATATGAAAAAAAGAAATATTTGAGCCAAGATTTTAGCTAATACTCATAATTGAAAGTGAATAAACTTATTCAATTCATGACTAGAAATATGTAATGTAATGCTTTAATTTTGGATTAGATTCTAGGTCAGTGTTCAGCAAACTGCGGCTCGCGAACCACATGCAGGTCTTTGGCCCCTTGAGTGTGGCTCTTCCACAAAATACCATGGCCTGGGAGAGTCTATTTTGAAGAAACGGCATTAGAAGTTTAACTTTAAAAAATTTGGCTCTCAAAAGAAATTTCAATCCTTGTACTGTTGATATTTGGCTCTGTTGACTAATGAGTTTGCCTACCACTGTCTTAGGTACTTTCTAACATGTAGGTAAACAAATTTGATTATTGTTGAGGTAGTAACTTAAAAACAAGTTAATGTAACAGAAGTTGATTCTCAAAATTGTCATAAGGAAAAACATTAACTATAATCCCTAATTTAAATTTAATGTCAACAATATATTATCAAAGAAACCACTTTATCATCATAAACCCATAGTAATAAATCTGAAGAGATTTTATCATGTGAGAAAAGCAGGTTTGTTTTCTTTTGTTATCCTAAGAGAGAAAAAGGACTTTGAATGATCATATTTACCTCCAATGATAAAAGGTATTTTCTAAAAATGGAAATGCCCATATATTAAAATTTATCTTATTAAAACTAACTGATAAAAACAGAAGTGAATAAAACTCAAGTAATAAACTAACAATTGTATCATCTTACTAAAAAGCCAAGAAAAATTTCTTCCAATTATGTTTTTTGGAATTTAAAATTGCTCTATTAGGTAAATATATACATATAATTTAAAGAATTTAGAATCAGTATGTATTAAAATATTCAACAACAATAAGCAATATTCAAACCAATGTGTTAAAACAAATTCTGTGACCTTGGGCAAGTCATCTTTTTTCAATTAGTTCATGTTTCTTCTTCTGTGAAAAAATATAAACTAAGAGGTCTTTTCACATATTCTGTAATTACTGGGTTTTAGGAGTTAATGCTGAATTCATTGTTACTGACATAGTTAAGCAGAGAGATGGTAATCAAATGCAAGAACACATGCTAATTTAAATTAGAAAATACAGACTTCTGATGAGTAAGTCCAATTTTAACTTTAAAGGTGTGTGTGTGGGGGGTGTCAAAATAGTTTATAACTACTTTGATTTTAGACACTGGAAATTCATGCTAAAAAGGGTCTAACTCCATAGTTTTCTATTTTTTGTTTTTCTGTTAGAATAAAACTATAATATCCCCGAATAACAAATCAGGGTAAAGTTCTTTCCAATAATTTCTGATAGAAAAGTGGGAAGAACATATAAATCACTTCTTTTAGTCAAGGAAAGACACTAATATAATTGTTTAAGCTGTTAGCTGAATTAGCTGAGGTTTTGTTTTATGGTTTAATTTTACATGGGACACCATTTATATTGAAATGAATGATGGTGATAGCTTATTCAGATTTTTATATTGGCAGATATTTTCTTCAAAATAACTTAACTACACTACTTTTAATTGACACTATTGTTGCCAATATTGAAATTTGAGTGTTGAAGTGAAAACTAAAATTCTGGAAAACATATGCACTGTGGGTTGTAAGCTTAATAATTCTTAACTTGCTTTAAAACGAGATCATCAGTGATTTTAACATATGTAATTACTTATGTTAAATAACGGGATATGTCAATCTTTGAAAGCTCTGTACAATTCAGTGTACTAATATATTATAAATGATCAATGCATGATGTGCAATAATAATACATATGTTAAAGATCCACTCAAAGTTCAAGATAGACCAATAGGTTATAGTTTAATAGGCTATACAATTTCAATAAGTATGCTTCCAAATTCTATACTTCAGTTATCTTTAATAATTGGCCATTTGCCAAAATTTGTATATTATCTAAGTATATTCACAATTCTCTGGAAAGGCTACTAAAATAACTTACATAATTCTTTGTACCCCCAGCTTGATTAAAGTATGACTGACAAATTAAAATGGTGTATATTTAAGATCTATAACATTATGTTTGTTATACATATACATTGTGAATAGGCCAATGTAGACAATATTCTTAGTCTTTT
Source organism: Corynorhinus townsendii (assembly GCA_026230045.1). Lineage (NCBI taxonomy): Eukaryota > Metazoa > Chordata > Mammalia > Chiroptera > Vespertilionidae > Corynorhinus > Corynorhinus townsendii. The sequence continues at coordinate 110,974,033 of JAPDVU010000001.1, read as the reverse complement.
ATTTTGACTCCTAAATTTCACTCTGTGGAAATCTATTGCAAAGTTACACTGGTAAAATTACAAACACACCTGAGTATTTATTGTGTCATAAATTATAATATAATAATGTAATTATAATGTAAATATAATTTATTGTGAAATAAAACAAACGAGTAAATATATTATTATAGCTGGCATCCTTTGATTTTAGCATGAGAAAAAGGAAAATATGTGTAAGTTTTAGAAAAAATAAATCCTATCATCTTCAATTTGAATTTAAAGTGTCATTGTAAACTTATGAATATTGATTTCTATATACAAATGATGTATCATAGAATTATACACTTGAAACCTATATATATTATTAACCAATAAATTTAATTTAAAAATTAAGTTCAAATTAAAAAATTGATCTCTAAAAATATATTTTTGCTTTAAAAAATTATTGCCACAAAACCAACCTTGTCTTGAGGAGCATATCCATCTAGAATGTCCATATCTCTAAATACCATTTCCCATAAAAAATTACAAAGTCTTATTTGTGAATTAATTTATTTTAAGGCTTGAACTATAAATATCCAAGATGAGCCTGAAACGTGTTGTAATTATCTAAAGCAGGGTTGCTTTTAAAGACTATTAAGTAATTACCAAACTGTCTCAGGAAACAACTCGAAGTGGTCACCAAGTCAATGATGGGCCATTTTAACATTGGTAAGATTAACTACAATGGACTGAACACTTTAATTATGTTAAATCTATGAGGGCATAATGTATTTTCAAAAAAGAAACAGTTCATGTTTGCCTTGGGATGATGCTAAGCAACCAAATCAGTATTTTCAAAACTGACTATAAAGGAAAATATTCAAGCCTCTATTGTTACTTTCACACAGAAATTTAATCAAATTGTTAATAAAGAAAAATGTCTGTTAAAGAAGTACCTGGTGAACAGATAAAGAAGGAATAATAGAAGTAGAACATTCACTATAAATGAAATGATGAATCTATGCAAGTGTCATCAGTAATACCTAATATCTCAAAACGTAAAATACACAGGCATCAGGTGCATCCTGATAGAGGTACAGACCATAGCTATGAAAATATCTTGAAATTAAGTCACAATAAGTCTCTAGATCTTGAGAAGATTGTCTTTTCAACATTGAATTGTTTTGCTCCTTTGCCAAAGAGCAGTTGCCTATATTTGTGTAGACCTATTTGTGGGCTCTCTATAGAAAGCCTTGAAATTGGGCAGAGTTCTTCAACCTTGTTCTTTGCCACTATTGTGGTGGCTATTCTACATATTTTATTTTTCCAGAAAAATTACAGAATTAGGTTCTCAGTATATCTACTAACATTTTTTTGGGAACGTTTGAATAAGATCTCACAGATAGTATAGAACATGTTTGAGAGAACTGACATCTTAACAATATTGAAGCCTTGAATTTATAAACATGGGATATCTCTTTTATTATATTTTTTTATTTCTTTCTTTAGAGTTTTGTAATATTCTGCATATGGAGCCTATATGTATGCAGTAGATTTGTACCTGCATACTTAATTTTGGAGAAGCTATTTGTATTGTATTTTGCTTTTCAGTGTCCATGTTTTCATTTTCAACATATATAAAGTGATTGCTCTGTGAATGTTTTCCTTGTGTCCTGTGACCTTCCTAAACTGACAAACATGTTATGTGATTATGGGAACATTTTCTTTTTCCCTTTTGAATATGTGTACCTTTTATTTCCCTTACTTGCGTCATTTTACTGGCTAGAATTACCACCACTATGTTGAATAAGTGGTGAAAGCAGACATCTTTGTCATGTTCCTAATATTAGGAAGAAGGTATTTAATCTTTCACCATTAAATATAATGTTATCTGTAGTATGTTTATAGGAGCTATTTTGTATCAAATTAAGGAAGTTTCCCTCTATTCCTTTTTTTTTTTTTCCTGAGTTTTATCCTGAATGTCCTTTCCATTTCACAAAATGACTAGGGCCCAGTACATGAAATTTTTGCACTGGGGAGGAGTCCCTCAGCCTAACCTGCCCCCTCTTACATACTGTGAGCTCTCAGGGGATGTCCTACTGATGGCTTAGGCCCGCTCCCTGTTGGGCCTCCCTTTGTGGGAGGCGACTGGGCTGATCAGGATGAGGTGCCAGCCCCATTACCCCACTGCTGCAGCCACTGCCAGTCACCACAGCCACCAAGGTGTTTTCATCAACATGGACTCCAGTCCCTTCATCATGAAAAAGTGACAACTTTCTTTAAGCATTTTCAAGACGTGTCTTTCATAGTATATGACATTTCTTTCTTTATTTTTCTTTTTATCCTCACCTGAGGATATGTTTCCATTGATTTTTTCCCCTTCCCTCCTATCGCAGGCTCGGCCCCTTCCCAAGCCTAAAGCCTCTGCCCCAGGCTTTAGGCTTGGGCAGGGGAGCCGTCCCCGCACCTCCCATTGCAGGCTTTAGGCTTGGTAAGGGGTCCCCCTGCCCCTCCAATGGCCAGCTGGGAGTGACCTGGGTGCCAAGGAGGTTCCTGGGACCCAGATATGTATGCAAATTAACCGCCATCTTTGTTGGATTAATTTGCATACTCACTCTGATTGGCTGTGGGCATAGCAGAGGTACGGTTAATTTACATGTTTCTCTATTATTAGGTTAAGATTTTTCTGCATGGATTGGAATAATCATGTGATTTTTTTCTTTTTAGCACTATAAAATAGTGGATTACATTGATATTCAGAACTTGAACTAGCTTCCATCACTAAAAAAAACACCATTTGTTTGATAATAGTAGATAGTATAGTTATATATAATTCATATATATATACATATATACATTCAAATACATGACTTATACATTCTGTTATATATTTTGTTAAAGATGTTTTTGTCTATATTCATGGGGAATATTTGACCTTAATTTCTATTTACTGCTTTTGCTTGGTTTTAGTGTCAGAATAATATCAGCTTTATAAAATGACTTGGAAGTGCTCTTTTATTTAATCACATATAAAATATGTTTTATTATTTTCATGATAAATAATTTATATTTTCATTATAATTTAAAAGTAATACTTATATTTTAGAGTAATATGATGGATTAATGTAAAAAATACTTTCTTAAACTTGCCTCAAAATAATTCCGGTTTACTAAACAGAAGATGGGTAAGCAAATGATTGTTCATGTTGAAAAACATTTAATTTGGATAACGGGCATTGTTTGGTTCATTTTGCCTATCTCTTTACTTTTTAACATATTTAATTTCTTTACATGAAGTTTTATTATCCAATCCTCATATTATTATCTTACTAGTATTCCAGTGCATGGATTTGTGCAAATTAAAAAGGAAATTAATCAGTCCATTCAGTGCAGGCACTAATGCAGACAGTCCCTGGTGGTCCCTCTGGTAGGTGGGGTCCCTCAGCCTGGCCTGTAGGGATTGGGCCAAAACCAGCTCTCTGACACTCCCCTGAGAGATTCTGGAGTGCTAGAGGAATCATGAGGAATTGGCTTCCCTCCTTTCTGGTACCAGGGTGGGTGTGTCACCTGAGAAACAATGCTACCAAGTGACTGCAACTCGGCAGCTCCTGTGTTGAGCGTCTGCCCCTTGGTGGTCAGTGCACATCATAGCAGCCGGCTAGTTGGCCAGTCAGCCAGTCTGCTGGTCTCTTAGCCTTTTTTATAGATAGACTAGAGGCCCAGTGCATGAAATTTGCGCATGGGGGGGTTTCCCTCAGCCCAGCCTGCACCCTCTCCAATCTGGGACCCCACGAGGGATGTCCAACTGCTTGTTTAGAACTGATCCCAGTAGGATGTCCCCTAAACGGGCAGTCGGACATCCCTCTCACAATCCAGGACTGCTGACTCCCAACTGCTCACCTGTCTGCCTTCCTTATTGCCCCTAAGCTTCTGCCTGCCAGCCTGATCACCCCCTAACCACTCTCCTGCCAGCCTGTTTGCCCCTAATTGCCTTCTCTGCAGGCCTGGTTACCCCTAAATGCCCTCCCCTGCAGGCCTGGGTCCCCCCTACTGCCCTTCCCTGCAGGCCCAGTCGCCCCCAATTTCCCTCCTCTGCCAGCCTGGTTACCCCTAACTGCCCTCCCCAGCAGGCTTTATTGCCCCCAACAGCCCTCCCTTGCAGGCCTGGTCCCTCCCTACTGCCCTCCCCTGCTGGCCATCTTGTGGTGGCCATCTTGTGTTCACATGGGGCCAGTCATCTTTGACCACATGGAGGCAGCCATCTTGTGTGTTGTGTTGGAGTGACAGTCAATTTGCCTATTATTCTTTTATTAGATAGGAGGATTAGATAGGATAGAGGCCTGGTGCATGGGTGGGGGTTGGCTGGTTTGCCCTGAAGGGTGTCCTGGATCAGGGTGGGGGTTCCCTTGAAGTGTGGGACAGCCTGGTCAAGGGGCCTGTGGTGGTTTGCAGGCCTGCCACACATCCTGCCAACCTAAGCAGAGGCCCTGGTAGCTGGGATTTATTTAGCTTCTATAATTGAAACTTTATAGTCTTGAGTGGAGCCAAGCTTCCTGCTCGCTCCTTGGCCACAGCCATTTTTGTTGGGATTTATTTATCTTCTATAATTGAAACTTTGTAGCCTTAAGCATAGGCCAAGGCAGGCCAGGGCAGGTGGAAAGCTTGGCTTCCTCCATTGCCCGGGAAACCCAAGCCTCTTCCTCTCTCCATGGCCACAGACATCTTGGTTGGGTTAATTTGCATACTCGCTCCTGATTGGCTGGTGGGCATGGCTGGTGGGTGTAGCAGAGGTACAGTCAATTTGCATATTACTTTTTTATTAGATAAGATAGTTTATAATTTATTGCTTAGGGTTATACCAGGTCATTAAATTTTAACATTTGTTTTATATTTATTTGAAATTCAAGGCCATTTGTGAAAGAATTTTTCACTGTGCTATCATTTTAGAAATTCTTTTCTAAATGTATGCAACAGTTATTTGGGCGGGTGAGCCATATGGCATCTGTCATGTGTGTTTTATTTTTTTAAGACCATTCAATTTTTTCTCATCTGCTGTTACCCTCTTTGAACAAGAATAAACATGACCAAGTCATGGCTGGAAGAGAGGGGAAAACAATGTGTCAGTCATTCTCAAGAATCTATTTCTGTCTCGGTACACAGAAAAGTCTGAATGGCTGTGCAGATTGTTTTTTAATATTATTATTAAGTCTTATTTGTTGATTTTTTGTACTTTAAAAATTGAATCTTACTTGTTGTATTTTTGTATTATCTATTTTTACCTAAAAGTATTCACATCATTTTTATATGATTGGAATTTTTATATAAATCACATAGTATATTTATTTTATTGTTTCTCCTTTTAAAAATGCTTTATACCTATAGTCTGATGAAAGGAAGCAAAAAAATCAAGAGAGAATGAATAATGAATTTGGAGTGTATTCCAGCTTAACCAACCATTGTGTTTCTGCAGAAAGACTTACCAATTTCTTTACTTACTCAGCTGCAGGTAGTAATAATAAATAAATATATAATATTGAAGAACAGGACATTATTTTATATGACAAGAAATATTAACATCAGGATATAAAATAAGAATGTATTTCCCAGGTCTTTCTAGCTTCTGGAGGCTGCTTACATTTCTTAATTGGTTGCACCCTTCCTCCCTCTTCAGGGTCTGGATCATGGCATCTCTGTGATCCTTCTATTTTCACTTTCCTTTTGACTGAAGGAAACCAAAGATTTGTCACCCAAAATATGCTTTCTTGGGATATTGACTTTAAGCTGGTTATTAACAAACAAAAGACTCAAAAAAAGAACCCTTTATTTCAGGAAATGGTCACAAGCATTAAACAAATAGGCCACAATGAAGCCATGCTAGACTCGGAGCCTGCTACATGCCACCAGGTACAGAACCTGGTTCATCAGTCATGGAATCAGATGACAAGGAACTTGCAACGCAAAGAAAATGCTTGTAAAGATTACTGGCAATATCTTGCCTATACCACAAATGTTTACTCATACAATAAAGGAAAAAAACAACAACAGGTCTTGTAAAAAAAAAAAAAAAAGTTAAAGTTAAACCCACTTCTTTTTCACTCTCTATTTTCCCACACCAGTAATTTTCCATAGAAATTGCAAACAGATAGAAGTTCAACCTCTAGCGACAGTTGGGGTCTCCCTTCTCTTGCCAGGAGAGATTGCAACTCTGATTCTGGAGTTGCTTTTCATGTTTGTTCTCTCTGCTCAATAAAGCCTGCTTTTTCACTTCACTCAAAGGCTCATTCTTCTTTCCTGCATGGAGCCAAGAACACTCTGGGCTCAGGCCTCCAACTCCACGAGGGACTCTCCTCTGGCATCACTTTGACCCTTCTCCTTTCCTGCCTAAATAATTCAGACAGGAAACACTGCTTAAAGGAAGGGAGCCTCGCCTCAGCATCATAATATAAACTAAATGTGGCAGACAGGGAGAAATCTAGCAAAGCCTGTTGATTAGATTCCCTCTGCACCCCATAGTTTCTGGATGGCCCAGCAAGAATGTGTTTAGCACACACTGCTCTTTCCCCTCTCCCTATGAAGTAGTTATTTTTGCTTTGAAATCCCAGATGGTTGCTGGTTGCTCACTTTCACCTTAGCCCAGAATGGCGTGTAAAACTCAATTGTCCAGTGGTTCTTGAGTTTCATACTCTTTATGGCATCCCTGCATGTATATCCATAATTATTTTTTGACAGTTTCTCCTGTTTATTCTGTCTCATGTTAAGTGATTGTTAGCCCAGCCAGAATAATTTAGAATGTTGTTTTGTTGTTGTATTTTGGGGGGGGGGGTGTTAATTAACCTCCACATTGAAACAGGAATTTTGGGAAGTGAAAAAGACAGGTTTTAGAAAATTTTAGAAATTAAGGGGACTATGGAAGAAGCACAGGGCTGCAGAGCAGCAGAAGGTACATTTCCCTAGAATAGGGAAGCTGAAGAGCTGCAACAGGTATATTTCCACGAATGAGGGAGCTGGAACATATCTATATTTACAAAATAAAGAGAGGGAACCCCTCCTCCAAAAGGAGAAGAAGGAAGCCCAAAAAAAGTAGGAAAAACAATAAGGAAGGAGGGGAATGGGTAAGCCCAGGAGTTACTATAGTAACTGGTCTAAGGGAATAGTGACCAATCAGAGGGGATATCAAGGCACCAGGATTTGCAGCCTATATAAGCCATAGGGAAGGGGAACTCAGTGGGACTCTCCCCCTTCCCACGTGGGCGTCTGTACTTGTTCTTTAATAAATCTCCACCTTTGCTATATCATCTTCTGTCCATGGATTCATTCTTCGACTCCAGCAGACAAAGAATCCGGGTTCCCGTCCAAAAATTACGTTTCAACATGACCATATACAAGAAAGATTTTCTATTTTTAAAGATTTAAGCAATCAGTTTGGACTCACATGAATAATACAAGCTAATCTCTCTGTCTGTGATTTAGCAAATTAACAAACTTAAATGTGTCTGCAATCTTAATTCCCTTTTACAGTTTCAAAGAACTATTATTTTGCCTTGCTTTAGGTTAGGCCTATTTAGTAAAAACTGGTCTTTTCAGACAGCCATTTGAGATAAAAGGCAGAAAACTCAATTGTCCCTCTTTATGTCCTGAAATTATTGCTCACTAGTAAATCCCTGAAAGCTTTCATATAAAGGGAAAATGAAGAGTAGCTGGCAACAACAATTCTTTAACAAAATTTACTATTATTTTCCCAGAATTTCCACTTGCCAACAGGTTAAAGGATATAAAACTCAGTCCACCTCACTGAGGTTCTACCCTCTCTGGAGTCTTAATTCCATGATGGCTCTTTACCTTTGCAGTTCTCTACTATCTTCAACCATTGGATTTCTGTGTTTTAAATACATTTTTCTAGTGATTTTGGTGGGTAGTGCTGATCCTTCACTAGCTAATAATCCCTTTTAGAAGTTGAAGTCTCCCTTTATTATTTTATTTTTTCGACTAAAAACATTATGTAACACAATCTTTTAAATTTACAGAGAAAAAATAAATTAGCAAAGAAATCAACAAAAAGTCCAACCATGGTCTGTCCAATATTGGTGAGTTTAGGTGGTAAAACTGTTGTGGGCATCAGAATAGTGCTAGATGTTAGGTGGGGTCTGACCAGACTGGGGTCCAGCAACCTCAGTACTTAAATTCTGACTAGGAAAGAATTCAGAGACAAGACTCAAACTATAAGAGAACATTTATTTGGAAAATTGTGGAGGTGAAAGAAGTAATTCACAGAAGAAATGGGCTGAGGAAACAAGTACAGACATAAAGGGAAGGCCCTTGGAGCTTAGACATGAGGAAGGTGAAGGTGACCTGCCTCAGGGAATAGAAAGGGCAAGGGGGAAAGGAAAGGCACTGGAGAGCATGCTGGGACCTCTGTCCAAAGGGTTTTGAGGGTGGAGATTTTAGGGAGGTTCCAGGGGGAAGTTCTCAGTAGAATATTCATCAACTTTACATGTGTGTTCTTTCAGGGTTGGGGTCTCCACTAATTGATTGGTTGGCACTAGGGCAGGGGGTCATTATTCAACATAGCTGGTCCTGAGATCAGCCATGGTGCTGGTTGTCTGGTTTTGCTGCTTTTCTAGGCCTGGAGCTAAAATACTACTGAGGCCTAGATGTTATTTCTAGGGAGAAAAAGTCAGGGGGTCCAAACCGCATGACCAGCAATATTCTGGGGGAGGAAAGGTCACCCTGGAGACAATGTCTTACCTTACAATTGTTCTTCTAGGCACCCAGAGCGTTCTGGCCTGGTGACCTTGTGTACCTGGCCTATCCTTGTTGCTCTGCTCATGCCTGTCTAACTGCCTACCACAAAACTAGTACACTATTCTTTTTATATTTAGCCTGTAACTCTTCAAATTAGACCACTCTGACATAAATATTATAATTTATTCTTTGCTTATATAAAGGGTTCAGAAAACCAAAAAAGCACTTTATAAGTTATTACTTAAAAAATTTCACAAGGTCAGAACAATAATAGTTGGTCAAAGACTAATTTGTCATGTAGCAGATGACTTATTCTTTTCTATTTTAAGTATTCCATAAATGAACAATACTACATGAAAATTAGATTAACTATGTTTATTTCAGTTAACTAAAACATTACTAACAAGATTTTTTTAAACCTAAAGTTCCTTAAAAATAGTATATATTTACAATAGCATTGGCTTAGTATTCTCTTCTCTTGAAATGGCAGTAGCTAATGAGCAAGGGACATGAAGAGTTTAGATCAGTAATTTATCCTTTCACAAAAACACAAACAGTCCCAAAGTGTCCAAACAATAACCCTCAGCTCAGCTTTATCCTCAGAATTCAAGCCTTAGAAATCCTTTTAGGAATTCTCTACTCATTTTTATAAGCCCTTCAGATGATTGAAAGTTATTTAAAAACCACTATTTTATTCTTAATATGAACTTATTTCCCACTGCTTTAGGTTGAGCCTTTGTGGTAGAAACAGGTCTTTAGGCAGCCATTTGAGATAAAAGCCAGGAAACCCAATTGTCCCTCTTTATGTCCTGAAGTTATTGATCAATTGTAGATCTCATAATGCTTTTTTGAAAGGGGAAATAAAGAGTTTCTGGCCACAACATTTCTTGAACAACATTTACTAATCCTTTTGAAATGCACTGCCTTGGGGATGCATAATCTTCCATCTTTATCTGTCCCTTTGTAAAAAGAATACCTATAAAATCTCATTTGCTGAAAAGCAAAGTGACAGAGAATTCTGATTCCTTCTGATGTTGTAATTCTCAAAGGTTAAAATTTCAAATTGCTCCATACAAAACAACAGAGAATAATGCTTAAGAACATAAAGGCTGGAAGCCAGAGAGAATATAATGTAATCTCTGCACTCTATCTGCTACTTGTGTGGCGTAGGATATATTTCTTAACTGCCCCATGTTTCAAGTTTCTCTAATTGTGAAGAGATAACAATAACAATGAAACAGGAATTTTTAGGAGTGAAAAAGACATGTTTTAGAAAATTTTAGAAATTAAGAGGCCCATGGAAGGAAACACAGGGCTGCAGAGCAGCAGAAGGTATATTTCCATAGAATAAGGAAGCTGAAAAGCTGCAACAGGTATCTTTCTATAGAATGGGGGAGCTGGGAACAGCAAAAGGTCTATATTTACAAAATAAAGGGAAGGAAGCCCTTCACCCTAAAGGAGAGGAAGAAAGCCCAAAGGGAATAGGTAAACAATAAGGAAGGAGGTGGGGAGAACCTCACATGTCCCATGTGAGGTTCAACCTTTGAGCCCAGGAGTTACTATAGTAACTAGTCCAAGGGAATAGTGACCAATCAGAGGGGATATCAAGGCACCAGGATCTATAGCCTTTATAAACCACTAGAAGCCAGTTGCAAGAAGATTCCTGCAATAGGGCTTCCTGTGGTGGTCTGCTTCCCTCCCTTCTCCCCTGCCCCGCCTGCTTCCCTCCCTTCTCTGCAGCTTCGCTCCCTTCTGCAATGCTTGGCTTCCTTCTACGCTGTCTTCAGTCTTTGCTCTGCTCCGGATATGCAAATTAATCATTATCCTGGTTGGGTTAATTTGCATACTCACTCCTGATTGGCTGGTGGGCGTGGTTGGTGGGTGTAGCAGAGTGGTGGTTAATTTGCATATTACTCTTTTATTAGATAGGATAGGGAAAATGAACTCAGTGGGACTCTTCCCCCTCCCCACGTGGGAGTCTGTACTTGTTCTTTAATAAATTTCCATCTTTCCTATACCACCTTCTGTCCATGGATTCATTCTTTGACTCCAGTGGACAAAGAATCTGGGACATCCTGCCCAGGGGAACACATGTATTCCAGTCCAAAAATTCTGCATCAGCAATTTATTTAATTGGTTTGTTGAGATAATTAGTTTAAAATTTTAAATCTTAGAACTTTACTCATAGTAAGTGCTCGATAGGTGATAGTTATTGCTTTCTGACATGTGGTGCAAGCTTGAGAAGCTTCTGCATATACATCAGCAGTGCTTCTCCAACTTCATGAAGGCACTGTTAGTACCACCTAATTAAAGACAATTCTCAATGCCAGACATCAAATATTTAGTATCACATATGCACACACATATTTACACTTTGGTGTTCTGTGACTATTGTGTGTGTATCTATACTAATAAAAGGTAATATGCTAATTATACCACATAGACCAGACATCCTTCTGGACAAAGCCTTGGTGGTGGGGCCGAGGCAGAGGCAGTTAGGGGTGATCAGGCCAGCAGGGGAAAGGAGTTAGGGGCGATCAGCCAGCAGGGGAGAGCAGTTAGGAGCGATCAGGCAGGCAGGCAGGTGAGCAGTTAGGAGACAGCAGTCTCAGATTGGCTTATTTCACTTAGCATAATATTTTCAAAGTCCATCCATGCTGTATCAAAGGGTAAGAGATCCCTCTTATTTACAGCTGCATAGTATTCCATATCATAAATGTTCCACAGAGTTTTTATCCACTCATCTACTGATGGGCACTTGGGCTGTTTACAAATCTCCCTTAACATCCTTCAAGAGCTCATGACTTTTCTGATTCTTTTTATTCATGAAATATAAGTGACATATAATTGTGGCTAAGGAAGAGCTATAAGGGGTAAGAAGCAAATAATTAGGTCCATCTTATCCTTGTCATGCAATTAGGTAAGGTTAAAAATTGACTATACAATAGACTTTTTAAATATGTTACTACAGCACTGATATAGCACTTACAAGAAGGAAAACTTAGAATATGAAATTAAAATCATCATTTGTGAATAAAATGAGCAGAAATTAAAGAATTGTGAATGGTATTAAGCATCTGCCTAAGAAGCATATTCTAAGAAAAGCCTGGAGAAAGTATAAATGTTGAAGATTTCAAAACTTCACTACAAAGTACAGGTTTTGGGGTGAACTACAATAAAAGATTGCTATGCTGAGTTTAAGAAGGATGGACTTCAGCATCAAATAGACATGGATTTAAAATTAACATGCCCACCTTATAGATTCATGGAAGGTCACATTTTGTACAGTTTTCTCTGATAGATTGTTACCTATTTTTATTCAAATGTGGACATCAGTTTGTCATGCAGTGTTGTCATGTGCCTTGCCTTAATCACCTGTATTTTAACTGAATCTTCCTTCAGAATCCATGGTGTCACTGCTTTGCCTTCCCTTGGTGTTCTAAATACTGGTTTGAATGAAGTTAAGAATACTAGAAAAATAAAGTAAATTTTGAGATTCACATTTGACCCACTTTAACATTATTATGAAAGAGGTTAATAGATTGGAGAAAAGTACATATTTCTGTTTATATCATTATGCAATAAACATTTTTTAAAATATATTTTTATTGATTTCAGAGAGGAAGAGAGATATAGAAACATCAATAATGAGAGAGAATCATTGATTGGCTACCTCCTGCACATCCCACACTGGGGATCAGGCCCGCAACCTGGGCATGTGCCCTTGACCAGAATCAAACCTGGGACCCTTTGATATGCAGGCTGATACTCTATCCACTGTGCCAAACCAGCTAGGGAGCAATAAACATTTTAATAGACCATCTTGGGTTTAAGATATTAGAGGAAGAATGCATTATTTTATTTATTTATTTATTTTAAAAATATATTTTTATTGAGAGAGATAGAAACATCAACAATGAGAATCGTTGATCAGATGCCTCCTGCATGCCCTCTACTGGGGATCAAGCCCACAACTGAGAGATGAGACCCTGACTGGGAATTGAACCATGACCTCCTGGTTCATAAGTCAGTGCTCAACCATTGAGCTATGCAGGCCAGGTAGGAATGCATTATTTTTAAAAATTCAGACTACTCAATAATTACTACCATGCTTGAATTCATTCTGGTGCGATTTGAGGAAATTATAAGACCCTCTGAAACAAGAGCTCAAAAAAATAAATAAATAAATAAAATGGGAATAATGAGTTATCTTATTAAATCATTACCTAATTGTCACATTTTTTAAAATGTAGCTATAATCCAAACTATCATTTTTAGGGCCCATAAAATTCTTAGAATAGAATTAAACATGCTGAAAAATAGAGGAAACCACTTCAGCCAGGATGGAAATAGTTGAGTTGTGTTCTTAAGCACAACACTTGACTGCACTGGAAATTGGCAACAGAAAAAGTTTTTTAAAATTTTGGCATATTACTTTCATGGGTACTGTACCCTAAAACAGTAATACACACTGTACCTATTACAACAATGTACAAGGGAACCTAGATCCCAGTTAATATTCTACCAAATAATTAGCATTTTGGTTACTGTATGACTGAAAGTATGTTTTTTTTTTTTAAATAAATCTTTATTGTTCAGATTATTACAGGTGTTCCTCTATTTTTTCCCCCATAGCTCCCCTCCACCTGATTCCCCACCCCATCCCAAGCCCTTACCTCCACCACTGTCTTCATCCATAGGAGTAAGATTTTTGTCCAATCTCTTCCCGCACCCCTCACACCTGCTTCCCCTGAGAATCGTCAGTTCACTCCCTTTCTATGTCCCTGATTCTATTATATTCACCAGTCCATTCTGTTCTTCAGATTTTTTATTCACTTGATTTTTAGATTCACTTGTTGGTAGGTATTCGATGTCATTTTGTTGTTCATAATTTTTATCTTTACCTTTTTCTTCTTCTTCCTCTCCTTAAAGAATACCCTTCAGCATTTCATGTAATCCTGGTTTGGTGGTGATGAACTCCTTTAGCTTTTTCTTGTCTGTGAAGCTCTTTATCTGACCTTCAACTCTGAATGATAGCTTTGCTGGGTAGAGTAATCTTGGCTGTAGGTTCTTGCTGTTCATCACTTTGAATATTTCTTGCCACTCCCTTCTGGCCTGCATAGTTTCTGCCGAGAAATCAGCTGACAGTCGTATGGGTACTCCCTTGTAGGTAATTAACTGTTTTTCTCTTGCTGCTTTTAATATTCTCTCTTTGTCTTTTGCCCTTGGCATTTTAATTATGATGTGTCTTGGTGTGGTCCTCTTTGGATTCCTCTTGTATGGTGTTCTGTGCGCTTCCTGGACTTGTACATCTATTTCTTTCACCAGGCAGGGAAAGTTTTCTGTCATTATTTCTTCTAATAGGTTTTCAATATTTTGCTCTCTCCCTTCTTCTGGCACCCCAAAAATTCGGATGTTGGTTCGCTTAAAGTTGTCCCAGAGGCTCCTTACACTATCTTCATATTTTTGGATTCTTTTTTCTTTTTGTTTTTCTGGTTGGATGTTTTTTGTTTCCACATATTTCAGATCTTTGGTTTGATTCTTGGGGTATGTTGATCTACAGTTGAGTTTCTGTATATTCTTTATTTCAGACAGTGTATGCTTCATTTCTGACTGATCCTTTTCCATTTTTTGGGCATTCTCATTAAGCTCCTTGAAGGTCTCATCAAGTTTCTCAGCAGTTTTAAGAAGATTCTTGAGTAACCTTATAAATGTGGTTCTGAACTCTATGTCATCCAGTAGTTTGCTTTCCTCCGTTTCTTTCATTCGTGACATGTTTCTTTGTCTCCTCATTTTGGCTGCTTCCCTGTGTTGATGGAGTGGCTTTGTGTGGTAGGTGACCTATAGGGAGCAGTAGCTCAGCCTCCTCAATCACCTGATGTGGGCACTCTTGGTACACCCCTTTGTGGGCTGAGTGCAAAGACTTGGTGCCGTTAAAGCCTTAATTGCTGTTGGTATACTGGGAGGAATTGACCTCCAGGCCAATTAGTTGTGATCACTCACTGTGTCTATAATGGAAGAACTGCTGCGCTGAAGACACGCTTATGGGGCAGGACTTGTTTCAGTGGGGCTTTGGTGCTCACTGAGTCTGCCTTTGAATGTGTCACTTATGGATGTGAGGAGTTGAAATCTGGTGTCTCACTCTGACCACTAGGTACACTGGCTTCTGGATCTCCAATGGGGTGCAGGTCAGCTACTGTCTGAGGCCATCCAGCAGGAGCTACAGTGAGAGCTGCAGTTTTCTCCTCTTTGTTTGGGGTTTGGAGGTTTTGGAGCTGTCTGACCCAGGCTGCAAGTTTTCTAGGTTAAGCTGCGATAGGGCGGGGCTTTCTTCTGCTAATGCTGCTGCTTGGAGCTTGGGTGGGTTTGTAGGTTGTGCAGGGCGGGGCCTCAGGGCGTCACTAGGTTAGGGCGTGGCAAACAGCAATGGCTGCTAGTTAGCCGGCTCTGTGTCCCCAAGGGCGTCCCGGAGTCCCGTGCCCCAGTGCCGTAAACAATTATTCCTGCATGCAGCTCTGCAAATAAGCCACCCTCACTGGCAGACAGTCCAGCTTCTCCCCGTAGGAGTTTGGGTCCCCCGCGTCTCCCCAGAAACTGGATTTCAGAGTAATCGGGGGCTTGTATCCCTTTGGGTTGAAAAAAGCAACACCCGCCGCCAGCCCGGATCACGCGCCTCCGTACCTCAGCTTTTCAGTGCTCGTGCACGTCTCGATGCTCTTTTCTCTTTCCTTCTAGTTGTAGAACTTCCACTCAGCCAGCTTTCCCGTGGTTCTGGGTGATAGACGTTTTGTCTTTTAGTTGAATTTTTGAAATTGTTGCGCGAGGCAGCAGTTTAGGTGTTTACCTACGCCGCCATCTTGGATTCCTGTCGAAAGTATGTTTTAATTTAATTTCAATATTCATTCTCATTCATAAACTAAGTTCAGTATTATTTTGCCCATTGGTAAGTAATTGATGGTAAGAACCATCTTTGTCTTAGTAAATTTATTGTTTTTAATAATTTTATATTTGATATTCACCCATTACCCTTTTTCTTATTGATTTTGAATTCTGTATCTTCTAAATGAAATTATTCTTTTTGGTATATATTGCCAATATTTTTTTCAGATTGCTTTTCCCTTTCACTTCAAGTGTTGCAATATGAGTTACATTTTTCCATAGTTATTTTTAAATTTATATATCAAAATTTTCAATCTTAAAAGTTTCATAATTTTTACTTATTTTTGTCTAGTTATAGAAGTCTTCCAAATTCTGAGATTAAAAATGTTGCCATGGGCACTGACTGGTGTGGCTCAGTTGTTTAAGTATTGTCTCATGCACCCAGAGGTCTCTGGTTGATTCCTGGTCAGGGCACATGCCCGGATTTTCAGCTCAAGCACCTGTAGGGGGTATGCAGGAGGTAGCCAAGTGATGTTTCTCTCATAGATGTTTCACTCTCTCCCTCTCCCTTCCTTTCTCTGAAATCAATAAAAGCATTTTTTTTTAAATTTCCCATGATTTCTTCATTAATTTTCTTTAGATCTTCCTCTCTGTTTTCTTGTCCTATTGATCCTCTTTTTCTTTCTTATTCTTCCTTTGTTCTCCTTTTTCTCTTTAACATTGTTTTAATATAAATAGAATTTATCTCAGATTTGCCTTGAGACATGGTTCCACAATATCTTTCTTTTTAAGTAAATACCCAGATAGGCTTGCATCACTTTTTTTTTAATGTTCCATTATTTCCTAATGATTGTCAGCATCAATTTTATCACATAGTAAATGACTTTATGCATCTGAAGATACTTTATTGATCTTTGTATTCATGAACCAGTATCCCATGATTTAATTATTATGGCATACTATAATTTGTTGTCTATTAGGAATAGCATTGCTTTATTATTCTTAATTTTCAGAATTTCCCCAAATATTTTTACTTGGTTCTATTTTTACTATAGAAGATACAATCAGCTTTTCTAGGCAAAAACTATTCTTCTCCTTTCTATTGAGAGTATATTAGATGTATTAGATGTATATTAGATGTAAATAAAGAGAATTGACACTTGTATGTTGAATCTTTCTACCCATAAACCTAATTTATATATGTATTTGCCCTACTCTATTTATTTAACTTTTTTTAATTTTAGAAAATTATTTTTACAAAGAAATTGTATAATTTTATTTTTATATGCATTTTGGATTCTTTATAATGTTTTATTACTATAATTAAAATGTTTCATTTTATCTTGTGATAAGTGGTTGTTTCTATCTGAGAAGATTATTGATTCCTGAATAGTATTTTAAACACAGCTTCCTCTATTTTCTTGCTTTTTTTTTATTATATTGTTTTAGTTAACCCTCTTGGATTTTTCAATTATTGAAAAACTATTGAAAATCATAATCATTAAAACTATTTATTTCAAATTTGTATATGAATCATTGTGGTGGTTTTTTTTTTTTACTAGATGACATATGATAGAACTTCTAGAGCATTGTTGAATAATTACAATAATGGCTGAAAAATACATCTTGATTCTGCTGAATTCATTGGCACTGCTTCTACTATTTGTAATTAAGCATGATGCTGGATTTTTGTGTGTGTGTGTGTGAAACTAAATATGCTACCCATTTTTAAAAAGTATCTTTAAGTTATTTTAGTAGGCTTTTCTTTATTATCAATAACCTAGTGATGGATAATATAAAATGTTTCTTCAAAACATATAGAAATAGAACAGCATTTGGTCCTATTATCTCCTTAGAAGATTTGTCATGTCCTGTTTTCTGACCGCTCAGTATCTCTTGATGCCCTCATTTAGGGAAATTCCCAGCTTTATGAAAGCCACCTTTTACTGAATTAGAAGCAGTAGCTTCACTTTAAACTTTCAACTTTCAAATGATTTAGTAAGATATACAACATCCTTTCTGTTTAATTGGTTCCCAACAATATATGTTTATTCAAATTAAGTAGTCTGAATCTATATGTATATAGAAGCAACTCTCATTTTATGGTTGGCTATCTAGAATTGGTCATCTGACTTGATTTGGGATTCTTTCATTTAAAAGTATAATTACATACCTTTTATGTACTACTATTTGCAATACTTAAAACAATAAAAAAATAAAAGTATAATTAAATGAAAGAATCCCATTTAACTTATAGTAAGTTAAAGGGATTTATGGCAGCCCTTTGCATGCATTGGCAAATTAACTAAGTTATTACCAATGGGTAACTATAAAAAAGTCCAAGTGAAGTCATTCCATAGAAAAATGTAAAAGACACAGGAATCCAAGGGAATCTGTATGATGACTTGGTCTCTATGTGTACTAGACATGTTAAAGAAAGAGAATGGAAAGCTCAGAGCCCCAATTTCTCAGCAAAGTAAAAGACAATAAGCATTTAATGACTACATTTAACGAATTTCTTATCAATTACATTGTCCAATGATATGCCTGAAAGCTGAAATTAAAATTTGATCCTGTGGGTTTATGAATTACAATACCTACCGAATGCTAAGCCTCAGTAAATGTAAGGGCTAGACTACTTTGCTTTAAATTCTGGTCCTGCTGTTTTCTAGTTTTGTAATTTTGAGCAATGTGATATCTCTGTGCTTCACTTTTCTCATTTGAATAATAATGCCTCCCTTATAAGGTATTGTGAAAGGTAAAAATGAGTTAATACATGTGACATGCTCAAAGTATCATCTGAAACATTACTTACTCAATGAAGTTTAGGTATTATTAATTTTAGAAATTATTGCATGTTAAATTTAAGAAATCAAGAAAGTATATGAAAGAGTATAAACATGAAAACAGAAATGTCTGCATAGGGGGATAATATGAGATTGCTGGAGGTTTCAAACACCCCACTATCCACACCTCCTTTATCAGAAAAAGCAAGTTTCTTCCCCAGGGTCCTATGAGGTTGTTCTTGCCTTGCATGAAGACTCTATAACAACCCCGGGAGCAGTTAAGTCTTCTCATGCACACCTCCGTTAACTCTAATTTTATCATTTTATTCAGATCTGTAATGAGACTGAGAATCCAGCATTCCCCAGGGGCTAATTATAAAGTTAACATGGGAGAAAAAAGTAAAAGTATTGCTAAGCTTTATTAATTTATATTAGAAAAATCCATGGATAATATTTGTTAGTCTAGATTCTGAGAACATTTGACCAGAGAGAAATATACATAATTTTAGTAAAGCTGAGTTTTTTAAAGAGTGCATTTATTGAGGACTTAATGTTCCAACTAGAAAAAAAAAATAGAGTGAATGTTTCTATTTTTTTGTTGGTTGACTGAGTTTTGGACTCAAAGTTATCTCTCACTAAATAACTATGAGATGCCAGAAATTACTTGGTCTAATGTAATGGAAGAAATAGAAAAACTGATTATTTATGAATGTCAAAATGGATTTAAGATGTGCAATCTACTGCTACGTGGTTCCTATCTAATGTCTTCACAGATGGTTTAAAGGTATTGTTTTCATCAAAACATGGAGAACTGAAATTTTTATGAGAATGATAATACTGTTGAAATGTGTTGTAGTGGTATTTCATTGAAAGTCAGAAATGTTGCTACTAGAGTCTACTCTTTTAATGGCTTCTGGGTCAGATTTGAATGATGTAACCACAGGGTAATAGAAGCTAAACAACTTCATTTAAATGCAAAAGCTATTAATTGAGTTCCTGGGACTGAAAGTAATAAGCTATTCATTAAAGTCCAAATAAACAATAATGAGTTATATAAAATTAAACAAAATAAAACAAACAAAAAAAAACTATAGATTTGTCAAACAGAGGTTTATTTTGAATCACTATATTAGAAATGTAAAGCATTTAACCTACTAATCAGAAATTAGTCACTTCACAATTCCAAATATCCCTTAATGAAGTTAAAATCCAGCTGGCAAAGATAAAGTTTCCTATAATAACATAATAAGTACATATTATAAATTTCTTTTTTTCCTTTCCCAGATAACCTCTCAAGTGTGCACGATAGTAACTGCTCAGGGATTATTAGACATAGGTCTAAGTATGTGCAAGTTCCTTGAGACCCAGAATGATGTTGTGTTCCACAGATCAAGGTAGAGTGTTAGCATGGTGCAGTGATAGAGTTTTCATTAATAATTGCTACATATTTGGTCCACTGGGCCTCAACCCCAGCCTTTGATTATTTTTTCAAAGTAATATTCAAATTCTATATTGCCTGAATAGAGAATGTGAATAGATTCCCTTGGTAATTGGAGTAAGGGCTATTATTCTTGAAAGAAGCTTATGCTATCTTGGTTAATTGATCTCTAGAGTCACCATTTCATTTATTTTTGGACTGTACTGGATATGAATTGGACATGGGAAATGACAGTGGATTATAATAATTTAATCAAATGGTAATCCCAGTTGAACCTTCTACTTTGGATGTGTTCTCTATTATAGTAAGTTAAAGTTAACACAGCCAATCTCGTTTTATTTATTGTTTTGGAGGTTGCCTTGTTTTTCTGTACAAAAATAAACTAAAATACTGTTGGTGGGTTCATATATCAGAACCTACCAGTAAAGCTTCTATAAATTAAGTAATATTTTTCTTATAAAAATTTAAATCATTAATATAAATTTGTTAAAGCATCTCCTAGGTATAGACCAAAAAATGGGGTTCTATGGAAAGTGACCTCACATGGTGATCTCATAATAAATTACTAATGAGAAGTTCATGGTGAGTGGTCATGCCCCAGGCAAAACTTTTTAGTAAAAATTATGCCTTTGCCATAAGCAAGCCCTGCCCATTGTTTCTGTGCATCTAGCTTAACACATATTTGAAATAAGCAATGACCGTGTACAAAAGAGCACATAATCTTGTAATATCCAGTAATCCAATCTGTTCCTTTCCTTCTGCCACCTCCATGTAATCTTGTTCACATTACCTCCTTAATTTCAAGTGCATGAAAGAAACTGCAAAACTGCTATTCTTCAATGCATTTGAGATCTTCCTCCTTGACATATATTGTTAGTTTGGCTTAACTAAATTCTTATAAAAATTATCTAAGGGCTTGCACATTTCTTACATGGACACAGGGCTAGGTAGGTTATCTGTCCAAATGATGAGTCCTGAAATCTAAGCTTTATTATTTCCATGAGAAATCTGTCTCTGAAGATATCACCACTATCTTGCTTCAGGACTCCATGAAGTCTCCTTTTCTTTTGCACAATTTAGCCTAAAGGGTCTTCCTAATCTTGGTATTCTATAAAACATGATGATGGTCCAGGAAATGATTATTGGTGACATTTTGTTGATCCTGAGGAAAGTAAGGTTGGATTGATACTTTAGTGAGAGACATTCAAGCCAGAGATTGGAAAATAATTCCCAAGGAAATACTCTATTTGATCCTATTATCTCAACCAAATTTTGCAATTCTGTAGCCTGGGACATGACAGATAACCGTTACAAATGCACTCACTAAGCACAGTAGGCATGAGTACAGATGACAACAGAGTTTTCTCCTCTTCCATTCTCTTCCAGTGCAAATGGGCCTTGAATTTGCCTTATTCCACTTACTAGAAACCTTATAAAGGTCCAATTTCAGCTGTAGTACTAGACAGCATTATTTATTGTAAAAAATAAAAAAATACTGATTAATATTTTCAATAAACTGCATCTGGATAGGGATAATTAAAAAACAAACACAGAATAAAAAGCTGAGTGAAGGGATTTCCTGAGCTTGATGATTCTTTTCAATATGTTCTTGTTTTGGTGAATTGGAAGTTAAACTCATGGAACTGTTAGAATAAACACTGACTCCTAGATTGAACTCAGACTTCTAAGTAAGTGTGAACCTCTGTACACTCCATGGTCTCATGCCCTCACATTGAGCTACCAGTTGTTGACACTAATAACTAGCTCCTGGCATCTGCAAGGACTGCCATGCAAGTGTTGCTGTAGAGGTTGGCACACCGAGTTTCCTGTCCTGTATCTTTCTATAAATTTGAGAAAATTGGTGCTAGATAGGTCTATTTCAATCTTATGAGTGTGAAATATCCAATTGAACCTACAATTTTTTTGCAGCTGACATTTTAGGAATTAGAAGGCAACATAAGTCACATATGGCCATGCTATTCAGAAAGTTTATTAAACAATCTGCAAGATGGACAGGTTTGAGTGTAACCCAAAAGTATAAGCCTCTTGACTAAGTGGAGACCGTTGTGCACCTATAACCCACTTGGGCCTCTGTTTCAGCTGATCAATGTTGATATGTGCCTGGAGAACCAACATACTGAATGAGGATATGCCACAAACTCTGATAAGAGAGTTACAGAAGAGAGACTTCTGGGGTATTGGAGCAATTATGTCTTTTTTGGTAAATAACTTTATTCATTTCAAAAAAATATTTTAGTGTTTGCTCTTGGATCAGGGGTCACAAGATGATGTTATTACTTGAGCTACCAATGTAATCAGACGGAAACTCCATTTCACATGAGCTTTCTCCTTTCTGTCTGACCACACCCTTCCTTGATCATTAAGCCCTAGGAGATCAGATTCTGGTCAGCATCAAACTGCCTTCATGACAAAATCTCAGATCTGTTAGCAACAGATAACATCTGAGCTTCAGTTTTGTTTCAGCCCTAGGCTCATTAAAGCAGAATGGCCCTACAGGCTACATCCTCTTGAAATCAGACAGAACAATGCCATAGCTGACATCAGGACATGATAGAATGATCAGCTTGTTCTAATCATGGCCCTAACTAATCAGTAGAGCCCAGGACCCTAACTCCATTAACCACCATGATTAATATATTTTTTTAATATGTAAACCATCCCCTGGAAGCTGTTGAGTAGTCAGGTCTGTGTGCACTGCCTTACCTATGACTCCATTTCCTCAACTAATAAACCTTTCTTTTCATGGCTGCACACTCCTGTTCATGTTTGATTGGGCTTTGATGTGCACAGGCAAACAGACCCTTAGTCCAGTAATACTAATTATAAACTGTTAAATAGCTCATTAAGTCATCTATTATTATCATCTACTATCATTTTAACCTCTTTCTTTATTTCTTTTATGATTATTCTGGTGTGTGTGTGTGTGTGTGTGTGTGTGTGTGTGTGTGTGTATGTGTGTGTATTTTAATTGATTTCAGAGAGAGGCAGAGAGAATTAGAAATATCAACAGGCTGCCTCTTGCAAGCCCTTTACTGTGGATTGAACCCACAGCCCAGGCATGTGCCCTAACTGGAAATCAAACCAGTGACCTCCTGGTCCAATGGTTCAAACTCAGGGCCATATCCAGGGATATGGATGAAGACTTATTGGTTTAGATTGAATGTCTGTGTCCCCCAAATTCATATGTTGAAGTCCTAACCCCCAATGTGATGGTATTTGAAAGCGGGGTGTTTGAGAAGTAATTAGACTTAGATGAAGTTGTTAGGATGTGACTTGGTCCTATGGGATTAATATCCTTATAAGAAGAGAACACCAGATATATCGCTCTCTTCCCACTGTCACAAAGAAGAGGTTATAACAAAGGAGAAGTCCCAGTGAGAATGTAGCTATCCACAATAATGGAAGAGATCCCTCACCTAAATTTGAGTCAGCCTGCACTTTGATTTTGAACTTCCAAGCATCCAGAAATGAGGGGAAAATTTGTGTTATTAAAACCACCCAGCCTGTGGTATATTGTTATGGCAACTCAAGCTGATTAATACTTATGAATATAGAATCTAGCTGAGCAGACATGTGCCTAGGCTCATACATACATGTATGACTGCACACCTTAACCTACATATTCTATAGTGTGAATTCAACTCTATTGAAATTAGCATCCTGTTGACATGTGGTAGGAATAAGGTAACTGATGTGAAGAAACAGTCAGCAGGCCACAACAATTAATTACTTTAGATTTTAGTGTCTTTTCCTTTTAAATATGCATATATGTTTATGTGCACGCACACACACACACACACACAAACAAACTGGAAAATATTAAGCAGGAAAGAATGGAAATGACTTTTCATGGCAAAGAATTGGTCAGTGAACACTGCTTCATTGCTTAGAAAGTTTTCCTGGTGGTGGAGTTTCTAACACCTTATGTCTGTCCTTCAGCAAAGGAGAAAACAGGCACGCTTCAATCAGGAGTAAGAAGAGGAAAAAAAAGCTGAGTTAGCAACATTTTATTTCTAATTTGGTACAAAAGTCCTTCTCATTATTATAATTTATTAATAAGCTAACTTTTCATCTCAATTATTTTCTTAATCAGGTTTGCCTTAGAAAATGGTTACCCTTTATAGTATACTAGATTTTTTTTTAGAGTATCATCATGATAACAAGGAACATCAATCATTCTACCAACCTGTTATAAGGAGTACTCAGCATAACACTCAGCTTTGATCAGATGCAGATTCTACACAAGATTCCCTGTATTGTTTCCAATGTCTTAACAACTGTTTAGAAGACAGAAATGCCTAATCATTGCTGTGATGTTGTTTTTTAATTGAAATGTTTATTTTAAAAAGCCCAGATATTTAAGTCTATTTCTATTAGGGATGTTTAAAGCATGGGGCAAAACCCTCATTTTCAGCATGCCATTTGCCCCACAGAAGATCTGATTTCCCTGGGTGATGTCAACCTGCATGACTTTAGACCTAGTGTTTTTGAATACAGATTGTTTTGCATATTGTTTTTCCTTGTTGTTGTTTTTGTTAATCTGTACCCAAGGATATTTTTCCATTGATTTTAAGGAAGTGGAGGAGAGAGGGAAAGACTGAGAGAAACATCTATGTGAGAGATTGGTTGCCTCCTGCAGGAGCCCTAACCAGGGCCCAGGTCAGAGAAGAGCCTGCAACCAAGATGCCATTGACAGGAATCAAACCTGTGACCCTTTGGTCCGCAGGCCAACACTCTATCCACTGAGCCAAACTGGCTAGGAGTCCCATGTTCATTTTTAAGCAAATAAATTAAGCCATGACCTTCAATAAATCTTTTACTTGGTTTCATTGCCAGAATGTTGCTATTAAAGTTATCTGTTTAGCAAATTCACTCACTTCTTCCATGTATTTGTTCAAATCTGACCTTATCAATATTACAGCCACAATGCCAACCCCCCAAACCTTATCCTATCTAATAAGAGAGTAATATGCAGATTAACCACACCCTTGCTACACCCACAAGCCACACCCACCAGCCAATCAGGAACAAGTATGCAAATTAACCCAACTAAGATGGCTATGGCCACGGAGCGAGCAAGAGGCTTGGGTTTCCTTGGCAATGGAGGAAGCCAAGCTTTCCCCACACCCTGGCTGGCCCAGGCCTCCACTTAAGGCCACAAAGTTTCAATCATAGAAGATAAATAAATCCCAACAAAAATGGCAGCAGCCATGGAGGTGGAGAAAGTAGGAGGCTTGAGTTGCCCCCAGTGATGGAGGAAGCCAAGCTCCCACAGCCCTGGCCTGCCTTGGTTTCCACTTAAGGATACAAAGTTTCAATTATAGAAGATAAATAAATCCCAACAATAATGGCTGCGGCCACAGAGCAAGCAGGAGGCTTGGCTCCGCTCAAGGCTACAAAGTTTCAATTATAGGAGATAAATAAATCCCAAATCCCAGGGCCTCTGCTTGGGTTTCCAGGGGGCATGGCTGGCCTGCAAACCACTACAGGACCCTCGCCCAGGCCGCTCCACGCCCCAAGGGAACCCCCACCCTGATCTGGGATACCCTTCAGGGCAAACCAGGTTGTCCCCACCCGTGCACCAGGCCTCTATCCTATCTAATAAAAGAGTAATATGCAGATTGACCATCAATCCAACACACAAGATGGCTTCCCCCATGTGGACACAAGATGTCTGCCACAAGATGGCCAGCAGGGGAGAGCAGTTGTGGGCGATCAGGCCTGCAAGGGAGGGCAGTTAGGGGTGACCAGGCCAGCAACGGAGGGCAGTTGGGGGCAACCAGGCCAGCAGGGAAGGGCAGTTAGGGGGGACCCAGGCCTGCATAGGAGAGCAGTTGGGGGGGACCAGTCCTACAGGGTAGGGCAGTTAGGGGCAAACAGGTTGGCAGGGGAGTGGTTAGGCATCAATCAGGCTGGCAGGGGAGTGGTTAGGGGCTGATCAGGCTGGCAGGCAGAGCGGTTAGGGGCAGTCAGGAAGGCAGGCAGGCAAGCAGTTGGGAGTCAGCAGTCCTGGATTGTGAGAGGGATGTCCAACTGCCCATTTAGGGGATGTCTTACTGGGATCGGGCTTAATCAAGCAGTCGGACATTCCTTGAGGGGTCCCAGATTGGAGAGGATTCAGGCTGGGCTGAGGGACACCCCCCATGCACCAATTCTGTGCACCAGGCCTCTAATCCTGATATGTTAGTCCTCTTTCCATCGTACTTCCTGCTTTTTTACATAGGACATCATTTATGTATTTATTATGTGTAATTGTTAACTGTTTCCCTTCCCAACATCATATAAACTATTACAATAGCAGTATTTGTCAGTGTTTGTAATATATTAGGTTCTTAGGGACTATATGATAAATAATATGTTTGTTGAGTGAAAGAAATTCACATTTCCTGAGCTTATTCAGTCACACTTTTTAAATCTGTTATTTTACTATTTTTTTTCCTTGATTTCTTATGTTTCTGTTTTATGCTGATTCACAGAGGTGATTACTACATTTAGATATTATTTTAAATCTCTATTTCATCAAGGTGTAACACAATGATTTTAGTAATTATTTTTCTCTATTTCTAAAAATGACCTTTCCTTGTAATATCTTTGTGCTGCCTGTTTGAACATCCATTCTTAAAGGAAGGGAGAATCCCTTAGATTATATATTCACAGGAGTTTCACATGAAAAATTACTAGTGCCATGTGCCAGGTTATTCTGTAATTTTTATTTTGGTGTGTGTGTGTGTGTGTGTGTGTGTGTATGTGTGTGTTGTTAATCCTCACTGCATGATATTTTCCCTTTGACTTTTAGAGAGAGAGGAATGGAGGGAGGGAGGGACATCGATGTGAGAGAGACACATGATTGGTTGCCTCCCATTAGTGCTTCAAACAGAAGCCAGGGTTTGAAACTGCAACTCAGGTATGTGCTCTTGGCCGCGAATCAAACCCAGATCATTGGTGGTCGCTGGCCAATGCCACTGTAACTACTGAGACAGACTGGCAAGGCTTGCCCCAGGATTTTGAGTGTTAACTTGTTAATACTTACTTCTTAGTGTTATTGAATGAAATGGAGAGTTTCTTTTCCCCACTGGTTGCTGGGGGTGGATTCTTTATGATATCTCAAGAAAAATAATTTTCTGAGACTCACAGGAGGAATGAGTGATTTTTATTGGTGTGGGATTACATCCCTGGGTTCCCGAAGTCCCATTTCCCTTTGTTGAGTAATAGAAATATAGCTGGAGTTTCAGTAAAACTAAAATGAAAGCCACTGTCCAGAGTTTCCTTTCCGTGTTGGAGCAAGGTCTAGTTGCAGCCCATTAGGCCATTGTGTGTGGGGTTTGCATGACTATAGGCCATGTGGGCAAATGCAAGGGGTGCCTAAAAATCCACAGTCACACAAGTTCCAAGAGCAGTACAAGCACAAGAGAGTCAATTCTTTTATTCAGGGGATTAAATATCCCAAATTTCCATGGGCTTGCAGTGGCCACACCCTTTGTGTCCAATGATCTTTGTCCCCAGGTGTGACTGACAGCAAACACCTTCCTTATGTCACCCCAACTTTAACAGCCATGTGGCTATCTCCCCTTTTTGGAACCCTAGGGCGTGTAATATTGTAGCTTCCTGGCCAAGATGCCCAAAAGACATGCCTATAATATCTGGCCTTCACTTTGCTGCTTTCCTATTATTAATAACTAGTTCATTACTACAGTATCATTAGCAGTGAGAGACTATAGTGACGCTTCTATGCCTCTGACATAGAGATGGGCTTCAGCAAGAATACATGGCTTGCCTGTATGATTCTTTGGCCTGCTGTTTTTAAAATGCAAAATGGCTCCAGAGAAGTTCTTGTTGCTATATGGCCATTGTCTTCCCCTGAGTAACAAAAGGGATTCCAAGCAGACATGGCCATCAACTTCAAAATGCCTATTTTTCTGATGACATCTGAGATTGATTGCCATAATCCTTTCTGCTTCCTAAAACAAGCAATCAGTATCGGGCTCATTGCATTTGGCTGTAATTATACCCATTTTTTTTTTTTTTTTAAGCTGCTCCAACTTTTTTTTTTTAATTTTATTTTATTTTTATTGTTTTAAGTATTACAAATAGTAGTACATATGTCTCCTTTTTTTTTCCCCCTTGATCTCCCCCCAACCTCCCCTACCCCCCAGGACGTGCCTTCACCTGCCCACCCCCTTGCCCCCCGCCACAGTGTCTTATATCTATTGGTTGTGCTTATATGCATGCGTACAAGTCCTTCGGTTGGTCTCTTACAGCCCTCCTCGCCCAACCACCCCTGTCTTCCCAATGTAGTTTGACAGTCTGTTCAATGCTTCTTTGCCTCTGTATCTTTTTCCCACCATTTCTTTCCTTTAAAAAGTTTTGCCTTTGCAGACTGGAAATAAACATATAATAACGAAACAAGACAAAACAAAAAAATGTTTGAGTCCCAATTTCAATGTCCAACAGTTCCTTATGTGTACATGTCAGCATTGATATCTGGATGGTGGGCACATGGTGGCAATGCAGGTACGACCCTCTCTGGTTTGGTCCTAGGTAACCTGCAGCGGTGCACAGCTGCTGACTGCTCCCATGGCAAGGTGTTGTCAGCGTCTTCCATCTCTGGACTGTTTTTCCTCTTGTCTTCGTGGTTGGAGCACTCCTGTCAATTCCTCTCTGTTGCAGGAATCCATCTGGTCTTGGGGTTGTTTTCTGAAAATATACAAATATATTCTCGACCACAAGTTAATAAAGGAATATTTTCTATATAATTGATTTGGGATCCTTTTTATTTTTGTTCAAACGATTTTCCTTTGTCTTATTTAGACACCATGTGTGTTTTTAATGGCCGTCTTGCTGTTAGCATTGCAAATGAAACTTAATTTGGTAAAGTAAAAATTTTCTATATGTAATTTACTTATAGGATATTTTTCCTTACATGATATTGCCCTACTATCTCCCCCCCTTTTTTTTAATGGAGGTTTTTGTAAATTTTATAATGCAGTCTTGATAACTTTAAATTAAAAAAAAATTTTTCCCCCCCACACATATGACTGCTTTAGGTTCATTGCATATTCAGGAATTTTACCATGAGATGAACTACCAATAGAAATTTTAGTTATTACTTTAAGAACAGCTTTTTGTCCAGTACTTGAATATTCACTTATTTCAATTAGCCTATTTAAATTAATCTGAAAACTCGATTACTATTTTACTGTCAAATTTAATAGTCTACCAACAATCTTAGTTTACCCTGTAAATAATAGTGGGAAGGATTATTTGCATTCTTGAGTGGGCCCTGAGCATTCCAAATGCTCGGCTGAATTTAGATATAGGGCAACTGCTGTCGGCCAAGTCTCTTGTCTGTTACCTGGGTCCCCATCTGAGCTGGGTCAAGTCTCTGTCTGTCACCTGTGTCTCGATGTGAGCTGGGCTGGGTCTCTTTCTGTTGCCTGGGTCCCACTCTGAGCTGGGTGTGGGAAGCGCGAAGCAGCCATGGGGGTAGGAGACCTACTTTAGAAGGGGGTGAGGGTTCAAGCCCCTGCAATGTTGGGGGGTGAGGGTCTGTGCCCCACTTCTGTTGACCCCCAAGTTCACTCCTGATGGCCCCTCTGTGACTGTGCCTGTCTTAGGTTGTTCCTTCCTTGAGGAATCTTACCCGTCTCTGGCTAACCAGCCATCCTCTGGGGCCAAGCAGGGTGCTGTGAGGTTCAGTTCTGTCTCCTTGGTAGCCTATGACCCCGTGGCCTCCACACCCAGCACCTGCCTTGGGAACCCCTGGCCTGCTGGCAGGGTCCCGGTGCTGATAACCTATCTCGGGGAACTCGGGTTTCTTCTCCAGTGAGGGCCCAGCTCACAAAATTGGATGTGAGACAGATCCCTGGTACCAGCCCCCACGAGGCTTCAAGCTCAGCATGAATAGAAAGCTCAGGTAATAGCTGAGGGCAATTGGATTGTGAGAAGAGGGTCTCTCTTGGCACAAAGGGCAAGAGGGGCCAATATAGGATGCTCAAGTGCCTTCCCAGTGCCTTAATTCCTTCTGCAAGGGATTAAATCCTTTCATGGCTCTTTTTTTTTTTTTTTTTTTAAATTGCTGCCAACCATTCAAAGAATTAGTTTGTAAGTTTGTTTGGGATAATTGTAAGATATGCTGTTGTAAAATATCTAAAATTATAATGACATTGTAGAATAATATCATGTAAGGATATTCTTTGCCCTAGGCCCTGGCAATTCCATTTCAAACTGGCTGTCAATTTCTTTCTGTAGCTTTATATAAACTTTGTCAGGGAGGCAAAAACACAAATTACTTACTTTAGTTCAAGAGGCCAAATATATTGACTTTCAATTACAATCCTTATGACTTTTGAAGGAAACTTCTCTTTGTTTCCTTCCAAAATAATTTTCAGTCTACAGAGAGATTCATTTAAAAATTTTTGTCACATGAAACAATTTCTCTTAATGCCCCGCCCCCTTGTTGTCTGTGTCCATTGATTAGGTTCATATGCATGCATACAAGTCCCTTGGTTGATCTCTCCACCTTACCCCCACCCTCCCCTACCTTACCTGAGGTATGATGTTCTCATTGACGTTTCTCAGCCTCTGGATCTGTTCTTGTTCATCAGTCTATGTCGTTCATTATATTCCACAAATGAGCGAGATCATGTGATATTTATCTTTCTCTCCCTGGCTTATTTCACTCAACATAATATTCTCCATCTCCATCCATATTGTTGCAAATGGTAGGAACTCCTTCTTTTTTACGGCAGCGTAGTATTCCATTGTATAGATATACCACAGTTTTTTAATCCATTCATCTGCTGATGGACATTTAGGTTGTTTCCAAATCTTGGCTATGGTGAATTGTGCTGCTATGAACATAGGGGTGCACATTTCCTTTCTGATGCGTGTTTCTAGATTCTTGGGATATATTCCTAGAAGTGGGATCACTGGGTCAAATGGGAGTTCCATTTTTAGTTTTTTGAGGAAGCTCCATACTGTTCTCCACAGTGGCTGCACCAGTCTGCATTCCCACCAGCAGTGCAAAAGAGTTCCTTTTTCCCCTCATCCTCGCCAACACTTGTTGTTTGTTGATTTGTTGATAAAAGCCATTCTGACAGGTGTGAGATGGTACCTCATTGTTGTTTTGATTTGCATCTCTCTGATGATTAGTGACTGTGAGCAGGTTTTCATATGTCTCTTGGCCTGCCTTCTGTCTTCTTTTGAAAAGTGTCTACTTAGATCAGTTGCCCATTTTTTGATTGGGTTGTTTATCTTCTTTTTGTTAAGTTGTATGAGTTCTCTGTATATGTTGGAGATTAAACCCTTATCATTGATATCATTGGCAAATATGTTCTCCCATGCAGTGGGCTTTCTTGTTGTTTTATTGATGGTTTTCTTTGCTGTGCAAAAGCTTTTTATTTTGATGTAGTCCCATTTGTTTATTTTCTCTTTAGCTTCCATTGCCCTAGGAGTAGTATCAGTGAAGAAGTTCTTTCGGCATATGTCCGAGATTTTGCTGCCTGTGGATTCCTCTAGTATTTTCATGGATTCCCGTCTTATGTTTAAGTCCTTTATCCATTTTGAATTTATTTTTGTGTATGGTGTAAGTTGGTGATCTAGCTTCATTCTTTTGCATGTATCTGTCCAATTTTCCCAACACCATTTTTTGAAGAGACTGTCCTGACTCCATTGAATGTTCATGCCTCCTTTGTCAAATATTAAGTGAGCATATTGATTTGGGTCAATTTCTGGTTTCTCTATTCTATTCCATTGATCTATATGTCTGTTCTTGTTCCAGTACCAGGCTGTTTTGAGAACAGTAGCTTTGTAATACAACTTGATATCTGGTATTGAGATCCCACCTGTTTTGTTCTTCTTTCTCAGGATTGTTGTAGCTATTCGGGTTCTTTTTTTATTCCAGATAAATTTTTGGAAATTTCGTTCTAGGTCCGTGAAATATGTTGTTGGTATTTTAATGGGAAGTGCATTGAATTTATAGATTGCTTTGGGTAGTATGGACATTTTGATGATGTTGATTCTACCAATCCATGAACATGGTATGTTTTTCCATCTGTTAATGTCTTCCTCTATCTCTTTTTTCAGTGTTGTGTAGTTTTCTACGTATAGGTCTTTTACCTCTTTAGTTAAGTTTATTCCTAGGTATCTTAATTTTTTTGGTGCGATGGTAAATGGGATTGCTTTTTTAGTCTCTCTTTCTGTAAGTTCATTATTGGTGTATAGAAATGCCATAGATTTCTTGGCATTAATTTTGTATCCTGCTACATTACCAAATTCAGTTATTAAGTCTAATAATTTTTTATGGAGTCTTTAGGGTTTTCTATGTACAGTATCATGTCATCTGCGAATAAGGACCGTTTTACTTCTTCTTTTCCAATTTGGATGCCTTTTATTTCTTCTTCTTGTCTGATCGCAATGGCTAGTACTTCCAGCACTATATTAAACAGGAGTGGTGAGAGTGGGCATCCCTGTCTTGTTCCTGTTCTTAGGGGAAATGGTTTTAGTTTTTGCCCATTGAGTATGATGTTGGCTGTGGGTTTGTCGTATATGGCTTTTATTATGTTCAGGTATGATCCTTCTATTCCCACCTTGCTGAGAGTTTTTATCAAGAAAGGGTGTTGGATTTTATCAAATGCTTTTTCTGCATCAATTGATATAACTATGTGATTTTTATCTCTCAATTTGTTTATGTGATGTATCACGTTTATTGATTTGCGAATATTGTACCATCCTTGCATCCCTGGGATAAATCCTACTTGGTCATGGTGTATAATCTTTCTGATGTACTGCTGGATTCGATTTGCTAAAATTTTGTTGAGGATTTTGGCATCTATGTTCATGAGGGATATTGGCCTGTAATTCTCTTTCATTGTGTTGTCTTTGTCTGGTTTTGGTATTAGGGTGATGCTGGCCTCATAGAAGGAGCTTGGAAGTGTTCCTTCTTCTTGAATTTTCTGGAATATTCTGAGGAGGATAGGTTTTAGTTCTTCCTTGAATGTTTGGTAAAACTCCCCTGTGAAGCCATCAGGCCCTGGGCTTTTGTTTGCTGGAAGCTTTTTGATGACTGCTTCAATTTCTTCCATAGTTATCAGCCTATTGAGATTCTTAGAATCTTCCTGAGTGAGTTTTGGAAGGTTGTATTTTTCTAGGAATGTGTCCATTTACTCCAGATTGTGTAGTTTGTTAGAATACAGTTGTTCATAGTATTTTTTAACAATCCTTTGTATTTCTGTGGGGTCTGTTGTTATTTCACCTCTTTCATTTCTGATTTTGTTTATTTGGGTCCTCTCTCTTTGCTTCTTGGTGAGCCTGGCTAGAGGTTCATCAATCTTGTTTATCCTTTCAAAGAACCAGCTCTTGGTTTTGTTGATCCTGTGTATTGTTTTTTTGGTCTCTATGTCATTCATTTCTGCTCTGATCTTTATTATGTCCTTCCTTCTGCTCACTGTGGGCTTTTCTTGTTGCTCTCTTTCTAATTCTTTGAGTTGTTGAGTTAGAAGATTTATTACCATTTTTTCTTGTTTTCTGAGGTAGGCCTGTAGAGCTATAAACTTCCCTCTCAAGACTGCTTTCCTTGTGTCCCATAGCATTTGCATTGTTGTGTTTTTATTGTCATTATTCTCCAGGATGTTTTTAATTTCTTCTTTGATCTCGTTGATCACCCAATCATTGTTTAATAGCATGCTATTCAGTTTCCATGTGTTTGAATTTTTTGGAATGTTTTTATTATATTTTATTTCTAATATTATGCCATTGTGGTCTGAGAAAATGCTTGATAAGATTTCAATCTTTTTGAATTTAGGGAGGCTTTGTTTGTGACCCAATATGTGGTCTATTTTTGTAAATGTCCCATGGGCACTTGAGAAGAACGTATATTCCGAGGCTTTGGGGTGAAATGCTCTGAAGATGTCAATTAGGTCCTTCTGATCTAGTGTGTCATTTAGAATTGATATTTCTTTGCTGATTTTTTTGTCTGGAGGATTTATCCAGTGATGTCAGTGGTGTATTAAAGTCTCCTACTATGATTGTATTGTTGTTGATCTCTCCCTTGATCTCTTCCAGGAGTTTTTTTATGTATTTGGGTGCTCCTGCGTTGGGTGCATATATGTTTACCAGAGTTATATCTTCTTGTTGAATTGTTCCCTTTAGTATTATGTAGTGGCTTTCCTTATCTCTTATTATGCCCTTTACTTTGAGGTCTAATTTATCAGATATAAGTATTGCTACCCCAGCTTTTTTCTCATTTCCATTTGCTTGAAAAATATTTTTCCATCCCTTCACTCTCAGTCTGGGTGAATCCTTTGATCTGAGGTGGGTCTCTTGTAGACAGCAAATATATGGGTCATGTTTTTTATCCATTCAGTTACCCTGTGTCTTTTGATTGGTGCATTTAATCCATTTACGTTTAATGTTATTATTGACAAGTACATGTTTGTTGTCATATTTTCCCCCTTAGTGTTTGTGTTTCTTTTTGCCTTTCTCTTTCTTCTTTTTACAGCAGTCCCTTTAGCATTTCTTGCATTGCTGGCTTGGTAGTGATAAACTCTCTTAGCCCTTTTTTGTCTGTAAAGCTCCTGATTCCACCTTCAATTTTGAATGATAACCTTGCTGGGTATAGTATTCTTTGATTCAGACCCTTGCTTTGCATCACTTTGTATATTTCATTCCATTCCCTTCTGGCCTGGTGTGTTTCTGTTGAGAAATCAGTTGATATTCTAATAGGAGATCCCTTGTAGGTAACTTTCTGTCTCTCTCTGGCAGCCTTTAAGATTCTTACTTTGTCATTGTTATTCGCCAATTTAATTATGATGTGTCTTCGTGTTGGTCTTTTGGGGTTCAACTTGTTTGGGACTCTATGTTCTTCTTGGACTTGCATAGTTTTTTTCTTGCCAATATCAGGGAAGTTCTCTGTCATTATTTCTTCAAACAGGTTTTCTATTTTTTGCTTCTCTTCCTCACCTTCTGGTATCCCTATTATTCTAATATTGTTTCGTTTTGTGTTTTCCCAAAGCTCCCTTAGGCTCTCCTCTTGCTTTTTAAGTCTTCTTTCCATTTGCTGCTGTGTTTGTGCGTGTTTTTCTACCTTGTCTTCCAATTCACTGATGCGGCCCTCAGCCTCTTCTAGTCTACTGTTTAAGCCTTCCAATGTGTTCTTTATTGCAGCTATGTCATTCTGCATCTCCTCTTGGTTTCTTTTCATGTTGGTGACATTTTCATTCAGCTCCTTATAGTTCTTATTGAGTTGTGTGTATTTGTCATCCATCTGTTTAAACATCCTTATCATCATTACTCTGAATTCTCTCTCAGTTAAGCTGCTAGCCTCAGTTTCATTTAACTCCCTTTCTGGTGATTCCTCTTTCTCTTTCCTTTGGGTATTGCTTTTTTGTCTCCCCATGTTTTCCTGAAATATTTTAATTGTAGATCCAATTGCTTTGCTACCCAGGTTCTTTTGGTGATGGTGCTACTGGTGAAATCTTTCTGTTCTCCTGGGCTTGGTTATCTAGTGTAATTGAGGTGCTTAGCTTCTAAAGATTTCTCTGTAGAGTAGATCCTATGGCCTCAGGGAGTATTCAGATTCCTTGGTGTTAATCAGGGTGGAATCTGGGTGTGGCTATATTGGTTGCCTAGAGACTGGGGGGAGGGGCTATCTCTCAGGAGAAAATGGATTCTGTGGGCTTAGATATGACTCAGCACCAGACTTGCTACCACTTCTCCTGGACCGTCCGTTTTCCACTCTGCCCAGGTTCCACAACTCTACCCCTTCTCCCGCACTTCTGTCACAGGTAAGCGCCTGTCTCCAAAAGGTCCCATGAACTAGGTTCAGTGGGAAAAGGCGCAGGCCCCAGCGTGAGGAAGGACCGCGTCTCTGCCAGTTCCTCTCTTGCCAGCACTCCAAGGTCTGGCAGCTCTTAAAGGCTGCCTTTGAGCTCAGATCCCAAATCCAGATTCTAAGGTCTAAAATCCTTCAGACCTTGCCTGTCCTCAGGGACGTGGCTTGGCACTGTGTAGTTTCTCCCTGACCTTCTGGGCACAGAGGTCCGGGAGATTCTACTGCCTAGATTTTTGATTTTACCTTTATCCGGGGGATCCCTGCTCTTCCCAGCTGCAAACTGTCTCACCAGCTGTGCCTCCTTCGCCAATTGGGGCTGGATTCCGCTCGTCTCAGCTGCCTCCTCTATTTGCTCCGGGAGAAGGCTCAGGACACATCCTTCTATTCTGCCGCCATTTTGTCTCTCCTCTGTACCCACTTTTTAATATGCTTTTCAGGGTTATCTACCATAGCTGTTTTGTAATTTTTCTAAAATGAAAGTTACATATCTTTCACTCAACTTTCTTATTATTTTTACACTAGAGGCCTGGTGCATGAAATTCATGCATGGGGGGGTGGTGTGTGTCCCTCAGCCCAGCCTCCTCCCTCTCCAATCTGGGACCCCTTGAGGGATGTCCCACTGCTGGTATAGGCCCAATTTCTAAACTGGCAGTCAGATATCCCTCTCACAATCTGGGACTGCTGGCTCCTAACCACTCACCTGCCTATATGCCTGATTGCCCCTAACCACTTCTGCCTGCCAGCCTGATCACCCCCTAACCGCTCCCCTGGTGGTCTGATTGACACCTAACTGCTCCCCTGCTGGCCCGATCGCCCCCAACTGCCCTCCCCTGCTGGCCTGGGCACTCCCAACTGCCCCCCCTTGCTGGCCTGGTTGCTCCCAACTGCCCTTCCCTACAGGCCTGGTCTCCCCCAACTGCTCTCTCCTGCTGGCCATCTTGTGAAGACATGGGGGTGGCCATCTTTTGATGACACAAGGGCATGAGGGTCAATTTGCATATTACCTCTTTATTATATAGGGTTATTTCTGAGGAAAGAGAAAGAAATGCTCTGTTCTTAAGATCATAGTTTGTCTAGCTTCTTGAGTTGAAATTTATCTCATTTAATCTACACCATTGTTATTATTTTACCAAATACCTATATTTAATTGTTTTTATCTAAGTACTACTTTAGCACTATGCTATAATATTGATATGTAGCAAAGTAATTTTATTTTTTAATGCATTTTTATTGATTTCAGAGAGGAAGAAAGAGGGAGAGAGAGAGAGAAACATCAGTGATGAGAGAGAATCATTGATTGGCTGCCTTTTGTAAACCCCATACTGGGGATCCAGCCTGCAACCAGGCCATGTGCCCTGACTGGGAATTGAACCATGACTCTTGGTTCTTAGGTCAACACTCAACCACTGAGCCAAGCTGACTGGGTACAAAGTAATTTTAAACCAGTTCTACATAGTATATTAGTTTACTATTTGCTATAGTAATAAGTTACCACAAATGGCTTAAAACAACAGAAATTTATTTTCTTACACATCTGGATGTCAAAAATCTCAGCAGGTAAGATCAAGGTGTCTGCAAAACTTTATTCCCTTTTGGAGGCTGTGGTGGATAATTCGTTTCCTTGTTTTTTTCTAGCTTGTAGAAGGTACCCATATATTTTTTTTTTTGCTTTGGCCCCTTCATTTCATTGCCCTTCATTTCTAAGCTAGCAAAATAGCATCTCTCTGATCCTGTTTCCATTGTTACATCTCTTCCACGGACTCTGGCTCCTTCTTTGCTACCCTTTCCCATTACCAAGGAGCCTTATGGTTACATTGGGGCCATCTACATAATCCAGGATAATCCTATTTTAAGGCCAACTATTTAGTGTGTTTAATTCCATCCACCACTTTAATTTTCCTGTGCCATGTAACCCAAACTAGTCACAAGTTCTGAGCTTTAAGACCTAAGCATCCTAAGGAGAGAGGCACATTATTCTGCCTATAATAATAGTTTCTTGTTTTAGTGGGAGTTTACATATTATGAACATCTTTAGGAATGTACTTTCTGTTGTAAGCATATAGTGTTTACTTTTAATTATTTCTATTTTAATTAAATATTTAATTGTTAATATATCTATTTTAAATTAGAAAGTAGTTGATATTTATAGGAATTTCTTGCTGTCTTGAATGTAATATACATTTTCTATATAAGAAGTACATTATTTTCTATATATCTATAAAATCAAAAGCCTTTATTTTGTTGCTTAAATCCTCTGTTTTTTAAATTAAATGTTTACCTTTTTACCTTATAAACACTTTAATACTGAAAGGAGTTTTTAGGGGTAAAATAGGCAGATTAGGGAGTTTTAAAAATAAAGAGGGTCCATGGGGGAGCACTGCAAAGCTGGGGGGCTGGGAGATGCCAAAAGGCATACATTCACAGAGAGAGATAAGGGATGCCACAGGATAAGGGGAGAGGAAGATACCCATTCACAGAAGACAGGAGAAGGCTACAGGGAGTAGAGAAACAAAAGGGAGAAAGGGGAAAACAGATTTTCACAGGGGATAGAGAATTGTACTACAGGAGGGGTAGAAAAAGAGGGGGACCCCAAGTAGGGTTTGAGCTTTGAAGTTGCTATAGTGACCAATAAGAAGGGAATATCAAAAGACAAAGAACTGTAGCCTTTATAAACCTTGAGAAAAAGAAGCTTAATGGGCTACCCCGTTGGGACCCCCTCCCCAAATGGGAGTCTGTGCTTGTTTTCCAATAAATTTCCACCTTTCCATATACCACCTTTTGTCTGTGGCTTCATTCTTTGAATCCACATGGACCACAACCCGGAAAAAGAAATCACCTTTGCATCCTGCCCAGAGGAAAACCACACATTTCAGTTTGGTTTCCACATTCAATACCATTGAACATCACCTCTTCCATCCATTTAGTTGCATCTAGTCTTATTATTATATTCCTTACACAAATAATATATATTTAATATTAAATTCAATTTATTGCTAATTGAATGTATATTAATTATTTGCTCAAAATTTGTGTCAGAGATGGCTGGTTGTCCCAGAGATTCAGTCTCTCTTTTCTACAGTAATAGCACACATACAGTGTAGCTGTGCATATGGCCAGCTGTAATATAGACTGTATATTGTGGTCTCCTAGTCTAGAGTTATTTGTGATCTTATGAGTATTATCTAGCTAATAGGATAAGAGAAGGGAAAGGGGGAAATGCCCCCTCATTTGTCTTACTACTTGGAAAATTGATATGATTTCTGGGGAACCATTTTTGTATGATAAAAATGAGAACCATATACTTCTCCGAGAGACTGCCAACACTACAAGTATTCTGGTTCTCCATTGTGGGACTTTAGCTAACTTACTTCATAACAATGCTGCCTAAGAATCCATTCTGTGCAGCCAAGCAGCCTTGAACTGATACCAGCCCTCCCATAAGCACATGCTCTAGATATCAGCTGGCAAAGTCACAAATAAATATAAGCTCCTGTATGATGCTCTCAAGGCCTTTGGGATAAGCATTCTCCCCCTACTCCTAGGGCAGTCCTATGTGCCCCTTAGATAGATCCCTTGGAAACTTACTGAAACCCTACTCTTTTGGGTTGGAATTGACTAATTCACCCTTGGCCTGGGAACTATAAAACATTGCACCCTGGAAAAGGCCTGTGCCCCAGGGCTTGAACTCCTCTCTCTGCCAGCACCCTGACTTGACCTCCTCCTGCTGTGGCCCCTTGAGGTGTATATACCTCCTTCAAGACCTCCAAAAACTTATAAACTTTTCTATCTCATTTTCTTTAGAGGTCTTTTTTGTTTGTTTGTTTGTTTGTTTAGCCCTGGTTTTTATCTGACATTCAGGGGTTCTACTT
Organism: Corynorhinus townsendii; assembly: GCA_026230045.1. Classification (NCBI taxonomy): domain Eukaryota; kingdom Metazoa; phylum Chordata; class Mammalia; order Chiroptera; family Vespertilionidae; genus Corynorhinus; species Corynorhinus townsendii. The sequence goes on along the minus strand of JAPDVU010000001.1, from coordinate 110,934,508 downwards.
AACAAATGTTAATTCAACAGTCACAACACCCAGCAACTATGCACAAACTGTTATGCTAAACTTATCTTCCTCAGGTTGTGTTACAGAGTTCCAGCAGGTTATATAAGGCCATTCTTAAGTTCATAGTGGCAACAGAGATAATAGAGTCAAAAAATCAGGAGAGAGCTTTCTTCATCTATCGTTCACAGAATATGTCCATATCCTTCTACAGAGACAGAATTAGGATTAAGAAAGGGTACTGAGGCACTCTCTTTGGATGCAAAATTTAAGGTAATACCAAAAACTCAGTAATCAAGGTAAATATCAAACACAATATTAAAAAATCAAAATTAGTGCAAAATTTCATAATTAACAACTACAAAATGAAATATGCAAAAATGTTAAGTAAGGGTGGAGTGATTGTTTTATTATCTCAAATTATTTTATATTGGGAACATTTTTCCAATAATCTCATACCTCTGGATTTATGAGATTGCAGTGACTCGAAAATGGATTGAACAACATGGGGCTTTGTACATAACTAGGTTTCTGATTGGTCAGCAGCTTTAATTCACTTTTTTCTCTTGATCGGAATATAGGAGGACATTTTGATAAGTGTGTCTCAAAGTACAATTTTTTCCTTTTGCCTCAGGCTCTAAAATGATTTGGCCTGGCCCTGTCCTCCTGTCCCATCCCCAAGCTTGAGGGCACCCCGTGCTTTGCAATGTGATTGCTTTTTGGTTCTTTTACACAAATGAGAAGAACCTCCTCTCACCTCTTGTGCCCTGCCCTGCATCTTCCTCACTAAATTCCTGCAAGCCCATACCTCCTTCTGCAGTGCAAGTGAAGCAAGAAGGGCTTCAGCACTGATCACCATGGTATGTTCCAATTTCATTGTCTGAAAGTGTTATCTCGCTTTGGAGCCCATATCGCTCATTTAATTATCTGTTTTTGTATACTTTATGAGCTATTAATATGTGTTTGAAAGAGAGGAGGTGCATGAAACGTCATATTTTTTTAAAATGATGAAACTAAAGTCTACAGAGATAGTGGCTTTTGTAATGAAAACGCTAGCAATGATACATTATGTCCCATATTTTACTCCTAATGCTTTTACTTAAGGCTTCCACTTAAAGAAATAACAGAATTACTAAAAATTAATCAGAAATTAGTTAAGGACACATGAATCTAGGACAATTTGTTACATTCCTGACTGTCCTTCTATTACCAAGAATTGAATACTTTTGCAAGGTTGTTTTGCCCCTTGTGGTAGTTAATCTAATTATACAAACCCATAAAGGAAAATGTTATTTATTAGCTGTACATTTCTTTCTACTTTATTCCTACATTGTGATTCTTTCAGTGCAGCCACACTGGTATAACATTTCTATTATAAGAAAGTATGCATTTCTCAGTTATTTTGTTCAGTTTGTCAAAAAGACTGAAAATATCTTCTTCCACTTCAAAAAGTTTCCTTAGGTTGCAAAAGCTAAAATGCCAGTGGTTATCATAGATAAGTCTTAAATTAATATTTAACAGCTCATTAAAAGCAACATAGTTTGAAACATATAGCCTGCATATTTTTTGAACATATTTTATTTTAAGTTTATGGGAAATCTATTTGCTTTTATGATTTTTTAACCTTGGAAAAATGATAGTCTGAAGAAACAAGACCATTTCTAAGTAAAGAAATACATAGTCTAATAAAACCATTATTATTTTGTCCATTTTGTAAGTGAAGCTTGTTGGTGCTTACAAGTAAGAATGGCTATTTCCTACAGAGAAAACTGATCCAAAGTTACTGAAAGCTTAATAGAAATAGAATAAAATATACTTAACATTGTTAATGTTCATTTTCCTCATCATATTATGACAACTGTGATTCTTCAAAACACTTCACCATGGATTATGACATTGTGTGCTTTTTAGGTTAAGCTATAACCCAAATGAATTCAGCATTTCAAAGAAAATATATACATACATACATATATATTTAAATCTTTATTGTTGAGTTTATTACAGATGTCCCTCTTGTTTCACCCCATTGCCCCCCTCCTCCCAGTTCCAGCCCCACCACAGGACTTCTTCACCCTATACATAATGCATATCCTATCTAATAAAAGAGTAATATGCAAATTAACCATCACTCTGCTACACCCACAAGCCATGCCCACCAACCAATCAGGAGCAGTTATTCAAATTAACCCAACCAAGATGGCTGCGGCCACAGAGCGAGCAGGAGGCTTGGGTTTCACTGGCAATGGAGGAAGCCAAGCTTTCTACCCGTTCTGGCCTGCCTTGGCCTCTGCTCAAGGCTATAAAGTTTCAATTATAGAAGATAAATAAATCTGAACAAAAATAGCTGCTGCCACAGAGCAAGCAGAAGTTTGGCTCCGCTCAAGGATCCAAAGTTTCAAATGTAGAAGATAAATCAATCCCAGATCCCAGGGCCTCTGCTTGGGTTGCTGTGGGGCTTGGCAGGCCTGCAAACCACCATAGGCCCCTCCCCCAGGCTGCCCCATGCCCTAAGGGAACCCCCACCCTGATCCGGGACACCCTTCAGGGCAAACCAGCCAGCCCCCAACCATGCACCAGGCCTCTATCCTATCTAATAAAAGAGTAATATGCAGATTGACCATCATTCCAACACAAGATGGCTGCCCCCATGTGGTCAAAGATGACTGCCCTCATGTGGACACAAGATGGCCACTACAAGATGGTCAGCAGGGGAGGGCAGTTGGGAGGGACCAGGCCTGCAAGGGAGGGCAGATGGAGACAATCAAGCCTGCAGGGAAGGGCAGTTAGGGGTGACCAGCCTGGCAAAGGAGAGAAGTTTGGGGTGACAGGACCTTCAGGGAAGGGCAGTTGGGGGGTGTCCCAGGCCTGCAGGGGAGAGCAGTTGGGGGGACCCAGGCATGCAGGGGAGAGCAGTTCGGGGGGGACCAGGCCTGTAGGGGATGACACTTAGGGGCAAACAGGCTGGCAGGGGAGCAGTTACACATCAATCAGGCTGGCAGGGGAGTGGTTAGGAGGTGATCAGGCTGGCAGGCAGAAGTGGTTAGGGGCAATCAGGAAGGCAGGCAGGTGAGTGGTTGGGAGCCAGCAGTCCTGGTCTGTGAGAGGGATATCTTACTGCCTGTTTAGGCCCGATCCTATCAGAATCAGGCCTAATCAGACAGTCAGACATCCCTCGAGGGGTCCCACATTGGAGAGGGTGCAGGCTGGGCTGAGGGACACCCCTCCCCCCATGCACGAATTTCATGCACTGGGCCTCTAGTATGCATATAAGATCTTTGTTTAATCTCTTTCCACTCCCACTCCCCTTCCCTCTAAGAATTGCCAGTCTGTTCCAATTCCATGCCTCTGATTGTATTTTATTCAACAGTTTATTATATTCATTAGATTTCTTATTTGTTTATTTTGATTTTTAGATTCAATTGTTGATCAGTATGCATTTGTTGCCATTTTGTTGTTCACATTTTTTATCTTTTTCTTTTTCTTCTTCTTATTCTTCTTAAAGAATACCCTTTAGCATTTCATATAATACTGGTTTGGTGGTGATGAACTCCAAACCTTTAGCTTTTTCATGTCTGTGAAGTTCTTTATCTGATCTTCAATTCTAAATGTAAGCTTTGCTGGGTAGAGTAATAAATGAGGCATGCAGCCCACAGGTTGTGAGTTTGACATGTTTGCTTTACACTATCTTCATATTTTTGGATTCTTATTTCTTTTTGCTCTTCTGGTTGGGTGTTTTTTGCTCCCTCATGTTTCAAATAATTGATTTGATTCTTGGATTCCTCCACTCTACCATTGAATCTCTATATATTATTCTTTATTTCAGTCAGTGTTTGTTTAATTTCTGACTGGTCCTTTTCCATTTTTTGGCTTTCTCATTAAGATCATTGAAAGTTTCACTAATTCCCTTGGTGCACTGGTCGCCAACTGGTGGTCCATGAGGTCGAAAAGGTTGGCGACTGCTGGTTTAAGGAAAACTTTGGAGCAGCAGTCACCAACTGGTGCTCCGTGGACCACTGGTGGTCTGTGAGGTTGAAAAGGTTGGTGACTGCTACCTTGGAGGTTTCCAGAAGATTCTAAAGTAACATTATAACTGGTTTTGAACTCTACATCCAGTAGTTTGCTTTTTTCCATTTCTTTTATTTGTGACATGTTTCTTTGTCTCCACATTTCAGCTGGTTTCCTGTGTTTGTTTCCATGTATTGATTAGATCTGCTATGTCTCCTTGAGTTGGTAGAGTGGCCTTGTGTAGTAGGTGTCCTATAAGGCCCAGGGGCTCAGCCTCCCCAGTCACTTGAGCTGAGAACTCTAGGTGCACCCCTTTGTGGGCTGTGTGCACAGTCTTGTTGTAGCTGAGCCTTGATTGCTGTTGGTGTCACTGGGAGGAATTGGCCTCCAGGCCAATTGGCTGTGGGGACCAGCTGTGACTACAGTGGGAGAGCTGCTATGCAGGAGACACCCCTATGGAGTAGGACTTCCTTCAGTGGGGCTTTGGTGCTCACTGAGTCAGCCCCTTGTTTGCTTATGGCTGTGTAGAGGTGTAATCTGGTATGGTCTGACACTGACCACTGGGTACACTTGCTCTTGAGTCTCTAGGGAGTTGCAAAGTCAGTTACTACCTAGGGCCACCCAACAGAAGCTCCAGAGAGATCTGCAGATTTCTCCTCTTTGTATCAAGTTTGCAAGTCCCCAGACAAGGCCCAGCTATGAAGCAAACCAGGCTGGTGTTGGTGCTGGGTCTTGGGCCTTTTATTGATAGGTTTGGGTCTCCCTGACCCAGCTGTAGCTTGTATGAGATGTTTTAGCCTGAGCAAGGACAGGCTGTTCATATGCAAAAGCTGCTTCAGGCAGCTTGGGTGGGGTTGCAAACTGGATGATGAGGAATTTTAGGGAACCACCAGAGGGGAGCAAATAGAAATGGCTTCCAGTCAGCTCTGTGACCAGGGAAATCCCAGCATAGGAACAATGATCCTCAGGAGCACCTCCGTCTGGGAGAAAGCCACCCCCAAGTTCCTTTCCCAATGCCAGACAAATGTGTCCCCCAGAGCCTTGTGTTGATGCTGTAGCTCAGAGGAAGTAGGACCTTGTAAGTTCAGATTGGGGTGCTGGACTTTTAAGAGGAACAGCTGGGTCTCCAGCAGTCTCTGTGTCACTGAGCCCCAATCTGCACTAGTTTTTACAGCCTGTTGTTATGGGGACTTCTTTTCCCAGCTTTAGGACCCTGGGCTGGGCTTCTGGTGTGGGGCTGGGGCCCCTTGCTCTTCACAGGCAGCCTCCAAAGAGAGGTTCTCCCTCCCAACTAAAAAAGCAGCATATGTGGGTATCAGACCAGCCTGATCCTTGCCTCCACATCTTCCAGTTTCAGTGTGCTTTCTTCTTTATTTCTCAAGTTGTAGGACTTCTATTCAGCCAGCTCTCTGTCAGCTCTGGATGATGGTTGTCCTGTATTTTAGTTGTAATTTTGATATGGTTGTGGGAGGTCCCAAGTGCAGGTGTTTATCTATGCCTCCATCTTGGTCCTGCCTCAAGAATATACTTTTTATCCACTCCTCTTTGAAGCTCACTGGGCTGTTTCTAGATCTTACCTATTGTAAATTGTGCTTCTATGAACATAGGAGTGTATATATTCTTTCTGATTGGTGTTTTGGGATTCTTAAGATATATTCCAAAAGATGGAGTCGCTGGGTTAAAAATAAATTCCATTTTTAATTTTTTGAAGACAATCAAAAAAGTTGTGGTACATTTACACAAGGAAATACTGTGTCTGTTAAAAAAAGAAAAAGAAACTCTTACCTTTTGTGACAGCTTGGCTGGACCTAGAGATTATTAAACTAAGTGAAATAAACTGGACAGGGAAACACTAATGCCATATGATCTCACTTATAATTAGAATCTAATGAACAAAATAAACTGATGAACAAAATAGAACCAGAGCCATGGGTACATGGAAAAGACTGACAGCTGTCAGAGGGGAAGGGGGTTGGGGAATTGGATGAAAGAAGGTGAAGAAATTAGTCACAGAACATGGCTTTGATAACCATTTTGAATATTACAAATGAGCTCTCAGTGATAGGGTGATTAAAATGCAGATTGGGGAAATTAGTTTAGAGATAGGTACTCCTTGGCTGAACAGACCATACCACAGCAAAACCTATCGCTACTACCCTTATAGCTGAAGCCCTAGGCTAAACAAGAAAATGACCCTTTTCAGCCTTGAACCCAGGAATTCCAGGTGTTGGATTCTTGTTAGGAGACTAGTGGAAGTCTGACTTTGAATTTTGGTATGTTTCCTTTGAAAGAACATTTACATAGGTACTTTTCTAAGCATCTGAGAAGACAGAGAGCTAGGACGTGGCTTGAAGTTGGTGAATAGGTTGATGAAATATTTTAATAATTGTCTGTTAGCAAGTGTTCAGCTCCTTAAATGTATGATAATTGCCTGAATAGTCTGAGGCTCACTTAAACTGTAAATTGTAAATATTTTGGTAGAAAAATGATATTTTAAGGTTTGCAAACATTTTCTTTGGCTACAATTAAGAAGAAAAAAGTTAAGTTGTGCAAGATCAAATTGGCTTAAGTACTCCACTACATACTAACATTCATTTATTTCACAAACCTTAACTATTTATTTATTATATGTATGAAAGCTAAGAAAAGATTGAGTTAGGTGTACCTAATCAATATTTATTAAAAGAAGTTAAGATGTTATCAGTGTTTATCATAAAAGCAGGTGTATTCTATTTATATTCAGTTATATATAAATGTGTACTATTTTAGTATCTGTTTAATAAAAAATAAAAACAAATATTATTAACGATAATACAGATAAAACTTTGAATCCTATATTATGGGCTTTATGGTAATAAATAACTTTTAATGATGTTTGGTTTTTCATGGCTAACCTAGCATGCTTTAAGCATGTGTTGATTATAAACAATTGATAACAAGTAAAACTGACCTTTCAGAAAAAAACTGAGAAAGCTTTTGATATGTTAAAAATGAAATTTAGAAATTAAAAACCTTGATTCACTTATCATAGTCCCTATGAGTCTTATTTGAATGTACAGTATGTAATTCTGTAATTCTTAAAATTTGATTTGATCTACTATCCTCTTCTTCAACCTCATTACTCAAGAGCTTATCAACTTGACATATAATTATTACCCTAATCTAACTGGTAAGTGCAAAATCTTTGTTAGTGTCCTGCATTTAATGAACACTTAGAAAAAATCCTGTGCATCTTATTAAAAATCAAATGTTGATTCCATTATAAAATTTTAGCCTTTTCTATAATATATAGGTACATCCTTAGTTTATATTTCTATATGTTCCTTCCACTGCTTTTTATGTTATAAAAATATTAGAAAAATTTATCAAAGGGCTTATTGTAACAATGTCTTCATAAACATAATTTCAATGAAATCTCCTCAAATTAAAAGATAAGTTTATTCTTATATTCAATGATTAGCTAAAAGCAAGGTATTTTCTAGACATGTACTCAGTGAAAGAGACAAAAAGAAGATTGGCAAAAGGCTGACATCAGTCTCTGCCTTCCCAAATTCTTCTTGTTGCATATGTAAAGTTAACTTAATCTATTTGAGATGTTAGTTTTCTGGAAATGGCTATACTTGCAAGTTTTAAATTATGTAATGCATTTATCTGAAGCATTAAGCACAGTGTTTGGCATAGAGTAGAACCCTCGGTATCTGTTATCTGTTTTTAATAGGCATTTTTCTGTTACAACAAAACCACTTCCTCTGTATGTATTTATTTATATCTATCCCTGAGTGAAAGATAACAGGAGGCTACACTTATAGAAGGTTGACTTTGATAATATTCAAACATTATTATTTTTATTGAGATAATATTATTTTTATTGAGGTGTAATGTACATACCTCTGAATCACACTTTGAGTATCCAATTAGGAGTTTTGACAAAGTCACACACTTGTGTACCACTGCAACCAAGTTATAGAACTGCTGACTCATACCCAGAAATTCCTTATTTCCCTTTGTAATCAAAACTTCCCCATCCAATGGCAGGCCCTGAAAACACCTGTAGTCGATTTCAGTAGTTTTGACTTGGCCAAGAGGCCACATAAAGAAAAATGTACACTAGGTAGTCTTCTGAATGTTTCTTTTTCTTAGCAAATAAAGTTGAAATTAATCTATGCTGTGGATTAATTTATATAAAATAGTATTCCATTGTATGCCTTTCAGTTTTTTCTGGTCATTAATAATTATAAATGTATATATTTGTAATTGGGTGAACATGAATTTCTATAAGCAAGATAGCTGATTGGGAGAAAGCAGGGAAAGGTTCCTTTAATTTTATCTTTTCCTTGTCTTTGGTATGTAAAAATTCTGAGACTTTTTAAATAAGTTACTACATGTTAAGAGAGAGAATAGGCTTAAAATCAAGGCATTGCAATCAAGTTTCCTTTTTTTTTTTTTCAGAGAAAAAGAGTGGAAGGGAGGGAGGCAGAGAGAGCCACATGGATCAGTTGCCTCTAGCACATGCTGACCAGGGCCTGGGATCCACCTACAACCCAGGTACATGACTTTGACCAAGAATCGAACCAGAGACCCTTTGATGGGCAGGCCAACGCTCTAACACTGAGCCATACTGTTCAGGGCAATTCTCCATTTCTTTTTATTCAAATATTTAAAGAACAAAAGAATCAGAAATAGTTGAATATATGTCAAATTGTGAATCAAATGGAATAAAAAGAACCGACTTATCTTTCTGCACAATAATTAATAACTACTGACTTCAGTAATAAACATATGTTCATGAACATATCTCAAACCCTCATTTTTTAAGATCATTGCCTGTCATTTTTCAAAGTTATTTTTAGCCTTATACATAAAATGTTTACATATAACAGACCCAACCTATATCACTGTAATAAACAACAATATTTATAGTCATAATATGGACATAAATGTTCATATCCATCAAATAACATATAATTAGATATATATGTGATGATATCATTTCATTTATACGTGGAATCCAATGAACAAAATGAACTAACAAGCAAAATACAGATAGACTCATAAAGAGCAGGCTGATAGTGGTGGGGGTGTGTTGTTCAGGGGCCAGATGAAGGGATAGAGCACAAAAGAAAAAAAAGAGAAAATAAACTCATGGACACAGACAACACTGTGGTGATTGCAGGGCGGGGTGAGGGAGGAGGGTATAGTGAGGGATAAATGGTGATGGACAGAGACTTGACTTGGGGTTGTATGTAAACAATACAGTCTACAGCTGATGGGTTTTGGAGTTGTGCACCAGAACCCTGTATAATTTTTTTAGCCAGTGTCAATCCAATAAATTCATTACAAAATTAAAAAGATATCTATGTGAATTTTGTATCTATTCCCTTCTATTATTAGACATTCTGAATAAACAAGTACTTATCCTATATAATAAAAGAGAAACATGTAAATTGAAAGTACCTCAGCTATGCTCATTAGCCAATAGGAGTGAGTATGCAAATTAACCCAACAAATATGGTGGCTAATTTGCATATGCAGGCACTGAGCAGCCTGAGTCCCAGGAGCATCCTCAGGACCCAGGCCTCTCCTAGCCTGTAGGCCCGCACTTAGGCTCTGAGCAACAGGGCTCCCAGAATGCAACGGCCCACACACACCCCCCCCCATCATTCTGGGCCTATGAGCCCCGCCCCCAGCAGCTTGCATGTGCACCAGCATCAAGCAGAGGTCTGGATCCATGCTCCCAGCCCAGCGCCCACAACGCGGGGATGCCTGCTGGCCTCGAGGGCGTGCGGAGACCCTGACGGCTACCACTGCACAGTCTGGTTTCTCCACACACCCCCAGGCCAGCACCCAAGACGCTGGGCTGGCTGCGGGCCTCAGGAGGTTGCCTCCAACACCCCCCCCCCCCCCCCCCGTGGCGGAGACAAGCCCCTAACCCAGTGGACACAATAATGCAGGGGATCCTCTGCCCCATGAGCTGCAGAGAAAACACCTTTTCTTTTTTTTTTTTTTTAATATATTTTATTGATTTTTTTACAGAGAAGAGGGGAGAGGGATAGACAGTTGGAAACATCAATGAGAGAGAAACATTGATTAGCTGCCTCCTGCACACTCCCCACTGGGGATGTGCTCCCAAACAAGGTACATGCGCTTAACAGGAATCAAACCTGGGACCCTTGAGTCTGCAGGCCAACACTCTATCCACTGAGCCAAACCAGTTCGAGCGTAAACACCTTTTCTGACTGCTCATTGGCTAAGCTCCCTGTATGCCACCACTTGCAGTGTTCTTGGTAACTTGGGTAATAAGAATTCAAGAAGGTGATCTAGGGTTTTTCCACCACACTCCTGGAGGAAAAAATGAAGGTCCGCTGCTGGAGGGCTAAGAAATGTCATATCCTTCCCTAGCCAGTTTGGCTCAGTGGATAGAGCCTCGGCCTGCCTATGGCAGGGTCTGGGTTTGATTCTGATCAAGGGCATGTACCTAGGTTACAGGCTCCTCTCTGGCTGGGGCCCAGGTCAGGACTCATGCAAGAGGCAACCAATCAAAGTGTTCCTCTCACTTTGATGTTTCTATCTTTCCCTTTCTTTTCCACATTCTCTAAAAGTCAATGGAAACATATCCTCAGGTGAGGATTAAAAAAAAAAGAAAGAAAGAAATATCATATCCTATGAAAGACACATCCTGAAAATGCCTAAAGAAAGTTGTAATTTTTTCATGGTGAAGGGACTGGAGTCTGTGTTGATGAAAACACCTTGGCAGCTGTGGTGGCTGGCAGTGGCTGCAGCAGCGGGGTGATGGGGCTGGTGCCTTCCCTGATCAGCCCTGGTCGCCTCAGTAGGACATCCCCTGAGGGCTCCCAGTCTGTGAGAGGGGGCAGGCTGGGCTGAGGGAAACCCCCTTCTGTGTACGAATTTCTTGCACCAGGTCCCTGGTCTATGCTAATAAAAGGGTAATATGCTAATTAGGGCAGACATCTTCCCGACGACCCTCCAGATGTCCTTCTGGACAAAGCCACAGTGGCTGCCTGAGGTTCAGGCAAACCACGAATGGCAGCTGCCATAGGGAGGGCTGGCTCAAGGCTCAGGCAAGCCATGGATGGCAGCTGCCTCTGCTCATGGCTGGCCTGAGGCCCAAGCAGTCATAGTGTCCACCAGTGGCAGCAGCAGTGGAGTGATGGGGGTGGCGCCTTCTCCTGATCAGCCATGTTGCCTCCGGCAGAGGGAAGCCAGACTATGGCTTAGGCTAGGGGCCAAGGCAGAGGTGGTTAGGGGTGATCAGGCCAGCAGAGGGACAAGGTAGGTGTGATCAGGCCAGCAGGGGGCCAGTTAGGGGCAATCAGGCTGGCAGGCAGGCAGAGGCAGTTAGGGGTGATCAGGCTGGCAGAGGGATTAGGGGCAATCAGGCAGGCAAGCAGTTAAGAGCCAGCAGTCCCAGATTGCAAGAGGGATGTCTGACTGCCGGGTTAGGCCCTATACAGTTGGACATCCCCTGAGGGGTCCCAGATTGAAGAGGGTGCAGCAGGCCAGGCTGAGGGACCCCCTCCCACATACACAAATTTTGTGCACCAGGCTTCCAGTAAAATAATAAGTGGGACAGGCAATAATGCATAAAAATTCTTTTAGTTGTAAAATTAAGGGAATACAGTAATAATTATGCTACATTGTCATAGAAGAAATAGCTATCCATGAATAGTATCATATTTAGCCAGAGGGGTTGGAAATCAATGGATTATAATATTAAATAGCTAAGACTTCCACTCTGATGAAAAACAGTTAAAAAATACTACCTTTGTTATAAAGCTTCAAATTCTATTAGATTTCTTCTGGCTCAGGTTTTATTATAGGAAAAAAATAATATGAACTGTAATATATTTTTTACTTTGGGAAATGAAAGAAGGCAGACTATGGCAGAGGGAATAAATGTGGCTTTCATATTTCTTCAGAGAAGCTATGCACTCTGAAAGTCTGTGATATAAAAGATTAGTTGATAAAGAGCCTGACTTTCATTCAAAGGAAGTGAAACTCTTTCAGAGGTTTACAGCATTCCAAAAAAATATTTAATTTGATTTGAGGGTTGTTGTTTTTTGTTTTTTCATTTCTTTCCCCTGGTACACTTTACCACTTTTTGAGTAACTCTAAGAGGTGAATTAAGGAATCTCTCTCTCTCTCTCTCTCTCTCTCTCTCTCTCTCTCTCTTTTTCTCTCTCATTTCCATTGATGAGATTATTCTCTACAGCTTGACAAAGTTCCAGCCATCTCACTGTCAGAGAAGGGCACAAATATAACAGAGTGACTCTTCCTTTCAATATAGAAATGGCTTTGGTCCCTGGCAGAGGGACCTCCCAGAATAGAGTGGTAGACATTATGTTTTTACTTCCCCCACAAAATAGGCAATTGAAAGGCGGATTTAAAAATATGAAATAATCAAAAAAGTTATTATTAGCTTAAAAACTGTTTTAAATATTCTTTTCAAATTCTATATATCAAAGAGCTCTTAGTCTCATATTCCCAGAATATTGAGCAAACAAGAGAACATTTTGTCAAGACAAGCTTTCCTCACTTACTTCTGATCAAGAAAAAGGAATGTTTTAAGATGAAATTCTAAAGAATCAGTAAGTGATAATTTGGAGTAAAGTTTCATTGGCCCCTGGTAGTCTCATTGGGAGGCATAGGCTTAATTAGAAAGCAGTAAGTTTGGTTGGAATGCACAGGAAACTGTTCTTAATACTGTTTTAAAATACAGAAAGGGGGTTTATTAACTCATTACTAAAATTAATACATTTTAAGAAATGTAACTTAGTAAAACTATTAATTTTGTCAGAATTAGCAATTTTAACATTGTCGGCACTTAATGTCATCATAATTTAAATATTAGCAAAATTAAAAACAAGTATTTTATTTGTTGTAAAAAATGTATGTTTAACTTTAGTGCTGTACTTGAAACACATATACCTTAGCCATTTGAAGAAAGAAGTAACTATATCACATCTAAGCGATAGTTAAAATTATTTTTAAATACAAACATTGAAAACCAAAGTTCTAATATTTTACAGTGGTTGCCCTTATCACCAGTTCATGAATCTATAGTGTTCTCTAGATATACTTAAGTGTGTTGTAATTACTTTAGAAGCATATTTCCTTTATGAACATCATGTTTTGCTTTTTAAAGTATCCTTAAACTATAATTTGGACCACAACTGCCATCTATTTTGTAGTCTCTATTTTTTTTTGTATATTCCATAAAACACATATGTTCAATATTGAGTTTATTTTTCCCATAAAACTTCTTCCAAGAAACATTGGGGCATAGGCACCTCAGTGCAAGGTTACTGGATGTTGATGGTTACCTCAGTCTGTGTACCCTGATGATAATATTCGTGTCTCTGTCCTGGTCTCAAACCTAAGCCTACTTAAGCACCACTTTTGCTGACATAGTTTCTCCTGAATTCTGGACGTGTAGTAGATAATAGCTCTTTCCAGCTGATTTTTCCTGGACATGATAGCTGACTTCACCACTTGATAGTTAAGATGGCTTAGCTGCTTGGTCAGCTCTCTCCCCCAGGACTGATACAATTTGCTCTGGGTAGAGTTTTCATAACTTCTAGTGACAACAGATGGCCATGTCAGAGGAAGGCTGCAGAGAAGCTATAAAGAACTGAATCAACTAATGTTTAAGATTCTGCTTAATTCAGCTCAATTTTCACAAATTTGAATAAAGCAAAAAATAAAAAATAAATTGTCATTGATTTATGAAGGTGTATGTATAAGTGAAATTTCAACAATTAAGAATTTTGCACATGTGTTATTCTTTAAAAAGATAAATTAAAAATCATGCTAGCTATTATAAACCTACATTCTTGAAAGATTCAATTCAGATTTATATTGTGTTATTAATAGTATATCCATGTTATTTTAAAGCATTATCTAGAATTGTGTTTATGTAAAGATCTGTCAGTTAAAGTGGTACAAATAAACTAAAACCTAGTGAGAGCTAACTTGTCTCAGTGGATAGAGCATCAGCCTGTGGACTGAAGAGTCCCCAGCTTGATTCTGGTCAAGGGCACATGCCAGGGTTGAGGGCTCCATTTCCAATAGGGGGCATGCAGGAGGCAGCCAATCAACAATTCCCTCTCATTATTGATGTTTCTATCTCTCTCTTCCTCTCCCTTCCTCTCTTAAATCAATAAAAATATATTTAATAAAAACTAAAATATAGAGCATTTTCGTCATTTTGAAAGTTTATGTTTTTTCATAGTTTTAGTAAAATAAGTTGATCTGAAAAACAGATTATTTGAAATTCTGCTATCCTAGCTAATAAAAGAGTAATATGCAAATTGACCATCACTCCAACACACAAGATGGCTGCCCCCATGTGGTCAAAGATGGCTACCACAAGATGGTCAGCAGGGGAGGGCAGTTGGGAGGAACCAGGCCTGCAAAGGAGGGCAGTTGTGGGCGATCAAGCCTGCAGGGGAGGGCAGTTAGGGGTGACCAGGCTAGCAGACGAGGGAAGTTGGGGGTGACCAGGCCTGCAGGAGAGGGCAGTTAGGGGAAAACAGGATGGCAGGGGAGTGGTTAGGGTTGATCAGGCTGGCAGGCAGAAGCGGTTAGGGGCAATCAGGAAGGCAGGCAGGCAAGCAGTTGGGGTCCAGCAGTCCTGGATTGTGAGAGGGGTCCCAGATTGGAGAGGGTGCAGGCTGGGCTGAGGGACACCCCCCACGTGCACGAATTTTGTGCACGGGGCCTCTAGTAAAATATATTTAGGTAGAGTATAGACAACATAAGACAATGGTTTTATAAAATTTCTAAAGATAGATTTTCAATGAAACAACTTCAATGTTTGACCTCTAGTTTGGTCTAACTGTAACTATAACTCTGAATATCTATAAATTCTGAATAATTACATTAACATTTATTATCCTTCTTACATAATTTAATTACAATAAGGACATATTAAGGCAGCTTGGAACTACAGAAATATTAAGCAAAACTAATAAAATTGATATTTCTGGAAGAATTCATTGGGTAGCAATTTATAGAACAACGTAAATAGAAATTCAAAGAGAGGGAATAAAGAGTCAAGATAAGCTCTTATCACATAAATCCAAGAACAAATTGATAGCATCTTAATTTTTACTTCACCTCTAATATTTTCACATAAAAATATATTGCTTATCTACATTTTTCTCCAATCATGGTTTTCATGAATCAAACTACTGTTTAGAATCTCCCTAATTTCTTGCTCACTATTAAAGTTCAGAATCGCTTACAGCTCATATTTCTTTCCCTTACTTTAAAATTCTCATGCAGGCTATTTTAAAGTATAGTATTTAGAAAGTCAAGAGCACTTAAAACTTGACTCAGGCTCCATAATTGCCAAATTTTATTCTTACATTTGGAATAGATCAATTTCTTCTCAAATCACAAAAAGGAAAAATTTGAATATTGCATTTCTTAGAGATTTGGGTAGTGATACTTAACACTAAAGGCATAGAACAGCCCAAAACAGGTTTTATATGTATTACATAATGAAAAAATATACAGTACAATATTTTAAATTTATATTAGATTCAGATTGGGAATTTGATTTTATATTTTATTGCTAACAAAAATATTAAAGAAGCCATGTGAGGAAAAGTGTATTAATCTATTAGAAATAGACAAAGTAGACACCACCTTTCCATATTGTTAGGTCGCCGAAGGAGGAATGCACAAGGCCAGAATGGCGAGGGATTACAAATGTATTCGGTCATCCGCACACCAAGTGGCTGAGCCTGCATGGCCCCAGCACACAGTGACGGGAGTCAGTTTTGTTTTTGTTTTTTTCTTTATTGATTAAGGTATTACATATGTGTCCTTATCCCCCCATTGGCCTCCGCCCCCACTCATGCCCTCACCCCGCTGGTGTCTGTGTCCATTGGTTAAGCTTATATGCATGCATACAAGTCCTTTGGTTGATCTCTCCCCCTTACCCCCACCTCCCCTACCTTCCCTCTGAGGTTTGACGATCTAATTGATGCTTCTGTCTCTGGATCTGTTTTTGTTCATCAGTTAATGTTGTTCATTATATTCCACAACTTAGTGAGATCATGTGATATTTAGCTTTCTCTGACTGGCTTATTTCACTTTTAGCATAATGCTCTCCAGTTCCATCCATGCTGTTGCAAATGGTAAGAATTCCTTCTTTTTTACCGCAGTGAAGTATTCCATTGTATAGATGTACCAAACTTTATAGGGAACTCATACAACTTAACAAAAAGAAGATAACTCAATAAAGAAATGGGCAACGGATCTAAATAGATACTTTTTGAAAGAGGACATAAGGAAGGCCAAGAGACATATGAAAACGTGCTCAAAGTCACTGATCATCCAAGAGATGCAAATCAAAATGACAATGAGGTACCATCTTACACCTGTCAGAATGGCTATCATCAACAAATCAACAAGTGACAAGTGCTGGCGAGAATGCAGAGGAAAAGGAACCCTCATGAACTGCTGGTGGGAATGCAGACTGGTGCAGCCACTGTGGAGAACAGTATGAAGTTTCCTCAAAAAACTAAAAATGGAACTCCCATTTGACCCAGTGATCCCACTTCTGGGAATATATCCCAAGAAACTAGAAACACCAATCAGAAAGGATATATGCACCCCTATGTTCATAGCAGCACAATTCACCATAGCTAAGATTTGGAAACAGCCTAAGTGTCCATCAGCAGATGAGTGGATTAAAAAACTGTGGTACATCTACACAATGGAATACTACACTATGGTAAAAAAAAAAAAAAAAAAAAAAAAAAAAAAAAAAAAAAGAAGGGAGTTGGTTGTTTTTAAAGGACTTTTGGTGGGATTTTTCTGGGCAGAGAATTCTCTGTGCAGGTCTGGAGGGCAGAGATAGTGGAATGTGGTTTCAGCAAGTAAAGTGTGGTCTCAGCAAAAGGTTACGTCCATAGTGAAATGGCCTGAAAAGTCAGTTCCCAGGGGAGGGGTATCGATTCAGTTATTCGATCAGACCTAACATATATGGCTTCTAAAACCAAGAATGTACACATGTCTCCTAAAAGTAAATCATATTCTCCCAGTTCAGTCTTTAGAATTGGGATTCAAAGATGTTAGTCAGATTCTTCTGGTCAAAATTGAGAGGCTTGTGAACTTTGGAGGTATAGGATGACCATCTTATGCTGTGCACCCTGAAAACAGAGAAAACCAGTTTGTAGAAAGAAAAGAATAAAGGAGGCATGTAAACAAATAGGGGATGGGGCATGATGTCATAGAAAAAGGGAGTGACTGAGGAAGTATTTTTTATTTTTACAGGTTTCTGTTTCCTGGTTTTAATCTCTTCTGACTGTTTTTTCCCTTTTTGGATTCCATGGAATATCCCTAATTCCTTTTGATAAATCCTATTTTTCCTATTTTTTTTCTGCTTAAGTTCATGTGTGTAGCTTTTTCACTTGCCATCAAAAGACTCTTTATTAAAACTCATGGCTGTCACTCAAATGGACCGCTGAGGCTGTTGTTTCTAGGAAGGCTATGTGTTAGGAAATGCTCCAGAAAATGAATCAACTGGGGAATTCTGACTGCCGCTTGAAGGCAGAGACACTGAATGCTGTGAGTTATGGGCATAGCTGAGGCTGAAATTCAGGGAGAGCAAATAAGTGGGAGGCCAAAGGGAAATAAAGAGGGTTTCTAAAGTGGCTTATTTGGCAGGGTTATTGTGAAGTCAGTGAAACAATATACATATAAGTGCTTTCTTCAGGGTGAAGGGCAAGATAGTTTGTTTCATGGTTTAGGACAAGGGTTCTATAATCAAACTGACTCCATTTAAAACTTGGCTCTGCTGCTCTCTGGCTGGGTGACCTAGAATAAGTTAAGTTCTCCTTGCCTCATTTTCTTTCATCTGTAAATTGGTAATGCTAAAGTTATTTTCTTCATAGGATTACTTTATAAATTAAGCGAGTTAGTGCAGATAAAATGCTTGGAACAGCTCCTGGGACCTGGTAAGTGCTTTAGACCTATGGAGTGTTTGCTGCTATTAGTAGCATTTATAGAGCTATATTGTGGACCTTCACTGTCACACAGACATTGGAATGCCTGCTTTATAAATAGCTGACATTCTAGTCTATAATCTACAGAACACACCATCTGTGACATAAATTTTTATTGAGCTTAAGTTTTATGGTATTAAAAACTCACAAAAGAAATAAAAAGTCAAGAAATACAAAATTAGAAAAGAGATCACTGCTATAATGGCTAGTTGGTTTCATCATTTTAAGCAAATTCTGTTCACTAAAAAAAGACTCTACAAATGACATTTGCAAAGAAATGGAACATCCTATATAATAAAGAGCTAATATGCAAATGGTTGTCACATCCTTGTGCCCTCACTCCCCACCCCAGCTCCAGGGACAGGGGACCTGAGGCGTGCCCCCCAACGGCAGGGCTTGATGGGGGACCTGAGGCTGAGCCCCCTGCCCTGTGGGGCTTGACGGGGGTGGGGCAGGCCGGGTCTGGGTCTCGCACAATTTCGAGGTGCACGCGGGTGGGTGGGGACTTGGCTCTGGGTCCCACCGCATGCCCCAGACTCTGACAGGAGGGAGATTTTCATATACATTTTACTAATTTTCTTTCATCTCTGACACTTCTATTACAGAGAAACGGCAAATAGCAATATTAAATTATTTCCTCTAATTAATTCCCTTTAAAATGTATGAATTTTGTGCACTGGGCCACTAGTTTATACTAATAAAAGGATAGTATGCTAATTAGATTGGCTGTCTTCCAGACAACCTTCCAGACGTCCTTTCTGACAAAGCGAGGCCTGGGCAAAGCCGCCAGTCTGTGGTCCCAGGCGCCAACGCCTGCAGCCTGGGAGATGGAGAAAAGCCTGCCACTGGGAGATGAAGAAAAGCCGCCCACCCTGCAGTCCTGGGTGCCAGCACCTGCAGCCCTGGAGATGGAGAAATGCTGACAGCCCCATGGTCCCGAGGGCCACTGCCTGCGGCCCTGGAGATGGAGAAAAGTCACCCGCCCTGCAGTCCTGGGAGCCTGTGCCTGGCCCAGGTGAAGCTTCCCATCTATGGTTCCCTGTGGCTGCAGCCTGCTCGCATGAAACAAGCCCAGGTCCTGGGTGCCTGTGGCCAGCCAGAGGGAGGGTATCCTGGGTCCCAGATGCAGGGCTGAGGCAGAGGCAGTTAGGGGCGATCAGGCAAACAGACAGAGGAGTTAGGGGCAATCAGTCAGGCAGGCAGGTGAGCGGTTAGGAGCCAGCAGTCCTGGATTGCTAGAGGCATGTCCAACTGCCAGTTTAAGTCTGATCCCTGTGGACATCCCCCAAGGGGTCCTGGATAGGACAGGGTGCAGGCCAGGCTGAGAGACCCTCCCCCCCATGCACAAATTTCATGCACTGGGCCTCTAGCAATCCAGATATAATACATCATTAAAAAACAGTGGAATGCAAATCTAATAATACAATTTAAAATGATAAGTATATAATTGATTTATTTTAATACAAATTTGGTTGAACTACTCACTTCACACAGACATAATCAGAAACAATTAGTAAATATTATAGCAAATAGTAACAGAGTTAGTGCACAGAGGCTTTAGGTGCTTGACTTGGCACAGTTACTCCTTCAAATAATAATATGAACAAACACAGCCTCCTGCTTAAAATAAAATAGCCAACTATAGTTTCTTCCCTGAATATGTTTTATGTTTATCAAAGATGGTAACTCACACATTGAGAAATGTAAAGGTAAGAAATTGAGTGATTCTTATAAAAATACTAGTGGACCGGTGCACGAATTTGTGCACATTAAAAGGAAATTAATTAGAAGAAATATGTTAATATCACTATTCACCCTTTCTCTATAATATAAGTGTCAACCACATTCAAAATCAACAATGACAGATTCAAACACATGCGTACTATGAGCACCAGCAAGAGCTTTATATGTATCGTGCATGCGCAAGTCAACTTAGCCTTTTATATACAGTAGGTCCTCAGGTTACGTCAGAGGTCCATTCCTATGGTGTGATTTTCGTTGTAAGTCAGAACCCACCTACATAAACACCTATGTCACTCACATGGAGCACATCCACAGCAGTAATGAAGTAAAACAGTTAAAAAAAAATGTAAAAGAAAGATAACAATTCCTGACCATTACTTGTGGTAAATAAATAATAATAATAAACATAAAGCATATATGTACATACGTCAAAATGATGGAACTTTTTTTCTTATAAATAAATGGGAGATGGTGACGTAACCACAAAATGACACGCGTCAAGTCTGACATAACCCAAGGACTGCCTGTATATAGAATAAACTTGCTTAATTAGACCTGCTTTCTGATGTAACTACACGTTTTCCAGCCCAGTGAAGCACCTCAACTTCTCTTTCAGGTAATTGTCAGCAACACAGCAGTAAATATCAACACGAAACAGATTATTTTTGTAGACCATGCAGGGAGAACAAAGGGTAAAATATTTAACTGCAGCAGTGTTTGACTATATTCTGTGCAGTGAGAAAACCTGAAGTAATTTTCAAGGTCCACCATTTCTTCTTTTCAGTTGGGTCAAGTTTCTAAACTTTCTAAATCTCCATTTCTGGCTAATGAAAAGAAAATAGGATTCAACTAAATCTTCTATCTACCTACTCCAGGACTTCTGTGAGGATCAAATGAGATAAGGCACAGGAAAAGGCTTCACAGACATTTGGTTAAAGTGTAAAATGTTTGTACCTGGCTATAAAGCAAGTTGTGTTCCTGAGCTGAAGAAACTGCAAGGAGGCTAGTTGTGGCTAGTTGTGCCTAGGGAGAGCAAGCTGAACTTGGTTACGTGACGTCATTACCCAGCACCCACAGTGACCATTGCTGGGCTGGGCTGGGCTGGGCTGTGGGCTGCATTTTGAGCCATGGGGTCTAGGCAGCATCGTCTGTGATTTGGTGGGCTGTCACTCTGGGTTGGTGGAAGGGTCTGTGTTCCACTTGGGGGAAGCCTAGTGCTGCTTTGTGGGCACCAGGTCCATAATGCCAGTGAGCATCACAGCAGCTCCTGTGTTGAGCTTCTACCCCCTGGTGGTCAGTGCACATCATAGTGACCAGTCAGATAATTAGCATATTAAATATGTATATATGTTCTGAATTTCCTCCCAGCAGAGCATTGTGTGGTGTGTGAGTATAAACTTAATGAAGTAGTTGATATCCCTTGTATTTACCTTTAGCATTATATTGTGTTAGTTAGCAGTTCAAGAAGGTAAAGAATGTCTGGGACTCTCTCATGGCAGTTGTTTAGCCGTTCTTGGCTAACAGTGCTTTATGTAGCTAATCACACAGATACATAAGCTTAATGACGTATATCAAATCAGGACCCTGACATCAAAATGAACCTCTAAATTCAGTAATAATTTTCTTTAAAGCAATATCAAAGAATCCTTCTATCCTATCTAATAAAAGAGTGATATGCAAGTTGACCATACTTCCGCTACACCCACAAGCCACACCACCAATCAGGAGCCAATATGCAAATAAACCTAACCAAGATGGCTGCAGCCACAGAGAGCAGGAGGGAGGCTTGAGTTTCCCTGGCAATGGAGGAAGCCAAGCTTTCCACCTGCCCTTGCCGGCCCAGGCCTCCACTCCAGGCTACAAAGTTTTCAATTATAGAAGACTAGAGGCCCAGTGCATGAAATTTGTGCACAGGGGGGGGGGGTATCCCTCAGCCCAGCCTGCACTCTCTCCAATTTGGGACCCTTCAAGGAACCCTGGGACCCCTCTGGGACCCCTTGGCTTCTTCCATTGCTGGGGGCAACCCTAGCCTCCTGCTCTCTCCAGCTCTGTGGCTGCCACCATTTTTGTTGGGATTTATCTTCTATCTTTGAAACTTTGTAGCATTGAGTGGAGGCCTGGGCCGGCAAAGGCAGGTGGGAAGCTTGGCTTCCTCCATTGCTGGGGAAACCCAAGCCTCCCTCCTGCTCTCTCTGTGGCTGCAGCCATCTTGGTTGCATTTATTTGCATGTTCACTTCTGATTGGCTGGTGGGTGTGGCTGGTGGTTGTGGCTTACGGGTGTAGCAGAGGTACGGTCAATTTGCTTATTACTCTTTTATTAGATAGGATAAATAAATTCAAACAGAAATGGCTGCAGCCATGGAGCTGGAGAGAGTAGGAAGCTAGGGTTGCCCCTGGTGATGGAGGAAGCCAAGCTTCTACAGCCCTGGCCTGCCTTGGCCTCCACTTAAGGCTACAAAGTCTCAATTATAGAAGATAAATAAATTGCAACAGAAATGGCTGCCTCCAGGGAGCAAGCAGAAGGCTTGACTCTGCTCCAGGCTACAAAGTTTCAATTGTAGAAGATAAATAAATCCCAGATCCCAGGGCCTCTGCTTGGGTAGCTGGGGTCTTGGCTGGCCTGCAAACCACCACAGGCCCCTTGCCCACGCCTCCCCATACCCCAAGGGAACCCCTACCCTGATCCAGGACACCTTTCAGGACAAACCAGCTGGCCCCCAACCATGCACCAGGCCTCTATCCTATCTAATAAAAGAGTAATATGCAGATTGACCATCACTCCAACACACAAGATGGCTGTCCCCATGTGGTCAAAGATCCTGTCCCCATGTGGACACAAGATGGCCACCACAACATGGTCAGCATGGGAGTGACCAGGCCTGCAAGGGAGGGCAGTAAGGGGCGATCAAGCCTGCAGGGGAGGGCAGTTATGCATGACCGGGATGACAGAAGAGGGCAGTTAGGGGCAAACAGGCTGGCAGGGTAGCAGTTAGGCATCAATTAGGCTGGCAGGAGAGTGGTTAGGGGGTGATCAGGCTGGCAGGCAGAAGCAGTTAGGGGCAATCAGGAAGGCAGGCAGGTGAGCAGTTGGGAGCCAGCAGTCCTGGACTGTGAGAGGGATGTCCAACTGCCTGTTTAGGCCCAATCCCACCGGCAGTTGGACATCCCTCGAGGGGTCCCAGATTGGAAAGGGTGCAGGCTGGGCTGAGGGACACCCCCCGCCCCCCATATACAAATTTCGTGCACTGGGCCTCTAGTATAAATATAATAAATAAAAATTCTCTTTTTCTACCAGTTTGTGAAGATGTAAAAGTTTGCTATCCTCAGTGTATCACAGTGATGGAAGAATTGTTGCTTCCTTTTCTCAGTAGATCTGGTAACACTGCAAGATATACTCAGTTCCCATTATCACCAGTAGTTATGTTCTGTAAGTCACCATGAACACTGAAGTAGTAAATACTGAATAACTGCTCCTAGGAAAATCACAAGTTTAGGTTCCAGTAGGTCTCTGGTTACATCTCCTGCAACTAAAATGCCACATGTGTTACACTGGCTCATTTACTCATGTTCTTATTAAACAAGATAGTTTCAACAGCATTGAAAATCTATTCTTCCATATAATGCTTCTCTTGCATAAGATTTAGCAGACATTTAAAAATTATTTGGGCATTTCTTGTCTTGCAGGTGTACTTCTTGCACTGTGTTGGCTTTTGAACCAACCATCATTGACTAAGAGGGTTTAGCATTTTAATGACCTTGGGTAATGTGACTATATTTTTCGTGGCTCTTACCTCACAACAGTGTTTTCCACCATACATTTTTTTAGTTGTCATCCCTTAAATTTGCAAATTTTTCAGCTATTTTATCTTGACTATAGTTTCCATTATACATGTTGCTTTAGCTCTGTAAAGAGTGCATGTACATAGAGATTAGTGAAATTCCTCTTCTTTTTTTTTTCAGGATGTGAACATTATTGGGTCGTTAGCATTGAACTCACTGCCAAAAGCACTATAACTTATGCCTGAACTAAGCTTATTTAACACATGTATTTCTCCATAGGGCACACTTGTGTTTGGGAACATTAGCTAGCACTTCAGCATTATGTTTGGGGGGCATTAAAAACAGAAAATTACCAAAAAAAGCACAAAATTTGGCACTAACTGCATCACAAAAAGGACACTAGTTACAGCAAGAGAGCTGAGATAATGAGGCAGTGTTATCTTGCTTGATTTCAACTGGAATCTTGGACATTGAGTGATTCTGTTTTGAGGTTCTGTGCATGTCTGAAAATGACCATGAAAGTGTAACAAATATTGATTTTTGGAGTTATAGATAAATGGCAAATTTATAAATGTGGAATCTATAAATAATGATAATTGTTTATAAGCAAAGCAATGTCCATACTAACAGTAGAGTACATAATACTCTATATTTGAATTACCTTGGAGGGAGAACATTTATGATTAATACTGAATACTAATCTATACTAATATCTATACTAATAAAATGATAAAATGCTAATTAGACTGGATAGACCAGATGTCTTCCAGACAAAGCCATGGTGGCTGGGCCTAAGCAGAGGCAATAAGGGGTGATCAGGCAAGCAGGCAGGTGAGTGGTTAGGAGTCAGCAGTCCCGGATTGCAAGAGGGATGTCCCTCGAGGGGTCCTAGATTGGAGAGGGTGCAGGCCAGGCTGAAGGACCCCTCCTGTGCATGAATTTTGTACACCAGGCCTCTAGTCTATATATATAAAACCTAAGTTACCATCCAACAATTCAACTGTTTGACTGGTAGCTATGATGAGCACTGACCACCAGAGGGCAGGCACTCAACACACAGGCATGGAAACATGGAACAGACTGATGAATCTCAGAAGGAAGGGGGCGAGGGGAGGGCAGGAAGAGATTAATCAAAGATCTTATATGCATACTAGAGGCCCAGTGCATGGATTTGTGCATTGCTGGGGTCCCTCAGCCTGGCCTATGGGGATTAGGCTGAAACTGGCTCTCCAACATCCCCTGAGGGGTCCCGGATTGCAAGAGGGTGAAAGCCAGGCTAAGGGACCCTAGCAGTGCACAAATCCATGCACCGGGCCTCTAGTATCTATATATACCCTAATATGCAAATAGATTGAACACTGAGGCAACGGAACAACTGGTGGTTATGACGTGTGCTGACCACCAGGGGGTGCATGTGGAACATGGTGGGCTGCGGCCACAGCAGGATGGTGGAGCAGGTGAGCCCCAGACCAAGGCAGGGTGCCAGTCACTGTCATCGGGGCAAGCCTCTGGTGGTTACTGAAAATTCTTTGCTCCTGCACGCTCAGTGCTGTCAGTTGGTGGGAGTGGCGGCTGCAGGCCCTGATCTCCCCTGAAGTCCTCTCCACCTCCCCCTGCTCCTGAGGGGTGACTGAGGCCAGCAGCCGCCTCTCACACCCACTGTAGTGCTGGAGCTGCCGCTCGCACCTGCTGCCGGCACCCAGTGCTGGTGCCGATCGCTTGGCGCCATCAGCGGGTGCAAGCTGTGGTTGACAGCCCGATCACCTGAGGACTTCTTCACATTCTCCTGCTTCTGAGGGGTAATCAGGGCAGCAGCCACCGCTCACACCTGCTGCTGATGCCGGCCCCAATCACTCCACGCCATCAGTGGGTTTGAGTGGGGCCAGCACCTCACTATGAGGGAGTGGCTGTGGAGAGAATGGGGCTGCTGGCAGAGAAGTGATTGGGTGCCACAGTGGGAGAGGTTGGGTGGGGGTGTGAAGGATGGGCCAAGACCTGCCCCTGTGCCCACTGCAGCCTCACAGCCCACAGTTCCTGTCAAGGTGTATGAATTAATGCACTGGGCCTCTAGTTTATATAATAATGCCTTTGTGTTAAGCATTTTAAATTGATTATCAAATGTAATATTTATACAAATTCCATGAAGGCACTATCATATCCATATTTTTTGGATCAAGAACTTGAGACATATGCAAGTTAATTACTTTCTTAAGACTACATGGCTTGAGAGTGAGCAAATGGGTATTTAAGCACATGCAGTATAACTGGAGAGTCTACAACATTCACCACACTGAGCACACTGTGTCAGGATTTCTTTAAGACATCAAGCCTGACATGAGAGCTTAAAAGACAAAAAAATAAATAAAAGGTGTTTTTTTATTCTAATTATATTATAGAACTAGAGGCCTGGTGCATGGATTCCTGTACCAGTGGGATCCCTTGGCCTGGCCTGTGGGTATTGGGCCAAAACCGATCTCTGGGTGTGGTGTGCCGGGGGAAGCAGACTTGGGCCAACAGTGGCCCTGCAGCAACCTAAACCTCAGCCAATTCCACAAGGCATCGGGCTCTTTCTTCTACTGGTTGGAGTGTCTGCCCTCTGGTGGTCATTGTGCATCATAGCTACCGGGAGAATGGTTGCTTAGGCTTTTGTCATAATAATAAAAGGCCACGAGGTGTCATGACCAAAATGACCGAAAGACTGGTCGCCATGACGTGGCATTGACCATCTCAGCCTGGGTCGGTAGGTGGCAGTGGCGGCTGGAGCAAAGCACCCCAGGTCCCGGTGGGTGGCGGCGGTGACCGGAGTGAAGCAGCTTTGGTCCCAGATGCCTGGTAGCAGCAGGAGCGAAGCAGCCCAGGTCCTGGTTGCCAGAGAGAAGCCAGTGCTAGCAGGCATGGGAAGGAAGGCCTATTCTTGCATGAATCTTTGGCATTGGGCCTCTAGTGTGTGTGTGTGTGTGTGTGTGTGTGTGTGTGTGTGTGTGTGTGTGTATAAAATTAGGGCCCCAAACCTTACCATGAGTGAAATGGAGCAGAGTTGGCCATAGGTCAAATTCAACAACCAAATTAATAGATTACACAAATCTAAAAGAAGGAGGCATGGGCGGTGGAGTCAGATATTCTGGGGTCAGGGCTTGTGGGACTGATAAGTGATTGGACTGGGGAGTGTGGATGCATTTGTTCTGTTGCACCCTGTTGTCTTCAGACAGCTCATAACTATAACGCCACAGATAAGAGTTTTCTATTCTTATACATCTCACATCTGATGAATGTAGCTTTGCTACAGTGACCCATCTGCATTCTAAACCTTTATGACACAGCCATGTTACTTGAATTATATTTGGAGGAACCAACTGCATGCATTTTTTTATTACCACTAACAAAGAAATAACTCACTTTTGCTACCATCAAAACTGTCAATAGACCATAACTTGGCATCTGTTGTAGCAGATGGCCCTTGTTATTAGGGTATGATAGTGCTCTTCCAGAGTTGTCAAGAGAGTGTTGTCATAAATCTTGAACAAAAGATACTCATGTGGTATGCTGTGTTTTACTTATGGTCCTAGTCACCCTTAGAAGAGTTCAAAAATATGTACATATTTTAAAAGTATGACCATGATTACAGGTGTGAATCTTCTGAACATCAGAGATAATAGCAAGGTATTCTTTTCTAACTTTTTTTCTGAAGGTTTATTCTGTGGATGCTGTTATTCTTGTATAATAAATAATTGCTTTCTCATTACTGTGCAGAATAAACTCTTCAGTAGATTTGGAGTAGATCATTGTCACTATGTTAAATTAAAATAGACTTAGGGATAACATAGTTAACACATAGTTCTTACGTGTTTATTCACTGAACATTTAATCACTGTTTAATTGACAGGTATTACATGGTTTCCAATATTTTACTTTTATTAATGTTGCTATTTTTATAAAAATAACCTGATAGTTTATCAATCCCCACTCCTATTTATCTTTATCCCATTGAAAACTATCTTTTGCTTGAAACATTCAACATGTTAAATTCTCTCTGAAAACAGTTTCCCAGATGAATTAATACTTTCAGGGTATTTTTCTTTGTTTCAGTTAAGTCTGTGAAAAATTTGGGAGTATTAATTGTCATATACATCCTGGTTGTTATGTGATATGAATTCCTATGTCAAGGCTTAAGTATGA
Organism: Corynorhinus townsendii; assembly: GCA_026230045.1. Classification (NCBI taxonomy): domain Eukaryota; kingdom Metazoa; phylum Chordata; class Mammalia; order Chiroptera; family Vespertilionidae; genus Corynorhinus; species Corynorhinus townsendii. Next base: position 110,906,770 of record JAPDVU010000001.1, on the reverse strand, counting down.
ATAAATATAGTTAGATGTGTGTATTTTCATGGAGTGAGAATAAGAGAAGGTACATATGAGAACTTGCAATTGCCCATGAGTTTCATCTTTGGTGTCCCCACTAAAGGACAAATTGAATATAAGAAAAAAAAATTAAATGTCAGTGATTGGGAAGAAATAATGAAAATATATAAATTACCACTAGAATATCTGTTGAACACATACAATTATTGTCTTTTTTATGAGGGGGAAGTGTTTGGCAGAGGAAGAGAATTTTTTTAAATTTTTTATTTATTTTCATTTTTTAATTAAATTTATTGGGATGACAATATAATCTTGTGTTTTTATATAGAGATGTAGAGACTTAGAGCTATGGGAGCTGAGTTCTTAGATCTGAAGGTGATATGCTTCAGCCTGAACCAGGAAAAGAGTTTTCACAGTAATTAACACTTATATCAGACAGGGCATTTGAAAGATAGTGAAGAGAAGTTAGCAGTATTAGGGACTGAGCTTCCTCTGAGTGTACTAAAACATAAAGACAATGAAAATTTTCACTTACCTCCTTTTAACCCATAGAGTCATATAGTATAGAAATTAAACCACTGCTTTATTAATTTTTAAAAGCATACTTAATTTTGTAAAGGCCCCACTACAACCAAAAATTGTTAGACCCCCAAGGTAAGGATGATGGGCCAAATAAAAAGCTCACCAGGGCAGAAAGCTGCGGATGTCTAGCAAGGGGCCAAACTGGGAAAAGGAGAGCCTTGCCCTCCAAGGAACCTATCCTGCCCTGGCATATCGCTGGCCATGCGGTTTGGACCCCTGATCTCTCACATCTAGGGTCCAGTGATTTAGACCCTCTGAACTTTTCCTCACTAAGATGACATCTAGCCTCAGTTGTATTTCGGCTCCAGGCCAGAAAAGCAGCAAGATCAGATAGTGGCACTGGGGCTGTTTCAGGACCAGATACATTGACTAATGACCCCTGCCCTGGCACCAACCAATCAGTGGAGACCACGACCCTAAAAGAGCACACCTGGAAAGCTGATGAATATTCTATTAAGAACCTCCCCGGAGACCTCCCTTAAGATTTCCACCTGCACGAAAGAGATAAATACACTCAGGACAACCAACCCAGTGTGTGCTCTCCCTCCAAGGAATAAACCTGTGCCATTCCCCCACAGGCATGTATCTCCCAGCCTCTAAGGGACCCCCGGGGACTTACAACCAGGAGAGCAATGGCCGTGGCAGCTTTCCCCTAGCTAGGCCCCCTTTCCTCTCACTTTTCTGTGAGCCAAAGCACCCCAGCCTAGGCTTTCCTGTTGCTGCTTCTAAGCCTTTCCTTGTTTTACTGTCCCAAGTATATCTTTGCTGCCATCATGGACACTTTGGCTCACTGCTGTGTAGCTCTTCCCTTTGGCTATCCCCTTTCTCTAACCCCTTCTCCTTAAATAAATTCAATTTTTCTTTAATCACCATCTGAGATGGCTATTTAGCCTGCCCATGCACCACCGACTTTAACTTTTCAAAAATGTAATATTCTAGATAAATCAATTTAGGCATAAAATAATGGCACACTGTAGTTCCCATGACCCTATTTTCACAGTAAATGTAAATAAACTTAGACTTCGCATATTGTAAAGAATGAAACAAAATCTGGACTTACTAAACACAACTATCTTATCCAATATGTACATTATTCAAGATTCCTAAATGATAGATAAAACAGTCCTGGAAAAAAATAAGTTAGGACCCTGAACTGTCCTTATAAACTTGTTGAAGTTTATACAGGCTTAGTATGTTACTTTTATGATATTTTACTTCCTGTAGTTTAAGAGAAGCAGTGTTTGAGATCACAATTGCAGGATTTAACAAAGTTAATCTAAAGAGCACTCTAAAAATTGAAGACAATTATAAACTTTTACTTTCACTAGCTTTATATAATCCCCACTTTAGAAAAACAAGTCAGATGATAACAAATAGATTTATCAGTAAGTTCATATATAAAATGTTTCTTTGGAATACATTATAGAAAGAAAGGTATGGATTATTTTTATAATTAAATGAAATTCTGTGGTCTGGTGCTTACTATGTTATTTTAGAAAAGTCAGTTAAATTATCTGAAAGTTTTTCTACCTCTAAAACTAAAATGAACACTGAATAAGCAGGCAAAAGAGTAGTTCTCAACTTCATGTGTGTGGGCTGTTAATCATAATTTGCTTTATACTCCATGATAAAGCCCTGACCCAAACATAACATCTCAAATTTATTTCACAAGCAGGTAGAGAAAATGGGAGATGGCATGGATTCATTTCTTATTCCAGCTGAAAGAAATTACCTGAGAGCCCAGTATCCTGCTGGCTTTCAGCGGGGAGCAGTGCTTAGTCCCAAATATACTTTTTGTATCTGGGATCTGCATCTCAGAGCTAGCAATAATGCATCAAACCCTTCTCAGGATAATTATACAAAAGCCTGTGATGGCTTATTACCCAATATTTATTTTTATAAAAATTGCTACAGTTACAGTTTTATACTCCATATATAAAAATGAAACAAGTGATTGAAAATTTATATATTCATAAAAATGTTCCTTGTAAAATAAAGTGTGTATATATATATATATATATATATATATATATATATATACTTTATTTTATTGACCAAGATGCAATAGCAGAGACAATATTTACACAACTACCTTATAAATGTTAAATAAAATAACATATGAAGCAATAGTTTCCAAGATTGTAAACATCAAGCAAAGAAGGACAGTGATATTGGAGACACAAGAAGCCAAGATCCATCACACCTGCATGAAAAGGTCACCAGAAGGGGAAGAATGGTGACTGAACCCAAGGAATACCTCAAGGAGGATCCTATATAAAACAAACCTTTACATCTTGCCTAGTAGGACTTGGGACACTTATTGCAATATATGGAATTTTACTCATTCTATTCATTTTGTAAAGAAAGTCACATACAGGGACCTTTATGCTTTGAGGCCTATTTTTCGGGAAAAAGATGCAGGGATGTTTTCTCTAAAGGTTGCCATAGTAAGTAGCTCCCTATGGCAAACGTCTCACCTTTACCAGGTGTTCTAGTTATTTCTTTCAGTATCTAATAACTACAATCTAATACTTTCACCATCCCTTAGGGTAGTAGACATACTAAGCTGCCATATGGTTGCTTTCTGGTATATGGCATAATTGTTTACTCATATATCCCTGATAACAGCACTAGGAGGACTCATTCCTTAGGATGGCTGACAGAAAATAGAGACCTTTGTCCTGAATCCATTAAGAATAATCTTTATATATAAAAGCCTAAGTGACTGGTCGACCATTCAAATGGTCGATCGGTCTCTATGATGTGCACTGACCACCAGGAGGCAGTCAACTTCGACAGATGAAAAGAGAAACAGGCAATTGAGTCTATGAAAGATAGTAAGCAGGTGGGGCTGAGCTGCAGTTCACATTTGGAGGCTGGGTCATCAGCCCAAACTTCCCCGCTCTCCAGGTACTGCTCTGGAGGCACGACACCCCCAAATCCCCTCAACCCCTCGTGCCGTGTCCTCCCCGGACAGTCAGGACCAAGAGACGGATGGAGGGGAAAAAGAGACTATGGCCCTAACCAGTTTGGCTCAGTGGATAGAGCGTCAGCCTGCGGACTCAAGGGTCCCAGGTTCGATTCAGGACAAGGGCATGTACCTTGGTTTTGGGCACATCCCCAGTTGGGGGTGTGCAGGAGGCAGCTGGTTGATGTTTCTCTCTCATTGATGTTTCTCACTCTCTATCCCTCTCCCTTCCTCTCTGTGAAAAATCAATAAAATATATTTAAAAAATAAAAAGAGACTATGAACTCCATCCCTAGTATCTGTCTCCTCCTATCAGACTAGAGCCACCCCAAAACTTGCAGGACAGCATGTGAAGTAGCTGGTTTCACTGTGCAGCTACCAAGACTCCCCAATCTGTCTTGTGTGCCCCTAGGGCACTCACCCCATTTCTCCAAGCCTCAGCCTGCACCCTTAGCAAGGCTGAGGGAGCTCTGCCCTAGGGACTTGCTTCCCCATAGCTGGGTGTGGCTCCTCCCTGGCTGCCTGCCACTTTCCGCACTACTACATCCTTCAGGGAATGTTGGATGCTAGTTTCAGCCTGATCCCTGCAGGCCATGCCGAGGGCCCCACCAGTGCACAAATCCGTACACTGGGCCTTTAAAGAATACTTCTGAAAGGTTGACATGGGTGGTGTGCATGGGCAGCATAAATAGCCATCTCAAACAATAGAGTTTTAAGGAAGTGAAACTACTCTGTGTGGCACTGTGTATATATGTCATTGTAAATTTTACTAAACCAGAGATTTTCAACAAGAATCATATTGGTATTCTGCAAGAAGTTTTAAAACATGCTATGTTTGACTATTTAGTCAGTGGCACTGAACTCTTTCCCCTTAGATTGTCAAAAAATGACAACAGCCAACACAACAATAACCATCAGATGTGAATGAATCAAGATTATCCCTATTTTTTTTGTCACATAGGCAAATATCATATTACAATTTTTGGTGTATCACAGGATCTTAATAATTAATTTATGTGTGTCGTGAGAGAAAAGGTTGAAAATCTCTGGTGTAAACTCATAGACTGCACAACAGTAGGAGGAAATCCTAGTATGCACTAAGAACTTTGGGTGATAATTATGTGTTGATATGCGTTTGTCAATTGTAATAAATGTACCAGTCCTGTGGGGGATGTTGAAAATGGGGAAGATTATGCAATATGGTGGAGGGGTATATATGAGTAACTCAGTACCTTCCACTCAAGCCCAATTTTTCTGTGAACTCAAAACTGCTCAAAAAAATAAAGTCTACGTTTTTTTTTTTTAAAAGATATATAGCTATTGATATTCTCTGTTACAGAAAATTTTTAAAAAATATTTGTAAGAGTGCATATCGTTTCCATTCTGGCTGTACTTTAATTTCCTTCATTGTACTACACCTTTTAACACTCAAAGTATTAATTACAGTTTTGCAGTGAAGAAGGGCAAAAAAGGTGTGATGAATAATGAATGCTATGCCTCCTTTTTTTCTCCCATTGACCCATATAGCCCATCTCCACACCCTACCCCAGGCCTCCACAACCCTATTGTCTGTGTCCATGGGTTATCAAAGTATGCATACAAGTTCGCTGGTTTTGATAAAAGATAATATAATGGAACAGCGTTTTAAAGTCTCCTAAAACTGATTATCACTAATAATGACAGGATTGCAAAGTGTTTGGTGTGAGCAGAGGAATGAGATTGCGACAGATAGAAAAGCATGTAAAATGGTGTAGTGATTTATCTTTATCAACCCCTAGGAAGACAGGAGGTTACAAATAGCATCTCATATTGCAAGCAATTTAAACAATTTCCTAAATATGTTAGCAGCAAGATGAGTTTGTTTGAAACCTAAATTCAGATAAAAAATGTAGACAATCTATCACAATTATTTATGTCACCATCATCTTTTATGTTGATATATGCTGAAAACTTGTCCCTTAAAGTGATCATTCTGTACAAAATATTTTAGAGTCAGCTAAACATAAATAACCTTCATTGAGTATTATGTAATATATGCTTTCAAAAATGGCTTTGAATTGTGGAATAGTGGAACAAGAGAATTAGCAAACAGATTGGCTTCTTCGGTCTAAAATTTTCCCTGAAGCTTATGTAATACTTAACCTCTGAGGTTCCTTACCTCATTTGTAAAATGGAAATAATAACCCTTCCCTGAAAGCATGATGAAAATTAAAGGCCTCATCATAATTAATGTTATTCATTTTAATATGTTGAATTAGTGCAGCATGGCCACTAAAAAAAGGAACTGCAAATAACATTATCTAATTAAATTTGGGTAACAAAATAGCACAGTTTTATATTTGAGCTAGAGGCCCGGTGTACAAATCCATGCCTGGGTGGGGTCCAGCCAGCCCACCCTCATCGGGGCACATTGGGATGGGGCTGGCCAGGGGGAGGGGCCCCAGGCAGTTGGCCAGCTGGCCCCACCCCCATAAAACTCCAGGTCGAACTCCTGATTGAGGGGATAATTTCATATTAGGCTTTTATTATATAGGATTTGTCCTTTTAACTGACAGGAAAGCATAACCATTGTAAGAGTCTCTTGGTCTGAATCTGACATATTTGTTATAGTCATAATATACCTGTATATACAGGCATGGATTAAAGTAGTTTTACAGTTGTCTATATGGGGAGTAATACAATACTTAATAAATAATAGTACAAGAATAAACTTTCAGCTACTCACAACTGTAAATCTGCTTTTGTGCACCCCTGTATGGTATTTATTATATATTCATAGGAGTGTTGAATTATGGAGTGGATTAAAAATTTACACAGTAAATATTATTAAATTTAACTGAAGCTGTAGCCTCTAAACAAAGGTATATAGTGTACCTATTTATGTTTGAAGTAGTAATACAAGCAGAACTTTCAAATCAATGTTAAAATAGGAAAGGAACAATATTATAAAGTAAAAGCAAAATACTTTATATATAAGGTCTTTTCATAATTTTGAAGTTCTTTTTTATGTTTTTATTAATTTTTAGAGAGGAAGAAAGAGAGATAGAGATAGAAACATTCATGACAGAGAAACATTGGTTGGTTGCCTCCTGAATGCCCTCTACTGGATGGAGATCTAACCCGAAACCTGGGCATGTGGCCTGACCAAGGATTGAACCAGCAACTTCCTGGTTCCTGGGTTGATACTCACCCACTGAGTCATACTGGCCAGGCATAATTTTGAAATTCTGAGATAAATATCTATGTTCCAAAATAAGCTTGATGCCAATGAAGTTTAAAGTGAATGTTCAAAATCATGATCAGTCATAGTACAAAAATAATATTATTTGAATTAAAATCATTTTGTTGAAACAGTTCTTCAACCATTTCAAGGCAAATAAAGGCTTCATAAAATAAAACAAAATAGAATTTTAGTCAAATACTTAATTGTCTTTTCTCTAGAATACAAAGTGCCATTGTAGGATATGTATTATTAATAAGTATTCCTATGGGGCATAATTTTGCATAGAATAATTAAGTTTATATTTAATAGTTAAATAAATTAAATTTAAAAAACTCTTTGTCTTTTTTACTATATTAAAATATACTTTAAATTCCCAATTTAGTAAGTAACACTTTCCACAGCTCAAATCATGATCATACCCTGATCAGATCTACTATTAACACTGTCATAGTTAATTGTAACTGTTATCTATTAAAATTTCCTGAAAATCGTGTTTTCTGAAGAGCTTAGGAAATGTTCATCTAATTTTACCTAAAGGGTTTATACCCAATTTATACCAAATAAAAATTGGTTCTCATTTTTTAGCATGAAAGTTCTGCTTATTTCCATGACCTTCATTTCACTGATTATGTTTTACCTTGAATGATTATTGCTTAGAAAATCAACACTACACTAATAGAATAACCCTTGAATTTATGTTAACTTAAAAAATATAACATTGTACAATTTTTATTTTAATCAAATGGTTTTCACCTAAGAGTGCCAATTAGAATCAGGGACTAGATATTCTAAATACACCTTCCTCACTTCTTTCTCTGTGACTCAAGAGGTTTGTAGCACTTTGTACTAGAACAACAGAAACCAATTGGCTTTCTTAAGTGTTTGTAGAAACTTAGATGAATGTACCTCTACAAAGACTGGAGCAAAAGCTCAAATACAGTCATTTCTGTCATCAATTCATTTTTTACTAATTTATTTAATACATTTTTTATTTTGATTCTTCTCTGTTTCATGGACTGTAGGACTATGGTAAGACACAGGACATAAAATGGTCAATAAATTCGCCGCTGTTTTGTTTCTTGCTGTTACTATGTTTGTTCTAATTTTCATTCTCTACTATTCTATCTTCTCTCATGTCCTTCTACTCCTCCTTTCCTCCCTTTCTTCTTTTCTTCCCCCCTTATATCTATTTTTATTTATATTCTTGAGTAGAACATATGCTCACTGAAGGGCCTAAAGAAGTTGTAGATTTGTGTGCTTGAGAGAGGTGTGTGTGTGTGTGTGTGTGTGTGTGTGTGTGTGTGTGTGTGTGGAGGGGTGGGGGTGGGGGTAGGGGGGTTCCTGCACCAAGATAAAGTAACAACATATTTCAGGAAGAGGATGTGTGATCAACTGCTAATGATGACTAATAAGTGACTGTTCTTGAAGTACGTATTTAGATGGTCAAAGTACTTGGTATAATAATATGACTTAAAAACTATTCAATGCACCTCCTGTAAGGAACAACTGTGTTAATAATAGCAGTGTCAAGATTAAAGAAACTTTAACAAAGTATTTTTTTTTTGGTTGGTTGGTTATTTTTTTTGTATTTGTAAAAAACCATTGACTTGTAGTGGTAGGTACAGTATACACCACAGAAAATTATAAAAGTGATAGATTTATTTTAAGTATCACAGATTTCCAACTCATTCACTGACCTTCTGTCTATACTGTGGCAGCACAGTTTCTTCACTGTGCCTACTACACAAAAGTGTGTTACTAGTGTGACCATATTTTCTGTTTACCATCCTAAGAGAGATAAGAAAAACATATCTTCCTATTGTTTCAAACCCTCAGAAAAAAATGTGTAAAAGAATTTATTTCAGCATATTCTCAATTAGAATGTAGAAATGACTAAGATGAATAAAAGCAGGGTGTTTTCCTATAAATAATGACTTCTTCAATATTAATCTAGAAATTTGGAATCACTAGTATAATTTTAGACTACTTTCACTTAATTTCTAGAATAAGATCTCAACATGTTGAAATACGCAATCAACAATATGAAATTTATTGGATTATTTTTATTTGGAAATGTGTCTAAAGTTATCTGATTTAAATGATTCCAAAACCCTTTGTGTATTTCATAACTCCTAGCTCAGTGTTAAATTAAATTTGATTCTAAATTAGTGCTTTTTAAATAAAATATTTTATTTAAAATGACAAAGTGATTTTATAGGGAAAAATATCCTGGTTAACAATTATACTTTAGAAAAACATTACCATTTTGTGATTTATGAATAAAAATATCTTTTTGAAATTCATCCTAAATGTGGCATACAGAACAATTCCTGAGCTGTTTGGAGAGCTTAGGGAATATTAGCTAATATTGATTTGAAGAGAATGGTAGTCCTAGTTACGGAATCACCTTCTACAGCCATAATGTTTCCTTAGAGAACTGCAATTCAATTATTGGTCATGTCACACTTGGCTTCCTCCTTAAGATTGACTGCATTATATTATGCCAATTTGGAAACACTTCATTGCCTCTTCCCCAAGATCCTTTCAGTGAGGTATAGTAACAAAAAAAGCCATGCTAACCTTGGGAAAGGGCATTTCCAGGGATTAATGTTAACAACCTTTAGCTGTATTGCAAACTACTGCCTCTATCCAGACTATCATCAATCCCTAGAAATATACTTTGACCTCTGGTTATTACAATTCAGATGTAAAAGGTTAAAAAAACCACATAGATCCATTAAACTGAGTTATGTCTTTCTCTGGGCAATGGCAAAGTTGAAACTTATTTTTCAATATAACAAATAAAATTCTGAAGAGCCCTATGAACACTTAGACTATTATTTACTGTGGCTGAATGTGGCTGTAGTAGATCAATCTCTTTCATGGGCATTTATGCTTAAGTTAAATATTTATTGAAAATATACCTTATACTTATGTTCACATGGAAATTAATATGAAAACATGTAATCTTATTTAGTATCATAAAACCTCATTGTCTTTTGATTATTCTTACAAGGCTATTTTACTTATAAAACAAGAGTTTCAAAAGATATATGTGAAAAAACATTGCCCTGAGATGACTTTGCAGATTTTGATCAAATAGGTTAAATATGAGTTCAAGCTTCTGAATAGTTAAAACATTCACTGGGAATTTTAATGCACAGACAGATTTTGGAAACATATTGCTTTAAATTTTCATTTAAACTGCAACTAAAAAAAAAAGATATGATACAATGCACTTTAGAATTCTTAAGGTTTATGGGAGTTTTTTTTAAGTTTACAGACTCTAATATCACTAAAATATAGAAGAATTTGAAATTTTAGACTATAATACGATTTATCCAAATTAATTGCATTGAGTAGAACAATTGTCATATGTGGCATTAAAAATAAAATTAAACATTTGACATTATAATGGTATTTTCAAAAGTTAAATTCCCGCACATTTTCTTAAAAATTATAAAGTACCATTGTTTTAAAAATCATTCTAAACTAAAGAAAAAAGATGATAGCTCCTCAAATCATTTATAAAAATAGTATAGCATTAATATCATAACTCAATATTGATAATAAACTATGAGATATATAAGACAAATTTTAAAACATGTGTTCAATCTATTCTAAATAAAATGTAAAAATTGAGTCATACAACTAATTGTACAAAACTTTGACAACTTTAGGTTTATATCAGAATTTTAATAGTAACTTGATACTAAAAAATGTATCAACACAATTTGTCCCATAAAATAATTAGAGAACAAAGTAGGAGGGATCTCAATACCAGATATCAAGATGTATTACAAAATCACTGTTCTCAAAACTGCCTGGTAATGGCACAAGAACAGACATATAGATCAATAGAATAGAATAGACAACCCAGAAATTAACCCAAATCAATATGCTCAATTAATATTTGACAAAAGAGGCAAGAACATACAATGGAGTCAAGACAGTCTCTTTAATAAATGGTGTTGGGAAAATTGGACAGATACATGCAAAAAAAAAAATGAAACTAGACCACCAACTTACACCATATACAAAAATAAACTCAAAATGAATAAAGGACTTAAACATAAGACAGGAAACCATAAAAATATTAGAGGAATCCACACGAAAAAAAATCTCAGATATATGCCAAAGCAATATCTTCACCGATACAGCTCCTAGGGCAATGGAAACTAAAGAGAAACCAAAAACAAAACAAACAAACAAAAAACGGGACTACATCAAAATAAAAAGCTCTGCACAGCAAAATAAATGATCAAGAAGACAACAAGAAAGCCACTGCATGGGAGAACATATTTGCCAATTTATCACCTATAAGGATTTAATCTCCAACATTTACAGGGAACTCTTAAAACTTAACAAAAGGAAGATAAACAACCCAATAAAAAATTGGCAATGGACCTAAATAGATACTTTTTGAAAGAGGACATAAGGAAGGCCAAAAGACATATGAAAACATGCTCAAAGTCACTAATCATCTGGAAAATGCAAATCAAAATGACAATGGAGTACCATCTCACACCTGTCAGAATGGCAATCATCAACAAATCAACAAACAACAAGTGCTAGCAAGAATGCGGAGGAAAAGGAACCCTCTTGCACTGCTGGTGGGAATGCAGACTGGTGCAGCCACTGTGGAGAACACTATGGAGTTTCCTCAAAAAATTAAAAATGGAACTCCCATTTGACCCAGTGATCCACTTCTAGGAATACATCCCAAGAAAATAGAAACACCAATCAGAAAGGATATATGCACCCCTATGTTCATAGCAACACAATTCACCATAGCTAAGATTTGGAAACAGCCTAGTGCCCATCAGTAGATGAGTGGATTAAAAACCTGTGATACATCTACACAATGGAATGCTATGTTGCAGTAAAAAAGAAGGAATTCTTACCATTTGCAACAGCATGGATGAAACTGGAGAGCATTATGCTAAGCAAAATAAGCTAGTCATAGAAAGATAAATACCACATGATCTCACTCATTTGTGGAATATAATGAACGACATAAACTGATGAACAAAAACAGATTCAGAGACAGAGAAGCATCGATCAGACCATCAAACCTCAGAGGGAAGGTAGAGGAGGGTGGGGGTAAGGTGGGGAGATCAACCAAAGGACTTGTATGCATGCATATAAGCCTAACCAATGGACACAGACACCAGGGGGTTGAAGGCATGAGTAGGGGATGGGGTGGGCAATGGGGGAAATAAAAAGAAAATAAATAAATTAAAAATAAAGTAATTATGAAAAATAAGAAAATATGTCTAACAAATTTTCATGAATGCTAAAAAGCACCAGTTAATCTCTAGCAAACTTTCCTACATTTTTGAAAAGGTAAGACAGGAAAAGGGGATCAGGGTAATGAAGGGTAGAGGGCGTTAAATGTGCAGTGATAGGAGGAGATTTGACTTTGGGTGGTGAGCACAATACAATATACAGAAAATGTATCATAGAAGTATACAGTTAAAACGTATACAGTATAATTGCATTAACCAATATCACCAAAATAAACTTAATAATAAATAGTAAGCTTAACAGAAAGATAGTATAGGAATGGAGGGTAAATAATTTGTAGAAACTACTTAAAAAATAAAAATAGTTATTTCAAATAAAAATGACTACATTCATTTTTAATAAACTTAGGTAACAGAGCATAATCTACACTGATAAAAGAGAAAGGTGCAAATTAACCATACCTCTGCTACCCCTGCCAGCCAATCAGGGATGAGTATGCAAATTAACCCAACAAAAATGGAAAGTTAATTTGCATATGCAGGCACACAGCTGCCTTGGTCCTGGGAACATCCTCCGGACCCAGGCTGCTCTGAGCCTGTAGGCCCACACATAGGTCCTGAGCTGCCAGGGTCCCAGAATACCCCTGGCCACTCCTGGCCTATGGGCCTTGGTGCCAATAGACCAGGGGCGGGGTGGCAGAGGCTTGAGCAGGGCCAGAGTGGAGCCTGGAGTGGCCCTGCCCAAGCTGTGGCACAGGCTTGATTGGATCCAAGGCGGCCCTGCCCATGTTGCAGCAGAGGCTTGAGCAGGGCCTGAGTGGAGGACATCCCCTGAGGGCTCCCAGTATGTGAGAAGGGGGCAGGCCTGGCTGAGGGACCCCCTTTCCCCCTAGTGCATGAATTTCATGTACTAGACTCCTAGTTCTTAATGTTGAAGTTATTTTAATGATTGAAGTAAATGTCTACTGATATATTTGAGAAATAATAAAATGGTGTAGGTCAGCATTTAAAATAAATTTTATAATTAATATTCTATAGTGAAGTATATCTGTGTTGAAATAAGTGTATAAAAGTCAATTAACTACTGTTTTTTCCATAGCAATGAAAGTGGAAGAAAGCTTTTTTGAGATAGTAACAAAATTATCAAATGTCCAGATGAGATTCAAAATCTTTAACACTGTTTTAGAATATTTAAAAATCCTATATAATAAAGAGGCAATATGCAAATTGACCCTCAAGCCCTTGCACAGGATGGCCGCCCCCATGTGGTCAAAGATGGCCACCACAAGATGGCCAGCAGGGAAGCAGTTAGAGGTGACCGGCTGTCAAGGGAGCGCAATTGGGGGTGCCCAGGCATGCAGGGAGGGCAGTTAGGGGCAACCAGGCTGGCTGGGGAGGGCAGTTGGGGGTTACCAGGCCAACAGGGGATGGCAGTTGGGGGAAATCGGGCCAGCAGGGGAGCAGTTAGGTGTTGATCAGGCTGGCAGGGGAGTGATTGGGGGTGATCAGGCTAGGGGGTGAGCATTTCGGAGCCAGAAGTCCCCAATTGGGCCTAAACCTGCAGTTGGACATCCCCTGAGGAGTCCCAGATTTGAAATGGTGCAGGCTGAGCTGAGGGACAGTTCCCCAGTGCACGAATTTCATGCACTGGGCCTCTAGTATGTAAAATATAAAACAAAAGGAAAAATACAATATTCTTGGTTAGAACATTTAATTTCACAAACTAAATTCTTACATATCAATATTTAAATATAAGTAATTACAACCAAAATCACATTATTTCATAATCACACAGTTTCAGTTTCATTCTCTTACTTGTATACATTAATTTTAAAGTTTATCAGAATAATGAAAGGTTAAACAAGTCAAGGAAATTATAAACAAGATAAGGGAGTGGAAAGAGAACATGTATTGTAACAGAGATGGTATTGGCATACCAATACACAGATCATTAAGCTAATTTAGAAATAAATCCAAGAATATAGAGATATTAATATATGACAATTGCAGAGGAGACCTTCTTAGTTTAGAGATAGATGCACTTAATTATGACAATCTTTTATGTGGTTGGAAATTAATATGTGCCATTTATAAAACCAAAGTGCCAGTGCTTTGAATATATATATATTTATATATATATTTATATATATATATATATATACATACACACATACCAAGTAAGTTTTGCAAATTTACAAGAAAAATATATTAAATATCCAAGAGGATATAGGAAAATATATGAACAGGGAATTTATAGAACAGTAATTAAAAATACTGACAAAATGAAAATTTGTACAAATGCACTGGTAATTTGTGAAAAGTAACTTAGAGAAAAATATAGCATTATGTTTATGTAACATATAAGCAAACTTCTTTTGCAATCTTTATATATATATTAGTGGCCCGGTGCACAAAATTCATGCACGGGGCGTGGGGGGTTCTTTCAGCGCAGTCTGCACTCTCTCCATTCCAGCACATTCCTCTCATAATTTGGGACCACTGGCTCCTAACCACTCACCTATCAGGCCTAAACCGGCAGTTGGACATCCTTCTTATAATTTGGGACCACTGGCTCCTGACCGCTCACATATCTGTTTGCCTGGTTGACCCTAACTGCCCTCCCTTGCTGGCCTGGTCACTCCTAACCACCTCTGCCTTGGCCCCACCACCATGGCTTTTTCCAGAACAATGTCCGGAAGATGTCCAGTCTAATTAGCATATTACCCTTTTATTATTATAGACAAGTATTTGTCATATTATTTTCTACCTTTCTATATGTGTTTAAAATACTCCAGAATATTTTAAGCAAATAAAAAATGGTCAAGTTGCAGAAAAATAAAAGTTTTAAAATACAACCTGGTAGTCTTGAAAGCAACAACATTTGTGTAAAAGGGCATAAGTTGAAGTTGGGAACAAAACTTGTTGTCAGTATTGCTTGGTTAATATTCTTTTGTTGGAAAGGCATGGTTTGGGCAAAGGAGTAAAGGAAACCAGCCTTATAAAAGGGAATGCCTGATTGGGCCGTTGCCACAGCAGAGAGGGGCAGGTGCGGCAAAGGTTCAGGCTGTCCCCCAGGCAAGGATGTCTGTATGTATGGGTCACCAAAGGGCACCTGTCACACCTGAAACACAATTTGCTAACACTCACAATTGCAGAGCTCAGGAAGAATCACTGTTTTTAAAAATATTATTTCCCTTTCATATAAAATATACATACATATAAATATACATGTCCTCTTATGAGCCTCCCCTGCCCTCCACTTAATATTTGGCTATGGCCTTCTTTTCATGTCAATGAACTGGATGTACAGACATAATTTTCAATGGCTACAGTGTTATCCCTGTTTGACATTACTATGGTTTACTTCACTAACCCGTTATTGTGGGGCAGGCTGTTTCTGGTTTCCCCTGGCTTCAATAACTACAGTAAACATACTTGCTTATTTGACTGTTAACTTAGGGTGCATTCACAGACATGGGACTCCTGGCCCAAAGCTAATTCATTTGAATTGTGGTCCACATTTCTAAACTGACTTTCTAGACAGCGCTTCCGTTTGTTTAGTCCATTGGTTTTAAATCAGATTACACTCCCACAAACGGGGTAAGAGAAAACTGTTCAATGTGCCTTTGGCAAGTCACAAACTTTTGCTGAACTTGAGTGACCCCTTCCCAGCATAGCTGTCTGCGTGTTTTTCAGGGCACTTTTGAAGGAAGAAAAGGGATCCGGCACCCCTACGGCTCTCCCGCAGGGACAGAGCTGGAAAAGTACAGTTTCCCAAAGGTGGAAGTGCAAGGGACCCTCCCAGCTGGGGGAGAGGCACACTCTGATGCCCCCTGTGTTCTGGTGCTGGGGTGGGGCACATGGGGCAGGGCAGCTTGGCCACGCCCTTCCCTGTCCCTTTCCCCAGGTGGGCAGGCAGGGACAGTGAGTGGTAGGGAGACCACACCATCACTCCCAGTCCTGATTCCTGAATCCTGCACACTGTGTTACTGAGAAACCTTAGGCGGCGACAGGCCACTGGGCACGGGACCAGGAGGATTCAGGCTGGATGGTGAAGTCCAGGGAGGCACAGGTGGCATGGCTGAGGGCCCTGTGTGGGTGCGGGTATGTGAGTGTGTGTGTGTCACTGGGTCCACACTCATGTACACATCCACATGCCTGCACTCCAGCTCTGCACCCTTGGCCACCAGGAATCTCCGTGGAGCCTGCTATGAGCTCAGATGCATCCAGTTCCAGCAGCAAGCAAGTCTGAGAAAGTTTCCCCAGACTGACACCCTGCCTCCCTCCTCCCGCCTCCCGCCTCCCACCTCCCACCTCCCACAGCACACCTGCCCAGGCAGCGACAGGGAGCTCTGAGCCCTGGGTTTGAAGGCCGGCCACACCCCCAATTGAGGTGGTGGTAGGGAGGTCTGGAGGGAGCTCTGCACCTCGACTGGTGTGTGGCAGTGACAGGGAGCTCTGGACCCTCGGTTTTAAGGCTGGCCACACTCCTGATCACAGGAGACCCAGAGTTCTATGGTGCCCTGGTGAGCCCAGAGCTCCCTTCTGCCACTGTGCCCTGGCTGAGGCCCAGGGCCCAGTTCTCAGTTCTTTGGTCATCCCTCACTTCCCCCCCCCCGCCAGCCTGGTTGCCCCACGCAGCCTCCTGTTTGGTCGTTCGTTTGGTTGTTTCAGTCATGACGGCCCCTGGCTTTTTATATATTAGGATACTTATCTATCTATCTATCTATCTATCTATCTATCTATCTATCTATAAAAGCCTAAGTGACCGAATGAACGAATGACCAAACAACTGAACGACCGGTTAACCTATCGCTATGATGCACACTGACAACCAGGGGACAGATGCTCAACACAGGAGCTGCCCCCTTGTGGTCAGTGCACTCCTACAGCTGAGCACTGCTCAGCTGACCTTTGAGTACCAGATGCTAGGCTCATGGCTGGCGAGACTCTCCTGCCTCAGTGACAGTGCTACCGAGCAGTAGCAGCAGTGGCAGGCATCTGGCCCCAGCGACCTGCCACTTCCGGCACTACTACATCCCTCAAAACCAGCAGTCAACATCCTCCAAGGGTTCCTAGATTGCGAGAGGATGCAGGCCAGGCTGAGGGACCCCACTGGTGCACGAATCCATACACCAGGCCTCTAGTACATATATAAATGAAGAAATGTTTGGAAGGAGACACTGTGATTTAAATGTGCTTAGCTCAGAGATATGGAGATTGAAGGAGTCAAGGTTTCAGGTGAGATGATTAGCATTATCTATCTATAATAATATAATTAATATGCTAATTATACATGGTGTCTTCTAGATATCATTCCAGACGTCCTTCCTGACCAAGCTGGTGCTGGAGGGAAGCTAGCCCGGGTCCCGGGTGCCTGCCAGTGGCCAGAGGAGGGAAGCAGCCCCAGTCCTGGGTGCCTGCCGGTGGCCAGAGGAGGGAAGCCTAGTCCCAGGTGCCTGCAGGCAGCTGGAGGAGGGAAGCCCGGTCCCAGGTGCCAGAGGGAAGCTGGTGCCAGCAGCCAAGGGAAGGAAGGCTTACTCTTGCATGAATTTTTGTGCTTTGGGCCTCTGTGTTATATATTTTGTACTGCATGCAACAGGTGTTTGTTGATTCATGTTATAAGCTGGTTAGTCTTCTTGTTGGTAAGACTACAGCAGTGATAAAAAGATACAAAAATTACTATCATAAGTGGCAGATAAATTATAAAATATGATTTTTCATGCATGTTATATAATTATAATATAAAATATGAGGGGAAGGTTCCACATAAAATATATCATGAAAATTAAATGAATACAAAACAAAATATGTGTCAATTTAAAATGTTTTCATCACTTTTTTTACCCCTTAAAGTGTAATGCTGAATGAACAGTAAAATCTTTGAAAACAACCAAATTTCATTGCATGTCACCATCGACCATGCTTGATATTTTCCTATGCTACACAAACAAGTGTTATGTTTCGATTTCTTATGCAAATACAGTGCTGTGTTCTATAACTAATTCTTCTATATCTTGATTCTTTTTAACTGTTTTTGCACATTGGCAATTGAAAACAAGGCTGAAAGAGCTTGCAGAGTGCTTTGTTATTTAATTTCTTTGTTATCTTAAGGAGATAAAAGCAAATGAGGATTTGCGGTACTTTCATTTTCAAAGCTGGAAACAAAGGAAAATAGATTGCATCTATATATTTTAATTTATGTAATACTAGAGGCCCAATGCATGAATTCGTGCATGGGTTGGATCCCTGGGGGTGGCCTGCGGGGTTCAGGCCCAAACCGGCAGTCCACCGCCACTTTCCACTGCTGCCTGCTTCTTCTGCTCATCCTGGTCTTGCTGCACCTGCCGCAGGCTTGTACATAGTTAGTCCTGATCGACAGTGCTCGCCAGCCATGTGCCCTGCATCTCGGGGGGGGGGGGGCGGGCAGAAAGCAATCAGCCCTCTGAGTGGGCGGTGGGACAGCCTTGCCAGCCTGGGATCCAGATTCATCCCACTGACATTCATGCCAGTTGTTGGAATCCACCTGGTTCCTGCTTTTATATCATTTTTTCCTTGAGGAGTGTCTAGGAAGGGAAAGTGGCTGTGGTGCCTGAGGTTGACTTCCAGTAGGCTGGCAGCGCTCTTGGGATCATGCTGGTGGGTTGCCAGGATGGGTCAGTCAGCTGATCGGTGCTTCTGCTGTGGGAGCAGACTGATCACCACGGGGAGCTCCTGCATTGAGCATCTGTCACCTGTTGGTTAGTGTGCATCATAACAACTGATCAACCAGTCGACTAGTTGTTCAGTCGTTCAGTCACTTCAGCTTTTATATATAGACTAGAGGCCAGGTGCATGAAAATTTGTACACTGGAGGGGTGGTCCCTCAGCCCGGCCTGGCCCCTATCACAGTCCAGGAGCCCTTAGGGGTGGGAGGCAACCTGGCGATCAGGGGAAGGCGACACCCCATCACACCTCTGCTGCTGTCACCGCTGGCAGCGCAAGCCTCGGGCAGCCCTGGTTACCTGAGCCTCGGGTGGCCCTGGGAGGCTGGGCAGCTGCCATCAGAGGCTTGCTGGTGCCTCGGCTGGCCCTTGGTGGCTGGGTACTCTAGAGTCAGGCGCACTGAGTGGCTGGGCCCACCTGGGGTTTGGCATGGCCTTGCCGCACACCTGTCACCCCGGCTGGGCTGAGGAGACTGGGCACTGCCATCTTGTGGCTGTGGGTGTCGCCATCTTTGAGGACGTGTCAGTCAGTTAACATATCCCCCACTTATTGGCTGTGGGCGCCACCATTTTTGCAATGGCATGAGGGTCAATTAGCATATTCCCTCTTTATTATTTAGTACTAGAGGCCTGGTGCATGAAATTTGTGCATGGGTAGGGTGCCTAGGCCCAGCCAGGAATCAGGGCAATCAGGCTCCCTGCCTCCCAGCCTCCCCACCTCCTCTTTCCCTCACTGCATGTGCGCCACCACCACGTGGTTTCCCACCTCCTGGCCTCCCCACGTCCTCCTTCCCTTGCTCCCTCAGGGCCCTGCCATCACTGCTGGTCACCCACCATGTTCTGCGCCACCCCCTGGTAGTCAGCACACATCCTGATAGAACTCCAGAGGGGACAATTTGCATATTAGCCTTTTATTATATAGGATAAAATGTCTTCATAAAATTCATTTAAAAAATTTTAAAAGAGATGACAGGACCAACATTAATAAGTTTTGAAAAATATATGAAAGTGCCAAAACCGGTTTGGCTCAGTGGATGGAGCGTCGGCCTGCAAACTGAAGGGTCCCGGGTTCGATTCTGGTCAGGGGCATGTGCCTTGGTGGCGGGCACATCCCCAGTGGGGGTGTGCAGGAGGCAGCTGATTGATGTTTCTCTCTCATTGATGTTTCTAGCTCTCTATCCCTCTTCCTTCCTCTCTGTAAAAAATCAATAAAATATATTAAAAAAAGAAAAATATATGAAAGTATGTATGTGAATATATATTTATGTAAAAATGCATAAAATTATTTTTCAATAATTGGTGAAATAATACATTTTACAGTATTGAATAACAGTGCAGCAAGCATTATAATAGTATAGCACTGTTTAAGGTATTTCTTTTACAGTGTCTTCTTTTCTTATGAGATATTTACTTTATGAGTTTCCATGCTGTCAATTATTTTACTTACAATATTTCATAGTATATGTTTGTCTAATATACTAAATGTAGTACAGTTTCGACTGTTAATCTTTGTTTCTTGAAAGCAAGGCCCTTTTTGTGTTTTGTCAATATTATATCCCTAGAAATCTACACTGTATCTTGTTTGTAGACACTGTTTTTCCACCCAGAGAGATGAAAGTCTTAGGAGTCAGAACTTTTTATTTATTCTCTCATTTACTAAACCTAATTCTAAGCTCCTCTACCTGAGAGAGCTTTGAGAAAAAAAAAAGATTGAATCATGTGTTATTAAAACTAGATATTTCAAAGGAGATTTACTTAGAGTAGTGTTTTTTTATTATATTTGGAAACATCTTTTTGTTGAAGAGATCTTTCTTTTAAATGTTAGATTATGTTTCTAATTCAAAATATGTTTACATCAGTAAAAAATTAATGAAGGGTAATTTATCAATACAAATTTAATTATGGTAATTGAATGTCATTGTCTTTTTTTCTTGCTTCCTAAGTAAAGTCACAAAAGAAAAAAGATTAATATTTATTTCTAATGTTCAGTTAATTAATGAATTTATGTGGCTTTCCAAGATTCACTGTAGATATTGTGATTAAATTGGTCTTGTAATTAGCAATACAAATTTGATATAGATGTGCCCTAGTGGAAGGAACTATAAAAAATACTATATAAATTTTAATACCAACAAAAATTTGAAAGTTTTATCTTAATTATAATAATGTGTTTAAAGTCAGTCATAATATGGTTTTGTATTTATGCTTTCTTATTTTGTGATATTCCATTTTTTTAATGAAATAAAACAACTGGGGAAAAAAAGGTGTACAGGTCATGACTAAAATAGGTGACTGAAAAATTAATTAATTAATTAATATAAGTCCATGTATCTCAATTGTAAAAGTTATTTTTTTTCAAATTGAGCATTCTGCTTTCTTAATATAATTATTGTGCATTAATAGACATATGTTGGCTTTCACACAAGGAAGTCATACTTACATTTTTAAACATTTACATCTTGAAATCAAAGCCTACAATTTCACTAAAACAAAAGTATTTGAAAGCAAAATAATTTTTCACATCTTATTTTTCTCACACTTTTGCTACTTATATGTAAACTAGAGGCCCATTGAATGAAATTTGTGCATGGTGTGTGTGTGTGTGTTTGTGTGTGTGTGTGTGTGTGTGTGTCCCTCAGCCCAACTGCACCCTCTCCAATCTGGTCCTCAAGGGATGTCTGATGTCCCACTGGAATCAGGCCTAAGCAGGCAATTGGACATCCCTATCACAATCCAGGACTCCTGGCTCCCAACTGCTCACCTGCCTGCCTGTCTGATTGCCCCTAACAGCTTCTGCCTGCCAGCCTGATCACCCCCTAATCACTCCCCTGCCAGCCTGATCAACACCTAACTGCTCTCCTGCTGGCCTGATTGCCCCTAACTGCCCTCTCCTGCTGGCCTGGTCATCCCTAACTGCCCTCCCCTGCAGGCCTGGTCACTCCTAACTGCCCTCCCCTGCAGTCCTGGTTCCCCCCAACTGTCCTCCCCTGCAGGCCTGATCGCCCACAACTGCCCTCCCCTGCTGGCCATCTTGTGTGAGCCATCTTGTGTCCACATGGGGGCGACAATCTTTGTCCAAATGGGGGTGGCCATCTTGTGTGTTGGAGTGATGGTCAATTTGCATATCACCTCTTTATTATATAGGATTATTGCCTTGAAAAGCAGAACAAGGCTGACAATGTACAAAGATTTCTGTATGTAGTAGTCCTCCTTACCTACACTTTCAGTTATGCACAGTCACCTGCAGCCTGAACATATTAAATGAAAAATTGCAGAAATAAAACAACAATAAGTTTTAAATTGCATGTCATTTTGGGTATTATGATAAAATCTAGCACTATCACACCCCTTTGTGGCCAGATATTAATCATTCCTTTTCCAGCATATCATGCTGTATACACTACCCACCAGTTAATCTCTTAATAGCCATCTCAGTTACCAGATGTACTGTTGCTGTATATTATTGCTTAAAAGTAACCTTTATTTTACTTAATACTACTACAAGTAAATCATCTGAGATTTAGATTTATATATGGCAACCCTAACTATCTGAAACTCCTCCTCATACTCTAATTCTCTCATGCATGTTCCCATTCTCTTGTTCTCTAGCCCCACTTGGAACATAATTTATATGGGCAGAGCTGAATGTCCAGGACTGATAACAGAAATGTGCAAATGCTATATTCAGCCAGTATACTTTGTTTATTTATCCTAGGCATTTCCACAGAATTTCCAGCTTCAAAAGCTTTTCTACTTTGCGTGTTGATATTTCAATGTTCATGAATTGTAACAAATGTACCACTGAGTGTTGATAGCAGAGGAGAATGTGGATGTTTGGGAACAGGGATAAATGGGAATTTGATACACTAACACCCTCATCTGTATTTTCACTTTCCGTGGTTTCAATAACCTGGTTCAACTGTGGCTCAAAAATGTTAAATGGAAATTTGCAGAAATAAAGAATTCATAAGTTTAAAATTGTGTGCATTCTGAATAACATGATGAGATCTCTTGCCCTTTTGCTCAGGACAGGAATCATCACTCACTCCAGAGTATCAATGCTGTATATACTACCTGCCTGTTAGTAGCTTAGTAGCCAATGGGTTGTCAGATCTATTGTTGCAGACTCACCATGCTAGTATTCAAGTAACCCTTATTTTTCTTAATAATGAAACTTTTACATAACTTTTATTACATTGACTTAAAATTCAGTGTTAAAAATATATGTTATTACCTAGATGATATTTAACATGGCCATTATCTAGACTCAGTGTATGAATACCCCCACACCCACCTACACACATATATATGTAAAATTTTCCTAAATATAATTAAAATACTTTGTTTCAATATTGGTAAAACTATGTTCCATTTTGCTTTTGATCTTAAATTAGTTATGGTGTCCTTTTTACATAAATGCAATAGAATATAATTAATGGTATTTAACTGTTAAAATTAATAACAAATTTTTCTAACTGTGCTGGAGTGGATTAGGATATCAACATCCATGAGAATAGAGTGGAATATGTTCATCCTGAGACTGTCAAGAATTTATTTTCTTGTACCTTTGATCTTAAAATATATCCTCACAGAATAGATATTCTCAGTGACTCAGAAGTATTCTTTGTAAATGGCACTCATTGCAGTACAGATTAAAAAAAAAAACAACAAAAAACTTAAAAACACAGAAATATATTCTATACATTGAACCATATCTACAAGATCAGCTCACCAAATATAAAGACTTGTTCTCATGCTATTCTTTCTTTACATTAGGGTTTAATAGTTTGTACAGATGGGATATCCAAGTGTATATATTCCAGCTGCCCAAGAATTAGTCTTGTAGTCAAGGCCTTCAGCATCAATTCCTTCTTCGTCAGTGCAATCAAAGGATAAAGTTCCTAAAAGCAAATCATCTGGGCATAGACACTGACAGTAGTACACTGAACATTTGAGTATTTATAATTCAATTTAAGTAAAGCTTGAAAAGCAGAGTCAGAGAGTCTCAGGGGCAGTGAATATCAGGATATGCATTCTTCCATTTGGCTGTAAGTCAAAAAGTACCTTTGAAAAGTGTCCTATTCATTGGCAATATGTAACTAACAAATAGACCTGGGTTTTGAACTTCTGAACATTATACTGTAAATAATATTTGCATAAATGCTTATAAATTGGCAAGTATGCAAGGTGTTCACTAGTACAGAGTTTGTAAAGAATAAATCACTATGAGGCATAACTTAAACTCAAGAGTGTAAAATGATTCTATTAGGAAGTATTTTTATTTATTTATTATTTTTAGTTGTTGCTATTTTATTTATTTTTTAAAATCTTTATTGTTGAAAGTATTACATATGTCTCCTTTTTACCCCATTGACCTCTTCCAGCCTACCCATGACTTCCACCCCAGGCTTTCACCTCCATATTGTCTCTCCATGGGTTATGCATATATGCATACAAGTTCATTGGTTGATCTCTTCTCATCTGCCCATCCTAGCTTGCCTTCTTTCTGAGGTTTGACAGTCTGTTCAATGATTCTATGTCTCTGGATCTATTTTTATTAATTAGTTCATGTTGTTCATTAGATTTCACATATGAATGAGATCATGTGATACTTATCTTTCCCCAACTGGCTTATTTTGCTTAGCATAATGCTCTCTAGGTCCATCCATGATGTGAAAATGGTACAAAGTTCTTTCCTTTTTACAACTGCATATTATTCCATTGTATAGATGTACCACAGTTTTTTGTTTGTTTGTTTTTGTTTTTTTATCTACTCATTAACTGATGAGCACTTGAATTGTTTCCAAATCTTAGCTACTATAGCCCTAGCCGGCTTGGCTCAGTGGATGGAGCATAGGCCTGCGGACTGAAGGGTCCCGGGTTCGATTCCAGTCAAGGGCACATGCCTGGTTGTGGGCTCAATCCCCAGTGGGGTGCATGCAGGAGGCAGCCAATCAATAATTCTTTCTCATCATTGATGTTTCTATCTCTCTCTCCCTCTTACTTCCTCTCAGAAATCAATAAAAAATATATTAAAAAAACCAAAAAACTTTATTTCAATCATAAAATAAGCTATGAGAAAGTAATGTACAGCATAATGACCCTAGTTAATACATAGGTTAGAAATTTAAAAGTTGCAAAGATAGTTCCATTTTTATTTGTTTGAGGACCCTCCAAACTGTTTTCCATAGTGACTGCACCAATTTGCAATTCCAGCAACATCCTTGTCAATACTTTTTGTTTGTTTATATTTATTATAGCCATTCTGCCATTGTAAATTGCACTCAGCTATTGTAAATTGCACTGCTATAAATATAGGGGTGCATATATTCTTTCTGATTGGTGTTTCAAATTTCTTAGGCTATATTTCTAGAATTGGGAGGACTGGGTCAAATGGGAGTTCCATTTTTAATTTTTTGAGGAAATTCCAACTGTTTTCAGCAGTGGCTGCACCAGTCTGCATTCCCACTAGCAGTGTATGAGGGTTCCCTTTTCTCCACATCCTTGACAACACTTATTATTTGTTTATTTGTTGATGATAGCCATTCTGACAGGTGTGAGGTGGTACTTCATTGTCATTTTGAATTGCATTTCTCAGATGATTAGTGACATATAGAAGGCCAAGAGGCATATAAAAGAAAAATGCTCAAAGGAAGTATTTTTAAAGATGAAATATCAAGACTAAATATTAAAGTTGACTCATTTAATAAGAAATATTTAGCTCACAGAAAAATCAATGAGGCAAATAAAATTTACCTTTGCTTAGCAGGGAATCACTCTGACTATAGTCTATCTAGGTTCTTCTTAGTTAGTTAGGAACGGTGCATAGAACATTCCAACTATTCAAGAAATTATTAAGAATATTTCAACAACAACGTATTAGCAGTAAAATAGAGTGAATTTTATTCACTCTTTTAAAATGAGACACTACATTTGTGTCAATATGGATGAACCTTAAAGGCCTTATGCTGGGTGAAATACGTCAGATAGAGAAAAAATAATACTGTTTGATCTCATTTATATGTAGAATATAAAACAACAACAAAACTATTATAGATACAGAGTATATAATGGTGATTGACAGAGGTTGGATCAAAAGGTACAAAGTTTCAATAATAAAATAAGCTACGAGAAAGTAATGTACAGCATAATGACCCTAGTTAATACGTAGGTTAGAAACTTAAAAGTTGCCAAGATAGTTCCATTTTTATTTGTTTGAGGACCCTCCAAACTGTTTTCCATAGTGGCTGCACCAATTTGCAATCCCAGCAACATCCTTGTCAATACTTTTGTTTGTTTATATTGATTATAGCCATTCTGCCAAGTGTGAAGTTCTCTCATTGCCGTTTTAATTTACATCTCTCTGATAATTAATGATGTTGAGCATCTTTTCATATGTCTATTGACCATCTGGATATCCTCTTTAGAAAAAAAAAAAACTCTGCTTAGGTCCTCTGACCATTTTTTGTGTTAAGATGTTTGAGTTCTCTACCTTATGATTTCACTTACATGTAGAATCTAAGGAACAAAATAAACTAACAAACAAGACACAAATAGAGTCATAAATACAGAGAACAAACTGAGGGTTGCCTGATAGGAGGGGAGTTGGAAAGTTGGGTATAAAAGGTGAAGGAATTAAAACATACAAATGAGTAGTCACAAAATATAGTCACAGGGATTATTGAGTACACCATGTAGACTATATTTTTAACAGTGATAGCTTATAATATTATTTACTTAAATTATAGGGGATGGGTTAGTGGTTACCTCATATCAATTATGGGGGACAGTTTAAGTTTTGCTTATGATTTTGAGAGACAGAAGTTAGAAGTGACCAGGGCAAGTTAGTCTCCTTCATATCAACTGGTTTTGCCTATACAGGAAGTTTTCAAGGCTTCTCTTGTGTAAGATTTTAACATAAAAATGGTCTCTATAGAAATATAGATATAAAATAATATAAATATAAATCATTGTATACTATATAATCCTATATAATAAAAGAGAGACATGTAAATTGACCGTACCTCCGCTACACTCACCAGCAAATCAGGAGTGAGTATGCAAATTAACCCAACAAAGATGGCGGGTTAATTTGCATACACTGGTGGAAGGTGGAGAGCAGAGCAGGAGAGCTGGTGGAGGGTGGAGCGGCTTGGAGAACTTGGCTCCCCAAGCCATCAGACAGAGAGCAGAGATGGACAGCTGGCAGGTTGGAGGACTTGGCAGAGCGGGAGGCCGTTGGATGGAGACAGAGTAGGAAGGGAAAACTAAGACAGAGTAGGAAGGGAGCACCAGGATTTCTGGGAATAGTAGTTGTGGTGGCAAACGGATCTCCTAGACACTAGAGCAAAGTGAGCCTGGAGCAAGTTACTGTTGTGGTGGGGGATGGAGGGAAAGCAAAGGTGAGAGACATCAGTAAAATCAGAGTGCCTAGGAAAAATTAAAAGGAAGCTATCCTGAAACTTCCTTGAAATCACCACCAATGAAGCAAAGACAAAAAAAGCCTCTATTATTCTGTGAGCAATAAACCAAACTGGGTTGGGGTCTCAGACAATTCATTCATATGATTGCAAAGACAGACCGAAACTCCCAGATTGGAGAGGGCTCCCCTGAGGGTTCCCAGATTGGAGAGGGTGCAGGTTGGGTTGAGGGACCCACACCCTGTACACGAATCTTCGTGAACCAGGCCCTTAATTTAAAATAATTACTCAAAATAATTTTAAGAGAATAATTCTGATAACATGGTATTAATAAAAAGTATATTTTATAATATAATTTAAAAATTACATTTTATTATGAAATAAAAACATTTATTCTACAAACAGAAAATATTGTAACATATATATATATATATATATATATATATATATATATATATATATGGCTAATATACAAATTGTCCCCTTGAGAGCTTGACTGGGAGAGCAGGAGTGTGATCACTCATTATGATGTGTTCTGACCACCAGGGAGCAGCATGGAAAATGGTGGGTGACCAACAGTGGCAGTGGGGCACTGAGTGAGCAAGGGAAGGAGAAGGCAGGGAGGCCAGGCCTAGGGGCCCTACCTTGCACATATTTTGTGCACCAGGCCTCTAGTATAATTATAATTTTATATTAATATAAACTATACACCACAAATAAAACTAATCATACATATTCATAATTGAATTTTAGTGAAATTGTGTTGGATTGTTTAGAATCTGATAATGATAAAAAAAGCATTTATATTTTCCAAAGGAATGTAAGACAATAAAATTTATGATTATTTTCATAAAATAGTGTTTTAATAATTAAGATCATAAAAGATTGAAAAGGTTGGATGCCAAAAGATTATATAACTAAGAACTATATTAGGCACTTAATTATTCTAAATTTTATAGAACAAAAGTATCAGATATCTCTTCACTAAAATTATTTAATGAATCTAATAAGTGATTAGATCATAGAAGACAAAATATCATAATTGCCACAGAAAATGAAGCAGCTAAATATTTATTCTGATCTTTGAAGAATGTCATCAAATGTACCAAGGAAATGCAGTGTCAACAAGATATAACATAGTCCACAGGGAATCTGAGGCAACAGAGAAAAAAATAATAGGCAATAACAAATGGTTTCCCCAGGGACTATAATAGAGCAATAATTAAAGAGCAAGACAGTATAAAAAAATAAAAAAAGACTATAATAATGCTAACAGGAGGAAGAAATTAAAAGGATAAAATTATTTATAGCAGTTACTTTACTATTTGCTTCAAGTTGATATGCCTAATTTAAAACATACACACACACACACCCACACACAGAAAAAGAGACACAAACATATAATAACTAAATGAATAAAATGATTGGGCAATACAGTAGAGTTGCTGCTATAGAACACACCTACACATTTATTTCACCACTGCTTTTAAGATCAAGTACATGTTTACACAAAGAAACTTTTTATACTTATCACAGCACTTATATATTTATCATAATATTTATAAAACAACAAAATCTGCCTACATTTTTAGTCATTCTTATGTAACTAACCTGCATTCTTTCAGATCTATGTTTTTTTGTTGTTTATTTTTGTTTGTTTTTTTTGCATAGAAATAAAATGTACACAGTATTGGCAGCTGCCTTTTTCTAAACTAACATTCAGTGATATCTCTTGTCATCAAATGTGTTTGATTTTGAAATATATGCATTAGAAAGTCTATAATACAGACATTTCCAAGACAAGTCAATTATTCTTGAGAAACGAATTTTGATTAATATTGCACCCAGTTTTATTACTATGTATCCTAATGACAGAACCTTGAAGGTAGCTGGCATTTTAATAATTATAATTTAGTTAATTTTATCTATATATATATAAAAGCCTAATATGCTAAGTGTCCAACCTATTGATTGACCGCTCAACCTGTCGTTATTATGTGCACTGACCACCAGGAAGCAGACACTCTGACCAGTAGGTTAGCTTGCTGCTGGGGTACGGCCGATTGGGACTGGATGAGACAGACTGGACATGCCCTGGAGTCCTTCCACGGTCCCTCTCTGGCCAACCAACCTCCTGAATTCCCTCCCTCGATCACTGCCCCAATCAGGACTGGGCGAAATGCCCCAATAACCCCGATGGTTGACCAGGCCGAGGGACCCCACCTGTGCATGAAGTCGTGTACAAGGCCTGTAATTATATAAATATGAACCTTTACAGGTTTTTACATATTTAAGTATAAGTCAAGTTAGAAATATTTATGTTACTAAATATCTAATTTACTTTGACTAGATTATGGTTTTATAGTTTTATGAACTCTAAAATTTCTTAATATTATTTTAAAATATATGAACTAACTGAGAAAATAATAGTTGTGCTATTTTCACTTCAGTTACAAAACACTTTGTGCAGAATAGGAAGTTTTTGAGGCCAGACTCTTTATTTTCTTTATGGCATAGTAATTAGTAAAAGGTGGATACTATAAATACTTGGTCCAAGAAAGACAGGAAGAAAAGGATAGAAGAAAGGATAAACTGCATTATTAAATAAAACACAGCTTCAAGTTCCTTTGTTTAAATGAAAATAAACTACATGCCTGTATTACCCTTTAGAAGAAACCTAGGCATGAAACTCATATGTGCTTTATCCTATATAATAAAGAGCTAATATGCAAATGGTCATCACACCCTCATGCCATCATGCCCTCATGCTGTCATGCTGAAATGGCTCAGACACTCAACATTGGGGAGAGAGGAATGGGGACCAGCCAGGCTGTGGCCCGGGAGAGGGACAAGCTGCCAGCCACGTGGTCCCAGGCGCTTACAGCTGCGGCCCAGGCGAAGCTGCCTGCCCACGGTCCCCTGTGGCTGTGACTGGTACAGGCAAAGCTGGCCCCGGTCTGGGTGCCTGCAGCCAGCCAGAGGGAGGGAAGCCTGGAACCCAGGTGTCTGGGACTGCCTGGAGGAGGAAATCCTGGGTCCCGGGTGTGGAGCGAGGCAGAGGCTGTTAGGGGCAATCAGGCCAGCAGGGGAGCAGTTAGGGGTGATCAAGCCAGTAGAGGAGCAGTTAGGGGAGACCAGGCAGGCAGGCAGGCGAGTGGTTAGGAGCCAGCGGTCCCGGATTGGGAGAGGTAGTCAGACATCCCACAAGGGATCTCAGATTGGAGAGGGTGCAGGCTGGGCTGAGGGACCCCTGCCCTGTGCACAAATTTCATGCACTGGGCCTGTAGTAATTAAGATTAGTTGGTGAATTTTATTTTTTTCTTTAACCTATTCAAATAGAATATACATACAATCTTATTACTTGTTTCAGAAATGGTTCAAAATATATTTTCACAAATGAAATATTACTGTTTTCATATCAATTCTATTATGCCGGAGATTGTGATTTTCTTATTGTAGTATACTGTATAATAATGACCTCACTTTGCTCTGAATTTTCTTCAATTGAGTATACACATGACCACATACCCTATCACTCAGTTTCATAATTTGAAGGGACTATACCTATGTTTAGAGCACTATATGCTTTTTATTAAAGGACATTTTTGATTCAGACTTAATGGGAAGAGGTAAAAAATTTACTTCTTCAAAGGAGTTGCTTTAGGAAGAAGAATAGATTTATTCTAAATGGTTTATAATATTGTTAAAGACTAATATGAGTCTAATGCATTTCAATACAACAATTCTGAGGATGATTTCAGAAAAGTAAAAATAAGCAGAAATGAGTCCAAAGAAAACTTTCTGAAGAAAATAAACTTTATAAATAAATGGTATTTACTCAGTGTGTTTTTTTTTTTTACTCTTATAATGATAAACATTTTTTTCTTTGAGTAGCACTAATGCAGAAAAAATAATTAGGCTACAGCCCTAACCAGTTTGGCTCAGTGGATAGAGCGTCGGCCTGCAGACTGAAGGGTCCCAGGTTTGATTCTGGTCAAGGGCATGTACCTGGGTTACGGGCACATCCCCAGGAGGGGGCGTGCAGGAGGCAGCTGATCGATGTCTCTCTCTCATCGATGTTTCTAACTCTCTATCCCTCTCTTCCTCTCTGTAAAAAATCAATAAACTATATTAAAAAATAATTAGACTACATATTACATATTAGATACAATGTATATTTAATTTAATTTATTTGTTGTTGAAAGTGTTACATATGTCTCAGTTTTCCCCTATCCACCTCTCCTTTGCCTGCTCCTGCCCCCCAGCACATGCCCTCACCTCCTTACTTTCTGTGTCCATTGGTTATACTAATATGCATACATGCAAGTTCTTTGGTTGATCTCTTACCCCCTCATCCCTTTTCTACCCTCCCTCTGAGGTTTGTCAGTTTGTTCGATGTTTCTTTGTCTCTGGACCTACTTTTATTCATCAGTTTATGTTGTTCATTACATTTCATAAATGAGTGAGATCATGTGATATTTATCTTTCTCCGACTGATTTATTTTACTTAGCATAATACTGTCCAGGTCCATCCATGCTGTTGCAAATGATAAGAGTTCTTTCTTTTTTACAGCAGCCTAGTATTTCATTTTGTAGATGTACCACTGGTTTTTAATCCACTCATCTGCTGATGGGCACTTTGGCTGTTTCCAAATCTTAGCTATAATCAAAAGAGGAGACATAGTGAATTACCTGAGATACATTGGTGTTAGATTATGGAGGCAGGGGAAAGCAAAGCAGGGGAGGGGGACCTCTGAGGTTGTATACAAAGTAAAATGATGGACAGGTACTTCTTTTCCCTAGGTGGGTGCAGGATAATTAACAGTCAGTAATTAACTCAATAACAATGAGACAATTTGTGTTCTCCACAGAACTGTGCCTGTGAGGGATCCAGAAAAAGGAAAATTGCTTCCACATTTCAACAATATGTTACTGTAGATGCAACAAGACAATACACAGGCTCAATTAAGGTAAAGAATGACCTTTTTCAGGGAAGATACTGGACTAGCACATGACTACTCACCGTTAACTGTTTTTTAGTTAAAAATAGTTTTAATTTCAGACCATCCTTTGTGGTTCCTTTAGGTCTCTGAGTTTATAAGACCACCATGCTGACCTTCTCTGAGCTATACAGGTTAGAATGTGGCCCCATTTTTGCCCTCACTTTTAACAATAAAGATACATTTTATTTTATTTATTTTATCTTTCCACTTTTTTATTAAGGTATTATATGTGTACATATCTTACCATTGCCCCCCCCCACTCCCATACATTCCCTCACCACCCAATATTTGCATCCGTTGGTTATTCTTACATGCGTGCATATAAGTCCTTCTGTTGATCTCTTATTTCCCCCACCTCTCCCTAACCTTCCCGTTGCAATTTGACAGTCTGTTTGATGCTTTACTGCCTCTGTATCTATCTTTTTGTTTTATAAAATAACATATAGGCTAAAAATTAGACCCATCCAATAAAGTAGAAGATTTAAGAAAATGATCCTGATGTTATTTCAATTTTATTCAGATTTTGTGTATAGTTAAGGATGATCTTGTTTAAAAGAGCTTGCTATGGAAATTTCTAATTATTTTTATGTCAAGTCAAACATTCTAAAAGTGTTACTTCTGAGAATTCTTATTAAGCAATGGAATAATTCTGTATTATTTGGAAAGTGATTTGAAATCAATAAGCTTTCACATTAACTTCCTGGGATAAGAAGTTAGTTCTAACCAATATTTTCAGTAACAATGAAGATATTGGCCATTTGAGGAGAAATACAATCTATTGCCAGCATTTCTTTGTCAATACCTAACATTATAGATTCATCCATATCAGGAAAATTGACCAAAACTGAAAAATAATGGGAATTTCAAGCTCAACACTTTTAAAAAGTGTGTTTGATAATAATACAAAGGGAAAAAAATACATTAAGGTCCTGAGAAAGTGAATAGCTTAAATGTGATCAAACATATTAAACATGTTCTATCTCATTAATAAAATGAATGATAAAGTGATCTTTTTATCAGTATAATTTATTATCTGAAAAACTCAGATATGATTATATTCATTCATTTACTAGTGGAGTTATTATAGTACTTTGAATTGGATTGAAAAGCAATAAAATAATTTGTGAATATTAAGGGGAAAGTGGATGAAATAAAGGAGTTGGCTGAGTTTTTATTTGATCTTTCAATACCTTGGTGCATTACAGATAGATACTATTTTTTGCAAACATATATTGCTTGCTTCAAATCCATAATAAAAATTAAAATACTTCAAGATTTATTATTACACAAATTAATATTGTTTTCCAAATGCAATAAATGCTAAGTAAGCTAATATACATATTTTTACAGCATTTTCTGGTTGTTTTTGTAAGAAAGCAATTATTTTGTCATTTTTACATTTAACCCCATTTATTTATCAAGTCCATATGCATTGTAGTTGCCGAAACCATATGGAGTTAAATTTAAGAATGTCTGATTTATTCATGTAATTTACTATAAATAGGATAGTTGTTTCTAATGGATTCAAATACTTCACTTGTCACAGCTTTCAGAGAAATATCCACACAATTAGTCAGTATCTCAAGCTATGGAACTTTATCCATAACATTTCTATTCCTATTAGATAGTTAATCTCTTTACAAATGCATGTTAAAAAGCCTTATTATTTTTGAGTCTATTCATTTCAAGGACATTTTGTGTGACCAAGCTGATGATTTTACTGATAGCCGTGTAACTTTGCCTAAATACTAGTATATGAGTAATTACCCAGACTGTGATGTGTCATTAATTTATTTGTTGTGAAAGCCTTTATGCTTTAAATATAAAAGAACAGATTTGGTTTACATAGAGTAGCAGCTAATGAAAAACTGGCAGAATTAAGACTCCTAATTGTAGCAGTTATGTGAATATAATTACAATTTAAAAGCCTTTATTGAAAATATAGCTTTTTAATCATACTCTACAGAATAAATGTTTCTGTGAGAATATGACAGCTATACAAGATAGAATACTTTTAGACATTCATCATTTCTGATCCAAACATCCAATATTTCTTAACACATTCCAAGTATTGTTTTATTTACTATAACTTTTTTGTTTATAATAGCTATTTATTGCTAACATAAAATTATCTCTGTAAAAGCCATGTTATGCTGGTTTTAAATTTTTCTCTTTCACAATAGTGTGCTTTATCAGGGATTCAATCATTCACTCCAGCATCAAAATGAAAACATCTGGTTATTCATTCTTTAGAGTTTTACCAATGTTTTGTTAGGTAAGGTTCAGTTATAAAGGTTACTTGCACAAGTGATAAAGAAAAATCATATTCTATGTTTTGCTCCTCTTTGAAACACAAACCAAGTTTTGTTTTGGGCCATATCACAAAGAACTGCCAACTGAGAATCACTGTGTGTAGAATAAAATAAAACATAAGAAATCTGTGATTTTAGCCCTGTGATTAATGGTTTGCTTTTAAGAAATTTACTTATTCTGAATCCACCTCATCTCTATCTCAGAATATTTTCCAATTTGATCCTATGATCAAGTGTAGCAATGTGCATATGTTGACAAAGAGCCGTGGGCCATTCTTAATCAATGAAAATTCTTATGTATAAGAAGTACACACTTGGTTGATGAAAGAGAGAGACAGAAGGAAAGAGACAGACAGACAGAGAGAAAGAGAGACAGATTGAGAGGGAGAGAGACCAATGAGTTATCTCAGGTAAAACAATTTCCGACATAGATATCAAACTTGATTTATTATTTTCATGAGGTGTTCTATTCTGTTGAACTTAAAATCTCAAAATCATTATTTCTTAAACTATCAGGATGTGTATATAATTTTAGAGGCAATCTAGTTAATGTGAATGTATAATAATATCTGCTATACCTGGACAGGTGGGCCTGCTGTCCACTGAGTGACAGAGAAACCGGATTCCAAATTCCAAAGCACCAGAATTTTGCTGAGGAAGGAGATTGATTTATTGTAAGGCAGCCAAACAAGGAGAGGAAGCAAAAACTCAAATTAGTCTCCTCAAGCAAAGGGGCTGAGACAATTTTAAAAGATGAGGGTAAGAAAGGGTTATACATATTCATAATTTCTACTTAGAAAGACTATTTATTATTGGACAATTTTAAATGTAGCAAGGAATATGAGAGAGGCAAAAGAAAACACAAAGAAATTTCAACCCAGCAGAGTTTGGTCAATTTTATAATTGTCCATATTAGGTTCTGGCACTGGATATTCCTTATTGAAGGACACCATGTGCAGTGCTGTTTCTGTGGAAATAACACAAGTTCTGCATTAGGGGGTAAAACCAGTCTAATCTCTGAAAGGCATAAACAATACTTTGTTAGTGTCCATTTTCATACTTTGCCATCTTCCTCTTTGTGTTTGTAGATAAAGTGTAAATACAGAAATAACAGAGGGTCTAAACCTATTTTATAATAGTTGTGATGAGCAGTACTGGGTGTTTTTTATTTTTATTTTATTTTTTTTTCCTTGACAGCATTTCTGAAGGAGCAAACAATATTGACCAATAGGGCTGTTTTAGTGATAGACCCTGTTATATTCAGATAAATAACTTGTCCTTTATCTAGGCATTGCTTTATTGTCATTGGGGTAATGAAATATAAATCTATAAGTTAGTTCACCAACAGAAAAACGTGAAGTATTATGTCTGACAAATGGGAGAAATTCTGGGAAGTCTCAAAGACTATATTTAAGCTATTCTTAAATCTTACTTTTGAGTAAAGTATATTGGTTTTTCTCTTATAACAAATGAAATTTTGATAAAAATATAAGCATTCCCTACTTAAATGATGTGCTATTCAAATCGTTTGGAACATATATAAGTAAAAAATATTCTACGGAGTCTGTAAGACATGGAAAAGCTCAAGTAAATGAGCCCCAGGCCTAATCCCTTGCAGCATTGCATAACACAGCATTTTAATTTTTAATGGAAATGAAAGTATGTGCCCAAAAACAAATACTAAAAATAAGGCAATTTTATTCCTAAAATATTTTTTTAAATATAGTATTATTTTGATCAAAAATTTACCCAATTATCACTAAGTTCTTAATTTTTAAAAAATCTCTTCTGGTATTAAGGATGTTTGGTTTTCATTTGGTAATTCATGTAAGGATATTTTGGAAAATAATGTATTTTTATCTAGTATTTTCATCTATGTGGCTTTAAAACATGATGTGATATTGCATATATGGATATTGATTTCCTATGGAAAGATTGAAACAGACTGTTGATTTCCCCCCCCGCCCCCGCTTTTCAATTGTTGAAAATAGGTATTTTATACTTCCACTGCTTGTTGCTGTCTGTCAAACACCAAAATATTAAAGAAATACTTATTACAAACTTTGCAATTAGAACTTAAGCAAACTATTTTTGACCTATTCTCTTAACTAGAAAAGAAAAGTAATAACTAATAAAAATAATTGATCTAGAGATTAGTTTCAATGAAAATTAAGGCTTTTTTCACAGTCCAAATGTAAAGAGAATTAGATACTCTTCTTAGGAAGGGTCTATATGCTTAATTAATGACACTTTACTAAATGCTTATTATATATTCATCATAAAATATTAACTAAGCCATATTTCTGTATGTTGTGGGGATATAACAACAACATATAATTCAAAGTCCTTGTCATCATGTACCTAGCTTTTTAATAAGGGAAGACTAAAAATAAACAATAAGCACATACAAATGTAATATTAATAAAGATAAGTAGATAAATACATTTATGGAAAATTGGGGAAATGGAGCTCATGGACAAGAGGGTTCCATTTTTCATAAAGTTTACAAACAAGACCTCTCAGATTAATGGATATTTGATCTGGATGGAGTCCAGAGGAAATAAAGGAATAATGAGCCATGAGGTCATGTGTGATAAGAGTATGCCAGAATAACAGGAACATGAGATGATAAGCACAGAGGGAGGGGCCAACTTGATGGGAGAAATAGGGGTTAGAGATTTAGTTTTGTGGCAAATATTTGATAAAGTATATCTTTATAACCCTATGATCTGATCAGGCTGATAAATTTATATTCTTATTTGCATAGGTCAGATAGTGATACCTATCTAAAAAATGCAGATTTTATATCCCTGTCCTTTGGGAGTGTCACTTCTTTTGTATGCTCAGCTCCTACATGGTGCTCTGGCCCAGAGTGGATGCTATGTGCATATTGACCAATGGAACTGAACTTGCTAGTTATAAAATAACAATGCCTGAAATGTTCACAAGGAAAACTATCATTTACTTACAAGCTGTAGTATAATTTTCATTTTTTTTCTAACTAAAAAGATTAAAGGAGTGGTTTTCCTCACTTTGGTGTATGGTTTCTTGAGAAGGTAATTACAGAAATTTGTCCACATGCATTGAGAAGATAGTTCAATACTGAAATGGGACTCTTTCAATCAAAATTTATATGCTTAAGTAAGTAAAGCCTAAATATTCTCATGACTTCAAAAACTAGCCACAATTTCCCAAAAGTCCTATGAGTAGCATATTTAGAGAGATATATTATATAAATGCACATTTTATTATTCTAGCAAAATTTCCAGTAAACCTTAAAAAAAAGGTGGTTTGATCATAGCTGTGAAACATTATCATTTATGTTACATATAATTACATATCAATTAGAGGCCCGGTGCATGAATTCAAGCATCAGTGGGGTCCCTTGGCCTGGCCTGTGAAATCGAGCTGAAATTGGTTTTCTGACATCCCCCAAGGGGTTCCAGATTGTGAGAGGGTGCAGGCCAGGCCAAGGGACCCCACGAGTGCACAATCTGGCCCAGGGAGGAGTGTGGGAGGTTGGCCAGCCCGGAAGAGACCATGGGAGGGCTCCAGGGCATGTCCAGCCCCTCTTGTTCAGTTCCGATCGGCCAGATCCCAGCAGGAAGCTAACCTACCAGTTGGAGCGTCTGCCCCCTGATGGCCAGTGCACGTTATAGTGAGTTGTTGAGCAGCCTTAGCATATCATTAGCATTATTGTGCTTTGATTGGTTGAACAGACAACCAGATGACTGGACACTTTGCATATTA
This sequence comes from Corynorhinus townsendii, assembly GCA_026230045.1. Taxonomy (NCBI): domain Eukaryota; kingdom Metazoa; phylum Chordata; class Mammalia; order Chiroptera; family Vespertilionidae; genus Corynorhinus; species Corynorhinus townsendii. The sequence goes on along the minus strand of JAPDVU010000001.1, from coordinate 110,868,559 downwards.
GGCTTTTATTATATAGGATTATCAGGGCCCCAGACCTACTGAATTAGAACATCCAGGACTGAATCCAGAAAACTGTATTTTGTGAATGTTTATTACTAATTTTGATGGCTTTAGTTTGTTATTGTTGTTCTATTTTATCTTTTAAAGTTATAGTTGACATTAAATATTGTGTTAGTATCAAGTATAGGCATTTATAAAATTTACAAACTGATCCCCCTGTGAAGTCTAGTACTCACCTGGCACCATATATAGTTATTACAATAGTATTAACTAAGTTTCCTATTTATATTCCTATGACTATTATGTAACTGCCAATTTGAGTTTCTGAATTCCTTCACCTTTTTCACCCTATATCTCTAACCCCCCTCCCATCTGGCAACCATCAGTTCATTCTCTGTATCTATGAATTTGTTTCTGTTTACTTCGTTCACTTATTTTGTTTTGTAGATACCACATATATAGTTGAATCATATGGTGCTTGCCTTTGTCTGTCTGACATTTCATTAGCATAAAACCCTAGGTCCATCCATGTTGTCACAAATGGTTGAGATGTCATTCTTTTTTGTTGCCAAGTAATATTCCATTGTATATTTGTGGTACATTTTTAAATTTAATCTTCTATTAATGGGCACTAAGATTGCTTCCATATCTTGACTGTTGTAAATAGTGCTGCAATGAATGCTCATATCTCTTTTCAAATTAGTATTTTGGATAGATACCAAAAGTTAGATTGGTTCATATGGTAGCTCTATTTTTAATTTTTTAGGAACCTCCATACTGTTTTCCATTGTGGCTGTGCCAATTTGCAAGCCTACCAATATGAGGTCTTTTGTTTTTAAACTGAGTTATGGAAGCTATGTGGAAGCACACATTAAACTTCAAATATATGAAATGCATCATGCAAAACACTAGTATCTATATATATAAAAGCCTAAGCAATGGTTGCAACCGGACGAGTGTCACTATGTCACACACTGACCACCAGGGGGCAGACACTCAATGTGGGAGCTGCCCCCTGGTGTTCAGAGCACTCCCATAGCCAACCTCCAACAGCCCCTCCTCCTGGATGGCCAACCTCCCATTGGCACCTCCCCCCATCCAACCTTCCACAGTCCCGATCAGCCAGATCGTTGTCCAGGCCAAGGAACCCCACCGTGCACAAATTCATGCATTGGGCCTCTAGTATCAACATAAAACCTTGAGGAAGATGTATATTATTGGTGTTAATTAGCTAAGGTTGTCTAGGCTTCAGTATAGTCTCAAAATTGTAGTTTAGGCAATTAAAATTTATTTTTCTCTCACATATTATTCTAGATAGGTGTTCAGATCAGAGAAGCATATCTCCTTCCTAAAGTTATTAGAGACCCAGGAGTTATGAAATTGTCTACTTTTTGAGGTACAAAAACCAGACAAATTTTATCTTCTATTCCAGGAAGCAACAAGAACATTGGCTGTGAGTAGTACAGTAATAGAATTTCATGGCAAACAAGTGTGAGGTTGCTCACCAATGGTGTGGTTGCAAATAATTGAATAATTGAAATAGCAACATTAAAACTTATTTGACATGAGTAAAACCATAAGGCTCAGAGAGGGACAAACTCAAAATAACATTTTAACAACACATTCAGATTCCAGGGCACACGCTTTCCAAAGAAGAGAATCACTGAAGATATAGTCAAAATAAGAACCATAATAAACTACATTTATAAATAAATAACTTTTTTGGATGATTATCATGACAGAGTAAATAGGACAATATGCAATTCAGTAAATATAGATAGGATCATAATAATGAAAAGAATATTTCATAACAAGAATGAATAAAATTATCATAGATATAGGTAACACATGTAAAATATGAGAAGAGACTCTGATAATATGAAAAGTGTATAGGCACATTTAAAATAATAAAAATAATAATTGAAATTATGAAATTAATATAGTTATTGTAATATAATCTCACTACATGAATAAGAAAGTAAAGTAGACCATAAGGAAAAAGAACTGGTAACTTTTAGAAGGTATGATTGAAAAGAAAATTTAGATAAATATGTACAAAACATAGAGATTTAAAAAGAGGTTTATAGTATGAGGGAGTCTAAAGTAAACCTACCGAAAAAACATTGAGGGGAGACAAAATGGCGGCAGAATAGAAGGACGTATCCTGAGCCTTGTCCCACGGAGCAAATAGAGGGAGCAGCTGAGAGGAGCGGAATCCAGCCCGAATTGGCGAAGGAGGCACAGCTGGTGAGACAGTTTGCAGCTGGGAAGAGCAGGGATCCCCAGATAAAGGTAAAATCAAAGATCTAGGCAGTAGAATCTCCCAGGCCTCTGTGCCCAGAAGGTCAGGGAGAAACTACACAGTGACAAGCCACGTCCCTGAGGACAGGCAAGGTCTGAAGGATTTTAGACCTTAGAGTCTGGATTTGGGATCTGAGCTCAAAGGCAGCCTTTGGGAGCTGCTGGACCGCAGAGTGCTGGCTGGAGAGGAGCTGGCAGAGAAGCGGTCCTTCCTCACGCTGGGGCCTGCGCCTTTCCCCACTGAACCTAGTTCGTGGGACCTTTTGGAGACAGATACTTACCTGTGACAGAGGTGCGGGACAGGGGGTGGAGTTGTGGAATCTGGGGAGAGTGGGCAAGGGACAATCCAGGAGAAGTGGTAGCGATTCTGGTGCTGAGTCATATCTAAGCCCACAAAATCCATTTTCTCCTGAGAGATAGCCCCTCCCTCCAGTCTCCAGGCAACCAATATAGCCACACCCAGATTCCATCTTGATTAACACCAATGGAATCTGAATACTCCCTAAGGCCATAGGATCTACTCTAAAGAGAAATCTTTAGAAGCTAAGCACCTCAATTACTCAGCTACACTGCCAGGGTCCTCCAGAGTGCTTCAGTGTACCTCGCTGGCAAAATTACCGCCGGTGCTCCTGTGAACTGCCACCTGGAGAAAGCGCCTACCCATCACAGACACAGCAGCGAAAGTTGAGTCTGCCCACCCCACAACTACAGAACTCTGGGCAACACAGTTACCCCTTTCCAAAGTGTAGCCCCCTGAGCCACATCACCCTGACAGACGGTTCCTTGGTGCCACTGTGAGGCCCCACTGGGCACACGATATTTCAATTAAGGGTACAAGCCAGCAAAAATTGGGACACTCCCCTCCATAGCAGCTGACTTCTAGACAACACAGTTGTACCTCTCAAGCTCACAGGCCTACATCAAGAGAACCGAAATAGCTCAAGTAGGAGCTACACTAGATAACCAAGCCCAGGAGAACAGAGAGATTTCACCAGTACCAGCATCACCAAAAGAACCTGGGTAGCAAAGCAATTGGATCTACAATTAAAACATTTCAGGAAAACATTGGGAGACAAAAAAGCAATACCCAAAGGAAAGAAAAAGAGAATCACCAGGAAGGGAGTTAAATTAAATTGAGGCTAGCAGCTTAACAGAGAGAGAATTCAGAGTAATGATTGTAAGGATGTTTAAATGGATGGATAACAAATATACACAACTCAGTGAAAAATACACACAACTCAATGAGAACTATAAGGAGCTGAATGAAAATGTCACCAACATGAAAAGAAACCAAGAGGAGATGAAGAACGACATAGCTGCAATAAAGAACACATTGGAAGGCTTAAACAATAGACTAGAAGAGGCTGAGGACCGCATCAGCGAATTAGAAGATAAGGTAGGAAAACACACACAAACACAGCAGCAACTGGAAAGAAGACTTAAAAAGCAAGAGGAGAGCCTAAGGGAGCTTTGGGACAACACAAAACGAAACAATATTAGAATAATAGGGATACCAGAAGGAGAGGAAGAGAAGCAAGAAATAGAAAACATGTTTGAAGAAATAATGACAGAAAACTTCCCTGATATTGGCAAGAAAAAAAACTATGCCAGTCCAAGAAGTACATAGAGTCCCAAACAAGTTGAACCCCAAAAGACCGACACCAAGACAAATCATATTTAAATTGGTGAATACCAATGACAAAGTAAGAATCTTAAAGGCTGCCAGAGAGAGACAGAAAGTTACCTACAAGGGATCTCCTATTAGAATATCAACTGATTTCTCAACAGAAACACACCAGGCTAGAAGGGAATGGAATGAAATATACAAAGTGATGCAAAGCAAGGGACTGAATCCAAGAATACTATACCCAGCAAGGCTATCATTCAAAATCGAAGGTGGAATCAGGAGCTTCACAGACAAAAAAGGGCTAAAAGAGTTTATCACTACCAAGCCAGCAAAGCAAGAAATGCTAAAGGGACTGCTGTAAAAAGAAGAAAGAGGAAGGCAAAAAGAAACACAAACACTAAGGGGAAAAATATGACAACAAACATGTACTTGTCAATAATAACATTAAACGTAAATGGATTAAATGCACCAATCAAAAGACACAGGGTAGCTGAATGGATAAGAAAACATGACCCATATATTTTCTGTCTACAAGAGACGTACCTCAGAGCAAAGGATTCACACAGACTGAGAGTGAAGGGCTGGAAAAATATTTTTCAGGCAAATGGAAATTAGGAAAAAGCTGGGGTAGCAATACTTATATCTGATAAAATCGACCTCAAAGTAAAGGTCATAATAAGAGATAAGGAAGGCCACTACATAATACTAAAGGGAGCAATTCAACAAGAAGATATAACTCTGGTAAACATAAATGCACCCAAGCAGGAGCAGCCAAATACATAAAAAAACTCCTGGAAGATATCAAGGGAGAGATCGACAACAATACAATCATAGTGGGAGACTTTAATACACCACTGACATCACTGGATAAATCCTCTAGACAAAAATCAGCAAAGAAACAGCAATTCTAAATGACACACTAGATCAGATGGACCTAATTGACATCTTCAGAGCATTTCACCCCAAAGCCTCGGAATATACGTCCTTCTCAAGTGCCCATGGGACATTTACAAAAATAGACCACATATTGGGTCACAAACAAAGCCTCCCTAAATTCAAAAAGATTGAAATCATATCAAGCATTTTCTCAGACCACAATGGCATAATATTAGATATAAACCATAATAAAAACATTCCAAAAAATTCAAACACGTGGAAACTGAATAGCATGCTATTAAACTGTGATCAATGAGATCAAAGAAGAAATTAAAAACATCCTGGAGAATAATGACAATAAAAACACAACAATGCGAATGCTATGGGACACAATGAAAGCAGTCCTGAGAGGGAAGTTTATAGCTCTACAGGCCTACCTCAAAAAACAAGAAAATATGGTAATAAATCTTCTAAGTCAACAACTCAAAAATTAGAAAGAGAGCAACAAGAAAAGCCCACAATGAGCAGAAGGAAGGAAATAATAAAGATCAGAGCAGAAATGAATGACATAGACTCACACACACACACACACACACACACACACATACACACACACACACAAAAAAAAACAATACAAAGGATCAACAAAACCAAGAGCTGGTTCTTTGAAAGGATAAAAAGATTGATGAACCTCTAGTCAGGCTAACCAAGAAGCAAGAGGGAGGACCCAAATAAACAAAATCAGAAATGAAAGAGGTGAAATAACAACAGACCCCACAGAAATACAAAGGATTGTTAAAAAATACTATGAACAACTCTATTCTAACAAACTACACAATCTGGAGGAAATGGACACATTCCTAAAAAAATACAAGCTTCCAAAACTCACTCAGGAAGATTCTAAAAACCTCAATTGGCTGATAACTATGGAAAAAATTGAAGCAGTCATCAAAGAGCTTCCAGCAAACAAAAGCCTGGGGCCTGTTAGCTTCACAGGGGAGTTTTACCAAACATTCAAGGAAGAACTAAAACCTATCATCCTCAGACTATTCCAGAAATTTCAGGAAGAAGGAACACTTCCAATCTCCTTCTATGACGCCAGCATCACCCTAATACCAAAACCAGATAAAGACAATACCATGAAAGAGTATTACAGGCCAATATCTCTCATGAACATAGATGCCAAAATCCACAACAAAATTCTAGCAAATCAAATCAAGCAGTACATCAGAAAGATTATACACCATGACCAAGTAGGATTTATCCCAGGGATGCAAGTATGGTACAATATTTGCAAATCAATAAACGTGATACATCACATAAACAAATTGAGAGATAAAAATCACATAGTCATATCAATTGATGCAGAAAAAGCATTTGACAAAATCCAACACCCTTTCTTGATAAAAACTCTCAGCAAGGTGGGACTAGAAGGATCATACCTGAACATAATAAAAGCCATATACGACAAACCCACAGCCAACATCACACTCAATGGGCAAAAACTAAAGCCATTTCCCCTAAGAACAGGAACAAGACAGGGATGCCCACTCTCACCACTCCTGTTCAATATAGTGCTGGAAGTACTAGCCATTGCAATTAAACAAGAAGAAGAAATAAAAGGCATACAAATTGGAAAAGAAGTAAAACTGTCTTTATTTGCAGATGACATGATACTGTACATAGAAAACCCTAAACACTCCATAAAAAATTATTACACTTAATAACTGAATTCGGTAATGTAGCAGGAAACAAAATTAATGCCAAGAAATTTATGGCATTTCTACACACCAATAATGAACTTACAGAAACAGAGACTAAAAAAGCAATCCCATTTACCCCTGCACCAAAAAAATTAAGATACCTAGGAATAAACTTAACTAAAGAGGTAAAAGACCTATACGTAGAAAACTACATGACACTGAAAAAAGAGATAGAGGAAGACATAAACAGATGGAAGAACATACCATGTACATGGATTGGTAGAATCAACATCATCAAAATGTCCATACTACCCAAAGCAATCTATAAATTCAATGCACTTCCCATTAAAATACCAACAACATATTTCACGGACCTAGAATGAACTTTCCAAAAATTTATCTGGAATAAAAAAAGAACCTGAATAGCTACAGCAATCCTGAGAAAGAAGAACAAGGTAGGTGGGATCTCAATACCAGATATCAAGCTGTATTACAAAGCCACTGTTCTTAAAACACCCTGGTACTGGCTCAAGAACAGGCATATAGATCAATGGAATAGAATAGACAACCCAGAAATCGACCCAAATCAATATGCTCAATTAATATTTGACAAAGGAGGCACGAACATTCAATGGAGTCAAGACAGTCTCTTCAACACATGGTGTTGGGGAAATTGGACAGATACATGCAAGAAAATGAAGCTAGATCACCAACTTACACCATTCACAAAAATAAACTCAAAATGGATACAGGACTTAAACATAAGACAGGAAATCATGAAAATACTAGAGGAATCCACAGGCAGCCAAATCTCGTACATATGCCGAAAGAACTTCTTCACTGATACTACTCCTAGGGCAATGGAAGCTAAAGAGAAAATAAACAAATGGGACTACATCAAAATAAAAAGCTTTTGCACAGCAAAGAAAACCATCAATAAAACAACAAGAAAGCCCACTGCATGGGAGAACATATTTGCCAATAATATCAATGATAAGGGTTTAATCTCCAACATAACAGAGAACTAATACAACTTAACAAAAAGAAGATAAACAACCCAATAAATAAATGGGCAACTGATCTAAATAGACACTTTTCAAAAGAAGACAGAAGTCAAGACAAGAGACATATGAAAACCTGCTCACAGTCACTAATCATCAGAGAGATGCAAATCAAAACAACAATGAGGTACCATCTCACACCTGTCAGAATGGCTATCATCAACAAATCAACAAACAACAAGTGTTGGTGAGGATGCGGAGAAAAAGGAACTCTTTTGCACTGCTGGTGGGAATTCAGACTGGTGCAGCCACTGCGGAGAACAGTATGGAGCTTCCTCAAAAAACTAAAAATATAACTCCCATTTGACTCAGTGATCCCACTTCTAGGAGTATATCCCAAGAATCTAGAAACACACATCAGAAAGGAAATATGCACCCCTATGTTCATAGCAGCACAATTCACCATAGCCAAGATTTGGAAACAACCTAAATGCCCATCAGCAGATGAATGGATTAAAAAACTGTGGTATATCTATACACCGGAATACTACGCTGCGGTAAAAAAAAGAAGGAGTTCCTACCATTTGCAACAATATGGATGGAGATGGAGAATATTATGTTGAGTGAAATAAGCCAGGCAGAGAAAGATAAATATCACATGATCTCGCTCATTTGTGGAATATAATGAATGGCATGGACTGATGAACAAGGACAGATCCAGAGGCTGAGAAATGGCAATCAGAACATCATACTTCAGGTAAGGTAGTGGAGGGTGGGGGTAAGGTGGAGAGATCAACCAAGGGACTTGTATGCATGCATATGAACCTAATCAATGGACACAGACAACAAGGGGGTGGGGCATAAGTGGGGAGTGGGAGGTTATGGAGAAATAAGGACACATATGTAAAAAATAAAAATTAAACAAATTAAATAAAAAATTATAAAATAAAAATAAAATACTAAATCTAATCAATACTAGTGGTCACCATAACCTTAAGAGAAATTGTTTCATGTGACAAATATTTTTAAATGAAACTCTCTGTAGACTGAAAATTATTTTGGAAGGAAACAAAGAGAAGTTTCCTTCAAAATTCATAAGGATTGTAATTGAAAGTCAATATATTTGGGCTCTTGAACTAAAGTAAGTAATTTGTGTTTTTGCCTCCTTGACAAATTTTATATAAAGTTACAAAAAGAAATTGACAGCCAGTTTGAAATGGAATTGCCATGGCCTAGAGCAAAGACTATCCTTACATGATATTATTCTACAATGTCATTCTAATTTTAGATATTTTACAACAGCATATTGTCCAAGTATCCCAAACAAACTTATAAACTAATTCTTTGAATGTTTGGCAGCAATTTAAAAAAAGGACATGAAAGGATTTAATCCCTTGCAGAAGGAATTAAGGCACTGGGAAGGCACTTGAGCATCCTATATTGGCCCCTCTTGCCTTTTGTGCCAAGAGGGACCCTCTTCTCACAATCCAAGTGCCCTCAGCTGTTACCTGAGCTTTCTGTTCATGCTGAGCTTGAAGCCTCGTGGGGGCTGGTACCATGGATCTGTCTCACACCCAATTTTGTGAGCTGGGCCATCACTGGAGAAGAAACCCGAGTTCCCCGAGACATGTGATCAGCACCGGGACCCTGCCAGCAGGCCAGGGGTTCCCAAGGCAGGTGCTGGGTGTGGAGGTCACGGGGGCATAGGCTACCAAGGAGACAGAACTGAACCTCACACCACCCTGCTTGGCCCTGGAGGATGCCTGGTTAGCAGGAGATGGGTAAGATTCCTCAAGGAAGGAACAACCTAAGACAGGTACAGTCGCAGAGGGGCCATCAGGAGAGAACTTGGGGGGGCAACAAAAGTGGGGCACAGACCCTCATCCCCCCCAACATTGTAGGGGCTTGAACTCTCGCCCCTTCTGAAGGAGGTCTCCTGCCCCCATGGCTGCTTCACGCTTCCCACACCCAGCTCAGATCGGGACCCTTGGCAACAGAAAGAGACTTGGCCCAGCTCACATTGAGATACAGGTGACAGACAGAGACTTGGCCCAGCTCAGATAGGGACCCAGGTAACAGACAAGAGCCTTGGCCGACAACAGCTGCCCTATATCTATATTCAGCCTAGCATCTGGAATGCTCAGGACCCAATCAAGAATGCAAATAATCCTTCCCACTAATATTTACAGGATAAACTAAGATTGTTGGTAGAGTATTAAATTTGACAGTAAAATAGTAATCAAGTTTTCAGATTAATTTAAATAGGCTAATTGAAATAAGTGAATATTCAAGTAAATTTAATTGTACTGGACAAAAAGCTGTTATTAAAGTAATAACTAAAATTTCTATTGGTAGTTCATCTCATGGTAAAATTCCTGAATATGCAATGAACCTACAGCAGTCATATTTGTGGGCAAAAATAAATAAATAAATAAATTTAAAGTAATCAAGACTGCATTATAAAATTTACAAAAACCTCCATTAATAAAAAAAAGGGGGGAATAATAGGGGAATATCATGTAAGTAAAAATAGCCTATAAGTAAATTACATCTGGGAAATTTTTACTTTACCAAATTAATTTTCATTTGTAATGCTCACAGCAAGACGGCCATTAAAAACACACATGGTGTCTAAATAAGACAAAGGAAAATCGTTTGAACAAAAATAAAAAGGATCCCAAATCAATTATACAGAAAAGATTCCTTTATTAACTTGTGGTTGAGAGTATATTTGTATATTTTCAGAAAACAACCCCAAGACCAGGTGGATTCCTGCAACAGAGAGGAATTGACAGGTGTGCTCCAACCACTAAGACAAGAGGAAAAAACAGTCCAGAGATGGAAGACGCTGACAAGGCCTTGCCAAGGGAACAGTCAGCAGCTGTGCAGCACTGCAGGTTACCTAGGACCAAACCAGAGAGGGTCTGACCTGCATTGCCACCATGTGCCCACCATCCAGATATCATTGCTGACATGTACACATAAGGAACTGTTAGACATTGAAACGGGGACTCAGAACTGATGGACATTGAAATTGGGATTCAAACATTTTTTTGCTTGTTTTGTTTTGTTATTATATGTTTATTTCTAGTCTGCAAAGGCAAAACTTTTTAAAGGAAAGAAATGGTGGGAAAAAGATACAGATGCAATGAAACATTGAACAGACTGTCAAACTACATTGGGAAGACAGAGGAGGTTGGGTGAGGGGGGCTGTAAGAGACCAACTGAAGGACTTGTACGCATGCATATAAGCATAACCAATGGATATAAGACACAGGGGTAGCGGGGGAGGGCGGGCAGGTGAAGGCATGTACTGGGGGTTAGGGAAGGTCGGGGGGAGGTCAATGGGGGATAAAAGGAGACATATGTACTACTATTTGTAATACTTAAAAATAAAAAAAAGGAAAAGAAAAAAAATAAAAATAAAGTAAAGTTACCACTTGCTAAGCATATGCCTAGTCCCAGAATGAGAGCCTTTGGTTTATGTATGCCATCATCAACTTATAAATCTCTGAGAATGGGAACATTAAAGTGGAAGAAGTGAAGTATCCACATATATGAAGCAGTGATCCAGGTTTAATATATTTATGTATAAAAGTCTCAGATGAGACCAAGCCTATTTCCAGTGGTAGGGTCATAAGAAAAATGAAATACTGCCATTTGAGACAATATAGATTGATCTTGAGAATATCATGCTAAGTGAAATAAGTCAGACAGAAAAAAATTCAAGAACCATATGATTTCACTCATATGTGGCATATAAAACTGAAACTCATAGCACAAACAACAGTATGGTGGTTACCAGAGGGAAAGAGAGGTGCAGAGAAGTAGAAAAGGGTAAAGGGGATCAAATATATTGTGACTGAAGAAGATTGGACTTTGAGTGGTCTACACACAATGAAATATACAGATGATGTATTATTTAATTATATACTTGAAACCTAGGTAATTTTTTTACTGATGTTGCCCCAATAAATTTATAATTTTTTAAAATAAGGGAATCTGCCCTGGCTGGTATGGTTCAGTTGGTTGAGCATCATCTAATGCACCAAAAGGCTGAGTTTTCATCCTTGATTCCCAGCAGGGGACATGCAGGAGGCAGCCAGTCAATCAATGTTCTTCTCCCTTTCCCTCTCCCTTCCTCTCTCTCTCAAAAAAAACAAAAAACAAAAACAAACAAACAATCAAAAACAAACCAAAACAAAAACACACAAAGCAAACAAACAAAAAATTAGGCAAGAAATTAAGAGATTACTTAAAGTAAGAAATTTGAAGAATCTTCTCTATCTTCAGTATAATTAAAGTGGTGAAAATAGTAATGGTTTCTTTGTGATGTCACAATGGTAATGGTTGTTATTTTATTTTATTTTTTTTATAATTTCCTCTTAATGACAATTACCTACATAAAGATCTTATTTTTGGGAGTTAAATCCAGTTTACAATCCAATAAATCATTTTTTAAAATATACCTTTTCTTTGAATGTAGCATAAGATTGAAAATATCCAGAAATATATTTTTAATTATTTATACTACAATTTTTTTATCAACAGTGCTACTATAAAATAGGAATATATATTTGATATAAAATATATAAATAAAAAGGATGAATTCATGTAAAATGCTTTGCTTATAGGTCAAATATGCTAAATAATTAATAACTATTAAAGAAATTTACAGACACATTAATATTGAACTAGGAACTCATAAATATTTGGGGGTAATTTCCACAAGTCATGAGAAAACTATATTAAATTATATATACACTGAGGGCCAGGTTATTATGATCTCTGAACACATAATAATCTGGCTACTCAGTGTGTGTGTATATATATATACATTCATGCATATATATATATATATATATATTTTAGAGGCCCAGTGCATGAATTTGTACATGGGTGTGGTCTGGCCAGCCTGGCCAGGGGCAGGGGACATGGGTGATTGTCCGGCCTGCCTGCTGGTCAAACTCCTGGTCAAGAGGACAATTCGCATATTAGCCTTTTACTATATAGGATATACACTGAGTGGCCAGATTATTATGATCTCTGAATGCAAAATAATCTGGCCACTCAGTGTATATGATAAGTATTCATGACTATTCTAAATGGTAGAATATGTAAGTTTAAAAATATATACATATAAATAAACTACTAAGGGGGATTATATTTGAAAAATGACCAAAATCAGATATTGCTAATCTATTTTATTCTGTAAAATACCTCTTTACTAATTTTCCTGAACCTGTTGTGCTATTGATAACAATTGTGTGAATAAAAATACTATCCAGGACAAAATTATCCAAAATCTCATACCAAATTGGTGAATTATTATCTTCTTAATTTTTGGTAAATAAAATAAATGTATGGAATAATTTTTTATTTTTAAAATATTCATTTATTTGGAAAAATATGATTCCTTGAGTACTTGGAAGTCAATTGGTTTGTGTGCTACAAATTACCAGGATATTCTGAGGAGCAAACTGAGATAGAATTAAGAAGGAGAATAAAAGAAAATATAATTAATGACATGAATCAAAATTATGGGCTGGAAGATATCTTTTTTCACTATAACCCCAGAAAACTTCAGTAATGTTTCTCAAACTTACAACTAGATAAAAAACAAATTAGGGCTTAAGTAAGAATAGACTCTATTCAAATGCATTTAAATTATGTAGGTCTAATCTTAAGCCAAGAACACATTTAGGTCTTCCCAGTGGCTGCTTTGCTTGTGATAAAATCCTTTCTATTTCAAGTCAAATCAAGAATTTTATAAATGAACTCTCTGTGGTAGCAAATTCATCCTCTTTCTACCAGCTGTGCCTACCTACTGGCTTCTACTTTATAAATAAAGGTTTAACTCTGAAATAAAACATACAATTACAAGTTCATATGCACACAGAGTAAGAGAGTGGAAAGGAACTACAGTAAGAGAGGAGGAGATGATTGTGATGATAATTCTCTGACCAAAGTCTACAAGCATCTCAGAAATTAGGCAGAAATGGGATTTTCACTCCATAATATCAACTGAGAGTAATTTTTTTTTTTTTATCTTGGAAACAAAACGACAGTGTAATTTCTCAGTGGGATCAATTTGGCATAAGGTAGATATAGATGAAAGAAGGCTACTGAGCTACACTATTAAGTGGCACTGAGAATATAATACAGGAAATTTTCAGAAATCAAGGACAGGGTTATAAGATTTCCATTGTGTATATAATTAGTGTGCATTCAATTAAAATTAATCTCTCTCCCACCACTTTCTATTTACTTGTTACTATTTTACAAAATGCTCTTTAGTCAGTATTCTGAGAGCTAATTTGCCATGCCTTTATTTCACCTAGAATTAATATAAACTGGAGATCTTCTTAATTGTTGGTAAATAATGGTTGGTAAATATTGCTTTGATAGGGATATGTTTACTTCAGCAGAATAATATAAAACAGCTAAATTTTAATCTTCCATTAGAGATAAATCCATAAATAGATAACTAAATTTAAAAAATAAGTACAAAACAACATGGTATGTTATTTAAAAACCAAAACTAAAATAAAACAAAAAGCTGTGGAGATCTAAAATGGGTTGATTTGGAGGAACAGCGGCTGTAAAACTAGAGAATGGTATGACAATAGCTGCCATTTTAGATTTTTATTTTATTTTTTAAAATATATAAATATATACTACCTAAAATATATAAATTAAATGAATTTAAGAGCAACTCAACCCTCTAAAACTTTTCCCCTAGAAGTTCTTAAGAATCCATTGATTTTTCTCCTGGTGCCATTTTAGCCATATTTTTAAATATGCTGTTAAGTTGCCCTTTTGATGAGTAATGGATGGGGAGTGTGAGGAATGAGGGCAATCTCAAATAAAATTCTCATGGGGGCTTATTTTGGTTGAGATATTCCTTGCTTAGATGCTTTAAAAAGTTAATAGGTTTATAGATTTTTTTTAACCTTCAAAATGGAAATAACAGTGGAAGTGTACTTTTCAAAGGTATTAAGAGAATAAATTGTTAGTGATAAACTTGACACTCAATATTTTTTCACATTTGTACTTCCCTTGATACTCTCTAGACTTTGATTCTTGATTTTAAGAGCTTCAATTTCACAGAAATGACATCCAAAGGATAGGAGTAAAAAAGAGGTGAGATGTTTATGTCAAAATCAGTCTAATCTTAAAATAAGAACAGTGGTTCTCTCTGCCTGTGATAGGGTCCTCTCTATTTGAGTTAGCTCAAGCATTTCATGAAGGAACTCTGCAGTAGCAAACGCTTTCTCTCTCTACCAGCTGTGGCTACCCACTGGCTTTTGCTTTATAAAAATGGTTTAAGTCAGAAATAAAATGTACAATTAGAAGTTCGTATATACATAGTATTTGTAATCACTGCATGGAGTTCCCAAAAATTACACACTAAATGACATATTTTCTAGTTTCAAGAAAATGTAAACATATGGGGATTGGTTAATTACTAACAGTGGTAATGAATTAGTTATATATGCTGCTTTCTTTGCAGATTTTCATATAGCTCACACTGACAATTCAAACCTGAAAATCCATTAAACTTAACAGAATTGTAAATACTGCTGATTTCCCCCTTACAATTCCTTTTTGTAAGAAATAGGCAATACACAAAATGAGCATAAATCCAATTTATTTTTATCAGAGATTTGACTTCTAGAGTTGTTTTAGTTAACTTTATGTCAGAATTTCCATTGTAGAATCCTCTCTAAGGTGTTTGCTATTTGGTCATAGCATTCATTTGGAGAAAAGTGGTTTTAAATTGAATGTGCTTCATAATACAGATAAGTTTCAGTGATTCGACTATTATTCACACTGAATATTTCCCAGGACTTATTCAGAGAATTTATAAGCTGCCATTAGAGAGAGAAAATATCACATTTAATAGTTATCCCTTTCTGGGCTCTGCTTTTAGAGAAAAAGAAGTAAAATACCCTAAATACTCACTAAAATAAAGTCACAATATGGTAGATATGCTGTTAAGTATTTCAAATGGATAGAACACCAATATATTATAAATAGATTAAAATACTTTTAAAATATGCTTAGAGCCCTGACTCAGTTGGTTAGAGTCACCCCCATACACCAAGGTTACAGGTTTGATCCCCTGTCTGGGCACATACAATAAGCAACCAATTGGATGCATAAATAAATGAAACAACAAAAATCAATGTTTCCCTCTCAAATCAATATTTTTTTAAATTGAAAAATGCTTAGGCTGTAAGGAGCATTGACTTTTGGAAACTCAAATACCTATGCTTTAATAATGGCACAATTCCCAAATCCCAATCACCTTTGCCTCTCCTGGTAGGAGAGAATTTACTAGGAAAGAGAGCATTCTGAATATCCCTGCCATGGAAGAACTTATGCCAGCTTGTACTCAGGGCCTAGGGGACACTGCCCAGAACCAGGCTTTTGTTCCTGAGAAGCCTGACAATGCAGTAAGCTTATTCTTCTTGTCTGTTCTGTGTGAAAATGATAAAAACAACAACAAAAACAAAACAGAAACAAAAAATTACTAGGCTTGCATTGTCTCCACCCACATGGCTGGCCATGATAACATTAATGTTTATTAAACCTCATTGGTAAGGTCACTTCATCAAAGTGAAAACAGCTGTTTTGGGTAGCTCCCATTTCGATCCACATCTGTTGTGAAGCCTACTAAATAAAAAACATGTATATTTGCCACTCATGCACATGAAATATTAAACTAAAAGTTCTTTAAGGAAATTGTGCTTTTTAATGATTCTCAATTGAGTAAATTAATTCTTGAATGTAATATTCTAATAGCTGAATCACTGCATATTCAAATATTTTTCTCTACCAAGCTTCAGTTTATTGTCTCCTCCACTACTCAGTAGAATTAATTCCAACACTTCATCTGAGCATTTATTGTATCCTACCTAACAGAGGTTTGGAAGGCAGATGAACTCCATAAAATGATACATTGTTAGCCATATTTTGTAATCAAAGGATGAAAAGCATTAATTAGCATCTGGCTTAAAGAAAATTAGAACCAGCCCTTATCTTAGATTTAATTTATTTAATTTCAAATTTATCCACATGATTTAATTATATAAATACATTTGGAACTATAATATGCCATTGATATTTTAATAGGGATTGCATTGAATCTATAGATTGCATTGGGTAATATGGACATTTTAATGATGTTGATTCTACCAATCCATGAAAATGACATATGCACATATGCTTCTACTTGTTTGTATCTTCCTCTATTTCTTTTTTCAATGTCCTATTGTTTTCCAAATACCAGGTCTTTTACCTCCTTGGTTAAGTTTATTCCTAGGTATCTTATTTTGTTGTTGTTTCAATAATCAGATGTTTTTAGTTTCTCTTTCTGAGAGTTCATTATTAGTGTATAAAAATGCCAAGTGACCATGAATGGATTAAAAAAACAAAACAGCTGTGTACATTTACACAATAGAATCCTATGCAGTTGAAAAAAAGAAAGAACACTGATCCTTTGAGACAGCATGGAGGGACATGGAAGCTATTAGACTAAGTAAAATAAGCTAATCAGAGAAGTAAAAATACCACATGGTCTTCCTTAGTTGTGGAATTTAATGAACAAAATAAATTGACCAACAAAATAAGACCTGAGGCATGGAGGCATGGAACAGACTGACGTATCTCAAGGGGGGAAGAGTGTATGGGAAGAGATAAACTAAATAAGTTATATATTTATATGCATAGGTCATAACATAGATAATAGTGTGGTGAAGGTCTTCAGGAGTAGGGACTGGGGAGAGGGGACTAAAGGGGGGGAGGAAATGGGGGACATTTGTAATACTATCAACAATAAAAATATATGTATGAACAAAATAATTATGATCATAAAAATAATACTAGAAAATAATTTTTAAAAATTTCATAATGCACCCTAGCTAGTTTGGCTCAGTGGATAGAGCATTGGCCTGTGGACTGAAAGGTCCCAGGATCTATTCCAGTCAACTGCACATGCCCAGGTTGCAGGCTCAATCCCCAGAAGGGGTGTCCAGGAAGCAGCCGATCAATGATTCTCTCTCATTATTGATATTTCTATCTCTCTCCCTCTCCCTTCCTCTTTGAAATCAATAAAATGTATTTTAAAAAATTCATAATGCTAAGTAATTCTAAGAAAAAAAATAGGTCATGAAATTAAATTGTTGACCTTTACTTGTAATGACTCAATAAACATGTTTTTACCATCTCTTACAAGCACCTATTATTTTGAGAGATACAACAAATAGGCAACAAAATGTTTCTATATATCTACATTGACCATTTTTATTCATGGGTTGACTCATTAAACTATTGATTCCCATTGAATATTTTGGATTATTTTATGCAAACACACATTTTTATAGAGGGAAATTCTTTATTAATATGGTTTAGTGAAAAGCAATTTTCAAGCAATTATGTTACGATGATCTTAGTTAATTCTAAGCATAACTTGCAAAAGTCAAACTATATTAACAAATTAATTGAATCACCATATCTCTGAATCTAGTAATAAAATGAGAATTATGCCTATGCATTAACAAAAATTATCTGATTTGAGGAACAAGAAGATGAGATCAGTGATTAAGGACCATAAAAATATCACCACCCAAAAACAATTTTCTTTTAAGTTATAGTGGTAAACATCTTTTTCTTATTTGTAGTTCAAAAACTATATTTTGTTTAGTTTGAAAACCTTGGTGAGCAGCTCATAAGTCCTTGTCCCTAGAGTGATTAACCAGTCAGGCTCAATATCCTCAGCCCTTCACTTCATTCTATCAAAGCTAAAAAGCCACAAAAAAAAAAAATCCCAGGAGAGCAGCCCCACTAGTGAAAGCCAGCCTGGTTGTATAGCTGAGAGGAATCCCATAGGGTCTTGTGCAAAATATTTCATACAATAATATGTTTTCACCATCCAGAGATAACTTATTTTTATTAGGCTATTTTTGTGTCTTTGTTTCTTGTTGCTCTAAACATTATTAGAATGAGTTGAGTCACTGACTGCTTTAGAGAAAGCTGCACAGTATGGGAATCAAAGCCCTGAATGTGTTTATCTTTCTAGCATATTTAATTATTATTTTCTAATTCCTAAGTTTTGGTTTTAATGATTCATTGGCAATGCGATTCTTCAATTTTCAAAAAAAAAAAAATCACTTATTTCTCCATGTTTAGAAGGTAGAAATTACTCAATATTCACATATTAAAATTACAAGAAATTATCACACCTAGAAGTGTTTGCCATATAATCTATATATATAAAAGGCTAAGTGACTGACTGTCTAACAGGATGACTGACTGGCCCTACATATGATGCACACTGTCAATTTAAAAATAAACGTTGCTCTTGCTAGCACCAATCACACATGTGTGTTTCCATCTGTCATTGTTGATCGAGAATTTGGTTGTTTTTGTTGACATTCGCTGATTTATTATCACAAGATTGCGACCTAACAAAATCAAAGCTGAAATATTAACAGGATCTGTGGAAAGAGAAGTTGTTCTGATTCCAAGAATTGATTGTCCCTGTCTGACACTGGCCTCAATTTAACTTAATTTGAAGACAGTTTCCTGTGATGCCAGCATTTGCAATGACTATTAAATAAATCACAAGGACAAACTGTAGAGAGAGTAGGAATGAATATTTCTACCTGAACCTGTTTTTGGACATGGTCAGTTATATGTTGCTTTCTCTCAAATTCGAAGGGCATGCAATGTTAAAGTTAAAGTTCTAAATACTTCATCACAAGGGAAATTAGTCAAGCACTCTGAACGTGTTTTTACTCTTAATGTGGTATACAGGGAGATATTAGAATAAGTTTAATCAGTTTATCAGTCATTGATTTTATCAATGTTTTTATTATGTTTTTGTTGTTTTTATATCATGTCTTTGTTGATGTTATATCATGTTGTTATTGCTTATTAATCAATTTATATATTATTTTCATATACATTTTACTAATTTTCTTTCATCTCTGACACTTCTATTATAGAGAAAGGGCAAATAGCAATATTAAAATATTTATTCTAATTAATTTCCTTTCAATGTGCACAAATCTGTGCACCAGGCCACTAGTCTTTTGTAAAGGTTTGCAACCAAACCTACTCATTTGCCTAGAAAGAAGGATTGTTTATATCATACTACTCAGGAAATAAATCTATACTCCTTCCTGAAGGGAACTATTTCTCTATCTTCCAAGGCCATTTCTTGAGTAACACCTCTGAAAATATAGTCTGGAACAAAGGTAGAGAATGCTCCTGCTCAAACAAGATATAGACATTCAAGGGGGCCCACAGAGAATTGCCTCAATAAGTTATGGTTTAAAGATTTTTTTTCATACTAAACACACCTATGTAACTGACAGTCAGACCTAGGAAAAAAAACACATTACTAGCATTTGTGAAACCCCTCTCATTTCCCATTGCATCCACCTGCTCCTCCCCCAAGTATATTTCACAATCTTGAATTTTAACTACATAAATTACTTTTTCCTTTAAAAAATAAGCTAAATTGAAAAAATATATAATATGTACTCATTTGTGTCTGATTTTATTTAACCAAATTATACTCAGCAGATTCATTCATACTGCTGCATGAAGTTACAGATTTTTATCTTCAGTGATGTATAAATTTTATTGATGGTAAACCCTCTAACTTTCAATGTATATTTGTTGTTTCTAATTGTAGCTATTATGAACATGCAATTAGTTTTGCGGCACTTAGCAGTCTATTGGCTGTTGAGTGTTCTTTCTCTTGTCAATACATGGTAGAACAATATTTCTGGCTGCAGGAAAAAAAATACATGAACACTATGACTTTACTTTCAAGAACAACCAACATGTAATGTAAAATTATCTTCATTTTTCAAATTTAGCAGATCTTGGGGTCCAAATTATTATTTTGGCATATAGTTAAGAGATGTCAACCCAACATATGGCTGTTAGGAGATGGACTGCTCTCTGCCTACTCTGCATGGTAAGACTATGTGACTCTATTTTGGCCACAATGCAAATAATGCCCATACTGCACCTTAAAAAGGATACATGATGGCAATATATAATTTAAAAAGTCTTACATTTAAATTTCAAAACAGAATCAAATTTCTGATGAGAATGTCATGGTTTATCCCTCAGAAATTAAGATATGTCTTAAATGTGCAATTTTTAGGATTTATTAAAATGCCTTTTGCAAAACCCTGTTGTTCTAAAGTTTGTTTATTTTTGTGTAGAGCCAAATGTAACGTATATAGTAAAACATAGGACGCGGATAGAACTATCAAAGATCCTATAAGTTATAAAACAGGGATTGGCTTAAATTATGCTTTATTCAGTGATTGTTGTTTGTTTTAAATCATTTATCCACTTTAGATAGAGCTACCAGCTGGAGAAAGGCCCAGGAGCTTGGGCCTGCAGGACCACTGAGTCAGCCACCCCACTCCTGCAGACTTATATTTGAGCATCTGTATGCGAGAAAAAGAACCCTGTCTGGTATAAGTTGCAGGTTTTAAAAACTTTCTAACTTCAAAATAACTAGAGATTCACAGGCAGTTACAGTAATAGCACAGAGAGATCTTGTGCACCTTGGCCCTGCTTCCCACAGCAGTTATGTCTTACAGAGTTGTATGTAGTACAATGTCAAAACCAGGAGATCGACATTTGTACAAGCTAGGGCCTAATTCAGATTTTGCCCAGTTTTACATGCACACGTGTGTGTTTTTAGAGCTTTAGTCCACTTTATGACATGTACATTTGTGCAAGTGCCACCAAAATCAGGAGACACAGTTGTTTATTACTATTACAATCCCTTTCGAAGCCCCTGTTTTAAGGGTGCTTGAAATCCCTGATGCATCTGATATGTGGTTACTTTAAAGTTAACTTCTCTATGCTAGTTTGTCACAGATTGTATTCTCTAATTGTTTAAGAGTTTTATGTGAATCCATTAGATCAACCTATGAGAGAACTTGAAAAATACTCATGGTAACTAATTTTTTACTTCTAAAACTCTCAGTTACTCAAAGTTGTGACCCAATCTCACATTTTGATTAACTTTTATAGGTCAGATTACTAGGTATGTACAGCTTTATACATTGTATATAGAGCTTGGCCAGTGTTGCTCAGTGGTTGAGCATCAACTTATGAACCAAGAGGTCAAGGTTTGATTCCTGGTCAAGGGCACATGCCTAGGTTGTGGGCTCAATCCCCAGTGTGGGGCATGCAGGATGCAGCCGATCGATGATTCTCATCATTGATGTTTCTATCTCTATCTCCCGCTTCCTTCCTCTCTTAAATCAATAAAAATACATTAAAAAAAAAGAAATTGTATATATACCCACAGATCCTTTTCTGCAATTCCAGAATCTATAAGTCTTTGAAAGTATAATTTTGGTGCTTTGCTTTGCAGGAATATAAGACCATACCCACATTCATTTTAGGGGAAAAGCTGACCTGATTTTGTGGGGGGGAAAATAAAAAAATATTTCTTAGGGGAACTAAATGAGAAAAAAGGCATTATAACTATAAAACATATCACCTGCAATTTTCCCATGTTGAATTCAAATCCACAATTTACATAAAAAGTATTCTCCTAATAGTATAAGATTTGTAAAGCTATAAGCTCATGCACTTAAAAGGTTTAGAAAATGAAACAAAGTAGCTTATTTTTAATCATTCAGCACAGATTTAAGGCACCTTCTTCTTTGGTAGTAATTATGATAAGTGCTGGGAATAAATAAAAATTCATCATTGCACATGAATCCAAAGGCATCACAGACTGTAATAACAGAAACTAGCATTTGCATAGTGACTCACGTTCTCCTCACACTGTCACATAAATAAATCCAATGCCAATAGCAAACTGTGAGGAATTATTACTCTTTTCTTTTCTTTTTGTGAGGAATTGGATCCTTAGAAGTGTCTGAAACTAATTCACATATTTCATGAAAGAGATTAAATATAACTCAAATTTCCTTGATCTGTTTCAAAATGTCAGTGTTTTTTCTTTATGCTCTTAAATGAACAAACAAGGACACTGTTGGTTCCACAAATTAATTCTAAATGATGTTATTTTCCTGTCCTCAGAGAATTTGTTCTACACACGATTTCTTCTTATTGTCATTATTGATTTTGTTTTGTTTTCTCCATTACTACTCTTGGCTACCTTAGTATAATGTATAGAAAAGAGAGAATGTTTGTGTTCAGTCTGTTTTGTTGTTGTTCAACGTTAAAGTACAGTTCTAGGTAGAAGTAAGAATTAATTTATTTGAATCTATAAGTCACTTATATTATGTGAAATTGACTAAAGAGCACTTTAACATTAGACTGCTTCTAAACAGCCACATTATTACTAACTAGAGGCCCAGTGCACAGATCTGTGGATGGGGGGAGGGAGTGGTCCATCAGCCTGGCTTGCGTCCTCTTGCAATCCGGGACTCCTTGGGGCGTGTAGCAGTGCACCAAACAGCAGGTGGCCAGGGAGAAGCCCAAGCCCGGCCAGGGGCTGCACCACTTGTGCTCATCCCAGCCTACGGCACCAGCTGCCTTGGTAGTGCTGCTGCAGAGTCCGGAGAGGCTCCCATCGCTGCAGCTGTGCTCTCTGGCAGTGAGCCCGGCTTGGCTTCTGGTTGAGTGGCTCTCCCTCTGTGGGAGCACACTGACTACCAGGGCGCAGCTCCCGCATTGAGTGTCCGCCCCCTGGTGGTCAGTGTGAGCACATCATAGTGACTGGTCAACCAGTCATTCCAGTTATTCTGGTTGTTCTGTCAGAACAGTCGCATTGCAAAAAAAACAAATATAAAAACTAAACTAACAACTAATATGCCTCATCACTACAGACACACTAATCCTCAGAAACATAAAGCCACTCAAATTTGCCTAGATACAAAAGGATGACTCATCAATAACAATTAGGAGTTATTTTGGGTTATAAAACATGCTCAAAATGCAAAAATTGATCAATGAAATACATTAAAACCCTAGAGAATCTAAACTAATAAAAGCCTAGGTTGCCCTTGCACCCTCGCACCCTCAAACAATGCCCTCATGTCATCACAAGATGGCCGCCCCTCATGTTGTCAGAAGATGGCCACCCCCATGTCATCACAAGATGGCCACCACAAGATGACCAGCAGGGAAAGGCAGTTGTGGTTTATCAGGCTGGCAGGGAGGGGCATTTGGGGGAGATAAGGCCAGCAGGGGAGGGCAGTTGGGGGCGACTGGGGCAGCAGGGGAGGGCAGTTGGAGGTGACCAGGCACACAGGGGAGGGCAGTTCAGGGCAATAGGCCAGCTGGGGAGGGCAGTTCGGGGCAATTGGGCTGGCAGGGGAGCAGTTAGGCTTCAATCAGGCCACAGGGAAGTGGTCAGGGGGCTATCCAGCTGGCAGGCAGAAGCAGTTAGGGGCAATCAGGCAGGCAGGCCGGTGAGTGGTTAGGAGCCAGCAGTCCCAGACTGGAGAGGGTGCAGGCTGGGCTGAGGGACACCTCCCCAGTGTATGAATTTCATGCACCGGGTCTCTAGTATTTATATAATAATGTTAAATAGGTGTATAAAGCGTTTGACATTTAATATCTATTCATGATCTATTAAAAACAAGTTAGGAATAGAAAGAGACTGATTTTTTCTGATAATGGAGATCTATAAAAATAACCTATATTTCTGACAACATTTATTGGAAAATGCTCAATCTACACACAAAACATTGATAAATTGAACTTTATCAAAATTAAAAACTTTGATCTTCAAAGGAATTGTTATGAAAAGAAGAGAAAAGGCCACATAATAAGAGAACATATCTAAAATCATATACTCGATTAAAGACATGAGTTGGCACTATGTCTGTCTTTTACAACTGGTGAGATTAATGAGTTTAAATTTAAATATATGCTATGTATAAAAACATGCAATCTCAGAAGGACCTGTAGAGTATGATTACTAGAAATTAAAAGTTTCTACTCACAATTCTGATTTACAACTCCCGTGTTCTAAGATGTGTGAGTCCATTTCACCCTTTACTATTTCTACGCTTGAAAACATTTGCCTAAAAGGAGGATTCCAAGGAAAAGGGAAAGAAAGAGAAGATAATAGGTGTAACACAAAATCTAACTTATGTGGCCATGATATTTGACTGATTCTTTTATAAGATACTCAGAAATACTAGTTTGATTGTATGTGTAACCCAATGTATGCTACTATCATTCTTTGCTCTAGGATCTATGTTGTTATGGCTTAAACTTTCATCTCATATCTGCCAAAAATTTCTGTATTCTCAAGGATTTAGATAGATAGATAGATAGATAGATAGATAGATAGATAGATAGATAATTCTGTGAATTTTATCTTCTCTCAAATTTGCTTCTTTTGTTACACTTGAACATCTCGCCACTTAGGAAAAGCATCTTTTACTTGATTCCATCTGTTAATAATATTGGCGATAGGTGCTAGCTATGTGGAGTTGAGGTTTAATAACAACAATAAGTGGACCCATAGCATTAATATAGGTAATTTTTATTGAATTCATTGTAGTGACATTGGTTAATAAAATTGTATAAGTTTTGCCATAGCCAATTTGGCTCAGTGCATAGAGCCTTGGCCTGTGGACTGAAGGGTACCAGGTTTGATTCCAGTCAAAGGCAGTGTGCAGGAGACAGCCAATCAATGATTCTCTCTCATCAATGATGTTTCTCTCTCTCTCTCTCTCTTCCTTCCTCTCTGAGATCAATAAAAATATTTTTAAAAAATTGTGTAAGTTTCAGCTGTACAATTCTTATTGTACTATATGTTTACTACCCCAAGTCAGGTTTCCTCCCATCACTATTTATGCCCCCTTTACCCTTTTCCACCTCTCCCCACTTCCTTTCCCTCTGGTAATCACCATACTGTTGTCTGTGTCCATGAGTTTTTATTTGTTTGTTTGTTTTTGTTTAATATCTTTACCTTTCTCACCCAGACCCCCAACCCTCCTTCCCTCTAACAGCTATCAGTCTGTTCTCTGTATCTATTTTGTTTACTAGTTTATTTTGATCCTTATATTCCACATACACATAAAGTCATACTTGTGTCTTTGACTGGCTTATTTGATTGAAGTGTTATTTACAATAGCCAAGATTTAAAAGATAATTTTAATTGAATATTAAAAGTCTCTTTTCTTACCAGTGTTTACCTGCATGTACCATGTGGTCCTCCAGGTTCCTGCTTTATCTATTTCTTCCATTTCTTTTTCTCTATCCCTTTTCCTCTTTTTCCACATTCTTTGCTTATTGCTTTTTTTCTCCTTCTCCTCCTCTTCCTCCTCCTTCTTCTTCATTCACAGAATGGATTTCACTACTTCTTTTTGCTATTTTTTAACATCCAAATCACACAAACTCATTCATGGTCTCTGCATTTAATTTTTCCTCTGCTTAGGCTACTACTCCTTGTTACCTGAATCGCTCACACTGTCATAACTTTTAGGTCTTTATGCAAATGCAATTTTTATTAGTGACCTATCTTAATTGCCATTTTAAATGGCATCTATCCATTTCTCTTGCTTTATGTTTCCTATTACACTTACCATCTAGTCTATTACATGTTTATGTTGTCTATGTTCTCTACTTACCCTATCCTAAATTATATGCTCTAAATAGGTTTGAGTTCTGTCTTTGGTTAAATGCTTTTCTATTTTACTCTACTTGAAGCCAGAAATGAAATATTATTATTATTATTATTATTGATTATATTATGACTTACTGTGAAATGTAACACTACAACCACAAATTTAGTATTTTAAATGTATTAGATGTCTATTGAATGTTGTTTCCCCATATTAGCTTTCTAAAACAAATCAGTGTTAGGAAGTAATAAACATGAAAAATTGTGTGTATCTTCAGTATTGATCAGCACTGGACGTATGAAAAATATTATTTTCCTCAAGGAGATTTAGGGTTTAGTACAAATGATCAGTTGTGGTTACTATGTGTTTGAATCTGTCTCAGTTTGTGGATGTGGGAGTGTTGAGGGCCACTGGTGTGTGTTGAAGCTGAAAATGAGACAGTGTGAAGATTCAAAATGATGATGGAGGGAAACTTGACTTGGGGGGGGTGAACACACAGGACAGTGGACAGATGATGTGTTGTAAAACTGTGCACCTGAAACTTATATAATTTTATTAACCAGTGCCACCCCAACAAATTCAATAAATATAAATGGGAACAGTCTGTAAACCACAAATGACAGTATAACTGAGTCACCAAATCTAGGACAAGCCAAAAATATTAAATATAACTTGTTAAAAGACAGAAACTCCATTCCTATCATTTAAAAATGTTCTTCACACATTAGAAATGTTCAAAACGCATTGGTTGAATTTATAAATTTGGAAGCAGGGCTAGGAGGACCAATTGTGAACCAAAATCAGTGAGACTAGGAGATTATATTTTTGGAACAGATTTGAATTGACTCATTTATAATCATTCTCATAAAATGACACATGGAAGGATCAGTTTTTCATATGCCAAAGATGACACTTTTGTAACATACATTGGATGATTCTTGTCATTATATGTCACTTGTTTATTTTCTTAAAATGTGGTACCAAATAGTCTAACCTCAGTAGTGTTTGCACTAGGTTATGTTTAGTCAATTTAGTTTAGCAAATCAGTAGAGTGAACTGAGAAATTTTATTTAAATTCTGAACTGTAATGTTAAGTTACAAAATATTGTCTTTTCTATTGTGAAATGACATTGTGTTAACAGATAATAATCAATCCCATATAGAAGTGTTAACAATAAAACAGACTAAATTAATATTGTGTATGTCTGAATGACTTAGTAAAAAGATAAATTTAGAGCCATTAAAATATCTGCTGCTATATTACATTCCTAATACTTTGTCCCTGTAATATCTAAAGTTACCAGGAAGCACATTACATAAAGGCTAATAACTGACATGATTTTATATATTCTTTTGAATAAGAAATGGAATGTAATCTGCATAATTCACATTCTTTAATTCTTCAGTATTACATCATTTTCCTTTTGAAATTATCTTAATCTCAAACACTTTAGCTCTTAGAAAAAAATGAACAGATTGTAATTTACTGCTTTAAGAATTTATTTAATTTACTAGAGGTCTGCTGCATGAATTCGTGCATGGGGGGGGAGGGTCTGGCTGCCCCCCCCCAATGGGGGCCCCCTGGACAGGCCAGCAGGGGGAAGGAACAGCGGGTGGTTGGCTGGCTGGCCCCGCCTTCAATCAGGGTGTTGGGGGCCAATCGGGGATGGGTTGGCTATGGGGAGGGGCCACAGGCAGTTGGCCGGACAGCCCTGCCCCAGATCATGGTGCTGGGGCTAATCAGGGGCCAGGATGATGGCAGGGGGGCGATTGGGGCCTGGATCTGGGTGGTTGGCTGCTGTAGTACATGTCATAACCACCAGGTCGTTCTGGTTGTTCTGATTGTTCTGCCATTTCAGTCACTGAGCTTTTATATATATAGATTATATTATGACTTACAGGTTAGGTGTTTTTCAATAGATTGTCTTTCAAATTTTTATTACATACTCAGGCTAGTGGGGCTGAATGATGATCAGTTTGGTCTTGGTTCAGTGAAACATAACACGATTTAAGCATGTTTTCAACCACTTTTTCTAAGAGTACATTAGGTTGTTTTATTTAAGGAGGCCTGCATATTATATGCAGTACCTATTATCTTTATGAATGTCCACAACAAAATTAAAAATTAGTTCACTTGCCCTGCCAGTTGGTTTAGTTGGTTGAGCATCTCCCATGCACCAAAACTCTCTGGTTTGATTCCAGGTCAGGGCGAATGCCTGGATTGTGGGTTTGAGCCCCAATAGGGGCATGCTAGAGGCAACCTATCGATGTTTCCCCCCTCTCTTTCCCTTCCTCTCTCTCTCAAATTAATAAAAACGTATTTTAAAAATTTAATTTACTTAACATATAATTATTAAGTGCTTACAATTTACTAGGTAGTCATTATTCAAATTGTCAGGGACTGGACTGATACCTAAGACGCAACTTACCCTCTCATGGTTCCTCTCTTCCCTAGGGAAAATGGTCAATGAATCATTGTATAAAACTGATTATTAAAAAATAATTTTTGCTAAACACTTAATTACTTTTATCTCATAATTATATTTACCTCATAATTATATTTATCTCATAATTCCTTCCTAAAAGCAACTTACTTTAAAGACTTTTGAGTGCAACATTAATCCTTTGAGAAAACCTCTGGAACAGAAATTACAGCAGTACAGGGAGATAGCCTCTGAGGTTAAGTTGAAATACTGTAGATTATAATGCACCTTATAGTTTCTTTTCCAGCTTTATTGAGGTATAATTGACAAATAAAAATGTATATATTTAGAGTGTACAACATAATGATTTAATATTCACGTATATTGTGTCATGACCATTCTGTTGTCTACTAATGCCCATGAGCTTTAGTTTTATGTAAGTGAAATTATATGGTTCTTAGCTTTTTCTGACTGACTTATTTTGTTTAGCATAATATTCTCAAGGTCCATTCATGTTGTAACAAATGGCAATATTTTACCTTTTCTTATAAATAAATAGTATTCCATAGTGTACATATTCATCACCTTGTATAATTAACTTTTTGTTTGTGGTTAGGTAGCTTTTATGGGCTACTCTCAGTAAATGTGATGTATACATTCATATGTTATTAACTACATAGTCACCATGCTGTGCATCAGATCCCCAGAATACAATCATCTTATAAGTGAAAGTTTGTACTTTTTAACCAACATTTTGTTGTTTTCCTTGAAGAAGTTTCAAGGATTCATGAATTTCACCAAAAATCATTTAATACTCATTATAAAATACTAGAGGCCCAGTGCATGAAATTCATGCAGGGGTGGGGGGGTGTCCCTCAGCCCAGCCTGCACCCTTTCCAATCTGGGACCCCTTGAGGGATGTCTGACTGCCCCTGGGATCGGGCCTAAACAGGCATTCGGACATCCCTCTCACAATCCAGGATTGCTGGCTCCCAACTGTTACCCTGCCTGCCAGCCTGATTGCCCCTAACTGCTTCTGCCTGTCAGCCTGATCACCCCCTAACCACTCCCCTACAAGCCTGATAGACACCTTACTGCTCCCCTGCCAGCCTGATTGTTCCCAATTGCCCTCCCCTGCAGGCCTGGTCCCCTCCAACTGCCCTCCCCTGCAGGCCTGGTCACCCCTAACTACCCTCCCTTGCTGGCCTGGTCGCCCCCAATTGCCCTCTCCTGCAGGCCTGGTCACCCCTAACTGCCCTCCCTGCCAGCCCAGTCACTCCTAACTGCCCTCCCCTGATGGCCTGGTTCCCCCCAACTGCCCTTCCCTGCAGGCCTAGTCCACCCCAACTCTTCTCCCCTGCTGGCCTTGTTGCCCCCAACTGCCCACCCCTGACAGCCTGATCTTGCCCCCAATGGCCCTCTCCTGCTGTTCTGATCTCTTCCCTAACTGCCCTCCCTTGCAGGCCTGGTTCCTCCCAACTCCCCTTCCCTGCTGACAATCTTGTGGTGGCCATCTTGTGTCCACATGTGGGCAGCCACCTTGTGTGTTGGAGTGATGGAAAATTTGCATATTACTCTTTTATTAGATAGGATAGGTAATATTTCATAGTATACATGTACCATATCTTCTTTATCCATTCCTCTATTGATGGACACTTTGGTTGTCTCCATGTCTTGGGCCACTGTGAAAAATGCTTCAATGAACATAGACATGCATAAATCTTTGCACATAAATTTTTTTCAAGTTTTTTGGGTAGATACCCAGAAGAGGGATTGTTGGGTCATATGTAACTCTATTCTTAATTATTTTTAGGAACTGCCATACTGTTTTCCGCGGTGGTGATACCAGTTTATGTTCCCACCAACAGTGATGGAGGGTTCCTTTTCTTCACAACCTCTCCAACACTTGTTATCCCCTGTCTTGTTGATAACAGCCATTCTAACAGTTGTGAGGTGGTAACTCATTGTAGTTTGTGTGTGTGTTTTTTTATAATTTATCTTTATTATTGAATGAAATACAGATGCTTCTTTTAGTCCTCATTGACCTCCTTCACCCTGCATCTGTTCTCCACCCCCAGACCTTCACCACACTTTTGTCTGTGTCCATGAGTTACGCCTATGTGCATGTAAGTTCTTTGGTTAATTTCTCCTCACCCACTCACCCCTACCTTCTCTCTGTAGTTAGTGAAGTTGAACATTTTTTCATATATATTATGGACATTTGTATGTCTTCTTGGGAGCAATGTTTGTTTAGTTCCTCTGTTCAGTTTTTACTTGGATTGTTTGGTGTTGAGTTATAGAAGTTATTTATATATTTTGGATATTAACCACTAGTTGGAGCTATTGTTTACAAATATCATCCCCCATTAGGTTGGTTGTCTTTGTTTTATTGACAGTTTCTTTTGCTGTGTGGAAGCTTTTAGTTTGACATAGTCCCATTCACTTATTTTTATTTTTACTTCCCTTGACTTTGGGGTCAAATTCATAAAATGTGCTCTATGAGCAAGGTTTATAAGCATTGTATCTATGTTTTCTTCTATGTAATTTATTGTTACAGATCTTATATTAAGGTCTTGATCCATTTTGAATTAATTTTTGTACTAGGAGACAAACTGCAATCTACTTTGACTTCTTTTCATATGGCTATCCAATTCTCCCAGCACCATTTATTGAAAAGGCATTCTTTTCTCCATTGTATGTTTTTGACTCTTCTTTGAAAAAATTATTTGCCCAGATACATTTTGGTTTTATTTCTTGGATCTTAAATCTATTCCATTGGTCTGTGTGTCTATTTTTTCTTCCAATACCATGCTATTTTGATTATCATAGCACTATAGTATATAAAGATAGGTAGTGTGATATCTCTGGCTTCATTCTATTTTCTCAGGATTGCGTTGGTTGTCTGGGTCTTCTGTGGTTTCATACAAACCTAAAAAATTTTGGTTCTATTTATTTTTTTCCAATTTACATATATGGTTGAGGGTTTAATGGATGTCTACCCTTTCCCCCCAATTTAACCCCTCAGCCCAGCTTCCACTCCATCCTAAGCCTTCACCACACTATTTTCTGAGTCCATGGTCTGTGCACATATGTTCTTTGGTTAACCTCATCCCCTCTTCCTTCACACTAAAATTTATCAGTCTGTTGCATGCTTCCATGTCTTTGGTCCAATTTGTTCCTTGAGAATTTTATTTAGTAGAGTCTACATTTAAGTGAGATTCGTCTTTCTCTGACTGGCTTAACGTAATCATCTCCAGGTTCCTCCATGCTGTCTCAAAGGGTAAGAGATTCCTCCTTTTTACAGATACAGAGCATTCCATTGTGTAAATGTACCACAGTTTTTTATCCACTCATCTACTGATGGGCACTTGGGCTGTTTCCAGGTCTTAGCTATTATAAATAATGCTGCTATGGAAATAAGGGTGCATATATTCTTTCATATTGGTGTTTCAGGATTCTTAGGATATATTCACAAAGTGGGATTGCTGGGTCAAATGGCAGTTCCACTTTAAATTTTTTGAGGTATCTCCACACTGTTCTCCACAGTGCCTGCACAAGTCTGCATACTCAGCAGAGTACCAGGGTTCCCTTTTTTCCATATCCTCACCAGCACTTGTTTGTTGATTTATTCATGATAGCCATTCTGGCAGGTGTGAGTTGTATCTCATTGTCATTCTAATTTCCATCTCTCTGATGATTAATGACTTTGAGCAATTTTTCATATGTCTTTGGCCATCTGTATACACTCTTTGGAGAAGTGCCTTTTCAGGTTTTTTACCCATTTTTTTAAATTGAATTGTCTGTCTTCTTTTTGTTTAGTTGTATGTGTTCTTTATATATTTTGGAAATTAAAACTTATCAGATGTATCATTGGTGAATATGTTTTCCCATGCAGTGAGTTCCTTATTCATTTAAGGATGGTTTCTATTGCTTTAGAAATGACATTGGGATTTTAATGGGGATTGCATTAAATCTATATTGTATTGGGTTATATGGCCATTTTAATTATGTTTATTTTTCCAAGCAATGAATATGAAATATCTTTCCATTTCATTGTGTCTTTTTCAATTTCTTTTAATAATGCTTTGTAGTTTTCAGTATATAGGTATTCCACATTCTTTGTTATGTTTATTCCTAGGTTTTTCAAATTTTTTAGTTGCAATTACAAAAGAAATTGTTTCCTTTATTTTGTTTCCTGTTAGTATACAAGAGAGCAGTGGATTTTTGTACATTGATTTTGTATCCTGTACCTTTACTGTATTTGTTTATTCTTTCTCATAATTTTTGGTGAAGTCTTTAAGATTTTCTATATAGAGACTCATGTCATCAGCAAAAAAAATGACACTTTCGCTTCTTCCTTCCCAATTTGGATGCTTTTTATTTTTCTCTTTCATGATTGCCCTGACTAGGACTTCCAGAACCATCCTATATAATAAAGAGGTAATATGCAAATTGACCATCACTCCAACACACAAGATGGCCGCCCCCATGTGGTCAAATATGGCCACCCTCATGTGGACATAAGATGGCCACCATGAGGTGGCTGGCAGAGGAGGGCAGTTGGGAGGAATAAGGCCTGCAGAGGAGGGCAGTTAGGGGCAACCAGGCTCGCAGGGGAGGACAGTTAGGGGCAACCAGGCTGGCAGGGGAGAGCAGTTGGGGATGACCAGACCAGCAAGGGAGGGCAGTTAGGGGTGACTGGGCCAGCAGGAGAGGGTAGTTAGGGGCAATCAGGCCAGCAGGGGAGCCATTAGGCATCGATCAGGTTGGCAGGGGAGTGGTTAGGGTCACTCCCTCAAGCATCATGCCATAACATTGACACAGGCAGGCAAGCTATTGGGAGCCAACAGTCCCAGTGGGATCAGGCCTAAACAAGCAGTCAGACATCCCTTGAGGGGTCTCAGATTGGAGAGGATGCAGGCTGGGCTGAGGGACACACACCAGCCCTTCCCCCTGTGCACGAATTTCATGCACTGGGCCTCTAGTGTTGAATAAGAGTGGTGAGAATGGGCATCCTTGTCTTGTTCCTGATTTTAGAGGAAAAGCTTTCAGTTTTTGCCATTGAGTATGATATTGGCTTAGGGTTGTCATATATGGCCTTTATTGTGTGGAGGTACTTTCCTTCTATACCCATTTTATTGAGTGTTTTGATTACAAATGATGTTGTAATTTATCAAATGCTTTTCTGCATCTATTGATAAAAACATATGATTTTGGTCTTTTGTTAATGTGATTTATTACATTGATCAATTTGCTTATGTTGAACCATCTCTGTACTCCTGGAATGAACCCTACTTGATCAGGATTTATTATTTTTTAATATATTGTTGTATTCAATTTGCTAGTATTTTGTTTATGATTTTCACATCTGTATTCATCAGATGGAAGCATTTGAGAAGGATAGTTATCAAATCTTTGATTGCTGGACAGAATTCACTATTGAAGCCATCTGGTCCTAGATTTTTATTTTTGGAAAGTTTTCGATGTTTGTTTCAATTTCCTCAATGTTTATCCATCCATTTAGATTTTTAATTTCTTCATGATTCAGTATAGGAAAGTTAGTACATTTCTAGGAACTTAATCCATTTCTTTAGGTTATTGAATTTGGTGGCATATTGTCTTTCATAATATTCTAGTACTAGAGGCCTGGTGCACAAAATTCGTGCATGGGGGGTCTGTCCCTCAGCCCAGCCTGCACCTTCTCCAGTCTGGGATCACTAGGGGGATTTTTGAGGGATCATGCCTAAACCAGTAGTCAGACATCCCTCTCACAATCTGGAACCACTGGCTCCTAACCACTCACCTGCCTGCCTGCCTGATTGCCCCTAACCACTTCTGCCTACCAGCCTGATTGCCCTTAACCTATTCCCTGCTGGCCTGATCAATGCTGAACTGGCCCCCTGCCAGCTTGATCGCTTGCAACTGCCTTCCCCTGCTGGCCTGATTGCCCACATTGCCCTCCCCTGCTGGCCTGATCGTCCACAACTGCCCTCCCCTGCCAGCCTGATCGCCCCAACTGCCTTCCCCTGCTGCAACATGCCTCCTCCTCTGAGCCCCTCCTGCACTGTGTGTGCAGCCATCTTGTGACAATGTTATGGCATGATGCTTGAGGGCGTGACAACCCCCAAGGCTATTATTAGTATAGATGATCCTTTGTATATCTGTGATGTTAGTGATAACTTCTCTTTCATTTCTGATTTTGTTTTTATATGAGTCTTTTTTTACCTTAGTGAGTCTAGCCAGGGGTTTGTGAATTTTATTAATATTTTCAAAGAACCAGCTCTTTGTTGTATTATTTTTTGTTTAGTTTTTTGTTTTCTATTTCATTCAATTTGGCTTTAATTTTTATTTCTGTTGACTGAATTATTTTTGTTCTTTTTCTAGTTCTTTAAGATGTTATATTACATTGTTTACTGGTATTTTTCTTGCTTTTTTAAAAAAATAGACCTGCAGTGACATAAACTTCCCTCTTATTGCTTTTGCTGCATCCCTGAAATTTTGATATGTCATATTACCATTCTCATTTATCTCTACATATCTTTTTAAATATGTTTTTATTTATTTTAAAGAGAGGAATGCAGAAGGAGAGAAAGATAGAAACATCAATGTTGAGAATCATTGATTGGCTGCTTTCTGCTTGTGTCCTCCTGGTTTATAGTTCGATGCTCAACCACTGAACCACACTGCCTCAGCTCTACATATTTTTTTCAACCTTTATTTCTTCTTTAACCAAGTCATTATATAGTAGTTTGTTGTTTAATATCCACATATTTATGGCACATCTATTAATCTTATATTGCTTTCTGATGGAGTCAGATAGTTCTCATAGAGCTATTTCTTTTTTTATGCTGAGTTCTCTCTCTTTTCCCTCTGCATCATTTCTAGATTTCTATCTTCAATATCAATGATACTTTCATCTATTTCATTTGCTTTGTTTCCTATGCTTGCTAGTTCATTGTTGATCTCCTATATTGAATTCTTCTTGTCCAGAATTTCTGTTTTTATTTTTAAACTTTCAGCCTCTTTGGTGAAGTACTCATTTTGTTTGTTAAGTTGTTTTGTAACCTTGATAAATTGCCTGTTTGCATTTTCTCACATCTTGTGAGTATTTTCAAAACTGCAATCTTGAATTCTCTGTCATTTATATCACATATTCACAGGTCTTTAAGTTTCTGTGTATGTGTGTGTGTGTGTGTGTGTGTGTGTTCTGTTAATCTAGAGATTTTTTTTTCTTTCTCCACTACCTTGCTACTTGGGTTATTTATGAGTTTGATGGGTTTCTTCTCTGTCTAGGCATCAAACTGTGAGTGGACTTCTGGAGCAGATTAATTCAAAGAGATCTTTCTATTCTTTTACAATAGGTGGTGCTGAATCACAAGCTTTTTTTTTTTTAACTCTGTGAAATTCCAGTGCCAACCTGCTACCAGTGTATCTGCCATACCTGGGGGATCTGGAGGGCCAGAGGATCTTCTAGCTTCTTTGTTGTTTTTCCCTCCCAGTAATGGCAATCTGGGTCCTCCATGGAGTCCACCATATGCCCTGAGCCAGGACCAGTCACAAAGTAACCCCTTTGCTCAGGGTGAAATATGATTCTGTAGGACTAGTTTTCAGGTTTGCAGATAATGTGCTCCACAACTTGACACCAAAGGCAAAGGGAGGCACTCTCGGAGAGGTTAATGGGAGTCTAAGGCAAGGTGACCGTATCCATTGCTTTGTTATTGTGTCTGAAATGCCAACTGCCAGACAACTAGCTTAATCTATAGACTGTATATGGTGATGAAAGTCATAAAACTGGTTGAACTACCAAAATTAGAGAATGTATTGAAAAAATAAGAGTGCCAAAATAATGATCAACATTTAAGAGTTAGATTTACTGCATGAAAATGTATGAGGAGGAAATTCTTCCCTCTACTTGATTTAAGCCTAGGCTGGGATTCTGTAACAAAAGACAGATTAACAAGAGAAAATAATATAAATTTAAATTTTATGTGACACAAAGACCCTCAAAAACAAATAAATACCCAAAGAAGCGGCAAAATCTAAATGCTGTTATATTGGATTGAACAAAGAGAGGCAATTGTAGAAAAGTAACTAAAATATATGGGGAGGCTAAAGAAAGATAACAACTGTTTTAATAAGGGCTGTTTTTGCAGAATACTGTCAGTTCTAATTTTTCATCCTTAATGAAAAGAATGTTTCTTTTTCCTGGTATAAGGAGGACATCCTTTACATGGGATTTTTATTTCTTGTTTTAACGAAGAAAAGGGGAGATTAGAATACCCTTCTTACAAATTTTGTTGTTTGCATAAATGGTCTATTTTATTCATTGATATTGAGATGTCAAGAAATCATAAAAACCAGTTTCTAATGGTGAATATAGAGACAGCACCTTTTT
Source organism: Corynorhinus townsendii (assembly GCA_026230045.1). Taxonomy (NCBI): domain Eukaryota; kingdom Metazoa; phylum Chordata; class Mammalia; order Chiroptera; family Vespertilionidae; genus Corynorhinus; species Corynorhinus townsendii. The sequence goes on along the minus strand of JAPDVU010000001.1, from coordinate 110,831,631 downwards.
GTTTGTAAGTAGACAGAATTTAAGATAATGGCTTAAATATATTCAAGTTAAGGAAATAAAGAATCGGAGTGGAAATAACTCTGTAGAAATTAAACTGTGAAGGGAGAAGAGAAAAAGAAGGAAAAAATGGCATATTTAATAAAGTAGAAAATTGTAGGGCAGATCAGTTGGGTTATATTCTGTATTATGCTTTGATATGCTGATAGAGCTAAAGTTTATTTCAAGTGCCACTGAACTTAACATCTTAAATGAATCACTTTAATTTCTGTGAGTTTGACTTTTATGCTATGTAAATGTTAACAAGAAAATATTAAAAGGTATTTTGAGAAGCAAATAGGATAAGAAAGAAAAATATAGAAAGTGGGCCCTGAGCTGAGAGAAAAACAGGAAAAAAAAATGATGCCAGATGGGCTAACCTAGTGAGGCCATGACACAGGGAAAGATACATTTCATTGTGTGTATTTTTTATTAAATTTATTGGTGTGGCATCCTATATAATAAAAGCCCAATATGCTAAGTGTCTGGTCATCTGGTCAGCTGTTCAACAAATCAAAGCAAAATATGCTAATGATATGCTAAGGCTGCGCAACCTCTATGATGTGCACTGACCACCAAGGGAAAGACGCTCCAAATGGTAGGTTAGCTTGCTGCTGGGGTCCGGCCAATCGGGATTGGGCAAGACAGGCTGGACATGCCCTGGAGCCCTCCCGTGTCCCTCCACAGCTGGGCAACCTCGCATGTCCTTCCCCAGCCCCAATAGTACACTGGTGGGGTCCCTTGGCCTGGCCTGTTCCCTCTCATCATCCAGGACCCCTTGGGGGATGTCGGAGAGCCGGTTTTGGCCAGATGGCGGAACGACCAGTCACTATGATGCACACTGACCATCAGGGGTAGATGCTCAATGCAGGAGCTACCCCCTGGTGATCAATGCACTCACACAGGGGGAGTGTTGCTCAGCCAGAAGGCAGGCTCCTGGCTGGCAAGCACGGTGGCAGCGGTGGGAGCCTTTCCTGCCTCTGTGGTAACACTAATGATGTCCAACTGCTGGCTTAGGCCAGGGGAACGGGCATAAGGCTTCAGTCAGACACCCCCTGAGAGCTCCTGGATTGTAAGAGGGCAGAAGCTGAGCTGAGGGACACCCCTCCCAAGTACACGAATTTTGTGCACCTGGCCTCTAGTTGGTTAATAGCATTATATAGATTTTAAGTGTATAATTCTATGGTACATCATCTCTATATTGCATTGTGTGCAAACCACTTAAAGTCAAATCTTCTCCTATTGTCACATATTTGACCTCTTTACCCTTTACTCCTCCCACCCTTGTCCTTTTGGCAACCACCATACTGTTGTCTGTGTGTATGAGTGTTTGTTTGTTTTTCTTGTTTGTTCATTTGTTGCTTTCATTTTGATATTACACATATGAGTGAAATCTTATGGTTCTTCATTTTTTCTGTCTGACCCATTTTGTTTAGCATAATAGTGCCAAAATCCATTCATGTTGTGGCAAATGGTAGTATTTCATCTTTTCTTATGGCTAAGTTATGTACCTTTTGAGAAAAAAAGCAAACACCAAATGGAAACTGGAGTTGAGAAAGTTAACCCAGAATGAATTAATTACAGCACTTTTATTAAGTACTAAAAAATTAGTTACAAAAATCAAGCCATGATAAATTCCCAGAAGTGAAATTACATGAGTGGATGAAATAGCCATGGTATATTTTACACAATGGATTACTACTCAGCCATAAGAAGGAAGAAAATTTTACCCTTTGTGATAGCATGGATTGACCTGGAGAACATTATACTAAGTGAAATAAGTCAATCAGAGAAAGACAGCAATCATATGATTTCACTCATATGTGAAATTTAATGAACAAACTGAACAAGCAAAATAAAGACAGATTCCTAGATAGCAGGCAGACAGCTCTGATGGGGGGCATTATTGAGACAAATGGAGCCATTGAACAAAAAAAAAGAGAAATAACTCACATATATATACAACACTGTGGTGATTACAGTGGGGAGGGGATGGGTGGAGGTAAATAGGGTATAAAGGGGATAAATGATGGAAAAAATAAAGAAAAAAAGAAAAACAGGATAGGAAACAAATTGAGCATGAGGATTTTTTAATGCATTAAATATTAGAAAAATCTAATAGCTTTTTTGGGGAGATGGACAAGTATATAGGCAATTTTCCATATATTATTGGTGGTGGTTACATGGATCAAACCATCATAAAATGCATCTCATCCCTATTATAAAAATATAAAATATTTAATCATTTCCTCTGTTCAAAGTTCAGCTCTGATATCAGACTTCTCTCTTAGCTAAATATATTGACTAAATATAAGTATGCATGCATTAGTAACATTCCTCCACAGAAACACAACCAATAGGATGAATACATATATTTGTATGTTTCACTTCAAGTGTGTGTGTGTGTGCGCGCGCGCGTGTGTGTTTGAGTGTGTGTGTGCGCACACGCACAATTGAGAGAGAGACAGAGAGAGTTTTGTTGTTGTTTTTTAATTGGTTCACAAGGTTCTGGAGATGGAAACGCACAATCTAGATGGTGGACCTGCAGACTGGAGATTTGGAATTCAGTTTAAATGCATTCAGTCTTCCATCAGGATTCCTTCTTGCTCCAGTAAGGTCAGGCTTTGTTCTGTTAAAGACTTCAACTGACTGGATGAATCCCACACTTCAAAGGATAATTTACCAATTTAAATGTAATCTCATCTAAAAAAACTTCATAGAAACATCTACAATTAATTTTGAAACCATACCTTGGCACCATGGCCCAGCCAAGTTGACAAAGTTCACAATCATAATAAATCATTTTGTCCTTATACATTTTTTTGTGTGTTTAATTAAGACTGTTACCAAACACTGCTTTAGAATTTATGATTAGAAGAGAAAATAAGACATTTCAGTAGTTAATTTGTTTAATGCCATCTCTTTGCTACCATTAGGTATCTATCAAAGTTACCACTCCTAAAATTGCTACTATGATAACTCTGGTTTTTTTTTAAGTGCTCACTTTCACTCTTTGATAATTATGGTATTAGTTTATGAAAAACTCTTGGATAACATACTTTACATATGACAGATGCTTAACAGTGTCACCCACAATATATGTTTTCAATGATTAACCATATTAAGATAAAAAATTAATTTACTGAATCTATGTAATTTTAGTATTTACAGAAAGATGCATAAGAACTAGTTTCATTTTTAAGTAAATGTTAGGATTACAATTTAATTTTAAGTGTGCTGAAAATATAGCAAACCACACTCTAGAAGTTACCACTCTTTAATTTGAATAATGATAATTTAAAGAGTAGGATTATGGGTAATTCTTTTTAGACTTATTATATTCTGAATTTTAAAAAATAAAAATAAATCTATAGTATAATGCACATTTATAATAAACTTAGATTTTTTCTCTTATGCTGTCTCATGGGGGAAAAAAATCCATCCCTTTAAAAACTACTGAATCTGCAAACATTACTGTACATCAACTCAAGTTGAGTAAAGCTATTTATTTTATCTTTCTACACCCAGATAGTCATTATTATAATCGAAGCAGGTTCTCATTCTTAATGCAAGATAAGGAATTTAATGTAATTACTGCAGTTTATTTAGCTGCACTTAGGAAAGTATCTGAAGATATATGAAATAGACCACTATTAAGTACAGATAGCATTAAACTTTTACAACATCTGTCAATTAAGCATTCAATATTGATTAAGATTTTTATGGGACTAGGTAAGAATTCCTTGCATAGCTAGTTTGAAGCTGTTTGCTATCATCTACACATTTAAGGTCAACTATTGCAGCTGTGATGCAATTGATTTCTTCATGACTTCAGCAAAATAGTGTGAAATAGCTCAATAAAGACACAGAATCTCTTTCAGTATCGTATTCAAAGTTATAGCCATGCCAAGTTGGATTTGAATTTATATCTGAGATTCTTGATTCACTTCTTCTGCATTATACAATGAAGATTTAATAGGGATATAAAATCAGTATATTGATCAGTAAGCATTTTGTAAAACTAGAAATTTCAACAAAGTAAATCCTATTGTCTAAAAGACAAACTGCAATATTAATTCCTTTTAAGACAATAACAGTATGAGTAATTATTGCATCAGAACTTCTATCGTGTACTATTTAATATTCTATGGGACCTATATTTTAAATTAATATGACAGTTTTCAAATAAGTACAGAAAATAAAATATGACCAACATAATTTGGTAAATGGTTTTATATTAATTTATATTTAAAAAGTGATTAAGAAGCTATTAGTGTTTAACAGATATTTGAGGGGAAGTGGGAGAGTATTTCTGTGATATAAAACATAATCTGATATAAGTCCATTATCTGTAATATTTAAAAGTGATAATATCTTATGCTGAATTTGTAGAGTCGGTAAGTATTTTTGGCATATTCAATTTATTAAGAAAAACTATTGTGTTGAACTCTGTCATTTTAAATGAACTCTATGTTAGCAAAATAGAGCAAAGTTAAGTGATCATAATCAAATAGTCTGTTCATTTAGGAAAGAAAATGTTTATTTTGTTCAATAAAAACCTGATACTTACCTATTTGTTTACTTTGTGTAAACAAACTATTTGTTTTAAGATCAAGTTATAATAATTAAATGTTAAGACTTACTTTATCAGAGCTCATAGCTCAATCTTATATTGTTGAAATATATGATAATTTCACAATGCCTCAAAATCTCATATATCTAATTTCTAAAAACATTTTTTTCTAACCTGATCCATACATGTGATATAGGAAAGGGGTTTTTGATAATAGCCCTCAGGCATGGAATGCAGGGTTCTATGACTTAAAAATATAGGTTAATGATGAGATTAAGTAAAATGTTCACCCAGGCTCTATAAACTTGTAACCAAGATGATGTAAATGGATAATATTTTGCATATTTTCCATAGCATGCCTAGGCCAACACAATGGTTATTAATAAATGTTATTTCATACATTAACCCAGTTGGAAGTTTTAATTTTCAAGTTTAATTCTTATATAATTACAAATTATGAAATTGGGGAATAATTTGTTGACAACATGCTGGTAGAGTTAGCCACAGAGTCTTCAAATTTCCAGAAGTCCTTCAGAAAGATAAAAGAAGAATTCTAAACTTTATATTTAATTGTTTTCCTGAATTATCTTCGGAGTCTTATTGAAATGGCATATAAATATATCTTGTTGACGACTTGTATAAAATTGCTATTATGTTTGAGTTGTTGGATGAATTATATCATGGTTGTGTGTGTATGAGCATTTATGTGCACATTTGTGTGTGTGTGCACATGTATATATTCATGGACTCTAACAGCACAGCATGCACTGTTGTTATCAAACTGTTCAAGCATTGATTAGCAGACATGTTCCAATCCTGTCCACTATCTACTGCATTTGCCTTTCCTAGTTATTCTTTCATCTGGTAACAAATTTACTTCTTTAGTCTGCTTTGTTAAACATAAGGCATATTCTAAATAAAAGCATAGTATGCAAATTGTCTCCTCAACCATGAGTTGTCTGGGAGTTTGACCAGGAGGCAGGGCCAGCCAGGGAAGGGAGGAAGGCCCCAAATTTCATGCACTGGGCCTCTAGTCCTATATAATAAAAGCCTAATGTGCTAATTGTCCAGTCGTCCAGTGGTCTGTTCAACCAATCAAAGCGTAATATGCTAATGATATGTTAAGGCTGCTCAACCACTCACTATGACATGCACTGACCACCACGGTGCAGAGAGTCAACTGGTAGACCAGTCTCTATGATGTGTACTTACCACCAGGGGGCAGATGCTCTGAGCAGTAGGTTAGCTTGCTGCTGAGGTCTGGCTGATCGGGACTGAGCAAGGTGGCCCAGACATGCCCTGGAGCCCTCCTACAGTCCCTCCCAAGCTGGCCAACCTCCCGTGTTCCTCCCTGGCCCCAATCATGCACTGGTTGGGTCCCTTGGCCTGTCCTACACCTTCTTGAAATTCGGGACCCCTTTGGGGACGTCGGAGAGCTGGTTTTGGCAAGATCTCGCAAGACAGGCCAAGGGACCCCATTGATGAACGAATTTGTGCACTGGGCCTCTAGTCCTCTATATCCTATGTAATAAAGAGGTAATATGCAAATTGATTGCCACTCCAACACACAAGATGGCCACCCCATGTGGTCAAAAATGGCCACCCCCATGTGGACACAAGATGGCTGCCACAAGATGGCCATCAGAGGAGGGCAGTTGGGGGCAACCAGCTCAGCAGGGGAGGGCAGTATGGGTGACCAGGCTGGCAAGGGAGGGCAGTTAGGAGTGACTGGGCTGGCAGGAGCAGGCAGTTAGGGGCAATCGGGTTGCCAGGAGAGCAGTTAGGCATCAATCAGGCTGGCAGGGGAGTGGTTGGGGGTGATAAGGCTGACAGGCAGAAGCAGTTAGGGGCAATCAGGCAGACAGCCAGGCAAGCGGTTGGGAACCAGCATGCCTGGATTGTGGGAGGGGTCCCAGATTGGAGAGGGTGAAGCCTGGGCTGAGGGACACGCCCCCCCATGCATGAATTTCATGCACCTGGCATCTAGTTGTAATATAAAGTTACATTTAAAGTACCATAAATATAAGAATCTTGATAACAGTTTAATTAAGATAAACTTGATAGTGTCTTTGCTAATATGCTATGAAGCCTGCATTCATTTTTGTCATTTTATGTTTTTTGTTTTTTTAAATATTTCATTGATTTTTTACAGAGAGAAATGGAGAGGGACAGAGAGTTAGAAACATCAATGAGAGAGAAACATTGATCAGCTGCCTCCTGCACACCTCCTGGGGTTCTGCCCACAACCAAGGTACATGCCCTTGACCAGAATCGAAGCTGGGACCTTTCAGTCTGCATGCTGACACTCTATCCACTGAGCCAAACCGGTTAGGGAATCATTTTATGTTTAAAATTTCATTGCTACAAGCAGTAACAGATATATAACATAGAAACTAGAATATTGAAGGAAAGAGTAAAGAAAAAGCACATAATCCTGTAATATAGCCTCAAATAATATTAATATTCTACCATTTTCATCATCATAATGATGAAATCAGCACAATCTTCATATATGTATGAGGTAGAGTTCTCCAAGTGAAATAGAAACAATAAGAAATTAGATAGATAGAGAAAATATTATTTATAAATCAAAGATATCAATATTTCATAAATAACTTTATAGTTTTCTCTATTTTGTACTTTAAATTTTCCTAAAAATTAAATTAATGAAACTCAAACTGAAACATAGATGAAGTCAAAATTCCTAGAGAAAATAATTGTTCTGCTGTGAAGAAAACTCCATAGTCATATACATACAAATTTTTCACAAACATGATATTACATATGGGAATAATATAAATACCTCTTCTGCTCTCATTATTAAGGGTCACATTCCTTTGCTCTTTTCTTAAATTAACTTAATACAGTACCATGGGCTAAATTACCACCCTAATATCCATAAAACTGGGATAAGTATTAAATAAAGTAGAATAAGTATTGGCTAATCATTGCATCTGTTTAAGGTGAATTATAACCTTTCTAAAAAATGTCACAATCCTTGCCCCTGCAATACATTATGTGAATAATACTTTGAATCTATTAAAATATATACATTGGTCATCTAACACGGGATACACAGTATTTAGTCCAAATTTTTCAATATTCATTTAGCTCTCAACTAAATGTCTAACTGAATACACGTAGCAAGCCCAAATTAAAAAAAAAAAAAAATTAGCCCCAGAGAAAAATCAGTTCCTTAATATTACCTAGACTTTAGGCCAACTGTATCCAATAAAACTTTCTTCAGTGGCATAAATGTTCTTTAACTTCACTGTCCACAATAACCTTTTACCAACTATAGCTATTGAGTACTTAATGATATTAAGTATTTGAAATTGCATTTTATTTAACTTTAGTTAATTATGATTTAAAATTGTTGCATTTGGCTTGTGGCTACCCTAGCAGACAGTGGACAGTATGGCTAGAGACCATTTAGTAAAGTGTATTTTTGTTTTTAATTTACCATGACCCATGTTAAATAAGAATGTGCATTTTTTATTTTAAGTCTGTATGCATATGTATACACACATAATGTCTAGATCTATCTAGCTCTATATAAATTCAAACATATAGAAAAAAATAAAGTTTACTAAAGTAAAAACAACTCTTATTTCATGGTATGAATTATGCTATTTAAAAAATTGATTAATTTTAGAGAGAGAGAGGAGAAGAGAAGAGAAGAAGAGAAGAGAAGAGAAGAGAAGAGAAGAGAAGAGAAGAGAAGAGAAGAGAAGAGAAGAGAAGAGAAGAGAAGAGAAGAGAAGAGAAGAAAGGGGAGGAGAAAAACATTGATTTGTTGTTTCACTTATATGTGTTTCCATTGGTTGATTCTTGCATGTGCTATGACTGGAATTGAACCCACAACCTTAGCATATGGGGACACTTTTACCAGCTGGGCTACTAGGCCAGGGCTCTGTTATTTTTATGTTATATTTTACTTCCTTCTGCTTCAGTCACACCAAGATTTCTCTCATCTGAAAATGTGGCATGTGTGTTTCCTTTCTCAGAAAATGTAGACCTAACACATGCTCACCACAGACAAAAAATAGTAATTATGTGACATGATAGTGGTGCTAGCTAATGCTATGTTAATAATCATTTTGCAATATCTAAATAAGTGTATTAAATCAAAACATTATACACCTTGCATTTTCACAGTGTTTTATGTCAATTATCTATTTTTATAAAAGCCTAAGCAACCGAATGACTGGTCATTATGCTGCATACTGACCACCAGGGGATAGACACAAAATGCACAGGATTAGGTTTCCTCTTGTCTGGATCAGACAGGCGGGAATTAGGCTCACTCCTGTCCGGATCGGGCCTGCAGGGATCAGGCCAAAACTGGCTATCTGACATTCTCCGAGGGGTCCCAGATTGTGAGAGGGCACAGGCCAGGCCGAGGGACCCTGCACAGATTTGTGCACTGTGCCTCTAGTATGTCAATAAAACTGTGTGTGCATGTGTGGGGGGAATGTTATTTACATAGCTTATATCTTTCCTCAGAGAAGACATCTCCGGGTGCCTTTGCAGAAATACACACACACACACACACACACACACACACACACACACACACACCACTCTGGCCCTTTATTCCCACTACCTTGTTTTAACAGTAGTGAGTACATACATTTGCGTTATTTGGCTGCTAATGTGTTTATTATATTTCTTACCAACTAAGCAAGATTTATAAAATAATGTTTTATTATTCTCTGTCATAATTTATAGGGTTAATATGACAAAGTAATATTTGCTAAAAATGTAAATGAGCTATACTTGAATTAAATATTTAGTCAATTTTATTAGTTACTTTAGTAAATACCTTGATAGTTTACTATAAAAACCAAAGAGCAAAGGAAATTGGGGAAAAACTAGTGAACACAACTGAAATCTCTTCAGCAAAAATGTAGATCCTATACAAGAAGTATAAAAGTAAACAAAAATCAGAGTTTAGCTTTAAAAATATTTAAAGTATCTAAAATACGTCTTGTAATTCTTATGTTAAATGCTCTCTAACAGTACTGGTAATACTAAAATGCAGTGAATATTTTATGAAATGTATAGTTTCCACACATTTGCAAAATGCTCTATGAGTAGTCTATATCTTTGCCAGAATCCATATTATCTGTTTAAAAGGAAAAATGTTTAAGCAAACAAATATGTTCTAGTTTAGTGTTAACTTCAGAAACACTAGAATCACAGTGAAAAACAGGAAGTAGCTCTAGGTTATTCACCAAACATAACATATTTCATAAATTTTTTTTTTCATCTTCTGGCTTGCTAAATACTACTTTAGTTCCTAGCCAATGCTGTATGTAACAAAAATAAGTATCAAGAGGCTACTTATTTGAAATTTCAATGCATTTTTCTCTATGTGGAAAAAGAAAGATTAAAATAAAGTGTTTCAATCAGAATATTAGATTTGGGTTGTATCTACATTGTTTGGTTTTATAATAGAAAAATAGACTTCATAAATCATTCATTTTAAACATGTTCTGAAATTATATAAATTCCTTATTTCCCAAGATCCAGCAAGCTCTTGAAGCAGAAATACTATGGAATAATAGTGATTTAAAGAGATCATGATATATTGGCCTCTATACAACCCATATTTATCTGAATGGTTGTTAAAGTTGACAACCACAGCCAGAGCCTAACCATCAAATAGTGGTTGCCACTTTACAGAAGTCATTGTGTATAAATAAATGAAGAGGCACGGCCCAATAGCAGAGCCCTGGCCAGGTTCCCAGTTGGTAGGAATTTAGACAATTCCAGAAAATCATATAAATATAAGGTTGCTTAGGCTTTTATATCCTATACTAGAGGGCCTGTGCATGAATTCGTGCACCAGTAGGGTCCCTCGACCTGGTCTGTGGGATTGGGCTGAAACTGGCTCTCCAACATTCCCAGAGGGGTCCTGGATGGCGAGAGGGTGCAGAGCAGGCCAAGGGACCTCACTAGTACATGATCAGGCCGGGGAGGAACGCGGGATGTTACTGGTTTTAATGGAAGGTGAAATTAGTACAAAATAGTAACTCTCACTATTATTCATGATCATTCTTTGCCTTAAAAAATGTTTCCTTTTGACAAACCATATGTAGTATACTAGTACAGTAAGGACACTTAAAAGAGTCCTGATGTATTTACATGCCTCTTTACTTATTTAATCACAATGACTTAATAATTTAAGAATAACAAAAAAGTTAACAAAGGCTATTTCTTAAACTCTCTTACTCTAATGACATTCAATAATTTCACATATGTTTGATATAGAAAATTAATTTTAAAATGTCCACAAAATATGTTAAGAAAAAAATTTAAAAATAACAGTGTATGATATGAAGTAAATAGATTTGACTACAATTAAACTTTTGGAGCCTGTAGGTATAATCCTAAACCAAAGTATTGTGTTATTTTAGACTAGAAACTTAAAGTTTCTAATCTTACTTTTTTTTCTCATGTTTTCAGTTTTTATTGGCCTGTGTGGTATTTCTAAAGGGCATTTAAGGAATATTTCAAATAATACTATGTTATTAAATTGAACATATAGTCCCACCTGGTGACAGTTCTGAAGATACATATTCATTTAGTATCATTACTTCACATACAGACCTAGGACTTATGGATTTCTCTTTGTCTTCTGAAACAATATTAAATTAGGTTACTTATAAAATTACTAGACGCCTGGTGCACAAAATTCGGACATTTGGTGTGGGGGTGGTCCCTCAGCCCAGCCTGCACCCTGTAGCAGTCCAGGAGACCTCAGGGGATGTCCGACTGACGGCTTAGGCTTAAGCTTTTAGTCAGGCATCCTTAGCACTGCTGCAGAGGCGGGAGAGGTTCCTGCTACCACTGCTGTGTTCATCAGGCATGAGCCAGCTTCTGACTCAGTGGCGCTCCCCCTGTGGGAGCACACTGACCACCAAGGGGCAGCTCCTGAGTTGAGCATCTGCCCCGTGGTGGTCAGTGCACGTCATAGCGACCAGTCGTTCTGCTGTTTGGTTGATTTTCATATTAGCCTTTTTTATTTTTTTTTAATTTTATTTTATTGTTTAAAGTATTACAAATATTAGTACATATGTCTCTTTTTTTTCCCAGTTGACCTTCTCCCAGTCTCCCCTACCCCCTGGCACATTGAGGGTGGGATGAGGGCATGTGTCTAACCTTCTTTTATAAATGACAGTGTTTTGTAAAATAGTATCACATAATTTCTAAAAATCAATTTAATCATTTAATTCCATTAAAATTAAGACATTTCTCAGTAATAGTATGAAAAAAGTTTGAAGAAGGAAGAACATTTAAATTATAATGATTATTTTAGTCATTCAAATATTCAGGCCACTATACCTAGAGCTTGAAATGATCTAAGAGATAAAACTATAAATCTTATAGTGTTCAAAAAGGAACACAAAATAAAACAGAGTAAAACAAATAAAAGCAACTCCAATTGATAAAAATACTTATAATCCAGGCATTGTGTTAATGGTGATCTATTTTTTTAAGTGTCTTTATGTGGTAGATGTTATAATAATGTTAATATAACATACCAATTATACTAACAATCCAACAATGGTTGAAAATTGTAAACACCAAGAATACATGACTTATAAAAATTTTAATTAAGCTTTTATTGTCAATATATGAATCTATGCTTTAGATCACTATGCAATACTGCCTCTTATTAGTCTTGATTATCCTTATGTCCTCCAGTAAGTAAGTTATAAAAAATCTGTGTGAGATCTATACAATGAAATGTTATTCAGCAATAAAAAATAATTAGCTATCAAGCCACTAAAAGACATGGATGAATGTTTAATGCATATTTATAAGTAAAAAATATAAATGTGAAAAGAGTATGTACTATATGCTGCCAATTATATAACATTCTGAAAAAGATAAAACTATTGAGACAGCAGAAAGGTCAGTATGTAAAGAGTGTTGCGGGAGAAGGGAGGATCTGAATAGGAACAGCACAGGGAAGAGAGGTTACACTATTCTCGAGGATATGTAACTGCAGATACATGACATATGGCTTTGTTAAAATCCATTGAAATTTTGTGTGTGAAAAATGTAAACATACAATTAGGAGATTGACAATTCATAGAATGGAATGCAGAATGTGATTAAATAAACCAGTGGTATTCCAAATGTGTTTAACAACCTGTCTTAGTCCATTCACGCTGCCAAAGCAAAATTCCACAGACTAGGTGACTTATAAACAACAGAAATGTATTGCTTACAGTTCTGGAGACTAGAAGTTGGAGATTAGCCATCATGATGAGTAGGGTTCTCTTCCGGTTGTCGATGTCCTGTATCTTCAGAGATTGGAAGGAGCTAGGGAGCTCTGTGGAGTGTATTTTATAAGGACACTAATTCCATTCATGAAGGCTCCTTCTTCATGATCTAATCACTTTCCAGAAGCCCCAGCTACCAGAACTATCATGCTTAGGGATTAGGATTTCCTTATACAAAATTGAGGGGAAACAAACATTTAGACCATAACTGACTAAATAACTATGTATATCAATGGATTCTTTCAAACGAGAAGCAAAAGAAAAGGTACATAAACCCTGTAAGCTATTTGATAGTTTTTTTCTACAGGGGTACAGCTAATAATTCTTATAGTTCCATACATGTACATGAGCATGGAACAATTGAGTAAATGGATAGCGGAAGGCGAAATTCAGGTTTTTCATTTTTGGAGTATTTACATGTAATCATGGGGATGAGATTATAATGACCCATGGGGTAGTAGATTAGAACTGGAGAAATCAGTGTGAATGCATGTATATAGATGGTTATATAGGTAAGTATAGATCTTAGCAACATACATATATTTCCTTGCCCTATAACTGAAAAGGGCCTAAAAGCAATGAAACCTAGTAGCCATTATCACATTTAGCACCTAGATTATGGTTTCTAATTCCATTCTCTAAGATTGGAGAAGGAAATACTTGAGAGGAACCTGGAGCATCTTATAGTGCCAGAGGATAATATATAGGGCTAAATACACAGACGCACGAGCCCACTGATGGTGATATGTCAAAGGGAAAAAGATGCCAAGTGAAAGAACTTCTGATAGCCAAAGCTATAGTAAATCATGGATCAAAATAAATATATTAGTACTGGATTACAATTTCAAATACAAATAAATATCTATGAGTCCATGCTGATATAGATAAATTATAGCATAAGCAAATAAATGAGGGAGAAAGAGACATTTTCCATGCAGATGTATACCAAATAATTTATGTAGGCATTTCATACACAAAGAGATGAAGTGTTAACTCCTCACTACTTAAGTGTGGCATATATTGATTAACTTGCTTTCTTTTTTTTTTTTTTGGCATATATTGATTAACTTGCTTTCTATTACAGATGATTCAATTCCTCCCCTTTACCCAACTCCACCCAGCCCCTGCTCCCCTTCCTTCTGGCCATCAAAAGTTCAGTGTAGAAAAGGGGTTGAAAAGAACTGTACAGTGGATAACACTACCTTACAAACACTACCTCAGCCAGGTACTCAATGTCAAAATCAACAGTGATAAGACTAGCTAATGGGATATACCCTTGCTGTGACATGATAAAAATAACAACTTACTTATGTAGCCTTCCTCTCAAAAACCAATAACTCCAGTATAATTATGAGGAAAACATCAGATAAATCCCAATAGAGGGACATTTTACAGAACACCTGTTCAATTGATTAAATGGGGAGTCCATTAGACTGAAGTGGATTGTAATGCTTTGGCAGCCTATAAAATCAAACCAAAACCTAAGCCTATAAGTGCCTCAAGGTTAAGAAATTGAAACCTAATGATAATCAATCACAAACAACCAACTAGGCTTTAAGCTCTATGTAGTCAATAAAATAATTTTTTTCTTTGCTCCCACAACTCTTTATGTTTCCCCCCTACCTCCTTTCAGCTAAACACCCCTAACTACTCTGGTCTGGCATTGCCTGCTTCTAATCAATTTTTTATCAAATAAAATCTTAAAATTTTTAATATGCCTTCTGTTATATTTTAATACAACTTACCAGCATCCCCAAAAACATTCATCAGAAACAAGGGAAATCTAAGAAATGGGCACAGAAGAGAGAAGCCTGAAAACACATAACAAATAAATGCAACGTGGTATACTGGATGGGTCCCTGAGGCAGTACAAATAAATAATACTACTAAAAAACTAACATTGGTTTATTAACATTGGTTTTATTCTAACAAATTTGCCATAGTAAATAAGGCAAAATCAGTGCAAAGATTATGGGAAATCTCTGTACTAAATTTGCAACTTTTATGTAAGTCTAAAATTGTCATAAAATATTTACAATTATGGCAAATATTATTGTAAGTAGGGAAATAGTTAAAACACTAATTTACATTACTATTACTATTAGTTCTATTACTAATACATGTGACAGTTATTAAGGCTCTAGATAGCACAATTAGACACAAATCAAATGAAAATACATAACATAAAAAATATGAAAAATAGCACTACAATATGCACATGCTCAGATGTTAAAATTAAAAACAAATGAACAGAGCCACCATTAGAATTTTTATGTGAACCTAAAAATATAGTTGGTTGGTTAATGAATACAATAAAAGACAACCTGTGAAATGTGTGACAATATTTGGAAATCATATTTATGATTAAGAGTTAATTCAGAATATAAATAACTCCTACAACTCTTAAAAACAAAGACCAATAAACAAACATTTAAAAAAGAGTCAAAGGGATCACATAGACATTTTTTCAAGAAAGATAAATAAATGGCCAACAAGCATATGGAATGTTGCTCAATACTTTTATTCACTAGGGAATTGAATCAAAATCACAGTAACATACCACCATATATTTATTAGGATGACTACTATTAAAAAAATAGTCACTTCTAAAAATTAGACATACAGAAGGCCAAGAGGCATATGGAAAAATGCTCAAAGTCACTAATCATCCAAGAGATGCAAATAAAAACATCAATGAGATACCACCTGGCATCTGTCAGAATGGCTCTCATCAACCAATCAACAAATGACAAGTGTTGGCAAGGTTGTGGAGAAAAGGGGACTCTTGTACACTGCTGGTGGGAATGCAGACTATGAAAAACAGTATGGCCCTAACCGGTTTGGCTGAGTGGATAGAGCGTGGGCCTGCAGACTGAGGTGTCCCAGGTTCGATTCCGGTCAAGGGCATGTACCTTGGTTGTGGGCACATCCCCAGTAGGGAATGTGCAGGAGGCAGCTGATCAGTGTTCCTCTCTCATCGATGTTTCTAACTCTCTTTCCCTCTCCCTTCCTCTCTGTGAAAAAATCAATAAAATATATTAAAAAAAAGAAAAGAAGAAAAACAGTAGGGAGTTTCCTAAAAAATTTAAAAATGGAACTCTCATTTCACCCAGTAATCCCACTTCTAGGAATATATCCCAAGAAATCAGAAACATTCATCCAAAAGAATATATGCACCCCTATGTTCATAGCAGCACAACTTACAATAGCTAAGCTTTGGAAACAGCCTAAGTGGTCATCAGCGGATGAATGGATTAAAAACCTGTGGTACATCTACATAATGGAATACTTTGCTGCTGTCAAAAAAAGAAAGAATTCTTACCATTTGCAACAGCATGGATGGACCTAGAGAGCATTATGCTAAGCGAAATAAGCCAGTGAGAGAAAACTAAGTATCACATGATCTCACTCATATGTGGAATCTAATGATCAACATAAACTGATGAACAAAAATAGACCCAGAGACATAGAAGCATCAAACAGACTATAAAACCTCAGAGGGAAGGCAGCGGAGGGTGGGTGTTGGGGTAGAAATCAGTCAATGAACTTGCATGCATATAAGCATAACCAAAGGAAACAGACAATAGGGGGATGAAGGCCTGGGCTGGGGAGTGGGGGCAGGCTGGGAGAGACCAATGGGGGAAAAGGAGGACATATGTAATAGTTTCAACAATAAAGATTAAAAAATAATAAAAAATAAAGTGTAAAAAGTGGCAATAAATATAGACAAACATAATTTTAAGTAAGTTATAAATTTACATACTGACACTTATACAATTTTGTTATGATAAAAATATTGAAGTCTTTTAAAAGATGCCTAGCTATATGGAGGAGTATATTTAATATAGATGAATCTTAGGACATTAATTTTCTATGAAAAATGTAACAATTAAACTCTATATACAGTGCTGCCCTTTATCTGGAATTTTAACATATGCACACATGAAAGGTATGTTATTTAAAGATACATGTAGTAAAACTATTTTTCAAAAGAAATAATAAATGAACAGTTCAGGCTGGTATTTATCTCTGGTTTAGAGGATGGAAAGATGGACACGTGGAGGAGAATATAAGCAGATAAAAGTACAGGTAATGCTCTACTTTCGTGTTGGATAATGGGCTCATGGTTATATATTTTAAAGCAAATGAAAAAAATAAATAAAATAACACAAAAACTATTTTTCAACAATGTATGACTTCGTAGCAGCCCCATTTTAATTTTTAGTAAAAATATTGGACTTGGGAATTTAATCAGTGTTCTTATAAGAATAAATCCTATATTTTCTATACTTTAGGAAGAAAATCTGAAATATAAATGAACTGTGCATTCAGAGGAGAAAATATTACAGCATTTTTCCTTTCAGTGGGTCTTTGGATGTATTATTAAATGGCTACAAGCATATAATGCATGTGTGTTAGGTTTACTCCTTCGTTTTACACTACTACCACAAAGTAGAATAAGCCTTTATACAGATTTGCTTCAGTTGATTTTATTAGCAGTTGCTTAAATATCATCTTTCTTGGCACATGACCAGACAGAAGGGAGTACATCAAATTTCAATTTGCTACTGTTGCTATAGCTGTATTCTGAAATTTTATGCTCTCATACATCATATTGAGTATGATCATTTTATATAAATTTGATCTAGAAGTAAGTTAAGCATAACAGTGTTTAAGATGATGCAGCAGAGTGTTAGATAGAAGCACCTTATAGGGGCCAGCTGATCATTTTTAAATTGGCATTTGAGTTTCTAAAAGGCAGTTAGGTTAAATAACAAATGTATTCAGCTCTAATGGCTATCTGATTGGTTTTCAGAGATAATTGCCCTCTATCAGGGTCATAGCATTAACATGAAAATTAGTCATTATCTTCTCCATGAGATTGGAAAATAATCCCTATTAAAGTTTTTGAAGGAGCTTTTCAATGAAATAACTTTGCAGACTATTGGCATTATATAATGACTTAAAAATATCTCTTCAAACCTGTTTTATTTATTTACTAGAGGCCTGGTGCAGGAATTTGTGCATGGCCAGGGTCCAGCAGGCTTGCCCTGATATGGGCCAGCAGGTGGGGGGGGGGTGGGGGAGGAAGGGGACACAGGAGGTTGGCCAGCTGGCCCCATCCCCATCAGGCCAGTAAGCCAGCCACAGTGCATGTCATAGTGACCAGTCGTTTTGGTCACATGGCTTTTATATCTATGTACTAGAGACCCATTGCACAAAGAGATTCATGCAATAGGCCTTCCTTCCCTTGGCTTCCAGCACCAGCTTTCCTCCAGCACCCGGGACCCAGGCCTTCGCTCTGGCTGGAGTCTGCTGCCTTCTTCGTCTTTGCTGCAGACTCCAGCCAGAGTCTGCAGTCTTTGTCTTAGCTGCAGGCAGAGTGCCGCTAAGATCCCTTTGCATCCCACCCCCGCCCTCTCTCTCATAGCAGGCGTCCTGCCCCGCCCTGCCACTCCTCACCTGGAGCAGCTGGGTGGCCACCACCTTTGTCCTTCTTATTTGCATATTCCCTCCTGATTGGCTGGTGGGTGTAGCAGAGTGATGGTCAATTTGCATGTTTCTCTTTTATTAGTGTAGATTCTGAAATCACAGTTTTATGTTTATATCAAGTGTTTTCCAAAGCAGAGGGATGCATATATATCTTTACATATTTCTTTCTACAATTCTATTAATATAGGGAAATAAAAAAGAAAAATACATAGACTATTATATCACTTCTGTAGGTATATTCATTGTACATTGTTAGTTGTTCACAATTAACAGTTTGGAATAAAGTTCAATAAAATATATTTTTTAAATTAACCAAATCATAAATTTTTAAAGTGTAACATTTTTCTTGAAAATAAGATGACAGACTTTGAGCTGCAAAGATACAGATGACCATAAGAAATTAGATGTTGCTCTTGAAATTGATTGCGGATTATGAAAACTGCATGTAATATTTATCTCACTACTTAAAGTAGTATGTCAGTATTCTATACCAAACTAGCTGCACAGAAATGGAGATTTGGGGGAATTGTGTGTCTAAGGTACATTTGTTGTAATACTTCTCTATTAAAATGTCTGTACATAACAGAAATAGCCTGAAAAACTTTCAAAGGAGCTCTGGCATAATAATAAAATTATGGTATTTTTACATGGAATTTGCTAGGAAAATACTTCAATACCATAACAACAAAAAGAAAAATTCTGAAAGATTGACTTTGAAAGCTAGTAGCTGATGGTAATTTGCAAATTCTTACAACATAGATAATAAAGACATGAAATTATCCCATTCCAATTAAATATAGTCTGAAGAGATAAAAGTTAGAACTATTAAGATAATGACAAACACAGAGATTAGCACTCAGTAATATCAAATACATGAGGGAATATCACAATTTTGACAATTTTACTAGTTATATGCTCTGGGCCAAAATTATAGAATTTTGGCCCAGAGCATATTATTTTCTTTACTTAAATGTGGTGCCATAAAACTTTTATTTTAAATATCTTAAATTTTATTTATTATTTATGGAATAGCTCAAATATCTTCCCCTCCATTCTCCCAAGAGAAATAAGCTTTAGTTACTTCCATTCTCACTTTGTCTTCTGCTCATAGCTACATAAAGCATTTATAACATTAAAGCCAGTATCATATTTCAAATATTCTAAATTCATATTTTTCTAGATTATAAAACTTCTAAAATCTGAATGTGTGTTATAATTGATATAAGAGAGGATTAGGTCAGTTTTAATTGACAACATTTTTTTCTTAGTGGTAGCCTACATAATAAAAGCATAATATGCAAATCAACCAAATGGTGGAACCACCAGTTGGCAAGGGGCAGGGCCGGCGAGCAGGCATCACCAAGCCAGCCAAGGCGCATGCCAGTGGGCAGAGGGAGGGAATGGCAATGGGGGAGGGCAACAAGCAGCAGCATAGGGGTGATGTGGTGAGAGGTGGCACCATCCCCTGATCCCCTGTCCAGTCATCTCCCATAGAGGGAGGCCAAGTGGCGGTAGTGGTGGGGTGATGGGGGCAGTGCCATCCCTTATTGCCCTGCTGGGCACCTCCCACACAGGGAGGCCAGACTCAGTAGGACATCCCTTGAGGACTCCCAGCCTATGAGATGGCGCAGGCTGGACTGAGGGACCCCCCTCCCAGTGCACAAATTTTCATGCACCAGGCCTCTAGTATAAAATAATTGTGTTATGACCATAGATGACTTAGAGTTGCAGAAATGCAATAATAAATATATTTGCCTATCTTCATCACTATACAGTGAGTCCTTAAAGGTGAGATCCATAACTTAATCCTTTGTATTTCTTAGAACCCTAAAGAGTGCCTTTCATTTAATAGATGAGAAATAAGGGGTTGGATTATGGTATTTTACCATTATCAGTCTGATAATTAATGTTCCATTGAAAATAACAAATCTTCAAAACTTTTTCTATAAGGACATATCAACAAAAAATGATGAAATAAAGACAATGACATCTATTCCTTAGTTACAGATTATTTATACTATCTCAAGAAACATGTTTTTTCCAATACACTCATAATCAAGAACTTTAGACAGTAGGTTCGTGGAAACTGGGCAGAAACAGTATATATAACCATGATAAATAATCTGATAGCATTTTCTAGAAAAATTTAACAAAATTAAGACAGAGATATCTGGGGTCAAATGCCACCTAGATGTCAAATAGCTTATGAAAATATGCTCCACATTATATGTCATCAGGTGATTTCAAATTAAAATAACAATGAGACACAACTACATACCCATTAGAGTGACCAAAATCTAGAACACTGACAACATCAAATGCTAGTGAGGATGTGGAGCAACAGGAACTCATGTACATTGATGGTGGGAATTCAAGATGCCACATCTACTTTGGTAGACAGTTGAGTGGTTTCTTACAAAATTGAAAATACTCTTACTATATGATCCTTCAATTGTGCTTCTTAGTATTTACCCAAAGGAGTTGAAAACTTATGTCCACACCAAGAGCTGCACATGGATGTTTAAACAATTTAATCATAATTGCCAAAGCTTGAAAGCAACCAAGATGTCCTTCAGCAGGTGAATGGATTAATAAACTGTGGTATGTCCACAAAATGGGCTATCATTCAATGTCAAAAGGAAATAGCTATAAAGCCCGGAAAAGACAAGAAGGAGACTTAAATGCGTACTACTAAGTGTCAGAAGCCAATCTGAAAGGCTACATTCTGTAACATTCCAACTATATGACATTCTGAAAAAGGTAAAACTATAGAAACAGTAAAAAGATCAGCTTTTACCAGGGTTTGGGTAGGGGAAAGATGAATAGGTAAAGCACAGGGGATTTTTAGGGCAGTAAAAATACTCTGTATGATACTATAATGATGTATACTAAATGTGTCATTGCAGTTTTTAAAACCCATAGATTGTACAATAGCAAGAGTAAACTCTAGCATTAACCATGAACTATGGGGTGATTATGGTGTGTCATGTAGGTTCATCAATTGTAACAAATTCACAATTTTAGTGGAGGAGTTTAATGATGATACATCTATGCATGTGTTAGAGCAGAAGGCATATGTGAAATCTCTGTGTCTTCCTCTCATTTTTATTTTTTATTTTTTTGGTCTGTGTGAACTGAATACTGATCTAAAGTATTAAAGTTGTTAAAATAGAAAAGAATGTTTATTTCAGCATTTTGATATCTGTTTAACCACTGAAACTGGTAAATAAAATTCATGATATCTAAAGGCTGCTGACCCATGATACTTTAAAATATTGTAAAATATATTATTACATACAGTTTTTTTGGACCACACTATCAGTTATTAAGGGGATAATTTCCTTTAGACTACCAGAGATTTTTTGAACATATATCACCTGTCAAGTTTTTTGAAAGACAGAGTCTTTCCAAGTTCATTATATATATTTACTCGACTATTCTGCTTACTTCTCACCACTACAGTCAATATAAGTTTGTTATATTTTTTGTTACTAAATTTGTTCAATGATAGACAAATCCTCTCACTTGAAATTATCAGAATACTCCAAATAGAAACATCAATGATGAGAGAGAATCATTGATAGGATGCCTCAAGCACACCCCTACTGGAGATCAAGCCCACAACTTGGGCATGTGCCCTAGACTGGAATTGAACCCGAGACCCTTCAGTCTGCAAGCAAAATATCATTGATGTTTCTATCTCTCTCTCCCTAACCCTTCATCTCTGAATATCCATAAAAATTATGTATATATAAAAGAAAGTATGAGATATTTTAATGGAAAGTGGAGACCTGGATAAGACAGATGAGAATTAAATGACTGATCAAAGCAAGAAAGTGGAAACCAAGGTATCTAGAACTAGAAACCTAGAAGCAAATAAAACTCTACGAAGGGTAAGGATTTGGAGTAAAGGATCATAACTCAACATAATTAAAGCCATATATGACAAACCTACAGCCAACATCATACTCAATGGACAAAAACTAAAACCATTTCCCCTAAGAACAGGAACAAGACAGGGAAGCCCACTTTCACCATTCCTGTTCAATATAGTACTGGAAGTACTAGCCATAGCAATTAGACAAGAAGAAGAAATAAAAGTCATCCAGATTGCGAAAGAAGAAATAAAATTGTCATTATTCACAGATGACATGATATTGTACATAGAAAACCCTAAAGACTCCATGAAAAAAACTATTAGAATTAATTAATGAATTGGCAACGTAGCAGGATACAAAATTAACACCCAGAAATCTTTGGCTTTTTTATACACCAATATTGAACTCACAGAAAGAGAAACTAAAAAAAAAAAAAAAAAAAAAAAAAAAAAAAAAAAAAAATCCCATTTACCATTGCAACAAAAAAATTAAGATACCTAAGAATAAATTTAACCAAGGAGGTAAAGGACCTGTACTCAGAAAATTATAGGATGTTGAAAAAAAGAGATAGAGGAAGACATAAACAAATGGAAGAATAAACCATGTTCATGGATTGGTAGAATCAACATCATTAAAATTTCCATACTACCCAAAGCAATCTATAAATTCAATGTAATCCCCATTAAAATACCAATGGCACACTTCAAAGACCTAGAACAAGCTCTCCAAAAATTCATCTATATATAAAATCCTAAGCAACCTAATAACCATTAGCCCAATTACTCTGATGTGCACTGACCACCAGGGGGCATATGCTCAACGGACAGGCATGGAACCATGGAACAGACTGATGAATCTCAGATGAAAGCGGGGGGGGGGGGGGTAGGAAGAGATTAAGCAAATATCTTACATGCAAACTAAAGGCCCAGTGCATGAATTTGTGCACCAATGGGATCCATATGCCTGGCCTGTGGGGATGGGGCTGAAACTGGCAATCCAACATCCATTGAGGGGTTCCAGATTGTGACAGGAAGCAGGCTAGGCTGAGGGACCTCACCAGTGCAGGATTCCGTGCACTGGGCCTCTAGTCTGTAATATAAAAAAAACAAAAAAAACACGACCCCAAATAGCTGCAGCAATCTTGAGAAAGAAAAACAAAGTTGGAGGGATCACAATACCAGATATGAAGCAATACTACAAAGCCACTGTTCTCAAAACTGCCTGGTACTGGCACAAGAACAGACATGTAGACCAGTGGAATAAAAAAGAGAACCCAGAAATCAACCCAAGCCATTATGCTCAATTAATATTTGACAAAGGAGGCAAGAGCATACAATGGAGTCAAGACAGTTTCTTCAATAATTGTTGCTGGGAAAATTGGACAGGTACATGCCAAAAAAATGAAACTACACCACCAACTTATGCCATACAAAAAAGTAAACTCAAAATGGATAAAGGACTTAAACATGAGATGGGAAACCATAGAAAGATTAGAAGAAGCCATAGGCAGCAAAGTAGCAGACATTTGTCATAGCAATATCTTTACTGATACAGCTACTAGGATAATGGAAATTAAGGAGAATATAAACAAATGGGACTACATCAAAATAAAAAGCTTTTGCACAGCAAAAGAAACCATCAACAAAACAACAAGAAAGCCCACTGTATGGGAGAACGTATTTGCCAATGTTATCTCCAATAAAGGTTTAATCTCTAAAATTTATAGGGAACTCATACAACTTAACAAAAGGAAGATAAACAATCTAATCAAAAAATGGGCAAAGGACCTGAATAGACACTTTTTGAAAAAGGACATACAGAAGGACAAGAGAAATATGAAAACATGCTCAGAGTCACTAATCCTCCAAGAGATGCAAATCAAAACAACGGGGGTACCATCTCACACCTGTCAGAATGGCTATCATCAACAAATCCACAAAAGACAAGTGCTGGCAAGGATGGGGAGAAAAAAGAACCCTCTTGCACTGCTGGTGGGAATGCAGACTGGTGCAGCCACCATGGAAAACAGTATGGAGTTTCCTCAAAAAACTAAAAACGGAACTTCTATTTGACCCAGTAATCCCACTTTCAAGGAATATATCCCAAGAAAATGAATACCAAACAGAAAGGATATATGCATCCCTATGTTCATAGCAGCACAATCTACAATAGCTAAGATTTGGAAACAGCCTAAGTGCCCATCAGTAGGTGAGTGGATTATAAAACTGTGGTACATCTACACAGTGAAATACTACGCTGTGGTAAAAAAGAAAGAATTCTTACCATTTGCAACAGCATGAATGGAACTGGAGAGCATTATGTTAAGTGAAATAAGCCAGTCAGAGAAAGATAAATATGATATGATTTCACTCATTTGTGGAATATAATGAGCAACATAAACTGATGAACAAAAATAGATACAGAGATACAGAGTAGCATTAAACAGACTGTCAAACTTAAGTGGGTAGGCAGGGGAGGGCTGGAGGGGGGCGGGTAAGAGATCAACCAAAAATCTTGTATACATGCATATAAGCATAATAAGTGAACACAGACACTAGGGGGGTGAGGGCATGTGCTGGGGGGGGGGGGTTAGGCTGGGAGGAGGTCAATGGGAAAAAATGGAGACATATGCACTACTATTTGTAATACTTTAAACAATAAAAATATAGCCCCAGACAATGGTATTATGATTACCAGAGAGAAAGGGGGGTGGAGAATGGGGGGAGGTAAATGAGGATAAATTGGGGAAAAATGGTGACGGAAGTAAGAAGACTTGATTTTGTCTGGTAAACATACAATACAATAAACAACACATGTATCATAAAATTTTCACTTGAAACCTATCTAATTTTATTAACCAGTGTCACCCCAATAAATAAAAAATAAAACACATACTATGAGACACACAAAAAAGACACAGAAGTAATTCTAAGAATATAATTACCAATTTGAATAAATAAAATGAGAGAGAGTATATACATATTTGCTAAGATAACTAGAGTATTTGATTTTTTAGAATCTATTCCTTAGGAGATACATTTAAATTCATATTACTACATTAATTATAACTATATCAATTATAAATAGATTAAAATTTATTCCAATTTCTAGAATTTAGGTCATGTTACCATTAATTTTTTTCCCCAAAATCAATATATAGGATAGTCAATGCCAATCATAATTTTACAGTTTATAATTAAGTCTATGTGTCAAGTTGACTGGGCCACAAGGAACCCAGATATTTGGTTAAACATTATTCTGTGTATCTGAGAGGGTGTTTCTGGTTTGGTTTAACATTTAATTGGTAGAGCAGATTTTTCTCCTCACTGTGGGTGAGCTCATCCAATCTGTTGATGGCTTGAATAGAACAAACAGGCTGAACAAGACTGAATTTACTTTCTCTGACTAAATTTAAGCTGAAAGGACATGGATCTTCTCCTGCCTTCAGAGACTGACTTGCACTGGAACTTATAGCATTGGTTCTCCTGTTTTTCAGGCTGTGGTCTAAGCTGCAACAATTCCACCATCAAGTCTTCAGCTTGCTTACTGTAGATTTTGGGACTTCTCAGCCTCCATAATTCCTAATAATTTACCTATCTTTCCATCATCAGTATTATTGGTTCTCTTTTTCTCTTGGGATTTCTACTAACACAGAACTGAACAATTTTGTTCTGTTGTTCCTAAATCACATTTGGTGGCATGTTTTGTGTTTTATCTAATTTTTACTGTATGATATTTATAAAATAATAGCAAAGAATGAAGTAAATACTTATTTTCAGAAAGGTTGGCACCCAATTTTCTTACAGGTCACATGAGTATAGCTAAGTCATTCTGATCTGCAGTTGCAGATATAGTTTGATCCAGTTCATTAATTTCTATAAATATTTTAAGGGCAGGACCATGACATTTCCTTCAGCAGGGTTTGAAATAACACTGATCATGAATATGCAGTTGTGATATCTATATTTCCTAGTAAAAAAATTCATATAGTGAGTAGATAGGTAGATAGATAAAGATAGACAGATAGATTGATAGATATAAAGACTTACATATTTTAAGATGGCATGATAAAATGTTAAGTCACATAACTATGCGTGTTTCCACTTGAGAAAAATATTTTGCATAAAATATCTTAAATGATTATGAATATTAAATGATACAATGCACGAAAAATTAACACTAAGCCATAATAACCACATTCAAGTTCATTATATTGTTTTTATTTTTTTTTAATTTTATTTTATTTTTATTGTTTTAGGTATTACAAATAGTAGTACATATGTCTCCTTTTTTTTTCCTCCTTGATCTCCCCCCGCCCTCCCCTACCCCCCAGGACATGCCTTCACCTGCCCACCCTGCCCCCCCGCCCCAGTGTCTTATATCCCTTGGTTGTGCTTATATGCAAGCGTACAAGTCCTTCGGTTGGTCTCTTACAGCCCTCCTCGCCCAACCTCCCCTGTCTTCCCAATGTAGTTTGACAGTCTGTTCAATGCTTCTTTGCCTCTGTATCTTTTTCCCACCATTTCTTTCCTTTAAAAAGTTTTGCCTTTGCAGACTGGAAATAAACTTATAATAACAAAACAAGACAAAACAAAAAAATGTTTGAGTCCCCATTTCAATGTCCAACAGTTCCTTATGTGTACATGTCAGCATTGATATCTGGATGGTGGGCACATGGTGGCAATGCAGGTCCGACCCTCTCTGTTTTGGTCCTAGGCAACCTGCAGCGGTGCACAGCTGCTGACTGCTCCCATGGCAAGGCGTTGTCAGCGTCTTCCATCTCTGGACTGTTTTTTCCTCTTGTCTTAGTGGTTGGAGCACTCCTGTCAATTCCTCTCTGTTGCAGGAATCCATCTGGTCTTGGGGTTGTTTTCTGAAAATATACAAATATATTCTCGACCACAAGTTAATAAAGGAATCTTTTCTATATAATTGATTTGGGATCCTTTTTATTTTTGTTCAAATTATTTTCCTTTGTCTTATTTAGACACCATGTGTGTTTTTAATGGCCGTCTTGCTGTTAGCATTGCAAATGAAACTTAATTTGTTAAAGTAAAAATTTTCTAGATGTAATTTACTTATAGGATATTTTTCCTTACATGATATTGCCCTACTATCCCCCCCCTTTTTTTTTTTATTAATGGAGGTTTTTGTAAATTTTATAATGCAGTCTTGATAACTTTAAATTTAAAAAAAATTTTTCTCCCACACATATGACTGCTTTAGGTTCACTGAATATTCAGGAATTTTACCATGAGATGAACTGCCAATAGAAATTTTAGTTATTACTTTAAGAACAGCTTTTTGTCCAGTACTTGAATATTCACTTATTTCAATTAGCCTATTTAAATTAATCTGAAAACTCGATTACTATTTTACTGTCAAATTTAATACTCTACCAACAATCTTAGTTTACCCTGTAAATATTAGTGGGAAGGATTATTTGCATTCTTGAGTGGGCCCTGAGCATTCCAAATGCTCGCTGAATTTAGATATAGGGCAACTGCTGTCGGCCAAGTCTCTTGTCTGTTACCTGGGTCCCGATCTGAGCTGGGCCAAGTCTCTGTCTGTCCCCTGTATCTCGATGTGAGCTGGGCCAGGTCTCTTTCTGTTGCCGGGGTCCCGAGCTGGGTGTGGGAAGCGCGAAGCAGCCATGGGGGCAGGAGACCTCCTTTAGAAGGGGGTGAGGGTTCAAGCCCCTGCAATGTTGGGGGGGTGAGGGTCTGTGCCCCACTTCTGTTGCCCCCCCAAGTTCTCTCCTGATGGCCCCTCTGCGACTGTGCCTGTCTTAGGTTGTTCCTTCCTTGAGGAATCTTACCTGTCTCTGGCTAACCAGCCATCCTCCGGGGCCAAGCAGGGTGCTGTGAGGTTCAGTTCTGTCTTCTTGGTAGCCTATGACCCCGTGGCCTCCACACCCAGCACCAGCCTTGGGAACCCCTGGCCTGCTGGCAGGGTCCCGGTGCTGATCACATATCTCAGGGAAATCGGGTTTCTTCTCCAGTGAGGGCCCAGCTCACACAATTGGATGTGAGACAGATCCATGGTACCAACCCCCAGGAGGCTTCAAGCTCAGCATGAACAGAAAGCTCAGGTAACAGCTGAGGGCAATTGGATTGTGAGAAGAGGGTCCCTCTTGGCACAAAGGGCAAGAGGGGCCAATATAGGATGCTCAAGTGCCTTCCCAGTGCCTTAATTCCTTCTGCAAGGGATTAAATCCTTTCATGTCCCTTTTTTTTTTTTTTTTTTTTAAATTGCTGCCAACCATTCAAAGAATTAGTTTGTAAGTTTGTTTGGGATAATTGTAAAATATGCTGTTGTAAAATATCTAAAATTATAATGACATTGTAGAATAATATCATGTAAGGATATTCTTTGCCCTAGGCCCTGGCAATTCCATTTCAAACTGGCTGTCAATTTCTTTTTGTAGTGTTATATAAACTTTGTCAGGGAGGCAAAAACACAAATTACTTACTTTAGTTCAAGAGGCCAAATATGTTGACTTTCAATTACAATCCTTATGACTTTTGAAGGAAACTTCTCCTTGTTTCCTTCCAAAATAATTTTCAGTCTTTATCAGGGGGATCCCTGCTCTTCCCAGCTGCAAACTGTCTCACCAGCTGTGCCTCCTTCGCCAATTCGGGCTGGATTCCGCTCGTCTCAGCTGCCTCCTCTGTTTGCTCCGGGAGAAGACTCAGGACACGTCCTTCTATTCCGCCGCCATTTTGTCTCCCCCCCATTATATTGTTTTTAAAACAATATATTTTAGTGTTAAAAATATGACTAAAGATTAAATTATTTAGGAAAATATTTCCTTCCATCAATTAAATCATATTGTCATGCAAGTTAAATCTCATATATAATGTCTTTATTTTCTTAGTGTCTCCCTACATTTGATTTAGCTGTAATAATGTGATGCAATAATAAATCCATTGCATAACATATATTTAAGCCTAAATATAATTACCTTGCTTGGCAATAATTTGCTTTAATTGGATTATCATCCCTTAATATTACATTTTACTGTCTTTGGCCTGGGGATCTTTAAAACAAATTTATTTAATGGCATCAGCCAATCATGCAAATAGATAAAAGTATTTACCAGCCCACAAAATGTTTCACCAGCCCCTGTACTTTTGTAACATCCCAAATGTAGTCAAATTAATGTAATTAGCATCCTTTATGACTCTCACTCAGCAAAAGTTTATTTCCTTTGAATTCATAACAAATGGCTAATTTCCAAATGTTAACCACTATTTCTGAATTATTTCCAATTTGGAACCGTAAATATAATGTCATAATCTGACAATATTTGGAATATTATTAAATAAAACAATTATGAAACCAATATTAAAATGTAGTTATGTATATCTTAAAACCTAACCATTTAGTGGAATAGTGAGGGAAGTAAGAATATTAGTGTTAGAAATTGTTGAACTAATGTTTTCTTATGAAGATTATACTTAGATAATCACAAACAATTTTCTAGAAAAACTTAATTCATTTGTTTGAGAGGAAAGCTGTAAAATTTTTACTTCAACCACTATACAAAACAATTCTTTCTGAATTATTCATAAAGAGACACAGAATGACACAGAAATGAACTTAAGATAACAGTGACTCATGCAGATCCCTTGTAACCATCTTAGACGTCAAATGTGTGTCCTCTGTTTCCCTGACAGCCAGTTGCTGAGGGACAGACCATAGGAATTTGAGTATAAAATACCATTCTTCTCTCACCTCTAATATTAATTCAATGTGGGGCCTTATCTTTGTCATTTAACCTTATTGGACTCCACTGTCCTTAATTTTAGGATAGAATTAGATAATTTTTAAGGCCCATCTGAATTGTTGGGATTTTGCATCATTGCTTGGCCTGTTTGGCACAGGGTGACATGATATACTAGTTGACAAGTTCATCCTCAAGGCCAATCTTCTTAACACATGTCATTGTTAAATTCATTAAAATGAATAGTTGATAAGTTTACACATTAATTTATCAACATAATGTGAGCATCTTCTATCCTAGGAAACCAAGAAAGATATAGAAGATATAAAAAATATTTTCTGACCTTGAAATAATATATGAAACAGGAAACAAACATATGTGAGGGCAGGGATATAAACTTATAAACAAAACTGTAGTAAACTATGTAGAGGAATTTTCACAAAAATCATAGAGTTCAAGACACAAAATGATAAGGCTGAAAACGTACAGGAAACTGACATTTACAAAACAGAGTCACACAAAGAAATCGATTAGTTATAACATTGGTCAAAATTTGGAGAGTTTATTATGGAAAGCAAGGAAAGAGCGAGTTCTGTATTTAGAGGAATTATCAAAAATGGCAAATTCTTCCAGGAGCTTCAGTGCTCATTATATGTGTCAACAAAGAAGGCATTTGAGACTTTGGTGAGGACAGGTTTAGAGTACCTAATGCTCTTCCACGTAGTCAGCTGCCTTCTCCAACTGCATATAAAGCTCAGTCTTGGCTCTAGGCTCAAGGTACTAAGAAACGTGAAGTGGAGATTGTTATACCCTTTTTATATTTGCATTTGCTATTTTATATTTGTACTATAGATCCGGTGCATGAAATACATGCATGGGTGTGGTCCCTAGGTCTGGCCGGCAATTGAAACATGAGCGTCTGGTACGGAAGGGCAGGTCCGAGGTGACCTCTGGGCCCTGGGCAGAACCTGGGCCCCCGGGCCTCTGCGTGCCCCCTCTGCCCGAATCACAGAGCCTAAGTCCCCATGTGGGGAGATGCAGTGAGCGCAGCTGGATGCCACGGGCGGGGTTGCAGTATGGGCTTCTGGGTCACCCAAAGGTACTGCACAGAAGCTGGGCAGGCAGCATGCTCTCTCCTGGCCAGCCTCAAAGACAGGCTCCTGTGAAAACCCATGGGGAGCCCGACTGACCCCTGTGGTCCTAGTGGCTGCAGTCTGGCTCACCCAGAAGAGGCTGCAAGGGTATGGGGTGGACTCCTCGCCAGCACCCAGAACCTGAGTGAGGGAGCTTCTATTCTGCGCTGCCTCCTGGTGGTCAGCGCATGTCATAGTGAGTGGTCAAACTCCCAGTCAAACTCCTGGTCGAGGGGGCAATTTGCATATTAGGCTTTTATTATATAGGATTTGCTCTTTTTGTTTCTAGCTTTAACAATGGTAGGCTTGATAAATGTTGAATGTGTTACATTGAAATGGGAAAATTGGATTGGAATGGGTGAAGTTCCTCTGGACAGGATGGTTGCTAGGCTCTTGTCCGGTGGAGATGAAGAATGAAACCAAAGATAAAAGGTGGTATAGCAAAAGGTGGATATTTATTGAGAAACAAGCACAGACTCCCATGGGAAGGGGGAAAGAGTCCCACTGAGTTCTTTTTTTCCCATGGCTTATCAAGGCTGCAGAACTTTGTGCCTTGATATTCCCTCTGATTTGTCACTATCCTCTTAGATTGGTTACTATAGCAACTCCAGAGCTCAGACCTTACATGAAGTACGTGAGGTTCCCTCCTTCTTCTCCCTTATTGTTTCCCTATTTCCTCTGGGATTTCTTCCTTCATCTTTGAATGAGGGGCTTCCTTCCTTTTATTCCATAAATGTATGCCTTTTGCATCTCCCAGCTCCCTTATTCTATGGAAATGTACCCTTTGCAGCTCTGTAGCCCTGTGCTATTTCCATGGACCCCTTAATTCCTAAAATTTCCTAAACCTGACTATTTCACCCTTAAAAAACTCTTTCAACATCTATAAAAGACTATTCATTCTAAATTTACAGTGCCTTTTATTTTGTAACTCAGAGAATTTTGTTCCATTTCTGGAGAGCTTCAAAAGATTCTATGATGTAAATAAAGTGATCAAGAAAAGAGAATAGTTTAGGGCTAAATCTACTTTTTTATTTTTATTGTTAAAAATACATTTACCAGCAAATTCACACATGCTAAAGTGATATACTCTTCTCCAACACTGCATATGCTTATTCACAAAAGTGGATTTGAAAATTTTCTGAGCATTTTCTTAGTTTATTTTGTGCTCACTGCCCATTTGCCTTACATTTCCCTTCCAGTATAGAATTGTGAAATGAATCTCTAATCCCCTTGATGGCCTTAGTTAGATAAGAAAATAAAAATGGGACAATCACAAGCAGGTTTGTTCTTTAGAATAAATCTCTATGTGAGGCAAAAAAGTTTTGATGTTCCTAATAAATGCAGACAAAAGAAGAGAACTCCTGTGATTGAACCCCAAGTTTATATGAACTTTTTACTTTTCTCTAGTCATATCTATGAAACAGCTTTGGTGGAAGTTGTGTTCCTACTGATTCAACTGGATTGATCTCTTCTTGAAATTGTTGAGATAGTAACATAGAGATTTCTATTAGAATGGGCTCTATCTGTATATATGAAAGGCTAAATGACCAACCGTATGTTCATCCAACCATCCAACCAACCAACTGGCTGGTACATATGACACACACTGGCAATTCAAAAATAACATTGACTCGCACACGTGTATGTTTCAATCTGTCATTGTCAATCGTGAATTTGGTTGTTTTGGTTGCATTTGGTGGGAAAGTTTTCCTTCTCAGATGGGATTTTCAACAATGTCTCAAGTGTTATGCTGCATGCTATGTGATTGGCTATAGTACAAATGAGTTTAAAGTACTGTAGTGTTTGAGGATGTTTCAGACAGTTGTCTCTTAAAACAAATATGAGATCAGAGGATTCTGCTAATAGTGAATGGTTAGTAAAACTTGGAGATGATAAACTTGATAGCAATTTTCATTTAGGAATGGATATTATTGAAATCCCCCATGAAATGATTTATAACAGATCTATTATTAAAGCTACCTTTAGAAATAGAATATCCTATATAATAAAAGGCTAATATGCAAATTAACCAAACAGTGGAACTACTGGTCTCTATGACGAGCACTGACCACCCGGGGCAGACGCTCAATGCAGGAGCTGCCCCTGAGTGGTCAGTGCACTCCCACAAGGGGAGTGCTGCTCGTGGCAGGTGAGTGCAGTGGCAGTGGGAGGAGCCTCTCCCACTTCTGCAGCAGCACTAAGGACATCCAACTGGCAGCTTTGGGAAGTGAGCCTAAGCCATCAGTCAGACATGCCCCAAGGGCTCCTAGATTGTGAGAGGGTGCAGGCCAGCCAAAGAGACCTCCCCCTCCAGAATGCATGAATTTTATGCACCAGGCCTCTAGTCTATAGATAATATTAAAAATATATCTAAACATGTGATTTTTTGTCCAAAAAATGAACATGTTCATAAAATTAAATGAAGAAATTTTGGATATACTTGATGGAGATTTTCACACATATTTTAGTGCTGATTCCATCAATTCAACAGATGATGCTGAAAAGAAAAATGTTCCCATTGAATTTCTTAATAGTATTACTCCTTTGGTAATGCTGTGTCATAAACCAAAATTGAAAGTAGGTGCAATCATCACGCTAACTGAGAAATCTTAATAGTAAATGGTTTTTTTTGTAATGGTACTAGATTTTCTATCACAAGATTATGACCTAACATAATTGAAGCTGAAGTATTAACAGGATCTGAGGAAGGAGAGGTTGTTCTGATTCCAAGAATTAATTTGTACCTGTCTGACACTGGCCTCCCATTTAACTTAATTCAAATACAGTTTCCCATGATACCAGCATTTGCAATGACTATTAATAAATTATAAGGATAAACTCTAGATAGAGTAAGAATATTCTTACCTGAACCCATTTTCAGATATGGTCAATTATATGTTGCTTTCTCTCAAGTTCAAAGAGTGTGTGACGTTAAAGTTAAAGTTGTAAGTACTTCATCATAAGGGAAATCAGTCAAGCTCTCTGAAAGTGTTTTTACTCTTAATGTGGTATACAGGAGGATATTAGAATAAGTTTAATCAATTTATCAATTGTTTTTATCAATGGTGTTATATCATGTTATTATTGTTTATTTATTAATTTATATATTATTTCATATACATTTTACTAATTTTCTTTCATCTCTGGCACTTACATTATAGAGAAAAGCAAATAGCAATACTAAAATATTTCTTCTAATTAATTTCCTTTCAATGTGTACAAATCCATGCACTGGGCCACTAGTTGTTAAATAATGCAAATCAGGCAATTTATTTTCAAAGTCCATCCTTTCATATTTCACACACTTCTCAGGAACTCATTTTGTCTAATCAGGTGTCTCTTCCTCCTTACCTCTTCATAGTTTACTTTACTCAGTTCCTCAGTAATTTGCTAGGAAACTGACAAACATGCTAATGAGTTGTTGGTATTACTCTTTTACTTCAATAGGACCTTAAGAAAGAAAAAAGATGATCTAGATAGAATTAGGGGCCTTACAATGCAGTTGAGGAACCTGAGGGAAAGGAGAACAGTTTGAATCACACACTTGACTCCCTTTTCAATTCCATCCTCTTCTGTGCCATAGTTGCCCATCCAAACAAAAGATTCTGGTTATATCATTACATTTTTAAATATATTTTTCTATTGACTCATTGGCTGCAAATAAGATCCAAGTTATTGAACACATTATGCATGGCTTTATAAGATTTGATCTTAAAAAGATTTACATTCTTTGCAATTAATTCCACATACTCTAGTGCAATTCTATGAAGAGTGAATATAATATCTCTAAAGAATATTTTGGTAGAAATTAAAAATGAATTTGTTTAATATATATTTAATATACTTATACTTACTTGAACATAATTAATCTATATGATAGCTTTTATATGTTACCTACATATGAGGAAGAATGGAAATGAAGCAGGAATTTTAGGGGGATATAGGCAGGCTTAGGGATTTTTTAGAATTAGGATCCATGTAAAAAACACAGGGTCACAGAGTGGGAGAAGATACATTTCTATAACACAAGGAAGCCAGGTGCAGTTACATTTCCATAAGACAAGGAGGCAGCAACAGGTATCCTATATAATAAAACCCTAATATGCAAATCAACCAAATGTGGAACGACTGGTTGCCATGATGTGCACTGACTACCAGGGGGAAGATGCTCAATGCAGGAGCTGCCCCCTGGTGGTCAGTGTGCTCCCACAGGGGGAGCACCGCTCAGCCAGAAGCTGGGCTCACGGCTGGCAAGCGCGGGAGCCTCTCCCACCTCTGCTGCAGGTGGGTGGTAAGGAACGAGGAGTCCCCGACTGCAAGAGGGCACAGGCCAGGCTTTTCCTTTTGCCCCCACCCCCAGTACATGAATCTCGTGCACCAGGCCTCTAGTATTTACATAAGACAAGGACACTGGAAGTAGCCAAGAAAGGTGTAAATTTACAAAATAAAGAGAAGGAAGCCTTTTATTCAGAAGGAGAAGAAGAAAGCCCAAAGGGAATAGGAAAACAATAAGGAAGAAGCGGGGAGAACCTCACATGTCCCATGTGAGTTTCAACCTTTGAGCCCAGGAGTTACTGTAGTAACCCACTCGAAGGGGAATATTGACCAATCAGAGGGGATATCCGGCACCAGGATCTGCAGCTTTTATAAAGCCATAGGGAAAGGAACCCAGTGGGACCCTTTTCCCCCTCCCTACTTGGGAGACCTTTCTGTGGGACTCTTCCCTCTACCCCGTGGTAGCCTGTACTTGTTCTTCAATAAATATCCACCTTTGCTATACCACTTTCTATCTGTGGATTCATTCCTCAATTCTGGCAGACAAAGGATCCAGGTTCCAGTCCAAAAATTTGGTATCAGAAATTCCAATATAGTGGGATTTAGTATTCTTCACCTGTTTTAATATAGTGTTTGTTAGTTCACATGCTAGGTGTGTGAGTTTATAGAAATAAAATATTTAATGTTAACCTTCATGAGATCAAGCATCCGGGGGTGTGGGGAAACTATGGTAAGAATACAATGCATATAATGTAAGTAAGAATAAGTAAACAGAAAATACAAATAGGACATTGGCTATGTTACATTGGTTTGAAACAATAATATTTAATCAGATTATTCAAGAAGTTGCCAAAAAAGCATTGGCATTATCAAAAAAAGATAATTTGAAATAGAGATTTGCGCTTATCATTGTTAAAAATATAGTGTACTAATATTATTGAAAAGTGTGGTTTTCCTCTGGGCAAAATGCAAAGGTGATTTCTTTCCCAGGTCCTGGTCCAGGTGAATTTGAAGAATGAAGCCACGGACAAAAGGTGCTATAGGAAAAGGTGGAAATTTTTTGTGAAACAAGCACAGACTCCCATGTGGGGAGGGGATTCCAAAGGGGTAGCCCACAAAACCCCTTTTTTCTAAGGTTTATAAAGGCTCCAGTTCTTTGTGTCCTGATATCCCCTCTGATTGGTCACTATAGCAGCTTCAGAGCTCAAAGCCCATGTAGAATGCCCCTCTTTTTCTCCCCCTCCTGTGGTATAATTCTTTATTCCCTGTGAAAAATCTGGTTTCCTCTTTCTCCCTTTTGTTTGTCTACTCCCTGTGGCTTTCCCCTGTCTTCTGTGAATGGGTATCTTCCGCTCCCTTGAGGCTGTGGTGCTTTTAGTTCTTTGTGAATGTATGACTTTTGGCAACTCCCAGCCCCCAGCTTTACAGTTCTCGCCCATGGAATCCCTAATTCCTGAAACTCCCTAAACCTTCCTATTTGCCCCTAAAAACTCCTTTCATTATTAAAGCATAATTGCAGACATTTATAAACTAAAACACAGAACACAACTAAAACTTGTATAGTAAAACAAAAATTGCAATATAACATTTATTTCATATATACTTATCCTTTTAAAAATGTTCCATGGTGTATCACTAGAAATACAGTATTTGTACATTATTTATAAATATAAAAATATACCTATATTGAAGTTACATATTCCTTTTGCTTTCTTTTTGCTTGTTCATTTAGGGCTTCGGTATGCCAGCATTAATTATAATCTGAATGCATGCCTTCAAATTGCACATACAAAGACTGTGTATACATGATCAAAAAAGATAGAAGACCAGTCAGGCAATGGGCTCCATATATTTCCCCCCAAGTTTTTATTAAGAGGATTCTCATCTCTTCCTTTCTTCTTCTGCCTGGTGTATTGTTTATAGGCAAACATTTCTTTCATGGTCCAACACAAAATCAGGTTCTCAGAAAATAGTCCCTGTATAGCATAGTGTTGTGATAGAAACATATAAAATTCTATGTGTAGTTTTTTATGTTGTTCTCCTCTTACAGACATTATTCTTAGACTAGAGGCCTAGTGCATGAATTCTTGCACGGGTGGGGTCACTCAGCCTGGCTGGTGATCGGGGCAGCCAGGCCATGGGGAAGAACCACTGGAGGTTGGCCGGCCATGGGAGGTTGGCTGTGGGACCACACTGACCACTACAGGGCAGCTCCTATGTTAAGCATCTGCCCCCTGGTGGACAGTGCACATTATAGTGGGTGGTTGATCAGTTCTGTTGTAACAGTCGCTTAGGCAGATAGATAGATGATAGATAGATGATAGATAGATAGATAGATAGATAGATAGATAGATAGATAGACAGATGAAAGATAGATACTATGGATTACATTCTAAGTAAGTCATAGGTCTTTACATATGCTAAGACCTTAAAAATCATACATGTTTATTTAAATAACTTATGAATACTTAAATGTCCGTATTCAGTCTTTAGCATGTGCTAAACTTTCTTGCAGACATATCATTTCCTTTTGACCTAATCTGGAAAATTTTGATTAGCATAGGACACTGTATTTGCTGCATGTCTTATTTCCTTAAGCAATGAATTAATGGGTTAAATATATATATATAATTTTCACCCAAGGATATACTGTTTTATTTATTATTGGTTTCTTTAGAGAGATTGGGAGAAAGAGAAAGAGAGAGAGAAACATCAATATCAGATAGAAACAATTATCTCACTTACAGCCACACTAGGGATTGAACCCACAAAGTAGGTATGTGCCCTGACCTGTAATTGAACCCATAACCTTTTGGTTAATGTGACAGTGCTCTAAACAAATGAGCCACCTGGCCAGGGCCATATATATATATATTTTTTTAATTAAATGCACTTGATTCATGGTGTCTTAGGGAAATATATAAATGCTCCACATACATCTGCTGATCACACCAGAGTTCTGGAAGTCAGATTGTCTGAGTTTTCAATGACTATAACCTAGTCAATAGCACAGTCTCATGAAACTTATTTAATATTTGAAGATCATGGTGCTGGTAAATTCACAGTAAAAATATTTTTGTAGGTATTTTTAAATGATAACTTGAATGAAACCCCTTTACAGAAAGTAAAATGCTTACAGTGACCTTGGCGTGTGGTCAATAGGAAAGACATTCTGCACACATTATTAAACACTCATTTTAACTGTAACTAAATTTTGTAATAAAGAGAATACTTTTCCTTCATTAGTCTCTATTGTGCAATATCAAAAAGAATAGAAAAGAATTATAGATAAAAATTTCCAATGACCTTCTTCAAATGTGTCTAGAAAAACTCGTTGCAGTTTATATTTTAAAGTTTTTAATACAAAATATATTTCATTGAATATTTAAAACTCAAGAATGTAGGGCTAGCCAGTATAGCTTAGTGGTTGAGCATTGGCCCATGAACCAAGAGGTCACTGGTTCAATTCCTAGTCAAGGCACATGCCTGGGTTTCAGACTCAATCCCCAGAAGGGAACATGCAGGAGGTAGCCAATGGATGTTTTTGTCTCATTGATGTTTGTATTGTTTGTATCTGTCTATCTCCCTCCCTTCCTCATTCTCTAACATAAATAAATAAATAAATAAATAAATAAATAAATAAAATTCAAAAATGTATCATGCAATTTATTGTAGACAGGTTAAAATTTTTACAACAGAGGAGTAAAAACTTGTCTAAGCACAGGATCTATATAAAACTACTACTAACATTTTGGGTATTTATTTAATATTCCTATTCTGTGTATGCATTGTAAGGTAACAGGAAATCTTTATGTTCAAAACAAAAGGAGTTAAAGAATGATTTAGAGTATTAGTTTTATATAACAATTTCTTAAACTGTTCTCTTCTTATGTAACTCAAGTCTACAGAAATGAAATACTCAGAATTACTGATTCCTGGATTGTCACTTTCCTCTCTATAATCAATTTTAATACTACAATAATTAATCTTGAATTTAAGTAATATCCTGCATAACCTATGACTGACAATAAATTGTATTTAGATCTGTAGCTCTCCAGGATTCTGCTTTTATATATCATAACCTTACTGAATCCTATTGTTACCTATTGTTTTTCTTTTTATGTTGTTTTACTTCATCTGTATGCATTCCTAAGAGCAGTATTTTCATATGCTTAGTTTTAACAGCAAAAGAATGTAATTAAACTTTTATCACATAAGTTAAATGCAGCAATTTTCTTGATATGTTTGCTAATTTAAATTTCATATGGTCATGTATGTCCTTTAAGATAATTTAAACTGTAGTATTAATAAAGTTCATCATACAAAATAAAATTTTCTTGTCTCCAAAGTAACATATACTTATAGTAAACCCCTCAAACAGTAAATAAATACATAAACTGGAAAATAAAAGTTCATCTAGTCTCATCATCAAAAAGATGGCCTGTGTGACTCAGTTGGTTGGAGCGTTGTCCCATACAAGGAAAGGCAGTGAATTCCATTCCAGTCAGGATGCATATGCAGGTTGTGGGTCTGATCTCTGTAAGGTGCTTATGGGAGGCAAACTGATCAATCCCTCTCTCTCTCTCTCCTTTCTCTTCCTCACTCTCTAAAATCAATAAAAGCATATCCTGAGTGAGGATTTAAAAAAATGATGGCCATAGTTATTAGCTTCATAAAAATCTGCCCAGACATCAATATCATGCCCAATTGAACAATTCAAGGTGTAATATACAGAACTACATCCATTTTTGTAGCTGTAACATAATGTGTAAATCAGGTCCAATTTAGGGATATTTACACAAAATCTGATTTATAATATTTTAATCAATGTATAATATTTAATCATTTTCTTTGTATTATCATTGCACATCTCTGTACATGTTCTAAAAGGGATCTACTTAGAGGTGAATCAAAGAATATTAAATGTTTTGAGCCATAAAAATTGCTCCACACCAAGTGGTGTTCTAATTTACACTCTCATAAACATTATTTGATAGTACTTGTTTAACTCTATTTGATAATACCTTTTTATTATAATGCCATATTAAAAGGCAAAATCAATAATCAAAATGCAATATAGAGAAAAATATATTTTCGAATTCTGTGCATTTATTTATTTTAAAATACAATGCACTTTGGATACATTTTTAAAGATTCATGGAAAAACAAAACAGATTTTGCTTTTTGGAAAAGGTATAGTTCTGTTTATGTGTGTTAGCAGGAGAACGCATCCAGACAAGAGGGGTTAATGATTGTTGGCTCAATTAGAGCAACTTGAATGAACAACTTTTTTTTTTTTTTTGAGAGCTTAAGGGTAAATTAAGACAACATTTAGCTCTCTGCTTTTTACTAGCTGTGCATAAATTCTCCCAAGAGCCTAATTAGTTCTGTCACAGTAAGTGTCTCAGCCATTTACACAAAAGAACATTTTCCTTCCCCTTACATTTTGTCACTTAATAAATTATTGCAATACTGAATTTAAACGTGTTATTTAAGCAGTGATATGAAGTTTGCTGAAGGTTACAACATTTTGCACAATTAAATGGACACTTTTGATTTTTTTTCTTGTAACCCCTGGGATATTAACCTAATATTAAATAATAGTCAGCAGAGTGTTCTGCTCACTTTTTCCTTGTGGCCATTATATACCTCATTAGATATAGATTTATTTTGATACTTGAAATAGTTACATCACTAATTTTGTCTCCTTTTATATCTTGCTGGCTTCATTATAAATTACCTCTATCTCCTACTCTAATCGCATTTCTAGGAATTCCTATCCATTTTGTAAAAGAAGTAATTGTCACTTCCACCTTTTTCCCCAAAAAATTATCCTCCTCATTTTGATTCGTATTTACTTCATAAGCAATCAGGTTTGATAGCATTTACATTTATATAGTCACAGACAACAGTATGGTGATTTAGCAGATGGAAAGGCAGGGTACATAGAAGAGGGATAAGGGGGACAAACACACTATGAGGTGTGTTTTTTCCCCTTATTCCCTTCACCTTTTTCACCCAGCCCTCTACTCCTTCCCCTCTGACAGCTGTCAGTATGTTGTCTGTATCTATGATTTTGTTTCTATTCCTTTTGCTTATTTTGTTCATTAAATCCCATGTATGAATGAATTATTTGGTATGTATCTTCTCCTAGTTGGCTTGCCCTTTTATGTCCTCGCATATATGTTTTCCTTACATCCATTATGATTTTCTTGTTACTCACAGTTGTGGCTCTTTTATTTGTTTAGTGATTTTCTTTTATTTGGCCACTGTTTAGGCTAGGATGGGTTATTAGAGTCATACTTTTAAGAATCTAACTTGACCTTTTAAATTTGCCATGTGATTTGCTATTTAATCTATATTTCTCCATTTCCATACATATGAAATGGATAATTAAATTGTCTACTGGATATGAGTGTTCAGAGGATTTATTGAGACTAATACATAAACATGTGTGATAGGCTGAAAGATGGCCCTTAAATACATACATGACTTAATCACTGGAACCCCTGAATGTTACATTACATGGCAAAGAACTTTGCAGCTGCGATTAAATTAAAGATTTCTATTTGAAAAGATTATCCAGAATTAGCCAAGTAAATCCTAAATGTAATAATAACTGTCCTTATTAAAATGTTGGTAATTGGAGTAGAGAACAAGATGAAGAAAGCAGGAATTGAAGTAACGCAGCCAAAGTCAAGGAAAGCCAGTCACCAGAAATTAGAATAGGCAAGAAATTAGCAGATTTTCCTCTGGAGCCTCCTGAAAAAAACAGATCTCTGACACCATTAAAGCCATTCTTCTTATAATTTATTCCTCACACATGACCAACCATAATTTAAATATTATCTTCCATTTACAGATAAAAAAATTAAGTCTGAACAAGGTTAAATATCCTGCCCATAGTCACCAAGAGGAGGGTTTTTTTTTTATGAAATGTTAAATTTACTCATTTTTTCTTTGATTTTTATCATTTGCATATATATATATATATATATATAAAAGTATATCCTATAGGCAAATCGACCGAATGGTGGAATGACTGGTTGCTATGACACCAGGGGGCAGATGCGCAACACAGGAGCTTCCCCCTACTAGTCTGTGCACTCCCACAGGGGGAACACCGCTCAGCCAGAGCTGGGCTCATGGCTGGCAAGTGCAGTGGCGGTGGCGGGAGCCTCTCCCGCCTCTGCTGCAGGAGTGAGGGGTCCAGGATTATGAGAGCCCTACACTGTGAGAGGGATGTCTGACTGCCAGCTTAGGCCAGATCCCCAGGCCTCTATTATTTATATATCTATATGATTTACCATATCCAAAGTGCCATAATGCCAAAGTCACTAAGAGGGAGAATTATTTTTTTTTATGAAATGTTAAATTTACTGACTTTTTCTTTGATTTTATTATATATGCTAGAGGCCTAGTGCACAAAATTTGTGCATGGGGTC
Organism: Corynorhinus townsendii; assembly: GCA_026230045.1. Classification (NCBI taxonomy): domain Eukaryota; kingdom Metazoa; phylum Chordata; class Mammalia; order Chiroptera; family Vespertilionidae; genus Corynorhinus; species Corynorhinus townsendii. Next base: position 110,788,775 of record JAPDVU010000001.1, on the reverse strand, counting down.
GGAGGGGGGGCAGGGACAGGGACCTCAGCCCAGACTGCACCCCTCCAATCTGGAACCCCTCTCACAATCTGGGACCACTGGCTCCCAACTACTTGCCTGCCAGATTGCCCCTAACTGCTTCTGCCTGCCAGCCTGATCATCCCCTAACGACTCCACTGCTGGCCTGATTGCCCACAACTGCCTCCCCTGACATTCATTTGTGGCAGCCATACTATGACCACATGGGGGGGCCATCTTGTGTGAGGGTGTGATGGTCAATTTGCATATTACCTCTTTATTATATAAGATGTACATATATATATATATATACATATTCTATCTAATAAAGAAGGAATATGTTAATTGACTCACATGCAATTGCAAAGATGGCGGTGCCCACAGACAATAAGTAGGGACTATGCTAATTGGCTGCCACACCCTCAAAGATGGCAGTGCCCACAGCCACACAACGGCAGCACCTAGTCCCCTCAGCCCCATCAGGTCGGCAGGCATGCGGCAAGGCTGGACCCGCCCCTGCCATGCACCTTCCTTCAAAGTCCCCCAGTCCTCTGAGCCCCCTAGCCACCCAGGGCTGGCCCAAGGTGCAGGCAAGCCTCAAATGGTGGCTTCCCAGCCACCCAGGGCTGCCTGAGGCTCAGGTAACCAGGGCCAGCTGAGGTTTGTACTGCTGACAGTGGCAGCAGCAGAGGTGTGATGGGGGCATCGCCTTGCCCTGATTGCTGGGTCACCTCCCACACCTGAGGGCTCCTGGACTGTGAGAGGGGGCAGGCTGCACTGAGGGCCCCCCGCTCCAGTGCATGAATTTTCATGCACAGGGCCTCTAGTATGTTTATATATCTGTATGATTTACCATATCCAAAGTGACATAATGCCAGAACCCATATTTATATTAGAGCTTTATATAGATATCTTACTTAGTCCATGACACATTCTTCATAGGCAAGTATTCCCAATAAAATACAAGCTTCTCACCATATTCTATATAGACACTCAGTCTTCAAATGGTGTCTCATTTTCTCTGTAGTATAAGAAATTGATAACAATTGGTGATAACATGCAATTTAAGAGTGAAATTCTACTCATTGTCATATTTAGACATTTTAAAGGAGCAAAACAAATGGTTCTAGTTAATAAAGCACTGAACTTCACAAGCCAAGCAGCTTAAATTTAAATTCTACTTCTACTACTAACTAGCATCCTTGAAAATAAATCACCTTATCTTACAAAACCCCAGTTTCTTCTTTTAAAATAACAATAATTGTACCTTCCTTAATGATCTATAATAATAAACTGTAATAACAAAAGCATAATATGCTAATTAGACTGAATCTCCTTCCAGATGTCCTTCCAGGGCTGCTGCTGCGAGGGCCAGAGTGGCGTCCAGGGCTGCTGCTGTGAGGGCTGGGGCAGCAGCCATGATGGCTGCCTCGGCCCTCCAAGCCCCTTGCACGAATTTGTGCATCAGGCCTCTAGTTTATAATAAAAGTAAATAAAAAAACAAAGTGTCCAGGATGCATTTTGACAAATGTTAAGCATTCAATTAGTGTAATTTCCTTTCTCCTTTATTATAGCCCAGGGACAGCACACACACAATCACTAATATTAATTGTGTGTTTTGTTTAGGAAATACACTACTACCTTTTCTTACTATTCATTCAAACATGCTTTTGTTTTACTTTGTATTTTTTGTGTGAATAGCAATGGCATTTTACCTTCATGTTTCTGCTAGGAATCCATCAAAGTTTTAAATATTACTTATATAAAGGCTATAAAAATATACTTCATATATTTTATTCAAGGAATTGATTAAATATCATCTATCCCTTGGGAACCATTTAATAATCAGATGGCACTACACATCTATGTCTTAAGTTCTCCCTAGGTGCAATGGGAATTAATTTTCAAAATGAAAACAATAACATAAACAAGCAATTATCGACACAGCTACTTATTTGAGAGACCAAATAAGGAGAGAGGCTATTCGTTAAAACAGAACAACAACGTATATAAACTTATTGTTCTTAAAAATTTAATTAAGGCTATATGACCTCTCATTACTACTGGCATTTTTAAAATAAATGTCAGAATTATATCTCACATAAAACCCAGTATGCCATGTCACTTTCTATATTATATGTCTATCAATTTTAAGATCACCATCTCTATAGTTTATCATACAAGAAGAGGTTAAATGTGATTTCATATAATTACTTTGGACATGTGCTAAAAGGAAGATATGTCACAGTGAATTAGAACCAGTTTTTTTTGCTACACAGCTCTCTTTAATATGCACATTCAACAAAAATTGTGATTTAATAGGTTTTAACTGAAATGACATTATGATTATCACAATGATTAATTATTAGAACCTCAATGTTCAATTATTCATAAAGCTAACATGCCAAAATAATTTATAAAAGGCAGAAAATATAAGGCCTAATTTGATTTCCTTGAGACAGTTAATTTGACTGTTTTATGATTACCAATTGGATTGCACTCTTAACTGACCTCACTCATAGGTGATAAAAGAAAATATCTTTGCAGTTTGAGTTGTTTTAGATAAAAATCACACCTGCTATATATTATTTACTCGCCAAAACATCTCTAAAATGTTTCTGAGCTGAAATAAATTCCAATAGCAAAGTCAACAATTGTTGCATACAGGAGGGACTCACATTTTAGACCTTCAACATTTTCCATTAGCACCAATTAATTAGTCAGCTTGGCAAAACAGGTAACATTAAAATCTACAAAAATTCAATTACCATACCTGTATTAGCATTTATTTTCTATTTATTTTTATAAATCTTTATTGTCGAAAGTATTACATATGTCCCTTTTTCTCCCCATTGACCTCTCCCCCTCCCGCTCCCCCAAGCCTTCACCACCCCACTGTCTGTGTCTATGGATTATGCATATATGCATATGAGTTCATTGGTTGATCTCTTCCCTCCCAACCCCACCCTCCTCTGCCTTCCTTCTGAGATTTGACAGCCTGTATGATGTTTCTATGTCTCTGGGTCTATTTTTGTTTATAAGTTTATATTGTTCATTTGATTCCACATATGAGTGAGATCATGTGATATTTATCTTTCTCTGCCTTGCTTATTTCACTTAGCATAATGCTCTCTAGGCCCATCCATGCTATTGCAAATGTTAAGACTTCTTTTTTTTTATATAGCTGTGTAGTATTCCATTGTATAGATGTACCACAGTTTTCCAATCCATTCATCTGCAGATGGGCACTTAGGCTGTTTCAAAAACTTAACTGTTGCAAATTGCACTGCTATGAACATAGAGGTGCATACATTCTTTCTGATGGGTCTTTCTGAGTTCTTAGGGCATTTATTTTCTTTTATCTCCACAACATACTCTGAATTGGGAATAAATTTTCCCATTTTACCAAAGAGTAAATTAAAATTTATTCTTAGTAAAGGGGTATTTCCAGGAAGTGGAAAATTTTTTATTCAAGCCTGAAAAATCAAGACATCAGAATATGTGCTATTTCAGTGTGTATTATTACAAATGCGTAATAGAGTCATACATTCCAGTAAGAAATTAAAGCATTCAGGAGGAATTTGATCCTGAGGAGAAGATAACTATCAGTAATTAGGAAACCAAAAGGTAATCCTCTCTTGTCTAAATTTTTACCTAGGATTTCATGTAGTTAATGTAAACAGAAAATAATGAAACAAAACTGTCAATTTTTTGAAAAGAAAGAATGAAATGGGGATGAATGAAGAATGAGAAGGAAAAATATAAGAGAAGAAAACTGAATGATGAATGTATGATGCATAATGTGAATTTGACTGACAAATATGTATTTAGCTCAAGACAAAATTCATCAAAAACTGTCAAAATCAGAGATGACTCTCACTGATATGTTTTGACTTGACTGTTTTCTTGTTTTTGAAGATCCCATGAAAGTTTAAAAATACATAATAATTAAGTCAAGTAGTAAAATGTCCATAAGCATAGTTAATTATAAGCCATATGTCTATAGTGGCATATCTGTCTTATTTCTATGTAGTCAAAAACTATATGGTAGAAAACTATAAATTAGATGTTCACCTTTTGCATGTATGAGTTACATTCATCACCTGCTTTTTCAGCTATGAAAGAAAAATTATGAGATTAAATGAAATAAGCTTCTTACTGTGTTTTCAGATAATTGGAAATGGTCTAACTATTTTTAAACATTTTGCTGTTAAATAGACTTTTATCTTTAAAAATAAAAATCAATGCAAAATACACTTTGGTGATCTCTCTCCTAGTATGGCTGATTAAGGACTTTAAAATTTTCACCATTGCTCTGAAATGCAATGTACATTGGGTTTCCTATGAGTAATATAATTGAGAAAAAGCAGGCTCAAGAGAGGATGTCTTGCCCTACCTGGTTTGGCTCAGTAGATAGAGTGTTGGCTTGCGGACTAAAGGATCCCAGTTTCGACTCCAGTCAAGGGCACATGACTGGATTGCGGGCTCGATCCCCACCCAGAAGGGGGCATGAAGGAGGCAGCCAATCAGTGATTTTCTCTCATCATTGATGTTTCTCTCTCTCCCTTCCTCTCTGTAATAAATAAAAAATATAATAAAAAAAAGAGGATGTCTTATAATCTGCATACATTCTATGGTTATATGAGTTACAAATACAGTTAAATTCAGTTATTTATTTTTACATTTTACAAATGGTATTTTCTTTGCATTGGGAAGTATTTTATATTGGTTATGTAACATAAAATATATGTTCTAACAATTTGTCTGTTTAGATTCATTTATTCCTCCATACATGTTGATATAAACTTGGCATATTGTGGAAATTATAACTCTAAATGTATTTGAAAATGTCTACTCAAATGCTTCAATAGTTACATTGTCCAAAAAATTGAAATGCCTCCTTATCATTTACTAAATCACCACATACCCCTAGTATACAAACTGCATATCTGTACTTTCTGTTAAACTTATTTTTAAAAATAAGTTTAAAATATTTAGCCAATTTTAGTTGAATTAAAGAAAACTAAAAAAGGTAAAATAACTGATGAATATAATTGATTTAACTTAGATGTAAGTTAAATCTAGAAATGGAAATTTTAGCTGTAGAACAGGTATGCTAATGCTATAAGCTATACATTGTAAAGTTAGGACTAACAACAATTGTGACTGGGAGGCAGAGGAATTAGGGTTAAGTATAAGAAAACTAACATTCCTATGTTACATAGTTGGGAGTCAGTCAATTTTACTGAAAATTAATTTATATAACTAGGAAACTACATCTTCAATATACATTTATTTGAATTAATGATTTATTTCAATTTCTCTTCCTTTTTATCTTTCTTAAACATAAATAAACCTGTATTATTACTTTCTACAATTAATATGTATTAAGTTAATCTTAAGCGAATATTTTTCACCTGGCCAGTGTGCTCAGAGGTTGAGCATCAACCCAAGAACTAGGAGGTCATGGTTCAATTTCTGGTCAGGGCACATGCCTGGGTTGCAGGTTCAATCCCCAGTAGAGAGTATGCAGAGGCAGCCACTAAATGATTCTATCTCATTATTGATATTTCTCTCTTCCCTTCCTCTCTCTGAAATCAATAAAAACATATTTTTTTAAAAAAGAGAATAATTTTCAAGTGATAACCAGTTTGTGCAAGGGTGGCCAAGCTTTTTTATTCCTTTCCAGTCCAAACCCTAAGTTGGAAGTATACATGAATATCCATTCCTGATCTCTTTTATATTAGCCAATAACCTTAATAATGTTGTAGCTTTTTAACATCAGTCAAAAGTATATCTAAAATAAGAGTCATTTTACCCAAAATATTACTCTGAATGATGCTGAACTAAGAGAATAACTTAAGTGTATTCTTAGGAAGTCAAGGTACAAATGAACACATTCTTTCAATTTTTAAAGAGTACTTTGCATTACTAACTAACCAGCCAACTAAATAGCTATTTAAGTAAATAAGTAAATACACTTCTATCCCTGTTTAGTCAAGTAGTTTGAATTATCTCTAGAAAAGTGATAAACCTTTCTATCATAGGAGAGATCTACTATGCATTTTTTTACTTGACAAAACAACTTGAGAAGATAGTAAAGACTCTATCTGCTCTAGCAATTTTACTTCTGGGTAAATACTCAAAATAAGTGAAGGCAGGGACTCAACAAGATCTTTGTATTCTCATGTTGATAGCAGTGCTTTTGCACTAATCAAATGGTGAAAGAAACCCAAGTGTCCATCAACAGAGGAAGGGGTAAACAAAACGTGGTATATACATCTCAGTCTTAAACAGGAAGGAAATGTTGACACATGCTATAACATTGAAGACATTATGCTAAGTAAAATAGGTCCATCATAAAAGGACAAATATTGTATGATTCATCTTATGTAAGGTATATACTAGTATATCCTATCTAATAAAGAGGAGATATGCAAGTTGACTGTCACACCATAACAAAATGGCTGTACCCACAGCAGAGACAGGAATTCTGTAACACAAGATGGCTGTGCCCACAGTGGAGACCAAGTTCCTGTAGCGAGTCTTAACAGCAATCAGCAAGGACCTGAGGCTGCTTAGTGCCAGGCCGGGGCAGGAGACCGGAGGCTGCGCCCCCTGACTGGTGGGGCTTGACAGGGGACCTCAGGTTTCGCCCCTAGCCCTGGCTCCAGGTCCAGGGACCTGAGGCCACGCCCCCCACCAAGTGGGGCTTGATGGTGGACCTCAAGCTGTGCCCCCCACCTGTGGGGCTTGATGATGGACCTCAGGCTGTACCCCCAGTCCCAGCACTGGGCCAGGGGACCTGAGGCCATGCCTCCCTCCTGGCAGGACTTGATGGGGACCTCAAGGCATGGTCCCTGCCCCGGACCAGGCTGCGGAACCTCAGGCCACATGCCCTGCTCCAGCACCAAGCCAGGCAACTTGAGGCCGTGCCCCCCACCCAGCGTGGCTTGACACGGGTGGGACCGGGTGGGTCTGGATCTAGCCCAGAAGGGTGGGGATGGCCGTATCTGGATCTCGTGTGATTTTGAGGCTCACGTGGGTGAGCAGAGACTTGACTCTGGTTCCCGTGGTGTGTCCCAGACTCTGACCAGTGGAAGATTTTCATATACATTTTACTAATTTTCTTTCATCTCTGACATTTCTATTATAGAGTAAGGGCAAAATAGCAATATTAAAATATTTCCTCTAATTCCCTTTTACTGTGCATGAATTTCATGCACCAAGTCACTAGTATATAAATGATTTCACAGAAGAAGGTTGAGGGAGAGACAGAAACATCAATGATGAGAGGAAATCATTGATTGGCTGCCTCCTTTGTGCCCCACACCAAGGATCAAGCTCACAACCCAGGCATGTACCTTGACTACAGAATCGAACCATGACCTCCTGATTCATAGGTCAGCACTCAACCATTGAACCATGCTGGCCAGGCTATCTAAGGTTTCTAGAGAAGTAAATGCATAGGAATGGAGAGTAGAATGTTGGCTACCAGGGACTAGTGGAGGGGATGAATGGGGAGTTCCCATTTAATGAATACAGAATTTTAATTGGGGAAGATGAAATCATTGTGGAGATGAATAGTGGTCATAGCTGCACAACAATGTGAATTTATTTAATGTCACAAAACTGTACACGTAAATTGCTAAAATGGTAAATTTTATGTTATAAATATTTTACCACAATAAATTAGAAAGGAAAGTTAATGAAATGGCCAAATCTTTTATCAGTGGGCAAAATATATTTTAAGATGTGAGAAAACCTCTGATACTAATAGAGGTGGAAATAAAATGCTACTAGAATGATAAGTGAAGATGCTTCCTCAGATGTTCCCAACTCATTTTAAATGATTTCCTCAAATGTTCCCAACTCATTCCCATTTATAGAAATAGGCTGACTTTCTCTTCCTGTTGATATTGTGCTGTTTATAGGTGTGTGTGTTCTTTTTTAATTCAAAGAAAATGTAGCCTATGAAGTTTCAAAACGGCTTCCCCCAAATTGAAATTCTTTTCTATTGATGATGGCATTTGGGTTTGGCTACCAGAGAGCTGTCAAAGTATTGCCTCATACGATGAAGTCAAGTTGCCTAGTCCTTCTAAGAATTGCACTGAAATGTAATAAAAATATGGTAATGATCATAGAACAAATACTATTGTCCTATTTTTATTTTTGGTCTTTTAGTAATATATGTTCTGGAATATTTCCAGGTTTCACCATTCCCTCTTTAACATGATGCATTGTAACATATATTTAATAGACAAACAATAGAAATAATAATAATAAAAAGTGATATATTTGTAATGTTGACTATTCACCAAATAAATGATACTTAATACATAAAGTAAATTATCTCAAATTATCCTAACCTACATCTACAATATAGGTAGTCATACACTATTCTTCAGAGTAGAAAACTGAGACTTTTATAGATTGAAAAAAGTGCTAAAAAATGAAGATATGTTCTAGTAAAGGAAAGGCAGAACTTAATTAAATATATATATATATATATTTGTGTGTGCACAAGTCTGTGCTCTTAAACAAAAGTATATATTGTGAATCAATTGCAATATTAGGTTTTTAAGCTCAGGCTTTTCTCTTCTGTTGGGAAAGCTCAAGTTCCAACCTTTTAAAATTATGTGTGTGTGTGAACAAAGATCATAAGTATGGAATTCTAAGAGGGACTAACATACATAATTTCAAGACATGCTCACAAAAATTTTACTTTCAATTTTCTCACAAAATCCCTGGACATGCTAGCTAATGGATGGGTGTCAGAATAAAGGTAATAAAAGCTCATGTATATTTGTTTCATTTTGTAATTTTTTTAAATATGTTTTTATTGATATTTTAGAGAGAAGAAGGGAGAAGGAGAGAGAGATAGAAACACTGATGTGAGAAACATTAATCTGCTGCCTCCTGCACACCCCCTACTGGGGATCAAGCATGCAACCTGGGCATGCGTACTGACCAGGAATGGGACTGGTGACATGTTCAACACATGAGCCACACTGGCCAGACTGATAGTTTCTATTTCTCACTATAATGTAACTAGAGCTAATATTCATACTTTAACCATAATAAACTACCTTATATGACAATTTACATTCATAACTTAACCAGTTGATACTTGCGTAGCAAGTGTACACTTGAAAACTGTACAATGTAATTTTGCTTTTGTTAACAAATAGGATTGTTTTAAATAACAGAAAAAAAAAACACATAAAAAGAAATTACTTCAAAAGATACAGAGTCAAAGAAGCATTGAACAGTCTGTCAAACTACATTGGGAAGACAGGGGAGGTTGGGCGAGGGGGGCTGTAAGAGACCAACCGAAGGACTTGTATGCATGCATATAAGCACAACCAATGGATACAAGACACTGGGGCGGGGGGAGGGCGGGCAGGTGAAGGCATGTACTGGGGGGTAGGGGAGGTCGGGGGGAGATCAATGGGGGAAAAAAAGGGAGACATATGTACTACTATTTGTAATACTTAAAACAATAAAAAAATGGTAAAAAAAAAAAAAGAAATTACTTCCAGACCTAAGAAGTTATTAGTTTGTATTTCATATTAATTAGTGATATTGAAAAAAATTATCAATGAAAATATGGCAATATTGGGAAACAAGTGTTTAGCTCTATGGTACATGGGGGTAGAAAAATGAATTAAGAATGTGTATGCAAAGGCATATGATCAATAATATAGTTGTAATATATACTAATTTTTAAGAATAGATTGCTAACTTCAATAATAAATACAAGCATTTAAGTCAAGAAAAAGATATATCTTCTTATTTTGCATTTGATTTGCATTCATCAGTCACATGTAAATTTGCTTTTTATGAACACTTTACTGAGGTCTACTAATTTCTAAATGGACAGATGAAAAATAATTTTTAGCTGCAAGACTGAGGACCACAGCCTCAAGTGACAGTAAATTAACCATATTCATGCTTTTCAATAAAGTAATTTATCAACGTTTTGCCGAGCATTTTTTATAAAAGTAAAATGTCATGGTTTCATGTCTTTACACAGAATGTATGCTGAACTGTCAAACAACTCTCTTGATAAAACTACAAAGTCATTTTCTGGTTTAATCTCCTTGTTTACTTTATACATTTTAATTTTAAATCAAGAAAACAGGTGGGTTTTGATGGGGGTTTCTATACCTAAGGTACAATATTTCAGTTTAAGAACATATCAAGGAACCAGTTAAATCACTGCATATATATATATATTCAGGTTGCACAGCTACAAAAATTCTTAATTTCCTAAAATATCTACTGAGCCCCATCATTTTTACTGTTTTATTCTGGTATTAAATAAAAACCTTTTCCATAAAGAATCCATTTTAAACAATAGAAATCAATCCAATTATACTGAAGTCATAGTAAAATATAAGTTCCTACACATTGTTGGTAGAGTAAAACTGGAATAACACTGTTACTATTGCATACACACAGAGATTATATTCAGAGATAGAAAAAATTGTACATTTTTTTAATCTGGTGAATTTACTTTGGGTCTCCTATCTAATAAAAGAGTAATATGCAAATTGACTGTCACTCCAACACAAGGTGGCTGCCCCATGTGGTTAAAGATGGCCGCTTCCATGTGGACACAAGATGGCCAGAAGGGGAGGGAAATTGGGGGGAACCAGGCCTGCAGGGGAGGGCAGTTGGGAGGGACTGGGCCCACAGGGGAGGGCAGTTGGGGGGGACCGGGCCTGCAGGGGAGGGCAGTTGGGGGTAACCAAGCCAGCAGGGAAGAGCAGTTAGAGGCAACTAGGCTGGCAAGGGAGGGCAGTTAAGGGTAACTGGGCTGGCAGGGGAGGGCAGTTGGGGGGACCAGGCCTGCAATGGAAGGCAGCTGGCAGGGGACGGTAGTTAGGGGCAATTGGGCCAGCAGGGGAGCAGTTAGGCATTGATCAGGCTGGCAGAGGAGTGGTTAGGGAGTGATCAGCATGGCAGACAGGATGGTTAGGGGCAATCAGGCTGGCAGGCAGGCAGGCGAGCAGTTGGGAGCCAGCAGTCCTGGATTGTGAGAGGCATGCCCGACTGCCCTCAAGGGGTCTCAGATTGGAGAGGGTGCAGGCTGGGCTGAGTGACTTTTGTGCACTGGGCCTCTAGTCCTATCTAATAAAAGAGTAATATGCAAATTGACCATCACACGCCCCATGTGGCTAAAGATGGCCACCCCCATGTGGACATAAGATGGCCAGCAGGGGAGGGCAGTTGTGGGCAATCAGGCCAGCAGGGGAGGACCATTGGGAAGTACCAGGCCTGAAAGGGAGGGGAGTTGGGGGGGACCCAGGCCTGCAGGGGAGGGCAGTTCGGGGAAACCAGGCCTGCAGGGGAGGGCAATTGTGGGGTGACCGGGCCTGCAGGGGAGGGCAGTTAGGGGTGACTGGACCGGCAGAGGAGGGCAGTTGGGGGTGACCTGGACTGCAGGGGAGGACAGTTGTGGGGGACTCAGGCCAGCAGGGGAGGGCAGTTAGGGGGAACTAGGCCTGCAGTGGAAGGCAGTTGGGGTGAACCAAGCCTGCAGGGGAGAGCAGTTGGGGGTGACCAGGCTGGCAAGGGAGGGCAGTTAGGGGTTACCAGGCCAACAGGGGCTGGCAGTTTGGGTGACCAGGCCTGCAGGGGAGGACAGTTAGGGGCCATAAGGCCAGCAGGGGGGCAGTTAGGTGTCGATCAGGCTGGCAGGGGAGTGGTTAGGGGGTGATAAGGCTAGCAGGCAGGGAGGTTAGGGGCAATCAGGCAGGCAGACAGGTGAGCAGTTGGGAGCCAGCAGCGCTGGATTGTGGATTGGGCCTAAATGGGCAGTTGGACATCCCTCAAGGGATCCCAGATTGGAGAGGGTGCAGGCTGGGCTGAGGGACACTCACCCCCGTGCACAAATTTCATGCATCAGGCCTCTAATTCTATTATAAAGAAACAAAATCAGCCCTGCCAGTGTTGCTCAGTGGTGGAGCATTCACTTATTAACTAGGAGGTCATGGCTCTTTCCTGGGTCAAGGCACATGCCCAGGTTGCAGGCTTGATCCCTAGTAGGGGGCATGCTGGAGGCAGCCTATCAATGATTCTCTATCATTATTGATGTTTCTATCTCTCTCTCCCTCTCCCTTCATCTCTCTGAAATAAAATTTTAAAAAATCATTAAAAAGTAAATAAAACTTATATAGAAAGTATTAAAAGTATGATGAATTAAGTTAACCATGTAATCTATAATAATGAAACCATAATATGCTACTTAGACCAGACATCCTTTCAGATGTCCTTCCAAACAAAGCCAGGGCTGTGAGGGAAGCCTGGGCCCCAGGTGTCTGCCGTAGCCAGAGGGAAGCCCTACTCTTGCACAAATTTCGTGCATCAAGCCTCTAGTTCTATCTAATAAAGAGGGAATATGCTAATTGACCCTCATGTCATCGCGAAGATGGTGGCGCCCAGAGCCAATAAGCTAAGTGACTGCCACACTGTCAAAGATGATAGCACCCACAGCCACACAATGGTGGCACCCAGTCCCCTCAGCCCCGCTGGGGCAGCAGGAGTGTGCCTGCCTCCAGAGTACCCCAGTCTCCTCAGCCCCCCACCACCCGAGGCACAGGCAAGCCTCGGATGGCAGCTGCCCAGCCAATGCCTGAGGTGCAGGCAAGCCTCAGATGTCAGCTGCCCAGCCACTCAGGGCTGCTCAAGGTTCGGGTAACCAGGGCCGGCGAAGGCTTGCACTGCTGGCAGTGGCAGTAGCAGAGGTGTGATGGGGTGTTACTTTCCCCTGATTGCCGGGTCATCTCCTTACCCAGCGATATGGGGAAAGTGACACCCCATCACACCTCTGGTGAGGTTGGGCTGAGGGACCCTCCCTCCAGTGCATAAATTTTCATACACTGGGCCTCTAGTATTATTATAATAGTGACTAAATTTAAAGTGTCCCAAATGTGCAAATACATGGCATGGATAATTCACAAATAGAGTATTAATCAATGAACTGTTATTTAGCCACAGCAAATTTAGAAATTGCTAATAAACTGGAAATTATTTTGTGCCAAAAGGCATAGAATTAAGAAACAAATTGCACAAAATATTGATTTTGGTTTCTTAGCAATATTACAATTTTCATTCTTCAGTCTCTACTGATAATACTAGGTATGCCAAAGAACATTAATTTTCTCTCTGAACTACTCACTGGAGAATTTCAGATTTCATTTTTCTCTAAGATAAAAAAATGTGTCCTCCCATTTACTTTTAATAAAATTCATATTTTATATTAAATTTTACAAATATTTTCTATTACTTTTACACTTGTAATTATTTGACTCTTAAAAGATTATCTTTTCATATTTATTCACTGAAATTGATATCTATTTAATGAGAAAATATCACAGTACGCATCGTATCAGATGATTTTTCTTTCTGGTAACTACCAATATATTTGTAGTGGTAGCTCCCAACTGACAATTTTGTCTCACATGAATCATGGTACAATCTTGAGACAGTTTTAGTTGTCACAGATGGGAATATGCTACTAGCACTAGTGGGTAAAGGCTGATAAACCTCCCACAAGGTGAAGGGCAATCACTTCCAGCCCCAATAAATAATTATCTAGCCCAACCTATCAATAGTGCCAAGGTTAAGAAATAGTGATTTATAGCATAGTTATTTAATACTTCTTAGCAAAAGCAATTAGAATAAAATTGACTAATACATAAGGCAAGACAATTTATTGAAGGATGATTGAAACTTCACAGAATCAGCTAGAAAGCCAGGGATTTAGTTAAAGATGAAAACCAGGTATGCCTTAGAATTGTTTTGAGAGCTAATCTGACACACATACCACTATCACAGCCAGTAGCCCAAGATATTGAGGTTGGTCAATAATCCTCTCCATAATATGCCCTTGCAAGTAGAATCACCTACTGCTATTACTAGATATAATTAGTGTTATGATCACTCTGCCTTTAGAAACTGAGTGAAAATATATCCTCTTTTGCCATAAATGACAGATGGATTCTTTCCCCTCAAAGCTTCTGCTAAAGGTCAGGTATCTGTACTCCAGACATAAAGGAGGCAAGGACAGCCTGACAATTCCATCTTCTCCCTTGGAAGTTGGAATAATTTTCAGGTGCTGACTTACAAAAGACAAACACACACACAAAAAACATTAAATATCTAATACTTGCTTTACTCAATATTACCAATCAATTTGAAATGTATTTGTAAAACTGAACTTTACCTCTATTTAAATGATTTCAATTCAAAATATGGTATTTTATATAGTGATGTCAATTTGACTATAAATAAAGATAAATTTATCATATTTGCCCCCTCAGCATACTTTACCTTAACTTTAAAATCTCATTTGAAAATGGTTTTGAAGTGTATTCACTAATAAATTCCAATTCTATAAGCTACAGACTAATAGAAAAATTAAATATATACAGTCTAAAATGAGGAATTTATCAGGAAGAATAATATGCCAAACAAAAGTATTATAAACTATTAGAAAAATTTCAAGACTGCATTATAAAATACAAAATCAATATTGTAGTATTGATATATATAATATAACTTTTCTTGTTTCATATTGCTGAAAGTTTCAACAACCAGGATGTGTGGATATCTGTTAGTTCAGCTTTCCTGTGTCTTCTGGTACTACTTGTGATGTATTCCAGAAGAATCACTTCAGCATATGATGGTTGGTTCTTGGAGACACTTGAACTTGTGCCTGAATGACTATATCTTTTTTCCTTTATTCCCTAAGAAGTCTTGGCATTTATTATGCTATTTGAAAATTGTTCATTTTGGAAATCCAAGAAAATTGACTAAATTAAACTATCAAGCTAACAAAGTAGTTAACATAAAAAATATTTAAAAATAGCCTCATTATATCCACAGAAATAAACTACTTAAGAGACATAATAGGAAAAAAATGGACATTTACAATAACAATACTTAGGAACTAGCATAATACAAAATAAGTAAATATTAAAATATGAAAAGTCTCTTATTATTGATTTTCCGCTCCAAATGAGGAAAAGAATGGTAAAAACTCTAGGTATTTGAGTAGAAAAACAATCTCATAAATATAAAAATTCTACTTATGTTAAACTTTAAATTAATTATCACAACTTTTAAAAACTAACCCAACTTATTCTAAAAATCCATGTGAATAAACAAAAGTGCAATATTAGCTACTATTTTTTCAAAAACTATTAATAAGGTTGTACAAGCCTACCTTTTCAAGCTATTAAAATATATTGTAAAACTTTATGCTGAACTAACAGAGACAGAAAAAACAATGGAAAAGACTAGAACATCCCATAATATACCCAAATAAATAAGAGGTTTATTATTCATTTGAGGTAGCACTTTAAATAAGATGGAAAGATTATGAGTAAATGCTTTGGGGGTACATTTATAGCTATCTAAAAAAAAAATAAGTTGGATTCACCCCTCCAAACTTACACAGAATGAATTCCATGTATGTAAAATACAACTGTATAAAAAAACTAAGTGTGCTAGAATTACTCAAGATATTTTTTTGTCATTTCCAATACTGAAGTAGAGAAGACTTTACAAAACATATTACAAGATGGAAAAATAATAAAATCAATAATTATTACTAACCAAACATTGAAGCAATTCTGTTTGACAAGATGATTATAATAACTGAGTTCTATCCCATAGCTGTGGCCAGTATTGCTCAATTAGTTTGGCATCATCCTATGCACTGAAAGTTTTCTGGTTCAATTCCAGATCAGGGCACATGCCTGGGTCTCAGGCTTGATCCCCAATAGGAGGCATGCAGGAAGCAGCTGCTCAATGTTTCTCTCCCTTTCCCTTCCTTTCTCTAAAAATCAATTTAAACATCTTTATTTAAAAGTTCTATGTTATAGAACAAATAACAAAGTGATTTCTTAACATATATAAGTTTCTTTAAAACAATAAGCATAAAAGAGCTAACAAAATAAGCTATCTTAAAATACTTAACATAAATAAATATAATGCTTTGAGACTGAATTTTTTTGTACTTTAATTTTATTGTCAATACTATTACAGTTGTCCCCATATTTCCTACCTTTGTTCACTTCCACCCAGCTCCTATCCCCTTCCACCCCTGTCCCTCGGGCCATCACCACACCGTTGTCAGTGTCTAGGGGTTATCTGTAATAATAAAAGCAAAATATGCTAATTATACAGGATGTCCTTCCGGACGACCTTCTAGACAAAGCCAGGGCTGTGAGGGAAGCCTGGGTACCGGGTGCCTACCAGCAGCCAAAGCAAAGCCTGGGTCCTGGTTGCCTGCTGGTAGCTGGAGGGAAACCCAGGTCCCAGATGCCAGAGGAAAGCCAGTACCAGCATCTGGGGTAAGGAAGTCCTACTCTTGCATGAATTTTGTGCATTGAGCCTTTAGTTCATATGTGTTTTTTGGCTAATACATTCACCTTCTTTCATTCAGTACCTCCCTCCCCACTCCTCTCTGACCTCTATCATTCTGTTTTATGTATCCACTAGAGGACTGGTACACAGATTCATGCACTGGTGGTGTCCCTCACCCTGGCCTGCAGGGATCAGTGAACCCCGTACCACCATAGCCCAGCCTTACCCACTAGCTCATTGGGCTCCAGCCTGCTGTCTGTGTCAATCCCACTCAGCATGAAATAGTGTGTGAAGCAGCAGGTGGCTGGGGAGCAGCCCAAGCCCGGGCTGAGCACCACGCCACTACTGCTTATCCTGGCCCTGCTGTGCCTGCTGCTGCTGCTCAGGTGTACAGGGGGAGTGTCCATGGGATAGGATCACGCTGCTGCAGCTGTGCTTACCAGCCATCAGCCCAGCATCTGGCGCCCGTCTGTCAGCTGAGCAGTGCTCCCGCTGTGGGAGCACACTGACTACCAGGGGGAAGCTGTTGCATTGAGCATCTGCCTCCTGGTGGTCAGTGCACATCATAGCTACCTGTTGGTCATCCGGTCATCTGGTCATCCCATTGTCCGGTCACTTAGGCTTTTATATAGAGAGATGCCTCTGTTTCTATTATGTTCATTAATAAACTATTACGTTCATCAGTTTATTTTGTTCATTAGTTTCTACATATAAGTGAGATCATATGGTATTAGTCTTTCTCTGACTAGTTTATTTCACTTTGCCTAATAATATCCAGGTTCATCTATGCTGTCACAAATGGTAAGATTTCCTTCATTTTGACAGTCAAGCAATATTCCATTCTGCAAATATTTTTAAGCCTATAGAAGGTTGATAATTCTCACTAGCAATACTAGAAAGGCAAAGTACAACATATCTATACTAATAAAAGGGTAATATGCAAATTGGTCAGGATGCCCTCAGAGTAACAACCGAACAGGGGCGACAAGGCTGGCAGGGGTGTTAGTGAGGGATGACCAAATGACTGAACAGCAGGTTGCGTGGTGTGACCAGGCCAGCAAGGGGGGCAGTGAGGGGTGACCAGGCTGGCAGAGGGGCAGTAAGGGATGACCAGGCCAGCAGAGGGGGGCAATTTGGGGCAATCAGGCCAGTAGCAGGGCAGTTGGGGCTGATCAGGTTGTTGGGTGGCAGTGAGGGGCAACCAGGCAGGCAGAGGGGGCAGTTAGGGGTGACCAGGTTGGTGCGGGGGCAGTTAGTGGCAATCAGGCAGGCAGGCAGGTGAGCAGTTAGGAGGCAACAGTTTTGGATTGTGAGAGGGATGTCCGACTAATGGTTTAGGCCTGATCCCCAGGATCAAGCCTAAAACGGCAGTTGGACATCCTATAAGAGGTCCCGGATTGGAGAGGGTGCAAGCTGGGCTTAGGGGACCCCCTTTTCTGTGCACAAATTTTGTGCATTGGGCCTCTAGTTGAGATATAAAGTTTGACCTTTCAAATCCTATATAATAAAAGCCTAATATGCTAAGTGTCCAGTCGTCCGTTCAACTAATCAAAGTGTAATATGCTAATGATATGCTAAAGCCGCTCAACCACTCCCTATGATGTGCACTGACCTCCAGAGGGCAGATGCTCCAACTGGTAGGTTAGCTTGCTGCTGGGGTCCAGCCAATAGGGGCTGAGTGAGACAGGCTGGACACACCCATGAGACCTCCCGCATCCCTCCCCAGCCCAGATCATGCACTGATGGAGTCCCTTGGCCTGGTTTGCACCCTCTCGCAATGCAGGACCCCTCGAGGGATGTCGGAGAGCCAGTTTGGCCCAATGGCGGAACAACTGGTTGCTATGACCAAGGGGTAGGTGCTCAATGCAGGAGCTGCCCCCTGGTGGACAGTGTGCTACCACAGGGGGAGCACTGCTCAGCCAGAAGCTGGCTCATGGCTGGCAAGTGCAGCAGCAGGGGTGGGAGCCTCTCCCGCTTCCGTAGCAGTGCTAAGAATGTCCAACTGCCAGCTTAGGCCCGCTCCCCATGGGTCAAATATCAGTCAAACATTTCCCAAGGGCTCCCGGACTGTGAGAGTGTGCAGGCCCGAGTGCACAAATTTTGTGCACTGTGTCTTTAGTGGGAATATAATTGTAAATAATTTCTATTAACCTTTTACAGGTGAATGTTGATAAATATGCACTTTTATATTTCTAGTCAGTAAATTGGCAAAATTGCCAGTGAAGATCAATTTAACAATGTATTCCCCAAATTATAAAAGCATTCTCATTCATATTTTGACCCATCAAATCTACTCCTGAGAATTTAATGTACAGATAGATATACTTACAAGTGTATTGCTTATTGTCAAAGGTATTCATTATAACATTACTTATAATGGAAAAAAATGAAACAAAATTCAACAATAGAAAATTAGTTGTTATAACACTCATTCTGTGAAATAATTTGCATTTAAAAATTATATATTTTGTATTGAAATGGAATGATTTACAAGATCTGATATTAATTGTAAATCAAATTATAATATGCAGAACATGATGAATTTTGTATAAGAAAATTAAAACATAAAATACTGCGCATATCTCTGCAGAGGTGCAAGATATTTCTGAAAATAAAAAACCTTGGGTGGTTATCAGGTAGTGAAATTGAGTGGCTTGGGGTTAGGGAGGGAAGCTTAATTTTATACTCTTAGGATTTTTAAATTTTGTATCAGGTGAACATATTTCTTACTAAAAGAATAAACATACTTAAAAATAATTTCCTCTCTAATGTTAGACCATAGTCCTTTATTTACTTACATGTTTGTCTCCCTTCTTCCTTCTCCACCTTCCCCTCTCCTTTTATCTCTACTGATTTTAGACTAAGGTATATTGTTGATTTATACTATCTCTCTACTCTTCTTATAATCTCAAGAAAACTATGTTCTTTTATATTTGATTACTTATTTATATTCCTGCTCAGCTTTTGTGTTGTTTAGCATTATATGTTTTTTAACTAAAAAAAAAAGAAAGAAAAAATAGACATGAATTTTAAGCTTGTCTTTGAATATACAAATGTCTTGGGAGTTAAAAGGAATTTTGACTTTATAAAAATGAAGGAAGTTATGTAAAATATTGAAACAAATGTCTTTATAATTCAGGTTAAATATTGTGGCTGTCAGGTTGCATTTCATGCAAGCTTTGCTTAGTACCTATAAAGGTAGGAACCCAGCTAGAATATTCTGCTTTCTAACAGAAAGGTAGGAAGCCCAAGAGGAACCAAAATGCCTCCTATTGTTACTACTGTTACTACTACCACTACTACAGCCTCACTTTTTGAGTGATTATCATAACCCAATCAAAAGGCCTAGAAATGAAAAGAAAGTCTTTAATAAATTCAGTGTTCCACCATAGTCAGGGGTTGAGGCACATAATAGCTTTGTCTGTTATTCGGTGCTTGTAAACATTTATCTGAGTTGATTGTTTACTTTCACTTTGTTTCTATAAAACATTGCAATGTGTAAAAACTGCAAATTCAATTGATAATTTAGTATTTGAAATATATTTATTAAAAATACTAGTGGCCCAGTGCACAAAATTCATGCACACTGAAAGGAAATTAATTAGAGGAAATATTTGAATATTGCTATTTGCCCTTTCACTATAATAAAAATGTGAGAGATAAAAGGAAATGAGTACAATGCATATGAAAATAATACATAATTTTATTAATAAACAATAACAAAATGGTATAATAACAAACTCATGATATAAAAACAACATTGATGCAAATAATGACTGATAAAGTGATTAAACTTATTCTAATATCTCCCTGTATGCCACATTAAGAGTGAAAACACTTTCAGAGTGCTTGACTAATTTCCCTTGGGATGAAGTATTTACAACTTTAACTTTAACGTCACATGCTCTTCGAACTCGAGAGAAAGCAACATATAACTGGCCATGTGTGAAAACGGGTTCAGGTAAAAATATTCCTACTCTGTCTAGAGTTTGTCCTTGTGATTTATTAATAGTCATTGTAAATGCTGGCATCACAGGAAACTGTCGTCGAATTAATTTAAATGGGAGGCCAGTGTCAGATGGGGACAAATTAATTATTGGAATCAGAACAATCTCTCTCTCTCTGCAGATCCTGTTAATACTTGTTTTGATTATGTTAGGTCGCAATCTTTTTTTTAAAATATATTTTGTTGATTTTTTTACAGAGAGGAAGGAAGAGAGATAGCTAGAAACATCGAAGAGAGAGAGACATCAATCATCTGCCTCCTGCACACCCCCTACTGGGGATGTGCCCGCAACCAAGGTACATGCCCTTGCCGGAATTAAACCTGGGACCCTTGAGTCCGCAGGCCGACGCTCTATCCACTGAGCCAAACTGGTTTCGGCAGGTTTCAATCTTTTGATAATAAATCTGTTACCATTACAAAGACCCCATTTCTCAATAGCATGATGATTGCACCCACTTTCAATTTTAATTTTGACATGGCATTCCTGAATGAGTAATACTATTAAGAAATTCAATAGGAAAATTTTCCTTTGCAACATCATCTGTTGAGTCAATGGGATCATCACTCAAACAGGTGTGAAAATCTCCATCAAGTATATCCAAAATTGCTTCATTTAATTTTTGAACATGCTCATTTTTTGGACAAAGAATCACATGTTTGGGTATATTTTTAATATTACCTATACATATACTATTTCCAAAGGTGGCTTCAATAATAGATCCATTACAAATTACTTCATGGGGGATTTCAATAATATCCATTCCTAAATGAAAACTGCTATCAAGTTTGCCATCTCCAAGTTTTACTAACCATTCACTCTAAGAATCCTCTGATCTCATATTTGTATTAAGGGACAACTGTATGAAACATCCCCAAACACTATACTACTTTAAACTCATTCATACTATGGCTTATGGCATAGCATGCGACACAACACTGAGACATTGTTGAAATCCCCTCCGAGAAGGAGAACTTTCCACCAAAGGCAACATTCAAATTCATAATTTCTCTTATGAGAAATTATGTCTATGGTGTTTACAGCATGACTGGATGCCATAGTGCATTCATCAATAATAAGAAGTTGGGCCTTCTGAATGGTTTTAGCAACCTCACTCTTTATAACGAGTCTTGAGATTAAAGTTTCATTTAATGGAATTGTTCATTTATATTGGGAATGAAAAGTTCTTCCAAGAGAAGTAAATTTGCAGCAATTCCAGTAGATGCTGTGGGTAAAACAGTACCCCCACGACCTCTAATATAATGTTTTAAAACTTTATAAAGATATGTTTTTCCACTACCACCTGGACCATCCAAGAAAAAGCATTTGGGGTGTACAGTTTGATCTTCGATGGCTGAAGTTATAGTCTGAAAGGCTGCCAACTGTTCATCATTCAGAGAATTTATCAAAATCTCTGCCTGTTGTCGCTCATAATTCATCACATGTATTTTCATTCATTAATAAAGGATAGTCTGGAAGTTTGAAATGTGAACACTTCATTCCATGCAATGCGAATAACTCCTGAATTTCGTTAAGGGCATGCATTTCACAGTTCACACAGGCACCTTCTCTTCGGTGCAATTTCCAACAGAAATCTTCAATAAAATGAGATTTATTCTCATCCCGTAATTAGTCTGCAGCAGAAGGACATCCAAACACACATATGTATGCAAAAAGTTGCTGTAGTTGCTTGGGCATATTAAAGATGATTGCATCATCAATTGTATCTTTTCAGATAGTGTCGTCAAGTAATAATGCTCAGTGTTTAGCAGCTTCATGAAATGTACAATAAATTACACCTCCTACAGTTCACAGATCCTCAAAACTTATCGCACCTTTTACATGCAGAAGCAAAAGTCTAAGGTAATATCGTTCTGGTTCTCTAAAGCTGACAGTGAATAGTCTACCTAACACTTTATTCCCACGCTTTTGGCGTTTTGTCCACAAAGAATTATTAAACACATAATGCTGTGGAATCTCCCAATAATAATAATTACGTGCATCAGAGTCTTCTCTATTCCATAAGAACCAAGCCATCAACGTTGAGTTATGCCTTTTAGCCCTATCTAAAACTTTAGCAAAATCATCAGTATGAAAATACAAATTTTGTTCATTTGGCTAACGAATAGCTAATCTTATGATTGTATGAGATTGGTCATGCATTCACATTCCAAAAAGTCTCCCAACAGTCTCTGGAACGCTCACATACCTGGAGTCAATGAAGTCCTATATTTTGTCATGATTGATAATATTTTTTTCAGAAATTTGAATATTTGCACAATCATACCCTTTTATAGATGTATTTAAATAAATATGTGACACTTTTAATTGATGCACAGACTTCAACATTTATGTGACAGTTATATTTGAGGCACAAATATGGGTTATAAGGGACAATCCAAGTGTTATCGAAACTTTATTTCCAGTAGACATACATGGTACTACCAGATCTTCGTTTGTATTTGGGATATCCATCAATATTTCCAATGTCACATTTTGAAATTCTTTTGGATATCCCTTTGACCATTTTCCATTTTCCATACATGGACTATTTGGATTTTGTATTCCATATGGTTCATGTACCATATTTGATTTTACAATTTGAAAAAGTCGAGGATACTGGTCCTCATCTGGAATTTCTGCATTAACTATATGCTCAATGTCATCTTCCGTTTGTAATTTGGACTCACTATCTAATACCAACAATATGTGAGCGTGAGGCAGTCCACGTTTCTGAAATTCAATGACATGAATTTTAGCTATTACTTTGCCAAATAAATGGAACTTACATATATCATTTAAAAGAGTGTTCAGCTTAATATTAAAAATTCTGCCTACCAAGTCAAGTCTGTTTTCAACTTTTTGCCAGCATTGTAAATTGTTCGTAATATCTACCCATTTGGGGTTGCACGTCATGGTTATGAATAAATCGGGCTTGCCATACTTTGTTACAATTGCCATAGCATCCTGATATCGCTGCCGCCTATTTCTGGGACTACCCTCAAAAGATGATGGAAGTATTATCATTTTATAATGGGCACACTGTCATTTTCAGATCTAGATTTGAGATAACCCATCAAACCACTATATTTTTCAACTCTCAACTTAGATTTGTTTACTTTAATGAAATTTATCCAATTGGCCTCCATTTTTTAATATGAATCCAGAATAAACTGTTGAGTTAACTTTCCTGCATTTAAAATAGGATTGAACGTGTCCCTCACAGAGAGATGAAATCCATAATACTGCATTTGTGTGACTCATGTCCTTACATTTTGTCTAGTATTATTTTTTAGTAAACTGTTGTCTCTGAGTCTTAATGCAATATCTGTTCTCCAGCCTTTTTCACCATGGAAAAAGAATAGGATATGTCATTCCATCTAACGTAGGAAACAGGATACTGATTTGTTTCATTTTAGTGGCACTTGGATTATTGGGATCTGGTTTACAATGAATGAGCAAGTCCTTTTCAAAAGGAGGTTCTCCATCTTCGTTTCTGAATATGACAGCAACCTCGGTTACACGGGGAGAATTATATCTAGCTGGGTCACTGTTACGATCGTATTTAATTGCCATTGTTACTTCTGTGGGAGCAATATCTGTTGTTGCTGCTTCAGATTGGGCTTCCTTTTCTACCTCATGTAGCATCTTATACGATTTTGTTAATTCATTTAGTTCATGCATGAGGTTGTTGATATTGATCATGAGTCTTTCTGAGCAGCCCTGGTTTCCTGGCATTGCTAATCTTTTACTTGTAGCTTTGGCTGTATCCAAAATGTAGAGTTGAGCAAACTTCCAGAAACACCATCTGAAAGATGTAAAGTTCCAGTACACTGATAAACTTGTCCCTGTATTCTAAAACAGTATGGTCCATATCCTGATGGCGATGCAATATTTGCACCCATGGAAGCAAAACCAAAATAACTATTTATGGATAG
Organism: Corynorhinus townsendii; assembly: GCA_026230045.1. Lineage (NCBI taxonomy): Eukaryota > Metazoa > Chordata > Mammalia > Chiroptera > Vespertilionidae > Corynorhinus > Corynorhinus townsendii. The sequence goes on along the minus strand of JAPDVU010000001.1, from coordinate 110,764,456 downwards.
AATATTTTCCATGAAATTCTTACTGTCAGAATCTTCGTTTGTCATTAATCTTTTTAAATATGCCGGGTAATCTGGAAAATGTATATCATTTGGACAGACTTTCCCTTTGCTACAACATAGCGTAAATTTCCCATCGGATGGTTTTTCATCAGAGAAATTTAGTTATAGGCAAAATTGACATCTAACAGTCATTCCACCAAAACTATGTTTGAGAATTGCATCCTCATGTACTCCATTTTCTCTGAGAAGGCAGTTCCTACCAGTATTGCTAATACTTGTTGATGACTGTTCTCTAGACATAGTCTGTTTTCGTCACCACCTTCTTTCCACTTCAAAAGCATGTTGGTCTTTAGACATTTTCTGTCGATGATGCCAGTGTTTTTCGGCTTCAGAGTGACATTTTTCCAATAGCTGCTCTTCAGATACATTCTGTCGTAGGCATCGCCTTCTTTTAAAATCAGAGGCACGTTGCTCTTCAGACATTTTCTGTCGATAAAGTTGGCATCTTTCTGCTGCAGAGCTACTTTGTATCAACAGTTTTTCTTCGGACATAGTACCACCTCTCTACTGCCACAGTCTGAGATACAGGTGAATGAGAGTCCAGGCTGTCGGGCTTTTGAGAGCTGTCTGACCAATGGCTGATTCTGTGGGAGTGGGACTTCCTCCTACCTGTTGTCAGTTTCCACAGCTAGGATGAGGAAGCTGGGGCTCCAGAGGGAGCAATGCCCTCTAAGCCACCAGCTTTCTCACTCTGCTGGACCTCAGAGGCGGGCCTTGCCAGGGGCTGCCTGGATCCCCATGGCTTGGACCCCGATGCCTGCGCCATCCCCCATCTCAGCTTGGATCCAGCCAGCAGCACAGGGTGCTGCCTGTGCCGCCTGCATATGCAAATTTATCTTCCATCTTTGTTGGGTTAATTTGCATAGCACTCCTGATTGGCTGTGTGCATACTGGAGGTACAATCAATTAGCATCTTTCTCTTTTATTAGTGTAGATAATAATTAAAAATATAACTGGAGCTAATACTCAAAAATTCTGAAGAATAAAAAAGAAAGAACTCTTACCATTTGCAACAGCATGGATGGACATGGAGAGTATTATGCTAAGCGAAATAAGCCAGTGGGACAAAGATAAATATCACATGATCTCTCTCATTTGTGGAATATAATGAACAACATAAACTGGTGAAGACAAATAGAACCAGAGACATGGAAGCATTGAAAAGACTGTCAAACCTCAGAGGGAAGGCAGGGTGGGGGGATGCAAAAGGAAGAGTTGGGGTTTTTTTTGGGGGGGTTGGGGAGGAGAGGAAGTAAGAGATCAACCAAAGGACTAGTATGCATGCATATAAGCATAACCATAGAACACAGACAGTAGGGGGGTGAGGGCATGTGCTGGGGGATGGGAGTACCAGGGAGAGGTCAAATGGTGGGGGGGGAAGGAGACATATGAAATACTATGTGTAATACTTTAAAGAATAAAGAATTAAATTTAAAAAAAGTTCATAGTAAATCCTAAGACATTGGATTTGTAAAATAAATGCTCATAAATTTACATCAAAACCAATTGTGAAACAAAATATATAATATTTAGTAATGCATGTATTATACAGCAAACATAATGAAGTGACATAGTCATAAATTTATTGCTTCTGTGGTTATAGTGGACTATCATGCAGTGTTATAGTCTCTTTTCAGTTCAGCAGTTACAGAAGTTAGTCTTAATTCTGAAGAAGATGTATTCATGTGTATCCAGTGAAATGTAACTAAGAGGTCTTCACCTTTATTTTGGTAGTTAATTTCCACTCAGTGATTTTCTTAGAATAGCTTGCCTTAGGTTATAGCAGTTTAATGGAATAGTTGGCCATTTTTACCATCCACTTGAACTTACAAATGAGAGAATTTAAACATCCCACCTGGGATTTTACTCCAGTTGCCCTCAGAATAAATTCATATTAATAATTATTATCATGATTACCATGTTAAAATGAAAGTAGGCTAATCTACTGAAGTAATTAATAGTCTACACTTGTAGGTTGAGTGGATAGTTGAAGAAAATCTCCTATCTGCAATATGAATACACCACACACACAGTAAACTGCATGAATGTTAAAATCAAGTATTTAATTTCTATATTTCTACAATTATACAACCACAAATAATACTAGATGTCAACCATTTTTTCATTGAATTTTTTCAGTGTTAGGGAGTAATGTCTGGAATGTCAGATATCTGTCTGGAATGTCAGATATCTACACCTTTCCTTATGGTTATCCTTTAAATTCTGTATTTTCAGCAAGGCTTCTGTACATCCCTACTCAGGATTTCAACATTCTTCCACTCTTTTTGACCAATTCATGCTTTATTTTTTTCTCCAGCATTTACCACTATATATCATACCCTTTAATTTTCCTTGATTCTTTTTAATTGTCTTTCTCACCTGACTAAATGAGAAACTCAATATAATCATATGTGCTTGGCATATGTGCTTTTTTATTATTTGAAAGTTGGTTCAAACATACTGCCCATTTTTAAATATTTTTGTCATGTTATTAAGTTGCAAAGTTTTCCCATTTACATATATCTTCTAAAATTTGATATATTGACATATATATGTAATTTCAGCCTAGAAAACTTGCACATTTAATTAGAATTAAACATTAAGATATATATTATGTCTTATACCAATGCTTTATTATACAAAAAATCATAGAATAGTAATAAAGAAAAGTATATATTAGGATATATTATACTAATTATTATGCATAACATTCATAACTTGTACTATAAAACATTGTTTTTATATTATTTTCCAGATGTTCATTAATAGTACAATAGTGCATATATAATCTTTTTTATATTAATGTATATCCTTCTATTTTTTTGTTTTTAAATATATTTTATTGATTTTTTTTTATAGAGAGGAAGGGAGAGGAATAAAGAGTTAGAAACATCAATGATAGAGATACCTGCATACTCCCTACTGGGTATGTGCCTGCAACCAAGGTACATGCCCTTGATTGGAATAGAACCTAGGACCCTTGAGTCCACAGGCTGATGCTCTAGCCACTGAACCAAACCAGTCAGGGCATATCCTTCTATTCTTACTAAATTCTTATTAGTTATAGTAACTTACTTGCAGATTATTTTATTTTTTAATATTTTTATTGATTTTAGAGAGGAAGGGAGAGGGATCGAGAGAGAGAAACATCAATGATGAGAATTATTGATAAGCTGCCTCTTGAACGCCCCCTTCTGGGGATCAATCCCACAACCCAGGCATGTGCCATTGGCTGGAATCAAACCCGGGACCCTTCAGTTGTCAGGCCAATGCTCTATCTACTGAGCCAAACCAGCTAGGGCTTGTATATTATTCTAAATTCAATACAAAAATGGTATAAATAGCCCTGGCCAGTGTTCTCAGTGGTTAGAGTGTCAGTCCACAGACTAAAGTGTGGAGAGTTTGATTCCCTATCAAGGGCACCTACCTGGGTTTCAGGTTTGCTCCCTGCGACCAGTTGGGTGGTTGGGGTGAATGTAAAAGGCAACCAATTGATGTGTCTCACATCAATATCTCTCTCTCTCTCTCTCTCTCTCTCTCTCTCTCTCTCTCTCTCTCTCTTTCTCTCTCTCTCTGGTCATTCCTTCTTTCCTTCCACTCTTTCTGAAAAAGCAATGGAAAAAATATCACCAGGTGAGTATTAACCAAAAAAAAAGATATAAATAAAGATATAAGAAACAAAAAAGAGCTGATAGAATTATATTATCTAATAAGAGTAATATGCAAATTGACCATACCTCCACTACACCCACCAGCTACGCCCACCAGCCAAGCCCACCAGACAATCAGGAGGGAATATGCAAATAAACCCAACCAAGATGATTGCAGCCACAGAGAGCAGGAGGGAGGCTTGGGTTTCCCTGGCAACGGAGGAAGCCAAGCTTTCTGCCTGCCCTTACTGGCCCAGGCCTCCACTCAAGGCTACAAAGTTTCAATTATAGAAGTTAAATAAATTCCAACAGAAATGGCGGCAGCCACAGAGCTGGAGAGAGCAGGAGGCTAGGGTTGCCACAGTGATGGAGGAAGCCAAGCTTCTGAAGCCCTGGCCTACTTTGGCCTCTGCTTAAGGCTACAAAGTCTCAATTATAGAAGATAAATAAATCCCAACAGAAATAAGCTGCCACCATGGAGGATGCAGAAGTCTTGACTCCACTCCAGACTACAAAGTTTCAATTATAGAAGATAAATAAATCCCAGATCCCAGGGCCTCTGTTTGCTTCGCTGGGGTCCTGGCTGGCCTGCAAACCACCACAGGCCCCTCTCCCAGGCTGCCCCACACCCCAAGGGAACCCCCACCCTGATCTGGGACACCTTCAGGGAAAACCAGCTGGCCCCCACCCATGCACCAGGCCTCTATCCTATCTAATAAAAGAGTAATATGCAGATTGACCATCACTCCAACACACAAGATGGCTGCCCCCAAGTGGTCAAAGATCCTGCCCCCATGTGGACACAAGATGGCCACCACAAGATGACCAGCAGGGGAGGGCAGTTGGGAGGGACCAGGCTAGGCCTGCAAGGAAGGGCAGTTGGGGGTGACCAGGCCTGCAGGGGAAGGCAGTTAGGGGCAAACAGGCTGGCAGGAGAGCAGTTAGGCATTAATCAGGCTGGCAGGGGAGTGGTTAGGGGGTGATCAGGCTGGCAGGCAGAAGCGGTTAGGGGCAATCAGGAAGGCAAGCAGGCAAGCAGTTGGGAGCCAGCAGTCCTGGATTGTGAGAGGGATGTCCAACTGCCACTGGGATTGGGCCTAAATGAGCAGTTGGACATCCCTCGAGGGGTCCCAGATTGGAGAGGGTGCAGGCTGGGCTGAGGGACACCTCCCCCCCCCATGCACGGATTTCGTGCACCAGACCTCATATGTATAAACCGCCATTAGGACTGAATGGCCAGAATGACCAGAATGATCAGTCAACCAGTCGCTATGATGCACAATGACCACCAGGGGGCAGACTCTCAACACAGGAGCTGCAGCCTGGTGGTCTGTGTGCTCCCACAGTCAACCTCCTGCAGCTGGCCAACCTCCTGTGGTCCTTCCCCCCTGATGGCAGGCCCCGACTGGTCTGCCACCCAGCCACCATGGTGGTGGCATGGTGGCGAGGGAGGAAGGAGGAGAGGAGGTGGGGAACTGTGTATTGGCGGGGAGCCAAATTGGGTGTCCGGTATCCGTTTGTTTCATGCCCAGCTCGGTGACCATTGGCCAGGTCTAGGGACCCCCACTCATACATGAATTCATGCACCAGGCCTCTAGTTCAAATATATTTCTCTTCTATTTTTTATGCAGAGTACACAGGGCTACATTTTTTAAAAAATATAACATATATGATTTATAATATTTTATATAGTCATGTGTTACTGGCTAGTCTTTTTTAAAAAATTACATTTTCAATCCCAATGTCTATTTTATAATGTGCAATTTATCTTTTTTTAATTGCTTGGTTTAAACTTTTTACATGTCATATTAGAGAGATCAAATCTCTTTCTGTCATATGTATTGCAGATATTTTACTTAATATTGCCATTTGCTTCTTAACTCATATTTTGTTATGTATTCCCATTCAAAATGATAAATATGTAGTCATAATTTAACAAGAATTTTCTTTGTGCTTTCGGATTATATATCTAGCTTAGAATTGATTTTTTATTCTCTAAACATATGTTCATCCTTTGTGAATTCTAATGTTTTTTCTCAAATATTTAATTTATATGGGATTTATTTTGGGACAACACTTAATTTACTGTACAGTACCATGAATTTAGTTCTTTGTTAGGTGATCTTATTATTCCAAGAGTCAGACTCCCGCCCACGTATCCATACTTAGACCCAGAGCACAGCAGACCTAAGGCTACACTGCCTGGGTTGTAGCTACCTGTTCCAGTTCCTGTCTAGCCCAGTGAGAAAAGGCCTGTAACCTTTATGGTAATGATAACTTTAATATTTAACTTTAATTGTTGTTTTGAGTTTAAATATATATGTTAGGACAATGTTAAGTTCAAAGCAATCTTGAAATGAAGGTTTAGATATGCCCCCTACCATCAAGGACACACGGATAGCCCCCTTCATTATTTATTGTTGCTTTTAGAGAAGTGAAATTCAAAATGGACCTCACAGTGCACTTTGAGTACTACCTGGCAATGTTGTATTTCAAAACTACATTTAGAATTTTCTTGTAAGAAAACTGAATACAAGCCAAGGTCAATTCACCAAAGAATGAATACCTAGAAAATAAATATAGTGGAAATTATTGGTTATAATATGCTTACCTCCGAATGCTCTCTAAATTTTAAAAGACATTTACATTTACCAGTACTATCCATGGACTAATCTAACAATTATACTATCACTTCATAAGATTTCCACTATTTTATGTTGAAATATTAATTGTCTATAAATATTTGCCACTTAAATGAGCATCATTTTAAAAATTTCTAAACAATTGAGAAATATGGATATTTGGGAGAAAGTGAGAGAGAGAGAATAAGTAACTGTATTTCCAAGCATGACTACACCTATGCAAGAGATAGTTGTAATTTTATTAAATATCTCATGGGATGGATATTTCAAAATCCTCCTGTCCTATTTCTTTTGTTTGTCTGACAACTTAAGCACATAAATTTTGGGAATTGGTAAGAGTAAAAAATAGCTGGATTTATACCATTCCTGACATTCAAAAATCATTTTTGATTCCTTTGTTTATCAAGTATTTTCTTTATGCCTTCTGGATTATATATCTAGCTTAGGAGTGATTTTTGTAAAGCTACATCTTACAGGTAAGTTGAAAATCCAGAAGCAAGTAGCAATGATCTAAGGAAAATACTGGTTCTCAGTTTGGAGCAATTGAAAAATTACTTATGTTTGCTGGAGTCAAAGCTGACAAACATCCTGTGGCTTCCTGCTTCAGTGGAAGGAGAAAGAAGAGTATTAACATTTTAAATGAAATAAGAAGGTGACTATGGATTAGGTAAACTATATTAAGCATCCTGTAAACAAACAGTGCAGACTGAAGTAGGAATAATTATCTAAATAAGACTTATGTTAAAAATAAATTGTGCACTCTTCCAATTAACCTAAAAAATGAACAGAAGGAATGTGTTTATATTAATCTACTAGAGGCCTGTTGCACAATATTTGTGCAAGAATAGGCCTTTCTTCCCCTAGCTTTGCCCCCAGTTGCCCGGGAACCTGCAAGTCCTCACTCTTGGTCAGAGCACCGCTCCTGTAGCTCCCTCCACCACCACCCTTCCATGTCATAGCAAGCGTCCCACCTCTCCCTGCCACTCTGCACCTGCATATGCAAATTAACCCGCCATATTTGTGGGGTTAATTTGCATACTCACTCTTGATTGGCTGTGGGCATATTGGAGGTATGGTCAATTTACATGTTTGTCTATTATTAGGTAAGATATATATATATATTAGAGGCCCAGTGCAGGGAATTAGTGCATGGGGGGGGGAGGGTGTCCCTCAGCCTAGCCTGCAGCCTCTCCAATCTTGGACCCTTTAAGGGATGGCTGACTTCCCATCAGACATCCCTCTCACAATCCAGGACTGCTGGCTCCCAGCCGCTTGCCTGCCTGCCTTCCTGATTGCCCCTAACAGCTTCTGCCTGCCAGCCTGATCACCCCCTAACCACTCCCCTGTCAGCCTGATCAACACCTAACTGCCCTCCCTTGCCAGCCTGGTCACCCCTAACTGCCCTGCCCTGCCATCCTGGTCACCCCCAACTGCCCTCCCCTGGGCCATCTTGTGGCAGCCATCTTGTGTCCACATGGGGGCAGTCATCTATGACCACATGGGGACGGCCATCTTGTGTATTGGAGTGATGGTCAATCTGTATATTACCTCTTTATTATATAGGATAAACTATTCAACAGAAGTTAAATGTCATTAGAAATTAGCAATTTGTTTATCAGTTGACATTTACATTAAAAATAAGTAAAAATGCTAAAGCAGTTACATAGATAAATATATACTCATGTGTATTCACACATATTTGTTTAGATCAAAAACAAAAATTGCATAATATATACTATATATTTGTATTACCTATATGTATAAATGTGAAAATAGAAAATAATTAGAAGGGGTATGAAGTTTAAAATTTACCAAAGGATGTACACTCATTAAGAAAAGTTTAACCAGCCCTGGCCAGTGTTTCTAAGTGGTTCAAGTGTCAGCCTATGTACCAAAGGATTGTAGGTTTGCTCCCCACCCCTGGTCTGGGGGCAGATGCAGTAGATAACCAATGGTTGTGTCTCCCTTACAGCAATGTTTCTCTCTCTCTGTCTCTCTCTCTCTGTCTCCCTCCCTCCCTCCCTTCCACTCTCTCTGAAAAAGCAATGGAAAAAATATCCTCAAGTGAGGATTAACCAAAAAATAAATAAGTAATAAGTTTAACCAAAGATTATAAGAAGTATGGGAAACCACGTGATAGTACAATACAAGAGCAGTGTTGACAGTGAGAAGCGATTTTTTTTTCCCTTTTCTGGTGCATTTTCCACATATGGTCACATGCATACCAAGATGTATTGCCATATAGATGTGCATTTAAACATAAATAGAAATTACAGTAACATTGCATTAGATACAAATCATTTCAATAACAAAACATTATTTCAAACATATTATTTTTACCAAAGAACTCAGAATATGTATCTACATATTTTGAGCATAAATGTGATAAATTTGTATTGTGGTCTTCCAGAGCCACCCTGCCATATCCTATCTTCTTCCAGGTTACCAGAACTGTTTGGATCCCATTCAAGGGTTTGCATGCCCCTTGACTTCCTGTTGGGTTTAACCAATGAGGAATCATGGCAGAGGACTGGAATTTGAGAAGAGGAAGGTCTAGGTATAGAGTTTGCTGTGTTTCACACTGTGAACCTGCTTTGTGTTTGCTATATTCCTTCACAGAGATCAACCAAAGGACTTGTATGCATGCATATAAGCATAACCAATGGACACATACACTAAGGGGGTGAGGGCCTGTGCTGGGGGGTGGGATGGTCAAGGAGAGGTCAATGGGGAAAAAAGGAGACAAATGTAATACTATATGCAATATTTAAACAATAATTTTTTTTTTTTTAATTTACAAAATGGTACTGCTGCTCCCAAACCGACTTATTTTACACAATTCTTTTTTCTTTTGGAACTCTAAGCCTCTTCCTCATATCGACCCTTGGGCCTATTTACACACATATAAGATAATATATTAACTGAATATCAACACAACCCCCAGGAACCAGTGATATAAAAAGCCTTAGTTGCCTATAAGCTTCAAAAGTTGTAGCATTTTAGTTTTATAACTGCTTACAACAATCCTTTTCCTCAAAGAGCTAATTACTATCCTTATCTCCATCAGGAGGGAGTATCTAGCACACATGTTTTTTATAGATACTACCAGTTCTTCTTTTATCCTAATTGAATCAAACTCATCTTCCATAAACTTGCTTTCCTGACTCAGACACAGGCTGTTTGGACTTTGCACCAATATTTCCATGTCTCAAGTATAATATTTCATTTTCAAATTCAGGAAATGTATTTATGTCACAAAAATTATCTTTACATGTGGTAAGATGTATTTCAGGTAAAGTGAGTGTTTAAGGTAAATAGACATATACAAGTAAAATACATCTGCTCTTCTGGAATGTTGCAAATTGAACTGAAATCAAGTAGAGTCAACTCCTAAAAGCCCCAGTTGCCTGATACTGGACATTCATTCCCTGTCAGCACTTGGACATTCTGATCTGGGGGTATCCACAGGCTGTGCTGCATTTCTTGCTGGCAGGAGGGATCTAGCCAGAGGAATAGGCATGTATGTGAATAGCACATTTTCAGAACCAGGGACTAGACGGAAATTTCTATCCAATTTTATACCTAATCACTTGAATTTTGAGGGGAAAATGTATTTGGCCAAACATATGAGATCTGTTACCCAATATATATTTTCATTGCCAAAATATTTTTGAAATTCAGTATCAATTTAATCCCCACTTACATCTTTACAATAAACGTAAAATACAATGTGATAAATTATCAGACTGATATATTCAGCATGATAAAAATATTCTAGAACTGGAAGAGAAAAATGCCATATTATTGTTTAACAACAATAGCAATAACAATTCAGGCATCAGTCATGCTGAGCTTTTCACCTGCATCTCTTATCTTATTAATACATATCATGAATAAAATGCATCAATTTCAATCACATATATCTTCAATTCTAAAATTGATTCTCTAGTCCAATCCTGCTTCTCCACCTAAATATTATCTGGCCTTGATTTTTAGTTTATTGTACATATATTCTTGAATTACATAAATATTGGAGGATCAGAATTACATACACAGGGGAAATTGCGACTTAAGACCATTAAATTGCCAAAGGCTACACATTAAGACACGCTCTTTTATATCAAATCCAGGTAATTTTGACCAAATGATTTTTTTAACCTTTTGCAATTAATTAGATAACTATTATGGTAGTTTTAACTATTTTATACCCTAAACTAATAGAAAATTGATTTCTCATTTTCAGGAACATGGTAGAGATGAGATATTTTAAATTTATGCTAACTATATCCAGAAGACAAGATTGATGTCTACTAGTTATTTTTTGTAAATAACTAATTCTTAAACTAACTTAGATGCTGATTCTCTACCTTAAGGTTGACTGAAAACATTTCAAGAAAAAAGAAAAAAGGATAACTTTTGTATGTCATTCTTGGTAGATGAGGGCAGACTCATCAGGCATGCTAGCTAACTATGGGGATTGGTGAGAAGGTCCCTGGAAGTGGAATTAGATTGAACTGGAGTGTTACGTGACAAAAAAATATTGTCAGAAGGATTAATGTTTACTATAGGAGGAATTCCCTAGTCAATGTGATTGGCATGGACTAAAGTATAAAGACCAAAGGTTTCAACAAAATTAAGAGTTAGCAAACAGGTCAAGAAACAATAATTAAATGGAATAAAATTAACGATATGAGAATGTATGGCATTAATAATATCATTGATATATTATGTATTTTTTTTAATCCTCACCTGAGGAAATTTTTTCCATTGATTTTTAGACAAAGTGTAAGGAAAGGAAGAGGGAGCGAGGGGGTGAAAGGGGGAGGAGAGAGAGAGAGAGAGAGATCAATGTGAGACACATCACTTGGTTGCCTCCTGCCCCAATGGGACTGCGGATCCAACCTGCAACCATGGTACTTGCTCCTGAATCAAACTCTTTACCCTTCGTTCCAGGGCCAACGTTCTAACCACTGAGAAACACCCAGGGTTGATGTATTATGTATTGAAAGCATGTTATAGTTGTGTATTGATAACTGTGAACTCACAGAAGAACAGACTGCACACTCCTTCATGAGCCCAACGAGGTCTCATGTTACTTGGCCTCTGCCACCTCTCCAAATATATCTTCTACCACTGCCTTCCTAGGTCACCACATGCCATGCCTATTGGTTTTGTTTCTGTTCTACTAATATGCCCTATTCTTGCTTTCTAATCTTTGGATTTTCTCTAAATCTTGCTTAGAAACTTGTACTCTCAGATCTTTAGATTGCTAGTTTCTTCTTGTTACTCAGATATTAGCTCAATATTCATGTCCCTTAGATATGCCTTCCTAAGCATCATATTCAAGTCCTACAACTACCCAGTCCTAAGAACCCATTGTTATATGTTGTCAATTGTACCTACCACTTGCCAAAATTAAGAACAATAACTCAATTTATCATAGCATTAGAATTGATATAGACTAGGTATAGCAAAAAGCCACAGAGAACAATATTTTCTGAGTGAAGAAAAGTTAATTTTTAGGTAAAGTTAAACTTGTGATTAAATCTCAAGAACAATTAATATGTTGACCTAACTAACATTGGAAACTCCTTCTAAATAAAGCAATTATAAAATAACACTATTATTTCATGTAACCCATATAGAAGGAAAACAAAGCCAGTGAAATAGACACAATGTTAAGAAGCATTTAGCAGAGGTAATAAAATGAGGCTGACACATAGATATAAAAATCAATAAAAGATGATAGTATGTCATTGTTAATTACCTAAGTTTATGATACTTTTCCACAAGCTAAATATATATGTATTTTAACCTAATAAAGAGAATATTAGTTGTAAAAATTAACAGATCACATATGTTTATGGGAGCATATTTAATCTAAAGTTAATGTTCTTAAAAGATAATTGCATATTACCTTTGATCTATAAATGATTATTATTTCTAAGAAAATATTATATCCATGTCAATTGGGCAGCTGTTGATATTTCCATTTGAGAAGAACACCCGGACACCAGATAGAAAATCTGGTTCTCATCATTTGAAGTAGTAATCAATACATTATTGCAAATAAAGGTTGAGCTCCATGTGTCTGACTCAGATTCACATTCTACAACAGGATTTGCTTATAGCAGCTGTGACTCATGGAGCCTTAGAATGTGCATACTGATATTCTGGGACCATTAAGGGATGGGGATGTGGAGCAAGTAGGGTTAGAAATCCCTTTACCTTTTCCCTAAATAAATAAGTTTATATTTCACTCTATTGTATATCATGGAGACCCAAGTAACATTTCATTATAAAAAGAAAAAAAAAGGACTTGCTTACAAAAATTTGGAGAAGATACAATTTCTATAAAAATATCCTATATAATAAAAGCCTAATATGCAAATTGTCCCCTCAACTGGGAGTCTGACTGGGAGTTCTACTGGGAGACCGGGAGTTTGACCTCTCTCTATAACATGCGTTGACCACCAGAGGGCGGCATGGAACATGGAGGGTATCAGTGATGCACTGCAAGCTCTTGCTGGCTACCTGGGGGCGGGGGTGATGAGAATGGAGGTACGGTTTGAATGCAGGGTATCTGCTGAGCTTGCTCTCACTCCCCTTGCTACCCTCCCCGTGGACACTAGGGCTCACACACCAGAGAAGCCCTCATGCTCAGGTGCCGGGGCACCAACGAGGAACCTGCCCCACACCTGCACAGCATCTTCTGGGTGAGCCGGGCCACAGCCACCAGGACCACAGGGACTGGTTGGGCTCCCTGTGGGTTCATGCAAGTGATGGTCTGCAAGGCTGGCCAGGAGAGAACGTGCTGCCCAACTGGTTTCTGTGCAGTGCCTCTGGGCTGCCCAGAGCCCCATGCTACACCGTGACACGTGGTGTCTGGCTATGATCCCTGCATCTCCGTGTGGGTACTTGGGTGCTGTGGCTCAGGTGGAGGGGGCGTGCTGGGGCCCGGGGGCCCAGGTGCTGCCCAGGGCCCAGAGGTCATCTGGGACCTGCTCTTCCATTCCAGATGCTTGCACTTTGATCGCTGGCCAGGCCTAGGGACTGTACCCATGCACAAATTTTGTGCACCAAGGCTCTAGTCTATATATATAAAAGCCTAATCAACCGTTACAACTGGTCAACCACCAACTGGTTGACTGGTTGCTATGACATGCACTGACAACCAGGGACAGACGCTTAACACAGGAGCTGTACCCTGGTGGTCAGTGTGCTCCCACAGCCAACCTCCTGTGGCTGGCCAACCTCCCACAGTCCTTCCCCCAGGCCAGCCAACCTAACATGGTCCCTCCCCCAAGCCAGATGGCCCTGATCAGTTCCAATTAAGACTATACAAGACAGCCCCAATCAGCACCAATCACTGGCCAGGCCAAGGGACCCCATCTGTGCACAAATTTGTGCACTGGGCCTTGAGTTCATATATCAATTAAAATGAGAGATCACATATATGAAATTTTATGATTACTTGATACGTCAGTCTTAGAGACTGAGGCAAACTGTGAGGTTAGGGTCTGTCAGAGGAATAAAGTTGTACACACTCAGGTTTGCTTCACATTATCAGTTAAAAAATGTATATTATTAAGATATATAATATGCCATAAGTAATAATACTAGCAGGTTCTGGAATTTTTCTGAGCCATTTAATTTATTGTTGTTTTTTATTTGAATATTTTTTATTTCTTGATTATTCTCAAAATTTTTTATTTTTTTAAAATATATTTCATTGATTTTTTACAGAGAGGAAGGGAGAGGGATAGAGAGCTAGAAACATCAATGAGAGAGAAACATCGATCAGCTGCCTCCTGCACACCCCCTACTGGGGATGTACCCGCAACCAAGGTACATGCCCTTGACCGGAATCAAACCTGGGACCTTTCAGTCTGCAGGCTGACGCTCTATCCACTGAGCCAAACCGGTTTGGGCTGGGTTTTTTTTTTATTTTTTAATTCATCTTTATTTTTGAAAGTATTACAGATGTTACCCTTTGAACCCCCATTGACTCCCTCTACCCAATTCCCATCCCCTCCCCAGGTGTTTACCACACTATTTTCTGTCCGTGGGTTATGAATATATGCATATGCTTTCTTTAATTAATTTCTTCCTTGCCCCACCCCTCATCCCTCTGAAATTCATCAGTCTGTCACATGCTTCAATATTTTTGGATCTATGTTGTTCATCAGTTTATTTTGCTCATTACATTCTACATATAAGTGAGATCATGTGATATTGTCTTTCTCTGACTGGCTTATTTCACTTAGAATAATACTCTCCAGTTTAAGGTTATCAGCATAGTTTATTGAGAACAGAAATCAATGCTTTGCATGTGGTCTCTGTGAGACTCTCAAGAGGGCTCTTACATTGAGGTGACTTATATAGTAAAATCCAGCCTATGTAACCTGAAGGATATGAGGTTAGGTTTATATTGTATTGTGAGTTATCTGATGCCACAGTGTTTCATGCACAGGATAGTGATTTCTGACCCAAAAGAGAGAGCACATCACGGTGCCCCTGCAGAGGAAGGGTGATTTGAGATTGCAACCAGATTCTTTGAATTTCTGCTGTGAAGCAGCCTTTGAATTTTACTAGTATTTCTTTAATGCTTTGCTATATGGTATCACTTTGTGCAATAAACCTTAGATTTTAAAAAATTGTTATTTTGGTCCTGTAAGCCAACTTCTGTCTCAATTGAATCCTAACTGCCACTACTAATGTGTATGAATGTGTGCTCATGTGTGTGCCCGCTCAGGCACCCACACTTGCTATTTCTTAACTGATTTATGACACCTTTCACCACCTACATACATATCATTTGACAACTTACTAGATGACAATAATTCAGATATTGGTAAAGATAATATACCTAGATCCTGAGACAGAAAGAAAATATGAATGGTGTCCTCAAAGTAGACACAGCTTGTCTTCCTGGGAGATAAGCATTCAGAAGCAGAAGGTCACAAGTCAGAGTTCTAGAGCCACAAACCAGAATTTGATGTTGGTTCTGCATTTATTCTTTTAGTAATTCTAACCAAGTAGCTTAAACTATTCAAGAATGGTAGGTAAAGGGAAAAGAAAAGAATGCCTACTGTGTTATCTATCATGTTGTGTATTAGAAAACAATACCTGTATCCATATCTATCTATCTCTGTAGAGCTATATATGTAAATGCATATCTATGTAAATACATCTATCTATTTAAATACCGGGTTAGACAAAATTAGGTTTGTGATTGTTCATATGGAAAATAAGAGAATAATTAATAAATAATAATACATGAATAAATTTTTCATGTATTCAAAACTGTAACCTTCTTTTGCCCCACCCTGCACATAACTGTATCTATTTTTATAGATATCACTCAATATTACCAGCATCTGGTTTGTGTTCAGTAATACTAACACTGCCTTTAGTATTAAAATATTTAAATTATTTTGGCATTCCCAGAACTGTCATTTTACTAAATGTAAAATTATTGATAAATTATGGCCGAACTTGATTAGAGGTAGTTCTTTTACAAAGTTTAGACAGTGACCAAAAAGAATAGATATGTCTAACTCAAAAATAAGACAATTAGAAATAAATTTAAAAAGGCAAATAAATAAAAAAGTAATACATGCTAATTGTATAATATGTAAATATATTGTAACCTCTACTTTTCAAAATAAACTTTACATTTGAAAAAATATCAGAGAAACAAAATTGTTACTGCAGCTGTCAATGGGGAGCAGGGAGAAAACTGGGTGGAGTGGTAGAGAGGCTGAACAAAAAAGAAAGAAAAAAGAATGAAAAATTCATGGACATGGACAACAGTGATGTGGGGAAGCGGGTGTGGGGAACTGGAGGAGGGTGTAAGGGAGGTAAATAGTGATGGACAGAGGCTTAACTATGAGTGATAAACACACAATACAGTGTACAGATGATGTTGTAGAATTGTTCACCTGAAATCTGTATAATTTTGTTAGTGTCACCTCAATAAATTCAATAAAAAGATAGGCATGTACTGGGGGGTAGGGGAGGCCGGGGGGAGGTCAATGGGGGAAAAGAAAGGAGACATGTACTACTATTTGTAATACTTCAAACAATAAAAAAAGATATATAAAAATTAATAAAGAAACCATTACCACTGATACCTTGACTCTGATGTCTCTTCTATCTACCATTCCATTAATCTTATTCATGCTACTGTCATTTCTAGAAAAAGTGCCATAAACCTTGTTTCCTGACCCCAAAGTCACCCCTTAATTCTCCTAATCTGGTTTCCTACCTACAGTTTTTTTTGTATCTAGAAGAATACAAATGACTTCATAAGCAAGACCTTTAATGATCTAGTCTCTACCTTTATCACCTCTGACTTCTCTAGGCTGTCCCTGTTGCACATCTTCTTTTAAATTTTTTATAAAAACATTAAAAAATTCCACTCTGACAACATTCAAGAAAATGTTGAAAGAAAACAATCACCTATTCTTTCAAACCCTAGACAATTGTTTTCATTTTTTCATGTCCTTTGCTTTTTCAGTTTGTATAATACATACATATACATTTTATGTCAGTGTAATCATGTTTTTAAATTTAAAAAAAAATGTTTTATTATAATAACTCCCTTTGTGCTACACTATTTCATATCAGATCTGGAAAGCATGAAACATAAACTATTTTCTCCTATAAATATAGGTATGTTCCTTTATAATATGGGAATTGTCATATTAGGCACAGTAAGGGTATGAAAGTATGAATTAGAGATTTACTTTGCAGTGGGGTTCATGTGCACTAAGAAGTAAATGATGAGTAGTTGCTAAATAGTGTTTAAAAAATAGTGTTTATGTTTAGACATAAATGTTTCAGATGTTCAAATGCATAAGAAATAACTTTAGTCCCGGATGCCCTGGAAAATATCACTCAGTAAATTGCATTTGAGCCTTGAAAATTTAGGATAGTTTGGACTTACACTGATGTAGGGGACTGATATTACATTTGGAGTAAACAGAGAAAGGAAAGTATGGGCATAGAGGAAAAGGGGGATTAGTCTTTTTCTTGTAAATACTATTTGCTGTTTGAAGACCTTTTACAGTAAAATCAACTCTCTTTTGCAGGTTATGCCCTCTTGTCCTAGTGAGACAGAAGAAAGGTAGATAGAGGAGGGACCATGGAGGAGGAAGTAAAACCTAGACCCCAGCGGGGCTGAGTTACTAAGGCACCCACCTGGCCTGGGAAGGAAGGGTGCCCCCAAGATGCGTGACCTTTCAAATGTATAAATGTTGCTGGGACAGACCACTCACAAGGTAGTAGTAAGTCATATAAACCAATCCCAAGAATGTTAAGCAAAATTTTTTGAAAGGACCAATCAAGGACTAACAAGCATATAAACAAAAAAGTGCCTATGCTTCCTCTTCCTCCCTCCCCTGGTGCAGCGCCCAAGGGATCCCTGAAGTTACTGCTGCAGGAGGCTCCTAGCCCTGTGGGCCTCCACACAGGGACTAGTAGGCTTTAATTAGCTTGGATGCTGACCTACTCCTGTCACATGGAAAGGAAGCTCTGGACACTGGGCTGTTCCTGGAACCCCAGCTGCACCTTTTCCATCACTGGCTTTTCCCAGTCAACTTCGGTTTTTATACGTGACTTCATTCTTAGTTTTTGTGAGACAACAAACTCAGACTCAAAACACCCACATTGTGGTTTCACTAGCATTTTCTCAGTCTTCCAAATTATCAATACCTGATTCCGGATTTACTTGCATGAAACTTATATTCGCAGACTAGATAGGAGATAATATACAAACATCAAAAGGCATTCACCAAAAGGCATTCACCAAACGGCAACAGTTGTTGCCTCTTATCTTTGAAATTAACAATGAATTGTGTCTTATCATTTATTTTTGCCATAGGCATACCGAATCTTTTATTAATAAAAATAGTATTAACCTATTTTTCTTGCTGTCTATTGTTACATTATCATGTATTCTAAAAGAATAAATGTGATGATTTTATTAATTATAAAATATTTCATAAAAAGGAATAATAGTAATTGCAGAGAAAATGAACAGTTGTTAAAGTGTATATGGCTAAAATGTAACTCTTCAGGTTGGATGGAAGTAAAATAAATTAAAATCAACTGTTAGAGTAACAGGAACCACAGTGCAATAACAGAGAAACAACAGGAACTGTTTCAAAAATGAACATGGTAAATAACCTTTGAATAAATGTGTTGTCCCTAGATTGATGCATAATACAAATGTTATTCATGTTCTGTGAAAAGTAAAAAATAGAACTTACATGTCAAAAAATCAATAGATTTTTCTGCAGTGGGGAAAATACTGGGCTAAAATATTCATACCTTTAACATTTCTCTGACCAGTCAAAACCACAAGCAATAAAGCAAAACCAAAACAAAGGTAATCCTACCAATTTACAAATATTCTATAAATTAAGTTTTATGGAATTCTAAAGACTTCTAAGTCATTAACACTGAAACAAACATGAATATATGCTTTGAAATAGGAAATTATAGTCCCTTTCAACATTTAGAATTATAATTTTAATTGAATTGTACCATTTAACTAGAATTTCAGTACAGTTTAAAATTAAAATATCATAATTTCTGTTAACTGTACTGAAATTCTAGTTTTGCTTTATTGCTCAGGTTGGTGGGAAAAGTCTGGCAGTTCGTCAGAATGTATGCATAATGGGCCCAGCTGGCATGGCTCAGTGGTTGAGCATCGATCTATGAACCAGGAGGTCACAGTTCAATTCCTGGTCAGGGCACATGCCAATTGTGGGCTCGATCCCCAGTTTGGGGCATGCAGGAAGTAGCCGATGAATGATTCTCTCTCATCATTTCTCTCTCTCTCTCCCTTTCTGAAATCAATAAAAATATATTTTTAAAAAAGAAAAAATGTATAATGAACAAACATGTCAGTCCAAACTTGACTATTCACAATGTACTTATTTTATTGCCATTTTACACAGGACGTAATTCTCTGTTCAGACTCCAAAGAAAGTCTGCCACTGTGCAGACGACAATTATCTAATTTCTGTGGCAAGTACTGTTGGAATGCTGGTACTTTATAGGTCAACTATCACTTCCATACAGTGGATATTTATAGTGTTCCACTTTACTGGAGAAATGCTTACATTGCAATACTGTGTTTAACTTGTGAACTTGGATAAGAGGTTGGGTTGGTAACATTAGTTCCAGCTTTTACATTTCCCCTTTCTTCCTTCTTAGTCCATTCTTGTGAATAATTTTATCTACCTACTTGCACAAATGTCATGTCCATCAGTTCAGGAAAATATCTGCTCCCTGTTTCCTTTCTCAACCCTGGAACATGTATTTTAGCTTGAGAGACATAAAATGAAAATAAATTGTGTCAGACTATTTCTCTAAGCAAGCTGATAAAAATGCACAGTGTCTTGTTTGTGATGACTTTTTTATCCTCCTAAAGTCTCAGAAAAAGAGATGCATTCAGGCATATGCCTATATTAGTTCAAAAGCACCAAACACTAGCATAAATAAGTTCAAATGCAGAATCACTAGCACAAAATCTATCAGCTATCTGTGGAGCCCACATAACCTTAAAAAATACCGGATCAAGTAGCAGTTGCTTGGTTAAATATATTTTGAGTGTATGCAGATTTTGCATTTATAGTATCTCTAGTTAATTTTCCAAAATAAATATGCTATAATGAAGTATTATGACTAATTGAAACATAATAATGATGACATTATTATACTTCTTTGGATTTCTGTGTCCTATCAGGAATTTCATACCTAGCCATTCTGATAACCCCTGAGCCAAAGCCTTCCTTGGGTATATATGGGGCAAATAAAAACAGGATAAATAAAGGCAGTTCTATGGACAAAGCTCAGTTAAATGGTGTTATATAAATTGTCACCATCCTCACAGAGAATATTCAAGAAACCTGAAGTAAAGAAATCCACAGCTGACAGGATCACCATCAACCTTAAATCAGCTTAGTCTATTTTACAAAAAAGGTTATGAAATAGTCACAATAAAAAGCCAATAGAATAGACACAATCATACTTGAACTTTCAAATTCTTTTTCATAAGTTTAATAGTTTGGCAGCTATTTTGTTTATCATATAAAAAATGAAAATTAAGTGGCACTATGCATCAATGTTAGGAATAATATAAGTGCACTAGTATATGAGCAAATGTTTTCCAATATTTAGCTTCCAACATTTAAGTATCAATATATATCTGATAAAAATAGTTTTCACTACTAATGTAAAGTGATATGTTGTCAAGTAATATGTTGTTAATGCAATATATAGATGATGTATCATATAAGTGTATACTTGAAACTATATGATCTTATTGACCAATGTCACCCCAATAAATTTAACTTAAAATATTAATTGTAATTTTGTTTGCAAAAATAAATATATTTATAAATTATAATTAAAACTAACATTTGACCTTCATACTGTATTAGTAAGAAAGTGCATTTGACTTCTGGTAAAATGTATCTGAAAAATAAAGTGTCTTGAAAAATTAGAGATTTTAATTTTATCATATAAAATGAAATATAAAGGTAGTGGTCCAGGGTTAAAACTAAAGAACTTTAGTGTCATTAAGAATCTAGACTCTTTCTTCTGAGTCATCCTTATTCTATACTTATTTGTGCACAGTCCCAAGATGTTGACTGGAGTTCTACTCATAACAGTCTAAGGAATAAGAGAATAAGATAGGAAAAAACAGTGAACAAAAAGGCATGTGCAGACTCTAAACCCTCCTCCTGAACTACCTTTAAGAAACGTTTGTGAAAGATTCACTTAAATGATTCAGACAGAAGTTGACCATAAAACAGCCATTGCAAGGGAGAATAGAGGATAGCTTTCCCAATACAGTTATGATATATTAACAAGGAAGAGAAGAAGTGATACTGGGTGAGCCATAAGCAGTTTGTACCTACACTATAGATTGAAAGAGGTAAACCCAATTTAATACCATTTATATTTTAAAATATTTTTTATTAATTTCAGAAAGGAAGGGAGAGGGAGAGAGAGATAG
The DNA here is from genome assembly GCA_026230045.1 of Corynorhinus townsendii. Lineage (NCBI taxonomy): Eukaryota > Metazoa > Chordata > Mammalia > Chiroptera > Vespertilionidae > Corynorhinus > Corynorhinus townsendii. The sequence continues at coordinate 110,743,070 of JAPDVU010000001.1, read as the reverse complement.
AAACACCAATGATGAGAGAGAATCATTGATTGGGTGCCTTGTGCATGCCCCCCACTGGGTATTAAGCCCCTAACAGGGGCATGTGCCCTTGACCAGAATCAAATTTCCTTTCAGTCCACAGGCCAACACTCTATCCACTTAGCCAAACCAGCTAGGGCAATACCATCTATATTTTGATGAATATATTTTGTTAATTTTTATCAAAGAACAACAAATTCTCTCTTATGAGTTATTTTTATTTCTATCTCCCATATAGCCATATCTCTCATGCCAACCATGGCCATCCTTATATGTCATCTCTTCTATATGTGCTGAATATACTGTATATACAAGTGGTCTTTGCTTCTAAATTTTATAAACACATATAATTTAAATTTATTTGAACATAAATAATATTCTATTTTATCAATATAATTAATTAAATGATTTAATTACTACCATCTACATAAAAGAATAGTATAGTATTGAATTCTCATCAACAATATTAACCTAGGAATCCAGTACCAGTCAATAAGTTCTACTTAATAATATGGCAAATTAAATTTATTTCAACCATTAGTATATCATTATTTGCTGAAAACAAAGGTCTAAGTCAAAAGAAAACATAGCATGATTGAGACTAGTAAAAGTACTACCCAGGGAAGAAGAGAAAGGAGAATTTGTTTAAAAACCTGGAATATATTCTATACATCAATTCTATTTCTTGGTCTTATTTTAAACTTTCTAATCATTATCCTTCTTAAGAGGCAGGAGGAAAGTATGCTTTTTAGCATAGTGACAAAAGTAAGAGATAGATGAGGCAGAACATCTATCTAATCTGATAGCATTCTCCCCAAATATTGCACCATCAAAGCTAACTCTAAGCCTGTATATAATGTTCTCTTTCTAATCTCTGTTACACAAAAGGTCCACAGGGAGAGTCCCTTAGGAAAAGCTCAACTAAAAAAAGGAGAACTTGTATATTAATTTAGGAAAAAAAACCCTTGAATTAAAGTTATTTAAAGCAATAGAATATATTTAGTGAAAATGTTTCAATGACCAAAAATATACAGCAATTCTAAATTTTTGTTTTAGAAGAAAGCTAAAAAACGCAGACATATGAAAAGAACAATTGTGACTAAAGAGATGCTGGGTAAAATGATTGATTTTTAGCTAAAGTTTTAAGAATGCTAGAATAATCACAATGTTAATAATCCCATTAGTTTTCTGAAGACTTATTATAAAAGTATATGACAAGAATAATAAAAAAATCACATTTTTGCTTTTCATTGTGGCATAGTTAGATGGAATAACCAACAACCACTATAATTATAATTTCATTATATATTTTAATAATTATGAATACTTTAGGATAAGTCATGAAATGACATTTAACCACCCACTCCTACCTGAAGTCTTATCTAGAAAGAAAACTTTTGGGAGGAGGGGCCACTTTTATTTATTAAGAAGGGTAGACATTGACTCCATTTGCCCCTACAAGTGTTTTTTTGGACTATGAAAACTAGTGCCTACTCTGAAGGCAATTGCCCAGTAATGAGTGGTTATATGACATACAATAGACTCAGTATATGGCAATATCTTTGGTATTTACATTTGCTCTAAGAGAAATGATCCATACAATGAAAACAGTTTTTTTAAAATTATTGTTGACACTATTAGTGAAAAGACTTTAATGGCTAATTTTGCCTCATCAATTTAGATGTCACACTTTCCTGGAAGCCTTTGTGATCTACATAAGCTTTACCTACTATGACAAATCCTCTGTTTATTCTAATGTTTTATATTACGGAAAAGTACTCTGGCTCAAATGGTGTTGATCTAGAAGACATGCTAATAGAATGGAGTGGGTTGGAGAAATAGACTTAAGGTTGATATAGCACCCTCTTGCCAAAATACTAACTAACTTTCCTTTTCTTCTGTGAATAGGAATATGGATTAAAATACTTATCAAGTCAAAGCAATAAATACGTTATGTATTTAGAGGGCATTAATCAAATGCAGTGTATCCACATTTGACTTGTACTTGTGTATGTGTTTCATGAATATTCAAAAACATTTTAAAATATGTGAATACTTTCAGTGAAATTGAATATTAAGTACATTTAGGTAACATCTAACTTTTAATATGTAATTAAATTTATGGAGAGGAGATTTGGAATTTGACATACTGAAAAGATTAATTTATATAAAACATGATTGAGCTCTTGAATATTAAATGTACAATGTATTTTTATCACCATTTTCCATATTTTTGCCAGAACACAACAGAATGTACATATATGCAGAATAAAATGCAATACTGAATCTTGATGAAATTTAAATAGTTCATATCACCCTCACCATGGCTATATATATTTTTAATATTATTAGAAATGTTTATAATTTTTTTCAGTAATATTTACCTTCTAAAATGACATTGAAAATTCCTTGGTAATTTTTCATGGGGAAAATTTTATACCACCTTTCAAATATAATATATTGAAATTTAACAATTGATAGCCAGGTACCTATAAGAAAGCTGTGGCAAGCATTCCATAAAAGTCAGGACAAAAGACGTGGTATTTTATCTTTGTTTTCTTAACCTGTATGAACTGCTGGAGTGGGGGGAAGTTATGTTATAGTACTGTTGGAAAGTATTCAATAAGTGACTTATACTCAAATGATTAAAGTCAAAAGAAGGAAGGAGGGAGAAAGTGAAATAAAGAAAAGGAAGGGGAAGGGAAGAGAGAGAGAGAGAGAGAGAGAGAGAGAGAGAGTGAGAACATAACAATCTTATTGACAACAAACACAAATTTTATTTTTAAGATGATAAAACATTAGAGATTTTTAATATCTCCAACAACAAATAATTACATTTCTGTTTTTGGAGCACATTTATCCTCACTAGAAATATTTAAAGTAGTCTTGAAGCTCTATTAGTTTTTGATTAAATTCTCAGAAATGGACACCTACCTGTCAGATATCAGTGTTCAATAAGGACATCATTCTTCAGCCTTGTGAGAAAGAGAGTAAAAGCAGGGCAATAAAAAAAAGGGCAATTTAGTTATAGATACTAGCTACATCAAATATTCTAATACTGTCCATGCTTCTGGATTATTAAAAAGTACTCAATCAGAGAAAATATCTGTGCAACTTTGAGACTACATATACTTTGTTAATTGCCAAGCAAGATTTATTGAGCTGATCCATCTCATGGATGGAACTAGAGAGCATTATGCTAAGTGAAATAAGCCAGCCAGTGAAAGATAAATACCACATGATCTCACTCATTTGTGAAATATAAAGAACACTATAAACTGATTAACAAAAATAGATACAGAGGCAAAGAAACATTTAATAGACTGTCAAACTACAGTGGGAAGGCAGAGGAGGATTGTGGGAGGGGGGTAAGAGGTCAACTGAAGGACTTGTATGCATGCATATTCATGCATATAGGGATAAGCAATGGACATAGACACAGGGGGGTGGGGAGGGGTAGGGATGAGGGCATGTGCTGTGGGTGTGGGTAGGAGAGGCTGGGGGGAGGTCAATGGGGAAAAAGGAGACATATGTACTACTATTTGTAATACTTTAAACAATAAAAAATTAAATTAAATTAAAAATTAAAAATGGATCTTGGACAGTTTTCAATTTCTTAAAAATATTAGAATTTTTTCAACATAATTATTAATTTTACTCTTTTTTACATTTTCATTGTTGACACAATAGATGTCCCCAATTTTCCACCTCTTTGCCCACCTCCCCCCAGCCCCTCCCTTTCCTTCACCCTCCCAATACTTAGTCTCCTTGGACTACGCATATGTTCTTTAGCTAATCAATTTAATTACACTATGTTTTTGGAGCAGTCATAACTGGCTACTAGAAAGAAAGGTTGTTGAGTGAAATGTTTTGTTATTGTTTCTTGTGTTTTTCAATTTTTATTTAAATTCCTTTCTGATTCTGATAAAACAATACAAGCTCTCTTTTTGTTTTTATGCATTGTATATTTAATGCAATTTCTGATATATTGTGTTTAGACCTATCACATATTTATTAGCTTAAATAAGTAATTATAAGTACTTTTTATAAATATTTATGTTCTTTATTTTCTCTGTTTTTTAACTTTCCCTGATTAAATAATAATTATGTTATTAATATTTCTCCTATGTTATCATTTGGTTAGGCATTCCTTTACTTTTAATGGTATCTTGAGAGATTGAAATATTATTCTTAATATTATAAAATGGTTATAATACCTTCCTTTTTAATTATTTCAAAGTGTGTCTTCCATTCCTGTGAATCTAGATTAGGCCCTGCTTAATTTACTGACATTTCAGTCACCACTGCAAATTGAGCAGTAAGTTGCAGGCAAAGACAATACCAACCAGCATTCACAAATCTTAATTCTCTTGTCCCTCTCTTACCTTTTGTGCAATTATCATGGGTTTCAATTACCCAACAACTTAAGCTCAATAGGGCAAATATTTCAAATTTATATAGTCAATATTTATTTATATTTACACATGTGCTTCCTGTTCCCTTTAATTTTTTTTTTCTTTCTTGTTTCTCTGAACTGTCATCTGGGCTTATTTTCTCCTGCATTAATAATATACCTTTTCATGCCAGTTTGTGTAGATTTGTTAATCTCTTTTCTTAGATTTTATGCTTTAATTTTTATGTGCTTTAGTGTGTTTATATTGTTCTGCAGTGTCTTCAGTTCACTAATTCTCTCTTAGGCTCCCTCTAATCATCTCTTATACTCATTCATTGAATTTTTTAGTTCAGTCATAATACTATTCAATTTTGGGACATTTGTTTGCTTTATTTTTATAGTTCTTGGTTCTCTACTTACTTTCTTCATCTTGTATTTTATTTTCCTAAACATATTGTGCATATTAAAATATATGTTTAATAATTTCATTACATTGTTTTCTTTGTTCTTTCCCTGCTATTTAACTCTGTTCACCTTCTTGCAGAAAGGTCCGTGTTTTTATAGGCCTGGTAATTTAAATGGAGAGATGGATGCTGTTTATGAAAAATCATGTCGTAATTCAAAGCCCTGGCTTATGTTTCCCCATTGAGGCTTTTATTTTACTTCAGCTGTCAGCTGGGCTGGAGGCAAAAACAATAATAGATCAACTTAATTTAAAATAATTTTAATGGGGCTTTGATTGCTGTAATGAGTGGTCTGTGTTTGATATAAGCTTGTTCTTAGTGTTTGCCCATCACAGTTTCTTCCAAAAATTGGCAGTTCTATCTTCCTTTCCACTATCTTTAGATGCAGCTTTTATTTCTCCATTTTCTCTTCCCTTGGACTTAAAATTTTTACATTCATTCACTGGAATAGAAAAGTGATAACAAATTGGATTCAAATTTCTGGTTTTCCCTACTTTTTAGGACCTTAGGTGCACAAGTCCTTCCTAGATTGCTAGCAATACGATGACTTAAGCACGCATTAAACATTTGTCAGCAACATGACACCAGGATTTTTTCTTAAAATTTAGAGGTAGAGACCCTTTACTTCCATACTTACAATATAATAATAATGGAAAAGAGACATAGAAGCATCTAAGAGAATGTCAAACCTCAGAGGGGAGGTGAGGGAGGGAGGAGGAGGAAGTAAGAGATCAACCAAAGGACTTGTATCCATGAATATGAGCATGACCAATAGACAGACAATAGGGGAGGTGGGGCATGTGCTGGGGGGCAGGAGCAGTTGGGGAGAGGTCAATGGGGGGGAAAGGAGACATATGTAAAACTTTCAACAATAAAGAATTTAAAAAAGAGAGAGACAAGCAATTTTTAAAAAAAGGAAAGAAAAGAGTTAGGATTGGTGAAAGAGAGAGCCATTTTTAGGGAAACAGTGCAAAGGAGAGACCAAAATCCAATTAGGGAGACTAAAACAAAATATAAATATTCCTTGACTTATGATAGTGTTAGATCATCATCAACTCATTGTAAGGTGAAAATACCTTAAATCAAAAATGTATTTGCCCTAACCAGTTTGGCTCAGTGGATAGAGCAGTGGCCCAAGCACTGAAGGGTCCTGGGTTTGATTCTGGTCAAGGGCATGTAACTTGGTTGTGGGCTTGATTCCCAGTAGGGGCCATGCAGGAGGCAGCTCTCAATGTTTCTCTTTCATTGATGTTTCTAACTCACTATCCCTTTCCCTTCCTCTTTGTAAAAATCAATTACACACACACACACACACACACACACTCTAGAGACCCAGTGCACGAATTTGTGCACAGGTGGGGTCCCTTTAAGTGTCCTGCACGGATTGGGCTGAAACCCACAGTCCAATGTTGCCTGCTACTCCTGCCTGCCACTCCTGCAAATCCCGGCCCTGCTGTGCCTGCCACAGGCTTGCACCCAGTCAGTTCCGACTGGAAGAGGCTAGCGCTGCTGCAGCGGTGTTCACCACCCGTGAGCCCTGCCTCTGGTGTCAGTCCTGCAGAAGGTCAGAGGGTGGGGGCTGGGACACAACCAGCCCTCTGGGTGGGCAGTGGGGTGCCCTTGCTGGCCCGGGATCTGGATCCATACACTGACATTCACACCAGTTGTTGGGAGCCACCTGACAGCCGCTTTTATATTGTTTCTTCCTTGTGGAGCATCTAGGGAGGGGAAGTGGCCACGGTGCCTGAGGCTGACTTCCAGGAGGCCAGCAGCACTGCACTGTCAGGATCATGCCGGCAGCGTCCATCCCTAGGTACCTGGCCCATTCTCCGGATCCTGGATCTGCAGAGCTACTGAGGGAGTGAGTGGCTGCTGCCAGGCTGGTGTGCCGCTGGAACAGGTCAGTCAGTTGAGTGGTGCTCCTGCTGTGGGAGCACACTGACCACCAGGGGGCAGCTCCTACATTGAGCGTCTGCCCCCTGGTGGTCAGTGCACGTCATAGTGGCCAGTCGACTGGTCATTCAGTCGTTTGGTTGCTTAAGCTTTTATATATATATATTTTTTTTTTAATATATTTTATATTTATATATATATATATATTTATATATATATATATATATATATATATATATATTGCATTTAATACACCTAAATACAGAACATCACACCTTAGTTTAACCTACCTTAAATGTGCTCAAAACACATTAGCATACAGATGGGAAAAATCATCTAACATAAAGCCTATTTTATAATAAAGTGTTGACCATTTCATGTAATTTATGTAATTATGTCTTGATGCCTTCATGCTGGGCAAGTGTCTTGAGTTTCATGTCAAGTGTAATTGCCTTTCTCCTTTTTTCTCACCAGAAGCAGGAGACACAAATGGGCATTTGTAGACATGATCAGATGTGAAAACACAAAACGTAATATTGGAGAAATGCTGGTAATACAGTACACTATAGAGTACTGGTGGTTTATCCTTGTGATCACATGGCAGACTGGGAGCTGGGGCTCACTGCAGCTGCCCAGCATCACCAGAGACTATTGTACATACCACTTATCACTAGCCCAGGAAAATATCAAAACTGAAAATTTGAAGTACAATTTCCACTGAATGCATATTGCTTTTGCACCATGGTAAGTCAAAATATAATATGTAGAACCATTGTAAATTGGGTGCTGTCTATATTCAAATTACTACAGAAATTTGAATCTCTGGTGGCCATAGCAACAACAAATTTGAACTCTGGTAACCACAGTAACAACTTTATACACACTCATACTCCTGAATAGCTTCACACAAACCCTCCTTCATGCTACATGCTTAGGAGAAGAAAATGGTGTGCTTCTCCAAACATGAAACAAATTAATTCCTTTAGGATCTACAGTCTGATATACCATGTTCAACTCACAACCAGCAATTACTAAGTATACCAAAGTCAAGAAAAAAGCACTGCTTAGAGACACGTAAATATATCAGAATTAACAGCTAGAGAATTTTAATTAACTATGATTAATATATTAACAATTCTAATGAAGCATTCAGGAACTGATAGTTAATTGTAGAAAACATGGAAACTATAAGAAAGAACCAAATAGAATTAAGAGAATTTAGAAACAACATAACAGAAATAAAAAATGACATTTTTAGACTTATAAGTAGGGTTGACAGAAAAGATGAAAGATATAGTAAATTTGAAGATATTTCAAAAGAAATATCCCAAATTGAAAAATAAAGGGGAAACATATATCCCCATTATTATCCCTACATTTAATGTTGTAAAATATGCTGTATTTGGAGACAACAGTTAAGACTGCTACATTATAGTAATTTTGAAACAATGATTTATTTCTTTACAAAACTGATACTTGTATATAGGACATACACTTGGTATACCTGGGCAAAATGAGCTATATCTTCATTGATAAGGAGTTCATTAGGGCTTTCAAGTTTCTGTTTTCTCAAGATATTTTCAAAAAGCTGTTTAGAAAACAAAACATGTTATCTATTAAGACACAATAAAAATACTTACTCTCTGAAAACTGGAGAGTGCAAAGTGGAAGTTTTGGTTTTAAAATTATTCTTAGCCTTCCTGAAATACATGGGCACATTTTCTCTAATAGATTGTTAATTCCTAAGCTATCCTTAAACTGGAATCACTGCCATAAAAAGAGGTATTATGGAAAACAATATTAGTCTTTTTTAAGAAATAAATGCTCAAGTACTGACATTTCAGAAATACCTCTCCAAAAATGAATTAAATGCATTTCCAGCTATAGCTTGAGAAACAATAGTAAATGCTCTTTAGTTATGTGTTTGCAACAAGGTTCCTCTTAGGACAAATAAAATATCTATCCCCATAGGTCTTCAAACACAGCTCTTTCAATAGAAGACAGAATACCTGGTGGCCGATAGATACATGCGCATGTGTGTGCATATGTATGTGTGTGTATGTTCATGTGGGTGTGTGTGTGTAAACATCACCTACAAAAAGGAACATCCATACACTTTCTAAATAATGTTTTAAAAATAATTGGAAGAATGGAAAAAAATAAGGTTTTATTCATTGCTATCTATATATACAGAAGCCTAAGTGACCATCACAACCAAATGGACGACCAAACAGGCTGTGTGGGGTGACTAGGCCGACAGGGGGGTCAGTGAGGGGTGACCAAACAACTGAACAGCATGCTGTGTGGGGTGGCCAGGCCAGCAGGTGGGGCAGCTGGGGGCAACCAGGCCAGCATGGGGGACATTTAGGGTGACCAGGCTGGCAGCGGGGGCAGTTGGGGGCAACCAGGCCAGCAGGCGGGGGGGAGTAAGGTTCAACCAGGCCAGCTTCGGGGGGGGGGGCGAAGTTGAGGGTGACTAGGCCTGCAAGGTGGGGCAGTTAGGGCAATCAGGCAGGCAGGCATGTGAGCAGTTAGGAGCCATTGGTCCCAGATTGTGAGAGGGGTCCCAGATTGGAGAGGGTGCAGGCTGGGCTGAGGGGACCCCCCGCCTCCGTGCACAAATTTCATGCACCAGGCCTCTAGTAATATATAAGAAATATAGAAAACAAGAAAAACTTTCAAAAGTGTTCTATGATTTTATCTTACTTTGATTCTCCATCTGGAAATAAACCCCATAAAGTAAAATGTAAGGTAAAATACAAACCTTGTCTAAGATATTTTGGCTTCTATAAAAAAGTACCTTAGACTGGGTGACTTATAAATAACAGAAATTTATTTCTTACAGTTTGGGTAGCTGTAAGTGTGATATGGGTTTTAGTGAAAGCCCTCTTCCTGGTTGCAGGCTGCCAACTTCTCATTATGTCCTCATATGACACACACAAAAAAAGGAAGCAAAGTCTCATCATTTTTATAAGGCATTAACCCCATTCATGAGAGTCTATCTTCAAAACCTCATTTAATCCTAATCACTTCTCAAAGGCTTTACCTTCTAATACCATAGCCCTGGGGAGTAGAGTTTCAACAGATACATTTTGGGGAGACCTAAACATTCACTCCATAAAAATTATTAAATTTTACCAAAATATCATCTATCTTTTTACACATGATTTAAATTTTCACTGATGATGGTGACAAGGTAAAAATAATAAGATGATGTTCTGTTTATAATTATATGTGAATTTCAAGTCACAATATAAGGTCTACATAAAGAAATCTGATCGCTGATGTCCATATGCTGTGGACAATTCTGATTCCCTTTACCTCTGATTTTGCTTGAGCCAGAACTAATAATAAAACTGATCATTGTTGCTACATAGTTTGTCTCATTCTCAACTGATAATTTGCATATATGTATTTTGAAATATATGAAAATGTTTTAAGAGATACATCACAAATTTAACACACATTGTAGTGATAAATATTCAAGAAGGTTCTTCAATTTTGCACATGAAGAGAAAAGAGCAAAAATATCACTTGAGTAACGAATAGTCTATACTATGTATCACATAAGCTGGAAGAGAACTAACATTTTTCATAAATAAACTTTTGCATAAATCATAATACATGTTTTCAAGATAAGCTAAAGAATTGTCTTCTATAGTAAAAGGATTAGCTGAAGCAATATTTTAATTGGAAAAATAAATCTTTTTTTTTTTTAGAAAAAGTAAGTGCTAATTACTTATATAAATGTCCAAAAATATGGAGACTATACTTACTATGTTTTGTTAGAAGGGCATGCGTGGTATTTGGGATTACATATACATTCACTCAAATAACTGCTCTACTTTACTTATGACCTTGGAATGCTACTTTAAGAAGTGACTATTTCAGAGGCTCTTCAATGTTTATTCTAAAATGTAAATAATTAGTGGTAGGTTTGTTGGAAGGAATAAATGAGGAACTTATCTGCATGCACTAGAGAAAACTGCCTTTCCAAGGCTCAGTTTCCTATATGTGGTTGTTATTATGTAAAGACCTGGAGTGTTCATGAATATCAGTTATTATTATTAACATATTTGAATGTCTAAAACCATTCTTGGCATAATAGATACTTAATGCATGCTCTTAACCAATATGATATATTTTGTCAGGCTTTTAAAATGTGGAAGATAAGAATCATTAAATATGTAGCAATTCCATGTGGTTTGGTAATATAATATTCAAATATCTGGAACTGAGATTGTTTCACTCAAATATAATAATTTAGATATAAAAACTCCAGATGCTGAATTTACTTAATAAAGTAATAAGGATTTAAAAATTAATTAAGAAGGAAAACAAGAAATGGAGCAAAAATGAAAAAAAATGAGAGGGTGGGAAGGGTGGAAGGAAAGAAGAAAGGAAAGGAGCAAGAAAGGATGGATAGCTTTGCAGTATCAGATTTTTCCCCTTCACACACAATCAGCATCTGAATGGTCAAAATGATTTGAATCTTTTCAAAATTGAATTTTTGGGGTGACGGTGGTTAATAAAAGTATATAGGTTTAAGGGGTACAATTCTATATTACATAATCTATATATTGTATTGTGTTCACCACCCCAAGTCATGTCTCTTTCCATCACCATTTATTCTACCTTTACCCTCTTCTACCTATCCCTATCGCCATTTTCCTCTGGTAATGGCCATACTGTTGTCTGTCTAGGAGATTCTGTTTTGTTTGCTTAACTCCAACCAGCCGCCCTACCCCCTCCCTTTTGACAGCTGTTGGTCTGTTCTCACTATCTATGAGTCTGTTGAATCTTGAAATGTGTTGATAAACTATAAGGAAACCACAAAGGATTTAAAAAGTAAGATTATATGCTGAAGCCAATGGGAATTGGTGCAAAAGATTTATTGAAGGCTTCAAATTAATCTGAGACTTTAGCATCCCAAAGCTTTAACATCAGCTAGTCCTGCTTAAAATAATTATATTATATTTGGAAGCCTTAGTGTTAAAAGTAAGCATTAGTTAAGATTCTTGTTTCTGGTAAATATTTGTTAATAAATAGCAAAGCATATAGAAAATATCGACATCTTTGATTTTGTGTAATAAACTTCTAATAGGTTATGCTTAAATGTTTACTTTGAGATAGAAATAACTGATTATTAGCTTTCTACTTAATTTAATTGATGTTGTATTATTAAATATTATAACAAATAGAATGATTCAGTTTCCTGCTTTTAGGACATGTGATGGAATTTGAACGATCACTGTACACTTTCCTTCTAATGCCTCAGTAATTCTCCCACTCAGCAATTCTTACATCGAGCATCCCTTTAAGGTCTTGAATTTGTTCAAAGATTTAAATTACTGTTTTTATTGGTAACAATTAAGAAAATAAATAGTCAATCCTGAAACTAAAACTTTTGCCATCATTATATTTGTGTACAAAAATCTCTCTCTCTCTCTCTCTCTCTCTCCCTCTCTCTCTCTCTGTGTGTGTGTGAATAATTCAGATGAGATATAGGGGAAGTGAAAGATCTTTAAGTGTCTCTGATGTCTTTTTATTGCTATCCATCCCATCAAGAAAAGATGTAGGCTTTCTTTCCTCTTTGGAAGGGAATTGATGACTTCCAGGAAAATTATGTGAATTAGTATGTGACCTTAAATGTTTATTCAAGTTCTTTCTATCATTCTTTAATATAAAATTCTGAGATTCTATGCATTAAAAATTAAGCAAAATATCTCAAAAATATAGTTTTGAGAAGTATGAGATATACACATATAGGGTGCATATATATATATACTTTGTTTATAAAATTGGTGTTTATTAACATACAGTTCATTTTCAAATTTTAAAAGAATCCAAAGAAATAAATATTTTTTTGATTAACACCTGTTTTCAAACTGATGACTCTTCTGGTCCAGGCACTGCTGATATTCAAAGCAATGGAATAAAAAACATCAGGAGTCATTTTACTGGGTATTTGTATGCCCTCAATTCATCAACTGTTGCTAGTTTTGTACAATAAACTTATTTTCTGTTTCTTTTATTTTTTAAGTTTATCTTTATTGTTGAAAGTATTACATATGTCCCCTTATTCCCCCCATTGACCCCTTCCTCCCCACTCCCACCCCTCCCCAGGCCTTCACCACACTATAGTGTCTGTGTCCATAGCTTATGTGTATAAGTTCTTTGGTTAATCTCTCCTCCACACTTCCCTCTGAGAATCCTCAGTCTGTTGCATGCTTCCATGTTGCTGGATCTATTTTGTTTGTCAGTTTCCTTTGTTCAATAGATTCAACATGTCAGTGAGATCATGTGATATTTGTCTTTCTCTGACTGGCTTATTTCACCTGGCATAATACTCTCCAAGTCCTTCCATGTTGTCTCAAAGGGTAAGAGATGTAACCCCATATAAAAATCTAGTGGATAAATGTTCAAAGCTTAGTCTGGCTTCACCCATTATTTCAAATCAGCTAAAGCTGAAAAGGAGTAAAAATTAAATGAGCTATCAGCTGTTAAAGTTAATTTTATATTATATATATATAATATTTTAGAAAATAGAATAGTTTGATACACATCTAAAAAAGAAACTAAGATGTACTCCCCTTTTTATTTACCTTTAAAGAAGTATATTAAAATATTATTTATAAAGATTGTAAGGGGGCACATTTATCCCTAGTATATTTGTATTTTATGTAAATTTGGAACAATACTAAGGAAGACTTTTAAATATTCACATGGGCTTTGGCAAACTGCCATGGTTCCTAGTCTGAATTCAAATTAGTACATTGCTGGAATTTAAATGGGAATAAAAGTGTCATGGTTTTCTTTTAAATACAGTTATCATGGATGTTTACAAATTTCCAGAATAAACTCAATCAATACAAACACATACTATCGCTATCATTGTTTCAATAAATACCAAAATTGTAATAAACAAATATGGGACTATAAACAAATATCCTACTCTTTCAAAAAGGCATACATAATTTATTTAATATTTATGTTATTAAGATACAGGTTTCTGGAATTACAGATATTAAATATCGCCTTCTATGATGAATCAAATCAACCAAAATCATTTTTAAAAATAATCAAAAGAGATAGAATTCAAGTATAGGATGAATGTGAAGAAAAAGGGACCTTTCTTCACTGTTGCTGGAAATGTACAATATAAGTAAATAAGCTGTTAATCCTTATTTAAAAACTTTCTATATTTTAAGAAAATATAATAGAATGCTAGTTATCCAACATGATAGCTATTTTAAATCATCGATATGGGTTTCATATAAATGGTGTTCTCTAAGAAAACTATAGAACAGTGTTTTCTGCTGAATTATCTCCCTTTAAAATTTATATGAGGAAGCCCTATTCCCCAGTATTTCCAAATGTAACTTTATTTGGAGATAAGTTTTTTAAAGAGCTTTATAAGTTAAAATGAGTCAATTTGGGTGAACCCTAAATTCAATCTGGCAAGTGTTATTAAAAGAAAACTTTTGGACATCAACAAGGAAACAAGTTATAATGGAATTAAAGTTTGTGCCCTCCATAATTTTTAAGGTGAAGTCCTACCTAAAACCCAATGTGATGTCTACATATGGTGCCTTTGAGATATTATTAGGGTTCGATGAGGTAATGAGGGTGAAGTCCTTGTCCAATATGATCAGTACCGTTATAAGAAGAAATAACAGTGCTCCCTTCAATAATACTAAAATTGAAAAAATACAGAGATGATTAGACTGGCCCCTGTGCAAAGATAACGTGAAAATTCATGAAGTATTCAAAAGAAGAAGGAGATGGAAGATGAAGAGCAGGCAAAGACATACAAGAGAATATATTCTTTCTTTTCCCCCAATGTGTGAGAAGTTAAAGAGGAATAAACGGTCTGCAAGCCAAGAAGAGAGCTCTCACCAGGAACCAAATCAGCTAGCACCTCGGTCTTGAACTTTTGGTCATCAGAACTGTGAGAAAATAATTTTTTGTTGTTTAAACCACTCATTCTGTGCTATTTTGTTATGGCTGCCCTAGCAAACAAATGCAACCAATGTTTGTTATGGTATTATGATAATAATGTCTAATTCAAAAAAGAGATGGAGAAAATGAATAATGCATAAAGAGAAATGATACAGAATGGGAAGTAAACAAGTGAAAAATAATTTCAAATAATGTATTGGGTTTGACTTCATCACCAAGTCAAAGACTGATTTTTCTAGAAAGGAAAAGTAAGGTAGAAAATTGAAACAATTACATAAATAGGTGAGAGATAAACATGATACTAGTTATTAATATGACCAAATTTTAGGAAAAATTATTTTCACTTTAGAAAATCACTGTCTGGCCCTGTCTAGTGTGGCTCAGTTGGTTGAAGCACCTTCCTGTGCACAGAAAGGTTGTGGGTTCAATTCCCAGTCAAGAAATATACCTAGGTTGTGGGTTTGATCCCCAGTCAGGGTATATACATGAGGCAACGAATTTCTCTCTCTCTCTCTCTCTCTCTCTCTCTCTCTCTCTCTCTCTCTCTCTCTCTCCCTTTCTTAGAAACAATTTCACCCGAGAGAGAGAGAAAGACAGAGAGAGACAGAGAGAGAGATAGAGAGAGAGAAAATTACTGCCTAATACTTTGTGGGGAAAAAATTCACCTGTTTAAAAATTTAGCAAAATGGATGTTATTTTAAATTACTCAAAGAAGGTAAAAAAGCATCCTGTGTCATATCTATGCATTTTGATAAAAGAAAAATAGTCACCGGTCAATGGTATAAATACTATATTCCCATTTTGAAAACTATCTTTTAAATTAGAATAGGTAGAAAAATCTAAGTTATATCATCAATGACAAGAAAATATAGTATTTGTATCAATTAAAAAGAGAAAGCATAGCAGAAATAAATATAGTTACTGTACAAATATTCAAAACTTAAGTTAACAACAGTGTTAATTATAGAACACAGTGTTAATTACAGATAATGACAGTGCACAAATTCATGCACCTTTAAAGGAACTGTGGGCCACAAGGCTGCGGTGAGCACAGGGGAGGGTCTAGGCTCCTCCTGAGCACCCCCACTCAGCCTCTCCTGTCACAGCCCCTGATCCCCTGTCTGGCAGCAGCCCCACTCCTGCCACCGCTGCTCCCACACGCTGATGGTGCTGGCCCCCACTCACATTTGCTGATGATGCGGAGCCATTGGGGTTGGTGCCAGCAGCTGGTGTGAGCGGGTCTGGCACCATCAGTGGGTGTGAGTAGTGGCTGCTGCCCGATCACCTCTCAGGAGCAGAAGGAGGTGAAGCCTTGAGGGACAATTGGGGCGGGCAGCTACCGCTCGCACCTGCTGATGGTGCTGAGTGATCAGGGCCAGCGCTGGGTGCCAGCCGTGGGTGCGAGTGGGGCCAGTGCCGCCAGCGGGTGTAAACACCAGGTGGCACTGCAGCATGTAGGAGCAAAGAATTTTCAGTAACCATCAGAGACTTACCCTGATGACAGTGACTGGTGCCCCACCTTGTTCTGACGCCCCCCACTCACCTGCTCCACCATCCAGCCATGGCTGATGCCTGCCATGTTCCATGCACGCCCACTGGTGGTCAGTGCATATCATAGTGACTGGTTGTTTGGTTGTTCCTCTGTTTGGTCTATTTGCATATTAGCCTTTTATTATATAGGATAAGGATTAGGTACATGAACTATAAATTTCTTATATATTTACAGATATATTTTAAATGTATTTTATATTACATTTTTCTCCTTTTATATGTAATTAGGGGTCTGAAATTTTATGTTAATAATGAAATTGAGTTTGCAAACATGTACTAAATTAGCCACATAGTGAATTGTCTTTATAAAATGGATTTAAATTTTCTACAGAAATATGAGCAAGAGGGAATTTTAGAAATCATATTTTGTGGGAGAACTAATAAATGTAGTGGATTTGCATAATAAGATGATTAATAAATTCCAGCTAATGTATGGAGAAAACACTGAATAAATAAAATTGCATCTTAAATTAGATTTAAAAAATCTAAACATTGGGTATTGGGTGCATGATCTATCTTTAAAAATTGCATATAACAGTGCCTTTTGTCTTTTAAATGTTTTATGTATTTAAATATTTATACACAGCAATATCCATCTTTACAAAACTGAAAATGAAGGGCTCACAATATGCCAAAGGAATAATTAATAAGTAAAATTAGTTGACCATTTAGTATCTTTCAATGTAAATGGATTTAAGGGTACTTTATATTCAATATGCCAAACCTGTACTCAGAAAATTATAGGACATTGGAAAATGAAGCAGAGAAAGATACAAACAACTGGAAGCATATACTGTGTTCATGGGTTAGAAGAATTTACATCATTACAATGTACATTCTACACAAAGTAATCTACAGATCCAATGCAATACCTATTACAGTACAATAGCATGACAGGTAGATACCACAGGAGTTCCAGGGGCTTGCAGACTGAGCTCTCCTTGATGGGGAGTCCGTACTACTACTTCAGGCACTCCCAGGCCTGCATGGCTTTGTTTCAGAGCCCACACAATTTTGTAGAGGGGAGCAGCCAAGACCAGGAGCACAGTCACACCAAGCACTGACTGCCCTGGGACACCACACCCAGACCTGTTGAAGGAGCCACTTGCCAGCCATAACTCACGTGGAACCACCATTGTGTCCCAGCAGTGAGTGGTACGGTGCCTCACCTGGGCTCCCAGACATCTTCAGTGAATGCATGCCAGAGAGACCACCTGAGTTGCACCTCCTTGCCTTCAGACCCAGCATGCCAGGAATCCATGCCTTAGGACCCAGTGCTTTGAGTCAAAGCCAGAGGTACCTCACGCCCCATCCCCAGATCCAGGACAGGGCTGTTGGCCTGTGTGCTCCATCCATGGCCCCAGGATAGAGTAACAGGTAGGACCCAATGGGCCCAAACACAGGCCACAGGACCACACTGAAAGTGAGCTGCCAGAGGGACCTAGGGTGCCATCATACATTGGGTGCTGGGGCCACACAGTGAATTGCATGCCAGGGGGGCTCTGGGCCTTCACAAGGAGTCTCACACCAGAGGAACTGTGCATGCCCCTCATTTACCCCAAGTATCTAAAGTCAACAACTGAGGGACCAGAGCCATGAGAAAAGGGAGTACAGCTCAGACCAGAGAAAATAAAGGTGTGAAACTCAAGGCAGACACATCCACCAGGCTAACCAATCCCAGACCATTGGACAAGTAGTGGCTTCAACCTCTGAGATCCCAAACAGGGTGCCCAGGGCCAGAAAGAGAAAGGAAATGGGGAGACAAAGAAACAATACCCTAAAGGCGGCATCACCAGAAAAGAAACTGAATGAAATAGAGGCAAGCAATATGTCAGAGAAAGAATCAGACTATTGGTGATAAGATACTCAACCATTTGACTGAGAAATTCACCAACTCATGCAAGATCAAGAGGAAATGAAGAATGATGTAGCTGTAATAAAGAACACAATGGGAGGTTTCAACAGTATAGAAGACACAGAGAACCAAATCAGCAAGTTAGAAGACATAATATAAAAACATCCAATCTTAATAGCAGTTGGAGAAAATTAAAAAGCAGAAGGAGAGTTTAAGGGAGCTTTGGGACAACATGAAACAAAGCAACATCCACATAATAGGGGTGCCAGAAAGATAAGAAGAGGAGCAAGGATTAGAAAACCTATTTGAAGAAATAATGACAGAAATTTCCCTGACTTGGGGAAGAAAAACATTACACAAAAACAGTGAGTGCCAAACAAGATGAATCGAAAAAAAGACCCACATCAAGGCATGTCATAATTACAATGGCAAATGTTAACGGCAAAGAAAGAACCTTAGAGGCTGCAAGAGAGAGACAGAAAGTTACCTACAAAGGATAGCCCATTAGACTATCAAATGATTTCTCAACACAAACACATCAGGCTGGAAGAGAATGATATGAAGTATACAAATTGATGCAAAGCAAAGGACTGAATCCAAGAATACTCTATCCAGCAAGGCTATCATTCAAAATTGAAGGGGAAATCAGGAGCTTTGCAGAAACAAACAAACAAACAAACAAACAAAAAACAACTAAGGAAGTTTATTACCATCAAACCAACAATTCAAGAAATGCTAAAGGGACTATTGTAAAAGAAGAAATAGGAGGGGAAGAAGGAACAAAAGCATAAAGAATAAAAATGACAACAAACAAAATACTTAGCAATAATAACCTTAAACATAAAAGGATTACTTGCTGCAATAAAAAGGCATATACATATAAGAAAACATGACCCATATATATGCTGTTTACAAGATGCCCACCGCATCGCAAATGATTCACACAGACAAAAACCATGGCACATGTATACAATGGAATACTATGCTTCTGTAAAAAAGAAAGCACTCTTAACATTTGCAATATCATGGATGGACCTGGGGAGCATTATGCTAAATAAAACAAGCCACTCAGAGAAAGATAAGTATCACATGATCTCACTTATTTGTGGATATAATGAACAACAAAAATTGATGAACAAAAATAGATCCTGAGACACAGAATCATCAAACAGACCATAAAACCTTAGAGGGAAGGCAGGGGAGGGCATGTGGGGTGGGGGTGAAGGGTGGTGATAAGAGATCAGATAATGGGATCTAGAACAAATATTCCTAAAATTTACCTGAAACCAATAATAGACCATGAATAGACTCAGCAATCATGAGAAAGAACAATAAAATTGGAAGGATCACAATACCAAATATCACATTATACTTCAAAGTCATTGTAATCAAAAAAGCCTAGTATGGGCACAAGAACAGGCATATAGACCAATGCCATGATCAGCAAACTGCAGTTCGTGAGCCACATGCTACTCTTTGGCGCCTTGAGTGTGGCTCTTCCACATAATACCACAGCTTGGGCGCATCTATTTTGAAGAAGTGGTGTTAGAAGAAGTTTATGTTTAAAAAATTTGGCTCTCAAAAGAAATTTCAATCGTTGTACTGTTGATGTTTGGCTCTGATAATTAATGAGTTTGCCTACCACTGGACCAATGGAACAGAACAGAGACCCCAGAAAGTGACCAACACCATTATGGTCAATTAATATTTGACAAAAGAGGCAAGAGCATACAATGGAATAAAGACAGTCTCTTCAATAAATGGTGTTGGGAAAATTGAACAGGTACATGCAAAATAAAAAATGAAACTAGACTTCCAACTTATGCCATATAAAAGAATAAACTCAAAATGGATAAAAAACTTAAATATAAGAAATGAAAACATAAACATCCTAGAAGAAAACATAGGCAATAAAATCTCTATTTCATGTAGCAGTATTTTCACTGATACATCTCCTAGGGCAAGAGGAAGTAAGGAAAAAATAAACAAATTGGGCTATACCAAACTAAAATGGTTCTTCCCAGCAAAAGAATCCAGCATCAAAATAAAAAGGGAAGCCACTATATGTGAGAACATATTTTCCAATTATGCATCTGATAAGGGGTTAATTTCCAAAATATATAAAAAAACACATATAACTCAACAAAAGGAAGACAAACAATTCGATTTTAAAAATGGGCAAAGGGCCTGATTAGACACTTATCCAAAGAGGACATGTACTAGTAGATGGACAAGAAACATATAAAACAGTGCTCAAGGCCACTAATCATCAGCGAGATACAAATTAGAGCTACCATGAGGTATTACCTCATAACTGCCAGAATGGTTACCATCAATAAATCTACAAACAACAAGTGCTGGCAAAGATGTGGAGAAAAGGAAACCCTAGTACACTGCTGGTGGGAATGCAGACTACTGCAGGCACTGTGAAAAACAATATGGAGTTGCCTCAGAAAATTAAAAAATGGAACTGCTGTTTGACCCAACCATCCCACTTCTGGGAATATATTCTAAGAATCTGGAAACACCAATCAGAAAGAATATATACACTCCTATGTTCATAGCAGTTCAATTTACAGTAGCTAAGATCTGGAAACAGCTCAAGTGCCCATCAGTACATGAGTGATGAAATAGCTGTGGTACATTTATACCATGGAATACTATGCCACAGTATAAAAAGAAGGATCTCTTACCCCTGAAGACAGCATGGAGGGACCTGGAGAGTATTATGCTAAGCAAAATAATCCAGCCAGAGAAAGACAAATATCACATGATCTCACTTATATACGTAATCTAATGAACAAATTAAATGATGAACAAAATAAGTTCAGATGCATGGATTTATGGAACAGACAGACAGATTTCAGAGGGAATGGATGGCAGAGAATGGAAAGAGATTAGCCAAAGAACATATATGCACATATATGTGTATATGTATAGCTCATGGACACAGACAATAGTGTTGTGAAGGACTCATGTGGGGAAGGGGGTCATAAAGGGGGGTGATGGGGTGAAAATGGAGGATATCTGTAATACTGTCAACAAAAATTTAAATATACAGTGTCCCAAAAATATATACACACTTTAAATAATTAGAAAGGCAGTTTTTATTAAAATGCATTTAATTTCCAAAGTGTAATAGAAATCAGCTGTTAAAGCATGTATACACTTTTTGGAATACCCTGTATACATGTTAAGGTAAAAAAAGAATGTACTTTTGAAAAAACGTGGACACCCCACCTTGCTCATTTGAAAACAGCAATGTCTTATTATAAGATTCATATTTAAATAAATCAAAATAACAAGAATAAAGATTTTTCCAATCTATTGACTTGTTTTTATGACAGTACCTATATAGGTTATAAAATAAATTATAAAAGAACAATGGTGTAGTGAAACTCTACATACTATAAGAAAAAATTTGCAAATTTGTTCAAATCAAAAAATCAATACTGGTAAAATACTATTAACTAAACAACTGGTTTTACTTGAATTTCACCAATTTTTCTCCATTTTTTTTCTCTTTCAGGATGCAAATCAGGTCATTCTACCCCATTCAGTTTTCATGTATCCTAAGTCTCCTGCAAGCTGTGGCAGTGTCTCTGTCTTTCCTTATGTTTCATTCTCTTGACACTTTTGATGATTGCTTAGGATCTATCTGTTATCAAAAATCACAGGAAAACTCATCATATAACTTATTTAAGTCATATGTTTGTTCTACCATTAAATGCAATATATTTTGAGATTTTTTTTCCTCATAATAACTAAAAAAAAAAAAACATTTGAAGTAATTTAATTAGGTTAAATATACTTTGCCAAACATATTTCTCATGTCTTTCTGAGATGTTTTTTATCCCTTGCCAGGAAGTTATCACTTTTGCATCTCAAGCCAAAGTACAGAATATCAAATCCTTTTCATCCTTACCATCTAATTAACCAACTGTTCAGTTGTACATTGCCATTTTTCTTCCAAGATCTCCAATTTCTACTAGAATAAGATTAAAAAACACAACCTATGTCTTTAAATCTTTGAATTTTCACAATATCTTTTACTTGCTTTTCATTTTCAAAATATTTTATTATTTAGATATCAAAATTGAATAGATAATTGCCACGTCTTTCATTTGTATACAGTCATTGTTGAATTTCTTTCTATTTCATGATAGTAGTCATTATTCTATTGCTGTGTATTTTGAAGGATTTAGACAAATTTCCCATGGTTACATAAGAGGTTAATATTATGGAAAGCTGGGTGAAATGTACTTGAGAAATGTTAGTGCTCTATTTTCATCTCTTCTTGACATTTGTATGTGAGTCTATCTGCACCCTATATTCTGTCCCATTAATATATAAGTTAATTTTTAATAACATACTCTCTTGAATCTGTTGTAATCAAAAAAGCCTAGTATGGGCACAAGCAGTTCAATACTGTAGATAAGTCAGATATAAATCCCTTTCAAATCACTTTGGCTATTTTATATCCTTTATATTTCTATAGACTATTAAAATTACTTGTCAATGTTTTCAAAAGCAAATAAACAAACAAAATAAACAAATAACCTTAACTGGGATTTTGAGATTCCTCTGAATTTATAGATTAATTTGGGAGCATTGATATCTTCAAAATGGTGATTCTTCCAAGATTCTTTGAATACTTGAACATAACTGGACTCTTCTTTAATTTCTCTTGTTTGTAGTTTGCAGTGTACAAGTCTGACATATATGGTCAGGAGCTCAGCTGACCAAAACAGAGAGCTGAGTTATAGCAGGTGATATAATAGCCAATTAAAAAAAATAAGCAAAAAAAAAAAAAGGGAAAGTGACAGTCAAGCCTTTAATCACTTACTGCCACAATATAAGCAAGACTTTAAAAGCAGCAAAGGTGACCCAACATTGTGTCCTTTTGGTATCTACCCCAAAATTTTGAAAGTTATGTGTGTCCCTATGTTCATTGCAGCATTATACATGATGGGACTTAGAAACAACCTAAGTGTCCTTCAATAGATGATTGGCTGGATAAGGAATATGTGGTACATATACAATGGAATACTGCTCGGCCATAAGAAAAGATGAAATATTGCTATTTGCAAAAACATGGATGGACCTTGAGAATATTGTTCTAAGTTAAGGAAGTCAGTCCAAAAAATCTAAAAGCAATATGATTTCACTCATATCGGTGTTATAAAACTGAAACTCATAGACACAGGCAAGAGAAGGGGTTGGGGATACCAAAGGGTAAAGAAGGCTTACTATATGGAGATGGAAAATTATTTTATTTGGGTGATGGGCACACAATGCAGTATATAGAACATGTATCACAGAAATGTGCACTTGAAATCTTTATAATCTTATTAACCAATGTCGCCCCAATAACTTTTTTCTAATAAAAGCAGCAAAGGTGCCAACTATCTCCATTTCATTTTCCCTTATGGAACAACACTCAGGAGGATCAGCATGTAAGGAAGGTGAAGGTCTTTATGGCAATAAGAGATTTCTCAAAATAAAAAAAGGAGACTCTTACAAATGGACCTGGCGACTGGGAGCAAGAGGGGCAAGGTAGGAGTGGGATGTGCTGACTGTACACCATGTATGGTGTGGACAAGGCAGCTCTTCCCCATGACGTATGCCAGGTAAACCTTTTATAATTTCCCTTGGTTGCGTCTGAAAAACCACACATTATTTCTGGCCAGGAGCCCAATTCTTCACATATATTGTTAGGTTTATCTCCAAGTATTTCACGTGTTGGGATTGCAATTTTAAATAGTAGGCTTAATTATTTTTATTAATTGTTAGTATGTTAAAATATGCTTTTTTGTATATAGGCTTTCTTGTGTCCAGTTGAAAAGAATATGCATACTTTAGTTGATGTGTTGTATTTTTAAATTTCACTACTCTGGTTGTGAATTGTTTATAAATATTGGTTTGGGTTTTTTAATGTGAAAACAATAGCTGGAAGATGTCTCATTTTCTTGAATATCAGGAAATTCTTAATCATTATTTCTTTAAATAATTCCCCCCTATTTACTACATTTATTTCCTTTAATTTTAGATTTTTACCATATGGATATTAGTATATTTTTGTTTGAACAAATCTTATTTATTTATGTTCTTATCTGTTTAATTTTTTTTCAAATAGATTAATGGACATCAAATAAAAATATTAAATAACCATAAACATTTCCCAAAAGGGATATGAAAATATAGCAGAAATATGAGCCACTTAAAAATAGTGAGTATAAAATTAACATTGTTAATATGAAAAAAATAGTCAATGAAGTAAATAGCAAGGTGAATGCAAGAGAAGTATCTATTATTGAGTTTTAAAAATAGAGAAAGCTACCCTAATAACCAAAGTCTAGTAATTGTCAACTTAAAAAATTAACTTTACGTTGCTTGATTATTTACAACTAGAGGCCCGGTCCCCTCAACCTAGCCTGCACCCTCTCCATTCTGGGACCCCTCAGGGGATGTGTGACTGATGGTTTAGGGGTCAGTAGGACATCTCTCTCACAATTCTGGACCGCTGGCTCCTAATAGCTCACCTGCCTGCCTGCCTGGTTGCCCCTAACTGCCTCTGCATGCCAGCCAGATCAACCCTAAATGTCCCCCTGCTGGCCTGGTTACTCCTAACTGCCCCCTGCTGCCTGCCAGGTCGCCCCCAACTGCTCCCTCCCTGCCAGCCTGGTTGCTCTTAACTGCCCCTCCCCCAGCCAGCCTGGTCATCCCGTACTGCCCCCTTGCCAGCCTAGTTGCCCCTCACTGACTCCACTTTCAGCCTAATTGCCCCAACTTCCCCTCCTGCCAGCCTGGTCACCCCCAAATGCACCCCTCTGCTGGCCTGGTCACCCCTAATTGCCCCCCCCTGCTGACCTGGGTGACTCTTACTGCCCCCATTGGCAGCCTGGTCACCCCACACAGCCTGCTTGTTCAGTTGTCAGATCGTCCCTCACTAACCCAACTGCCAGCCTGGTCGTAGGCAGGCATCTTGTGAGGACATGACTATTAATTTGCATATTACCTATTTATTATATAGGGTAACTGACATTCTTAACCACTTCCTCCTTCTTGAAAATTTATTTTGTCTTAAACCTTCAACATTATTAGCTTCCTACTGCCTATGGTGTAACAATTTCATTCTCTTTAGAGACTTCCTACTTTCACAAAACTTAAATATTGATCCTTCCTAATGTCACATTCTCATCTGTTTGCTCTTTCATTAAAAAACCCAGCCCAGACATTTTGGCTCAGTGTTTGAGCGTTGGACTATGAAACAGGAGGTCAGGATTTGATTCTTGGTCAGGGCAAGGCTTGATCTCCAGCAGGGAGCGGGCAGGAGGCAGCCAAACAATGATTCTCTCTCATCTTCGATGCTTCTATTGTTCTCTCTCCCTCTCCTTTCCTCTCTGAAATCAATAAAAAACATATTTAAAAACACACACATTTCTAGACCAACATCTTTTACACATAGTTTTCTATTTTTTTTTATTGTTTTAAGTATTACAAATAGTAGTACATATGTCTCCTTTTTTTTCCCCCTTGATCTCCCCCCGACCTCCCCTACCTCTCAGGACATGCCTTCACCTGCCCACCCTGCCCCCCCGGCCCAGTGTCTTATATCCATTGGTTCTGCTTATATGCATGCGTACAAGTCCTTCGGTTGGTCTCTTACAGCCCTCCTCGCCCACCCACCCCTGTCTTCCCAATGTACTTTGACAGTCTGTTCAATGCTTCTTTGCCTCTGTATCTTTTTCCCACCATTTCTTTCCTTTAAAAAGTTTTGCCTTTGCAGACTGGAAATAAACATATAATAACAAAACAAGACAAAACAAAATATGTTTGAGTCCCAATTTCAATGTCCAACAGTTCCTTATGTGTACATGTCAGCATTGATATCTGGATGGTGGGCACATGGTGGCAATGCAGGTCCGACCCTCTCTTGTTTGGTCCTAGGCAACCTGCAGCAGTGCACAGCTGCTGACTGCTCCCATGGCAAGGCGTTGTCAGCGTCTTCCATCTCTGGACTGTTTTTTCCTCTTGTCTTCGTGGTTGGAGCACTCCTGTCAATTCCTGTCTGTTGCAGGAATCCATCTGGTCTTGGGGTTGTTTTCTGAAAATGTACAAATATATTCTCGACCATAAGTTAATAAAGGAATCTTTTCTATATAATTGATTTGGGATCCTTTTTATTTTTGTTCAAACGATTTTCCTTTGTCTTATTTAGACACCATGTGTGTTTTTAATGGCCGTCTTGCTGTTAGCATTGCAAATGAAACTTAATTTGGTAAAGTAAAAATTTTCTAGATATAATTTACTTATAGGATATTTTTCCTTACATGATATTGCCCTACTATCCCCCCCCTTTTTTTTTTTATTAATGGAGGTTTTTGTAAATTTTATAATGCAGTCTTGATAACTTTAATTTTAAAAAATTTTTCCCCCCACACATATGACTGCTTTAGGTTCATTGCATATTCAGGAATTTTACCATGAGATGAACTGCCAATAGAAATTTTAGTTATTACTTTAAGAACAGCTTTTTGTCCAGTACTTGAATATTCACTTATTTCAATTAAGCTATTTAAATTAATCTGAAAACTCGGTTACTATTTTACTGTCAAATTTAATACTCTACCAACAATCTTAGTTTACCCTGTAAATATTAGTGGGAAGGATTATTTGCATTCTTGAGTGGGCCCTGAACATTCCAAATGCTCGCTGAATTTAGATATAGGGCAACTGCTGCCAGCCAAGTCTCTTGTCTGTTACTGGGTCCCGATCTGAGCTGGGCCAAGTCTCTTTCTGCTGCCTGGGTCCCGATCTGAGCTGGGTGTGGGAAGCGTGAAGCAGCCATGGGGGTTCTGAGACCTCCTTCAGAAGGGGTGAGGGTTCAAGCCCCTGCAATGTTGGGGGGGTGAGGGTCTGTGCCCCACTTCTGTTGCCCCCCCAAGTTCTCTCCTGATGGCCCCTCTGCGACTGTGCCTGTCTTAGGTTGTTCCTTCCTTGAGGAATCTTACCCGTCTCTGGCTAACCAGCCATCCTCCGGGGCCAAGCAGGGTGCTGTGAGGTTCAGTTCTGTCTCCTTGGTAGCCTATGCCCCCGTGGCCTCCACACCCAGCACCTGCCTTGGGAACCCCTGGCCTGCTGGCAGGGTCCCGGTGCTGATCACATATCTCGGGGAACTCGGGTTTCTTCTCCAGTGAGGGCCCAGCTCACAAAATTGGGTGTGAGACAGATCCATGGTACCAGCCCCCATGAGGCTTCAAGCTCAGCATGAACAGAAAGCTCAGGTAACAACTGAGGGCAATTGGATTGTGAGAAGAGGGTCCCTCTTGACACAAAGGGCAAGAGGGGCCAATATAGGATGCTCAAGTGCCTTGCCAGTGCCTTAATTCCTTCTGCAAGGAATTAAATCCTTTCATGTCCCCCTTTTTTTTTTTAATTGCTGCCAACCATTCAAAGAATTAGTTTGTAAGTTTGTTTGGGATAATTGTAAAATATGCTGTTGTAAAATATCTAAAATTATAATGACATTGTAGAATAATATCATGTAAGGATATTCTTTGCCCTAGGCCCTGGCAATTCCATTTCAAACTAGCTGTCAATTTCTTTTTGTAGCTTTATATAAACTTTGTCAGGGAGGCAAAAACACAAATTACTTACTTTAGTTCAAGAGGCCAAATATGTTGACTTTCAATTACAATCCTTATGACTTTTGAAGGAAACTTCTCTTTGTTTCCTTACAAAATAATTTTCAGTCTACAGAGAGTTTCATTTAAAAATTTTTGTCACATGAAACAATTTCTCTTAATGTCCCGCCCCCTTGTTGTCTGTGTCCATTGATTAGGTTCATATGCATGCATACAAGTCCCTTGGTTGATGTCTCCACCTTACCCCCACCCTCCCCTAACTTACCTGAGGTATGATGTTCTGATAAACATTTCTCAGCCTCTGGATCTGTTCTTGTTCATCCGTCTATGTCGTTCATTATATTCCACAAATGAGCGAGATCATGTGATATTTATCTTTCTCTGCCTGCCTTATTTCACTCAACATAATATTCTCCATCTCCATCCATATTGATGCAAATGGTAGGAACTCCTTCTTTTTTACCGCAGCGTAGTATTCCATTGTATAGATACACCACAGTTTTTTAATCCATTCATCTGCTGATGGGCATTTAGGTTGTTTCCAAATCTTGGCTATGGTGAATTGTGCTGCTATGAACATAGGGGTGCATATTTCCTTTCTGATGCATGTTTCTAGATTCTTGGTATATATTCCTAGAAGTGGGATCACTGGGTCAAATGGGAGTTCCATTTTTAGTTTTTTGAGGAAGCTCCATACTGTTCTCCACAGTGGCTGAACCAGTCTGCATTCCCACCAGCAGTGCAAAAGAGTTCCTTTTTCTCCGCATCCTCGCCAACACTTGTTGTTTGTTGATTTGTTGATAAAAGCCATTCTGACAGGTGTGAGATGGTACCTCATTGTTGTTTTGATTTGCATCTCTCTGATGATTAGTGACTGTGAGCAGGTTTTCATATGTCTCTTGGCCTGCCTTCTGTCTTCTTTCGAAAAGTGTCTACATAGACCAGTTGCCCATTTTTTGATTGGGTTGTTTATCTTCTTTTTGTTAAGTTGTATGAGTTCTTTGGAGATTAAACCCTTATCATTGATATCATTGGCAAATATGTTCTCCCATGCAGTGGGCTTTCTTGTTGTTTTATTGATGGCTTTCTTTGCTGTGCAAAAGCTTTTTATTTTGATGTAGTCCCATTTGTTTATTTTCTCTTTAGCTTCCATTGCCCTAGGAGTAGTATCAGTGAAGAAGTTCTTTTGGCATATATCCGAGATTTTGCTGCCTGTGGATTCCTCTAGTATATTCATGGATTCCCGTCTTATGTTAAAGTCCTTTATCCATTTTGAATTTATTTTTCTGTATGGTGTAAGTTGGTGATCTAGCTTCATTCTTTTGCATGTATCTGTCCAATTTTCCCAACACCATTTACTGAAGAGACTGTCTTGACTCCATTGAATGTTCATGCCTCCTTTGTCAAATATTAATTGAGCATATTGATTTGGGTCAATTTCTGGGTTCTCTATTCTATTCCATTGATCTATATGTCTGTTCTTGTGCCAGTACCAGGCTGTTTTGAGAACAGTGGCTTTGTAATACAACTTGATATCTGGTATTGAGATCCCACCTACTTTGTTCTTCGTTCTCAGGATTGCTGTAGCTATTCGGGTTCTTTTTTTGTTCCAGATAAATTTTTGGAAATTTCGTTCTAGGTCTGTGAAATATGTTGTTGGTATTTTAATGGGAAGTGCATTGAATTTATAGATTGCTTTGGGTAGTATGGACATTTTGATGATGTTGATTCTACCAATCCATGAACATGGTATGTTCTTCCATCTGTTTATGTCTTCCTCTATCTCTTTTTTCAGTGTCGTGTAGTTTTCTAAGTATAGGTCTTTTACCTCTTTAGTTAAGTTTATTCCTAAGTATCTTAATTTTTTTGGTGCGATGGTAAATGGGATTGCTTTTTTAGTCTCTCTTTCTGTGAGTTCATTATTGGTGTATAGAAATGCCAGAGATTTCTTGGCATTAATTTTGTATCCTGCTACATTACCGAATTCAGTTATTAAGTCTAATAATTTTTTATGGAGTCTTTAGGATTTTCTATGTACAGTATCATGTCATCTGCAAATAAGGACAGTTTTACTTCTTCTTTTCCAATTTGGATGCCTTTTATTTCTTCTTCTTGTCTGATCACAATGGCTAGTACTTCCAGCACTATATTGAACAGGAGTGGTGAGAGTGGGCATCCCTGTCTTATTCCTGTTCTTAGGGGAAATGGTTTTAGTTTTTGCCCATTGAGTATGATGTTGGCTGTGGGTTTGTCATATATGGCTTTTATTATGTTCAGGTATGATCCTTCTATTCCCACCTTGCTGAGAGTTTTTATCAAGAAAGCGTGTTGGATTTTATCAATTGCTTTTTCTGCATCAATTGATATGCCTATGTGATTTTTATCTCTCAATTTGTTTATGTGATGTATCACGTTTATTGATTTGTAAATATTGTACCATCCTTGCATCCCTGGGATAAATCCTACTTGGTCATGGTGTATAATCTTTCTGATGTACTGCTGGATTTGATTTGCTAGAATTTTGTTGAGGATTTTGGCATCTATGTTTATGAGGGATATTGGCCTGTAATTCTCTTTCATTGTGTTGTCTTTGTCTGGTTTTGGTATTAGAGTGATGCTGGCCTCATAGAAGGAGCTTGGAAGTGTTCCTTCTTCTTGAATTTTCTGGAATAGTCTGAAGAGGATAGGTTTTAGTTCTTCTTGAATGTTTGGCAAAACTCCCCTGTGAAGCCATCTGGCCCTGGGCTTTTGTTTGCTGGAAGCTTTTTGATGACTGCTTCAATTTCTTCCATAGTTATCAGCCTATTGAGATTCTTAGAATCTTCCTGAGTGAGTTTTGGAAGCTTGTATTTTTCTAAGAATTTGTCCATTTCCTCCAGATTGTGTAGTTTGTTAGAATAGAGTTGTTCATAGTATTTTTTAACAATCCTTTGTATTTCTGTGGGGTCTGTTGTTATTTCACCTCTTTCATTTCTGATTTTGTTTATTTGGGTCCTCTCTCTTTGCTTCTTGGTGAGCCTGGCTAGAGGTTCATCAATCTTGTTTATCCTTTCAAAGAACCAGCTCTTGGTTTTGTTGATCCTGTGTATTGTTTTTTTGGTCTCTATGTCATTCATTTCTGCTCTGATCTTTATTATGTCCTTCCTTCTGCTCACTGTGGGCTTTTATTGTTGCTCTCTTTCTAATTCTTTGAGTTGTTGAGTTAGAAGATTTATTACCATTTTTTCTTGTTTTTGGAGGTAGGCCTGTAGAGCTATAAACTTCCCTCTCAAGACTGCTTTCATTGTGTCCCATAGCATTTGCATTGTTGTGTTTTTACTGTCATTATTCTCCAGGATGTTTTTAATTTCTTCTTTGATCTCGTTGATCACCCAATCATTGTTTAATAGCATGCTATTCAGTTTCCACGTGTTTGAATTTTTTGGAATGTTTTTATTATAGTTTATTTCTAATATTATGCCATTGTGGTCTGAGAAAATGCTTGATAAGATTTCAATCCTTTTGAACTTAGGGAGGCTTTGTTTGTGACCCAATATGTGGTCTATTTTTGTAAATGTCTCATTGGCATTTGAAAAGAATGTATATTCCGAGGCTTTGGGGTGAAATGCTCTGAAGATGTCAATTAGGTCCATCTGATCTAGTGTTTCATTTAGAATTGCTATTTCTTTGCTGATTTTTTGTCTGGAGTATTTATCCAGTGATGTCAGTGGTGTATTAAAGTCTCCTACTCTGATTGTATTGTTGTCAATCTCTCCCTTGATCTCTTCCACGAGTTTTTTTATGTATTTGGGTGCTCCTGTGTTGGGTGCATATATGTTTATCAGAGTTATATCTTCTTGTTGAATTGCTCCCTTTAGTATTATGTAGTGGCCTTCCTTATCTCTTGTTATGGCCTTTACTTTGAGGTCTATTTTATCAGATATAAGTATTGCTACCCCAGCTTTTTCCTCATTTACATTTGCTTGAAAAACATTTTTCCATCCCTTCACTCTCAGTCTGTGTGAATCCTTTGCTCTGAGGTGGGTCTCTTGTAGACAGCAAATATATGGGTCATGTTTTCTTATCCATTCAGCTACCCTATGTCTTTTGATTGGTGCATTTAATCCGTTTACGTTTAATGTTATTATTGACAAGAACATGTTTGTTGTCATATTTTTCCCCTTAGTGTTTGTGTTTCTTTTTGCCTTTCTCTTTCTTCTTTTTACAGCAGTCCCTTTAGCATTTCTTGCATTGCTGGCTTGGTAGTGATAAACTCTTTTAGCCCTTTTTTGTCTGTGAAGCTCCTGATTCCACCATCAATTTTGATTGATAACCTTGCTGGGTATAGTATTCTTGGATTCAGTCCCTTGATTTGCATCACTTTCTATATTTCATTCCATTCCCTTCTGGCCTGGTGTGTTTCTGTTGAGAAATCAGATGATATTCTAATAGGAGATCCCTTGTAGGTAACTTTCTGTCTCTCTCTGGCAGCCTTTAAGATTCTTACTTTGTCATTGGTATTCACCAATTTAATTATGATGTGTCTTGGTGTTGGTCTTTTGGGGTTCAACTTGTTTGGGACTCTATGTACTTCTTGGACTTGCATAGCTTTTTTCTTGCCAATATCAGGGAAGTTTTCTGTCATTATTTCTTCTAACAGGTTTTCTATTCCTTGCTTCTCTTCCTCACCTTCTTGTATCCCTATTATTCTAATATTGTTTCATTTTGTGTTGTCCCAAAGCTCCCTTAGGCTCTCCTCTTGCTTTTTAAGTCTTCTTTCCATTTGCTGCTGTGTTTGTGTGTGTTTTCCTACCTTGTCTTCTAATTCGCTGATGCGGTCCTCAGCCTCTTCTAGTCTACTGTTTAAGCCTTCCAATGTGTTCTTTATTGTAGCTATGTCATTCTTCATCTCCTCTTGGTTTCTTTTCATGCTGGTGACATTTTCATTCAGCTCCTTATAGTTCTCATTGAGTTGTGTGTATTTGTCATCCATCTGTTTAAACATCCTTAGAACCATTACTCTGAATTCTCTCTCTGTTAAGCTGCTAGCCTCAATTTCATTTAACTCCCTTTCTGGTGATTCCTCTTTTTCTTTCCTTTGGGTATTGCTTTTTTGTCTCCCCATGTTAATTGTCTCCTTGGTGTTAATCAGGGTGGAATCTGGGTGTGGCTATATTGGTTGCCTGGAGACTGGGGGGAGGGGCTATCTCTCAGGAGAAAATGGATTCTGTGGGCTTAGATATGACTCAGCACCAGACTTGCTACCACCTCGGAGTGCCGGCAAGAGAGGAGCTGGCAGAGAAGCGGTCCTTCCTCGAGCTGGGTCCTACGCCTTTCCCCACTGAACCTGGTTCGTGGGACCTTTTGGAGACAGGCGCTTACCTGTGACAGAGGTGCAGGACAGGGGGTGGAGTTGTGGAATCTGGGCAGAGTGGGCAACGGACCGTCCAGGAGAGTGGTGGCAAGTCTGGTGCTGAGTCATATCTAAGCCCACAGAATCCATTTTCTCCTGAGAGATAGCCCCTCCCCCCAGTCTCCAGGCAACCAATATAGCCACACCCAGTTCCAACCTGATTAACACCATGGAATCTGAATACTCGCTGAGGCCATAAGATCTACTCTAAAGAGAAATCTTTAGAAGCTAAGCACCTCAATTACTCGGCTACACAGCCAGGCCCTCCAGAGTGCTTCAGTGTACCTCGCTGGCAAACTTACCACCAGTGCTCCTGTGAACCGCCACCTGGAGAAAATGCCTACCCACTACAGACACAGCAGCAAAAGTTGAGTCTGTCCACCCCACAACTACAGAACTCTGGGCAACACAGTTACCCCTTACCAAAGTGTAGCCCCCTGAGCCACATCACCCTGACAGACGACTCCTTGGTGCCACTGTGAGGCCCCACTCGGCACACGTGATTTAAATCAAGGGTGCAAGTCAGCAAAAATTGGGACACTCCCCTCAATAGCAGCTGACTTCTTGGCACTTCAGTTGTGCCTCTCAAGCTAGCAGGCATACATCTAGAGAACCCAAATACCTCAAGTAGGGAGCTACACTAGATAACCAAGCCCAGAAGAACAGAAAGATTTCACCAGTAGCACCATCACCAAAAGAACCTGGGTAGCAAAGCAATTGGATCTACAATTAAAACATTTCAGGAAAACATGGGGAGACAAAAAAGCAATACCCAAAGGAAAGAAAAAGAGGAATAACCAGAAAGGGAGTTAAATGAAACTGAGGCTAGCAGCTTAACTGAGGGAGAATTCAGAGTAATAATGATAAGGATGTTTAAATGGATGGATGACAAATACACACAACTCAATGAGAACTATAAGGAGCTGAATGAAAATGTCACCAACATGAAAAGAAACCAAGAGGAGATGAAGAACGACATAGCTACAATAAAGAACACATTGGAAGGCTTAAACAGTAGACTAGAAGAGGCTGAGGACCGCATCAGCGAATTAGAAGACAAGGTAGGAAAACACACACAAACACAGCAGCAAATGGAAAGAAGACTTAAAAAGCAAGAGGAGAGCCTAAGGGAGCTTTGGGACAACACAAAGCGAAACAATATTAGAATAATAGGGATACAAGAAGGTGAGGAAGAGAAGCAAGGAATAGAAAACCTGTTAGAAGAAATAATGACAGAAAACTTCCCTGATATTGGCAAGAAAAAAACTATGCAAGTCCAAGAAGTACATAGAGTCCCAAACAAGTTGAACCCTAAAAGACCAACACCAAGACACATCATAATTAAGTTGGCGAATACCAATGACAAAGTAAGAATCTTAAAGGCTGCCAGAGAGAGACAGAAAGTTACCTACAAGGGATCTCCTATTAGAATATCAACTGATTTCTCAACAGAAACACACCAGGCCAGAAGGGAATGGAATGAAATATAGAAAGTAATGCAAATCAAGGGACTGAATCCAAGAATACTATACCCAGCAAGGTTATCATTCAAAATTGAAGGTGGAATCAGGAGCTTCACATACAAAAAAGGGCTAAAAGAGTTTATCACTACCAAACTAGCAAAGCAAGACAAGCTAAAGGGACTGCTGTAAAAAGAAGAAAGAGAAAGGCAAAAAGAAACACAAACTAAGGGGAAAAATATGACAACAAACATGTACTTGTCAATAATAACATTAAACGTAAATGGATTAAATGTACCAATCAAAAGACATAGGGTAGCTGAATGGATAAGAAAACATGACCCATATATTTGCTGTCTACAAGAGACCCACCTCAGAGCAAAGGATTCACACAGAATGAGAGTGAAGGGATGGGAAAATATTTTTCAGGGAAATGGAAATGAGAAAAAAGCTGGGGTAGCAATACTTATATCTGATAAAATAGACCTCAAAGTAAAGGCCATAACAAGAGATAAGGAAGGCAACTACATAATACTAAAGGGAGCAATTCAACAAGAAGATATAACTCTGGTAAACATATATGCATCCAACGCAGGAGCACCCAAATACAAAAAAAAACTCCTGGAAGAGATCAAGGGAGAGATTGACAACAATACAATCATAGTAGGAGACTTTAATACACCACTGACATCACTGGATAAATCCTCTAGACAAAAAATCAGCAAAGAAACAGCAATTCTAAATGACACACTAGATCAGATGGACCTAATTGACATCTTCAGAGCATTTCACCTCAAAGCCTCGGAATATACGTCCTTCTCAAGTGCCCATGGGACATTTACAAAAATAGACCACGTATTGGGTCACAAACAAAGCCTCCCTAAAATCAAAAATATTGAAATCATATCAAGCATTTTCTCAGACCACAATGGCATAATATTATAAATAAACTATAATAAAAAAATTCCCCAAAATTCAAACACATGGAAACTGAATAGCATGCTATTAAACAATGATTGGGTGATCAACGAGATCAAAGAAGAAATTAAAAACATCCTGGAGAATAATGACAGTAAAAACACAACAATGCAAATGCTATGGGACACAATGAAAGCAGTCTTGAGAGGGAAGTTTATAGCTCTACAGGCCTACCTCCAAAAACAAGAAAAAATGGTAATAAATCTTCTAACTCAACAACTCAAAGAATTAGAAAGAGAGCAACAATAAAAGCCCACAGTGAGCAGAAGGAAGGACATAATAAAGATCAGAGCAGAAATGAATGACATAGAGACCAAAAAAACAATACACAGGATCAACAAAACCAAGAGCTGGTTCTTTGAAAGGATAAACAAGATTGATGAACCTCTAGCCAGGCTCACCAAGAAGCAAAGAGAGAGGACCCAAATAAACAAAATCAGAAATGAAAGAGGTGAAATAACAACAGACCCCACAGAAATACAAAGGATTGTTAAAAAATACTATGAACAACTCTATTCTAACAAACTACACAATCTGGAGGAAATGGACAAATTCTTAGAAAAATACAAGCTTCCAAAACTCACTCAGGAAGATTCTAAGAATCTCAATAGGCTGATAACTATGGAAGAAATTGAAGCAGTCATCCAAAAGCTTCCAGCAAACAAAAGCCCAGGGCCAGATGGCTTCACAGGGGAGTTTTGCCAAACATTCAAGAAGAACTAAAACCTATCCTCTTCAGACTATTCCAGAAAATTCAAGAAGAAGGAACACTTCCAAGCTCCTTCTATGAGGCCAGCATCACTCTAATACCAAAACCAGACAAAGACAACACAATGAAAGAGAATTACAGGCCAATATCCCTCATGAACATAGATGCCAAAATCCTCAACAAAATTCTAGCAAATCGAGTCCAGCAGTACATCAGAAAGATTATACACCATGACCAAGTAGGATTTATCCCAGGGATGCAAGGATGGTACAATATTCACAAATCAATAAACGTGATACATCACATAAACAGATTGAGAGATAAAAATCACATAGTCATATCAATTGATGCAGAAAAAGCATTTGATAAAAGCCAACACCCTTTCTTGATAAAAACTCTCAGCAAGGTGGGAATAGAAGGATCATACCTAAACATAATAAAAGCCATATACGACAAACCCAGAGCCAACATCATACTCAATGGGCAAAAACTAAAACCATTTCCCCTAAGAACAGGAAGAAGACAGGAATGCCCACTCTCACCACTCCTGTTCAATATAGTGCTGGAAGTACTAGCCATTGCGATCAAACAAGAAGAAGAAATAAAAGGCATCCAAATTGGAAAAGAAGTAAAAATGTCTTTATTTGCAGATGACATGATACTGTACATAGAAAACCCTAAAGACTCCATAAAAAAATTATTAGACTTAATAACTGAATTCGGTAATGTAGCAGGATACAAAATTAATGCCAAGAAATCTCTGGCATTTCTATACTCCAAAAAAAGAACTTAAAGAAAGAGAAACTAAAAAAGCAATCCCATTTACCATCGCACCAAAAAAATTAAGATACCTAAGAATAAACTTAACTAAAGAGGTAAAAGTCCTATAAGTGGAAAACTACACGACACTGAAAAAAGAGATAGAGGAAGACATAAACAGATGGAAGAACATACCATGTTCATGGATTTGTAGAATCAACATCATCAAAATGTCCACACTACCCAAAGCAATCTATAAATTCAATGCACTCCCCATTAAAATACTAATGGCATATTTCACAGACCTAGAACGAACTTTCCAAAAATTTATCGGGAATAAAAAAAGAACCTGAATACCTACAGCAATCCTGAGAAAAAAGAACAAAGTAGGTGGGATCTCAATACTAGATATCAAGCTGTATTACAAAGCTGCTGTTCTCAAAACAGCCTGGTAGTGGCACAAGAACAGACATATAGATCAATGGAATAGAATAGAGAACCCAGAAATTGACCCAAATCAATATGCTCAATTAATATTTGACAAAGGAGGTATGAACATTCAATGGAGTCAAGACAGTCTCTTCAACAAATGGTGTTAGGAAAATTGGACAGATAAATGCAAGAAAATGAAGCTAGATCACCAAATTACACCATACACAAAAATAAACTCAAAAAGGATAAAGGACTTAAACATAAGACGGGAATCCATGAAAATACTAGAGGAATCCACAGGCAGCAAAATCTCGGATATATGCCGAAAGAACTTCTTCACTGATACTACTCCTAGGGCAATGGAAGCTAAAGAGAAAATAAACAAATGGGACTACATCAAAATAAAAAGCTTTTGCACAGCAAAGAAAACCATCAATAAAACAACAAGAAAGCCCACTGCATGGGAGAACAGATTTGCCAATGATATCAACGATAAGGGTTTAATCTCCAACATATACAGAGAACTCATACAACTTAACAAAAAGAAGATAAACAACCCAATCAAAAAATGGGCAACTGATCTAAATAGACACTTTTCAAAAGAAGATAGAAGGCAGGCCAAGAGACATATGAAAACCTGCTCACAGTCACTAATCATCAGAGAGATGCAAATCAAAACAACAATGAGGTACCATCTCACACCTGTCAGAATGGCTTTTATCAACAAATCAACTAACAACAAGTGTTGGCGAGGATGCGGAGAAAAAGGAACTCTTTTGCAATGCTGGTGGGAATGCAGACTGGTGCAGCCACTGTGGAGAACAGTATGGGGCTTCCTCAAAAAACTAAAAATGGAACTCGCATATGACCCAGTGATCCCACTTCTAGGAATATATACCAAGAATCTAGAAACACGTTTCAGAAAGGAAATATGCACCCCTATGTTCATAGCAGCACAATTCACCATAGCCAAGATTTAGAAACAACCTAAATGCCCATCAGCAGATGAGTGGATTAAAAAACTGTGGTATATCTATACAATGGAATACTACGCTGCGGTAAAAAAGAAGGAGTTCCTACCATTTGCATCAATATGGATGGAGATGGAGAATATTATGTTGAGTGAAATAAGACAGGCAGAGGAAGATAAATATCACATGATCTCGCTCATTTGTGGAATATAATGAACAGCATAGACTGATGAATAAGAACAGATCCAGAGGCTGAGAAATGTTGATCAGAACATCATACCTCAGGTAAGGTAGGGGAGGGTGGGGATAAGGTGGAGAGGTCAACCAAGGGACTTGTATGCATGCATATATACCTAATCAATGGACACAGACAACAAGGTGTTGAGGCATAAGTGGGGAGTTGGGGGTTATGGAGAAATAAGGACACATATGTAAAAAATAAAAATAAAAAAATTTAATTAAAAAATTATAAAATAAAAATAAAATACTAAATCTAACCAATACTATTGGTCACCATAGCCTTAAGAGAAATTGTTTCATGTGACAGAAATTTTTAAATGAAACCCTCTGTAGACTGAAAATTATTTTGGAAGGAAACAAAGAGAAATTTCCTTCAAAAGTCATAAGGATTGTAATTGAAAGTCAAAATATTTGGCCTCTTGAAATAAAGTAAGTATTTTGTGTTTTTGCCTCCCTGACAAAGTTTATATAAAGCTATAAAAAAAATTGACAGCCAGTTTGAAATGGAATTGCCAGGGCCTAGGGCAAAGAATATCCTTACATGATATTATTCTATAATGTCATTATAGTTTTAGATATTTTACAACAGCATATTTTACAATTATCCCAAACAAACTTATAAACTAATTCTTTGAATGGTTGGCAGCAATTAAAAAAAAAAAAAAAAAGGACATGAAAGGATTTAATTCCTTGCAGAAGGAATTAAGGCACTGGGAAGGCACTTGAGCATCCTAAATCTCCAGTGAGGGCCCAGCTCACACAACTGGGTGTGAGACAGATCTATGGTACCAGCCCCCACGAGGATTCAAGCTCAGCATGAACAGAAAGCTCAGGTAACAACTGAGGGCAATTGGATTGTGAGAAGAGGGTGCCTCTTGGCACAAGGGACCCTCTTCTCACAATCCAATTGCCCTCAGCTGTTACCTGAGCTTTCTGTTCATGCTGAGCTTGAATCCTCGTGGGGGCTGGTACCATAGATCTGTCTCACACCCAGTTGTGTGAGCTGGGCCCTCACTGGAGAAGAAACCCGAGTTCCCCGAGATATGTGATCAGCACTGGGACCCTGCCAGCAG
Organism: Corynorhinus townsendii; assembly: GCA_026230045.1. Lineage (NCBI taxonomy): Eukaryota > Metazoa > Chordata > Mammalia > Chiroptera > Vespertilionidae > Corynorhinus > Corynorhinus townsendii. The sequence continues at coordinate 110,703,273 of JAPDVU010000001.1, read as the reverse complement.
GCCAGGGGTTCCCAAGGCAGGTGCTGGGTGTGGAGGCCACGGGGGCATAGGCTACCAATGAGACAGAACTGAACCTCACACCACCCTGCTTGGCCCTGGAGGATGGCTGGTTAGCCATAGACGGGTAAGATTCCTCAAGGAAGGAACAACCAAAGACAGGCACAGTCACAGAGGGGCCATCAGGAGAGAATTTGGGGGGGCAACAGAAGTTGGGCACAGACCCTCACCCCCCCAACATAGCAGGGGCTTGAACCCTTACCCCTTCTGAAGGATGTCTCAGAACCCCCATGGCTGCTTCACGCTTCCCACACCCAGCTCAGATCGGGACCCAGGCAACAGAAAGAGACTTGGCCCAGCTCACATCGAGATACAGGTGACAGACAGAGACTTGGCCCAGCTCAGATCGGGACCCAGGCAACAGACAAGAGACTTGGCCGACAGCAGTTGCCCTATATCTAAATTCAGCCTAGCATCTGGAATGCTCAGGGCCCACTCAAAAATGCAAATAATCCTTCCCACTAATATTTACAGGGTAAACTAAGATTGTTGGTAGAGTATTAAATTTGACAGTAAAATAGTAACCGAGTTTTCAGATTAATTTAAATAGGCTAATTGAAATAATTGAATATTCAAGTAACGTTAATTGTACTGGACAAAAAGCTGTTCTTAAAGTAATAACTAAAATTTCTATTGGTAGTTCATCTCATGGTAAAATTCCTGAATATGCAATGAACCTAAAGCAGTCAAATGTGTGGGCAAAAAAAAAAAAAAAATTAAATTTAAAGTTATCAAGGCTGCATTAAAAAATTTACAAAAACCTCCATTAATAAAAAAAAGGGTGGGGGATAGTAGGGCAATATCATGTAAGGAAAAATATCCTATAAGTAAATTACATCTAGAAAATTTTTACTTTACCAAATTAAGTTTCATTTGGAATGCCAAGAGCAAGACGGCCATTAAAAACACACATGGTGTCTAAATAAGACAAAGGAAAATTGTTTGAACAAAAATAAAAAGGATCCCAAATCAATTATATAGAAAAGATTCCTTTATTAACTTGTGGTCGAGAATACATTTGTATATTTTCAGAAAACAACCCCAAGACCAGATGGATTCCTGCAACAGAGAGGAATTGACAGGTGTGCTCCAACCAGGAAGACAAGAGGAAAAAACAGTCCAGAGATGGAAGACGCTGACAACGCTTTGCCATGCGAGCAGTCAGCAGCTGTGCACCGCTGCAGGTTACCGAGGACCAAACCAGAGAGGGTCGGACCTGCATTGCCAACATGTGCCCACCATCCAGATATCATTGCTGACATGTACACATAAGGAACTGTTAGACATTGAAACGGGGACTCAGAACTGTTGGACATTGAAATTGGGACTCAAACATTTTTTTTGTTTTATCTTGTTTTGTTATTATATGTTTATTTCTAGTCTGCAGAGGCAAAACTTTTTAAAGGAAAGAAATGGTGGGAAAAAGATACAGAGGCAAAGAAGCATTGAACAGACTGTCAAACTACATTGGGAAGACAGGGGAGGTTGGGCGAGGGGGCCTGTAAGAGACCAACCCAAGGACTTGTATGCATGCATATAAGCACAACCAATGGATATAAGACACTGTGGGGGGGAGGGCGGGCAGGTGAAGGCATGTACTGGGGGATAGGGGAGGTCGGGGGGAGATCAATGGGGGAAAAAAAGGAGACATATGTACTACTGTTTGTAATACTTAAAACAATAAAAAAAAATGGTAAAAAAAAAAAAAGACCCTGGACCTCTCATCCAGCAAAACCTAAGGGTTCAAGAAATTGAAACAGCTCCAGCACTGGGGTAACTTGGCTCCTGTGGCCCCTTCCGAGGCTTGCCCGCATCCTGTGGACCCAGCCCTGCAACCGCCATCTCCTCGCCCTTGCACGCGTACTGAAGACATAAACACTTTCATTGAGAACAACTGAAAGCCATGCACACACCTTTTGTATTCCAGAGCAACCATAGTGATGTATTCAGATCTGAAAAGCAACATTGAGAAGACATAGAAAGAAGTCCCCCCACAGAGAAAGCGTGAGAAGTGCAGGAAGCGCTTTCCTTTCCTGCTGTCTTTGTTCAGCCTAGTGAATTACACAGCAGATCCACTAGGAAATCCTGAAGCAATGGACAAAGATTTAAAACTGGAGAATCTCTCCAGATATCTGAGTCTTAGTGACCATAACCATGGGTGAGTGCTGAGAAGCCTTTCTTTTACTGTCAAGGAAGAGAGCAGGGAGGAAATTGAGAAAGATAGCATAGATCAAAGAACTCCCTAAGCTCTTTGAATCTCCAACTTTCACTGAAAACCCTATGAATATGCTTTTCATAGAAACATTCATCTTGGATATAAATATGGCTTTCAGGGCCGATTTTTTGTTTTGAAAAGTCTTGAAAATATCTTAATGGAAGCAAAGTTTACTCCTAAACTACAGTAGATTTGGATGCTGCAAGCAATTCTCTATGAATTAATCAGATCAGTTTCAATAGCTACCTCCTGCCTCTAGAAATAAAAGGAAACATTAGGGCAGTAAATATTCTGGTTGCTAATTGGAGAAATATGGACCAGAAAAGCAGAGCTGCCAGCACTTAGTGATGGGGTGGGGAAAGAACAGCTCATAGGCAAAATGTGAGTCATGGGTGCCAATGTCAGTCCTCCCATACTGAGCACAAAGGAGTACAGCATTGCCCACCTTCAGGAGAACCTGCCCTCCTCCTCCTCTCTGCATTCTTTAGATGATCCATCCTGACCTAGATGACACCCTTAAGGTAGAGTTCTCCTATACATTCGTCTCAAGTGCACATGGGTCATTTTAAAAGATAGACTATATGTTGGGTCATAGGCAAAGTCTCTTCAAATTCAAGAAGATAAAAATTATATCAAGCATCTTCTCAGATCACAGTGGAATAAAACTGGAAATCAACTACAATAAAAGCAATCCAAAAAAATCCAACACATGGAGACTAAACAGCATGCTATTAAACAATGACTGGGTTACCAGAGAGATCAAAGAAGAAATAAAAAACATCATGGTAACAAATGACAATGAAAACACAACAATCCAAACTCTATGGGACACAGCAAAAGCATTCTTGAGAGGGAAGTTCATAGATCTACAAGCCTACTGCAAAAAAACAAAAAAAACAATGGTAATAAATTACCTAACCCTACAACTCAAAGAGTTAGAAAGAGAATAAAAAGAAAAGCCCAGTGTAAGCAGAAGAAAGGAAATAATAAAGATCAGAGTGGAGATAAATGGCATTGAAACAAACAAACAAAAAACAATACAAAAGATCAACAAAACCAAGAGCTGGTTCTTTGAAAGGATAAACAAGGTTGATGAACCTCTAGCCAGGCTCACCAAGAAGCAAAGAGAGAGGACCCAACTAAACAAAATCAGAAATGAAAGAGGCAAAATAACAACTGACCCCACAGAAATACAATGGATTGTTAAAAAAATATTATGAACAACTCTATTCCAACAAACTGGACAACCTGGAGGAAATGGACATATTCCTAGAAAAATATAACCTTCCAAAACTCAATCAGGAAGAATCTAAACAGTTCAATATGCCAGTAACTATGGAAGAAATTGAAGCAGTCATCCAAAAGCTTCCAGCAAACAAAAGCCCAGGGCCAGATGGCTTCACAGGGGAGTTTGACCAAACATTCAAGGAAGAACTAAAAACCATCCTCCTCAGACTATTCCAAAAAATTCAAGAGGAAGGAATACGTCCAAGCTCCTTCTATGAAGCCAGCATCACCCTAATACCAAAACCAGATAACGACAACACAATGAAAGAGAATTACAGGCCAATATCCTTCATGAACATAAATGCCAAAATCCTCAACAAAATTCTACCAAATCGGATCCAGCAGTATACAGAAAGATCATACACCATGACCAAGTAGGATTTATCCCGGGGATGCAAGGATGGTACAATATTCACAAATCAATAAACATGATACATCACATAAACAAACTGAGAGATAAAACCACATAGTCATATCAATTGATGCAGAAAAAGCATTTGACAAAATCCAACACCCTTTCTTGATAAAAACTCTGAGCAAGGTGGGAATAGAAGGATCATACCTAAACATAATAAAAGCCATATACGACAAACCCAGAGCCAACATCATACTCAATGGGCAAAAACTAAAACCATTTCCCCTAAGAACAGGAACAAGACAGGGATGTCCACTCTCACCACTCCTGTTCGACATAATACTGGAAGCATTAGCCATTGCAATTAGACAAGAAGAAGAAATAAAAGGCATCCAAATTGGAAAAGAAGAAATAAAGCTGTCCTTATTTGCAGATGACATGATATTGTACATAAAACACCCAAAAGACTCCATCAAAAAACTAACAGACTTAATAAATTAATTTGGCAATGTAGCAGGATACAAAATTAATGCCAAGAAATCTATGGCATTTCTGTACACCAATAGAGAACTTACAGAAAGAGAGACTAAAAAAAATCCCATTTACCATTGCACCAAAAAAATTAAGATACCTAGGAATAAACTTAACTAAGGAGGTAAAAGACCTATACGCGGAAAACTACAGGACACTATAAAAAGAGATAGAGGAAGAGGTAAACAGTTGGAAGAGCATACCACGTTCATGGATTTACAGAATCAACATCATAAAATGTCCATACTACCCAAAGCAATCTATAGATTCAATGCACTCCCCATTTAAATACCAACAGCATATTTCACAGACCTAGAAAGAACTCTCCAAAAATTCATCTGGAATAAAAAAAGACCATGAATAGCCACAGCAATCCTGAGAAAGAAGAACAAAGTAGGTGAAATCTCAATACCATATTTCAAGCTGCACTACAAAGCCACTATTCTCAAAACAGCCTGGTACTGTCACAATAATAGACATATACATCAATGAAATAGAATAGAGAATCCAGATATTGACCCAAACCACTATGCTCAATTAATATTTGACAAAGGAGGCATGAACAGAAAATGGAGTCAAGACAGTCTCCTCAATAAATGGTGTTGGGAAAATTGGACAGATACATGAAAAAAATGAAACTAGACCACCACTTACACCATACACAAAAATTAACCCAAAATGGATACAGGACTTAAACATAAGACGGGAAACCATAAAAATACTAGAGGAATCACAGGCAGAGAAATCTCAGACATATGAAGAAGCAATTTCTTCACCGATACCACTCCAAGGGCAATGGAAGCTAAACAGAAAATAAACAAATGGGACTACATCAAAATAAAGCTTTTGCACAGCAAAAGAAACCATGAACAAAACAACAATAAAGCCCACTGTATGGGAGAACATATTTGCAAATGTTATCACTGATAAAGTTTTAATCTCCAACATCTACAGGGAACTTATACAACTTAATAAAAGGAAGACAAATGATCCAATAAAAAAATGGGCAAGAGACCTAAATAGAATCTTTCTGAAAGAAGACAGAAGAAAGGCCAAGAGACATATGAAAACATGCTCAAAGTCACTAATTATCCAAGAGATGCAAATAAAAACGACAATGTGGCACCATCTCATACCTGTCAGAATGGCTATCATCAACAAATCAACAAATGACAAGTGCTGGTGAGGATGTGGAGAAAAAGGAACCCTCGTGCACTGCTGGTGGGAATGCAGACTGGTGCAGCCACTGTGGAGAACAGTATGGAGTTTCCTCAGAAAACTAAAAATGGAGCTCCCATTTGTCCCAGTACTCCCACTTCTAAGATTATGTCCCAAGAAACTAGAAACACCAATCAGAAAGGATATATGCACCCCTATGTTCATAGCAGCACAATTCACCATAGCTAAGATTTGGAAACAGCCTAAATGCCCATCAGCAGATGAGTAGATTAGAAAACTATGGTACATCTACACAATGGAATACTACACTGCTATAAAAAAGAAGGAATTCTTACCATTTTGCAGCAGCATGGATGGACCTGGAGAGCATTATGTTAAGTGAAATAAGCCAGGCAATGAAAGAAAAATACCATATGATCTCACTCATTTATGGAAAATAAAGAACATTATAACCTGATGAATAGAAAGATAGATACAGAGGCAGTAAAGCACTGAACAGACTGTCCAATTACAGTGGGAAGGCTGGGGAATGTTGGGGAGGGAGGGAAATAGATCAACCAAAGGACTTGTATGCATGCATATAAGCACACCAATGGACAGAAGACACTGTGGGGGTGGGATGAGGGCATGGGACAGATGGTAAAGGAGGCTAAGAAAAGGTCAATGGGGGGATAAAAGGATATATATGTACTAATATATGTAATATTTTAAACAATAAAAATATTTTTTAAAAGAAATTGAAACAAATTATCGTATCCTCCAGAATGTTACACCAATCCTGGAGATTTCTCCTGGCTGTTATCTTAGTTGAGTACTTAGCAGTGCATTCCATAGTTCTATTGGGACTTTTTCTTCAGGGTGAAAACTTGATTCCGTGATTATGAGTTGATTGTTCTATCTCCTTTTGCAAAATAAGTCTCATTGTCAGCAGCGATTTAGGGGAGTTCTAATGATAGTAAGTCAGGGATTCCTTTTTGACATCAGTCATTGTACCAGCAATATAGTGGCCAAGGAGAAAGACTGGCTGGAAGTCACAGGAAAAAATCTTGTCTACATGGTTGAGAATATTTTGTGATAATGCACTCTAGTGGACATAAGTATGAATAATAAATATCTGCCCTGTTATGTAGAGTTTTATACAGAAGTCTTTTTCTAAATGTTATTCAGTCTTCTAAATTTGCTAGGTCCTTGACCTACCAGTCAAGCCATTTCTCACACCAATAGCATATGAATATTCTATGAATTTTATTAATTAGGGCCATTTCAATTTTCAATAAAATGACTCATTCAGTGTTCTGCTCACATTTCTGCAAGTAAAAGAATTGTATTCACCATTATTCGTTTTTAATACATCGTATTGGATCAACCTATATCTTAACCAAACTGAGCTCTCTTATCCTCTGGCAGTTGGTTCTAGGGAAGATAACACTTCTCCAATTTTAGGTCTTATGCAATTTGAGAATGAGGCATTGGTGCAACAGAGGAGACAAACAAAATTGTGCATATTTGGGCAGCATCCCCAATATATAATTTCTGAGGTATGATGGATAGCTGTTTCACTTATATGACTCTTTGACTTAGTGAGTACTGTATCTTATTCTATTAAGACTAGTGTAACAAAGTACTTAGACTATGTGGTTTATAAAGATAGAAATTTATTTATCACAGTTGTGGAGTCTAGGAAGCCCAAGATCAAGGTGCTGGCAGATTCATTGTCAGGTGAGGTCCAATTTCCTGGTTCATAGATGACCATCTTCTTCCTATGTCCTTACATAACAAATAGAATGAGGGAGTCCTCTGGGAACTAAACCCATTCATAAGAGCTCCCCCTTCATGACCTAAATACCTACCAAAGGCTTCATCTCCTAATACCATTACATTTAGCTTTAGGATCTCAACGTATGAATTTGAGGGAACATAAACATTTAACCCATAACAGGAGTGCAGCAACATGACATTTATCTTAAAGCATAAATCAATGGCAGGACCAAGATCACCAGAGCCATAATAATTTCTCTGATGTGTCATGTCTTTGTATCTCCATGGGGTTGATCTCCAACCCTTTGGTCTGCATGTGTCTTTGTGGGGCATTCAGAGTACTTAGCACTTGCTGCTTATGAGATCCTATTGCATAATAGCATAGTATTTTCCAATGTAATTGATCAGTGTGATGTTCTCTGGAATGTTTGAGACTACCAAATTCCCTAAAAACTATATGTTTAGAGATAAGAAATGTTAATATAATCCTGAATAAGACAGACACTGCTATCTGTCCCACATAAAAAAATAAGTGGTTTTTATCTCTTTACTTATGAGCATAGTGAAAACATATTTTCCTGTTTATAATGTAGCAGTGACACTCGACCAACATAGAAGCTATCCTGGAGCTATCTTGTTTCTGGTACTTTCCCATCATTCTCCATGTTTTATGTAGTTTTCCAGGATCCAGATGAGTTGTGTAAATCCTATCTAATAAAAGGGTAATATGCAAACTGACTGTCACCCCAACACACAAGATGGCCGCCCCGGTGTGGTCAAAGATGGCCCCACCCATGTGGACACAAGATGGCCTCACAAGATGGCCAGCAGGGGAGGGCAGTTGTGGGGGACCAGGCCTGCATGGGAGGACAGTTGGGAGGGACAAGGCCTGCAGGGGAGGGCAGTTGGTGGTGACCAGGCCTACAGGGGAGGACAGTTGTGGGGGACAAGGCCTGCAAGGGAGGGCAGTTGGTGGTGATCAGGCCTGCAGGGGAGGACAGTTGGGGGGCACAAGGCCTGCAGGGGAGGGCAGTTGGGGGGAACCAGGCCAGAAGGGGAGGGCAGTTGAGGGGTCCAGGCCAGAAGGGGAGGGCAGGTGGGGGGACCAGGCCTGCAGGGGAGTGCAGTTGGGGAGGACCAAGCCTGCAGGGGAGGGCAGGTGGGGGGACCAGGCCTGCAGGGGAGGGTAGTTAGGGGCAATCGGTCTGGCAGTAGAGCAGTTAGGTGTCAATCAGGCTGGCAGGGGAGTGGTTAGGGGGCAATCAGGCTGGCAGGCAGAATCAGTTAGGGGCAATCAGACAGGCAGGCAAGAGGTTGGAAGCCAGCAGTTCTGGATTGTGAGTGGGATGTTCAACTGCCCATTTAGGTCTGATCCCACTGGTATGCAGTCTGGTATCCCTCAAGGGGTCCCAGATTGGAAACTGTGCAGGCTGGGCTGAGGGAACACCCTCCCCCACCTGGTGTATGAATTTTGTGTACGGGGCCTCTAGTGAGGATATAATAGGAAACCCATATTAAAGTTATTTAATGTGGTGCCAGTTTGCTTTTCCTAATGGGATTCAGCAATACATCTGAGGCACTATCTTGTCTGAGGTAGGAGGACACATTCAGAGGCTTCCATTTTTGCTTTTCTACTATAATTTCTACTTTCATTTCATCTACCAGGAAACCAATGTGAGGGTTCTACAAGATGCTCTGTATAGTTTATTGTTGATAATTACATCTGCCTTTGTGGAATCCTATTATTACCATTTGTCACTTTATTCAGTCCCAAAGAAACAACTCTTACTATTATTACTAACCAAGCAGAAACAAATAATCAGCTTCTGAAGGATCTTTTGCATCTTTCCAGCTAGTGTATTTTCTCTTTGGTGAAGACAAATGTCAAAAATAGTGAGTTGTCCGTGATATTACCCTACTTTTAAATAAATAAGTTATACCTAAGATTGTTTCATGAATATTGGCACAAGCAACAAGATTTATTTCTCAAAGACAAAGAACTGCATTACTCATTGCACAGCAAGCTACTTTATGTCTGTGTCACTTGCTCTTGTACACTGTGTTAGGTATCATTCTGCAATGATTCCAGTCACCCTGCTCAACCTTGAATAAACTCCTCTATTGAGTCTTGGTGGGAACTGTGAATATTTTGAGGTACATGGCAAAATGGAAATTATTCTGAGTGGGACTAACCTAATCAGATGAGACCTCTAAAAGCAAAAGTGTCTTCTCTGCCTGGCTGTGAAAAAGGAAATCAGAAAGACATGCTCAGATTGGCCTGAAACAATGAAAACATCCATATTGTGAATTTTTTATAGTATCCCATGGCAAGGAACTCTGGGCGGCCTCTAGGAAATGAAAGAAATCCCTGACACACAAGTAACAGCAAAATAGGAACCTGAGTTGCAAGGAAATGAATTCTGTTAACAACTAAAAGGTTATAAGAGGACCCTGAGTGCCAGATAAGAACCACAGCTCCATTCAACACTATAATTTCAGCCCAGTGAGAGTCTGAACAGAGAATTGAACCCTGATGTGCCCAACTTTCTGGCCTATAGAAATACATTGCTATTGTTTTGAGCCACTAAGTTTGTGGCCATTTATTATGCACTAATGGAACTAATATACCTCCTCCACAACGACTGTAATGATGGAAAAGGGGCTACAGTAGATGCTGCATACACAGTGGGGTTTGCCTCACTGCTGAAGAACTCTAACATTAGTAAACTCATAGTCATTATACTAAGATAGAGGCAAATGAAACCTCCCTTTACTCCAGAGAGGCAAACTCTATATGCCAAGACACTGTGAAATTAGCACCTTCTTGGAAAGGTAGTCTGGAAGAAAAGCAGACACCACTGCTCCTAAGACCTGCAAACACATGAAAGACATGTTTCCCAACAGAAGTAACTGCTGGTCACTCCCAGGAAACAGTCATAGAGTGGAGTCTCTGGTCTCACAATAACTTAATTTTATGATAACTCTAGTTCCTGTGTAACTGCAATCTGACTTTTTTCCTACTTTATCTTGTTTGATGTTCAAGTGATATAAAGTTACCTATTTTAAAACAATAGGGGAAATATATATATAATGATTTGGACTGAAATTACCAAGAACAGTAAAATGTAAATTTCAGTTTTTTTTTTTCTTTAGGATCAAATTGACCATTAAGCAGAATTCATATGTGAAAAGATGTTACTTATGCTACATTTATAAATATATACACTGAGTGGCCATATTATTGTGATCTCTGAATGCATAATAATCTGGCCACTCAGTGTATATCCTATATAATAAAAGGCTAATATGCAAATTGTCCCCTTGACCAGTTTGACCAGCAGGCAGGCCGGCCAACCACCCATGTCCCCTCCCCCTGGCCAGGCTGACTGGACCCCACCCATGCACAAATTCATGCACCAGGCCTCTAATATATGTATGTATATATGTATATATATATATATATATATACACACACACACACACACACACACACACACACACACACTGAGTGGCCAGGTTATTATGCATTTAGAGATCATAATAATTTGGCCGCTCAGTGTATGTGTCTTTATGCACATTCATAAAATATTAAAATTTAATAAACAACAGGCTATCTGTGTTTATCTCTGAGTGTAAGTGAATTTTATTACTTTTATTGAGATTTGTCTATTATGTTTATAATGAGTATTTTTAGTAACAGAGGGGAAAAAGAAAGGAATGAATGAACTAAAGCAGAATAAAGGAAAGAAGGAAGAAAGGAAGGAGCAAAGGAAGGAAGGAAGAAAAAAAGTTGATTTTTTTTGTTCTATATGATTAAAGATTTGGTAGCAGATACACTAATAAGTCCAAATATTTTAATTATCTAGAAATTGAGTTAATTTACGGAGATTAGCATGTATTTTAGAGAATAAAAGGAAATAAAGAGAATATAGAAAGTAAGCAAGGAGGAAGTAATATAGCAAAAGATCAGTTACATTAGAAATATATGGGGGGAAATGAAATACAGAAATAAATACATAAGTCCAAAGGTCATTTCATCATTGAAAGTAAAAGAAAAATACCCTCCTTTGAATCTGATCAAAACATTTACTGTAGGATTACTTGTTGAACAAAAATAATGAAACCAACCTAGCTGCCCAAAGTTAAGAAACTGGGAAACTGACAGCAAAATATAAATAAATACAAAAAAGAAGCTTCTTCCATTGCTTCCAGATCAATTTTAGGAGGTAGCTACACAATATCAAGTATACAAGTGTGAGTTTTCTAACTAATATAGTTATCTAAAATAAATGATTTGCACAAAAAGAATTTCTAAAATGAGGTTTTACTAGTCTATTTTCCTGCTCAATCAGTCACATAAAACCAGGTTGTCACAATATTGCATTTTCTCATTACAATAAAAAAAAATCTCATTTCAATCATGCATATAACACTTTCCTTTATGGAGTCAGAATGTCTCCACAAATGGAATGTTTACTTGTCTCTAGAAGCCAACGCATTCACACAAAAAATATTTTTATAGTAATAACACAAAATTCCTTCCCCTTGAGTAGATAATATTATTCTAGAGATTCATTTCTTACTGTTACAAGAAGGGGAAAATGAAAATGATATCCACACTGACCTTTATCACAGGCTGCAGCAATCAGTAGATTAACTAAGAACTTATGCAGGGACATAATTGCTTTGGATTTAATGCCTTAGCTGAAAATTCATTACTACAAAGTTCTTATCAATTTAATTGGTTGCTTGTTTATATTACCATTAAATTATCAGCTGATTTTCTAAATTAAGTATGTAATATTTGAAGTATTTGAGTGATAATCATTGCTTTTGTTTTAGATTAAATTTTATATTATTTAATATTTCCATTGTTATTATAAAACAGATATTTTAACTAATTTTATATTTAAGTTATTTTTATATTTTATAACTTAAAAATCTTATCAACTAATTAATACAGTTGAATACAAGGGAAACTTCAAAACATATACTTCATACATTCAAGGAATTCTAAACTTGTAAAAACAAGGGGTGCATAAAAACACAGTAAGCAATGTCCAAAAGTAATTCTATTGTAGTTACCAATCTTTTTCATTTGAATTATTTGCATTGTTATTTGGGCAGTTGGGGAAATTTTCATGATTTTTTTATACCCTATAAAAGCAATTAATACTTAGAAGTATTGTTATAGTGACTGTACATTTACCTTCTTGTTAAAATAATGATTTTAGTGACTGTCTACACATTCAATCTGATTTTCAATGAAAGTAGTAAATTTATGATTAAAATTAAATTTTCTTGTAGAATCTTTTAGCAGATTTTAATTTTGTAATTCTCAGACAATTAAGCTGGTGGCCAGTAAGTGGTAAGATACCTCAATAAAATACATTCAGTAACAATTAGAAAGAATTATTTGTACTTTCTAATTTAATGGCTTCACTTCTCAGAACATAGTGAGTTTTCTGTGCTTATTTTATGGCTTGAGTGGGTATATAAAGGAATGTTTTTCTGTGTCAAATGCCAGAGTTGAATATTACAACAGAGCTCTAAAAATATTTTAAATGAACATCAAATACATCAGTTAATGTATCAGTTTATTCATTTAAGAAAAGACATGCCTTAGAGTTTTAAGCTGAGATTCTTGCTTTCTAGGCTGTGGCACATCTATAATTCTGGAAATGTACTCCCCAATGATTAACAGAAATCCTTTTATTTCTTTCTTTCTTTTTTGAATCAATGATTCTAGGATCCCAGGTTTCCCATTTATTGCTCCACTCTTTTATTTTGGAGAAGAATTATTTCCATTGTTCTGGCTGGTGTGGCTCATTTGGTTGGGCATTATCTGAGGCATGAAGGGGTGGCTGGTTCAATTCCCACTCAGGGCACATGCCCAGGTTGCGGGCTTGATCCCCAGTGTGGGGCATGAAGGAGGCTAATCAATGTTCCACTCACACATCAATGTTTCCTCTCTCTCTCCCTCTCCCTTTCTTGCTCTCTAAAAATTAATTTTAAAAATATACATTGGGAAGACAGGGGAGGTTGGGCGAGGGGGGCTGAAGAGACCAACCGAAGGACTTGTACGCATACATATAAGCACAACCAATGGATATAAGACATTGGGGCGGGGGGGAGGGCGGGCAGGTGAAGGCATGTACTGGGGGGTAGGGGAGGTAGGGGGGAGATCAATGGGGGGAAAAAAAGGAGACATATGTACTACTATTTGTAATACTTAAAACAATAAAAAAAATATTTTTTAAAAAGTTTCTTTTATTTACCATATACTATATTCCAGGCAATATTCTAAGACTTTACATACAAAGAAATAGGTATTTCTCAAAGCAATCTTATTACGTAGGCAGGTTTAATTATAATTGACAATAATCCTTATTTTAAAGATAAGGAAAGTGAGATTTAGATAGTTGAAATTACTTGTCCAGGTTCCCATAATAATAATAATAATAAAAAAAAGACAAGGCTATGCTAACTCAGGCAGAAGGAGTCCGGAGTGTGCACTTAAAACCCATATGAAACTCTGCCCTTAATGTTGTTGAATGGCTATTTCATGTATCAAAATGAACTCACTCTCCTTTACTGGATTTCTCCTCTCCCCGGAATTATTCAAAACTCTGTCCTGATCTCTTATAAGAGAATGATTTTATCTTAGTTTAGACCCTTCACACTGCCATGGGGTGACATGCTTTAAGAATGAGATAATCACCCAGCTCCTTTTTCTCCTCCCAAGTATCAACTCACTTTCATTTTTTCTCATTTTTTCTTCAGAAGGTCATTAATATTTTTATCTCAGGTTTATGTTATTTACAGATTTTTGGTCCTATATGAGGTACTTATCTTTACTAGAAGTAGAAATCATCTACAATTCTTTCTTTTTTTATTTTTTTAAAGAAAAGAACAAGTTAAATAAATGCAATATATCTTCTTATGTATAAACACTTAATATTGGACATTATGAAGGAACAAGACTACCACGGTAACTTAGAGACTTTGCCTATAACCATATAGGCAAAAATTTGAATGTCAGCATATCTTGGCCTTTCCAGAATGTCTTTTGGCCCTGTCACCTAGATTAGACCTGAAGAACAAAGGAAGCTCAGCTAGAATTACCTCCTCAGCAATAGAGTTTCCCACAACTTGTGATGCAATTGTCCAGCCCATTTTGTTTCAGCATCATCTTTTTTTACTTTGTGAGAATCTTATAGTAATCATGGCAGATGACACCATTGGCTTGCGAATTTTCCTTCTGTAAGTAGTAAACTGTAGATATCTAAAATTGCTTCATTTTACCTTTATGAGTCAAATCAGTCAGGCCTTGGCATTGGCCTTGTTTTCTTTACATGTCTTAACAAAGATGATATATTAAAATTAACAATAGTTTAAAAAAACAAATATAGCTAAAGTTATAATACTTTATTCATCTTGCATACTTTCATGCTGAATACCAGCAATTTAATTAGTATTCTACCAGATTTGGCTCTAGAACACAACCTCACCAACACTTGTCATTGGCTGATTTGTTGATGATAGCCATTCTGACAAGTGTGAGGTAGTATCTCATTGTCATTATGATTTGCATCTCTCAGATGATTAGTGACTTTGAGCATTTTTTTTTTGTATGTCACTTGGCCTTCTGTATGTCCACTTTGGAGAAGTGTCTATTTAGGTCCTTTGCTGATTTTTTAATTGGATTGTCTTCCTTTTGTCAAGTTATATGAATTCTCTATATATTTTGGAGATTAACCCCTTATTGGGTGTATCATTGGCAAATATGTTCTTCCATGTAGTGGGATCTCTTATTTTGTTGATGGTTTATTTTCCTGTGAAGAAGCTTTTTATTGTAATGTAGTTCCATTTATTTATTTTTCTCCTTAGTTTCCTTTGTCCTAGGAGATGTATTGGTAAACATATTGCTATAAGAGATATCTGAGATTTTGCTGCTAATGGTTTCTTTTAGGATTTTTATAGTTTCACATCTTACATTTAAGTCTTTTATGCATTTTGAATTTATTCTTGTGTATGGTGTTAAGTTGGTGGTCTAGTTTCATTTTTTATTTTTTTGCATGTACCTCACCAATTTTCCCAAAACCATTTATTGAAGGAACTGTCTCTGCTCCAAAGTATGCACTTGCCTCTTTGGCAAATAGTAATAGAGCACAGTGGGCTTGTGCTCATTTCTGGGTTCTCTGTTCTGTTCCATTTCTCTATACACCTGTTCTTGTGCCAGTACTAGGCTGTTTTGAGCATACTGGCTTTGTAGTAAAACTTGATATCTGGTATTCTGATTCTTCCAATTTGTTCTTTCTCAAGATTGCTGTGTGGCTATTTGGGGTCCTTTTTGGTTCCATATAAATTTTTGGAGTTTTTGTTCAAGGTCTGTGAAATATGCCATTGGTATTTTAATAGTGATTACATTGAATTGGTTGGTTATTTAGGGTAGTGTGGTCATTTTAATTATGTTGATTCTACCAATCCATGAACATGGCCGATTCTTCCACTTGTTTATATCTTCCTCTATCTCTTTTTGAAATGTCCCATAGTTTTCATAGCACAGGTCTTTTACCTCCTTGGTTAAGTTTATTCCTAAGTATCTTAATTTTTTTGTTACAATGGTAAATCGGATTTTTGTTTTGTTTTGTTGTTGTTATTTTTAGTTTCTCTTTCTGAGAGTTCACTATTGATGTATAAATAGCTAGGGATTTTGGGGAGTTAATTTTTTATCCTGTTATGTTTCCAAATTCATTTAGCAAATATAATAGTTTTGATGGAGTTTAAGGTTGTTTTTTTTTTTTTAAGTACAGTATCATGTTGTCTGAGAATAATGAGATTTTTACTTCCTCCTTTCCAATTTGCATTCATTTTATTTCTTCTCCTTGTCTGATTGCTATGGCAAGGACTTCCAGTACTATGTTCAACAAGAGTAGTGAAAGTGGACATCCCTATCTTGTTCCTGTTCTTAGGAGAAATGGTTTTAGTTTTTACCCATTGGGTATGATATTGACTGTAGGTTTGTCATATATGGCTTTTATTATGTTGAGGTATTCCCACTTTGCTGAGAGTTCTTATCAAAAAAGGGTATTGGATTTTGTCTAATGCTTTTTGTGCATAAATTTATATGATCATGTGATTTTTGTCTTGCAATCTGTTTATGTGCTGATCACATTTATCAATTTGCAAATATTGTACCAACCTTGCAACCTCGGAATAAATTCCACTTTTTTTCTTCTTCTTCTCCCTCCTCTTAAAGAATACCCTTCAACATTTCATGTAATACAGTTTGGTGGTGATGAACTCCTTTAGCTTTTACTTGTCTGTGAAGCTCTATATCTGGCTTTCAATTCTAAATGATAGCTTTGCTCGGTAGAGTAATCTTGGTTGTAAGTCCTTGCTATCATCACTTTGAATATTTCTTGCGAATCCCATCTGGCCTTCAAATTTTCTGTTGAGAAATCAGCTGACAGTTATATAGGTACTCCTTTGTAGATAGCTAACTGCGTTTATCTTGCTGCTTTGAAGATTCTCTCTTTGTCTTTAACCCTTGGCATTTTAATTATGATATGTTGCTTTGGGTTCCTCTTGTTTGGAACTCTCTGTCTTCCTGGACTTGTAACTATATTTCTTTCAGGTAGGGGAAGTTTTCTGTCATCATTTCTTCAAATAGGTTTTCAATATATCTTGCTCTCTCTCTTCTCCTTCTGGCAACCCCATAATGTGAATGTTGGTACCCTTGAAGTGTTCCTGGAGGCTCCTTACACTATCTTCATATTTTTGGATTATTTTTTCTTATTGCTCTTCTGGTTGAGTGTTTTCTGCTTCCTCATATTCCAAATTGTTGGTTTTATTCTCATAAACCTCCACTCTATTCCTAAATCCTTGTAAATTATTTTTTTTATTTCTGGTAGTATATGCTTAATTTCTGACTGGTCCATTTTTATGTATTTGAAATTCTTACTATGATCCTTGAAAGTTTCACTAAATCCATTAAAGCTCTTCTTAAGATATTAAGCAACTTTATAACCATTGTTTTTAACTCTGTATCTAGCAGTTTGCTTGCTTCCATTTCATAGACTTTTTTCTAGGGATTCCTTTTGTTCTTTCATTTGTGACATGTTTCTTTGTCTCTGAATTTTGGCTGCTTCCCTGTGTTTGTTTCTATGTATTAGGTAGAGATGCTGTGTCTCCTAGAATTGGTCAAGTGGCCTTGTGTAGTAGGTATCCTGTATGTCCCAGTGGCTCAACCTCCACAGTCACCTGAGCTGTGCCCTCTAGGTGAACCCTAGTGTGGTCTGTGTGCATAGTCTTTTTGTAGTTGAGATTTGATTGCTGTTGGCATCACTAGGAGGAATTGACCTCCAGGCTAATTGGCTGTGAGGAACAGCTGCAACTACAGTGGGAAGAGTTCCTGTGCAGGAGACACCCCTATGAAACTGCACTTGCTTCAATGAGGCTTCGGTATTCACTGAATCTGCCTCTTGAGTATGTTGCTCGTGGATGTGTAGAATTGTAATCTGGTATAGTTTGAAGTTGTCCAGTGGGTGCACTGACTCTCGTTCCTCCTAGGATGTGCAAAGTCAACCATTGCCTGAGACTCCCTACAGGAGCTACAGAGCAATCTGCAGATGGCTGCTACTTGTGTTGGGCTTGGAAGTGCCCAGGTGAGACCAAGCTGTGATGAAAGAGAGTTTGATGTGAGTGCTGAGTCTTGCTGACACCAGCTGCTGCTTGTTTGCAAAATTTTAGGAAGTATGAAGGCTGAGTCAGAATAGGCATTCATATGGAACAGCAGCTATAAACAGCTTTAGTGCAATTGCAAATTGGAGGAATGAAGTCTAATGGAATCACTAAGGCAGAGAAAACAGTGTGAGCCAGGATCATGGAAACTCATATATGGCTGCCAGTCAGCTCTGTGATAGGGGAGGTCTCCGCATAGGAACAATGACCCCTGTGAGCATACCTGTCTTGGAGAAAGCCACCCCTGAGTTCTTGCTCTGATGCCAGAGAATTAAGTTCCTCACTGTATATCCCTGAACCTTTTCAAGCTGCTTCCCCAGTACTAGGGCTCAGAGGGAGCAGACCATGTAAGTTCATGTGCCAGCCCTTTAAGAGGAAATGCCTGGGTCTCTAGCAGCTCTGTTTCATTCAGCAATAATCCCCACCTGGTGTTTATGGGGATTCTCTTCCCAGCTCTGGAACACTGGGCTGGGTGTCTGGTGTGGGGATGGGACCCCTTGCTCCTCATGGATTGCCTCTGCAGCCAAGATATTCTCCCTGATTAAAGACATGCCACATGTGAGTGTTGGACCAGCCTGTTCCGTGCCTCTGCCCCTCCTACCTATCTCAATGTGCTTTCTTCTTTATTTCTCTAATTGTAGATCTTTCATTCAGCCAGAGTTCAGGCACTTCTGAATGATGGTTGTTCTCTATTTTAGTTGTAATTTGTATGTGGCTGTGGTAGCTGGTGAATAACAGCATTTACCTATGCTGCCATTTTGATTCTCGAAAGAACATTTTTATGGTCATGTATCTGAAGCAATTACTTGAAATCACTATTTGTTAGAGCAAAATCTTTCTAAGGTAACCTTATGGCATAATCATACATATTTGAATATTTTAATATTTAAACTCTTACCACTTATGAATTTATTTTGTAATTATATTTTATGATATATACACTTTGTTTTTCTTATAATTTAAAGATATGAGAAATATAATTTTAAACTAGTTCAAGTCATTTTAAAATTATGAAAATGACTTTATTATTTATCTGCTGGCACAGAAGAAAACAAAATATTTGAGGTGGGAAATAAATTAATGAATTTATATAAATATAAAATATGAAGTATATACTAGCACATTAAATAAATTGAGAATATATATTAAAAGACAATAGGAAATTATGTTTAAGGATTATGTACCACTTAGTGGAAAATAATTTTAACAGCACCAAATTGAGCAGGTATATATAAGGCATGTTAGAATTTGAAAATGAGGAAACAACATTTTTTAATTTCAAAAAGGTAGAATAGGTGGGGTATAAGATCATAATTTAAAATGTTGTTTCTAATAAGAGAATTAAAATTTCTAAGCCTGGAATCAAGAAAAGTATGGATGGATTTAAATATAGACAACTGCCTTGAGGGGAAGGAAATTGAGTGTATCTAGATAAAATGTACATATGAATGACTATGAACAAATTGTCCAAACTGTGACAAATGTAATCAGTATGTATAGAATTGTAATCTGACATGGTCTGAAGCTGTCCACTGTACCTTTTATCAACCTAAATATTCTTTTAAACATGCAGAAAATAATAAAAGTAAAATTCATAATTAGATTTCTTCTAATGTCAGGAAGAAACAAACAAAACCAACTAACAGGAAAAGCCATATGAGAAGAAATGATATCAACAGCAAAACCAAATACAGTAGTAATTTAGAGAAAGTAATTTTCCCTCAGGAAATGTAAACAGGATAATTATACTTAATTTTTCATTTAAGATTTAGAACAGTTCTTCTATCAAACCTAAAATTAGACTAATTTTCTTTCATTTAAAATTTGTAAAATATTAACATTACATTTTTACTTCAGAAAAAATGTTTTCTTTTGGAAAACTTAAGAATTCATTTACTTAAAATATAAATGTTTATATGTTTACATGTTTTCATATATTATATATATATGTGTGTGTGTATATATATATATGTACATGTGTATGTATGTGTGTGTGAATATATATATATATATGTATATATATATATATAGTCCTAAAAATGAATATAAACACTTTGAGTAATTATAAAAGTAGTGTTTATTAAAATGCATTTTATTTTTGAAATTAAGCTATCAGCTGTTAAAGTGTATATACATTTTTTTGGGATACCCTGTATGGAGATGTAATTTAGCAACATTTATTTTGTTACTATATAGCTTTTATCACTTACATATTTGCTTATATCACTTATAATTATCAAAAACACTTTGCTCCTTTTAATCCATACCACTTTCACCTTCCTAGCTTGATAAAATAATATTTTATTATAAATAAAATATTTATTTATTTATTTGTTTGTTTGTTTGTTTATTTTAGTTCTTCACAGCTTTGCCCCAACAGTAAAATATCTAAGATACTGTTGCTAAAAGATGTCCTTGTAGTTTATATTTCTATCAAGTTTGTTTATAAAACTGTTTAATTATTTATCATGTAGACTGATGAAACATCTGTTGTATTTAGAAATTTAAAGACAAAATAAGATTAGTGTTATGTTTTTTCTTAAATTAGAGCCCCACTAGCCATTTTTACTCATAGTGGAAAACAATTGTTAATTTCATAGTGCAGCAGCTATCACATGTGTTCCAGTGAAGAATAATAAAAAATTTTATTTCAAATGGATAAGAAAATTAAAGAAATTATAACATTTTTAATTTACTTATACTTATCACTTTACTACACATAAACACAATCTGACAGAAATCCTTTTAATTATAAGTCCCTTATTCTAAATCATATGACATATCAACTTTCTTATAACTTATCACCATGAGACGTTCACATTTTAATTTCATGGATTTGAAGAAGAAAATGAATGACTTCATTGAATGGATGGAAAAACATAGCTATGTTATGTTTCAAAATAAAATGTAGTTAAACATTACATAATTTTCTTGAAAGATCCATAGCTCAGTTGTGGAAATAACAGGCATAGAGATGTGTTTAGTACTGCTCAAAACAACATTAAGTTGGAATTATGTTCAACCTTAGGAGAAATCAATGATTAAGGGTTCAAAATATTTGGTACCCACCATCTGGGTCTCAGTACACATACCTTTTGACTCACAGGGACATTTACAATGGAGATACTTAAACATATTACCACTTATTTCCCCCAAGTAACTTTTGCTTATTTGAAGACAAATGAACAAAAAACAAGAGAATCAGAGAGCTTAATTATGCTAAGAAAAAAGCTTGTCTAAAAATGGACAGACTTCAATGTTTGTCTAAAGTGAAATCCTTTAAATTTTTGCTCAAATAATAAATTTTTCATTGTTAAAAAAAGCCTGATTTGGCAAGTTTTTAATGCTGCTTTTTAAAAATTTTACTTTACATCCTATATAATAAAAGCCTAATATGCTGAGTGTCTGGTCGTCCAGTCGGCCATTCAACTAATCAAAGTATAATATGCTAATGATATGCTAAGACTGCTCAACCACTCGCTATAACGTACACTGACCACCAGCGGGCAGATGGTCAACCAGTTGCTATGATGTTCACTGACCACCAGGGGGCAGATGCTCCAACCAGTAGGTTAGCTTGCTTCTGGGGTCCGGCATATCGGGACTGAGGGAAATGGGCCGACATGCCCTGGAGCCCTCCCGCGGTCCTTCCCCGGCTTGCCAACCTCCGTGTTGCTCCAGGTGGGGGCCCTTGGCCTATCCTGAACCCTCTCGCAATCCAGGCTGAAGACCGCCCCCCCAGTGAATAAATTTCATGCACCAGGCTTCTAGTTATATATACACAGCAACCTCATCTAATACTACTTATAATAACTCATTCCAGGACTTACAATTTCAATGTATTATATTTTTACAGTGTGCAGTGCAAAACTTCAAAACAGAAATATGTTTTTAAATGAAAATGATTATATCATATCTAACATCACTATATCTATGGGTACTATATTTTAAAGACTTTAAGAGATTCTATTAAGTCTCTGAGCAGCAAAATCCCTGAACCTTATACAGGAGGTCAAAATGAAGATAAATGTCTAGAAGACATTTCTAATTTAAACTAAGAAAAGTGCACAATTCTATTGTCAAGAAATTAAAGAAATAAATTGCCAGTACATAGAAAGGTTAAGTTATATAGCAGAGTTGCAGCTGTTCTGTGATATTTCTACTACAAGCAATGGTAATATCAATATTCCTTTATTTTCCATCTAGCTCACTTCTGCATCCCCAGGGATGAATTTTCAAGGTTTTCTTTTTTCTTTTTTTTTTGAATCTAGAAATAGAGATGAAAGGTTTTTCTTTGGATAGCTCGCCAAA
This sequence comes from Corynorhinus townsendii, assembly GCA_026230045.1. Classification (NCBI taxonomy): domain Eukaryota; kingdom Metazoa; phylum Chordata; class Mammalia; order Chiroptera; family Vespertilionidae; genus Corynorhinus; species Corynorhinus townsendii. The sequence goes on along the minus strand of JAPDVU010000001.1, from coordinate 110,680,834 downwards.
TTTATTGTTGCTAGACAAAAATATCTTAACTATCAAACATATGTCAAATGATATTTCATGATTATAAAACCTAAAAAATTATTTATTCATTTTCATTTTATTCTTAGTAATATTTATAATGTTTGGAGCTTTCACTAACCCTTATAGATTAACCAAATACTGAATCACTATTCACAATATTAATCAATTAGCCAAGAATCTTATAATGAATGTGACAAGAACAGTGCTACTCATTGTAACAAATTGTGTTCCTATGTCCTGATTTAGTTGAAAATTATTAAAAATCTCCAGCCAAGCCCAGCTAGTGTATCTCAGGAGGTCGATGGTTCGATTCCTGATCAGGGCACATGCCAGGGTTGTAGGCTTGAACTCCAGTGGGAGGTGGGGGGAGGGAACGGCATGCAGGAGGCAGCTGATCAATGATTCTCTCTCATCATTGATGTTTCTATTTCTCTCCCCCTCTCCTTTCTCTCTCTGAAATCAATAAAAACACATATTTTTAAAAAAATCTCCGAACAAAAATTTTTACAGAATTTACCTTTAAATAAAGATACATTTATTTCAAGTACATAAATGAATATGTAATAAACAATTACATGGGTAAACTATATGAAAGAATGTACACCTTTAAAAAGTAATTTAGATTAATCTCTTTATAATCCAGAATTAATAAATGGAGAAAGGCAACATTTTCAAAGATCCATAAGAAAAAAACATAAAAAAACAATTCAGTAACATTTCATAACAAAAAATAGTGCATTTTTGCTGCACCAAAATCCCATACAAGGGTATTTTGAAATCACATCCTTGATAAGATACTTGGTTTATAGCCTATATTTTATTAATTTTTTATGTTGATACCATTAAAATAATATCTGGCACAGTTACAGATTGAACAGCATTTTGGATACAGTGTCTATCTTAATCTGAATAGCATTTGTGAGTGTAACTAGAGAAAGAAGTAAATATTAATGCATTATTGATAATCAGACTGAAATATTAGGCATAATTCAGAATAGAAATACTGCTACATATTATCTTTATAGTTTTGAAAATCTGCTAAAAAATTTCAAGCAGAACCTGAATAATAAGTCCAAAGACAGCAATTATGAAAATGTGAACAATGAAACTGATGAGGTAAAGAGGTAAGTAGTTACTCATGATGAAAAACAGAATTAATATATACACAGAGAAGACGTAGAAATAATGACCAATTGCAGAAATATATAGAAATTTAATTTTTAGGACTTAGTGAAAACACTTGTAGTTGTAAAAAGAAATGGAGAGCCTAGAATGAATCCCAGGATGTGATCAAGATTTTTACATGGTAGGCTCCTGAATTTCTGTCTTCCCTGGAATGCACAAAACAAACAGCTACATATGGAACAATTCCCTCTGAGAAATCCAGAAACTAGTTGAGTGACTCCTCCATAATTACTATCCCCATCCCCTTTCTCCTCAATGCTGAGTTGTAGACAAAAAATCCATCTCCCAGATTTTTACTGGAAGGAGTTTGATTGCCTACTTGGCCAGCTGCTGCCTAAGGATCCAGCTTCTACTTAGCCTACATCTCTGACTGAGGGGAGAAAAGAGAGAAGACTCAAAGAAAGAAATAAAAAATGAAAGACATTACAACAGATAAAACATAAATGCTAAGGATTATAAAATATATATATAAATAATGAACACATTAGAAAACCTAGAAGAAATAATAAATTCCTAAAAACATACAACTTACCAAGACTGGATCATGAAAATAAAAATCTCAGCAGGCCAGTTACTTGTAAGGAAATAGTCAGTAATCAAAAACTCCCAAACAAAGAAGAGCCAGAGTTAGATGACTTCACTGGTGAGTTCTACCAAACATGCATAGAAGAAGTAATGCCAATATTTCTCTAACTCTTCCAAAATGTGAAGAGAAGGGAACATGTCCAAACTCATTTCATAAGGCCAGCATTATCCTCACACCAAAACCAGACAAGGGCACCACAAGGAAAGAAAATTACAGGGCAATGTCTCTGATACACATAGATACAAAAATCCACAATAAAATATTGGCCAACCAGATTCTATAATACATTAAAGAAGCATGCACCATGATGAAGCAGGATTTATCCTGTGATGTAAGCAAATAAAAAATGTGATATACTACATTAAAAGGATAAAAATCATCTTAATCTCTCAATAGATACAGAAAAACCAGTTGACAAAATTAACTCTCAAAAATTAAATATAGATGAAATGTACCACAGTATAAAAAAGACTATATGACAATCCACAGAAAATATCAGACTCAATAGTGAAAAGCTGGAAACTCTTGCTTAATGATCAGGAAAAAGACAAGATACCCAATCTTGGCTCTTAGATAAAGCAGTTGTGAAAATAAATAAATAAATAAATAAATAAATAATCAAATCAGAAAAGCAGTAAATTTGTCTCTATTTGACAATCACATATTATATATAGAAATTCCTAAAAATTCAAAAGAAAATTATTACTACACTAACTATACTAACAATTCATTAAAGTTGCAGGATGCAAAATTAATATACAAATATCTATTGTATTTCTATAATACAACAATGAACTATTGAACAGAACAGAAATTAAGTAAATAATTCCACTTAAATTAACATCAAAACAATAAAATACTTAGGAAAAAATTAACTAAGGATGTGAAAGATCTGAACACTGAAAACTGTAAAACATTAATGAAAGAAATTGAAGAACACACAGATAAATGGAATGATATTTTACACTCATGAATTAATAGATTAATATTATTAATATGTGCACACTGCCCAAAGCAATCAAAAGAGTCAGCACAATCCCTATCAAAAGTCCAGTGGCATTTCTCACAGAAATAGAAAAAAAATATCCTAAAATTTATATGGAACCACAAAAGGTCCCAAATAACCAAAGCAATCTTGAGAATTAAGAACAAAGCTGCAGGCATCTCACTTCCTAGTTTCAAACAATATTTTGAAGCTATAGTAATCAAAACAGTATGGTATGTTCATCAAAACAGACACAGAGATCAATGGAACAGTATAGAGAGCCCAGAAATCAATCCACACTTATATAGTCAATTAATATTTGACAAAGGAGCTGAGAATGTACAATAAAAAAAGGATATTCTTTTCAAGCCACATGCAAAGGAATGAAACTGGACCCTTATCTTATACCATACCCAAAAACAATAAAAATGGATTAAAGACATTAATGTATGACCTAAAACCATAAAAATCCTAGAAGAAATATAGTGTGTAAGCTACTTGATATTGATCTTGGCAATTATTTTTTATATTTTATACCAAACCCAGTCAACAAAAGCAAAAATCAACAAGTGGAACTATATCAGGTTAAAAAGCAAAGGAAACCATCGACAAATTAAAAAGCAACCAATGGAAAGGGAGAAAATAATTTCAAATCACATAACAATAAGGCTTTAATATTCAAAACATATGAGATACTCATAGAACTCAAGAGTAACAAACAAAATAACCAATTGAAAAAAATGGGCACAGGACAAAACACATAGATACGTTTTCAAAGAAGAAATTAATTTCTTGAACAACTTTTAAATGGTTTTCCTTATTGGCTGGATCAATTTATAGTCCCACCAACATTGCCCGAATGATTCTTCTTTTTCCACTGCATGACCACCATTTATTATTTTTTCTTTTCTTGATAATTGACATCTTAACAGGTGTGAGATAATATATTATTGTGGTTTTCATTTTCATTTAAATGATGATTAGTGATGTTAAGCACTTTTTCAATATCTGTTGGCTTTTTCTGTGTCTTCTTTGGGAAAAAAAAATGTCTATTCAGGTCCTTTGACCATTTTTCTTTTCTATACTTGAGATATTCTTAGTTCATTTATTTTGTTTAGGGGTTACACATTTTTCTTGTAAAACTCCAGATAGTAAATATGGTAGAATTTGCTGGCCATAACACCTCTGTTGCATTTATTCAAATAGTTCCCCTTTAGTGTAAAAACAAGTCATAACCAATGTATAGAAGAATGTGGGGTTGGGGTCCAATGAAAGTATCTAGGCACTGAAATTTAAATTTCTTAAAAGTTTTTACCTGTTATAGAATATTACTCTTCTTTTGATTTATTATATTTTAACCATTAAAATATTCATTTTTGGCCATCTGTATGTCCTCTTTGGAGAAGTGTCTATCTAGGTCCTTTGCTCATTATTTAAATTATTTGTCTTCCTGTTCATTTTTTTAAATATATTTTTATTGATTTATGAGAGGAATGGAGAAGAAGAGAGAGAGAGAAACATCAATGATGAGAGAGTCATTGATCGGCTGCCTCCTGCACTCTCCACACTGAGGATTGAGCAGCCTGCAACCCAGACATGGTCCATGACCAGGAATTGAACTGTGATCTCCTGGTTCATGGGTCAATGTTCAACCAGTGAGCCACACTGGCTGGGCAGTTGTATAAGTTCTTTATATATTTTTAAAATTAATCCTTTAGCAAATGAATCACTGAAAAATATGTCCTCCCATACAATGGTTATCATTATTGTTTTGTTGAGTGGTTATTTTGCTGTTCAGAAGATTTTTATTTGATGTAGTCCCATTTTTTTATTTATCCCCTAGTGTCTCTTGCCCTAGGAGACATATGGGTAAAATATTGCTGCATGAGATGTGTAAGATTTTATTGCCTATTTTTCTTCAAGGATTTTTATGGTTCCAAAACTTAAATTTAACTCTTTTACCCATTTTGAGTTTATTCATGTGTATGGTGTAAATTGGTGGTCTAGTTTCTTTTTTTTTTTTTTTTTAATGTACCTTTCCAATTTTCCCAACACCATTTATTTATTTTTTTATTTTCTTATTTTTTTTAGGTTATTTCAGGTTATCTTTCCTTTTTTTAAATCTTTATTGTAAAAAGTATGACATATGTCCCCTTTTCCCCATTGACCTCTCCCAGTCTGCCCTAAGCCCCGACCCCAGGCCTTTATCACCCTATTGCCTGTGTCATGGGTTGTACATATATGCATACAAGTTTATTGGTTGATCTCTTCACACCCACCCACCTCCCCTGCCTTCCCTTTGAGGTTTGACAATCTGTTCAGTGCTTCTATGTCTTTAGATCTACTTTTGTTCATCAGTTTATGTTCTTCATTATATTCCACATATGAGTGAGAGCATGTGATACTTACCTTTCTCTGACTGGCTTTTTTTGCTTAGCATAATATTTTCCAGGTCCATCCATGCTGTTGCAAATGGTATAAGTTCTTTTTTTACAGCAGAATAGTGTTCCACTGTGTAGATGTACCACAGTTTTTTAATCCACTCATCTGCTGATGGCCAATTAGGCTGTTTCCTAATCTTAGCTATTGTAAATTGCACTGCTATGAACATAAGGGTGCATACATTTTTTTTCTAGTTCATGTTTCTGATATTTTACAATATATTCCTAGAAGTGAGTCACTGGGTCAATGGGAGTTCCGTTTTTAATTTTTTAAAGTACTGAGAGGTGGTACCTTATTGTTGTCCTGATTTGCATCTCTTGGATAATAAGTGATTTTGAGCATTTTTTTTTTCACCTGCCTCTTGGTCTCCTGTATGTCCACTTTGGAGAAGTGTCTATATAGATCTTTTGCCCACTTTTTTTATTTGATTGTTTATCTTCCTTTTGTTAAGCCTTGCATGACTAATCTGCAGCCAACATCATACTCAATGGGCAAAAACTAAAACCATTTCCCCTAAGAACAGGAACAAGACAAGGATGACCACTCTTGTTTGACATAGTACTGGAAGTGCTAGCCATAGTGATCAGAGAAGAAAAAGAAATAAAAAGCATCCAAGTTGGAAAGGAGGATATAAAATTCTCATTTGCAGACAACATATATTGTATATATAAAACCCTTAGAACTCGATCAAAAAACTACTAGATTTAATAAATGAATTCGGCCACATAGCAGGATACAAAATTAACACCCAGAAATCTATGGCATTTACATAAACCAATAATGAACTCCCAGAAAGAGAAACTAAAAAAACAATCCCATTTGCCATTGCAACAAAAAAAATTAAGATACTTAGAAATAAACTTAACCAAGTAGGTAAAAACCTGTACTCAGAAAACTACAGGATATTGAAAAAAGAGATTGCTAAAGATATAAAAAAGTAGAAGAATATATCGTGTTCAGGTATTGGTAGAATCAACATCATGAAAATGTCTATACTACCCAAAACAATCTATAGATTCAACGCAATTCTCATCAAAATAGCAGTGGCATATTTCACAGACCTAGAACAAACTCTCCAAAGATTTATATGGAATAAAAAAAACCTGAAATACCCACAGCAATTTTAATAAAGAAGAATGAAGTTAGAAGGAACATAATACCAGATATCAATTATATTACAAAACCACTGTACTAAAAACAGTCTTGTACTGGAACAAGAACAGACACGTAGACCAATGGAACAGAACAGAGAACCCATAAATCAACCCAAATTATTATGCTAATTAATATTTTACAAAGGAGGCAATAGCATACAATGGAGTCAAGACAGTCTCTTCACTAAATGGTGCTGGGTAAATTGGACAGATACATGCAAAAACAATGAAACTAGACCACTAACTTATACCATACACAAAGATAAAATAAAAATGGACAAAAACTTACATGTAAGACATGAAACTTTAAAAATCTTAGAAGAAAAATGGGAAGCAAAATCTCAGACCTCACTCAACAATACGTTTACACATTTACTGATACATCTCCTAGGACAATGGAAACCAAGAAGAAAATAAACAAAACTAAAAGCTTCTGCACAGCAAAATAAACAATCAACAAAATAATAAGAGAGTCCACTGCATGGGAGAACATATTTACCAATGATACATTTGATAATGGGTTAATCTCCAAAATTTATAGGGAACCCAACACCATTTGTTGAAGAGATTGTCTTTACTCCATTGTATGCACTTGTCAACTTTGTGAAATATTAATTGACCATAATGGAATGGGTTGATTTCTGGGGTCTCTCTTCTATTCTATTGAATTATATGGTTGTTCTTGTGCCATTACCAGGCTGCTTTGATTACAAAGGTTTTGTAGTACAGTTGATATCCAGTACTGTGATCCCTCCAACTTTGTTCTTCCTCAAGATTGATGATACTATTCTGGATCATTTTTGATTCCATATAAGTCTTTGGAATATTTGCTCTAGATTAGTAAAATATGCCATTGGTATTTCATAGGGATTGCAGTGAATCTATAGATTGCTTTGGATAGGATGAACATTTTAATCATGTTAATTCTTCAATTCATAAACAAGGTACATAAGTCCACTTGTTTGTATCTTCTCTCTTCTCCTATTTCTTTTTTCAGTGTCCAATAATTTTCTGAGTATTGGCCTTTTACCTCCTTGGTTAAGTTTATTCCTAGCTAACTTATTTATTTATTTGCAACAGTAAATGGGATTTTTTTTCTTTTTTTACTTTCTCAGTGTTTGTTATTGGTATATAAAAATGCCATCAATTCCTGGATGATAATTTTGTATCCTTCTACACTGCCAAATTAATTTATTAGGTCTATTGGATCCTGGGAGAATCTTTAGGATTTTCCATGTATAATATCATGTCATCTGTGAAAATGACAATTTTACTTGCCCCTTTCTATTTTGGATGCCTTTCATTTTTTTTTTCTTGTCTGATAATCGTGGCTAGGAATTCCAGTACTATGTTGAATAAAAGTAATGAAAGTGGACATCTCTGTTTAATTCCTGATCTTAAGGGAAACATTTTTAATCTTTGCTCATTGAGTATGATATTGGCTGTAGGTTTGTCATATATGACCTTTATTATATTGAGCTATTATCTCTCTATTTGCACTTTGCATATGAAAAATACTCAACATCACCAGTCATCAGAGAGATGCAAATTAAAACTACAATGATGGATCACCTCATATGTGCCAGAATGATTACCATCAATAAACCAATAAAAAAAATGCTATAGAGGATGTGAAAAAAAAGAGGCAACTCTCCTATATTACGGGTGGGAATGCAGACTGCTACAGCAACTGTGGGAAATAGTATGGGATTTCCTCAAAAAATTAAAAATATAACTGCTGTTTGACCCAGCTATTCCACTTCTGGGAATATAATAGGAATCCTAAAACACCCATCAGAAAGGGTATATGCACCCTTATGTTCATAGCAGTACTATTTACAATAGCTAAGATCTGGAACCAGTCCAAGTGCCCATCAGTAGATGGGTGAATAAAAATCCTATGGTAAATTTACACAATGGAATACTACCCAATATAATAAAAAGCTAATATGCAAATTGTCCCCTCAACTGGGAGTTCAACCAGGGGGCAGGGCTGGCTGGCCAACCGCTCGCAGCCCTTCACCCCAATCTGCTTCACCTCCGATCGCCACCCCAGATCCTGATTGGAGGCAGGGCTGCCCACCAACTGCCCCTGGCCTCTCCCTCTGGCTGGTCTGGCCCAATTGGCCCCTATCAGTGTGGGCCGGCTGGATCCCACCATGCACAAATTCATGCACCAGCCCTCTAGTGCATCTATAAAAAAGAAGGATCTCTTATGCTTTGGGACAGCATGGATGGACCTGGAGATTATTATGTTAAGCAAAAGAATCCAGTCAAAGAAAGACAAATATGTTATCTCACTTATATGTGGAATCTAATTAACAAAATAAATTGATGAACAAAATAGTTCCAGAAGCATGGATATATGTAACATATTGATAGATCTCAGAGGGGAGGAGGTGGGGACAGGAAGAGATTGACCAGATCAGAGAACATATATGCATTTATAGCCTATGGACACAGACAATAGTGTGGCAAAGGCCTGGGGTGGGATAAGGGATGGGTGGAGAGGGAAAATGGGATGGGGAATGGGAGACATCTGTAATGCTGTCAACAATAAAGAAAATAAAATGAAAAAATGATTTTGAAACAACATAGCCATCAAAACTTCTCAAAACATTTAATGATTTTATTTTATATTACAGATTGCATATTTTACAGTCAGTATAAAATCTTACCCATTTGAAGAAATCTCCATTGTTGATTTTATTTTTTAATTACTTAAGTGTTCACTTTTAAGTAAAAAAGCTGCATTAATTTTAATCTACTTAATGCAATCACTGGGTGATTGATTATTTATCAAGATAATGCATTTATTTTTATTTATTATTGATAGTATTACAGATGTCTCCCATTTCCCCTTCATTGGCCCCTTCCACCCAGCTCCCACCCAGGCCTGCCTCACACAATCATCTTTGTCCATGAGTTATGCATATATACACTAAAATTCATTCTGAACTGTAGAATTGAAATATAGTCACATGACAAACATCAGGGGAAACTGTTAAAATTAGAATTTCTTATTTTTCTTTGAAAAATATAGTTAAGATTAATTCAGTAATCAATAATTTGTCAGAAGTACAGAACAAAAATAGTAGCAAGTAAAAATAGAAATGAATTATAAAATCTAAAACTGAAACATATTAAACGTCACTTATAAAGTTGCAATTACTATTAGATAGACTCTCATTACATTTCAATATGCAAATTTAATATAATAAACAAAAATAAAATAGCATATTAAGTGTATGTCACATTACAAAAATAATGGGAGCTGTCTTTTAATAAGGCATAATTAATAATTATTGAATGAACCTATAATAAAATACATTAGAAGAATTTTACCCTTTGCAACTCACAATACCACAATAGTATGACGAGGTTTATTTTAGTAGTAAGCACAACCAGTTGTTGAAAGAAGTGGTCAGATATTTACTTTGAATTCTAACATCTTACATAATCTAAAAATTTTCAAGTATTACAAAGGCTTTTTTATAAATTCTATAAATAACAAAATTATAATAATATTATAGTATTCATATGTATATCTCCTATTAAACATTAATTTATAAGTATTTAATAAGGATAAATGTTGGAAATAAGGTTTCATACCTATATGAGTATAATGTTTTCTCTAAAAGTTATGTTCTGAAGAGTCAACTTAACAAAAGTATAATGTCATTATCCACTATTTCACCCCCAAGGTGATCAGGAATGGTTTTAGCTTTTTGGAAGAATTAAATAAATTTTCATGAGATTTGCCACAAGGGGAGGGCAGAGTGACAAGAAAGGAGAGAATGAGTAAGAGTAATAAAAAAAGGGCAATCTCTTCCATTTATCTAATAATAGTCATTTCTATAGATTTGTATACATAATGAACTAGATATAAAATTTAAATTATATGTATTAATAGTAAGAAAATAGTCAACAAGTTAGATTTTGTTATCTGGCTAAGTGTGTCTGTGCATGTGTATGTTTTTGCATGTGTGTATACTCTTTGAATGTGAGAACTACAAATGCCAGTTAGTGCAATTATGTTTTATCAGGGACCAAATACTTCAAAAAGTATGTTGCCATCATTCACATTATTTTCTGAAATGGCAAGAGAGAGCAGTCATTGTCTTCATTTATTCAACATTACATTTTTAAAAACATCAGTATATATTAAAATGATGCAAAAATGTGTTATTGTTTTATGTAAAATGTAACCAGATGCTAAAAGTATGCAATTACAAACATATATGACCTCATGATTTTCTACAGTACTTTCAAAATGTGGGGAGGACACAGACCTCTTCATTGTATGTCAACAACACATTTTTTTGAACATGTAGCATCGATAGCATCTGTCTATAGTATTTACACAAACATTATGACATCTGATAATAACTCCATGCATTTCTAAAATGCATCTTGTGGGAAATACTGTCCCCACTGAGAAGCACATTCCAGATTCTGAGTTTCATTGTTATTGACAATGAGTATTAGATTATTTCCTGTAAGTAATTGTATCTAAACACCTATATATATATAAAAGGTAGTGACCATGACAACTGAAATGACCATTCAACTGGTCACTATGCGGTGCTAGCACAGATGCATACACACAGGTAAAGTCTATGAGTGAACTAAGAATGAACAAGACAAAAGCTTGTCTTCATGGAGTTTGCACTGTAAGAAGGTTAGGTCAGGGATGAGAATTCAAAATTACCACCAGCACATACCTGAGGTGCCGCTTCTCAGAGCCAACAGAGATACACCCGGTAGCGGACTGGGGGAATGACTGAAGGGCTGGCACCAACGTGAAGGTGGGGCCATTCTGGATTTCCAAGGGAAGCCAATGGCTGCCTAGAAGGTGGAGCTTTTGACGCTGACTGGCAGAGAAACCGACCAATCAGAACCTAATCTGGGTGAACTGTGAAGGTATTTTTGTCTGCCAAGAGCATCTCCTCCTGCTGAAAAAGGCTTTTCCTCCCATTTAAGCAATCCTATCCTATATAATCTATCTATACTAATAAAAGGGTAATATGCTAATTAGACTGGGTCGACCAGCCATCTTTCAGATGTCTGACTTCCTTCTAGACAAAGTCATGTTTGTGGGGGCCAACGCAGAGGCAGTTAGGGGTGATCAGGCCGGCAAGAGAGAGCAGTTAGGGGTGAGATCAGGTTGGCGGGAGAAGGCAGTTGGGGGTGACCAGGCCAGCAGGGGAGGGCAGTTGGGGGCATTAGGCAGGCAGGCAGGTGAGTGGTTAGGAGCCAGTGGTCCTGGACTGCAAGAGGGATATCTGACTGCCGGCAGTTGAACATCCCCAGAGGGGTCCTGGATTGGACAGGGTGCAGTCTGTGCTGAAGAACACCCTCCCCCATATGAATTTCATGCACTGGGCCTCTAGTCATTCTATATAAGCCAAAATAACATGTATATGTTCAAAATATAATAATACATATAATCATATACATGTACATTGACACAGTTTTTGTTTTGAAAACTCTAATATGTTACCACATAGGTCCATTATATTTCAGATATGCATAGCCTGAAAAATGACACAAAGCATGAGAAACAAACAACAAATAAAGAATAGAAATGAAACTAATAGTATTGATTATCAGTTCTTAAACTTAAAAAACAATCATAATTTTAAAACAGTATGACTATTTCATTTTTTATAAATGTTTTAGATTATTGTAAAGCTTGTTAGCAATAGAACTCCTTAATTTAGTAAAATAATATAATTAACATTGCATTTTTATTTCTTTATATACTTCTGGATAAACTACAAAATTGAAGACAGTAGGTTTTCTTTTTTATAATATATTTTATTGATTTTTTACAGAGAGGAAGGGAGAGGAATAGAGAGTTACAGAGAAACATTGATCAGCTGCCTCCTGCACACTCCCTACTGGGGATGTGCCCCCAACCAAGGTATGTGCCCTTGATTGGAATCGAACCTGGGACACTTCAGTCCACAGGCCAACACTCTATCCACTGAGTCAAACCAGTTAGAGCTGCAATAGGTTTTCTTTAGTGTTAATTAGCTGAGAGGAGACTTGAATTGGTTCTTGCCCACATTGGTATTGGAGATGGGAGGGAGTAATTTCAAAAAGTATACATATGATCCCGAGCCTCCTTTGCCGGTGTCTGCCATTATGCCAAAAGCAAGACTGTTGCTGTTGAAAAAACTAGCATCTCCTATAAGCCTCCCACTAAAAGGAAAACCTGGAATCAGAGCCTCTACCCTTCTCTCAATAAACTAAAAGAACAGCAATTATTGCAATTTCTTTGTGGCACAGGCCACAGGCAGAGCAGAACAAAGACTAATGTTCCCAAGCACAGTAATGGGATGGTGCTGTGTTTAGAGGACAAGGCCAATCCTTCCAAATAGGGGAACTATTTATTTTTTCTTCAATATGCCATTAGGCTGTTACCACAGAGAAAAAAATCATGTTTTGAACAGAATAGACTACCTACCATGAAGGAAGACAGCTGATGTGTGGCTCTCGATTAAGGAAGCTTTGGAATAGAATTTAGTTCATCTTCATTGATTAGCATTCATAAGACAACTTGCACCTTTACATCTTTGCAAGTGCAAATACCCATATGCTCCTGACTAAGATTTCTGATGTTGGGGCAGAATGAGAATATTGAAAGGAATCACCAACCAACATTTTCTGCTGTGAATGGGGATGATTTGCCAAAAAGTAAGAAAGTTGTATGATTTCAAATGGGAAGGCTTCAAGGTTAGGGTAGAGAGATAGAAAGTAAGAGACAGAGAAAGGAAGAGAAAGAATGTATGAACATTTATAAAAAAGAATGATGTAATGAGTAGAAATTATATTTATGGATACACAGATCTCCGGATAGCATTAAGTTTTGAACTATTTTCCCTTATGCAGAATAATAAAAGTTTAATTGTGTGAGAACTTCAAACTTTGTTCTTCCTAACTTTCATTTTTCTTCAGTCCTCTACTTTCAGTATATAATTTTTATATATGCATGTTCCCTTTAAAAAAAATGCATTGTATTTGTATTTGTTGAAAGAGAAACGGTGGCTAGAGGATCCTTTTGTTTATTTCCTTCAGAGGTAGGGACCATTATTCCTGAGTTAATTAGGATTATGAGAATGCCCAATGACTTTGAGTGGCAGCAGAGATGTCTCATCTTACCTATGACAGGTACTAAAAGGAAATGTAGGAAGTTTAACCTTCATTATGTTCTTGAAAGGAGCAAAGAGAAAAACAATGGACCCATCCACACTTGGGTTACAGAAAATAATATGTAAAATTCTCAAATCCCCTGGTCAAGTTACATAAAAATTTATGTTTGAGGTAGCAGTCACCTGCCATATCTAATCCTCCTTTTCTTTTTCTCACAATTCTGGACATTTTGTGCTATAATTATTCTGACCCCCAAGCATAACCTCTCTATTTTTTCCACCTTTTATTTCCTTTTACATTGCTTGTCTTTCCCCTTAAAAAAGCAAAAATAATAACAAAACTTCCTTCCTTTCTTCTTTCCTCCTTCCCTTCCAATTTACTTTTTTTGTAACTAGGAACCAATATCCATATTTTTTTATTCATTAGGTTAGCATAAATTTTATTTTGATAACTCAATATTAAAGTATACTTACAAGCATTTTGATATCACTGCTCAGGCAATGGGTGAAGCATATTGACAAGAGAACTACTGGAAGGTTAGCCAGGAGCACTAACTCATGGGTTTGCCTTATAAGGGCAAGGGCAGGCGTTTCTGCCACCAGAGGCTAAATAAAGTCTAGGAGGCACAGCACTATGGGCATGGGTTCAGCAACTTCCCATATGGACAGTAAGTCTTTCATGAGAATCTGAAGGTCTAAAGTGAATTCAGGAAATGGTACACTCTCAGTACCAGCCTTTGACATGTAAGTTACAGTTTTCAAAGCTTTCACGGAACATCTTCATATACTTAGTTGCAACAAGAGACATATAAGTATACCGATGTAATAGATTGAATACTTAAAATAAATAGTACCAATATTTTTATTAATAAAAATAAATCTCTGGTATTGATTAAATACTACATGTTAGCCATAGTGATAAATGCTTTATAAAGATTAGGCACTTTAACTTCACAAATCTATGACCAGAGACCACAATAAATCTATGACTAGAGCCACAATACCATTATATAAGCAATTTGGAAAATAATATTCATTTTTAAGTACCAAAATGCCATGCATTAGATTTTCCTGTAGCACACAGCTTCTCAGTTTATGAATAAGTGTTTCTCACAGATGGCAAGTAAGCTTGTGGAATCGCTGCCTGCTCCTTGATCATGATCCACATGAGTTCTGTCTGAGCCAAACTTCAAGTCTCCAGCCTTTCCAATTCCTCAGTCACCTCAAGACTGAGTGAGCCCATCAGGAAGAATCTGCTACACATAAAACCAATTTATAAAAATGCTGAGGGACATCTTTCCTTGTAGCTACTATTCACTTTACTAAAAAGGAGAAGTGTGGTCTTGCAGGCATGCCACATTACTCTCCTGTAAAATTTCAGAGTCCACATGTGTTCATACTGCAGCCGAGCCAGTTCTTTTTGGGGGAGTACAATAGCACCTTTATGTTTGTCAGTCTCTGGTCAAAAAATACGGTGTGAGCTTTTCCTAGAGATTAGACCCCAATACCTATTTGAGTAGTTTGTTGCTGACCTAACCACAAGGAAAGAGAAATTTTAAGGTTTAAAGCTTTGGATGACTTCTAAACATGAAGACTAAGAAAAGTCTAGTAATTTGTCTTCACTTGTACATTAAGATTTATTATTCTTGGATGTCTCCTTGATGATAAAATTAACAGCTTTATTTTCAAGTGATTGCACTGTCCTAAGGCGATATTAATAGCTTGGCAGCACATGGTCTCTGCCAAGTGCTCCAAACTTATTCACTTTTTCACAGTCTAAGGACAGGCCCTTGGGCTTATATGCTTTGAAGCTGGAGGACATATTCTGCCATGGCATATAACAGCACAAAATGCCTTTTATTGGAAAGATTCCACTTTCCTTTTCCAAAAACTCTCTACTTAGATACTAACATTTTCTCCATGCCTCCTCACACAGTAACCTGTGAGGAAATCACTTCTCTTAATCCCATGGCAGAGAATACAAGCCACTTCCCATTTATGGCTTTTCATCTGAAACATTTAGTGTGTCCCCCATAGTCTTTCATGTTGATTCCAAAACAGTTCCTACAACTTCATCAAACTGCAAAGATATTTCATAAGGTCTGAACACAGCCTGATCTGGGTTAATGAATAGTCTCCATAACCAGGTACCTAATGTTTGTCAGCACTAATTCAAATGTTGTCCTGTCTCAGTTCTGGGGTGATAATTATGCTAAAGGGAAGTTGTTTACAACACCAACCTCTGGGATCTCAGAAGCATAACCTGACTGTAAGTTCCTTGTCCTTTGAGATTCAAGTATAAGTAGTACAAAATTGATCACATACATGGTGGGAAGTCCTGCCTTTTGATCTCTCTGGTTTTGTTCACCTCTGAGCCTAAGTTTCTGCTTCTGCTGAGTTAGTTTATTTTGGTAATGTTTTAATAGCTTACATATCTGTTAGTTCACATTAAGTTTAAAGTATAATAATAAAAGCATAATGTGCTAATTAGACCAGAGGACCTTCTGGATGAAGCCTGGGATGCAGCCACAGGATCGAGGCAGCTGCTGCAGCTGCAAAGGCCTACTCTTGCACAAATTTTGTGCATCAGACCTCTAGTCAGATTATAAAACACTAGATGCCCGATGCATGAAATTCATGCAAGGGCCTTGGCCCCAGACCCCACCTGCCACCGCCATGGCCAGGGGCCTCTGACGCCTCTGCCGTGGCCCCACCTGCTGTGCCTTGTCCTGAAGGAAGGATGTCTGGAAGAACATCTGGTCTAATTAGCATATTACACTTTTATTATTATAGATTGCTTTATCTTAATCTTTTTAGACTTTCCTATAAAATTATTAGTTTAAGATAATTTCTTTTAAAAATAATATCATAGTCATTTTAATTTTCATCTCTCAGATCATTAGTGGCCTTGAGCATTTTTTATATGTCTCTTGCCCTTTTGTATGCCCTCTTTGGAGAAGTTTCTATTTAGGTCCACTCCCCATTTTTATATTGGATTGTTTGTCTTCCTTTTGTTGAGTTGTATTAGTACTTTATATATTTTGGAAATTAACCACTTATCAGAGTATGATTTGTAAATACCTCACACCTACCAGAATGACTACTATCAACAAATCAACAAATGATATGTGCTGCTGAGGACGTGGAGAAAAGGTAACCCTAGTACACTGCTGGTGGAAATGCAGACTGGCACAGTCACTATAGAAAACAGTATAGAGTTTTCTCAAAAAAATAAAAATGGAACTGCCATTTGACCCAGCTATCCAACTTCTAGGACTATATCCTAAGAATCCCTAAACACCAATCAGAAAAATATATATACCGTAATGTTCATAGCAGCATTACTTATAATAGCTAAAATCTGGAAACAGTCCAAGTGCTCATCAGTAGATGAGTGGATAAAAAAAGCTGTGGTACATCTACACAATGGAATACTATGCTGCTATTTTAAAAAAGGAACTATTACCCTTAGCAACAGCATGTATAAACCTGGGGATTATTATGCTAAGAGATACAAGCCAGTCAGAGAAAGACAAATATCACATGATCTCACTTATATGTGGAATCTAATGAACAAAATAAACTGATGAATAAAATAAACCAGAGGCATGGAAACGTGAAACAGACTGTGGAATCTCTGAGAGAAGGGGGCTGGGGTTCAGAAAGAGAGTAACCAAAGAACTTGCATTGCCCGTAGACACAGACAGTAGTGTGGTGAAGGCCTGGAGCAAGACGTGAACCAGGTGGAGTGGGGCAATGGGAGAAAGAGAAACATCTGTAATACACTCAACAATGAAAAATTTAAAAATAATAATAATAATGGAGACACTTCTCCAAAGAGGGCATACAAAAAGGCAAGAGACATAGGAAAATGTCTGGATCCAGCCATAACTAGTGGGGGGAGGGGGACTATTTTCCATTAATATTTCCCTTTTATTTATTATTTATTTTTCAATTATAGTTTACATTAGATATTATTCTGTATTAGTGTCAGTTATACAGCAAGGTGGTTAGACCATAATTTACAGACTGGCCCCCTACTTCTTCAGGTATCCAGATAAATAGATACCTATTTATTTTCAATATTATTCACTATATTCCTTATGCTGTAATCTACATTCCTGTGGCTATTCTGCCACTAACAAGTTGTACTGCTTAATTCCATCCCCTTTTTCATCCAGCCCTCAACCATCTTCCCCTCTGACAGATGTCAGTCTGTTCTCTGTATCTATAGTTCCTAAAAAAATAATATTAATAAATAAAAGTGGAACTTCCTTATGACCCAGTGATCCCACTTCTGAGAATATATCCAAAAAAACCCAAAACACTAATTTGAAAGAATTGATGAACCCCTATGTTCATTGCAGTGCTATTTACAATAGCTAAGATTTGGAAGCAACCCAAGTGCCCATCAGTAGATGAGTGGATACAAATGCTGTGGCGCATGTACACAATGAAATAACAAATGTTGGAGAAGCTGTGGAAAAAAGGGAACTTTCATTCACTTCTGGTGGGAATATAGACTGGTACAAACACTATGGAAAGCAGTCTGGTAATTCCTCAAAGATTAAGAATAGAGCTACCATATGACCCAGCAATCTCACTCCTGGATATATACTCGAAATCATGTATTTGCAAAGATATATGCACCCATATGTTCTTTGCAACATTATTCACAGTGGCCAAGACATGGAAAAGTATCCTGTGACAGAGGACTGGATAAAGAAGATGTGGTACATATATACAATGGAATACTATTCAGCGATAAGAAAGGATGATATAGCACCATTGGCAACCACATGTGTGGACCTTGAAAATATTATGTTAAGTGAAATAAGTCAGTGAGAAAAAGCTCAGAATGATATGATTTCATTCATATGTGGAATATAAAACTGAAATTCATGAACACAAGTAGCAGTGTGGTGGTTGTTAGAGGGAAGGGGGTGGGAGGAGAAGGGGGTCCTAATATGAGGTGACAGGAGAAGATTTGACTCCGGGTGGTGTGCATATGGTGCAATACACAGACCTTGTAACATAGAAACCCACACATGAAGCCTATATGTTCATACTGACCAATGTCACTCTTATCGATTTAATAAATAAAAAAAAGGAAATCTTACCATTTGCAACAGCATAGATGGACTGGAAAACATTATGCTAAGTGAAATAGGACTGTCAGGAAAAGGCCAGTACCATATGGTTTCATTCAACTATTATCATCTGGCAACTGATCTAGCACCAAGATGGGACATAGTGTTCTCTTGTTCAGTGATACTCATGATGAACACCAATATCCAAAAAAAATCACCCCATAATCATGATGGAGAGAGACAAAAACAAGACAAAGTAGAAGTCATGCATAAACAGTGACAAAAGAAGAACGTGGTCAAAACTACAAAACTGACTGACCATGTATCTTTCTTGTCTACCTTCTTTACCAAATCTTTGTCAATACACCCATTTCTCCACAAAAACAGGAGTATTGACCCACCTTTCTGGAAGTTCTTAACCTAAAGCAAAATCATGCTAAGGGTTAACCCTGTCAACAATATCATTTAACACAAGACCAAATCTCCTTGACATCTCTTCAAGATGTTCCAGGACATCTCAGTGTGTTCCTGTTCTTGAGTGGTGGGAATTTGCTATCAATTGAATTCTTGTGTTGAAATTCATATGTTGAAATTCTAACTACCAAGGTGGTGATATTAGGAGATGAGCCTTCTTAAATTATGAAGGTAGAGACCTCATGAATGGAATTAGTGCCCTTACAAAATACATTCTTACATGTATTCTGCCATGTGAGAATACAGTAAAAAGACAGCTATCTCTACAAATAAGAATGTAGGCTCTTACCAGACACTAAGTCAAGCCTCTAGAATGGTCAGAATACATTTCTGTTGTGTGTAAGCCACCCAGTCTATGGCATTTAGTTATGTATAATAATAAAAGTATAATATGCTAATTAGACCAGACAGCCTAATGACCTTCTGGACATCCTTCTGGACAAAGCTGCTGCAGCAGGGGCCAAGGCAGAGGCAGTTAGGGGTGATCAGGCAGGCAGGCGAGCAGTTAGGTGTGATCAGGCAGGTAGGCAGAGTGGTTAGGGGAAATCAGGCAAGCAGGCAGGCGAGCGGTTAGGAGCCAGCGGTCCCAAATTGTGAGAGGGATGTCTGACTGCTGGCAGACAGACAACACTTGAGGAGTTCTGGATTGTGCGAGAGTGTAGGCCGGGCTGAGGGACCCCCCCCCCCAACACACACACACACACACAAACACACACACAAATTTCATGCACTGGGCCTTTAGTAGCATCTATAACAAACGAAGACTGGGCCTATACATTTTCGCAAGATAATCCCTAAATTGCACCATCTCTTAAACCATTTTTAGACCCATGTTAGGTGGGTGTGGTAAATTATAAATACAACATGTTCTTTTTCCTCACTCATATCCTTCCCTAATGTCCTTCCAAAGTTGTTTTAGCCTATGGGACAGTAACAAACATGACACAAACAACACTTGTAAAGTACTTCTCCTTAGTGGTTATTCTCTTGCTACTTTTAGAACCCATTTGCCAGGTGAAGAAGCCCAAACTAACCTGCCTTCAGGGTGATAGCAGACATAAGAATATTACCAAATTAATCTGATCACAACTGCTGATATTGGGACAAGCATGAGATACATGACTGAGGCCCTTTAGGCCATTCAGTTCAGCCATTTGCAGAGAACATTTGAGATGGTTCACACTGACAGAACTGCCCATCTAATGCAAGTTTATGTCTTAATCCTCTAGTAGGTATGTGATGGGTTATTGCATAGGAAACGTAACTAATAAGCAAGATAGTGTCAACTACAAGAAGAACCATTTTATAGGGAAACCCTTAAGTGTGTCCTTCTGTTTATATAGAACACAAATTACCATAGAGAATAAGATACCCCTAATGCATTAAGAGGTCAGCTAAGGAAATGGAGGCAGTTCTTCAAAGAAGGTAGGAGCTCTCTCCTGACTTAGAGTTATCTGACAGCCACTACCTCCTGGGACTAGCCTATCTAAGTTGTACACTTCAAAGATCAGTATACTAACCAAGAATATTTCACCTGATGATAATGTATTTCCCTTTTTGTAGATTTTCTTAGTGATACTGAATTTTTTTGCAAATCCTCTATAATAACCTATGCAATAGTTTTTGTGCTGTGAAGAAAATCTCATGTCAACCAATTTTGAATAGAGTTAGAATTTCTTATGTCCATATCAGCACACCAATTAATTCACTTTTCTTCTAATAGGAGAATACCAAAAAAATTCACACAAGAAAACATAATTGTTATTTACAACTGAAACTTTAAAATAATTTGTATATTTAACATTTTCAAGCAGATGAATTAACATATTTGAGACAAAGATTGATGATATGTAATAAATGTATAAGTGAATGGGAAAAGCTCACTTTAAGGTTTTAATGACTGTGTCATGAGTTCTTTATCCTTTAGCAAACCATGTTGCTCTGATCAAATGTCCTCAATATTATAGGTTATTGCAATGAGTCCAAGAATAACAATAGATAAAACTTAGGTTTTGATATAATAATTTCATAATCTTGAAAAAAGTCTATTTCAACATATTTTGGTAAAAATCACTCAGCTGAGGATTATAGATTTTAAGTACATTACTGTATATTCATGGACTATGTTTTGCTTATAAAATCTGGGAAAGACACACTTATGCTTCCTGGTTATTTTTTATTGATACTATTTGTTATTTTCACTATTACTATATCAGAATAGCAATCTCCTTTTACATGAAGAGCGATGCCAGGTCCTTTCCACAACACTTATCACATTCTACACCTTATCTCTAACATTCTGAATTCAAATGTTTGATTCAAGTATCTGAGGTTATCAGATTAAGTCTTCTTAGATTCTAACAAGACACGCAAGTAACAAACTACAAAAACAGCAGATATGAGTTAGAAGACTAACTTAAACAAAAAGGAACTATACCTGGACACGTTGTTTGTCACCAGGTGAAATTTTGTAAGAATTATGGTCTTAGGTACAAAAGTAAAATTAACGCAGTATCACTCTGTATATTTTCTTTTAGCATAATAATGATTATTTGAAGATCCATTGCATCAGGATGACTTTATTATTTTTATTGCTCTTCACTGAATGTGAAGTCTGGGATACCTTCATGTATATAAGTACATGTTTAAACAAGCACAGACTGGCTTCAGTGTATCTTGGAAATATCTTTTAGGTCTCTACTTGTCTACATTTTTCCTGTTCTTGCCCATTATCTTTTTTCTGGTTTCTTGAAGTAGACCCTTAAATGGATTTTCAGGTTTCAATCTTACTCTACTATTAGTGATTTTTATTTCATCTTTTGTTACCTTTCTAAAATACATATCTGATCATGTGTCTTCCTTGCTTGAAACCTTCCAGGGAGTCCTCATTACTCAGAATAAAGTTAAAACCCTTGCAATGCCTCATGACCTGCTTTCTTCTCAGCCTCTACCTTTCTCTCTCACTACTCTCTTAACAAAAATGTCCTCCACACACACACTCACATTATGCACAGTTCATTTTAAGAAGCATATTTTATAAGTTAATTCTATTTTAATAAAATTTATAACAATATTTTAGCCTTTCTTTCCATCTTTTAACTTTTGGAACTTATACATCATAACTTTTCCATTAACATGAGCTTTTTCTAAAATGTTTTTCAAATGTTTCTTTGTCATAGTACATCTTCACTTATGTTTTTAAAATATGTTGTTATAGATACATGAAATTAAATTATCTTGTTAATTCATAAATTCTATTAGAATCTCATGTTACTGAAAGTATGCTTATGAATGTTGAAAGATTAGAAAATAAGCTTGGTTTAAAATTCTTGAATAAAAAATTTCATGTACATTTAACTATATTTTTTCCCTTCTCAAAAGTTTATCAGGATGTATTTAAGGACAACATGTCCTGAAGTTCTTTCTAAAATTGTCATCTTAAAAAATTCTTCAGACATATATGACTTTTCTTGATCTTATAATTCTAAGAAAATTGTCTAGTTCATATAAGTGTAACTATATTTTAATTATTTTATCTAATCTATATACAGCATTTTTTTTTCAATTCAGCGTCTTTTTCAATCACATTTTTAAGTATGGATCCTGTTGCAATTATTCAGCTTTTACTTTCTTCAAAAGAACCAATAATCCTTGAACACATGTTTAAATATTCTCTGTGTCAAATCAGTCACTTCTTTTTCATTTTTTAAGGTCTTTATCTGTGAACATCTATTAATGTTCAATAGACCTGCTTCTATTCTTTATTTCCCCACATAAGGAGGTAAACACTGAAGTTAAATATTTTGCTTTGCCTTCCATTTTAAAAAAAAATCCTCACCTGAAAATATGTGTTTTTTTAAAAATTATTATTTTAGAGAAGAAGAAGAAGAGAGAGAGAGAGTTTCAAACAGATCAACCCCTTATTCCTCTCACATCTGCCTCATCTGTGCCAGGGGACAAGTTTTTGTTTTTCTTCCTCAGACCAGAAATATCCCAAACACATAGTCTGGTAAGGCGATATGGCAGATACAACCAAATCTTCTAAGTAGTGGAGCTGAGAACTCATTACATAATGGTGGTGCCCCATTAAAACACAGACACAGGTTCTGGACTGCCAGTTGCACCCTTGGGTGGTCTGATCATCTGAAGCACTAAGAATCCAAAGATACTGATGATGGAAACATGTGGTATGTATGAAGTCTAAGTGCCATAGCAATGTAAAGAGACAGCGCCAAAGCTAGTAATCTTAATCTTATAGTCATCTCCTCCAGAGACAAACAGTGGCTGTTGCTTATGGAAGTCAAACTGGACCATCATGTTCATCAAATCTGTCAATGGGGATGCACAGAACTATAGTTTCATATCTGAATGACCCCAGGGTGTAAACTGGTCAGGGTCCAGGATATTTTGGGGTTACCTAAGTGCTAAGAATTTATACAAAATAGTGCTTTCTCTATGTATTGTTTTTATATCTTTCATATTCACATGATACTTTCTGTCTGATATTAATTGATTTATTCACTTCATATAATTTAATCTTTCCTTACTTTTAATTCTCTTTATCCAAAATTCAATAACCAACCAAAAATAATAAGATTTAAATTATTCCAATGCATAAAATATCATAAAAGAATCACCCAATAGCATGGTTTGCTTTTTTTCCTTAAGATTATGTATTTATTATTTTGTAAAAGTTTCACTTGTTAAAACTTTAATTTTCACTTCAGATTTTTCATCTGTGAAATATAAGCATTAACTAACTACAGTGTGTATTTATGTAATTTACAAAATAACCACTTTTGGCCTTGCTAAAAAAGGAAACGACCAGTTTACAAATTTAAAATATTCTTCATTAGAACTGTACTGAAATCTGTGTTTTATTGTTGGGTACCTGAGATTATTCTGAAGCACACAGCCCAAGCACTAAATTTTGAGCAAATAATCTTCAATTTCCTTTCTTATCTAAAAATATATGATTCTGATTTCTGGTTTATATTTTTGAAAAAAAATGAAAGTTGTATTATAAAGTTCTTTTTAAATGGTGCTTTCCACCACCACACTGACATGTTTGCCTTCTGTTTCTTATCACATCCACATCCTAATATATAAAAACCCTGAGTCCATCACATCCACAATGACTGGAGGCTCGACCAACTGGAAGTCAGTCCTGCAGTCAGTGCTGGGTTGCCATGGAAACCCATCGCTGACTGCTGAGGGAGCTGCGAATCAGGCCTGGAGAGAAGCCTGAAGAGAGAAGCAGGGTCTGATCCATGGCCTCTGTGGCAGCTTTTGATCAGCACTTGTCTCTCTCTTTCTCTCCGGGCCTGGCCAGCAGCTGTGCCTCTATTTCTCTCCAAGCCTCCACTGGGGCTGCTGATCAGCCCCACCTTTTTGATCAGGCCCAGAGATGCTGACTGGGATAGAAACCGACCAATCAGAACCAAATATGGGTGAACTGTGAGGAGCCAATTGCTGCCTAGGAGGTGGGGCTTTTGACCCTGACTGGCATAGAAACTAACCAATCAGAACCAAATTGGCCAGCAGAGGGCAGTTGGGCAGGACCAGGCAGGCAGGGGAGGGCAGTTGGGGGCTATCAGGCCAACAGAGGAGGGCAGTTGGAGCAAGATCAGGCCAGCAGGGGAGGGCAATTGGAGTGAGATCAGGCCTGCAGGGGAGGGCAGTTGGGGGTGATTGGGCTGGCAGGGGAGTGGGTAGGGGGTGATGAGGTTGGCAGGCAGAAGTGGTTAGGGACAATCAAGCAGACAGACAGCAAGCGGTTAGGAGCCAGCAGTCCTGGATTGTAAGAGGGATGTCTGACTGCCGGTTTAGGCCCAATCCCTGTGGACGAATTTCATGCACCGTACCTCTAGTATTAAAAGAAGAAACTATCATACTTACCCTATTCCTGTCTCATATTTTCCTCTTTGGTGTGGTGGAGATGGAGAGCATAATTGTCTCTAGTCAAGGCTCTCATGTGGAGAGTTGTATTTAAGCTGCTGTACTAAAGACAGTAAATCTGCCTCATCTATTCCTGGACCCACTTAAATGATGAGATCTTAGAACCTGAGCCCTTGAGACCATGCTTAATGCTGTAAGAAATGCAATTTTGGCAGTCAATTGAGGGGAGAATATATTTTGAATGTGGAAGACATACCAATGATTTATAGGATTATGGCTGACAATGGTGATTTTAACTTG
The DNA here is from genome assembly GCA_026230045.1 of Corynorhinus townsendii. NCBI lineage: Eukaryota > Metazoa > Chordata > Mammalia > Chiroptera > Vespertilionidae > Corynorhinus > Corynorhinus townsendii. The sequence goes on along the minus strand of JAPDVU010000001.1, from coordinate 110,655,542 downwards.
TTTGTATATATTTTTTGGCATCCCTTTCACAAAAATCAGAGTCCTATTGTAAATTTCTCAAATATGACTCACTTTTAACAAAGAAAATGTAGTGGAAGTAACACTGTTCAACATTTGCAAACTTGTTTCTCTTAGGTCTTTCTCCATTAGGATTCCTGCCTTTGGAGCTCTGAGTATCTGTGGAGGATGTTTGACTACCCTGAAGCTTCCATGTTGGAGAGACTACATGGAAGAACAAACAGAGATAGAGAAGTGTAACATATTCCATCTCCTAGCTGGTCAATTTTTCCCAGACTCCAGACACGTGTGAAGAAGCCTTTCAGACAATTCTCTGCCCCTAGCCATTCAATCACTGCAACATCATGAGAAATTCCAGCTAGAACTATGAGCCAAGATGCTCTTGAATTCATGATTCAGAAGAACAATAAGAGATGATAAATAACCATTGCTTCCAATCACTAAATTTTTAATTACTTGTTCATTATCAAAATTAAACATATGGAAATTCAAAAGAGAAATAATAATATTTTAAATAAATATTATTGGAAAAATTAAGTATTTAAATTTAAAAAATTTAAATGTGAAAATCAAGTGATATTTTTCAGTTACCTTAAAATTATTGGTATAAATCAGTAAATATTCTTAACCAAACTAGTTTCATATTTTAAATTAATGGCTACCTAGATGTATATTTACTGTAATATATATGTGTACTTTTTTTCTTGAGCATTCATGAAAGAATGTGGTATCTTAATCTCAGATATAGTGTAATCCTGTTGCCTATATCTGCTCCCAAGTTATATATATACACACACACACACACACACACACACTGAGTGGCCAGATTATTATGCATTCAGAGCTCATAATAATCTGACCACTCAGTGTATATATATAATGCATCATTCAAGTGCCTATCTGTAGAGAATCAATCTAAAGAATAAAAAAATTTAGAAAATTAGTATTTCAATTTCAATTTGGTTGAAGAACATGGGAAGATGATAAGTAAATTATTATTTTTTAACACTTTTCCTAAATTCTTCATCTAATGCTTGCAAGGATCATGTGCATATATTTTCTTATAGGGGTGGGCAAAAGTAGGTTCATGGTGTAACATTCTTTTGAGTTAATAAAGCTATTTCAGTAATCACAACCTGCATGTCTTTTTCCATATGAATAACTATAAATCTACTTTTGCCCATCCCTATATATTAAGGGATGCTTGCCTTTTAATTTAAAGCAAGATATCAAATAAATAACAACTGACCTATTTTTATGATAATAAAGTTGGCAGATTTACCCTGTTTGTCATCAGTTTGTCAGTTTAGAGATCCAAACTTGATTTACTAGTAGTTTCACACTGTTCAGATTTTAAAAGGTATTCTGATAAACCAGGGTAATCAGTAAACATATAGGAGATACCTTGATAATCCACAGCACCCTGAAAAATGAACCAATTGGTTCTTTCTGAATGAATCCTCAACCTGATGTTCCAAATTTCCACTGTGGTGATATAAATGTCAGGTAAATAAAAATACCTGCATTAATCGACCATGGCACTATCTCTTCAGATCCTCCTGGAGAAAACTTGAAGTATATTACCAAAATAAATAAACATTACACATTTGATATCTCTATGAAGACCACATCATTTTTTTCTACAATTGTTACTTAGTCATTCAAATTACAGTCCAACTGCAGATTCATCTTTCTATAGTAAGAATATACAAAGCACCTCTGCTTAGATATAACCATTTCCCAAATGTCAAAATACTACATTTATTCTTACAGGAAGATAATTTTAGAGCACAGATTATTATTAGCTTTATATCAGATGGTAGCCCTGGTTATGGCACCCTTTTTAAAATATTTTTGTTTCCATTACTAATGACATATAAATTCACTGCACAGACACTTTCTAACCATCTATAATAATAAAAGAGTAAATGCTAATTAGACCAGACATCCTTCTGACAAAGCCTGGACTGCAATGGTCCCGGGTGCCTGCTGGTGGCTGGAGGAAAGCATGCCTGGGTCCCGGGTGCCAGAGGGAAGCTGGTGCTGGCTGCTGGGGGAAGGGGGGCCTACTCTTGCATGAATTTCATACATAGGGCCTCTAGTCTATATATATAAAAGCCTAAGTGACCAAACGTTCAAACAACCAAACTCCCGGTTGCTATCATGCACACTGACCACCAAGGGGCAGATGTTCAATGCAGGAGCTTCCCCCTGGTGGTCAGTGTGCTCCCACAGCCAACCTCCTGCTGTCCGTCCCCCCAATGGGCCAACTTCCAGCAGTCCCAATGCCTAAGCTGTCAGTCGGACTTCCCCTGAGGGCTCCTAGACTGAGATAGGGCACAGGCCGGGCTGAGGGACCCCCCTGAGTCTGCGCCTCTAATATAGTGATAATGTTGAACAGAGGAGTTAACATTTGTGAAACACCTATGTTTTGTAAAGCATATTACTTTATTTTTCAAAACAATCTTGAACTGTAGATATAATGTTCCCATTTTACAGATAATGCACTAGGCCCAGCCATAGTAAATGGTCTATGATTCAATCAACACCTGATGCTTTAGAGCGCAAATGCTCATAAGTGCTACACCAGGAAGCATCTCCATCTGTGGACTCCATTCATTATTGTTTTCAGATTATTAAGCATTCGCCATGTATATGATTTTATAGTAGAGGGGATGATGAGTGCCATACTCAATTATGATACAAACTATTATTATAAAAGTTCTATTTAAATAAAAACATAAATAAATATATTTGTATATATACCTTTAAATCCTATGACCAAAACATTTTTATTAAACGGTTTCATCATATTTGGTCATAGTATTAAAATACTTATTTTTTTATTAACAACCTATTAAATTGTAAAATATATTGTTTTACTTGCTTCATGAGAGAAGATATAATTCAGTAAAATAATTATTGATAATAATTTGGATAAATATAAACATTACATGGGCTAAACTAATGTTTTAGATTGCAGTGTCTAAAATATGGTGTCTGTTAGGCATATTTCTTTCTTTAGTTAAGTTTAATGTAATTTAATAAATCTAAAAAAATAAAAATAAGAATGTTGAATAAAAATAAATTGTAATTTTAGAAGATTGCATAAATGGTTAAAGACTATATATATATATAAATATATATACACATATATGTATATATATACACATACATGTGTATATATGTATATGTATATGTGTGTATGTATATACATATATATATATATAAAACTTTTTGAATTACCAAAGTTTCTAAAGAAAATATACCTGAGATATTCTGATGCTCTTTATTTGAAGAAAATGTTAACACTAATTTGAAAAGATACATGCACCTTTAAATTCTTTGCAGCATTACTTATAATAACCAAGATATAGAAACAACCTAAGCACTGATGATGGATGAATACAGGAAAAAAATATGGTATATATCTACAATGGAATGCTACTCAGCCATAAGAAAAAAGGGAAATCTTGCCATTTGCAACAACATAGGTGGATCTTGATGTATTAGGCTAAGTGAAATAAATCAGATGGATAATAATAAATTCTGTATGATTTTACATACATGGGAAATAGAAATTTTAAAAAAATGAAAAAACAAACTCATTGAAACAGAGAACAGAGTGGCGGTTATCAGAGAGAAAGTGGGTTGGAGGGAGGGCAAAAATGTTGGAGGAGATGTATGATGATAGATGGTAACCACACTTACAGTGGTAAACACAATGTAGTGTATATAAATATCTATACTAATAATAGAAGAATAAGCAAATTGTTCAGGATGCCATCACAGTAATGGCTGAACAGCAGGATGCGTGGGACGACCAGGCCAGCTGGGGTGTTAGTGAGGGGCAACCAAACAACTGAACAGCAGCCTGAATGGGGCTACCAGGCTGGCAGAGGGGCAGTTTGGGGTGACCAGGCCAGTGGCGGGGGGTGGGGGAGTGAAGGGTTACCAGGCTGGTGGGGGCCAGTTGGGGGCAACCAGGCCGGCAGATGGGGCAGTTGGGGGTGATCAGGCAGGCAGGCAGGTGAGCAATTAGGAGTCAGCAGTCCTGGATTGTGAAGGGGATGTCAGACTGCCTAAACCAAGGGGTCCCGGATTGGAGAAGGTGCAGGCTGGGATAAAGGGAGCCCCATCCCATGCACAAATTTTGTGCACCAGGCCTCTAGTCCTGTATAATAAAAGGCTAATATGCAAATAGAATAAACCATGAAATAACCGTAACAACTGAACAACAGAACAACCAGTCGCTATGACGTGTGCTGACCACTAGGGATCGTGTGTGGAAAATGGTGGGCATCGGCTACAGCGGGATGGTGGAGCAGGTGAGTGGGAGTGCCAGACCAAGGCAGGGTGCTGGTTGCTGTCATCAGAGCAAACCTCTGGTGGTTACTGAATATTCTTTGCTCCTACACACTGCAGTCTCGCCCAGCGCTCGCATCTGCTACCCATGCCAGTCTGCTCACACCTGCAGCCAACACCAGAGTTGCCACTTGCAATTGCTTCATGCCATCAGCGGGTGTGATCAGGGTCAGTGCCATCAGTGTGTGGGAACAGCAGTGGGAACAGGGCTGCCCGCAGACCTTCAGCAGCATGGAGAGAGGGTTCAGGTGGGGGCATGGAGAATGGGCTGAGACTCGCCCCTGTGCCCACTGCAGCTTTGTGGCCCACAGTTCCTTTCAAGGTGCACAAATTCGTGCACTGGTCCCCAAGTCAAATTATAATGTGCTGAAATATATATAATCTTGTATTGCAATTTTATCACAATAAAATGTTTTCTTAAACACACACACAAATTGGTTTTAAGTTTATATAGTAAAAAAAATTATATAAAAGTTTTTAAATCTGTGAATACAAATAGATGTAATAGATGGTGTCACTTGGTCAATATTTTAAATGTTTAATTCAAGGATACACTATTTTATTAAAGACTGGTTGCCAATTAGAGAGTTTGTCTTAAATATTATTAATAAAAATAATGTTTGTGATTTTCCAATTCATGAGGATTTCTAGATACACAATGGAATGAAATATGTTCAATTAATTAGCAGAAGGAAGAGAAATATAAAGTTTTCATATTCAATGTTTTTATTTGTGATATTGCTTTTTGATTTATTACCTTTAAGCTCCAAATTCATCCTGTTAGACTGCTCTGTGAAAATGGTACTTGACGCTTTAAATATTTGTTTCCTGTCCCAGCTATCCAGAAACACTGTTAACAGAAGGGGCTGAAAAGACATTCCAAGAGGAAGGAGTTTTTCTTCTCGATTCAGTTCTGTACTTATAGCAGCAGATTCCTTACAAGCATGTACAGCTCTTGACTGTCCATTCCTGCAGGAAAGAGTAGGGAGAAGCACTAAGCAGCCAACAGCTTCTCCCAGCACCCAGCAGCCTTTTCTGGAAGTCGGTTAGCAGAATCTCAACAAAGGAGGTAGTAGATTAATGTATACAGGATGTTAATATTTTGGCATTCTTGTATCACAGCTCTCCAGCCCCTTCAGTGTTTGCAGGTTCTCCATTTCCCAGCTCTTTCTTGGCAAAGCTGTGAGCACGCAGTGTGGGCACACTCTCCCCCCACCTTTAGCCACCACCAGTTAGCTTTGTAGCAGGTGGGACCCCGCATCACACCCAGGGCCCAGTGTCCTGCTCCTGCAGTGCATGACCCTCAGCAGCACCCAACAGGAAACAGCTTTCCCTGGCACTCAGAGGGTGGATTTCTGGCAGACTCCACCACAGGTGGAACAACACAGTACTTCTCTGGCATTTAGTGAGCCATGGCTGTGCTTCTCCAAGATCTGGATGTCAGCCTAGGGCAAGCATGTCAAACTCAAAGGCCAACATGGGCCAAATAAACAAGGTTGAAGTTTATGTGAGCTGCAAAAATACAAAAGCTTCAATTTTCATAGAAATGTAGGTTTATTTCGATAGAGACATGCTGAATACAAAGGGCTGAAATAAATGAGTAATCGTTAACATAAAATAAGAGAATATTTTAATAAAAATTAATATTTTTTCTTTAACATTAACTTACCAGACACTGAATAACTGCACAAATTAATAAGCGTAACACAAATAAGCCTATTTTTTTGTTGTTGTTCTCCAAAAGCGATATATTTCCTGTTGTGCACAACAAACAACTCAGTCCAATACTAATGGCATGGCAATCAGCTGCTAAAATATTAGCTGCTAGCATTAGTGGAGAGACATGGTGTGCATGCGCATAGGTGCGTAAGGGAAATGGATGCAACACAATTATAGTAACCAGGCATCAGCAAACGTTGTAGTTCTTTACAGGCAGTCCTTGGGTTACGTCGGACTCACTGTATATCGTTTCATGAGTTCCATCATATGTACATATGTGCTTTATGTTTTTTATTAATTTACTGTATTTACCACAAGTAAAAGTCAGGAATTGTTATCTTTCTTTTAATTTTTTTTTACTGTTTCACTTCATTACTGCTGTGTCTGTGCTCCATGTGTATCACGTTATGTCACTCCATAGGAAAGGATCTCTGATGTAACCTGAGGACCTACTGTATTAATAATTATGTATAACAGGATATTGTAAAAATTAAGTTATGAATTTTTTATCAAAACATTTCTTACATACCATTATATTGGTTGGACTGCAAAAATATACGTTGTGGGCTGCATACTGCCTGTGGGCCATGAGTTTGACATGCTTGACCTAAGGGAAACAGACTCTTCTGTGGGCATTCTCTCTCAGCCCTAGGGCTTGTGACTGGTGCTTACACATATTTTTTATTTTGTATTTATTTCAGAGAGGAAGTGAGAGGGAGAGAGAGATAGAAACATCAATTATGAGAATCATTGATGAGCTGCCTCCTGCATGTCCCCTAATGGGGACTGAGCTTGCAACCTAGGCATGTGCTCTGACCAGGAATGAAACTGTGACCTCCTGTCTGGGCTGTGGTTTGTATACTTAGATTTCCTTTTACTTCTTACTGGCCAATCTTCTCTGACTCTAATCCCCTATTAAAATTAATAAATTTTATACTAACTAGAAGCCCAGTGCATGTTTGCCATCAGGTGATCGGTGCCTCATGGCCAGGGGAAGGGACCAAGAAGCGGTCAGTGCAGCTCATAGTGACTGGTCCAGTGGTAGTTCTGGTCATTCTGCCATGAGGGTCAATTTGCATATTAGCCTTTTATTATATAGGCTAGAGGTCTTGTGCACGGGTGGGGGCTGGCTGGCCTGCCCAGAAGGGGGCCCCAGATCAGGGTGGGGGTCCCTGCTAGGGGCGGTGCCAGCCAGGGCGAGGCGCCACTGGGGACTTGAAGTCTGGCCACATCCCCTGATTGGGGTTGGGGTCCCCACTGGAGGACGGGGACGGCCTGGTCGAGGGTCCTCGGGCAGTTTGCAGGCCAGCCATGCTCCCGGCTTTGTCAGGAATGAGGTCCAGAATGACGTCTGGAAGATGTCCGGTCTATCTGGTCTAATTAGCATATTACCCTTTTGTTAGAATAGATTTTCCTATTCAAATTACGGTGTGATATCTCTCTCATGATTGGATGTTAATTTACATAAATATGAATGCAGGGCAATGTCAAATTCATTTATTGATCTTATACTATGTCAACTGATGGTTGTTGGCACCAATTCAGTGCCAGCAGGAATCCCAAGTTTGGGGTGCAAGTGAAGGAGACGTCATTCAGTGCACACAGCACAATGGTGATACAGCGTGCTTGTGAGAACAGCTCGTTTATGAAGCAGAACTATGGGGAAGCACAACTGTGAGGCAGTCCTGGGGCAAGATGGCTCCCAGGCAAGTCCCTATCCACCTAGAAGGCTCGTCTGGCTCTGGGCTGCTCCATCTCCTCAGGTCCGATCCACTCTGAAAGGCAATTTTCAGTCTTGGGTGGAAAGGGAAAGAGCTGACCTTCACAGAGAGAAGTCCCAGACACTGGTTCTGATTGGTCTATTTTCATGCAAATTGAGGATTTCAAATCCTCAAATTTTGGCTCAAAACCCACTGTCCTAATTAATCAGAATGAAGCTCCTATGGTTGATTGGTGAAGATGCTGATGAGGATATAGCCACACAACACTGATTTGTTATGGGAAGTCTCAATCCTAGTAGTTGACATAGGACTTCAAGAACTCCTTTATAAGTATTGGTTCACATGGCAGAAACACATGCAGGCAGGCAGTTCAGTGGAATGGTAGTTCAGTGCAGGCTTCTCAGGAAGTGTGTTTTGCATGAGAGGCCCCAGTTTAGAAGCAGCTGCTAGGCTCTGCTTTTAAATTGGAGCCCAGTTAGCCACCAGGAGACCTTCTTGGTAGGTATCTTCTTTCTTGCAGTCCACAATTATAAGTTTAAATTTGACTGCCTCAGTATTCTAACATCATTATCATTGTAAGTTTCATTATCACCATGTTTTGTATTGAATAACATGAAACTATCACTGTTTTAATACATTCATATGTGTATCAAATAAGTTAATTTTTATTAAAAATGTAAGGAAGATAATGTTATATTCTTATATTTAATTTGTGAATTAACTGATAGTAGATAGGTTAAATTTTTTGTCCAAATTTATATAGCTCAGTTAAGTGGCAAAGCTAAGCTTTAAATATAGTGGATCTGGCTCCAGAATCTGTTATCAACACTATACTATACTGAATTAAGGTTTTCTTGAATTTTAAATATTCATTTCAAATAAAAACATACCTGTATTACTTGTATTAATAATGCAGGTAAATGTGGCCCAATCATATCTCTGTGTAGATCTATCTTTATTTCTACACTAACCATATAATTTTCAATTACTGTTAATGATAGGTCCATATCATATTTAAACCTATACCAATAATAAATATTTAACCGTAAATATTGTTTGCCAGATCAATGAACAATCTGTTGCTATTATATTTTAACTAAAGGTCCGGTGCATGAAAATCGCGCACAAAGGGGGGTGTCCCTCAGCCCAGCCTGCATGCTTTCCAATCTGGAACCCCTCAAGGGCCAGGATCAGGCCTAAACAGGCAGTGGCACATCCCTCTCACAATCCAGAACTGCTGGCTCCCAACCGCTCACCTGCCTGCCTGCCAGCCTGATCACCCCCTAACCACTCCCCTGCCAGCCTGATCGGCACCTAACTGCTCCCCTGCTGGCCTGAGAGCCCCCAACTGCCCTCCTCTGTCCAGCCTGGTCACCCCCAACTGCCCTCCCCTTCTGACCCGGTCACCCCTAACTGCCCTCTCTTGCCAGCCTGATCACCCTTAACTCCCTCCCCTGCGGGTCTGGGTCCTCCCCAACTGCCCTCCCCTGCAGGCCTGGTCCCTCCCAAGTGCCCTCTCCTGCTGGCCTGATTGCCCAAAACTGCCCTCCCCTGCTGGCCATATTGTGGTGGCCATCTTGTGTCCACATGGGGGCAGCCATCTTTGACCACATGGGGGCTGCCATCTTGTGTGTTGGAGTGATGGTAAATTTGCATATTACTCTTTTATTAAATAGATTTGTATTTTCATTCAGAATTAATTATCTCAATTATTTGTGTTTCCTTTAGATATGGGTTTAGTTTCATTGTAGTTAAAAATACACTAAAAAAAAAAAGCAGGAAACCCAAATTTCACAAGTCACAAACTCAGCTCACTGAATAGCAAATTCTCACCATTCTGGATTTTTCTTCCTGACACTTATCAGTCATCAGTATGATTTTTGTATAATCAAATGTGTATTTCCTGCCTCACCTTATAGATTATAAGCTATTTGGGAGAAGAGCCATGTCCCTCTCATTCTTCATTAATTTTTTGCACAAAGCCTGCATGTGAGGAATGAATGAATGCATAATGGAAAAATAAAATAATTCTCATGAGTTGTTATTTTTTGTTGTTTTTGTTGTTTGTTTTTTCTGGTTGGTGACTTTAAATTGGAATAAGCTTTTCTTTGTGGGAAGGAGGATCTGGTTTTATAGGTATAAATCATGTAGATCACAGTGAGCTTTTAGTCCTTCTCTCTTTACCAAGCTATGTTAACACCATTCTCTTAAAATCAAATGTGATTATTTTACTAATAAGCTACTGGCTATCTTTGATAGGTTACGTAGATTTTTGTGCTCAGTAAAAGTTGTTGATGGATTCTTTAATCTGTAACTTCTAAATAAATGAGAAAGCACAATGAAGTAACAATGCATTGCGTTTTCTAGTTGTCAGTGCTTGAAATTATGCGTTCTTCCTAATGATGTTATATTGAGGAAATGGAATGTTAATTATCATTTTAAGCCTGTTAATGTGTCATGTTACATAATGAAAAAAATAAAAAATAAATAAAACATGGCAGTTGTTCAGAGCTTTGTTGGTGGAGCCTTACTAGAGAATTGTAACAAAGAATACAGAGAGAGAGAGCCAGAGGATATTTTGTGGGCTGCTCTCATCTCTTTTATTTGTTTCTTCTCCAGTTCTGTTTTAATTAAAAGAGTAAATTGAAACAGCCTGAATCTTTTAGCACTGAGTTCTCAAGAGATGTTACATAGCCAATTGGGTTAAGAATCAGGCATCTGCAACATAATTTTCAGCCAACTAGTCAATGACTAGCACTCTGGCTGTGGATAAATCTCATAATCCTTTTGTAACAGTTTCAATACTGGCAAAGGGTAATGGCAAGTTTCTCAGCCCACAATTCCACTCACTAAGAATAAGATGTCTCTAAAGCATCGCTCATGTCTAGGGGCTATTGGATTCACTAGAAACCCAGTAGTACAAAGGAAAAAAGTTGACAGATCTTGATAATTTACTTCAAATCTTGATACTGGGAATTTTTTTAACATGTAAGAGCAAATAGAAACATTTAATCAGAGAATAATGAACATGCAATATCTAATTTGCACAGTAGACTTATATGCACATATGGCAAATACATTCATCATTTCTGCAGACCACCTCATTGACATTTTTCACTTTTATTTAATAATTTCTACGTAGGCAGTTTGTGAAGTTTAAAATTTCAGATTTGAATGTGGCTTAGAACACCTGGTTGGATTTTGATTTAGACAAAGTTAATAGTATTTCATAAAACTGAGTTACAGATACATTTTTCTTTAATGCGTTCAAAGTTCCAAAACAAACAAAACCAACAATTAAAAATAATAAACAGGTGCCAGGCCAGTGTGGCTCAGTAGTTGAGCATTGACCCATGACCCATGGACCAAGAGGTCCCTGGTTCAATTCCTGGTCAGGGCACATGTAAAAGCTAGTAAAAGAAGATATGGACAAACAGAATATTAGTGATAGTAGACACTGTATTGCAGGTCCCATCCCCAGTAAGGTGCAAGCAGGAGGCAGCTGGTCAATGTTCTTCTCTCATTGATGTTTCCATCTCTCTCTTCCTCTCCCTTCCTCTCTATCTGAAAATCAATAAAAACTTACATTTTTTCAAAAGCATGGTTGGTGTGTCACAGTGGTTGAATGTCAACCTGTGAACCAGGAGGCCATGGTTGATTCCTGGTAGAGCACATGCCTGGGCTGTTGGCTCAATCCCCAGTCGGGGGTGTGCAGGGGACAGAAAACCAATTATTCTTTCTCATTATTAATGTTTCTATATCCTTCTCCCTCTCCCTTCCTCTCTGAAATCAATCAATAAACATTTTTTAGAAATGAATCAACCAATGAATGAATTAGCCAAAGAACATATATGCATAACCCATACACTCAGACAATAGTGCAGGTGATGGTTAGAGGGAAGGGGAACTGGAGGCTAGGAGGAAATGGATAAAGGAGGAGCAAATGGGGACATCTGTAATAGTGTCAACAATAAAAATAAAGGTAAAAAATAAAATTTAAAAACTTACAAATCATAGATTTTTAAGAATTGTTACATTTATTGAAACTATATGGTAAATTCATTAAAGCTAAATTCCTATTCTATCTGTGAATACAGTTACTGTTTATCTACTAGCTAAGTGCAAGATGATCTTAAAAGTGGGAAGAAAAAGAAAAGAATGAACCAATAAATGCATAAATAAGTGGGACAACAATCCATGTTTCTCTCTCTCAAATAAATAATAAAAATAAATAAATAAAAATAAAATGAAGAAAATCTTAGATAAGAGCAACAAAATACTCCCATTTATTTCCAATGAGAGATGTAGTATTACATATACACTTGCAATAAAACAGGCTTACACTAGCATTAATAAAACAAGCACAAATGTTTCCTATATGATGAACACAATAAATAATGAAAACAATTTAACAAACTAGATTTCTTTGCAATTTTATAAATATTTTTGTAGTCTATGAAATTGCAATTATTAAGTTAATAAGCTGTTTTGAAGACATATATTTAACTTAATGCACATTTTTCACCAAGGCTTTTATAGGCACATAATTTTTTTTTAAATGCATTGCATAACAATTATTCTCCGATGCAATTCATACAAAAAACACATCTATAATGCATCTTATGCTATTTTCATTATTTTTTATTTCTTTAGAAATGATCAAAAAATTAGACACTTATGAAATCATCCGTGTATAGATGTTTATATTTGTAGTTCATTTTTCATTTAATAAATGGCATACATTGCTAATTTGAAAGACTTTTTCAAGTTTTTTTTCTAAATATTTTAACAAATTTTGTGCACCAGGCTTGTAGTATTTAATTAAATGACTATCACAAGTAAAACTAACAGGTGATTTGAGAGCAGACATTTAGAAATGTCACACCTAAAATAATGGGATTAGAAGCAAGCACAAAGCAACCCACTATATAAAGGTCTTAGAGGTTCATGAACATAACTAAGTATATTTAAACAGGGGACAATTGTACCTTAACCCACTAGTCAAACAGGTGAAAAATTATTCTTTTACACATTAGTGATTAAATTCATTAAAAATAAATGCTATCTAAGTGTGGTCAAAATATGTAACTGGGGAAAGGGATATTAAAACATATTTTATCTTATAAAATATTTGGTTAAGAATACAATGCATTCCTACTTAAGTAAAATAATTAAAACACTGCAAATATGCATGCTAACAAGAAAAGAAGGTATACTCAATAATAACTTATATTTCTAATATTTTCTCTTGGCATCAAAGAAACTAACACATTCAAACATTATTGAAAATAACATCTCATTTTTTTCAGCATTTGGAGGGATGTACTGTAAATCCTTTACTAGTAATGCTCTTCAAAAGTATTGCTAAGCATTCTATTTATGAAATAATTTTAAAAATTAAAGAGAAGGGGAGAGAAAGCTAAGTATGTACCACAATATGATCCCAGACAATGACAAGATTGCATTTTTAAAAGATATATCATATTAAAATTGAATAACTTTAATAGAATTGCTAAATATTTATACTAGCATATCTTGACATTATTAAAATGTTCAATATAATATTACATATAACATCATGCAAAATCTATTCAAAGTGGATGGGCCATGAACACTGTCAAAATGACTGACTGGTAAATAGCATAATGTTCAGTGAAAAATAACAATGTGTCAAATTTATGAGAAGGTCTCCAGCTGAGTGCCACAGGATCTGTAATACTTTCAGATACCTTAAAAATTTGCATGTGATCCAAAAGAGAATCAACAACATAATAATTACAAATAAATGTCACTTTTCAATATTGTAGGTTTTTCTTAGTGTGCCATACAAAAATAAAATTAATAAAATATTTGACATATTCAGGTTTACATCATTTAATTTGTAATGTATCTCTTTTTTTTTTTTTTTTTGCTTTTCCTTCTTTTAGACCTTTATAGATATTGGGAAAACTCTCTGCTGATTTAAATTTTCATTAAAATGTACAAAGGAAATATTACAATAAGATGACTTTTCTCTACCCATACTTTTACAGTAAGAACTTATAATTTAAATAATTATAATTTTTATTCTTCTTTTGTTTATTTTGTATTAGTGGTCAGGAAAAAATATCACAGAGAAAAAATGTTATTATGAACCCATAGTTATGTTTGTAAAAGTAACCATACTTACATCTATGTGTAAATTGTGTCTAACATCTATAACTATTTTCAGATAGTCTATAAAAAGTGTTTTTTATTTTCAATGAGTGAATATCATTATTTGTTGTCACAATATCATGTGCACTTTATTCTTCCTAATGTTTTTTCTTTTCAATTGTTTTTTAAATATTATTCTTTTTATTTCATAAGAAATAAAAAGAATAATATTGCATCAATTTTTTAAAATTTATTTTTTATTTTTTATTATTATTATTTTTATTTGAAGTATTACAAATAGTAGTACATATGTCTCCTTTCCCCCCCCCATTAACCTCCCCCTGGCCTCCCCTACCCTCCAGTACATGCCTTCACCTGCCCGCCCTCCCCCCCTCCAGTGTCTTGTATCCATTGGTTGTGCTTATATGCATGCATACAAGTCCTTCAGTTGATCTCTTACAGCCCCCCCCTGCCCAACCTCCCCTGCCTTCCTGCTGTAGTTTGACAGTCTGTTCTATCGATTTTTTAAAATATATTTTATTGATTTTTTACAGAGAGGAAGGGAGAGGGATAGAAAGCTAGAAACATCAATGAGAGAGAGACATCGATCAGCTGACTCTTGCACGCCCCCTACTGGGGATGTGCCTGCAACCCAGGTACATGCCCTGGACTGGAATCAAACCCGGGACCCTTCAGTCCACAGGCCGACGGTCTATCCACTGAGCCAAACCAGTTAGGGCTATTCAATCAGTTTTTTAAGTGTTTCATTTTTTGTACCTCTGAGTCTCTTTCTCTCATTTTTTTTTCTTTTCTACTCTTATTGTCATTATCCTTTCTTTAGAGTTATTTTTTATTTATTATTATTTTTTTTATTGTCTTCTCTCAGCCTGCCTTCCCCCCACACCCTCAGCCCTGGCTTTCACCCCCTATTGTTTGTGTCCATTGGTTATGCTTATCCTATAAAATAAAAGCATAACATGCAAATTGACCGAACTGTGAAACAACTGGCTGCTATGACACACACTGACCACCAGGGGCAGACAATCAATGTAGGAGGTTCCCCCTGGTGGTCAGTGCACTTGCACAGGGGGAGCGCTGCTCAGCCTGAAGCCGGGCTTACAGCTGACAAGCACAATGGCGGTGGCAGGTGCCTCTGCTGCCTCTACTGTAGATGAGCAGTTAGGAGTGAGAAGTCCTGGACTCTGAGAGCCCCAGACTGCGAGAGGGATGTCTGACTGCCAGCTTAGGCCTGATCCACCCAGCAGGCGAACATCCCCAGAGGCATCCCGGACTGTGAGAGGGCACAGGTCAGGCTGAGGCCCCCCAACCCAGTGCATAAATCTCATGTTCTGGGCCTCTAGTCCTATATAATAAAAGGCTAATATGTAAATAGATTGAACGGCAGAATGACCAGTTGCTATGATGTGCACTGACCACCAGGGGGAAGATGCTCAATGCACAAGCTGCCCCCTGGTGGTCAGTACACTCCCACAGGGGTAGACCGCTCAGCCTGAAGCCCTGAGCTAGACTCACGGCTGGCAAGCCCAGCAGTGGTGGTGAAAGCCTCTCCCACCTCTGCAGCAGCGCTAAGGATGTCCAACTGACAGTTTAGGCCCGCTCCCCCCTCCCCTGGGAGGAGTAGGCCTAAACCATCAGTCAGACATCCCCCGAGGGCTCCTGAACTGTGAGAGGATGCAGGCTGGGCTGATGGAACCCCCCAAGTGCACCAATTTTGTGCACTGGGCCTCTATTATGCATATAAGTTATTTCATTGATCTCTTATTCCTTCCCCCCACCCACCCCTTGTCCACCCTCCCCTGCCTTCCTTCTGAGGTTTGATGGTCTCTTTGATGTAGGAGGTTCCCCCTGGTGTCTCTGGATGTATTTTTGTTCCTCAGTTTATGTTGTTCATTATATTCCACAAATGAGTGAGATCATGTGGTATTTATCTTTCTCTGACTGGCTTATTTCACTTAGCATAATGCTCTCCAGTTCCATCCATGCTTCTGCAATTCGTAAGAGCTCCTTCTTTTTAACAGCAGCACAGTATTTCACTGTGTAGATATACCACAGTTTTTTAATCCACTCATCTGCTGGTGGGCACTTAGGCAGGAAAGGCAGGTCCCAGCTGACCTCTGGGCCCTGGGCAACACCTGGACCCCCAAGCCCCCACATGCCTCCCTCCACCTGAGTACGGTACCCAAGTCCCCATGCAGAGATGTGATGAGTGTGGCCACACACCATGGGCTGGGGCATAACATGGGCCTCTGGGCCATCCAGTGGCACCACACAGAAGCAAGGCAGGCAGTGCATTCTCTCTCGGCCAGCCTTGCAGACCCACTCATGCACAAACCCATGGAGAGCCCAACTAGCCCCTGTTGTCCAGGTGACTGCAGCCTGGCTCACCCAGAAGAGGCCATGTGGGTGTTGGGCGGGCTCCTCACAGGTGCCTGGCACCTGAGCACAGGGGCTTCCCTGGCATATGAGCCTGGCATCCCAGGGCAAGGTAGTAAGGGAAGTGAGCATAAGCTCGGCGGACACCCCTCATTCTCGCTGCACCTCCGTCCCCATCAACCCCACCCCCAGGTAGCTGACAAGAGGTTGCAGCTAATGCCCACCATGTTCCACGCCACCCCCTGGTGGTCAGTGCATGTCAAGTGAGCAGTCGGACTCTAATGACTGCCTGAGGGGATAAATTGCATATCAGGCTTTTATTATATGGAATTGCGCTGCTATGGACATAGGGATGCATATGTTCTTTATGATGAGAGATTCAATTAAAAACTTTTGGTTTATTTTTGTTGCACTTTCATTAAATTATTTTGTAGAGCATATTGACAATGTTTACATATCTCCACCAAAATGTATATGTTGAATTTTTTTCTACAATGTGATGTTATTAGAACGAAGGGCTTTGGGTAGGTAATTAAGATCAGGTAAGGTCATAAGGGTGGAGCTTCTGTCAATGAAATTAGTGTAGAGAGCTTGATTCCACTTTTGCTCTCTGCCATGTGAGGACACAATGAAAAATGAAAAGTCTGAAATCAGAAAGAAGGTCCTCACTAGAAGATTCACGTGGACACCTTAATTTCAGACTTACAGCCTGTAGAACTTTGAAAAATAATTATTGTTGTTTGCTAGTTATGCAGCCTATATGGTACTTTGTTATATCGGCCTAAACTAAGAGTGTTGTACATTTGTTTTCAACATAGTATTTATAAAACATACTTTTAAGATTTTATTAATATTCTAATTAGTACTCTAGTATTATCTCTCTTGTTTTAATATTTAATATTATTATCATTCAGTTCTTAATCTTTGGTAAGTTCAGTGTGGGTTACTTTCTAATGCTTGAGTTATATTGGACATCATTAAAAATATCAACATATGTATAATTTATATTTTCACATTTATTTCTAATTTAGCTACAATATTATTTCAAGAACCATGCTTTTTGCTGATATTACTTATTCTTTGAAAACTTGTGTCCTCTTTGTGTCACTATAATCAAATTAGTAAAATGTTTGTATGTATTTTAAAAATGAATTTTATTATATACTAGTGGCCCTGTGCATGAAATTTTTGCATGGGGAGGTATCCCTTAGCCCAACGTGCACCCTCTCCAATCTGGGACATTCCTATCACAATCCAGGACCACTGGCTCCTAACCGCTCACCTGCCTGCCTGATCACCCATAACACTCTTTCTGCTGGCCTTCTTGCCCCCAACTGCACCCCCGATGGCCTGCTCACCCCCAACTACCCTGCTGGCCTGCTCGACCACAACTCACCCCCTGCCAGCATTCTTGCCCTGAATTAGCCCCTCCCCCCCCCGCTGGCCTGATCACCCCCAACTGCCCTCCCCTCCTGGCCTGATCACCACCATGGCTTTGTCCGGAAGGCCGTCCAGAAGGTCTCTCAGTCTAATTAGCATATTACCTTTTTATTAGTATAGAAGTATACTAAAGGCCTGGTGCACAAATTCGTTTACCAGTGTGGTCCCTTGGCCTGGCCTCGAGAGGGTGCAGACCAGGCTGAGGGACCCCACTGGTGCACAATTGGGGCCAGAGAGAGACATGGGAGGTTGGCCAGCCAGGAAGGGGCCATGGGAGGGCTCCAGGATGTACCCAGCCTGTCTCGCTCAGTCCTTATCAGTCAGATACCAGTAGCAAGCTAACCTACCAGTCAACTGTGGTAAGTGTATGGCATAGTGAACAGTTGACCAAGCATATCATTAGCATATTGTCCTTTGATTGGTTGAATAGCTAAACAGTTGACCACTTAGCATATTAGACTTTTATTATAAAGGATATGGATTTATTTAGTTAACTTTTTGTTTATATATTCTTGGTCCCTAATATTTTCTACTTGAACTCTATGTAGCTTTTCATTTCTTTGTCCATAGAACATTCATCCCATTCACATCTTAGTATATAAACACCCAGGGTCCATAATTACTGACAAAAGACTTGGCTGAACACTGGAAGTCAGTTCTGCAGTCAGTTCTGGGTTGCCGTGGCAACCCAGCACTGACTATAGCTGGTGTGGACGCAGTGACCCAGCACTGACTGCCGAGGGAGCTGCAAATCAGGCCCAGAGAGAGGCCTAGAGAGTGAGTCAGGGTCTGATCCGCAGCCTCCATGGCAGCTGTTGATCAGCTATTGCTTCTCTCTTTCTCTCCAGGCTTTGCTAGCAGCCATGCCTCTGTTTCTCTCCAGGCCTCCACGGGGGGCTGCTGATCAGCCCTGCCTCTCTGATCAGGCCAGGAGATAGGCCCGAAGACACTGACTGGCATAGAAACCGACCAATAAGAACCAAATTTGGGTGAACTGTGAGGAACTAATGGCTGACTAGGAGGTGGAGCTTTTGACACTGACTGGCATAGAAACAGACCAATCAGAAACAAATTGGCTGTCAGGGAAGGGCAGTTGGGGGTGAGATGAGGTTGGCAGGAGAGGGCAGTTAGGGATTATCAGGCAGGCAGGTGAGCAGTTAGGAGCCAGTGGTCCCAGATTGTGAGAGGGATGTCCATCTGCCGGTTTAGGCTCGATATCTGTGGGATCAGGCCTAAACCAGCAGTCATACATACCCCAAGGGTTCCCCGATGGGAGTGGTGCAGGCTGGGCTGAGGGAATCCCCCTCCCCCATGCTGGAATTTCATGCACCCAGCTGCTAGTTTATAATAATAAACATAAATTATATTGACTTATATTTTATGATTTACTATAATTCAGTAAAAAAATTCCCCTTTCCTTTTTCCTTTTCCTTCCTTTTTCAAGTTTTGATGTATTCCTGTTGCTCCTATTGTTTGTTCTAGATTCTACAATTCTGTAGTCTTCTCTTGGCTTGGAATGGCTGGGGAATAATACCATTAACCAGATCTCTTAAAAAATACTTATGAAGCTTTCTAACACAAAGCTAATGCATTTTATTACCTACCGATTATTTTAAAACTAGACTACTTATTGTAAAAACAAAACAAAAAAGAAAGCAAAAAATGTTTAATTTATGGATTAATTTTTGGCTTTATGATGATGGCTGGATGAATAATAGGATAATCATATAAGCTGTTTAAATAATAGAATAGGAAATGAATATGCTCCATAAGTGAAATGGCACTCTTTATAAGTAATATCTCCACATGAATTGGCTTGAATGACCTTTGCATACTAACCCAATTTAGAATGCATTCTAATAATGAAAAAGAGGGATTTATGGAGAGATTTGTCTGATGTCCTGGACTTTTCCAAAGAAAGAATGGTATTTCTGTGTCCTATAATTCCTTGTATTCTTTAAATCTCTAGTATCTGTAAATCATTTAGTGAGTTAGATGAAGAAATTGGACTCTGTGTTACCACAAATTCTGATTAATATTTCTGGCAATAGTTATCTTTCAAACCTTAACCACCATAATAGGACATCTGTGTTTTAAATTCAACTATTATAAGTATGTTCAAAAATGAAAACTACCCTTTCAATAAGATGCCTCCCTTAAAAGGTAATTTTAATGATTTACCTTTTTATTCTCCAACCTGTTCTCCTAGCAATACCTTCATGTTCCCATTCCCCCTGTTTTTCTGAGTTGCTTTATTCTATTGGCTTTAAGACACAGGAATTGAAAGCTATTATAAACTAAAGGACTGGTGCATGAAAATTCATGCATTGGATTGTGGGAGGGGTCCTTCAGCCCAGCCTGCCCTCCTCTCACAGTCCGGGAGCCCTCAGGGGAGGGAGGCGACCTGGTGCTCAAGGTAAGGCAACCTACATCACACCTCTGCTGCTGCCACTGTCAGCATGCAAGTCTCAGCAGGCCCTGGTTACCTGAGCCTTGGGCAGCCCTGGGTGGCTGGGCAGCCACCATTTGAGGCTTTCCTGCACCTTGGACCAGCCCTGGGCAGCTGGGGGACTGAGGGGACTGGGAGACTCTGTAGGCAGGGCGGAGGGGACTAGACACCACCATCTTTGAGGGCATGGCAGTCAATTAGCATATTCCCTCCTTACTGGCCGTGGGTGCCACCATCTTTCTGATGGTGTGGGTCAATTATCATATTCCCTATTTATTAGATAGGATATTCACACATATTTTATATATTAAACAAAAATTGTATGTTGTGCATACATTATTATTTTACTTTTATCTTTTCCGTATTTAAGTTTTTGTCTTTTGGTTAGCATATCTTAGAATATGTATTCCTCTCAAATTCATTACAAGCATGAAATACTCTGTATTCTTACATGCAGTCAATGTATATTATTGTTGTTGTTTGGCCATAACAGAAAAATTCTATCATGGTTGAATACCAGGGTTCTAGTTCCTTTATCTCAGTTTTTAATACTACTTATCTGTTCACATTGTTGAAAACAAAATGTCAAATTTCAGTATGATTTTCTCTAAAAATATTGTTAATCCTTTGTCTGGAATATTTTAAGATCTTTAAAAAATGTTTTAATTCAGGACTTTCAGTAAGATATCTATCTATAGGTATGTGTATCTTCAATAACTTTCCTAAGAATTTGTGCACCTATAAAATCTGAAGCCTAAGACTTTCTTTAGAACAGAAAAATATTATATTGTTCTCAGATAATTATTTTTCATCATCTATTATTTTTCTTCTTTGAGAGTACCTATTATTTGCATGATAGATGTGATCTATCTTTCAAGACTTATTTTTTCTCTTTGTTTTTTTTTTAATATTGAGAAATATTTCTTTCACTTTTATTTTAATTTGGTCCCCAGAGATTGTGTTGTTCTAAGATAATTAAATAAATGTTTCATAATATTTTAAAAGTATATTGATTGTTTACCTGGTGAATTTCATAAAGTATTTTTATGCTATAGTCAAAATTTTTCTGAAAGGTTTAATATAAATTGTATTAGGCTTTGTATCTTATACTCATTTCAATATATTTCAATATCTACTACTCCAGTTAATAAATATTCAGCCTGACCTTTCATCAAATTTATGACTCAGAAAAGGTGAGCTTTTATTGTTACCTCAATATCTGCCAAAATAAAGCAGAATATGTTTCTAATTATCTATCATTTTCAAACCAAAAAAATGCATATCCTTGTTTTGAGAAATAAGGTTGTACTGTGTCTAGCTCCCCTGAGGTGTTAGTAGCATTTTTTTCTTCCTGACCAATTAATTTGTGAGCTAATTCTTCTGACAGAGAGATAGTACACAAAAGTGTTGGGTCACAAGAGTCAGGAGGACTTTTCCAGGGAAACGGGAGGTGAATTAAGTTTTGAAGGTCTTTTTTTTTTTTTTTTTTTTTTTTTTTTTTTAGTTTTTAAAGATTTCTCTGTGTTGAACACTTTTAGGAAAGCATAAAACCCTTTGTTACCATGAGCTTGGAGGTAAGATAAACCATCACTTATTGCAAATATTTAATCTCTTGTATGGCTTTAAAAAGAAATGTCTTGTATGTTTTTTCTATCCTTGAGAGTCTGAAAAAAATTGAAGGTAAATCAATATGGATTTTAAATCAAAAGACTGAAGACTGTGGGAAATTCAGATTTGTCTTTCAATATATCCCTTAGTTTTCCTTCCACACTCCTCTTTTTACTAAAAAGTTTTAAAATCAGGCAAATATCTTGATAGAAAGATTGGTTGAAAAATTAAAGCAGGCTTCTTCAGTTATCTGACTTCTAAAGATTAAAAAATTATGGTTTTATCCCACTTGTTTTCCTGTCTTTTTTAAAGTATCCAACATAGTTCTTCTGCCTCTAGTGCAGACCCAGAAATCAATAAATGTCCAGTAGACAAAGTTGACCAGGTGTCTTAAGTTTCTTTATAATTCTCTTGTTTTTTTTTTTTTTAATTTTATTTTATTTTTATTGTTTTAAGTATTACAAATAGTAGTACATATGTCTCCTTTTTTTTTTTCCCCTTTGATCTCCCCCCGACCTCCCCTACCCCCCAGGACATGCCTTCACCTGCCCACCCTCCCCCCCCCACCCCAGTGTCTTATATCCATTGGTTGTGCTTATATGCATGCGTACAAGTCCTTCGGTTGGTCTCTTACAGCCCTCCTCGCCCAACCACCCCTGTCTTCCCAATGTAGTTTGACAGTCTGTTCAATGCTTCTTTGCCTCTGTATCTTTTTCCCACCATTTCTTTCCTTTAAAAAGTTTTGCCTTTGCAGACTGGAAATAAACATATAATAACAAAACAAGACAAAACAAAAAAATGTTTGAGTCCCAATTTCAATGTCCAACAGTTCCTTATGTGTACATGTCAGCAGTGATATCTGGATGGTGGGCACATGGTGGCAATGCAGGTCCGACCCTCTCTGGTTTGGTCCTATGTAACCTGCAGCGGTGCACAGCTGCTGACTGCTCCCATGGCAAGGCGTTGTCAGCGTCTTCCATCTCTGGACTGTTTTTTCCTCTTGTCTTCGTGGTTGGAGCACTCCTGTCAATTCCTCTCTGTTGCAGGAATCCATCTGGTCTTGGGGTTGTTTTCTGAAAATATACAAATATATTCTCGACCACAAGTTAATAAAGGAATCTTTTCTATGTAATTGATTTGGGATCCTTTTTATTTTTGTTCAAACGATTTTCCTTTGTCTTATTTAGACACCAAGTGTGTTTTTCAGACTATATGAGAAGTCTACTATTATTTTTACCATTGCTCCTCTGTATACAGTAGAGCTTTTGATCTCTGTCTGTTTTTAAAATTTCCTCCTTATTGCTGGTTTCTAAAAAAATGGGTTATGGGTGGGGCCACTGCCTTGGTTAGGATATAGGGATCTGGAGAGACTCAAGGATGTCAGTGACTGAATTGTGTGGCTTTGGGGCAAGGACCATTCCCTCCACTTTCCTAGCCATTTAAAAAAATAAAATAGAGTAGTTTGAAAAATAATAAAAAGAAAAAACAGAGAGGAGACAAATATATAAAGTCAGAAATTGAAGAGGAGAAATAGCAACTGACACTAAATACAACAGATTGAAAGAAAATATTATGAATAATTATATGCCAATAAATTGAACAATATGGATAAAATAGATAAATTCTTAGAAATATACAACCTTCCAAAACTGAATCAGAAAGAATAAAAAAAATCTGAATATACAGATTTACAACTAGTGAAATTGAAGCAATAATAATAAAAAAAACCTCCCCTCAAAAATATCTCTTGACAGGATGGGTTCAAAAAAGAATTATACCAAACATTAAAAATCTAACACCTATTCTTCTCAAGTTATTCCAGAAAATTATGTAAAAGACTCACAAGCTCATTTGACAAGGCCAGCATTATCCTAATTCCAAAACCAAATAAAGACACTACAAAAAGAGAAAATCATAGACCAATACCCTTGATGAACATAGATGCTAAATTCCTCATAAAAATATTAAAATATTAACAAAACAGATCCAGCAATATATTAAAAAGATCATATACCATGATCAGATGAGATTTATTTCAGGGATACAAGGTTGTATAATAGCTGCATATCAATAATTTCATATATATTTTTCTGCTCATCAATTTTTCCTAAACTTAGAAACATAATGTTGTATCAGTATTTCCTTACTTAAATATAAATATTTATAAAACTTGCTTTTTCTTAATGAAAGATGAAATGGTTTAATTAAATTATTTTGCTCATTTAACCAAAAAGAAACTCATCAAAAGGCAGAAATGTGTGAAGTATTTTAGAACCATTAATAATAACTCATTGCTTGTACCTGTCTTATTTTCCCAACACTTATTAAAAAAGACTGTCTTTATGCAGTATGCTCTTGCTTCTTTTGTAAAATATTGAGTGTAATGGCTTGGGTCAATTTCTGGGTCCTTTGTTCTGTTCCATTGATTTTTATGTCTGTTCTTGTTCCAATACCAGGCTGTTTTGAGTACAGTGGCTTTGTAGTATAACTTGATATCTGGTATTCTGATTCCTCAAACTTTGTTCTTCTTTCTCAGTATTGCTGAAGTTATTCAGGATCTCTTTTGGTTCCATATAAATTTTTGGAGTGTTTGTTCATGATCTGTGAAATATGCTATTTGTATTTTAATAGGGATTGCATTGAATCTATAGATTGATTGCTCTGGGTAGTATGGACATTTTAATGATGTTGAGTATACCAATCTCAGAACATAGTATCTAAGAAGAAACTAAAAGCAGCAAAATCTCAGACATCTTTTATAGCAATATGTTTACAGATGCATCTCCTAGGGCAAGGGAAACTAAGGAGAAAATAAACAAATGGGACTACATCAAAATAAAAAGCTGCCGCACAGCAAAAGAAAGCATCAAAAAAATGAGAAGAGAGCCCACTGCATAGGAGAACATACTTGCCAATGATACATGCAATTAGGGTTTACTATAAAAAATATATAAGGAAGGCATGCAATTTAACAAAAGAAGACAATCCAATAAAATAATGAGCAGAGGACCTAAATAGACACTTTTTTCAAAGTGGACATACAAAAGACCAAGAGACATATGAAAGATGCTGAAAGTCACTAATTACTTGAAAGACACAAATCAAAATGACAATGAGGTATCACCTCACATGTGTCAGAATGGCTGTCATCAACAAATCAACAAAAGACAAATGTTGGCCGGAATGTGGAGAAAAGGTAACCCTAATACAATGCTGGTTGGAATGCTGACTGTTATAGCCACTGTGCAAAAGAGTTTGGAGTTTCCTCAAAAAATTAAAAATAGAACTCCCATTTGACCAAGTGATCCCACTTCTAGGAATATATCCTAAGAAACCTGCAACACCAATCGGAGAGAATATATGCACCACTATGTTCATAGCAATTCAATTTACAATAGCTAAGATTTGGAAACAGCCCAAGTACCCATCAGTAGATGAGTGGATAAACAGCTGTGGTATGTTTATACCATATAATACTATGCATCTGTAAAAAGGAAGGATCTCTTACCCTTTCAGATAGCATGGATGGACCTGGTGAGTATTAGGCTAAGCGAATAAGCCAGTCAGAGAAAGACAAGTATCACATGATCTCACTTATGTGGAATCTAATGAGCAAAATAAACTGATGAATAAAATAGTTCCAGAGATATATAAATATTGAACAGACCATCAAATCTCAAAAGGAGAGTGGGTGGGTGGGAAGAGATCAACCAAAGAACTTGTATGCATGTCTATGCATAACCCCTGGTCACAGACAATAAGGTGGTGAAGACCTGGAGTGGGAAGTGGGCGTGGGCTAGAAGGGGTCAATGTGGAAAAAAGGGGGACATATGAAATACTTTCAACAACAAAGATAAATATAAAAAAATAATAACCCATTACTTACCAATACACAGTCTTCTCATAATCGGTATATCCTTCCAATAAAAGTCAGCTTTAAAAATTTATTTACAATGTGTTCTAGAAAAATTTTATATTTTTTCTAGTACACATTTAAGGATTTTAATCACTTGTTTATAAATGGCTTAAAATATGGATTTATAATGAAAATGCCGACAGTATTAATTGCAGTGCTACAAATGTCATACTATAGTAGAATGACCAGGGAATGAATTCCAGTTACATGCAGTTATATGCAAAAATCATTATGCATTTTATAATGTCAAAAGATCAATATCTCTACTCATAGTCAAATGACACTACAGATTGACTTATTTATTATAATTGTCTCTCCGTAACACACTCATTTATTTGACAAAGTACATTATCATTTATGTTGTAAACACAACTCATTAGTTCTGGTTTGTTGTTAATTATTTATTCTTCTAATTTGCCATTCATAAATTGAGTTGGCAATAACTATAGACCTTTTGACATCAGGTTGGAAAAGCAAATGTTATTAGCTTTATTATACAATGCATGTTTGTAAAATGCTGAAACGTTAAAAAACTTAAATACACATAAAAGCCTTCAAAACTACTATCAGTTGGAAAATTGGTACTTCCTACTTTTATATGAATAATGACAATCTTTTATAATTCTCATCATCTTTGTAAATATATATTGCAGCTCCTTGGCATTATATTTTACTTGAATAACTGCTTAAAGCATCAATTTGCTCATGAAATTCATATTGATAATACTTGTTACAGACACAAATATATACGATGCATTTTCATTTGAGTTTTTCATACATATTTTATGATAAAATTTGGTATTTCTAATCATAAACATACAATGTGCTCACTTTCATTTTTTTAGTGGTTACATATAAAATGTTATATATCTTAAGAGGAAAATACAACTTTAATAGAAGAAAGAATATTAGGTAGTATTTAGTGGAATTTTGATGTATATAATCAAGTGCATTTGTGAAAGAAATCATTGATTTTAAGAAAATAAATCCAATAAAAATTCGATTTATTAATTTATATTTTTCAAGACATACATTGTCTCAAGTGGAGCATCTAACAACTAAAGCATTATCTGTTAAGTATCTGGAAGGATAACTAGTGACATAATGAAAAGGATTTAACTTCAGAGACAGTAATGAAGAAAATATTACTATAGGTGTTATTAGGACAAGGGGAACATATATGGTGGTTAAATATGAGGCACAAGCATGTGGGAAACTGTTAATTTCCCCAAAGGTAGAGGGAGAAACATAGGTAAAGCCTCAGAGAGGGCAGAACCCAGAATGAGCTGGATCAGGTACTAACTAGACAGGTGAAGTGAATTACCTCATTATATTTAATAATCCAAATAATCCTAAAGGGTAGGAATATATGAATACAGAGGCATAGACTGACACATACAGAAGTTTATTGATTTTTTCAGCTGATTCTACTCAAAATTTCTAGAAGAAAAATTTTGTCTAGTTGTCTGACATAAGATGCTTAGTTATCTACAACTGATGGGAGGGGATGGAAGTGACTATATTTGTTAAAAAATAAAGATTTTTATTAGAAATGTAATTGGAAAATTGATTACTTTTTTTATGTATCACATTTGTTCTTAATTTTCTCTTGGTGTATTATTTTAGTTGCCTGAAATTTTCAAAGTGGTATAACATTTTTTTAAATTTTATTAATTTTATTGTCATAAATGGACAGTCTAGTAATCTATGACAATTGTCATTTAATTACAATGATATACAGTATAATATGTTAAATGACAATTATTGGCATATTCTTTAACAGAAATCTATCTTCAAGTGTTATAAAAAATGATGGACAAAATAACTGATTTTTTTGTCCTGCTGTGTTTTCAATCTGCTTTCCCTTCAAGAGGCGCACGCAGGCCCCCATTGGTGGCCCTGGCTTTGTGTCCAGGAGCCAAGGGGCGGGCCACTGGCTCAGCCCCCGAGCCTGACCTCCCTCCGATCCTTGGGCAGAATGCCTTAGATGGGCATTCGCGGTGGCGTTCTGTCATTTGCACACATTGTTCTCATTAAAAAGTGAATTATACTCAAAAAAAAAAAAAAGAATTGATTTTTTTTTCATACTAAATAGGACACAATCTCAAGTACTGAGTATAATAGCCAATTAACTCACTTTTTGTTATTACAAGTATCCAAGTTTTAAAAAGACACTTTAAATATGACATTATATCCAGAGTTTCTTTTAACAAAACAGTAAAAATGACTATTTTTTATCCTTCTGAAGTTAAATATCCTCTAAACCCCTTTGTTTGCTGGAAAATTTTCTCTTCCCCTTTACCTTATCTTATGAAATAATTTTGAGCAGGTTTAGAAATATGTGACTCAGTAAACAGACTGTTGTTAGGAATCAGGAGGAAAAATGATGCAGGCTGTTATTCCCTCCTTTAGATATTGCTATAATAGTGTAAAACATTACCAGATTTATTACTAATCTTTAAATTATTGAGCATTTTATATTTCTAAGTATATCTAAGTATAATACATATAACTTTAAATTATACCTGTTATATATGGATGTACTATATATATATACAGTATTTATATATTCTTTGTATGTACATATAAAATATTGACATACATACACACACACACACACACACACACATATATATATATATACTATCCTATATAATATAATAAAAGGCCAGTAGCCATAAGCATAACAACTTGCTCGAACAGTTACCATGAGGTGCACCACCTCTCGGTCCCTGCCCTCCCCCCCGCCCCGCCTCCGGCCCGCAGGCTTTGATCACAGCATGGCGAACAGGGAACCATAGCAAACCGAGGTGAGTGGCGGCGGGGTGGGACTGGCAAGCAGGCAGAACAGCCAACCTCTTGGTCCCTCCCCCTGGCCCACAGGCTCCAGGGAACCAGAGCCATGCTGTGATTGGAGAATGGGGCGTGGCGCTGGAGCAGAAGATGGCCCTGATCACAGACTAAGCCTAGGGACCCTACCCACACACGATTTTGTGCACTGGGCCTCTAGTTATATATAACTTGTAATGCTTGAAATTAATGTAATTCATTACTATTATTTTGTTAATCCTCACCTGAGGATATTTTTTTCATTGATTTTTAGAAAGAGTGGAAGGGAGGGCAGGAGGGGGAAAGAGAGAGGAAAAAAAAAACACATTGATATGGGAGAGACATGTCCTATCCATTGGTTACCTCCTGCATACATCCTAATTGGGGTCAGGGATCAAACCTGGAACCCAGGTACATGCCCTTGATTAGGAATGGTGTGCAGGGCTGACGCTTTAACCACTGACCCACACCGGCCATTCTTTTTTTTTTTTTTTTTTAATAAACATTGACAATGTACATTGCAGTCTAAATTGTATTTATTTGGTGAACCTCTCATGTACACACTTGGCTCCCTGACACTTCTTTATCCAGTCATCTATCAAAGGACACTGGTTGTTTCCATGTCTTAGCCAACACAAATAATGCTATAATGAACATTAGGGGTGCATATATCTTTGTGAATGAAAGTTTCAAAAATTTCAGGTAGATATTCAAAGGAGTGGCTGCTGGATCACATCATAACTATTATTTTTTGAGGAACCTTCATACTGTTTTCCATAGTGGCTGTACCAGTGTACATTCTCACCAGCAGTAAATGAAATTTCCTTTTTCTTTTTCTTTTTTTTCAAATATATTTTTATTGATTTCAGAGAGGAAGGAAGAGGGAGAGAGAGATAGAAACATCAGTGATGAGAGAGAATCATTGATTGGCTGCCTCCTGCACATCCCCTACTGGGGATTGAGCCTGCAACCCAGGCATGTGCCCCAGACTGGAATCAAACCTGGGACCCTTCAGTCGGCAGGCCATCGCTCTCTCCACTGAGCCAAACAACCAGGACAAGCTTCCTTTTTCTACACAACCTCTCCAACACTGGCAATTTCTTGCTAGGTTGGCAATAAATTAACAAACAAGAGTACCAAACAAACAAACACTTATAGAAACAGACAGCAGTATGGTGGTTACTAGAGGGAAGGGTGGTGGGGTGGCATTATGCATTAAATCCTCAGACCTTATTCATATTATATTTGAAAGTTTGCATCCTATATACTGAAATTTCAAGCAATAACAATATACTGTTTTTTACAATTCTGTGAGATTCTGGAGCAGCCTTTCTGCTGTCTTGGCCTGTGTTCACTCATACCCAGATGGGCTCAGGGTTATAGGGGAAACTGAGAGGCTTCTCCCACCATAACGATAACAGGGCAGCACTCCAAGACAGTAAAGTGGAGCCTGGAAGCCTGTCCTTAAAGACCCATAACATCACTTCTGCCACATTCTGTTCATCCACTCAAGTCACAAGGCAAGCTCAGATGTATAGGATGTGGAAAAAGACTATACCTGTTGATGGGAAGAGCAGAAATGTCACATTGCAAAAAGGCATGTAAATGAGAATGGGAGGAATGTGTGACTATATTTTTATCTATATTTTCAAATTGATTATATCCTCTTTTTTGATATCTGATGTATTAGAGAGTGATATTTCAACATTAATATTTATCTAAGTCCTAGGCATACCACATCAATTATTAAACCTTCTAGTTTTCTTTCCCTCTTACCAAGAGTATCTAGTGTTATTGAAGTCCACATTCTGACCCCAAAGACAGACTCCTAATTTTCTTTTTTAATTATGTATTTTGTTTTTCATTTTGCAAAGAGGATTAGGTGGCCAGTGAAGTTGTGCTCCTTTTCTGTAGCTACTGAAAAGTGGCCATACAGTCAGAAACTACAATATCTTTTCCCTCTTTTATCTAGGTGAGCTTATGACATTGCATTTTGGCTAAAGAAATTAAGGAGAAAAAAATAGATGCTTCTGGTAGACCCAGGTCTTAAAAATCACATTGGGCTTGGGCCTGAGTGACTCAATTGGTTGAGCATCTTCCAGTGCACCAAAAGGCTGATGTTTTGATTCCCAGTCAAGGCATAGGCCTAGGTTGCAGATTCAATCCTCCGTTGGGGTGCATGCTGGAGGCAACCAATCAATGTTTCTCTCTCTCTCTCTCTCTCTCTCTCTCTCTCTCTCTCTCTCTCTCTCTCTCTCTCTCTCTTCCTCTCTTTCTAAAATCAATAAAAATATTTTAAAAACACGTTGGAATCCTTCATCTTATTTCCTCATATACTACTATTAAGAAAAAGCCACATTGCTTGGTGGGCTTTTGGATATGGAGGCAATATAGGTCAGGCTTGGGACGATAGAAAGTTCTAAGGGAATCTCAAACCCAGCAATCAACTGGGTGCCAAATGTATGATTACCATGTCTTATTACCTAGTATATCCTGTGGTGCTATCTGTAATGTATTCAAATGCTAGACAGTGTTATTGCACCCCTAACATGAGAATTGAAATGTGTAACTATGATTATGGAGCAAATGTTTCTTTTGTTTTAATCCATATTTCTTTTATTACAGTGCAAATGGACCAAATAAAACTTGTAATCTTTTTCTTTGTAACTATATCATGCATGAGTTGCAGTTATTTTTATTCATCTGTTTCCTTGCTTAACCATAACCACTCTTTTAATGATATATTAAAGAGCATGCTATTTTTTTTTTAAGAAACAGCTGTAAAATATGTGCTTGGTTGTGGATTTTAGGATTTTATTTCTAGAATAAAGAAAAAACATTAAAAAGTTAAAGTAATAATGACCAAATAAAAACTTGATATGATAGTTGGGATATATTTAAATATTCACCCTATTATATTTAGATTCACCAAGAAGTATATGTTAAGATATTCTCACATTGGAATTGAAACATGGTGTTCTGCATTAAATTTAAGATATGCAAATTTATGTAGAGTTAAAAAAATAAACCAAATTCATATACTTGTTATGTGCAAATGTTTCTTTTACTACAGAAAACTACTCACTACTTATAAAGTTGCTCTTTTATGATATTGGTTTGTATTAAGCATCAAACAATAAGATATGAAGTGACTCTGCGATCATTTTTGCCCATTATGAGCTAAGATTTATTTCACCTTCTGAGTGATTACATTGGCTGAAAGTAGTGGAAACCTTTTATATGATTGCAAAAGCACATTTGGCATTGGATCTGAGACGGTCCAGGGGGCACAGTTTAGTTATGTTTTCTTTTTTTAATTCTTAAAAATTGCCTTCAAGAAGATTTTAAAGGTTAAATATGTATAAAGAAAGAGAATATGATAAAAGAGGACTTCTCAGAGCAAAAGAAAACAATCACACTAAACT
Source organism: Corynorhinus townsendii (assembly GCA_026230045.1). NCBI lineage: Eukaryota > Metazoa > Chordata > Mammalia > Chiroptera > Vespertilionidae > Corynorhinus > Corynorhinus townsendii. The sequence goes on along the minus strand of JAPDVU010000001.1, from coordinate 110,623,523 downwards.
CTTTTTGTGCTACATGATTATTGATAATCTTTAACTGGAAATCCTCATCACATTGAACATTAATTATGCAATCATTCTAATTGTTCGTTGATTTCTAGTTTTAGAATAGACTTATAGTTGAAGCGCAGAAGGCAGTTTTCTCTAGAAAATGATATGTGCATTTCATAAACCTTGATGTTATATAGACAATGATAAGAAAGAGAAAATTATCATACATAATACAGATTTGGGGATTTCTAGAAAATACAGATAAAACTAATTTGAATGAATAAAATTAAATTTTGAAAATATTGTTATAAAAACAAATTAAAGAATGACAATAATTGCATATCTAATCACACAGGTTCATGAAAACTTTCTAAAATTGTCCTCTTTCATTGTTTAGAGTCAATTCATGCTGTCTAAAATTGATAAATCAAGAACAGAAATGTAAAAATGTATTGAAAATTATTAAATGGGGTGAGGTGGGCCAATAGACTTTCTTTTCAGTTTTATTCTATTCTCAAGCACATGTATTAGTTTTATAATAATCATGAAATGAAAACAGAACACTCTAATATTAAGATGCATGTGTTCTTTTCTGATTATGCTGACAAATATTTTAAAAAATACAATCCATTGTTACTAATTCTGGTAAGGAAACAAGGCAAATTGGATGCAGCTATAATAGCTCCTGAATGAGGAAAACATTCATTTTGTTAACTCATTTGTTTCTTGTCTTTAAAAATAAGTGGCATTAATAAAACATAAATAGTAACGTACTAGGTTAATGAGATACTTAATTGAATACTTGGTTTTAGGCACATCTGGTAGATATTTGTATATCTGGCATTTCTAACATCAATACTTCATGTATTTTAATTGTTCAAAAATAGATTTTTTTTCTAAACATATTCCTGTGGACTGAATGTTTGGGTCCCCTCAAAATAGATATTTTGAGGCCCTAGTCACCCACTGATTGCCTTTGGAGGTGAGGCTTTTGGGAGGTAATTCCATTTAGATTAGTTTAGTAGTGTAAGTGAGGAGACCCCATGGTGGGATTAATGTCTTTATTAAAAGAAAGAGGCCAGAGCCTTCCCTCTCTCTCCTATGTAGGACACAAAGAAATGAACAATAGGTCTCTTAGAAGAACCAAACCATCCTGGCATTCTTAAAAAAAAAAAAAAAATATATATATATATATATATATGTATATATATACACATGTATGTATATATATACTTATATATATGTACATGTATACACACACACACACACACATATATATATATATATATATATATATATATATATAATATTTACACTGAGTGGCCATATTATTATGATCTCTGAATGCATAATAATCTGGCCACTCAGTGTATATCTTATATAATAAAAGGCTAATATGCAAATTGTCTCCTCAACCAGGAGTTTGACCAGCAGGCAGGCCGGCCAACTGCCCATGTCCCCTCCCCTTGGCCAGACTGGTCAGATGCCACCCACACACAAATTCATGCACTGGGCCTCTAATATATATACTGAGTGGCCAGATTATTATGCATTCAGAGATCATAATAATTTGGCCACTCAGTGTATATATACTGTGTGTGTGTGTGTATGTGTGGTGTGTGTGTGTGTGTGTGTGTGTGTGTGTATACACACTATCTAATAAAGGGTAATATGCAAATTAACTGTCACTCCATCACAAAGATAGCGGCACCCATAGCTACAAGATGGAGGTGCCCAGTCCCCTCAGCCCTGCTAGAGTCTCCCAGTCCTGGGGGGCTGGCCGCTGAGAGTGGGCAGCATGAGCAGCCTGGTGGAATGCTTGCTTCATCACTGCGGTGATGAGGCAAGCGTTCCACCTGGCCGCAGAGGACCTCTGGGCAGCAGGCACGGATGACTGGGGTGGGATGCTTGCTTCATCACCATGGCTATGAGGCAAGCATCTCACCCCAGCTATAGAGAGCCTCTGGGCAATGGGGGCGAAGTGGCCAGGCCCCACAAAGAGCAGAGCACCACAGGGAGTGGGCCTAAGCTGTCAGGGGTCCCAGATTGGAGAGGGCTCCTCTGAGGGCTCCCAGATTGGAGAAGGTGGAGGTCAGGCTGAGGGACCCACCCCCTCCCCATGCATGAATTTTGTGCACTGGACCTCTAGTATATATATATATTAGGTGTATCAGTTAATAATGCGGATTTTTTTCAATAGATGAAATTACACATGTTAATATATATGCAATTTATATGTATGTTGTTTTGTTGTGTTGAAACTTCAAAACTTCATATGTCAAATTTTCTGAAGGTGTTAACATCATAAATATTTTTACGCTTAAAAATGACAAATTTCATGCCAAAAAAAAGAGCATTTGCAGGAAGTTTTAATTCATTACTTTATTTAGAAGAAAAAGTTATTGTATACTTCAGGAAGCTTATGGTGAACATGCTCCATCTCAAGATACTTGTGAACACTGGTTTAAATCCTTTAAAATGATGATTTAGATGTGAAAGACAAAGAACATCCAGGTCAACTGAAAAAGTTTGGAGACCAACAATTACAACCATTATTGGATGAAGATGCATATCAAACTCAAAAACAACTTGCAGAAAGATTAAACATTGTTCAGCAAACAATTTCTGGTCATTTGCAAGCAATGGGAACAATTTTAAAAGAAGGAAAATTAGTGCCACATCAACTGAACAAAAGACAAATGGGAAACCGAAAAGTCATCAGTAAAATGTTGCTTCAATGGCACGAAAGAAAGTCTTTTTTTAATCAAATTGTGACTGGCGATGAAAAGTGGATTTAGTTTGAGAATCCCAAATGCACAAAATCATGGGTTGATCCAGGTCAACCATCAACATCTACTGCAAGGCCAAATCGCTTCGGAAAGAAGACAATGCTCTGCATTTGGTGGGATCAGGAAGGTGTGGCATATTATGAGCTTCTAAACCTAGGTGAAACCATTAATACTGATAGCTACCAACAACAAATAATCAATTTGAACAAAGATTTGATCTTGAAACAACCAGATTGGGCCAGAAGACACGGCAAAGTAATTTTACTTCATGATGACGCACCATCACACACTTCAAAACCAGTTAAAGTCACGTTAAAATATGTTGCCTGGGAAGTATTAACCCACCCGCTGCATTCACCAGACCTTGCTCCTTCAGATTACCACTTGTTCTGATCGATGGCACACACACTTTCTTTTTTAAAAAATATATCTTATTAACTTTTTACAGAGAGGAAGGGAGAAGGATAGAGAGTTAGAAACACTGACGAGAGAGAAACATCAATCAGCTGCCTCCTGCACACCTCCTACTGAGGATGTGCCCACAACCAAGGTACATGTCCTTGACTGGAGTCAAACCTGGGACCTTTCAGTCTGCAGGCTGATGCTCTATCCACTGAGCCAAACCGGTTAGGGCTGGCACATGCACTTTCTGAGCAGCACTTCAAAATGTACAAAAAAGTGGAAAATTGGGTCTCTGAATCATTTGCCTCAAAACAAGAAAAGTTCTATTGGGATGGTATTCACAAATTACCTGAAAGATGGGGGAAATATGTAGCTAGTGATGGACATTACTTTGAATAAAGCACTTTTGATGTTTCTCTTGAAATTATTGTGTTTGATTTGATTACAAAATTTACATTATTACCCAGTACACCTGATATATATATATATATATATATATATATATATATATATATATATTATTGATTTCAGAGAAGAAGGGAGAGGGAGAGAAAGATAGAAACATCAATGATGAGAGAGAAAATCTTGATAGGCTGCCTCCTGTACAATCCACACTGAGATTGATATTGCAAGCCGGGCATGTGCCCTGACCTAGAATTGAACAATGACCTCCTGGTTCATAGGTTGAGGCTCAACCACCTAGCCATGCTGGCCAGACCCATCCTGGTCATTCCTGATCTTGGGCTTCCCACACTACTTCTAGTACTGAGAGGAACAACTGCATTGTTTAAGCTGCCAGTCTATGGGGATTTGTTAAAACATCCTGAACTGACCAAACCACATATGAACCAAAAAAAATAAAATTTATTTTATGAGGTAAGTGATCCAAACCTCATGGTCTAAATTTCCATATTTTTCTTCCTAAATTATCACATCAAATTATTTTGCTGTATTTTATTTTCCCTCATTCCCCTCTCCACCTTCTGAGATAGTTAAGTTTTATTTGCATCTGGTAGTCAACAACAGCTAAACATTTATCTTCTAAAGCAGAAATAAAAAATATTTTGTTTTCATCTTTCCAAAACCATGCATCTTTTAAGCTACTATTTTTATTTTATCAAGAATGCATACTTATGTTTCATAAGCTCTTTTTATCTGTTATATAATTCTATCAATTCCAAGTTCTCTTTATCAGAAAGTTAAACTTTATCAAAGTTTCATAATCTGTAGATAAGGTTCCCTTCCTTCCTTCCTTCCTTCCTTCCTTCCTTCCTTCCTTCCTTCCTTCTTCCTTCCTTCCTTTCTCTTTTTAATTTATTGATAAATTTTTAAATATTTTTTAATTTTTAAAATAATTTATGTAAAAAAATCAGGTCATTAATTTATCCTACCTACCACCTCCTGCCTCTGGCAACCACCAATCTGTTCTCCATATCTATGAGCTTGTATTTATTTGCTTCACATATAAGAGAGATTATACATTATTTGTCTTTCTCTGTCTAACTTGTTTCACATAGCATAATGCCAGGTCCATCATTGTTGTCACAAACACCAATATTTTTTATGGTTGAATAATATTATATTATATTTATAATCTCATATTTTATTTATCTATTCACCTATCATTGGATGCTTATGTTTTTTCCATATCTTGGCTATTAAAAATGTTACTGCATACCCAGCTGGTGTGGCTCAGTGGTTGAGCATCGACCTATGAACCGAGAGGTCACAGTTCGATTCCCAGTCAGGGCACATGCCCGGCTTGCAGGCTCTATCCCCAGTGTGTCCATCCCCAGTGTGGGGTGTGCAGGAGGCAGCCAATCCATGGTTCTCTCTCATCACATGGATGTTTCTATCTCTCTCCCCCTCTCCTTCATCTCTGAAATCAATAAAAATATTTTTAAAAAATGTTGCTGCAATGAATATGTGAGTGCTTATGTATTTTTTCACGTTAATGCTTTCATTTTCTTTGGATCAATATCCAGAAGTGGAATTGCTGGATCATATGGTAGTTCTATTTTTAATGTTTTGAGAAAACACCATACAGTTTTCCACAGGGACTGTACCAATTTACATTCCCACCAACATTACACAGGCTTCCCTTTTTTCCACATCCTTGCCAACTTGTAATTTCTAGTCTTTTTCATAACCATTCTATCAGGTGTGAGACAACATCTCACTGTGGTTTTGATTTGCATGCACCTGATGATCAGTGATGTGGAGCATCTTTTCATGCACTTGTTGGCTATCTGCATGTATTCACTAAAAATATATCAATTAAGATCTTTGGTTAATTTTTATATTATTTGTTTTATCTTGAGTTGTTATTGTGGGTTCCTTATATTTTTTGAATATTAGCCTTTCATCAGATTTATATGATATGCAAATATGTTCTCCCTTTCAGTAGGTTTTTTGTTTTGTTGATGGTTTTCTTTGCTGTATAGGAGTTTTTTAGTTTGATATAGTTCCACTTGTTTATTTTTGCTTTTGTTGCCTTTGTTTTTGGTATCAAAAGGAGCTTACCCTCTATGTTTTGTTTTGTTTTTGTTTAGAAGTTTTATGGTTTCAGGTCTTACATACAACTATTTAATCTATTTGAGTTCATTTAGTGTATGGTGTAAAATAGTGATCCACTTTCATTCTTCTGCATGTGGCTGTCCATTTTTCCACATCACCTATTAGAGAGTATTCTTTCCCCAAATATTATTAAATATTATCCTCAATATTTAGTGATTATTGGATGACTATTTATTTTGAAATTGTATATCTTTCTTTACTTGTAATTTAATGTTTTCTAAATATGCTGGTTCTCTTTTTTAAAGTTTTGGTAGGACAACATGAAACTATCCCCTAGTAACATGTCGGGGTAGCTGACTTATCTCCCTGTTCTTTTGATGGTAATAATTTACTAAGTCATTGGCTTCCTTCTTCAAACTGACAATTATGTTAAAAGTCACCAGTTTCTAATTTCAGACAATAATAGGTTTCATTCTGGGGCAGATATTCCTTTTTCTCTTTTATTTCATCCACCTTTGGTGTCTTTGGAGATGGAAGATTTTACCTCAGGTTTTCCTTTAGGTTTATTTTATGTCTTTAATCCCCCTGTTAAAACACATTAATGATTTTTAAATAAATTAACTTGATTGTTTGCTCATGCTATCAACAACTGATGCCCTGACCGGTTTGGCTCAGTGGATAGAGTGTCGGCCTGTAGACTGGAGGGTCCCAGGTTCGATTCCGGTCAAGGGCATGTACCTTGGTTGCGGGCATATCCCCAGTGGGGGATGTGCAGGAGGCAGCTGATCGATGTTTCTCTCTCATCGATGTTTCTAACTCTCTATCCCTTTCCCTTCTTCTCTGTAAAAAATCAATAAAATATATAAAAAACAAAAACAAACAAACAAAAAACCAACTGCTTAGTTTGTGGAGAGTTGAAGAGACCTGGCTATCCAGTTCTTTTGAAAGCATTTATTTTCTTTAATTATTATTATTATTTTAATATTTTTATTTATTTCAGAGAGAAAGAGAGAGCTAGAAACATCAATAATGAAAGAAAATCATTGACAGGCTGCCTCCTGCATGTCCCCCACTGGGAATTAAGCCAGCAACCTGGGTATGTGCCCTCACTGGAAATCAAACTGTGATCTCCTGGGTCAGAGGTGGACACTTAAACCCTGAGCAACACCAGCCAGGCTCTGATTATTTTTTTTAAAGTAACCTCATTTTCTTTGTGTTTGCTGACTGTATGGTTGACATTTATCTATTACTACTCACTCTTTCATTTGTGTATATATTCCTTTTCCAACATTTGGATCAATTTGTTTTCTTTTTTCCAAGAATTCTTCAAGAGGTTTGATAAACTTATGGAAAATTTTCTTTTATATTCGTACTTTTAAGAAGTACTAACTACAAAATTTCTATGGCATTTCAAGATATTTTAGCTGCTTCTTTTTCCATTCTAATTCAAACTCTAACCTTTATAATTCAATGAATACATAATTCTATGGCACTAAGGCTGCTAAATATACTTTTGTAATTAGTTTCTTAAAAATTGATATGTCTAATTTATTATGCATGTAAAATAATGGCTCAGAGCTGGCCCACTTTAAAAAAAAACACAAAAACATATTATGCCCTAACCGGTTTGGCTCAGTGGGTAGAACGTCGGCCTGTGGACTGAAGGGTCCCAGGTTTGATTCCAGTCAAAGGCATGTACCTTGGTTGTGGGCACATCCCCAGTGAGGGGTGTGCAGGAGGCAGCTGATCGATGTTTCCCTCTCATCGATGTTTCTAACTCTCTATCCCTATCCCTTCCTCTCTGTAAAAAATATATTTTTTAAAATATATTTAAAAAAATAAAAATAAAAAACACATATGAAATGCTGAATACTAATAGATGGTTTGTTTAATTGCTTAAACATTTGCATTGATGTATTCCAACTTCAAAAACTCATGCACTTAATAAAATATGATTGGGTTCAATTATCTCAAAGCCATTATATATATAACTTCAATAAAGTATCTCCATTAACAGTTTTCTGTGGACATCTTGCAACTTCTCAGTTAATACTACTGCTAGTTTTACTGAAAGTGTTAGTCGTTTAAAGTTATTTCTATGTAAATACAAACTTGTATTAATTGAATTTAGCAAATACACACACAGATGATGCCAGTTTCAAGTGAATTTTACTCTAAAAATGTCCACTTTATTCTAAAAACCTCCGCAATATAACACATGTGCTTTGTGGACAGTTTTTATAAGTGAGTTAACAAAAATATTGTCATGAAAGCTTTATGTAAATGAAGTCTTTGCTTCTGAATGAATGTCTTAAATATTAAATTACTTGGGTTTTGATTAATTCAAAAGTGTTATTAAGGCATATCTAAACTCCTTTTTAATTCAATCATGACTGATTTAGAAAGATTTAGAAGGTAAACATAATTAAAATCAGAATACCACAAGAATATCAATTCTAAAGTTCTGTAGAGTTAGGTTATATTTTAATATGATTAACCAACTCTTTATTTTTCCTATTGCAAAATAAGGAAAAGTAGATTTTATACTTTAAAACTATCTTTTTATCTAAATTTATAGACTCTACAGACTCTAAATTTAAAGTCACCATCTTCTGACCTTTGACTCATAAAAGAAATCATAAAAATAACAAATTACAGTTAAAATATTTTCAGTATAAATAGTTATAAAACATAAAATTACAAACATGCATTTATAATAAAACTTACAGAAATACCACATATTTAAAGGTCTTTTTTACCTTAATCTTGGAGTTTGCCTAAAGTTTTATTTCTATTTTGTAGTTCATTAGAGCATCCTACATTATTTAATTTAAAAATAATTTCTTTCTCTTTTTATTTTGCAAAAAGAGAGATAATATATTGTGGGATGTGAGAATAATCTGATCTATATCTGGTTCTGTGGTTATTCCTGAGCTTCTAAAATCTAATAAGAATCAGAAGAAAATTTAAGATTTTAACAGAGACAGCTGTTTCTGTTCAAGGATGACCTAAAGCAACAGATTTAAATCTAGAGAGCAGATGAATATTTTAATATATTAATTTATTAGTTCTTGATAGGTTGTATTATTTTGTTCCATTTAAAATTATTCTACATTTAGAAAAATATTATTATTACACATAGACTAAATTGTTATATAGTCATGAAAAACTAAGATTATATATCAAATGTATAACCTTAATCTAAGGTAGGTCTTAGAGTTCTGAATAGCATTACTGCCAATTACAGCAGGTAATTTACACTATTTGTAAAATTGCTCCTGTTATGCTAAAGGATACTGCATTGAAAAACTTTGATGGTGTCACACCAAGTAAGTTGTTAGCATAGAACATTCCAGTTGCAATCCATCACAATATGGAGTGATGTATTTGGAGCTGAACTTAATCAGAGTCATGGGTCAGAAGATTAATATTGTTAAGATTGAAATAATCACAAAATTACCTATAGATAGGGACTATGTCAAACTAAAAAGCTTCTGCACAGTAAAAGGAACTATCAAAATGAAATAGAACCCATGGTATGGGAAAACATATTCACCAAGGATACATCTGATAGGTACTTAATTTCCAAAATATGTAAAGAACTCATACAACTCAACTAAAAGACAAACAATCCAGTTAAAAAATGGGCAAAATACCTGAATAGATACTTATCCAAAGAGGACATAAGACATAAGAAAAGATGCTCAATTTCATTAATCAATAGAAAAATGCAAATTAAAACTAAAATGAGATATCACCTCACATGTGCCAGAATGGTTACCATTAATAAATCAGCAAAAAAAGTTTTGCTTGAATGTGGAGAAAAGAAAACCCTGTTGGTGGGAATGCAGATTGGTGCAGTCAATGTGGAAAGCAGTATGGAGTTACCTCAAAAAATAAAAAATGCAACTACAGTCTGACCCAGGGATTCCACTTCTGGAAATATATCTGAAGAAACCCAAAACACTAATTTGAAAGAACATGTGCACTCCTATATTCCTTGCAGCATTACTTACAATAGCTAAGATTTGGAAGCAGCCCAAGTGCCCATCAGTAGATTAGTGGTTAAAACAGCTATGGTACATTTCTCAACTGAATACCACTAAGATGCAAAAAAAGAAGTAAGTCTTAAATTTTGTGGCAGCATAGATGAACCTGGAGAGTATTATGCTAAGTGAAATAAGCCAGTCAAAGAAAGACAAGTATCCATATAATTTCACTTATATGTGGAATCTAATGAACAATCCTATGTAATGAAAGGGTAATATGAAAATTGACTGAACAGCGGAATGACCAGTTGCTATGAGGCGCACTAACCATCAGGAGTCAGATGCTCAATGCAGGAGCTGACCCCAACCCGCAGGCCCTGATTGCTCAACCAGGGCCTGCCTGCTAACATCTCAGTCTCTTCCCCCAGCAAGCAGGCTCTGATTGCCAGATGGGGAATGAGGAACCGGTGGTGGATGGCGCTGAATGCGGGCAGTGTGGCCAGCAGGCTCTAATCACCCCATGGTAAATGGGGAACCCGGGGTGGGAGGCGGAGGGGGGTGGGGGGTAGGGCCAATGAGCTGGCAGGAATGGCCAACCTCTTGGTCCCTCCCCTAGGCAAGCTCCAGTCACCCAATGGCAAATGGGGAACCAAGGGTGGGTGGCAGTGGGGGGCAGGCAGGCACGGATTTCATGCTCTGGGCCTCTAGTAAAGTAATAAAATAGAAACAGACACATAGATATGGGGAACAGCCTGAGAGCTATCAGAGGGGAGGTGGGGTGGGGGATTGGGTAAAAAATCTGAAGGAATTAAGCAAAATAAAATTCATATACACAGAAAACAGTATGCTGATTACCAGAGGAAAAGGGGGATGAGGAGTAGAAGAGGGTAAAGATGGAATAAATAGTGATGGAGGAGACATTACATGGAGTGTTGAATACACAATATATACAAATGATATACTATAAAATTTTACACCTGCAACCTACAGAATTTTATTAACAAATGTCACCCTAATAAACTCAATAATCAAAAATGAACCAATCAAGGTCAGAGGTTGGTCTGTGTAAGAAAGAACTAGCTCAATAAGAATGGTTTGCTCAAAATGCACATTCTCCAAGAAGAACTCTGTTAAGGATGGGTCTTTTTTGGCTCTGAGATATGAGCTCTCCACCCTTGCAATATTATACTCTAAAATAATGTTTTTGTGTACCCTAAGTTGAGTTAATAATTTTTGTTTATTACACATGCATGTTTGTGCTCAATAAGCATTATACCTTGTATTAGTATGAGGTGATGCTATAGAGTGCATATATATAGTCATCTCTCAGACAATCTAACTGCTTTACTATTCAGAGTCTTCTATTCCAAAAATCATGGAAATGTAGCAATGCACTGTCTATTATAAATAATGATGACTCTAAAATAAGTCAACTTCATTGACTTATTTTAGAAAAAAATGATAATTAATTAGAAAATTATTTAAACAGAAAAGATATTATATTTGAGTTCTTAGTTTTGTCTGCTAATCAGTTCTGTATTTTTGTGTATTCCTGTATATCTCTCAGCTTATGTAGATGTACATTCTCCACATGAAATAAAGCAGAAATATATTGGGCTTTCATTAAAGTATGGTTACTATTTTGTTTTAATTTGTTATTGTTGACACTATTGTAGATGTCCCCCATTTCTTCCCTTTTGCCCACATTCACCTAACTCTCTCCTCCCCCTTGGCTCTCATCATACTATTGAAAAGCAAAGCATATATTGAAAACATATTTATTTATTTACATATTTGTTGAAATAATATTTATTTGATAACTACTATATCTGGATATTCTTGTGGTCACTGGGAATGCAATGGTGAGATAAAAATGGTATCTGATTTTTTTAAAAATTGGAGTTCTGTGGTTTAGGTCAATATTAATTTATGTAGAGGAAACAATGGGCAGGAGGGAGCATCAAATGTCTAAACAACTGAACAAGTAAGGTAAAGGGAAGACAACCTGGAATGGACAATGTATATAGGAGATTTTAGTTCTTAATGAGGCACCAGAGATCTTTGTCATGTCATATATACAGGGTGAGCAAAAGTAGGTTTACATGAGTACAAAAAGTAGGTTTCTGTGAGTACAGAAAACACTGAGTTTATTCTCATATTATTATTTACTAGAGGCCTGGAGCATGAAATTCATGCAGCAGGGGATGGGGGTCTCCTCAGCCCAGCCTGCACCCTCTCCAATCAGGGACCCCTTGGGGGATGTCTGACTGCCGGTTTAGGCCCCATCCCAGTGATAGGGCCTAACTGGCAGTCGGACATCCCTCTCACAATCCTGGACCACTGGCTCCTTATTGCTCACCTGTCTGCTTGCCGGTCGCTCCTAACTGCTCCCCACTGTTGGCCAGGTAACTCCCAACTGCCCCCTCTGCTGGCCTGGTCACCCCTAACTGCCCCCCTGCCAGACTGGTTGCCCCCAACTGCCCTCCTGCCCCCAACTGCCCCCCCCCCATGCATCCTACTGTTCAGTCATTTGGTCATCCCTAACTAACGCCCCTGCCAGCTTGGTTGCCCCACAGAGCCTGTTTGTTCAGTTGTTTGGTTGTCCCTCACTAACCCTCCCTGTCGGCCTGGTTGTAGGCAGCCATTTTGTGAGGGTCAATTTGCATATTACCTCTTTATTATATAGGATTATTGTATTATTTTTCATACAAACAACTTTTGCCCCATCCTGTATTGTCCTTCGTAGTCTCTATGCTAAAGCAAAAAAAATTTTATAAAGTGTTTAAACTGTGTATTATAATTACTTTCATTTATTCAAATAGATATTGTCTACCACATTTTAGAATATATGCTAAATTTTAAAAATAAATTAGAAAGCTACAAGTCTGATATTATTCTCTCTAAAGAACCATTGAGAGAGTGAACCTGGAAATTTTCATCCAGACCAACACCAAGCCCAAGTTACCAACATAAATGTTGACTGGAGCTTCTTCAAGTAGGTTCTTTCTGAAGTGTAGATCAGCTAATTTGGAATGTCCCAAGTCATGTTTTGTAGTAGATTGACTATTACACAGTTTTTAATGTGTCTCTACACTTTCCGTAGTTAATGTTTTGCACCAGCAGTACCTGTTTCCTTTAGAGCAATCATAAATCTTTTGAAAAATCAAAATTATCTGTTCTTCAAGAAAATACTTATAATGACTATCTAAAATCCTGTTTGATAACTAATACTAATCTATGGGTGAAGACCCAAAAAGCTGCAATTGTTTATGATATGTATTGCTTCCTTTTCTTGGCAAATTAATGATGAAAATTTATATCCAGGAAACTGAAAACATCTTTACTGCTACCCCCCATGAATGGAAGGAAATTGAAGACTTTGATAGAGGAAAAAAGAGGTAGAGAATATTATCAAATTTAGCTTTGAGACCAGAGTTCCAGCTCTAATGATCAAATTAGCTTACAATTTTGTGGTGTCTATATCAGTACAACAGAATGGTCTCAACTTACAAAATACAGAAAAAATGATATCTTCTTTTGCCAGGCTAATAGAACTGTTCTTTAAGGATTTCTCAAATATATATCTCCAGATAATTACTTGAAGACACTGGAAAATTCAGAACATAATACAAATGTAGTTTTCTTCCATGACATAAAGATAGTTTTGTGGTTTGCTTCTTACTTTTATGTTCACATGATAAAATTAAGGCTCCTAAAATTATGTTTGTCATGGGAATAATGGTTTCTAAGAGACTTCTGTGGATAAAGTGAGCTTTTTCTGCTCTCACTTAACAATGCTCATCCTGAGGAAGGATATGGCACAATTTAACAAGGCACATGCAGACTGTGACAAAAATATTCTTGCATTTTAACCAATATGTATTTGTAATTCTTTGAATCCTTTTCATTTTCCCTTTATTATAGATAAGTGCTTTTGTAACGATGTACTGAGAAAAGGTAATGAACACCTGTGCCTCATAGGAATTATGAAGAGTCTGTTATTTTTCTCATGAAAGACACAAAAAGCACAATGGAATTCTGTTACAATGATCAGCCTGAGCAGTTTAGATCAATAATTTATTTTTAGTTATCACTACATGCCAATAGTCCCCCATATGCTGATTTTTTTTTACTAGTTCAAGCATTTCCAAAATAGAAATAGCTTTCTTCAAAGGATAAGTTCTTATATAGAATATGCACTTACCAGACAAATCATTGTGAACTCTAATTAAGAGTCCCAACATCTGTAATAACAACCAAGTTGCTCTCAAAGGTTTAAACATTTTTATTGCAGAAATAGTCAAGAATTATTTATTTATATTTTTTAGATGTAAACTAGCTAGCTATTGGGATTGCCTTGTACAAGGCAATAACATTTGAAAAACAAAAAGTCCAGCACTTAAAATTAAATAATCACCAACAAAATGATTCCTCCTAAAAAAAGAAAAGAAAAGAAAAAGATATCCACTAGCCCAGCAACCTGACTGCTACTTTTCCTGCACAGGAGAGCTGATAGAAACTTCAGATTTCAAGTAGATCCCACTGGACTGCATACAAAGATCTCTGCCCAGCCAAGGGCAAAGTAATATTTTGGACCCTCCACAGAGGAGTAACTCTGAAACAGGGAAAGACACCAACCACATTCCTTGAAATCTGAACAGCACCTACCCCACCTAAAGCACCTGCAGAAACAGACTTTTGAGTGATTAAGATTGACAACTGGAGCAGGCAAAGGTGGGCAGAAGCAAAGCCCAGGGAACCAGGGAAAGCCCTGGGCCCCATGCTGCAAACAAACCTGCTTTAGAGATCAAATTGACCCCCCTGCTTGCAGCCAAGTCCTGTGGAGAAAGACACAAACTGCGGGTGGCTTGGAGCTTCAGTCAAGTGGCTGAAAGCCAAAGGAGGACATTTTCTGAGAGAGGTTAGTACCTAAATACCTCATGGGAAGCCCAGAATTGGAAGACAGAACAGTTAGCCACAGTCATCACAAGAGTAAGATCCAAAGGGAGTTCCTATGGGGCATTAAACTCTGCTGAAACAAAAACCACTTCACTTTTTCTCTTTCTTTTTCTTTTCCTTTTTCTATTTTCTTTTCTCTTTCCTTTTTTTATCTTTTTATCTATGTGCTTTATTGATTTGTTCTTTTTCAAGTGTCTATTGTTTCATTCATATATATAATTTTTCTCTTCTATTTTCCTATTCAATTTTTTTTTTTTTATTCCTCTTCATTTTCTCCTGCTTTATCATCTTTTTTCCTTTCTTATTTTGGGTCTATCTGTTTTCTCCTCTATTTTCCTTTGCAATTTTTTTAAAATTTTCTTTTCTTCATCCTTTACTTTAAATTGTTTTCCTTCCCTTATTCCCCTCATTCTTTTTTTTTAAATTATTTCAGCTCTGCACCTACATATTTTTCTCACTCCCTTTATTTTTGTGTGTTTTTTACATTTGTTTGTTTTGTTATTTTTCTCCTCATGATTTTTCTGTCTTTCTTTTCTTCTCTTTTTCTTGCTCTCTTTTCTCATTCCTAATACTCTCTTCTCCAGTGGTTATGTTTGTTGTTGCTTAAGGAACTTGTGTATTTTTCCCCACATTTTGTTGTGTTGTATTTTGTTTGGTTCTGTCAGCACTTCCACAACAGCTCACATGGCATCATTACGGGTGAGCCTCATAGCCAGCCAGCCTAAGAAGAGATTCCATCCATGGGTGAGACAATAACATTCATATGCTACTACAATAGGAGAACCCAAATAAGTCAAGGAAGGGGCTTTCCTAGAGTACCAAGCCCAGGAGATCTAAGAGACTGCACAAATGGGTCCCACAAAACACCTACTACATAAGACCACCACACAAAGTCTGGAAGGCATAGCAGTTTTATCTAACACATAGAAACAAATACAAAGGGACAGCAAAAATGGGGAGACAAAGAAACAACCCACAAATGAAAGAAAAGGAGGAATTTCCAGAAAAAGAACTAAAGGAAATGGAGACAAGAAATTTTTAAGATACAAAAATTCCAAGTTATGGTAATAAGAGTGCTCAAACAATTCAGTGAGAAATATAAGCAACTTAATGAGAATTATAAGGGTCTTAATAGAAGTTACACAAACCTGAAAAGAGAGCTTAAAACAATAAATAATAATCAATTGGAAATGAGGAATGTCATAGCTGAAATAAAGAACACCCTGGAAGCTTTCAAACATAGACTAGATGAACCTGAGGGTCTAATCAATGTATTAGAAGACAATATAGAATAAAACACCCATTCAGGGAAGCAAATGGAAAAAAAAATAAAAAGCAGAGGGAGAGTTTAGGGAGATTTGGTAATAAAAAATCACAACATTTGCATCACAGAGGTGCCAGAAGAAGAAGAATCTAAGGTAAGAATAGAGAACCTGTTTGAAGAAATAATGGCAGAAAATTTCCCTAACCCTAGTGAAGAAACATGTCATTGAAATTTAGGAAAAACAGAAAGCCCCAATCAGGATGAACCCCAAAAGACCCACACATAGCCACATAATCATTAAAATGACAAATATTGAAGTCAATAAAAAGAATCTTAAAGGTTTCAAGAGAGAGATGGAAAGTTACCTACAAGGGAGTTCCCATTAGACAGTCAGCTGACTTCTCAATAGTACCACTTCAGGCCAGAAGGAAATGTCATGATGTATACAAAGTAATGAAAACCAAAGTACTGAACCCAAGACTACTCTATCCAGCAAAGCTATCATTTAAAATTGAAGGTAAAATAAAGAGCTTTGCAGACAGAAAAAGGCTAAAAGAGTATATTACCACCAAACCAGCACTCAAAGAAATGCTAAAAGGACTGTTAGAAGAAGAGGCAGAGAGAAAGAGAACACAGGCATAGAGAAAAAGAATGACAACAAATAAGTACCTAACGATAATAATCTTAAATATAAATGGCTTAAATGCTCCAATCATAAGACATAGGGTAGCTGAGTTGTGCTGTCTACAAAAAACCTACATTAGAACAAAAGAGTCATATAGAATAAAAGTAGAGGCAAATGGAAATGAAAAACAAAACACACTGGAGTAGCAATTCTCATATCTGATAAAAGAGACTTCAAAGTGAATACCGTAACAAGAGATAATGAGGTCCACTTATGATAATACAGTGATCAATCCAATGAGTGGATATAACTCTGGTAAACATATATGCACTCAATATAGAAGCATCCAAATATATATATATATATATATATATATATATATATATATATATATTTGGATGCTTCTATATATATAAACATACACACACACATACACACTTCTGGAGAATTTTAAAAGATAGATGAAAAGAAATACAATCATAGTAGGGGATTTTAATACCCCACCAATATAACTAGATAGATCTTATATACAAAATGTCAACAAGGAACAATGATCCTAAATGACACACTACATCAGAGGGAATTAATTGACATTTATAAAACAATTCATCCCAAAGCTACAGAATATGTTGCACATGGGACATTTGCAAAGACAGACCACATGTAAGGACATGAAATAAGTATTTACAACTTCAAGAGGATTGAAATCATATCAAGCATATTCTTGGGTAACAATGGCATATAAATAGAAATCAACTACATCAAAAACATTCAAACATGTGGAGGTTAAATAGTATGTTATTAAATAATAAATGGGTTATAATAGAGATCAAGAAAGAAATAAAAAACTTCCTGAAAACAAATGAAAATATACACACAACAAACACAAATCTATGGGACACTGAAAGTAGTAGTTCATAGCATTACAGGCCTACCTCAAAAAACAATCTAACCCTACAATATAAAGAATTAGAAAGAGGACAACAGAAAAATCCAGAGTAAGTGGAAGGAAGAAAATAAGAAAGATCAGAGTGAAAATAATTGACACAAAGACACAAATAAAATACAAAAGATCAACAAAACCAAGAGCTGGTTCCTTGAAAAGATAAACTACATTGATGAACTTTTAGCCAGATTCATCAAGAAACAAAGAGGACCCAAATAAACAAAATCAGAAACAAAAGTAACAACTGTTAACACAGAAATAATAAGAATCATAAAGAAATACTATGAACAACTATATTCCAATAAACTGGATAATCTGGATGAAATAGACATATTCCTGGAAAAATACAGTCTTCTAAAACTCAATCAGGAAGAATAAAAAAAGCTGAATACGCTAAGAATTGATGAAATTGAAGCCATAATCAAACAACTCCCAGCAAACAAAAGCCCTGGTCCATATGTCTTCACAGGGGAGTTTTACCAAACATTGAAAAAACACCTATCCTCCTCCAACTATTCCAAAATATCCAAGGCGAAGGAAGACTTCCAAGTTCTTTTTACCAGGCTAACATTAGCAAAATTCCAAAACCAGATAAAGATACTGCAAAGAAAGAGAATTACAGACCAATATCCCTGATGAATATAGATACTAAAATCCTCAACAAAATATTAGCAAATCAAATCCAGTAATGCATTAAATAGATCATGCAACATGACCAAGGGGGATTTATTCCAGTAATACAAGGCCAGTACA
The DNA here is from genome assembly GCA_026230045.1 of Corynorhinus townsendii. Lineage (NCBI taxonomy): Eukaryota > Metazoa > Chordata > Mammalia > Chiroptera > Vespertilionidae > Corynorhinus > Corynorhinus townsendii. Next base: position 110,605,291 of record JAPDVU010000001.1, on the reverse strand, counting down.
ATATTCACAGATCAATAAATGTGATACATCACATAAACAGATTACAAGACAAATTTGCATGATCATATCAATTAATGCATAAAAGAATTCCACAAAATTCAACATCCCTCTTTTTTATTTAAATTCTTTATTATTTAAAGTATTACATATGTCTCCTTTTTCCCCCATTGACCTCTCCCTGGCCGCTCCCCACCCTCAGCACATGCCCTCACCCTCCCAGTGTCCATGTACATTGGTTATGCTTATATACATGTATACAAGTCCTTTGGGTGATCTCTTACACACACCACCCCCCCTCCCACCACCTGCTTTCCCTCTTAGGTTGGATGGTCTGTTTGATGCTTCTATGTTTCTGGATCTATTTTTGTTCATCAGTTTATGCTGTTCATTATATTCCACAAGAGTGAGATCATGTGACATTTACCTGGCTTATTTTGCTCAAAATAATGCTCTCCAGTTCCATCCATGCTGTTGCAAATGGTAAGAATTTTGTGTGTGTTTTTGTTTGTTTGTTTGTTTGTTTGCTTGCTTGCTTTTCAGAAGCATAGTACTAGTGTTCCATTGTGTGGATGTATCACAGCTTTGTAATCCACTCATCTGCTGATGGGCATTTAGGCTGTTCCAAATCTTAGCTGTTGTAAATTGTGCTGCTATGAACATAGGGGTGTATACATCATTTCTGATTGGTGTTTCTGATTTCTTGGGATATATTCCTAGAAGTGGGATTACTCAGTCAAATGGGAGGTACATTTTTAAGTTTTTGAGGAAACTCCATACTTTTTTCCACAGTGGCTGCACCAGTCTGCATTCCCACCAGCAGTGCACAAGGTTTTCTTTTTCTCCGCATCCTCTCTAGCACTTGCCTTTTGTCAATTTGTTGATGATAGCCATTCTGACAGGTGTGAGATGGTACTTCATTGTCTTTTGCATTTATATCTCTCTGATGATTAGTGACTTTGAGCATGTTTTCATGTCTTTTGGCCTTCCTTATGTACTCTTTCAAAAAGTGTCTATTTAGGTCCTATGTCCATTTTTTGATTAGATTGTTTATCTTCCTTTTGTTAAGTTATATGAGTCCCCTATAAATTTTGGAGATTAAATTCTTATCAGGGATAACATTGGCAAATATGTTCTCCCATGCAGTGGGCTTTCTTATTGTTTTTTGATGGTTTCTTTTGCTGTGCAGAAGGTTTTTATTTTGATGTAGTCCCATTTGTTTACTTAGTTTCCATTGTTCTAGAAGCTTTATCTGTAAAGATATTGCTACCACATATGTCTGATATTTTGCTGTCTATGGATTCTAATAAGATTTTTATGAATTTCTGTCTTATGTTAAAGTCCTTTATCCATTTTTAGGGTTTTTTTTTAGTTTGTTTTTTTTGTGTGTGTGTGTGTGTGTGTGTGTGTGTATGGTGTAAGTTGGTGGTCTAGTTTCATTTTTTTGCATGGACCAGTTTTTGCAACACCATTTATTAAAGAGGCTGTCTTGACTTCATTGTATACTCTTGCCTCCTTTGTCAAATATTAATTGAGCATAATGGCTTGGGCCATTTTGTAGGTTCTCTATTATTTTCCATTGGTCTATATGTCTGTTCTTGTGCCACTACCAAGCTGTTTTGAGAACAGTGGCTTTGTAATATAGCTTGGTATCTGGTATTGTGATCCTTCCTAGTTTGCTCTTTCTCAGGATTGCTGTAGCTATCAGGGTGTTTTTTTTTTCATTCCATATGAATTTTTGGAGAGTTCTTTCTAGGTCTGTGAAATATGCCGTTGGTATTTAAGTGGGGAGTGCATTGAATCTATAGATTGCTTTGGGTAGTATGGACATTTTAATGATGTTGATTCTACCAACCCATGAACACATTATTTTCTTCCATTTGTTTATCTATCCCTCTATCTCTTTTTTCAATGTTCTGTAGTTTTCTGAGTACAGGTCTTTTACCTTCTTGGTTAAGTTTATTCCTAGGTATCTTAATTTTTTTGTTGTAATAGTAAATGGGATTTTTTTTTAGTTTCTCTTTTTGTGAGTTCATTATTAATGTATAAAAAAGCCACAGATCTCTGGTTGTTAATTTTGTATCCTGCTACATTGCTGAATTCATTTATTAAGTCTAGTAGTTTGTTGTTGTTTTTTATGGAGTCTTTAGGGTTTTGTATGTACAATATCATGCCATTTGAGTATAATGACAATTATACTTCTTCTTTTCCAATTTGGATGCCCTTTATTTCTTCTTCTTGTCAGATTGCTATAGCTAGTACTTCCAATAGTATGTCAAACAGGAGTGGTGAAAGTGGACATCCCTGTCTTGTTCCTGTTCTTTAGGGGAACTGGTTTTATTTTTTGCCCATTGATTATGATGTTAGCTGTAGGTTTGTCATATAAGGCTTTTATTATGTTGAGGTATGATCCCTCTATTCCCACATTGCTGAGAGTTTTTATAAGGAAAGGGTGTTGGATTTTGTCAAATGCTTTTTCTGCATCAATTGATATGATGATGTGATTTTTGTCTCTTGATTTATGTGATGTATAATGTTTATTGATTTGCAGATATTGGACAAGCCTTGCATCCCTGGAATAAATCTCGCTTGGTCATGGTGTATGATCTTTCTAATGTAATGCTGGATTTGATTTGCTAGAATTTTATTGAGGATTTTAGCATCTATGCTGATCAGGGATATTGGCCGGCAATTCTCTTTCTTTGTAGTGTCTTCATCTGGTTTTGAGATTAGGGTGATGCTGGCTTCTTAGAAGGAGCTTGGAAGTGTGCCTTCCTCTTGAATTTTTTAGTATAGTCTGAGATCATTAGGCAATACTTAGTTGAATAAATGAAAATAGCATGCTGCAAAGTATTTAATAGTTGATACATGAAATGTCAGGGATACAGCTTTATAGAATATAACTGAAGACTTTTATTATTATAAATAGCTCAAAATGAAGAAGAAAATTTTTAGTTATCAATTCTCTTCTTAATGCACATTTGCATAGTGTCAAGTTTTAAATTGTTCATTTTTATTTTTTTTTAAATGTCTGTATGGATGTATCCATTCATTTCTTTTGGACAAAGTAGGAAGAAAATGGGATATATGGTAATGAACTTTTTAAAATCAGACATTGTTAATATATACATAGGCATATACATAATATAATTTTGTATATTGGCAAGGGATCTTTCAACATTGCTAAACTTCTGAGTTCTAATAGGATTTTCTTATAGTTTCCTTGGAAGTTTCTATAGACAATCATGCCTATTTCTCAATCTCCTCTTGAGATCCTCGGGCTAGTCCACAAATGTCCTTTTTATGACAATGATAAGAGGGCAAAAAAACAAAGACCAACTTAGGATCCAGCCCCAGTGGACAGGCAAGTGATTGAGGCTGTCTTAGTCTACCGAGTTTCAGAGTGGCAGAAAAATGGCTCAGTTTAGCCAAGCCAAATTCTGATCCACGAAATCCTAAGAAATGATAATAGTCTTTCTTTTAAGCAACAAAGTGTTGCAGATTATTTGTTATGCAATATTTGATAAACTAGAAGCTCGATGCACGAAATTCCTGCAAGGAGCTTGGCCCCCGCCATCACGTTGGCCGCCTCTGCCTCAGTCTCTGCGGTTGCGGCTTCCTCCAGAAGGTCATCCAGAAGGATGTCCTGTCTAATTAGCATATTATGCTTTTATTATTATAGATAACACACACCAATTCAGAATATAAATTATAGATTCTTTAGAAAACATGTAAAAGGGATTCTACCAACATTTCTAGATTTAAAACAAAATTTAATAAATATTTATGTATAAAATTTAATTTTTATAATATATTTTATGAATATAACAATATTTTATTCTATCTATTTAGATAGGTACATGTATGATCCTATATAATAAAGAGGTAAGATGCAAATTGACCATCACTCCAACACACAAGATGGCTGCCCCATGTGGACACAAGATGGCCAGCAGATGACTGGCATGAGAGGGCAGTTGGGGGCAACCAGGCCAGCAGAGGAGGGCAGTTAGGGGCAATCAGGCTGGCAAGGGAAGGCAGTTAGGGGTGACCGGACCAGCAGGGGAGGGCAGTTAGAGGTCACCAGGCTGTCAGGGGAAGGCAGTTAGGGATGACCAGGCCAGCAGGGGAGGGTAGGTAGGGGCAATTGGGGCAGCAGGGGAGGGCAGTTGGGGGTGACCAGGCTGGCAGGGGAGCAGTTAAGCATGAATCAGGCTGGCAGGGAAGTGGTTAGGGAGTGATCAGTCTGGCAGGCAGCCAAGCAGTTGGGAGCCAGCAGTCCTGAGATCAGGTCTAAATGGGCAATTGGACATCCCTTGAGGGGTTTCAGAATGGAGAGGGTGCAGGCTGGGCTGAGGGACACACCCCCCACCTGTGCATGAATTTCGTGCACCAGGCCTCTAGCATATATATTAAAATCCTAATTATTTTCTCTTATCCTATAACTAAGTGATTTTGCCTCATTGCTATTGTTTACCTTTTCTCATTTACTCTTTTTCACATAATTAATCTAGTAGAGTCACTCAAGTACATTATAAATAAATTAAGAATTTAAATATCGCTCTTTCTTGGTGGAATTTTCAGTCATTTAATTTCTTAACGGTTGAAATCTGGCTCCTTCAAAGCCTAATAGCTATCAACGGGCATAAAACAAAGCACCAGCCACAATCCACAGGTAATTTCACCAGGTGCTTTTTACTGTGGAGATCAGAGAGAAACACAGTCGGGGCAGTAAAGATGGAAAATCATGCCTGGAGGCTAGTTAACCAGGTCTCAATCTAGCTGTCACTTTGTGCATGGTGCATTTTACTGAACCACTTCCCTCTGGCACAAACAGGAAGTCTATCAGTGGGCTCAATTGTGAGGTCAAAGGTTATATTGATTAAGAATTGCCAATACTCTCAAATGTAGAGTTGTGAAATCCCTTCTAATAAGGTAAAGAAGATATAATAAGATTGAGAATGGCACAGGCTTTACAATACCTGCTATTTAGAAACATTTTTTTATAAAACTGTTTGATCTTTTTAATTTAATCATCATTTTTATTGTTTGAATCATGTATAAATATACAGTATATGTTATATCATTATGTAAGCACATGAGAAAGAACTAGGAGTGCATTAAAAGTTAAAGATATTTTAAGCTTCTAGTTCTGTGCAAAGCTGAAACAAAAATTTGAGGCAAGGATATTAGGTAGAGCCCCAACGCAAGACTAGAAAAATTAGCAAGCCTGTAGCAATGGATAATCTAGGGCAGTGCCACATTACTCAAAGTTTCACAAAGGCTTACATTTGGTCAAGTTTATTTTTCACATTGGATGCTCAGCACCTTTGATTGTACATGAATAGCAAACATGAATAAATAGTTTTATTAATCAATGACTATACTGAAAGGTCAGGTTTTTAAAATAATAGTTGATAAATACCAATAGTGAAGTTTTGGCTTAATTTTTAAAAAATCAAAAGATGAAAAAATTTTAGATACGACATGCTTCATTATTATTCTAATGCTAATTACCACTGAATGTTATTCTTAGCTTTTGAAAACACAAACTTCTCATGGATACAATGGAAGCATTGACTTATGTGTAAATCAAGCTGAATTAAACTGAAATATATTCATTCTGTAGCCACATGAAAACTCAGTTGTAATAAAGACTTAGGATTCTGATCAAGAGTCTAAATCAAATGATGAGTTGTGTCTATATCTATTTTATATAATACATATCTATCTAGTTAAACACATATATTTATATGGGATGTATATGTATATATAGTAGGTATATATCCTTATTAATATAAAGAAATACAAATTATTTGAAAGTGACAATAATTTGTTTTAATATATTTTCATTTTCCTAAAAGCATTGATACTATTTTTCTCATTGATATTATATTACTAGAGTCTTAGAAATAGCATCACCTTCTTTAAAAATATAATTTCATTTATTAGCCTGTGACATAGTGTTTTCATAAATAATTGAAAAACAATATGGAACGTTTTAAGTTGTAAAAATTAATTAAATTAATATATTAAAGTAGTAAAACCTATAAAGTATAGGAATTTACATTTAAGTTTTTTATCCATTTTTAATTTATTCTTGTGTATGGTGTAAGCTGATGGTCAAGTTTCTTCTTCTTTTTTTTTTTTTTTTGCATGTACCTGTCTAATTTTTCCAACACCATTTATTGAAGAGACTGTCTTTACTCAATTGTATGCTCTTGCCTCCTTTGTTAAGTATTAATTGACATTAGAGATGTGGTTTGGTTGATTTCTGGGTTCTCTGTTCTGGTCCATTAATAAATATGCCTGTTGTTATGTCAGTACCAGGCTGTTTTTGTTGTTGTTATTTGTTTGTTTGTTTGGGTTTTGTTTTTTTACAAAGTGTAGAAAAGAAAGCAAGAATTTATTAACTACAACAAAAATATACTTAGGAGAGTGAAACAAGGAATGGCATAGCAGAAGCAACAGGATAGCATAGTCTGGGCTGCTTTATGTCATGGGGAGTCAGAGAAAAGGGTGGGCCTTGGGAGACAGGTTCAGGGGGTAGCCCAGGATGAATTGGCATTGCCCACTACTCCTTTGGTTGAAAGTCTTACGGGGTCCCTTAGAGGTTAAGGGATATGGAAGTGGGGAGGGAATGGCATGGGTGTGTCCCTGGGAGGGAGAGCCAGTACCCAGCTGTTTTGATCAGAGTGGCTTTGTAGTATAGTTTGAGATGCAGTATTGTGATCCCTCTAACTTTGTTCTTCTTTCTCAAGATCGCTGAGGCTATTTGGGGTCTTTTGGGTTCCTTATCAATTTCTGGAATATTTGTTCTAGATCTGTGAAGTATGCCATTGGTATCTTAGTAGGAATTGAATTGAATCTATAGATTGTTGTGGGTAGTATAGACATTTTAATTATGTTAATTCTTCCAATCCAAAAACATAGTATATGTTTCCAATATTTGTATCTTCCTCAATTTCTTTCTTCAATGCCCTATAGTTGTCAGAATACAGGTCTTTTACCTCCTCAGTTAAATTTATTCCTAGGTTTCTTATTTTTTTGTGGTTGTTGTTGCAATAGTAAATGAGCTTGTTTAGTTTCTCTTTCTGATAGTTCATTACCAGTGTGTACAAATGCCACTGATTTCTAAATATTAATATTGTATCCTGCTACTTTGCTAAGTTCATTTATTAGATCTAGTAGTTTTTGGTGGAGTCTTTAGGATTTTCTAGGTACAATATCATGTCTTTGCAAGTCATAACAATTTTACTTCCTAAAACACCAATCAGAAATAATATATGCATCCCCATGTTAATAGCAGTTTTATTTACAACTAGAGGCCCGGTGCACTGATTCGTGCACCAGTGGAGTCCCTCAGCCTGGCCTATGCCCTCTCACAATTCAGGAACCCTCGGGATATGTAGTAATGCCCTGCTCTGGCTCATCCCAACTCCGCTGTGCTTGCTGCCACTTGGTGGCACTGCCACAGAGGCAGGAGAGGCCTAGCATCTGATGCCCAATGGTCAGCTGAGGGGCCCTCCCATTGTGGGAGTGCACTGACCAGCAAGGGGCAGCTTCTGCATTGTCTGCCCCTGGTGATCAGTGCACATCATAGGGACTGGTCGACCAGTCATTCAGTCATTTTGTCCCTTAGGCTTTCATATATATACTAGAGGCCCAATGCATGAAAGTCATGCATGGGGGGAGGGTCCCTCAGCCCGGCCTGCACTCTCTCCCATATGAGACCCCTTGGGGGATGTCCAGGATGGGATCAAGCCTAAACCGGCAGTTAGACATCCCTCCTTCAATGCAGGACCACTGGCTCCTAACTGCTCTACTGCCTGCCTGCCTGATCGCCCCTAACCGTCTCTGCCTCTCAACCTGATCACCCCTAACTACCTCTGCCTGCCAGCCTGAATACCCCTTAAACATCTCTGCCTGTCAGCCTGATCACTCCCTAACTGCTCCCCTGCTGGCCTGATTGCCCCCTAACTGCTCCTCTGCCAGCCTGATCACCCCCTAACTGCTCCCCTGCTGGCCTGATCGCCCCTAACTTCCCTCCCCTGCTGGCTTGATCACCCCTAACCACCTCTGCCTCAGCCCCTGCCACTGTGGCTTTGTACTGAAAGATGTCTGGAAGATGTCCAGTCTAATTAGCATTTTAATCTCTTATTAGAATAGATAATCTATACATATATATAAAGCCAGCGACCATAACAAACATAACAACTATAATTACCAGTCACTTTGATGCCCACTGTGGCCAGAAAACTGGACTGATTAGGGTTTGGGGCCCACCAGCCAAACTTGCAGCCCCTCCCCGCTGCCAGCCTACCCCTGATAGGACTCTCCCACCCCAATCAAGAGTGGGGTGGGCTGGCCAAATCCCCCCTCCCTTCCCTCTGGCCAGACCCACCCCTGATCAGTCTCCCCAACCATGATAGGCCAGCAGGCCCTACCCCCAACCAGCCCACCCTTGATCACACCACACCACCCCAATAGGGGATGGGGCTGGCCAGCCAACCTCCTGCAGCTCCTCCCCAGACTGGCCCTGCCCCCTATGGGCCCCCAACACCATGACCGGCCTGGCCTGCAGCCCCTCCTCCTGGCCAGTCCTACCCTTTATCAGCCTCCCCACCTCGATCAGGGTTGGGGACAGCCATCCAATCTCCTACAGCCCCTTCCCCCATCTGGCCCAACCCTGATTGGGCCCAATCAGGGCAGGCCAACTGGCCAACCTCCTACCATCTCCTTCTCCTGACAGGCCCATTCCTGATCCATCCCAATTGGGGCTGGACCAGTTGGACCCCACCCATGCACGAATTCATGCACTGGGCCTCTAGTGTATATATCCTAATATATAAAAAGCTAGGGGTTGTCATGACTTAAATGACCAGACAGATGATCGAACAGCAGGCTGCATGGGGCAACCAGGCTGGCAGGGGGGTTAGTGAGGGACAACAAAACAACTCAACAGCAGGCTATATGGGGTGACCAGGCCAGCAGAGGGGGGAAGTTGGGGACGACCAGACCAGCAGGGGGAGCAGTAAGGGGTGACCGGGCTGGCTTGGGGGTGCAATTAGGGGTGACCAGGTTGGCAGATGGGAGGGGTGGGAGTGACCAGACTGGCAGGGGTGGCAGTTAGAGGAAATGAGGCCTAAACTGGCAGTTGGACATCCCCTGAGGGGTCCTAGATTGGAGAGGGTGGAGGCTTGGCTGAGGGGACCTCTCCATGCATGAATTTCATGCACGAGGCTTCTTGTATATAGATAACCAAGATCAGCAAACATCCCAAATGCCCATCAATGGATGAGTGGATAAAAAAGCTATACACAATGAAATACCACAAAGTTATATAAAAGAAGGAACTCTAATCTTTTGTGACAGCATGGGTAGACTTGGAGATTATTATGTTAAGTGACATAAGCTAGTCAGAGAAAGACAAATACCATATGATCTCATTTATATGTGGAATCTAATAAACAAAATAAACTGATGAACAAAATAGAACAGAGTTATGGGCAGGCCAATATAACAAGACTGATAGAGATCAGGAGGTGAGGGGTGAGGGAAGCCTAGGTGAAAGCAAGTGTAGAGATTAATCAAAGAACATAGCCCATGGACACAGACTACAGCATGGTGATGGCCAGGTGGTGCTGTGTGGAGGTGGCAAAGCATGGGGGGAATGAGGAACATGTATAATTGTGTCAACAATCTAAATAAATAAAATAAATAAATAAATAAATAAATAAATAAATTAGTCAATATGCCAAAGTACATATTTTGGAGTGAAATAAAGAAAATAAAAAAAGGAATTTATAATGAAGTGTCATAAGCAAAAACACAAGTTCCTAGGATTCAAATATGTATTCTAATCATTTGGTAGCTTAAGCTTTTTTACATATTCAGTTTGAGAAATAGAAAAACTTTCTATTGGTTTCCCAAATACCAAAATGATTAATGTAAATATGTCAACCATGTGTAGTAGTATTTTGTTTTTGTTAAGGAACATTTTTTTTTATTTTAAATATTGTGATATTGGAAAATTTCACAATAAGTGATGCCTTAAAACATACAATCTTATTTGTAATCCTTAAAAAAATAAGTATAAAAACACCTTTTATTGAGGTGCCATTAAAACTGAATTTAAATGGTTATAACAGTGATTCTAAACAATAAGCCTGGGGACAAATGGGGATCCCTAAGATCCTTTTCAGTGCTCTGTAATGTCAAAACTATTTTAATACTTAATAATACTTAGAAATAATTTATGTTTTTTAACCTTCATTTCTTCATGAATATATGGGGAACAAAATGCTTATAGATATAGGTCTGATTCCACTTTTAATTAACCCTTAAAGACACTATCACTTGTTGAACTTTTTGTAATATTAAATTAGAATTGCCATAATCATCTGAAAAGGCTATTAAACATTGCACCCTATCTTTGTGAGGACAGGATTTATTCCTATTTCAACCAAAACAGCATATTATAACAATTGAGAGGCAAACATGAATATAATAATCCAGCTGTCTTCCAATAAGATAGATAATTTAAAAATTTCAGAAATGCATAACAATGACATCCTTGAATATTTTTGTTTCGAAAATAATATAAATCATGGGCAAACAGTTGTGAGTACACAAAACAGAGTCTATTCTTGTGTTACTATTCATTAATTATTGTATTATTTTCCATATGAACAACTGTAAATCTACTTTTGCCACATCCTATATTCAAAAAAATATGTTCTTTGAATTAATGTATATTTAATTTATTTTTCATATATCAATTAAATGTGTATATTAAAACTTAGAGCTTTATGTTATAGCATATGTTAATAGATGTAATTCATATAAATAAAATTCTCAATGAATTTGGAATGTGATAAATCTGCTAAAGTCAATATTTGAGAACTATTGATTCAAATGTTAAGTAAAACAATAAACATTGGTTAAAGTATGTTTATCATTCATCAAATTGGAAATATTCTTCTGACACAATATGTTTTTAGTTTCATGATTTCCATTTTGATACTGTCTTTGATTAGACACATATTTGTAGTACACTGTATTGTTAAAAACAGAAAACAGCACAATCAATATTAATGATTAACAGGAAGGGATTGCTTTAATAAAATTGAAACAACCATAGAGTGAAATAATATGTAAAGATTATAAATAATTATTTGTGGCTACATATGTTAAAAAGGATATATGTTTATAGTCTTTATTTAAATTCCTATTTCATTATTTTATAAAATGACAAAATTATAAAACTGGTAGGTGATTTCTGTTGTTTTTTTGGGGGGTTTTTTTGGTTATAAACACTTTTTATATTCTACTTTTGTGTATATATATACACTGAGTGGCCAGTTATTATGATAGCTGAATGCATAATAATCTGGCCACTCAGTGTATAGATATAGATAGATAGATATAGATATAGACATAGACATAGACATAGACATAGATATAGATATAGATATAGATATAGATATAGATATAGATATAGATATAGATATAGATATAGACATAGACATAGACATAGACATAGACAAAGACATAGACATAGATATAGATACTAGAGGCCCGGTGCATGAAACTCATGATGGGGAGGGGTGTTCCTCAGCCCAGCCTGCACCCTCTCCTATCTGGGACCCCTCAAGGGATGTCCGACTGCTGGTACCCAACTGCTCGCCTGCCTGCCTGCATGGTTGCCTTAACCTCTTATTCCTGCCAGCCTGATCACCCCCTAACCACTCCCCTACCAGCCTGATTGATGTCTAACTACTCTCCTGCTGGCCTGATTTCCCCTAACTGCCTTCCCCTTCCAGCCTGGTCGCCTCTAGGCCTGGTCACCCTCAACTACCCACCCCTGCAGGCCTTGTCCTTCCCAACTCCTCTGCCAGCCTGGTTGCCCCCAACTGCCCTCCTCTGCCAGCCTGGTTGCCCCCAACTTCCCTCCCCTACAGGCCTGGTTGCCCCTAACTGCCCTCCCCTGCTGGCCCGGTCACCCCTAACTGGCCTCCATTGCCAGTCTGGTAACCCCAAACTGTCCTCCCCTGAAGGCTGGTCACCCCCAACTGCCCTCATTTGCAGCCTTGGTCATCCCAACTGTCCTCCCCTGCAGGCCGGGTCACCCCCAATTGTCCTCTCTAGCAGGTTTGGTCACCCCCCAACTGTTCTACTGCTGGTCTGTCCCCTCTCAACTGCCCTCCCCTGCTGGCCATCTTGTGGTGGCCATCTTGTGTCCACATGGGTGCAGGATCTTTGACCACATGGGGGCAGCCATCTTGTGTGTTGGAGTGATGGTCAATCTGCATATTACCCTTTTATTAGATAGGATAGAGGCTTGGTGCATGGGTGGGGCCAGCTGGTTTGCCCTGAAGGGTGTCCCGGTTCAGGGTGGGGGTTCTCTTAGGGCTTAGGGCAGCCTGGCTGAGGGGTCTGTGGTGGTTTGCAGGCCAGCCATGCCCCCCGGCAACCCAAGCTGAGATCCTGGTATCTGGGATTTATTTATCTTCTACAATTGAAACTGTAGCCTGGAGTGGAGCAAGCCTCCTGCTTGCCCCATGGCAACAGCCATTTCTGTTGAGATTTATTTATCTTCTATAATTGAAACTTTGTAGCCTTAAGCAGAGGCCAAAGGCAGGCCAGGGCTGCAGAAGCTTGACTTCTTCCATTGCCAAAGGCAACCCTAGCCTCTTGCTCTCTCCAGCTCCATGGCTGCTGCCATTTTTGTCGGGATTGATTTATCTTCTATAATTGACTCTTTGTAGCCTGGAGTGGAGGCCTGGACTGGCCACGGTGTGCAGAAAGCTTGGCTTCCTCCATCTCCAGGGAAACCCAAGCCTCCCTCCTGCTCTCTCTCTGGCTGCAGCCATCTTGGTTGGGTTAATTTACATACTCGCTCCTGATTGGCTGGTGGGTGTGGCTTGTGGGTGTAACTGGGTGATGGTTAATTTGCATATTACTCTTTTATTTGGTAGGATTAAAGGCCAAGTGCATGAATTCATGCATGGGTGGGATCCGGCTAGCCTGGCCAGGGGGAGAGGACATAGGCAGTGGCCAGCCTGCCTCCTGCTCAAACTCCTGGTGAAGGGGACAATTTGCATATTAGCCTTTTATTATATAAGATATACACTGAGTGGCCAGATTATTATGCATTCAGAGATCATAATAATCTGGCCACTCAGTGTATATATGATTGTTTTTCCTGAAAAAAATTCCTATATTATGTATTATGTATGGCAAAAAAGATATTATAAAGAATAATTTATTATGGTCTTTTGTCAAAAAATGTAATGCACTTAATAGAAATGTTTATTTTTAACAATAAGTATGAACTATTTTTAGCTAATAAAATTACATTGATTAACTTGACTGATAAATCTATGTTTTCTCTAAACATACTTTAAAAAACAAAATTTTAAATCAAGAAATTTAGCTCAGTATAAATCTTTAGAATACAGTATAAGTGATAGATTATTCCTACCAAAATTCTGAAGCCTAGCTTAAAATTTTGCTCCTTTAACACCTAGCAATATTTGCTCTTTTAAAAGTGTTTTATGCTGAATAAAAATAACCATGAGAACATTAGCAATAACAAAATTCAAACTTGATCATCTGCTCTGTTATTAGTATTCAGTTGTCCCATAAGGTCTTAAAGTATTTTATGAGGAGTGGCAATTGTTAGAGTGCTTGACCTAATGACACTTAAATTGTCAGAGGTGATAGCCTCTTAAACAGACACTTGTAATAGAACTATGAAGAATTATGGTTGTTTCAAAGCAGAGATTTTACCTGAAATTTTCTTGTTGAACTTTAGATAAATCAATTTCAAAATCAGAAGATGAAAAATTTTCAATTTTCAAAGCATCAAACCATATCCATTTAAGCTTTATGCACAAGTATTCTTTAAATAATGATCAGTCTTAAGAAAACTATTTTAAAAACCTACAAACAAGCTTTATGTGCTAGCTATCTTCATATTAAAAATAGCAAAATAAGATTCTATTTTCAGAAACAGTATGCTATAAAAGTCAAAATATAGATCCAATTTAAATGTTTATCTATAAAGCACCAAATTATTCTTATGTTATTTAAAAAATGGACCTTTTGGGTGCAACAATAGACAATATCAACATAAACATAAGTACTTCTTTAAAAAACAATAAACACAATCTTGAAAATTCTACTATGTATTTCACTTTTGGAAACAATTCAACAAAACCTATACAGGCATACCTCAGAGATATTGAAGGTTCAGTTCTAGACCACAATAAAGCAAGTACATGAATATTTTAGTTTCTCAACCCATATAAAAGTTATGTTTACACTACAATGTAGTGTGTTAACTGTGCAATAGCAATATGTAGAAAAATGTGAATACCTTAGTTTAAAACTAGTTTATTGCTAAAAAACGATAACCATTATCTGACTTTGAAATGAGTTGTGATCTTTGTGCTGGTGCAGGATCATGCCTTGACCTTGATGGCTGCTAACTGATCAACATGTTTTGCCACATTGACTGACTCTTTCACTAACAATTTTTCTATGGCATGCAATGATATTTGGTAGTATTTCACCCACAGTAGAACTACTTTTAAAATTGGAGTCAATCCTGTCAAATTCTGCCACTTTTCATTCAACAAAGTTTATATAATGCTTGGTCCTTTGTTGTCATTTTAATAATGTTTACGACATCTTCATCAAGAGTAGATCCTATGTCTGGAAACTAATTTATTGGTTCACCCATAGCAAGCAACTCCTCAACAGTTAAAATTTCATCATGATATTAAACCTATTCAAGTCACATCTTCAGGCTCCACTTCTAATTCTAGTTATCTTGCTATTTCCACCACTTCTGAAGTTGTGAAGCCATCAAAGTCATCCAAGAGGGTTGGAATCAATTCTTCATCCAAACTCCTACTATTGTTGATATTTTGACCACTTTTCATGAATCATGAATGTTCATAATGGCATCTGGAATGGTAAATCCTTTCCAGAATGTTTTCAATTTACTTTGCTCAGGTCCATCAGAAGAATCCTAATCAAGGGCAGCTATAACCTTACAAAATTTATTTCTTAAATAATAAGATTTGAAAGTCAAAATTACTCCTTGATCCATGTGCTGCAGAATGGATGTTGTGTTAGCAGGCATAAAAACAACATTAATTGTGCTATATATCTTCCTCGGATCTCATGGGTGACCAGGTACATTATCAATGAGCAGTCCTATATTGAAAGGGATCCTTTTTTCTGAGCAGTATGTCTCAACAGTGGGCTTAAAATATTCAGTAAATAATGTAAACACATGTATTGTTATCCAGGCTTTGTTGTTCCAAATGCAGGCAGAGTATCCTATCTAATAAAAGAGGAATATGCAAATTAACCAAAACTCTGCTGCACCCACAAGCCATGCCCACCAGCCAATCAATAGCAAGTATGCAAATTAACCCCAACCAAGATGGGTGCGGCCATGGAATGAGCAGGAGGTTTGGGTTTCCCCGGCAATGGAGGAAGCCAAATTTTCACACACCCTGGTGGGCCCAGGCCTCCACTCAAGGCTACAAAGTTTCAATTATGGAAGATAAATAAATCCCAACAAAAATGGCGGCATACACAAAGCTAGAAAGAGCAGGAGGTTTGAGTTGCCCCAGCAATAGAGGAAGCCAAATTTCCACACACCCTGGTGGGCCCAGGCCTCCACTCAAGGCTACAAAGTTTCAATTATGGAAGATAAATAAATTGCAACAAAAATGGAGGCAGTCACTTAGTGAGCAGGAGGCTTGGCTCCGCTCAAGGCTACAAAGTTTCAATTGTAGAAGATACATAAATTCCAGATCCCAGGGCCTCCACTTGGGTTGCCAGGGGGTGTGGCTGGCCTGCAAACCACCACAGGCCCCTCACCCAGGCCACCCCATGCCCCAAGGGAACTCCCACCTTTATCCAGGACACCCTTCAGGGCAAACCAGCTGGCCCCACCCATGCACCAGGCCTCTATCTTATCTAATAAAAGAGTAATATGCAAATTGGCCATCACTCCAACACACAAGATGGCTGCCCCCATGTGGTCAAAGATCCTGCCCCCATGTGGACAAAAGATGGCCAGCAGGGGAGGGCAGTTGGGAGGGACCAGGCCTGCAAGGAGGGCAGTTGTGGGCAATCAGGCCAGCAGAGAAGTGCAGTTGGGAGGGACCAGGCCTGCAAGGGAGGGCAGTTGGGGGTGATCAACCTTGCAGGGGAGGTCAGTTAGGGGTACCAGGCAGGCAGAGGAGGGAAGTTGGCCTGCAGGGAAGGACAGTTGGGGGGGGGGGGGCGCCCAGGCCTGCAAGGGAGGGCAGTTAGGGGCAAATAGGCTGGTAGGGGAGCAGTTAGGCATCAATCAGTCTGGCAGGGGAGTGGTTAGGGAGTGATCAGGCTAGCAGGCAGAAGCGGTTAGGGGCAATCAGGAAAGCAGGCAAGCAAGCAGTTGGGAGCCAGTAGTCCTGGTTTGTTAGAGGCATGTCCAACTGCCCGTTTAGGCCCAATCCTGACCCTAAACAGGCAGTTGGACATCCTTTGAGGATTCCCAGATTGGAGAGGGTGCAGCCTGGGCTGAGGGACAACCCCCCCCCCCCCACCACCACCACCATGCACAAATTTCGTGTACCAGGCCTATAATATTCAACATAATTCTTAAGGCCAATAATTACTATTTTTGGAATGGTAAATGAGCATTGGCTTCAACTTAAAGCCACCAGATCCATTAATCCCTATCAAGAGTTGGCCAGTCCTTTGAGGCTTTAAAGCCAGTCCTTGACTTCTCTTCTCCAGCTATGAAAGTCCTAGAAGGCATTTCCTGCCAACATAAAGCTGTTTTGTTTACATTAAAAATCTGTTGTATAGTGTCACCACCTTCATTATCTTAGCCAGGTCTTCTGCATTACTTGTTGCAACTTCTACATCAGCACATGCTATTTCCCCTTATGTTTTTATGTTATAAAAGTGGTTTATTTCCTTACACCTCACGAACCAACCTCTGCTAACTTCAAAATTTTCTTCTACAGCATCCTCACCTCTCTCAACCTTCATAGCACTGAAGAGATAGGGCTTCACTCTGAATTAGGCTTTGGTTTAAGGGAATGTTGGGGCTGATTTGATCTTCTATCCAGACCACTAAAACTTCATCTACATTAGCAATAAAGTAGTTTTTTTTTTTTCTCTTATCATTGGTGTGTTCAATGGAGCAGCACTTTTAATTTCCTTCAAGAAATTTTCCTTTGTATTCACAACTGGGCTAAGTGTCCGGTGCAGGAGATCTTGTTTTTGGCCTCTCTCAACTTTCGATACGTCTTACTCACTGAGCTTCATATTACAAGCTTTTGATTTACAGCAAAAAAGAAAGAAAGAAAGAAAGAAAGAAATAAGTGACTTTCTTTTACTTGAACACTTAGGGGCCATTATAGGTTGTGTCTGGGGGAACAAGGAGACTGGGATAGTGGGAGAGAGACAGGTGGAATGGCCAGTCTATAGAGCAGTCAGAACACATGCAAAATGTATGGATTAAGTTCACCTTCTTATGCGGGCATGGTTTGTGGTATTCCAAAATAATTACAATAGTAACATCAAAGATCACTAATTATAGATCACCATAAAATATAATAATAATAATAATAATAATAATAATAATAATAATGTTTGACATATTAGAAAAATTCCCAAAATGTGACAGAGGCATGAAGTAAGCAAATGCTATTGAAGAAAAACAAATGACATCAATAGACTTGCTCAATGCAGGTTGCCACAAATCTTAAATTTGTAAAAAAAAGATATGTCTGCCAAGCACAATAATGCAAAGTGCAATAAAATAAGATATGTTTATAATTTGTAAGTCTTTCTGGTAATCATATAGGTCTAGTACTTGCATATTAACTCATTTGGCAAAATACTAGCAGTCAGGGATAACTAACAGGAATAAATAATTTACTTAGGCCTTATAAAAGAAATGCAAAGGATCATATATTTGTCACTACTTCTCAATTTCTTCAAATCTTCCTTTGTGTTATAAATAGTAGATAGAACTATAGGACACTTCTTCATGCGGCTCATCTTGTGAAGTATTAGACTTTAATGAAATGAGATAGAAAAGTCACATATTTTTTCTACCTGAAGATATCCACAATATCATGTATCCTATTGACAGCTTTTGATATTGAAATTAAAGAGACATATCTTCAAGATATATTTCACTTTGTAAATGAAGTTATTATATGGCACTTACATACCATGCTATTACTATTTAAATAAGATTTACATATTTACTAGTATTGGTCATGTAGGGAAAAAAGTTTATCCTACCATATTCTTGAAATATTATCTTTTGTTGAAAACAAATAAATGAATCTTGTGCCTCAAATTATTATTTAAAAGGCAATTGTACCCCAAAAAAAGGCAATTGTAGA
The DNA here is from genome assembly GCA_026230045.1 of Corynorhinus townsendii. NCBI lineage: Eukaryota > Metazoa > Chordata > Mammalia > Chiroptera > Vespertilionidae > Corynorhinus > Corynorhinus townsendii. The sequence continues at coordinate 110,586,857 of JAPDVU010000001.1, read as the reverse complement.
AGCTTATAATAAATTACATGGCACCGAATATAAGCCAGTTTGGATCTAAAAGGCAGTTTTGTTTAATTAAAACTTTAAAAATCATTGGTCTATAAACATCTAGACTCAAGAATCAATACCCAAATGCATGATTTATTTTAAGAGCCATTCAGGAAAAAAATGTCTCTGAAAATGTGTGGATTTTTTTTTTTCACTTTAAGATTATTTATTTCCAGTATTTAATGCATAAATATGTTTTACATGGAATCAGACTGTACATAAGTGTCTTATTTTTACATATTAATGCTTTGTCCTTTAATATCAACATCACTTTTAAGACTGTATACATACATGATGGTTTCTGAAGCATACATTTATAGGTAGAATTTTAAAGTCAAAAGGCAATGTTTAAGGCTTCTGGTTTGATTGCCAGAGTCAGTATTTACTCTCATCTCACTTGCAACATTAGAGTTCCAATTTCTCTGAATTTTTGTTAGTTTTGTGAAGGACATCTCAACTCTTGCTTCAATATAGCCTTTTTAATTCTAGCAAGGCTGAACACTTGGTGTCCATTGAATTTATTATTTTGTCATTTGCCTACTTAAGAAAACATTTTTTTCTATTGTGACTTTTTAATGGGGAGATAGTGTAGAGAAATAGAGGGATCTGGATTCCTACTGCCAGGTTCATCTAACCTCACCATTGTGTAGCTACATGACAGAGCAAGCCGTGATCCTAAGCCTTCATTTCCTCATCTGCCAAATATGGGTGTCTGAGAAAGAACCAGTACATATACACAAAGCCTGAACAAGTATCTATTGAACTGTGTAAAAACTCTCTGTGTAAAGAATATCCTCCTTCCATGTATCATCCCTAGTTTGTCCTACCCTTTCAGTTTGAATCTTTTCAGTGTATGGAAGAAAATAGGAGTTGAATAGCTCTTGTTACATTTCACCATCTTTTCCAAATGATTCTGTCCCTTTCTTTTTTCATTCTAAGCTTGGGAAGTTGGCCCTCCTTCCATTCCTGCTGGTTAATACATGCTCATCTGTGTATGCCCCAACTGGAGTAGTACCTCTCTATTTATCCTCTGCCCAAGATTCCAGATGCCCAGAGATTTCTATTTTTAGTGAGTTATAACTGTTAGGTATTTTGAATAACATGTTTTTCTGTTGCTGGTTAGCCTATACCCCTTTCCACATTGTAGAGAAGTACCAATCTAGAGGTACTTTTCCTGCTGGGTCCCTCAGAAGATGGGAATCTCTGGATGGACCATGACTATTACTTTCTGTTGTCACTTCTCTTTAGCTTTGTCTTTAACAGAATTCATGAAATACCGAATGCTGTTGATAGGACAAAACTAATCGTGTGTGAGTACTTGGAAAATAAGTCACAGACCCAGCAACTGACAAATATTTTTTTAATATCTGAGCCCAAGGCAGTGCACTAGGAACTGTGGGGGTGAAGCCCCCAATGATATGTAGCCATAGCAGTTTCTGATCCAGAGCACTGGAAGGTGGGAGGAAGTTGATAGCAGCTTTGTCAGTCTTACAGGTAAGAACCAAAGATGTCCTTCTGTCTGGGAGGGACATTTAGACAGACTCTCAACCTCCAGGCTGGGGACTTTCTGGCCCCACCCCCACCCCCACCCTCATGAAAGGTTTAGCCTACAGGTAGGGCAAGGAAACTATTTATTAACCCTTTTAATGGGTCACACCAGCCAAAGACAAAACTCACTGCCCAGTGGTCCAAGGACTTCAGGGTTTTTCTATTAAAACACTTCTCCACTGTCTCCTATTTTACTGTAGGTGCTGATTAAGAGACTGGCTGCATCCACACTTCTTACAAACCTGACTCCACTTCATCAGGAACTCACCAGGCATGCTCCACACAAATGGGACTTTTAATTTCTCAGACTTTCTTCCAGACCTGTGTCCATGTTCCCCCTCATCCTTCAAGTCATTTTTCCTTGACCTAGGTTGGGTTAGGGACTTCTTAATGCCACGTGGCACTGATCATACCAGTGCCATTGCTGGTATGCCCTGTCCATTAAACTGTACAAAATGTCTTTAATTGCCATGATACCTAGTTCCTGGCACAAAGCAAGCACTCAAAAAGAACTGCTGGATAAATTAATCTGTATTATTGTCTCATTTCTGGCCGGCCCTGGGCTCATTAAATCACTTATGAAACTGTTTCCCCATCTGTCTTGCTGTCCTGTCACTGTTCTTAATTGATCAGTAAACTTTTGCATTCCTGAGACAAAATGCCCCTCGTATTGTCCACACCATCCCCCAAACCGGGCACACCAGCAATCAGACGCAGTGACAGAGCATGGACTGCTTACCCTCTTCATGACATTCTCCTGGAAAATGAGGTTTCAATGCACTAGTCTATTTTTCCTATTTCCTGAGAATTCCTAATGGTAAGAGGAAAGGAGGAAGCAATGATTCTTCCATCTGCTGTTCTGACTAGTCACAGGAAAGGTTTCAAGAGATAATGTGCATGTGCACTGGGGAGTGCTGCATAAAGTCAGACTGACTCGAAACCTAGAAGTTTACAACCTTCATGGAGTCTTTGACTAACAAAGATAAACATTTGACAGAAGTATCCTATATAATAAAGAGGTAATATGAAAATTGACCCTCACACAAGATGGCCACCCCCATGTGGTCAAAGATGGCCACCACAAGATGACCAGCAGCAGAGGGCAATTGGGGGGACCAGCCGGCAGGGAAGGGCAGTTAGGGGTGACAGGGCCAGTAGGGGAGGGCAGTTGGGGGCGACCGGGCTGGCAGGGGAGCAGTTGGGAGCCAGCAGTTCCAGATTGTGAGAGGGTTCCCAGATTGGAGAGGGTGCAGGCTGGGCTGAGGCACACACTCCCCCACCCCAGTGCACGAATTCTGTGCACTGGGCCTCTAGTTTATAATATTAATTGTATTCACCAGTTACTTTACAGTGTGGACTCTCTGATGGTGCATGAGGACTGATCTGTGCCTGAAAGCCTTCCCACATTCATTACATAGATAAGCTTCATCCCCAGAGTGGATTCTCTGCTGCGGAAAAAGGGCTGAGCTCCTTTTGAATGTTTTGCCACATTCAATACACTGATAAGGTTCCTCTCCACTATGAATTCTCTGATGTCTAATGAGGTTTGAGCTCAAACTGAAGGCTCTTTCACACTCATTGCATTCATAGGGCTTCTCTCCACTATGTATTCTCTGATGGGTTATCAGCTCCGAGCTCTGCCTGAATGCTTTCCCACATTCATTACATTCATAAGGTCTCTCTCCTGTGTGGATTCGCTGGTGTTTTATAAGCTTTGAGCTTTGGCTAAAGGTTTTCCCACACTCATTACACTCATAGGGTTTCTCACCAGTATGAATTCTTTTATGGATGATGAGATATGAACTTTGACTGAATGCTTTGCCACATTCATTACACTTACAATCTTTCTCACCTGTGTGAATTTTCCGATGTCTAATGAGGGCCGAGCTCTTATTGAAGGCTTTTCCACACTCACTACATTCATATGCTTTCTCACCACCATGGATTCTCTGATGAATAATCAGATACGACCTCAAGCTAAAGGCCTTCCCCCCTGCCTGCATTTGTAGGGTTTTTCTCCAGTATGGATTCTCTGATGTTGTGTTAGAGAGGAATGCTGTTTAAACCTGTGTCCACATATTTCACATCTATGAGGTCTCTCTTCTGTAGGAACTTTCTGAAATGTTATGGAGTTTGTACTTAGAATCCAGCTTCTTTGTGGCTCATGATGGTATCTCTTTCTTAGAGATCTGTGTGGGATGGCTTGACTATAACTGCCAGCTGGGGAAGGGGAGCTTCCTAATTTCGTCCTTGAAGCACTTCCTTGCTGCCACTCAAAGCTGCTTTTGTGTTCACTAATTCCTCTGAATGACAGTTCCTGGGGAAGTCCTGCTTTTCCTCCTGAAATATCCTTCTTTGTCGCTGATTCATTGTTCTCATGATCACTTTGGGGGTAAAGGCAAGGTTCCCAAGGTTTCAGCTGTGCCTTTGAAGGCTGGAGTTGGGTGTTTAACTCTTGGGATGCTCCAAGACATGTCAAATCCTTCCATGGTAATGCTTGTTTTTGTGTACTAGCCGGAATCTACTGCCCAGGATCATCAAATTCCCTCTCCAAATCCTCCAACAGAGTCACAGCTCCCTCACCACTTTTTGGACCACGTTGCTGAACCCAGGCCCGCAGCTCCTCAGGCAGGATGCTCAGGAACTGCTCCAGCACCAGCAGCTCCAAAATCTGCTCCTTTGTGTGCAACTCTGGCATGAGCCACCAGTAGCACAGCTCCTGGAGTCGGCCCAGGGCCTCCCATGGCCCAGGTGTAGCAAAACTTTCTGAACTGTTGGTTAAACAATTCTAGGCAAGATCAGGTACTCACATTCTTCTTTAATTTCTGCCCCCAGGGAAGGCTTTCTTCTACTTTCACTAGTATTAGTTCTTGTTCCTGAGGATCTGGAGGTAGCAGGGTTGAAACAGCTCTGCATTTCATAGCCATTCCGGCCTGAAACAGCTGATAAAAAAAGTCACAACTGGGTTCTCTACTTCAGAAATCCTTTGAATAACTATCTCTTCTTTCCTCAAAGCCAGCAGCCAGCGAGGGAGCCAATGATCCAGCGGCATGACACAAAGACCGGAAGTCGAAAATGTGTGAATTTAAACTGCATATAGGAAACATATATTGATGTTAATTGAACCTTTTTTTTAAAAAAAGTACATAAAATCACAGTCTTAAATGAATTTACTTTTCAAAACTTAGCAATATGCCAATTATGGCAATATATTATATTGCTCTATTACATTATTTGATGTAGATGATACCCCCACACCAAAGTGGAGAAAACATAACATCATTTGATTTAAAAAAAAATATGCACTTCACAAATTCAAGAAATGTATCATTGGTATGTCAGTAAAGGACTGGGCTGAATATAGTTATTAAGGTCAAAAACAAAATTTTATTCTTCAGAATGTTCCAGTTTTAAAAGAGATAAGTAAAAGATAATATTGATACAACCCCAATATGATTCTATAGCTAAATAGAAGCCAAGCATTTGGTTGTTTTTAGAAAGTTTCATATTGAGCCATTAAAAATTTGGAGTTAGTCTTCTACTCCACAACACATTTTCAAGGGCACTCTTTGTCTCATAAAAAAGAAATATTTGAGTACTGTTTCTACCACCTCCACACATGCTAAAACATTCAAGATATACTTTAAAGCAAAACTATTATGTACACATATCTCCTTATTAATTTCAGTAAATATTTTGGATTAAAATATTTTTATGGATAAAAAGGTTACTATAAAATAAGATTAAAAAAATGTTTTTGTTGATTTTAGAGAGCAAGAGAGAAAAATACCAACCGGCTTCCTTCTGCACATCCCCTACTAGGGATTCAGCCCACAAACCAGGCATGTGCCCTGACCAGAATTTGAATCACCAACCTCACAGTTCATGGGATGATGCTCAACCAACTGAGCCACCCCAGCCAGGGCACTATAAAATAAGATTTTAATTTAATTTATGATGCATGCATTTTAGATATGCTGTACCTAAAGCTGCAATATATAAAAAGTAAACATTAGTAGAAATGCAGGGATAATTAGAGAAATCCAACAGTATATGGAAGATTTAAAGGTACTCCTCATTAACTGACAAAAAGATAATGATTAACAAAATAGTGTTGAACAACATAAATAACACGTTTTATATTGTCAATATGTGAAGAATTCTGTTTTCAATAATTTTAAGTGATCCTTATTTACAAGTACATATGAGATATATACATGTATTTGTTAAAAAGCAAGTCTCAGCAAATTTCATTGACAATTTATTATACGTACTATATTCTCTAACCACAATGTGTTTTATATTTTTACAAGAATGATATAAAGTTTATTTTAAATCTTTATTGATGAAAGAATTACTTAAGTCCCCTTCACACACACCCCCATTTATCCCTCCTAGCCCACCCCCAACTCCCACCCCAGGCCTTCAACACACATTGTCTATGTCTGTGGGCTATGGATATATACATACAAGTTCTTTGGGTGATCTCTTCCCATCCACACACACACACCCAGCCACCCAAGCCTTCCCTCTCAGATTCAACAGTCTGTACCATACTTCTGTGTCTCTGGATCTATTTTGTTTGTCAGTTTATTTTGTTCATTAGATTCCACATATGAGTAAGATCCTGTGATACTTGTCTTTCTCTGACTGTCTTATTTTGCTTAGCACAATGCATTTTAATTGGAGGTAAACTTCCAAATGATAAATATAAAACTCAAAATATTTTTAGGTTAAAATAAATATATTTTATTGAATTATGTAATGAGTCAGTAAATGAATATTTTATCAAATATAATTATAATTTTCATTTTAAAATATATAAATGCAAATATACCTAAAGTCTATCAAAATTATTGTATTTTATGAAAGTAAGGTTTCACATAACATTTATTGCAATTAATGGTATTTTAAAAGAAAGAAAATTTAAATATTATATATTTAAGAGGTAAAGTTTCTAACAAAATAAGTTAGATAAATGACCAAAGATTAAACCGAAAGTTAGTTTTAAAAAGTTCTTTAATAATATAGCATAATTAAAATAGGAAAACAAGGAAACAAAGGAGAAAATCAATTAAACTAAATATTTGTCCTTTTAAAACAATCAAAAGTGTTATAAGCTATGATTTTTTAAAAATCTCACCATGATTACAAAACAGTCAAACAAACAAAATGTGTTTGGATAATTAAGATAGAAAGGAATTCTTATCTCATGTATTATCATATCTTCAATCACATTAATTTAGGAGACCCTGACACCATTCCATTTAAAATCAGGAAGAAAATAATAAAATCTTTACCACTAAGTTTTTATTTGGCATTTCTTTGAAGATGTTGACCAGTATATCAGAAAAAGAAACAGATTAAATGTATGAAGATGGAAAGAATGGAGAAGATTTGACTTTGGGTGGTGGGCACACAATGCAATATACAGATGAGGTATCATAGAGTTGAAATCTATAGAAACTTATTAACCAATAAAATTATGTTAATTTGGTTAATAAAATTTTATTAACCAAAAACATAAAAACTTAAAAATAAAGATGGAAATAAAACTGTTATTATTTGCAAATCATGATTCTCTATGCAGATAATAAAAAAGTAATAGCAAAATAATTACATATTATTATTAATAAAAAAGTATTAGCAAAAAATGTTTACAGTCAAAACTACAATTAATTGGTGAGCTTAACATATATCTCAATATATGGAATCAATTGCATTCTATACAATGCAATTGTTAGCCCATAAATAATTAGACTACATAATTGTTTAAAGTTACGTTTTATCAGATGTATCATTGGAAAATATGCTCTCCCATATAGTGAGATCTCTTTTCATTTTGTTGATGGTTTCTTTTGCTGTGAAGCTTTTTATTTTGATGTAGTCCCATTTATTTATTTTTGCCTTTGTTTCTCTTGCCCTAGGAAATGTATCAGCAAATATGTTGCTACAAGAGATGTCTGATATTTTGCTGCCTATGGTTTCTTCTAGGATCATTATGGTTTCATTGATCACATTTAAATCTTTTATCCACTTTGAGTTTATTATTGTGTGTGGTAGAAGTAAATGGTCCAGTTTTTTGGGTTGTTTTTTTTGTTTGTTTGTTTTTTTCATGTCCCACTGTGTGGGAGAACACATTTTCCAGTGACACATCTGATAAGGGGTTAATTTCCAAAATATATAAAGAACTCATACAACTTAACAAAAGGAAAACAAGCAACTCAATTAAAAATGGGCGAAGGTCCCACTGGCGTGGCTCAGTGGTTGAGCATCGACCTATGAACCAGGAGGTCACAGTTAGATTCCCAGTTAGGCCATGTTCCCTGGTTGTGGGCGTGATCCCCGGAGGTGGAGGGGCATGCAGGAGGCAGCCTATCAATGATTTCCTCTTATCATTGACTAGTGGCCTGGTGCACAAAATTCATGCACAAAGGGGGGGTGTTCCCTCAGCCCAGTCTGCACGTTCTCCAATCAGGGAACCCCTTGGGAGATGTCTGACATCCCTCTCGCAATCTGGGACTGTTGGCTCTTAGCCTGCTTGCCTGCCTGATCATTCCTAACTGCCTCTACCTGCCTGCCTGATTGCCCCTAACTGCCCTCCCTGCTGGCCTGATCTTGCCCTCAACTGCCCCCTTCTGCTGGCCAATTTGGTTCTGATTGGTCGGTTTCTATGCCAGTCATCATCAAAAGCTCCGCCTCCTAGGCAGCCATTGGCTCCTCACACTTCACCCAGATTTGGTTCTGATTGGTCAGTTTCTATGCCAGTCAGAGTCTGTGGGCCTGTCAACGGGGCCTGATCAGAAAGGTGGGGCTGATCAGCAGCCCCATGGAGGCCTGGACAGAAAGAGAGAGGCAAGTGCTGATCAACAGCTGCCACACAGACTGTGGATCAGACCTTGCTTCTTTCTTCAGGCCTCTCTCTGGGCCTGATTCACAGCCCCCTCAGCAGTCAGTGCTGGGTAACTATGCCTGCAGCCACAGCAGTCAGTGCTGGGTCACCATGGCAACCCAGAGTTGACTGTAGGACTGACTTCCAGTTGGATGAGCCTCCGGTGGTGATGGACCCAGGGTTTTTATATATTAGGACTAGAGGCCCAGTGCACGAAATTCATGCATGGGGAGGTGTCCCTCAGCCCAGCCTGCAACCTCTCCAATCTAGGACCCCTATCAGAATTGGGCCTAAACAGGCAGTCAAACAACCCTCTCACAATCCAGGACTGCTGGCTCCCAACCACTCACCTGCCTGCCTTCCTGATCGCCCCTAACTGCTTCTGCCTGCCAGCCTGATCACCCCCTAACCACTCCCTGCCAGCCTGATTGCCCCTAACTGCCGTCCCCTGCAGGTCTGGGTCCCCCCCCAACTGCCCTTCTCTGCAGGCCTGGTCGCCCCCAACTTCCCTCTTCTGCCAGCCTGGTCACCCTTAACTGCCCTCTCTTGTAGGTTTGATCACCCCCAACTGCCCTCCCTTGCAGGCCTGGTCCCTCCCAACTGCCCTCCCCTGCTGGCCATCTTGTGGTGGCCATCTTGTGTCCACATGGGGGCAGGATCTTTGACCACATAGGGGCAGCCATCTTGTGTGTTGGAGTGATGGTCAATCTGCATATTACTCTTTTATTAGATAGGATGGTTCTATCTCTCTCTCCCTCTCTCTTCCCCTCTGAAGTCAATACAATTTTTAAAAATGTCCTAAGGACATAGTCACTTTTCCAAGGAGGACATACAGATGACCAAGAGACACATGAAAAAATGCTCAGTCACTAATCTTCAGAGAGATGCAAATTAAAACAACAATGAGGTATCAACTCACACCTGTCAGAATGGCTATCATCAAAGAATCAACAAATGACAAGTGCTGGAGAGGATGCAGAGAAAAGGGAATCCTGGAAAGAATGCAGACTAGTACAGCCATTATGGAAAATAGTTGGAGCTTCCTCAAAAAATTAAAAATAGAACTGCCATTCATCTCGTGATCCTACTTCTAGTAATATATCTTATGAATTCTAAAACACCACTCAGAAAAAATATATGCACCCCCATGTTTAGAGCAGTGTTATTTACATTAGCTAAGATCTGGAAAGAGCCCAAGTCCTTATCAGTAGATAAGTGGATAAAAAAGCTGTGGTATATTTACACAATGGAACACTATGCAGCTGTAAAAAAGAAAGATCTCTTATCCTTTGAGATACCATGGAGAGACCTGGAGAGTATTATGCTAAGCAAAATAAGCCAGTCAGAGAAAGACAAGTATCACATGATCTCACTTATATGTGGAATATAATGAACAAAATAAACTAACAACAAAAAATAGATCCAGAGGCATGGAAGCATGGAATAAACACAAATCTCAGAGGGCATGGGTTGGGGGTAGGGGTAGAGGAGTGCAGAGATTAACCGAAGAACTTTATGCATATATACATAACCCATGGACACAGACAATAGTAGGGTAGGCTTTGGGGAAGGGGGGAGTGTGGGTGCAGGTTGGAGGAGGACAATGGGGGCAAGAATGGGATGTCTGTAATACTTTCAACAGTAAAGTTACATTTTAAAATAAGGTCACACAAACTCTGAGATATCCTGTGTTCATTGTTAGGATTAAAACATATTATAAAATCTTAATTTCTTTAAAATTTAAGATTATATGTTATAGATTATAGTAATTGTGCTTAAATCCCATCTGAATTGTTTATATAATCTCACATGTTAATTCTAGAATATATTTTATAGAGCAAAGGGCCATAAATAACTAGTATACTCATATACAATTAGTAATTGTAAGGAAACAGTATACATTGTACGTAAAATAAAGATATAATAATAAAAACAATTTAGTATGTATACAATGGTAAACAAATAAAAATGCATAAACACCTCAAAGTCATTAACGTATTGAGAAAAAGTCACTGATATATTAAAACTATGTAAATTAGAGGTAGAATGGCAGATACAAGGGAGAGGTGGAACTCCTGAAAACTTAGCTGGTTGTTAGTTAACCATATTTTAAAAATATAGATTTCAACATATACTAAAATCAATTCAAGGTATATTAAAAGCTTACATGCAAACTCTTACAATAACAAAAGTTTGTAGGTTTTTTGTTTGTTTTTAAGTATAGTTGAAACTGGAGGCCAACAAAGTCTGGGATTTCTAATGCTCCTCACTACCCAGTCACAAAGCAGAGACAAAGATTGGATTATAAGTGTGCATTTAATAATATCAGAAGGTGGAAATCTGGGAAGGTGATGGGTAAAAACCCTAACATTCACCTTCCCCTTAAGCTCCTTAAGAGAAAGCTTACATAAGGAAAGCAGGGGAAGAAAATATGGGTAACAGTACAAGGTGTTTGTGGTGATTTGTTATCCTGGAATTTGAGTCCCTGTGGGGGTCTTGGGTCTTAATGAATGTCTTCATTACTAGTCCTTGGGACAGGGTGGTCAGCATTCTGAAACTGGTCAAGTGATGATAGAGTAAGTGTCATCCCTGTGTTTCTGAGACCTAATCCATCAGCCTCTGCAGTCCTTGTGAGCCAACTGGGCTGCATGGGCTCAGGAAAAAAGTTACAGAGGTAAAATAGAGGCCTTTGGAGCTTAGGAGAAAATAAACAAAGGTATATGCCTTGAGGAAAGAAAGGAGTGGGAAGGTGCTGGAGTGTTCTAGAGAAAGTGAGAGCACTGAGTCCTTTATCTTGAAGGTTTTTATTTGAGGTCTCAGGGGAGGATATCAATCAAATATTCATCAGCATCTCAGGTGTGTCCTTTCTGGGTTGTGGTTTCTACTGATTGATTTGAGCCAAGGCAGGGGTCATTAATCATTGCACCTAATCCAGATATCAGCCATAGCAAGACCAGGTACTCTAAGATTGACTAGGGACATGCCAGGGGAGTAAAGTTCAGGGGAGAGTCCAAACAGTAAGACCATCAATAGTAAAGGTCAGAGGTTCTAAACCACATGCCCAGCAACATGTTAGTGGAGGAAAGGGTGCCCTGGGGTGAGGTTCCAGTCTACTTTTGCCCATTACTAGGCGCCTGAGGTTTTCTGCCCTGGGTACCTTCTGTACCTGGCCTATTCTTCCTACTCTGCTCATGTCTGCCTAACTCTCTAATATATCAGAACTATCCTTTCCAAATACAAGATTTCACTGTTGAATAAGCATGGGTAATAAAGGATCTAAAGTACCATTAGGATCATCATATAGTTGGAAAATAATGAGAAGCCAGGAATATCGCCTACAGCTGTTTATCTTAATAAGCTAGCATCTGTCTATCATATTTGGAATGAATATATGAGAATTCAGTCTTGCAGTGGTTGTTTTTGTATTTTGATGAATAAACATTCCCCACCACCACCACCTTTGGGGTTCTTTTACAGGCCTCATTCCAACCAAATAAATACTGCTATTTATGAAATGAGTATCATCCTAAGGGGGGGGAAAAAAATCTGGATAGCCAGAAGAAAAGGTTGAGAGAAAGAGAAAATGAAATTCAAGTTAAAGGAACTGTTCCTTTCACAGGACCTGCTCTTCCTTTTCCTGTTGTCCCTGCTCCCCCAGCTTCCCCTGCACTCCTTTATCCCTCCCTGCCTCAATCTGACTCCAGGGAAGAGGGAGCTAATGATCTTTTAGATGGTGATTCCCTTCATTAGTGCATTTGCATGTCAAGAAGGCTACGGGTGCAACTTCTGTAGCTGGTAATGAATGTCCTGCTCTGTATGTGGACACAGGTTTGTGTACCTGATAGCTTAGCTATGAGTTCACTCCATGTCTTAGCTTAGATTTTACCTCCAAGGGTCTCTTCTCATCCACACAACCTGTAGCTAGGAAAACAAATTTGATAAAAAGACGGATCACTGGCTAATGAAGAACTTAGACAAAGACTTTGCCCCCTTGTGAAGGCAACACCAAAGACTTGGAAAAAGGCAATCAAACAAGTTGTTACTTTGTTGAATTTAACACAAAAAGAGAGAACAAAGTGGCATAAAATTTACATTTTTTTTCTTCTTTCAATGCAAGAGTAAAAAACAGACCAATTTGGATCATCAGCAAAACTGCTGACTCAAGGTGCCTCTACTTACTATCTATGTGCATTTAATTGAGCCTAATATGAAATACTGGAACAATAATACCTGCTTCAACATCCTTGAGAGTTAATGAGATAATCTATGCAAATTTCTTGACATATTTTGCCACATAATAGACAAAATTTATTAAGTGATAGATAGCATTAAGGTTGTAATTATGATGAACATAATTTCCCAATGAATCACTTGTAATAAGAGCATCAGACTCAACACTTAATAGGTGAGCTGTTAAAAATATTTCAAAGAACATATACTTCACTACCAAAAACAATTAAGTTATCTTTTATTGTAGAAATAAATACTAATAATTCAGGTCTAATATCCATCTAAAATTAAAATGTACCACAATGGAATTTTCTCTTTTCTATTTTAAGGATGCAAGTGGGGCAGGGTAACTTAATGAGATATTAATTTGTGTTTTATTCTCCCTGTTATCTCTTTTCCCTTTTCAGATTGCTTGTGTCCTGGCCCCAGGAGAGATTAGTGTTGCTAGGCTAAATATGAGTAGTAGGTGTATAATTGTGTTCCTGGTTTTTGACATCCAGATGTTTGATGTTCCTGAGGGTATTTTGCTAATTAGCAGAGAAACAGGTGGATGACTTTTACATTTGTGAGAGATGGAGGGAAGATTCCCTAAGACCCCAAATAGATGCCAATGTGAAAGTGAGTGAGTAAATGCCTAGGGCAATGTCTGACTATTGCCCTTAAGGAACTTGCAGCTTGGACTCCATGGCTCCCATATTAGCAAAGATTTCTAGGCCCAGGTTTGCCCCAGAAATAAGAATTAAAAATGTAGGTGTCCTTATAATCTGGAAAATCAGAATGCATACAACTATGATGAGCTAAAGAATAAAGACATTTTCTTCAGGTTTTAAACATTGCTTGAGAATCCTTGATTTTTTTGCAATAAATCACTCAATAATGACAGAGTATTTTTTCTAACAGGCTGTCAGCACATAAGTTCTAAGTCATTATTTAATTTGATTAAAAATATAATACAGTCTTTTTATGTATTATCTTCTGACTGATAAGTTTTGAGATAAAGTTCACCTACAAAAGGAGTTTAATATTTTTATATAGCAACTAGAGGCCTGATGCACAAAATTCGTGCAAGGGGTTCAGCCTTCCCAGCTGTGTCTTGCCTCGGCCCTCGCAGCCCTGGCTTCATCCGGATGGTTGTCTGGACAGTCATTCTGCTGTTCTGTCTAATTAGCATATTTGCTCTTTATTATATAGGATCTATCACCTAAAAATATCAGAGTTAAAAAAATAATTTTAAATGTGGCATAAAAAATTTTGACCACATTTAATATTTCTTCGTGCTACTCATGACATTCCATTCATCTTGGTTGGGAAAACCATGGCACTTCATCTGAATCTTCTTGTTTTAATTGGATAGTGAAGATTAGGCGCCCGGCAGCTCAGCCAGTTTCCATGAGAGCTATCAGAGCTACATGAGCCATATGTTTCAGGAAACTGAGATGAAGGCCACCTGGCCTGTGATGGTAACTTTTCCTGGGTCCAAGATGAGAGATAATATGGACATTGTCATTTGATACCACTCCCTTCTTTTTCCAGACATCTATAAAAAGCCTATGTTAAAATATTAGATTTAAAATTAGATTCAATTTAATTAAACATCAGATAGTAAAAGTCACTCTTTCTGGTCTTCCCAATGCTGCTTGGTGTCTTATGAGGGATCAGTCACATGAGAACCAGCTTTCTACTTGGTTTAGGCACTGAAAACAAAACAGAACAAAATAAAAAATCCTCAGGCTTCCAGCACAGCTGCTTCTCAAAGCTGCTGATTTTTAGTATAAAAATTGATTCAAGTGTTTTTTTCTCCATCTGCTCCACACTTGCTCTTGCTTCTCCAATTAGGAGCTGCTCATTAGTTTCTGCTAGTGTCTCTTCTTTTGCTGTTTTCTTAATAAGTAGAATTATGTGTTGAATATATTGCCTCTAATCGGTCTAGACCCCTCTGCATCACCACTAACAACATCACCATCAACAATGACATATTTCTCATTTGTGCAATGTACTAATCCTTATTCTCTTATTTTTTTTGTGTATTGGAAGACTTTTACTTACAGTTTTTTCATAATTTCAATGTACACATTAATTAAACAAAAAAATATAGATGAGTGAGCCATCTCTGGGCAAAAGTATTACTTTATTCTTACCAACATACATAATTGCTTAAAACCATATTTTAGCTAGGTGATCCATGATCACTTTAGTCAAAAGTGTATCATCTTACAGATAAACATCAGCTCTGAAACAATTTGCCAAAAAGGCTTATTTCTATCTGTATTTTCTGTAGTTTAAATTCATTTTATTGGCATTTGACTACTGTTGAATTGTTGAATAAATTCATGAATAAATAATTTAACTTATAAAGTATAGAAATGGAAGAGTGGTAAAATAATGAGATACAAAAATCTTGAGGAAAGGAAATCATTAAATTTGATGCTATCATAAGGGTCATGTAAGTAAAGGGCGGAGAGCGGGGAATGTAGGCACAGGCAACAAAAATAATTTTTAAATATGCTTGTGGCATAAACTTTTTTTTCCATGTAAATGACTTTATCATTTTAAATTGCCATTGATTTTATATTAAATGAAAACTTTCAGGATACAAGGGGCAAAAAGTGCATGTATGATGTTCCTAATCAACTGTTTGCAATTTAAATTATTCCTGAAAGCTCATGCTGGGAAGGATTACTTCTGGTGTCTATATAGAACTACATTTCAAGAAGCAGTGGCTATTGTACTGTAGGTGAAACCTGAGTCAGCATCTTTCAGTTCTGACTGATCATTTTTTTAATCCTGTTGGTGTTTATCTTCTCCCCTTGGAGCCACTGAGGGATACACATTTTTTATTAAGTGGAAAAGCAGTCATGGTTTTCTCAGTATCTGGGCTCAGCAGCAAAACAAAGTCAGCAATTATAGCAAAAAACAACAACAACCAAGAAGCTTGCTCCATTTTCACTAAGAAGCATGCAACTTGTGTTCATTTTTTCATGAAAAGAAACACGTGAAGCACACTCTCTATAAGCAGTCTCTCCAGGGGAAAGATAAATCCAACAGATGAGACAAACCAGCAGGACAGTCAGAACTAGAGACTCAGGAGGATAAGAAATGAAATAAAGACCTAAGTATTAACTAGTTGATGTTAGACCAGTTTAAATTTCACAGAAACTCTTTTAAAAGAAAGGAAGTTATCACAGAATTATATCTTATCCAGGTTAAGTTTTCTTCCTATTTATGAATTTTTTATTCTCCAGAATATTTGAATTAGCAATATACAAAAACAAATAAAAGATACAAACACTTGATACATATATTTTTCTACAATCTATAGAATGTTTGGCTTAAAAAATAATGTGGCATGGCTATCCCCAATAAATTGGATTTTATCACAACTTTATCATTTTTACATATGTAGAGTAAGCAGTGATAGTTTTTAATTATCCTGTAACATCATTTTATTTATACTCAAAAATGTAAAATATTTGAGGAATCGCCAGACTGCTTTCCATAGTAGTTATACCAGTCTGCATTCCCACCAGCAGTGAATGAGGGCTCCCTTTTCCACAACCTCTCCAACACTTGTTATTGTTTGTCTTGTTGATAATGGACACTGGTGTGAGGTGGTATCTCGTTGTAGTTTTGATTTGCATTTCCCCTAATTGCTAGTGAGGTTGAACATCTTTTCATATATCTATTGGCTGCTTATATGTCTTCTCGGGGGAGGTGTATTTTCAGGTCCTCTGCCCATATTCTGATTGGGTTGTGTGTTTGGTGTTGAGTTTTATGAGTTGTATATATTTTGGAAATTAAACCTTTGTCCAGAGCTACTGTTTGCAAATATCACCTCTCATCTGGTTGGCTGCCTCTTTGTTTTGTTATCAGTTTCTTTTGCTGTGCAGAAGCTTTTTAGTTTGATATAGTCCCTTTCATTTGTTTTTGCCTTTATTTCCCTTCCCTTGTCTTTGGGGTCAAGTTTATAAAATGTTCTCTATGACCAGGACCATAAGCTTGGTACCTATATTTTCTTCTATGTAACTTAGTGTTTCAGGTCTTATATTTAGGTCTTTGACCCATTCTGAATTAATTTTTGTACATGGGGACAAACTGCAATGCTGTTTCATTCGTTTGTATGGGGCTTTCCAGTTTTCCCAGCACCATTTATTGAAGAGACTATCTTTACTTAATTGTGTGTTTCTGGTTCCTTTGTCACAAATTATCTGTTTTATAAATGGTTTTATAGCTGGGCTCTCTGTTCTGTTACATTGATCTATGGAAAGCAGTTTGGCAATTCCTCAAAAAATTAAGAATAGCGCTACCATATAACCCAGCAATCCCTCTCTTGGGTATATATCCAAACAACTCACCAACAAGTATTTGCAAAGATTATATTCACCCTTATGTTCATTGCAGCATTATGCACAGTGGCCAAGGCATGGAAACAACCATGCAATAGAGGCCTGAATAAAGAAGGTGTGGTACAACTATACAATGCAATACGTACTACTCAGCCATAAGAAAGGATGAAATACTGCCATATACAACAACATAGATGGTCCTTGAGAATATTATGCTAAGTAAAATGTCAATCAGGAAAAGCTAAGAACCATATGACTTCACTGATATCTATAATAATAAAAGTGTAATATGCTAATTAGACCAGACAGCCAAACGACCTTCCGGACATCATTCTGGACATCCTTCTGGACAAAGCCAGGGGGGTGGGGCTGTGGCAGAGGTGGTTAGGGGTGATCAGGCAGGCAGGCGAGCACTTAGGGGCAATCAGGCAGTCAGGCAAGCAGTTAGGGGTGATCAGGCAGGCTGGAGAGTGGTTAGGGGCGTCAGCAAGCAGGAAGAGTGGTTAGGGGTGATCTGGCAGGCAGACAGGTGAGCGGTTGGGAGCCAGTGGTCATGGGTTGTGAGAGGGATGTCCGACTGTTGGGCCTAAACTGGCAGTCAGACAACCTTTAAGGGGTCCCAGATTGTGAAAGGTTACAGGCCAGGCTGAGGGACACCCCCATGCATGAATTTTGTGTACTGGGCCTCTAGTGTGAGATATAAAACTGAAACTCGTGAACACAAATAGCAGTGTGTTGGTTGCCAGAGGGAAGAGGATGGGGGAAGATAGGGATCCTAATATATAGTGACAGGATAAGGTTTGACTATGGGTGGTGGGCACATGGTACAATATACAGATCTTATAACATAGGAACCCACACCTGAAACTTATATGATCATGTTGACCAATATCACCCCCGAAAAAAAATGTAAAAAAGAAGCACCAAGCTAAAAAAAAATTAAAAAGGAATGTAAAATATACAACGTTCTGATTTATTAGATTACTTATAAGTAATTTTTCATAATAAAATTTGGGCTTGAAGTTTTGGATTGAGTGAGTTCAACACTGTCAGGTTCATTGTTATCACTTCTACCCACATGGTTCCTCAGACAGTGATGTCACTTGGCAATCCTGACTCCCCTGCTGTGGTAGCCACCCTCCAAGATGGCCTCAGACAATTCTTGCCTCCTGCTATTTACCCTCTTGCCTAGTCCCTCTAACATCACTATGGTTGAACTCTGTGAATAGTAGAATATGGCAGAAATGATGGTGTGCCATTTTCAAGAGGAGTTTGTAAAAGATGGTATGACTATTTTGCTTGTTCTCTCACGCACTTTTCCTTTGAGATCACTAGCTCTGAGGAAGCTAATCTTGCGCAGCAACCTATATGGAGAGGAACCTAAGTCTCTGGTGATCAGACACAAAGAGCTTGGTTGGGAGTAGATCCTGCAGCCTCAGTCAAGGCCTCAGGAATTACAACTCCTGACTATACTTGACTGAACCTTGTGAGAGACTGAATCCAGGGCCACACTGCTTCATTGTGACTTTCCTGGGCCCTACACACTTTTCATTTACTTTGAATTTTGCCTTTGTTGGCTCCTTACTCTATAAAAATATATCTATATGTATAACTATAGCTCTCATCTAGATGGAGCACAAGAGGGAAGATTGAGGGATCCCTGTACAAAAGTGTGTATTACATTTGTTCCAAACAATATTTTAAACCACATATATTCACCACATTGTTATAAAAGTGAATATATTAATATATTTTACATTTTTACTGTGAACTAACAGTTCATGTTTTCTTCTAATTTTAAAATAAATTAAAATATTTCATGTGACCTCAAATTAAAATTATTGTGGCCCCAGATCCACTGCATATTCATAGACACATACACCCTGCTTGATCCAGAGTAGCTTAGCTACTCCTGGATTCTGTACCCTCGAAAATGGTAAGAGAAAATACAAGATTGTTGTTTTATTGGAGTAATTTATTATCCAGAAACTAGAACACCTGGGCATTTTTTTCATTCTATCTATCTATCTACCTATCTGTCTATCTATCTAAGCCTAAGTGACCATTATGACTGAACAACCAGAACAACTGGAATGACCAGTCGACCAGTCACTATGATGCGCACTGAGCACCAGAGGGTAGATACTCAACACCGGAGCTGACCCTGGTGGTCAGTGCACTCCCACAGTCAACCTCTTGCAGCCCCTCCCCCCAGCTAGCCAGCCCCCTTGGCCGGCTGGCCAACCTCCCACATCCCTCCCCCATGCCAGCCGGCCCCCCAATAGGCCTTGATCAGGCCTTGATCACCAGCCAGGCCAAGGGACTCCACCTGTGCACAAATTCATGCACCAGGCCTCTAGTATTTAAATAAAAGTGATTTCGTTTTCTAATTCAGGTATAAAATAAAAAGACATAGATTGAAAAAGAACACCCAGGATTTATTGTAAGTTTGCAGTTTCCTATTTACTTTAGGGCTGTTTTCCTCTTCTATAGCAAATTTGTGAAAGAGTTACTACTTTGAAAACTCCATAAACCTTGGGTAGGGCATTTTTGAAAGCATGTTACTTGCTATCATTTTACTTCCACATTTCTCCCCAAGTCTTTGAGCTTTTCTATAATTAAAGCTAGTCTGTTCTAACTTTTTTTAACTTTCAAGGAATTATGTCTGGAATGGAGGGTCTCATCTTCAACCTACAAGCCAAATCCAATCAGCTGCTGTTTTTGTAAATAAAGTTTTATTGGAAAACACCTGCATCAACCAATTTAGGTGCTATATGGCTGCTCTGACTGTATAAAAACACATTCAATAATTGAGACCTAAGGACCTGCAAAATCTAAGTATATATTATTGGGCTCTTGTAAGAAAAACAGTTTTTAGATCCTTGGTCTAAGGCAAGTCTAATAAATCTGTAGTGAATTTAATTTGTTCATGGTGAAATTATACAAATAAAACAATGTAGGAGCAATTCTGTGGAAACTCATTTTAATAGCAGTTACTTCTAGCTTTGCTTTATTTTCAAATAAAAATAGGTGAATTAATGGATTCATACATCTTTACAGGTAGAAAAGGGCTAAAAGAGCTGTATATTATCATAAACTCATTTTCTGATACTATTAGCTGAGGTAGTATATGATTAATCAATATTGTGTTAACTTGAGAAAATCATGGATGGGTCATATACCATCTATACTTAATAACTTTGTTTAGGACTCAACAACATGATATATGTTATATGAGAAATCTGTAACATGATGATGCTTTTGTATAATATAATATGTTTTCAATTATTAAAAATAGAATAAAAAATTTCCCCAAAATCATAAAGTCTATTTTATCTGGTATAAAAAATAAAATAAAATACAATTAATGTATGTTTTTTGTTCCTTTATTTCTCCCATCTAAAGCTAATGACTAATCATTTTTTTTAAATTAATAAAATTCAGCTGTGACTATAAGGATTCCAAGCTATGATTTTTAGTGTAACTTTGGTAAAATTTTACTCTAATTATTGGGTTTTTTTGGTTCCATTTTGCAATACATGATGGCCCAAGTTATAATACAAATTTCTACATCACTAAAGTGGCCTCACAAGACATTAAACAGGCATTTTCTCTGTGAAGTGCCATTCTTCAAAATATTTTAATGCTGGCCTTCATAAGTAACTATAATAAAGTTTGTTTAAATGCTTGATGTGTAGAATAAATAATGGATTAAAAATTTTCTGTAGCAAAAGTTAGTTTTGATCCTTAGAAATATCATCTTTGTGAGGCAAAACACATACATGTATTTATTCTATAAGATTTAAACTTCATATTTCTTAGATCTATGAAATAGTTTGTATGATGATATTTATGTTTTACAAACTTGGAATATCAGGATGGAGTGAGCACTTAAAATGATTATTATATACTAGTGCCCCAGTGCACAGATGCGTGATCATTGAAAGGAAATTAATTATAAGAAATATTTTAATGTCGCTATTCACCCTTTCTCTATAACAGAAGTGTCAACCAAATTCGTGATCAACAATGATAAATTGAAACACATGCACCAGTGAGAGCTTTATATGTATCACGCATGCAACAATCAACTTAGCCTTTTATGTATATAGATAAACTTGCTTAATTAGGCTTGTTTTCTGATTTAGCTAAACTTTTTCCAGCCCAGTGAAGCACCTCAACTTCTCTTTCAGATAACTGTCAGTAACACAGCAATAAATATCAACATGAAGCAGATTATTATTGTAGATCACACAGGAAGAACAAAGGGTGAAATATTTAACTGTAGCAGTGTTTGACTATATTCTGTGCAGTGAGAAAACCTGAAGTCATTTTCAAGTTCCACCATTTCTTACTTCTTTTCAGTCGAGTCAAGTATCTAAACTTTCTAAATCTGTGTTTTCCAGCTAATGAAAAGAAAATAGGATTTCACTGAGTTGCCTACCTACCTACTCCAGGACTTCTGTGAGGATCAAATGAGATGAGGCATGGGAAAATGCTTCACAGACATTTGGTTAAAATGTGAAACGTTTGCACCTGGCTATAAAGCAAGTCATGTTCCTGGGCTGAAGAAACTCCAAGGAGGCTAGTCGCTAGGGAGAGAAGCCGGGTGTTGCTATGTGATGTCATTACCTGGCACCCACAGCAAGCTTTTCCGGGCTGAGCAGGGCTGTGGGCCACATTTTGCAAGATGGGGTCTCAGCAGCGTCGGCTGCAATTTGGTAGGGTGTTGCTGTGTGGTAGTGGCAGGGCCTGTGTCCCACTTGTGGGAAGCCAAGTGTTGGTTTGTCAGCACCAGGTCCACAGTGCCATTTCTTTTTAAGTGGTCAGTGCACATCATGGCAGCTCCTGCATTGAGCATCTGCCCCCTGGTGGTCAGTGCACATCACAGTTACCCATCAGATGGTCAGACAGACACTTAGCGTTTTATATATATACTAGAGGCCCAGTGCACGAAACTCGTACTCGGGGGGTGGGGTGTGTCCCTCAACCCAGCTTGCACCTTCTCCAATCTGGGACCCCTAAAGGAATGTCTGATTGCCCATTTAGGCACGATTGCAGTAGGATCGGGCCTAAATGGGCAGTCGGACATCCCTCTCACAATCCAGGACTGCTGGCTCCCAAATGCTCACCTGCCTGCCTTCCTGATTGCCCCTAACTGCTTCTGCCTGCCAGCCTGATCACCCTTAACCACTCCCCTGGCAGTCTGATTGATGCCTAACTGCTCCCCTGCCAGCCTGATTGCCCCAACCGCCTCCCCTGCAGGCCTGGGTCCTCTCTAACTGCCCTCCCCTGCAGGCTTGATTGCACTCAACTGCCCTCCTTGCAGACCTGGTCCCTCCCAACTGTCCTCCCCTAGAGGCCTGGTCACCCCTAACTGTCCTCCCCTGCAGGCCTGGGTCTCCCCCCCCCTCCCAACTGCCCTTCCCTGCAGGCCTGGTCCACCACAACTGCCCTCCTCTGCAGGCCTGGTCACCCTAACTGCCCTCCCTTGCTGGCCTGGTCCTTCCCAACTGCCCTCCTCTGCTGGTCTGATCATCCACAACTACCCTCCTCTGCTGGCCATCTTGTGTCCACATGGGGGCAGCCATATTTGACCACATGGGGAAAGCCATCTTGTGTGTTGGAGTGACAGTCAATTTGCATATTACTCTTTTATTAGATAGTGTAGAGGCCTTGTGCATGGGTGGGGGCCAGCTGGTTTGCCCTGAAGGGTATACTGGATCAGGGTGGGGGTTCCCTTGGGGGATGGCATGGCCTGGGCAAGTGGCCTGTGGTGGTTTGCTGGCCAGCTATGCCCCTTGGTGACCCAAGCAGAGGCCCTGGTATCTGGGATTTATTTATCTTCTATAATTGAAACTTTGTAGCCTTGAGCATAGGCTAGGGCTTGCCAAGGCTGCAGGGAAGCTTGGCTTCCTCCATTGCCAGGGAAACCCAAGCCTCCTTCTTACTGCAGCTCTGTGGCTGCATCCATCTTGGTTGGATTAATTTTCATACTCGCTCCTGATTGGCTGGTAGGTGTGGCTTGTGGGTGTAGTGGAGTGATGGTTAATTTGCATGTTTCCCTTTTATTAGTGTAGATAGATAATTCAGTTTCTACACAAACTACCTAAATGCATGTCTTAAAAATAAGATGGAGGACTTTGAGATATTTACCTTTTTTAGTATTTAATTCTGCTCCATTTCTAAGTAGAGATTAATTATAATATATAAATTCAAAGATTTACATTTTATTCTTTATTTTGGTGTTTTAACTAATATATACCCACAATAGAGACCACTGTCTAATATACTTTCAAATATTTTTAATTCTTGAAAATCAATTATATTGGCAATAAGTATATGAATATATAACTATTGCAAAATACCCTTGAAATACATATGCTGTATGAATTGTCTCAAAAGAGAATTTTACCCCCATATTCTGTGGGGTGAAAACAAAAAGCAAGGTTTTCAATGAATGTCTATAAAAATGTGAGATTTTTCTACTATTATTTATTTGGAAAGTAATATAATGTTAGTACTTTTCAGATGTAATCTATTCTCTCTACCCCCATCAAACCTGCACACTATCTTTTTTACTAATAAAACCCAAATATATTTAGATTAAAAAATGTGCTGGCTTTCCAAGATAACCATTATCAGTCTAAGTCAGTCATATTAATTGCAAGCATGTTTGCCAGCTATGTCTTTGCTGTCAGCATTCCCAAAGAGGGTCCTACTATGTGACTCAGAACTAGTCAAAGACAGCGAAAGAATGTCTGAAGGCTTAGCACATCTTCAGATGTAATCTATTAACATTTATATCCCAAGTACGAAGAAGCAGAAGTCAAAATTTTGTCCTTTATTCTTTTTTTCCAGTGAGACTTTCTCAGAAGCCTCAGACATTCTTTCCCTGTCTTGACTAGTTCTGAGTCACATGGCTGGCAAAAAATATGACTGACTTAAACTGGGAAGGGTCATTTTGGAAATCCAACACATTTTTACATAAAGATATTTGGGTCCTATTAGTAAAAAGATAGTGTCTGGGGTTGATGGGGGTAAGGAGAAGGATAGCTGAAGGTTAGTCAATATACTATGTCTGCAACAGAAATACAATACAATAGCTAACATACAATTTATACTTGCTTTGGAGCTTTAATTTTAAATATTATAATCTTTAGTGAAATCTAAGATTACAAAACTGAGGCTGACCTTTGCAGCAATTGAGTATTCTCAGACATTACATTTTAAAGTACCCAACACAATTCCCTTCAAGTTCCTTAATGGAATATCCTATATAATAAAAGGGCAATATGCAAATAGACCAAACAGCAGGACAACCGAACAACCAATCAAAGTGTAATATGCTAATGATATGCTAAGGTTGCTAAATCACTCACTATGACATGCACTGATCACCAGGGGGCAGACAGTCAACTGGTCCACCAGTCGCTATGATGTGCACTGATCACCAGAGGAGGCCCCTTAGCTTGACCTGAGCCCTTTGGCATTCTGGGACCCTTAGAGGGGTATCGGTTTCAGCTCAATCCCATAGACCACTCCCTTTGGGAGGGTGCCAGACACAGGGCTCATGGCTAGCGAGCACTGTTGCGTCAGTGCAAGCCTCTCCTGATTGGGATTGCTTGGGTGCGAACCCACAGCAGGCACAGTGGGGCTGGGATGAGCGGGAGCGGCAGGTAGGAGCTGCAGGCAGCATTGGACTTTGGGTTTTGCTCCAATCCCTGCAGGCCACCCAGAGGGACCATACCTATGCTTGAATTCATGCACCAGGCCTCTACTAATATTAATAAATGTAATGCATATCATTCATCAGTTCTTAATTATAAAGCAAATATATTCTTCAACTAGTTTTTTTATATATTTTGACTGAGAAAATTGACTATATTTCTATTAAAATTTACTTAACTCTTAACTATAATTTTCTATAATAAATACAAATCAGGTGAGAGAGGTTAAGTCCTGGGTTGTTTTTTTTTTTTAGATTTTTTTTTTTTTTGGTTGCTAAATAAATTTAGTCAGCAATAGTGTCTATGCTACTAGATAAAATAATTCATATTTCATTCATATATGATGTTAAAATTTTCAACTGTTTTCAAATAGCATCAAATTTTGGCTTAAAGCCCAGATATTTCCTAAGTTTCTAGCCAATAAAATCAGTTAGATATTGTGAGGAAGGATGGAGGGTAATGGAATAATAAAAATACATTGATATTATAAATTCTGGGATTCTATAGGTAAATACATTATCTTTAATTATGTGTAGTATGGTGATGTTTTTTCAAATCATTTAATTATGACTGTTGATAACAAAAAAACATAACTTTTAAGGGAAAATCATTTAAACTCAGGTGAATAAATTATAAAAGAAAATAATTAAGAAAATCTTGAGTAAATTTTTCATTTCAGGGTCTCATTGATGACCATAGAAAGGTCTCCTGTGAATAATGAACTCTTGAGATTATGAGTCTCTTTAGGAAAAGAGAGCACCATTAGCATTAAACTCTTCTAGGCCTCATTTTTCTAAATGGGTTAGTTTATCTTTAATAATCAAGCATTCCCTTGGGACCAAGAGCATATGCTTAATAGATAGTATATGAAGCTCAGAGGCACAGATTATAACTGTTAAGAAGCAAAAATGCAACAGAGTATAATTAAAGATTGTGGATGAAAAAGGGTACTACAATAAATCATTAATTCCTAACTAGGCATGGGGGGCAGTCAATGCTAACTTCTAAGATTATTACTTCTAAGATTAGAAGTTACATGCTCCAAGCCAGTAACTTCTTTAGTGAAAGCAAGCCCTGTCCATTGTTCTGTGCACCTAAGTTAGCACACCTTTGAAACACCAGAAGTAATACCTTTAGAAGGCATAACAACCCTCAAGAGACCAGATTATTTAACCATCCTGTAATCCAATCACCACCTTGATTTCTCTCACCTTCATGTAATCTTATGTTTCCTCTTTAGTTTCAAATGCATAAAAGAAACTGCAAAACTGTTACTCTTCTGAGCATTTGAGATCTTGCTAACTGGCAATTGCCATCAGTTTTGGCTCAAATAAAGTCATAAAAATTCTCTACAGGTTTGGACATTTCTTATGCTGACAACATCTAATTGGCTTTATTGAACAATTCTTGAATTGAGCAGAGTCCCATCCAGCAATAGAAAAGGTCTCCAATGAGTTCTACAAAGTGGAAAGATTTATAGGCAGAAGGAAGTCAGCACAAGGAAGTTAGAAGAGTGGATTATTTCAGACAAGGTCACCTTACCTTAGGGAAAGATAGGGACCTTATCTGGAAGATTATCTTACTAGTGTTGATGTGGAAAATCAAGACTAATTAGTTTAAAATACACTCGTGGGAGATACTGAAACTGCAATTAGGTTAGGTATGAAGTCTTGGAGGGGCTCAGTACTAGTACAAGTGACTCCATTTTTGGTCTGCTGTTTCTATATAACAATACTGTAGAACTGAATATGGCTTAGTGGCTCCAATAGAGACAGAACTACTTACAGGCTTTCTTAAACCTTAGAGTGTACAGGTGGCCCTGAAGCCCGTACATAAGGCCAACTAATGAGACTTAATGAAAACATTTCTGTTTTAACTTTCTGCCCCTAAATTTCCTTATAAGTGTTTCCAAAGAAAGAGTGTTATATAAATAAGTCTTAGGACATTGCAATTAATGAACTACAAAACGCCAGAGGACATAAAAGAAAATGTAAGAAGATTAGCTATCACCTACCCAATCAGAAGGTGAATCCAAGCTACAAATAATGAAATCTTCCCTTCTGACGCATCCATGTCACTTTTTTCACTCATTTGCCTCTTGTCTACCTACTCTATTAAAATAGAAGCATCTCAATCTCAATTACATAAAAAACATGAGAATTAGTTCATGTTTGCTTTTTAAAAAGTTAAATAAATCCGACTGAGGTAAAATGTCATGGGAAGACCCATTCCCTTTCCTGAAAAATTGAAAGCTTCCTTCAAAATGTAGTGGGTCAGATAAAGTGAACTTCACCCAGAAGTATTGTGTCACTGATAGTTCACATAACTGACCCTACAGATGGATTTGCTATCTGAAAACAATTCTCTAACATTTTACCCAGAATTAAAGGCCAGTGAATTGGGGTGGGGAGGTATTGCAGTCATGTGTTTGTCAGGATCAAATTAGGAGACAGAAATTATACCAGTTATTTTAACAGAGAGAGTTTGTTAATATAGATGTTACAACATGGATGAACCTTGAAGACATTATGTTAAGTGAAAAAAATCAGACAAAAAAGAACAAATATTGGATGATTCCAATTATATGAGGTATCTAGCATTGTCAAATTCATAGGGAGAGAAAACAGAATAGTAGTCTTCAGGCATAAGAGGGAGGGTAGAATGTGAAGTTATGGCTTTATAGAGTTTCACTTTGGGATGAAAAATTGTGGAGCTGGATAGTGGTCAAGGTTGCATAATATGAACATACTTAATGCCACTAAATTGTACATTTAAAATGATTAAAATGTTGTATTTTACTTTTGCCACAATAAAAAAATTAAAAAGAATTGTTGGGGCTTTGGCTCAGTGGTTGGAGCTAAGGCACACTGAAGGTCATGGGAACAAAGAGTCGTGGGCTGATTCCACATCAAGGGCAGGCACCTCTGTTGTGGGCTGTATTTGGCCCAGTCTGGGTGTGGACCGGAGACAGGTGATGGATGTTTCTCTTTCTCTTTCCCACTCATCTCTCCCCTCTACTCTCTCTTTAAAAAAAAAAAAAAAAAATCAATGGAAGAAATATCCTCAGGAAAGGATTTAAAAAAAAAAAGTTAACTAGGGAGGATGGAAAGAAGTTAATAAATTATCACATATTGTGCAAGTGATAATTGCAGGAAGCAGAAACCAATTTGAGGGTAAGAAAACAAGGGGAAAGGTTGGAAATATTAAAACTTAGTATATTAGTGTAAGCTACAATGAACTGCTATTAAGGACCCTGCTCAGCAAATACTGATTTTCAGGCTCTTGGAGGAAGGAGTCTGTGGAGCTGAGGTCCAGGAATTTGGAAAGTATACTCCACCCAGTACATACTGCTATTTCTGAGTGGACAAGATAATGCTTATTTTGAAGTTATTGGAAAACTATAAACTGACAATTAGTGTTACTTTTAGAAAAAAAAAAAATGTTGTAAATGGCATAAACATTGTTGGGTTACCCTGGTAAGAACAGAAGGAAAAAAGGAAGGAACTAGCCCCTTCTTGGCAGAGCCTAACAGAAAACCAGCTGACAAAAGAATGTAGTTTGCAGAGAACATTCCCAGAATCACAAAATGAATTACACAGGGATGGGCAGGGAGATGAGAGACCATCTATATATATAAAGAACCAGGGTTGTAACATCCAATACAACTGAGGGCTTGACCAAACACCAGGCTGCACGTGCAGCAGGCTAGTGGGCTGAACTGCTGACCTCTGGGAGAGAGAGAGAGGCAGGGCTGATCAGCAGTGGCAGTGGCTGCTGGTGAGGCCCGGAGAGAGAAGCAGGCAGTGGCTGCTTCCCTGTTCAGGCCTCGCCAGCAGCCAAGCCTCTCTCTCTCCAGAGGTCAGAAGTTCAGCCTGATCAATAGCAGCCTGGGGCGGCTGTTGATCAGCTCCACTTCTATGATCAAGCCCCAAGAAAGGCTCGGAGATGCTGACTGACATAGAAACTGACCAATCAGAACTAAATCTGGGTGAATTGAAAAGAGCCAATGGATGACTAGGAGGTGGAGCTTTTGACGTTGACTGGCATAGAAACCAAACAATCAGAACCTAATCTGGGTGAACTGTGAAGACAGAACCTAAGGTTAGGGCTGAGGAGGGGTTTTAAGGGCAAAAGCTGTTTGGTGTAAGGTGTAAGAAAGTGATTCAATTTTTTAATGACCGGTTTGGCAGTATAGTGCATATGGCTGGGTAACAGTCCAGATATAGGGATTATGTGTTTTTGTCTACCAAGAGCATCTCCTCCAGCTGAAAAAGCGCACCCCCCCGCTTCATTTAAGCCAGTGGTTCTCAACCTTTCTAAGGCCGCGATCCTTTAATACAGTTCCTCATGTTGTGGTGATCCCCAACCATAAAATTATTTTCGTTGTTACTTCATAAGTGTAATTTTGCTACTGTTTTGAATCGTAATGTAAACATCTGTGTTTCCCAATGGTCTTTGGCTCTACAGTAGCGGTTCTCAATCTGTGGGTCGTGACCGCTGCTGTAGAGCCTAAGACCATTGGAAAAGACAGATATTTACATTATGATTCATTAACAGTAGCAAAATTACACTTATGAAGTAGCAACGAAAATAATTTTATGGTTGGGGGTCACCACAACATGAGGAACTGTATTAAAAGGTCATGGCATTAGAAAGGTTGAGAACCTCTGATTTAAGCAATCCTATCCTATATAATCTATCTATACTAATAAAAGGATAATATGCTAATTAGACGGGTCAACTGGCCATCTTCCAGTCGTCTGACTTCCTTCCGGAAAAAGCCATGGTGGTGGGGGCCAATGAAGAGGCATTTAGGGGTGATCAGGCCGGCAGGGGAGGGCAGTTGAGTACTAGATCAGGCCGGCAGGGGAGAGCAGTTAGGGGGTGATCAGGCAGGCAGGCAGAGGCATTTAGGGGCAATCAGGCAGGCAGGCAGAGAGGTTAGGGGTGATGAGGCTGGCAGGGAGCCAAGGTAGGTGTGATCAGGCAGGCAGTTGGGCATCCCCCAAGGGGTCCCAGATTGGAGAGGGTGCAGGCCAGGCTGAGGAACCCCACTTCATGCATGAATTTCATGCACCGGGCATCTAGTCTATATAATAAAAGCCTAATATGCAAATTGTCCTCTCAACTTGGGAGTTCCACAGCTCGCTATGACATGCACTGACCACAGGGGGTGGCACAGAACATGGCAGGCCTAAGCAACCTGGTGCTGGGTGCTGGCAGTGGGCAGCAGTGGAGGTGCTGTCAGCTCTGATGGACCCCAAAGAGAGGACCATGGCGGGATGGTGGAGCAGTTTAGTGGGTGGTGCCAGGACAAGGCAGGTGCGAGTCATGCCAGATCACCCCGCCGATTGCCCCACAGACAGTGATCCATGACGGCTCCTAGCAATTGTTAGAGATTATAGCATAGTGTCATGGATATAATACATGCTTATTAAATATTTATTTTTAATATTCTTACTATTTTTATGGCTTTTTGCTAAGAAAGGGAAAACATTATGGGAAGTATGGTGCATGATCTTCAAAAGCTTGTGACCAAATTAGAAGTATAGACTTTATTTAAAAGTGATGTTTAGATATTTTCAGTACCACACGATGTATGCAATTAAAATTTTTTCTAAAATACTATTTATATTCTTAAAATGTGAACATATTCTTTCTACTTTATATTCTATCATGAATATTACAGTGTTTTAATTACCTCCAGTCTCATAGCTCATTATCATGACCTGAAAGACACCTATGAGTTTTTTTCAGAGTGTTTTGGCAACAAGTGATCTTTTTATCTGGATGTATTTAAAAAATTATTGAATTTATTGAGGTGACATTGGTTAATAAATTTATATAGATTTCAAGTGTACAATTCTATAATAGTTCATCTGTATATTGTATTGTGCATTCACCACTCAAATTCTAGTCTCCTTCCAATCTTCTATTACCTCTCACCACCCCTCACCCCCTTTTCCACTAGTAATAACCATACTATTGTGTATTTTATTTTTTTGCTTAATCCCTTGACCTTTTCACCCAGTCCACATTATTCCTCCCCTATGACAACTATAAGTCTGTGTTCTGTGTCTATGAGTCTATTTCTATTTTGCTTGTTAGTTCATTGTGGATACATTTTAATGGAAGAGTCACCTTTAAAACATCTTGCAAGTAAGAAGAAAGATTCACATCTTGGCCACCATGAATAAAGTGTCCTTCACGCCCTAACTGGTTTGGCTCAGTGGATAGAGCATCGGCCTGCGGACTGAAAGGTCCCAGGTTTGATTCCAGTCAAGGGCATGTACCTTGGTTATGGGCACATCCCCACTAGGAGGTGTGCAAAAGGCAGCTGATTGATGTTTCTCTCCCATCAATGTTTCTAACTCTCTACCCCTCTCCCTTCCTCTCTGTAAAAAATCAATAAAATATATTAAATAAATAAATAAAGTGTCCTTCACTAGATGATTGGACAAAGAAGTGGTTGATATCCTATCTAATAAAAGAGTAATATGCAAATTGACCCTACCCCGCTACATCTATAAGCCATGCCCACCATCCAATCAGGATTGAGTATGCAAATTAAACCAACCAAGATGGCTGTGGCCACTGAGCAAGCAGGAGGCTTGGGTTTCCCCAGCAATGGAGGGAGCCAAGCTTCCCGGACACCCTGGCCAGCCCTGGGCTCCACTCAAGGCTACTAAGTTTCAATTATAGGAGAAAAATAAATCCCAACAAAAATGGTGGCAGCCATGGAGCCAGCAGGAGGCTTAGGTTTCCCTGACAATGGAGGATGCCAAGCTTTTCACCCACCCTGGCCTGCCCTGGCCTGTGCTCAAGGCTACAAAGTTTCAATTATAGAAGATAAATAAATTCCAGATACCAGGGTCACTGGGGGGCATGGCCAGCCTGCAAACCACCATAGGCCCCTCACCCAGGCCACCCCAATCCCCCAGGGAACCCCCACCCTGATCTGGGATACCCTTCATGGCAAATCAGCCGGACCCCACCTGTGCACCAGGACTCTATCCTATCTAATAAAAGAGTAATATGCAAATTGACCGTCACTCCAACACACAAGATGGCTGCCCCCATGTGGACACAAGATGGCCACCACAAGATGGCCAGGAGGGGAGGGCAGTTGGGAGGGACCAGGCCTGCAAGGGAGGGCAATTGAGGGTGACTAGGCCTGCAGAGGAGGGAAGTTGGGGGCAACTGGGCCTGCTGGGAAGGCAGTTGGGGGGGACCCAGGCCTGCAGGGGAGAGCAGTTGGGGGGAACCAGGCCTGCAGGGGAGTGGTTAGGGGGTGATCAGGCTGGCAGGCAGAAGTGGTTAGGGCCAATTAGGAAGGCAGGCAGGAGAGTAGTTGGGAGCCAGCAGTTCTGGATTGTGAGAGGGATGTCTGACTGCCCGTTGAGGCTTGATCCTATCAGTATCAGGCCTCAACGGGCAGTCGGACATCCCTTGAGGGGTCCCAGATTGGATAGGGTGCAGGCTGGGCTGAAGGACACCCCCCACATGTACTAATTTCATGTGCCGGGCCTCTAGTATATAATAAAATATTACTCAGCTATAAGAAAAGATGAAATACTGCCATTTACAGCAACATGGATGCATCTTGATAGTATCATGCTAAATGAAAGAAATTAGACAGAAAAAGCCAAGAACTATATGATTTCACTCATATATATGACTAAAAGCAGCAAATGAACAAATAACAAACAAACAAAAACTCATACACCAGACAACAGTATGGTGGTTACTAGAGGGAAAGAGGGTTGGGAGGGTAGTAAAGGGTAAAGGGAATCAAATGGTAATTGAAGAACACTGGACTTTGTGTCTTGAACACACAATGAAACATACAGATGATGCTTTATAGACTTATACACTTGAAACTATATAATTTTATTAACCAATGTCACCCCAATAAGTTTAATAAAATTTAAAAACTCATCACAGAACTATAAAAAATAAGAAATTCATAGAAGTGCAGTGCTACCAAGGTTGAAAGAGAGCTAAGACTCACAAGTTATATTAGTCCTATGGTTAAAATTCATGAGAATAACATAACATTCATTCAACAATTCACTTACATGCTGATAACGGATGCAGCTATTCTTAGGGTCCCAACGACATGCTACATTGAAAATAATTAAAAGAAAAAATAAGTCTTGGAGACAAAAATAACAAACAGATGCCTTTCACTGTAGCTCAGAACAGTGAGCATGAGGGAAAACAGTTTACTTAAAAACATGGACATTCTGTTCTTACTGATTTCTGCTTTTATTTACCAGAACAAATATAATAATTGCTGTTATTTTTCATAAAAAGTATTCATTAATTTTATATGTTTATTGTTTAGAAAGTAAACGCTGTGTGCAATTATTAGAATTGAACAAGTACAAAATACCTTAACATTTAAATGTAAACTAAATGCATAAATTAATGCATTTAAAAGATTCAATTCAATACACATTTGTAATTTACACATTGCCGAGCTTGTAGTAACCCACACTTCAGAGAATAAGCCATCTGATCTTGAAACCCCAATTAAGGCCTCTTGAGTCAGTTGCACAGCTTAGTCAAGGCCTGCTTCTAATAAAGTCCTTCAGGAACTTATTTTTATTACTCTTATGAAGGTTTTATTTCTTCTAGGCACTTTGAAATGTCTACTTTTTATCAGGTTCCAGTGATTGATAAAAATATTACCCATCAAGAATTGCTTACCTACATCTGGATGAATCAAAGGTCAAATTCACAGGGTTAATATTTTTTTAGTGTAATATCCCTCTAACAGTTTGGTTTTGGCATGTCTGAAATGCTGTTCCTATATCTACACCATGAGCTTTGTTACAGTTAATCAGAATCATGGAGGCTGGCCAGAAAAGTGTTATAAATTGAATAAATTGAGAATTGAAAAGTTTGTAACTTACTTAAGCTCACTGAGCTTATTATAGTAATATAACTAATAATAATTTTACTACTTGCAGTATAAGCAGTAGGCACTTATTGAGCCATTAATATTTCTAGGTGTTAGCATTCTATATGAAACACAAAATTGGTACACGGGTGTGGTCCGTAGGCCTGGCTGGTGATCGGAAAGTGAGCGTCTGATGTGGAAGGGCAGGTTCCAACTGAGCTCTGGGCCCTGGGCAGCACCTGGGCCCCTGGAGCCCTGGACCCTCTTACTCTCCCCTCCACCCGAGTGCCCATGTGGAGATGCGGTGAGCATGGCCGGATGCTGCAGGCTGCAGCACCGTGTGGAAGCTGGGCAGGCAACATGCTCTCTCAAGGTCGGTCTTGCAGACCCACGC
This sequence comes from Corynorhinus townsendii, assembly GCA_026230045.1. NCBI lineage: Eukaryota > Metazoa > Chordata > Mammalia > Chiroptera > Vespertilionidae > Corynorhinus > Corynorhinus townsendii. The sequence continues at coordinate 110,552,776 of JAPDVU010000001.1, read as the reverse complement.
CTGCGTGAACCCATTGGGAGCCCAACTGGCCCCTGTAGTCCCAAAGGCTGTGTCCCGGCTCACCTGGAAGAGGCTGTGTGCGTGCTGGGTGGACTCCTCACAGGCGCCTGGCACCTGAGTGTGGGGTTTCCCTGGCACGTGATCCCTATCGTGCTGGGGGAGGGTAGCAAGAAGAGTGAGAGAGAGCACAGTAGACACCCTGCATTCTCACTGCACCTCCGTCCTTGTCATCCCCACCCCCAGGTAGCCAGTGAGAGGCCGCAGCCCCCAGCCAGGGCACTGGGGGAGATTGGTTGTCACCACCCACCCCCACTTCCCCATCCTAGCCTGGGGCATGGCCCAATTGGGTGATCAGGGCCTGCTGGCCACTGGTTGCCATCTGCGGGGTGATCAGAAGGGACCAGGCCCCTCAGCCCGGCTCCCTCAGTGCCTGGGAGTCAGGCAGTGGCCCTGCCTTCTGCTGCCGCCACTGGTCACCATCTGCAGGGTGATTGGTGGGGTGATTGAGCCCCCATTTGCACCCACCTTGGCATGGCACCTCCCGCTCACTTGCTCCACCATCCCACATGGTACCGCTCTCATCAGGGCCCATCAGGCCGGCAGTGCCTCCATTGCTGCCCACTGACAGTGCTTCATTGCTAACACCTGCCATGTTCCGTGCCAGCCCCTGGTGCTCAGCGCACATCATAGTGAGTGGTTGAACTCCCGGTTGAACAATTTGCATATTAGGCTTTTATTATATAGGATATCTTATTTAATATTTACAATGATCCAAAGATGAAACTATCATTATCCCAAATTTAAAGATGAAGAAACAAATTCAATAAAAAAGAAAAGAAAAGAAAAGGGGGAAAAAGATGAAGAAACCAAAAGCTAGAAAATCAAAGTGTGGAATATTATTCAGCCTTGAAAAGAGAAGATAATTCTGCCATATGTGACAACATGGATGAACTGGGAGTACATAATGCTAAGTAAAATTAGGCACTGACACTTGGGATAAATACTGCCTTATTACAATTGTAGGAGGGACCTAACATAAGTCACATTTATAGGAACAGAGTGGAATGACAGTTATCAGGGGCTTGGAAAAGGAGGAAGTGTGGAGGTACTGTTCAACAGGCATACACTGTTAGTTACACAAGATGAGTAAACGCTAGCAATCTACTATACAATGTTATGCCTAAAATTAACAAAGAAAAACTGCACTGTGCACTCAAACATTTGTTAATGTTGTGTTCTTACCATAATTAAAAAAAAAAAAAAGACCCAAAGTCAGCTAGATAAAATCACAGAGCTAGCAAGTGATTCTCAGACTTGGCAATAATGGTGCCCAAATTCATTCATTTAGCAATACAAGAGTGTACACAGAAAGAAAACACAAAAAAACTCTGTGTATATAAAGAAATTATATACAGGCAGAGAGACAGATGCTAAATTCTGGTAAGTTTTAACTTTAAGGGAATGATAAAAAATAAATTATATTTTTCAACATCAAATGATGTATGACTTCTATTCATTAAAATTCTTTTTTTATAAATCAAGACTTATCTTTCTAATTTTTATTTAATATTCTTTTTGAAAGTTCTTTATATCTAGCATATTTGGCTTCCTTTAATAAAAATAGATGCATTTAATAACAAATTACTATGAACAAAAGCAATGCTAGCAACATGATAGGAATATGCTAAAAAAAAGTCACTACACATAAAAAGTAAACACTGACAAAATTAAAGAGAAAAGTAGGTAATGTAAAAATAATACTTGGAGAATTCAATACTCTAATCAATAATGTATAGGAAACTAGGCAGGAAATTAGCAATTGCATAGTAGACTTGAATAACCCTACCAATTAACTAGATATAACAAAAATAATAGAACTCTCCATCCAAAAACAGCACAATACATATTCTTCTCAAATGCACATAAACATTCTTCAAAATAGTCTATATGTTAAAACAAGTCTCCATAATTTAAAAGGTATGTCCTCTAAAACAATGGAATTAAATTCCAAACCAACAGCATAAGGAAATTAGGAAAATTAAAAAAAATATATGGCACTTTAAAAATACACTCCTAAGTAACACATAAACCAAAAAGGAAAACTAGTAAATACCTTGTAATAAATCAAAATGAAAGCACAACAGCAAATTTGAAGGGACTCAGCTAAAACAAACTTAAAAAGCCTATACAATAAGAAAGGAAACCTATAAAATCAATAAACCAATTTTCCGACAGAAATTGGGCCAAAACCAGCAGTTGGACATCCCTCTCACAATCCAGGACTGCTGGCTCCCAACTGCTCGCCTGCCTGCCTTCCTGATTGCCCCTAACCTCTTCTGCCTGCCAGGCTGATCACCCCATAACCACTCCCCTGCCAGCCTGATTGCCCCTAAATGCCTTCCCCTGCAGGCATGCCCCCCCAAGTGCTCCTTCTGCAGGCCTGAGTCGCCCCCCAACTGTCCTTCCCTGCAGGCCCGGTCGTCCCCAACTTCCCTCCTCTGCTGGCCTGGTCACACTTAACTGCCCTCCCCTGCAGGCTTGATCGCCCCCAAATGCCCTCCCTTGCAGGCCTGGTCCCTCTCAACTGCCCTACCTTGCTGGCCTGATCGCTTACAACTGCCCTCCCCTGCTGGTCTGATCCTTCCCAATGGCGCTCCCATGCTGGTCACCTTGTGGCAGCATCTTGTGTCCACATGGGGGCAGCCATCTTGTGTGTTGGAGTGACGGTCAATTTGCATATTACTCTTTTATTAAATAGGATAGAGGCCTGGTGCACAGGTGGGGGCCAGCTGGTTTGCCCTGAAGGGTGTCCTAGATTAGGGTGGGAGTTCCCTTGGGGTGTGGGGCAGCCTGGGCAAGGGGCCTGTGGGGGTTTTCAGGCTGGCCACCCCCCCACCCTCCCCCCCCCCCCCGCAACCCAAGGGGAGGCCCTGGTATCTGGGATTAATTTATCTTCTATAATTGAAACTTTGTAGCCTTCAGCAGAGGCCAGGGCAGGCCAGGAACTTGGCTTCCTCCATCTCCGGGGAAACCCAAGCCTGCTGCTGGCTCGGTGGCTGCTGCCATTTTTGTTGGGATTTATTTATCTTCTATAATTGAAACTTTGTATCCTCTAGTGGAGGCCTGGGCTAGCCAGGGTGTTCAGGAAGCTTGGCTTCCTCTATTGCTGGGGAAACCCAAGCCTCCTGCTCGCTTCATGGCCGCAGCTATCTTGGTTGAGTTAATTTGCATACTCACTCCTGGTTGGCTGGTGGGCGTGGCTTGTGGGTGTAGTGGAGTTATGGTCAATTTGTATATTAATCTTTTATTAGATATGATCATCTATCTGTCTATCATCTATCTACTTATTTATTTATTATTTTTTAATCTTTTCCCAAGGATGGTTTTATTGATTTTTTTTTAGAGAGAGAGAGAGGAAGAAAGAGAGAGAAAGAGAATCATTGATGTTGAAAACATCTATTGTTTGCCTCTCATATACACCTTGAACAGGGATTGAACCTGCAACCTAGGTATGAGCCCTGACATTAAATCAAACCCACAGCCTTTTGCTACAGGAGGATAGTCCAACTAACCAAGCCACCCAGCCAGGGGGTAACAGACCTATTTTGAAAGATATACTAAAAACTACTTCAAACTGAAAGGAAGTGATACCAGATAATATATTGAACCTGCTAAAAATATATTAGAGCCCTAACCAGTTTGGCTCAGTGGATAGAGTGTCAGCCTATGGACTGAAGGGTCCCAGGTTCGATTCCAATCAAGGGCATGTACCTTTGTTGAGGACACATACCCAGTAGGGAGTGTGCAGGAGGCAGCTGATTGATGTTTCTCTCTCATCTATGTTTTTAACTCTCTATGCCTCTCCCTTCCTCTGTGTAAAAAATCAATAAAATACATATTTTTAAAAATATTAGAAAAGGTAATTATGTTGGTACTTATAAAAGACATATTTTAAATGATTTATATGACATTGAAAAAAGTTATAATAATATGGTATTGTGCTTGGCATTTTAAATATATATTTTATCAACTTTAACAATTTTAATAGCTTTACATTTGTGAATTTACAAAATATACATATATATCTATCTATATGTGTATCCATATCCACACCTATATTTATATTCATATCTATGCAGAAAGGAAGAGAGAGGGAATGGAGATATATGGAAAATAAGGAAATGACACCAGATACTGAAACCCAACACAATATTGCCTCTTCTATGAATATGTGGTAATGAGAATCATCCAAAAGTCATAATGACAATGCAATTCAACCTATTTGTTTCAACATTATGGCCCACTTCCTTATGACAAAGTTGCTTTTGAAATGTTTACTTGATTAGATACAATTTCCCCATTGGAAAATAAATATGACTCTTACATAGCATTGCACAAATGCTTATAAATTGTGAACTGTAAAAAAAAACATACTGCAAATTAAAATGAATGCTGGAAAGTAAAATAAAAACATAACTGCTATTTAGTTTGCTCAGATCTTGCGATTTGAGTCTTTTATTGGGGTGAGGAGTGTCTGTATCCAAATTCAAAGGATGGAAGCTAGACTTACAAGGGCAGAGCAGAAAATGTAACTTTGTTACTTTATTGATTCATAATTTTAACTATTGCTTAATATGAGTTATTTTCTATGTATATTACATATCTGAAAAATATATATCAGTTATAGAATCTGAGGTGAAGGTTATGAAAAGAAGATAGAACTTTCTCAATATAATGTTGTTCTGAACAGTCTGTTTCAAGAGAATGAAAGGGAAGGACTGTTCCTTTAACCAGGTTTTTCTTCAGGTTTCTTTCTTTTGTTCATGGCATTGCTATTCCTGTCAGACTTGAAACCTAGGATGTTTCTTTGATTCAAACTACTTCCTCATTCAATTCATCTTCAATTAGATTATTTTTACTCTGGCAAACTGTGCAACATACTTTCCATTTGCACTGTTAACATTGCATCAGATATTGCAGTATTTTTCTAGTTAATTCAAAGGCCATTCTTTTTCCTACTTCTAGTTTGGCAAATTAGCACAGATGTTCCTTGGCTACACAGTGATGTTCTAGAGAATATATCAACTACAAATTAGTTACAGCACAACCTCATGGAAGTATGAATTGACTCTTATGTTAAAGCAAGATGATATAGCGTAATGTAAAATACAAATTAACATATACTACTATGGAAAAGCACAAGGCAAAATATATTCTACCTTCTAGGACTGTTCTCACTACAGAGAGAGCATCTTGCTTAAAGTCTACTTTCATTAGGATAATTTCAGATTTATTAGACTTGCCTTAGACCAAGGATCTAAAACTGTTTTTCTGACAAGAGCCCGATAATATATATTTAGATTTTGCAGGTCCTTAGGTCTCAATTATTGCATGTGTTTTTATACAGTCAGAGCAGCCATATAGCACCTAAATTGGTGGATGCAGGTGTTTTCCAATAAAACTTTTTTACAAAAATAGCAGCTGATTGGATTTGGCTTGTAGGTTGAAGATGACACTCTCCATTCCAGACAATAATTCCTTGAAAGTTAAAAAAAAAGTTAGGACAGACTAGCTTTAATTATAGAAAAGCTCAGAGACTTGGGGAGAAATGTGGAAGTAAAATGATAGCAAGTAACATGCTTTCAAAAATGTCCTACCCAAGGTTTATGGAGTTTTCAAAGTACTTGAAAATTGACCATACCTCCACTACACCCACAAATTTACACAAATTTGCTATAGAAGAGGGAAACAGCCCTAAAGTAAGTTGGAAACTGCAAACTTACAATAAATTCTGGGTGTTTTTTTTCAATCTATGTCTTTTTATTTTATACCTGAATTAGAAAACTAAATCACTTTTATTTAATTTTATTTTTAAATATGTTTTTATTGATTTTAGAGAGAGAGGAAGGGACAGTGATAGATAGAAAAATCAGTGAGAGAGAAACATCATTGATCCACTGCCTTTTGCATGCCCCTATTGGGGATCAAACTGACAACCCCAGCATGTTCCCTGCCTGACCAGGAATCGAACCGGTGACCTCTTGGTCCCCTGGATGACATTCCACCACTGAGACACACCAGCCAGGCTCAGTGATAATCTTTGAGCTGAACTGTACCTCTTTTAATTTAAGTTATCCTAAACACTCCATGAATTTAATCTTTCTAATTGCCATTTTATCATGTTCCTAACTCACTAAGTGACCTACACTGGCTTCCTATTGCTACAAATAATCTCTTAATTTCTTAAGTAGACATTAAAATGCATTGAAGTTTTCTCACAGTTTAGTCTTTTGGCTGCATCTTCCATTTTTGCATCAACCTGCTTTTCCTAAATACTAGTTCATCAACCAGACATCTACTTATACTTTTTTAAAATATTGGCACTTTCCTTTCCAAATTCAAATGTCATTTTCTTTCTGCTTACCCTATTCATAAATTATTTTTTCTTTTTTATACACATAAACACATTCAAATAAAAATTATTTAATTCCCAGTGCTTTAACATCTTTCTAAGTGTACAATTTATACATTAATAGCTGCTAATGATTTAAAAAGAAAAGGATGGATTGTGAGCTCCACAGGTAAGAGATTCACTTTACTTCAAAAGTTCTTTTTTACACCATGGCACGGGGGCAGACTGTCAGTCTATTTTCCATGGTGTATATTTATGCTATCCACCGTTTAAACACGTTTGCTTATTACTAAACACATTTTCTCAGATAAAAGAGCCTAAATCATTCTTTAAATCAAGATTCTAGATTCTGTTACTCAGAGTGGTCACAAATAGTACTCAAATACAGACATAAACCCATTTTTATTTTCTTGAGGTAACTGTTACTTCATCTCTGGTTTCTGCCAACCTGGAAGTCCCATCTCAAATAGTTATGTGAGCAAAACAAATTTTATTTCCTTTAAGCTACCTAATAATCTGAGTATATTTGGTAGTACAATGTAGCCTACAAAGATGCTATATAATAAAAGGGTAATGTGCAAGTTGACCCTAACAGCAGAACAACCATTGGACCAGTCACTATGAGGCACACTGACCACCTCTTGGTCCTTTTCCTTGGCTGGCAGGCTCTGATCGCCTGATGGCCACCCATGGTGGGGGCGGGGCCAGTGAGTGGGCAGGAACAGCTGACCTCTTGGTTCCTTCCCCCAGCCATCAGGCACTGGTCACCCAATGGCAAATGGGGAATGGGTGGGTGGTGAGGGGGGGCAAGGCCAACTGCAGGCAGCTGGGGAAGATGACCCTGATTGTAGGCCAGGCTTTGGGACCATACCTATGCATGGATTTTGTGCACTGGGCTTCTAGTTAACGTATAAATTGACACTGAAATATGAGTGTTACCAGAACAACAAATCAAAATAAAAAAATAACAAAATTTTAATAACTATATTTTATAAAAATAGTATTTATAGATGGCACATAAGCTGATTTTAGAGGCTTAAAAGCATATCATGTTTATCAGAAATAAAATATTTAATAACTGTACTGTCTACAATAATGAGAGCAAACCAACTGATTACTTGGCCTGTAGTTCTAGGAGAAAAAATTGAAAAATATTGGTATATTATTGAATATTGACTGTTGATGGTTGTGTTTAACAAGATATTATAATAAAAAGATCAACTCCAGCAAGAATTAGCCAGTCTCCAAGCAGAACTGAAAGTAAGTTATTTCTGTAAATGTAAGACCTTTCAGAGTGAGAGATGTGAACAACTTCTGGCTCTAAACAACAGGAAATAGGATGCAAAAGGTTATGCGGAAAGAACCATTACCTGTTCCCTCTAAATGGAGGCAAAGCTCTGATTAAATATGTTAACCTTGAGGCAAAACTCTGATTAAATATGTTGACTTCTGACACAAACTACTGTTTCACCTGGTTCAAAATTTTCTCTAATTTAAGGGGGAAAAAGACGGCAATAAAGCAAAAAAAATTTTTTTTTTCTTTTGAGTTAATACCTTACTTTAAGGGGAAAAAAACACACAAGTTATTAGCAACACATTAAAAACAAAGTTAACAGAGACATGATATTTACTACTTTTAAAACATAGTACTTTGAAATAATTTTAGACTTATAGGAAAGTCATAAAGATCCAGCAGTTCCTCTATATTCTTCAAAAAGCTTCCCCTAATATCAATACCTTATATAACCATGATACACTTATCAAAACTAATATTTTAATATAGGTACAATGCTATACAGGTAAACTATAGGTTTATTTGAGTTTAGCCAGTTTTCTTTCTATTAATATCTTTTTTCTGTTCTATGATCCAATCACAATAACAATTTTTCAGTCCTTCTTTATTTTCCATGATCTTTATACTTGAAAACTACAGATCAGATAGTATTTGAATGTCACTCATTTTTAGATTGACAGAATTTTTCTCATGCTTAGACTGGGGTTGTGAATTTGAGAGAAAGCATTATAAAGGTGAGGATACTTCTGTTTTCTGTCCCTGTAATTTTGCATTCCAAAGTGTCATATAAATTAAACCATGTAATATGTAGACTTTGAATCTGACTTCTTTTTAAAAATATGTATATTTTAATTGATTTCAGATAGGAAGGTAGAGACAGAAACATCAATGATGAGAGAGAATAATTGGTCAACTGCCTCCTGCACACCCGACACTGGGGATAGAGCCCACAACCTGCGCACGTGCTCTCACCCGGAATCGAACTGTGACCTCCTAGTTCATAGGTCGACGCTCAACCACTGAGCCATGCTGGCTGGGCTGAATCTGGCTTCTTTTGCTTAGCAAAAAACATATGAGTAATTCATATTTTAAAGAACCAGTAGCTGATTTTTAAAAATTGTTGAGCAATATTTCATTGCATGTATGTACCACAGTTTGTTTATCCATTTACCTATTGAAGTACTACTTATTTCCACCTTTTGGTGATAGTGATAAAAGCTGTTATAAACATTCAGCCACAGTTTTATGTGAACATAAGTTTGCAGTGCACTTGGGGGAATACCTAGAAGAAGGATTGTGAGGCATATGGTAAGTATATTTTTAACTTTATAAAAGCTATCAAACATTTTAGAAGAAAAGTGGTTGTGCTATTTCACATTCCCAAAAGCACCGTGTGCATGTTCAGTTACTCCACATTCTAACCTAAATTTATTATTGTCTGCCTATTTCATAACAGTCCTTATGGTGAGTGTGGACTAGTATCTCATGGTATTATTTGCATTTTCCAATGACTAATGACATTATCTATATTTCATGTGCTTATTTCTCATCCATTTTTCTTCTTTGGTGAAAGGTGTGCTCAGATCTTTTGCCTATTTTTAAAATATGTTTAACTTTATTTTGAAATAGTTAAAGGTACACAGGAAACCTTAAAAACATTATGGAGAGCCCTAGCCAGTTTGGCTCAGTGGGTGGAGTGTCGGCCCGCAGACTTAAGGGTCCTGGGTTCTATTCTGCTACTTCAGTTGCAGACTTCGTCCTCAGCCCTGGTCTGGCACGTGAGGTAACCAATTGATGTGTCTCTCTCACATGGATGTTTCTCTCTCTCTGTCTCTCCCCTTCCCTTCCACTCTCTCTAAATATCAATGGAAAAATATCCTCCAGTGAGGATTATCAACAACAAAACGATAAGTGGCGTTCTCATATACCCTTCATCTTGTGTTACTAATGATTGCATGTGTTATAAGTAAATTACAATATCAAAACTCAAAATTTGACATTGCTCATCAGACTGTATAACTCTTAGTCATTTCATGATGTATAGAGATTTGTGTAATCCACCACTGCAATTCAATTACCACCATGATCTCTCTCAGGCTACTCATTTGTAGCTTCTCCCAAACACCTGGCTCCTCACTATGCCCAGCCCCTGTCATCCACTGATTTATTCTCTACAGTGGTGGGGAACCTTTTTTCTTCCAAAGGCCATTTGGATATTTATAATATCATTCATGAGCCATACAAAATTATCAACTGAAAAATTAGCCTGCTATATTGAGTCAAATGTTTAATTAACTCACCCCTAATGCCTTGGCAGGGCCAGACCAAAAGATTTTGTGGTCCTTATACAGCCCACAGGCTGGGTGTTCCCCACCCATGCATAATATGTATACCATGTAAGGTAACATATCCTAGGCTCTAGGATTAGGATGTGAAAAAATTTTGGAGGCCATTTTTCAGCCTACCATGCTGCTCTTCCTCCAGACTCAAGGCTGGAACTAACACCTATTCCTGCCTTTCCATGGGTTAGAGATATTGTTTCTTGTTCCCTTCTCACTGAAGTGGGTTTTCAACAGTAGCTCGGACTATAATTCTATGGTCCTTGACTACATATATTGAGGATATTGTCACTTAGGAGATATATATGACATAAGTTTGGATGGAATTTTGGTTGTTACTGACAGTAGGTAACTGCAGCTGAACTGACAAAAAGTATTGCATATCTCTGTGGAGAACTCTAGGCAGCAATTTCTGTTGGGGCTCCTGGGTCATACTCTAAGAATGCAAAGCTTTGGACTTGGCCAGAAACCAAAGGAAGTTCCATGCATTCTTTGAAACTGCTGTTTTATGTTCCCATTTTGTTAACCTACTGTCTCAAATACTCTTGTCAACACTAGTTTTTGATCTCTGCTTCTTCCTTTCCAAGTCCTATCATTTTTTGTTTGGACTCCATTTTTAAGATTTTGACCAGGCCCTGCAGGAGTGAGCTGAGTTGAATGTGGCCTTAAACATCTGTGCTTGTTCTTCTTTCAAGATGGTAGAATGACATTAGTTTGGACTTTCTCAAAAAAGTCTTTGCGTAAAATTGTTTTTCTTTTGAGTCTGTTGACTATATTGAGCTATTCTATCATTATTGGTAAAGTATGTAAAGAAATTTTAAAAGCAGAAAAATAAATTTGGACAATGCATGATTAATTGATTATTTAATAAATGCAATAATTGTGGCTACTTAAAAAAATGATAGATCCTCACCTCTTCTAAATTCTAGCTAAAGTAATTCACTAAATGTAAAACGAAAACTGAAATAACCAGTAGTAAATATTTTTCTGATCTCTATGGGGAATGTCTTCTAAGCATGTAAATAAAAAAAAAAAAAAAGCAAAACACAAAGTTCACTAGATTTGAGCAGTAAGCATTTAAAACTGCTATACCTCATATTTTTAAAATATACATGCCATGACAATACTAAAATGTAGACTAAGTTTTGATATGGATTATTCAAGATACTTTAATATTCCAGAAAGTTAATAAAAATGTAATCTTTTCCATAATAACATTGGTAGAAAGTCAAATGCTAGGGAGTACTAATGCTGTGAAAATGATTAATATAGTAAAAGGCTAATATGAAAATCGACCAAATGGCAAAATGACTGGTCGCTATGAAGTACACTGGCCACCAGGGGGCAGATGCTCAATGCAGGAGCTGCCCCCTGGTGGTCAGTGCACTCCCACAGGGGTAGCACCACTCAGCCAGAAGTTGGGCTCATGGCTGGTGAACTCAGCAGCAGTGGCGGGAGCCTCTCCTGCCTCCTTGGCAGCACTAAGCTGTCAGCTGGACATCCTCTTAGGGCTCCCAGACTGCGAGAGAGTGCAGGCTGGGCTGAGGGACTCACCCCACCCCCTGAGTGCATGAATTTCGTGCACCAGGCCTCTAGTAATTCAATAAATAAGCATAGCTACTAAAGAATTTTCAAATATTTAGAAATAGTAAAAAAAAAAAAAAAAAAAAAAAAGCTAATGTACAATGTTACTATAGGAAATTAAAAAAGGCACTCTAAATATTAGTGTGAACATGGAATGACAAAGTTTTTGGAAAAATGTAATTATTAGGTCAATAAATACCTAAAATATCCTAATATATAAAAATCCTGGCTCCCTCAGCTGGAGGCTCAACCACCTGGAAGTCAGTCCTGCAGTCAGCGCTAGGTTGCTGTGGCAACCCAGTGCTGACTGCTGAGGGGGCTGCAAATCAGGCCCAGAGAGAGGCCTAATGAGAGAAGCAGGGTCTGATACATAGCCTGTGTGGCAGCTGTTGATCTGCACTTGCCGCTCTCTTTCTCTCCTGACGGGGCCAGCAGCCATGCTTCTGTTTCTCTCCAGGCCTCCACTGGGGCTGCTGACCAGCCCACCTTTCTAATCAGGCCCTGTTGATAGGCCCAGAGACACTGACTGGCATAGAAAGCAACCAAGAAGAACCAAATCTGGGTGAAGAGTGAAGAGCCAATGGCTGCCTAGGAGGTGGAGCTTTTGATTCTGACTGACATAGAAACTGATGAATCAGAGCCAAATCTAGGTCAACTCTGAGGAGCCAATGGCTGCCTAGGAGGCAGAGCTTTTGACGCTGACTGGCATAGAAAGAAACCAATCAGAACCAAATTGGCTGGCAGAGGAAGGCAGTTGGGGGCAAGATCAGACTGACAGGGTAGGGCAGTTGGGGGCCAGATTAGGCTGGCAGGGGAGGGCAGTTAGGGGCAATCAGGCAGGCAGGAAGAGAGGTTAGGGGCAATCAGGCAGGCAGGCAGGTGAGCAATTAGGAGCCAGCAGTCCAGGATTGTGAGAGGGATGTCTGACTGCCAGCAGTGGGATATCCCCCAAAGGGGTCCCCAATTTGAGAAGGTGCAGGCTGGGCTGAGGGAACCCCGTGCTCCATGAACAAATTTTGTGCACTGGGCCACTATTCTAATATATAGGATAAACTGGTAGTTACATATATGTTGAAATACAGATAATACTTACATAACTTATGCTTCATTTACATGAGAAAATATAATGTGGGCATTCTTATAAAAATTATCATGCCATATTATAATGGTAAATGAATATAATGATTCAATAATTTATATAGAATGTGAACCTAAAAACAAAAGTGAATATTTAATGTGTTAAAGAAAATAAAATTCTAACAAAACCTATCAGATGACAGTAGAAATATAATTTTTGTTTTCCCTCACAATTTTTTCAACATTAAAAAAACTTTCCATTATAAACATATATTATTTTTATAATAAAAATAAAATTGCATCTACATTATCCTAGAAAGATTATTGTGAAAATTTATTAAAAGAAATTTTGACCAAAAAGAAGTAATTTTAACTATATGCTACAATTTATATAGTATTTAATATGCCACATTTTCAACATGCCAATTAATGACAGGAAATAAATTTGTGTAATGACTAGGCATAACCTAGGACTGAAAACAAAATGTTTCAAAATTATTTACAGTATATATAATGAGGACATATAGAATATGTACTAGGTATAATATATAGAGTGTATATATATATGTTAGCATATATATAAAGTTGAATGTGATAAGAGCATAATAAGTTGGAGGTAAGAAATAAAGAAACAACAGAGAAATGAACAAATGGATGCAGAATGCTAATTGAGTTATTTGTTCAACTAAGATACATTAACATCAAATCTATCTATAGAGAATGCCTTTAGCACATGCTCTACTTTATAACCAAATAACTTCTCAGATGCTTGTACCAAATAGGGAATATCAAACTTGGAAAAGTGACCTAACATAATTTAAGCCTTAACACTTGTTCCAGAATTGCCCTGGGTCCATCAACCACCTGTCCAATCATTTCAGCAACTGGTTGTGTCAGAATAGAGATGCAGCTGTTCCTTTTCATACTCCCTTCAGCATTAGAATCATGTGAAAGCTGCACAGCAAAATTTCAGATTTATATTAGATCAGTCATGAAGTTTGGACTTAAACTCTCAGTGTGTCCATAACCATTTTTTGAGCACCCACAATGTCTATAACATATACTACCTGCCATCAGAGAAAATAAACCAGAGGATGATTTAAATTCCTATACTTCAAGACAGAAAGCATGTGTTTGAAAATTTGAGATTGTTCACATACAGCATACATCAGTAGTGGAAGTATGAACACATGAATTGGAGCTTTGCAATTTTTAAACAGCAAAAATTCAGGAATGGCACACCATTTTTAAATAGCTTTCATTATTTCAGTATTTGAATTCTTCAAGAAAATAATTTTCATAAAATAACTAAGTATGCTACCTTTCTAGAAGTCAAATCTCAGCCCAACAAAATCTATTTCTTTGATAATTGGATAGATGAGCACCATCTAAGGAAGCATTGAGGAAGACATGGTTAAAGTGTTAATTGATAATTAATTCCACAGTTCATTTTAGAAAATGCAAACCACTGAAACATCTCATCTTCTCTACAATTTTAATCCCTTATTTCTTTATATATTTTCCCCCCTTCTTTTAAACAATAAAATGTTTAACAAGTCTACTACTGACAGACATGAAAAACCACACTGAAACTAAAGTAGTTGTGGTTTTGAGTAAAAGCAGTTCCCTGAAGCAGACACTGCTTTAAAAGATAACACGGCTTTAAAATTCAAAATAGATCTGAGTTTGGGATGGGAATTACCCTTTGGAGACCCTGAGGTCTTAAGTCTCAGGGCTTTTCCTGTCTGGCTTCTGAAGTAATTAGCTCCTCTGGAGAGGGTTGATGCAGTGAACTCCAGTGGCCCTAAAGTGTTCTTTTGCCTGGTGTGCCTTAAATTTGAAAAAAGTCCCTCAATATTTTTTTTTCCAGCTGTTTTTTGTTTGTTTGTTTTCTAGAAAATAATAGAGGTTGGGATGTGGACCTGCAGTACTGACATTACTTAGCAGTTTGTTAGAAATGCAAAATACCAGATCTACTAAATTAGAATCTCAGTTTTCTTATGGTTCCTAGATGAGGCATATACATGGTAATATTTAAGAAACACTGGACTATATGATTCCATGCTCTCTATTAGCTCATATTTTTACCTAATTCAATTGAGAGCAGTGGCTGCTTTCAATGACAATGCAATATGGTCCTTACCATAAATATTCTTTTGTTCCTCAAATAACAAAGTAGATAGCAGATTTATGTATACAAGATGTTAATATTTTGGTAGAGTTTGGAAATTTGTGAAATCCTGATATTAAACAAACATTTATTTTGAAAACTTGATAGTATTATACACATTTAGTTTCCTAATTCAGCAAATTTATATATATGTAATGATTATATTCTTAATCCTCACCTGAGGATATTTTTTTCCATTAGAGACAGTGGCACTTTAACTAATGAGCCACATGGGCCAAGGCTAAAGACTTCCATATCTTAAGGACAGACTTTTTTGAAGAAGCAGAATTTCATTCAGAAGAACAAGTATTTTGGTGCATATTCTAAGTATATCTGATCTTTTTTCAATTTACATATACAAAGAAAAACAACTCATTTTTTGCAAAATACAAATAGCTTCAGAAACTGGAAAATAATCTGACCTCTAACCTAGTCCATTTACTTTGTCTCTCCTCAAGCACTTTGTAATGGGCCAAGTTGTTTCTTCTACTCAAGTGTTATTTTCTCAATCCTATTGACTCTATTTCATTCAGGAAGATATTCTATTGAATATAGTAAACATAGAAGGATATCTGCAAATAGCCTTTTAAAGATGTATGCAATACTTCAATTACATGTTTAAAAATATATATTATAACTTTATTTTTAAAATTTCTTTTCAAGTCACTTCCACTTGGTAATCACACAGCAGGCATCTCTCTTGCTGTTTTTCAGTTATTTATCTCATAGAGAAAGTAGGTCAGAAAACACCATGGATTTTTTTTTTCTCCTTCTGCCAGCTAGCACTTTTAAAGTACTCATTTGGGGATCCAGGACTAAAAATGTAGTTGAGATTATCAACACTAAGTATTGGTGTTAATGCGTATATTATTTCCTTCAAAATTTAATACTTCCATAGTGGTAAGCACTATTATCTCATCTATAACTAGGTAACTGGCATTGCAGGTTTGCCTGGAATAAAACAATGTGATGGTAGCAGCAGTTTTGACCATGCCAAAAGCTTTTTTTATTCTCAGATTTTCCAGACACCAAAACATTTTCTCATCAATTTAGAAGGCCAGCAGATTAAAATGGGATGTAATCAAGAGCAAATGGCAGAAGGAAGAACCTGGCATGACAGGTCCTGACTAAGCTCCTTTCCACTCTTGTTAACAAATAATCTTCATTTCAGTTAATAAATGTAGGTATTATTGAAGCAATTAAAATATAGCAAATATATTATCTACAATAATAATGGCCTCTTTTATAAAATATTTCTTATTATTTTAACAACTACGTATAATCTCTAACACTATAATTAAATGTTGAGTGCTTTTTGCATTTTACATGTATGGGATTCTATTGTAGTTTTGGGGCCCCCAAAATAGGGTGTGCCACAGCTTGCTGAACAGATTATAGCACAGCCTGTTGGTATGGGCTCCATTCAACTGATGCTGATTTGTGGTTTCACTGATATAAAGGAGGATGGTAGAAAGTCCAAGTGAGGCACAGACTCAGATATCCAACAATGTACTTTTTAGGTAATGGGATCTAAAGAAGCAGCCAAAGGGATTGGCAATGTGATCTACCTACATAGTTCCAATAAATTTACTTGGTGAGCAATCCCTTGAATTTTGTTAAGTATTTTCATCTATTTCTCCTGGTGCAAGTGACATAGTGCAGTCAGGGCTATTGATATGGATGCTCTAACTTGTTAATCAATAAGCTATCATTTACTGTATTTTATTTTAATCCTCATACAAGGATATGTTTGTTTGGTGTTTTTGTTTTTTTGGGTGGGAGAGGAGGAGAGAGAGAGAGAGAAACATCAGTGTGAGAGAGAAACATTGACTGGCCTAATAGTTAATCGTTTCTGTAGTGAAGTTTGGACACCTATGGTAAAAGGTGCTTCCCCTAAATCCTGACCTAGAGATTGGAGACAAATGGCAGGGGAGTTTAAGATTCTTGGGAGAGTACTGTAAATTATGTTGGAGGACTTGCCAAACAAATGTAAATTGAGCACCATTTTTAGGTACTAGCTATGCAGGAAAAAAGGAGTTGGAAATATCAAATATAGCATATCATGTGCCATGAAATGTGCAGTGGATTCAGTTTTAGGATTGAGTAGAAAGTATTAATATGCTTTATGTAATAATAATTATTAAATAATAATATCTGGAACAACCAGGACTAACAGATCAAAATTGAAGTTAGTTGGTACTAATCTATACTAATAAAAGGGTAATATGCTGATTAAATCAAACATTTTCTGGACGACCTTCCATACGTCCTAGACAAAGCCACGGTGGCACGGCCAAGGCAGAGGCAGTTGGGGTGATCAGGCTGGCAGAGGAGAGCAGTTAGGGGGACAGGCCAGCAGGGGAGAGCAGTTAGGGGGATCAGGCTGGCAGAGGAGAGCAGTTAGGAGTGATCAGGCAGGCAGGCAGAGGCAGTTAGAGGTGATCAGGCAGGCAGGCAGAGGCGGTTAGAGGCTATCAGGCAGGCAGGGGAGCAGTTAGGGGCAACAGGGAGGCAGAGTGGTTAGGTGTGTTCAGGTAGGCAGGCAGGTAGGTGAGCAGTTAGGAGCCAGCATTCCCTGATTGCGAGAACGATATCTGATTGCCGGATATCTAAACCAGCAGTCGGACATCCCCCAAGGGGTCCCAGATTGGAGAGAGTGTAGGCCAGGCTGAGGGACACCTCCTCCCCCATGCATGAATTTTGTGCACCAGGCCTCTAGTCCCTTATAAACATCCACCTACATTTGTCTTTTTCATTGGCCATAAAGCACTTTACTATTGATACATCTGTGATTGTCCTTTCCCATCCTGGGGTTCTACATTGTTTTTGTTGAACTGTCTGAAAGTGAATTAGGAGAAGAATTGTGGAACTATAATGTGTATCTGCACTTTTATGCATGACTTCTTTCTGTTCAAGAGAATTCTTTCTATATTTTAGTAATTTCAGAGAGCAAACAAGTAAAATATCAATATCATTATCCATTTAGCAACTGAAACAGATAAACCATAAATTGAATTGGCCCAAATGATACCACTCACAAAGTCATATTAACTTACCTTCATACTGTGAACTTATCCACACTTTAACAATTAAATCTGGACTCCCCTCCCTCTACAAAACTGACTAGGTTGGTGACTTGAACATCTACATCCTATCTATCTATCTATCTATCTATCTATCTATCTATCTATCTATCTATCTATCTATCTATCTAAAAGCCTAAGTGACCAAATGACCCAACAACCAGTCGACTGGTTGCTATGACACAAACTGACCACCAGGGGACAGATGCTCAATGCAGGAGATGCTCCTTGGTGGTCAATGCACTCCCACAGTGGGAGCGCTGCTCAGCTGACCAATGACAGAAGACATCGGGCTCATAGCTGGCGAGTGCAGCTGCAGTGGTGCAACTGCAGCGGTGCAAGCTTCTCCTGCCTCTGCAGTAGTGCTACTAAGCAATGGCCATAGCAGGCACAGTGGGGCCAGGATGAGCGGAAGCGGTGCCTGACCCAGGCTCGGAATCCTCCCCAGCTGCCTCTTGCTTCATGCACAACTACATCCCTTGACGGATGTTGGACTTCCAGTTTCGGCCTGATCCCTGCAGGCTGAAACTGACAGTTCAACATCCCCTGAGGGGTCCCGGATTGCAAGAGGGCACAGGCCAGGCTGAGGGACCCCACCGGTGCATGAATCCATATAATGGCCCTCTAATAGATTCATAAAAGTTTGAGTTCCTCTCCTTTCTGAAGTTTCTTCACATACTCAGATGAGTTAATGTAGCTTTTGATCCCTCTTGGAAACAGTAAAACCTCTACCCCACCTCTCTCTCTCTCTCTTTCTTCCTCACCCCACCACCTCAAGCACTTAAGGTCATTTGAAAGGACTGATAAATTAGGGGACATAGGAGAGACTGGCTCACTTCCAATAAACAAGATGAATTTAATTTCCAATATTGCTGCAACTGTTTGTAATGCAACTAAATAAATGTTTTGTTGTTTGTTTTGCTTTGTTTTTGCAACCCAAGGCTCTGTATTATGTGGTAGGTTGTCACTATGACATATTTATTTAGATTTGGGAACCCATTTACTAAGCAGCCACAACCATCATCTTTTAGGCTAGGGCCACAGTGTTTGCATCACTTGGCTAGCTTCCTGACTCACAGAATGGCACTAATTTTTAAGAAATCTTCCTTAATATAGGAAAGGAAGACCATCTGTTATTCCATTCCCAAGAGTTTTTCAAAGTAGTGGGTTGACCAAACAAATTTACTTAGATTTCTTTATATTACTTTCTCATTCTCCAGTGAGTCACCTATACTAGCATTGTGAACCCAATGTAAAGCAGTAAGATCCTGAATTCTCCTCAATCTGTCTTCATGTTTTCCTGATTAAGTATATCTGTCTCAAGGAAAACTCCCTCCGAAGGCCAAATCTCCCTTATTCCAACTAGGATGAGACCTTGCATTGGCATTTTCAATTTGATCTAAGTTTGGAATGGAAAGTACAGCATGAGTAGGGCCATAAGACAGAAATCATTACATGCCTTCCTGTCTTATCTCCTAAGTAGACCAGTCAAACTCTGTTTACCTCATGCATATCCATAATAGTTTCAAGTATCTCTCCTTTCCTGCTCACTGATACTCAGTAGTGAACATGTTGACTACTGAATCACATGGACTTTCCACATATTCTGTTAATCTATTGTGAGACTTTACCCTTCATTTATGGAAAGTCATGTTTCTTTCTTAGCCTATCCTCATAATGAAAAGAGTAAAAAAGCTGTGAAGGATATTAGATTTTAACTAACATGAAAGCTAAAAATTAGCCTATCACAGTATCATGGACGATGAGAAAAGACACAAAACTCCTGAGACAAAGGGCAGGTTTTTACTCTCAGTAATTGCAGTAGCCACAGTATCATAATTTTGGCATCAAGTTTTTTCTATATACTGAATGTTTGTGTTCCCTCAGAATAAATATACTGAAACCAAATCCCCAGTGTGAGAGTATTTGGAGGTGGGACTTTTGGGAGGTGGTTAGGTGATGACAGAAAAGGCCTCTTGCATGGGACCAATATGATTGTCAGAACATTGTTCCACAGAGAAACATTCTTTTATCTTCCAAGCTGTAAGCAAACTTTCCCTTTCCTCTGGAGAGTTTACTATATTCTTCCAAGCTATTTGCTTTACAGACATCTTGAAAAGGTAGTCCAAAAAGCAAATAGTCCATTCCTTTGCTCAGAGATGCAAGCTATCAATGGAAAATGGCCTCCTAACAATGTATTTTATTTGTCATTTTGTCCTCACTTTCCTAATAGATGTGTGTGAAAAATCTCTCATTCTCATTTATTATTGGTCATTTGTATATTTTCTTCTTTAGTTCCAATAATTTATCATTGCTCTACTCTAGTGATATTTCTACAGTTTTACGTTGAATTAAACAGTTCTAATACCTGTGGTACTAGCTTACTAGTACTTATAAAGTTGACAGTGGCAAAAAGGGCACCAGGTTAGACTGCTGGAGTCAGACCAGACCTTGGTTCAGCAAACTAGGTACTTGAGTTCTGGCTAAGAATGAATTCAGAGTCGAGATTCAAACTATAAACATTTAGAAAGTCACAGGAGTAGAAGAAGTGAGTTTATAAAAAAAAAAAACAGTCAGAAAACAAGTTACAGAGGCAAAAGAAGGGACCTAGATGCTTAGGAGCAGCCTCCTGTACACTGAAAGGTTGTGGATTTGATTCCCAGTCACATGATATCATCCATATGTAGAGTCTAATGAATAAAATAAACTAAAGAACAAAATGGATCCAGAAACATAGAAGCATGGAACAGACTATAGAATCTCAGAGTGAAGGTGGGGGAGGGTGGATGGGAACTTGCATACATATATGCATAATCTATGGACACAGACAATAGGATGGTGAAGGCCTGAGGTGGGGAGGGGGGCAAGCTAGAAGGGGTCAATGGGGAAATGGGGGACATATACAATACTTTCAACAATCTGTAATAATAATCTATAATTATAAAAGTATAATATGCTAATTAGACCAGATGTCCTTCTGGATGACCTTACAGATGAAGCCAGGGCTGCTAGGGAAGCCTGGGTCCTGGGTGCCAGAGTGAAGTTGGTGCCAGCAGCTGGGGGAAGGAAGGCCTACTCTTGCACAAATTTCATGCATCCGGCCTCTAGTAAAGCTATTTTATTTTAAAGTGCTGTCTATAGCTGGTTAAATGAGAGCTTTATTATGCAAACCACCAAGTAGCTTCAAGAAGATATATTTGAGGCTTATAATGTGTTAAAAATGAGTGATATTAGCTTACCAGAATTTCTAATAAGCCTGTGTAGATCACATTAATTATAATGCAGGAAAACACCTTGCCTTCCCAGGGTGGGGGTATAAGAACAAATGGTACTCTAAAATACACACTATGCAAACACTACCTTTATATAAAGACTATCTGACGACCAAAATCATTTTATCTATTATATGAACATAAGAACTTGAAGTTTTTTAAAGTTATCAATTCATTTAAAAAAATTATTAAATGAACTTTCTCCATCCTGGCCCTTTAGCACATAGGAAAGATATCAAAATTGACTAATATTGCTTTTATTTCCTTATTTAAAATGTGCACTTTAAGTGTCCAGTTGAAAAAAACACACAACACAATAAAATGTTTTCTTCCAGGTAATTTTCATAAGTGCTTCTATTCTTTTCAATTGCTTTTTTGGGTATGCTAGTGATGTTGTGTTTTACATTTGTAACCAAATACAGAAATGAAGAGCAGGGCTCAATTAGGCAAGAATCTGTCTGCACTTTATTCTAAACAGATTATCATTCATAAAGGGTTCATCTGCAGTATTATCTGAAATATTGCACATAAATGCCTATTTAAGCACATTTGTTTCCAAATTCTAGAGAGCGTAATATTACACATTGTATTTTTGGATCATATAAGTGAGTATTTCTGCCAAGCATTTTCAACTAACTGCAACTTTTTTGTATTTTTTTCTTTAGTGCCAGTTGAAAATACATATGCCTACCACATCTACTAAATTCTCATATCCATTAAAATATGAGATTGATGTAGAAGCCAAGCATTTTGTCATCATAATAATCATTTGCATGTTTTATATTTATGTTTAAAACACAATGCAAAGCTAAAACAATTTCACCTTCTATCTTATAGCAAGGGTTTAGTAAATTTAATAGTCACCTAATCCTTGAAATAACGTAAAAGTGGAGTACCAATGAGAATTTTAAAATAGAAATGAAACAGAAATAAAAGGTGATCATAATGGATTTGTGCTTAGCTCAAAATAATGAGTTATATTTGTATATATATGATGACCCTAGAAATAATATGACAACAAAACAAAAATGTGCAGTTTGAAATTAATCATTAGGAGCATTTTCAGTGATTTTTTTCATATAATTTAATTTTTCTTCTATATTGAGTCTGAGAAACAAACAACTAAATTAAGACTGCTAAACCACTATGCTTTTGCTATAACTTTCTTTCTTAATTTAATATTTATTATTTATTTATGTAGATTTTTTTAAAAATCACCAGCAGACTACTCATGCTAAGGCATATGAAAATTAGAATTTTTATTCTTGTTGCCAAAGTATTCTAATTAGATAAAAAGTAATCAACAGAAAATTTACTAAACAGGATAAGAAATTACATTTCATATTTAATAGGGAATATAAATGTATGTGGCTTATTTCAATCAAATAAAGAATCTTAAAGATAAACTATTTAAATCTTAGCTCATGACATTTTTAAAGGAAATGGACATTTTTCTTCACTCTGTGTGGCATGTAATATATAATCTGATGCCTGGTATGTTATAGA
Source organism: Corynorhinus townsendii (assembly GCA_026230045.1). Classification (NCBI taxonomy): domain Eukaryota; kingdom Metazoa; phylum Chordata; class Mammalia; order Chiroptera; family Vespertilionidae; genus Corynorhinus; species Corynorhinus townsendii. The sequence continues at coordinate 110,530,039 of JAPDVU010000001.1, read as the reverse complement.
AGCTCACTGATGTTTACTGATTTATCATTGATGGACATTATAAACACAATAATTAAAAATTGGTGCAATAAATAAGTACAGTTAACTTATCCACTTACTCTATAAAATAAATTACATTAAATTGAATTTAAATGATTTTGGTTGATGTAATATTCTTGCAAAGCAATATCCATAATTGCTTGTTCTTACATTCAAATTGTTTTAAAAGGTGATTAACATGTCTGGTTAGATAATATTTTTAATTTAAAGAAAGGCGAATTGGAGCTCAGCGGCAATACATTGATAACCTGTACACATTTACAATATTTACAAAATTTACAAGAGAATCTACAAATACAAATGTTATTTGTATTTGTAGATTCTCTTTAATATTAGCAATACTGTAAGCCCCTTTAGGATAGAAGCAATGTCACACTCCTCCCATTCCCATGCTATGACTTATATAGAAATATATATATGAAGAAAATAATATTTAGAGGTATGTCACATATGCAAATCACTTACATTCTTTAGTATGTTGCTTCTACAGAGGACTATATGTTCTCACTTAAAGAAGTTAAAGAGCAAATCCAAGAGATAGTTAATAAAAATTAGGGCAGAGTGAATAGCTTAATTTCATTCAGCTCTTTACAGTACAAACATTAACAATTTAATTTATTAACTAAAGGCCCGGTGCATGAAACTCATATACAGGGGGTGGGGTGTGTCCTTCAGCTAAACTGCACCCTCTCCAATCTGGGACATCCCTCTCACAATGCAGGACTGCTGGCTCTCAACTGCTCACCTACCTGCCTGCCTGATTGCTCCTAACCGCTTTTGCCTGCCAGCCTGATCACCTCCAAACCACTCCTCTGCCAGCCTGATAGATGCCTAACTGCTCCCCTGCAGACCGGTTCATCCCCAACTGCCCTCCCCTGCCAGCCTGGTTGCCCCTAACTGTCCTCCCCTGCAGGCCTGGTCGCCCCCAACTACCTTCCCTTGCTGACCCAGTCATGCCTAACTTCCCTCCCTTGCCAGCCTGGTCGCCCCTAACTGCCCTCCCCTGCAGGCCTGGACCCCTCCAACTGTCCTCCCCTGCAGGCCTGGTCACCCCTAACTGCTCTCCCCTGCTGGCCTGGTTGCCCCCAACTGCCCTCCCTTGCAGGCTTGGTCCCTCCCAATTGCCATCCCCTGCTGGTTTGATCTCCTAGAACTTCCCTCCTCTGCAGGCCATCTTGTGTTGGCCATCTTGTGTCCACATGGGGGCGGGCATCTTTGACCACATGGGGGCAGCCATCTTGTGAGTTGGAGTGATAGTCAATTTGCATATTACCTCTTTATTATATAGGATTTATTTATTTATTATTTCTATGCCTTTCAGTTTACTCCCCACCCCCACTGTTCCACCTGCATCATTAACTTCCTTAATGATATCTCAGTAGACATTTTCAAATTTTCAATTGGTTTTGTTTGTTAAATTCTCTTGTTTTGGCTTTCAAAATGTAACTTAATTCAATATAAAGCAAAAGTTTCATATTAGATTCAAAGCTCATTTCTCACTAGTATTGGCCGGATGTATGTCTCCTGTAGTCTTAGAGAAGAAAGGGTCAAGGGCATGTGAAGCTCTTTTATACTCACTTCTCTTGCCCACCAACTTATTTCCTTGGTGGAAAAAGCTAAGAAGAAGGGTAAAGTATTAAATAAAAGATATGCCTGTCCTTTTAGGCAATGGTAACATCTATTTTCTGTACCTCTTGGAAAATATTCATTGAAGGGTTTTCCTTACCTAATCATAGCCTGGCTGTAGCATTTATTTTCAATCCTTCTATTGCTCCCCTGAACCCATGCCAATTTGGTGTAACATGTGCAAGTTATTAAGACCAATGGTCAAGCAGATATCCTATGTGGGAAATAACTAATTGGTGCTGCCTTATAGACAAGCAACTCTCCAATAACTACTACATGCCACAGTGGTAGAGAACTAGTCAATATCTGTTCCTTAAGAATAACTTATCTCATGATCTGCCCTCTTTCAAAATACCACCTTTGTCCCTATATTTCAACTGTAGCTCTCCTACATAGAAGGGAGAAGATGGCTGTGACAGTTTTGCTGAAATTGTGCTTTCCATTAGGCTCTGGACTCCCCACGTGCTGTTCCCTGAACTCCAAATGTAAGATACTGTTTGTTTTTTTCAGGTGTAGGCTATACTAGTGACGTCTGAGAAAACTAGTCAAATTCTCCACTTGGAAATCTGATTTACCATTCTCCCAAAATGTAATACATTCTGACAGAATTCTAAGAGATTTTAAAGAAAACATTGCCTTGGCTTCATGTGTCAGAACTAGACTAAGAGAAAGACCTGAGAAAGAAATAAGACATTGTACTTGCCCTGTTTTTCTCTTGCATACCCTTCAAATTTTATTAATAATCTTTCTCACCATATTTTAAACTTTGCTTTATATTTTCCAAAAAGCACTCTTTCTTGTGAAGAATTAAGTTTTTTGGAGGAATGCTGGGAAGGAATTTTCTTACTGTTTTAAAGACTCACTGTGACAACACTTGTTAAAAAGAGAGTCAGGAATGCTGTTCAAAGGGAACTGTTGCAGTGAGACAAGGGGAGAGAATAGGTGGGATCCCATTCTACCTAAATGGCAGCTTAAATAGGTCTAATAGAGATTAACGGACTAAAATTTAAGAAACAAGGGTTTTCTGTGTTTCTAATAAATTTTAGGATATTTTAAAGGATACTGAAACTTTTCATCTCAGTAAATTTAATGATCTCTCTAGAATTACATTCATATTATCTCTAATATTTTAACTTATATAGACACCAGAACAGTGTAGGAAATAATTGAAAAGTGTTAGAAAAAAATGGTATACTCATAAGTAGTTAACATAATTTAATGTAGGTAGAATAGCAAGTAAAACTATTTTCCCTAAAAATTACTAGCAAACTGTGGCATTGATAATAGTATATTTTGAGAAGTGTAAGAAATGAATTTTAAAACATAGAAAATATTTAATATGTTACATTGTATTGATAATATGAAATCTAAAAGTTTCCCAGTGTCAAGGAAACTTTTTCTCATAAAATGATAACTATTATAATATTTTAACTAATTTGCCTGTGCATTGTAGCCTTTAGTGGATGACACTTATTTCTCCCCAGAAAATAGTTGCTTCACAGAGTTTTGACAAATTCATAGGTATGACAAGATAATTATCTATAAAATCTTTTCAAATAGTTTTAAACAACATTTCTCTTTTCAACTTTTGATTATATACAGTTGCATCTTTTATTCTATGTGACTTCTTTAATCATTTATTCTATGCTTCTGTAGAAAAACAGAACCAATTATAGGTTTGTTCTTTGTTTTTGTGTTCAAGTCTAGGATTGATTGAGGTATCCTGATAGACTAAAGAGAGAGGTTTAAGAAGCATAAAGACTACTTTCTGGACCTGTTTTTGAAACCATATAACATAATGTTATGTAACAAATAAAAAATAGTTGTCTAATTTTTCAGTTTATTAATCTACTTTACAGATATTGTCAAATGTCATCCTTATAGCATTCCAGGAGAAATAAGAAGGCAGGTACAAACTGGCCTTATTTTCTGAAGAGAATAATGAAACTGGAGAGATACACTGGTTTCTATTACTTAGTTTACAATATGAGAGTGTTCTATCAATATTTTCTCTAATGCTTTTATCATTATGATTTCATACATTTATGTTGTTTATAGATCAGGAATCCTGTATTTTCTTTATTCCTCTAAAGTACATTACTACGCACAACAGGACATTTATATGCTTACCAACTTTATTTAGGGAAGAATCAATATATTTCTCATGATAGTCCTTGATGGGAAGTTACCTGAAAACCACCTACACAGTACAAATATCATTATCATTCTGATTATTTTCAGAATTAACAAAAGGATGTAGACTTCTAATTGAAAAACATGGCAGCTACTTCTTAATTTTCAGTGAGGTTGAAATTGTGGATCTAAGCTCCATGTGCTAGGAACCCACAAAAGGTAAGATATAGATTTCAGCAGTGTGTTTTTATCCTTAAAGGTGGATAATAATGTGGTTTATCTCTGCCGAGATTTATCACATGACAGTGAGCATAACTGAACAGAAAATAGGCCTCACTTTGTGCTTTAGTCCACAGGGAATAGCAGGAGGCAGAATAATCAAGATAGAGGCAAGATGTTCAATTAGGAAAATAGCATAATATTCTAACTGCCTCAAAATTGTGCTACCTATTAAATTCTCAAGATCTGATCTATATAAAGACTATTTTAAACATGTGAATGGTTTGTGATAGCTCATTTCAAGATTTCCTTAAAAAAAAATTCCCCTATAGTATTTTATTTTGTCTTTTCAATTGGAAGGATGGATATTGTTATTTATCTATACCTAATGAGGCATTTGGTTTTATACAAAGATTTTGATCTTGCCTTATTTCTCATCAAGGATTTGTTGGGTTAAGCCTGGCAAGTTCACCTTTGCCCTGTACAAGCTAAGAGTCAAGTGATTCTTATCTTACATCAATTAGCTTGCAGATAGTACAATTGGATAGAACATTCCATGTACAAGTGGATACTTAAGAAAAAAAATTACCTGAGATAGTAAAAAACATTTTATTTTCACTTTTTAGGAACTGACAAAGGAATCTCCAAATATACCCTTAATGATCTCCATAGGTAGATTGAACAAAACTTTACTGGAACACTACTATTAGAATAATATAATAAATTGACAATGTAGAGCTGTCACATCTTGGTGAAAGAAATATCCTCTAAATCACTGTTGTTCAAAATATGGTTCATAGATCAGTAGTATTGGCATTACAGATTCTTTTTTTTTTTTATTGATTTTTTTACAGAGAGGAAGGGAGAGGGATAGAGAGTTAGAAACATCGATCAGCTGCCTCCTGCACACCCCCTACTGGGGATGTGCCTACAACCAAGGTACATGCCCTTGACTGGACTCAAACCACAGGACCCTTCACTCCACAGGCTAACGCTCTATCCACTGAGCCAAACTGGTTAGGGCAGCATTACAGATTCTTATGCCACAATTCAAACCTATGGAGTCAGAATTTGTATTTTATTAATGCACATTCACAGGAGATTCTATTGTTAAATCTTTTAGAGAGACACACTGCTTTGGAAAAAAACACACCAAACACATTCTAAGATACATAATTTGATAAACAGTTTAGCTGAAACTAACATAGTACAACTAGTTAGAAAGATATTTTTTCAGTAATTTTTAAATGAATCTGTTTTTGAATCTATAGTCAAAGCCAAATCTACATAACATCAATTTCTTTAATTGATGTTCTGATTACCAACTTTCTGTTTAACTTTTGTAAACTGCATATTCAGTTTATCACACATATTTCAAGGATGAAAAATATGGTCCTTCTAAGCAATGTGTTTTGACTGACAGAAAAAAAATAATACACTGATGAAAGTCAAACCCGTAGGTATATATGTATGTAGATAGATGATAGAAAGATAGAGATAGACATAGACGTGACATAGATTATATAGATATAGACATAGACATAGACATAGACATAGACACAGACATAGACATAACCATTTCTCAAGGGCTAATAAATGGAACTAACAGTTTGGAGTAAAGGTAATAAAATGCTCCTAAAGATGTTCTAGAGGCCTTAGCATAGTTTTCCTCTAAGGTGGTCTGGGACCAATGCACCAGAATCACCTTAGTCACCTGCATTAAATGCTAAGATTTGTGCTCCACCAGAAGCCTAACATAGTTGAAGAGAAGCAAGATTTGCCACCCCAAAATATGCCTTTTTTTGTTGTTAGGAAGTTAAACATGAACAGCTGGGGTGGGGCCTGCCTTGGGGTTCGGAACTGGGGTTGGACCAACATTGCCAGCAGACCACCAGTGGGCAGGTGCCAGCAGATTCTTAGCACAAGCTCAGAATAAAACTACATCACCTCTATGCAACCTAACTAGGGACTTGGACTAATTATAATATAATTGGCATTTCGGTGAGATTTTGACACTATCCTCCCCCTTACCCCTGTGGGTTTTCCTGTATGCGTTATGGGTAAGGGCATGCACAGAAGAAATATAGTTACACTAGAGGTCCAGTGCACGAATTTATGCATGGGTAGGGTCCGGCAGGCCTGGCCCCAATCAGGGCCAATCAGGGCCAGGCTGGCTGAGGGGAGGGGCCACAGGAGGTTGGCTAGCCATCTCCAGCCCCAATTGGTGTGTGGGGGGGCGATCAGGGGTGTAGCTGGCTGGGGGGAGGGGCTGTGGGCTGATCAGGGGTTGGGGGCTGATTGGGGATGGGGCCAGCTATGGGGAGGGGACTCGGAAGGTTGGCCAGCCTGCCCCACCTCTCGATGGGGCCAGTTTGTTGGCCACAGTGGGTGTCATAGTGAGCAGTTGTTCTGGTCATTATGGTGTTCCGGTCACTGGCTTTTTATATATATACTAGAGGCCCGGTGGATGAAATTTGTGCACAGGGGATAGGAGGTGTCCCTCAGCCCAGCCTGCACCCAATCCAATCTGGGATCCCTCTCACAATCCAGGACTGCTGGCTCCCAGCTGCACGCCTGTCTGCCTTCCTGATTGCCCCTAACTGCTTCTGCCTGCCAGCCTGATCAACCCCTAACCACTCCCCTGCCAGCCTGATTGATGCCTAACTGCTCCCCTGCCAGCCTGGCTGCCCCTAACTGCCCTCCCCTGAAGGCCTGGTCACCCCTAACTGCCCTCCCCTGCAGGCCTGATCCCCCCAAATGGCTCTCCCCTGCAGGCCTCGGTCCCCCTCAACTGCCCTTCCCTGCAGGCCTGGTCGCCCCCAACTTCCCTCCTCTGCCAGCCTGGTCACCCCTAATTGCCCTCCTCTGCAGGCTTCATTGCCCCCAACTGCCCTCCCTTGCAGGCCTGGTCCCTCTCAACTGCCCTCCCCTGCTGGCCATCTTGTGGCAGCCATCTTGTGTCCACATGGGGGCAGTCATCTTTGACCTCATGGGGGCATCCATCTTGTGTGTTGCAGTGATGGTCAATTTGAATATTATTCTTTTATTAGATAGGATTAGATAGGATAGAGGCCTGGTGCATGGGTGGGGGCCAGCTGGTTTGCCCTGAAGGGTGTCATGGATCAGGGTGGGGGTTCTCTTGGGTCGTGGGGTTGCCTGGGTGAGGAGCCTGTGGTGGTTTGCAGGCTGGCCATGCCCCCCAGTGACCCAAGAGGAGGCCCTGGTATCTGGGATTTATTTATCTTCTACAATTGAAACTTTGTAACCTGCAGTGGAGCCAAGCCTTCTGCTTGCTCTGTGGCAGCAGCCATTTCTGTTGGGATTTATTTATCTTCTACAATTGAAACTTTGTAGCCTTAAGCGGAGGCCAAGGTAGGCCAGGACTGCAGAAACTTGGCTTCCTCCATCACTGGGGGCAACTCAAGCCTCCTGCTCTCTAGCTCCATGGCTGCAGCAATTTTTGTTGGGATTTATTTATCTTTTATAATTGAAACTTTGTAGCCTTAAGCGGAGGCCAAGGCAGGCCAGGGCAGGTGGAAATCTTGGCTGCCTTCATTGCCGGGGAAACCCAAGCCTCCTTCTCACTCTGTGGCCACAGCCATCTTGGTTGGGTTAATTTGCATACTCACTCCTGAGTGGCTGGTGGGCGTGGCTTGTGGGTATAGCAGAGTGATGGTTAATTTGCACATTACCCTTTTATTAGATAGGATAGATAACCCTTTTCTGTCAATCACCCACCCAGAAAGTCCCTCATTTAAATCATATAACCCAGAAGTTCAGGGTCATTGTCTCTCTGGACTTGCTTGCTCCTCATTTGGAGTGTATCTTCAATAAATCCTACTTTGCTTTACTTTCATTTTTGTTGACCTTAAAATCTTTTCTGCATTGCCCTAACTGGTTTGGCTCAGAGGATAGAGCATCGGCCTGCAGACTGGAGGGTCCCCGGTTCAATTCTGGTCAAGAGCATGCACCTTGGTTGTGGCACATCTCCAGTAGGGGGTGTGCAGGAGGCAGCTGATCAATGTTTCTCTCTCATCGATGTTTCTAATTCTCTATCCCTCCTCTCCCTTCCTCTCTGTAAAAAAATCAATAAAATATTTTTTGCAATGATGATTAGAACCACGGTCCCAGCCAGTAACCCCAATTGGTAACATTTTGGGATTTTGATTTTAAGCTGATTTGTTTTTAAGAAACAGTAGACTCAAGAAAAACTTTGACCTTCCCCCTAACTGCCTATAGGAATTTACATAGATGACCTGATGTGGGAAGGGAGATATCACCATAGATATGTATAGTTTAATATAAGATAAGTGTGATAGGGAGGAACCAACAGGGCCGATGTGTTCAGAGTCCTTTCTGTGTCCCATTATTAAAGATGGTCCAGCAAATGCTTACTTACCAGTATTTGCTTTTCCATCTCCATGCGAATTGCTTTTCTGCCTTTTTAAGTCCCAATCACAACCCCTGCTCCCCTTCTCCTTAGCTCAAGATAGACCTTAACGGCCCAGTACCTCCTTGGGTCTCATACACCCCACCATGAACATCCATAGGAAATTTTGGACAGTTTCTCATGTTAATGTTTCTCCTGTTAATTTGATTATACTAGTACAACTAGAAGAATTTAGAAGGTGGGAGGAAAGTCATTTCCACACAGTGTTTGGGTGTGGGATCCCTGAACTCTGTCTTTTAACTTTCTGGTGATTCCTAATAATATTTCATTTGGCAATCATTTACCTTAAAATACTTTATTGTTATATTATGAAAAAATAATTCTATTGTCCCAGTTACAAATAGCTCATTGAAAAATAATTCATTTTTGTTGTCCAAAATGATTCAAATATGTCTTTAAAATATCTGAGAATACCACTTTAACAGACAAGCCACTGTCTCTGCCCTCTGCATGAATTCTGATCCTTTGTATTGTTTTCACTTTATGAACTTTATGGGAATACACTGCTTTGTGAATTCATACTGAGTCCTTTCATTTTTATGGCAGCTACTCTTTTGCCACCCAACTATCAATCCTGGATAAATTCTGCAGGATCACTTTCAGAGGGATATACTCTGCTTAGATTAAATATCTTTTAGAACTGCCACTTAAATGAGGGAGCATAAACTATAGAAACATGGTTTCAGTTTGAACTTTTGTGCAATTAATGTTACCTTGGGGAATATTATTTAATCCCTCTCAGCCCAATATGCAATGTGGAATAGCCAGACTAGAATATCCCAAATGTCCTTCTGATTTTCTATAATTAAAAAT